>CM042084.1:31646972-34614472 GCA_023512835.1 Taxillus chinensis | reverse complement strand
GAGACAAAATCATATATTTATTGAGTCTAAACATAACAAATGTATCCAAAACATGCTTTTATCACATTAAACTCCTCCTTACAATATCTCCCCACCGGGGTTACATCAGCTCCCACAAAATAACATAAATGGAAGACAGTAAAGTAAATAGGGTCTTCCACCTTGGGGTCCCACCTAACGCTTGTATGTTCCTGAAAGAAAACACAACATAGAGGGAGGGGTGAGCAACCACAGCTCAGTAGGGATCATGTCTCCCCAACCCATCCCATGCTCCTAGCGTCTACATGAGGGTCTATACAGGTGCAGTGTAGTGACAATAAGATATAAACAGATTGTGTTCCACAATCACACGACACACATATCCACTGCTATACAGGCTTAGCCATATAGGCTAACATATCCACAGCCACTCAAGCTTAGCCACACGGGCTAACATATCCACGGCCATATAGGCTTAGCCACACGGGCTAACATATCCACAGCCTCTCAGGCTTAGCCACACGGGCTAACATATCCACAGCCATATAGGCTTAGCCACATGGGCTAACAGTTCCAGTCCCGGGCTTCCACAGCCACCGGGTTCCACAAGCACAGCATACAAGGTCACACAGGCATTAAACCAAACACGTAGCATACACACTTTCACAGGCATAATACCAAACACTTAGTTCGCACAGCCCATCAGGCATAAAATCAAACACTTGACATGCAGAGTCTCACAGGTATTTTACCAAACGCTTAACATGCATACATTCACAAACCCACAAACCCAGCCACACAGGCATATTATCAAACACATACTAGGCATATTCACACAGACATATTCACACAGGCATTTTATCGAACACTTGATATGCACTCACCATCCAACACCAAAATACATCAAAAACCGCCATTGAAGGCCAACATTCATATAGGAGGTCACACCTATATGAATTTACATATACATAATATAGCAATAGCAATAGAAACTCGATAAATCCTCTACACAGGGCCTAACCCTGGAACAGACCAAGTGAGACAGAACCCCTACCTTAAAGAAGATCCTCCTTGCTCCCGCGCTAGACGCCGTCCTCCCCCCGCAGGACGCTCCGGCAGCAACCGACAGTTCTCCTCCTTTCCCTCTCTCTAGCTCTCTCTCTCTCCACGACGGCTGCAGTGGCTGAAAAACCCCTAACCCTAGAACAAGGAGTCTCCTCATCCTTATATAGACCTCCCACTATCAAAACGACATAGTTTTGATTAAGTGAAACCCAGGATCAAAACGACGTAGTTTTGATTACACAAGCTACCACCTTCTCGCTTCCATATACGCCAAAATATCCACAATTCCAACATGGTCCTTTGGGGAAAAATCATTAGAATGACAAAACCAAGGTAACCATGCAAAAACATGCCTGCACGCCAATTTGAACGCCAATTCCCCAATTGGCGTGCAGCTCCAAATGCACTCAAACTTCACCCCAAGCCTCCTTGCATCTTGTAGAGGTCTGAGAAGCAAAAATATACTTGCACGTGAAATTGGTGAATTCACGTGCAGCTCCAAATACTCTGAAATTTCTGTGGTAGGTAGAGGACCTCATTCTAAGAAACTTTTGTTCTTGCATGCCAATTGTTTGAGGCCATCTACCCTATCAAAAGTGAGCTCCAAGATCAGCCAAAATAGCTTAAAACCCTTTGTATATGCATAGCATCTTCCTAGGGCATAAAGGTACGTTATCACTTGTCACATGCACCTCCCAAAAGTCCCCTCTTGGGCTCATCTCTTACCTCAAACTTGTGCACCAACATCCAAGGTGTTTGTGGTTAACTTCTTACACACGGGTCATTACAGGCAATGACTTCAGGCCGAGTGCTCAAGCCATGGCTGCTTCCATGGGCTGTGCCAACAAGGTGAGGAGTACAAGATGAAGTCTTTTCAGGGCCCCCAACGCTGTATGGCCACTATACTCAGCCGATGCCTATTGGCTCACTCCACAGCTCTAGACTCTGTCCCGTACGATCTTCTGCTAGCGATGTACGCGGTTTTTGAGTCCCTGCCACTTGACTGGGGCGTTTTCCTATTCCGGGTGTTGCGAAATGGGCACTGGAATTCGTCTTTTGGACGGATTCTATCTCAGATTTTCTGACACCTTCACCCCGCGCACTTCCAGGACGAACTGGTGATTCCCTTCCTGGCAAACTTTTACTTCCACCATCTTACTGCCAACGGAACACTCACCGTTCGTCGCCCTCCAGTCTCACGTGCTCTTGTTGCTGTGTCAGAGCAGCAAGCTAGTTCTGTTGGTGACCCATTTGCGAGCTCGGGTCATGAAGTTAGCTCTTCTCCCTGGTCCTTCCACTCCCGCATCAGGTCTGTTGCCGCTCCGGCACGGTCCTACAGTTCGCTGCACAGTGTTCACGCTGACCCGTCTACTGCTGCAGGGCCCCCTCAGCAGCATTTCCATGAGGCTGTCTTCTCAGCCTCTCCTGCTGCTGGTCTTGCTTCTCCTCCCGCTGCTGCTGCTGCTGCTTCTAATGCTGCTGCTGATGCTCCCGCACCCATTTCTCCGGTCACAGCAGCTGTTGCTGCTATTCTACCCGAAATCCCTATCTCTCCTGCGGACGCTTCTCCAGCTCACTCTCCTACCCCAAAGGACTACATCGACCATCTTTCCCCCGACCTCCTTACTGACTGCTGGCTGCGCTTCAGCCTCGCTCATACTGCAGACATTCCTGAATCTACCCTCCGGGGGTATTACATTCAACACACCCAAACCCTGGAGGATATGATCATTTGGAACTGTGATCACGGCTTTTTGATGCCGTCCCTGCTTTAGGCTACACTTCCTGCCGCTGCCTCGTCCAAACCTGCCCACGACGCACGGACACTTATCCCAGCTGAGGTTGGTCTCTCCTATCCTGCGGATATTCCTACTATTGACCTCTCCGGTCAAAGTGGCTTTGCCACCCCTCCTGCTGATGCACCACCACCGTTCTCTCCGGCTATCGCTGACTCCGCCCTACGCACACCTGCCCCTCTTCATGCGGGGGAGTCCTCTAAGGCTCCTGCCTTTGGCCTCTGGCGTGCCTCCTTTGCAATGATTCTGTCCGAAGCCGCCTTCTCTGCCTAACTCGATCGACTTGCGGAGCATTCTTGCTGCTGCAAAGGCCTATGCCTCCTCAACTGCCGAGCGGAGATATGTGTCCGTCTTGTCCCCCTTCGAACCTAATGACATCCAAACCATGCTCTCTGAGGGACAATTCTCCACTGATGACATTGACAACTACGCCCTGGCCATAAAGATGGAAATGAGGTTGTTCCCCTCTTTACTTGAGGAAGGCCATGATTTTGACATTCTACCTTGTTGGGTTGAGGTCCAGTTTCCTCCTGTGGACACCATTCTTACCTACATCAATGGTACAGCTAAAAACAGCAGACCCTGGAGAACTCTGTCTACCATCTTCATTCCTTTCCGGGTCAACTCCCCACATTTCATGCTGAACGTACTTCTGATCAAAGAGAAGGAAATCATGCTTATTGATTCTCATCAGGTTGTTGACCGTGAGATTAGAAAGAATCAAATGAGGAGCCTCATTCGAACTTTGTCTGATGCAATCAGACAGAGTACTCTTTATGAAGATTTGGATTTACCTCCTCTTGGTCAAGATGAAGTACTTACGGGGACCATCCCGAACAAGAAGAATATGCCTCAGCAGCCCGATGGAAACAGATGTGGAGCCTTCGTCTACTTCTTCCTGGAATCAATTATTACATTTGATGAGAACTGGAACAATATCATCAAATTCACCAATAAGAAGACGATGAAGCTATGAGAGCATGCAGTAAGAATGATCTTTAAATATAGTAAGCCGTATGTACCATAAGTTTTATCTGTACTAAGGCGTAATGTATTCTTGCTGACATATTAGTGGAAATGTTTTTGTTTATCCTTAACTCGTGTATTTCTTCTTGCCTAACCGGATCAGATTACAAAGGGTTTGGCATATCCATATTGGGGGGAGATTGTTGGATCAAACCTAGAATTTGGATAATGCGGATCAAACCCTATGTAATTTGTTTTAAGATGTTTCATCTTTATTCTAAGTCTATGCAGAAGATAAAACTTTAATCCGGACCTACTCCTGTAAGGACAAAGCTAAGGACAGGATACATAATCCTTATCCGGATGATCGTGAGTGTCATCATTCACTTGGTACACAAACAAACCCAAACCCCGGAGGATATTCCGGGTGTATTACATTCAACACACCCAAACCCCGGAGGATATGATCACTTGGAACTGTGATCCCCAGCTTTTTGACGCTGTCCCTGCTTCAGGCTATACTTCCTGCTGCTGCCTCGTCTGGACCTGCCCACAACGCACGGACACCTATCCCTGCTGAGGCTGGTCTCTCCTATCCTACGGATATTCCTACTATTGACCTCTCCGGTCAAAGTGGCTCTACCGCCCCTCCTGCTACTGCTGCTGCTGATGCACCACCACCGTTCTCTCCGGCTGTTGCCGACTCCGCCCTACGCACACCTGCCCCTCTTCATGCGGGGGAGACCTCTAAGGCTCCTGCCTTTGGCCTTGGGCGTGCCTCCTTTGCAACGATTCTGTCCAAAGCCGCCTTCTCTGCCCAACTCGATCGACTTGCAGAGGACAATCATCTTCAGACCCAGGCCATCGCTGATCGTGTAAAGGCCATTGGCGCCGAGATTCTTTTAGCTCTCTCCTCCTCCTCTCTCTCCATTGATCAGAAGCTCGAGATGATTGCCACCACTCTTCAGGGCCTGTCTACTCCTGTCACGGACTTAACCCAAGTCGTGACTCGTCCTTACCATTCTCACCGATCTGCCAAACCGGGGCAGAAGTTATATGATCCTTCCACTTCTTCTGGCGATGCTTCTCGCAAACGGTCTGCACTTGCTCTTCCTCCAGGCCTCCCGGTGCCGAAACACACTCGTTTCTCTACTGGCCAGACCAGCTCTCCTGCTGCTGCTGCTCCTACTGCTGTTCCCTCTGGCACTATCACCTTCCTCCCATCATACGTGGAATTACATCCGGATGATGCTGATGAGAGCATTCTTGCTGCTGCAAAGGCCTATGCCTCCTTAACTGCCGAGCGGAGATGTGTGTCCGTCTTGTCCCCCTTCGAACCTAACGACATCCAAATCTTGCTGTCTAAGGAGGGACAATTCTCCACTGATGACATTGACAACTACGCCCTGGCCATAAAGATGGAAATGAGGTTGTTCCCCTCTTTACTTGAGGAAGGCCATGATTTTGACATTCTACCTTGTTGGGTTGAGGACCAGTTTCCTCCTGTGGACACCATTCTTACCTACATCAATGGTACAGCTGAAAACAGCAGACCCTGGAGAACTCTGTCTACCATCTTCATTCCTTACCGGGTCAACTCCCCACATTTCATGCTGAACGTACTTCTGATCAAAGAGAAGGAAATCATGCTTATTGATTCTCATCAGGTTGTTGACCGTGAGATTAGAAAGAATCAAATGAGGAGCCTCATTCGAACTTTGTCTGATGCAATCAGACAGAGTACTCTTTACGAAGATTTGGATTTACCTCCTCTTGGTCAAGATGAAGTACTTACGGGGACCATCCCGAACAAGAAGAATATGCCTCAGCAGCCCGATGGAAACAGATGTGGAGCCTTCGTCTACTTCTTCCTGGAATCAATTATTACATTTGATGAGAACTGGAACAATATCATCAAATTCACCAATAAGAAGACGATGAAGCTATGAGAGCATGCAGTAAGAATGATCTTTAAATATAGTAAGCCGTATGTACCATAAGTTTTATCTGTACTAAGGCGTAATGTATTCTTGCTGACATATTAGTGGAAATGTTTTTGTTTATCCTTAACTCTGTGTATTTCTTACTGCCTAACCGGATCAGATTACAAAGGGTTTGGCATATCCATATTGGGGGAGATTGTTGGATCAAACCTAGAATTTGGATAATGCGGATCAAACCCTATGTAATTTGTTTTAAGATGTTTCATCTTTATTCTAAGTCTATGCAGAAGATAAAACTTTAATCCGGACCTACTCCTGTAAGGACAAAGCTAAGGACAGGATATATAATCCTTATCCGGATGATCGTGAGTGTCATCATTCACTTGGTACACAAACAAACCCAAACCCCGGAGGATATTCCGGGTGTATTACATTCAACACACCCAAACCCCGGAGGATATGATCACTTGGAACTGTGATCCCCAGCTTTTTGACGCTGTCCCTGCTTCAGGCTATACTTCCTGCTGCTGCCTCGTCTGGACCTGCCCACAACGCACGGACACCTATCCCTGCTGAGGCTGGTCTCTCCTATCCTACGGATATTCCTACTATTGACCTCTCCGGTCAAAGTGGCTCTACCGCCCCTCCTACTACTGCTGCTGCTGATGCACCACCACCGTTCTCTCTGGCTGTTGCCGACTCCGCCCTACGCACACCTGCCCCTCTTCATGTGGGGGAGACCTCTAAGGCTCCTGCCTTTGGCCTTGGGCGTGCCTCCTTTGCAACGATTCTGTCCAAAGCCGCCTTCTCTGCCCAACTCGATCGACTTGCAGAGGACAATCATCTTCAGACCCAGGCCATCGCTGATCGTGTAAAGGCCATTGGCGCCGAGATTCTTTTAGCTCTCTCCTCCTCCTCTCTCTCCATCGATCAGAAGCTCGAGATGATTGCCACCACTCTTCAGGGCCTGTCTACTCCTGTCACGGACTTTACCCAAGTCGTGACTCGTCCCTACCATTCTCACCGATCTGCCAAACCGGGGCAGAAGTTATCTGATCCTTCCACTTCTTCTGGCGATGCTTCTCGCAAACGGTCTGCACTTGCTCTTCCTCCAGGCCTCCCGGTGCCGAAACACACTCGTTTCTCTACTGGCCAGACCAGCTCTCCTGCTGCTGCTGCTCCTACTGCTGTTCCCTCTGGCACTATCACCTTCCTCCCATCATACGTGGAATTACATCCGGATGATGCTGATGAGAGCATTCTTGCTGCTGCAAAGGCCTATGCCTCCTTAACTGCCGAGCGGAGATGTGTGTCCGTCTTGTCCCCCTTCGAACCTAACGACATCCAAATCTTGCTATCTAAGGAGGGACAATTCTCCACTGATGACATTGACAACTATGCCCTGGCCATAAAGATGGAAATGAGGTTGTTCCCCTCTTTACTTGAGGAAGGCCATGATTTTGACATTCTACCTTGTTGGGTTGAGGACCAGTTTCCTCCTGTGGACACCATTCTTACCTACATCAATGGTACAATGAAAACAATGAGACCCTGGAGAACTCTGTCTACCATCTTCATTCCTTACCGGGTCAACTCCCCACATTTCATGCTGAACGTACTTCTGATCAAAGAGAAGGAAATCATGCTTATTGATTCTCATCAGGTTGTTGACCGTGAGATTAGAAAGAATCAAATGAGGAGCCTCATTCGAACTTTGTCTGATGCAATCAGACAGAGTACTCTTTACGAAGATTTGGATTTACCTCCTCTTGGTCAAGATGAAGTACTTACGGGGACCATCCCGAACAAGAAGAATATGCCTCAGCAGCCCGATGGAAACAGATGTGGAGCCTTCGTCTACTTCTTCCTGGAATCAATTATTACATTTGATGAGAACTGGAACAATATCATCAAATTCACCAATAAGAAGATGATGTAGCTACGAGAGCGTGCAGCAAGAATGATCTTTAAATATAGTAAGCTGTATGTACCATAAGTTTCATCTGTACTAAGGCTTAATGTATTCTTGCTGACATATTAGTGGAAATGTTTTTGTTTATCCTTAACTCTGTGTATTTCTTAATGCCTAACTGGATCAGATTATAAAGGGTTTGGCATATCCATATTGGGGGAGATTGTTGGATCAAACCTAGAATTTGGATGATGCGGATCAAACCCTATGTAATTTGATTTAAGATGTTTATGTTTATTCTAAGTCTATGCAGAAGATAAAACTTTAATCCGGACTTACTCTTGTAAGGACGAAGCTAAGGACAGGATACATAATCCTGATCCGGATGATCATGAGTGTCGTCATTTACTTGGTACACAAACAAGTTATCATCCGGAGTAAGGATCCTTTGTGCGGAGTAATCACTTGACAAAATGACCAAGGAACCCGCATCTAACTTTCAAGTAGACCATGTCAAGTGATGCGGAGTAAGATTCCGAGTCTACAACTCGCACGGAGTAAGAGAGACTTGTTACGGAGAATGAATCGAAGTTGTCACTACACCGGACTAAGGAAATAAAGACCCGGACTATGGAATCCGAGTCTGTCACTGATGCGGAGTAAGGACAAATGTTGCAGAGCAAAGGAAACTAATGTGGAGTAAGGAATCCGAACCAAGCACTGATGCGAAGTAAGCATTCCGTACCTACTCTATGCGGAGTAAAGAAGCGCTGATGCGGAATTAGTTATCAGAGTCTTTCCTTCATGCATGAGTAAGGAAACGTTTGCACGGAACAAGGATTCCAGGACTGTACCGATACGGAGTAAGCAACTACTGACACGGAGTAAGGATCCGAGCTTCATTGATACGTGTTAGGGGGGTTTTTCAAACTTATTTAGTGTCAAATGAAGGAGAATTATTGAGAAAAAATCATATTTTTAACTTCATTTTGATGTATTTGATTGATTAATGAGCTAACCCCCTAACATAGTAGCAATAGATCCTTTTGTGGTGTTTTTGTTGTCTTTGAATGGAAAACAGGTCAAGTACAAGGTCCAAAGAAAGAAGGAAGGAGCAAGGAACAATTTGCACTGTGGTCATTTCAAATTTGAAATGACCAAAAAGAAATGACGGAGCCAATTGACTCGACCAAAAGATCCCGAGAGCTTGGTCATGTGAAACGGTCATTTCAAATTTGAGTTGACCAAATGACTTGACCGCGGGTAGTTTCTGCATAACGTAACCTGCGTCTTAACGAACCTCCACAGATGCCACCTGGACGGCCTGCAATTCATCATTAAAGGATCAGATGGTTCTCCATCAATCATTTTGAGAGGGAAACGGGTTCAAATTAATGGAGGGAACGGTTATTGATGGTTGGATGATTCTCACACGCAGGAATGGGTTCTAAAAAGGAAAATGGATGTAATTAATGGGCATCGTTGAATTAGGGAGAGAGAGAGAGAGGAATCGTTTGGGTTCTCATGGCAAGAACAATTATTTTGTTTATCACTATGGTAGCTTAAACCTCCATGGGAGGAAGATGGATATTGATGTAAGCCTTTAATTTCTTTCCTTTCGGTATGTTAATTTAAATTCCCTTTGGTGTTTATCAAGTCTCTTGAATTTACATGTGAGAATTAGGTTTGGCCATCTTAATTCTTGTTTAAGGTTATTCAATTATGGATCGAAAGAAGACATTGATAACCAGATAGTTAAGAGATTTGACTTGTAAAGATTATAATTTGCGAAAGCCAGTAATCTTGCTTGTAACCTAGTTAGGGTTGGTGTGATGTCAATCTACACTCAAACAACTTGAGCTCTTAATGGGTTGCCCGTCCCCCAAGCTAGGGTATACACACGGCTAGATCACTCGAAAGAGGCTAGTACATGCAAAGGTGTTGGGTTTTAAACAACAAGGGAAAGTTTGAATTAATATGCCTTAAGAACAAGAGATTAATTAATTACATTGATTGAAATCCAAATCCCTATTTTCTCCCATAAGATCATTTACATTGCTTTGTTTATTTAAAATTACAACATTCAAATTGCTAATGAAACAAAACCAACTTCAAATACATCATGGATTTACAAAATGAGCTTTTTACTTGATCACCTTCCCTGTGGGTTCGACATCCGGACTTTGAGTCCACTTTATTACTTGTAACGATTCGTACGCTTGCGGAATTGCTAACAATACAGAGTAAGGAACCTTGCTACGGATTAAGAAGATGCTGCTTTATCTTTTCCAAGTCGCATTTAATGTTCAGCTCACTGTGTTCCGATGTAAGACAAACTCATTGAAGATCTAAACTGTCCTACACGTGGAACACTTGGAGATGTGGACGTAGTCTCAAATGCAATTGGAATCAAGAAAAGTAATTCAATACACTTATGCTTCCAATATTTCAAGCTCTACATCCGTAGCAGTTAAAGCAGAAGTATAGAACTTAATGTTACACAGTGCTTGGGATATATAGTTCCAAGATAGATTCCTAGGAATGTCTATAAATACTAAACTATGTATATTCATAAAGAAGTGATGAGAGCTCATAGAGATTATCAACGCCAGTGTGTGTGACTGTAAAACTGAGTGTTATTGTAATCAGCTGTAATTGCTGCTCATTTTGTTGTAATTATCATCAGATAATAAAACAAAATACTTCTGCTATCTGGTTATCTCCTGCACTGATTTTACATCTTTTAACCAGATTGTTCTGTACCTGTGTGAAGAAAGAGTTTCGATTAGAGCCTATTCACCCCCCTCTAGGCTCCTAGGGACCAACACTTATGTCATTGACAATCTCTATCAAACGTACAAAGAACTCCTGTACACTTTCCTACTCCTCCATCTTGAGAGCTTCAAATCTCTACGTGTACAATTACAGCCTAGTTTCCTTTAGTCTGCCATCTCCTTGATAGACACTCTCTAGTTTATCCCATAAATCCTTCGTAACCCTACAGTCCATGACCTTTGCGTACTCAGAGTCTGTGAGTGCAGATGTAATAACACTCAAGGCTCTATCATTTAGCTCATAGGTTCTTCTCTCAGCTTCTGTGGGTTCTCTGTCGTTGGTAGGTTCTATGTAACCGTCTCTAATTACCCGCTCAACATCCATACCCATGGACATGAATACAGTCTTCATTCTCGCTCTCCACATCTTGAATTTGTGCCATTAAAAATAGGCACCCTCTTTGCGTAGTTGGAGCTAGTACTCGGTCCACCGATAGGAATCTCCATTATATGTGTTTACCCAAAGAATTCTTGCTTAGTCACTAAGCTATTAAGCCACATATCTCAATAACAAACTTATCAATCTGTGAGATCACTTCTCCACAGAGTGATAAATCTGCCTCCAGTGAGAACTTAGCTCTGATACCAATTGATATTCCTAAGATCCAAGCTAGATCGAATAGGTATATGAGTTTGTATACAGAGAGGGGGCTAAATCTGTATACTTCAAACTATTTCCTTTTAGTTTTAAGAGTACTGTAATACTCAGAGGTATTCTACAGTAGTTGGTGTTTAGCATGGTATAATAGTATCTCATGCAATATCAGTTAATAGTAGATATGTATGGGAAGAAAAAGACAAAGACACACGGATTACGTGGTTCGATCAAAGTGATCTACTCCCCGATGGTGAGGGTGAACCTACACCGAGTCTAATCCACTATATGCTTTCAATATAATAGGGTCTAGCCCGTGTTACAACAGAATTAACTCTCTCTCTTCTTTTGAATACAAATACAAAGCAGTATTACTTCGGTACTCACTCACTGTGAAGAACTGTTTAGAATAATTTGCCCCTACACATTCAACTGTTTGCACTGCTTGACCTTCAACCACTCCTTTGCCGAATTTACACATTGTACGTCAAATGTATGAGAAAGAAGAACAGATTAACTCACTGTTATCTTGTTTTCAATCTTCCCTCTCTCTCTCTCTCTCTCTCTCTCTCTCGTATTTAGAACGAACTACTCTGTGTCTCTCTTATATCGCCGTTGATACGTTTCTTGTCTTCTGTGATATTGTGATGCTCTTGTTAAAGTAAGGCATATCCCTTGCTTTTATAGATCGGCCTCGGTAAGAAACCCTTCTGCTAAGGTTAAGCATGTTTTACCTTTTGATCTTCACCGTTGAAACATGTTACGCTAGCCTCGGATGACGTCCACATGTTTTCCAACACTTAACGTGCTCAAAGATGCCGTCCAAGTGATAACTTACTTAAATGTGGTCTTTAGTGCATTTTGCATCTTCAACTAGCCCTAGCCTCATAGCTTCGCTGTTACTTCAAGCTACCTTCGAGTCTTTAGCTACGAATCTTCGAGTCTAAGTCTTCGAACCTTAAGAATTGATCTTCCAATTCTTCTGCTCTCTGGATTCGAAGCTAGGTTAGAACTAGTGCTCAACTGATGTCTCACTCTATGAGCCTTTGAGCTCTCCGAGTCTCCAGTTTCGTGTCAGTTATAACTGCACTCTTCCTTGGCTAATCATCTGTTCACCTCAATGGGTCTACTAATCTTCGACCTTGTGAGCTTCAACCTACGAACTTTGACTCTGCAACACTACTACCCAATACCCTATGAGTCTTCGAGCCTACAAGTCTTTGAGTCTCCGAGATGCTGCTCTACACCTATGGTCTTCGAATCTTCAACCCTGTGGATCTACGAGTCTGCGACCTTGTGGCCCTTCAGTGCTGCTTCAAGCTTACTGGCCTGTTGATCTTCGTCCCATCACCTTCGAGTCATCTGATCTTCGACCTAGTAATTTACGAGTCTTCGACCCAAATCTTTGACATTGGTAAGTATATGGTTAGACTCCCTCTTCGAGCACTCTAAGAGATCACTCTACAAAGTTATCCAACCCAGTACGGAACTTCGACCCAGCGTCTACCCGCTTCCGCATAATGTTACATAATATTGACAACAATGACAACCAATAAGATCATAGGAACAACATTGATCTTCTTTTCCAAATAGATTGCCTTTAAGCTCCAAGTGAAACCCCAAACCTTCTTTAATCTCCCTTTCTCTACTCTAGATAAAGATGGAATGGTAGAAATAGAATGGTAGAAAATCAGATGGTAATTGGATAATTACAAATGATGAATTGATGCCCCTTATATAGCCTCCCAAGCTGAATTTGAATTTTTGAATTTTGGATTTCTCATTATTCCTTATAATTTCTTCAAATAAATACCCCCTATTTAATCTTTTGTAACTCCTTGTTTTTGAATTTGAAAAAGAGAATAAATAATGACCTCGAACACTCCCTTAATTCCCATAAAAACTTCAGTCCAAATGCATACCTCCCTTTTTGAATTTGAATCTCTTCCATTAATTCTCCTTTGACTTGAATATTTGGTGCATGTCCTTTGATCAACTGACTTACGTCTAGAAGAGAATAAGAAAGCTGCAAAAATAAGAAGTCCATTGTCGAATTTGGGCTTTGGTCAGGTGAAGAAGGCTTCACCCAACCTTCACCCGACCACGATGTAATGTCCTCAAATCTCACCCGACTAGAAGAAAGTTCTGTTCCATGATGCTTGGAGAGTCTGGATATGCAAAATAAGTTTCACCCGACCACCTGCAAATGACTTCGAATTTCACCCAAACATAAGGCAATTATCTTCATGGAGGCTCTAGAAATCTATCCCTGAAATATGGGCTATACTTAACCTGGTCATCATGATCTTTAAGTCTTTGGGATTCTTTCTTTCTTCTACTAATATGGTGATTTTTCCTTAATTTTTGGATTCCTGTCAAAATATAGCAAAAATACCACAAAAACTATAAAAAATTCTCTTTTTTGGGTTAGGGCATGAAAATGTGATAATATAGCACAATTGGGCAATAAATGAAACAAAAGAGTATGAAAATATACCCAAAATAGCCTTAAAAAGGGGGTATAAATCCCTCCGATCATCGCACGGGATGGTGGTGAGCCGTGTGGACTAGGCGTCGTGGCGGCATACTGATAACGTGCATTTTATGCCATTATTCTAGTGTTTATTTAGGATGTTTAAGAGCATGATTAGAGCCTTATTGCTTCATATATCATATATATTTGCTCTAACCCCTAGGAAGATGCTATGTGCAAATACATGCGTTTTTAAGCTATTTTGGCAGATTTTGGACCTCACTTTTGACATAGTAGATGGCCTCAAACAATTGGCGTGCAAGAACAAACGTTTCTTAGAATGATGTCCTCTACCTACCACAGAAATTTCAGAGCATTTGGAGCTGCACTTGAATTCACCCATTTCACGTGCAAGCCTATTTTTGCCTCTCAGGCCTCTATAGGATGTAAGGAAACTTGGGGAGAAGTTTGAGCTGATTTGGAGGTGCACGTGAATTCACCATATCACGTGCAAATTGGCGTGCAGAGATATTTTTGGATTGATCCAATCGTTTTTCCATGCTGATCATTTGTTCCTGAAGGCCCAAGTCCAAATTGTGGATGGAAGATAGAGTTTTTAATGTTTCGAGTGTTACTTATCAAAATTATGCCGTTTTGATAGATGGGCTAGGTTACACACCTCAAGGCCCATCCAAACTCTATAAATAAGAGCTCCACGCCCCATGCTTTGTATGCCCAACCCCCCTACACGTTTTTAGAGAGAGAGAGAGGCTCCACGACTTGGAGGTTGCTCCTTGACCTAGGAGAGCAGCCATCGCAGCCGTTGCAGCAGCCGTCGCAGATTTTGGAGCCTGGATTTGAAGCTTTGCTGTGCGCGTGATCAAGAAGAAGATGTTGAGCTTTTCTGCTATGGTTTTGCTTGTAATCATGCGTGAGTAGTCTTTTAATCTAGGGGAGCAATGTAGCCCCCTTGTTGTTTTGCTGTGTTTATGAATATTTGGGTTTGGATGATTGAAGTTTTGCATGTTTTATGAATCTGTTCTTAAATTCTATCTTTGGATGTACACCTTGGTATTTTTAGCCCTAGTCTGGGGCGGATTGAGATTCATAACTTATTTGTAATTGGTGTGATCATTATCCTTTTGCAAGTATGATTTATTGGCTTTGCATGTTTGTGTGTTTAGATGACCATTCTGGCATACAACTCTTAAAAGGACCTCAATGACCATTTGTTGTCCTTGGCTTATGTTTAGCATGTTTTCAATCAGACAACCCTAATACCATGAACTAGTAGAGATAACATAGGGAGGTGAAATTGTGACCCTAGATGCTTTTAATCCTTGAATCTTAATCCTAAAATCAGTTTACTTTCTTTGTTTATTCAGAAAACCAAATAAAAATTAGATCTTTAGTTTAAAAAAGAAAACTTTTTGCCAAGAAATTTTATAGAACAAGAGTAATTGGGTGATTTGATTTGAGAACTAGAGAACTAGGTTAATCCTTGTGGGTTTGACCCCTTTCTTGCTGCTATTCTTTTAGTGCAAACTTAGGGAATTTATTATTTTGAAGAGAGATTTAATGACATTAGCTAACTCTTTTAGAGAGGCTAAAAATTTTGTCTGTCAAATTGGCGTTGTTGCCAGGGATTCAACGGTTAACTAGTTTTTAAAATCAACATTGAGTGAAATTGTTTGAATTCTGATCTTGGTGTTTTATTTTGTCTTTACTTTTCTGTTATTGTGTTCTTTATTTGTTTATTTTGCATTGTTCGGAGCTGCTGCGTGTGTTCTTGTTGTTTTACAGGAACATACATCAAGGATTCCTAGTTGTGCATGCAAAGAGAGGAGGATATACAATTTACTCGGGAACCTGAAAGGTTGTTCAGAGCTCGGCGTAGAGCGACTAGGGAAGCAAGACGTGAGGCTGAAGAAGCATTGCAAGGCTTGGAGCAATCCGTAGGCGATCCGATGGCAGATCTCGGACGATGGTGGTGCACCACACGGAGGGGCCAATTACAATGGCCAATATCCAGAAGAAGAGGGTAATAGGTTTATGCCTAGAACCTTCTTAGACTATGCGAGACCAATGATGTCAGACCATTATTCTGGGATTTGGCAGACAAGAGTCCAAGCAAATAGGTTCGAGCTGAAGCCGGCGTTGATCAACATGGTGAGTAACAACGCGTTTGGAGGAACAGCCGTGGATGATCCACACCAGCATTTGATGAGGTTCTACCAGGTGTGCGACACCATCAAGATCAACAATGTGTCCGAGGAGGCAATAAAGCTAAGGCTTTTCCCTTTCTCTTTAAGGGATAGAGCTCTTGGCTGGTTCAACGATCTCACAAGCAGGTTCAATCAACACTTGGGAGGAGATGCGGACCAAGTTCATGTCAAAGTACTTCCCTCCTTCCAAGGTGATCCAGCTCGAGAGGAGAGATTAGCAGATTCAGGCAAGATGAGATGGAGACTCTTCATGAAGCTTGGGAGCGTTTCAAAGACTTAGTGAGAAGATGCCCTGATCATGGAAGACCCAAGTGGATTCAAATTGAATCTTTCTACACAGGTCTTCGGTCCCACTCACAAGACAAGGTGAATGCAGCTGCTGGCGAATGCTTGATGAATCTAGAGCCTGACGCAGCAGCAGAGCTACTGGAGAGGCTGTCATTAGCTGATTGGCAGTGGTCTAATGTGCGTACTTCAAAGCCAAGGGAGAAGATAGCTTCAGTTGATAATTCTTCCAATGATATGCAAGCACAGATTCAAGCTTTAGTGAAAGGCATGGAAGTATTGGCTCTTAAAGTTGAAGGATCACAACAAGCTTTACCAATGGGAGCGGGGCTGGAGTGGAGCTGAAGAAGCAAATTATGTTGGAGGAAAAGGCTTGTACCGAAGCGGCGCTTTATCCTCAACAACAACAACAAGGGTACAACCAGAATCAGTAGTCTCAGCCATTTCAGAAGAATCAGAACCGAGGGGGAGATACATCAGCTCAGTATAAATATGTGCCTCCAGGGATGAAGCAAAATCCGTATGCTACTGATAATTTCTTACATCCACCTCCTGGATTCGCGCAACAGCAGCCTCAGCCTCAGCAGCAAAGAAGAACATATCAGCATGAGGATGAGACAACTAGAAGAGAGGTGGGTGATCTGAAGGAAAGGGTAGATGGTATGGAGTCTTCAATTAAGAATATGGAAAAGTTACTTGTGAGTATGGCACGAATGCTAATCAAAGGGTGTCCACCAACACTTTTCCAAGTGACACCGAGGTGAACCCCAAGGAGAGTTGCAAGGCTATCACTCTAAGGAGCGGGAAGACATCGAATGAAGTGAAGAGCCTAAGAAGAAGGCAATTCCAGAAGAACGGAGCAGACCCTTGGAAGCTGATGACCAAGGAAAATCAGATAAAGCTGAAGAAAGAGTGCAAGAAAAGAAGGACAAGCAGCTGAGTCAAGACATAATAGCTGAAGAACAGAGGCAAGAGCTCAGGCCTACTATGCCATTTCCTCAGAGGCTGAGGAACCAGAGGGTTGAAGAAGAGTATGAGCGCTTCCTGAGTTTGTTCAAGAAGCTTGAGATTAACATTCCATTTGTGGAAGTTTTGGAGCAGATGCCTAGGTACAGAAAATACATCAAAGATTTTGTGACAAAGAAGAGGAAATATGGGGATCATGAGATAGTGTCAGTCACTAACGAGGTGAGCAGTGTTGTTCAACAGAGTTTGCCCATCAAGCATAAAGATCCGGGCAGTTTTAATCTCCCTTGTGTGATTGGCAATGCACCGCAGCAGCAGGCCCTATGTGATTTAGGGGCCAGCATCAATTTGATCTCCTTCGCTTTGTATAAGCAGCTTGGGCTTAAGGGAATGAAGCCCACTTCCATATCATTACAGTTTGCTGACCGGTCTACGGGAAGGCCTGAAGGGATAATTGAAGACGTGCTAGTTAAAGTGGGTTCCTTCATATTTCCAGCGGACTTTGTAGTTTTGGAGATGGAAGAAGATAGAGGAGTTCAGCTACTCCTTGGAAGACCGTTTCTCAGAACGGGTTGTGCATTGATTGATGTTGCTCAAGGGCAGCTAACTCTGAGAATTAATGAGGAGACCTTAGTCTTCCACATGGGGAAGGCTTTGCAAGGTCAAGAGGAGGAGGATTGCCTTTGGGTTGAAGACCTTGAGAAATTGGTGGAAGATTACTTGGCAGAAGAAATAACCACCACCAATAATGGAGCCCTTCAGCTTATAGAAGCTCAACAAGATGAAGAGAAACTACAAACTCTTTGGAGCAAGCTGAGGAGGAAAAAGAAGATGACATGCCTCCAGCTCCAGAACTGAAGGAGCTGCCTGGACACCTAAGGTATGAATTTCTAGACTCTACAAATCAATTCCCTGTCATTGTTGCTTCTAATTTGAATGATGTGGAGTGTACTCAATTGCTAGAAGTCCTTAGGAAACACAAAAAGGCCCTAGGATGGAACATTGAAGACATTAGGGGTATTAGTCCAGGGATTTGCATGCATAAAATTTTGATGAATGATGATTTTAAACCCACTGCTGAAAGACAAAGAAGATTAAACCCTGCCATGAAAGAAGTTGTTAGAAAAGAAATTTTAAAATGGAAAAATGAGGATATAATTTATGCTATTTCAGATAGTGAGTGGGTGAGTCCATTGCATGTTGTGCCCAAGAAAGGGGGCATGACCGTGATTAAGAATGAGAAAAATGAATTGATCCCATCTCGCACTATGACGGGGTGGAGAGTGTGTGTTGACTATAGAAAGCTGAACAAGGCTACTAGGAAGGATCATTTTCCTCTTCCTTTCATCGATCAAATGTTGGATAGGTTAGCTAGCTATAGTCACTACTGCTTTTTAGATGGCTATTCTGGGTATAATCAGATCATGGTTAAGCCCGAGGACCAAGAAAAGACCACCTTCACGTGCCCTTTTGGCACATTTGCATTTAGGAGAATGCCATTTGGGCTTTGTAATGCCCCTGCCACCTTCCAAAGGTGTATGATGGCTATTTTTCAGGGTTTGGTTGAGGAGATCATGGAGGTCTTCATGGATGACTTCTCGGTGTTTGGTTCCTCTTACCAACAGTGCTTGAAAAATCTAGATGTGGTCTTAGAGAGATGTGAGGAGAAGGAACTAGTCCTAAATTAGGAGAAATGCCATTTCATGGTAACTGAGGGGATAGTTCTAGGGCACAAGGTGTCTGCACATGGTTTGGAGGTAGACAAGGCAAAAATCTCCACTATTGAGACTCTGCCACCTCCAACCAATGAAAAAGGAGTGAGAAGTTTCCTTGGCCATGCTGGCTTTTATAGGAGATTCATTAAGGACTTCTCAAAAATTACAAAACCCATGAGTAGGTTGTTAGAAAAAGACACAAGCTTTGAGTTTAATGCAGATTGCTTAGAAGCTTTTAACATCCTCAAGGGTAAGTTAGTCATCGCACTTGTTATAGTCACACCTGACTGGGCTCAGCCTTTTGAGCTAATGTGTGATGCAAGTGATTATGCTGTGAGGGTAGTCTTAGGGCAAAGGCGAGAAAAGATGTTTAGGGTCATTTACTATGCTAGTAAGACCTTAGATGATGCTCAACAGAACTATACCACCACTGAAAAAGAGTTGCTAGCCGTGGTTTATGGTCGCAACAAGTTTAGACCCTACCTTTTGGGGTCTAAAGTCATTGTTTATACCGATCATGCTTGCATTGAAATATTTGTTTGCTAAAAAAGAAGCTAAGCCACGCTTGATTAGATGGGTTCTCCTCTTACAGGAATTTGACCTTGAAATTAGAGACACAAAGGGAGCCCTAAATTTTGTGGCTGATCACATCTCCCGTGTGGAGAATGCACCTAAGTCTCTACCCATTGTAGATGACTTTCCTGATGAGAAGTTGTTTGAGGTGCATCATCTTCCTTGGTTTGCCGACATAGCAAATTATTTAGCCACCTGGGTTCATACCCAAGCGGTTAGACTACCACCAGGAGAAAGAAATTGGTAGTGGATGCTAAGAAATTCATTTGGGAAGACCCAATTCTTTATAGGAGGTGTCCAGACCAAATCATTAGAAAGTGTGTCCTTGAGGAAGAAGTAGATGACATAATACATCATTGTCATGCATCACATTATGGGGGCCACTTTGGGGTGCAGAGAACTGTGGCTAAGATCATGCAGGTGTGGCTTTTATTGGCCTCACATGGTGAAAGACACCTATGTCTACATCAAAAAGTGTGATAGATGTCAAAGGGTAGGTGGTCTATCTAGGAAAAATGAGATGCCATTAACTGGAATCCTTCCAGTTGAAATTTTTGACATTTGGGGCATTGACTTCATGGGGCCATTCCCCAATTTGATGGGTTTTCATACATTTTGCTTGTTGTGGATTATGTGTCTAAGTGGGTAAAAGCTATTCCTACTAGAGTGAATGATGCTAGGGTTGTGACTCACTTCCTTACTAGGAACATCTTTAGCCGTTTTGGGACACCAAGGGCTATAATCAGTGATGAGGGTAGTCATTTCTGCAACAAATTGTTTGATAAATTATTGAACAAGTATGGTGTCACTCATAGGAAGTCTTTAGCTTACCACCCACAAGCTAATGGACAAGAAGAAGTGTCCAACAGGGAGATTAAGGCCATTTTAGAGAAAACTGTTGGAGCCAATAGGAAAGATTGGTCTCAAAGGCTTGATGAAGCCTTATGGGCATATAGGACAGCTTACAAAACTCCCATTGGGATGTCACCTTACCGTATTCTATATGGTAAGGCATGTCACTTGCCTGTGGAACTAGAACACAAGGCTCATTGGGCCTTGAAGAAGTTAAATTTCAACCCACAAGAGATCAAGAAGCTTAGGATGACTCAATTAATTGAGTTAGATGAGCTTAGGCTGGATGCCTATGATAGTGCTAAATTTTACAAAGAAAGAACTAAGAAATGGCATGATAGGCAACTCAACAATGAACCTTTAACCTTAGGGCAGAAAGTTCTTCTATTTAACACAAGGTTGAGGTTATTTCCTGGAAAATTAAGGTCCAAGTGGATGAGACCTTTTGTGATAGTTGATAAGAAGCCATATGGGAGCTTTAAGCTCCAAGCTGTAGATGGCAAGAAATTTTGGGTGAATGGCAATAGGCTGAAACCATACTTTGATTCAACTCGAGAGGGAGATAGTTGATTCCCTCTCTTTCACCATTGCATGATCATAACCGAAAGTCTAGCTACGGACTTTTAAATAAAGGCTGGTTGGGAGGCAACCCAATGTTTATTGCTATGTTTTATTTTATGTTATTTTCTTTTATTTATTTTATTCAATAAATTTGTTTGCAAGCTAACCATTGTGCAGGAGACTTTGTTCCTTTCTTAGCTAACCATGTGCAGGATAAGCAAATTATTGGGTCCTAAACTTGTGGAATTATTTTCAAAGTCAAAGTCACGGAGCAAGGAGCAAGTGAAGCCCAAAAGTGCTTGAAGATGGGCTCAAACAATTCACGTGCAAGACTTAAAGATGGTCCATAATGCATAAGAAACTCAGTGGAGAAATTTGGGCCAGTTTGGGCCTGAACGTGAATTTGCACGTGAGTTGCCCAATTCACGTGCACCTCCTTTTGAGCTGTAACTTTCTGGAATGGTAGATGAAAACCATGTGAATCACATTTACTCTTGCACGTGAATTGCTATCTGTCATATGGAGGCTCAAAACTGCAAAATACCGATTTTAGCCCTCCTAGAAGCTTCAAACAATTCACGTTCAGAAGGGACTATTGCTGGCCAGCTCAATGGGGACCCACCACCAAAGTTTAGGAGGATTCTGACCGCACGCCAATTCAACAAATTCACGTGCAAGGGCTATTTTGGTCAAAACACTCTGAAAATTTAGGGGCATGTGTATCACGCCAATTGGAGCATCTTTCCTTCTGCACGCTATATAAAGAGAGGTCATCTTCAAGGGAGAGAAACTTGGGAAGTGCGCGGCGAGACGACGGTTTACTTTGTGGCTCAGGTGCGACGAATGGTGGCCAATGTCATCTACTATTACGGCTTGCCAAACCAGGGGTAAGTGTTTTTCCTACTCCCTATTTTATGCCATGAGGACATAGCATATTTTAAGTGTGGTGTATGGGGAGTGACTTGAGCCACTTGCTTGTCTTTTATGTTGTGATTGCATGTTTTATTTAATTCTACAAAAAAAAAAACAAAAAATGTTTTTAGTTGCATGATTGTTTGAGTTGTTTGCTTGAATGATTTGCTTGTGGAGGCATGGATATTAAGTATGCAATTTTGGCTTAAAATTTAATTTTTTATGCCACATTAGTATCATGTTGTGATAAGGGTGTTAAAGTAGTTAAAATGTGCTCTGAATTGGTTTAATCATGTCTTTATCTGTTGAATGATATCACCATGTTTTTGGAGCTAAGTTTGAATATTAGCTGAGCATGAAATGCTATGATAGACCTAAGTAACCCTTAAAGTTGAGTGAAAAAGAAATGCAAAATGAGAATAGCTTCTTTTAGCCTTTGAGTGCCATTTTATGGTTTATGGGTAATAGTTTGATTTGCTACTCTTCTTGCATTCAACATTGGTTATTTAATGGTATGAGTCAAGTAAGCATGTGATTACTTATTAGTGCTCAGTGTTTGGTGTGAGGAGTTAGGATGCAAGACCTCTAAGTCATTGTGACTGTCTTTGCATTCTTTTCTTTATTGTGTGATATTATTGGAAAAGGTTGTGATATAGAATGTAAAAAAGCCATCACTTAATTGAAAAATGGGATGTGAGACATCAATGAATTTCTGTCTCTCCTTATGTAGCAAAATGGCAAGGGGTTTGCGTTAGAAAAATCAGTCTTATTTATGTGTTATGTGAGTAAAAAAAAAGAGTGAATAATCCATCAAGGGAGAGCATAAAATGCAACCTTGTGAGGTTATTACTTAAAAAAAAAAGAAAAAAAAAAAGAAAGAAAAAGATAGATTCAGAATAAAAGCCACACTGGCTTGATGTTTATGTGTGATTATTTATTTGTGAAGCCACATTGGCTAAATTGTGTTTTGTTTTAAGAGTGTTGAGCTCAATTCTTTAGCTCATGTTTTGTTTATTCAGTTAGTAGACTAGAGTGTGAGTTTCAAATAAAGTAGAATAGAGAGTGTGTTTTCTTTTTGATGAGCATAATAGGGAACTCTCATGATTGCTTGGCAAGTACTTAATCAATAGCTGATGGTGAGTGTAGAGATAGAGTTTTTCCATCCATTGTTCATTGATAGGTATTGGGCTTGAGAATTATTATATTTGAGTGAGGCTGCTTATCCTTGGTAAGAACTTAAAGGGAAACTAGGTGCTATTTTATCATGGATTACTTGCTCATATCTGAAATTTAAGTGGAGATATTGCATGGTTGTTGGACTTAGGGATATGGACATGAATGAACTAAGCTATGACTCATTTTGATGCTTAAATTCCCATTTCATCATGATAGAGTTGCATGCTTAGGAAACCACGATTCTCCTTGATTGTTATTTTATTTTTCTTCCGTTTGACTGCGTGTTTATTTTATTTTTTGCATGCTTGTATGTTTTTGCTTGAGGGCAAGCAATGGTTCAAGTGTGGTGTATTTAATAACGTGCTTTTTATGCCGTTATTCTAGTGTTTATTTAGGATGTTTAAGAGCATGATTAGAGCCTTATTGCTTCATATATCATATATATTTGCTCTAACCCCTAGGAAAATGCTATGTGCAAATACATGCGTTTTTAAGCTGTTTTGGCAGATTTTGGACCTCACTTTTGACATAGTAGATGGCCTCAAACAATTGGCGTGCAAGAACAAAAGTTTCTTAGAATGATGTCCTCTACCTACCACAGAAATTTCAGAGCATTTGGAGCTGCACCTGAATTCACCCATTTCACGTGCAAGCCTATTTTTGCCTCTCGGGCCTCTATAGGATGTAAGGAAGCTTGGGGAGAAGTTTGAGCTGATTTGGAGGTGCACGTGAATTCACCATATCACGTGCAAATTGGCGTGCAGAGATATTTTTGGATCGATCCAATCGTTTTTCCATGCTGATCATTTGTTCCTGAAGGCCCAAGTCCAAATTGTGGATGGAAGATAGAGTTTTTAATGTTTCGAGTGTTACTTATCAAAACTACGCCGTTTTGATAGATGGGTTAGGTTACATACCTCAAGGCCCATCCAAACTCTATAAATAAGAGCTCCACGCCCCATGCTTTGTATGCCCAACCCCCCTACACGTTTTTAGAGAGAGAGAGAGGCTCCACGACTTGGAGGTTGCTCCTTGACCTAGGAGAGCAGCCATCGCAGCCGTTGCAGCAGCCGTCGCAGATTTTGGAGCCTGGATTTGAAGCTTTGCTGTGCGCGTGATCAAGAAGAAGATGTTGAGCTTTTCTGCTATGGTTTTGCTTGTAATCATGCGTGAGTAGTCTTTTAATCTAGGGGAGCAATGTAGCCCCCTTGTTGTTTTGCTGTGTTTATGAATATTTGGGTTTGGATGATTGAAGTTTTGCATGTTTTATGAATCTGTTCTTAAATTCTATCTTTGGATGTACACCTTGGTATTTTTAGCCCTAGTCTGGGGCGGATTGAGATTCATAACTTATTTGTAATTGGTGTGATCATTATCCTTTTGCAAGTATGATTTATTGGCTTTGCATATTTGTGTGTTTAGATGACCATTCTGGCATACAACTCTTAAAAGGACCTCAATGACCATTTATTGTCCTTGGCTTATGTTTAGCATGTTTTCAATCAGACAACCCTAATACCATGAACTAGTAGAGATGACATAGGGAGGTGAAATTGTGACCCTAGATGCTTTTAATCCTTGAATCTTAATCCTAAAATCAGTTTACTTTCTTTGTTTATTCAGAAAACCAAATAAAAATTAGATCTTTAGTTTAAAAAAGAAAACTTTTTGCCAAGACATTTTATAGAACAAGAGTAATTGGGTGATTTGATTTGAGAACTAGAGAACTAGGTTAATCCCTGTGGGTTCGACCCCTTTCTTGCTGCTATTCTTTTAGTGCAAACTTAGAGAATTTATTATTTTGAAGAGAGATTTAACGACATTAGCTAGCTCTTTTAGAGAGGCTAAAAGTTTTGTCTGTCACATACGCCATGGAGGAGTAGAGGTAGTGCCGGCCACTCCTTCAATAGGAAAGGGGGAAAATGAGCAAGGTAAAGGGAGAAGAGACGGTGGTCGACAGGGCTTGGAGTTGTTGGTGCCGGGTTTGTATGGTGGCGCTATGGAAGGCTAGGGTTGATGCAGGGCGAGGCAACGGTAGCTCTAGGTGTTTTTGAATTTGTGGGTTAGAGGAGATGAACCACAGCTATTCGGATTTGTTGATGGAGGTTGGGTGTTCATTGGCTTTCTTTTGGGTGGAACAATAGTGTTCGGTAGAGATTTCAGCCACCGGGGGAACTCTCGGTAGAGGGAGGAAGTGAGAAAAGTGGAGATTGTAGCTACGTTTGTAAATTGTTAATTATAAGAGCCCCCCCCCCCCCCCCCCCCCCCCCCCCCCCCCCGAATAGAGAGGGAAGTGGGGTTTTATAGAGATGATCTAGGGTTCAAGGATGCTTGAGGGCAGCGGCTATGGTGGTTGATGGATCGTGGTATACATGGTAAGAACCCGGTTTGGCTCGGGTTTGATTCGGCCGAGAGAGAAGGCATGGGCAAGGTTGAAAAGGGTTCGGCCCGGGAGAGAGAAAAGAAGGTTGGGGCATGGCCGAGAGGGGGTAGGCATGATGGCTGTCCGGCATGGATGAGGAAGACAATGCAGGGGAGAGAGAAAAGGGGAAGATGACAGGTGAGGAGATAAGGTTTTGTGTGGTTGAGCTTTTTTTTGTTTTATTTTTTGTTTTAATTTATTTGTATTTTTTTGCCATACTTTGTTTTGCCTTTTGCTTTGTTTTATATTTTGTTTTATTTCAACCAATCAGATATTAATATTTGGCCAAGGGGAGGTAGGAAAAGAGAGTTGGAGAAGAAAAATTAAGATTTTTATCAACCTATTTTATAATTTTTAACTGATGTTTTTAGGTTTTTGATGTCGGAAAGGTGGCTCGGGTTTCAAAAAATTTTAAGAAAATTATTTTTGAACTCAGGACGTCATAATGAGTAACCCCGTGTCCATTTTATTTTAAAATGGTTTTGTTTCTGCGCCAAACTTGTATTGTGCATCCCAAAACTGCTTTATTACCGAATAAGTATATTTTTTTATTTTTTTTATTTTTTCAAAAATAAGCTTTGTGAGTGAATATAAGCAATATATACATCAAAATTCTGAGAATGATGAGAAGATTAATAAAATTAAGTTCGTGACTTGATCTAGAGTGTCGTTTTGAATATTGGCCGCTAGTTGACCACCATTAGCAGTCCAAATATGGTTTTGACCATAACTTCTTCGTTTGACATCGAATTTGAGCTCAGTCGAAGGTGTTGATCTTGAAATTTGATTCTCTATCACTTGGGACTGGATTTTTAGCATTTGAAAACCTTTTTAAAGAAGTCATTAAAATCTCCCTTCAAATCGACGGTCACGTCTCTTTATTTAGTTGTACAAAATGATTAACAAAGTTTAAAGCGAAAAATGAATATGTATGTCTAACCACGAACAAAATAGGGTCCAACATGTACTTTATGTTGATGATATCCTATTGGCTAGTAATGATTTAGCATTGTTGAATGATACTAAAGATATGCTATCAGATTCTTTTGATATGAAAGACTTGCAATAAGCCACATATGTCCTTGGCATAGAGATTCATAGAGATAGATCTCGTGGGATGTTAGGTCTTTCTCCAAAAAACTTATATCAGTAAAGTACTCGAGAGATTTTCTATGCAAACTTGTAAGCCTGATAAAGTTGTGAAAGGAGTAAATTTAATAAGCATCACTGTCTTAAGAATGATTTAGACAAAGACTCAATGGCAAATGTGCCTTATAGTAGTGTAATTGGAAGCTTGATGTATGCTAAAGTTTGTATCAAACCTGACATTGCTTACACTGTTAGTGTTCTTGAGAGATATCTATCTAATCCAGGTAAAGACTATTGGGTGGCAGTTAGGAAGGTTATGAGATACTTGCAACATACTAAGAATCACATGTTGGTTTATAAAAGGGTTGACACTTTAAAAGTTGCTGGCTTTACTGATTCAGATTTTGTTGGTTGTTCAGATGATCTTAGGTCAACATCAAGGTATATTTTCATGCTTGCTAAAGGAGCTATCTCATGGAAGAGTGTAAAACAGACTATTTTAACATATTTTACTATGCAAGCTAAGTTTGTGGCTTGCTATGGTGTTGTGTCTTGGGCTATGTGGTTGAGGAATTTTATATTAGGCCTAAAGATTATTGATTCTATTGAGAGACCTCTTGTGATTTATTGTGATAATAATGCTATAGTATTCTTCTCGAAGAACAATAAAAGCTCGAGCAGTTCTAAGCATTTGGAAATCAAATATCTCACAATTCGAGAGTTTGTGAAAAAGGGAGATGTCATTATTGAACATGTCACGCCCCCAAATTCCAGGGAACCCGGAACCAGAAACATGACTTCCCCTTGCCCACACCCGAAAGGTCAAGGGGTCGGTGACTAGCACCAATAGAGACTACACCGCGGGTGCTGTCTCAATCATGCAACCCTGTACAGTCATACATCAAGGGTAATCCTGTACTTTCTCATATATCATCATGCATACAATAAGTCAAATAGTCATACAGACATCACATCACAAATAGTATGTAAATACAACTGTCCACGGACCCATGTCCGGGGTATCATATAAAACAATACAGAATACAATACTGTATCATACATCAGAGTAGTGGGCACGTCCTCCTAGAAGAAAGTCCTCCACTAGTCTCGGGTCACACCTGAAAAAGGTAAACCACAAGTAGGGGTGAGCGACAAGCTTAGTAGGTTACCCCAACACTCCACATCATGCAGACATACAAGTGTATACTATATGCTCTGTGTACTCGTGCACTGTGTAGTGTGCACAAGCATCAGGACTCAGCCTGCAAACAAACGTCAGGACCCAGCCTACCCACACAGGACAGATTGTCCACGATCCTCAACAGGATCCCAGCTCAGGGAACTTAGCCCAAGCTTCACGAGCTCAACGGCTCAACACGATCCTCAACAGGATCCCAGCTTAGGGCACTCAGCCCTACCACAGCGCTATATGCCGGGACACAGTGCCACACAGGCCTGCCATTGGCGCATACGCCTGCCATGGCCACAGCGCAATATGCCCGGCCACAATGCCACACAGGCCTGCCATCGGCGCATATGCCTACCCCGTCAACCACATAGCATCATCTATGCTTCACGGTGAGAACCCAACAAGTCATAGAGCCAAGCCCCAATTCCTCAAACCAATATACCAACACCAATATGGCATTAAGGTTCACCATACTCCCTTTACAACTGAAGTCAGTCTTCACAAACGGATCATCATTTCTTGACCAAGGAAGGAGATACCCATAGGAGTTGTTTTCTTGAAATAAAAAGTCCCGGCATTGGGTTTCCATATCATAACTAAGATAATCTGATTTTTGGGGATTTTTCTAAGATGTCTAACCCCACTTTCCAAAAATCCACCTGTACGAAAAACTGGATTTTTCTGAGATTTTGCACTAAATCCCAATTTTCACATTTTGAAGGAGTGAGAATTTATTTTTCTAGTATTTTTCTTTGAATCCAAATGGGGGTATTTCGTTATTTACATTGTAATTTAATACTTAGGCATAATGGTTACAATGTAAATGGTCCAGTCTAGTCAAACTGGAACTACACTGTCCAACTGCTTGAGACACTGCTTGAAACTGCCTTCTCGAGACTGCTCGAAACATCTGCTTGATGCTACATTCTGCTCGAGGCTCCCTGCTTGAGGCCTCCGCTCGAGACTGCTTGAGACTCTGCTCGAAGCTAGCCTCGAGTAGTTCCCCAACCGCGAACTGCCGACTGCGTTCTTCCCCAATTTGTCTCAAAACCCAATTATACTCGTTAAATCTCCATTTTAAGCAACAATTCATCCCTATTAAGGGTTTCTAATTTCATCTAGCCACATTAGGCTACCAAACAACCTAAATCATCTAGGTTTCATGCTCAATTTCTATTTTCCCCAATTTCTAGGGTTCATCACGAATTTTCATGATTTCTTCCAATTCTTACATGTTAATCCAATGAAACAGCAAAGAAAGGGTGAAGAATCAATGGAACACCTACCTGGAATGATTCTTGATGATTGAACGAGCTCAAAACGCCCCAAATCAAAGGCTCCAAGCTTCCTTCTCTCTTTCTCTCTCTCTCTAAGCTCTCCAACGCACGATCGCTGAAACGTAACGTGGAAGCTCTCTTTCCCCATATTTATATTTCTGTATTTTCTTTTATTAATAAATCTCAAAAATATTAATTGATCTCCCGAGGTCACTAACTCCAAATTGAGCCCAAGTAGAGTCAAAACACTCAAAATGATGAGCACATCACTATCTAGATATTTTCTAACCCAATTGACCACTCAAACGCAAGGTCAACTAATAAACCTCAAAAAGTCAACAATCGGGCCACTCGGGGCCCCAACCCAGAATTAGGCCCAATTACAGTCAAAATGCTTACATTGATGAACACAATATTGCTCAGATGTTTTTAACAACAGATAAAGACTATCTCTCATCCCTACCCAAATATGGGTCTTTACATTTTCCCCACCTTAGGACTTTTCATCCTCGAAAATAAAACACATGCCCAAAAGACATAGCAAAATTCAAGCTCAGGCACCGCACAACAACAAGACATAAACACATGATCACTATGTTGGAATACTGGAATGGGGTTAATGATTAACCGCAGCGGAAACGAATTTTAAAAATTTTATTCCAGCAAACAAACAGCAGGATCTAAACATGAATCAATTCGTTTAATTTTGCAAAGAGAGAAAAGAAGAAACCAACCTGAAGAACGGTAAAGCTAGAACCCTCTTCTTTTCCCTCCAAGAACGAACTCACGATCTGCCTTTGATCGTTCTCGCAGTCTCCTGGATTCAACCACCAAATAGCCTTCTCTGCTATTCACCTTCTCAAGGAGTACAGGGCTATGGCACCCTTGGATCAAAGAACAGGAACACCACCTCTGCTAGGGTTGGCCGTCACCTGTCTCTCTCTCTCTCTCTTGGCTGTCAATGATTGCACACGCACACCATTTAACCTAGGAGGCTATGCATCTATTTATAGACCTAGGGTTACCCCTGTTCTATTACGCATACGCCCCTTTAGTTAAATAATAATAAAACATATTATTTAAACTATTTAAATAATATAATTATTACGCAACAAACTAATTAAATAAATATATAATATTATTTATTTATCAAATAAATAAATAATATATTTATTCATTTAATCACATTAAATGGATAAAATATTTATTATTATTTATTTAATCTAATTAAATAAATAACCATGTGATATATATTTAACTCTTAAATATATATTAACACACGTTAATTAATTAGCTCTTAAGCACAACCAGGAGAATTAACTCACAATGATCCAGGACTCCATACAAGAATAAACGGTGCTAGCAAGAGGGACCAAATGGACCCACTTAATCGAAGCTCCAATAAATAATATTTAATTAATTAATCTCATTAATCAATTAAATCATTATTTATTAGTTTTAATCCGAGCCACGATCAGGGACTAAAAGCGCACTCTAAGATCAAGCAGATATGATTACAAGAATCCATAATAAATTATTTGTCCATCGATATAACTGATTTCCATGTGATATGATCCTCCATTATGATATTCATAATTAGAGACAGGTATCAATAGATTCCGTTCAACCTCTCTAATTATATCTTTATCCATGTGTTACCATTAATTCTCTAATGGGCGACCTATTCATGATCCAATCATGAATTAGGATTTATAATAAATTATATCTAATATAATTACAAGCGCTTGATTCACCCAAGAATCCCGAATTAAACAACATGGGAATATCATTACTCTTCGTATAATGAAGCAGTGGATTCCATGCACCTGACTTGATGCTCCCACTATCTATAATATTATATCTCCAAGATATCGAGGTATTTGAAGCACTAAGCCTCTCACTCATTAATAAGTCAAAAGACATAAATTATAGACATGAGTTAATCAAACGGTCTGGATTAAGATTAATCCATAAATCAGTCATCTAGCGATAAAATATAAAGTTCTTCATACAATGCAACGGATATTAGTTGAAGAACTTATTCTATCATGGTCCTGTTCAATATGTATGATTACATACTGGCACTACTATTCGTAAACTCTTTACAATGATCCTAGATTAGATCACTCCCACTATGGAAATAGTCCACACCACAATCTTATCAGAATAGAGCATCCCAAACTCTATTAACCGATTGTGAACTAATTTTATACTTAGTCTAATTAGTGGATCTATTGTATGTGTCTCACACATACCCAGTAATAGACTTTGATAAGCAATGAGATGTTATGATGCTCAGCCACACAAGAAAGCAGAATAATGCAATCTAATAAATATTTAAACAAAAAATATTTCAATTAATCAGAAATAGTCTTTACATTATTAGGATTACACATTGCTTTATATAGCACTATCCCAACACACTAACCACACATGTGCATTACAACTCACAACAAGCCAAAAAGGCTCACAAGAATTAACAACAACAAGCTAAACCAAGCTTAACCATATCTCAAACCACATCTCAAGAGTAAGCACATAAGGGTACAAAACATATGCAAAATGAATGCATAAAATATAACTCATACCTTAGGGAAGGCCCTCACATCCTCCCCACCTCAGGACTGATCATCCTCGAACAGCTCAGGATGAAAAACGCGCATCTGGCTCTCTTTCTCCCAAGTCTGCTCCTCCATGCCTCGGTGTCATCATAACACCCGGACCAGTGGGATCATCTTGCCCCGCAAGACCTGCTCCCGCCTATCCAAAATCTGTATCGGCATCTCAACAACGGCACCATCATCAAACAAGTCTATCTTGCGATAGTCCAACACATGAGAAGGATCTGGGTGATACCGTCTCAACTGAGACACATGGAACACATCATGTACTCACGCCAACTCCGGTGGCAAAGCTAATCGGTAAGCCACTGCGCCTACGGTGGCAATAATCTCAAATAGCCCCACAAAATGAGGGGAGAGTTTGGATCCACGCCCAAACCTCTGATGCCCTCGACGCGGCGAAACCCACAAAAATACGCGATCACCCACCTCAAACTGCAAAGGTCGATGCCTCTAATCCGCGTAGGACTTCTGCCTACTCTACGCTATCAACATACACTGTCAAATCAACTGCACTATCTCCGTGGTCTCTTGAACCATATCGGGACCGAGAACCGCTGCCTCTCCCGTCTGTGCCCAACACAAAGGTGACCTACAAGGCCGCCCATACAGCGCCTCATACGAAGCCATCCTAATCGTGGCCTGATAACTGTTGTTGTAAGAGAACTCCACCAAATGAAGGTGACTCTCCTAACAACCTCCAAAATCTAGGACACATGCATGCAACATATCCTCGAGCATCTGAATCATCCGCTCCGACTGACCATCCGTCTGCGGATGAAAGGCTGTACTGAGGTTCACCCTGGTACCCAAAGCTCGCTGCAACTATCTCCAAAACTGAGATGTAAACCTAACATCCCAATCAGATACAATAGACAATGGGACTCCATGCAACCGCACAATCACATCAAGATACCTCTGTCCCAAAGTCCTCACTGGGTCTGTCTCTCGAATCGAAATAAAATGTGCCGATTTGGTCAATCGGTCCCCAATAACCCATATAGTGTCGTGTCCCCTGGAACGAGGAAGTCCAGTGACAAAATCCATAGTTACGTGGTCCCATTTCCACTCTGGCACTAGTAATGACTGCAACTCTCCAGCTAATCTCAAGTGCTCTGCCTTGACCTGCTGACAGGTCAAACACCTCCTCACTTAATCAACAACAACCTTCTTCAGGCCTGGCCACCAATACTGCCTCCTCACGGCATGGTACATTTTGGTCCCACCAGGATGTACAGCTAACCTCGACTGGTAAAATTCCCGAAGAACCTCCTCCTGAAGAGAAGTGGGAACTATGAGTCGACCCCTGTACCTCAATATATGCTCTGCATCTTCAGTCCAATCAGAAGATGCCGGCCTAGTCTGAATCCTGTCCCTAATGACTTCACAGTCAACGTCCCCCAACTAATTCTCTATGATCCGGTGCTACAACTCTGGGACTGCTACAATAACACTGAGCATCCCTCGCTCGTCATAGGTCACCATCTGTAACCTCATCGTTGCCAACTGTCCCATCATTTCCCATTCCTTAATGGCACAATGGGCTACCACGGCCCTACTCTTTCTACTCAGAGCATCTACCACCACATTACCCTTGCCAGGGGTATACAGCATATCAAACTGAAACTGCTGTAAGTACTTCACCCACCACCTCTGCCTAAGGTTCAGGTCTCGCTGAGAAAAGATATACTACAAGCTCTTGTGGTTTGTATACACCACAAATTTCTCCCCAAGGAGATAATGCTGCCAGCTCTTTAGAGCAAAGATCACTGTAGCCAACTCCAAATCGTGTGTGGGATAGTTCTGCTCATGTGGTCTCAACTGCCTAGACCCATAAGCAATCACTTGTCGAGTCTACATCAACGCACAACCCAGTCCCACCCTGGAAGCATCACAATACACCTCGAAAAGCACACCCTCCTGTGGGAGGATCAAGATAGGTGCTGAGGTCAATCGTGCCTTCAGCTCCATGAAAGCACTCTCACACGCATCAGACCAAACAAAAGAACTCCCTTCCTGGTCAGGTTTGTCATAGGAGCTACTAACCTAGAAAAATCCTCCACGAACCTACGATAGTAGCTTGCCAAATCAAGGAAGCTACGAATCTCAAACACATTCGTGGGCCTCTTCTACGACATAACTGCCTCGATCTTCTCAGGATCCACTGTGATACCCTCCGAAGCTACCACATGCCCCAAGAAGTACACCTGTTGCAACCAAAAGTCACATTTCGTGAACTTCGCGTATAATTGATGCTCTCGCAAGGTCTGCAACACAACCTGCAAATGCCCCTCATGCTCCCTCTTGGTTGGTGAATAGACCAAAATATCATTGATGAACACCACAATGAACATGTCCAAATAAGGACCAAACACCTGATTCATCAATCCCATAAACACTGCTGGAGTATTTGTGAGGCCAAACAACATCACAAGCCACTCATAATGCCCATAATGACAACTGAACGCGGTCTTAGGGATATCTGCCTCCCTAACCCTCAACTGATGGTATCCAGATCTCAAGTCTATCTTGGAAAACCATCTCGTACCTCGAAACTGATCAAACAGATCATCGATCCTCGGCAATGCATACCTGTTCTTCACCGTCACCTGGTTTAGTTTCCGGTAGTCTATACACAGCCGAAGCGAACCATCCGCCTTCTTGGCGAACAACACTGGAGTGCCCCATGGTGAGCCACTCCGCCTGATAAAGCCTCGTGCTAGAAGATCATCTATCTACTTCTTGAGCTCTCTAAGCTCTATCGGCGCCATCTGGTAAGCTGCCAACCTAATAGGTGTTGTCCCTGGCAACAACTCAATCGAAAACTCCACCTCCCTCACAGGTGGCAGACTGACTAAGTCCTAGAGAAACATATCCAGGAACTGATCCACAATGGATGGCAAAACAGCCTTCCCCTCTCTCCTCCTGTCAGCCAATGTCAAGCTAGCTAACTGATGGGTCACATCATCCCACCCATGCCTCAAAGGTCCCAACCTGCATGCTTCCTCAGTCCACTCTCCCACAAAGACACCCCGCGTGCCCTCTGGCGTCAAGAACGTCATACGCCGTCGAAAACAATCAATCTTGGCCTCCACGGAAACCAACCAATCCATACCCAGGATAATATCAAAATCATCTAACTCCATGATGTACAAATCACACAACAGGTTAACACCCCCAAGTGTTACCTGACAAGCACGATAGATACTCTTAAGTATCACAATTCCACCCAATGGCGAAGCAACCATCAGAGACTGACTAACTGTCTCCTAGTCTAACTCCAATCCAACCACCGTAGCATATTAAATAAAAGAATGGGTAACACCAGTATCAATCAGAACTGAACATATAGTATGAGAAATGATGATGGTACCTCTCACCACTAAAGGTCCTGGTCCTGCCTCGTCCACTGGTGGAACCTCTGCCTCTCTACTGGTAAGGGCAAAAGTTCTCCCTCGTGGCCCACTACCACTAACCTGGCCCAATGGGGCCTTGCCCCACTGATCAACCTGACCTTGTGCCTCCCGCTGAGGCTACTGCACAGTAGGTCGCGTCTGTGTGCTCTGTGTTGGCGGCACCGACCTCTAAGATGGAGCCCCACTCTTCTGTCACTGCTATCTCGGACGAGCGCCTACACTGCTGGTCAAGCTAAGGGTAACACATTCCCTAGCTCCATGTCCCACCTTCCCGCATCGAAAGTATGTCATCTTTTTCCTCGGGCAGTCTCTCGATACATGCCCAGTCAAACCACAACTCCAACAAGTACCTGGCCTCCTGTGGCTGAACTCTCCCGGGATCCCACTACCTGGCTGGAAACCCTCTGCACCTGCCTCCTGTCAGGATAAACTGCACTACTCTCCCCACTCTGCCTCTTCCTGCTCGGACCTGCTAAACCTCCCGGTCTCTGGGCTCTCGCCTGATCCTGACCTCGCTCAATAATGAGTGCCTTGTCGACCGCCTCCCTGTAGCTGGTCAACTGCATCGGTTCCAGCTTGTTTTTCAAAGATGGCCTCAAGCCCTGAATAAAATCTTGCGTCTTACGGGCTTCCTTTTCCCAAGCCTCAAGAGCAAACCGCCCTAAATTTGTGATGGCTTGCACATACTCACCCACCGTCTGGCTACCCTACTGAAGCTCATAATACTCTCTCTGTTGGGCATACTGTACCGAGCTGGGAAAATACTCCCCAAAGAAGCGCTCCATAAACTCCCTCCATCCCATCTGACTGCCATGGACAGCTCTAGTGGACTCCCACCACCTACGTGGGATACCTAATAGATAGTGTGTCGCCACTCGCACCCGCTCCTCATCTGGCACCCCAATCATCTCAAAGATGTCCTCTGTCCACCTAATCCAGGCCTCCATACCCTGCATGGCCTCCTACAATTGAATCAACATCTGAGCCAAATCAGGTCCCACAACGGGACCTGACGACCTCTGCTGCCCCTGGTGCCCCGACTCTATCGTGGGCTCCTCTGCCGGGACCTGGCCTCGGACAACTCTCCTCGGTGGTGCCATCACACTGGCCACAACAATAAACAATAAACGATCAACACTAGCACTACTAGCACAAACAGCCATCAAAGGCACAAATCAACTCGTAGGTTCTCACCACACGACCCATAGGTCCACAACCATGCATATAGCATTGTGTCCCCCTTAGGGTACACCACACGCAAGTCCTAGCTCTCACGGCCATGTGCCATGCATGCACCATATACAAGCACATCACACACAAAGACAATCTAGTGCCCTATATGCACACAATCATACCACTAGAGATGCAACCATTCCTACATATGCTCCTAGGAATACATGTAAGGACTGACACCAATATAACCTAGAATACATGTAAGGACTGCGTTGATCAGGCGCCCTCCCTATAGTTTTCTAAGGCACATGGAATTAATTATCCACCCCTCACTAACCTAGGTCTGCTAGACCATGCTCTGATACCAACTTGTCACGCCCCCAAATTCCAGGGAACCCGGAACCAGGAACATGACTTCCCTTTGCCCGCACTCGAAAGGTCAAGGGGTTGGTGACTAGCACCAATAGAGACTACACCACGGGTGCTGTCTCAAATATGTAACCCTGTACCGTCATACATCAAATATGCTAGGACACAGTGCCACACAGGCCTGCCATCGGCGCGTATGCTTGCCACGGCCACAGCGCAATATGCCCGGCCATAGTGCTACATAGGCCTGTCATCGACGCATATGCCTGCCCCGTCAACCACATAGCATTATCTATGCTTCACGGTGAGAACCCAACAAGTCATAGAGCCTAAGCCCCAATTCCTCAAACCAACATACCAACACCAATATGGCATTAAGGTTCACCATACTCCCTTTATAACTAAAGCCAGTCTTCACAAACCGATCATCATTCCTTGACCAAGGAAGGAGATACCCATAGGAGTTGTTTTCTTGAAATAAAAAGTCCCGGCATTGGGTCTCCATATCATAACTAAGATAATCTGATTTTTGGGGATTTTTCTAAGATGTCTAACCCCACTTTCCAAAAATCCACCTCTACGAAAAACTGAATTTTTTCGAGATTTTGCACTAAATCCCAATTTTCACATTTTGAAAGAGTGGGAATTTATTTTTCTAGTATTTTTCTTTGAATCCAAATGGGGGGTAATTCGTTATTTACATTGTAACTTAAGTAATATTTAGGCATAATGTTTACAATGTAAACGGTCCAGTCCAGTCAAACTGGAACTGCACTGTCCAACTGCTCGAGACACTGCTCGAAACTGTCTGCTCGAGAATGCTCGAAACTCTGCTCGAAGCTAGCCTCGAGCAGTTCCCCAGTCGTAAACTGCCGACTGTGTTCTTCCCCAATTCATCCCAAAACCCAATTATACTCGTTAAATCTCCATTTTAAGCAACAATTCCTCTCTATTAAGGGTTTCTAACATCATCTAGCCATATTAGGCTACCAAACGACCTAAATCATCTAGGTTTCATGCTCAATTTCCATTTTCCCCAATTTCTAGGGTACATCACAAATTTTCATGATTTCATCCAATTCTTACATGTTAATCCAATGAAACAACAAAGAAAGGGTAAAGAATCAATGGAACACCTACCTGGATTGATTCTTGATGATTGAACGAGCTCAAAACGCCCCAAATTGAAGGCTCCAAGCTTCTCTCTCTCTCTCTCTCTCTCTCTCTCTCTCTCTCTCTCTCTCTAAGCTCTCCAACACACGATCGCTGAAACGTAACGTGGAAGCTCTCTTTCCCCTATTTATATTTCTGCATTTTCTTTTATTAATAAATCTCAAAAATATTAATTGACCTCCCGAGGTCACGAACTCCAAATTGAGCCCAAGTATAGTCAAAACGCTTAAAATGACGAGCACATCACTATCCAGATATTTTCTAACCCAATTGACCACTCAAATGCAATGTCAACTAATAAACCCTGAAAAGTCAACAATCGAGCCACTCGGGGCCCCGACCCGGAATTGGGCCCAATTACATTTAAAATGCTCACATTGATGAACACAATATTGCCCAGATGTTTTTAACAACAGAGAAAAACTATCTCTCAGCCCTACCAAAATACGGGTCTTTACGGAAAATATATCTACTGACTCCATGCTTTCTGACCCACTAACTAAAGGACTTTGACCAATACAGTTCAAGAATCATGTGTATAATATGGGTTTTTTAGAAAGTTTTGATATTTTCATTAGTGGGAGCTTGTTATTGCTCTTATGAACTTATGACTTTGTCATTTAATATTTTGAATTTAAATATTTGTTTTGAATGAGCTTTAAATGTATACTTCTAATTGACTTATTTATATATTCTGTTGAGCTCTTATTTTTGAAGTATACATGTGATAGATGAATATATTAAAATCTTGAGATTTAGTGCTTAATCTCAAGTATGGTGGATTTACCAATAAAGGTATGTCTCAAATAAAACATCGTGAAAATGCATGCAATAAAATTTGTGAGACATATAGGAGGCATATGTGCCTAATTGGTTTCCTAATATATTATAAATTAAAGATACACGAAATCAAAAGACCGACTATAAATAATATCATCAATAAAGTGACTTGAGATGTTTTTAGCTACACTACCATATAGACATATGACAACAAGATTGTTAGGTAACTGTAACCATGGACGTCTTCTATTGCATATTGATACATTGATGGCTATGATTCGTTACTTATGGTTTTGTTGGTCCAGGTTTTGTTTAGAGATGTTATCTTTGTTACACAGCCTGAGAGTTTTATTCTTTACTATATATATAAATATTTTGCTATAATAAAATATTTAAAAGTTTTCAAAGTTACAATTAACGTTGCCCAAGTGGGAGAATATTAGAAGTTTTCTAAATTTGGGCTACCGTTAATTGTGATCCGTTAATTAAAATCGGGCTGTGATACAAGACAATGCAGGTAGACCCATATAAGGTCATATATTTGTTATTGGGCTACGCACATTTTGTCTATATATTTTAATATGGTTTTACGGCTCAGTGTAAGCCTTATATACTAATAAGACCCGTTGATATATAGGGCTCATTAGTTCATTGTGTGGCTAGGTCCCTCCCTCAAATATATATATATATTGGTGGTATAACCCTAACTTATCCATCGAATTGAGTCATCAAGGTGAGAACAAGAGGGAGAAGACTAGTCGCACACGTAGCGTTCATTCTTGATCTACTATGGAAAAAACAGGTAAGTATTATACTGTGATATCGATATTGATTAACATACATGATCTTAGGTGTTCATATTAACACCCAATAATATGAGCACCCAAGATCATGTATGTTAATCAATATCACAGTATAACACTTACCTGTTTTCTCCATAGTAGATCAAGAATGAATGCGACGGGTGCGACTGGTCTTCTCCCTCTTGTTCTCTCCTTGATGGCTCAACTCGATGGATGAGTTAGGGTTATACCATCAATATATATGTACATATATAATGAAGGGAAGGACGTAGCCATGCAATGACCTAATGGGCCCTACCCATCAACGGGCGTCATTAGTATATAAGGCCTACACTGAGCCGTAAAACCATATTAAAATATATAGACAAAATCGCGTAGCCCAATAACAAATATATAACCTTATATGGGTCTACCTGCATTGTCTTGCATCACAGCCCGGTTTTAATTAACGGATCACAATTAATGGTAGCACAAATTTAGAAAACTTCTAACATTCTCCCACTTGGGCAATGTTAATTGTAACTTTAGAAATCTTGAAATATTTTATTATAGCAAAATATCTATACATATATTAAAGAACAAAACTCTTAGGCTGTGTAACAAAGACAACATCTCTAAACAAAACTCGGACCAACAAAACCATAAGTAACGAATCATAGCCGTCAATGTATTAATATGCAATACAAGACATCCATGGTTACAATTACTTAACAACCTTGTTGTCATGAGTTTATATGGTAATGTAGCTAAAAACATCTTAAGTCACTTTATTGATGATGTTTTTTATAGTCGGTCCTTTGATTTCTTGTATCTTTAGTTTATAATATAACATGAAACCAATTAGGCACATATGCCTCCTATATGTCTTACAAACTTTATTACATATATATTCATAGTGTTTTATTTGAGACATACCTTGTAAAGCCACCATACTTGAGATTAAATACCAAATCTCAAGATTTTAACATATTCACCTGTTACATATATACTTCAAAGACAATAGCTCAACAGAATATATATAAATAAATCAAACGGAAGTATACATTTAAAGCTCATTCAAACAGATATTTAAATTCAAAATATTAACTGGCAAAGTCATAAGTTCATAAGAGCAACAACAAACTCTCACTAATGAAAAACATCAAAAATTTCTAAAGACCCATATTATACACATGATTCTTGAACTTTATTGGTCGGAGTACTTTAGCCAGTGGGTCAGCAAGCATGGAGTCAGTAGAAATATGTTTAATAATGACATCTCTATTTTCACAAACTCTCGAACTGTGAGATATTTGATTTCTAGATGCTTAGAACTGCTTGAGCTTTTATTGTTCTTTGAGAAGAATACTACAACACTATTATCACAATAAATCACGAGAGTTTTGTTTACCGCAACGATGCCTGCTGCTTCGAGAAACCGAGTGATTGCCTCTCCATGATAATATTCTCTTGACTGGATTTGCAGTACTTGTTTGGGGAAAGCATAAAATCATTTGAATGAGTATAGTAGCGTGTTTTTTGTTCTCAAGGTTCATTTCTTGGACATATTTTTGCCTTTTTTTTTAATTCAACATGAAGGATTGGTACTAAGCACTAAATCCACCTGTTGACCCACCTCCACTAGTCCTAATAGACGGATCTCCATTTGGATCTGAGGGACACACTGCTGCATCTGTGGACTGCCTTGATGATGACATCTAATGGTATAGGTGCGAGTTTTTAAGCTACTGCCCCTGGTTCGCCTGCGAGTGCTTGATGGCAGCCACGTGCAAGTTGGATACAAGTGGATTTAAATATTTAGACATCTAGATTGATGGATGGATAAGGGATACAATTGAAAAATTAATTAGGATAATTACTCAAAACCATGGAGGTAGGGGTGGTCAAAGATTATTTTATTCAGGTAATTTAAATTCTCAGAATATTGATAGCACATTTTTTATAAGAGTCTGTTTTTTTTTTTCGGGAAAAAAATTAAGAAGTCATAAAATCATTTTCATAACATTAATCTTACATTTAACTTTTTCTATAAGATTTATATAATGTTTTTAATATATTGAGAACCACTGTTTATTCTATATAATTATTAAATTACATATAAATTTTTTTCTCACATCTCATCTTTACGTTTTTAATAAATTTTACTTTTATTTCATATTAAATTATAAAAAATATTATTAAATAAAAAATAAATATAAAATATTATTTTAATAATATAAATAGTAATTTAGGAAATCTATTATGATGTATCTTTATATAGGAGAGTGAAAAGTAGTTTCAATCTGTAAATTTAAGAAAAATATATGAAAAACTAGTGTAAGTGTCCTAATTTAATGAATTATTATTTCTCACGTGAGAATGAGAATGAATTTCATTTCATTATATTTTTTTCTTATTAAATATGTCATAAAAAAGAGTTGTGAAATAGATATGTGGTGAAAAAATCATTTAAATTTATTTAATTTAAGAATATCTTAGTAATAATAAAATAATAAAATTAATTATTTGACTTATTTAATGGTAATAATATATTCTATTCCCATATATTATATTGCATGTTATTAAGGATTCCATTTCTTCACTTTTGATTTTATTTGTTTTTTTATATTCCACCACCTTCATCCCATAGTTTCCGGCTTTCCCTTCCCTTGCTATCTTAGAAAGTGTTCAGGCTTCAACATCCTTAACCCAATGACTTTTATAGTCGATATACCCATTCCTTTCACGCACTTTTGTTATGAATTTTCAGGCAATGTTTAATTTACGCGTTTCAAGATGTAATTCTAAATTCAAATTCAAAAACTTATGAATCCCATGGTTTAAAAAAAGTCTGATACACATGATTTGAATAAAGATATAAATTTCAACTTAAATAAAGTCTCGTGTTTAATTTTGAATTCACATGTTGGGACGTTTTTGAATCTAAATTTACTTCAAATCCAAGTTTATTAGGTCTACCTTTTTTTCATGTTTTTTTTCATCTATTTTATTTTATTTAAGTTTCAAAATCAATATTATATACTAAATATAATATAAATGTTTTCTTTTTAAAACAAGTCATTTCAATAAAATTAAAACTAGTTACTAAAAAAACTTTTTATCGAAAAAAAAAATAAAACAGTTGAGGTAAACAAACACACAATCGCAATATTGAAAATGATCGACGAAGGGCCAAGACAAAGAACGCCACTCCTTCATATGATATCAATTAGAAAATCTTAGGAGGTAAGATGCAAAGATTAGGCTTCAATCTGATTGATTCTTAACTAGGTATAGGCTACGTTTAAACGAGATTATATTGTTTTGCGTCAAATTCTGATATTGGAACTTAGATCCGTTCTTTCAATTACCTATGTCGATTGCAGTAAGTCTTTGAGCAGTGTTCATTAACGTTACGTTGCCGATTTTGTTTTGTTGTTATGTGTGTTGCGTTGTTTTTGTGATGCTTTTTGATTGCGAAAGTTCAAAAAAAAAATAAAAAATAGCAATTGCAAAACACCTTCAACATATGTGAACGCAATACATTAAAATGTTGTTTCCGTGTACTTTCATCTTCGAAGCCTAATTTTGTAAGCACACTTCCAACATGCATCCAACGGAAACCAGTTTTGTACTTTGGTTAAACGTGCGTTTAAATTTATTTGTTTTTAAAGCTACCGCATACGAAAGTTATGTCGTGCACTGGATCAATGGAGTGTTGAATCACTTAAACTTAACATTTATCTTTGTGTAATGTAACTCAATGTCTATGTAATTTGATTTGCTTGCATATTGATATGCCTAACCTCAACTAAGTCTAAGAGGCTCACATGCCTAAGACGTTTTAAAATTTTCATGTTTAGCTTTATATGTAATTATGCATATGCAACTTTCACACCCAGGATGTGGGATTGTTGCAAATATCATGTGGTTCATACATCAACTTGAAGGCTACAAAAGCCACGAGGCAGCAGTTCAATTGTATGGGGAGCCAGGATGATAGATTTAGATCCTTGAATTATAGCCTACTTGATGCAGAATACCTCTTGACCTCTGAGGCCTGTTTAAACTGCTGCTATAATATGGTGTTCGCAGTTGGCTGCTTGTAATCACTGCTCATCAGTTTCTAGAAAGGAAATAGCGATTCACTTCTGAGTGTTTTGTGATTATGAGTGTAGCATTATAATTGCGGATTAATTGAGGTTTTTGTATTTGTTTAATGCAACAATATTCTTGGAATTCAGCATGTGTCTTTTTGCAGGCCTCCTGATTAACGACAAAGAAAGCCAACTCGAGGAAGCTGCTCTATAAGGCCAATGGCCACATCAGAAGCTATTCAACAAGTCTTTTCTGGGCCTGTAACTAGCCTTTGTAATTTGGATCCATGTTTCTACAAGGTAAGCTCAATGAATGGTTTAAAATCTCATGTAAGAGGTATGTGGAAAAATTGTACAGTCAAGAAACAATCACCAAAATGTATGAGGATGCCACAAAGTTGCGTGAAGATTCATGCCTTTTGGGGTTTGGATGGTCTTTCCAATGGATATACTGCAATCAACAGGCTGGATTCTGTGAGATGCCACTGCAGCCTGGTTGGAAATGTAAGTGGGCCAAATTTGATAAATGGCATGACTGATGTGCCCAATGGTTATGAAATTGATGCTAAACATTCCCAAAATGGAGTATATTTTGATACATCTGGGAGGGCTAGCTCGGCTTTGGTTGAGGATGAAGCTTGGAACCTATTGCGGGAATCTATGGTTTATTATTGTGGTAGTCCAGTTGGGACTGTGGCTGCAACTGACCGAAGTGATATGAGCATTTTGAACTATGATCAGGTCTTTATCCGTGACTTCATACCTTCTGGAATAGCATTTCTTTTGAAGGGAGAGTATGATATTGTAAGGAACTTCATCCTTTGCACCCTCCAATTGCAGGTAATCAACAAAATGCTAAATACTTGATCATATGGTTGTAGTGTCTTAACTTTTATAGTTCTAGAATTGGAAGTGCTTTTGAACATTATTTGATATTTTCCCTCCTAATTTGTCATGAATCGTAGCGCTACATGAAGTTCTTTGTCTAGGATCACACTCCACCCCTTCTAAAATTTTTAACGGGACCCTCAATTAGAAGTTTTGGAAATAGATAAAGCTTCTGTGCCTGATAATTTTAAAGTAGTGCCTTCTAGTATCTTGTTAATCCCTTTGGAATCATGTTCAGAATATCTCATTCCTGTTGCCGCTTTATGTTCTTTCACTTTTGTATCCCTAGTAATCTTGCTTCCGTTGCCTATGCTATGCATAATGATCATTACTTTTCAATTATGATTGATGAATCTAACAAATGGTTTAATATGCCGGTGCCTTGTTCTTACTCTATACACGCGCATACGATTGATTTATACTTGTATTCATATGAAGTTGTTTTCTAAATATAAAGCTTATACTTTATAGCCAATTAAGTTTTGCTCAAAATTTTAAATGGCTGGTGGGTCTGACTTATGGATTCATTGGAAGTTCAGATTGTATTACCATTGGCACGTTTGTGAAGTTGGGCTACTCATATATGTGCTTTAAAATTAAGTTATTGAAATTTACTCCTTCCATGCCTTACAGAGCTGGGAGAAAACTATGGATTGCCATAGTCCTGGACAAGGGCTGATGCCTGCCAGTTTTAAGGTGCGGACTGTTCCACTTGATGGTGATGACTCTGCAACGGAAGATGTGTTGGATCCAGACTTTGGTGAGGCAGCAATTGGCCGTGTCGCTCCAGTTGATTCTGGTAAATAGTTATATTTGGTTCAATAGCTCTGGATAAATCTATGGGTGCACAAATGTTCAAATTTAAGAATTCCCTTGTATGTAACATTATTTTAATCTCAGGATTGTGGTGGATCATATTGTTACGGGGATATGGAAAATTCTCTGGAGATCTGTCTGTTCAGGAAAGAGTTGATGTGCAAACTGGAATTAAGATGATTCTGAAGCTATGTCTCTCTGATGGTTTTGATATGTTTCCAACTTTATTGGTGACAGATGGTTCGTGCATGATAGACCGGCGCATGGGAATTCATGGTCACCCTTTGGAAATTCAGGCAAGTTCCCTTGGTCCTTCCTACTGATAAACGAAAGCATTTAAAAGTTGAAGCAGGAGCATACACATACAAACTGTAGTGTAAATGATACTTATAAAAGCCTTGTTTTGATTATTTGTGTTGGAAAATTACTTATCATGTTGTCAGTTCTTTTACAATGATATCATTTATGTTTGGAAACTGGAAATTAAGGTTTTCCTTCTGTTTAGCCAATCAAATTTCTTAATCTTGTGATTAGGCTGTTGGGGTGTTAGTGATATGATATAAAGGTCAAGTGAGTTGGTTTTTGATTTTTTTCTTTGTCCTATTCCCACGTAAGTGACTGTCATGGCCATCATAATCCTTATTGTTGACCTCTTATAGGATAGAAAAAATTAAAAAGAAAAAGAATGGACAAAATTGTGGGCCTTTTGTGCCATCACCTGGTGGATTTATTGTAGTGTCATAACCCAATGCTACTCCATTTGGTTTCATAGCCAACCTAGTTTTCCTAGTCTAACTTAAGTATTTTTTTTTTTCAGAAAAAAAGATTTTATTAGAAAACCACCAAGAATGTGGAAAAGTTAAAAAGTACCATATTGTGAAAAAACTCGCGATCGTTACCACTCACAAATTTTACAAGAGTCTTAACTTTAATATTGCTATTAAAACGTGAGTGATCTGCTCAATACCTTAAAGGGGTGACAGCCTGAACAGGCCACTTGTGAATAGGCAAGATTCAAAGGCGACATGGATTCGGGTGGAGACAAACTCAGTAATCCCAAAATAGAGAGGGTACAAAATTAAGCTTATAGGTTGGGGGCAATACATGTGTATCGGCAAACCATTCTTTTGACTATTATTATTGTGAAGCAGGATATACAGAAGGAATAACTTGTGTATCATGTTATTGCAGGCCCTGTTTTACTCTGCATTGCTTTGTGCACGCGAGATGCTTGCTCCTGAGGATGCATCTGCCGACCTTATAAGAGCACTTAACAATCGTCTAGTTGCTCTTTCTTTCCACATCAGGGAATATTATTGGATTGATTTGAAAAAACTCAATGTTATCTACCGTTACAAGACAGAGGAGTACTCGTTTGATGCAGTCAACAAGTTCAATATCTACCCAGATCAGATTCCACCCTGGCTTGGGGAATGGATGCCCAATAAAGGAGGGTATCTAATTGGAAACCTCCAACCAGCTCACATGGACTTCCGTTTCTTTTCTCTAGGAAACCTATGGTCTATTATAAGTAGTCTTGCATCCATGGATCAGTCACATGCCATATTGGATCTTATTGAAGCTAAGTGGGCAGATTTAGTTGCAGAGATGCCATTAAAGATTTGTTATCCTGCTCTTGAAGGCCAGGAGTGGCGGATTATCACAGGCAGTGACCCCAAGAACACGTATGCACAAACCTTGATGCCAGTCGTGATTCATGTTAATTTCTCTTAGTATGATTATTCTATATTTTTGTTTATATATGACTTTATGTTGCAGGCCTTGGTCCTACCACAATGGAGGCTCCTGGCCAACGTTGCTTTGGCAGGTAGGGTTTGACTTGCGTAATTTTAATCAAGTTTAATAGCCAAGGCTTTTGCTGCAATATGGATTCTCAATCCTATATAGCACAATCGTAACAGATTTGTCCTAAGCTTATGATACAATCGTGGCTGTTTCAGCTCACTGTGGCGTGCATAAAGATGAATAGGCCTGAGATCGCTGAAAAGGCTGTCAAGGCTGCTGAGAGGCGTATATCTGGAGACAAATGGCCCGAATACTATGACACTAAAAGGGCAAGGTTTATTGGAAAGCAAGCGCGATTGTACCAAACTTGGTCAATTGCTGGATATCTCGTGGGTAAACTCCTATTAGCCAACCCGAGTGCAGCAAAAAATCTGACGACTGAAGAAGACTCCGAGCTTGCTAATGCATTCTCTTGTATGATCAGCGCCAGCCCACGGAGAAAACGTGGGCGAAAAGTAAATCAGCAGACCTACATTGTTTGAGCTCTGGATGGATGGGAGGACAGAGGATGCAGCACCTCTTTCATTAATTCAAACAAACCCATAGAGTAGCCAAATTCGCTACGAGATGGCTGCAAATTTCCTCTCGTGAATGACCATGCGGAGGCAGTGATGGAGCCGTAACGATTTTTAAGCGCAGAATAAAAATGTGAAACTCTGTTGCAATGACACTAGTGTGTGCTACACCAATGACCTTCATTTATCCCGTTGCCACTAGGGATGTATGTACATACAAAAATTGAAAAACCTGCTGCCGAAAATGGTCAAATTAATTGCTAAATTCCCAAGTCCATTTAGACCAATTGATTTGGGTTTGGTTTCAGGAGACTGATTGGAACCCCAAGCTATAGAATTTTAAGCCATATAACAGCAGGTATAGCAAAAGCTATAATTAAATATAATTGAATTTTAATAAAAAATATTTTAATAGTGTAGTTATATCATTATTTAAATATAGTTTTAGTAATAATTTTAATAAAATTTAATTAAAATTTTAACTTTCAGGTAAAATATCACATCATGTTTTACCTTTTAAAGACTAAATTTTTTTCCTCCCCTCTCTCTCTCTCTCTTTAACCTCCCGTGCATCACCTCTCCCTCTCTTCCCCTGTCACGGCCCGTCCTCCCCATCCCTCCCCCCCCCCCCCCAAATTGACGCCTGCCGAGGCCCCGCCGAGGCCCACCAACACCCACCCTCTCCCTCCCTCCCCCCTATCGACGGCTGCCCTCCTCCTCCTCCTCCCTCCCCCCCCCCGGTTGCCGCCCTCATGTGTAGAGATAGATCTAGGTTTCCTAAGAGAGAGAGAGAGACGGCTAGGGTGGGGGAGGAGGAGAGACGGCTAGGGTGTGGGAGGAATTTAGGGTACATTTAGTATAAATTTGAAAAATAAATAATTTAGTCAAAAATACATAAATTACTATTGAAGTAAGTCTTAGCTAAAGTTATATTTGTCAAGCTAAATATAACTTTATCTTAAAAAATATTGTTGATAGTATTGGAGTTGCTCTAACAAGTTCACTAAAATTGCAAGTTGGATAGCCACCTATGGCCTATGGGACGCTCCCATCTACGGGTGCTACAATTTATGAAAATTAAATATCTAATATCTACTTACCGTGATATAAAATAATAATAAAATGTAGTTCATATAAATTTTATTAAATATCCAAAATATTATTAGAGTATTTTCAATGCAAATTAACTAGCTAAAATCATATTTAACTTGCTACAGTGAAGCTTTAACTAATGACACTTTAATGGTACACTATTTATTTTTTATTAATAATTATTTTTTTCAATCTACCCCTCCCTACGTATTCCCAAATTCAAAATCCTTAATGGAATTTATAGGACATGGGTTTGCCGCTGGGGAGGGGGGCGACGTTCGGGGAGGAGAGAGGATGTTATGGCTGGTTCGTCACTGGGGAGGGAGTGTGATGTGAGGAGGGGCCAAGCGACGCACGAGGGCGCACGAGGAGGGTACGAGAATGGCATCGATCTGCTTCGGTGTTGATGGTGATGTTGCGGGTGCGCTTCTCCGGGTTGGCGTCGATCTCGTCATCTTATCGAGCCAGGGCCATGGTCGGGGGGAGGGAGCAAGACGGGGACGTGAACGGGAGAGGGGGGATTGAGATGAGATGCAGGACTCATGTGGAATTTTATCATATTTGGTGACCTGGTAGGATCAGTTAAAGCAAATATAAAAGCTATTATCATATTAACATGTTTGTTTTGCCTATTTTTTGTTTTCATTTTCAAAATGTGATAGTTATTTTCGAGCATAGAAAATATAAAACTAAAAACAATAAAATATTGTTTTAATTCTTTAGGACCTAAAAAGTAAAAACAAGCTTTTGTTGTTTTCAGTTTTCTGTACTCGAAAACAACTATTACATTTTGAAAACAAAAATAGAAAATAGGCAAACATACCCAATATAGCTTTTATTTTTACTTTTACTAATGGTATACCTTAACCATTGGAGAACAATTTTAGCCATATTTTGCTATAACTGATGGGTTGGAGATGCTCTTATCCTTTATCCTTTGTACCTTTAGGAACCTTTTTATCGATAATTCTGGGAAAAAATATTGCTTTAACATTTTATCAATCATTATTTCAGAAAATTTCTCAAAATACCACCATTTCACCTTTTCCACCTACTCCATTAACTTATCAAAAACCGTTAGGCGATTGATTATAATCGTGAAAAGAGTCGATCTAATCATTTGTTGGGTTTAATCGTGAAAAAAGTCAATCTCAAATTTACTTTAAAAACTATATTGGCCAATCTTGAGTTTGCACATGTTCTGAATCGGATATCTTCACGGGACACGTATACATCTCTCTAAACTCTAATAGCACAATATTATTGCATTGTGCACATTAGTGCTAAAACGTGTCATGTTTGCTTTATAAAGGCACTGCAATACGTGCTTGTTTTGAACCATTTCAGAGAAGTCTTTATGCATCCCATGCTCTCTTGATTGATATGATATCTTCCTTGAATGATTCCTACACAGTGGCACAGGTGTAACTCTTTTCCAATTAGTATGCAAATAGAATTTGTAACATAATAATTAAAATAAACAAATAAATTAAACAAAAGAAACCCAAAGGATATCTAATGGGTTGCTTTCCATTCAGTGCTTGTTTGTGATCACGAGCCTGATCGTCCTTCCTTTATGCATGCAACGGCAAGAAAATGCGATCTAGCACCTTTATCTCTTCAGCCTCCTAGTAAGGCTTGAGTCTCTAGCCATTGACTTTAAAAACCACAACTGCTCTGAATTCAATCTCCACCCCACAATAAGGAAACATCGTCTTTATAATGAATGGTCCCAATGTAATAGCCCAGCCCACCCATAGCACGATATTGTCCGCTTTAGGTCACTCATCGGCTCACTAGCCGAGCCCCCTCACGGTTTTGTTCTTGGCAGTGCCCACTGGCACCCCAAAAGGCCTCATCCCAGGAGAGGTATCCACATCCACCTAAGTAGCCTGCTTCGTTCTCCTCCCCAGCCGATGTGGGACATTACACCCATCCATTTTAATCCGAGCTTCCCTACAAATAATTTCAGTTGATAATTAAACAATAGAACTTTTTGTCCTAGTTGAAAGGTATGTGGAAGAATCTTGTTGTTATGCATGCCTTTATTTTTCTCTTTACATACCTAACATTCTCGTAAGCCTCCATCCTAAACTCATCAAGCTCATTTAGTTATAAAAGTCTCTGTTCTGCGGCTGCTGTTGTATTCAAATTTAGCTTTTTTATAGCCCAATGAGCACAATGCTATAGCTTAATGGGCAGGTGACATGTTTTATCAAACACCAAGCGGTAAGGGGGCATTCCAATTGGTGTTTTGAAAGTTGTACGATACGCCTACAAGGCATTATCCAATTTCAAGGCCCAATCCTTCCTGTTTGATCCTGTTGGGTTCACTAAAATTTGTTTTATCTCTTTATTATAGCAAACTTGTTGTTCATAGAAGTGAGCTTTGGCTTCCACCGGTATGATTTTTCATCATGTCCCTACTTCTAACAGTAGTTATAGAAACTTCTTGTTGTACTTCTCTTTTCAATCTTGTACAAGCTTTGTTGAAATGTCTTTAATTTTGTTCTAGATCCTTGTATTAGATACCCCCACTAATAGAATTTGGCCATATGACCCCATACCTCACAGTAGTAGCAATGCCCCTGAAACTATGTTTTGCAGAACTTCTGAAGTTTTCTTCATTATACCCTTAGCGTTGATAGCTAGTTTCATAGGTTTTCTTCCTTCTACACCAAGAGGCACCTTCACATTATTGGAAATGACATTTTCATTAGATTTTTTCACATTCGTGGAATGCTCAGAGTTCTGAACACACTTGATCACTCCACTAGTCTTAGAACGGTCATCTTGGTGTCTCTTTATCTTCTCATCATTTACACTAGTTGTAGTGGCATCCTTGATTTTCTTGGTGCTCTTACTCACTGTAGTGTTGTGATATCCCTTTGAGCTGCCTGTGATGTTGTGAGAGATTTAATCTAGGAGCCTTAAGAGGTTGAAGCTTGAGTGGCCCTATCTTTTGAGATCTTCTATTAAAGGCACACCAGTTGTTCCTCAAGCTCTCAGATTGTGGTGTCTCTGGTGGTCAGTTTTGTGGTAATGTTATCACATATCTTGATTTGTTCATTTAGTTTAAGCTTTGAGCTGACAATTTCCTCGCATAACTTCTATGATTCCTCTAGTACCTGATCCTTCTCTCCTTTGATCTCTCTTAGCTATCCCTTGGCTTCCTTGAGCTTTCCTTTGAGTTGCTTGATCCTACTTCCTCTTTTATGGATCTCCTTTGTTGCAAGATCAAGCTCTTCTTCCATATCAACTTTTCTTCTACTGGCTCTTCATTCTCTGAGGCTATGTATTATTTGCCTTAATTTTGGCAATAAAGACATAATCTGATGAGCACTCATCCTCATCACCAGATTCTGTGATTTAGCTCATATAGTTCTTGTGTGAGCCCTTCTTTTTCTGTGGAGCTGCTGGTCTCCTTGTGGAAGTGCTTCTTCCAGATGATGTCTTCTTTCACTTTGTGTCCTTTACATTTGAGGCATCATCATTCGAGTTATCATCCTGCACTTTGCATTGAGATACAAAGTGCCCCTACTTTCCACACTTAAAGCATCTAAGAGAAAGATCTCCTTTCCCTTTTCCTCCAACTTGTTTCCCTGCTCCACTTCTTCTGAATTTTCTAGTGAAGTAGGCTATCACCTCAGTTTCACCATTCTTACTGTCATTGTCCTCCTAATCTTCTGAAGACTCAACTTCTTTCTTTATTTTAAAATTCTTTATAGCCTTAAAGGTTGTTTCTTTTATTCCCTTCACTGTAGACGTGGATGTTGCAGATGACTCATCACAGGAATGCAACTTCATCTCAAATGCAGTCAAATTGCACTACAGCTCCTGCAATGTCATAAAGTCTAGGTTTCGGATGTTTTCTAGAACTTTTACCCTTGGAATGAATCTTTTGGGCAGAACCCTCAGCACCTTCTTGACAATTGCAAAGTTCTTCTTATTCTTGCCATGACTCCTCATGTCATTGACAATCTCAGTCAATTGAACAAAAAAATCCTGTATACTCTCATGTTTCTCGATTTTGAAAGCTTCATACTTTTGAGTATAAATTGTAGCCTGTTTTCCTTTAATCTTCCATCTCCTTGATAAACAATTTCAAGTCTATCCCATAAATCTTTCGCCACTCTAGAGTCCATAACCTTAGCATATTCAGAGTTAGTGAGTGCTGATGTAATAACACTCAAGGCTCTCTCGTTCAGCTCATAGGTTCTCCTCTCAGCTTCAGTGGGTCATCTATTATTAGCAGGCTCTATGTATCCATCTCTTATCACCCGCTCAACATCCATAATCATGGACATAAATACAATCTCCATCCTAGCTCTCCACATCTTATAATTGGGGCCATCAAAAATAGGCACTCACTTTGCGTATGTCACGCCCCAATTTCCTCCAACCTTGGAAACAGGTTGTGACTGCCCATGCCTGCACCCAAATGGTCAAGGGGTTGGTGCAAAACACCTAAGAAGGACTATAACACGGGTGCTGTCCTAACATGCACAACAGTCTTGCATACCACAAGGCACGCATCTGTCCCCACACGACATGCTCACATAGACATACAATTCATATCATCACAAAAGAAATATTCATTAAAATTTATTTGGGAAAAATTCCCATCCATAAAGTTACAAACCAGTATTATCAACCCATAACTCCACAGTTCACATTTGTCTCAAGTTTTCCCAAAATAGGGTACATGACAATAAAACAATAAAATCAAAGAATAAAAAGAAACACGCCATAGCTCCAATGAAGTCTACCACCTCAGCTCATCCACCTATTTTCGGCTAGACCCTATAAAAGAAAATAGTTTATAAGAAGGGTAAGCAAACCACAACTCAGTAGGGATCAAGTCTCCCCAAGTCCATCCCACTCTAGACATGCATGAATAGTGTATGCTTGTGCTCGTGTAGTTAGCAGTACAACAATATTTCACCCAGTAAACACTCAAACTTACCAGAACCCGCACTGGAAGGCAGAGGACACCCCGCCACCACGGTGACATGGCTTACCACTCCAAGCGAATGTTACATTTGTCCACTTAAGGAATACAACATTTTCCACCCAAGTCGAGTATGACCATCACCTCCTTGGACGCCATACCCGCCCTCAGGAATGGGTGTATACTTAGCTCACCGTCGTCAGTGCTACACCGAGACTCAAGACCGCAGTCTTGGCCAAAACTCAAGGGACCCAATAATGTGACTGGTCCAATGAGATTCCTTCCAAAGGAATTCCCTCAATCATATATAATGAAACTTAGTCCCACAACTAGAGTTTGGGTTAATAACCACATCACATACAACTTAGTAAAATCCATAACTCGAAGTCAGTAGTAAAATATCACCATTTAACATTTTCATCACAAAAATATCTCAATGTATTTGTTTCTCAATTCATATTCCAAATCTCATGTAAAACACATTATTACAAAGTACCACTAACAGATCACAAGATAAAAAAAAAAAAACACATTGCCAGAACAAAGTACATTTTTCTCGAACTTAGAAAACTCATAACTTTCTCTACAGAGCTTGGATTGCCTTATAAGACTCCTTATTTCAAATGGCGTAAGACAAGCTATTTATTAAAAATATAAAAACCTTCACCCGACCAAACACTGTTCACCCGACCATCTCGGATTTTACCCGACTAGAAGGGAAAGTTGTTCAAAATACTGTGACAATTCAGACGGACCAAAAATACTATTCACCCAACCATCTCAAATTTCACCTGACTAGAAGGAAAAGTTGTTCAAAATACCGTGACGATTCTAATGCACCAAAAATACTGTTCATGTCACGCCCCGGATTTCCAACCCGAGGAAACCGGTACGTGACTCCCCTTTTACCCACACGGAGGGCAAAGGGGTAAGGATACAAATCAAGAATCTAGCATTTTAAAACTTTCACAATACATTCAAGAAAAATAAAGTCCATTAAAGCCGTCCACAAACCAATAACAAAGTCAGTCTTTATTACAAAGTCCTCTGTTTAATCCATCCCCATTGGGGTTACATCAGTTCCCATAATAAAATAACATAAACAATAAAATAAATAAGGTCTTCCACCTTGGGGTTCCACCTAACGCCCGTAGGTCCCCGTAAAGAAAACAACATGGTAGGAGGGGTGAGCAACCACGCCTCGTAGGGATCATGTCTCCCCAACCCATCCCATGCACCTATTATCTACATGCCTTGTGTACAAGTCCGTGTCGTGATACAATTATTCCACCAGATATAGTTACAAGGCTATAACAAGAAACACAATCATACATGGGCTGGTACATAAACACTCCCGGGCTTCCACAACCACCGGGTTTCAAGAACAGCCCGGGCTTCCACACCACCGGGTTCCATAAAACAGTCCCGGCTTCCACGCCACCGGGTTCCACAAAACAGTCCCGGGCTTCCACGGCCACCGGGTGTACAAGCAAACACGCAAAGACATAAGGCCATACAGGCATAACATCAAACACTTAATATGCTTAGTCACACGGGAATAACGTCGAACACTTAGCATGCATATATTCACAGGCTCACACCCAACCCACACGCCTATTATTCCAAACACATAATATCATAGCCTCACAGGCATTATTTCAAACACGTTCGAGCATACACACAGGCATATTCATACAGGCATATCCACACCGGCATTTTATCAAACACTTAACCTGCACTAACCACCCAACCTCGGAAATCACACCAATACGCCATCAAGGCCAACATCCATATAGAGATCACACCTATATGGATTACATATGTATATATAAACAGATACAGCCCAGAATCTGCCCTAGGACCCTAGGACAGAGGAGGGATTAGGAAGAACAGAACCCCTACCTCAAGGAAAACGCAACAACACAGCAACGGTCTGATCCCAAGCCGAACGCCATCCTCCCCACGCGAGATGCTCCGGCAAAGAACCAAGGAACTCCCCTTCCCTCTCTCTCTCTCTAGCTCTCTCTCTCTCTCTCAGCAAGACTGCAGCAAAGGAACACAAGAACCCTAAACTCAAACTCAAGCCCTCCTTATATAGACACCATCCACATCAAAACGACGTAGTTTTGATTAAGTAAACCCAGGATCAAAACGACGTAGTTTTGATCGCACAAGTTAGCACCTATCCGCACCCATATAGGCCAAAATACTCAGACTTTCAACATGGTCCTTTGGAGAAAGTTCCTTAGAATGACAAAACCAAGGGAACCATGCAAAAATATGGCTGCACGCCAATTTGCACGTGAATTCCCAATTCACGTGCAACTCCATATGAACTCCAAATGCTCTCAAACTTCACCCCTAGCCTCCTTGCATCATTTGGAAGACAATTACACTTGCACGTGAATTGGACCCATATCACGTGCACCTCACATACATGTCCATTTGGCCTGAAACTTCGTGGTAGATAGAGGACATCATTCTAAGCATCTTTCCTTTTGCACGTGAATTCATTGGAGTCCATTTACTAGGTCAAAATCTAGAAAAACTCTACTCAGGAGGCAAAACTGACTAACTCAAGGTACGGGTCCTTACATCCTCTCCCCCTTAAGACTTTTCGTCCTCGAAAAGAAATGACATAAGAGGAAAACAAACACAAGCTACCCATTTGCCACACGGCGAGCCACAACACCCAAATGGGTCATACACCACACACAGCACAACGGCACATAACAGTACCACCATAATCCATAACCACAATAATGCACATAACACATGTCCACACGGCACGAATACACATCTCAAGGCACATCACAAATAAGAACACATGTCTTTAAAAGACAATACAAATACATCAACTAATACAAGAAAACACATCACAAGAAAACATCACTATCCATCCCTTGGCCAACACCACCTCCCACGCTTAAGATTGTTCGTCCTCGAACAAGTCTGGGTGCTGCTCACGCATCACGGACTCACGTTCCCATGTCTCCTCCTCAATACCACGGTGTTGCCACAGCACGCGAACCAAAGGAATAGCACGACCACGCAATAGCTTCTCTCGCCGATCTAGGATACGGATAGGGGCCTCAACGACGGACATGTCATCCTCGATGTCCAACGTCCCCCAATCAATCACATGAGTGGGGTCAGGGTGATACTTCCGCAACCGGGACACGTGAAACATGTTGTGCACTCGACTCGCCCGCGGTGGTAACGCTAACCGGTAGGCCACGGCCCTACACGATCCAGAATCTCAAAAGGACCAATAAACCGCGGAGATAGCTTGGAACCTCGCCCAAACCGTCGATGTCCACGACGTGGAGAGACACGAAGGAACACATGATCACCAACAGAAAACTCCAAAGGTCGCCGTCGCTGATCCGCATAAGATTTGCCGACTCGAGGCGACAACAAACGCCGACGGATCAACTTGACCTTCTCGAGCCTATTGAACTAACGTGGCCCCAAGAGAGCTGTCTCCCCCACCTCGGTCCAACACAAAGGTGACCGACACGGCCGTCCGTACAACGCCTCAAAAGGAGCCATCCCAATGGATGCCTTATAATCGTTGTTGTAGGCAAACTCCACCAAAGGAAGGTGAGTTGCCCACGAACCCCCAAAATCTAGCACACAAGCCCTCAACATGTCCTCCATGGTCCGATTCGTCCGCTCGGCCCGACCGTCGGTCTCGGGGTGAAAGGCTGTACTCAGGTGAAGCTTGGTCCCCATAGCTTCCGCAAACCTGCCCAGAAACGGGAAGTGAACCTCGAATCCCGGTCCGAGACAACCGATGAGGGTACGCCATGCGCCTCACAATCTCATTCATGTACACCGGACTCAAGGTCCCAATAGAGTCCCGCTCGCGAACGGCCAGGGAATGGGCCGACTTTGTGAGTCGATCCACAATTACCCAAATCATATCCTTCCTCCCAGTGGTGGGTGGAAGACCGGTCACAAAATCCATCGCTATATGGTCCCACTTCCACTCCGCTATGGGCAAGGGTCGTAACATGCCCGCCGGCCGCCGATGTTCACCTTCACCTGCGACACGTGAGGCACCGCGAAACAAAGGCAGCCACATCGCGTTTCATCCCAGGCCACCAAAAATGTGCCCGAAGTGCATGGTACATCTTCGTACCCCCTGGATGTACAGCAACTCTAGACCGGTGAAACTCCCTCATCACCTCATCCCTGAGGGAAGAAGCTACTACCAACCGCCCCTGAAATGACAACTCATGCTCAGGACCCTCGTCCAGTCCCCGAGATAGCTCCCCGGCCTCAATACGGGCACGGAGAACCTCACACTCAATGTCACCCAGTTGTTCCTCCCGGACGCGCCGGTACAACTCAGGCACCACCACCAAAGGACTCAGGATCGTCCCACCATCACGAACAACAAGCCGCAGCCGCAACATTGCCAACCGCTCCATCGCCTTCCACTCTCTCACGGCCACCTCGGCTTTCCCTTTTTCGCTCAACGCATCGGCCACAACATTACCCTTGCCCGGGGTATAGGCAAGAGTAAAATCAAAAGTCCGCAAATACTCCACCCATCTCCTTTGCCTCAAATTCAAGTCCCTTCGAGTAAAGATGTATCGAAGGCTCTTGTGATCCGAGAACACCACAAACTTTTCCCCCAAGAGGTAGTGCTGCCAACTCTTCAGGGCGAAGATGACAGCCGCTAACTCAAGGTCATGAGTAGGATAATTCTGCTCATGAGGCTTCACCGCGTCGACCCATAAGCTACCACACCGTGCTCCCGCATAAGCACACACCCCAAACCAACCCTGGACGCATCACAGACACTTCATATGGAATATCCTCCCGAGGTAATCTCAACACAGGTGCAGTGGTCAAACGGGTTTTGAGAGTCTCAAACGCCCGCCGACACTTGTCGACCCAATCAAACTTCACGCCCTTCCGAGTCAACGCTGTCATAGGAGCCGCCAAACGGGAGAATCCCTCGACAAAACGACGGTAGTACCCCGCCAAGCCAAGAAAACTACGGATTTCAAAAACGTTGGTTGGCCTCGCCCACAATGCCACGGCCTCAATCTTGGCCGGGTCCACCCTAACTCCCTCAGTGACACCACATGGCCAAGAAAGTGAACCTCCTGCAGCCAAAACTCACACTTGCTAAACTTAGCAAACAGTGCTGGTCCTCAAGGTTTGCAACACCGTTGCCAAGTGCTCCACATGCTCCCTCTCGGTCTTGGAATACACCAAGATATCGTCGATAAACACCACTACGAACGAGTCTAAGTATGGGGCGAAGACTTGGTTCATCAAATGCATGAACACCGCTGGCGCATTAGTGAGCCCGAAAGGCATCACTACCCACTCATAATGCCCATACCGCACCGAAAGCCGTCTTAGGGATGTCCTCCTCCCTAACCCCGAGCCGGTGATACCCCGACCGTAAATCTATTTTGGAAAACCACTGGGCCCCACTCAATTGGTCAAACAGGTCATCTATCCGAGGCAACGGGTACTTGTTCTTCACACCACCGAATTCGCCTTCCTGTAGTCGATGCGAGACGGCGTGCCATCGCCTTCTTAGCAAAGAGCACCGGAGCACCCCAAGGTGAGGTACTCGGTCCGATATACCCCTGGCCCACCAACTCCTCGATTTGCCTTGAAGCTCCCTCAACTCACCTGGCCCCATACGATACGCTACTTGGGAAATCGGACCCGTCCCCGGTACCAACTCAATGGTGAACTCCACACTCCTCTTAGGTGGCAAACTCCTCAACCGCTCAGGGAAAACATCCTGAAATTGGTCCACAACAGCGGGCCACACCCTCTTTTCCACCTTACCCTCCTCAGAAAGGTCAGGGCTGCTAACCTGTGGGTAATGGCACCCCACCGGTCCAACACGGCCCGGCCCGACTCGCCTCACAATCCCACTCCCCCCGCAGGGTGCAAGAGGTCCCTGCAGGTGTCACGAAGGTCACACGCCGCCGATAACAATCTATCTTGGCCTGGAAAGCCATAAGCCAATCCATACCCAAGATCGGGTCAAACGTTCTCAAAGGCATCACATGCAAGTCAAAACTCGGCTCCACCTCGCCTATGGTTAACACACGTCACGACACACTCGCCGTACCTCAATCATGCCTCCTACCGGAGACTCCACAACTAGGGGCCTCGCGGCCTCCACACAGGCTAACCCCAAGCCGTCTATTACAAGCTCAAGAACAAACGAACATGATGCACCCGTATCGAAAAGTACGAAGCTAATGTACGGGAGATCAAGAGGGTACCTCTAACCACCGATGGTCTGCTCCACCCTCACTGGTGGGGGTGGTAGCTCGGCCTCCTCCGGGTATGTCGCCTCCAGCGCAAACACCCTCCCCTTGGCCCGTGCCACCGGTCGGCTCACTCACCTGGGCGCTTCCCGCCAAGGGCGCCTCCAGCTTCCGTTGCTGCCGCTCCGGCCTCCCCCGAGGTCGGGTCCGATTCGATCCCGCCCGACTAGCCGGCCACCGACGAGCTGGTCTCTCTCGCCGGTGCACGAAAACCGGCATCACTCCTTGTCCTGGATGTCATGCCTCCAACTCCCCTGTTGCCACTCCGGCAAACCCGGCTCGGATGGCCCTCTCGTCCACATCTATGGCATTTCCGGTCCCTCTTTGGACACTCCTTTCTCAAGTGGCCTTGCTCCCCACAGCGGAACAACCGCCGGGGAGACCCCCTGCTGGACCGCCCGTTCGCCACCGCCAAAGCTAGACCTCCCTGGGTTCACCAATGTCCGTCCCCTCGCCGCGGAAGGAACCGCTATCCCTCTCCTCCGTCTTGAGCCTCTTGGACCCTGCATCTCGATCAGGCCCACTCGCAACTAGCGCCCCTGATGGGCCTGCCTCCCATCATCCAGTTCTCTCTCGCCTATACGGGCCGTCTCCACGGCCTCAGGATAGGTCCTCAAGCGTAGAATCGCCACCCTCTCCCTAAGGGCCGGCCTGAGACCCAAGGTGAACTTGTGGGCCTTCAGGTCCTCCCTTACCACCGTCTCAGGGGCAAACCTACTCAATCTCCGGAACTCCCGCTCATACTCAGGTACCGTCTTGGATCCCTGCTTAAGCCGCCAAATTCTTCCCTCTTCTGCCATCTCACCGATTCGGGAAGAACTCATCTTGGAAGAGTTGCAAGAACTCCTCCCAAAACATGAGTCGCACCGCACGGCTCCCCGCAACACTCGTCCACCACTCCAAAGCGTCCCCCTCCAGTGCCGATTGCCGGCCGCACCTTATCCTCCTCCCTGGGCAGGAGAAAGGAGAACACATGCTCAATCTGCCTCAACCACTGCTCAACTACCACAGGGTCTTCTCCCCCCTTAAATCGCGGAGGTTGTTCCTTTCGGAACCGTGTCACCACGTCATCCTCTGCACGGGTGGGTACACCACCCAGCGAACTCTCACGCTCACGAGGCAGCTCTCCTGCTGGTGGTGGTGGTGGCACCACCTGCTGTGCTGCCATCTCACGGCGCACCTCCTCCCGAACATCCTGCCGGAGTCCCTCCCGAAGCTCTCGTACCTCCAGCCGGATGCCTTCTTGTAGCTGTGCCAGTAGCAACGCATGTCCTCCAACGGATGGTCCCGCACCCGGACCCTCATGGGCAGATGACTTATCAGCCACTGCCCCGGACGCACGTGTCACTCTTCTCGGCGGCATTCTTACTACACGAAGTAAGAAGCACTACGTCAGAACAAATTTTTTTTTTTTTTTATAATCTATCGCGTCACTACCTCTACCCCACTGATCAATTTCACCAACACATGACATTACACACATACATTGCATCAATCACATTTCACAGTTCACAGTCCACATTGTAGTCATGCCCAAAGCATTCCAAGAATATTCAGAGTTGCACAGTTCACACATAATCATGTTATGCACATCCTTCACACATGACAACAAATGCAACTAGTGCCCTAATGCCAATGCATGCAAATCCTACCACAAGACTGGACTACCCTAAGCACACCTTGGAGGCTCAAAGAGGACCATGTTGATCAGGCATGTCCCTCCAGGCTCCTCCAAAGGACTCAAGATAACCAAGTCCGCCCACTACCCTAGGCCAACTAGACCATGCTCTGATACCATATTGTCACGCCCCGGATTTCCAACCCGAGGAAACCGGTACGTGACTCCCCTTTTACCCACACGGAGGGCAAAGGGGTAAGGATACAAATCAAGAATCTAGCATTTTAAAACTTTCACAATACATTCAAGAAAAATAAAGTCCATTAAAGCCGTCCACAAACCAATAACAAAGTCGTCTTTATTACAAAGTCCTCTGTTTAATCCATCCCCATTGGGGTTACATCATTCCCATAATAAAATAACATAAACAATAAAATAAATAAGGTCTTCCACCTTGGGGTTCCACCTAACGCCTGTAGGTCCCCGTAAAGAAAACAACATGGTAGGAGGGGTGAGCAACCACGCCAGTAGGGATCATGTCTCCCCAACCCATCCCATGCACCTATTATCTACATGCCTTGTGTACAAGTGTCGTGTCGTGATACAATTATTCCACCAGGATATAGTTACAAGGCTATAAAAGGAAACACAATCATACATGGGCTGGTACATAAACACTCCCGGGCTTCCACAGCCACCGGGTTTCAAGAACAGTCCCGGGCTTCCACGACCACCGGGTTCCATAAAACAGTCCGGGCTTCCACAGCCACCGGGTTCCACAAAACAGTCCCAGGCTTCCACAGCCACCGGGTGTACAAGCAAACACGCAACACATAAGGCCATACAGGCATAACATCAAACACTTAATATGCTTAGTCACACGGGAATAACGTCGAACACTTAGCATGCATATATTCACAGGCTCACTGCACCCAACCACACGCCTATTATTCCAAACACATAATATGCATAGCCTCACAAGCATTATTTCAAACACGTTTGAGCATACACACAGGCATATCCACACCGGCATTTTATCAAACACTTAACCTGCACTAACCACCCAACCTCGAAATCACACCAATACGCCATCGAGGCCAACATCCATATAGGAGATCACACCTATATGGATTACATATGTATATATAAACAGATATGACCAGAATCCGCCCTAGGACCCTAGGACAGAGGAGGGATTAGGAAGAACGAACCCCTACCTCAAGGAAAACGCAACAACACAAGAACGGTCCGATCCCAAGCCGAACGCCGTCCTCCCCACTCGAGATGCTCCGGCAAGAACCAAGAACTCCCCTTCCCTCTCTCTCTCTAGCTCTCTCTCTCTCTCTCGCAAGAAAGCTGCAAGAAAGGAACACAAGAACCCTAAACTCAAACTCAAGCCCTCCTTATATAGACACCATCCACATCAAAACGACGTAGTTTTGATTAAGTAAACCCAGGATCAAAACGACGTAGTTTTGATCGCACAAGTTAGCACCTATCCGCACCCATATAGGCCAAAATACTCAGAATTTCAACATGGTCCTTTGGAGAAAGTTCCTTAGAATGACAAAACCAAGGGAACCATGCAAAAATATGGCTGCACGCCAATTTGCACGTGAATTCCCAATTCACGTGCAACTCCATATGAACTCCAAATGCTCTAAAACTTCACCCCTAGCCTCCTTGCATCATTTGGAAGACAATTACACTTGCATGTGAATTGGACCCATATCACGTGCACCTCACATACATGTCCATTTGGCCTGAAACTTCTGTGGTAGATAGAGGACATCATTCTAAGCATCTTTCCTTTTGCACGTGAATTCATTGGAGTCCATTTACTAGGTCAAAATCTAGAAAAACTCTACTCAGGAGGCAAAACTGACTAACTCAAGGTACGGGTCCTTACAGTTCACCAGACCATAGTGTTTATCTAACCAGAACACGCATTCGATACTGTTCATTCGAGGACATCTACCCAGAAGTGTTCTCTAACCAAACTAATATTGGGGTTTTAAATATATCTCAGAAAGGATTCAATCCTAAATAGCCTATTTTACCTACAGTTCTATAATGATCATATAAATATAAATATATATATATAAGTCAACACACCCTTAGATTTTTTTTTATAAACATTTAATCTAACAGAGGGAAAACAACAAGGATAAGAGACCACGATCCCTAAAAATCGTTGCCTAGATTTTAGGTTTTTCTCATAATAAAGGGTTATTATAAAAGAATTAGAATAGAAGAGGTCAAAGCATCCCTACCTCAGAAAATGTGCAGAATAGAGTCTGGATTGATCAGAATCCATAATCCCCTCTTCTGATATCTCAACAATGGTGGCCTCGTCTCGCCAAAAACAACCTTCTCCCTGCAGGATCACGTCTTCCTTCTCTATCTCTCCCTCTCTCACGATTTCCCCCTGCAGGAACGTCTCCCTCTCTCTCTCTCTCTCTCTCTCTCTCTCTCTCTCTCTCTCTCTCTCTCTCTCTCTCTCTCGACGGCTGCACTAGAAGGATTAGGTTTTAGCTTTCTTTTTATACTTATTATTATTATTATTTAATTTAAATATAAAATAAACTTGAGTGAATTCCCTAAAATACCCCTCTAAGCTCTAATTTGTTATTTAATTAAAATTTAAAATAAACCTTAATGTATTTCCTAAAATACCCCCTCAGAGCTCTAATTTCCAAATTAAGTCCAAATACAGTCAAAATTTCCCATTCGACATGCACACTACTGTTCCGATACTCATTTTCTAAAACAAAATCTCTAACATGAAACTAACTCCTAAAACCCCCAGACCCAGGTCCTTACATCCTTTCCCCCTTAAAGAATTTTCGTCCTTGAAAAGACAACTTGAAATGAAAGCAACAATCACAACCAATGGACAGACCTCTAGCATTAACCAATCTACTCCACCAATTTACGTAATTATATTAAAATAACTCAAAAGTATTCACGTAATCAGTTAAACACGCGTACCTTATTGTGTTGGTTGTCTTCTTCCCCTCCTTCTGGGTTGTTTGCCCTCAAACAAATCAGGATAATGGGCATGCATCTCGGCTTCACGTTCCCAAGTTTCTTCTTCCATGCCACGGTGTTTCCACAACACCCAAACCAATGGAATAGCTCTACCCCGTAGCTGCTTCTCGCGCTTATCCAAAATACGTACAAGCGTCTCGATGATTGTAATGTCTTCCTCAATATCCAGACTACTCCAATCCAACACATGTGTAGGGTCCGGATGATATTTCCGCAACTGCGACATGTGGAAGACATTATGCACTCTGCTTAAATGTGGAGGTAATGCCAACCTATACGCCACTGGTCTGACCCTATCCAAGATCTCAAACGGTCCAATGTATCTAGGAGATAACTTAGACCCCTTACCAAATCGTTTATGTCCCCTCTATGGAGAAACACGAAGGAACACGTGATCTCCCACCAAAAACTCCAACGGTCGGCATCGTTGATCCACATAAGACTTTTGTTTACTCTGGCCTGTAAGGAGACGCTACCGAATTAGCTGTACTTTTGCCGTAGCCTCCTGGACCAACTGAGGTCCTAACACAGCTACCTCTCCAGCCTCTGCCCAACATAATGGAGACCGACATGGTCTACCATACAATGCCTCGAACGGGGCCATCCAAATGGAAGCTTGGTAGCTGTTATTGTAGGCAAACTCCACCAAGGGAAGGTGAGAGGCCATGATCCTCCAAAATCAAGCACACAAGCTCTCAACAAGTCCTCTAGCGTTTGAATAGTCCTCTCTGATTGACCATCGGTCTCGGGGTGAAAAGCGGTACTCAAATTTATTCGTGTCCCTAATGCTTCCTGCAAACCACCCCAAAATCGTGAAGTAAACCATGCATCTCTATCTGAAACAATGGACAAAGGTACCCCATGTAATCAAACAATTTCATCAACATACAACTAGTTTAACGTCCCAATAGAGTCTCATTCTCGAACAGCCAAGAAATGGGCTAATTTAGTCAATCGATCCACAATTACCCAAACCATATCCTTCCTCCCTGAAGTTGTAGGAAGTCCTGTTACAAAGTCCATGGTAATATGTTCCCACTTCCACTCAGCCACAGGCAAAGGATGCAATGGCCCAACAGGTTGTTGGTGTTTCACCTTCACTTGTTGACAAGTAAGACACTTGGAAACAAACTTAGCTACACTTCTCTTTAGTCTCGGCCACCAGAACTACGCTCGTAAGGCGTGGTACAACTTTGTTCCCCCTGGATGCACATCTAAATGAGAATGATGAAACTCTCTCATCACATCCTCTCAGAGGGAGGACGATACTATCAGATGCCCCTGGAATCTCAACTCATGCTCAACTCCTTTTGCCCAATCCTCTGATAGCTCACCAGCCTCTATCTAGGCCCGAATCGCTTCACAGTCCACGTCCCCCAATTGCCCATCACGGACACGTTGATATAACTCTGGCATTACAATGATGGGGCACAGAATTGCCTCCCCACTGTTGACATTAGGCTGCGGTTGAAGCATTGCTAATTGCTCCATCATTTTCCATTCTCTAATGGAAACCTCAGCTTTTCCTTTCCTACTTAGTGCATCTGCAACTATATTCCCTTTTCCTGGCGTGTAGGAGAGTGTGAAATCAAACATTTGCAAATACTCTACCCACCTCCTTTGCTTTAAATTGAGGTCTTTCTGGGTGAAGATATATTGTAGGCTTTTGTGGTCAGTGTATACCACAAATTTCTCCCCCAAAAGGTAATGTTGCCAAGATTTCAAGGCAAAGATAACTGCTGCTAACTCCAGGTCATGCGTTGGATAATTCTGTTCATAGGACTTAAGCTGTCGTGAGCCATACGCTATTACTTTGTGTTCTTGCATAAGAACACACCCTAGTCCAACTCGAGACACATCACAATACACCTCAAATGACACTCCCTCCTGTGGTAGACTCAACACTGGTGCAGTAGTCAGATGAGTTTTTAATTCTTCAAAGGCTTGCTGACACTTGTCTGTCCACTCAAATTTGACTCCCTTTCGTGTCAAAGCTGTCATTGGCGCTGCCAACTGAGAAAACCCTTCCACGAAACGTCAGTAGTACCCTACTAGACCCAAGAAACTATGAATCTCAAAAACATTAGTGGGTCTTTTCCAAGATGATACAGCTTCAATCTTAGTTGGATCCACTCTAACTCTTTCTGAGGATACCACGTGGCCAAGAAAATACACCTCTTGCATCCAGAAATCACAATTACTAAATTTAGCATACAACTGGTGGTTTCGTAGCGTCTGCAACACCATGACCAAGTGCTCCTCATGCTCAGCTCGAGTGTTGGAATACACTAAGATGTCGTCAATAAACATCACCACAAAGGAATCTACATATGGGGTAAAAACCTGATTTATCAGATGCATGAATACCGCTAGGGCGTTTGTGAGTCCAAAAGGCATCACTAGCCACTCATAGTGTCCATATCTGCACCTGAATGCAGTCTTAGGGATATCCTCTCTTCTGACCCTCAACTGGTGATACCCTAAACGTAGATCAATCTTCGAGAACCACTGTGCTCCACTCAGTTGGTCAAACAGATTGTTAATCCGCGGCAAGGGCATTTGTTCTTTACTGTCACTTGATTCAATTTCCTATAATCAATATAAAGTTGTAACCAACCATTGGCCTTCTTGGCAAACAAAACTGGTGCACCCCAAGGTGATGTACTAGGACGAATAAAACCTTTATCTCCCAACTCTTGTATTTTCTTTTAGAGCTCCCGCAACTTAGCAGGTTCCATCCGGTACGCTACTTGTGAGATAGGCCCCACCCCAAGCAAAAGCTCAATTATGAACTCTACATTTCTATTGGGAGGTAATTCCAATAATTCCCCAGGGAAAACATCCTGGAAATGTTTAACTACACTTGGCCACACCCGTTTCTCCATGTTACCTTCTTCATCAAAGGTTAACGTGGTAAGTCTGTGGGTAATATCACCCCACAGTTCTTTCATCGGCCCGGCTCGCCCTGCACTTTTATCCCATTCACCCACTAGGGTACAAGGAGACCCTATTGGTGAAGTAAATGACACTCGTCGCCTATAACAGTCAATCTTAGCCTGAAAGGCCATCAACCAGTCCATCCCCAAGATTAAATCAAAGGTCCTCATTGGCATCACATACAAATCAAACTGGAGTTCAACTTCTCCTATAGTTAACACGCATGCATGACATATTTGATTTATTGTCATTACACCACCCACCAGTGACTCAACACCCAAAGGTCTATCCATTCCCACACAAACAAGCCCAAGGCTTTCAACTAAGGACTCAGCAATCAGGGAGCACGAAGCTCCAGTATTAAACAAAATAGCAACTTACACCACCCACCGGTGACTCAACACCCAAAGGTCTATCCATTCCCACACAAACAAGCCCAAGGCTTTCAACCAAGGACTCAGCAATCAGGGAGTGCGAAGCTCCAGTATTAAACAAAACAGCAACAACAATACGAGAAATTAAAATAGTACCTCGAACCACCGAAGGCCCTACTCCGCCTTCTTCGGAGGGTGAGGGTAACTCTTCCCTTTCCAATAGTGCTGAGGTAAGCGCAAACACCTTGCCTTGGCTTGCCCCACCACTGGCCTCACCTGCCCGCCCTTTAGCTCCTGCATGGTGTCCGCTTGGACGGCTCTCTGAACCCCCTTGTGGTTGCCTCTCCCCCTATGGTCTAGTATGAATGGAGCCAGACTGACTTGCCTACCACGAGCGAGCTGGCCTCGAAACTGGGGCTCAAAACTGGGCCTCATTCTTCACACCTTGGGTTAAACCCCCAGTTCCACGGTTGTTTCCCCTACTAAAATACAATGTATTAATATACCCTATCTTCCCACATCTATGACATTTCAAGTGTTGCATGGGACATTCCCGTTTCAAGTGCCCAGACTAACCATAACAGGTACACCCGCTAGGGAAACCTCTAGCTGAGTTTCCCTGTCCCCCAATGTAACGAGACTTAAGTGGAGCCACTAAAGCTTGACCTCTGTCCCTGGAAAAACTACCACCTTCGAGCTTAGTTTTCGGTCTCTTGGATTCTCCCTGCTTATTGCTTGTACCCTGCACCTACCGCTCCTGACGAGCCTGCCTCCTCTCCTCCAATCCTCTCTCGATAATCTTTATTGTCTCCACGACTTCAGCATAGATTCTGAGTCGTAACATCTCAACCCTTTGCTTCAGGGCAGATCTGAGCCCTAAAGTAAATTTATGGGCCTTTAGGTCCTCCCTTGAAATAGCTTCCAGAGCGAATCGACTCAACCCTCGAAACTCCCGCCTGTATTCTGCCACCGTGCATGACCCCTATCTCAAACTACCAAACTCTTCCCGTTTTTGCCAACGTAGTGACTCGGGGAAGTACTCTTTGTGAAACAACTGGAGGAACTCATCCCACATCATAGTCTGCATGTCTCGACTGCTTGCTATGCTAAGCCACCATTCTAAGGCTTCTCCCTCTAGCTGTCAGACCACTAACCTCACCTTGTCTTCCTCCCGAGGTTGGAGAAAAGAGAAAACGTGTTCAATCTGCTGCAGCCAATGCTCCGCTGTTATAGGGTTAGCCCCTCCCTTAAATCTTGCTGGTTGTTCCTTTTGGAACCAGGTCACCACATCCTCCTCTTTTCGCCTCACTGGTACTCTCTGTTCATGATGAAGTTAATTTATATAGAATTTTCACATGTGTCTTTCCCCAATTTGTATTCATTTTTCATAGTGTTTTGAGTTTTTTTTATTATGATTGAGTGTTAAATCATGTCGTTTGTCATGTTTTAGTATTTTGTAGAGTTATGTTGTGTTTTAAGTGTATTTTGCAGGCAAACAGGAAAGAACTGGGCGAATCAAAATATAATACGGATTGGGACAAAGAATGTCGTTGTGATAGGACTTTTTGCCTTCGTCGCAACACAGAAGGAAATATATTTTGTCGCGACATAGAAGAAAATATATTTCGTCGCAACAAGGTCTTTTGCCTTCGTCGCGATAAGCGTCAACTTTTGCCCCATTTTATATTTTTCATATTTTATTTTTAATGTAATATTTAGTGAGACTATATAAGGAACAAGTATAGGATGTTGTTAGGGATTCTGGACCCTATGGGAGCCCTCCTTGACGGCTAACAACCCTAGGTTTGATTTCTTAGATTTCTCTTTGATTTTGGGTAATTTTCATGTAATCTTGATTCAAGAACACTTTGGTATTAGGTGAGGATTGTTTGTACGCTCTCGTGACAGGTTGGTTCTCTTCTCTTCTCCCCTTGTAATCTCCAATTTGATAATCAATAACATGTTTCTTCATTATTTCATGGAATAATCCCTTTTTTCTAGGGATTGGAGCAACCTAATCCCAATATCTTGATTGTATGAATTTGTTTGGTTATTTCTTATCTCTATCTCATAAATGATTTTATTTTACCAATCGAATTCATGTTGTGGGCGTCACGAACCTATTGCATGTTTTAGATAATTGAATGAAGAATTGAAAAATAAAATGTAATTATCGGAACCCATAAAATGAAACCTAGGACTTGCGAGTCATGAGAGTAGTCCGTGATCCTAGGAGGATCCATGGTTGATCACCCCTCAATGGGTTTGGCCTTATTTCAGTGAGTTATGAAAGTAGGCGATTGCTAAGGCTAGGCACGTCGTTATTCACGCGAAAGCGATTGGCGGTTACTTTAAGATCAATCACCTTTAAATGTTTAGAGACCATAAGAATAATCAATCAAACCATATGATTAGGAATTGGAAATTGTGGTGAATCTCAACCCTAGAATTTTATTATCTTATTTTCTATTTTTCCTCTAGGATTTATTTTATTTTATTTTATTTCATCACGTTGTTTGCTTAGACAATAGGAACACAACTAGGTTAGAGATTTTCAATCGTGTCTTTGTGGGATTTACCCTGACTTCCCTTCTACAGGTTAGTTAGGTTTTATAAATATTATTTTGATAAGGTGAGTGCGACAAAACGTTGTATCAGTTCACATGGGAGTTCTGTCCTATGGGGTGGAGGGGGTAGCACTGTCTACTATGCCATCATCTCTCTGCATATCTCATCTCGTATCTCCCCCCTAATATCATCTTGCATCCCCTACATGTTCTCACTTAAAGCCCTAACTTGCGCCATGATTTGTTCCATCGGATCATTACCCCCTGCTTGTTGTCCTTCCTCCTATCTAGCACGTGCTGAGGACTCATCTTCGACAACCGTAGTAGTACGGGTCACTCTCCTAGGAGGCATCGTCTACACAATAAATAAATAAAACTAGGGTCAACACCACTCAAACTCTTTACACCCCCATCCCTAGGACTATGAGGTATTCAAGCAATATTTTATCAGTGCAGACATCATTACTACACAAAATTTATGAGTTCACATTCCATAGATATACTATGAATTCATATGTCATCAATATACACACCATCATCAAAATTGCACAGATGTGATTCAGAAATAAGGTTCTCAGCAACTATCACAATATTCACATTTTCAATCATCACTGCATAACACGTAGATTCTAAAATAATAATAATAATAATAATAATAACAATTAAAGTCAAACTAGTGCCTTAATGCCAATGTATGTATACACCCAAACCTAATGTGAATGTCCTACTCCATGGTCTAACTACCCCTAAGTACATCCCAGAAAATCAGATAAAACCATGGTGATCAGGCGTGTTCTGCACTGCCTCCTGAGTGTCTCAAAAGTAATTATTCCTCCCTACTATCCTAGGCCAACTAGACCATGAATGTCGCTTTGATACCATATTGTCACGCCCCAATTTCCTCCAACCTTGGAAACAGGTTGTGACTGCCCATGGCTGCGCTGTAAGGATCTGTATATGTGTTAGCATAACTTATAATCTACATTTGATGTTAAGAAAGTTATTTTGAGAATGTGGCCATTAATACAATCGCTTTAACTATATTTGGGCCTAATTTGAGGTCTAGAAGCCTTCAGGGGTTATTTCGTAATTTTTGGGTTAATAAATGAAAAATAAAATTTAGGAGGGCTTTTTAGAAATTATTAAAGAGGAGGATGAATTTTAATTAAAAATAGGGTTTGGGGTTTTTTATCATTCATTATAATTGTTTTGAGAAACCCTAGCCGTCGGAGGAGAGTTCATAGTATTCTTTGCGTTCTTCGTCATTCTTCGCCGATTCTAAACTGTTCTTGCGAGCTTAATCCCTTTGGAAGGCAAGAGGTAGGTGATTCTTGATTCTTTACTATTCTATTGCATAAATGTAGACCGTTAGAAATTTTATGTGTCGAATATATATATATATATATATATATATATATTGTGTGTACCGAAATCTTTGTCGCTGCTCGGTTCCCACAGTTTCGTTGCTTTGCTTGTGAGTTTGTTGCGTTGGCTTCAAAGGTGTTCGTTGTGGCTGTGCGACGGGTTGGGAGCAGGGGCAACACTGCTTTTATTTCTCTGGACAGATTTGCGTATGTCAGTTTATTATTATTATTAATAATTCAAGGTTGCGGAATAAAACTAGGCATGGTGTATTCCAATACGTTCTATTATTTAATGCCTTTCTCCCCCATCATTATCCCATTATTATTGTTAGCCTTTGTTTACTCTTCTTCCCACGTGATTTCCCTCCCACCAACTTATACGAGATCCAATGTGACTCAATGTTGTCCACCTTTTCTTAATACTTTTTTATAAGTAAATAAATAAATAAAGGCATTTTGTAGCAAATATATGCATAAAAATCGAGTAGGATTCAATTTGGTATTATATATATGTTTTGGTATTATATACATGCATAAAAATCGTGCAGGCATATTTTGGTATTATATATGTATATTTCAATTTACTACATTGAAATTACCAAGCTATATAAATAAAAATTTAATTTGTCTCAGTAGTAAAATATATTAAGTGATACCATACCAATAGTAAGGTTAAAAATAAATAAATTATGATATTGTAATTTAACAATATAAATTTTGTTTGGGCTTGATATTATTAAGTTGGCATTAAGAATATTAATTGTGGCTTAATATTATTAGCTTGATATTGTTTGGCTTGATATAGTTTGTTTAATAAAATAAATATTGTTTGAGCTTGCTGTTATTTGTTATGTGATATAATTATTATTCGTGGCACGTTATTATTGGTTTAGCAATTTAAATATTCTGTTGTGCTATAAGACTGAAATTTGATTATTGAATATATTATTTGTTGGTTATATGTGTGGATTTGGTGGTGGAGTTGGTTGGGTTAACCGCAGGTCTCACATAGTGCTGGCAAGAGGCCATAGGTCCGCTATGTGGCTGGTTAACCCAGGTCCTATATGTGGCTGGTTGTCATTAGGGACACCACAGGTCCCACATATGGCTATCTGGTAGTGACTGGGATTCTTGGAGTTGGTAGCGGGGATCCTGTGAATAGTTGGATTGTCAGTGCAAACCTTTGATGGATGAAATGTAATGGGTGTGATGTTATATTTGTGATTGAATGTGAGCTTATTGTGATAGAATAGGACACTGCATAGCATGTTGGAATGTACATGAATACCCCTGTTGTATGAATGTACATGTATATCTTGGACAGCACCCACTGTGTAGTCCGTATTGGTGCTAGTCACTAACCGCTTGACCGTTCGGGTGCGGGCATGGGGAAGTCACGTTCTTAGTTCTGAGTTTCTTAGAATTCGGGGGCGTGACAAGTTGGTATCAGAGCGGTTGGTTTAGTGGACCTAGCATAGTAGGGTGATTGATTGAGACTTTGGAGCTTAGGAGACATTAGGGAGGGCACCTGATCAACGCAGTCTTTAATGGTGTCCTTGGTTATCTTAGTGTCAGTCAGATCATCTTAGGATGCATTGGGATGGGTGCATACATGACATGACATTGCTTGCACATTATAGACACTAGAATTGGTTGCGCTTGGTACTCTTGTGATAGTTTGACTTTACAGTTGTGAAATTTCTTGAAATTGCCTAGAATGATTTGCATAGTTGCTTGTTAATAACTTACATTGTTTTGGACTGACCTGTATTGTTTTGAGCTGATTCAAGTACAATATGCTATAGTATTATCTTTCGCTTGATGTTATTATGATGATGTGGTAAGGGAAATATGAACCCTACCAATTGTTCGATGGCTTAGGTAGCCAGTTAAATGATTGGGCAAATGTAATGGATTTCGGGGGAAATGAACCCCACTATGATATGATGAGGACCTATTGGGTCATGCTTGTTATGGGTGATTGTTTGATGGAAGTGTATAGGAAGGGGGCAATGTCCCATGGATAACAGTTGGGACTTATGAGTTCTATGTGGTGTAGACTTAGGGGTCACTACTTGGGAGTGATAATTGCATTTTATTTGTGCTTTATGACAAATATTTGTGCAATAATTTGAACTTAATTGATTATTTTAATTGTGTAAATTCTATTCATCGGTATTTTGAGCTTTAGTGTAATTTGTTTTTTTTTAAATGCAATTTTAGAGAAATTTAAAATATACTTTGACTGATTTGGATTGCGTGGCATAATTTAATGCATTTTTTAAAAAAATTCTTCCAAATTTCTTATTTTACTATGTTTTTGATTATTTTATAGAATTAATATTAATTTGGTGGATTTTTACTGTTTATTTATTTATCTATTTTAATATTAATTTTTGGACTAAGGAAATTTTGGGGAGAAGAGCTTTTCCGTGTGGAGATATGATTAATTTATTTTGGTGAGAGTTAATTATTTAAAAAAATGTGTGTGAGATCTACTTGGCGTGAATTTATGGAATTAAATTGATGAGTATAGGAATTGAGAGAATTAATATTTGAAAAAAAATCGTATGAGGTCACGAGTGAGGTAAAGTAATTTGTAATTATCTCTTGAAAAGGGTGTTAGAGCCTACTTGTTTACTTGTTATGGACTTACGGGTCATGATTGTTTCTCCTATGATGTGAATTGATGTATCATGTTTGTCTAACGTGTGGTATATAAAGTAGTAGCAAAAGGATTGGAAGGTTGGAAAAATGTAACTTAATAAAAGTAAAACATGAAGTACAACAATGCTAAATGATGGAATAAAATATTCAAGGATTAAATAGTGTAGTAAATATAATAATATGACAGAAATTAACAACTGTTATGACTAGCAATATATACTGATCAGATATTAGGCTTAAATATTATGAGAAAACCATGATGGGATTGATAGATTCAATAATGGTTTATTTTCGTTTTAAGGCAATTGAAGGGTAGACGTGCCAATGAGTGGGGGAGATAGTGATCACATAGTCTTTTGGAATGGGAGTGGAGAATTCGTATCCTCTCGATAAAATATTTTAATAACTTGTCTTTTCAAAAATTTTAATGAGTAGATGATTTAGAAGGTGATTAAATAATCTGAGAAATAATGGGAGTTATATTTCTTATAACTTTAAGATATAGTTAAATGTTGAATCCGTATATCGATTTTTCAGTCGGCGTATGTTGACTTGGTTAAATGCTACTAGTCAGTTAAAATGCTATATAAGATTTTGGTTGAATGTTAGTGAATAGTATTGAGCATTCTTGGGTATGTCGTTTTCCTTGACTCGATTTCCATTATAATTGTGTAAATATTGATGGGTTGTTGGCCTGCTTATTTTTGAGTAGTTGCTCATTGTTGGTTGCATGCACCTTGTGTGGTGTTGGCTTGTGGTGGACTATGTTGGTGCGTGTAACCGGTTATTAATAAGAATGGTAAATATACAATAAAACTAAAAAAAACATAAATAATATACTTACAACACTAGTAACAATAGTAAATAAATGAATAAATAATGATAATCAACTCTGTGTTAAATATTATTGTGATTCATGTCGATTGATGGGAATGTGGATTACCACATTATATGATTGTTTGGATATTCTTCATATGATATGGCGTGCAAATGACATGTTGTGGAGTTTTGCCCTGTTTTGGGGTATAGTTGTGTATGTGTTATTTGATGTAATGTGAACGCATATTATTGTGCTGTGCTTGAGAGTGTGCTATCTGGAATTGTGGGAGCTTGTGTGCCTATGGAGCCTGCGTGGCTGTGGTTATGGTAGCCTGTGTGGCTGTGGTTTTGGTAGCCTGTGTGGCTGTGGATATGGAAACCTGTGTGGCTGTGGCTATGATTATGCTTGCTTGGTTGTCTTAATTATAAATGTTGTTTTTAACCTGTTTATTTATTATGATGTGTGATTGAGATGTGTACCATGTTGTGTATCTATGCCTGAGTGTAACAATGATAGTATTTCTTATTGTTGCCTTGTTTCACTTTGACTGGTTTGTTGTTAGTTACATACATTATTATTTTGTGTGGTGACACGTGGTAAAACTAGGATGGACCTTGTTTATTGATCATTTGGCTGGATTGATTGGTGGTAAGCATGATGATGTGGAACTGGTGAACGGCTTATGGTGGGATTAGCTTGATGAGCTTTCCCTTGGTGATGTTAGTATGACGTGTTGTTGTGGTAGCCGAGTTTGTTGCTTGTTTGTGGAGTCCTCTCTGTAAGGGGACTTGGTTGTAATTCAATGACATCTTACATTGTTTGGTGGAGCCTATTAGGGTGCGACCTCTCTTCCCCTACATGGGAGTATATGTTATTCACATAATTGTTGATATTTTGATGTTGTTTTGTTTGGTTTTTCTATCTGTGATTGTTGCATGGCCGATATGCATTTTTAATATGCGGTCATGACTCATAAAGCATTGTGTACTTATTATGGTTGTTGGGGGATATTAGTTATATGAGGGTAGGTTGTTGGACTTTGGTAATGCAATATTTAATTGAGGTGGTGCGTTTACCCTGTTGATCTAAGATGATAGTGCTTTGATGGATTTTTGGGTTATAATGTTAATCCTTATTGTTTTGGGTTCTATTAGATTGGTTAGTTTTGATGGTGATGTTGGCACCACTTGGAATAATTTTGAGGTAGTGTATGGTCGGTTGTGGAGTTGTTAATATGGTGTTGTTTTGTTAATGATTCGTTATAATGGTCATTTAGTGGATTAATTACAAGGGGTTACTGGTAGTGGTTTGATATTGGGTATTTGGCGTGCGGTGGTTGCGTGTGATGCAATCTGTTAATTTGATTGGTTATTGGATTTTAATAGATGATCGTATCGACTATGATCCAGTGATTTATGTTGAGGTGTCCATTTAACCTTGTTGTTGTTACCATGACTATCCGTAGTCTAGAGTTACCACTGGAGTTGGGTGAGTTATGTTGCGTTTCAAGTGACTTAATTAAGGATGTGTTACCCGAATATCTAAGCCTCGTTGCATTGGCAAAGGATCATAAATAATTTATAGAAGGATGATAACCCCCCACCAACCTCTCTTTATGTTAAATGGTTAGTGGATGCGTTGTTAGTTCACGGAAATGTAAATCTATAAATACCTTGTTGCTTCGTAATGGTTAATGGTATGTCCTGAAGCATTGTGTTGGCTCATGGCTGATGGACTAAGCATTGCCTTATCGTTAGGACTGTTGCTGGTTAGTCTTTTCGGGGACGAAAAGTCCTAAGGGGGGAGAGAAGGTAAGGATATTTCCGATATCATGTCATGTGTGTTTGTTTTATGTTATTTTGTTTGTTGTATCTTGTTCTCATAATTATATTCATGTGCTTAGTTATTGATTAAGAGCACATGCTAGTTTTGGTCTATGGTAGATATTGTATCAGCTCGGCGCTTGTGGGTTAATAAATTTGTAGGATGGTTTGGGTGTTTCAGAATAGGTGTCTATAATTATATTCACGTGGGTGTGGGCTTGGTTGGATATTGAGGCCTATGACGTCTTATGAGGATAGTTGTGACATTTGATTCAGTTGGCTTTTCGAGGACAAAAAGTTCTAAGATGGGGAGGATGTAAGGACTCGTATATGTGTTAGCATAACTTATAATCTATATTTGATGTTAAGAAAGTTATTTTGAAAATGTGGCCATTAATACAATCGTTCTAACTATATTTGGGCCTAATTTGAGGTCTAGAAGCCTTCAGAGGTTATTTAGTAATTTTTAGGAGTTAAATTGAGGGTTAATAAATGAAAAATAAAATTTAGGAGGGCTTTTGAGAAATTATTAAAGAGGAGGACGAATTTTAATTAAAAATAGGGTTTGGGAGTTTTTATCATTCATTATAATTTTGTTTTGAGAAACCCTAGCCGTCGGAGGAAAGTTCATAGTATTCTTTACGTTCTTCGTCATTCTTCGCCGATTCTAGACTGTTCTTGCGAGCTTAATCCCTTCGGAAGGCAAGAGGTAGGTGATTCTTGATTCTTTAGTATTCTATTGCATGAACGTAGACCGTTAGAAATTTTATGTGTCAAATCTATCTATATATATATATTGTGTGTACCGAAATCTTTGTCGCTGCTCGGCTCCCACAGTCTCGTTGCTTTGCTTGTGTGTTTGTTGCGTCGGCTTCAGAGGTGTTCGTTGTGGCTATGCGACAGGTTGTGTCACGCCCCGGATTTCCAACCCGAGGAAACCGGTGCGTGACTCCCCTTTTTTACCCACACGGAGGGCAAAGGGGTTAGGATACAAACCAAGAACTGAACATTTTAAACATTCACAACACATTCAAGAAAAATAAAGTCCATCAAGCAGTCCACAAACCAAATCAGTCTTTAATACAAAGTCTTCTTTTCAATCCATCCCCATTGGGGTTACATCAGTTCCCATAATAAAATAACATAAACAATAAAATAAATAAGGTCTTCCACCTTGGGGTCCCACCTAACGCCTGTAGGTTCCTGTAAAGAAAACAACATGGTAGGAGGGGTGAGCAACCACAGCTCAGTAGGGATCATGTCTCCCCAACCCATCCCATGCACCTAATATCTACATGCCTTGTGTACAAGTGTCGTGTCGTGATACAATCATTCCACCAGGATATAGTTACAAAGGCTATAACAAGCAAACACAATCATACATGGGCTGGTACATAAACACTCCCAGGCTTCCACGCCCACCGGGTTTCAAGAACAGTCCCGGGCTTCCACAGCCACCGGGTCCCACAAAACAGTCCCGGGCTTCCACAGCCACCGGGTTCCACAAAACAGTCTCGGGCTTCCACAGCCACCGGGTTCCACAAAACAGTCCCGGGCTTCCACAGCCACCGGGTTCCACAAAACAGTCCCGGGCTTCCACAGCCACCGGGTGTACAAGCAAACACGCAGCACACATGGCCATACAGGCATAACATCAAACACTTAGTATGCTTAGTCACACAGGAATAACATCGAACACTTAGCATGCATATATCCACAAGCTCATAAACCCAGCCACACAGACATAATCTAACACACTGGACGTGCGTGGCCTCACAGGCATTACCTCAAACACATAACATGCACGGCCTCTCAGGCATTACCTCAAACACATAACATGCACGGCCTCACAGGCATTACCTCAAACACATAACATGCACACGGCCTCACAGGCATTACCTCAAACACATAACATGCACGGCCTCACAGGCATTATGTCAAACACTTCAGGCATATATACATATATCCAAACAACACGCCATTGAAGGCCAACATTCATATAGGAGATCACACCTATATGAATTTACATATAAATAGTATGATAACAAGGACAATATCCAACGGGTAATTCACCACAGGGCCTAACCCCGGATCAGGTATAAGAAAACAGAACCCCTACCTTAAAGAAGATCCTCCTTGCTCCTGCGTTAGATGCCGTCCTCCCCACGCAAGATGCTCCCGGCAAAGAACCAGCAGTTCTCCCCCCTTTCCCTCTCTCTAGCTCTCTCTCTCTCCACGACGGCCGCAATGGCCGAAAAACCCCTAACCCTAGAACAAGGAGTCTCCTCATCCTTATATAGGCCTCCCACTATCAAAACGACGTAGTTTTGATTAAGTGAAACCCAGGATCAAAACGACGTAGTTTTGATCACACAAGTTAGCACCTTTCCGCACCCATATAGGCCAAAATACTCGGAATTTCAACATGGTCCTTTGGAGAAAGTTCCTTAGAATGTCAAAACCAAGGGAACCATGCAAAAATATGCTCGCACGCCAATTTGCACGTGAATTCCCCAATTCACGTGCAACTCCATATGCACTCCAAATGCTCCCAAACTTCACCCCTAGCCTCCTTGCATCATTTAGAAGACAACCACACTTGCACGTGAATTGGACCCATATCACGTGCACCTCACATACATGTCCATTTGGCCCGAAACTTCGTGGTAGATAGAGGACACCATTCTAAGCATCTTTCCTTTTGCACGTGAATTCATTGGAGTCCATTTACTAGGTCAAAATCTAGAAAAACTCTACTCAGGAGGCAAACCGACCAACTCAAGGTACGGGTCCTTACATCCTCTCCCCGTTAAGACTTTTCGTCCTCGAAAAGAAATGACATAAGAGGAAAACAAACACAAGCTACCCATTTGCCACACGGCGAGCCACAACACCCAAATGGGTCATACACCACACACAGCACAACAGCACATAACAGTACTACCATAATCCATAACCACAATAATGCACATAACACATCTCAAAGCACATCACAATACCCATTAAGCACATGTCTTTAAAAGACAATACAAATACATCAACTAATACAAGAAAACACATCACAAGAAAACACAACACTATCCCTTGGCCAACAGCCAACAGCCACCTCCCACGCTTAAGATTGTTGGTCCTCGAACAAGTCCAGGTCTGCTCACGCATCACGGACTCACGTTCCCATGTCTCCTCCTCAATACCACGGTGTTGCCACAGCACGCGAACCAAAGGAATAGCACGACCACGCAATAGCTTCTCTCGCCGATCTAGGATACGGATAGGGGCCTCAATGACGGACATGTCATCCTCAATGTCCAACTTCCCCCCAATCAATCACATGAGTGGGGTCAGGGTGATACTTCCGGGAATCGGGACACGTGAAACACGTTGTGCACTCGACTCAGCCGCGGTGGTAACGCTAACCGGTAGGCCACAGGCCCTACACGATCCAGAATCTCAAAAGGACCAATAAACCGCGGAGATAGCTTGGAACCTCGCCCAAACCGTCGATGTCCACGACGTGGAGAGACACGAAGGAACACATGATCACCAACAGAAAACTCCAAAGGTCGCCGCCGCTCATCCGCATAAGATTTCTGCCGACTCTGAGCTGACAACAAACGCTGACGAATCAACTTGACCTTCTCAATAGCCTCTTGAACCAACTGTGGCCCCAAGAGAGCTGTCTCCCCCACCTCGGTCCAACACAAAGGTGATCGACACGGCCGTCCATACAACGCCTCAAAAGGAGCCATCCCAATGGATGCCTGATAACTGTTGTTGTAGGCAAACTCCACCAAAGGAAGGTGAGTTGCCCACGAACCCCCGAAATCTAACACACAGGCCCGTAACATGTCCTCCAACGTCTGATTCGTCCTCTCTGTCTGGCCGTCAGTCTCAGGGTGAAAGGCTGTACTCAAATGAAGCTTGGTCCCCATAGCCTCCTGCAAACCTGCCCAAAAACGGGAAGTGAACCTCGAATCCCGGTCTGAGACGACCGATGATGGTACTCCATGCAGTCTCACAATCTCGTTCATGTACAGCGGACTCAAGGTCCCAATAGAGTCCCGCTCGCGAATAGCAAGGAAATGGGCCGACTTTGTGAGTCGATCCACAATCACCCAAATCATATCCTTCCTCCCAGTGGTGGGTGGAAGACCTGTCACAAAATCCATCGCGATATGGTCCCACTTCCACTCTGCTATGGGCAAGGGCTGTAACATGCCCGCCGGCCGCTGATGCTCAGCCTTCACCTGCTGACACGTGAGGCACCGCGAAACAAAGGCAGCTACATCGCGTTTCATCCCAGGCCACCAAAAATGTCCGCGAAGCGCATGGTACATCTTCGTACCCCCCTGGATGCACAAAGCAACTCTAGATTGGTGAAACGCCCTCATCACCTCATCCCTGAGGGAAGAAGCCACTACCAACCGCCCCTGAAATGACAACTCATGCTCGGGACCCTCGTCCAGTCCCCGAGATAGCTCCCCGGCCTCAATACGGGCACGGAGAACCTCGCACTCAATGTCACCCATTGTTCCTCCCGGACGCGCTGGTACAACTCAGGCACTACCACCAAAGGACTCAGGACTGTCCCACCATCACGAACAACAAGGCTGCAGCCGCAACGTCGCCAACCGCTCCATCGGCTTCCACTCTCTCACGGCCACCTCAGCTTTCCCTTTTCTCGCTCAATGCATCGGCCACAACATTACCCTTGCCCGGGGTATAGGCAAGAGTAAAATCCAAGGTCTGCAAATACTCCACCCATCTCCTTTGCCTCAAATTCAAGTCCTTCGAGTAAAGATGTCGACGGCTCTTGTGATCCGAGAACACCACAAACTTTTCCCCCAAGAGGTAGTGCTGCCAACTCTTCAGGGCGAAGATAACGGCCGCTAACTCAAGGTCATGAGTAGGATAATTCTGCTCATGAGGCTTCACTGCCTCGACCCATAAGCTACCACACCTGTGCTCCTGCATAAGCACACACCCCAAACCAACCCTGGACGCATCACAAGACACTTCATATGGAATATCCTCCCGAGGTAACCTCAACACCGGTGCAGTGGTCAAACGGGTTTTGAGAGTCTCAAACGCCTGCTGGCACTTTTCAGTCCAATCAAACTTCACGCCCTTCCGAGTCAACGCTGTCATAGGAGCCGCCAAACGGGAGAACCCCTCTACAAAACGACGATAGTACCCCGCCAAGCCAAGAAAACTACGGATCTCAAAAACGTTGGTTGGCCTCGCCCACGATGCCACGGCCTCAATCTTGGCCGGGTCCACCCTAACTCCCTCAGTGACACCACATGGCCAAGAAAGTGAACCTCCTGCAGCCAAAACTCACACTTGCTAAACTTAGCAAACAGTGCTGGTCCCTCAAGGTTTGCAACACTTGTTGCCAAGTGCTCCACATGCTCCTTCTCGGTCTTGGAATACACCAAGATATCGTCGATAAACACCACCATGAACGAGTCTAAGTATGGGGCAAAGACTTGGTTCATCAAATGCATGAACACTGCTGGCGCATTAGTCAGCCCGAAAGGCATCACTACCCACTCATAATGCCCATACCTGCACCGAAAAGCCGTCTTGGGGATGTCCTCCTCCCTAACCCTGAGCTGGTGATACCCCGACCGTAAATCTATTTTGGAAAACCACTGGGCCCCACTCAATTGGTCGAACAGGTCATCTATCCGAGGCAACGGGTACTTGTTCTTCACGGTCACTAAATTCGGCTTTCCTGTAGTCGATGCGAGAGACGAAGCGTGCCATCAGCCTTCTTAGCAAAGAGCACCGGAGCACCCCAAGGTGAGGTACTCGGTCTGATATACCCCTGACCCACCAACTCCTTGATTTGCCTCTGAAGCTCCCTCAACTCAGCTGGTCCCATACGATACGCTACTTGGGAAATCGGACCCGTCCCCGGCACCAACTCAATGTTGAACTCCACACTCCTCTTAGGTGGCAAACTCCTCAACTGCTCAGGAAAAACATCCTGAAATTGGTCCACAACAGTGGGCCACACCCTCTTTTCCACCTTACCCTCCTCAGCAAAGGTCAGGCCGCTAACCTGTGGGTAATGGCACCCCCCTGGTCCAACACGGCCCGGCCCGACTCGCCTCACAATCCCACTCCCCCCCGCAGGGTGCAAGAGGTCCCCGCAGGTGTCACGAAGGTCACACGCCGCCGGTAACAATCTATCTTGGTCTGGAAAGCCATAAGCCAATCCATACCCAAGATCAGGTCAAACGTTCTCAAAGGCATCACATGCAAGTCAAAACTCGGCTCCACCTCGCCTATGGTTAACACACGGTCACGACACACTCGCCGTACCTCAATCATGCCTCCTACCTGGAGACTCCACAACTAGGGGCCTCGCGGCCTCCACACAAGCTAACCCCAAGCCGTCTATTACAAGCTCAAGAACAAACGAACATGATGCACCCGTATCGAAAAGAACGAGAAGCTAATGTACGGGAGATCAAGAGGGTACCTCTAACCACCGATGGTCCTGCTCCACCCTCACTGGTGGGGGTGGTAGCTCGGCCTCCTCCTGGTACGTCGCCTCCGGCGCAAACACCCTCCCTTGGCCCGTGCCACCTGGTCGGCTCACTCACCTGGGCGCTTCCCGCCAAGGCCGCCTCCGGCTTCCGTCCGTTGCCGCTCCTGGCCTCCCCCGAGGTCGGGTCCGATTCGATCCTGCCCGACTAGCCGGCCACCGACGAGTTGGTCTCTCTGGCTGGTGCACGAAAACCGGCATCACTCCTTGTGCCGGATGTCATGCCTCCAACTCCCTTGTTGCTACTCCGGCAAACCCGGCTCGGATGGCCCTCTCATCCACATCTATGGCATTTCCGGTCCCTCTTTGGACACTCCTTTCTCAAGTGGCCTTGCTCCCCACAGAAGAACAACCGCCGGGGAGACCCCCGCTGGACCGCCCCGTGTCGCCACCGCCAAAGCTAGACCTCCCTTGGGTTCACCAATGTCTGTCCCCTGCCGCGGAAGGAACTACTATCCCTCTCCTCCGTCTTGAGCCTCTTGGACCCCCGCATCTCGATCAGGCCCACTCGCAATCGGCGACCCTGATGGGCCCGCCTCCCACCATCCGGCTCTCTCTCGCCTATACGGGCCGTCTCCACGGCCTCAGGATAGGTCCTCAAGCGTAGAATCGCCACCCTCTCCCTAAGGGCTGGCCTAAGACCCCAGTGAACTTGTGGGCCTTCAGGTCCTCCTTTGCCATTGTCTCGGGGGCAAACCTACTCAAGCTCCGGAACTCTCGCTCATACTCGGGCACCGTCTTTGATCCTTGCTTCAGGCTGCCAAATTCCTCCCTCTTCCGCCATCTCACCGATTCCGGGAAGAACTCATCATGGAAGAGTTGCAAGAATTCCTCCCAAAACATGAGTTGCACCGCACGGCTCCCCGCAACACTCGTCCACCACTCCAAAGCATCCCCCTCCACCGCCGAATTGCCCGGCCGCACCTTATCCTCCTCCCTGGGCAGGAGAAAGGAGAACACATGCTCAATCTGCCTCAACCACCGCTCGCCTACCACAGGATCTTCTCCCCCCTTAAATCGCGGAGGTTGTTCCTTTCGGAACCGTGTCACCACGTCATCCTCTGCACGGGTCGGTACACCACCCGGCGAACTCTCACGCTCACGAGGCGGCTCTCCTACTGGTGGTGGTGGTGGTGGCACCACCGCTGTGTGCCGCCATCTCACGGCGCACCTCCTCCCGAACGTCCCGCCGGAGTCCCTCCCGTAGCTCTCGTACCTCCAGCCGGATGCCTTCTTGTAGCTGTGCCAATAACAACGCATGTCCCCCAACGGATGGCCCCGCACCCGGACCCTCATGGGCAGATGACTCATCGCCCATTGCCCCGGACGCACGTGTCACTCTCCTCGGTGGCATTCTTACTACATGAAGTAAGATGCACAAACGTCAGAACGCGTTTGACTACTAACAAGTTGACTACCTCTACCTCATTATCAAGTCAAGCCGTACATGGCATTACACACATTTTAACCATTGCATCAACCAATATTGCACACAGCACAGTCCACATTGTAGTCATACCCAAGGCATTCCAAGAATATTCAGAGTTGCACAGCTCACACATGATCATGTTATGCACATCCTTCACACATGACAACAAATGCAACTAGTGCCCTAATGCCAATGCATGCAAATCCTACCACAAGACTGGACTACCCTAAGTACACCTTGGAGGCTCAAAGAGGACCATGTTGATCAGGCATGTCCCTCCAGGCTCCTCCAAAGGACTCAAGATAACCAAGTCCGCCCACTACCCTAGGCCAACTAGACCATGCTCTGATACTATATTGTCACGCCTCGGATTTCCAACCCGAGGAAACCGGTGCGTGACTCCCCTTTTTTACCCACACGGAGGGCAAAGGGGTTAGGATACAAACCAAGAACTGAACATTTTAAACATTCACAACACATTCAAGAAAAATAAAGTCCATCAAGCAGTCCACAAACCAAATCAGTCTTTAATACAAAGTCTTCTTTTCAATCCATCCCCATTGGGGTTACATCAGTTCCCATAATAAAATAACATAAACAATAAAATAAATAAGGTCTTCCACCTTGGGGTCCCACCTAACGCCCGTAGGTTCCCGTAAAGAAAACAACATGGTAGGAGGGGTGAGCAACCACATCTCAAGTAGGGATCATGTCTCCCCAACCCATCCCATGCACCTAATATCTACATGCCTTGTGTACAAGTGCTGTGTCGTGATACAATCATTCCACCAGGATATAGTTACAGGCTATAACAAAGAAACATAATCATACATGGGCTAGTACATAAACACTCCCGGGCTTCCACAGCCACCGGGTTTCAAGAACAGTCCCGGGCTTCCACAGCCACCGGGTCCCACAAAACAGTCCCGGGCTTCCACAGCCACCGGGTTCCACAAAACAGTCCCGGGCTTCCATAGCCACCGGGTTCCACAAAACAGTCCCAGGCTTCCACGGCCACCGGGTGTACAAGCAAACACGCAGCACACATGGCCATACAGGCATAACATCAAACACTTAGTATGCTTAGTCACACAGAATAACATCGAACACTTAGCATGCATATATCCACAAGCTCATAAACCCAGCCACACAGACATAATCTAACACACTGGACGTGCGTGGCCTCACAGGCATTACCTCAAACACATAACATGCACAGCCTCTCAGGCATTACCTCAAACACATAACATGCACAGCCTCACAGGCATTACCTCAAACACATAACATGCACAGCCTCACAGGCATTACCTCAAACACATAACATGCACAGCCTCACAGGCATTATGTCAAACACTTGGCAGGCATATATACATATATCCAAACAACACGCCATTGAAGGCCAACATTCATATAGGAGATCACACCTATATGAATTTACATATAAATAGTATGATAACAAGGACAATATCCAACGGGTAATTCACCACAGGGCCTAACCCCGGATCGGGTATAAGAAAACAGAACCCCTACCTTAAAGAAGATCCTCCTTGCTCCTGCGTTAGATGCCGTCCTCCCCACGCAAGATGCTCCCAGGAAGAACCAGCTTCTCCCCCCTTTCCCTCTCTCTAGCTCTCTCTCTCTCCACGACGGCCGCAATGGCCGAAAAACCCCTAACCCTAGAACAAGGAGTCTCCTCATCCTTATATAGGCCTCCCACTATCAAAACGACGTAGTTTTGATTAAGTGAAACCCAGGATCAAAACGACGTAGTTTTGATCACACAAGTTAGCACCTTTCCGCACCCATATAGGCCAAAATACTCAGAATTTCAACATGGTCCTTTGGAGAAAGTTCCTTAGAATGTCAAAACCAAGGGAACCATGCAAAAATATGCCTGCACGCCAATTTGCACGTGAATTCCCCAATTCACGTGCAACTCCATATGCACTCCAAATGCTCCCAAACTTCACCCCTAGCCTCCTTGCATCATTTAGAAGACAACCACACTTGCACGTGAATTGGACCCATATCACGTGCACCTCACATACATGTCCATTTGGCCTGAAACTTCTGTGGTAGATAGAGGACACCATTCTAAGCATCTTTCCTTTTGCACGTGAATTCATTGGAGTCCATTTACTAGGTCAAAATCTAGAAAAACTCTACTCAGGAGGCAAAACTGACCAACTCAAGGTACGGGTCCTTACAGGTTGGGAGCAGGGGCAACACTGCTTTTCTTTCCCTGGACAGATTTGCGTATGTCAGTTTATTATTATTATTATTATTAATTCAAGGCTGCGGAATAAAACTAGGCATGGCATATTCCAATATGTTCTATTATTTAATGCCTTTCTCCCCCATCATTATCCCATTATTATTGTTAGCCTTTGTTTGCTCTACTTCCCACGTGATTTCCCTCCCACCAACCTATACGAGATCCAATGTGACTCAATGTTGTCCACCTTTTCCTAATACTTTTTTATAAGTAAATAAATAAATAAAGGCATTTTGTAGCAAATATATGCATAAAAATCGAGTAGGGTTCAATTTGGTATTATATATATGTTTTGGTATTGTATACATGCATAAAAATCGTGCATGCATATTTTGGTATTATATATGTATATTTCAATTTACTACATTGAAATTACCAATCTATATAAATAAAAATTTAATTTGTCTCAAGTAGTAAAATATATTAAGTCATACCATACCAATAGTAAGGTCAAAAATAAATAAATTATGATATTGTAATTTAACAATATAAATTTTGTTTGGGCTTGATATTATTAAGTTGGCATTAAGAATAGTAATTGTGGCTTAATATTATTAGCTTGATATTGTTTGGCTTGATATAGTTTGTTTAATAAAATAAATATTGTTTGAGCTTGCTGTTATTTGTTATGTGATATAATTATTATTCGTGGCACGTTATTATTGGTTTAGCAATTTAAATATTCCGTTGTGCTATAAGACTGAATTTTGATTATTGAATATATTATTTGTTGGTTATATGTGTGGATTTGGTGGTGGAGTTGGTTGGGTTAATCGCAGGTCCCACATAGTGCTGGCAAGAGGCCACAGGTCCGCTATGTGGCTGGTTAACCCAGGTCCCATATGTGGCTGGTTGTCATTAGGGACACCACAGGTCCCACATATGGCTATCTGGTAGTGATTGGGATTCTTGGAGTTAGTAGCGGGGATCCTGTGAATGGTTGGATTGTCGGTGTAAACCTTTGATGGATGAAATGTAATGGGTGTGATGTTATATTTGTGATTGAATGTGAGCTTATTGTGATAGAATAGGACACTGCACTGACACAAGCATACACTGATCATGTAGATTTCAGATTTCATGTTATAGGATGGTGAGGAGATGGAGATCACCTACTGGCACTTGTGCTCACCCCTACTTTATTGACATGTTTCAGGTATCAACCTATTCGCTAGAGGCTGGTCCGAAGTTGATTGCTATTCATTTCACATTTTGTATAACTTGGTTTATGGATTTTGTATAACATAATTGGTTTTATTATTTGAATATCCGGATGAGGGTCCGTGAAAGTTGTATTGGAATTTTAACATGATTATATCATTAATAAATTATTATTATTTTTCCTTAACTCCATAGCATGTTGGAATGTACATGAATATCCCTGTTGTATGAATGTACATGTATATCTTGGACAGCACCCACTGTGTAGTCTGTATTGGTACTAGTCACCAACCCCTTAACCGTCCGGGTGCGGGCATGGGAAAGTCACGTTCTTAGTTCCGAGTTTCTTGGAATTCGGGGGCGTGACACGCACTCGGAGGGTTAATGGGTTGGTGCAAAACACCTAAGAAGGACTATAACACGGGTGATGTCCTAACATGCACAACAGTCTTACATACCACGAGGCACGCATCTGTCCCCACATGACATGCTCACATAGACATACAATTCATATCATCACAAAAGAAATATTCATTAAAACTTATTTGGGAAAAATTCCCATCCATAAAGTTACAAACCAGTATTATCAACCAATAAGTCCACAGTTTACATTTGCCTCAGGTTTTCCTAGAATAGGGTACATGACAATAAAACAATAAAATCAAAGAGTAAAAAGAAACACGCCATAGCTCCAATGAAGTTTACCACCTCAGTTCATCCACCTATCGCTGGCTAGACCCTGTAAAAGAAAATGATTTATAGGAAGGGTGAGCAAACCATAGCTCAGTAGGGATCAAGTCTCCCTAAGTCCATCCCACTCTAGACATGCATGAATAGTATATGCTTGTGCTCGTGTAGTTACTAGTACAACAACATTTCACCCAGTAAACACTCAAACTTACCAGAACCCGCACAAGAAGGCAGAGGACACCCCGCCACCACAGCGACATGGCTTACCACTCCAGGCGAATGTTACATTTGTCCACTTAAGGAATGCAACATTTTCCACCCAAGTCGAGTATGACCATCACCTCCTCAAATGCCATACCCACCCTCAGGAATGGGTGTATACTTAGCTCACCGTCGTGAGTGCTACACGAGACTTAGGACCAGAATCCTGGCCAAAACTCAAGGGACCCAATAATGTAACAGGTCCAATGAAATTCCTTCCAAAGGAATTCCCTCAATCATGTATAATGAAACTCAGACCCACAACTGGAGTTTGGGTTAATAACCACATCACATACAACTCAGTAAAATCCACAACTCAAAGTCAGTAATACAATATCATCATTTAACATTTTTATCACAAAAATATCTCAATGCATTTGTTTCTTAATTCATATTCCAAATCTCATGTAAAACACATTATCACAAGGTACCACTAACAGATCACAAGATAAAAAAAAACAGATTGCCAGAACAGAGTACATTTTTCTCAAACTTAGAAAAGTCATAGCTTTCTCTACAGAGCTTGGATTGCCTTATAAGACCCCTTATTTTGAATGGCATATGACAAGATATTTACTAAAAATATAAAAACCTTCACCCGACCAAACACTGTTCACCCGACCATCTCGGATTTTATCCAACTAGAAGGAAAAGTTATTCAAAATACCGCGACAATTTAGATGGACCAAAAATACTATTCACCCAACCAAACACTGTTCACCCAACCATCTTGGATTTTACCCAACCAGAAGGGAAAGTTGTTCAAAATACCGCGACGATTCTAATGCACCAAAAATACTATTCACCCGACCAGATACTGTTCACCCAACCATCTTAGATTTTACCCGACCAGAAGGGAAAGTTGTTCAAAATACCACGACGATTCTAATGCACCAAAAATACTGTTCACCCGACCAGATACTGTTCACCCAACCATCTCGGATTTCACACGACTAGGAGGGAAAGTTGTTCAAAATACCGCGATGATTCTAATGCACCAAAAATATTGTACACCCGACCAGATACTCTTCACCCGACCATACTGTTCATCCAAGGACATCTACCCAGAAGTGTTCTCTAACCAAACTAATCTAGGGGTTTTAAATATATCCCAAAAAGGATTCAATCCTAAATAGCCTGTTTTACCTACAGACCTATAATGATCATATAAATATATATATATATATATAAGTTAACACACCATAGGGTTTTTTTTATAAACATTTAATCTAACAGAGGGAAAACAGCAAGGATAAAAGACCACGACCCCTAAAAATCGTTGCCTAGATTTTAGGTTTTTCTCATAATAAAGGGTTATTATAAAAGAATTAGGATAGAAGATATCAAAGCATCCCTACCTCAGAAAATGTGCAGAATAGAGTCTTGATTAATCAGAATCCACAATCCCCTCTTCTGATATCTCAACAACAGTGGCCTCGTCTCGCCAGAAATAACCTTCTCCTTGCAGGATCACGTCTTCCTCTCTCTCTATCTCTCCCTCTCTCACGGTTTCCCCCTTCAGGAACGTCTCCCTCCCTCCCTCTCTCTCTCTCTCTCTCTCTCTCTCTCTCTCTCTCTCTCTCTCTCTCTCGATGGCTGCACTAGAAGGATTAGGTTTTAGGTTTCTTTTTATACTTATTATTATTATTATTTAATTTAAATATAAAATAAACCTGAGCGAATTCCCTAAAATACCCCTCTAAGCTCTAATTTGTTATTTAATTAAAATTTAAAATAAACCTTAATGTATTTCCTAAAATACCCTCTCAAAGCTCTAATTTCCAAATTAAGTCAAAATTCCCCATTCGACATGCACACTACTGTGCCAATACTCATTTTCTAAAACAAAATCTCTAACATGAGACTAACTCCTAAAACCCCCAAACATGGGTCCTTACAGCGTAGTTCGAGCTGGTGCTAGATCCGCTGATAGGAATCTCCATTTATATAAAAAAGCGATGAACTCTTATTTGGTCACTAGGCTGTTAAGCGATAAATCTTAGCAACACAAACATACTAGTTTGTAATATCACTTCTCAATAGAATAATAGATCTGTCTCTAGTAAGAACTAGCTTTGATACCAATTGATATTACCAAGATCCCAACAAAGTTCTTATAGGTACTCCAATGTATATAGAGAGGGGGGTGAATCTATATACTTAAAACTAATTCCTTTAGTTTTATAACTCTTTAACAAAGTGCAAGTTACATATGTGCGGGATTATTACAGATGTGTTTGTTGATTGGGTGGTGTCTTACTGTTGAGTGTAGAATCACATTTGCAGCAAATATGTAAAGGAAAGAAAAAACAAAGATATAATCTATGTGGTTTGATCAGTATGATCAACTCTACGTTAGTGAGGGTGTACTTATATCAAGTCCAATCCACTATATCCTTTTAATACAGTAGGGTCTTGTCCTTGTTACAATAGGATTAACCCTTTTCTCTTTTAATGCAATTATAAAAATAGTATTACTTCAAAACTCACTCATTGGATGAACTGTCTAGTGTAATCTGCTCCTACGTACACAACAGTTTGCACCTCTTGGCCTTCAACCACTCCTATACCACACTCACTATCTGCTCGTTGAATGTAGAAGAATAAAGCTTGATAAATTCACTGTTAATCTTGTTTTCAAACTTCTTCTCTTTGTATGAAATAATATAAACTTTTCTTTGTATTGCGCCTAATATATCTCTCTCGATACTTTTCGTATGCTACAAATTATTCTGATACGCCCCATTTGAAGTATGGCATATGCCTTTCTTTTATAGGATGACCATTACATAAAACCACCTGCTAGGGTTAGACATATTTCATCTTTTATCTCCATCATTGAAACATATCACTCTAGCCTCGGATAATGTCCACGTGTTGGTTCTGATATTTACTGTGCCCAAATATATTGTCCAAATAACTTACACAAATGATGACCTTATCTGCGTTTTGATCCTTCGACTAACCATAGCCTCAAAGATGACTACCTCGTAGCCTCAAAGATATACTTCGTAAATGGGCTATGATATTCGAGTCTTATCTCTACTGATAGGGAAACACATATTCTAAACTCACAAACAATCCTTGTTTTCCGCACCTAACACATGTCACAAGTATTCACATGTCACGACGGTGTACGACATATACGCCCATCCCCAACACGTACGTTTAACAAATCACATAGGTCACAGACCAACTCACATCATAAACACCACTACAAGGAACAAGGCACAAACAAAACACTACTACACGTTTAACGTTCCACTGCCCACTCGCTGACACCATACAAACTCATCCGCAGGGAGTTTCCTCACAACCTTCCCACCTCTGGACCGTTCGTCCCCGAAAAGAGAAATCAAGTGGCAAACATCACGGGAAGATTAAAGCAACACATAACACCCATGAGCATAACAAGAACTAGAGCTTGGCCAATTAGCGCGCTGACAACAACTCACGTGAGCAAGTCTGACAACAGTGAGGTCGAGAAGCCTCCCACGGATGCATGAAGACCCCGACAACCGAACAAGGCCAACACCGAAGCCTATGCACGAAGCATCCATTCGCTAGAATTCATATGATTGAACGAGAAGTCACCGCATCGACATAGCAGGGTACTCGGCATTAGACGCCTACTCATGTCACAATAGGACCAACACTCCACAATGTAAAATACCCAACAATGACACCATCAAAATTGGATGTCAACGGACCCCAACAATGTACAACGCAGCCACACTCCATATGTAGACCTTACCCTAACGGCAAACACTAAGTGGTCACAAGGAAACACAAACAAACAAGAGAAAAGCATTAGACAAACCATAATCGTGTTTCTACACATGGAGATCACCCCAGCAGCACCATCATCACTGCTCAAACCGCCTCACTCCATAGTGATACACACAACAACAAAACCCAACCAATGCTAAAGGGAACTCAAGATGACTTACAATCCAGGACACAACTACATCAGGATGAAGTGTGCCCTCCACCACCCGGTCACAATCAACAAGACGCCCAACGGAGTCCAAGGAGTAACTCAAAACAACGAATTCAGTACCATACCCAATCACGGCAAGACCAAAAGTTACTATTGGGCTAACACCAGTCACCAACGTTGAGAATCTACTAAAGAATCCCTTGAACCAGAACGTCACATAAATAACACCTCCCTAACTACGGTCAAATAGGGATCCACCAAGGGCCCACACAGCCTTCACTAACTGAGGCTTATGTTACAACCCAAGTGATAACACCTTACTCAGTCGGCAGACATTCCATGCGACAAGAATTCTTTGACGCCGGGTAGTTGCCAACAACGTAGTCCTCTCCACCCTGGAAAAGTCTCCTACCGACAACATGACAATAACGGAATCCTCGGTGTCACCACTCACAGGTCACAAAGGAATCCTTTGCCTCCAGGACATACTCCACCTCATGGCCCACTAACCCTGCTATACCAACAATCACGTCCTATCTCAACACACTAACAAAACACTCAAACTAACCAAGAAATGCTCAGGCTCTAACCGCAGCTTAATATGGTCACTGCAATTCCTCCGGGTAGGCACAAGAAACGAGACATACAAACTCCTTATTCGGGACATTCACGTAGCTCCCAAACACACCAACACTTTGATGGCGTGGTCCATCTCACTTACCGCATCAAAACGCACACGAAAGACTTTCAAGAAAAACATATGTAGCATGAGGACCCCATGATAGCCGCAGGACACAAACCTCCCCCAAAGGGGTAAGCACTAATACCCCTTACAAACAAAACTCACCTCTGACTCCATTCAATGGATCATAACTCATCAATACTTTCACACTTTAACTTAGCATGCCATCACACGTGATAAGGAATAGCATCAACATTACACATAACACCCCTCTTCATCCCATACCGCACATAATATGCGCATGCATCACCTCCTACTCCTCTGCATATGTCTACCACGAGACCCACACATAAGAACTTTGCTATACCCCTTTAACACATATGCAACACACACAACAAAACAAAACAACCACAACACACGAAATAAACTACATGCGAGAACATATGTAAGAGAGGACATACTAGCCCCCACCTCCTCGCCTCTTTTAAGCCTATTACCCACACGACATGGATTAACGGAATGGTCCTACCACCAGGAGTACATCCTCAACCCCTCCGAAGGTGTCTCACAATTATGAGGAAAAACCCAAACAAAGCCTGCCCAATCTCACTCGCTTGCCACTTGCACCGATTGGGTTCGCCGGGCACGATCCTATAAACTCACTCGTAACCTAGTTCCAGGACTCATCACATTTTTATACATACGCAAACCCATTTCACCACATATCCCATGAACATTACCCAAGGTCTTTCACACACCACTAGCATGACACGTGGTCAATGTTTGGCCACCCAAGAATTTGCAGCCATCTCCACAGGACACCCATAAGAATCTTAAAACCACATACCACTCTCGCCAATCCATTTAGATTTCAATGAGTCAAGGGGTGGGTTATACTAGTGGCAATTTCCTCCCTCAACCTTGACACTTGGAAAGGTTACCAGAAGAACATCCTTCTTAAGTAAGACATCTACGTAAACCTCTACTCACATGAAAACACATTTCTATTACTCAAGGTTGCCACAGCGGGGTCACACACTACCCACAAGCCACTAACTCATGCCTCCAGCTTCCTAGGCTAGCTAGGCCAGAGGTAATCTCACCTACGCTAGAGTATCAGGGGTAACACACTAACATTTATTACTTTCCTCACACACGGGCGCCCAAAATTGACTACCACACAAAGATACAATTAACACTTTCGACCATATTAAAACCACCAACTCTTTCCAACAACTGTTTATAACCATTAGTAATTTATTAGTCTTTTGGTATTATATATATATTTTTATTTATTTTACTCATTTATTCTCTAGTAGGTCCCCAACTACGTCCATCCAAAATGGTAACTCAAACGACCTTCTAAGCCTCACCTAACACAAAACAGTGGCTCAAGAGCCCACCCAGCAAAAATACCCCTCTATCACAAGTGTCTTAATTAAATGGCTAGAAACGCAACAATCAAAGGTTCACCCAGCCTCACCTAATCTGGCACGAGACTCAACCGATCACTATCATTAAAGGAATATGATACCACCACTAAACAGAAATCTTCACACGCGAGAATCAAAATCGTACCCTTGACTAAGGAAAGTTCTGCCATGCTCTCCTCCTAGCCTCACTTGAATTTTGCTTTATCCCTAGCTCGTTGAGCCAGTCTTCTAGCACTATGACTTGCTTTACCAAAACAGGCTGTCTGGAGATGTCCTACTTTCGAATGTCCCGGTTGCCCACTACAAGAACAACCCCTTTGGGAAACTGGTCTCTACCTCTTGAGCCCCTTTCTGCTGATCAGGATAACTATGCTTCAATTAATCTTCACCCAAGATCCCCCCGATGATGTGGGTTAATAGCTCTCGACGTACCTCGCTCTTAATCAGTTGTCGAATCTCATCCTTCAACTCTTGAATTACCAGGCTTAAGATGCCAACCTCATTACTTACATCCTGCAGCCTCTCCCACTTGCCCCGCAGGGGGGGGTGGGCTTCTTTGCTACCTCAATAGTCGTACTGGTCACAATTTTTGGAGACATTGGCTCCACGAAAAGGCAGCGCTCTAGGTTATCACTCAATAATCTCAACAATCGCGAGATCACTACCGACTAAGCAGCTTAAGCTATAACACGCATTATTACCACACAAGTCCATAGGTTCACATTTAACAGACTATACCAATTTTACATTCCATTGCATTGCTCATAACCACGCTTGTTTCACACAGTACCAAGCAAATCACATGCTCAACCATTCACAGAACACCAAGCAAACCACATTAATTTTTTTTTTTGTTAACAGGTCACAAGCCTCAAGTTTCCAAGCACACAGTTTCACTTCCACAATTTCTTTTCCATGTTTTCATGCTCGAACCATCACAAATTCTTTTCCATGTTATCACGTTCAAACCATTTATCCATGCAATTACACACACTGTACACATTTCGGTTCTCATTAAACCACATTGCACAAACGGCAATTCCACAAGCATACGGCTCAAGTTGTCATAAAATCGAGTTAATCGAGTTGGTACGATTAAAACATGCTCTTTATATTTTCTCTCACATGCTTTATCTCGGTCAATCACACAAAGACAACCAATGCAACTAGTGCCCTAATGCCAATGCATGCAAATCCTACCTCAGGTCTGGACTACCCCAAGTACACCTTAGAGGCTCAAAGAGGACCGTGTTGATCAGGCACGTCCCTCCAGGTTCCTCCAAAGGACTCAAGATAATCAGATCCGCCCACTACCCTAGGCCAACTAGACCATGCTCTGATACCATATTGTCACGCCCCGGATTTCCAACCCGAGGAAACCGGTACGTGACTCCCCATTCACCCACACGGAGGGCAATGGGGTTGGATTACTGGATGCCACACAAGCAAGTCTAACAATTACAATAAATCAAATAAGCCACATCTTTATTTAATTCCAAAACATCAAAGGTTCACAAAACAACCAAGTCCCTGATTACAGTCAATCCCTTAGTACATTCCCCTCCCTGGGGTTACATAAATCATAAAAGTACATTACTGAAATGAACAATAAAGTGGAGAGGGTCTTCCACCTTGGTGTATCCACCTAACGCCTGTAAGTCCCTGGAGAAAAAACCAACAAACACAGTAGGAGGGGTGAGCAACCACAGCTCAGTAGGGATCATGTCTCCCCAACCCATCCCATGTTCCTAGCATCTACATGCCATGTGTACAAGTGCAGTGTTGTGTACAATGATTTCAACAGACATAATAACAACCACATCAACAATTCACAATCTTCCACTGCCACACAGGCTAACACTTTAACCACAAGTGATTTAACCGCCTCTTCAGGCCAAGTTATTTAACCGCCTCTTCAGGCCAAGTGATTTAACCGCCTCTTCAGGCCAAGTGATTTAACCGCCTCTTCAGGCCCACTGGTTTAACCGCCTCTCAGGCAAAGTTATTTAACCGCCTCTTCAGGCCAGATACCACAGTCAAGCACACAACACACATGGTCACTCAAGCATACAACCAAACACTTGGTGTGCACCCGTTCACAAGCGCACAAATCCAACCATTCAGGCCGTAGAGCAAACATCCAGCATACATACATACACTAAACCACAAGTCCAGTCACACGGACATATTACCAAACACTTAATGGGCATATACACAAAACTAAGTTCACACAGACATTTCATCAAACATGTAGCAGGCATGTCATACAGGCATTTTATCAAACACTTTTCATGCATCACACAAACACCAGAAACACCAAAATCGCCATTGAAGGCCAACATTCATATAGGAGGTCACACCTATATGAATTTACATATAAATAATATAACAGATATAACTCATATTCTGCCCTAGGACCCTAGGACAGAGGAGGACTTAGGAAGAACAGAATCCCTACCTTAAAACAGATCTTCCTTGCTCCCGCGCTAAACGCCGTCCTCCCCACGCAAGATGCTCCGGCAGCAACCAGCAACTCCCCTTCCTTCTCTCTCTCTAGCTCTCTCTCTCTACGTCGGCTGCAGCAGCTGAAGAGAACCCTAAACCTAAAACAGAGAGCTTCTCCTCCTTATATAGACAACACAACATCAAAACGACGTAGTTTTGATTAAGTGAAACCCAGGATCAAAACGACGTAGTTTTGATCACACAAGTTAGCACCTTTCCGCACCCATATAGGCCAAAATACTCAGAATTTCAACATGGTCCTTTGGAGAAAGTTCCTTAGAATGTCAAAACCAAGGGAACCATGCAAAAATATGCCTGCACGCCAATTTGCACGTGAATTCCCCAATTCACGTGCAACTCCATATGCACTCCAAATGTTCTCAAACTTCACCCCTAGCCTCCTTGCATCATTTAGAAGACAACCACACTTGCACGTGAATTGGACCCATATCATGTGCACCTCACATACATGTCCATTTGGCCTGAAACTTCTGTGGTAGATAGAGGACACCATTCTAAGCATCTTTCCTTTTGCACGTGAGTTCATTAGAGTCCATTTACTAGGTCAAAATCTAGAAAAACTCTACTCAGGAGGCAAAACTGACTAACTCAAGGTACGGTTCCTTACACATCAGCGACTCCAGTTTAGAGCCAACGACATTTTGATCTTTGGCTCTGCAAGTTTTCAAGTCTCTGAGTCTCCAGTTTAGAGCTAGTAGCCAACTGAACTCTAACTTAGCTAATCTTCAACTCATATCATCGGTTCTTCAAGTCTATGAGTTTTTGACCCTTCTTCGACCCTACAGATCTTTAATTCTATGAGTGTCACGCCCCGGATTTCCAACCCGAGGAGACCGGAACGTGACCCTCCCTTTATCCGGGTTTGGACAAAGGGGTAGAATACAATATACACTTCACATTTCTTTTCAGAAACCAAAATCATATAATTATTTAATTGAAACCACATGCCTTTATTATGTTTCAAACTTCATTACAATATCTCCCCACTGGGGTTACAATGCCTCAACAAAATTACATACTGCAAATAACACAAAACAAAGCCACAAAATGGAACTCTTCCACCTTGGTGTTCCCACCTAACGCCTGTAGGTTCCTGCAAGAAAACACACCATAGTAGGAGGGGTGAGCATCCACAGCTCAGTAGGGATCATGTCTCCCCAACCCATCCCATGCTCCTAGCATCTACATGCCATGTGTACAAGTGCGGTGTCGTGTTACAATAATTTCAACAGACATAACAACAACCACATCAACAATTACAACCGCCACTACCACACAGGCTAACACTTTAACAACAAGTGATTTAACCGCCTCTTCAGGCCAAGTGATTTAACCGCCTCTTCAGGCCAAGTGATTTAACCGCCTCTTCAGGCCAAGTGATTTAACCGCCTCTTCAGGCCAAGTTTCCACGGCCTCACAAGGCTAACACAAAACGGTCCCGGGCTTCCACAGCCACCGGGTGTACAAGCAACCACACAAGACATAAGGCCATACAGGCATAACATCAAACACTTAATATGCTTAGTCACACGGGAATAACGTCGAACACTTAGCATGCACATATTCACAGGCTCACAAACCCAGCCACGGATATTATTTCGCACACGTAATATACATAGCCTCACAGGCATTATTTCAAACACGTTCGAGCATACACACAGGCATATTCATACAGGCATATCCACACCGGCATTTTATCAAACACTTAACTTGCACTAACCACCCAACCTCGAAATCACACCAATACGCCATCGAAGGCCAACATCCATATAGGAGATCACACCTATATGGATTACATATGTATATATAAACAGATACGACCAGAATCTGCCCTAGGACCCTAGGACAGAGGAGGGATTAGGAAGAACGAACCCCTACCTTAAAGCGGATCTTCCTTGCTCCCGCGCCAAACGCCGTCCTCCCCACGCAAGATGCTCCGGCAAGAACCAAAGAACTCCCCTTCCCTCTCTCTCTCTAGCTCTCTCTCTCTCTCGCAGCAAGAACGAAGAAAGGAACACAAGAACCCTAAACTCAAACTCAAGCCCTCCTTATATAGACACCATCCACATCAAAACGACGTAGTTTTGATTAAGTAAACCCAGGATCAAAACGACGTAGTTTTGATCACACAAGTTAGCACCTATCCGCACCCATATAGGCCAAAATACTCGGAATTTCAACATGGTCCTTTGGAGAAAGATCATTAGAATGACAAAACCAAGGGAACCATGCAAAAATATGCTCGCACGCCAATTTGAACGCCAATTCCCCAATTGGCGTGCAGCTCCAAATGCACCCAAACTTTACCCCAAGTCTCCTTGCATCTTGTAGAGGCCTGAGAAGCAAAAATATGCTTGCACGTGAAATGGGTGAATTCACGTGCAGCTCCAAATGCTCTGAAATTTCTGTGGTAGATAGAGGACCTCATTCTAAGAAACTTTTGTTCTTGCACGCCAATTGTTTGAGGCCATCTACTAGGTCAAAAGTGAGCTCCAAGATCAGCCAAAACAGCTTAAAACCGCCTGTAAACGCATAGCATCTTCCTAGGGCATAAATGTACGCTATCGCTTGACACATGCACCTCTCAAAAGTCCCCTCTTGGGCTCATCTCTTACCTTAAACTTGTGTACCAACATCCAAGGTGTTTGTGGTTAACTCCTTACACACGGGTTACACACGGGTCATTACAATGAGTCTTCAACCCTTCTTAGATCCTACGAATATTCGAGTCAATGAGTCTTTGACCCTTCTTTGACCTTACGAATCTTCGAGTCTATGAGTCTTCGACTCGTGCATATTATAGTAGTGAACATAGTATATAATTAGACTCCCTGTATGAGCTCACTAAAAGAGATCACTCTATGAAGTTATCTAACCAAGTACAGAATGCTGCTGCCCACTTATTAAACACGAACTATTGACAACAATGACAACCCAAAAAGGCTATGGGAATGAGAGTGTGCGATGTATGATCTATTTGTGGTTGCGGCTTGTGGTGCATAATGGGTTGCATGTGTTTGTTATTCTTTGTGGTTTTAGTTAGCATGTTGTTTCTTTTCGATGACGAAAACTCTTAAGGTGGAGAGGATGTAATGATCTATGTTTGGGGATTTGAGGAGTTAGTCATTTGTGTGAAATGGCATGGGCAAGGACTCTTAACCATACGGTTAGCGGGAGTCCAAGGGCGCATCACCTCAACGGGGGTCTCGCTGCCCAGTCAGCGAGCAGGGGTCAAGGGGCAACGCCCCTAAAGCCAATTATTTTAAAGAGACTAAGATGGATTATCGTGTAAAAGCTTGATTGATGTAGCCTTGGTCGATGCAGCCTTGGTCGATGTGGGATAGTGGTTGACGTGATCGACTTGGCACAATAATTGGTCGAGGTCGACCAGTGAAGAGTCTCGAGAGTTTTCTTTATGTGTTGGTCAATACGAGATGATTTTCGACATGTGGTCGACGTGGCATGAGAGTAGTTAAGGTCGACCAAAATAAATTCCCGAGAGTTTTTTCATGTGTGTTGGTTGACATGGAATATGGTCACCATGTGATTGACATGAGGTTAACGTGGTCAACCCAGCTGCAGGTCGACCGTGTTTGATATAGAAATTGGTTAACGTGGGTGGTTGGTCGACGCGAGAAACGGTGATCGATGTGGGTATATTTTGATCGATGTCGACTTTGTGATAGTATATTTTTGATATACGTCGTCTTGTTTAACGATTTTTAGGTAATTTTCTGGGTTTCTGATTGTGGAGCTGGCTAAGAGAGAGAGAGAGAGAGAACCCTATTGCTGATTGTGGTTGCTACATTCTTTTGGGTGGATGACATCTAGCGAGAGGAACAAGGAGCAAAAAGGATCTTCTGATTTCAAACCCTAATGCAACCAAATTCATGGTAGGGATTCTGTACTCTCTTGAGCTTATTCTAGGGTTAGGTCTTGTGGTAAAAAATATATGTATATATATATATATATGTGAATTCATATAGGTGTGATCTCCTATATTAATGTTGGCCTTCATTGGCGTGTTATACTTGTGGGTGTCGATGAGTCCATGGTTAGTGGGGATTGAGGGTCCGTTTCGTGTTAGTTGATTTTGGAGGCCGTCGGGGTGTCCGTTTGCTATTCGTCTTATGTCCGCATTCTTCATGTTAGTTGCGTAATATGATTTCGTGAGGGGATTACAAAGCTTGTAAATGGGGCTTGTGTGATATGTATGTGTTGAGTGTATTGGTTGAGGTATATTATTAATAATTACATAATGTATCATAATGCATGTTCTATATTGTGTTCTCGTTATGAGTGTGGATATGTATTATTGTGTTGTGCTTTAAATTGTGATGTGTGGTTGTGATTGTGGTAGCTTGTATAGCTATAGTTGTGGTAGCTTGTGTGGCTATTGTTGTGGTAGCCTGTATGGTTGTGCTTATGGTTGCTTTTGTGGCTTGTATTGTTTAGATTATGAGCACCCTTTTATTATGTGTTGTTTATTATTGCCACAACAATGCACATGCGCACTCATCATGTCGATACTAGGAGCATGGGATGGGTTGGGGAGACTTGATCCTTACTAAGCTGTGATTACTCACCAATCATGTTGTACCTTGTTTTTCTTTTCAGGAACTTATAGGTGTTAGGCGGGACATTAAGGTAGAAGGCTGACTTTATTATTATGTTGCTTTTCACATTAAGTTATTTTGAGGAAATTGATGTAACCCCATTGAGGAATGATGTAAAAGGGATTTGACAATCTAATAAAAAGATGTGGTTTGGCTTGTGAACACTTGTTATGTTTGTTTGAGATGTTTTGAGTGGTATTGACCAGTCCAACCCCTTGCCCACTGGGTGGGTAAAGGGGAGTTACTAACTAGTTTCCTTGGGTTGAAATTTTGGGGCGTGACAAGACCAGTGACAAAATTCATGGTCACATGGTCCCACTTTCACTCAGGTACTGACAAGGATTGCAGCTGGCCAGCGGACCTCAAGTGTTTAGTTTTCACCTGCTAACAAACCAAACATCTTTGAACATATCCAGCTACAACCTTCTTCAGTCCCAGCCACCAAAACTGTTTCCTTAATGTCTAATACATTTTCATCTCACCTAGATGCACAACCAACCTTGACTGATGAAACTACCACAAGACATCTTTTCTAAGTGACTCGGGAACTATCAACTGACCCCTGAACCATAATGCATATTTGCATCTTCTACCTAATCTAATGTCAATTCACCTTGCTATATCTTATCACGGATAACCTCATATTCAATGTTCCCTATCTGACTCTCTATAATCCGCTGCTGCAGTTCAGAAATAGCTACGACATTACAAAGGATACCATGGCCACCACTATCCATTGGTTACAAATTCATGATAGCTAATTGCCCCATCATTTCTCACTCCTTAATCGCACAATGTGCAACCTTAGTTATGCCCTTCCTACTCAAAGCATTAGCTACCATATTTCCCTTTCCAGGGGTATATATCATGTCAAATTGGAATTGGTGGAGATATTCTACCCACTGCCGCTGCCTTAGATTTAAGTCCCTTTGGGAGAAAATGTACTATAAACTTTTGTAGTCGGTGTACACTACAAATGTTTCCCCAAGTAGGTAATGATGCCAACTCTTAAGTGTAAAAATCACTTCCAGTTCCAAGTCATGAATTGGGTAATTTTGCCCATGCGGTCTCAACTGTCGCAAATCATATGCCACTACCCTCCGTTCTTACATCAATACACAGCCTAAGCCAACCCTTGAAGCATCACAATAAACCTCGAAAGGTATGCCTTCCTGTGGGAGTACAAGAATAGGTGTTGAGGTCAAACGAGTCTTTAGCTCCTTAAAAGCCCTTTGACAAGCGTAAGTCCACTCAAACCAGACTCCCTTCCGAGTTAGCCCTGTCAAAGGTGCTACTAGCCTTGAAGCAACCTCCACAAACCTCCTATAATACCTGGTCAAACCAAGAAAACTATGAATTTCGAACACATTTGTAGGCTTCTTTCATGACATCATTGCTTCTATGTTTGATGGATCCACCATTATACCCTCCATTGATACCACATGCCCCCAAAACTTCACCTCTTGCAATCAGAAGTCACATTTGGCGAACTTGGTGTACAATCTGTGATCTCACAAGATTTGCAACACGACTTGCAAATGCTCCTCGTGCTCGCTTTCAGACTTGGAATAAACCAATATATCATCAATGAAGACCATAACAAAAAGGTCTAGATACGGAGCAAATATCTGGCTCATTAGTCCCATAAACACAACTAGTGCATTTGTGAACCCAAAAGGCATGACCAACCACTTATAGTGACCATATCAACAACTAAATGCAGTCTTCGGAATATCTGCCTCACGAACTCACAACTGGTGATAACCCGACCTTAAATCTATCTTCGAAAACCATTGACCTCCTCTAAACTAATCGAATAGATCATCGATTCTTGGTAAGGGATACTGATTCTTCACCATTACTTAATTCAACTTTTGATAATCGATACACAACTAAAGCGAACCATTTAGAACCAGAGTGCCCATGGTGAGTTACACTACTTAATAAATCTGGGAGCCAACAAATCATCCACTTGCCTCTTTAGTTCCTATAATTCAGTTGGCGTCATTCGGTAAGCCGCTAACCTAATCGGTGACGTCCCTGGTAGCAACTCGATAAAGAATTCTACATCCTTCTCTAGAGGTAAATCAACCAACACTTCAGGAAAAAATCTAGAAATTGACCCACGATCTGGAGCAGAACAATTTTTCTCTTCCTTCGACTATCCACTATTGTTAAATTGGCTAGATGATGGGTCACATCGCCTATTCTAAGCACAATGGTCCCATCTTACATGTTTCATCTGTCCACTCACCCATAAATATGCGTCGGATGCCTACTGGTGTGAGAAAGGTTACACGATGCCGATAACAATCGATTCATGCTTCCATGCCCACTAACCAATCTATGCCAATTAATACGTCATACATTATTAGACCCATTTTGAACAAATCCCATTATGGCTCTTGTTCTTGATTTATATTCTAGTTCATGTTCATGTTGATTATCTCCTACCTATCTTACATTTGGTCCATGCTAAGATAGATTTAAGGCTTTTATCCCATTTGGTCCATGTGAATAAAAGTGATCAAGGTAGATAAACAATCTAATAGTTGCAGACTTGGTCCATCATGCAATATTAAATCTAATTCACTAGTGTTCCACCCTAGACAAGGGCTAAGATTACCTAATTATGCATAAACTAGGCATTTCCATACAAGCAAGTGAATTAAACAAGAACTGAATTCTATTTTATTGAACAACCATAACCGAACTGAATACAATTTATTGGGGGCTACATTGCTCCCCTAGACTAATACAACTACTCCATAATCATGACGAAAGCAATAACAATTACAAGAAAGAACATGATTACAGTACCAGGACAATAAAGGAAGACCCCAAGATGAACCAGGACTCCAGCCTCCAAAGACTCCGGCGTCAGCTGCCTAAAATCACTCCTTGCCAAGGACAATCCGATCTTTTAGCAACGGCTACAGCTCTTTTCAGAACTCAGATCAGAGTCTCCCACTCAAGATGCTTTACAATGCCTCCCAAGCCCCCCTATTTATAGGTTTTACTGGGCCAAATTAGGGTTACAAAAAGTGTGCCCTAAGTATAAATGTGGTCGCAGCCAAAATGACGTCGTTTTGGTTAGTGACACTAGTCGACGTTCTAGGCGAAATAAAACTCAAACTACACCAAATTTGACCCCAGTTCTTTAGAGGAAAATGATTAAAACAACAAAACACATCATTTGGAGCTCAAAAATGCTTGCACGTGAGAATGAACGTGAAAAGACCCTTTTCACGTGCAGCTCTAATTTGACTCAAATTTGCTCCAAAGCTTCCTCTTGAGTTGTAGAAGGCATCCATGCAATAAAATCCTTGCATGTGAGAATGCATGTGAGAAAGCTTTTCACGTGCACCTTGGTTTTGCCTTCATTTTGCTTCCATCTTCTTCCTATAGCTTCCACGTGAGTTGATGGAGTGATCTAGCCAAAGTGTGTGGGAAAAGGTTGCTCCAAAACCTGCCAAAAACACTCAAAAAGTACCACTATACACCAAACAGGGTCTTCCTAGGGGTTAGAGCAAATATGTGGAAAATATCATGCAAATAGGGACAAAACATACGCTAAAACACCCTATATAAGGTCTAGGATAACAGCATAAATGCACGTTATGAAATTCCCCCATACTTGAACCTTTGCTTGTCCTCAAGCAAAAAGAAATAAACACACAATCAAACGGAAAAGAATGAATAAACGAACAAACAAGAGAGGCATGGTTTCCCAAGACATACAATTCTATCATGATGAAGTAGACATTCCAATAGCTAAAAATGAATCATAAGTTAATCGAAACATACCCTTACTATCAAGTCCAACAACCATGTAATATCGTTACTAACAGTTCAGACAGAAGCAAACATACAAGGATAAAATGAACTTAGCTCCCCCTGAAAGTCCTCACGAAGGTTAGAGCAGCCTCACTCAACTATAACTTTCTTTTCTCTCCTCTCAGGCCCTACTATCAATGCCTAACAACTAAGGGTTTACTCTTACACCCACTACTAGCTATTGATTAAGTTTTTGCCAAGTAAACATGAGAGATCCCCATTGTGCTCGTCAAGGAAAACACACACGCTATTCTACTTACTGATAAACACTTGGAGCTAAAAATTTAAGCTCACATTTGTGACACAAATTGCACAGCAAAACAACTTAGCCATTATGGCTGCAACACGAAAACAAAAACACATATAAACAGTAAGCCATTGTGGCTTTTATTCTAGCAAACACTTTTGTTTTTCTGTTTTTGTTTTTTTTTTTTTTTTGAATTAAACAAACGGAACAGAAATACTTGAATCACTAACACCATACACCCAACACTGAGCACGAATAGGTACTTCTTATGCCTAAGTAACTCCAACCATTAAATAGCTAGTGATGAATATTAAGAGCAAATTGAGAACCCAATAACCCATAAAATACACTCAAAGGCAAGATAATGGTGCTCTCAAAAAGTATATGCCTATTCTGCACTTCACTTTAGGGTTTACAAAGTTCATCCTATCATAACATGCTCAGCTAACTATTCAAATGTCAGCTCCAAAATCATGGTGATATCATACAAAAAGTAAAGACATGCTTAACTCACTTATAACACACCTTAACAATTGAAACATCTTTATCACAACAAGATACTAAAGTGGTCAATATAGTTAACCAGAATTGTCATACCTTGGTAGCCATGCACCTCACAGGCAAAACATACATGCACAACAAAAACATAAAAGAACAATGAAACATTCATGCAAACAAACAAACAACCGGTTCAAGGGAAACCACCCCCCCCCCCCCCCCCCGCACTTAAATGATGCGATGCCCTCAGAGCATGGGAAAAGGAAAAAAAGTAGAAGACCGTTACCGGTTGGTGGGAACACTATAGTAGAAGATAACATGGGCCACCATTCTTCTAAGACGTGCAACAAAGTCAGCCGAGGTTTCTCCTGTGAGTGCCTAAGTATCCTTATCTTCGAATGAGCTATCAAATAATAGCAGACAAAAATCCCACAACTGAATTGATCAGGTTGTTGGGGAAGCTCCATTTCATTAAAGTGCACCAGAGGAAACTTGGATGTCAACAACCCTTCTTTTCTGAGTGCGTTTTTTTTCAAGAAACCATGGACAAGCTTCTTCTTTCGTGTGGAAAACCCATGGGCTTGGCTCGGGTCATAAAGGACGACATGGACCACAGTCAGGTCCAATTGCAAGAGTACAAAGTGTCGATCAAGGAGGACCGGTATAAGAACCTCATGGACCTGGTGCCAAGAGCGATGTCCTTCTGCTGCTCCATTCATTCGCCGGCGGAAGATATGCTCCTCTAATGGCTGCTCATATATCTCGCACAGCATGATAGAGGTATACTGAGCCATAGGGTAGTCGTTGGGCTCAGCCTCCACCACATATCGCATCGTACGGCAGAATAAGTCAACGTCATCGGAAGATAAGTACTCATCAGCTAGGATATGCTGCAAATAAGATGACGTGAAGACTTCTGAATCACGTGTAAAACGTGCTTGCAAGGTGTCTCCATAAGTAAACTGCTGAAGCATCGTGGCATCAGCAGTGGAGAGGGCCGGATGAAGATGAATATAGATGGGCGCCCCGAGGTTATCTTCCTGGGGAGCTTCGATGATGCGCGCGACCACCATTGCAATGGCTGGATTAAGGGAACTAGGGCCTGTGAAGAGCTGGGCCCTGCTGGTGGTGTGAAATAAACAGGAACTGCTGGAGGGAAGGGTGGAGCGGTGTAGGGCTCCGCCTTTTGCGGATACTGGGGATACTCCGGTGTCTCTTCGCTATGTGCAGCGTGCTGCTGTACCAGAGGTGACGGTGCGTCAAATGGATCCTCCACAGGAGGTGTAGGAGTTTTCTTCTTCTTTTTCCCCAGGGCTTTCCAGATTTTACCAAGCAGCCCTTTGACTTCCTTTTGCTCCTTGAGGATGAGAGTTTGATTTTTCTTCAGTAGCCCGATCTCCTGAACGGTTTCCGCCTGTGCCTCTTGTAGTTGAGCAGTTTGCTTCCGTAAGTCTTCATAAGAAGCAGCAGGAGTTGGCTCCGGGGCTTCCCATGGTCGGGCAGATAGACGAGACGTTGCTTGTTGATCTTGAGTGATGTACTCGAGCAGCTCATCCAGCTGAAGTCTTGTGATGTGGCCATTAGTGAAGGCCCAATTAAGAACGTCAACTTCACTGATAACTTGGCCACTGATACCTTGGAAGAAATTGTAGATTTCCTCCTTGTGAACATTGAACTGCATGTACATGGCAGTCAACTAGAAGATGTGCTGTCGCCGGGCATTCATGGGCGTGGAGGTGTCCCTAAACTGCTCAGTGGGTCGCTCCATATGCACGCTGTGATGTGAAGGTTGTGGTGCGACATGGATACTATCTCCCCATTTGCCCTTGTAGCTAACTTCTAAGGCACCCTCTGGATGGAGAACTCGTAACCGCAGGTTATCCGGGAAAACAGTGGGGACTACTTGAGCAATAAGATGACCATATTGATATTGCAGAAGCATGCTAAGTAGTCGACCATATAAACATTTGTGAATGTCCCGTTTCCACAATTTAAAAATTTCAGCAGCCCAATCAATGTGTAATTGACGATCAATGCAAAACATAAACTCCAAATGGGACTTAGGGACTGAGTCTACACCACTAGTCCGGAATGTTAAGCACCTCCCTACCAAATTAGCAAGGCAACGGTACTTTCCATGAAATCCATTTTTAGTAAATTGCCGACGTTTCCCAAATTCCTTATTATCTTGTAAAGCTCTACCATAATCTCCTAAGGTCAACGCAGGCTTTGCATGCATGGGATTTGGCAGATTAAAGCAGTCTCTCAACATAGCAGGAGAAATAGAAATTAAGACACCTTGAAGTTCCCCAATTATCTCATCATCTTCCTCATTGACATAGACTGAATTATAAAAGTCTAACATGGCAGGGTAATACAAATCACTGCGAGCGCATACTAACCTTCTCAGTCCCAACGCTTGCAGCTTGGTCATAATTTCTTCAGTCCAGTCAAGGGTGGAGGACTCCAGGATCTCCCAATCAAGCACATTCCCCACGAAGATGGTGTCGGCGTCTCTCAATGCCGAAGGCATAGAGGTGCCAGAGGCTTCAGGACTGCCTTCTCTTTGGCGAGCTCTCCTTGTGTGCACCATGACTAACCAGAGAAGAATTTTGCTCTTAGCAAGAAAGGAGAGGAAAGTATGAGATGTGAGTTTGAAGCTTGGAACTCATCCCTATTTATAGTGATTCGCCACAAGTGTAAAAGACGAAAAGGACCCTCTTAAAGTGCTCCATCGTTTTCACATGCAGAACAAAGAAGACTCTAGAAGATGCCAGCTAGCTCCCACCGAAATTTCAGCCTGATTGGACAACTGTAGGTGTGTACGTGAAAAACGCCTTCTCACGGTCAAGGCTTGGATGAATCTAGACCCGTTCAGCTATCGTCCACCAAATTTTGGGCTTGAAAAGACGCTTCTACCCTTGTGCACGCGAAAAGCCTTCTCACGGTCAGGTCTCAGAAAGGTCTAGAGGATGCCAGTTGCCTTCGTGCAATTTTTCAGATCAATTGGACCATCCTACCCTTGTGCACGCGAAAAGTCTTCTCACGGTCAAGGTCTTTTTGGTCCAAATTTCACCAGCAGGTAGCGAATGAACTATAAAGTCAGTATACATGTGCACGTGACAAACTCTTTTTCACGGGCAAGCTGGTTGACACCCTTATTGAAACCCAATGTTGTTGAAATTTGACAGACTAGTAGCCCATTTCCCAAGGACAAAAACGTGTCAGTTAGTGGGCCCAAAATACCATCTCATAATCCATAACTTCATCTCCTTGGGTTGGCAATAGATTGGAGTGGGCCCCTCTGATTCAATTCAACTGGGCTTGGATGTGGGGCTTAGAAAAGTTATCTAAAGTTTTGATACACCGGCCCAAGTAAACCCAAGCAACCATAAGTTCCATCAAGAAATATGGGCCTAGGCCCTAGTTCAAATGCTGCAAATAAAATTAAAACAAAGCAGATATGCACTCCCTACAGACTATGGGTTAAGGCAAAAATAAAAATAAATAAAAAATAAAATCAAATAAAGAGGAAAAGAAATCACCATGGGTTGCCTCCCATGAAGCGCTGAGTTTAGGTCTTTAGCTTGACCGTCCCCTTTGTCAAGTTGTGTTCAGAGTGAAATGATCAACCTCCTTAACATGATCCTGAATGTAGTATGGCTTCACACGCTGACCATTTACTTTGAATATTTGCCCAGAGGTTGATTGGAGTTCAACACTACCATATGGGAAAACCTTTGTAACAGTGAAAGGCCCCATCCATTTAGATCGCAGCTTCCCAGGGAAGAGTTTAAGTCTGGAATTAAAGAGAAGCACCTTCTGCCCTGGTTCAACAGTAGAGGGGCTGATCTTCTTATCATGCTGGAGCATAGACCTCTCCTTGTACAGCTTAGCACTCTCATAGGCATTGAAGCGAAATTCCTCCAAGTCATTTAGTTGGTGCAATTGTAGTTCAGCAGCAACATTGGGATCCATGTTCAGCTTTTTAACTGCCCAAAATGCTTTGTGTTCCAATTCAACAGGCAAATGGCAGGCCTTTCCGTACAAGAGATGATAGGGAGACATTCCAATGGGCGTTTTGAATGCTGTGCGGTAAGACCACAATGCCTCATCAAGTTTTAGAGACCAATCTTTTCGGTTGCCTCCCACTGTCTTTTCCAAAATGTGCTTGATCTCACGGTTAGAAACTTCAGCTTGACCGTTTGCTTGTGGATAATAAGCTAAGGTGCGCCTATGTTGAACTCCATATTTGTTTAAGAGCTTGTCGAAAAGCTTATTGCAGAAGTGACTCCCTTTATCACTGATAATTTCTCTAGGTGTTCCAAACTTGCTGAATATGTTGTAGCGAAGGAACTTGGTAACCACTTGAGCATCATTCTTCCTAGTGGGTATAGCTTCAACCCACTTGGAGAGGTAATCAACAGCCAGAAGGATGTACGAAAATCCATCTGATGGTGGGAAAGGTCCCATGAAATCGATTCCCCATATGTCAAAAAGTTCTACTGGCATAATGCCAGTTTGGGGCATCTCTTGCTTCCTTGTAATCCCTCCTGTTCTTTGACACTGATCACATGACTTAACAAAGGTGTATGTGTCTGTAAACATGGTTGGCCAGTAAAACCCGCTTTGTAGGATCTTTGCCACCGTTCTCCGCACTCCTAAATGGCCAGCATAGTCAGATGAATGAAAATGCTTCAATATGCTGTCCACTTCCTCTTCTGGCACACATTTTCTGATGATCTGATCAGCACATTGCCTGTACAGAACAGGCTCATCCTAAATGTATCTTCTTGCTTTAAAGAGGAACCTCTTCTTTTCCTGATAAGTAAACTCGGTAGGTACATAGTCACATGCATGGTAGTTCACGATATCATCAAACCATGGCGTCTTTGCTTCAGCTACAAAGAGCTGCTCATCAGGGAAGGTGTCAGAAATAGTAGCACCTTGAGTACTACCTTCCCCTAGCTCCAGCCTTGACAAATGGTCTGCCACAGTGTTGGAAGTTCCCTTCAAGTCTTTAATCTCCAGATCAAACTCTTGGAGTAACAAAACCCATCTGATCAACCTGGGTTTCGCAACCTTCTTGCTGAACAAGTATCTCAAGGCAGCGTGGTCGGTATAGACAATGACCTTAGTGCCCAAAAGATATGACCGAAACTAATCACACGCAAATACCACAGCAAGTAACTCTTTCTCTGTAGTGGTGTAATTGAGCTAGGCCTCATTGAGTGTGCGACTGGCATAATATATTGCCCAGAAAACCTTGTCCCATTTCTGCCCAAGCACTGCTCCGACGGCAAAGTCACTCGCATCACACATCAGCTCAAAGGGTTGCGACCAGTCTGGAGCTACTATCACCAGCGATGAACTGAGCTTCTCTTTCAGCACTGTTAAGGCTTGAAGGCAGTCTTCCGAAAATATGAAAGGAACATCCTTCTCTAAAAGCATGCTTAGGGGCTTGGCAATTTTTGAGAAATCTTTGATGAACCGCCGATAAAACCCTGCATGACCCAGGAAGCTCCGGATGCCCTTCACATTGGTAAGAGGAGGTAGACTCTCAATGGTTGAGATCTTTGCTCTATCTACCTCCAACCCAGCTGCGGACACTCTATGCCCAAGGAAGACTCCTTCCTTGACCATGAAGTGACACTTCTCCCAGTTCAAGACCAGGTCCTTTTCCTTGCATCGGATCAGCACGGTTTCCAGATTTCTGAGGCAGATGGAAAAGGATGAACCAAATACCGAGAAGTCATCCATAAAGACTTCCATAATGTCCTCCACTAACCCTTGAAAAATTGCCATCATACACCTCTGGAAAGTAGCAGGTGCGTTGCAGAGACCAAATGGCATACGCCGGAAAGCATACGTGCCAAAAGGGCATGTGAATGTAGTCTTCTCTTGATCCTCCGGGGCAACTGCTATCTGATTGTATCCAGAATAACCGTCCAGAAAACAATAATATGGGTAGCCAGCTAACCGATCTAGCATTTGATCAATGAAAGGTAACGGAAAGTGGTCCTTACGCGTGGCTTTATTCAGCTTGCGGTAATCAATGCACACACGCCACCCGATCACTGTGTGGGATGGAATGAGCTCGTTCTTCTCATTGTGTATCACTGTCATGCCGCCCTTCTTAGGAACCACTTGTACTGGACTAACCCAGGAGCTATCTGAAATGGCATATATGATGCCCGCTTTCCTCCACTTCAGAATCTCCTTGCCAACAACTTCCTTCATTGCAGGATTAAGCCTGTGTTGGCGCTCTACAGTAGGATTATACGACTCCTCCATCAGTATCTTGTGCATGCAGACCGCTGGACTTATACCTTTTATATCATCCAGAGACTGACCCGTATAAATTGTGTCTATAGGTTTTGCAGCAAGTGCACTGGTCAAGTGATAAAATGGAGTATTAAGATACCGGTTGTCGAACCCACAGGGAGGTAGCTAATGCTGTTAAGCAGCAAGCACTAAGCTAATAAGTTGTTTTTATGTCTGGACAATTGATTTTTGTCGGACAAATAATGTAAACGAAAGGTGATTAAATCAGAAAGTTGGCAAGCTATTGGTATAGAAATTTCAGTGATTAAGGATCTAGGGTCACAATGTTTACCACCCAATCGATTGTAATAGTCTGGTTATGGCTCTTGTTCTTGATTAATGTTCTAGTTCACGTTCATGTTGATTATCTCCTACCTATCTTACATTTGGTCCATGCTAAGATAGATTTAAGGCTTTTATCCCATTTGGTCCATGTGAATAAAAGTGATTAAGGTAGATAAACAATTTAATAGTTGCAGACTTGGTCCATCATGCAATATTAAATCTAATTCACTAGTGTTCCACCCTAGACAAGGGCTAAGATTACCTAATTATGCATAAACTAGGCATTTCCATTCAAGCAAGTGAATTAAACAAGAACTGAATTCTATTTTATTGAACAACCATAACAAAACTGACTACAATTAATTGGGGGCTACATTGCTCCCCTAGACTAACAAGACTACTCCATAATCATGACAAAAACAATAACAATCATAGGAAAGAACATGATTACAATACCAGGACAATAAAGGAAGACCCCAAGATGAACCAGGACTCCAGCCTCCAAAGACTCCGGCGTCTGCTGCCCAAACTCACTCCTTGCCAAGGACAATCCGATCTTTTAGCAATGGCTATAGCTCTTTTCAGAACTTAGATCAGATTCTCCCACTCAAGATGATTTACAATGCCTCCAAAGACCCCTATTTATAGGATTTAGTGGGCCAAATTAGGGTTACAAAAGGTGTGCCCTAAATATAAATGTGGTCGCAGCCAAAACGACGTCGTTTTGGTTAGTGACACTAATCGACGTTCTAGGTGAAATAAAACTCAAACTACACCAAATTTGACCCCAGTTCTTTAGAGGAAAATGATTAAAACAACAAAACACATCATTTGGAGCGCAAAAATGCTTGCACGTGAGAATGCACGTGAGAAGACCCTTTTCACGTGCAGCTCCAATTTGACTCAAATTTGCTCCAAAGCTTCCTCTTGAGTTGTAGAAGGCATCCATGCAATAAAATCCTTGCACGTGAGGATGCACGTGAGAAGGCTTTTCACGTGCACCTTGATTTTGCCTTCATTTTGCTTCCATCTTCTTCCTATAGCTTCCTTGTGAGTTGATGGAGTGATCTAGCCAAAGTTTGTGGGAAAAGGTTGCTCCAAAACCTGCCAAAAACACTCAAAAAGTACCACTATACACCAAACAGGGTCTTCCTAGGGGTTAGAGCAAATATGTGGAAAATAACATGCAAATAGGTACAAAACATACGCTAAAACACCCTATATAAGGTCTAGGATAACGGCACAAATGCACGTTATCAAATTCCCCCATACTTGAACCTTTGCTTGTCCTCAAGCAAAAAGAAATAAACACGCAGTCAAACGGAAAAGAACGAATAAACTAACAAACAAGAGAGGCATGGTTTCCCAAGGCATACAATTCTATCATGATGAAGTAGAGCTAAAAATGAATCATAAGTTAATCAAAACATGCCCTTACTATCAAGTCCAACAACCATGTAATATCGTTACTAACAGTTCAGATAGAAGCAAACATGCCAGGATAGAATGAACTTAGCTCCCCCTGAAAGTCCTCACGAAGGTTAGAGCAGCCTCACTCAACTATAACTGTCTTTGCTCTCCTCTCAGGCCCTACTATCAATGCGTAACAACTAAGGGTTTACTCTTACACCCACTACTAGCTATTGATTAAGTTTTTGCCAAGTAAACATGAGAGATCCCCATTGTGCTCGTCAAAGAAAACACACACGCTATGCTACTTACTGATAAACACCAGGAGCTAAAGATTGAAGCTCACATTTGTGACACAAATTGCACAGCAAAACAGCTTAGCCATTATGGCTGCAACACGAAAACACATATAAACAGTAAGCCATTGTGGCTTTTATTCGGGCAAACACTTTTTCTGTTTCTGTTTGTTTTTTTTTTAGTAATAACCTTACAAGGTTGCATTTTATGCTCTCCCTTGATGGATTATTCACTCTGCTATTGTCCTCACACAAGCCCTTTTGTTTTGTTTTGTTTTTTTTTTTAAACAAGAACGGAGCTGAAATACTGGAATCACTAACATCATACACCGAACACTGAGCACAAACAGGTACTTCTTATGCCTAAGTAACTCCAACTATTAAATAGCTAGTAATGGATATTAAGAGCGAATTGGTAACCCAATAACCCATAAAATACACTCAAAGGCAAGATAATGGTGCTCTCAAAAAGTATATGCCTATTCTGCACTCAACTTCAGGGTTTACAAAGTTCATCCTAACATAACATGCTCAGCTTACTATTCAAATGTCAGCTCCAAAATCATGGTGATATCATGCAAAAAGTAAAGACATGCTCAACTAACTTATAACACACCTTAACAAGTGAAACATCTATATCACAACAAGATACGAAGGTGGTCAGTATAGTCAACCAGAATTGTCATACCGTGGTAGCCATTGCACCTCACAAGCAAAACAAACATTCACAGCAAAAACATAAAATAAAATTAACGCATGCAGGCAAACAAACAAGCAACCGGTTCAAGGCAAATCCCCCCCCCCCCCACACACACGTAAACAATGCGATGCCCTCAGAGCAGGGGAAAAGGAAAAAGGGAGAAGACCGTTATCGGTTGGTGGGGACGCTGTAGTTGAAGATAACATGGGCCACCATTCTTCTAAGACGTGCGACAAAGTCAGTCGAGGTTTCTCCTGTGATCGCCCAAATATCCTTATGCTGCAACAGAGCTATCAAATAATAGCAGACAAAAATCCCACAACTGAATTGATCAGGTTATTGGGGAAGCTCCATTTCATTAAAGTGCACCAGAGGAAACTTGGATGTCAACAGCCCTTCTTTTCTTAGTGCGTTTTTGATTTTTTTTCAAGAAACCATGGACAAGCTTCTTCTTTCGTGTGGAAAACCCATGGGCTTGGCTCGGGTCATAAAGTACGGCATGGCCCACAGTCAGGTCCAACTGCAAGAGTACAAAGTGTCGATCAAGGAGGACCGGTATAAGAACCTCATGGACCTGGTGCCAAGAGCGATGTCCTTCTGCTGCTCCATTCATCCGCTGGCGGACGATATGTTCCTCTAACGGCTGCTCATAAATCTCACACAGCATGATAGAAGTGTACTGAGCCATAGGGTAGTCGTTGGGCTCGGCTTCCACCACGTGTCGCATCGTACGACAGGATAAGTCAACGTCATCGGACGATAAAAACTCATCAGCTAGGATACGCTGCAAATTGGATGACGTGAAGACTTCTGAATCACGCGTAAAACACGCTTGCAAGGTGTCTCCATAAGTAAACTGCTGAAAAGCAGCTGTGGCATCAGCAGTGGAGAGGGTCGGATGAAGATGAATATAGATGGGCTCCCCTAGGTTATCTTCCTGGGGAGCTTCGGATGATGCGCCAGACCACCATTGCAACGGATGGATGAAGGGAACTAGGGCCTGTGAAGAGCAGGGCCCTGCTGGTGGTGTGAAATAAAACAGAACTGCTGGAGGGAAGGGTGGCGCGGTGTAGGGCTCCGCCTCTTGCGGATACTGTGGATACTCCGGTGTCTCTTCGCTATGTGCAGCGTGCTGCTGTACCGGAGGTGATGGTGCGTCAAATGGATCCTCCACAGGAGGTGTAGGAGTTTTCTTCTTCTTCTTCCCCAGGGCTTTCCAGATCTTACCGAGCAGCCCTTTGACTTCCTTCTGCTCCTTGAGGATGAGAGTTTGATTTTTCTTCAGTAGCCCGATCTCCTGAACGGTTTCCGCCTGTGCCTCTTGTAGTTGAGCAGTTTGCTTCCGTAAGTCTTCATAAGAAGTAGCAGGAGTTGGCTCCGGGGCTTCCCATGGTCGGGCAGATGGACGAGACGTTGCTTGTTGATCTTGAGTGATGTACTCGAGTAGCTCATCCAGCTGAAGTCTTGTGATGTGGCCATTAGTGAAAGCCCAGTTAAGAACGTCAACTTCACTGATAACTTGGCCACTGATGCCTTGGAAGAAATTGTAGATTTCCTCCTTGTGAACATTGAACTGCATGTACATGGCAGTCAACTGGAAAATGTGCTGTCGCCGGGCATTCATGGGAGTGGAGGTGTCCCTAAACTGCTCCATGGGTCGCTCCATATGCACGCTATGACGTGAAGGCTGTGGTGCGACGTGGATACTATCGCCCCATTTGCCCTTGTAGCTAACTCCTAAGGCACCCTCTGGATGGAGAACTCATAACCGCAAGTTATCCGGGAAAACAGTGGGGACTACTTGAGCACTAAGATGACCATATTGATATTGCAGAAGTATGCTAAGTAGTCAACCATATAAACATTTATGAATGTCCCATTTCCACAATTTAAAAGTCTCCGCAGCCCAATCAATGTGTAACTGACGATCGATGCAAAACATAAACTCCAAATGGGATTTAGGGACTGAGTCTATGCCACTAGTTTGTAACAGTAAGCACCTCCCTACTAAATTGGCAAGGCAACGGTATTTCCCGTGAAATCCATTTTTAGTAAATTGCCGACGTTTTCCAAATTCCTTATTATACTGTAAAGCTCTACCATATTCTCCTAAAGTCAATGCAGGCTTTGCGTGCATGGGATTTCGCAGATCAAAGCAATCTCTCAACATAGCAGGGGAAATAGAAATTAAGACACCTTGAACCTCCCCAATTATCTCATCATCTTCCTCATTGACATAGACTGAATTATAAAAGTCTAACATGGCAGGGTAATACAAATCACTGCGAGCGCATACTAACCTTCTCAGTCCCAACGCCTGCAGCTTGGTCATAACTTCTTCAGTCCAGTCAAGGGTGGAGGACTCCAGGATCTCCCAATCAAGCACATTCCCCACGAAATGGTGTCGGCGTCTCTTAATGCCGAAGGCATAGAGGTGGCAGAGGCTTCAGGACTGCCTTCTCCTTGGCGGGCTCTCCTTGTGTGCACCATGACTAATCAGAGAAGAATTTTGCTCTCAGCAAGAAACGAGAAGAAAGTATGAGATGTGAGTTTGAAGCTTGAAACTCATCCCTATTTATAGTGATTCGCCACAAAGGGAAAAGACAAAAATAACCCTCTTAAAGTGCTCCATCCTTTTCACGTGCAGACCAAAGAAGACTCTAGAAGATGCCAGCTAGCGCCCACTGAAATTTCAGACCGATTGGCCAAAGGTAGGTGTGCACGTGAAAAGCGTGTTTTAACGGGCAGAGCTTGGATGACTCTAGACACTTCCAGCTGTCGTCCACCAAAATTTTAGATCGAAAAGACGCGTCTATCCCTGTGCACGCGAAAAGTGTTTTCACGGGCAAGTCTCAGAAGGGTCTAGAAGATGCCAGTTGCCTCTGTGCAAAATTTCAGATCGATTGGACCATTCTAACCTTGTGCACGCGAAAAGCCTTTTCACGGGCAGGGCCTTTTTTGTCCAAATTTCACCTGTAGGTCATGGATGAACTGTAGATTTATTATAGATGTGAACGTGACATACTGCTTCTCACGGGCAAGCTGGTTGACACCCTAAATGAAGCCTAATGTTGTTGAAATTTGACAGACTAGTAGCCCATCTCCCAAGGACAAAAACGTGTCAGTTAGTGGGCCCAAAATACCATCATATAATCCATAACTTCATCTCCTTGGTTTGGCAATAGATTGGAGTGGGCCCCTCTGATTTAATTCAACTGAGCTTGGAGGTGGGCCTGAGAAAATTTAGTTGAAGTTCTGATACACAGGCCCAAGTAAGCCCGAGCATAAAGAAGCTACATCAAGGAATTTTGGGCCTAGGCCCTGGTTCAAATGCTGCAAATAAAAGTTAAAACAAAACAGATATGCACTCCCTGCAGACTATGGGTTAAAGCACACAATAACAATATCCCAATAAAATAAAATAAAATAAAAAGGAAGAGAAATCACCATGGGTTGCCTCCCATGAAGCGCTGAGTTTAGGTCTTTAGCTTGACCGTCTCCGCTGTCAAGTTGTGCTCAGAGTGAAATGATCAACCTCCTTAACATGGTCCTGCATGTAGTATGGCTTCACACGCTGACCATTTACTTTGAATATTTGTCCAGAGGTTTATTGGAGTTCAACACTACCATATGGGAAAACCTTTGTAATAGTGAAAGGCCCCATCCATTTAGATCGCAGCTTCCCAGGGAAGAGTTTAAGTCTGGAATTAAAGAGAAGCACCTTCTGCCCTGGTTCAATAGTAGAGGGGCTGATCTTCTTGTCATGTTTGAGCTTAGACCTCTCCTTGTACAGCTTCGCACTCTCATAGGCATTGAAGCAAAATTCCTCCAACTCATTTAGTTGGTGCAATCGTAGTTCAGCAGCACAATTAGGATCCATATTAAGCTTTTTAACTGCCCAAAATGCCTTGTGTTCCAATTCAACAGGCAAGTGGCAGGCCTTTCCGTACAGTAGACGATAAGGAGACATTCCAATGGGCGTTTTGAATGCTGTGCGATAAGCCCATAATGCCTCATCGAGTTTTAGAGCCCAATCTTTTCGGTTGCCTCCCACTGTCTTTTCCAAAATGTGCTTGATCTCACGGTTGGAAACTTCAGCTTGACCGTTTGCTTGTGGATGATAGGCTAAAGTGCGCCTATGTTGAACTCCATATTTGTTTAAGAGCTTGTCGAAAAGTTTATTGCAGAAGTGACTCCCTTCATCACTGATAATTGCTCTCGGTGTTCCAAACCGGCTGAATATGTTGCGACGAAGGAACTTGGTAACCACTTGAGCATCATTCTTCCTAGTGGGTATAGCTTCAACCCACTTTGAGAGGTAGTCAACAGCCAGAAGGATGTAAGAAAATCCATCTGATGGTGGGAGAGGTCCCATAAAATCGATTCCCCATATGTCAAAAAGTTCGACTGGCATAATGCCAGTTTGGGGCATCTCTTGCTTCCTTGTAATCCCTCCTGTTCGTTGACACTGATCACATGACTTAACAAAGGTGTATGTGTCTGTAAACATGGTTGGCCAGTAAAACCCGCTTTGTAGGATCTTTGCCACCGTTCTCTGCACTCCTAAATGGCCAGCATAGTCAGATGAATGACAATGCTTCAATATGCTGTCCACTTCCTCTTCTGGCACACATTTTCTGATGATCTGATCAGCACATTGCCTGTATAGAACAGGCTCATCCCAAATGTATCTTCTTGCATTAAAGAGGAACCTCTTCTTTTCCTGATAAGTAAACTCTATAGGTACATAGTCACATGCATGGTAGTTCACTATATCAGCAAACCATGGCGTCTTTGCTTCAGCTACAAAGAGCTGCTCATCAGGGAAGGTGTCAGAAATAGTAGCACCTTGAGTACTACCGTCCCTTAGCTCCAGCCTTGACAAATGGTCTGCCACCATGTTGGAAGTCCCCTTCAAGTCTTTAATCTCCAGATCAAACTCTTGGAGTAACAAAACCTATCTGATCAACCTGGGTTTCGCATCCTTCTTGCTGAACAAGTATCGTAAGGCAGCGTGGTCGGTATAGACAATGACCTTAGTGCCCAAAAGATATGACCGAAACTTATCACACGCAAATACCACATCAAGTAACTCTTTTTCTGTAATGGTGTAATTGAGCTGGGCCTCATTGAGTGTGCGACTGGCATAATATATTGCCCTAAAAACTTTGTCCCGTTTCTGCCCAAGCACCATTCCGACTGCAAAGTCACTCGCATCACACATCAGCTCAAAGGGTTGCGACCGGCTGGAGCTACTATCACCGGTCTTGAACTGAGCTTCTTTTTCAGCACTGTAAAGGCCTGAAGGCAGTCTTCCGAAAATATGAAAGGAACATCCTTCTCTAAAAGCATGCTTAGGGGCTTGGCAATTTTTGAGAAATCTTTGATGAACCGTCGATAAAACCCTGCATGACCCAGGAAGCTCCGGATGCCCTTCACATTGGTAGGAGGAGGTAGACTCTCAATGGTGGAGATCTTTGCTCTATCTACTTCCAACCCAGCTGCGGACACTCTATGCCCAAGGACGACTCCTTCCTTGACCATGAAGTGACACTTCTCCCAGTTCAAGACCAAGTCCTTTTCTTTGCATCGGACTAACACGGTTTCCAGATTTCTGAGGCAGATGGAAAACGTTGAACCAAATACCGAGAAGTCATCCATAAAGACTTCCATAATGTCCTCCACCAACCCTTGAAAAATGGCCATCATACACCTCTGGAAGGTAGCAGGTGCGTTGCAGAGACCAAATGGCATACACCTGAAAGCATACGTGCCAAAAGGGCACGTGAATGTAGTCTTCTCTTGATCCTCCGGGGCAACTGCTATCTGGTTGTATCCCGAATAACCATCTAGAAAACAATAATACGGGTAGCCAGCTAACCGATCTAGCATTTGATCAATGAAAGGTAACAGAAAGTGGTCCTTACGCGTGGCTTTATTCAGCTTGCGGTAATCAATGCACACGCGCCACCCGGTCACTGTACGGGATGGAATAAGCTCGTTCTTCTCATTGCGTATCACTGTCATGCCGCCCTTCTTGGGAACCACTTGTACTGGACTAACCCAGGATGTAAGGACCCGTACCTTGAGTTAGTCAGTTTTGCCTCCTGAGTAGAGTGTTTCTAGATTTTGACCTGGTAAATGGACTCCAATGAATTCACGTGCAAAAGGAAAGATGCTTAGAATGATGTCCTCTATCTACCACAGAAGTTTCAGGCCAAATGGACATGTATGTGAGGTGCACGTGATATGGGTCCAATTCACGTGCAAGTGTGGTTGTCTTCTAAATGATGCAAGGAGGCTAGGGGTGAAGTTTGAGAGCATTTGGAGTGCATATGGAGTTGCACGTGAATTGGGGAATTCACGTGCAAATTGGCGTGCAGGCATATTTTTGCATGGTTCCCTTGGTTTTGACATTCTAAGGAACTTTCTCCAAAGGACCATGTTGAAATTCTGAGTATTTTGGCCCATATGGGTGCGGAAAGGTGCTAACTTGTGTGATCAAAACTACGTCGTTTTGATTCTGGGTTTCACTTAATCAAAACTACGTCGTTTTGATAGTGGGAGGCCTATATAAGGATGAGGAGACTCCTTGTTCTAGGGTTAGGGGTTTTTCGGCCACTGCAGCCGTCGTGGAGAGAGAGAGAGAGCTAGAGAGAGGGAAAGGGGGGAGAACCGCTGGTTCGTTGCCAGGAGCACCTTGCGTGGGGAGGACGGCATCTAACGCGGGAGCAAGGAGGATCTTCTTTAAGGTAGGGGTTCTGTTTTCTTATACCTGATCCGGGGTTAGGCCCTGTGGTGAATTACCCGTTGGATATTGTCCTTGTTATCATACTATTTATATGTAAATTCATATAGGTATGATCTCCTATATGAATGTTGGCCTTCAATGGCGTGTTGTTTGGATATATGTATATATGCCTGCCAAGTGTTTGACATAATGCCTGTGGGCGTGCATGTTATGTGTTTGAGGTAATGCCTGTGAGGTCGTGCATGTTATGTGTTTGAGGTAATGCTCGTGAGGTGTGCATGTTATGTGTTTGAGGTAATGCCTGTGAGGCTGTGCATGTTATGTGTTTGAGGTAATGCCTGTGAGGTTGTGCATGTTATGTGTTTGAGGTAATGCCTGTGAGGCCACGCACGTCCAGTGTGTTAGATTATGTCTGTGTGGCTGGGTTTATGAGCTTGTTGATATATGCATGCTAAGTGTTCGATGTTATTCCTGTGTAACTGAGCATACTAAGTGTTTGATGTTATGCCTGTATGGCCATGTGTGCTGCGTGTTTGCTTGTACACCCGGTGGTGTGGAAGCCCGGGACTGTTTTGTGGAACCCGGTGGTCGTGGAAGCCCGGGACTGTTTTGTGGAACCCGGTGGTCGTGGAAGCCGGGACCGTTTTGTGGAACCCGGTGGCTGTGGAAGCCCGGGACTGTTTTGGGGGACCCGGTGGATGTGGAAGCCCGGGACTGTTCTTGAAACCCGGTGGCTGTGGAAGCCCGAGAGTGTTTATGTACCAGCCCATGTATGATTGTGTTTCTTTGTTATAGCTCGTAACTATATCTGGTGGAATAATTGTATCACGACACAACACTTGTACACAAGGCATGTAGATATTAGGTGCATGGGATGGGTTGGGGAGACATGATCCCTACGAGGTCGTGGTTGCTCACCCCTCCTACCATGTTGTTTTCTTTACAGGAACCTACAGGCGTTAGGTGGGACCCCAAGGTGGAAGACCTTATTTATTTTATTGTTTATGTTATTTTATTATGGGAACTGATGTAACCCCAATGGGGATGGATTGAAAAGAAGACTTTGTATTAAAGACTGATTTGGTTTGTGGACTGCTTGATGGACTTTATTTTTCTTGAATGTGTTGTGAATGTTTAAAATGTTCGGTTCTTGGTTTGTATCCTAACCCCTTTGCCCTCCGTGTGGGTAAAAAGGGGAGTCACGTACCGGTTTCCTCGGGTTGGAAATCCGGGGCGTGACAATATGGTATCAGAGCATGGTCTAGTTGGCCTAGGGTAGTGGGCGGACTTAGTTATCTTGAGTCCTTTGGAGGAGCCTGGAGGGACATGCCTGATCAACATGGTCCTCTTTGAGCCTCCAAGGTGTACTTGGGGTAGTCCAGTCTTGTGGTAGGATTTGCATGCATTGGCATTAGGGCACTAGTTGCATTTGGTTGTTGTATGTGAAGGTGTGGATACCTGTGAAAATTTTAATTGTGATAAAAGAAAAATATAAATAATGTGATAAGGTGAGAACTGTGCAACTCTGATTTTATTTGAAGTACCTTGAGCATGACTACAAGGAAAGGTCCTTGTTTAACTGAACTGTGTGCTTATGGAATGGATGCTTGTGCAATGTGGTTTAATGAGAACTGAAATGTGTGCAATGTGTGTAATTGCATGGATAAAAGGTTTGAACATGATAAAATTTCAATTGTGCAACTCGAAATTTTGTGATGGTTCGAGCATGAAAACATGGAAAAGAATTTGTGGTATTGAACCGAGTACTTGCGAACGTGAAGATTGTGAAATGTGAACCGTTAATAAAATAAAATAATAATAATCAAGAAAGAAATAAATAAATAAATACATTAAATTAAATATGTAATAATGTTGGTGTTCTGTGAAGGATTGAACATGTGTTAAGCCGATGGAGTGTAAATTTGTTTGGCATGGTGTGCAATAAACAAGGTTATGAGCAATGTGGTGGAGTGTAAATTTGTATAGTCTGTGAGATTTGTTTGGTAAATTTGTAAATTTGTGTGGTAATAATGCGTGCTTATAGCTTAAGCCGCTTAGTCGGTAGTGGTCTTGCGATTGTTGGGATCATTTAGTGTTAATCTTGGAGCACTATCTTTTCGCTAAATCAATGTTTCGGAAACTATAAGCCGTGCGACTATTGAGGTAACAGAGGAGGCCGCGACCCAGGTTGGGCAAGTGAGAGAGAGCTGCAGGCTGAAGGTGATAGACAAATCACGGCAGAGGTTGGCGTCTTGAGCTCGATTATTCCAGAGGTGAGGGATGCGATTCGACAACTGATCAGGAGCGAGGTACGCCGAGGGCTGTCAGCCCTCAACACCCCCCCCCCCCCCCGTTTGAGTCCTGTTTCTCAAAAGATTGCGCTTGTTGTGGACAACCGGGGCACTGGAACAGAGAGTGTGCCAAGGAGCGATGACCGGTGTCGCCTCGTGGAAAAGTAGGACGTCTTCGTACGATCTGTTTTACTAGGACCGGAAGTGATGCTAGGGGATTGGCTCAGCGAGCTAGGGGTAAAGCTCAACGCCGAGTCCCGATTTGGAGGCAGGAGGACTACCCAGTGAGGCCAGTGGAAAAGCAAGACAGAACTTCATTGGTGGTATCGTGCCCCTTTGGTGGGTTGTCGGTTGAGTCTCGTACTAGTTATGTGAGGCAGGGTGGACTTTATCATGTCCCGTTTGAGTTAGCATTTCGAATGGATGTGGTTGGTGACCTGTTAGGGAATAAATAAGTAAAAAGAGTAAATATAGATTTATAACGCTAGAAGAATAATAAGTAACTAATGAGTATCTGGGTGTTGATTTTATAAGTGAGTGATATTCAATTTTGGCACATGTGGATAATCAAAGTAACCAAATCTTGTAGGCAACCCTTTTTCTAGTGGGAGGGAATTTAGACTGGCTAGCTAGTAGAGCTTGAGGTGTGAGGTGATGGCTTGTGAGTTATTGTGTGACACCCCCTTGGCAACCTTGATTAATAGAAATATGTTCTTCAGCGGATAGAGGTGTGTGTTGGAGTACTACTTAAAAGGGATATTCCTATGGTTACCTTTCTTTTCCAAGCGTTGTGGTTGAGGGGAAAACGCAGCTAGTATAGCCTGCTCTTAGAGTCTTTGAAGCGTTATCTTGTTGGCTAGAGTGGTCGTTGCAAGTTCTGGTTAATAACTATATGGGTGTTCTGGGTTCTCAGATGGTCAAGCAGTGGCCATGTGTCATGTTTGTCGAGTGTGAAAGACCATGAGTGATGTTCTTAGAACATGTTGTGAAATGGGGATGCACACGTGTAAAATGTGAAGTGTTGGAGCTCAACTATCGGCTATGAGTGGGTTTTGAGGGTTATGCCCGGTGCATCAACTTGGTAAAAAGAGGTAAGCAAGTGAGATTTGGCAGGCCTTGTTCGGGCTATCTTTCTCTAAGGACTAAGGGTGTGCTTTTGTGTGGTAGGGCCATTCCTTCGGTTCATATCTTGTGGGAGTAGGCTTAGAGGAGGAGAGAAGGTGTAAGGCTGGTACGTTCTGCTCGTCAGGTGTCTTGTGTTCCGTTGCTTGTGTTGCAAATGTGCTGGAAATTTGGTATTGTGTTGTTGTATGTATTGCATTCGTGGTAAAGGTATACAACGAGTTACTACATGTGGGTGTTGTGACATGTGCGTAGAGAAGGATGAGGTGTAGTGTATTAGAATATTAAATGTGGTGTGAGGATGAAGGAGAGTGTTCTAGGTGATGTTGTGTATGTTATACCTTGTCTAGTGCGATGGCCGGCTAAGCTAAATATTAAAGTGTTGTTGTCTGGAAAAAGGTTGTTTGATGCCCAGAGTTGAGTCGGTTGTGACATTTTTGCTTGGACGGGGTGTTAGTGCTACTCCTTGAGGAGAGATTTATGTCGGACAGATGTCACAAAGGTGTATGTTTTAGAGCGGTGGTGGTAGACGGATGACCTCCATCCGTACTCCTTGGAAACCTTTCATGTGCGGTATAACGGGGTAAGTGAGATGGTTCATGCCATCAAGGTGTTGGGGTGTTTGGGAGTAACGTGGAAGTCCCGAATCAGGAGTTTGCATGTCTTGTTTCTTATGCCTACCCGGAGGAATTGTAGTGACCACATTAAAGCGAGGTTAAAGCCTGAGTATTTCTTGGCCCATTTGAGTGTTTCATTGGTGTGTAGGAATAGAACGTGATGGTTGGTATGGCGGAGATGGTGGGAGATTCCCTTGTGACCTGTGAGTGGTGACACGAGAGGATTCCGTTGTTGTCATGTTGCAGGTAGGAGAGTTTTCCATGGTGGAGAGAACTATGTTGTTGGTACCTACCCATCGTCAAAGGATTCCTATCGCATGGAATGTCTGCCGACCGAGTAAGGCGTTATCACTTGGGTTATAACGAAGCCTCGGTTCGTGAAGGCCGTGTGGGACCTTGGTGGATCCCTATCCGACCGTAGTCGAGAGGTGTTATTTGTGTGGCGTTCGGTTCATGGGATTCTTTGGTAGATTCTCACCGTTGGTGACCGGTGTTAGCCCGATCGTAGTTTTTAGTCTTGCCGTGGTTGTGTCTGGTATCGAATTTGTCATCCCTGGGCTCCATTGGGCATCATGTTGATTGTAACCGAATGGAAACTTCATCCTAGTATAGCCTTGTGCCCTGGATTGTCATTGTGGCAAGCCATCATTGGTGCTGGTTGGGTTTTAATGTGGCTTGCTAGCAGATGTATTCTTCGGATCCCTAAGCCCGTTCTACGTTCGCGTGAGGGGATTCAAGTTGTGATGCTTGGTCGTCGCTATGGTGATATCAAATGTGGCCTCGTGATTGTGGTTTACATCATGCTCTTATCCCGTTTATTTGTTTTTCATTGTGGCCTCCTGGTGCTTCTTTGTAAGGGTGAGGTCTACATCTGGGGTGTCGCGGGTTCTTGTTGGGGTACCGTTAATTGGGGAGTGTTGGTTCTATTGTGACGCGCGTAGGCTAATGGTGTTGGCCTTGTTCGGTTGTTGGGGTCTTAGCGAATTTGTGGGAGGTTTCTCGACCTCACTGTTGTCCGACTTGCTCACATGAGTTGTTGTCAGCGCGCTACTTAACTACGCTCTAGTTCTTGATATGCTCTTGCGTGTTACGCTAGTGTTGGCTAAATGGAGGTACTCCTTTGGAGCGTACTAACAATGTTAGTATTTGTTAATGCATTTTGTATTGCTTTGATCTCATTGTGGTGTTTGCAATTGGGTTTCTCTTTTCGAGGACGAAAAGTCCAAAGGTGGGAAGGTTGTGAGGGAACTTCCAACGGATGTGTTTGTATGGTGTTGGCGGATGGGTAGTGGAACATTAAATGACGGATGTGTTTGTATGGTGTTGGCGGATGGGCAGTGGAACATTAAGTGTGCAGTAGTGTTTGTGCTGTGAGTTGATCTGTGACCGAGGTGATTTGTTAAACGTGTTGGGAATGGGAGTATATGTCTCACACCGTCGTGCCATGTAATTACTTCGACACGTGTTATGTGTGTTTTTGTGTGATATCTTCAGTCGCAGGTATGTGGATGGTTGTGGGCAAGGTGCATCAGCTTGTGCGTTATGGAAGGTGTGTTGTCTTTTCGAGGACGGCATGTCCTGCGAAGGAGACATGGGAACGTAAATCCGTGATGCGTGAGCAGCACCCGGAATTGTTCGATGACGAACAATCTTAAGCGTGGGAGGTGGCTGTTGGCCAAGGGATAGTGATGTTTTCTTGTGATGTGTTTTCTTGTATTAGTTGATGTATTTGTATTGTCTTGACATGTTCTTATTTGTGATGTGCCTTGAGATGTGTATTCGTGCCATGTGGACATGTGTTATGTGCATTATTGTGGTTATGGATTATGGTGAATGCTTGTTATGTCTTTGTTGTGATGTGTGTGGTGTATGACCCATTTGGGTGTTGTGGCTCGCCGTGTGGCAAATGGGTAGCTTGTGTTTGTTTTCCTCTTATGTCATTTCTTTTCGAGGACGAAAAGTCTTAAGGGGGAGAGGATGTAAGGACCCGTACCTTGAGTTAGTCAGTTTTGCCTCCTGAGTAGAGTGTTTCTAGATTTTGACCTGGTAAATGGACTCCAATGAATTCACGTGCAAAAGGAAAGATGCTTAGAATGATGTCCTCTATCTACCACAGAAGTTTCAGGCCAAATGGACATGTATGTGAGGTGCACGTGATATGGGTCCAATTCACGTGCAAGTGTGGTTGTCTTCTAAATGATGCAAGGAGGCTAGGGGTGAAGTTTGAGAGCATTTGGAGTGCATATGGAGTTGCACGTGAATTGGGGAATTCACGTGCAAATTGGCGTGCAGGCATATTTTTGCATGGTTCCCTTGGTTTTGACATTCTAAGGAACTTTCTCCAAAGGACCATGTTGAAATTCGAGTATTTTGGCCCATATGGGTGCGGAAAGGTGCTAACTTGTGTGATCAAAACTACGTCGTTTTGATTCTGGGTTTCACTTAATCAAAACTACGTCGTTTTGATAGTGGGAGGCCTATATAAGGATGAGGAGACTCCTTGTTCTAGGGTTAGGGGGTTTTTCGGCCCACTGCGGCCGTCGTGAGAGAGAGAGAGAGAGCTAGAGAGAGGGAAAGGGGGAGAACTGCTGGTTCTTTGCCTGGAGCACCTTGCGTGGGGAGGACGGCATCTAACGCGGGAGCAAGGAGGATCTTCTTTAAGGTAGGGGTTCTGTTTTCTTATACCCGATCCGGGGTTAGGCCCTGTGGTGAATTACCCGTTGGATATTGTCCTTGTTATCATACTATTTATATGTAAATTCATATAGGTGTGATCTCCTATATGAATGTTGGCCTTCAATGGCGTGTTGTTTGGATATATGTATATATGCCTGCCAAGTGTTTGACATAATGCCTGTGAGGGCGTGCATGTTATGTGTTTGAGGTAATGCCTGTGAGCGTGCATGTTATGTGTTTGAGGTAATGCCTGTGAGGGCGTGCATGTTATGTGTTTGAGGTAATGCCTGGTGAGGCTATGCATGTTATGTGTTTGAGGTAATGCTCGTGAGGCCACGCACGTCCAAGTGTGTTAGATTATGTCCGTGTGGCTGGGTTTATGAGCTTGTGGATATATGCATGCTAAGTGTTCGATGTTATTCCTGTGTGACCGAGCATACTAAGTGTTTGATGTTATGCCTGTATGGCCATGTGTCTTGCGTGTTTGCTTGTACACCCGGTGGCCGTGGAAGCCCGGGACTGTTTTGTGGAACCCGGTGGCCGTGGAAGCCCGGGACTGTTTTGTGGAACCCGGTGGCTGTGGAAGCCCGGGACTGTTTTGTGGAACCCGGTGGGTGTGGAAGCCCGGGACCGTTTTGGGGGACCCGGTGGCCGTGGAAGCCCTGGGACTGTTCTTGAAACCCGGTGGTCGTGGAAGCCCGGGAGTGTTTATGTACCAGCCCATGTATGATTGTGTTTCTTTGTTATAGCTTGTAACTATATCTGGTGGAATAATTGTATCACGACACGCACTTGTACACAAGGCATGTAGATATTAGGTGCATGGGATGGGTTGGGGAGACATGATCCCCTGCGAGTCGTGGTTGCTCACCCCTCCTACCATGTTGTTTTCTTTACAGGAACCTACAGGCGTTAGGTGGGACCCCAAGGTGGAAGACCTTATTTATTTTATTGTTTATGTTATTTTATTATGGGAACTGATGTAACCCCAATGGGGATGGATTTAAAAGAAGACTTTGTATTAAAGACTGATTTGGTTTGTGGACTGCTTGATGGACTTTATTTTTCTTGAATGTGTTGTGAATGTTTAAAATGTTCGGTTCTTAGTTTGTATCCTAACCCCTTTGCCCTCCGTGTGGGTAAAAAGGGGAGTCACGTACCGGTTTCCTCGGGTTGGAAATCCGGGGCGTGACACAGGAGCTATCTGAAATGGCATATATGATGCCCGCTTTCCTCCACTTCAGAATCTCCTTGCCAACGACTTCCTTCATTGCAGGATTGAGCCTGCGTTGGCGCTCTACAGTAGGAGTATAAGACTCCTCCATCAGTATCTTTTGCATGCAGACCGCTGGACTTATACCTTTTATATCATCCAGAGACCACCCCAGGGCCTGCTTATGCTTTCGTAAGACTTCTAGTAGCTGTCTGGTTTCTTCTACTGTTAAGGACGCAGCTACTATCACAGGGTAACGCCCTTGTGTTTCCAAAAACTCGTACCTCAGATGTTCTGGGAGTTGCTTCAGAACTGGCAAGGGTTCCATGATTGCTGAGGATTCAGTTGAGGAAGGCTGCTGCTCAATTCGTTCTTTCAGCACTTCATAAGTCTCTTCCGGTTCCACCTCCGCAAAATCCACCTGCTGCAATTCGTGATCCAAGCTTTCAGTGATCAAGCTCTCTTGAAGTAGCTGTCCACGAATTCAGCAATCTGATCAATCCAATAACAGCTGGAATGATCATTTGCCCTGCGCATCGAACGCTCCATGTTGAACACCAGTGCGTCTTCATCCACGCGCAGCGTCAACTCCCCTGAGTTTACATCGATCAAGGCCCTTCCAGTACTCAGGAATGGCCTTCCAAGAATCAATTGGACTCCTTTATCTTCTTCCATTTCCAAAACAACAAAGTCCACTGGGAAGATAAAGCAATCCACCTTGATTAAAACATCTTCAATAATGCCCGCCGGCTTTCCTATCGATTGATCAGCAAATTGTAAAGATATGGAAGTGGGCTTTATTCCAGTCAAGCCCAGTCGCCGATAAATAGACATTGGCATCAGATTTATACTCGCCCCTAAATCACATAGGGCTTGCTCCAATTGCGAGGTGCCAATGGTACAGGTCAACGTGAAACTACCCGGATCTTTAAGCTTGGGCGGTAGCTTGTGCTGCACCACGCGATCGATGTCATTTGTGAGAGCCACTATCTCACAATCAGTGTAGCTTCTCCTCTTGGACAGTAGATCCTTTAAAAATTTGACATAGCCAGGCATCTGTTCCAAGGCTTCTATGAATGGGATGTTCACCTCCAGCTTTTTGAATACATTTAAGAATTTCTGGAACTGAGCATCTAATTTCTGTTTCCTCAGCCTTTGAGGATACGGCATAGGAGGTTTATACGGAACGGGAGAGCTAACTTTAGGCTGACGGATTGTCGGTTGACTACTCCCCACCTTTTCCTTCTAGTCCTTACGTTGCTCAGCATCTCCTTCTTTAGCTTCCTCCTGGGCATGCTGTTCGACTCCTCCTTGGTTGGCTCGATTTTCTTTTCTCCAGCTGGTAGTTCTTTCCCACTTCGAAGCATTATAGCTTTGCATTGCTCCCTTGGGTTGACCTCCGTATTGCTAGGAAAAGTGTTTGATGAAGATGGCCTAACTACATTTGCTAGCTGGCCAATCTGCTGCTCTATATTCTTCATGGCAGCCCCAAGATCCTGGACAGAAGTGGTAAGGGACTCAATCCTCGTTTCCCCCTTACTCATTCTGTCAGTTCCTCCTTCTCTTTGTCTTCCTCCTCCAGTGGCTGCATCTATCATGCTCCTTGTATTTGCGTGCAGACCTGCATAAAAAGATTCGACTTGTAACCATTCTGGCCTGCCATGATTAGGACACCTCCTAACCAAGTCTTTGAATCGCTCCCAGGCCTCGTATAGCGACTCATCACCGTCTTTGGGTGAATTGATTTATTTGGCTCCTTAAATGAATAACTCTTGTTGGTGGAAAGTACTTGGAGAGAAACTTCTCCACCATTTGGTCCCATGTGTGTATGCTGCCAACAGGTAGGGACTGGAACCAACCAAGAGCTCAGTCCTTTAGGGAAAATGGGAAGAGTCGCAGCTTAATGGCGTCATCCGAGACTCCATTAATTTTGATGGTGTCGCAAATTTGCAAGAATCGCGCTAGATGGTTGTGTGGATCATCTAGTGCCGAAATGCATCTTGCCCAACCATTTGCAGTAGCACAGGCTTCAGCTCGAAGTTGTTTGCTTGGACCGGCACCCTTCTAATGCCTGAATACTCATCCGATAGTACAGGTCTAGCATAATCCATGAAGGTCCTCGGCGGATAACCGCCTTGGCCGTTGTGTCCCTGATCTTCCCTTGCTCTGTTTTCAGCCATGATTTCTTCACACAAGGTATGTAAGCCTTCCAACTGCTGTTCAGCTGCAGCTAATACCCTCTGAGCTCTCCGCTGCTCTCGCAATGTCCGTTTGATTTCGGGATCGTATGGTAATAACTCACCCCTGGTGTGACGCATACACAGAGGAATTTTCTCAAACACCTAGGGTGCACCCCTGCAACGTAGCAAAAACAAAAAGATACCAGGTAACACCGTACTAGCAAAGTTACAAGAAAATAAAATTCCAGATCACAAATAAACTAAAGCACCTAATGTCACTTAGGCCTAACAACGTTTGGCTTGCCTCCCCGGCAACGGCGCCAAAAACTTGACCCGTATAAATTGTGTCTATAGGTTTTGCAGCAAGTGCACTGGTCAAGTAATAAAATGGAGTATTAAGACTCCGGTTGTCGAACCCACAAGGAGGTAGCTAATGCTGTTAAGCAACAAGCACTAAGCTAATAAGTTGTTTTTATGTCTGGACAATTGATTTTTGTTGGACAAATAATGTAAACGAAAGGTGATTAAATCAGAAAGTTGGCAAGCTATTGGTATAGAAATTTTAGTGATTAAGGATCTAGGGTCACAATGTTTACCACCCAATCGATTGTAATAGTCTGGTTATGGCTCTTGTTCTTGATTGATGTTCTAGTTCACGTTCATGTTGATTATCTCCTACCTATCTTACATTTGGTCCATGCTAAGATAGATTTAAGGCTTTTATCCCATTTGGTCCATGTGAATAAAAGTGATTAAGGTAGATAAACAATCTAATAGTTGCAGACTTGGTCCATCATGCAATATTAAATCTAATTCACTAGTGTTCCACCCTAGACAAGGGCTAAGATTACCTAATTATGCATAAACTAGGCATTTCCATTCAAGCAAGTGAATTAAACAAGAACTGAATTCTATTTTATTGAACAACCATAACCAAACTGACTACAATTAATTGGGGGCTACATTGCTCCCCTAGACTAACAAGACTACTCCATAATCATGACAAAAACAATAACAATCATAGGAAAGAACATGATTACAGATCAGGACAATAAAGGAAGACCCCAAGATGAACCAGGACTCCAGCCTCCAAAGACCTAGGCGTCTGCTGCCCAAACTCACTCCTTGCCAAGGACAATCCGATCTTTTAGCAATGGCTATAGCTCTTTTCAGAACTTAGATCAGATTCTCCCACTCAAGATGATTTACAATGCCTCCAAAGACCCCTATTTATAGGATTTAGTGGGCCAAATTAGGGTTACAAAAGGTGTGCCCTAAATATAAATGTGGTGCATGACCAAAACGACGTCGTTTTGGTTAGTGACACTAATCGACGTTCTAGGCGAAATAAAACTCAAACTACACCAAATTTGACCCCAATTCTTTAGATGAAAATGATTAAAACAACAAAACACATCATTTGGAGCGCAAAAATGCTTGCACGTGAGAATACACGTGAGAAGACCCTTTTCACGTGCAGCTCCAATTTGACTCAAATTTGCTCCAAAGCTTCCTCTTGAGTTGTAGAAGGCATCCATGCAATAAAATCCATGCACGTGAGAATGCACGTGAGAAGGCTTTTCACATGCACCTTGATTTTGCCTTCATTTTGCTTCCATCTTCTTCCTGTAGCTTCCTTGTGAGTTGATGGAGTGATCTAGCCAAAGTGTGTGGGAAAAGGTTGCTCCAAAACCTGCCAAAAACACTCAAAAAGTACCACTATACACCAAACAGGGTCTTCCTAGGAGTTAGAGCAAATATGTGGAAAATAACATGCAAATAGGTACAAAACATACGCTAAAACACCCTATATAAGGTCTAGGATAACGGCATAAATGCACGTTCTTAGGAACCACTTGTACTGGACTAACCTAGGAGCTATCTGAAATGGCATATATGATGCCCGCTTTCCTCCGCTTCAGAATCTCCTTGCCAACAACTTCCTTCATTGCAGGATTAAGCCTGCGTTGGCGCTCTACAGTAGGAGTATACGACTCCTCCATCAGTATCTTGTGCATGCAGACCGCTGGACTTATACCTTTTATATCATCCAGAGACCACCCCAGGGCCTGCTTATGTTCCTGTAAGACTTCTGGTAGCTGTCTGGTTTCTTCTACTGTTAAGGACGCAGCTACTATCACAGGGTAACGCCCTTGTGTTTCCAAAAACTCGTACCTCAGATGTTCTGGGAGTTGCTTCAGAACTGGCAAGGGTTCCGTGAGTGCTGAGGAGTCAGTTCAGGAAGGTTGCTGCTCAGTTTGGTCTTTCAGCACTTCATAAGTCCCTTCCGGTTCCGTCTTTGCAAAATCCACCTACTACAATTCGTGATCCAAGCTTTCATTGATCAAGCTTTCTTCGAAGTAGCTATCCACGAATTCAGCAATCTGATCAATCCAATAACAGCTGGAATGATCATTTGCCTTGCGCATCGAACGCTCCATGTTGAACACTACTGCATCTTCATCCACACGCAGCGTCAACTCCCCTGAGTTTACATCGATCAAGGCCCTTCCGGTACTCAAAAATGGCCTTCCAAGAATCAGTTGGACTCCTTTATCTTCCTCCATTTCCAAAACAACAAAGTCCACTGGGAAGATAAAGCGATCCACCTTGATTAAAGCATCTTCAATGATGCCCGCCGGCTTTCCTATCGAGCGATCAGCAAAATGTAAAGATATGGAAGTAGGCTTTATTCCAGTCAAGCCCAGTCGCCAATAGATGGACATTGGCATCAGATTTATACTCGCCCCTAAATCATATAGGGCTTGCTCCAATTGCGAGGTGCCAATGGTGCAGGTCAGAGTGAAACTACCCGGATCTTTAAGCTTGGGTGGTAGCTTGTGCTGCACCACTGCACTGATGTCATTTGTGAGAGCCACTATCTCGCAATCAATGTAACTTCGCCTCTTGGACAGTAGATCCTTTAAAAATTTGACATATCCAGGCATCTGCTCCAAGGCTTCTATGAATGAGATGTTCACCTCCAGCTTCTTGAATACATCTAAGAATTTCTAGGAACTGAGCATCTAATTTCTTTTTCCTCAGCCTCTGAGGATACGGCATAGGAGGTTGATACGGAACGGGACAGCTAACTTCAGGCTGACGGGATGTCGGTTGACTACTCCCAACCTTTTCCTTCAGGTCCTTACGTTGCTCAGCATCTCCTTCCTTAGCTTCCTCCTGGGCATACTGTTCCGACTCCTCCTTGGTTGGCTCGATGTTCTTCTTTCCAGCTGGTAGTTCTTTCCCACTTCGAAGCATTATAGCTTTGCATTGCTCCCTTGGGTTGACCTCCGTATTGCTGGGAAAAGTGTTTGATGAAGATGGCCTAACTGCATTTGCGAGCTGGCCAATCTACTGCTCTATATTCTTCATGGCAGCCCCAAGATCCTGGGCAAGTGGTAAGGGACTCAATCCTCGTCTCCTCCTTACTCATTCGGTCGGTTGCTTGCTTAGCAAATTGATAAAAGAAATTCCGCATCTCTTCATCCTTTGCCTTCTCTTTGTCTTCCTCCTTCTATTGAGGCATCTTCCGGAACCCAGGAGGAAGTTGTGGCCGAGAATGTTCTCCATACGTCTTGCTCCGGCCGCAGGGACCTTAGTCCGCCTTTGCCATAAGTAAGGCCGTTGTTGAAATTGGTGAGGTCCTCCCCGATTCTGGAAGTTCTTTGGGCCGCGGAGGATTCTAGTCTGGTTTGGGTTCGAAATTGTCTCTGGAATCCTCCACCTCGATTCCCAACATATTGGGCTTCTTCGTATAGCCGAGCAGTAGCAGCGTCTTCGAGAATCGCCTTTGGTTGTTCGCGCCGCCCTCCATACGAACAGCCATTGCGACATTTGCTCGTCGGTAACTCCATCTTCCTTGTCAACTCATCGAATCGAGTTGAATTTGATGAATTTGATACCGCAGCCCACCGGCTCGGCTCTAGGGCGTCGTCATTAGACCATTGGCAGTTGGACAACGCCATTCTCTCTATAAGCTCTCGCTGGAAGGTTCCATCATCATGAACGCTCCTCCAGGCGGCCGCATCTATCATGCTCCTTGTATTTGCGTGCGGACCGCATAAAAAGATTCGACTTGTAACCATTCTGGCCTGCCATGATTAGGACACCTCCTAACCAAGTCTTTGAATCGCTCCCAGGCCTCATATAGCGACTCATCACCGTGCTGGGTGAATTGATTTATTTGGCTCCTTAAATGAATAACTCTTGTTGGTGGAAAGTACTTGGAGAGAAACTTCTCCACCATTTGGTCCCATGTGTGTATCTTTGCCAGGCAGTAGGGACTGGAACCAACAAAGAGCTCGGTCCTTCAGGGAAAACGGGAAGAGTCGCAGCTTAATGGCGTCATCCGAGACTCCATTGATTTTGATGGTGTCGCAAATTTGCAAGAATCGCGCTAGATGGTTGTGTGGATCATGTAGTGCCGAGCCTCGGAATGCATCTTGCCCAACCATTTGTAGTAGTGCAGGCTTCAGCTCGAAGTTATTTGCTTGGACCGGCACCCTTCTAATGCCTGAATACTCATCCAATAGTACAGGTCTAGCATAATCCATGAAGGTCCTCAGCTGATACCCGCCTTCGCCGTTGTGTCCCTGATCTTCTCTTGCTCTGTTTTCAGCCATGATTTCTTCACACAAGGTATGTAAGCCTTCCAACTCTTGTTCACCGCAACTAATACCCTCTCGAGCCCCCCAGTTGCTCTCGCAACGTCCGTTCGATTTCGGGATCGTATGGTAATAGCTCACCCCTGGTGTGACGCATACACAGAGGAATTTTCTCAAACACTGGTGGTCCCCCGCAAAGTAAGCAAAACCAACGAGATACCAGGTAACACCGTACTAGCAGAATTACAAGAAAGTAAACATCCAGATCACAAATAAACGTAAGTACCTAATGTCACTTAGTCCTAACAACGTTTGGCTTGCCTCCCCGGCAACGGCGCCAAAAACTTGACCTGAATAAATTGTGTCTATAGGTTTTGCAGCAAGTGCACTGGTCAAGTAATAAAATGGAGTATTAAGACTCAGTTGTCGAACCCACAGGGAGGTAGCTAATCTGTTAAGCGACAAGCACTAAGCTAATAAGTTGATTTTATGTCTGGACAATTGATTTTTGTTGTACAAATAGTTTGAACAAAAAATGATTAAATCAGTATGTTGGCAAGCTATTGGTATTGAAATTTCAGTGATTAAGGATCTAGGGTCACAATGTTTACCACCCAATCGATTGTAATAGTCTAGTTATGGCTCTTGTTCTTGATTTATATTCTAGTTCATGTTCATGTTGATTATCTCCTACCTATCTTACATTTGGTCCATGCTCAGATAGATTTAAGGCTTTTATCCCATTTGGTCCATGTGAATAAAAGTGATCAAGGTAGATAAACAATCTAATAGTTGCAGACTTGGTCCATCATGCAATATTAAATCTAATTCACTAGTGTTCCACCCTAGACAAGGGCTAAGATTACCTAATTATGCATAAACTAGGCATTTCCATACAAGCAAGTGAATTAAACAAGAACTGAATTCTATTTTATTGAACAACCGTAACCGAACTGAATACAATTTATTGGGGGCTACGTTGCTCCCCTAGACTAATACAACTACTCCATAATCATGACGAAAGCAATAACAATTACAAGAAAGAACATGATTATAGTACCAGGACAATAAAGGAAGACCCCAAGATGAACCAGGACTCCAGCCTCCAAAGACTCCGGCGTCTGCTGCCTAAAATCACTCCTTGTCAAGGACAATCCGATCTTTTAGCAACGGCTACAGCTCTTTTCAGAACTCAGATCAGAGTCTCCCACTCAAGATGCTTTACAATGCCTCCCAAGCCCCCTATTTATAGGTTTTACTGGGCCAAATTTGGGTTACAAAAAGTGTGCCCTAAGTATAAATGTGGTCGCAGCCAAAACGACGTCGTTTTGGTTAGTGACACTAGTCGACGTTCTAGGCGAAATAAAACTCAAACTACACCAAATTTGACCCCAGTTCTTTAGAGGAAAATGATTAAAACAACAAAACACATCATTTGGAGCTCAAAAATGCTTGCATGTGAGAATGAACGTGAGAAGACCCTTTTCACGTGCAGCTCCGATTTGACTCAAATTTGCTTCAAAGCTTCCTCTTGAGTTGTAGAAGGCATCCATGCAATAAAATCCTTGCACGTGAGAATGCACGTGAGAAAGCTTTTCACGTGCACCTTGATTTTGCCTTCATTTTGCTTCCATCTTCTTCCTATAGCTTCCTCGTGAGTTGATGGAGTGATCTAGCCAAAGTGTGTGGGAAAAGGTTGCTCCAAAACCTGCCAAAAACACTCAAAAAGTACCACTATACACCAAACAGGGTCTTCCTAGGGGTTAGAGCAAATATGTGGAAAATATCATGCAAATAGGGACAAAACATACGCTAAAACACCCTATATAAGGTCTAGGATAACGGCATAAATGCACGTTATCAGTGCTGAAGAAGTTTGAATATCACCATGTCTCCTTCCTGAAATTCTAAGGGCCTCCTTTGTCGATCCTTCTTTATCTTCTTCGCCACTTTGTGCAAGTATGCCCTGGCCAGATCCGTCTGTTCATGCCATCCTTTTGCAAACTTGAACATCGTGGGGCTCTTTCTAGTGTACCCCTGAGTGATGGAAGTGGGCGTCAATGGTTGCTTCCCAGTTGCGAGTTCGAACAGGATCTCATTCGTGTACTCGCTTTTTTGCAAGTTATACGAGAATTCGGCTATGTCTAGCAACTTGGCCCAATCTCTTTGATTGGTACTCACATAGTGCCTCAGATATAGCTCCAGTAAGCCATTGACATGCTCAATTTGGCCATCTGTTTATGGGTGGAAACTTATGGAAAAGTTTAAGTCCGAACCCATTATCCAGAATAGCTCAGTCCAAAACCGCCCAATAAATTGTGAGTCCCAATCGCTCACAATTGTCTTTGGAATGTCCTAGTACTTCACCACGTACTTAAAGAATAGTCAGGCTATGTCGTCTTCCATGCAGTCCTCCGGAGATGGAATGAAGAATCCACACTTTGAGAATCGGTTGACCACAACAATGATCGTGCCGCATCCTTCGGATCTTGGGAGACAAACAATGAAGTCTATGGAGACGCTCTCCCAAGGTCTTTTTGGTGTAGGCAAGGGTTCCAACAGTCCCACCGGTTGCCGATTCTCTATCTTGTCTTGTTGGCACACAAGACAAGTCCGCACGTATACTTAGACGTCCTAGTAAAGTTGAGGTCAGTAGTAGCTCCTTTTCACCAACGCCAAGGTACGATTGACTCTGAGATGGCCAACCCACCGTGAGTCATGACATTCTTTGAGGATGTCTCTCCTCAAACTTCCCCATTTGGGAACGTACACCCATTCCCCTCGAGTATGGAGCAAGTTATCCCTTAGCCAAAATCGCATCGTCTTTCCATCCTTGACGCATTTCACCAAGGACTTGGCTAATGGATCATGCTCCATTCCTTCCTTCAGTTTGTCCACCAGGGGGAATTGTGGTTGGTTAATGGCTGCAAGTCCCACCTTCCGACTTAGTGCATCAACCACCACATTATTTGTGTCCAGTTTATACTCGAGCACAAAGTCGAATTCATCTAGGAGTCCTTGCCACCGGGCTGGCTTCGGAGTTAAGTTCTTTTGAGTTAGGAAATAACTCATAGCAATGTTGTCCATCTTCACCACGAACTTAGATCCTAGCAAGTAATGCCTCCACACCGGAAGGCAATGCATAACTGCCGTCATCTCCTTCTCATGCACCGCGTATCTCCGTTCGGTGTCATTGAGCTTCCGGCTTTCATATGCTACAGAATGCCTCTCCTGCATTAGAACTCCACCAATGGCAAAGTCTAAAGCGTTTGTGTGAACTTCATAAGGCTTTGTATGGTCCGGCAGTGCCATCACTGGTCCGTTTGTCACCGTTTGCTTCAACTTCTCAAATGCCTCACAGCAAGCATCATCCCACATCCAAGTCTTGTTCTTCTTCAACAGTTCCATCAAGGGTGCGGCAATGTGGGAATAGCCGCGGATGAATCTTCTATAATAGTTAACCAAGCCAAGGAAGGAACGCATTTCAGGGACTTTCTTGGGTGTCTCCCATTCCTTGATGGCTAACACTTTCTTGTTATCCATCTTTAGTTTGTCGCCACCAATGATGTGATCCAAGAATGGCACCTCCTTATTTGCAAAGTCACATTTTTCATTCTTCACAAAAAGTTGATTCTCCCTTAAGATTTGGAAAACCTGTTGTAAGTGTGCCTTGTGCTCCTCCAAGGTTTTGTTGTAGACGACAATGTCATCAAGGTACACCACAACGAATCTGTCCAAGTATGGTTGGAAGATCCGGTTCATCAAGGTACAGAAAGTGGCAGGGGTGTTTGTGAGGCCAAAGGGCGTCACCAAGAACTCATAAAAGCCATATCTTGTGTCGCACGCCGTCTTTGCCTCATCACCTTCAGCTATTAGCACTTGCCAATATCCCAACCGCAAGTCTAGCTTTGAGAACCATCTCGCAGCACCAAGTTGATCAAACAGGTCAGATATGAGTGGGATGGGGTAGCTATTCCTCACCATTATCTTGTTTAGCGCTCTATAGTCAATGCATAGCCACATCGACCCATCGTGCTTCTTTTGGAACAACACCGGTGCTCCAAATGGCGCTTTGGATGGTTGAATGAACCCGGCATCCAATAAGTCCTTCAATTGTTTTCGAAGTTCCTCCAACTCCTGGGGTGCCATCCGATAGGGCATCGCAGCAGTAGGCCTTGCACTAGCCTCTAGCTCGATCCTATGGTCCATCTCCCACTTCAGCGGAAGTTGTTTGGGGAGTTCGGGTGGCATAACGTCCCCAAACTCTTCAAGGACCATCTTCACTTCGGTTAAGGGCTCCTCCCCAACACTTAGCCATTCTTCCTTCACCATGGCAATGAAGGTTGGCTCCTGTCGCTTAACTCCTTTGGACAATTGGAGCGCCGAAAGAGACTTCGCCTTAAACTCTTCCTCCCTCATTACCTTCACCATGCACGTCTTCCCCTTATCCATTATACACATTGTGTTGGTGCTTAGAATTGGAATTGCCCGCACTTGGTCAACGAACTCCATCCCCAGCAACATGGGATAGTCGTCCATCGACACCACAGAGAGATTCACCTTGCCTCTCCACTCGCCAATACTTAGCTCGACACCTCAAGCCACGCCATGGATTAGATTGGCACTGGAGTTCACCACCTTCAGCCAGCCCTTCTCTTCCTTGTAGACTATCCCCAGTCTACGAGCTTCCTCCACTTTGATGAAGTTGTTAGTCATACCCATGTCCATTAAGGCCTTAGTTTCAAGGTTGTTGGCCTTAGCGAGCACATACATGCGCCCCTTTTATCTTCCGGATGGTGGTACCTCCAGCTTCGCCTTGATTGTATTAAGGAGTTTCAAGGAACCAAGTCGTGGATCCCTCACATCCCTCTCTTCATCTTCATTGATCATCGAACGCCTTGTGAGGGCCTTTACAAAGGAAACAAGAGATCCTTGGCTTCTCCCTGTCCTTGGAACCATTCGCGAAATGTTTTGGGCGAAAGTCCTTAGACGGTTGGAAGAGTCTTCCTTTCCCTTCACTTCGGTTGTCTCCCCCATGTTTCTCCTTGTGGAACCTGTTTGCCTCGGAAGTCGATGAAGAACTGGTGGCCTTCTCCAGCTTCTTGTATTCGATGAGTGAATCAGCCACCGCCATGGCCGATGCCAGGTCCTGCATATTTCTCCACTGCAGCTCCAACTTCGCCCATTGTTGCAATCCGTCCATGAAGGAAAATAATAAATCCTTCGCAGACATATCCGGAATCTCCAATATCAGCTCTGAAAATTCGCGGATGTACTCCCGCACCATGTTTTTATGGGTAAGGCACCGAAGTTTCGCCCGGGACTCATCCTCCACATTTTGGGGATAAAATTGGGCCTTGATCTCCCGCTTGAAATCCGCCCAACTGTCGATGACACATAAACTGCACTCCTTGTCAGCATATCGTCACCTCCACCACACCATAGCCGAATCGACTACGTATAGTGGAGCGGTCTTCACCTTCTTTGCCTCGTCCACAATATTCAAGGCATCGAAGTATTGCTTCATGGTCTAGAGGAAGTTGTCTAACTCCCTCGCATTCCTTGACCCAGCATAGGTCTTAGGCTTCGGTACGTCAATTTTGGAGCTGGAATGGGCGCCAACGCCACCTTGGATGACCGCCATCTTGCAGAGAGACCAATCCACCTTGATCTCTTTGATTTCCTCCTGCATTGCCAGGATTTGGGACATGAGAGAACCCTTCAATCCCTCGAATCGAGAGTTCATGTCATCCATGACAGAGTTAAGGAGTCCTTGCATCCTTCTATAACTTTCCTCACCCTCTGAGCCCAGCCTTTCGATGCTTCCAGAGTGCTCCTCGATCACCTCCATCTGGTCGGTTAACACCAACTCCACTTTGGCTAGCCGACTCTCCAGCGGACATATTTCCCTCGAAACGGACTTGTCTCTCTTCCGTTCCTTAGTGGTGTACTCCTTGTCGCGGCCTTCGTGGCCACCAGCACTAATGACAATGGATCTTCCATTTGTCATTTTACACTGTCTTGAAGCTTTTACTTGTTTCACCGAACTCAGCACTAAACTGTGCTTTGATACCACTTGTCATGAGGTCAGCCTTTATAGCAGCTTAACCCATGCTACACCTAGTTCCCACCCGTACGAAGGAATGCTAGGTCAGCTTAACTCGTCGCATTTGGATCGAAACCCATCGATCCGTTGTAAAGCAATTGTGTAAGGAAGCACTTAGCGGAAGAAAGATTGAACGAAGGTAACAAACGATTGTATTGATTGCTTGAAAGCTTTACAACATCACTACCCTACATATAGATGTTAACACTTTTCTGGTTCAGACACTAGGAGACATCATTTCTAACTGAGCATTTAAATCTCTCCAACTCACACTATAAACTAAGTTACAACACTTTAGAAGGGGAAAATATCCTAAAATAGCCTAAGTGTGCTAGGATAAGCCTCAATCTGTGACACTAGGGCATGTTCTCTTCGGATGCCCCAACTGTCCACACTTGAAGCACTTCATAAACTTCCTTGGATAGTCCCTTAGAAAATGCCTTGGGAAACTACAACCTTTGCAAGTTATCGAGTTCCTAAAGTTAGAACCACCTCCCGATGGTCTTGAGAGATTGGAAAATTTTGATGCTTGATTCCTGTTAGCTTAACTAGTGTTGCCTTCCTCCCTTGGCCTTTCAAAATTGTTTCCGGAGGGCCCTCCAAGTCTATGAGGTTTTGTAACAATTCAAGTCCCCTGTAACACAATATTGTCCTGTTCAGGGCCCAAGCCCAATTCCTAGTTTTGTTCTTGGCAGTGCCACACAGGCACCCCGAAAGGCTTCATGCCAGGAGAGGTATCCATGCCCTCCTATGAGGCACACTTTGTTCTCCTTCCCAACCGATGTGGGAATTGCAAAGTCCTCAGACTCCACAATCCACCCCCCTAAGGAGGCCAACATCCCCGTGGGACTGTGGCACATCGACTCAATCCCTAGCTCTGATATTATCTGTAACAGTCTAAGTCTCCCGTAGCACGATATTGTTCGGTTTAGGGCCCAAGCCCAATCCCTAGTTTTATTTTTGGTAGTGCCACACAGGCACCCCAAAAGGCCTCATGTGAGGAGAGGTATTCATGCCCTTTTATGAGGCACGCTTCGTTCTCCTCCCCAGCCGATGTGGGACTTGCAAAGTCCTCAGACTCCACAAGTTTAATTTGATCTAAATCCCTTTAAGCAATAGTAGCCTTGTTAACTGCCTCCCTCAAGGTAGTCAACTCCAGCACATTGATCCCCTGTCATATTGTTGGCCTTAACCCATCTATAAAATCTTGAGCCCTATTTTCCTCATCTTTCTCTACCTCCGGAGCATACCAACTTAATTTTGCATAAATCTTGGCGTACTCTGCCACGGTCTTGCTGCCCTACTCCTGAATAATACTCTGGTGGTTTCACTTTTTGTACAGTGTGGGAAATGTTCTACATAAAAGAGTCCAATAAATTACTCCCACAGTAGCTGACCTCCATGCACTGCCCTTACGGAGTCCCACCACCTCTAAGCTCCTCTAGTTAAGAAATGAGTATCCAGATGAACCCTAAGTTCTTTCGGGGCTTGAATCAGTTCCAAAATATCTTCAGTATTTTGAATCCACTCTTCTGCATCATCCGGTTTCTGACCTCCCTCGAACTTTGTCAGTCTATGCTTTTTGAACCGCCTAACCTAATCTACAAAAACCACTGTTGGGGTGACCATTGTAAGTTGATGGTTCACCTATTCCACCCTTTCCTGTTGTTCTTGTTGGGTATAGAGGTTGTTGTTGCCTCTGCATCTCCTCTCTTAAAGCTTCTCTTGCGGCATTTTGAGTTGCATCTCTTGCCATCTCTTACATAGTGCCCTGAAGCACACCTTGTAGCTAGTCCAACAACAACACTCCAAGCTGGGCTATTTGATCAGTCCCTAATCCAGCTACTTGGTTCCCTTGCCATCTCTGTGGTCCTGATCCTGAGGAGGATTCCTCTATCGGTCCTTTCCCTCTATCATTTTTACGTGGTGATGCCATCTCTGTACCAACCATAACAACGATGTTATGGTTAACAATCATCCTAAAAGAAAACTTACCTACTCTTGAATAATAACTGACCCATATGTCCATCCAAGTTGGTCTACCCTAGTTACCAATCATTTACAATATCGGGACTCTTAATGCCTCTTTCCATACATTAATGGAGTTTATATTTTATCATAATTATCAATCAAGATTTACTTATCAACATAGCATTCACAATTAACACACCAATCATCAGAAGCGCACATATCATTATCTAGTGCATATTATGCACAAGCAATATGTCAATGCACCCATTCCCATGCATCATAGAATGATCTGACCAATCCTAAGATAACCCATAACACTATAGGGTCTGCATTGATCAGGCGCCCACCCTATAGTCTTCCAAGCTTCCAAGCATCTATCAACCACTCCTATCTAGCCTAGGTCCAATTAAACCATTGGCACTGATACTAACTTCTCACATCCCCGATTCTAGAGAACCAAAATTGGACACATGACTACCCCATGTCTGCACCCGATGGGTCAAGCGGTTGGTAACTAACACCTAAAAGGGACATACAAGCGGGTGTTGTCCAAATTCCATGTACAAACATACATTAAGGGTACAGAATTACTTTTCTAAATGTCAAATAACTAATATAAGTATACTATTAAAGTTGTCACACAGGCCAATCAATTTATTACAACTGTCCACAGACCCTTATCCGGGAAAATAAAATTCAATAAGGAATAATGTCGAATAATAAGTCCATACTCCAAATAAATATCTCCACAGATGCATAGTCCAATACTAGCTTCTGTCGGCACCTGGGAAAAAATAAATCAACAAGTAGGAGTGAGCATAAAGGTCGGTAGGTGAACTACCATATCTCACCGACACTCAACAAGAAACCCCTAATATTATATGCTTTGTGTACCAGTGTACATGTATAGTGCTATCCCTTAACAAATACCACATTAATCCATATCAGTAACTATACGACAATATAACATAAATTTACAATAATAGTTCACAACACAAGTATTTAAATCACAACCATCATTTAAAAATACAAATAAGGCTTCCCTCATTCGGGCTCGAGGCCAACTGCCATCATAGGTAAAATAACATCACTAGGCGTACCCCTATCACATCTCTGATTTCAGAAATTCAAAACCGAACACGTGACTTCCCCATGCCTACACCCAAAGGGTCAAGGAGATCCCTTGACCCTTGTCATCACACAAATTTAAAACCGAACACGTGACTTCCCTATGAGGGACATACAAAGTGGGTGCTATCCAAATTCCTTGTACAACATACATCATAAAAGTACTTTTCCAAAGCCAAAATAATATTAAGTATGTTAATAAAGTCATCACACAAACTAATCAATTCATTACAACTATCCACGGAACTTTGTCTGGGAAAATAAAGTTAAATAAAAATAACATCTAAATAAAGTTGATACATCAAGTAAATAACTTCACTGAGCAACGTAATCCAACACTAGCTCCAATTAACACCTGAAGAAAAATAAATCAACGAGTAAGGGTGAGCATAAAGCTCAATAGATGAACTATCACTCCTTACCAATACCCAACAATGAACCCACTACATGTTTTGTGTACAAGTGTACATGTGTAGTGTTAAGCCATAACATAAACACAGCATCAGTCAAACTCGAATGAGCACAACAAATATAACATATCAATTTATAACAATAATTCACAAAATATATGAATCACAACTACCAATTCAATAACACAAACAAGGCTTCCCCTCTTTCGGGCTCAAAGCCAATTGCCACCATGGGTAAAACAACATCACGGTGTACCCCTCAACTGTAAGGACTCGCATTTGAGTGATATTGTAAGTTGATTTATTTTTTAGGATGATAATATTTAAAAGGCGATATGATTGTTGACGTGAGCGTTTTGGCTATGAGCAGGCTTAGTTTGGAGTCTGGGGTTCCGCAAGGACATTTTAGTATTTTGAGTCTATTATTATGATTTTTATTATAATTATTATTGTCAAAATTATTAAGGTTATTATTATCATTATTATATTGTTAATAATAATAATAATAATATTAATAATAATAATAATAATAATAATAATGTATTGAGATTATTGTTAATATTATTATTATTATTATAATTACTAATCTTATTACTAATTATTATTATTATTAAAATAAGTTTAAATACTAAGAGTTTATTATTAATGTTATTATTTGATTTAATAGTAATAAGAAAATATATATATATATATATATGTTAGTATATAAGGGTAAATCTAGGGTGAAACCTAGGGGTGCGTGCACGGAGCTTGGCAAGGGAGGAGTAGGGGGTTTGAAATAGATTGTTCTATAAATCCCTCGAAACTTGATCCAGGTAGGTGATCCTCGATTCCTTGTTATCTTTTTGCATGAACGCAGACAGTTTAAAAAAATATATATTAGATTTTAATAGTATATGTATTAGTATCCACCATTTTGTCTAGTTGGGTTTTGGTTGAGTACTAGTGGCAATATGCTTCTCGATTTTCTGGCGTCTTCATGTGATGACGACTCCCCTCTACATCCACCTCTGCTGGGGCTCGAAGGAAGACCAGCGGTGAAAGACCGGTGCCTCTGCATGTGACCGCCCAGGGCCGGGCCTAGCCTGAGGTGATCTCGGCTCCACGGGTGTCGCACTCATGAACCCTCGTTTTCCCTGCAGGTGCGAGGTCTAATGACGAGGAAGAACCCCAACCGATTATATATATATATTTATAAATTTGTGTATATATGTAATTAACATTGATATATGAATATATATATATATATATATATATATATATATATATATATATATGCTTAAATTGTTCATGCTGAAGCGGCTTCCGAGGTGACCCACGTTTTCATGTCCTACACGGCTTGATGCTCCTGCACATGCTAACCTATAATAATAATAATTATTATTATGTCTAGTATAATGCCAGGCCAATCGGTCTGGCCTTCCTTGCGGCACCAGACTGTCGTGCAACAGTCTGGTTGGGCAGCAGCAGGGCTATTCCCTGCTGCACAATTTTCTTTTTAGGCAGCGACACTTGTGCCATCCTCTGGACTGTAAGTGCCAGCGCTAATGGGCTGGAAATGTTTATCGAGCCAGTCTTATGGGTCGGTTTTGTTTTCTTTGATCTTAAGGGTTTGGGTTAAATCTGGGCTAGATATTATAGTTTACAATTTAAATATTAGTTGAGCGTGTTTTAGTTAGTTTAATTAAATAATATTTGGGTTTGATATTGTTTATTATTTAAATATTATTTGGAATTTGAATTGATTAGTTTAAATAAATAATACCGTTGGATTTGTTATTGTCAGATTAGCGATTTAATTATCATTCGTGGCATGTTATGGTTGGTTCAACGATTTACATAAATTTCATAGTATGATACTGGTTATTGGAATTATTATTTGTTGGTTGCTTGTGGAATTGGTGGTGGAATTGGTTGGGTTAATCATGGGTCCCATATAGGGCAGGCAAGAGGCTGCAGGTCCCCTATGTGGCAGGTAGTTCAGGTCCCATATGTGGCTAGTTGTCATTAGGGACACCACAGGTCCTACATATGGCTATCAAGAGGTGGTGGGATACTTGGAGTCGTGGCGAAAATTCCCGTGGATGGGTGATTTTACCTGGCGTGAACCTTTAATGATTGGAATGTATTGTGGTATTTTATCCTGTGAATTTATATAAGCTTATTGTGATAGAATAGAACACTACACTGGCACAAGCATACACCAAACATGTAGACTTAGGGTTTCATGTTATAGGATGGTGAGGAGATAGAGATCACCAACTGGGCATTTGTGCTCACTCCTACTTTGTTGACATGTTTCAGGTATCAACTCATTTGCTAGAGGCAGTCTGAAGCTAATTGTTATTTATTTCAAATTCTGTCATAACTTGGTTTATGAATTTTGTAAAATATAATTGGTTTTATTATTTGAATATTCGGACGAGGGTCCATGAAAGTTGTATTTAATTTATAACATGACTCTATTATTAATAAATTCTTTTCCTTAGTTTCATAGCATGTGGGAATGTACAGGAATACCCCTGATGTATGATTGTACAGGTATATCTCAGACAGCACCCGCTGTATAGTCCATATCGGTGCTAGTCACCAACCTCTTGACCCTTCGGGTGTGGGCATGGGGAATTCACGTTCCCGGTTCTGGGTTCCTTGGAATTCGGGGGCGTGACATCATCCGGGCTTATAGCCATCACCAGCCTAGGCGATCATGCCACATCAGCAACCATACCCTATTTACATAGGTCCACAAACACAATACCCATTACAATAAAATATCTCACACAAACATAATATCAGTAGAACAAATCAACACATAATGTGTTCTCAATATAAAAAAAGCAAACATACACCTCAACTATCACAATAAAATCACACTACAATCCTCAAGTGATCCTTAGGGTTCCCCCCCTAAAGGTTACGAGCTCAAATTCCCATTGGCAAACCAAAGAAAGCAAAACAGGCTGCTAAAACAGTGCAGATTCTGCCCCAACTTTAAAAACTCATAACTAATTCTACAGACCTCCAATTTGCTTATGATACTTATCGTTTCGAAGGGTTTTTAATTGGCTATCCAAATAAAATATAAAAAAATTGCATGTAGCGATATTCGCCACGTGCAAAGCTATTTTCCCAGTTTTGCTTCCAACTTCAAAAATTCATAACTATTTCCACAGAACTCCAATTAACCTATAAAATATATCATTTTGTATCTATTTCAACCCTTTATGCATTACAAATATAATAAAAAAATAAGATAAAAAAATGCACATGGCGACACACCACGTGCACCGCCCCGTGCAATGCTACGTGCACCGCCACGTGCACACCTTGCACGTCACCTTGCCTTGTACCCAACTTCTGCCACGTACATGGTACATGCATGTTGATACGAGCACCCCAAACGTGTCATTCCATGTAGTCACTGTTCAATTCGTTTACCTACTTGTGTACGAGCAATGCGTCGCTTAGTTCGCATGATAAACCATGATCGACTTCCCAAACCTTAACTCAATCTCTAAGCCTAAAGATAGGGTTTTTAAGCCTCAAGACATTTTATCAATCAAGTTCTCTTACAGATAATGAGTTACTAAGCCCTAACACAATTATTCTAATTAATTTCGCAACTCTAAGCCCTATCTCAGTTACATGCAAACTTGTTTATTTAAAGTTTTATCCTTAATCAAATCAACCCTATTTGTCATTCAATCTCTAAAAAGATAAAGAAAGGTAGAATCACCTACCTTGAATATTTTAAAAGTCAGACTAACTTGCCAGAACTTAGAAACGCCCTCAAGCTTTAACTTTTCTCCTCTATCCTTCTTTGCCTACTAGAACGGCTAAGGCTCTCCAAGACAAAGAAACAACAACCAAACCCCTAAGACGACCTCCCCTTTTTATAGAGTTTCTTTCCACAACTTAAAAGACTTCTAATTGCATTAAAATACTAATTTCTTGCCCAACAAATAACTTCCTTAAACTTAGTTTTGTTTTCCGTTAGAATTTCATTTAATGACAACTTATTAAATCCCTAAGTTATAAAATTAACTAATCTATCCCTTAAATTGGCACTAGATATTACCAAAATACCCCTGCCTCGCAACTATCAAAATAACATCTTCAAACCATATATAAAGTTATCTCTTAGTCTATTCTAGATGCAGGATATTATATATCCCTCATTCGGGCTCATAGCTATCACCAATCTAGGCAATCATGCTATATCGGCACCCACGCACTATGCGCATAGGATTACAAACATAATATCAAGCATAACATCATTATTCACAAACATTACAACATATATACAAATATGTAAATAATATAATCACTTACATCAAGTTAACCTAAACCTCGACTACACTCAATCCACGTTCAATAATCCTATAAGCCGTCCTCCAATATCATCTTTTTTGTATCCCAATAAGGTCACCCTAAAGTCCCCTAGACCTCTTAAGGATCACCAATTGATTTCAACAAGCAAAACAAACCAAATTGTAGATTTCTTCCTTGCCCATATCAAGCTTGCCCGTATCAATGCCCAAATCAAGTTGCTCATATCAGCTTGCTCATAGCAATGCCCGTATCGATGCCTGTATGGACTTACCCATATCAATGGCCGTATCGGGGATGACACGGGAAACACTATAGGTGCTACAATGGGCCCCGATGGGACCTGAAATTCTTCCCGCTACCCCTTCTTCATGCTCAAACCACTAGGCCATGGTTTTCCTATTCAAACTTGATCCCCTTTTGCCCAAAAGTAAGGTCTTTAATCCTCAAATACTATATCAATTAAGTTTGATCGATCCTATCTCAATTGTATGCAAACGTGTTCGTTCTATGTTCTTTCCATACTCCAAACTAACCCTAGACATCATAGAACGCTAAGAGAGATATATAAGGGATAGAAACACCTACTTGAAAGCTTCTGAAATCAAACTAACTCCTTCCTCATCTTTCAAAATAGTTAGGACTCTCCAAAACACGAAGGAACAATAACTAGCTCCTTAAGTCGAGCCCCCTATTCATAGAGTTGTTCCTGCATAGTCACAAGAGTTCTAATCATATCAAAATACCAATTTCTTGCCCAACAAGTAACTCCTTTAATCTTGTTCCATTTTCCATTTAGAACTCCTATTTTATGCCTTTAAATTACCCAAACACCTTTAATTAATTAAAATCTCAAATTCTAATTTACAATAAAAGCCACCTAATAGACTAATTTACCCCTTAATCACCACTAGATATTACCTAAATACCCACGTGCCATTCGGACCCTAAATCAAGTCCAAAATAACCATATTTTTGGCTAATATAATATTCCCAAACCGAATATAAGCTATCTCTTAGCTAGTTCCAGGCGCGAGATATTACAGTAGCTGAAACTGATAACAATAAAGGCAACCAACTACATCTCGGGGTAGATGAGCATGAAGAAGGCACCATATGGTATCTTGATTTAGGTGACAACAATCGTATGGCTAGTTGCAGGAAGTGTCTCACCGATTTGGACATCTCTATTGGGGGCACTATTAAATTGGGTGACGGTTCGAATGTATCCATTGGTGGTCGCGATACTATATTACTTGAGGGATACACGGGTGAACACAAGGCATTGACTAATGTATACTATATTCCAAAATTAACTAGCAACATCATCAGTTTGGGTCAACTAGAGGAGCGTGGATGCAAAGTTGTCATGAGTGAAGGCTCATTGCAAGTGTTCAATCCCAAGGGACAGTTGCTTCTTCATGTTGAAAGAACAAGAAATAGATTGTATATTCTCAATCTCTATTTTGCACGCCTTATCTCCCTAATGGATTCCCTCATTAATATTTTCTTGGAAATGGCATGCACGCTATGGACATCTAAATTTCCAGGCACTGCATAAGTTGAGTCATGATGGTTTAGTTAAAGGCCTTCCATTTATTAATCATGTGGAGCAATTGTATGAAGGTTGCCTGGCTAGTAAGCAACGGCGAACCCAATTTCTGCACCAAGCAATGTTTAGAGCAATAGGGGTATTGGAGCTAGTTCATGGAGATCAGTGCGGACCTATCACACCTTCTACTCCTGCTAATAACAAGTATTTTCTACTAATGGTAGACGGCTGTAGCAGATACATGTGGATTTCTTTATTAAAGTTCAAGGATCAGGCATTTAAAAATTCAAGGAAATCAAGGTGGTAGTTGAGGTTGAAAGTCAAAAAAAACTAAATTTTTTTGCACCAATCAAGGAAGTGAATTCAAGTCTAATGAGTTCAATGCTTATTGCAAGGAGATGTGCATCGAGAGACTCCTGACTGCCCCCCTATTCCCCTCAATAGAATGGAGTCATTGAGCGATGAAATCAAATGGTTATCACCATGGCCCGTAGTATGATGAAAAGTATAAACGTGTGCTATCAAAGTTTTAGGGAGAAGTCATCACCATTGCAGAATATATCCTTAACTGAGCACCAACCAAAAGTGTGGTTGGAATGACATCATATGAAGCATGGCACAAACGGAAGCCTGCAGCACATCACATGCATATATTTGGATTTACAGTACATATGAAATCAATAAATGGATACATCAAGAAATTTGATGCTCATAGCTCTCCAATGTTATTTATTGGATATGAAAGTGGTACAAAGGACTATCACGTATACAATCCATCCACAAATAATGTGCAAGTAACTCATGATGCTATTGTAAAACTAGGATCGACACACACACGCACGCACGCGATTGCACAAGAACACAGGATTTACGTGGTTCCCCAAAATCGGGTACGTCCACGGGAGAGAGACGGCATTTCTATTTTATTATTCTCATCTGCAATACATCACTAGGGTTTACAACAATATATATAGTTACTCTAGTCCGTACCTGCTGCATCCAATGTTCCATCAACTGAAAATTCAGATCTGTCCTTACAAACACCAATACGTATGCGATCTTTACATGACATTTACGATACAACAGAGCCTATGTATCTGGATTTATATGGTTTATGCTTGTTGAGTATAGAAGAGCCAACAATTTTTCATGATGCTGTGCAATTAGAAAGTTGGAGACATGCCATGAAAGAGGAGATTGATTTTATTCAAAATAATCATACTTGGACCTTAGTAGACCGTCCCGCTAGCCAGCAAGTTATAAGCCTAAAATAGATCTATAAAGTTAAAAAGAATGCATACAGAAATGTGGTAAAACACAAAGCACACTTAGTGGCAAAGGGCTACATGCAAAAACATAGAATCGATTTTGAAGAAGTTTTGCACCGGTCACAAGAATAGAGACAGTGAGGCTATTCATTGCTCTTGCAACTCAAGAAGGATAGTGGTTACACCATACGAATGTCAAATCTGCTTTCTTGAATGGAAATTTAGAGGAAGTGGTGTACGTGCAACAACCACTTAGATTCAAGGTGAAGGGAAGTGAACATATGGTCCTAAAATTACACAAAGCCCTCTATGGTATGAGGCAAGCCCCACGTGCCTGGAACAACAAGCTGGGCAGTGTGCTGACATCCCTTGGTTTTGAGAAAAACCAGTTTGAACATGTTGTCTATAAGAAAAATAAGGGAGAGATGCGTCTCCTAGTTGGTGTATATGTGGATATGTGGATGATCTAATAATTATTGGAAACTATGAGAAAGAAATTGAAATTCAAATGAAGAAATGTTTTAACATGAGTAATTTGGGTATGTTGAGTTATTATCTTGGCATAAAAGTGCATCAACTACCATATGGTATTTCTATATATCAGGAGGCATTTGCAAAGAAAATACTCCACGATAGTAGGATGGCAAACTGCAATTCCACTCAAATTTCAATGGACACAAGACTGAAATTAAGTAAGAACAGTGCTTCATCTACTGTAAATCAAACTATGTATAGAAATATTGTAGGCAGTCTACGTTATCTCATACATACTAGATCTGATTTTGCCTATTCAATTAGCATTATTAGTAGGTATATGAAAACCCCCACTACAGAACATATGGCTGCTGTGAAACAAATACTGAAGTATATGTTAAAGGTACAACTGGTATGGGCTATTTCTACGAGAGGAAGAAATATGTTAATATGCAATTGATGGGTTACAGTGATAATGACATGGTTGGAGATCAGTGGCACCAATCCTTGTTATATGGTTGGTAACCATAATATTTTGTAATAATTGCAAATTGTTGAAGATCGTTGTATTCTTTATTGGCTATTTAAGAAATAAGAAATGATAAGCATCACAAAAATCACTGCTTTGTTTTTTATTTTTCACGAGTGAGTTTCTGACAGCAATAATACATCAACCTCAACATCGATCCATCATGTTAAAAAGAATTCCACGTGAATATCAAAGATTAAATGAACCAAAATTTAATAAAACAACTAAATGGGCTAGAGTGTAGAGCACATACATGCAGTTACTGATAATTTTACCGAACAAATTTTATCCGAAAAAGTTACCTAAAATAAAATGCTAGCCATCAGTTACTTGCCAAGTCAACGAGGCAGTATTTTCTCACCGCAGTTTTGTTTCGTTTTTACAATATACTCTTTATACTCATTCTCCCATGGCATGGGAGTGAAAATATAATATAATAAAAAAAAATTAAAAAGTAAAAAAGAAGAAAGAAAATAAAACGCACATGACAGGAGGTTTGAGATTTGAGAGCTATTACTGTTAGCTAATAATAATCCATGGGACTCTCCGGACAACTTTCATCCTCGGAAACAAGGTCGCGGCTAAAACTAAACGGCGCCGGGACGAACGGCGGCGTGGCGCACCTCAACAGCGCCCAATTCACCCCCCGAAAAAACGGGTGGTTTTTCACGGCGGAGGCTCCCGTTGCCGCCCCCAGCCGCCGCTCCGGGTCCTTCACCAATAGCTCCGCGATCAGCTCCCTCGCCCCCGCCGACACCGCAGGCTCCTTGGGGAACTCCAAGGCTCGCGCCACGATGTTTGCCAGCGTCAGCTCGTTATCGGGGCCCTTAAACGGCGTCACTCCCAACAGCAGCTCGAATATGAAGACGCCCAGCGTCCACCAGTCCACCGCACTGCCGTGCCCCTCCCCGGACACGATCTCCGGCGCAAGGTACTCGTGGGTCCCCACGAAGGACATCGACCGGACCTCGACCGGCTCTGCCACCATCCCCGGAGGAGGGCCGCCGCGGGGCCTCGGCGGCTTTTTCCACCTCCGCAGCTTATGCTTCGTCCGGAAGCACGACACCGCGGGGACAATGCAGCTGGGGAGAATGCATGGCCGGGCGTCCATCGACCTGTTTGCGCCGCCTGGAGCGGCTGCGGCGGCGGAAGGGGAGGTTTTCCTGGAGGCGCCGATGATGTGAGCGGTGGGTTTGTCGCATTTGAGGGAGAGGTCGAAGTCGGTGAGCATGATGTGGCCGTCGGATCGGACGAGCACGTTTTCGGGCTTGAGGTCGCGGTACACTATCCCCATCATGTGGAGGTATTCCAAAACCACCACCACCTCCGCCGCGTAGAACCTGTTAGGTACCAAACATTAATTAATAAATTAATACCTGGTTTAATTATATCTATTATCTAAAACTAAACAGTTTTTTCTATAATACAATTAACGATATAAAATAAAAAGTAGTATAATAAATAGAGATTAATAATTTAAAACTAATTATGCTTCTTCTTCAACTTTCATCTAATTCAAGTGACTTTCCAAAGTAAAGAGAAAAGATATTTTAAAAAAAAAAAAAAAGTTAGTGCTTTCTTCTTCGGGTGTTTTTGTTTTCCTTTTGTGTGTGCGCGTGTCGAGACGAGCAATGGTTTTTAGGGGAACACATTAAGCCTAAGAGGATTATTAAAAGATACGAAAAGGACAGATGTGCCCCAAGCAGTGACCCAGAGATCTCGCTATATTGGACATCCGACCGCCTTTTAATCTAATCCTTAATTAAATGCACGTAATACGGGTCAGTTGTCGCTCTTTAAAACCAAAGCAATGAACCTGCTAATTAATTGTCCGAAAGTCAAAAAAAAAAAAAACTATTGTATAGATCTCCAGTACACTACCGATCGGTTAGTCAATGACTTCAGCGCAACGGACCACGTATGGTCTGCCGCACCGGATTTTTACTCTAAAAACATACCACAGTGTGGCAGTGTAACCACCCCTCTCCCCTGTACTACGTGTATGACTTCAGGTGATCAGCTGGGTCATTAGGGTGCGTTTGGCTACACATAGCCTAGGGGTCTAAAAGGCTCTGACACACTGATAGCATTTACGGGTCGACTGTTCCCTCTAACGTTAATGCCCAACAAAATGTTACAGCATGAGAGTTGAGACTGCTGTTCCCACCCCAAATGAACTCATCACCAACTACGGAAGAAGTGTTTTAAGACGAACGATTAAATTACGATTTCGATATATTAGATATTTTTTACATGTACTTACTGTTAAAAAAACAAATTAATGGACAGCGGCTGTATCCAAATTAAAAATCCCCACCCCCAGTCGGTATCTAACGTTAAATTTGGGGAAGTTTAAGGCTGGCATTAGGACGAGTACGACAGTGGCCACCCAAAAGGCCCACAGGGGGCACGTGGCGGGGTATGGTGCGGTTTCCCATTAACGACCAGGTGCGCCCACAAAACACCGGAACATTTTTTTACCAGAAAAGCGAGAGGGAGAGATGGTGACGTACGTACCTGACGGCGGGCTCATCGAAGCGTTTCGCTGGCTGGCGTTGCCGGAGCACGTGGAGGTCCCCGCCGGGGCAGAACTCCGTGAGGAGGCACCACCACTTGGGGGAGTCCACGGCGGCGTAGAGCTTGGGCAGGAACGGGTGGTCCAGCTTCTCCAGGATCTCCCGCTCCGTCGCCGCCCGTCCCTCCTTGTTCCTCCCCGCCAGCTCCTTCCTGTCCATCACCTTGGCGGCGAAGAGATGGCCCTCCGCCGACCGTAACTCGGCGAGGTAGACGGCGCCGATGTCGCCGGCACCCAGGCGGCGGAGGAAGCGGAGGCCGGGCAGGGTAACCGCCGATCCGGCGCGGTAGACGGCGTCCGAGAGGGGGTCTCCTGAGCGGCGGGGGTAGTGGCGCTTGGCGGCGGCGGCGGAGATGGAGGAGGAGACGGCCGTGAGGGTGGTTTCTGAGCTGGATCTGGCGCTGGGGTTGGCGATTTCGGTGTTAGTGGTGGCGGTAAGGGTTGAGTTGAAGCTCATACACTGAAGGTCGTCCACGAGGTCGTCCACCCATGGCTCCATCAATGTGTGCTTCGGCGGAACTGCTGGGTTGTGTTTAATTTGTGTTTGGGCTGAGCAGCTAGCTGAGAGTCTGGAGAGAGAAGAGGAAGGCGCTTCACGTTTTGAGGTGAGGGAGGGAGGACGACAGTTTTTTCTTTTCTTCTTAATTTATTTAGTTATTTAAAGGGTCACTTCACTTCACGTTTTGACGTTTTTGAGGTGAGGGACAGTTTTTAAAACATTAAAAAAAAAAAAAGTTTTCTTTTATTGTGACTTTTTTTTTGGTCCTCTCATGTGCGTGTCCTGGGAGGTTATTGGGCCACATCGTGGGCCTTGTTGGGCAAAAATAAATCTGCATGGTTGGATATAGCAAATATACACCAGGATTAATAATAATCACGCAATAATATAAAAAAGCTGGCTTTTCTTGAAACCATGATATACACTCTGGATCTGGTAAATGCCCGAATCTGAAACATTGTGATTTCAATCTCATTGTAATCAAGTAAGTTTATGACCACGCTAATCCCAAGCAAGGAAGGTCTGGTATTGAAATTGTTTCCTCGGAATCATTTTAAGTCCACGCTAATCCCAAGCAATGGATGGTAATGATATGTATTGTTTTTTTAACTAACATGATCGTAAAAAATTGATGAAATGTGACAATACTCGACTTCTTTCTTTCTCTCTCTCACTCTCTTTTTTAAGATTGGCCTGACCGTGTTTAATGGGCACAAACAATCTTATATTTTATATTTATCCGTTTTCTTTTCTTTTATTATCAGGAAGTATTATTACAATTATGATTGAGCAGGTGTGGCAAACTGTAGGCCACCGGTCACTGACAATCAAAAGCTAAAAAGGACGGTTGGCGGGGCATGCCTTCATTGCCTTGTCTCAATCATTGATGGAGAGGTGAAAAGGGTCGAACCAAAATCATACAAGTTATTCAATCTGTACCCACATTTGTTGTTACTAGCTCGGTTTTTCTTCTCTTTCTTTTTTTTCCTCTTGTTGGTTTGTTTTTCTGAAGTTTGTGGCTACAAACAATAGCAATGCGCCAAATGGAAGACGTTTGTTTGTTTTTTTGAAGTTTGTGGCTACATACAACGATAGCAATGCACCAAAAGAAAGATGCCAAAACTCAAATAAGATATGTTTTTATATACCAGAAATAACTTCGACGCTATAGATGTGGATGTATAAAAGTTCGCATTGTGAGAGCACCATGCGTGTTGACTCTTGACGCATGGGTATCCGTCACTTTGTTTGCTTTGTTTATTGCTGCCCCGGACTCTGCTATCAAGTGGATGATAAAAAATCAATCAAAACCGACCAATTAGATTGAGCTAAATCACGTAAGATGAAAATATACTGTTGATTTGGTTTATTTGATTTTAAATTTAAAAAAAATAATATATTTCAATTATTTAGAATTTAGCCAATTTAAAAATCAAAATAATTAAATATAATATAATATATATTTAAAAAATTTATTTATATCTCTCTTATTTAGGTCATTTTTTTCTTGAAATTGTACCAGAAAATTAACATTATTACATTTGTATAAACATTAATGAACAGATCGAGAGTCTTAATGGTGGATAAATTGACTCTTGTTGATGTCACATATATTTGTATCATATCTAGCCAATGCACTCTAAATTATTAGACTGTTATTTTCTACTTTGGTGGTTCTGCATTAAGCGTTAATGGTAGCCAAAGCCGATGAACTGAGTTGAACCAAAAGCTAATAATTTTCTACCAATCGAAAGTCTTCAGTTCAATTTAAAAATACTATATAAACTGACTTAACCAATTGATGCTCACCCCTACTACTAAGGATATCAAAAGAAAAAAAAAAGAAAAAAAAACAAAGAAGATGCTTGTATGGGAATAAGGCCGGTCCTAAAGAATTGAGTGCCCTATGTAGGGTAAAACAAATGCCCCTATTAACTTTTTTTTTGCAAAATTTTTGTTATTGGACCTTAAAAAAATTGAATCTCATGCCACTTTTCCTTTTCTAATTTTTATATTTCTTATCATGTAAAAAGAGAAAATTTACAAAATTTTATTCACCCCAGGAGCAGTCTAAGACTGAGCACTAAAATGAATAGATAACTAGCACCAATAATATCTAATTATAGCTAGTGGTATTTGGTATAAGGATCTAGACCTCCAAATATGTCAGTCTAGATTACAAAACATATATCACACTTCAAACAACAAGTTTGGTGAGTGGAACACAAAAAGGGAATAATAATAAAAGATATATACTTAGTAGTTTACATCAATTTTTTGTTACTACCTTGTGGTAATTCAGTGCAAGCATTTACAAACCACCTATATTTATACATCACCTCTACAATATAATGAACAATTATATTATTACACCCTAAATGTGAGATTTTCCTTAAAGCCACATAAGTGAGCCCCCATGTCTACACTCAAAAAGCAAATATTTACAAAATTATTTGTAAAATCTATAAGCTTTCAAAGTAAGTTGGTTATTGTTGGTCCCGGGAAGCCTAGAGGGGGTGAATAGGCTCTTTTAAAACTCTTTCTAACTCTTTTGGCACAACACTAATTTAGACTGAAAGATTAAAATAATGCAAATGACAGTTTGATAATGGAAGTAATTTGTATTATTATGAAAAGATAATTACAAGAAATTATATAGCAGATAAAGCTGTTTGCACTAGCTTGAATCTACTAGAAGAATATCTCTCTTTTACAGTAGTACTCTTTTACAATTACGCACACACTGACCAAAGTATAGTTCACGCGCACGTACAAGTATGTTTATAGACATCCTAAGATGACATTCTTGGAACAGAACATCTTGGCTGCTGAGCTTTATTAATGATCTTCTCGAAAAGATCCTCAGTATTAATGCTGCGGATGTGGAGCTCAAGATATTGGAAGTATAAATGAATTAACTTCGTTTCGTATAGTTCCAAGAGCATTGAGGTTCGCTCCATGTATCCGTATGATCCACGTGTAAGATGCCTTAAATGTCTTCAATAGATTTTTATTCTTACATCGGGACACAGCGAGCTAATGAGTTTGAATGCGCAAAGATAATAAGGATAGAAGTTGGAGCAATATCATCTTACTCTGTTGAAAGGTTCCTTACTCTGTCTTAAGAGAGTGCTTAGATCCTTACTCCGCGTTAGTAGTTGCTTACTCCATGTCAACTAATTACTCGGATCCTTATTCCGTAGCAAGGTTCCTTACTCTGCGTTAGAGAAATACTCGAATTCTTTACTCTGTGTCAGTGCTTCCTTATTCCGTTTGAGAGCAAACGCTCGGATGGCTTACTTTGCATCTTTTTTCCTTAGTCCGTGCGAACAAAGACTTGGGTCTTTATTCCGCACAAGTCCTTCCTTACTCCGCGTGAGTATAAGACTCGGATTCCTTACTCCGCATCTTCTTGTCCTTAGTCCGCGTGAGTGGAAGACTTAGTTCCTTATTCCGCAATAGTGCTCTCTACTCCATGCGAGTTGTAGACTAGGATTTTTATTCCATGTCTTTGTGACTTCGTCCATTCGAGTAAGGACCCAGATCCCTTAGTCCATATCTTCTAGTACTTAGTCCGCGCTAATAATTCTTACTCTGTATCTTGTGATAACTTAATTATTTACCAAGTCAATTGACAACACTCACGTTGGTCTGGATCAGGATTATGTATCCTGTCATTAGCTTTACATTCACGAGTGTAGATTCAGTTTAATTTATCTTCTGTAACAAGTTAGAATAGACATTGAAAAATATCAAACCAAATTACATAGGGTTTTATCCGCATCATCTAAATTTTGGGCTCGATCCAATAGTTATAAATATTAAGTGACATCTAAGAGTGAATAATATAATTAATATGAATGATATCTTATATTTGGGAAGACTATAATATAAGTATATAAGTTATCCCCATAATTATAAAAATTGTGTCAAGGCAATAATATAGATTACAAATTCATTTTTTAATGTTTTGTTGGTACTCAATCAATCTAGGTTCAATTGCTTATTGATTTTAAAATTTTCCAAACCAAAACCCTAATAAATATTCTAATTGAACTGGAAAACAAATAAAAGAATACAGGAAAAGAATAAAAGAAAAAATGAACAGATGAAAGCAATCATTGCATAACACATTAAATGAAATTTCTCAATTGGAAACACTACAAGGAAAAACCTTAGTAATCTAACAAAGACAATAACAAAACTGAATAAATAAAGAACAGAAGCACCCAAAATATGTGTTTCGGTCAATGACCTACGTCCATGGGCGAAAGTGTTTGAGTATGAGTTTTTATGATTTAGAAGCTTAAATATTTGAATTTTGTCCAGAAATGGCAAATTCCCAAGTTATGCAGTGACGTGGTCGAATGAAAGGGGTTTGGTCGACTGAACTAGGTATTTTGATTGACTGTTGCCTAGTTTGGTTTATCAAATTTTTGATCAACCATTTGATCGGCCAAAGTGTTTTATTAGACTAAGGTGGTCGAGTGAACCAGAGTGGTTGAGTGAGATGGGGTCTACTAAATTTGGGTCGACCAAGGCCTATTTTGAGAGGTTTTAAGCCGTTTTTCTCTGTTTTCTTTGGGGTTTGATTCCCAGGCTTTGTGGACAGTCTAGTAGGGGAAATTAAGGGCTGTGAGCCTATGAGTTGAGGGGACTTGAGAAATCTAGCATATCTTATGTTGGAATACTGGAATGGGGTTAACGATTAACCGCAGCGGAAACGAATTTTAAAAATTTTATTCCAGCAAACAAACAGCAGGATCTAAACATGAATCAATTCGTTTAATTTTGCAAAGAGAGAAAAGAAGAAACCAACCTGAAGAACGGTAAAGCTAGAACCCTCTTCTTTTCCCTCCAAGAACGAACTCACGATCCGCCTTTGATCGTCCTCGCACCCTGGATTCAACCACCAAATAGCCTTCTCTGCTATTCACCTTCTCAAGGAGTCAGGGTCGTGGCACCCTTGGATCAAAGAACAGAACACCACCTCCGCTAGGGTTGGCCGTCACCTGTCTCTCTCTCTCTCTCTTGGCGTCAATGATCGCACACGCACACACTTTAACCTAGGAGGCTATGCATCTATTTATAGACCTAGGGTTACCCCCGTGCTATTACGCATACGCCCCTTTAGTTAAATAATAATAATACATATTATTTAAACTATTTAAATAATATAATTATTACGCAACAAACTAATTAAATAAATATATAATATTATTTATTTATCAAATAAATAAATAATATATTTATTCATTTAATCACATTAAATGGATAAAATATTTATTATTATTTATTTAATCTAATTAAATAAATAACCATGTGATATATATTTAACTCTTAAATATATATTAACACACGTTAATTAATTAGCTCTTAAGCACAACCAAGAGAATTAACTCACAACGATCCAATACTCCATACAAGAATAAACGATGCTAGCAAGAGGGACCAAATGGACCCACTTAATCGAAGCTCCAATAAATAATATTTAATTAATTAATCTCATTAATCAATTAAATCATTATTTATTAGTTTTAGTCCGAGCCACGATCGGGACTAAAACGCACTCTAAGATCAAGCGATATGATTACAAGAATCCATAATAAATTATTTGTCCATCGATATAACGATTGCCATGTGATATGATCCTCCACTATGATATTCATAATTAGAGACAGGTATCAATAGATTCGTTAACCTCTCTAATTATATTTTTATCCATGTGTTACCATTAATTCTCTAATGGGCGACCTATTCATGATCCAATCATGAATTAGGATTTATAATAAATTATATCTAATATAATTACAAGCGCTTGATTCACCCAAGAATCCCGAATTAAACAACATGGGAATATCATTACTCTTCGTATAACGAAGCATGGATTCCATGCACCGACTTGACGCCTCCCACTATCTATAATATTATATCTCCAAGATATCGAGGTATTTGAAGCACTAAGCCTCTCACTCATTAATAAGTCAAAAGACATAAATTATAGACATGAGTTAATCAAACGGCTGGATTAAGATCAATTCATAAATCGCTATCCTGCGATAGAATCTAAAATTCTTCATACAATGCAACGGATATTAGTGAAGAACTTATTCTATCATGGTCTGTTCAATATGTATAATTACATACTGGCACTACTATTTGTAAACTCTTTACAATGATCCTAGATTAGATCACTCCCACTATGGAAATAGTCAGACCACAATCTTATCGAACAGGCATCCCAAACTCTATTCACCGATTGTGAACCAATTTTTACTTAGTCTAATTAGTGGATCTATTGTATGTGTTACACACATACCCGTAATAGACTTTGATAAGTAATGGGATGTTATGATGCTCCCCACATAAGAAAGGAATAATGCAATCTAATAAATATTTAAACAAAATATATTTCAATTAATCGAAATAGTCTTTACATTATTAGGATTACACATTGCTTTATATAGACTATCCTAACAATCTCCCACTTGCATTAAAGCAACCGTGTCATATCCCGAATTCCCAACCTCTCAAGGTGTCCATCAAAAACTCTAGAAGGAAGAGTCTTTGTAAAAGGATCAGCAGGGTTGTCCTCCGATGCTATCTTGCATACTGACACGTCACCGCGCTCCACAATGTCTCTGATGAGGTGAAACTTCCGTTCAATGTGTTTTCCCCTTTGATGGCTTCTTGGTTCCTTACTATTTGCAACCGCACCACTATTGTCACAATAAATGGTCATGGGTTGCTCAAGGTTAGGGATAACCTCTAAATCCCTTAAGAAGTTACGGAGCCATACGGCCTCTTTGGACGCCTTCCGAAGCCGCCACATATTCGGCTTCCATAGTAGAGTCAGAAACACAAGATTGTTTCACACTCCTCCAAACTATAGCTCCACCATTCAAAGTGAACACAGAGCCGATGCTCAGCCACATAAGAAAGCAGAATAATGCAATCTAATAAATATTTAAACAAAATATATTTCAATTAATCAGAAATAGTCTTTACATTATTAGGATTACACATTGCTTTATATAGCACTATCCTAACATCTTATTGTGTTATATGTAAGTTTGAAATGTGCATTAGAGGTTTTGAGATATTTATGCTTGTCATACCCCGGATTTCCAACCCGAGGAAACCGGTTTGCAACTTCCCTTTACCCACCCGGCGGGTAAAGGGTTGATATACAATCAAATATCTATACAGGACATCGTACACATCCACAACAGATATTCTCAGACGAAATCAATTATCTTTATTAAGCACAAACCAGAATATATGTATACAAGCCAAACAACTTGCCTATATTACAATTAAATTCCTTATTACAATATTTCCCCACTAGGGTTACATAAATTCCTCAAAATCACAAGAAGAAAAATATACAGCAAATAGAATCTCATACTGTCACGCCACGGATTTTCAACCCGAGGAAACCGGTTCGTGACTCCCCTTTACCCACCCGGCGGGCAAAGGGTTGATATACAATCAAATATCCATGCAGGACATCGTACACATCCACAACAGATATTCTCAGACGGAATCAATTATCTTTATTAAGCACAAACCAAAATAAATGTATACAAGCCAAACAACTTGCCTTTATTACAATTAAATTCCTTATTACAATATTTCCCCACTAGGGTTACATAAATTCCTCAAAATCACAAGAAGAAAAATAAATAGCAAACAGAATCTTCCACCTTGGGGTTCCACCTAACTCCTGTAGATCCCTGAAAGAAAACACATCACAGTAGGAGGGGTGAGCAATCACAGCTCAGTAGGGATCATGTCTCCCCAACCCATCCCATGCTCCTAGCTTCTACATGAGAACATGCACAAGTGTAGTATAGTGACAATAAGATATAAGCAGTTTATAATCCAGTCAAGCGCCCACATAAGTCACAGAACAAGAATAACCTTTTCCACAGCCACACAGGCTAACATAAACAGCCCCGGGCTTCCACAGCCACCGGGTTCCAAAACAGTCCCGGGCTTCCACAGCCACCGGGTTTCCAAAACAAGCACACAACACACTTAGCCACACAGGCATAACATCGAACACATAGCGTGCACACATTCACATGCTCTCAAACTTAGTAACACAGACATAAAACCAAACACATAGCATGGACACATTCATAGGCTCACTGTAAGGACCCGTATTCTGGGACATGAGGAGTTAATCGCAGTTTTGCCTTTTGGAGTACCTAATTGTTGGGTTTTGAGGAGTTTTATTTCGACACACATTGACTATAACACCTTGTATGATTATGAGGAAGCTTGAGGCAAAATTTGAGCCCAAGAGGAGGTGCCCGCGACAATGCCCACGACAATGGTTGTAACGGCCAGAGTTATTTTTGCATAAGAGCCTTCCTGACGTTATTCTAAGGCTTGGGGAAAAATCCTAGGGAATTTGGAGGTGCCCGTGACAATGGCCTTTGTCACGTGCAACCTCCATTAGCTTGGTTTTGTGATCCTTGTAACTTTTCCCCAAAGAACCATGTTGAAATTATGGATATCTTGTCCTATATGGATGTTAGAAGGTTGTAGTGTGTATCAAAACTACGTCGTTTTGATGCTGGGCTTCATTTAATCAAAACTACATCGTTTTGATGTTATAGTGATTATATAAAGAGGTGGAGCTCTAAGGATTCGGTTCTTCTTTTCCTGAAACCCTTGCAGCTGTCACATATAGAGAGAGAAAGAGAGAGACGGCCAGAGAGAGAGGGAGAGCTTCTAGTCCTTGTTGCGGAGGGGATTTCCGTGGTTGGGCGGCGTTTGGTGTGGAAGCAAGAGGGTGCAAGGTTCTTGAGGTAGGGATTCCGTCCTTCCTAATCCTTCTCTGTCTTAGAGTATTTGTGGTTTATACATGCTTTTATATATATATATATATATATATATATATATGTAAATCCATATAGGTGTGATCTCCTACATGGATGTTGGCCTTCAATGGCATATTGGTTGTGATTCTGATGTTTGGGATTGGGCTGGAAATCGTTGGATTGTCTATGCCTATTATGTGTTTGATAGTATGCCTGTGTGGCTATGCCCATTATGTGTTTGATAATATACCTGTGTGACTAATGTATGTTACGTGTTTGGTTTTAAGCCTGTGTGGCTGGTGTTTGTTTTCTGTAACTGACTATGATGGCCTATGTGAATCTTGTTTGAGATTTGTTGAGGAGATAATTGATAACCTGAGTTTTGAGGACTGGAATGTGTTGAGAATGCTGAGTTACAATCATGTGTTTGAGATATGCTTATTGAGTTGCACTACCAAGTTGTATTGAGTTGAGATCTGTTGCTGAGTTGTATTGCTGAAATTGATTGAATTGTTGATTGAGATTGAGTACCCAAATACATGCGGGTTGAACTGAGTTATGGGCCAGGCACAATAGTTGGACCCTTTGAGATTTGGCCAGGACTGCGGTCCTGAGTCTCGGTGTAGCACTCACGACGGTGGGCTAAGTCTGCACCCATTCCTGAGGGTAGGTATGGCGTCCGAGGAGGTGATGGCCATATCTGACTCGGGTGGAAAATGTTGCATTGGTGACCATGCAACATTTGCCTGGATGTGGTATGTCATGTCGCCGTGGTGGCGGGGTGTCCTCTGCCCTCCAGTGTGGGCTCAGGTAAATGGTGTGTTACTGGGTGATGTTTGCTGCTTTAGCTTTAGGCACTACACAAGCACAAGCATACACTTGTCATGCATATTGTAAAGTGGGACGGGTCTGGGGAGACTGGAACCCTACTGAGCTATGGTTTGCTCACCCCTCCTATAAACTGTTCTTTTACAGGGTCTAGCAGGCGGTAGGTGAAAGAGTTGTGGTGGTAGGCCACTGAGGCTGAAGACTATGTTGGTTTCATTGTTTTTGTTTGTGGATTTCTGTTTTATGGTTTGGATTATTTGTAAACAGAGCACATTGTGGTTTGATGAGAGTTTTTTTCCCAATTGAGTTGTAATGAACTTTGAGCCCCTTTGAAATGTAATAAATTGAGATGTAGTTATTGTTTGATTTGTGGTTGTGTGCATGGTTTGGGGGCAGGAGCACGTCCTATGGCATGTTAGCCTGGTTGAACAAGTTTGGGACAGCACCCGTGTCATAAGTCCTTTTTAGGTGCTTGCACCAACCCTTTGACCCTTCGGGTGCGGGCATGGACAGTCACTACCCATTTCCAAGTGAAAGGAAATTGGGGTGTGACACTCACAAACTCAGCCACACAGGCATAAAAACAAACACCAAGCATACATAATCCCCGGCCACACGGCCATGTATACAAATATCCAAGCAAAATACGCCATTGAAGGCCAACATCCATATAGGAGATCACACCTATATAGATTTACATATATATATATCCAGAAAATACAACGAACTGCCTGTCATAAGGCCAAAACCCTGGGATAGGTTCAAGGAGGAACATAACCCTTACCTCATGAAGATCCTCCTTGCTCTTGCTTCCACGTTAGATGCCGTCCACCCACGCGAGTCACCCCAGCAGCAGCGCTCAAGAACTCTCTCTCTTTCCCTCTCTCTCTCTCTCTCTCTCTCTCTCTCTCTCTCTCTCTCTCTGCGACGGCTGCGGTGGTTGACAACAAAAACCCTAACCCTAAAACAAAGAGAGCTCCTCCTTATATAGACCTCACTTATCAAAATGACGTAGTTTTAATAAATGAAATCCACCATCAAAACGACATAGTTTTGATAAATGAAACACACCATCAAAATGACGTAGTTTTGATAAATGAAACACACCATCAAAATGACGTAGCTTTGATAAATGAAACACTCCCTCGAAGACTTGTAGAACACTACCTCGAAGATCAACGCCTCGGAGCCTTGTAGTTACATCCTTGAAGATCGCTGGAAATGTGGCCTCAAAGATCTGTCTCGAAGATCAAACCTTCGACCATCAAACCTTCGAACTTCGACCCTCGGTCTTTGACCCTACGACCCAAATCTTCGGGTCTTCCACCTTTCGACCCAAGCATTCGCCCAGGGTACTGTTCATCTTCGTTCCAGCTTGTTCTTCTCAAAACACGGGTCATTACAATGCTATAATATGTTTTTGAGTATTTCATATGATACCATGATTCAAATTGTGTGTTGCATGTGATGTTGTTTTTTGTGAGCATGAGATGACTTGCCATAAAATGAGGCATGAGATGTCATTATGCCATTTGTAAATCATGAGATGCCATTGTGGTGTTTGTAAATCATGAGATGCCATTGTGATATTTGTAAGCATGAGATGCCATTGTGAGATGTGTACGCATAAGATGCCATTGTGATTTCTAAGCATGAGATGCTATGCTATATGAACCTTAGCATGAGGTGTCATTATGTGTATGGCATTGGGTCTGTAGTATTGGAATATTGCTGGCACCTGAGAGGCATGGCTTGTAATGGGGGCCCAAAAGGCTAAAGAATGATGAATACTATTGCACAATAATAACTACTAATGTGATTGTTTGGGTCAGGTGGGACATGACACGAACACATGCCTACATTGTACATATGGATAGAACACGAGTTGGGATGGGTTGGGAGACATGATTCCTACTGAGTTGTGGTTGCTCACCCCTCCTGTTGTTTTTGTCTTTGTTTATTCCAAGTGTTTACAGGAGCTAGGAGGTTCACCAGAGGTGAAGATCTTGTATGTATTTGTTTGTTTTGTTAGATTGAAAAACTATGATGAAACCATGTGGGGGGAAGAACATGTATGTATGTGTGTTTGTACTATGGATTGAAATGAGATTTCTGCATATGTGTGATATGGTTTAGTAACGGCACCTGTGCTAAGGTCCTTTCTTGGTGTTATCACTAATCCCTTGGGGTACACATGGAGGGACATACCTGATCAACATGGTTCTACTTGAGCCTTTGAGGTGTACTTGGGGTAGTCCAGTTGTGGTGTAGGTGTGCATGTATGGATAGGCACTAGTTTGCATTGAGAATGTGAAACTAAATTGGTATGCTATGTGTTATGACATGATGAATAGTTTGTGTGTGTACCTGTGTGATAACATGTATGTGTGCCTTTGTTATCCATGATGTGTGACTTGTGTGTGACTTAGTGACATGTGTTATTTGTGTGTGCGGGCGTGAACCATATGTGTGTTTGAACCATATGATGGGGATGAGCTATTGAACCCTTGTTTCTCCTTGTGTAGTGAGAATGCCTCTGCGGAGGGTACCGCGTGCATTTGAGGCAGTCGGTGATACGTCTTCTGCCCATGAGGGGTAGGATATGGGGCCAATCACTGGGGGGAGTGAGTTGTTGGCACATTTAGTGGCCCAAATGGGAGTATTAAGGGATACCATTGGGGAGGGAGTGAGGACAACAGTGCCCCGTGAGTTAGCGACACAGTAGGTGGTTCCACCACCACCATCCCAAGAGGAGGAGTCCCAGCATGAGGATAGGGTTCTGTGCGAGGCAGTGGCAACCCGACATGTTGATGAGGACGTGGTCACGAGGTTCCAAAAGGAACAACTGAGTAAGTTCTCGGGAGGAAGTGATCTAGTGGTTGCGGAGCACTAGCTGAGACATATTAAGCACAAATTCTCCTTTATTCTACCGCGAGAGGAGGGTAAGGTGAGATTGACAGTCTGACAGTTGGAGGGTGAGGCCCTCGAGTGGTGGCTTAGTGTTACTGGGAGCCGTGATGTGCAGTTGATGTTGTGGGATGAGTTCCTTCAGTTATTTCATGATCAGTTATTCCCTGAGTTTGTGAGGTGGCAAAAGAGGGAAGAGTTTGCTGGTCTGAGGTAGGGGTCAAGGACAAAGCCTGGGTATGAGCGGGAGTTCAGAAACTTGAGTAGGTTTGCCCCAGAGACCGTGGCGAGAGATAACCTAAAGACCAAGAAGTTTACTTTGGGCCTAAGGCCTGGTCTTAAGTAGAGGGTTGAGATGTTCTGTCTGAGGACATATTTAGAAGCAGTTAAGATGGCCCGTATTGTTGAGAGGGGTCTCGACGAGGGGAGACATACTCATCAAGGGTGGCAGCTGCATAGTGGGTCTGATCGAGATGGTAAATCAAAGAGGCCCACGATAGTGAAGGAGTAGTGGTTTCGTGCGAGACAAGGGTCAGGCTCTAATAGTACCCGTGAGGTCCCACCTTGGTGGGAGACAGGGGGTTTGACCGGCGGTCCACAAGGAAGTTGTTTGTGTTGTGGGGATCTAGGACACTGGAAATAGGCATGCCCCGAAGACATTTGACATGCGACGTCCTCGATTTCAGAAATTCAAAACCGAACACATGACTTCCCCATGCCTATACCCGAAGGGTCAAGGGGTCGGTGATAAGCACCTATGAGGGACATAGAAAGCGGGTGCTGTCCAAATTCCCTATACAACATACATCCTAGGTATGAAAGTACGTTTCCAAAGCCAAACTAATATAAAGTATGTTAATAAAGTCATCACACAAACCAATCAATTCATTATAACTGTCCATGGAACCTTGTCCGAGAAAATAAATTTTAACAAAAATAACATTTAAACAAGTTCATACATCAAGTAAATAACTTCATTGAGCTGCATAATCTAACACTAGCTCCAATCAACACCTAGAGAAAAAAAATCAACGAGTAGGGGTGAGCACAAAGCACAGTAGGTGAACTATCACTCCTCACCAACTCCCAACAATGAACTCCTAATACTACATGCTTTGTGTAAAAGTGTATATGTGTAGTGTTGAGCCATAACATAAACACAGTATTAGTCAAATTCGAATAAGCACAAAAAATATAACGTATCAATTTATAGAAATAATTCACAATATATATAAATCACATCTACCAATTCAGTAATACAAACATGACTTCCCCTCTTCCAAGCTCAAAGCCAATTACCACTCTGGGCAAAGCAACATCATGGCGTACCCCTCATCCGAGATCATAGTCATCGTCAGCCTAGGCGATCATGCCACATCGGCAACTATACCCTATGTACATAGGTCCACAAACACAATATTCATTACAGCAAAACATCTCACATAAACACAATATCTAGTACAACAAATCAACACATAACGTGTTCTCAATATAAAAAGCAGACGTAAACCCCAACTATCACAATAAAAATCACATTACAATCCTCAAGTGATCCTTAGGGTTCCCCCTAAAGGTTACGAGCTCTAATTCCCATTGGCAAACCAAAGAAAGCAAAACAGGCTGCTAAAACAGTGCAGATTCTGTCCCACCTTTGGAAAATCATAACTAATTCTACAGAACTTTGATTTGCTTATGATATCTACCGTTTCGAAGGGCTTTTAATTGAATATCCAAATAAAATATAAAACAAATTGTACGTAGCGATGCTTGCCACGTGCAGAGCTATTTTCCCAGTTTTGCTTTCAACTTCGAAAAATCATAACTATTTCCACATAACTCCGATTGGCCTATAAAATATACCATTTTGTAGCTATTTCAACTCTATATACATTAAAAATATAATAAAAATAAAATAAGGTAAAAAAAAGTACATGTGCCAACACACCACGTGCATCACCACGTGTAATGCTACGTGCACCGCCATGTGCACACCTTGCACATCCCCTTGCCTTGTATCTAGGGATGGCAATGGGACAGGTTTGGGATGGGTCACCCCTATCCCGAACCCGTCTCGTTTAAGAAACCAATATCCCAAACCCGACCCGAACCCGTTTAAGCTGACCCGAAACCCGTCCCATTAGGGTCGGGGCGGGGCGAGTACCCGTTAAACCCGGTATTTTACCTTATATATACGGGTTTGGGATGGATTATCCCACCCCGAACCCACCCCGAATCCTAACCGGGTCGGAGATACCCGTCCCAAACCCGCCCCAAACCCGATTACACTTATCCCAAACCCATCCCATTAGGGGCGGGGTGGGGCGGGGCGGGGCGGGTACCCGGTATAACCTGCCCCATTGCCATCCCTACTTGTATCCAACTTCCGTTATGTGCACTGCACGTGCATGTTGATACGTGCACCCCAAACATGCCATTCCATGTAGTCACTATTTAATTTGTTGACCTACTTGTGTACGAGCGATGCGTCGCTTAGTTCACATGATAAACCATGATCAACTTTCCAAATCTTAACTCAATCCCTAAGCCTAAAGGTAGGTTTTTAAGCCTCAAGACATTCTATCAATCAAGTTATCTTATACAGATAATAAGTTACTAACCTTAACATAATTATTCTGTTTAATTTCACAACTCTAAGCCCTATCTCAATTACATGCAAACTTGTTCATTCTAAGTTCTATCCTTAATCAAATCAACCCTATTTGTCATTCAATCCTTAAAAAGATAAGGAAAGATAGAATGACCTATCTCAAATATTTCAGAAGTCGGACTAACTCGCTGGAACTTAGAAACGCCCTAAAGCTTCAACCTTTCTCTTCCATCATTCTTTCCCTACTAGAACAGCTAAGGCTCTCTGATCGGGGGGATTTATACCCCATTTTTAGGGCCATTTTGGGTACATTTTCATACTCTTTTGATTCATTTATTGCTCAATTGTCCTACTTTATCATATTTTCATGCCCTAACCCAGAAAAGAGGATTTCTTGTAGTTTTTGTGGTATTTTTGCTATATTTTGATAGGAATCCAAAAATTAAGGAATAATTCACCAAATTCACAGAAGGAAGAAAGAATACCAAAGACCTAAAGTTCACAACGCCCAAATCTCAAGTTGGTCGGGTGAAGGTCGGGTGAAGCTCATACTTCAGGGATGGCTTTGCAAGAACACATTGAAGCTTTTCTCCTTCTGGTCGGGTGAAATCCGAGGTCATTTGGAGGTGGTCGGGTGAACCACTCTTCACCCGACCAGGTCGGGTGAAGCTGATTTTGCACAGGAAGACTCTCCAAGCATCATCGAACATAACTCTCTTCTAGTCAGGTGAAATTTGAAGATGCTACGATGTGGTCAGGTGAAGAATTCTTCACCCGACCAAGCTCAAATTCCGGCGATAGACTTCTTATTTTTGAAGATCACTTTTTCCCTTCTGGACCAAAATCATTTGAGTGAAGGACAAGCACCAAGCACTCAGGTCAAAGAAGAATTAATTGAAGAAATTTGAATTCAAATGGGTGCTTTGTATTTGGATTAAAGTCTTTTATGGGGATTAAGAGGGGGATTTATATTATTTTCAAATTCAAAAATAGGGAGTTACATGAGAGTTAATATGGGATAATTATTTGGAGGAATTATGAAAAATAATGGGAATTCAAATTCAAAAATTCAAATATAGCCTTGGGAGGCTATAAAAGGGGAGTGGATCCTTCATTTGTAATCATCCAGTGATCCAATATTCATACAGTTCTCTTTCATTCTACATCTCCATTCCTCACCTAGAGTAGAGATAGGGAGAGAGAAGAAGGCTTGGGGTATCTCTTGGAGTTTGAAGACAATCTGCTGGGAAAAGAAGATCAACCTTGGAATTCTTGGTCTAAATAGGCAAACTATCCTTTTTGGTTTTTCTAATCCATGCTCTGTAATTTTGTTGTTTTCAATTTAACTATGGAAGCTTAAAAACCCCTGATTGGGGTTAAGATGGAGTTTGATGTAATAAATTAAATTGCAATGTTTTAGTTTAATCTTCTTCACTTGTAAGTGTTTATTGAATATTTTGGGTTGAAATATAAAATGGACTTGATCACTTTATTTTATCATATTAGGTATTTATGTGAAGGATTGAAAAATGAAGCATAATTACTAGAAAAAGCAAAATAATCAAACTAGGGGTTGCATAATTTGTGAAAACCAGTGTAAAACCTAGGATACCAAGTTAAGAGTAGGTGTGGTGCCTGGTCTAGACTAAACAACCCAAATTTTAAAGGGTCACCCGTCCCCCATGCTAGGGTGTACACACGGATTATGGCACTTGAAAAAGGCTAATTCATGCATTAGAGGTTGGGTATTAAATATTGTCACAAGGAAAGAATTAGATTGAACTAAGACATATTCTTGGGAAAAATACATCAAATGAAATCTTAACTCCAATCACCTTTATCAATCGAACTTATCTCTACTCAAAAACTGCATTTCCATCTCTCACATATTTTCAAAAATCAATTGTTTTAAATTCAATTCTGTTTTTAATTATTTTCACTCAAAAATCCCTTTATAAGCTGGTTAAAATTTCCAATTCTACATCCTTCCCTTGGGTTCGATATCCAGACTTAAAAATCCACTTTATTACTTGTCACGATTTGTACACTTGCAAATCCACGATCAAGTTTTTGGCGCTGTTGCCAGGGAAGACATCATTAAAATAGGAAATTCTTTTCTAGCTTCAAACTTTATTTTTTCTGCCTGATATATTCTTGGATATAGTTTTTGTTTGTGACAGCAGCCAGGTTTATGAGTCGAAGGTCAAAGAGCATAGACATCCCCTTCGATCCTGAACCTGAAAAATCGTTCTGAGCTCGGGTACGACAACTTAAGGAAGTATTTGAGCAGAGGATGGCGAACTCAAGCCAAGAACAACCCAGAACATCGGAAGGAGAACGGTTGGCCGAATTAGACCTACTATTCCACGAAGAAGAGGCAAAATCCCATCCTCAACCAAGGCCAATCATGGACGAAGCTTACATGGACAATAGACCTGTCCGGGAGTATATTACTCCTGACACCAGGCACATACACAATCTAATCGACCCACCCGAGATCACTAGGGCAAATTTTGATTTCTCTCCTCAATTAATCAACCTAGTGACTCAGCACAGATTTGCCGGGCTACCCACAGAAAATCCTTATACACATCTCTCAAGATTTAATCAAATCTGCCGCACGATCAGAAAGCAAGGGGTGCCCAAAGATACAATCAAATTAAAGATGTTCCCATGGTCTCTACTAGACAATGCACTACGCTGGTTTAACTCCTTTCCAGACCATTACTTCACTAACTGGGGGGACTATGCTCAAGAATTCTTATCATAATACTTTCCCCCAGGAAAATTATCTAAGCTGAGGAGTCAGATTACTGCTTTCTCTCAAGGAGTGGGAGAAAATGTTGGAGAAGCATGGGAACGCTTCAAAAATTTGCAAAGAAGATGCCCAAATCATGGGCTCAACAAAGGGTTCTTGCTGGAGATATTTTTCTGTGCATTAAGCCAAGAAGATCAGAACCTCCTTAATGCAGAAGCCGACAGAACTCTTATGAAGAAGAGCATTCAAGAGGCCACTACTCTTATTGAAGACATAGCTAAGAACTTCTTTGTGGGAACAGGAAGAAGGATAGTTCCCAACAAACCAGGAGTTTATGAAGTTGAAGAAAGCACTCTACTGAATGCCAAATTGGATGCACTCACTCGGCAAGTAGAAAAGCTAGTAACCAAGCCTTGTAGCAAACATAAACTCCAACTGCTCAGAGTGTGGCGGAGCACATACACCAGTAAATTGCCCTCTGAATATCTGCCAGGCCAGCAATCCCATGGAGAGTGAGGATCAAGTTAACTTTATCCAGAATAATCCTTACTCTAACACATATAATCCAGGCTAGCGAAATCATCCCAATTTCAGGTGGGGTGATCAACAAAGAACCAACAACACCCAAGGCCAGACTAGTGGACAAAATTTCCGACCTCAGCAACAATAGCAAAGAAACTAACCTGAGCCAAAAGCAGGATGGGAGGTCGCCATCAAAAAACTGGCCTCAGTGACTAATGATAAGATCCAGGAGATGAGCACAAGAATGGACAGAGCAGAGAGCCAAGGGAAACGGATTGAAGCACAACTTTCCCAGATTGCAGAGGCTCTTACACAGAGGAACCCTGGAGAACTTCCTAGCTGTTCAGAGCCCAACCCTCGAGAATACTGCAAAGCAGTAACTTTAAGAAGTGGTAAGGAACTTCAACAATCCCAACCTCCAAAAGAATCTGAGCCAAGCAAAGAACAAAGTCAACCCGAGGAGGTTCAACAAAGTAAAGTGCCTACTAAAGAGCCTGAGAAGGACGAGCCAAAGGAAGCTCAAACAAATGAAGAAATACCACAGAAGAAGGAGTTTAAGCCATATGTTCCACCTCTACCGTTTCCTCAAAGACAAGCAAAACGGAAGAAGGATGAATAATTCAACAAATTTGTGGAAATCTTCAAGCAAATAAAGGTAACAATTTCCTTTGCTGACATCCTTGCAACTATGCCATCTTATGCGAAATTTCTAAAAGACATAGTGGGGAACAAACGAACACTAGCAGAACATGCCACAGTAATATTATCAGAGAACTGTAGTGCTATTATTCAGAGAAATCTTCCACCAAAGCTAAGTGATCCAGGAAGTTTCTCTATCCCTTGCATCATAGGAGACCTATCCTTTGAGAATGCCTTATGTGATCTTGGTGCAAGTGTCAGTTTAATCCCGTTCTCTATGTGCAAGAGGTTAGGATTTGGGGAATTGCAACCAACATCAATAACCCTCCAGCTGGCTGACAAGTCCATTAAACACCCAGTCGGGATTTTGGTGAATGCTCCTCTACAAGTTAGAAACTTAATAATCCCGGTGGACCTAATTGCGCTAGATATGGACGAGGCAGGAGCTATGTCCCTCATTTTGGGATGGCCTTTTCTTGCAACAGCTGGAGCTATCATCGATGTGAAGGGAGGGCGAATGACTCAAAACATCGGTGACGAGAAAATTGAGTTTAATGTTTTCAAAAGTATGAAACTTATGGAAAACTCAGAACAAGGGTGTAGAGTAGACCTTGTGGACAGCTTGGTGAGTGATCTTACACTTAATTTTCAGGAACCATTAGCTGTTGCCATGACAGGTACACTTCATGCATATAATGAGGAGGTGGTAGAAGAGGAAAAAGCCCTGGAAGCTATGCCCTATTTTCCATTTACAAAGAGGCGGAAATTTGAAGAACTTGGTCCATGAAATCCATTACCTCCTCCTTCAATTCAACTTGCTCCAAAATTGGAGCTGAAGGATCTTCCCCCACAGCTCAAGTATGCCTTTTTAGGGGAAGGGGGCGATCTGCCAGTGACAGTAGCTACTGAATTAATAGGAGAAAGATTAAAGAGTCTCCTTAAAGTACTACGTAAGTACAAAGCAGTATTCGGCTGGACTATGGCAGACATCAAAGGAATTAGTCCTACCATATGCATGCACAAAATTTTTATGGAGGACAAAGAGAAAAAGACTGTGGAGTATCAGAGATGACTTAACCCGAATATGAAAGAAGTCATCAGAGCTGAGGTAATGAAATTATTAGATGCTGGAATTATTTACCCCATCTCTGACAGCAAATGGGTGAGTCTAGTACACATTGTGCCAAAGAAGGGTGGAATGACCATAATACAGAATGAGAACAACGAGCTCATTTCCACTTGAACTGTGACGGGATGGAGAGTGTGCATTGACTACAGAAATCTCAACAACAATACCAGAAAGGACCACTTTCCCCTGCCTCATATAGATCAAATGCTGGAGAGACTTGCAGGGCACGCATATTACTGTTTCTTAGACAGTTACTCTAGCTATAATCAGATCCTTATCGCACCAGAAGATCAAGAAAAAACAACCTTTACATGCCCCTATGGTACGTTCGCATATCGACGCATGCCATTTGGGTTATTTAAGATAGAGGCACATACACCCTGCATGCCATTTGGGTTATTTAAGAATGCGGTGGCTGATCATTTATCTCACCTAGAAAACTCTTGTCAGTAGGAGGAAAATAAAGAGGATATTCAGGAAGCATTCCCTAATGAGCAGTTATTTAAGATAGAGGCACATACACCCTGGTTTGCTGATTTTGTCAATTACATAGTTGGAGGTGTAATGCCTTATGGAACCAGTTACCAGCAAAAGAAGAAATTCTTGGCAGACGTTAAACACTACATATGGGAGGATCCACTTCTATTCAGAACATGCAGTGATGGAATAATCCGAAGATGTGTCCCTGAAGAAGAAATATCTATAATTCTAAACCATTGCCACACAAGGGAGTATGGGGGACACATGGGACCCACAAAAACCGCTGCTAAGGTATTACAATCTGGATTTTTTTGGCTTTCTCTATTCAAAGATGCAAGAGAATATGTGATGAACTGTGATGCCTGTCAAAAATCTGGAAACCTTGGAAAAAGGAATGAGTTGCCTCGTACAAATATTCTTGAAGTAGAATTATTTGATGTATGAGGAATCGATTTCATGGGACCATTTCCACCGTCTTTCAACAATCAATATATTTTACTAGCGGTTGATTATGTTTTAAAGTGGGTGGAAGCAGTAGCTGTCCCTGCAAGTACTTCCAAGGTAGTGCACAAGTTCCTGACAGAAACAGATATTCACAAGGTTTGAAGTACCTCGACCATTAATCAGCGATGGAGGATCTCATTTTTGCAATCATTACTTGACCAGCCTGCTGAAGAAATATGGAGTACGCCATAGGGTCACTACACCCTATCATCCACAAGCTAACGGACAAGTAGAGGTTTCTAACAGGGAAATCAAGAAGATCCTGGAACGAATAGTATGCTATTCTCGGAAGGACTGGAGCCTCAAGTTAGAGGACGCACTATGGGTATACCGAACATCTTTCAAGACTCCAATTAGGACCTCTCCCTATCAACTGGTCTATGGGAAAGCATGTCATCTTCCAGTTGAGCTTGAGCATAAGGCATATTGGGCAACTCAATATTTAAACATGGATGCTCAAAAGGCTGGTGAAGAAAGATTGCTACAACTGAATGAACTAAGACATATTCTTGGGAAAAATACATCAAATGAAATCTTAACTCCAATCACCTTTATCAATCGAACTTATCTCTACTCAAAAACTGCATTTCCATCTCTCACATATTTTCAAAAATCAATTATTTTAAATTTAATTCTGTTTTTAATTATTTTCACTCAAAAATCCCTTTATAAGCTGGTTAAAATTTCCAATTCTACATCCTTCCCTTGGGTTCGATATCCGGACTTAAAAATCCACTTTATTACTTGTCACGATTTGTACACTTGCAAATCCACGATCACTCTCCAAGACAAAGAAACAACAACCATACCCCTAAGACGACCTCTCCTTTTTATAAAGATTTTTTTCACATCTTAAAAGACTTTTAATTGCATTAAAACATTAATTTCTTGCCTAACAAGTAACTTCATTAAACCTAGTTTTTGTTTTCCATTAGAATTCTTATTTTAAGTTCTTAAAATACCAAAACATCCTTAATTAAGGTAAATCCCGAATTTTCATTTAATGACAACTTATTAAATCCCCAAGTTATAAAATTAACTAATTTATCCCTTAAATCACCACTAGATATTACCAAAATACCCCTGTGCCATCTTGACACCAAATAAAGTTCACTTATAGTCAAAATGACCATATTTCTCCAACTACCAAAATGACATCCTCAAATCAGATATAAGTTATCTCTTAGTCTATTCTAGGAGCGGGATATTATATGACACGCTGCACTTGTGGCCAAGAGCAACATTGGAGTAGAACGTACTGTAGCAGAGACAGTACTAGTGGTGTTGGTTGGATAGCACAGTGTCAGGGGTGACACCCAGTTCCAAGCTCCAGTTGAGAGGTTAGTTCATTAGTGGCAAGGCAGTCAGGTGAGATCTAGTCAGTCTAAACCTCAAGGTAGGCAGAGAGACAATCACTGGGAGATGGAGGGGCCTAGAGCGGAAATCATCCAGAGGAGCAAGGCTACTAGAAGTACAGCTTAGGGAAGAATGTTTGCCTTGGCCACGACACCATTAGATAGTGGTGCAGGATCATCTCTACAACATGTTTTGGACACAATACTTAGTGGTAGTTGTCTATTATATATGACAAGCCTGAAATTTGAAAATTTGTGTGAACATATTTCTCAATGCTCAATTTTGTGCAAATTCAAAATTTTGTAACACACGATCTTTAGTTTTCATGCATGCAATATTTGAATATTTGACAAAATTTTCTTTGAACCTTGTGGTTTTATGAGTCTTTTTTATGTTTTTTCATTTGCATTATGATAGGTTATTTTTTATTTATTTATTCCGAGAATCAAACTCGGGACTAAAACTGACATTGCATTCGCATTATGATAGGTTGGGGGGGTTATTGTCTTGTTTATTTTCCGTGCGCATGTTGGTTGCCTTGGCGTTGGATCAAGTCTACCTCTTGGTGGCTTGATGTATACGGTATAATTTGAGTTTCTTTAGTACATTTGCTTTTTTAAAATATCATTTTACTTTATTATTATTATTAATAATAATTGGAGTGAATAAGCCAATCTTCATTTTTTACTGCTGTTCTCATTTGTCCCCCGGCCAGTACCTTGTTTTACTTCTTGTTACTGCTGTAAAGACAGTAGACGGTAAACTTGAATTTCTCAAGCAAAAAGCACGTCTGCTGTTCAGATTTAGCGAAGCAATCGCATGTGACATTATGTCCATATTATCACCCACCTTATCTGTAGACTAAGTTATGCCTGTACCTCTTCAAATTTGTAGTCAACCTCTGTCCTCGGAGAAAAAAAATAAAAAATAAAAAATTGTAGGTACCGGTTAACCTTATCTATACACCATAACATCAAATCGGGACACTTTAAAAATATCTAATAAAAGTACTGTATGATATAGAGATGTCAAACATATCGCATGGGCAATAAATATCGTATTCATATCATATACTTAATTAATGAGCTTAACGTAACATATTAACATGTCCCAGGATATGCTTACCGCAATATAATTAAAGGAAAAAGCAGCTAAAATAAGTTTATGTTTACCCACGGGCCAGTCCACCGCAGACCACAGCCATTCGTTTCCGACAAAAGTACCAACATTTTTGAAGTCTCCTTTGTTTCGAAGGCTCGAAGCCCCCCGTTTTTTTCTCTCGTTAAGTGACAGTGACAGCGCCCCCGCCCGGGTTATGGTCGCCATCATCTAATTAAGGTTTGATTATTATTATTATTATCGGAATCTAAGTTTGATGGCGCAGATGTCTTGTGGGTAATTGTCTGATTTTTATTTTGCTGTTAGTATAATTTGTTCGGCAGGCACGACCCAAGTGGAGTGCAGAATTTATTAGCCTGCAAGGAACAGTATTGAAGACTTGGCTTTCTGGTTTTATTCTCTCCTAATTATGTTGGTAGGAGTATTTTTTTTATATTTTGAGGAAAAAAATTAGAAGATCATAAATTTATTTTTACATCAAATTTTTTTTTATGTGATTTGTATAATATTTTTTAATGTATTGAAAAATATTATTTACTCTCTATAATTAATAAATTATATAAAATTTTCTCTCACCATTTTGCTTTATGTTTCTCGTAATATTTACTTTTATTTCATATTAAATTAAAAAAAATTATTATTAAATAAAAAATATTATTTTAATAATATAGAGAGTGATTTAGGGAATCTATTGTGATGTATATTTATATAGAGAAACAAAAAATAATTTAAATTTGTAAATTTAAGAAAAGTAGTTGGGTATTTGATGTTAGTACAATCCCCCGGTAACTAAGGTTAGAGAGAAAGAAGTAGGCAGCCTTGGGAGAGATTGAGGGAGAAGAGAGAAACAATATAAGAGCGTATAGGTAGTTGTTGATTTGCGTAAGTTGTACTCACTGCAATTGTTGACCCGAGTTATTGCCCCATGTTTTTTTTAATGTAGATTTTCATGTAAAAAATTTCGTGTTTCGTTGTTTCACTACTTAATACTATACCAGTTCTGTCGTCTTCTTCATTTTGTTTTCTTTGTTATCTTTTACTATTTATACTGCATCATGATATTAGAGCAAAATCGAAACAAAAAGCAACGCCACCTATGTTATGGCGACAAACTGTGAGTTACTTTATTACAAGTAACCACCTTGTCACGGTTCGGAGCCTCACGGCATATTTTCATAACATATTTAAGTCATTTGTAATGATTGTATAGCTCATAGAAAGAGTTAGCACTTGTATAGGCCATTTGTACTCTCACACCAACTTGATGTCTCCTGGTGCCAGTTGTAAAAATGTTCTAAATCTTATATGTAGAGCAAGGCTCTAGTGTTGAAACTTGTACTTGACATTTGTGCTAATATAAGTTTTCTCACTTTCAGGCATTCTCTACAACTTCCATAAATCGTTGTCCGTTGTCCCGAACGACTCTGAACATTCACTCAAACTTAAACGGCTTACTTAGTTCGTAAAGTTTTCGCTAAGCGACTGAGTGCCGCACGAGTTAGCTCGTCGTAAGACTAACTCCGTGATAGGTGGTATCAGAGCCAATTACGTCCAATCGTAATTTGGTTGGTTGGGGAAAAAGAGTCGAGGCAATGGCACACGAGGAAGGGTTCGCTGCGATGGAGGAACCGCACACGGAGCAGCAACATGGTCGTGGGCGTGAAGAGCTGCGTACTCCAGCGCCACCGAAACATGGGAAATCCAAGACGATGCTCAAGGATCCCATGGAAGCTCGGATTTCGCTGTTGGAAGGGAGTCTCACAGCCGTGAACTCCTTGGTTGGGGAACTTAGCGATCTAGTCGACAACTTGATTGCGGAAAATGCGGAAATCGCTAAGGCCGCTAAGGTCATGATCCGCGAATGCAGCCAATCGTTCGAGGGGCAAATCAAAGCGCTCAACGAGAATCTGGCTGACTTACGGAAATACATGGAATGTGTGATCCATGACATCCGTAGGGAGACGGAGGCATTCCACCGACATAGTCCACAGTCGGTGGGAAATGTTGGGCCAAGTGTTACTAGCGGTGGACACGGCCCCATGCTAAAAGTTCAGAAACCAGCGATGTACAATGGTACTCGCAATACCACTGCGGTGGAGAATTTTCTTTTTGGCCTAGAACAATATTTCGAGGCCATGGGTGTTGTCGATGATGTGGCCCGGATAAGCAACGCCCCAATCTTCTTTCAGGAAGCGGCCCAACTGTGGTGGCGTCTGAAGCATACCGAGCGGGAGAAGGGACTTTGCGTAATCGATATGTGGGAACAATTCAAAGCGGAATTATGTAAGCACTTCGTCCCACATAATGCGGAGACGGAAGTTCGGGGGAAATTGCGTCGACTACGGCAGATGGGTAGTGTTCCCGACTACATTAAGGAGTTCATTACTCTTATGCTGGAAATCGACAACATGTCCGATTCTAATTTCCTGTTTTACTTCAAGGACGGCCTAAAAGAATGGGCGAGAGTAGGATTGGATCGGCGCAATATGCAAACACTAGACGATGCCATTGTGGCCGCCGAAATGTTGGTCAACTACTCGTCCCAATCAAAATTTGCGAAGAAGCCGTACGCGGGTAAAAGTGGGGGAGATAAAAGCGGACCGAAAAAGGATGTTGGCCACAAGGAGGGTGGACATCCAAAAGCCTCGAGCTCGACAAATTACAAACTGAAGTTCTTCGCACAGAAGAAAGAGGCACCGAGGCCGTGCTTCATTTGCGACGGGCCGCACTGGACCAGAGATTGTCCGAACCGCAAGGCGATGAATGCCATCATTGTGGAATATAACAAAGGGAAGGGCGAGGAGCCTCAAGCTGACCTGGGAGCCATCCAACACTTGAGCACTCTCTCGAAGCTCTTCTTGCCGAAGGACCCGAAAGAGAAAAATTTGCTATATGCGGACGTATCCGTCCGGGGCCAAAATGTGGGCGCAATGCTGGATACGGGAGCGACCCACAACTTCATTGATTTGCAAGAGGCCGAACGCCTAGGCCTCAAATTATCTGAAGGAACCGGCACGATCAAAGCGGTGAACTCGCAAGCCAAGCCAGTCCATAGCATAGCAAGGGGCGTAACGGTGAAAATCGAAGATTGGCAGGGAAAGCTCGACTTCACCGTCATTCCAATGGATGACTTTAAAATGGTGTTGGGGCTTGCTTTCTTCTGTCAAGCGTTGGCGTTTCCTGTTCCAGCGTCCAATTCCCTTGTGATCCTCGACAATCAGAAGATTCGAGTGATCGCACTCAAAGGCATGCGGAAGTCGTGTGCACTGATAATTTTGCCATGCAGTTCAAACGGGGACTCAAGCAGGACCCAAGTTATATGTTTTTGATGAGGGAACTGACGGGAGAGGAAGGGTTGGTGACTCCAACATTGCCCAAGCCGGTGGAAGCGGTTTTAAAGGAGTTCCACGATGTTATGCCTTCGGAGTTATCGAGGCGGCTACCGCCGAAGCGAGATGTGGATCACCATATCGAGTTGGAGCCTGGCACGAAGCCACCAGCCATGTCGCCTTATTGCATGGCACCCCCGGAGTTGGCGGAATTGCGGAAACAACTCTATGACCTAATTGAAGCGGGCTATGTTCGATCGTCGAAGGCCTCGTTTCGCGCCCCGGTGCTATTCCAAAAGAAGAAGGATAGCGGGTTACGAATATGTATCAACTATCGAGCGTTGAACAAGATCACTATCAAGAACAAATACCCAATACCCTTGATAGCAGGACTTGTTCGACCAACTCGGGAAGGCGAGATATTTTACCAAGTTGGATCTCGGGTCGGGATATTATCAAGTCCGGATAGCGGAAGGGGACAAGCTGAAGACAACATACATGACGAGATACGGAGCGTTCGAATTTTTAGTCATGCCCTTCGGCCTCACGAATGCACCGGCCACTTTCTGTACGCTAATGAACAAGGTACTTCATCCATTCCTTGACAAATTTGTAGTTGTTTATTTGGATGACATTGTTGTATACAGCAACAAGCTTGGGGAGCATATCGCACACCTCAAGCAAGTCTTCCAAGTGCTGCAGGAGAACGATTTATATGTCAAGAAGTAGAAGTGCTCATTTGCGAAGTAGGAGGTGGACTTTCTTGGACACCGCATCAAGGACGGGAAGTTAATGATGGATCCAGCGAAGGTGCAAGCCATCCAAAAGTGGGAGCCACCAACGAAAATCCCAGAGCTACGATCGTTCCTGGGACTCGTAAACTACTATCGTCGGTTCATTAAGGGTTACTCCGCCATTGCAACGCCCTTAACCGACTTGCTGAAGAAGAATCATCCATGGCACTGGGTGGGCAAGTGCCAAGCCTCCTTCAAGCAATTGAAGCAAGCAATCTTGGAGGAGCCTATTGTGTTGCTTCCTGATTATGACAAACCCTTTGAAGTCCATACCGATGCGTCTGATTATGCTATAGGGGGTGTCATAATGTAGGACAGACATCCTATCGCCTACGAAAGTCGCAAGCTGAATGATACGGAGAGGCAATATACGGTGTAGGACAAAGAAATGACCACAATCATCCATTGTCTTCGCACCTGGCGACATTATCTGCTTGGAAGTCAGTTCGTAATCATGACGGACAATATTGCAACGAGCTACTTCCAATCGCACAAGAAGCTGAGCCCCAAGCAAGCTCGGTGGCAAGACTTCCTGGCCGAATTCGATTACAAACTGCAATACAAGCCGGGTAAAGCAAATGTTGAATGTTGTGGCCGACGCACTAAGCCGGAAGGCGGAGTTAGCGGCCTTGTCTTCCACCAGCACAGCGAAGAGCGACTTCCTTGATCGAATCAAGGAAGGAATGACACATGACCTTGTAGCCAACAACTTGCTTAAGTTGGCTACCGAAGGAAAGACTCGTCGGTTTTGGGTTGAAAATGGCGTACTAGTGACAGTTGGCCAACGAGTCTTTGCTCCGAGATGGGGGAACTTGCGGAAAGATGTTATGAAGGAGTGCCACGACGCATTATGGGTTGGTCACCCAGGCGTGGCACGGACAATGGCCCTCATCAATCGCTATTATTATTGTCCGCAAATGCGGGATGATGTTGAGGCGTACGTGAAGACTTGTCTTGTTTGCCAGCAAGATAAGATTGAGCAACAACAACCTGCAGGACTTCTGGAACCTTTGCCGATTCCGGAGAGACCGTGGGAAAGCGTCTCTGTGGATTTTATCGTGGCCTTACCCAAGTCCGACGGATTTGGGAGCATCCTGGTGGTGGTGGATCGATTTAGCAAGTACGTCACATTTATTCCAACATCACCGGATTGCAAAGTTGATGAAGCAGCTCGCCTATTTTTCAAAAACGTGGTGAAGTTATGGGGAGTTCCGAAAAGCATCATCAGTGACCGAGATCCCCGCTTCACTGGGAAGTTTTGGTGCGAGTTGTTCAAGTTGTTGGGGACGGAGCTGAATTTTTCCACAAGTTTTCATCCTCAAACATATGGCTAGACGGAGCGCATCAACGCCCTTTTGGAGCAATATTTACGGCACTATGTGAGTGCCCATCAGAGAGATTGGGCGAAGTTGCTCGATATTGCTCAGTTCTCTTATAATCTCCAACAGAGCAAAGCGACAGGAAAGTGCCCGTTCGAAATCGTCACGGGGCAACAACTAGGGATGGTAAAATCGCCCCGCCCCACCCCGACCCGGGCTGCCCCGACCCGAAATAACCCGCCCCGACTAGCCATCGGGTCGGGCCCGGGTCTTGCCCCACCCGCCCCGACCCGAGATTTTTGAATAATTTTAAGGTATAAAACAATGACCCGCCCTGCCCCGAACTTCCCAAACCCCGGGTCGGGTTGGGTCGGGTTCGGGTCGTAATAAAAAAATTCGGTTCAGGCTCGGGTCGGCCATTACCCGGGCCCGACCCGACCCATTGCCATCCCTAGCAATAACCACTTACTCCAAGTGTTGTTGTCTCGCCGTACACTGATAATAATCCCTCCGCTTACAAAGTCGCGAAGGAGTGGCTAGAAGAGTCGGACATTACGAGGGTGTGTCTTGATAAGGCCGCCAAGCGGATGAAGAAATGGGCCAACGCCAAGCGACGTCCGAAGGAGTTCGCGGTAGGAGAGAAAGTCATGGTGAAGTTACTTCCGAACCAATTCAAGTCTCTCCGCCAAGTGCACAAGGGCTTGGTCCGAAGGTACGAAGGCCCCTTTCCGATCATCAAACGGATAGGGAAGACATCATACCAAGTCCAACTTCCTCCAAGATTGAAGATCCACAATGTCTTTCACGTGAGCCTCCTGAAGACCTTTTATGAAGACGCCAAAGATCCAAGACGCAGAGAATCAAGTCGAGCACCAACCGCCATCGTCACTGCGTTCGACAAGGAAGTGGAGCAGATTCTTGCCGATCGGGTGATACGAAGACGAGGAGTTCCCAACTACTCGGAGTACTTGATCAAGCGGAAGGGTCTACCGGATCAAGAAAACAACTGGGAGCGTGAAGATTTGCTGTGGCAGTTCGCGGACCACATCAAGCGCTACAAGGAAGCAGACATGACGGGGACGCCATGAGCTTAAGTGGGGGAGGATGTCACGGTCCGGAGCCTCACAGCACATTTTTGTAACATATTTAAGTCATTTGTAATGATTGTATAGCTCGTAGAAAGAGTTAGCACTTGTATAGGCCATTTGTACTCTCGCACCAACTTGATGTCACCTGGTGCCAGTTGTAAAAATGTTCTAAATCCTATATGTAGAGCAAGGCTCTAGTGTTGAAACTTGTACTTGATATTTGTGCTAATATAAGTTTTCTCACTTTCAGGCATTCTCTACAACTTCCATAAATTGTTGTCCGTTGTCCCGAACGACTCTAAACATTCACTCAAACTTAAATGGCTTACTTAGTTCGTAAAGTTTCCGCTAAGCGACTGAGTGCCGCACGAGTTAGCTCGTTGTAAAACTAACTCCATGACAACCTGCTCTGATTGCTGCCGCTTCCTTCAATGTGTGTTCTCACGCGAAGCTACAATTACCATTACCTAAAACGTAAGAAATTAAACAATTATTATAGGAGCTGTTTACTTTCAAAATTTGAGATTTAATGGGCTTTTCTAAGCAGAACAAGACAAGGAAAAAAACAAAACAAATGGGTTCGCTTTAATTACTTGGGTCGGTTATTATAGTAAGGGCAGAGTTATTGAAATGACAGTTCCAGGCGTTTCTTACACTGGACTGATTGTAGAGATTCATGGCTACTACTGAGACATGGTATATGAGAATGTCCGGTGAAAAGCAAGGCCACCCCTGTTGCAAAACATGTTGTTATGATAACATGACTTATTAAAAAACGCACACAAATCTCCGGGCAACAATTTTATTCAAAATACCACGTGGCCGGTCCAACTGATCCATGTAGCTCCTACTCCGCAGATGATGGTTGTCAAGCACTTGAGCCCTTAACACCCTTCCGCGCCTCCACCGCATGCCGCCTCGCTAGCCCACCCACACGTCCGACAAGCCGCTGCATCACACCGTCAAGCTCCATGGATTTGGGAGTCCGGGGGCAAAGCTAATTTATAGGCCACAGAACCGACTTTCGCGAGGATGTGGAATGGTCCATGGAAATGCAAACCCCAGTTTAGGTGTGCCATGGGAAGAAATGGAGACTTTCCTATAAGGCTGCAGATTAAGATACACATGGTCGCCAACGTCAAAAGAGACCTGCTGGTTTTAGTCTGCCTAGCACTTCATTCAGTTCCACACGAGGTGGAGGTTATGTTGTAGCGTACGTAAAAGAGTGTCACGATCATGAAGGTGTTCGTCCATCGCTTGAACACATGTAGTACCTAGCACGTGGGAGAGCAAATTGGGGGGCGGAACGCCATAAACAACTTCATAGGGAAACATTTGCGTAGTAGAGTGGAGAGACATGTTGTAGCTATATTCTGCCCATGGCAACCACTCAAGCCATCTTCGGGGCTGGGATTCCATAAAGCAATGTAGGTAATGCTCCAAAGTACGGTTGACAACTTCACTTTGTCCGTCAGATTGGGGATGGTAATTGGAACTCATACATAATTGGGTTCTATGTAGCTTGAACAAAGTTTGGCAAAAGAAGCTGGTGAATACTTTCTCGCGGTCACTAACGATCGATGTTGGGATGCTGTGGAGGTGGACCACGTTTTGGATAAAGGCCCGTGCCACTATAGCAGCAGAGTACGGATGTCGAAGGGGCACAAAATGGGCATATTTGGACAAATGGTCTACTACAACCATGATAACAGTGTGCCCGATCGCAGGTGGTAATCCATCGATGAAATCCATCGATACCTCTATCCATATGCGTTAAGGGATTGCCAAGGGCCGTAGCAACCCTGTTGGCTTCATGCAGTCAGATTTATTCTTCTGGCAGGTGACACGTCGAAGCAGGAATCCTTTAATTATCAGTTGTATCCGTGGCCAGAGGAAGCTCTCCTTGATGCAGAATAAGGTTTTATGGAACCTAAAATGGCCACCCACGGGATAGGAGTGACAGTCCTCAACAATCTTGGAAATCAAAGAGGAGGTGGGGCTGAGATATCACGTTGGAGGAAGTGGGAATCCAAATGAGAGAGCAAACCTTGGTAAAAAGGGTTCTGTTGTCCTTCACACTAAAGAGTGGGCCGCCAATCAGCATGTGACGCAAAAATTGCCAGAACGTGGGCCACCAATCAGCATGTGGCTCCCTGATTTTCCCTCCCTTTCTTATACTCAATCACATAATCATAACCAAGAATTTCCGGCAGCCAACGAGCTTAAGTTGGGGTGGTGATTCGCTGTTCCAAAAGATACTTCAAACTTTTGTGATCTGTGCGTACCATAAAGGGTCAACCAAGCAGGTAAAGTCGCCATTTTTGAATAGATTTAACTACAACCTGCATTTCTTTTTCATATGTAGATAAAGCCAAGGTGGCCCCCTTTAAGGCTTTGCTAAAAAAAGCAACGGGCCTATTTTCTTGGGTTAATATAGCCCCAATGCCAAGTCCGCATGCTTCACATTCAATCACAAACTGTTGGGAAAAATCAGGCAGTTGCAGAATGGGTGTAGTGGTGAGCGCCTCTTTTAGTTGCTGGAAGGCCATCTCTGCCGCAGCAGTCCAATGGAAATCCCCTTTGGTCAAGAGTTGGTGCAGGGGTGCAGCAATTCCACCAAAATGGCAGATAAATTTCCTATAGTAACCAGCGAGACCAAGGAAGCCGCGAACCCCCTTGACTGTTCTGGCCATCGGCCAATTGACAACAGCTTGGTTGTGTCGATAACCACACCTTGGTCTAAGATTACATGACCCAGAAAGTCTACTTGTGTGACTCCAAAACTACACTTGGTGTCCTTTGCAAACAATTGATTGTCAGAAAGGATTTGCAGAACAGTTTGCAGATGAGACAGATGATCAGACCATGACTTAGAATAAACAAGTATATCATCAAAAAACATTAAGATAAATTTGCACAGATGGGGCCGGAATATGCCATTCATCACACTCTAGAATGTTGCAGGGGCGTTGGTGAGGCCAAATGGCATTATGAGGAATTCATAATGCCTTTCATGAGTCCGGAAGGTTGTTTTTGGAACATCCGCCTCCTTTACCCGAATTTGATGGTAGAGAGCCCTTAGATCCATTTTTGAAAAAAAGTTAGCTCCGTGAAGTTCATCTAAAAGTTCATTGATCACAGGTATTGGATATTTATCCTTGATCGTAACATTGTTCAAAGCCCGATAATCCACACAAAAGCGCCAGGTGCCATCCGCCTAAAAGAACTGGGGAAGAGAAGGGGCTGTTACTGGGTCTAATCAACCCAGATTGTAAGAGTTCGTGCACCAATTTCTCAATCTCAGTCTTTTGATAATAGGGGTAACGATAAAGCCTTACACTGACTGGGGCGCAATTTGGTGGAATAGGAATCTTGTGGTCAAGCGACCGTGGGGGTGGTAACCCTGAGAGTTGGTTGAAAATTCTAGAGAACTTATCAGGAAGGAGAGCCATGTCTGGTGGATGTTTAGGCGACTGCTTGGTCTTGGAGGTGAGCATGATTTGAAAGAAAAAACTGAGACCCTTCGAAGTATTGAGTTCCTTGTCAGCTAATGCCACTACGCTGGATCATCTTGTTCCTTTGAAAATATGAATAACCCCCTCGGCCTTGAATGTCATGCTGAGCTGTTTATAATCCGTTTCTATGGGTCCTAAGGTTTCAAGCCATTGAACCCCTAACACCAATTGGCACGCTGCAACAGGAAGCACATAAAAGTCTGCCATGACGTGATATCCTTGAATGGTGAGACTGAGCACTTGGCATTGCCCAACACAGTCTGTATTTTCCCGATTTGCAACCATGACTTGAAATTTCTTGTCCCGATTCATGGGTAACTCGAACTGGGACACCACACCTTGTTCATTGAAATTATGAGTGTTGCCGCCATCAATCAAAACAATGACATCCTTATTTTTTTAGCTTACCATAAATGCATATAGTTTATAGATGGTCTGCCCCAGCTATGGCATGGAATGAAATTTCCAAAACAGCTTCCTAGGGTTCCTGCTCAGATGGACCTTCAACAACGTCTTCAGCAATGGGCTGTGAAAAATCCTCAATCATGAACAATTGGGTTCGTTCACAAAGGTGGCCTAGAATAAATTTCTCATTGTAGTAATAACACAAGCCCTTCTCTTGGCGTTCCCGAGCTTCCTACATGGAGAGCCATCTGGCTGAGGCTTTGTTAATAGGCTGAGTAAGGGGAGGTCTAAGGACCCCAGCTGGGGAACTTGCCGGTGCCTTTGGAAAAACAAAAACAGTGGATGTCCGAATAAGCTAGTTAGCTTTTTTTGTGCACTTGATTTCGTTCTTTCACTAGCCGAGCTAGTCCTATGGCATCTGCCAAGGCCCAACGCTACTTGATTTTGACATCAAGGCGGATGTCATCCCTAAGGTCGGCAATAAAGCAACCGATCAAGAATCCCTCGGGCAAGTTGTCAACTTGATGAGAGAGTTTTTCAAAAACTTCTTGATACGCCGCCACAGAGGTGGTTTGCTTGAGGTGGGTCAAGGCCTGTCACGCCCCCAAATTCCAGGGAACCTGGAACCAGGAACATGACTTCCCCTTGCCCGCACCCGAAAGGTCAAGGGGTTGGTGACTAGCACCAATAAAGACTACACCGTGGGTGCTGTCTCAAATATGCAACCCTGTACAGTCATACATCAAGGGTAATCCTGTACTTTCTCATACATCATCATGCATACAATAAGTCAAACAGTCATACAGACATCACATCACAAACAGTATGCAAATACAACTGTCCACGGACCCATGTCCGGGATACAAACGTAAAACAATACAGAATATAAATGTATCATACATCAGAGTAGTGGCGTCCTCCTGGAAGAAAGTCCTCCACTAGTCTCGGGTCACACCTGAAAAAGGTAAACAACAAGTAGGGGTGAGCGACAAGCTCAGTAGGTGACCCCAACACTCCACATCATGCAGACATACAAGTCTATACTACATACTCTGTGTACTCGTGCACTGTGTAGTGTGCACAATCATCAGGACTCAGTCTGCAAACAAACATCAGGACCTAGCCTGCCCACACAGGACAGCTTGTCCACGATCCTCAACAGAATCCCAGCTCAAGGCACTCAGCCCTACCACAGCGCTATATGCCCGGACACAGTCGCCACACAGGCCTGCCATCGGCGCATATGCCTGCCACGGCACAACGCAATATGCCCGGCCACATTCGCCACACAGGCCTGCCATCAGCGCATATGCCTACCACGTCAACCACATCGCACCATCGGTGCATCACGGTGAGAACCCAAACAAGTCACGGAGTCCATGCCCCAATACCTCACACCAACATACTAACATGAGTATGGCATGTCATTCTCAACATTTCCTTTAAAACTGTAGCCAGTCTTCACAAGTAAGTCCTCAATCCTTGATTTATGAAGGAAGTACCCATAGCAACTATTTTCTTGAAATCCAAAGTCCCGACATTGGGTTCCCATAGCATAACTAAGATAATCTGATTTTTGGGGATTTTTCTGAGATGTCTAACCCCACTTTCCAAAAATTCACCATTACGAACTTTTGGGTTTTTCCGAGATTTTACACTAAAACCCAATTTTTTACATTTTGAAATAGTGGGAATTAATTTTTCTAGTATTTTTCTTTGAATCCAAATGGGGGTATTTCGTTATTTACATAGTAACTTAAATACTTAAATGTGTAGATGGGTATAGGTTACGATGTAAATAGGTCCAGTCCAGTGCTGTTGCACTGCCTCGTAGTAGGACTGCGACTCGTAGCACGGAACTGCAGCGCGCCTCGGAAACTCCTAGCGGGAGCTGTGACTCGTAGCTGCATAGCGCGCCACGAAGACTCGAAGCGGGTCTTCGATCTTCGACCTACGAGGCTACGAACTTTGACCTTCGGACTACGGGTTTACGAATTTACAAACTACGAACCTTCGAACCTTCGAACTACGAACTACGGGTCTACGAACTACGACCATACGACCCAGAACTTCGGATTTTTGTTAGTTCGACCCAGTAACGCGCCCAGGGTACTGTTCATCGTCGTTCTTGTTTGTTCTTCGTCTGGAATCAACCCAGTAACCCCCAGACACGCACAAACACGCATTCTACGCAACAGACTGTGATATTTACCTAAAAATGCGTCCAGAACGCCTCTAAATCGCACGGAAACAACAGAAACACGCATCAAATTCCAGATTTCTAGAAATCTAGATCTAAACCCAAATTTCCATGGTTGACTTATCAACCCTCATGAAAAACACAATTAATTAACCCCAAAATCACAGAAACATATATCCACAATGATATAAAATAGTTCTTAACCACAAATTTTATGCTAAACCATTAGATCTAACCCAAAATTGGTTTTCCCCAAATTCTAGGGTTCATGCTCAATTTCATAAATCATGATAAATTCGTGCATACCAAGCATAAAATCAAGATAAGAAGTTCAAGGACACCTACTTGAAGTGAATCTTTAAGCTCCACGAACACAAATCGCCCTAAATCGCCAAAGCCTCCAAGCTCTCTCTCAAGCTCTCTCTCTCAACGCACAAACGTGAAATGTAAAGTGAAAGCTTCCTCTTTTTTTTTCTGCTCTTTATATTTCTGCCAGTCAACTGACCTAGTCAACCATTGACCCAGTCAATAATTGACCTCCAAGGCCCCGAACTCCAAATTGAGTCAAACTACAGTCAAAACGCTCGAAATGACAAGCACAACACTAAACAGATATTATTACACCCAAATGACCGCCCAAACGCAAAGTCAACCAATAAACCCCGAAAAGTCAACAATCGGGTCAAATGGGGGCCCGACTCGAAATCGGGCCCAAGTATAGTCAAAATGCTCACATCGATGACTACACTACCGTCCAGATAGTTACATTCCCATAGAATGACTATCTCTCAAAACTACCCGAATACGAGTCTTTACATCCTCCCCACCTTAGGACTTTTCGTCCTCGAAAATAAAACACATGCCCAAAGGAAATAGCAAAATTCAAGCTCAATGTCCCAACAACAAAACATAAAACATGATCACCGATCACACATGTGCAATGCAACTCGCAACAAGCCAAAGGGGCTGACAAAATCCAACAACAACGAGCTAAACCACATCACAAACCATATATGCAAAACAAATGCATTAAACATAACTCATACCTCAGGGAAGGTCCTCACATCGTCCCCACCTTAGGATTGATCGTCCTCGAACAGCTCAGGATGAAGAATCTGCATCTGGCTCTCTTTCTCCCAAGTCTGCTCCTCCATGCCTCGGTGTCGCCATAACACCCGAACTAGTGGGATCGTCTTGCCTCGCAAGACCTGGTCCCGCCTGTCCAAAATCTGTGCCGGCATCTCAACAACGGCACCATCATCAGCCAAGTCAATCTCGCGATAGGCCAACACATGAGAAGGATCTGGGTGATACCGCCTCAACTGAGACACATGAAACGCATCATGTACTCACATCAACTCTGGTGGCAAAGCTAATCGATAAGCCACTGCGCCCACGGTGGCAACAATCTCAAACGGCCCCACAAAACAAGGGGAAAGTTTGGATCCACGTCCAAACCTCTGATGCCCTCGACGTGGCGAAACCCGCAAAAATACACGGTCACCCACCTCAAACTGCAAGGGTCGACGCCTCTAGTCCGCATAAGACTTCTGCCTACTCTACGTTGTCAACATGCGCTGTCGAATCAACTGCACTATCTCCGTGGTTTCTCGAACCATATCGGGACCGAGAACTGTTGTCTCTCCCGTCTGTGCCCAACATAAGGGTGATCTACACGGCCGCCCATACAGCGCCTCATACGGAGCCATCCCAATCGTGGCCTGATAACTGTTGCTGTAAGAGAACTCCACCAAAGGAAGGTGAGTCTCCCAATAACCTCCAAAATCTAGGACACAAGCACGCAACATATCCTCGAACGTCTGAATCGTCCGCTCCGACTGATCATCCGTCTGCGGATGAAAGGCTGTACTGAGGTTCACCCTAGTACCCAAAGCTCGCTGCAACTGTCTCCAAAACTGAGAGGTGAACCTCGCATCCCGATCAGATACAATAGATAATGGGACTCCATGCAACCGCACAATAACATCAATATACCTCTGTCCCAAAGTCCTCACTGGGTCTGTCTCTCGAATCGAAATAAAATGCGCCGATTTGGTCAACCGGTCCACAATAACCCATATAGTGTCGTGTCCCCTGGAACGAGGAAGTCCAGTGACAAAATCCATGGTCACGTGGTCCCATTTCCACTCTGGCACTGGCAATGGCTGCAAATCACCAGCTGATCTCAGGTGCTCTGCCTTGACCTGCTGACAGGTCAAACACCTCCTCACAAAATCAGCAACGGCCTTCTTCAGGCCTGGCCACCAAAACTGCCTCCTCACGGCAAGGTACATCTTGGTCCCACCAGGATGTACGGCTAACCTCGACTGGTGAAATTCCCGAAGAACCTCCTCCTAAAGAGAAGTGGGAACTATTAATCTTCCCCTATACCGCAGCACATGCTCTGCATCCTCAGTCCAATCAGAAGGTGCCTGCCCAGTCTGAATCCTGTCCCTGATGACCTCACAATCAATGTCCCCCAACTGATCCTCTATGATCCTACGCTGTAACTCAGGGACTGCGACGACAACACTGAGGGTCCCTCGCCCCTCGTTGGTCACCATCTGCAACCGCATCGCTGCCAACTGACCCATCATCTCCCATTCTTTAATGGCACAATGGGCCACCACGGCCCTACTCTTCCTACTCAGAGCATCTGCCACCACATTACCCTTCCCAGGGGTATACATCATATCAAACTAAAACTGCTGCAGGTACTCCACCCACCGCCTCTGCCTAAGGTTCAGGTCTCGCTGAGAGAAGATATACTGCAAGTTCTTGTGGTCCGTATACACCACAAACTTCTCCCCAAGGAGATAATGCTACCAGCTCTTTAAAGCAAAGATCACTGCAGCCAACTCCAAATCATGCGTGGGATAGCTCTGCTCATGTGGTCTCAACTGCCTAGATCCGTAAGCAATCACCTGCCGAGTCTGCATCAACACACAACCAAGTCCCACCCTGGAAGCATCACAATACACCTCAAAAGGCACACCCTCCTGTGGAAGAATCAAGATAGGTGCTGAGGTCAATCATGCCTTCAGCTCTATAAAAGCACTGTCACACACATCAGACCAAATGAAAGGAACTTCCTTCCTAGTCAAGTGTGTTATAGGAGCCGCCAACCTGGAAAAATCCTCCACGAACCTCCGATAGTAGCCTGCCAAACCAAGGAAGCTACGAATCTCAAACACATTCGTGGGCCTCTTCCACGACATGACTGCCTCAATCTTCTCAGGATCAAATGTGATACCCTTCGAAGATACCACATGCCCCAAGAAGTGCACCTGTTGCAACCAGAAGTCACATTTTGTGAACTTCGCATACAACTGGTGCTCTCGCAAGGTCTGCAACACAACCTGCAAATGCTCCTCATGCTCCCTCTTGGTTGCTGAATAGGCCAAAATATCATCGATGCACACTACAACGAACATATCTAAATATGGAGCAAACACCTGGTTCATCAATCCCATAAACACCGCTGGAGCATTCGTGAGCCCAAACGGCATCACAAGCCACTCATAATGCCCGTAACGACAACTGAACGCGGTCTTAGGGATATCTGCCTCCCTAACCCTCAATTGATGGTATCCAGATCTCAAGTCTATCTTGGAAAACCATCTCGCACCTCGAAACTGATCAAACAGGTCATCAATCCTCGGCAATGGATACCTGTTCTTCACAGTCACCTAGTTCAGCTTCCGGTAGTTTATACACAGCCGAAGTGAACCATCCGCCTTCTTGGCGAACAATATTGGAGCACCCCACGGTGAGCTACTTCGCCTGATAAAGCCTCGCGCCAATAGGTCATCTATCTGTCTCTTGAGCTCTCTAAGCTCTGTCGGTGCCATCCCGTAGGCCGCTAACCTGATCGGTGTTGTCCCTGGCAACAAATCGATCGAAAACTCTACCTCCCTCACGGGTGGCAAACTGACCAAGTCCTCGGGAAACACATCCGGGAACTGATCTACAATGGGTGGCAAAACAGCCTTCCCCTCTCTCCTCCTGTCAACCAATGTCAAGTTGGCTAACTGGTGGGTCACATCACCCCACCCATGCCTCAAAGGTCCCAACCCGCATGCCTCCTCGGTCCACTCACCCACAAAGACACCCCGCGTGCCCTCTGGTGTGAGGAACGTCACACGCCGTCGAAAACAATCAATCTTGGCCTCCACGGAGACTAACCAGTCCATACCCAGGATAACATCAAAATCATCTAACTCCATGACATATAAATCACACATCAGGTTAACACCCCCAAGTGTTACCTGACAAACACGACAGATACTCTCAAGTATCATGATTCCACCCAAAGGTGAAGCAACCATCTGAGACTGACTCACTGTCTCATGGTCTAACTCTAATCCAGCCACCGTAGCATACGAAATAAAAGAATGGGTAGCACCAGTATCAATCAAAACTGAACAAATAGTATGAGAAATGATAATGGTACCTCTCACCACTGAAGGCCCTGCTCCTGCCTCGTCCACTGGTGGAACTTCTGGCTCTCTGCTGGTGAGGGCAAAAGTCCTCCCTCGTGGTCCACTGCCACTAGCCTGGCCCATTGGGGCCTTGCCCCACTGATCAACATGACCCTGTGCCTCCCGCTGAGGCTGCTGCACCGCAGATCGCATCTGCGTGCTCTGTGTCGGCGGCACTGACCTCTGAGACGGAGCCCCACTCCTCTGTCTCTGATCTCTGGGACGAGGGCCTACACTGCTGGTTGAGCTAAGGGTGACACATTCCCTAGCTCCATGCCCCACTTTCCCGCATCGGAAACAGGTCATCTTTTTCCTTGGGCAGTCTCTCGAGACATATCCGGTCAAACCATAACTCCAACAGGCCCCTGGCCTCCTGCTGGCTGAACTCTCACGGGGTCCCATCGCCTGGCTGGAAACCCTCTGCACCTGCCTCCTCTCAGGCTGAGGAGCACTGCTCTCCCCACTCTGTCTCTTCTTGCTTGAACCTGCCGAACCGCCCGGCCTCTGGGCTCTCGCCTGATCCTGACCTCGCTCAATAATGAGCGCCTTGTCGACCGCGTCCCGTAGGCCGGTCAACCGCATCGGTTCCAGTGTCTTTTCGAGAGATGGCCTCAAGCCCCCGAATGAAGTCCTGCGTCTTCCGGCCTTCCTTTTCCCAAGCCTCTAGAGCAAACCGCCCCAAATCTGTGAAGGTCTGCACATACTCCCCCACAGTCATGCTACCCTGCACAAGCTCATAATACTCTCTATGTCGAGCATACTGCAACGAGCTGGGAAAATACTCCCCAAAGAAGCACTCAACAAACTCTTTCCAGCTTATCTGACTGCCATGGACAGCTCTAGTGGATTCCCACCACCTGCGTGGGATACCCAACAGATAGTGCGTCGCCACGCGCACCCGCTCCTCATCTGGCACCCCAATCATCTCAAAGATGTCCTCTGTCCATCTAATCCAGTCCTCGGCTACCTCTGGCCGCGAACCATCCTCAAAAGTCCTGGGTGCGTGCTTCAAAAACTGTGCAGCCCAGTCCACTCCTCGTCGTGCTGGCTCTATCACGACCTCATGCTGGTGAACATCCTGCACCACCCTCGCCTCCTGCTGCTGAGGCTGTGGTGGCTGCTGAGGCTGTTGTTGCCTCTTCAGCTCATCCACCTCTCTAGCCATATCCGTCATCGAGCCCTGCATACCCTGCATGGCCTCCTGCAACTGAATCAACACCTGAGCCAAATCAGGTCCCACAACGGGAGCTGACGATCTCTGCTGCGGGCTCTGTTGCCCCTGGTGCCCCGACTCTATCGTGGGCTCCTCTGCCGGGCCTTGGCCTCGGACAGCTCTCCTCGGTGGTGCCATCACACTGGCCACAACAACAAACAACAAACGATCAATAAGACAAACTGACCATCAAAGGCACAACCGACTTGTAGGTTCTCACCAGACGACCCGTAGGTCCATACCATGCATATAGCATCGTGTCCCCCATCAGGGTACACCACACGACTCGTAGGTCCACAACCATGCATATAGCATCGTGTCACCCCTCAGGGTACACCACAATCAAATCCTAGCTCTCACGGCCACGTGCCATCCTGGCACCACATACGAGCACATCACACACAAAGACAGTCTAGTGCCCTATATGCACACAATCATACCACTAGCAATGCACCCTATGTATGCTCCTAGGATGATCTAACTGACACCAACATAACCTAGAATACCTGTAAGGACTGCGTTGATCAGGCGCCCTCCTTATAGTTTTCCAAGTCACATGGAATCAATTAACTACCCCTCACTAACCTAGGTCCGCTAGATCATGCTTTGATACTAACTTGTCACACCCCCAAATTCCAGGGAACCCGAAACCAGGAACATGACTTCCCCTTGCCCGCACCCGAAAGGTCAAGGCGTTGGTGATTAGCACCAATAAAGACTACACCGCGGGTGCTATCTCAAATATGCAACCCTGTACAGTCATACATCAAGGGTACTTTCTCATACATCATCATGCATACAATAAGTCAAATAGTCATACAGACGTCACATCACAAACAGTATGCAAATACAACTGTCCACGGAACCATGTCCGGGATACAAACATAAAACAATACAGAATATAACTGTATCAGACATCAGAGTAGTGGGCGTCCTCCTGGAAGAAATTCCTCCACTAGTCTCGGGTCACACCTGAAAAAGGTAAACAACAAGTAGGGGTGAGCGACAAGCTCAGTAGGTGACCCCAACACTCCACATCATGCAAACATACAAGTCTATAATACATGCTCTGTGTACTCGTGCACTGTGTAGTGTGCACAATCATCAGGACTCAGTCTGCAAACAAACATCAGGACCTAGCCTGCCCACACAGGACAGCTTATCCATGACCCTCAACAAGATCCCAGCTCAAGGCACTCAGCCCTACCACAACACTATATGCCCGGACACAGTCGCCACACAGGCCTGTCATCGGCGCATATGCCTGCCACGTCAACTACATCGCACCATCGGTGCATCACGGTGAGAACCCAAACAAGTCACGGAGTCCATGCCCCAATACCTCACACCAACATACTAACATGAGTATGGCATGTCATTCTCAACATTTCCTTTAAAACTGTAGCCAGTCTTCACAAGTAAGTCCTCAATCCTTGATTTATGAAGGAAGTACCCATAGTAGCTATTTTCTTGAAATCCAAAGTCCCGGCATTGGGTTCCCATAGCATAACTAAGATAATCTGATTTTTGGGGATTTTTCTGAGATGTCTAACCTCACTTTCCAAAAATTCACCACTATGAACTTTTGGGTTTTTCCGAGATTTTACACTAAAACCCAATTTTCACATTTTGAAATAGTGGGAATTAATTTTTCTAGTATTTTTCTTTGAATCCAAATGGGGGGTATTTCGTTATTTACATAGTAACTTAAATACTTAAATGTGTAGATGGGTATAGGTTACGATGTAAATAGGTCCAGTCCAGTGCTGTTGCACTGCCTCGTAGCAGGACTGCGACTCATAGCGCGGAACTGCCGCGCGCCTCGGAGACGCCTAGCGGGAGCTGTGACTCGTAGTTGCATAGGGCGCCTCGAAGACTCGAAGCGGGTCTTCGATCTTTGACCTACGAGGCTACGAACTTCGATCCTTCGGCTACGAACTTCGACGTTCGGACTACGGGTCTACGAATCTACGAACTACGAACCTTCGAACCTTCGAATCTTCGAACTACGAACGACGAACCTACGAACTTCGGGTCTACGAACTACGACCCTACGACCCAGAACTTCGGATTTTCGTTAGTTCGACCCAGTAACGCGCCCAGGATACTGTTCATCATCGTTCTTGCCTGTTCTTCATCTGGAATCAACCCAGTAACCCCCAGACACGCACAAACACGCATTCTACGCAACAGACTGCGATATTTACCTAAAAATGCGTCCAGAATGCCTCTAAATCACACGGAAACAACAGAAACACGCATCAAATTCCAGATTTCTAGAAATCTAGATCTAAACCCAAATTTCCATGGTTGACTTATCAACCCTCATGAAAAACACAATTAATTAACCCCAAAATCACAGAAACATATATCCACAATGATATAAAATAGTTCTTAACCACAAATTTTATGCTAAACCATTAGATCTAACCCAAAATTGGTTTTCCCCAAATTCTAGGGTTCATGCTCAATTTCATAAATCATGATAAATTCGTGCATACCAAGCATAGCATCAAGATAAGAAGTTCAAGGACACCTACTTGAAGTGAATCTTTGAGCTCCACGAACCCAAATCGCCCCAAATAGCCAAAGCCTCCAAGCTCTCTCTCAAGCTCTCTCTCTCAACGCACAAACGTGAAATGTAAAGTGAAAGCTTCCTCTTTTTCTTTTTTTTCTGCTATTTATATTTTTGCCACTCAACTGACCTAGTCAACCATTGACCCAGTCAATAATTGACTTCCAAGGCCCCGAACTCCAAATTGAGTCAAACTACAGTCAAAACGCTCGAAATGACGAGCACAACACTAAACAGATATTATTACACCCAAATGACCGCCCAAACACAAAGTCAACCAATAAACCCCGAAAATTCAACAATCGGGTCAAATAGGGGCCCGACTCGAAATCGGGCCCAAGTATAGTCAAAATGCTCACATCGACGACTACACTACCGTCCAGATAGTTACATTCCCATAGAATGACTATCTCTCAAAACTACCCGAATACGAGTCTTTACATCCTCCCCACCTTAGGACTTTTCGTCCTCGAAAATAAAACACATGCCCAAAGGAAATAGCAAAATTCAAGCTCAATGTCCCAACAACAAAACATAAAACATGATCACCGATCACACATGTGCAATGCAACTCGCAACAAGCCAAAAGGGCTGACAAAATCCAACAACAACGAGCTAAACCACATCACAAACCATATATGCAAAACAAATGCATAAAACATAACTCATACCTCAACGAAGGTCCTCACATCGTCCCCACCACAGGATTGATCGTCCTCGAATAGCTCAGGATGAAGAATCCACATCTGGCTCTCTTTCTCCCAAGTCTGCTCCTCCATGCCTCGGTGTCGCCATAACACCCGAACTAGTGGGATCGTCTTGCCTCGCAAGACCTGGTCCCGCCTGTCCAAAATCTGTGCCGGCATCTCAACAACGGCACCATCATCAGCCAAGTCTATCTCGCGATAGTCCAACACATGAGATGGATCTGGGTGATACCGCCTCAACTGAGACACATGAAACACATCATGTACTCGCGCCAACTCTGGTGGCAAAGCTAATCGATAAGCCACCGCGCCCACGGTGGCAACAATCTCAAACGGCCCCACAAAACGAGGGGAAAGTTTGGTTCCACGTCCAAACCTCCGATGCCCTCGACGCGGCGAAACCCGCAAAAATACACGGTCACCCACCTAAAACTGCAAGGGTCGACGCCTCTGGTCCGTATAGGACTTCTGCCTACTCTACGCTGTCAACATGCGCTGTCGAATCAACTACACTATCTCCATGGTTTCTCGAACCATATCGGGACCGAGAACTGTTGTCTCTCCCGTCTGTGCCCAGCATAAGGGTGATCTACACGGCCGCCCATACAGCGCCTCATACGCAGTCATCCCAATCGTGGCCTGATAACTGTTGTTGTAAGAGAACTCCACCAAAGGAAGGTGAGTCTCCCAACAACCTCCAAAATCTAGGACACAGGCACGCAACATATCCTCGAACGTCTGAATCGTCCGCTCCGACTGACCATTCGTCTGCGGATGAAAGGCTGTACTGAGGTTCACCCTAGTACCCAAAGCTCGCTGCAACTGTCTCCACAACTGAAAGGTGAACCTCGCATCCCGATCAGATACAATAGATAATGGGACTCCATGCAACCGCACAATAACATCAATATACGTCTATCCCAAAGTCCTCACTGGGTCTGTCTCTCAAATCGGAATAAAATGCGCCGATTTGGTCAACCAGTCCACAATAACCCATATAGTGTCGTGTCCCCTGGAACGAGGAAGTCCAGTGACAAAATCCATGGTCACGTGGTCCCATTTCCACCCTGGCACTGGCAATGGCTGCAACTCACCAGCTGATCTCAGGTGCTCTGCCTTGACCTGCTGACAGGTCAAACACTTCCTCACAAAATCAGCAACGGCCTTCTTCAGGCCTGGCCACCAAAACTGCCTCCTCACGGCATGGTAAATCTTGGTCCCACCAGGATGTACAGCTAACCTCGACTGGTGAAATTCCCGAAGAACCTTCTCCTAAAGAGAAGTGGGAACTATCAATCTACCCCTATACCGCAGCACATGCTCTGCATCCTCAGTCCAATCAGAAGGTGCCTGCCCAGTCTGAATCCTGTCCTTGATGACCTCACAATCAATGTCCCCCAACTGATCCTCTATGATCCTACGCTGTAACTTAGAGACTGCGACGACAACACTAAGGGTCCCTCGCCCCTCGTTGGTCACCATCTGCAACCGCATCGCTGCCAACTGACCCATCATCTCCCATTTCTTAATGGCACAATGGGCCACCACGGCCCTACTCTTCCTACTCAGAGCATCTGCCACCACATTACCCTTCCCAGGGGTATACATCATATCAAACTAAAACTGTTGCAGGTACTCCACCCACCGCCTCTGCCTAAGGTTCAGGTCTCGCTGAGAGAAGATATACTGCAAGTTCTTGTGGTCCGTATACACCACAAACTTCTCCCCAAGGAGATAATGCTGCCAGCTCTTTAAAGCAAAGATCACCGCAGCCCAACTCCAAATCATGCGTGGGATAGCTCTGCTCATGTGGTCTCAACTGCCTAGATCCGTAAGCAATCACCTGCCGAGTCTGCATCAACACACAACCAAGTCCCACCCTGGAAGCATCACAATACACCTCAAAAGGCACACCCTCCTGTGGAAGAATCAAGATAGGTGCTGAGGTCAATCGTGCCTTCAACTCTATAAAAGCACTGTCACACGCATCAGACCAAATGAAAGGAACTCCCTTCCTAGTCAAGTGTGTCATAGGAGCTGCCAACCTGGAAAAATCCTCCACGAACCTCCGATAGTAGCCTGCCAAACCAAGGAAGCTACGAATCTCAAACACGTTCGTGGGCCCCTTCCACGACATGACTGCCTCAATCTTCTCAGGATCCACTGTGATACCCTTCGAAGATACCACATGCCCCAAGAAGTGCACCTGTTGCAACCAGAAGTCACATTTTGTGAACTTCGCATACAACTGGTGCTCTTGCAAGGTCTGCAACACAACCTACAAATGCTCCTCATGCTCCCTCTTGGTAACTGAATAGGCCAAAATATCATCGATGAACACTACAACGAACATATCTAAATATGGAGCAAACACCTGGTTCATCAATCCCATAAACACTGCTGGAGCATTCGTGAGCCCAAACAGCATCACAAGCCACTCATAATGCCCGTAACGACAACTGAACGCGGTCTTAGGGATATCTGCCTCCCTAACCCTCAACTGATGGTATCCAGATCTCAAGTCTATCTTGGAAAACCATCTCGCACCTCGAAACTGCTCGAACAGGTCATTAATCCTCGGCAATAGATACCTGTTCTTCACAGTCACCTGGTTCAGCTTCCGGTAGTCTATACACAGCCGAAGTGAACCATCCGCCTTCTTGGCGAACAATACTGGAGCACCCCACGGTGAGCTACTCCGCCTGATAAAGCCTCGGGCCAATAGGTCATCTATCTGTCTCTTGAGCTCTCTAAGCTCTGTCGGTGCCATCCTGTAGGCCGCTAACCTGATCGGTGTTGTCCCTGGCAACAACTCGATCGAAAACTCTACCTCCCTCACGGGTGGCAAACTGACCAAGTCCTCGGGAAACACATCCAGGAACTGATCTACAATGGGTGGCAAAACAGCCTTCCCCTCTCTCCTCCTGTCAACCAATGTCAAGTTGGCTAACTGGTGGGTCACATCACCCCACCCATGCCTCAAAGGTCCCAACCTGCATGCCTCCTCGGTCCACTCACCCACAAAGACACCCCGCGTGCCCTCTGGTGTGAGGAACGTCACACGCCGTCGAAAATAATCAATCTTGGCCTCCACGGAGACCAACCAGTCCATACCCAAGATAATATCAAAATCATCTAACTCCATGACATATAAATCACACATCAGGTTAACACCCCCAAGTGTTACCTGACAAACACGACAGATACTCTCAAGTATCACGATTCCACCCAAAGGTGAAGCAACCATCAGAGACTGACTCATTGTCTCCTGGTCTAACTCTAATCCAGCCACCGTAGCATACGAAATAAAAGAATGGGTAGCACCAGTATTAATCAAAACTGAACAAATAGTATGAGAAATGATGATGGTACCTCTCACCACTGAAGGCCCTGCTCCTGCCTCGTCCACTGGTGGAACTTCTGCCTCTCTGCTGGTGAGGGCAAAAGTCCTCCCTCGTGGTCCACTGCCACTAGCCTGGCCCATTGGGGCCTTGCCCCGCTGATCAACATGACCCTGTGCCTCCCGCTGAGGCTGATGCACCGCAGATCGCATCTGCGTGCTCTGTGCCGGCGGCACTGACCTCTGAGACGGAGCCCCACTCCTCTGTCCCTGATCTCTCGGAAGAGGGCCTACACTGCTAGTTGAGCTAAGGGTAACACATTCCCTAGCTCCATGCCCCACTTTCCCGCATCGGAAACAGGTCATCTTTTTCCTTGGGCAGTCTCTCGAGACATGCCCGGTCAAACCACAACTCCAACAGGCCCCTAGCCTCTTGCTGGCTGAACTCTCACGGGGTCCCACCGCCTGGCTGGAAGCCCTCTGCACCTGCCTCCTCTCAGGCTGAGGAGCACTGCTCTCCCCACTCTGTCTCTTCTTGCTTGAACCTGCCGAACCGCCCAGCCTTTGGGCTCTCGCCTGATCCTGACCTCGCTCAATAATGAGCGCCTTGTCGACCGCCTCCCGGTAGCTGGTCAACTGCATCGGTTCCAGCTGTCTTCTCAGAGATGGCCTCAAGCCCTGAATGAAGTCCTGCGTCTTCTGGCCTTCCTTTTCCCAAGCCTCTAGAGCAAACCGCCCCAAATCTGTGAAGGTCTGCACATACTCCCCCACAGTCATGCTACCCTGCACAAGCTCATAATACTCTCTATGTCGAGCATACTGCAACGAGCTGGGAAAATACTCCCCAAAAAAGTGCTCAACAAACTCTTTCCAGCTCATCTGACTGCCATGGACAGCTCTAGTGGATTCCCACCACCTGCTCCTCATCTGGCACCCCAATCATCTCAAAGATGTCCTCTGTCCATCTAATCCAGTCCTCGGCTACCTCTGGCCGCGAACCATCCTCAAAAGTCCTGGGTTCGTGTTTCAAAAACTGTGCAGCCCAGTCCACTCCTCGTCGTGCTGGCTCTATTACGACCTCCTGCTGGTGCACATCCTGCACCACCCTCGCCTCCTGCTGTTGAGGCTGAGGTGGCTGCTGAGGCTGTTGTTGCCTCTTCAGCTCATCCACCTCTCTAGCCATATCCGTCATCGAGCCCTGCATACCCTGCATGGCCTCCTGCAACTGAATCAACACCTGAGCCAAATCAGGTCCCACTATGGGAGCTGACGATCTCTGCTGCGGGCTCTGTTGCCCCTGGTGCCCCGACTCTATCGTGGGCTCCTCTGCCGGTCGGACAGCTCTCCTCGGTGGTGCCATCACACTGGCCACAACAACAAACAACAAACGATCAATAGCACAAACAGCCATCAAAGGCACAACCGACTTGTAGGTTCTCACCAGACGACCCGTAGGTCCATACCATGCATATAGCATCGTGTCCCCCATCAGGGTACACCACACGACCCGTAGGTCCACAACCATGCATATAGCATCGTGTCACCCCTCAGGGTACACCACAATCAAATCCTAGCTCTCACGGCCACGTGCCATCCTGGCACCACATACGAGCACATCACACACAAAGACAATCTAGTGCCCTATATGCACACAATCATACCACTAGCAATGCACCCTATGTATGCTCCTAGGATGATCTAACTGACACCAACATAACCTAGAATACCTGTAAGGACTGCGTTGATCAGGCGCCCTCCTTACAGTTTTCCAAGTCACATGGAATCAATTAACCACCCCTCACTAACCTAGGTCCGCTAGACCATGCTTTGATACTAACTTGTCACGCCCCCAAATTTCAGGGAACCCGAAACCAGGAACATGACTTCCCCTTGCCCGCACCCGAAAGGTCAAGGCGTTGGTGATTAGCACCAATAAAGACTACACCGCGGGTGCTGTCTCAAATATGCAACCCTGTACAGTTATACATCAAGGGTACTTTCTCATACATCATCATGCATACAATAAGTCAAACAATCATACAGACGTCACATCACAAACAGTATGCAAATATAACTGTCCACGGACCCATGTCCGGGATACAAACATAAAACAATACAGAATATAACTATATCAGACATCAGAGTAGTGGGCGTCCTCCTGGAAGAAATTCCTCCACTAGTCTCGGGTCACACCTGAAAAAGGTAAACAACAAGTAGGGGTGAGCGACAAGCTCAGTAGGTGACCCCAACACTCCACATCATGCAGACATACAAGTCTATAATACATGCTCTGTGTACTCGTGCACTGTGTAGTGTGCACAATCATCAGGACTTAGCTTGCAAACAAACATCAGGACCTAGCCTGCACACACAGGACAGCTTGTCCACGACCCTCAATAAGATCCCAGCTCAAGGCACTCAGCCCTACCACAGCACTATATGCCCGGACACAGTCGCCACACAGGCCTACCATCGGCGCATATGCCTGCCATGGCACAGCGCAATATGCCCGGCCACAGTCGCCACACAGGCCTGCCATCGGCGCATATGCCTGCCACGTCAACTACATCGCACCATCAGTGCATCACGGTGAGAACCTAAACAAGTCACGGAGTCCATGCCCCAATACCTCACACCAACATACTAACATGAGTATGGCATGTCATTCTCAACATTTCTTTAAAACTGTAGCCAGTCTTCACAAGTAAGTCCTCAATCCTTGATTTATGAAGGAAGTACCCATAGCAGCTATTTTCTTGAAATCCAAAGTCCCGGCATTGGGTTCCCATAGCATAACTAAGATAATCTGATTTTTGGGGATTTTTCTGAGATGTCTAACCCCACTTTCCAAAAATTCACTACTACGAACTTTTGGGTTTTTCCGAGATTTTACACTAAAACCCAATTTTCACATTTTGAAATAGTGGGAATTAATTTTTCTAGTATTTTTCTTTGAATCCAAATGGGGGGTATTTCGTTATTTACATAGTAACTTAAATACTTAAATGTGTAGATGGGTATAGGTTACGATGTAAATAGGTCCAGTCCAGTCGTCACAGACCGCCTCTCGTAAGGATGCGACTCGTAGCGCGGAACTGCCGCGCGCCTCGGAGACTCCTAGCGGGAGCTGTGACTCGTAGCTGCATAGGGCGCCTCGAAGACTCGAAGCGGGTCTTCGATCTTCGACCTACGAGGCTACGAACTTCGATCCTTCGGCTACGAACTTCGACGTTCGGACTACGGGTCTACGAATCTACGAACTACGAACCTTCGAACCTTCGAATCTTCGAACTACGAACTACGAACCTACGAACTACGACCCTACAACCCAGAACTTCGGATTTTCGTTAGTTCGACCCAGTAACGCGCCCAGGGTACTGTTCATCGTCGTTCTTGCCTGTTCTTCAACTGGAATCAACCCAGTAACCCTCAGACACGCACAAACACGCATTCTACGCAACAGACTGCGATATTTACCTAAAAATGCGTCCAGAACGCCTCTAAATCGCACGGAAACAACAGAAACACGCATCAAATTCCAGATTTCTAGAAATCTAGATCTAAACCCAAATTTCCATGGTTGACTTATCAACCCTCATGAAAAACACAATTAATTAACCCCAAAATCACAGAAACATATATCCACAATGATATAAAATAGTTCTTAACCACAAATTTTATGTTAAACCATTAGATCTAACCCAAAATTGGTTTTCCCCAAATTCTAGGGTTCATGCTCAATTTCATAAATCATGGTAAATTCGTGCATACCAAGCATAGAATCAGGATAAGAAGTTCAAGGACACCTACTTGAAGTGAATCTTTGAGCTCCACGAACACAAATCGCCCCAAATCGCCAAAGCCTCCAAGCTCTCTCTCAAGCTCTCTCTCTCAATGCACAAACGTGAAATGTAAAGTGAAAGCTTCCTCTTTTTCTTTTTTTTTTTCTGCTATTTATATTTCTGCCACTCAACTGACCTAGTCAACCATTGACCCAGTCAATAATTGACCTCCAAGGCCCCGAACTCCAAATTGAGTCAAACTACAGTCAAAACGCTCGAAATGACGAGCACAACACTAAACAGATATTATTACACCCAAATGACCGCCCAAATGCAAAGTCAACCAATAAACCCTGAAAAGTCAACAATCGGTTCAAACGGGGGCCCAACTCGGAATCGGGCCCAAGTATAGTCAAAATGCTCACATCGACGACTACACTACCGTCCAGATAGTTACATTCCCATAGAATGACTATCTCTAAAAACTACCCGAATACGAGTCTTTACAAGGCCTTAAATGGATCCTCATACTCTATCGGTCCAAAGCGGAGGAGGATTGCCTTTGTGAATTCCGCCCATGTTAGTGGGCCTCGAAATTTTGCTATAGCGATGCCACTGCAAGGCAATGTCGTCCAAGCAAAAGGAGGCTAGTTGAACCTGTTAGGATGGCTCAACATTCTGGAAATCGAAATATTGCTCGGCTTTGTAGATCTAGCCATGTGGATCATCACCATTGAATTTTAGAAATTGCAGCTTGAGCTTGTGGGATCTATGGCTAGCGTTGGACTGCTCGTTAGTTGACGTTCGTGAGGTTTCTCCCTGAGAAAACATATTGACATTTGTCTGTGAGCCTCAGTTGGCTCGCTGGGTCTGAAGCTCCGTTAGCACATCTTGCATCGTTGTGTGAAGTTGGTCAAAATTAGACTCATGTCGCGTTAAGGCCTCATTGACGTCATTATGAAACTCTGCATTGGATTTACTGCGGGTGTCCATGGTTAGGCTGGCTTTGATACCAAATGATACGGTTAATTTGGGAAAAGGTAAGAAATGAAGAGAGCAAAACAGGGGAGGGGAAGTTGGGTAAATTTTCCATGGCTTTATTCACTAAGATGTGATGCCTATATAGGCTACATTGACCTGAGATAGCAACATCAACTAACCCACAAGAAAACAGTAGGCAAAATAGCAAGAAATAATTACATGTTGTTATGATAACATGGCTTATTAAAAAACGCACACAAATCTCTAGGCAACAATCTTATTCAAAACACCATGTGGTCGGTCCAACTGATCCATATAGCTCTTACTCCATGGATGACGTTTGTCAAGCACTTGAGCCCTTAACACCCTTCCGTACCTCCACCGCATGCCGCCTTGTTAGCCCACCCACACGTCCGACTAGCCGCTGCATCACACCGTCAGACTCCACCTCGTGGTGCCGCGCTAGCCCACTTACACGTCCGACCAAGACACTGCATCAGGCCACCACGATTTGTAGCTTCCACCGTTCCTGGCCAACACCTCCTGCTATTGTTGTCTGCTGCTGGACGCCATCTGCCGCTGGAAGAAGAGCCCCAAGAGATAAAAAGAGATAAGTGCCATTTTTTTATTTTCTCAGATTGAGGAAAAAAATATAAAAATAAATGAAAGTAGAGAGAGACTTGAAGAGGAGGCAAGATCCATAAATTAGGGTATTTGAAAAAGTGGTTTTTATTGGTGGAGTGTCTTGATTAGTGTTGATTTGAAGAGAAAAATGATGGTTTGTTTGTAAGAAACCAAGATCCATTTTTTAGCTTAGGGTATCTTTTTATGATTAAAAAATTAATTGATAAGGAGTGATCGTGGGATGTTGGGGGAAAAGGGCATGGCAGAAAAAGAAAAAAGAGGCATCAGATGTGTTGATTAAAAAAAAAGGTGGAGTGTTTGGTTCCACGCACAGGATTTTTTTTGATTTAAAAAAAAGAGGATTTTTCTTTTGTATTTTGTATTTGGTGGATCTATTTTGACCAAATTAGGACCAAGTAATATTGATTTCTAAGGTTTTTAGCTGTTTTGAATGCAACCACGTCATCAATTTCAGAAAATTTTGCTCCAAAAATATTTTTTATTTTTATGGAGTCCTGGAGAACGATAAATGACCCAAAAGAAAGTGACATGCAACCTTCAACCTCCACCAGTAGTTTGTGGCAAAGAAGTTCAATATCAAATGCAAAATTTGATATTGAAAAGTTTGACGGTACAAATAACTTCGGCATGTGGTAATGCAAAGTTTAGAATTTGTTGTTCCGCGAAGGATCAGATATTGCACTGGAGCCAAATCAGAAAATATTTTCGATGAAGATTGAAACTATGTGAATCATAAAGCCTGTGGAACTATCCAATTATGCCTTGCTAAAGATCAGGAGTACTTTGTCATGAAGGAAACTACAGCCTCAACACTCTGGAAGAAATTAGAAGACAAGTACATGACAAAGAGCACAGAGAATCGACTCTACCTGAAGAAGAAGCTCTTCTGATTTCATTATAAGAAAAGTATGCCTATGATTGAGCATTTCAATAATTTCAACAAAATTCTTGCTGATCTATAAAATTTAGATGTTGATATTATTGATGAATATAGGCATTATTATTGTTGAATTCTCTCCCTGAAAGCTATGATCATTTAACCACAACTTTGTTGTATGGAAAAGATGAGGGTAAATTCATAGATGTTTCTAATGCTTTAGTGAATAATGAGTATCGGAAAAAAGATCAGGAAGATTCTAGGGACTTGACACTAGAAGCACTGAATGTTACCTGAGGCAGAAAGCAAAGAAGACAAAAGGAGATTTGGTGGCCGAAATAAATCTCGCTCAAGAGGAGAATCACGAAGACATTTGATGAAAGATTAATGTGCCTATTGTCACCAAAAAGGGCACTGGAAGAAAGACTGTCCAAATAAGGACAAATTTGCTGTAAATATTGCAAAAGACGCTAATTATAAAGAAGACGTGGCATTCTCAGTTTCGCCAACAGATATCCAGTTGGACAAATGGATCCTCGACTCAGGTTGTTCCTATCATATGTGTCCAAATAGGAACTAGTTCACAAGCTTTCAAGAGCTTGACGAAGGAGTTGTAATGATGGGTAACAACAATACATGCCAGACAGAAGGCATTGGAACTATTCACTTAAAGATGCATGACGATACAACCAGACAACTAACAAAAGTCAGATATGTTTCAGATCTAAAAAAGAGGCTCATTTCATTGGGGGCCTTAGACAACAGCGGATACAAGGTGACCATAGAAGGTGCAGCCTTGAAAGTTGTACGATGTACATTCTTAGCGATGAAAGGTACTCGAAAGGAAAACCTAGATTTCCTAGACGGGTATACAATCATAGTAAAAGCGGCTATGGCCAAAAGTGCTGATGATGAAGCACCTGATTCTTCCTAACTTTGGCATATGCACTTGGGACATGTTGGAGAGAAGGCCTTGCAAAATCTGGTGAAACAAGGTCTACTGAAAGGAGCTAAAAGTGAAAAACTTGACTTTTGTGAGCATTATGTCTTGGGAAAGCAGACACGAGTCAAGTTTGACACTGCCATTCACTGTACCAAGGGAATACTGAATTATGTCCACACTATTGTTTGAGGACCAACGAAGAATTCATCACTAGAGGTAAATATTATTTTGTTACTTTTATTGATGATTTCTCACAATATGTTTGGGTGTATACGATGACACATAAGGATGAAGTGTTAGACATCTTTCTTCGGTGGAAGAAGATGATTGAAACCCAAACCAGTAAAAAAAACAAAAGACTTCATTCAGATAATGGTAGAGAATACAAATCGGATCCCTTCAAGCAAATCTGTCAGAAAGAAGGGATAATCAAATACTTCACAGTTCCTGGTACACCACAACAGAACGGTGTTGCGGAAAGGATGAACCGTACTCTGGTAAAGAAAGTTCGGTATATGCTTTCTCAATCGGGCCTGCACAAGGCATTCTGGGCAGAGGCTTTGATGTATGTCTCTCACATTGTTAATCAGTTATTTGCTTCTGCACTTGATGGGAAGACTCCCAAAGAGGTATGGACTGGACAACCTGTTTCAAATTATGAGCGACTACATATATTTGGATGTCCAGCATACTTTCATGTTACAAAATCCAAACTGGATCTTAGATCCAAGAAAGCTATTTTCTTAGGCTTTAGTGAAGGAGTTAAGGGATTCAGATTATGGAGTCCTGATTCGAAGAAGATCATCATAAACAAAGACGTTACCTTCGATGAATCTACAATGCTTCAAAGAGCAATCGTAGAAATGGAGAAAGAGAATCAAAACTCTCTTCAACAGGTAGAGTTTGAAACTTCAAAGGAGCCATAGAATACTTCTCAGATAGAGAATTATTTTGATGACCAGGAGGATATCCCAGTTAAGGTGGAAGTTCCATTATCAACACCAGAATAACAAGCAGAATCCATTACCACTCGTAGACAAAGGAGAGATATCCAAAAACCTACCAGATACACAAACATGGTAGCATATGCTCTTCCAATGATAAAAGGTGATATGCTCACACAAACTGTTTTAGGGATCAAGTTCTTACACTGCTTGAACTTGATCAACATTTCTCATAATTGTGCACCTTCGAGTGCCTAATGCCTTAGGGCGTAGTGGAGAAACGATGATCACTATGATTGGATGGAGACTCTTTGCCAAAGTAGAGATTTGTGGAATTTGGCTAAGTCAAACTGGTTAGTGGCCTTAGGCGACTGGCCGGCGTCCACCTTTGCGGCTAGACAAGTTGTTTTGAACTTCTCTTATCCTCTCATCTGCTATATAAACATGTAATTCACTTTGTAAAATGGTGTCAAAAAACATAACAAAAAAATTGTGTAAAAGAGAGAGGTGTAGGATATGTAAAACCCATCTCTATTATATTGAAATCAGTTCCTCCCGTGGATGTAAGTATTTATTGGACGAACCACGTAAAATCTTACGTGTTCTTTGTGTGTATGTGTAAATTGATCCTGACACCAAGTTTTCTACAACCATTTCTAGTTTTTTTTTTAAAGCAACAAATTTTTGTCCTTTCCTTTTCATTGCAATTTTTTTAATTCGAGGTAAATAGATAATAATAAAAAAAAGTGTGTTACGGTTAGGATCGGCGATTACATGCCCATTATCCATGCAAAATGATCCTGAAAATCCCCCCTAGATTCAAATGTCAGTCCAAATAATAAAGTATATAGAGCCTACTTCTGCCTAAATAATGACACTTTCTGTAGAGTAAACTAAACTATGACATTTGGATGAAAATGGTGCTAGAGTGCGCTACATGATTCTTCAAACCATCACTAATTTTTGATTGCTCAAAATGGACAATGTATTAGGTTAGTGTAAGTACTCAAGACGGTAGAACACCAATGCTATGTAGCAAGGCCCAAAATTGGGGATTTTTATTGTAGTGACAGATTTATTTGCATGCATCGAATGGTTTTCTGCCGTAGCGCGTGTATGCATCACGTGTAAAGGTCTGGTTCGAGAAAAAGAGAAGGAAAAAGAAAAAGCACCCTATGTGTTAATACGGCCTCACCATTTGCTGCCTTAGAAGTTAGAAAATTGTAATTTGTACATGTAACTAAAAAAAATCGAAGAGTACAACTCAAGCCATTTATTGCTTACTGCTGTTCAAATCCACTGCCTTCAAATCTGTGGTAGAATAAACAGATGCTCACTATCCGAATAGGGTTTCAAACGTCAAAAGCGAGTCAACCCACAATTAAAACAGGGGCAGAGCAATTATCATGCACGTAAACTATTGTATACAACTATACATTGGAGAAATTTCTTCCCATACAGGTTGAAAGTAAGTTTTGTCCCGTCTACATTGGTAAACATTTTTTATCTATTTTTACTGAATAAATGAAAAGGCAGTAAACAGGTATGAGACTCATGCACGCCGGTACTCATCCCCACAATCACCAATAACCTGAAGGAGATTTTTTCCTTGTCTTGATACTTCTTGTATGCTGCTTATATCATCGCCATCAAGAGCAAGTGAGAAGACTGCATTCGAGTCATGGATATGCTCTGAGAGCCCCAGTCTAACACCAACCATTGATCCCGCCACTGATGGCTGCACATTCGAAAACAAAACATGACAGAACTCCAATGAACCATTCATAGGAAATCATGTCACTGAAAATTGAAAACTGAAAATTAAAACGCCTTTACCTGCTCTAGTATGAATTTCACAGCAACAGTTGGGATAGAAACGTTATGCTTAGTAGCTACTTTTTTCAGTGTCTGGAGCAAAGTTTGAAACAAACTCCATCCCCCCCAAGCATCAACCATCTGACAAATTTATTGCAACAAATCCATGTGTCAGCAAAAATTTGAATTTTTTGATCTATCCACTATGAAAAATAAACAATACAGCCATCATAGGCCCATTCCCTTTGATTATAGAATGTTGTGTACCAACAATCATGACAGGAATATCAGGAGAGGGAAGAGGAATTAAGATAGAATTTCAAAGGAAGCAATACGAAGGAATAAGCCTAATCAATCTCTGTCCCCCGTAGGTTATAAATAGGCCAAATCAACACGAATGAGCTCTTACAAGAATTAGCAAACAAATAAATAGGAATTAGTGGAGAGTGGAGAGTGGAGACTCATCTACCACTAAGCATGACAAGTGGGACTTAAGGAACCACTAAGCCCACTTTATTTAAATAACTGCCATGAAATCCCTCAATCCATCATGGGCTGACCAAGCCCTTCTCCATGCTCACATGACAAGGTGAATGGCTTCCTTGCGTACACATCATAGAATAACACATTCTGAAACAGTTCTAGCTAGAATATTATGTTAACATCAAAACATCTACACTAAATGTGTCAAACAAGTTTTTAATGCTCTGTATACCCTTTTGTATTTCTGAAGTGAGGGAGTATTTAATGGAGGGGCAGTGAAAGGAATGGCTACATTGGTGTCCAGAAACTTTTCTGATAAAAGGCCACCCATTAGTGTCCCATACCTGCATTTGAGAAACAAAGGAGTAAACTGAATAGTTATTTAGTGGATTATAATAAACAATCTATACTCGCCCTTTCATGACAAGAACCTGGTGTAAAAACCTTTTGGATCTGAAAAACATAAAAAGTTAGAGAGAGAGAGAGAGACGTTATAAGATTAACTCCAGTCAGTTTGCAAAGCTCTGCCATCCTTTGCTGAGGACGCATGTCAACAATGGAATGTTGAACCTGAGTAAATGATGCAGATTCCATCAGTAAAATGAGCTTCCTATATATGTAAGTGTTTTTGAAGCAGTTGAAGATAGGGTGTTAGATAAAGTCTGGATTTACCTGGTTGCTAACAATTGGAATATTATTTTCCAAGATTATCTGTAACCTTTCTGTATCAAAATTTGTCAGAGCGATAGTTTTAATTTTCCCTACATTCCACTTGCAAAAATTATCACCACAATCAACAAAGGACTTGCCTGAAATAAGAAAAGGGGAATAAGCAAAAGATAACCTTCTTCTTTAGAATCTGTAAGGTGCTTTAGTGCATCAAGATAACCAGAATTTGAGTAATCCCACCTATTTTAAACAAAACCACTGATAGAATTATGAAAAACACGATTCACACCAATGAAAGCACAACCTTATAACTTATAAGCATGTTCTAATGGATATTGAATAATTGTTACACTTTTAAGCCAGATTTTAATCATGCGCTCAACCTCACATGTCAAACTACATCCTTAAAATTCGTATGTTTCATCCTCTATTTACAAGTAAAAGAACAAATGAAAACAGTGAATATGTCCTCAACTCTTATAATCAATATTCAAAAATTAATATCTTTCCTCAAATATAAATTTGTAATATTTATCAACCAGCCTCTTCTGTGCAACTCTCATCACGAAAAGAAGGAAGGAAAGTTTGCTTTGCGTTTGTGCAAATTAGTATTCCGAAAAATATAGGCCTGAAAGTGATCTTCAACTCATCTTAAACCAGCAGGATCCAACATACAAGTTCAGCAACAAAAAAAAAAACAAATGTAGTAATCATTTCAGTAACATTTAATTCATCTAACCAGAGAATAACTATTCAAGTCAGTGAAGTCACTAAGTCAGTGTACATTAAATAAAAAAACCATTACAGGCATTCTTGATTCGTAAATTACTAAATTCTCATCACATAAGACTTTTAGTGACTAAAAGAATTCCATATAACTGTTATTAAAAAAACAAGAACTTTGAGAAGCAAATTGATACCAATGAAACTGGAGCATGTCAATACAAGAAACATCCATTCGCTTCCTTGACACATCGATACTCCTCCGAACGTAGCTACTTGTCATCTTTACTGGAGGCGGCACCCATTTTGTGAGACTGCATGGCATAAGACAGCAGGTATCATGGAATGCTTCAAGCAACTAATAAGGGTAATGTGAAATTCTCCAACACATACCACTTGTGGTCATTAGTAATAAGAAAATGCCACCCCAAGCGGCAACACGAGGGCGCACAAAAACGTTGGCAATCATTGGGAAAATAAGGCAAAACATCCACTTAACATAGCATAGTACTCACCCTCTGACCTTTTCCAAGAACTCCGGGGGCCGCTCTCTTCGGACCCGGTTAATGAATATTCCATAGAGATCTTCAGCAGGCCCATCTGAAAGAAAATTCAAATAGTCATGGGTCATAACATAGCATAACCCTCTAGCGCTTTTCTAAGTTCATGGTAAAAGAAAATGGAACTCAATGTGACTTAATGAAAGAAACGCGACCAAATTCAAACAATTCACAGTGAGGGACAAATTAAACAGTTAGTAGCTAGCTAATACCAAACATCCTCGTACTTACACACACACACACACACACACACACACACACACACACACATATATATATTGTCCCCACTCTCCATATAACTGCAACATTTTGCGTAAACTATGAAGACATTGGCAGATGCATCCGATAATTTACAGGGAATTTAATCACCAGCGGTGTAAAATAGTTACAGTGGTCGGCCATGTCGAAGGTGAAGAGGCCGGCGTCGGCGTGGCGGAGCATGGCCTCGACGGCGTCGTTTCTATCGATTCTGCCCCACCCGCCGCTGGTCTGCCACATTCCGTTGAGGATTCGACAAATCTGCAGGGAATCATTCCCGTTCTTCAAGGTGGCAAGCCGGTCGTCGGTGTCGCAGCGAACCCGAATCGAGGCGAGTTTCCGAGGCCCGAGTCTGTCCCGGTGGGACCGGGTTTTGAAGGACCGGAAGGTGGGTAGATTGGACGCGTGGTGGTGAACCATCGAAGCCGCCATTTTAGAGTCAGGCAGCCAGAAAAGAGCGAGTGCGAGTGAGGTGAGGAGGAAGCAGAACAATAAGTCAATAAGATAAGGAACGAAGCTGAAGCGCGCCCCTGGCTGGCTATCCTGCCTTGTCTGTCTCAATTTAATTTGTTTTTTTTTTTTAGTTTTATTTATTTATTTCGTAAAATTTCATCCGCTTTTTTCCTGGCCTACTACTTTTAAAAATATAATTATTTAAAAAAAATAATAAATTCGATAAATTTAATATTATATATAAGTGATAAAAAATTATTTGTCCATAGTTTTTTTTAAACAGTTATATATTCAAACAAATCTGAGTGTACCCAATAGGGGCTAAACATATATGGTCGGTTTCTTTTTTTTTTTTTTGAGATTGGGATGAAAATTAGCATAATAAATTATTTTATCATATTGAATTTATAAAATTTACTAATTTAACTGAAAATTAAGCTTTTCAATTACAATAATATGATGCTAATGTAACTCAATATTTTTTCATAAAGTATGATAATATCTTTATTATATCTTTCTTTAATATAATAATTTACCAAGTTTATGGTTACATAAGGAATTAAAAACATTACGATAATTAATTATTTTAAAATAAAATTATCATATTAATTTACATTGAACCCTAAAATTTTGTATTATCATTGCAATTAGATAAACTATTTTTTAAATTAAATTTCATCAAAAAAATATGAAATTATATTTTTGTGTAAAGTACAAATTTTAAATTATTGATTTCATCCCTTCTTTATTTTGTTGAAGTTAGAGGCATACTTTTTTTTTAAAACTGTTTGGGTGATTGGTCGGTTGGGATTTTGGAATTATTATGAATAAATGATTTGAGTTTTTTTTTTTTTAATTTCAATTCTAGCCAATTCACCGGCCTAAATTATGTTTAAAAAAGAAGAAGAAAAGGACAATGGGGATTCTAAATTGGGATTGTAGCCGGTCTGACTTGATATGAATTTAATCACATCTTAATATATAATATGTGTATTATTCTATCGTTATCTGAAACACTTTAGTTGTATAATAACAAAAGTATCCCATTATGTAAAAAAACAAATAAGTAATTTAAAATTTTATAATAATTTTAATAGTGTACAGACTTTTACTAAATAAAGTCATAAATGTCCCTCTGTAATGACTTATAACTAATTTAAACTATAACTACTAAACCTCATTCAATTGTGTATTCCAAACCATTAAAGTTTTATCAGCTGTTTTATAATAATATCACTTTATTTTTGGATTATAGCAATTTTTATTTGTTTAATAAATATAGTAATTATTTAAATTATTCAAAATATTCTTTCAATTAGTTTTTTAAAAAAGTAATAATCAAATGGATAATGACAACTAGATAAGTTTTTGTTATATATATATATATATATATATATATATATATATATATATATAATTTTATAGTAAGCATGTGCAACAAGCCGACAATGAAATCTAAAATCCAAATAAAGCTACATCCAAAAGATAAATTGATTTGGAAAACATATAAATGCATGAGCTTATATAAGTTGATGTCTAACCGGTTACTAAGTTTATCTTTATTTGTATTTCTAAATTATAACTTTCTATTTTAGAAAAACAACTATAGCACTACTTTTCATTTTACTCTCTATTATACTAAAAATTATTTTTTTATTATTACTTTCTATCACAAGTAATCAATCATAATTATTTTGTTACCCGTGAAGTTAAGGTAAGAAAATATTTTTTTTATTTTTTACAAAGTTTCCTTTCTCTTTATTGTACTCTCGGTTTTTTAAAAGTAAACAATGCACTTATAAAAAAATTGACGATGAAAAGTCATTTTGAAGGATTGCTAACCTCAATTCTCTAATTTTTTAAACTACAAATAAAAATAAATAATAATTATGAACATTGTTGGAGATATCTTAAGCCCTAATAAATAGAAGTGCCAGTTCATTTGGTTTGTCTCACATCTTAAACTTTTCTTCTTTCCATGAAAAATAAATTTTATTAAAAAAATAAATTGTTATAAAAATAGATTATTTTATTGTTTATAAATAATTTCTATAATTATTTGATAATATTTTAATAAATAATTATGAACATGAAAGAAAACTCATCTTAAATATTCCTTTCTTTCATGAAAAATAAATTTTTATTTAAAAAATAATTGGTTATAAAAATAAATATTTTTTTTATAATTTAAAATTTTTTTTGATAATATTCACACAAAAAATCCTTAAAAATTAGAAATAGACATGAAAGCAAACTCATAAATATAATTTTTCAATATAAAATATAAAAAAGTCATTTCTTATTAAAATACAACAATATTTTTTATTTTATCCAACACTAAGAAAAATATTATAAAACCCATTTACCCTAAAAAAACATCAAAAGTTATAATAAATGAAAAACTACACACACACACACACACACATATATATATATATAATGTAGTTCTCGACCTGTTTCATCATTTAAACTTCTCTGACAATTCTGATTATGCTAGCGGTAGGGATTGAAAATGCAAGCTTATGTGCATCTGTTCCACTCAAGCCGCCTTCTTACCCAAATAGAGTCCTCTGCCCCAAGACCCAGAGAAATACTCCTCATATGAACAATTAATACGATATGTTACTCAACTTCGGCTATCAGGAATCATTTAAGCAAAAGAAATTAACTGAAAGTTTATTGGGTATCAATTTTACGGAACTGAGTGATTGAAATTCCACCCATAACCATTAATGATTTTACCATTGCCATCCTCATCTTTGCTCTAGAGCTGTGTAAGGAAAACAACTACAATTACTTTATGGGCTATGTTGCCTCATTTATCAACGAGCCAAGGGACGTTGTGTTCCTCTGTTCAGATGGAATCATAACAAGGTTTTAAAGGGATCACTAAGGTCATCCCCAATTTAGTTTAGATCAGGGAGTGTTGCACCTAAAATAATTGGATACCATGGACACACAAATGAGGACCTGATGCATGCACACATGGATGAAAAACTGAACTAGTCTTTAGATAGTTTGTTATAAATAAAATAAATAAATCATTGCTAGAGCTATCCTCTAGGAATAGTCTTTAGATTATCATATTTAATGGCTTGATCCAAAAGGTAATATTTACATCTTATAAAAGCAGCAACGAATAGACATATCCCCATCAGATTTGACAGACCCAATCCCATTAACAACATTTCCATTTTAAAATTAACCCGTCACGTTCACATCAATCATAGACTTAATAAATGAAAGCCACGTGGGATTGGAAAATTATTCATATGCTTTCACTTTTATCTGGGATTTGTCCGTCGCTCTTCAACAACCACGGGTAGGCCGCCACGGACGGAGGCGGTGAGCCCTGGAGCGAAGTGGAACTCCCGGTCTGGCTCTACAACGCGGATGTCGAACCACCAGACCAGAGCCAACACGACACACTTCACCTCCATCAGCGCCATCTCCTTGCCCAGGCACACCCGGAGCCCCGCCTGGAAAACCGAGTACTTAAACGGGCTTTCGGGCACGAACGCCCCATCATGGAGCCACCTCTCGGGCTTGAACTCCTCGCAGTCAAGGCCCCAAACCCCCTCCATGCGGCCCATCACGTACGGGTGGTACGTAACCCTGGTGCCACGTGGCACGAAAGTGCCATCGGGCAAAACGTCGTCGTCTTGGCTGAACTTGGAGTCGAACTGGACCGGTGGGTACAGCCTCATGCACTCGTGCACTGCCACCTGGAGGTAGTGCGTGTCCCTCATCTGCTTGAAGCTCGCGACGTTGTGGGCCGAGTCTGGGCCTAGGATTTGATCTGACTCTGCCCGAATAACTTCCTGGAGGCCCGGGTGCTTTGCTGCCATTCAGAAGAAGCTGGTGAGGGCGGAGGCGACGGTGTCGCAGCCGGCGAGGAGGAAACTAACGAAGATGTCACGGAGGTACTTGTCGTCGTTGGCAACGGTGGTCATAAACCTAGACAGCAGGTCTCTATGGGACGAAAAGCCCATAATTCGTTTTTGCCTGATCATTTCCTGGGCCAACTGGTCCACAATCTTGATGGCCCGTTTTAGCTTCCTCTCCGACCCCACATTCAGCAGCCTCTTGATTTTCCACACGGCAGGGGATGCGGCCATGGCCCGCTCTGCCGACAGCCTCGATGCGTCGTCGAAGGCCACGGCGAGCTCCGACAGGGGAATCGACGAGTGGAGGCAACCTGGGTCCAGCCCGAACGAGAACCGGCAAATGGTGTCGAACGAGAAGCGGCGGAACACGTCCTGAAGGTCCAAAATCGCGCCGTTTTTGCCAGCGACAGAGAGCAATAACAGTACAAGGTGGGAGAATTTCGGAGGCGGTGACCTCGAAGGCGAAGGAGCGGACGGAGAGGCTGCCCAATTCGAGGCTGGCCATCTTGCGCTGGAAGCGCCAACTAATGTCATCGGCGTTGAAAATGCCGCGGCCAAGGAGGTCGCCATGGAGGGCGGAGAAGGGCTTGCCTTTCGGGTAGTTGTTGAACCGGGTCTTGAGGATGTGCTCGACGTTTTCGGGGTTGGCGATGATGGTGTTGCGGAGGACATAGACGTCAGGACGTGGATGGTGGCGGTCGGGGAGCGGCAGAGGAGGTGGGCGTACTAGTCGCAGAGGTTATCAAACTCCCCCGACCAGCTCGAGGTCAGGTAGCACTCGCACACGTCACAGTTGCAGCACAGCCACGTCGGCTTCACCCTCATTACAAAAATCAACAATGCAAATAGAGAAAAGCAGATGGTGAAGGAGAAGAAGAGGTAGCAGTAGGCAGGCCGTAATAAGCAAGAAATAGCGTCTATCTTCTTTATTTATGGTTGATGGATAGATATATTAGAGCATCTCCAATCTTCCGAAGTTAAAGTGGGTAGCTAAAGCTACATTTAGCTTGCTACAGTACCACTTTAGCTAAGGTTACTCTAATCTTATATTAGTTATATTTTCACTTAAATTTTCTTTTCTCCAAATTACCCTCAACAAGCTAATGGGACGGCCGTGATAGTCGTTGCGTGACGTTGTTCTTGCCGTGGGGAAGGGAGGGAGGGAAGGGGTCGTGCGGCGGGGGGCGACGGGAGAGCAGCATTGGGGAAGGGCGTCGATCTTGCAGGGGGTGACGTTGTGACGCCGGCTCGCGGGATGGTGCACTGGGTGGCGCGCGACGGGACGGGAGGACGGGCGATGAGGGGGGGGGGGGAGGAGGTGGGGGGGCGTCGATCTCGCGGGATGGCGCACGACGGTGGGGCACGCAACTGGGGGGCGCTCGATTGGGCGGCGCGCGACAGGGGGATGGGCGACAGGGGGAACGGTGTTGTCGATCTGCGGTGGACTGCGGGTTGAAGGCGACGGGAGGGACAAAAGGGTGAGGTTGTGACCGCAGCTCAAATTGTAATTTTCCCCAATTTGCTGACCTGGCACCATTAGCAATAACAAAAGCTAAAGCTTTATTTGGTTTTTTTAACTTTGGATAATGATATAACTAATGCATTGGAGAGGAATTTTAGGTAAATATAACTTTTACTTTAACTTTTACTAAAGGATTGGAGATGCTCTTAGCTTTTAGATAGGGCATGACCTTTTATAGGTATATATATATAATAAAAACAAAATATGAATGCGTGTGAATCTATATTATTTATACACATTCAACCGATTAATTTTTATTTAATTGTAATTTTATGATCAAAATAAAAATTAAACCTAGGACAATTAGTGTTGGGAGTAGTTTGCGGATTGGTGACTATGTTAAGCCTTGTTTGACCCCAACCAGACGTCAGTTTAGAAAGATAAATATAATATAATATATTGCGCATAAATAACGTGTGCGCTAAAAAACCGTGTCCTACCACCAGAAAACCACATTTTCTCTACCACGGGTTGTTGTGCTTCCCATCGTCGTAACTCCTTTCGATCGTACTGCATGAACAAAATATTATATAGATTATATTTTGATTTTTATATTCTTTTGAAATTCATATTAAATTTTAATTTAAAAATAATTTTGATTAGTATGGAAGAATGTATTTTTTAAAAAAAGTAAACACCTTTTAAAATTGAGTTTATTTTTTTTAAATAATATTTTTATAAGCACAAGTAATAAAAGTAAAAAATAATAAAAATGGTCAGAAAAAATGGCCCAGGTAATATTTTTTTAAATAAAAATAAGCCTAAATCGGACCACTGTACACAAAGTTATGATCATTTGAAGTTTTCGTCGGAAATTATAGTTAATGGAACCCAGAGACCCATAGATCTGAGCGTGAGAGAGATAATCAATGCCTGCTCGAGCCCCTGCTCGATGCCTGCTCAGGGCATGCTAGACGCCTGCTCGAGGCGAGGCTCAAGCATGGGCTTGAGCATATTTGCTCGAGCTTGCCTCGAGAAGGGGGCTCGAGCGATGATCCGGAAGCACGGCGAATCGTGAAAAAAATGCAGAGGTGGCTTATTCCTCATCAACCGGGTACGCAGAGATACAACAACATCAGTTGTACCTAGCACTACTCTAATAATAATATTGTGGGGTGGCTTTGAGCCATAAATACCAGTCAGTGGAAAGAAAAAAGTTGCCAGCAATGCATGTGTCATTGCTTTGATTTGTCGTAAGGAAATGCTAGATTACATACGATGGAAAGAAAAAAGTTACCGCCGGTTTTGCTAGATTTGCCCTATGGGGGCAATAGTGTCGTGCATTGAAGCTCCACTAGTGTTTCTCTTTCACATGCGAACCAGTAATGATTGATTGACTAAAGTCCTTCATTGGTTGAGGTGTGACTCTCGTCGATACCTACAAATCAAAAAAATGGCCCTAAATCAGACCATTGTACGCAAAGTTATGGTCGTTTGAATTTTCGTCGAAAATTACAGTCGACGGAACCTAGAAACCAGTAGATCTGAGCGTGAGAGAGATGATCGATGCCTTCTTGAGCCCCTATTCAATGCCTGCTCGAGGATTGCTTGACGCCTGCACGAGCTTGAGGCTCGAGCAGACCTGCTCAATCCCATGCTTAGGCCTCTGCTCGAGTCGTGCTACACCCTCACCTCGAGCATGGGCTCTAGCATATCTGCTCGAGGCCTGCTCAAGCATTTCCTTGAGAATAGGCCTGAGCATGTACTCGAGCATATATGCTTGAGCTTGCCTCGAGCAGGGGGCTCGAGCGATAATCCGAAAGAGTGTCGAATCGTAGAAAAAACTGCTAAGGTAGCTTATTCCACGTCAGCTGGGAATGCAAAGATGTTGCAACGCCAATTATACCTATCACTACTCTAATAATAATATTGTGTGGTGACTGTGAGCCATAAATACCAGTCGGTCAAGAGAGAAAAGTTTCTAGTGATGCATGTTTTATTGCGTTGATTTGCTGTAAGGAATTGCTAGATTACATACAGTGAAAAGGAAAAAGTTGCCACCGGTTTTGCTAGATTTGCCCTGTGGGGCAATAGTGTCATGCATTGAAGCCCCACTAGTGTTTCTCTTTCATATGCGAACCAGAAATGATTGCTTGACTAGTGTCCTTCTTTTGTCGAGGCGTAGCTCTCGTCGATACCTACAAATTAAAAAAAAAGGGCCTAAATTGGACCACTGTACGCAAAGTTATGGTAGTTTGAAGTTTTTGCTGGAAATTATAGTCGATGGAACCCAGAAACTCATAGATCTGAGTGTGAGAGAGATGATCGATGCCTACTCGAGCCCCTGCCGACGCCTACTCGGCGCTTGCTCGACACCTGCTCGAGCTTGAGGCTCGAGCATATCTGCTTGGGGCCTGCTTGACCCATGCCTCGAGCATAGGCTCGAGCTTGCTTCGAGCATGGGGCTCCAGCAATGATCCGGAAGCGTATCGAATTGTGAAAAAAATGGTGAGATGGCTTATTCCATGTCAACCGGGTACACAAAGGTGCCGCAACAATGGTTGTACCTAGCATTACTCTAATAATAATATTGTTTGGTGATTGTGAGCTATAAATAGTAGTCAGTAGAAAGAAAAAAGTTGCCAGCAATGCATGTGTCATTGCTTTGATTTGTCGTAAGGAAATGCTAGATTACATACGGTGGAAAGAAAAAAGTTACCGCCAGTTTTGCTAGATTTGCCCTGTGGGGGCAATAGTGTCATGCATTGAAGCTCCACTAGTGTTTCTCTTTCACATGCGAACCAGTAATGATTGATTGACTAATGTCCTCCATTGGTTGAGGCGTAACTCTTGTCGATACCTACAAATCAAAAAAATGGCCCTAAATCAAACCACCGTACGCAAAGTTATGGTCGTTTGAAGTTTTCGCCGAAAATTACAATCGACGGAACCTAGAAACCCGTAGGTCTGAGCGTGAGAGAGATGATCGATGCCTTCTTGAGCCCCTATTCAATGCCCGCTTGGGGCTCGTTTGACGCCTGCATGAGCTTGATGCTCGAGCAGACCTGCTCAAACCCATGCTCGGGCCTCTTCTCGAGAGGTGCTACAGCCTCGCCTCGAGCATGGGCTCCAGCATATCTGCTCGAGGCCTGTTCGAGCCTTTCCTTGAGCATAGGCCTGAGTATGTACTCGAGCATATATGCTTGAGTGTCGCCTTGAGCTTGCCTCGAGCAGGGGGCTCGAGCGATAATCCGGAAGGGCGTCGAATCGTAGAAAAAACTATTGAGGTAGCTTATTCCACATCCGTCGGGAATGTAAAGATGTCGCAACGCCAATTGTACGTAGCACTACTCAAATAATAATATTGTGTGGTGACTATGAGCCATAAATAGCAGTCGGTGAAGAGAGAAAAGTTGCCAATGATGCAGGTGTCATTGCGTTGATTTGCCGTAAGGAATTGCTAGATTACATATAGTGAAAAGGAAAAAGTTGCCACCGGTTTTGCTAGATTTGCCCTGTGGGGGCAATAGTGTCGTGCATTGAAGCTCCACTAGTATTTCTCTTTCATATGCGAACCAGTAATGATTGCTTGATTAGTGTCCTTCTTTTGTTGAGGCGTAGCTCTTGTCGATACGTACAAATTTAAAAAAAGGCCTAAATTGGACCACTGTACGCAAAGTTATGGTAGTTTAAAGTTTTTGTTGGAAATTATAGTCGATGGAACCCAGAAACCCATAGATCCGAGCGTGAGAGAGATGATCGATGCCTGCTCGAGCCCCTGCCGATGCCTGCTCGGGGCTTGCTCGACAACTGCTCGAGCTTGAGGCTCGAGCATATCTACTTGAGGCCTGCTCGACCCGTGCCTCGAGCATAGGCTCGAGCTTGCTTTGAGCATGGGGCTCCAGCAATGATCCAGAAGCGTGTCGAATCATGAAAAAAAATGGTGAGATGGCTTATTGCATGTCAACTGGGTACACAAAGATGCCGCAACACCGGTTGTACCTAGCATTACTCTAATAATAATATTGTTTGGTGACTGTGAGCCATAAATAGCAGTCAGTGGAAAGAAAAAAGTTTCCAGCAATGCATGTGTCATTACTTTGATTTGTCGTAAGGAAATGCTAGATTACATATGGTGGAAAGAAAAAAGTTACCGCCGGTTTTGCTAGATTTGCCCTGTGGGGGAAATAGTGTCATGCATTGAAGCTCCACTAGTGTTTCTGTTTCACATGCGAACCAGTATTGATTGATTGACTAAAGTCCTTCATTGGTTGAGGTGTAACTCTCATCGATACCTACAAATCAAAAAATGGCCCTAAATCAAACCACTGTACACAAAGTTATGGTCGTTTGAAGTTTTCGCCAAAAATTACAGTCGACGGAACCTAGAAACCAGTAGATCTGAGTGTGAGAGAGATGATCGATCCTTTCTTGAGCCCCTATTCAATGCCTGCTTGGGGATCGCTTAACGCCTGCACGAGCTTGAGGCTCGAGCAGACCTGCTCAAGCCCATGCTTGGGCCTCTGCTCGAGTCGTGCTACAGCCTCGCCTCGAGCATGGGCTCTAGCAAATCTACTCGTGGCTTCTTCGAGCCTTTCCGTGAGCATAAGCCTGAGCATGTATTCGAGCATATATGCTTGAGCGGCGCCTTGAGCTTGCCTTGAGCAGGGGGCTCGAGCGATAATCCGGAAGGGCGTCGAATTGTAGAAAAAACTGTTGAGGTAGCTTATTCCACGTCAATCGGGAATGCAAAGATGTCGCAACGCAAATTGTACCTAGCACTACTCTAATAATAATATTGTGTGGTGACCGTGAGCCATAAATAACAGTTGGTGAAGAGAGAAAAGTTGCCAGCGATGCATGTGTCATTGTGTTGATTCTTCGTAAGGAATTGCTAGATTACATACAGTGAAAAGGAAAAAGTTGCCACCGGTTTTGCTAGATTTGCCCTGTGGGGGCAGTAGTCTCGTACATTGAAGCTCCACTAGTGTTTCTCTTTCATATGCGAACCAGTAATGATTGCTTGACTAGTGTCCTTCTTTTGTCGAGGCGTAGATCTCGTCAACACTACAAATTAAAAAAGGGCCTAAATTGGACCAATGTACGCAAAGTTATGGTAGTTTGAGGTTTTCGTTCGAAATTACAGTCGATGCAACCCAGAAACCCATAGATCGGAGCGTGAGAGAGATGATCGATGCCTGCTCGAGCCCTTGCCGATGCCTGCTTGGGGCTTGCTCGACACCTGCTCGAGCTTGAGGCTCGAGCATATCTGCCTGAGGCATGCTCGACCCGTGCCTCGAGCATAGGCTCGAGCTTGCTTCGAGCATGGGGCTCTAGCAATGATCCAAAAGCGTGTCGAATCATGAAAAAAAATTGTGAGATGGCTTATTCCATGTCAACCAGGTACACAAAGATGTCGTAACACCGGTTGTACCTAGCACTACTCTAATAACAATATTGTTTGGTGACTGTGAGCCATAAATAGCAGTCAGTGGAAAGAAAAAAGTTGCCAACAATGCATGTGTCATTGCTTTGATTTGTCGTAAGGAAATGCTAGATTACATACGGTGGAAAGAAAAAAGTTACCGCCGGTTTTGCTAGATTTGCCCTGTGGGGGTAATAGTGTCGTGCATTGAAGCTCCACTAGTGTTTCTTTTTCACATGCGAACCAGTAATGACTGATTGACTAATGTCCTTCATTGGTTGAGGCGTAACTCTCGTCGATACCTACAAATAAAAAAAATGGCCCTAAATCAGACCGTTGTACGCAAAGTTATGATCATTTGAAGTTTTCGTCAGAAATTACAGTCGACGGAACCTAGAAACCGGTAGATCTGAGTGTGAGAGAGATGATCGATCCCTTCTTGAGCCCCTATTCAATGCCTACTTGGGGCTCGCTTGACGCCTGCACAAGCTTGAGGCTCGAGCAGACCTGCTCAAGCCCATGCTTGAGCCTCTACTCGAGGCATGCTACAGCCTCGCCTTGAACATGGGCTCCAGCATATATGCTTGAGCGTTGCCTTGAGCTTGCCTTGAGCAGGGGGCTTGAGTGATAATTCGGTAGGGCATCGAATCGTAGATAAAACTATTGAGGTATCTTATTCCACGCCAGCCAGGAATGCAAAAATGTCGGAACGCCGATTGTACTTAGCACTACTCTAATAATAATATTATGTGGTGACTGTGAGCCATAAATAGCAGTTGGTGAAGAGAGAAAAGTTGCTAGCGATGCATGTGTCATTTTGTTGATTTGCCGTAAGGAATTGCTAGATTACATATAGTGAAAAGGAAAAAGTTGCCATTGGTTTTACTAGATTTGCCCTGTGGGGGCAATAGTGTCGTGCATTGAAGCTCCATTAGTGTTTCTCTTTCATATGCGAACCAGAAATGATTGCTTGACTAGTGTCCTTCTTTTGCCGAGGCATAGCTCTCGTCGACACCTACAAATTAAAAAAAGGGCCTAAGTGGACCATCGTACGCAAAGTTATGGTAGTTTGAAGTTTTTGTTGGAAAGTACAGTCAATGGAACCCAGAAACCCATAGATCCAAGCGTGAGAGAGATGATCGATGCTTGCTCGATCCCCTGCCGATGCCTGCTTGGGGCTTGCTCGACACCTGCTTGAGCTTGAGGCTCGAGCATATCTGCTTGAGGCCTGCTCGACTCGTGCCTCGAGCATAGAGTCGAGCTTGCTTCGAGCATGGGGCTCCAGCAATGATCTGGAAGCGTGTCGAATCGTGAAAAAAAATGGTGATATGGCTTAATCCATGTCAACCGGGTACACAAAGATGCCGCAACACCGATTGTATCTAGCACTACTCTAACAATAATATTGTTTGGTGACTGTGAGCCATAAATAGCAGTCGGTGGAGAGAAAAAAGTTATCAACGATGCATGTGTCATTGCTTTGATTTGTCGTAAGGAATTGCTAGATTACATATAGTGGAAAGAAAAAAGTTGCCACCGGTTTTGCTAGATTTGCCCTGTGGGGGCAATAGTGTCACGCATTAAAGCTCCACTAGTGTTTCTCTTTCACATGCGAACCCGTAATGATTGCTTAACTAGTGTCTTTCATATGTTGAGGCGTAGCTCTCGTCAATACCTACAAATGAAAAAAGGGCCTAAATCAGACCAGTGTACATAAAGTTATGGCTCTTTGAAGTTTTCGTCGGAAATTACAGTCGACGGAACCCAGAAATCGATAGATCTGAGCGTGAGAGAGATAATCGATGCCTGCTCGAGCCCCTGCTCGACGCCTACTCGGGGCTTGCTTGACGCCTTCTTGAGAAGATCTGCTCAAGCTGCTGCTCGAGGCGAGCCTCGAGCAGATGTGCTCGAGCGCGTATGCTCGATCCTCGCCTCGAGCATGGGCTCACGCATATCTGCTCGAGCCTTGCCTCGAGCATATTTGCTCGAGCCTCGCCTCATGCAAAGGCTCAAGTTTGCCTTGAGCAGGGGCCTCGAGCGATGATCCGGAAGTGCGCCGAATCATGAAAAAGATGATAAGATGACTTATATCGCGTCAACCAGATACGCAAAGGTGTCACAATGCCGGTTGTACCTAGCACTACTCTAATAATAATATTGTGGGGTGACTCTGAGCCATAAATTGTAGTTGGTGAAGAGAAAAAAGTTGCCAGTGATGCATGTATCATTGCGTTGATTCGCCGTAAGGAATTGCTAGATTGCATACGATGGAAAGAAAAAAGCGGTAGCCGGTTTTGCTAGATTTGCCCTGTGGGGGCAATAGTGTTGTGCATTGAAGCTCCACTAGTGTTTCTCTTTCACATGCGAACCAATAATGATTGCTTGACTAGTGTCCTTCATTTGTTGAGGGGTTGCTCTCGTCGATACATACAAATTTAAAAAATGGGCCTAAATCGGATCACTGTAAGCAAAGTCATGGCCGTTTGAAGTTTTTATCGGAAATTACAGTCCACGGAACCCCGGAATCCGTAGATCTGAGCGTGAGGGAGATGATCGATGCCTACTCGAGCCCCTGCCAATGCCTGCTCAGGGGCTTGCTCGACACTTGCTCAAGCTTGAGGCTAGAGCATATCTACTCGAGGCCTGCTCGAGCCGTGCCTCGAGCATAGGCTCGAGCAAGGACTCGAGCGTATTTGCTCGAGCCTCGCCTCGAGCAGAGGCTCGAGCTTGCGTCAAGCAGGGGCTTGAGCGATGATCCGGATGCGTGCCGAATTGCGGAAAAAAATTGCTTAGATGGCTTATTTTATGTCAGCCGGGTATGCAAAGATGCGGCAACGCCGGTTATACCTAGCACTACTCTAATAACAATATTGTGTGGTGACTGTGAGCCATAAATAGTAGTCAGTGGAGAGGAAAAAGTGGCCAACAAGGCATGTGTCATTGCTTTGAATTGTTTTACGGAATTGCTAGATTACATATAGTGGAAAGAAAAAAGTTGTCGCCAGTTTTGCTAGATTTGCCCTGTGGGGGCAATAGTTTTGTGCATTGAAGCTCCACTAGTGTTTCTCTTTCACATGCAAACCCGCAATGATTGTTTGACTAGTGTTTTTCATATGTTGAGGCGTAGCTCTCGTCGATACCAACAAATAAAAAATTGGGCCTAAATCGAACTACTGTACACAAAGTTATGGCCATTTAAAGTTTTCGATGGAAATTATAGTCGGCAGAACCCAGAAACCGATAGATCTTAGCGTAAGAGAGATGATCGATGCCTGCTCGTGCAGATCTGCTCGAGCGCGTGTGCTTGAGCCTTGCCTCGAGCATAGACTCAAGCATATTTGCTCGAGCCTCGCCTCGAGCAAATGCTCAATTTTCTCTCGAGCAGGGGGCTCGAGCGATGATCCGAACGCGTTCCGAATCGTCAAAAAAAATGCTGAGGTCGTTAATTCCACATCAACCGGGTACACAAAGATATCGCAACGCTGGTTGTACGTAGAACTACTTTAATAATAATATTATATGATGGCTGTGAGCCATAAATAGCAGTCAGTGGAGAGAAAAAAGTTCCCAGCGATGCATGTGTCATTGCTTTGATTTCCCATAAGGAAATGCTAGATTACATATGGTGGAAAGAAAAAAGTTGCCGCCGGTTTTGCTACATTTCCCTGTGGGGGCAATAGTGTCATGCATTGAAGCTCCACTAGTGTTTCTCTTTCACATGTGAACTAGTAATGATTACTTGACTAGTGTCCTTCATTGGTTGAGGCGTAGCTCTCGTTGATACCTATAAATCAAAAAAAATTGGGCCTAAATCGGAGCATTGTACGCAAAGTTATGGAAGTTTGAAGTTTTCGTCAGAAATTAAAGTCGGCATAACCCAAAAACCCATAAATCTAAGCATGAGAGAGATGATCGATGCCTGCTTGAGCTCCTCGAGCCTTGCTCGACGCCTGCTCGAGCCTCTTCTCGAGGCGTGCTCGAGCCTCGCCTCGAGCATGGGCTCAAATATATCTACTCGAGGCCTACTAGAGCCTTGCCTCGAGCAAAGGCTCAAGCATGGACTCGAGCATATTTGCTTGAACCTCGCCTCGAGCAAAGGATTAAGCTTGCCTTGAGCAAGGGGCTCAAGCAATGATCCGGAAGCGCACCGAATCATGGGAAAAAAAATGCTAAGGTGGCTTATTTTACGTCAGCCGGGTATGCAAAAATGTTTCTACACTGGTTGTACCTAGTACTGCTCTAATATTAATATTTTATCCTAATTATGAACCATAAATAGCAGACAGCGGAGAGAAAAAAGTGCCAGCAATGCATGTGTCATTGTTTTGATTTGCCGTAAGGAATTGCTAGATTACATACGGTTGAAAAAAAACGTTGTTGTCGGTTTTTCTAGGTTTGCCTAGTGGGGGAAATAGTGTCGTGCATTAAAGCTCCTCTAGTGTTTCTCTTTCACATGCAAACTAGTAATGACTGCTTGACTAGTGTCCTTCATTGGTTTAGGCGTAGCTCTCATCTTTACCTACAAATAAAAAAAATGGGCCTAAATCGGACCATTGTATGCAAAGTTATGGCCGTTTGAAGTTTTCGTCCAAAATTACAGTTGATGGAACCCAGAAACCCGCGGATCTTAGCGTGAGAGAGATGATCGATGCTTGCTTGAGCCCCTGCTCGATGCCTGCTCAGGGCTTGCTAGATGCTTGCTCGAGGCGAGGCTCAAGCATGGCCTTGAGCATATTTGCTCGAGCCTCGCCTCGAGCTGGGGGCTCGAGCGATGATCTGGAAGCAGGCCGAATCGTGAAAAAAAATGCCAAGGTCACTTTTTCCATGTCAGCCGGGTACGCAGAGATGCCGCAATGTCGGTTGTACTTAGCACTACTCTAATAGTAATATTGTGTGGTGACTATGAGCCATAAATAGCAGTTAGTGGAGAGAAAAAATTTGTCAGGGAGTCATGTGTCATTGCTTTGATTTGCCGTACGGAATTGCTAGATTACATCTTGTGGAAAGAAAAAAGTTGCCACCTGTTTGGCTAGATTTGCCCTGTAGGGCAATCGTGTCGTGCGAACCAGTAATGATTGCTTGAATATTGTCCTTTATTGGTTGAGGTGTAGCTCTCGTCGATACTTACAAATAAAAAAAGACCTAAATTGGACCATTGTACGTAATGTTTCGACTGCTTGAAGTTTTCGTCGAAAATTACGATCGGTGGAACCCAGAAACCTATAGATCTCAACGTGAGAGAGAAGATCGATGTTTCGTTGAGCCCCTTCTCGATGCCTGCTCGAGCTTGAGGCTCGAGCCTCACCTCGAGCATGGGCACCAGCATATCTGCTCGAGCCTTGTCTCATGCATAGGCTCGAGCATGGACTCAAACATATTTGCTCAAGCTTGCCTCGAGCAGGGGGCTCAAGCGATGATCCGAAAGCGCACTGAATTGTGGAAAAAAATGCTAAGGTGGCTTATTTCACTTTAGCCGGGTATGTAAAGATGACGCAATGCTGGTTGTACCTAGCACTACTCTAGTAATAATATACTGTGGTGACTGTGAGCCATAAATAACAGTCGATGGAGAGAAAAAAGTTGCCAGCGATGTATGTGTCATTGCTTTGATTTGCCATAAGGAATTGGTAGGTTACATACGGTTAAAAGGAAAAAGTTACTGCTGGTTTTGCTAGATTTGCGCTATGGGGGCAATAGTGTCGTGCATTGAAGCTCCACTAGTGTTTCTCTATCACATACGAACCAGTAATGATTGCTTGACTAGTGTCCTTCATTGGTTGAGGCGTAGCTCTAGTCGATACCTACAAATCCAAAAAAATGGGCCTAAATTGCACCACTATACGAAAAGTTACGGCTATTTGAAGTTTTTGTCGGGAATTACAGTCAACGGAAGTCAAAAACCCGTAGATTTGAGTGTGAGAGAGATGATCGATGCCTGCTCGACGCCTTCTCGGGGCTCGCTCAACAGTTGCTCAAGCTTGAGGCTTGAGTAAATCTGCTGGAGCCCACGCTCGAGCATCTGCTCGAGGCGAGGCTGGAGTAGATATGCTCGAGCCTCACCTCGAGCATGTGCTCAAGCATATCTGCTTGAGGCCTGCTCGAGCCTATGCTCGAGGCAAGGCTCGAGCGTATTTGCTCATGCCTCGCCTCGAGTAAGGGGCTCGAGCGATAATCAAGAAGCTCACCGAATCATGGAAAAAATGTTGAGGTGGCTTATTCCACGTCAGCCGGGTACGCAAAGACACCACAACACCGTTTATACGTAGCACTACTCTAATAACAATATTGTATGGTGACTGTGAACCATAAATAGCAGTTGGTGGAGAGAAAAAAGTTGCCAGCGATGCGTGTCATTGCTTTGATTTGTCGTAAGGAATTGCTAGATTACATACAGTGGAAAGAAAAAGTTGCCGTCGATTTTGCTAGATTTGCCCTGTGGGGGGCAATAGTGTCGTGCATTGATGCTCCATTAGTATTTCTCTTTCACATGCGAACCAATAATGATTGCTTGACTAGTGTTCTTCATTGGTTGAGGCGTAACTCTCATCGATACCTACAAATCAAAAAAGGGCCTAAATCAGACCATTGTACGCAAAGTTATAGCCGTTTGAAGTTTTCGTCAAAAATTACAATCGATAAAACCCAGAAACCCGTAGATCTGAGCGTGAGAGAGATGATCGATGCCTGCTCGAGCCCTTATTCAATGCTTACTCGGGGCTCGCTCGATGCTTGCATGGGCTTGAGGCTCGAGCAGACCTACTTGAGCCCATGCTCGAGCCTCTGCTCTAGGGGTCGAGCAGATATGCTCGAGCCTCGCCTCGAGCAGAGGATCGAGCTTGCCTTGAACAGGGAGCTCGAGCGATGATATGAAAGCGCGTTGAATCGTGAAAAAAAATACTGTGGTGGCTTATTCCACGTCAGCTGGGTATGCAAAGATGTCGCAACACCATTTGAACCTAGCGCTACTCTAATAATAATATTGAGTGGTGACTGTGAGCCATAAATAGCAGTCGATGGAGAAAAAAAGTTACCAGCAATGCATGTGTCATTGCTTTGATTTGCCGTAAGGAGTTGCTAGATTACATATGGTGGAAAGAAAAAAGTTACTGTCGGTTTTGCTAGATTTGCCCTTTGGGGCAATAGTGTCGTGCATTGAAGCTCCATTAGTGTTTCTTTTTCAGATGCGAACTAATAATGATTGGTTGACTAGTGTCCTTCATTGGTTGAGGTGTACCTCTCGTCGATACCTACAAATGAAAAAAACATGGGCCTAAATCTGACCACAGTATGCAAAGTTATGGCCATTTGAAGTTTTTGTTGGAAAGTACAGTCGATGAAACCCATAAACCCGTAGATCTAAGCGTGAGAGAGATGATCGACGCTTGCTTGGGCCCCTACTCGATACCTGCTCGGGGCTTGCTCGACGTGTACTCGAGCTTGAGGCTCGAGTAGATCTGCTCCAGCCCATGCTCAAGGCGAGGCTTGAGCAGATATGCTCGAGCCTCTGCTCGAGGCATGCTTGAGCCTCGCCTCGAGCATGGGCTCAAGCATATCTACTCGAGGCCTATATGGCTTGAAGTGGGCACCACAAGCTTGGTATTCAAGGTTGGATAAGTGTCTTAGAAGGCTTCAATTCAAGAAAGGTACAGTAGACAACAACTTGTATATCAGGAAGAGTGATAGAGGCAAGCTAGTAGTCATTGTGTATGTGGATGATATAATATTTGCTGGTGACAGTGAAGATTTGTGTACGTAGTTTTCAAAATTGATGCAGGCAGAATTTAAGATGTTTATGATAGGAGAGCTATCATAATTTTTGGGTTTGCAAGTTGAACAGAGAAAGAATGACATACTTTTATCACAGGCAAAGTACATTAGCGACATGCTACAGAAGTTTGGAATAACTGAGAGCAAGCCTATTTTTACCCCTATGGAGATAGGTTGTCAGATTTCTAAGGATGAAGAGGGTCCAAGTGTGGAACAAAAGCTCTATAAGAGCATGATTGGTAGTTTATTATACTTAACAGCCACACGACCAGACATTATGCAGGCAGTTTGTCTTCTGGCACGGTATCAAGCTAATCCAAAAGAGTCACACATGACTGTAGTGAAGAGAATTCTGAGATATGTGAAGCGGATCAGCGATTATAGGCTTTGGTATTCAGAAAATACAGATTTAACTTTGGTTGCTTACAGTGATGCTGATTGGAGCAATCTTTTTGGGTAATAGATGTGTTTCCTGGCCGAGTAAGAAATAGGAGAGTGTGTCCTTGAGTACTACAGAGGCAGAATATATAACAACAGCTTCAGCATGCACTCAGGTGATCTGGATTAAGAGACAACTCAAAGACTTGACTAGAGGAGTTGTAGGCACAACTATGATAAACTGTGACAATCAAAGTGTTATAAATCTGAGTAAGAATAGTGTTTATCACCCTAGGTGTAAGCGCATCGACATCAGATATCATCTTTTGAGAGAAAAAGTGGAGAGGAAAATTGTTCAATTGGACTTTGTGGTCAGCAAGCAACAAATAGCTGACATATTTACTAAGTCTTTGCCATGCGAATTGTTTGAGCATCATCGAGCTAGTCTCGGTGTGTATCCCTCTCACTGAGGGAGTAGCATTAACCCCGAATACCCTCCAGGTTCCTGTGAGAACCCCTAGTTCTTTCAGTGGTATCTCCTTTGCAGAGGACGTGTTATAATAAAGCCCTGTTTCAATTCTTTGGAATTGTTGTCAAAGAGGGAGAGATGTCCTAGAAAGGGGGAGTTGACCTTTTATCAAGGTAGTTTTTTTTTTAGGGGAAGAACTATCCTTTGATAGAGGAAGGTCTATAGTAAAGTAGAGTGCAAGATTAATGTGAGATGTCATAAATAGGGGGAGTGTGTGTTTGACTACACACACGAATTGTTTTTGCAGGAGATATAATGTGATATTGAAGGGGATTTTTCTAATCGTAGTCTACATTATGTAGTTTAACAGGCTTCAGTAGAGTTGAACCAGTTGCGTGTTTTTTCAGTGGTTGGTTTTTCCGGTGGCTCAGAGACAGTTAGCAATGGTGAAGTGAATGACAAAGTAGCGAGATGTCAAAGATGTCAAAGTGGAGAGACAAGTGGTTGCTAACAATTCCAAAGGGGGAGATTATTATTCCCAATGTGAGTTGTTAAAAGTTGGCATAGCTGATTGTGTTGTCATTGTTGTCAACCATAGTGCTATCAACCACAGTCCTTGTTGTCAACCTTAAATAAAGATAGAGGTAGACATCCATTCAAGACCAAATTGCACCATATGAAAGAGGAGGGCCAAAGAAGCAAATATCATCTGAACGACTGACAGTTCATCCAGTTGTGTACATATAATTGTGAAGAAATCCAGCAATTTTGAGCTCCAAATTGAACCAAATTTTACCCATGGATAGATAACTAGTTTTACAAGTTTACTTTTGACCTCGAGTCATTTTGAGCTCTGTATAAAAAGTTATAAGCCATATACATGTGAACACTGACAGTTCATCCAACCATGCACAGTTAATCATAGGGCAGTGCGGACTTTTTGAGCTCTAAATTGCACCAAATCTTACCCATGTATAGAGAAGGTCAAGATCTCCAAGTTTGCTTTTGACTTCGAGTCGTTTTGAGCTCTCTACAAAAACGTTATGGGTCATATACATCTGTATAGCTGGAAGTTCATCCAGCCATGTACACTTTTTGAGCTCCAAAATTTACCATATTTTACCAGTAGATAGAGGACTTCAATATCTACAACTTCGCTTTTGACCTCAAGTGAATTTGAGCACTATAGAGGGAGTTATGGTCAAAATACCAACATCAACACATGTATATCAGAGTTCACCAGATGAATGGCTAAGATTTGTTGATTTAGGTGAGCTTGATCCAATGGATAAGACTATTTTACTTAAATGAGATTGATCCAATGGCTGAGATAAAGTAAAAAAAGAGATCAATGACTGAGGCTTGGCTACCCAATTAAGTTAACATCCTAATTACGTTGGCTAATCTAATGGTTGGGATTAGCAAAGTGAAATCAATGGCCAGAGTTTGATAGAGGATGATGTAGGGTTGTTGCCTCATATACCAGGGGTTGTGGAGGCTGTGAGATATACAAAGAAAAGACAGAAAAGAGAAGAGATAGAGAGAGGAAGATATATCAGAGATCAGAGAAAAGAAAGGTGAAGCTCTTGGCGTTTACAGAAATCATCTTGAGACGAGCTTGTTGACTGTGACATCAAAGAGAAGATAACGAACTAGTTTGTTGAAGTACTCTGATCAGAGAACAAGGAACCTTAGACTATCAGTATTGAAACTCATCTGTGAGTTGGTATTGTTCTCTTTGTAATAATATTTATTATTATTTTTGTAAAAACCAGAATCAGTGAGGTTTGGTTGTTGTTGAAAAGGGTAGTGAACCCAAAGGGTAGTGAACCCTAAGATTTGTAATGTGGTGAACCTTGGACAGCAGTGTGCTATTCTAAAATTGCTAGTGGAGATTCTGTGATTAGCTGATTGCTGGCCACGCCATCTCTACTCATTGTAGGGTGAACCACGTAATTATTGTGCGCCTTGTCTTTGTTGTTTATCTTTATTTGGCATACAAACACTGGAATTGGAATTGGCTAAAGAGATCATCATGGGTGTCATCAACGGTTTTCGTCTGGGCCGCAACAGAATGATGAAATTGTATAGTCGCCACCAACTATTTTTGGGGTGCAGTTGGTCACCTAAAATGTGGGTGGTCTACATTACCAGATAAGGGTTCGGGGGTTGGTTACGTGTAAGGAAGGATTAGCACCGCTACAGTGCCCTTTCGGTACCTATAGGAGGGGGAGATTTCTATTTGTTTTTCACTGTTTTGACTGGGTGAAGACATTATTGTTTCCCTAAAGTCTAAGTTTTTTATTTGGCTAAGTTGTTTGTTAAAGTTATGATTAAAATTAATTTATCCTAAATTTCTAAAGGGAATTCTAAAAGCTTTATTTTGCTTTCTATTTGAAGTGGAAAATGGAATTCTAAGATTTTGTTTTTTTTGTTTTTTTGTTTTTTTGTTATTGTTTTGTTTTTTATTTTTTTGTTTCTTGTTAAAAATGTTTTTTTGTTTTTATAAAAAAGGTCTCTGCCTTTAATGCTTACAAACTATATCTTAAACAAAATTCCCTTGTTTTTTTTTTCATTTTTTTAGAGAAAAACATGTTGTTTACCACTTTTTTTTGCTTTAGAGAAAACACAAATATCAAAATAAATGTGAAGTGTGTGGTTGTGACATCCACAAATTACATATTTTTTCTTTTTTATCTCGTTTTTTGCTCTCTCTTTTTCCTGCTTTCTTCTCTCTTCGTTTTCTTCCTTTGCTTTTTACATATTACAATTACATACAACAAAATAAACAAAACAAAATAGAAAAACAAACGATTACATCGCTAAAACAGAGAAAAGAAAAGAAAAAAAATGAAATACAAATAATAGAAATGAAATTTTACAATATAGCACAAGAGGTAACGAAACTAACTTTATTGATCTTGGCAGCGGTACCACGTCCGAGTTATCCTGTTGGCGTCAGTAGTGATGAAAGAAATTCCAAATCTAATTAACAACTGTGAACTCGCCTTGTGCAACGCGTCAGAGTTTGGCTGGAATTTGAAACTGATATTGGAGATGAACTAGAACTGGGGAAGGATTGGAGAAAAGCTCTTGGGATTACTTGTTTGTTTTGGTTTTTCGTGGGTTTTTGGATGTAAGCTTTGGACTGGGGCGTTTTCTGGTTGTAAGACTGGGTAAAGGGAAAGAGCTTAGGCGTGCTTTCTTCGTCTCCTGGGCGTGAGGACTTCTGGGCGTATGTTTTTTTTTTTTTTTTGACATCCTCCCTTTTCGTGTGGACAGAAGACTGGTTTTAAAGGGGTCGGCTGCATCTTACTGATTGCAGCATTTAATGTTGTATTATTGATGCCAGTATTTTATTTCCAGATTTTGTGCATTGTCGGGTGGTCTGGCGACTTGTGTAGCTCGTGATTGTCCTTTGTTTTAAGTTTTCGTTAACACCTGTAACCGACAGGTGTTGAAAAACAGCTATCAGATGGCCAGTGCATAAAAAATGTGTCTTGTGACTGTACAGGAAAGATTCTGCGGAATACAGCCAAACAGCGAAGGTCAACGGTCAAAGAGTCGAGTGTCGGCAGGTCGAAGTGTCGGTAGGGTCGAAGGTCAAGAGCCGAAGGGTTGAAAGTCAAGGGTCGGAGTCTCAGACTCGAAGGTCATCCTTCAAAGGTCGCGGAGAGGAGAGTCGTAGACTCGGGGGTCTTCCTTCGAAGGTTGGAGAGTGGAGGGTCATAGATTCGGAGCTCTTCCTTCGAAGGTCGCAGATAGGAGGGTCGTAGATTCAGGTCGAAGGTCAATCCTCGAAGACGCGAAGGCTACGAGTCTTCGAGGCTACAAGTCTTCGAGTTTACTTTTTTTTTTTTTTTAACTTTTAATTACCTTTCTACCCTCACCCAAAATGTTAAAATGGACCAACTTTTGGGGATTGTTTGCGAGGACCCGTATTCGCCGAAATAGACGTTTTGGAGTATTTCATGCAAGCACATTTTTGGGCGGTTTGAACAAGGGCATTGACTGTCTTTTGGCGAGTTTGACTTTTTTCAACAAATATTTTTTTGGCCATAACTTCTTCGTTTTAAGTCGGAATTGAGCTCGGTAAAGTGCGTTAGTCCCCAAATTTCATCATCTATCACCTGGTGTTGGTCTTGGGGCACTTCAGAGACTTATAGTAGAGGCTATCAATTTTGGGCTTCCCTATACATGTCAGTGTATCCATCTTGTGCAAACTGAGGTTAACACCAACTCCAAACCATTCCTTGATAGTGGGGAATCTTTATGGACCTGTTCAACAAGGTATGTGGCATGGGCAGAAAGGTAAATATAAAATAGGGTTAGTATGTCCAACCCAGACAAAATGGGGTCCAACAATGGGTAAAAAGGAATTCGATTCTACGAGACACAGCTTTGCACCTGTCTGCACCTTGGATCTTTGCAACTACGACCCTTCGACCTTATGGCCCTTTGAGGCTTCAACCCTGTTCCTCTTCAAGGCTTCGACCCTGTGATCCTTCGAGGGTGCTACGAGTCTCATGGTCTGATGATCTATGACCTTCGAGTCTTCTAATCTACAATCTTCGAGTCTTTTGATCTACTGATCTGCGACCTTCGAGTCTACGACCTTCGAGTCTTCTGATCTACGACCTTCAAGTCAGAACGTACATAGGTAGACTCCCTCTACGAGCTCACTCTACGAAGTTATCCAGCCAAGTACGGATCTTCGATCTAGACCTTTGAGCCTGCGGATTCAGTTTCCTGTAATATGTTGACAATAATGACAACTCAACCTTAAGGGAACAACACCCCCATTCCTACCTATGATGCTCCCAATGTTTACATCAGCCATTAGGCTACTCCCATGGGGGATAAAAAATATATTTCACTATATTTTTTCTCATTTCAAAATAATTGTATCACATATTATTTCAAAATAGTATCACATATTATATTAATTGAAATTACCTCTCATAAAATTTAGCATTACAAAATAAAATAATTATGAGGCTTCTTTTCTAATGTTTTATATGATCTCCATGCCCTACTACTATCACTATTAAAGGGTTAGATGCTTCAAAATTAGGTTACAAAAAATGTTAATAATTTGTTTTAGATCGGTCCAAATCTAGTACTAAACTTATAAATTTCACAACTTAAATTTTAGGTTATGGCCTTGTTTGGCTTATAGATTATCTATTTAATTGGAAAGGGATTAGCTAAAATTGATATTAGCTAAGATTGGGAGTAGATTAGTTATTTTTATTCCTTTGTCTGGTTGTTACAGACTACCTAATCCTATTTCTTTGTTTGGTACATTGTATAATGTTGATGAATGGGGTAGTATTGTGATTTTATTTCTCAAAATATCCCATATAATATAAATAGAATTTAGATTAGTATGAACTTTTTTTCTTTTTTTCTCTCACTAAAACAAGTCATTTTGCGTCGGTTGTGAACTCTGTTAATTAAAAAAAATCAACATGGAAGAAATAAAACAACAAAATGATTAATTCCTGTTACATCTCACACATTAAACAACTTTGTTAATTCCTTCTTTCTCAAAGGATAAAAAAGCTAGCAAAATGACCACCCAAGAACCACAAATGGAAAAGGCTAAATAGCAAAAGTGGACCAGTCAAGGAGCCATAGCAGAGTACTTGCACGCACCAAAAGAATAGACCATAACATAAAAAGAATAAAAAATAGAAATTAAAGTAAAAACCAAGACAATGGGAGTGTGATGTGCTAGAGGATCAGAGGAGGCTCATAAGAGTACAATTAGAAATCAACCAAAACTCAGCCAATAAGCAAAAAATTCAAAATAAAGGGGGAACTAGGACAAGCAGAAGAAGGAAAGAAAAGAGGAGCGCAGACCGACCAAAATAGAAGTCCAAGAGACCAATAGACCAATTCCTTAAAAGACATCTCATTGAAGGTTTTGTAGGAATAAGCTATTTTTCCGCACTTGGCATACATTTCTATCACCATATTAGCCAATTCCAAGTTACCTTTAAAGCCTCTCCAAATAACCCCTTCATGAACTTGTTGCCCACAATGCAAAATTGCAAAATTGGCATTGGTAGCCATGGAAAAGGTAAAAGTGAAGTAGTTTGGACAAAAACCATAAGGCTCCATTAATGAGAATATGCAAAGGGCCTCTATGGAGTTAGATCTTTCCAGACCTGGAACTATGCCATTCCATGTGATCAAATCCCTTTGTCATTTCATTAAAGTACTGGTTAGCTTTAGATTAGCAACCACCCTTGGATCCTCTAAACCTCGCCAGATTCAAGCACCATTAGTCTATGAGCCTCTCTGACTTATCTTGCCACATCCATTGGCCCTCCTCCTCCGCTATCACCGAAGCAATTCGATCCCCCTCCACCACCATTGCACATGATGACTCTTTTGGCATTGCGCACCTGCCATCCTAGGTGCCCCAGACGTCATGGTCTACGACCACCATCTCAAGGGATTTGGATTTGTTGGTAAGCAGCACTTTGCTTTGGTGGTGGCAATTATTGTGATGACGAAAATACAGATTAATTCACTATTTTGATGGTAAATTGAGAATCTAATGCTATTAACCAGCTTTCTTCTCGCCGAGATCTCATTGATTGTGCTTGCTCTTTCTTGTCCGCATGAATCTGAATTTGAATCCTTCTCTCCATCTCTTTTTTAATGGCGGTGGGCAACAGGAACGATGCTTTCTTCTTCCCCTCCACTCCTTCGTAATCATCATCCCTCATCAGAACCTATGCTAATACCTCTGCTGTAGGCTTCCTCCTCCCAGTTTGGTAGCACCATTGGGAGCTTCCAGAGTAAGGGTTTTCTCGGTGATGGCGACAAAAGCTGCTATAAATCACTGATTTCAGGTTTCTCCGACTGGACTTTTGGCAATCCCCCCTCGTAGGTACCATGCCCATGTTCCACTGCCATGTCTCCCTTTGTTATAAGAACACTTCAGTGTGGCTTGCAGACATCATGCCGTTGAGTTTGATCAATTGAATGAGCCAGCATATTGTAACTCTCGGCAATGTTGATGAAATCTAGAAGAGGAGGAGCAATACTATTCAATTGAATGAACAGTGCAAGCCTTGTTGTTGTTACCTAGAGTAGCAGTGCCAACACTCCTCGATTTGTGTGTGATTCTCATGGGAGAAGACCTTAGCCACAATTTTTTACAAAGAGAAATTGCCCATGTCTTGTCTAATTAGTATTTGGTACAACGAGGCAGTGTTCATTCAATATGGTTTCTCTCGCCAAAGAAATTCCAACACCCAAATCGCCTTTACCACTCACCACAATGTCAATGATAGACCTAGAACTCTATATGCAGAATGTGTAAGTGCTAGTGCAATGTCGTGCCAAAATAATAACATTTACAACAGTAACCATAGTAAGCACCAATTAAATAAAATGGGACCATAGGACTATCATCTGACAAAATTAGCAAAATCAGTAAATTAACCTTTAACATTTCAGTGAAATTAATTTAAAGCTTCTATTAGTAGGGTCAATCCTTTATAAACAGTGGGACTCAAGCCCATATAATCAGTGGGATTCATACCATGTCACTAGCATGTTTAGTTTTAACAAAATCAATTATATAATATCAAATAAATACAATAGTGAACAAATCGTTCCAACATTAATAACAACAGGTCAATTGATATATTTTTTTACCCATCGAATACTTGAAATTTTTATCAAAAACACAACATTAGCAAATATGAGTTTTTTTTATCATAATCAAGTCTACTAACAAAAGCTACAGACTCATAAGAAACCTCAATGGAGGGTTAACAACAAAATAAAAACAAAACCAACAAAATAAAACAAGCAATGTAACAAATTGCACGGAGTGACTCACCTCGTGCACCCCCGTGCACGCTTTTCATGCACCGTATGTGCCGAGTAGAGAGAATCAACCAAAATAGAATCTCCTTAGACAATAATTCTTAAGACAACTTTTATAATATTAAATAAGCAAATCCTAAATTATCAAATTCTAATTTTGGTGTTTATCAAACTTTCTCCATAGAAACATGATACGTGTCTTAAGATTTTGTAGTGCTATTATTTTAATTTCTGTTAATAATGTATTACAAAATTTCCAATTTTCTATCAATGATTTATATTCCATCATCTTAAATTTCTAGATTCTGACCTTGACATACGTGATTGAGAGAGAAAGAAAATAAAGGAGAAAGAAGAAAAGAGGACGAAGAAATAAAACATCTAACTCGAAATCACCCAACCCCAAATGCCATTGGAAATAGTAATAACAATAACAATAGAAATGAATGTGACAATGGAGAAGACAATTATATTTTCAGTCGATTATCATTACAATACAAGCCATATTTATAAATGGTGAAAAAGGAAATTAGTGAAAACCTTGCACTAACACTTGAATCAACTTGTACAATTCAGCTGCCCATGCCGCTCATGGAGTGCCCATATCAAGTTGCTGTCTGTAACATGTGCCACGTGCACGTATCGTGTTGCGCAAGACATCTTCTACCATTGTAACTATTTTTATATTCACTTTCTTTTGTCTACTAGAAGTCTTTTCTTTTTATTACTTTCCTTTATTTAGTTCGTATTAGGGTATTTTGGTATTTTACTTTAGTTCCCTAATTGTATTAGGTTTCCAATTCCTACTTACTAGCTTGCCTATAAATAGGTCTTGTATTTGGATGTATTCAGATTATTAAGATTATTAACTATTAACAATAATACAGGTTTATACTTATTTTCGGCTTTTCTAGTTAATTACTTGAATTGCTTAGGCTAAAGTTTGGTATTTGATTATTCTTCTCTAGATTGTTGTTAGATCCTAATCAAAGTCCTCAATAATTTGGTGCTTTCATTGAGAGATCCTAATTAAGATTTCTTGATATTTATCTTGCATTCTTCATCAATAATGACGGAGGAGGCGACCAAGACAAACAAACAACAGTTTGAAGCCTTGGTGCATTATGTTATAGAGCTTTCAGTAGCTACGGCAAAGATGGTTTGATTCCAAGACATGACTATTCATAAAATTGATTATTTATCTGCATACAAGGGAAAAGATCCTATAGAATCCAGACGAACTCAAGGAGATGCTCGTAAGTTGCAACGAACTTTGCAAGAGGTGAAAGATACTTCTAGTGTTGAAGACGAGCCATGTTATCAAACCTCACATACATCATGGCATGAGGCTGAATTCCCATCTAGTGACTCATCTAAAGGGATTGGCGACCTAACTCCAAATTTAGAGTTCTTGATCCCTATAACTTTCTCTACTCAACCGAACGAGGTGGACAATGCCCAAGTCGAAGTTAATATGGCCCTTACAGTTGAAGAGTCACTTGATAGTGTGATACTTGTCCTCGATGATGCCTAGTTAGGTGTTGCCCTCAATGCAAGGAGCAATTAGTTGGAGATATGGGCGGGGCCCATAACAGATTCGAGATCTATTCCATTTTTATGTTTGCAGTAGCCTATTATTTTGATAGTGATGAAGGAGGTTCACGTAAAAGTGGTCAAGAAATTTGTAAAAGATTATAGGTTTTTGGGATTAATGAGGTGTTATACTTTGGATGTAAAACAATTTTTCTCGATTTTCACTTGAGGACAAGGGAAGTTTTGAAGGGCGAGGGAATGATGAAGACTTTACGCTAATGCCCGTGTCAGCCTGTATGAATTAGTTGCCCGTGCTGCCTGTGGCGTGCATGTATCGAGTTGTTGGTTATGATGTGTGCCACTCTGGCTTTGGAATCTCGATCATAAACAACCATGATTTTGAAATCTCGAACATAAACCTTTGTCAAACTGAAGCTTTCGACATGAAGTCATTAAAGACTAAATGAAAGTCTGAAGTCATAAACCGAAGTTTGAAATCTCGAACCGAAGTCGAAGCTGCAAACTGAATCGAAGTACAAAATCTGAAATCGAAGTAACTTAAACTAAACTGAACCAAGGGATGACATTGAGTAGTTTCTTAAGTCAAATTAAAATCAAATTGATAACTCTCTAAATCAAATTAAAACTAAATTGATAACTTCCCAAATCAAATTAGAAGTAAATTGATAATTTCCTGAATCAAATTAAAACTAAACTGATAACTCCTTGTAATTAATCCCAATGTTATTATTCTCAACTTAATCTAATTTAACATTCCATTTAAATATGAAATCAATAACTAATAATATTGTTTTTCCATAACTCCATATTTATTTCAAAACATGGAGACCAACATTGTGATGATACCTAAAGTTGGAATGCAATTTGATACAATAGAAGATGCACGGAAGTTATGATTAAATTATGGAAAGCAAATGGGCTTTGATGTTAGAAATTAATCATTACATGAATAAAAGTAATAAGGATGGAAAGGTAACATCAAGGAGCTTTGTTTATGCAAAGGAGGGTTTTCGACATGTAGGACATAATCTTTGCATTTGTGACCATGATGATACAAGGTGTAATTGTCGTGTATGTTTATACGTAAAATTAGAGTGAGAAATAAGAAAGTATATGTTGTCCAATTCTGTAGGAGAACATAATCATATGTTCATCTACCAAAAAACAATTTATATGATGAGATCTCAACGAAAAATAATAAAAGTACATGTATGATTGATTGATTTAGCATCCTTTTCAATAATCAAACCAAAAGCAACTCATGAGTTGATGAGTAGAGAGGCTAGAGGCAGAGTTAATCTTGGATACACAAATCATAATCAACAAAATTACATTAGAACAAGATGGCAAATAAATCTGATGTATGGTAAAGCAAAATATTTATTAAGGTATTTTCAGAAACAATTAAATAAAAATTTCTCATTCCTTTATGCAATATAATTGGACCATGAAGAACAAATCACTAATATTTGTTGATGTGAGATGCTTATTGACTATGCTAGTTTTGGGGTTGTGATGACCTTTGACAATACATATGGCATTAATAAAGCTCTAAGACTACTAGGGCTGTTTACTGGTTTTAATCACGATAGACGAGTTGTAGTTGTTAGAGCTGCACTTTTATATAATGAAACAATAGAATCATTCAAATGGATTTTTGAAAGCTTTTTAGATGCACGCCTGGATAAGAAACCCAAAACGATCTTTACATATCAAGATCGTGCAATGGCAAAGGCATTAAATGAGATTATGCCTAACACAATAAATGACAGCTTCAATTACAATAAAATTTTCCCGTGTGTTTAAAAAAATTAACTTTACATTTTGACCCATTTTAGGAAATTCATGCAGCGTGTGGAATGTACATATATAACATTTTGTTGTTAGTTGTAAGTATTAAGTGGCCTTTACGGGGTTCTTGAAGTGCCGACTATTTTGAGAAATTGGAGCAGATTGGCGAAACAACTTAGGGGTATGTTATCCCATTTCATGGATTGATATATGTCATGTTAGAAATCCTTATATTGTTGACAAATACCCCATTCCTGCCTTTCCCCCTAAGAACAAACCAAAAAAAGCTACAATACTTATGTTTTTGTTGCTATTGTCAGATGTAATTTAAAAAAAGATTCCCAAACATTTGCACAAAACCATACTTTAGAAAAATAGAGAAAAATTTGATACACGAACCATATGATGTTGTTGGTAGGAGGGTTGGGCCAGATCAAGTACTTTGAAGACTAATTATTGACAGACAAGATTTTTAGCCTCTCTAAAAGAGCTAGCTAATGTCGTTAAATCTCTCTTCAAAATAATAAATTCCCTAAGTTTGCACTAAAAGAATAGCAGCAAGAAAGGGTCGAACCCAGGGATTAGCCTAGTTCTCTAGTTCTCAAATCAAATCACCCAATTACTCTTGTTCTATAAAATGTCTTGGCAAAAGTTTTCTTTTTTAAACTAAAGATCTAATTTTTATTTGGTTTCTGAACAAACAAAGAAAGTAAACTGATTTTAGGATTAAGTTTCAAGGATTAAAAGCATCTAGGGTCACAATTTCACCTCCCTATGTTATCTCTACTGGTTCATGGTATTAGGGTTGTCGATTGAAAACATGCTAAACATAAGCCAAGGACAACAAATGGTCATTGAGGTCCTTTTTAAGAGTTGTATGCCAGAATGGTCATCTAAACACACAAACATGCAAAGCCAATAAATCATACTTGCAAAAGGATAATGATCACACCAATTACAAATAAGTTATGAATCTCAATCCGCCCTGGACTAGGGCTAAGAATACCAAGGTGTACATCCAAAGAAAGAATTAAGAACAGATTCATAAAACATGCAAAACTCAATCATCCAAACCCAATATTCATAAACACAAGAAAGCAACAAGGGGGCTACATTGCTCCCCTAGATTAAAAGATTACTCACGCATGATTACAAGCAAACACAAAGCGAAAAGCTCAACATCTTCCTCTTGATCACGCGCACAGCAAAGCTTCAAATCCAGGCTCCAAAATCCGCGACGGCCGTGCGCGACGGCCGCTCTCCTAGGTCAAGGAGCACCTCCAAGTCGTGGAGCCTCTCTCTCTCTCTCTAAAACGTGTAGGGGGTTAGGCCTATAGCGGGCGTGGAGGCTTGTATTTATAGAGTTTGGATGGGCTTTGAGGTGTGTAACCTAGCCCACTTATCAAAACGGCGTAGTTTTGATAAGTAACACTCGAAACTTTAAAATCTCTATCTTCCATCCACAATTTGGACTTGGGCCTTCAGGAACAAATGATCAGCATGGAAAAACGATTAGATCGGTCCAAAAATATCTCTGCACGCCAATTTGCACGTGATATGGTGAATTCACGTGCACCTCCAAATCAGCTCAAACTTCTCCCCAAGCTTCCTTGCATCCTGTAGAGGCCTGAGAGGCAAAAATAGGCTTGCACGTGAATTGGGTGAATTCACGTTCAGCTCCAAATGCTCTGAAATTTCTGTGGTAGGTAGATGACATCATTCTAAGAAACTTTTGTTCTTGCACGCCAATTGTTTGAGGCCATCTACTATGTCAAAAGTGAGGTCCAAAATCTGCCAAAACAGCTTAAAAACGCATGTATTTGCAAATAGCATCTTCTTAGGGGTTAGAGCAAATATATATGATATATGAAACAATAAGGCTCTAATCATGCTCTTAAACATCCTAAATAAACACTAGAATAACGGCATAAAATGCACGTTATCAATTATTTCAAGCTATGGAGTGTTATCTTGAAATAGACATTGAGATCTCAAACTGGTATTCATTATCATAAAGTGAGTCCTTTACTTCAGTTTATGGTTTTTCATAGCGAGGTAGAGGTGGTCATCTTGATGTGTGCCAGTGACGTAAAGCCTTATCTCGAATCGAAGTAAGTCTCTAGCGTTTGATATCTTAAAGTCTCATCTTGAGCTTATGATTCATCTCAAACTAATGGTTTATCTCAAACTAAGTGGCTCATCTCAAAGCAATCTGGTTTATCTCGAAGCCTTCATAGGATGATATCGTGGCAGTTACCTCTGTCACTTGCCAATCTAAACTATCGCTCACATGTACTAGTATAATTTTGGGAATGTAATTAAATAGGAGAGATATGTTAACTTGTAACCTTAATTCATTAAGATATATTCCTATAATGCAAAATCTGTGTTTGATGGCTCATACATCATTAATATACTATTTATGAAACTTTTTCCAATCCTGTGAGGTGACAGCTTAAACATGGTAAGCTATAAAATCTATATCTAATCTTGTGAGGTGAAAGCTTAAACATGGTAAATTTCCTAAAAATGCAACTTATGTCAGCTAGAACCAATGTAGATTAACAGAAACCTCCACTAAAGTCTAAGGGCCTGTTAACTAAAAACTAGAAAAAAATGAGTAAGGGATAATGTAGATAACTCCCATCTTAGGATAACTACATATCAAAAATAAATGGCCAATTTTGAAGAGGTATGGCTTAGAAAAATATAAAGACAAATTTGCACCAAATTAAATTAGGAATTTATAAACATACATGCCAAAATCATGATGGTTATTCAATTTTAGTCTTCATTACTTGGTGACTTAACTTTTAGTAATCAATAAATCATCATCCACATCATTTTTTCTCCCTCATCAATTTTTTAATATATATATATATAGACATATATTGGAGGAGAGGTACTCTAACAGGAACAATTTAAAGAGTGATGACTACCACTAGCTGGCACGAGGGAGAGGCATTCAATGGAGTCTTTATTTCAATTTGAGGCTACCACCTGACTGTTTTCCTGGGCTGTTCTTCGGAGGATTCATAAGAGAGGTGAGAGGGGAGAGAGAGACCATTGATTTTGTTTTTTGATTAGGTAGGATGGAGCGGGATGTTTTTATGCATTTGAGAGAGAGAGAGAGAGAGCGGTACGGAAAGCTAAGTGCCGCAATAAATTGAGAGGCGTAAGAAATCTGACCCTATGACAAGTGGTCTGCTAAGTTTAGCTTATGAGGGATGAAGTGCATGTAGACTGATTTTGCCTTGTCATCGGGCTCATTAGGAGAACAACTCTAATTATCGACCAGTTTGTGTAAGTATAACAAAATTTTTTCTTCAACGTCAAGTCCTTGAGTAGTGGCATGCTCTACACACTAAAGCGGGTCAGCATGTCTGAACTTCGAAGGGGCTCTATTCATTCTCCGACACGAACTATCTAGAGCCTTCCACTGCGCACCATTTATACTTTAACTAGCCCCTCTCCTACAAGTAACACTTCTTCCTATTTGGAAAGTGACATTAAGAGAGGTCCTGAATTCTCGGGGCATGACATTCTCCTCCACCCAATCCCCGTAATGCCTTCATTGCAGCTGTTGACATCGCTTCCCCGCAGGCTGCGAAATCTTCACCTTGATGCCCCCGCTTGCTCAATGTCAACTAGTTGGACTGATATTCTCAAGATCCAAGCAAGATCGTTTGAGTATCTGTACTTGTATACAAAGAGGGGGTGAATCTGTATACTTTAAAACTATTTCATTAGTTCTAAGAGTAGGATACTTCTAGAGATATTCTAGCATATGTAGTTAGTATTTGGATGGTATTTTAATATCTCATGCAATATCAGTTAACAGCAGGTATGTATGAGAAGAAAAGGCAAAGACACACAATTTACATAGTTCGATCAATATGATCTATTCCACGGTGGTGAGGGTGAACCTACACCGAGTCCAATCCATTATATGCTTTTGGTATAGTAGGGTCTAGCCCTTGTTACAATAGGATTAACTCTCTCTCCCTTAAATGCAAATACACAAGTAGTATCACTCCAGTACTCACTCACTATGACGAATTGTCTAGCGCAATCTGCTCCTACGTATTCAGCCGTTTGAACTGCTCGACCTTCAACTACTCTTTGCCAAACTTACAATATGTTCGTTGAATGTATGAGGAAGAAGAACTGATTAACTCACTATTATCTTGCTTTCAATCTTCCTCTCTCTAAGTATATTGTACGAACTACTCTGCATCGCTCTTGTATAGCTCTAGATACGTTGCGTGTATTCTTTGATATTCTGACGCTTAGTTGAAGTAAGACATCTTCTTTACTTATATAGGTCGGCCGTCGTAAGAAACCCTTCTACTAGGGTTAAGCATATTTCACCTTTTGATCTTCACCATGGAAACATGTTAAGCCAGCCTCAGATGACGTCCACGTGTTTTGCAGTACTTAGTTGTGCAATGACGTTATCCGAGCGGTAACTTACTGAAACGCCATCCTTCAGCGCGTTTTGTTCCTTCGACTAGCCACAACCTCGTAGATATATGTGCCTCGTAGCTTCACTATTACTTCACAAGCTAGCTCTGAGTCTTTACCTACGAATCTTCGAGTTCGAGTCTTCGAGTCTCTATGAGCTTACTCTAAGATATCACTTTACGAAGTTATCCAACTCAGTACTGATCTTCGACCCAACGTCTACCCGTTACTGCATATGGTTAACAACAATGACAACCAAAGGACCATGGGAACAACATGGACATCGCTTCCCCGCAAACTGCAACACCTTCACTAAGATGTTCCTCACTCACCTAATGTCCAACAGATAGGAGGCTTCCAAGATCACCTCAGCGCACTCCTTCTTAACCCCTTGCCCAACTCTATGTCTCACTCTAGGATACTCCTCCTCTGTGGACACAAAGCGTGCAAAGACACTACCGGTCGACTCACCTCTGTGAGCTCCCCTCATTGGGATCGCGTTGCTCTTGAGAGTGCTTGACGAGTCTTCAATATACAGCCCGGTTCGACTCTGATACCACTTGTCACGGGAGCCAATTTCTTGCACCTTTCAATCCATTGCGGCACTTAGCTTTCCTTTACTCAGTCCATTAAGTTTAGCTTTTGAGGGTTGAAGCGCATATATACTGATTTCGCCCTACTATCGGGCTTATCAGGAGAACGGTTCCAATTCTCCTCTAATTTGTGTAAGGATAGCGAATTTCCTTCTTCAACGTTAAATCCTTGACTAGCGGCATCCTCTCCACACTCAAGCGGGCCAAAACATCTGAACTCCAAAAGGCTCCATTCATTCTTCAACACGAACTGTCTGGAGCCTTTCATTGCATACCATTTACGCTTTAACTAGCCCCTCTCCTACAAGTAGCACTTCTTCTGTTCTTCATATTCAAAAAATGCCACTAAGAGACGTCCTAAATTCTCGGGGCATGACATTCTCTTCCACCCAATACTCTCCCATTGTCAACTAGTTGGACATCGCTTCCTTCCTAGCTGCAACACTTTCACCAAGATGTTCTCCACTCCCCGAATGTCCAACAGATAAGAGGCTTCCAAGATTGCCTCAACACACTCCTTCGTACCCCCTTGTCCAACTCTATATCACACTCTAGGATACTCCACCTCTGTGGACGCGAAGTGTGTAAGACACTACTAGTTGACTCGCCTCTATGAGCTCCCTCATTTGGGATCATGCTGCTCGCGAGGGTGCTCAGCGAGTATTCAGGATACGAGCCAATTCGGCTCTGATACCACTTGTCGTAGGATTAGATTTCTTGCGCCTCTTAACCCGTTACGGCACTTAGTTTTCCTTTACTCGGTCTGTTAAATTTATCCTTTGAGGGTTAAAGCGCACATAGACTACTTTCGTCCTGTCATCGTGCCCATTAGAAGAATGAGTCTAGTTCTCAACTAGTTTGCATAAGGATGGTCAAATCGCTTCTTCAATGTCAAGTCCTTGACTAGCGGCGTACTCTCTGCACTCAAGCAGGTTGGCACTTCTGAACTCCGAAGGTGCTCAATCCATTCTCCAACACGAGTTGTTTAGAGCCTCCCACTACGCCCCATCTATGCTTCAATCAGCCCCTCTCCTACAACTAGTACTTCTTCCTATTTGGAAAGGGCCACTGAGAGATGTCCTGAATTCTCGGGATGTGACATACTCCTCCACCCAATCCTCACAACGCCCTCATTATAGTTGCTGACATTACTTCTCACAAGCTGTGGCATCTTCAACTTGACGCCCCCCCGCTCGCCCAATGTTAACTGGTTAGAGCACTAATAATAGCTTCTCAATCATCTTCCCTAATTTTACAAATTTAAATTACTTTTTGCTTCTCTATATAAATATACACTACAATAGATTCCCCAAATTACTCTCTATATCATTAAAATAATATTTTATAATTTTTTTTATTTAATAATAATTTTTTTATAATTTAATATGAAACAAAGGTAAATATTATGAGAAACGTGAAGGAAAGAGGTGAGAGAAAATTTTTATATATAATTTAAAAATTATAAGAAGTGAATAGTATTTCCCAATACATTGGGAAACAATGTAAAACCCTATGAAAGAAATTAAATATAGGACATCTGTTGTGGGAATGATTATATGACTTCTTAACTTTTTTTCCCTACATATAAGGTGTCACGCCCCGGATTTCCAACCCGAGGAGACCGGAACGTGACTCTCCCTTTACCTAAGTTGGATAAAGGGGTTAAAATACAACATACACTTCACATTTTATATTCAGAGACCAATCTTATATTTATTGAGTCCAAACATAACAAATGTGTCCAAAACATGCTTTTATTACATTAAACTCCACATTACAATATTTCCCCACTGGGGTTACCAAGCTTACACAAAAACAGCAAAACTCAGATAACAATAAGCAAGCCACAAGCAGGACTTCCACCTTAGTGTTCCCACCTAACGCCTGTAGGTTCCTGTAAAGAAAATAACATGGTAGGAGGGGTGAGCAACCACATCTCAGCAGGGATCATGTCTCCCCAACCCATCCCATGCTCCTAACATCTACATGTCATGTGTACAAGTGATGTGTCGTGATACAATTATTTCATAAGATATAATAACAGGCCACAGCAGCAAATACAATCATACATAGGCTGGTACATGAACATTCCCGGGCTTCCACAGCCACCGGTTTCCAAGAACAGTCCCGGGCTTCCACAGCCACCGGGTTCCAAGAACAGTCCCGGGCTTCCACAGCCACCGGGTTCCACAAAACATAGTACACATAGCCACTCAGGCATACAAACAAACACTTAGTAGGCACACATTCACAAATGTACAAACCCAGCCACCCAGGCATAAAAACAAACACTTTGCATGCACACCTTTACCAACTCCCAAATCCAGCCATACCAGCATATTATCAAACACATACTAGGCATATTCACATAGACATATTCACACAGGCATTTTATCAAACATTTAACATGCACGGCCCACCCTACGTCAAAATCACATCAAGACGCCATTGAAGGCCAACATTCATATAAGAGATCACACCTATATGAATTTACATATAAATAATATAACAATCAGTGCGATATCTAGCGTTTCATCCACTATGGGGCCTAACCCCGGATTAGGTACAAGGTGACAGAACCCCTACTTGTAGGAAAATGTATCACCACAACAACGATCCTACTCCCACGCCGAACGTCGTCCGCCCTCGAGGAACACCACAACAGAAATGGCTAGAACTCTCCTCTCTCTCTCCCTCCCTCCCTCTCTCTCTCTCTCTCTCTCTCTCTCTCTCTCTCTCTCTCTCTCTCTCTCTCTCTCTCTCTGCGACGGCTACGGTGGCTGAAGAAGAGAACCCTAAACCTAAAACAAGAGGGCTCCTCATCCTTATATAGACCTCCCACTATCAAAACGACGTAGTTTTGATTAAGTGAAACCCAGCATCAAAACGACGTAGTTTTGATGGAACAAGCTACTACCTTCCCGCATCCATACACGCCAAAATATCCATAATTCTAACATGCCCATTTGGAAAAAGATGTTTAGGACAACAAAACCAAGGCGATGGTACAAAAATATGGCTGCACGCCATAATGCACGTCATATACCCAATTGGCGTGCAGCTCCAAATTAGGTGAAATTCTTTCCCAAGTTTCCTTGCATCATGTAGAAGGCTGGTATGTAGTAAAATGCTTGCACGCCAATTGGTCCAATTGGCGTTCAAGGCCTTTGGCTCTGACACTTCTGTGGAAGGTAGAGGACATCATTCTGAGAAACGTTAGTTCTGCACCCCAATTGATTTGAGGCCATCTACTTGGTCAAAATTAATCTCCAAAGCCTGACAAAACAGCCTAAAAGCGTCTGTATATGCAAATAGCATCTTCCTAGGGCATAAATGCACGTTATCAATTGTCACGTGCACCTCCCAAAAGTCCCCTCTTGGGCTCATCTCTTCCCTCAAACTTGTACATTAACATTCAAGTTGTTTTAGCTAAAGTGTGTGGAAAGAAAACTCCCTAAAACCCAACAATTTCTACTCACAAGGCATCTTTGATTAACTTCTTATATACCACAAAACGCGGTTGATTACATCCTCTCCCCCTTAAGACTTTTCGTCCTTGAAAAGAAACATGCAAGGAGTAACAAATACAAGCTACCCATTTGCCAAACGGCAAGCCACAACACCCAAATGGGTCACACGCCGCACACAGCACATAACAAAGTGCCACCACAGTCCATAACCACATGCATCACAATCCATGGAAACACGTTCACGTGTCACAAATACCCATCTCAAGCACATTTTATTTCAATCTCAAAATACAGTCAATCTAAATAAAAGTCATAAAAGTCGAAAGGACAATACAAATACACCAGCCAAAAGTCACCCCTCCCACCCTTAAGAGTGTTCGTCCTCGAACAACTCGGGATGTTGCTCATGCATCAAAGACTCCCGCTCCCAAGTCTCCTCCTCAATGCCACGGTGCTGCCACAGTACGTGAACCAAAGGAATAGTACGACCCCGCAGAAGTTTCTCCCGTCGATCTAGTATACGGATAGGGGCCTCAACAACGGACATGTCATCCTCAATGTCCAATGTCCCCCAATCGATCACATGAGTCGGGTCAGGATGATACTTCCTCAACTGGGACGCGTGGAACACATTGTGCACCCGACTCAATCGCGGTGGCAATGCTAACCGGTAAGCTACAGGCCCCACACGAGCTATAACCTCAAAAGGACCAATGAACCGGGGAGAGAGTTTCGAACCTCTCCCAAAGCGCCGATGGCCACGTCGTGGAGAGACACGGAGAAAGACATGATCTCCCACAGAAAACTCCAAAGGGCGCCGCCGCTGATCCGCATAAGATTTTTGTCGACTCTGGGCTGATAACAAGCGTTGACGAATCAACGTGACCTTCTCAGTAGCCTCTTGAACCAACTGTGGTCCCAAGAGAGCTGCCTCTCCTACCTCAGTCCAACACAAGGGTGATCGGCACGGCCTGCCATACAACGCCTCAAAAGGAGTCATCCCAATGGATGCTTGATAACTATTGTTGTAGGCAAACTCCACCAAAGGAAGATGGGTTGCCCACGAACTTCCAAAATCTAGCACACAGGCCCGCAACATGTCCTCCAATGTCTGGTTCGTCCTCTCTGTTTGGACGTCAGTCTCAGGGTGGAAGGTTGTACTCAAGGTAAGCTTGGTCCCCATAGCCTCCTGCAAACCTGCCCAAAAACGGGAAGTGAACCGCGAATCCCGGTCAGAGACAATCGATGATGGTACTCCATGCAATCGCACAATCTCATTCATGTATAGCTGACTCAAGGTCCCAACAGAGTCACGCTCGCGAACAGCAAGAAAATGGGCCGACTTTGTGAGCCGATCCACAATCACCTAAATCATATCTTTCCTCCCTGTGGTGGGTGGAAGACCCGCCACAAAATCCATCGCTACGTGGTCCCACTTCCACTTCGCTATGGGCAATGGCTGTAACATGCCCGCCAGCCGCTGATGCTCAGCCTTCACCTGCTAACATGTGAGGCACCGTGAAACGAAGGCAGCCACATCGCGTTTCATCCCAGGCCACCAAAAATGTCCCCGAAGGGCATGGTATATCTTCGTATGCCTAGGATGCACAGCAACTCGGGATTGATGAAACTCCCTCATCACCTCATCTCTGAGAGAAGAAGCCACTACTAGCCGCCCCTGAAAAGACAACTCATGCTCAGGACCCTCTGTCCAATCCTCAGATAGCTCACCAGCCTCAATACGGGCACGGAGGACCTCACACTCAATGTCACCCAATTGTGCCTCCCGGACGCGCTGGTACAGCTCAGGCACAACAACCAAAGGACTCAGGACTATCCCACCATCACGAACAACAGGTTGCAGCTGCAACATCGCTAACTACTCCATCAGCTTCCACTCTCTTACGGCCACCTCAGTTTTCCTTTCCTGCTCAAAGCATCAGCCACGACATTGCCCTTGCCTGGCGTATAGGCAAGAGTAAAGTCGAAGGTCTGCAAATACTCCACCCATCTCCTCTACCTCAAATTCAAGTCCTTCTGAATAAAGATGTATTGAAGACTCTTGTGATCTGAGAACACCACAAACTTCTCCCCCAAAAGGTAATGTTGCCAACTCTTCAAGGCAAAGATGACAGCTGCCAACTCAAGGTCGTGAGTAGGGTAATTCTGCTCATGAGGTTTCAGCTGCCTCGACCCATAAGCTACCACATTGTGCTCCTGCATAAGCACGCACCCCAAACCAATCCTGGACGCATCGCAATACACCTCGTATGGGATATTCTCCCTAGGTAATCTCAACACAGGTGCAGTGGTCAAACGGTTTTTGAGAGTCTCAAATGCCTGCTGACACTTGTCAGTCCACTCAAACTTCACTCCCTTCTGAGTCAACGCTGTCATAGGAGCTGCCAAACGGGAGAATCCCTCCACGAAACGACGGTAGTACCCTACCAAGCCAAGGAAACTGCGAATCTCGAAGACATTGGTTGGCTATCTTGCACCCACTCATAGTGCCCATACCTGCACCGAAAAGCCGTCTTAGGGATGTCCTCCTCCCTAACCCTTAACTGGTGATACCCCGATCGTAGATCTATCTTGGAAAACCACCGGGCCCCACTCAACTGGTCGAACAGGTCATCTATCCGAGGCAACGGATACTTGTTCTTCACAGTCACCAAATTCAGCTTCCTATAATCTATGCAGAGGCGAAGCGTGCCATCTGCCTTTTTTGCAAAGAGCACCGGAGCACCCCAGGGTGAGGTACTCGGTTTGATATACCCCTGCTCCACCAACTCCTCTATTTGCCTCTGGAGCTCCCTCAACTCAGTTGGTCCCATCCGATAAGCCACTTGGGAAATCGGACCCGTCCCTGGTACCAACTCAATGGTGAACGCTACACTCCTCTTAGGAGGTAAACTCCTCAACTCGTCAGGAAAGACATCCTAAAATTGGTCAACAACAGCTGGCCACACTCTCTTCTCCACTTTCCCCTCCTCAGCAAAGGTCAAGGCTGCCAACCTGTGGGTAATGGCACCCCACTGGTCCAACACTGGCCCCGCCCGACTCGCCTCATAGTCCCACTCCCCCTGCAGGGTGCAAGAGATCCCTGCAGGTGTAACGAAGGATACACGCCGCCGATAACAATCTATCTTGGCCTGGAAAGCCATAAGCCAATCCATACCCAAGGTCAAATCAAATGTACGCAAGGGTATCACGTACAAATCAAAACTAAGCTCCACATCCCCTATAGTTAACACACAGCCATGACATACACGCTGCACCGCAATCACACCTCCCACCGGAGACTCTATTGCTAGGGGTCTCTCTGCCTCAACACATGCTAACCCCAATCCCTCAATTACAAGCTCAGCAACAAAAGAACATGATGAACCCGTATCGAAAAGAACAGAAGCAAGCGTACGAGAGATCAGAAGGGTACCTCTAACCACCGAAGGTCCTGCTTGTCACGAGGTCAGGTTTTCTGCGCCTCTCAACCCATTGCGGCACTTAGCTTCTCTATCCACGGTCCGCTAAGTTTAGCCTTTGAGGGTTGAAGCGCACGTGGACTGGTTTCGCCCTGCCACTGGGCTCATTAGGAGAATGGCTCCAGTTCCCGACCAGTTTGTGTAAGGATGGCCAAATCCCTTCTTCAACGTCAAGTCCTTGATTAGTGGCGTGTTCCCCGCATTCAACCGGGTCAGCACGTCTGTACTCCGAAGGGGTTCCATCCGTTTTCCTCCACGAACTGCCTGGAACCTTCCATTGCGCACCATCTACGCTTTCAACCAACCCCTCTCCTTTACGTAGCATGAATACATTCCTGAATCATGCCATTAAGACACGTCCCGCCAGCACCACGCTACTCGGGTCGTGACATTCTCCTCCACCCAATCCTCGCAACGTCCTCGTTGGGCTTGTCGACATCGCTTCCCCGCAGGCGATGGCATCGTTACCTCGACGCCCTCCCACTCGCCCAATGTCAACAGCTTGGACATCGCTTCCCCGCAGGTTGCAACACCTTTACCAAGATGCTCGCCCACTCGCCCAATGTCCAAAGGATAGGAGGCTTCCAAGATCGCTCCGACACGCTCCTTCGTACTCCCTTGCCCAACTCTGTATCACACTCTAGGATACTCCAACTCTATGGACGCAAGGCGTGCAAGACAATATCGGTCGACTCACCTCTGTGAGCTCCCACCTTGGGATCACGCTACTCGCGAGAGTGCTCGGCGAGTCTTCAGGATACGGGCCGGTTCGGCTCTGATACCACTTGTCACGGGGTCAGGTTTCCTACGCCTCTCAACCCATTGCGGCACTTAGCTTCTCTATCTACGGTCCGCTAAGTTTAGCCTTTGAGGGTTGAAGCGCATGTAGACTGGTTTCGCCCTGCCACTGGGCTCATCAGGAGAACGGCTCCAGTTCCCGACCAGTTTGTGTAAGGATGGCCAAATCCCTTCTTCAACGTCAAGTCCTTGACTAGCGGCGTGTTCCCCGCATTCAACCGGGTCGGCACATCTGTACTCCGAAGGGGTTCCATCCGTTTTCCTCCACGAACTGCCTGGAACCTTCCGCTGCACACCATATACGCTTTCAACCAACCCCTCTCCTTTACGTAGCATGAATACATTCCTGAATCGTGCCACTAAGAAATGTCCCGCCAGCACCACGCTGCTCGGGTCATGACATTCTCCTCCACCCAATCCTCGCAACGTCCTCGTTGCGCTTGTCGACATCGCTTCCCCGCAGGCGATGGCATCGTTACCTCGACGCCCTCCCACTCGCCCAATGTCAACAGCTTGGACATCGCTTCCCCGCAGGTTGCAACACCTTTACCAAGATGCTCGCCCACTCGCCCAATGTCCAAAGGATAGGAGGCTTCCAAGATCGCTCTGACGCGCTCCTTCGTACTCCCTTGCCTAACTCTGTATCACACTCTAGGATACTCCAACTCTATGGATGCAAGGCGTGCAAGACACTATCGATCGACTCACCTCTGTGAGCTCCCACCTTGCGATCACGCTACTCGCGAGAGTGCTCGGCGAGTCTTCAGGATACGGGCCGGTTCGGCTCTGATACCACTTGTCATGGGGTCAGGTTTCCTACGCCTCTCAACCCATTGCGACACTTAGCTTCTCTATCTACGGTCTGCTAAGTTTAGCCTTTGAGGGTTGAAACGCACGTAGACTGGTTTCGCCCTGCCACTGGGCTCATCAGGAAAATGGCTCCAGTTCCTGACCAATTTGTGTAAGGATGGCCAAATCCCTTCTTTAACGTCAAGTCCTTGACTAGCGGCATGTTCCCCGCATTCAACCGGGTCAGCACGTCTGAACTCCAAAGGGGTTCCATCCGTTTTTCTCCACGAACTGCCTAGAACCTTCTGCTGCGCACCATCTACGCTTTCGACCAACCCCTCTCCTTTACGTAGCACGAATACATTCCTGAATCGTGCCACTAAGAAACATCCCGCCAGCACCACGCTGCTCGGGTCGTGACATGCTCCACCCTCAGCTAGTGGAGGTGGTAACTCAGCCTCCTCCTGGTACGTCGCCTCCAACGCAAACACCCTCCCCTGGCCCGTGCCACTGGTCGGCTCACTCACTGGGCGCTTCCCGTCAAGGCTGCCTCCAGCTTCAATTTGCTGCCGCTCCGGCCTCCCCTGGGGTCGGGTCTGGTTGGATCCTGCCTGACTAGGCTGCCACTGACGAGCTGGTCTCTTTGCTGGTGCATGGAAACTGGCATCACTCCTTGTGCTGGATGTCATGCCTCCAACTCCCCTGTTGCCACTCCGGCAAACCCGGCTCAGATGGCCCTCTCGTCCACAACTATGGCATTTCCAGTCCTTCTTTGGACACTCCCTCCTAAAGTGGCCTTGCTCCCCACAGCAATGACAACCGCTGGGGAGACTTCTTGCTGGACCTCCCTGTCTGCCACCGCCAAAGCTAGACCTCCCTGGGTTCACCAATGTCTGTCCCCTGCTGCGGAAGGAATTACTATCTCTCTCCTCAATCTTGGGCCTCTTGGACCCCGAATCGCGTTCAGACCCACCTTGCAACTGGCGACCCTGATGGACTTGCCTCCCATCCTCCAGCTCCCTCTCAGCTATACGAGCCGTCTCCACAACCTCAGCATAGGTCTTCAAACGCAGAATCGCCACCCTCTGCCTAAGAGCTGGCCTGTGACCCAAGGTGAACTTGTGGGCCTTCAGGTCCTCCTTTGCCACTATCTCGGGGGCAAACTTGCTCAGGCTCCGGAACTCCCGCTCATACTCGGGCACCATCTTTGATCCTTGCTTCAGGCTGCCAAATTCTTCTCTCTTCTGCCATCTCAAGGACTCGGGGAAGAACTCATCATGGAAGAGTTGCAAGAACTCGTCCCACAGGATGTACTGCACCGCTCGGCTCCCCGCGACACTCAGCCACCACTCCAAAGCATTCTCTTCCAGCTGCCGAATAGCCAGTCTCACCTTATCCTCCTCCCAGGGTAGGAGAAAGGAAAACACGTGCTCAATCTGCCTCAACCATTGCTCAGCTACCATGGGATTCCCTTCTCCCTTGAACCTTGGAGGTTGTTCCTTTCAGAACCGTGTCACCACGTCATCCTCTGCACGAATCGGTACGCCGCCCAGTGAACTCTCACACTCCCGAGGTAACTCCCCCACTGGTGGTGGTGGTGGTGGTGGCACCACCTACTGTGCCGCCATCTCACGGCGCACCTCCTCCCGAACTTCTTGCCGGATACCCTCCCTCAGCTCCTGGACTTCCAGTCGGATGCCCTCTCACAGTTGCGCCAGCAATAGCGCATGTCCTCCAACAGACTGCCCCGCACCCGGACCCTCATGGGCAGATAACTCATCAGCCACTGCCCCGGACGCACGTGTCACTCTCCTTGGTGGCATTCTTACTACATAAAGTAAGCAAAACAATCGTCAAAAAGCATTCGAAATCTATCGTGTGCTACCCCCTCTACCCCTGTTAACAATGCTACCATCACAAGGCATATCACATTTCACACATTGCATCAATCCACATTGCACACAGCTCAAATAAACAAGGACCTTTCCTTGTAGTCATGCTCGAAGTATTTCAGGAAAAATCAGAGTTGCACAGTTCACACATCATCATGTTATTCACATTTTCACACATAACAACAAATGCAACTAGTGCCCTAATGCCAATGCATGCAAATCCTACCTCAGGTCTGGTCTACCCCAAGTACACCTTAGAGGCTCAAAGAGGACCATGTTGATCAGGCACGTCCCTCCAGGCTCCTCCAAAGGACTCAAGATAACCAGATCCGCCCACTACCCTAGGCCAACTAGACCATGCTCTGATACCATATTGTCATGCCCCGGATTTCCAACCCGAGGAGACCAGAACGTGACCCTCCCTTTACCTAAGTTGGATAAAGGGGTTAAAATACAACATACACTTCACATTTTATATTCAGAGACCAATCTTATATTTATTGAGTCCAAACATAATAAATGTGTCCAAAACATGCTTTTATTACATTAAACTCCTCATTATAATATTTCCCCACTGGGGTTACCAAGCTTACACAAAAACAACAAAACTCAAATAACAATAAGCAAGCCACAAGTAGGACTTCCACCTTGGTGTTCCCACCTAACGCCTGTAGGTTCCTGTAAAGAAAATAACATGGTAGGAGGGGTGAGCAACCACATCTCAGCAGGGATCATGTCTCCCCAACCCATCCCATGCTCCTAACATCTACATGTCATGTGTACAAGTGCTGTGTCGTGATACAATTATTTCATAAGATATAATAACAGGCCACAGCAGCAAATACAATCATACACAGGCTGGTACATGAACATTCCCGGGCTTCCACAGCCACCGGGTTCCAAGAACAGTTCCGGGCTTCCACAGCCACCGGGTTCCACAAAACATAGTACACATAGCCACTCAGGTATACAAACAAACACTTAGTAGGCACACATTCACAAATGTACAAACCCAGCCACCCAGGCATAAAAACAAACACTTTGCATGCATACCTTTACCAACTCCCAAATCCAGCCATACCAGCATATTATCAAACACATACTAGGCATATTCACACAGGCATTTTATCAAACATTTAACATGCACGGCCCACCCTACGTCAAAATCACATCAAGACGCCATTGAAGGCCAACATTCATATAGGAGATCACACCTATATGAATTTACATATAAATAATATAACAATCAGTGCGATATCTAGCGTTTCATCCACTATGGGGCCTAACCCCGGATTAGGTACAAGGTGACAGAACCCCTACCTGTAGGAAAATGTATCACCACAGCAACGATCCTACTCCCACGCCGAACGTCGTCCGCCCTCGAGGAACACCACAACAAAAATGGCCAGAACTCTCCTCTCTCTCTCTCTCTGCAACGGCTGCGGTGGTTGAAGTAGAGAACCCTAAACCTAAAACAAGAGGGCTCCTCATCCTTATATAGACCTCCCACTATCAAAACGACGTAGTTTTGATTAAGTGAAACCCAACATCAAAACGACGTAGTTTTGATGGAACAAGCTACAACCTTCCCGCATCCATACACGCCAAAATATCCATAATTCTAACATGCCCCTTTGGAAAAAGATGTTTAGGACAACAAAACCAAGGTGATGGTACAAAAATATGGCTGCACGCCATAATGCACGTCATATACCCAATTAGCGTGCAACTCCAAATTAGGTGAAATTCTTTCCCAAGCTTCCTTGCATCATGTAAAAGGCTGGTATGTAGTAAAATGCTTGCATGCCAATTGATCCAATTGGCGTTCAATGCCTTTGGCTCTGAAACTTCTGTGGAAGGTAGAGGACATCATTCTGAGAAACTTTAGTTCTGCACGCCAATTGATTTGAGGCCATATACTTGGTTAAAATTAATCTCCAAAGCCTGACAAAACAGCCTAAAAGCGCATGTATATGCAAATAGCATCTTCCTAGGGCATAAATGCACGTTATCAATTGTCACGTGCACCTCGCAAAAGTCCCCTCTTGGGCTCATCTCTTCCCTCAAACTTGTGCATCAACATTCAAGGTGTTTTAGCTAAAGTGTGTGGGAAGAAAACTCCCTAAAACCCAACAGTTTCCACTCACAAGGCATCTGTGATTAACTTCTTACATACCGCAAAACGCAGTTCATTACATAAGGAAACAGACTTCTATAGAGAATCTACTAGTAGTGCTCTTAGACATCACTTCCCGCAGGCTGTAATACCCTCACTAAGATGTTCCCCACTCACCCAATGTCCAACGGATAGGAGGCTTCTAAGATCACCCCAGCGCACTCCTTCTTAACCTCTTGCCCAACTCTATATCATACTCTAGGATACTCCACCTCTGTGGATACGAACGTGCAAGACACTACTAGTCGACTCACCTCTGTAAGCTCCCCCCATTGGGATCACGCTACTCATGAGGGTGCTCAATGAGTATTTAGGATACGAGACGGTTCGACTCTGATACCACTTGTCACAGGATCAAATTTCTTGCGCTTCTCAATCCGTTACGACACTTAGCTTTCCTTTACTCGGTCAGCTAAGTTTAGCCTTTGAGGGTTAAAGCACACGTAGCCTAATTTTACCTTGTTATCGGGCTCATCAGGAGAGCGACTCCAATTCTCGACCAGTTTATGTAAGGATGTCAAATCCCTTCTTCAACGTCAAGTTTTTAACTAGCGGCGTGATTTCTGCAATCAAACGAGTCGGCACGTCTGAACTTCAAAGAGACTATCCATTCTCCAACACAAACTGTCTGAAGCCTTCCGCTACACATCGTCTATGCTTCAATCAGTCCCTCTCTTACAAGTAGCACTTCTTCGTATTCGTAAAGTATCACTAAGAGATATCTCGATTTCTTGAGGCATGACACATGACCAACCAAAAGGCATTGGTTTTATGTTTTGAGTCTAAGTGGTTTATGTTGTACATCGCTGGTTTTGTGTTTTGAGTCGAAGTGGTTACATGGAATGGTCAAACTGGACAGCAATAACAGAAACGCCACCCACCCCCGGCCATGCAAAAAGAATTCAGTCACTTATTCGCCAAACAATGATAGTTGGAGTTCTAACTCTCTCAATACAATTCGTAACTCAGCTCAATTAACTGATCATCGTCAGGATTACATGATCATCAGACCCCAACACAATTCTTAGCCCGCCTCAGACAATTAGCTGACCCAAAGTCATGACAGTGTTGCAAGAAGCCTTTGTGATAGAGAATAGGAGAAGCCATTACTAGTGATTGCCTTCGCCAGTAGCAAACCTAAGATCACCTGTCTAAATATCCATGGAGAAAATCAACACGCCTTCATGCTGAACTCATCTGGCTTCTCAGCAATCATCTGTACTTACAGTTTCTCTGACCCAGAAGTAGAAAAGTTCCTCTCAACTTGTTCTTACAAACACAACAATATCATTAAGAATTCATGGCTTTGAGAACCAGAAAAACCATAGAGAGATGCATAAACAAGTGAAGCAACCACGAAAAAGTACAAAAAAATAAATATAAAAATATAAAATAAACAAACTAATCTAGAAATCTGACAAAAAATAGGACAATTTATGTATTCTAACTTAAACTATTCTCGCAACAATATACATAGCAAAGAGAATGCATAAGAATAAGACCCTTTCTTTTAATTTTTTATTTTTCGGTAAGTAAAGTGCTACAGTCAGGTCCTAATCACTACCGCCATATTTTCATGCAAACTACTTTTTTTTTCAATCTCTTCTCCCCATGTCTGTCAAAAATTAGAAAATTAAAACCCTAATTTATTCCTCTAGCCTTTTATGGTGCGAATGGAGCATTTTTAAAATTGAGAACCTCTCCCCTTTTGACTTCAAGAATGCTGCAACAATAAAAGTCATCCACGACAGGTGGAGATTCTTTGAAATTGAAAAAAGACCTCTTGACGTCATAAAATTGTTAAATAAAACCTATTTTCTGATGATTTATTGAATGGTCACCAATAGTCCCCACATGAGCATGAACCTCCCACGAAGTGGTGGAATCGATTTGAATCCCTGACAATTATGTCCCTTCCTTCAAGCTTTGATATTAACTTTATAACAGTATGGCAATCTCCACAAACTCTAAGATTCTTCACAACCTGGATAGGACTACCCAGAGGTGTGGCAATCAATCCGAAAGCAATGGCCAGCCTCTCACTGTGCAGGGATAGAATGGTTTCTTTGTGTTCCTCCTCAATATCATGGAGTACATAATTAGTATCTGGTTGATATCCTGCATCCCTCAATCGTACCCATAACTCTTCAAGTTTTGCATAAATAAGATTTGACAAGGGATGTGAAATATCACCAGCCAAGAATGAGTAAGTTTTATTTTTCACCTCAATCCAGCTGTATGCAGGTTCTTTCTTAACTTCTCTCTCCTCCATTAACTTCCTCACTTTCGCTCTCTCTTGCCACAGCCCGGCTGCTGCATACATATTTGACAGCAGTACATATGCAGCCGAGTCTTGTGGCTGAAGTGAAATGAGCTTTTCAGCTGCAAGCTTTCCAAGCTCTAAATTGAGGTGAACACGGCAAGCAGCTAACAGAGTTCGCCACACAGTAGCACTTGCAGGGAATGGCATTGTTTTTATGAGTTCCATGGCTTTCTTAATCATTCCAGATCGACCATATAGATCAACCATGCAAGAATAGTGCTCCATTGTTGGATCAATGTGAAGGTCTTTGACCATCATATGGAAATAGTTTTGACCTTCCTCCACCAATCCTGCATGAGTACAGGCAGAAATCACACCAATGAATGTTATACCATCCATTTTCAAGTTATAACTCTTCATTTCCTTGAATACCCCTAGAGCCCTTCTCCCATGGCCATGTTGTGCATAACCCGAGATCATTGAATTCCATGAAACCAAGTCTCTCTCCCCTTGCCTTTTAAAAATTTCAAATGCGCTTCCAATATTCCCTCTCTTTGCATACATCGTTAGCAGAGCACTGCTTACACACACAGCATTATGATGTCCATACTTGATAGAACTAGCATGGAATTGTTTACCCTGCTCCACTGACACAGTTGCACCAGCACAGGCATTAATCACACTTGAAAATGTGTACTCATTTGGCTTCACCCCTTCCTTTGCCAACTGCAGGAATACTCTAATTGCCCCTCCAGTGTCACCTACTTGAGAAAATCCAGCCAGCATTGCTGACCATGCTATAATGTCCTTCTCATCTATAAGTACAAAAACTTTTGCAGCTTCATTGGTATTTCCTAGTTTGAAGTAAGCATCTAAAAGAGCAGTTCCCACAGTGGGTGAATTCTCATAATTAGTTTTGACCACTTGGGCATGTATCTGGAAGGGAGAAACAATAGGGAGAGCTGTAAGGATGGTAGAATATGTGAAGTTGTTTGGTCTAAAACCTGCCCTATTCATTTGGCAAAACATAGCAGCTGCCTTTTCTTTCGCACTATTCTGCAAATACCCAGAAATCATGGCTGTCCATGATACCACACTTTGAATTCCATGCATCATAGAAAACAACTGGAAAGCACCATCCATTTCGTTGGACTTGCTATAAGCTACCATAATTGTCGTTCTAATGTTGCTGCTGTTTCCCAACCCTTCTTTAAGAATTCGACAATGAAGCTGTCTTGTGAATACCAATTCTTTAATACAAGCACATAATTTAATAATAGTAGCAAAAACCATATCTGTCAGCTGCACACCCTCATGCCTCATCTGGTAAAATAGTTGGAGAGCTTCTACATGACGCTCATTTGTCACTAGACCAGCAATCATGCTGTTCCATGAGACCAAGTTTTTATTCTCCATACCATTAAATACAGCTATAGCATCTTTAACCATTCCAAGCTTTGAATACAAATTAATTAAAGAATTTCCCACAGATATGTGTGGCCCAAAACCATTTTTAATGACAAGTGTATGAATCTGAATGCCCTTCTCAACTGCGCCATCAATAGCCAGAGCTCCAAAAACAGTTGCAAAGGTAAACGGGTTTGGCAAAATTCCTTCCCCCAGCATTTGAGAGAAGAGTTCTACAACCTCACCAGCCAACCCATTTTGGGTATACCCCGTCAGCAAAGAGGTCCAAGATACTACATTTCTTTCAGGCATTTCATCAAACACTTTCTTCCCATATCTGAGATTCTCAGTCTTTAGGTACATGTCAAGAAGAGCAGTGCCAACACTAATATCCACTAAAAACCCAGATTTTATAGAAAAACAGTGTACCTGTTTCCCAAAAGTTTGGTCAAACAGGCATCCGCATGCCTTAAAGACACATGAAAGTGTGGACCCATCGATTGCTAAACCTGAGCGTTGAATGCCCGAGAAGATATCCAAAGCTTCTCGGTTACAGTTATTGCGAGAATATTCAAAAAACAAAGAATTGGGGTCTGACTGGCTCCATTTGGGCATTTTGTCGAACCGGTGGTGTGCATTGCACAATGCCGCGGGATCATTGGTCACACGATAAATTTGGGAATTGGTGGCGCCATTTTGAGTATGGGATTGAGTCAAAGACGGAGTGTGAAGAGACATTTGGGCAATTTTGAGTGATAGTATGGCTTCGGTTTCTGTAAGTCTCCTCAAATGGGGCCCTAAAACCATTGCATGTGCAAGAAGAGCTTTGAAGGTGTATTGGTGGTCGTTTTTTCGAGCCTAAATAGTTTTAGTGTTGTAGTAGTGAGATTTGAGCAGTGTTTGAAACTGATGCATGTATGGGCTCAATGCGTGTTACGCTGGCTATGTTGAAAGGATGGGGGTAATATTTGGCATGCGCTGTCTACCTTTTATTATTAGCTTTTAATATTTGTGCATTTAAATAAAATTATATTTTTGATTATTTATTTGTTAGAGCACTCACAGTTGAATAGTCAAATATTTCAATAAATTTATATACGTGAAATAATATTGACCATAAATTCGACTCAAGATATGTATTTTTACTAAGAATTTTATAAAATACCAAACTTCGAGACACCGACTAGCCAAATATAACTAGCTGCTAGCTAAATTTGACTAGTTGGTGCCTCGAAGTTTGGTATTTTATAAAATTCTTAATAAAAACACATATCTCGAGTTGAATTTATAGCTAATATTATTCCATGTAGGCAAAATTATTGAAACATTTGACTATTCGACTGTAAGTGCTCTTACTCACATTATGTTATATACATTATTATTTTAGTGAAATAACAGAGAAAGCAATGATTAAAGTATATCTCAATTAAAGTTTCTAAATTGGATTAGTTTTGTGATACATGGAAGGAATCTTATCGTATGAAGACTTATGACCGCCATGATTCAATCATTTCAATTTAATTACAGATGTCTTGATTGATTTAATGAAAGGTGCACACTTAAAGTTGTTGAATCACCAAGTCATGATATGGGCCAAGTGGAAGATTATTAGATTATTATTGTGTTTTTAATAATTTATTATGTGACTCATGTAATTAAAAGGCCTACGTGTAATTAATGGAATGCATGTAATTAAAAGACTATTTTTATATTAATGAAGGAATTGTGGATCAAATGTTTTTGATAATGTTGTGCTTTTAATAGAAATTATTTTTAATTGTGCTAGAAAAATAAACATGTGAGTATTTGATAAAATATAATTTTAAAAATACTGTAAAATTTAAAAACAGATAATAAATATTTAAAAAATTTCATAAAAATTTTAAAAAGTATAAATATCTTTTTATTATTATAATTATAAAAAAAAATACCTTTTCCCTTATCCCCCGCCCAACCCTGCCCCTCAACACTTTGCCCAACCCTGCATTCCCGCTGCCCAATCCCGTCCCCCGCTCTCTGTGGTATATATCTATATATCTGTCAAATAGAATCTATGTCGGATTGTGATTTTCATTATGATTCATTGATGTCATCATATTGTGAGCTTTTTTATTTGTTTTTGGAGAACGGACCACAAAAATGACAGAAAATCATATGGGTAAAGTTAATGGATGATTTATTATCACTCCTTTTGTAAGACCCAAAGAAAATCATATAAGCTTGAAAATCGGACCTCTCACTAGGAGCGACGGAGCGTAATAAGTGCTTCTCTCGGGTAGCACCATGATTTTGCTGTTGAAAGTTGGACATGTATATCGATTGAACCTGAAAGCAAGCTTACGTCATTGTTTGCACCAAGCCGTCGCCCAGAATCTACCAAGCCGTACAAGCTACCTCACTGTAGCAGTAGAGGATGAAGAACGACATTTTATTTTTAAAAAAACTGTTTCACGAAAAGGTAATCTTGTGAAGTAACTTTCAAATCGATTATGTTTTTGAAAAAAAAAATAAAAATTTATTTAAAAGTACTAAAACTGGCCCGTTGTTATTAGTAAATTGGTTGGGTAGTTAACACACCTGCTTATTTCTTTTATTTTAGAAATCCGTCCGAGAAAATTTATTTATTTTGTACTAAATTGAATTGGCTATATTCATTAACGTAATAAATTAATCAGCCGTAATTTAGCCAGAGATCTAATAAGACAAAATAAATATTTTAAATCAGATGATTTTGCCTGATTCAGAGCGGGATCTATGTATTGCTCCAGCGTATTACTCCAACCAGGCCTCTAACATGGCTTCAAAAATAATATGCTTCCTTTTTTTAACATCTCAATATATATATATTTTTTCAATCAAAAGCAAAATCCACACGGACCAGATCCAAAATTTACGAATCTGGTCTCCCCCTCTCCCATTAATGCATTAATGAAATTTAATTCCCGATTAAATGTTAATTTCTGATTTTTAATTCCCAAAATTTAAATTCCCAAATTTAATTAAGAAATATGAATTATTATACTTATTTTATAATTAAATGCAGTAATCATGGTAATTGGGCATGTTTGTTTCACCTATTTTCTGTTTTCGTTTTCAAAATGTGATAGCTGTTTTCGAGTATAAAAAACATAAAACTGAAAACAATAAAATGTTGTTTTCATTCTTTAGGACATAAAAAATAAAAACAAGTTTTTGTTGTTTTTAATTTTCAATTTTTTGTACCCGAAAACAGCTATTACATTTTGAAAACGAAAACAGAAAACACCCCAACCAAACATGACCTAATTTATGAAATGTTAATTCTCAATTATAATCGCATTAATGCAGTAACCCTTAATTATTGCATTTACGAAACTATAATGACAATAATTAATGCATTAACGAAATTTAATTTCTGATTATAATGGCATTATTATAGTAATCTTTAATTAATGCATTTATGAAATTATAATAACAATAATTAATGCATTAATGAAATTAATTTATGATTTAAATTTCCAAATTTAATTAATAAATATAAATTTTAATCTTTAATTTATATTTAAATGCAGTAATTAATAATTAATGCTATTTTAATTCATGAAGCAAAAATTAAAGTTTCGGTTATTGCTTCGATTCAGAAATTTTTTTAATTTCCGTACTAAAGTTTTAATTCTCACTTCAATTTTCGAACCAAGCCTTTAATTCTCTTTTCGGCTTGGGAACTAGTGGTATAATTTTCGAACCAAACATTTAATTCTCACTTTGGTTCAGGAACTAGTACTTTAATTCCCAAACCGAACATTTAATTCTCGCTTCCGTTTGGTAACTACTGCTTTAATTTTCAAACCAAAGCTTTAATTCTCGGGAATTCAATTATAATTTGAGGAATTATTGATTACTATTTCAGAAATCCAAATTATTGATTATAATTTCAGAAATTATTAATTACAAAATTATTGGGAATCCAAATTAAAATTTTATTTGGTACAAAACTATTGATTAAAATTGGGAATTCAAATTGTAAATGGAAATTAAAATCTGTGTAGCCATTGTTTGCTGCTAAATGCTTTGGTACCCAAAACCAATTGCCAAGGCCTGCGATTCCCAAGACTCTAACCAAACACAGTCTAGCCTCAGCTAGTATTTCCAGTCGCATCGGATGCTAAGACAGATCAAAAAGCCACAACAGTCAATTAATTATGATTCGACGGAAACAAAAGCTACAGTGACAATCCAATCAAGTCTACTTTTCAATTCATACCAAGACATCAAATATCATCAAAAGTGGCTTAAAGCTCAAAAAATCAATATAGGAAAAACCTCCCAAAGGTCCCACAAATAACAAGAGATAAGGCAGAATGTTTAATAGTATAAAATACATAAATGGGTGAAATATGCCTGGCCGGCCATGGTGGGCCTTGGATCAGCCACAGTGAAAAATCACCGGACACAGCCGATTTCATCAGACACCAGAATCTACTCTTTGCAAGTCGTGGCGAACATAATCCAGTTGCAACCGACTTGCTTCTCTCCACCAAAGCACCCCGTCGGCCGCAGCAGAAGGGGATCCGGTCATGGGTAGCCATCGACTATCTTTTGTTTTTCACGTCTACAACCTATTCTTAAAACTACAATGCAACCTTATGTCTACCAACACTCAAGGTTCGACTTTTAGGCTCTAAATAACACTTTTAAACCTCAGATAAACATATTATACATATATATATATACATATATATATCCTAAACAAGAATAATTGAACATCAAAAATATATAGTTTTCTAATCCAAATCTTGTTTTCCCTTAGCATATCTCAGTTTCATGCATCAAATGTTGTTTTTTAGTTCTGATTAACAAATAGAAGATGATGAGAAATAGAACCATCAACCTCTGGCCTTCTGGAGGGATTAAACTTGCAACAACGGTCTAGAATCAGCGAAGAACATAAAGAACACTAAGAACATTCCTACGGTAGCTAGAACTAGCTATAATATCATATATAAAGACAAACTGATTGCATCGAGACGACTTGATGTGACCTCCACGATGCAGCAAATTCATGAGAAGATCACAAGTCTTGAAGCTGGCATGACTAGGATCCGGACAGAGATAGAGTTGGTTGATCTGGACATGGAGAAAAACAAAGGAGAAATGGAGTCTCTTACCGGAACCAGCTCTACTAGATTTTAACGCCTAGATGAGCACTGTGCGGAGATCAAGATAGAATACAAGACTCAGTATGAACGCCTCTTCACTATAATGGGTATCATTCTCTCCGAGTGACGCAGACTTTCCCTCAGAAAGATCAAGCTCGAAGTGAGGCCTTCCCACAAGTTCTCCTCCAACAGGCCCGAACCTGAACTCGTTAAAGAAACCAGGCCTGAATCTAGTAACCCTCAACCTCCAGCTCCTCAACCTAAAGTGATGTATGTCCGTGGAAGGAAACGCCCACAAAGAGCTCCAATTCCCTCGACCTCGGATTCTGATGATGTCGTTCTCATCTCCACTCGCATGAAGAAACGTCCCACTTCTCCTTCCTCCTCCTCCACTTAACTTGCCTCTTAGCCTGCTCTAACTACTGCCACCATATCCTCCTCTCAACCACCCCAAGCCACAAAAGGTGCCAGCCCCGAAATCATCGACGAATTTAATCTCTATGTGGCTGGTGGCACCTCCATGCGGATGTGTGGATATGAACTTCCCTTTACGAGCATAGAACTCTCCCACTTGGAAAAACAAATCTCAGTACAGTGATGTACTCGTCAAATGGAGCGTTTTGAAAGTAATTAGGCTTGATTTGGAGTTGGGATCCTGTCAGGGTAATTTTGATATTTTAATAAATTAAATGTGAAAAAGTATAAATAGGGCAGTGAAAACCCAAATCCCTAAGTTTCATACGTGCTTGCCTTTCTAGAGAGAGAAAGAGGAGAAGAGAGAAAAAGAGAAGGGAGAAAGCGAAATTGACGATCTGAAGCTCAAATCGACCAAAGTCGAGGTAGGAATTCATTCTTCTCACTCTTATGTCGTTGATTACACTTGCTAGAGTAACTCCCAATATGTAGAATTAAGAGTATGAACCTTAGAGTTTGAGAAACTCGATTTATGCTGTTTTGGTATGAATTAATGTTATTTTGGTAGCCTAAGATGGCTAGGATGAGTCAGAAAGCCATTTGTGGGATGAAATAGTGCTTAAAAATGGAGATTTAACGAGCATAATTGGGTTTTGGGATGAAATCGGGAAGAACGCAGTCGACAGTTCGCGACTGGGGAACTGCTCAAGGCTAGCTTCGAGCAGAGCTTCGAGTAAAGTGTCGAGCAAAGCATCGAGCAGAGAGCTTCGAGTAGGAGTCTTGAGCAGAATATAGCATCGAGCATAGTTTCAAGCGGTCTCGAGCAGGGTGTCTCGAGTTGTTTGACAGTGCAGTTCCAGTTTCACTAGACTAAACCATTTACATTGTAACCATTATGCCTAAGTATTATACTTAAGTTACAATGTAAATAAGGAAATACCCCCCATTTGAATTCAAAGAAAAATACTAGAAAATCAAAGTCCTACTCCTTCAAAATGTGAAAAATGGGATTTTATGTAAAATCCCAAAAAATATGCAGTTTTTCATAGTGGTGACTTTGTGAAGCCAATGTCGGGACTTTTTATTTCAAGAAAATAACTCTTACGCAAATATTCTCTCTTGGTTAAGACATGAGAATAGATTTGTGAAGACTGACCTCTGTTACAGAGAGAGTTGTGAACCCTAGTGGTCATGTGGGCATGCGAGGCTACTGTTGAGGGCCTGTGAGGCTACTGTTGAGGGCCTGAGAGATGAAATTTGTTTGAAGCCTAAGAGGCAATACTGTACCTGCGAGGTAATACTGTACCTGAGAGGTAATATTGTGCCTGAGAGGCAATACTGTGCTCGAGGGGCAGTACTATGCTTAGGGGGGCAACATGGTGCCTAAGAGGCAATGTTTGTGACCTGGGAGGCTTTCTCTGCATTTGAATGTGTATGTACATGATTAAGTTGATAATGTATCTGTAGTATTACACGAGCACATGTCTACAGTAGTTTATGAGTTGGGATGGGTCAGGAAGACATGATCCCTACTGAGCTGTGGTTGCTCACCCCTCCTGTTGTGTTTGTCCTTGTGTTTCAGGTGCTTACATGAGCTAGGAGGTTCACCAGAGGTGCAGACTGTGTGTGTATTTATTGTTTTGTTGGATTGTAAAAGATATGATTATAACCCCATGAGGGAAAGAACATGTATGTATGTGTTTGTACTGTAACTTTAAATAAATTTTTTGTATTCGTGTGTCATATGTGTGATATGGAATAGGGACGGCACCCGTGCTAAGGTCCCTTTCTCGGTGTTATCAGCAACCCCTTATCCCTTAGAGTGCGGGCATAGGAATTCACTTACCGGTTTCTGTGGGTCGAAAATTCGGGGCATGACATACACTATTGGTGATAAATTCTATTAGCATATATATTATGTGATCTTGGGCGAGCATAAATTTTATATCATGTTTTGTTTATGATTAGTTAGGTTTATAAGGAATGAAGTCGACAAATATTTTATTGCATTTGACAAACATATAACTAAATATCCCCAAGGTACAATTGAAGATGTGGGGGTTAAGGTTGTTAAATTTAGCCCCTCTGCAAATTTTGTGATCCTAGATATAGAGGTAGACTAAGAAGTCTCATTAATCCTTGGCAAATCATTCTTAGCCATTGGAAGGTTTTTTTATTACAAAGGTAAGCTTACATTGAGACTTGATAAAGATAGATTAGTTTTAATATACAAGCTATGAAGTTCCATGATGATGATAAGAAGGAAGAAAGCACAACTAATTCATATACGAGTGTTGATTTGATTTCTAGGAGTGAGTTCCCTCCTAGACAACAAGCGATATATTTAACATCATTATTAAGTGGAAATTCAAAGAAGTTAGAAAAAGATGAGTTGGTCCACATGCTTTTGGTGTGAATTTTAAGCTTTTAAAACTTTATGATGGAGAGTCATTGGAAAAAATGTTTGTTTGATTGAGTTTAGCTATCCTTATAGCGAAGCTAGGTTTAACTACAGACTTAAAATAGAGTAGCGTCTAAAAGGCGGTATTATTTTCTTTCTTTCTTTTATTTCCTTTATTAGCTTTTGTTTTTGTTTTGTTGTGTTTTTTAGAAGGCTCTTTTGAAGCACTTTTTCATTGACTTACGATACTTTTCTTCTCCCTATTCTTTCTCATATTTACGTTACATACTTATTTGCATGGAAAACAATGTAATATTTTATGTAATATTTTAAGTGTCGTCACCGGATTTCGTCCAGGAGGGAAACCCGCTTCCAAAGTTGTAGTTCCCCCATCCTTCACCTAAATGGTAATGAAAAAATACAGAGTCACCACCAACTACTTTCGAGTTGCAGTTGGTCACTTAATAAAATGATCTATGTCATTGGAGCTAAGTTCGGGAGTTGATTACGTTTGGGAAAGGATTAATACTCTCACAACGCCCTTTCAGTGCCTATCTTAGGAGGAGAAGGTTTTTAGTTTGTTTTAATTGTTTGTTTTGACTTTTACTTGTCTAAACTAAATTATTTTTTATTTTTACAAAGACTTAAAATTTCTACTCTTTATTTTTTCTAAATTGTTTGTTAAAGTTAAGATTCAGTTCAATTATCCTAAACCTAAAAGAAATCCTAAAGAGTGAAGTGTAAAAAAGAACCAAAGAACAAATCTAAAATAATAATTAAGTCCTAAATTGTTTTTTTTTTATGAGGAAAACCTCAAAATATCTGCTCAAAAGATTCTAAAAGAATTTCTAAAGAATATGAGAGAAAAAAATAAAAAGTTTGAAAAAGAACTTTAAAATAACAAGAAAACATTTTTTTTGTTTTTTTTCAATAAAAGAATCTTGAGTTTTTGTTTTAAAATTTAGAGACAAACCTTTTTTATTTTTAGAAAAGAAATGATTTTTTTTGTGTTTGGTGATTTTGGTTATTAGAGAAAATTTATTTATTTATTTATTTAAAAAAAAAATTATACCTACAAAATATAAATTGAGTGTCATTGTGTGATAAGAGATATCTACAAAATAAAATAAAATTCTCCTTTTCGTTGTTTTTTTTGTTTTGCTTTTCCACTATTTTTAATGATTTTCACTTTACAATGAAGAGAAGTCACATGAGACATTGCTACAAGAATGAGAAAGATAGAAAATTACAAAAAAATAAAACAAAACAAAAAAAATGAAAAAGGTAAACAATTCATGCAAAACACAAGTTAGAGCGCAAAAACAAAAAAGTCACAGAACATTTATTAAGCTAAGGCCATTTATTGGTAATTGACCTCAATGTTTGAATATTATTCACATGGAGTCGACCACAATGCGTAACTGAATGACTGAAAGGGACTAATCGTGGTAAAAAAATGCAGCCGGGGTGACTAATAAAAACCAAAGTTATACAGCAAAACATGCCAAGTTGTGGCCAGAGAAATTCATGCAGGAACTAACTTGGTTAAAAGGACAACAACAAACGGACAAGCAAAATTCATGTTAAAAAAACACGCAGTTAAAAACTAAAAATTCAAATTCAACTTGAAGCCACACAAAGGAGTCAAAAACATAAACCAAATCAGGATCGAATGAGGAATATACAAGGGCTATTAGACGAGCAGTAAAAAAAACAATGACGAAATTCCCAAAACAGAAACCAACATCATGACAAAAAAGAAACCAGTGACCACCCATCATACCCAAAACGTCAAATATCACACATAGAAACATCAAAAAAGAAAAGAAAAAAACAGAACCTTCAAATGAGCAATGAATCTTCACACGAAAGGCAGCATCAAAGCCCAAAAAATATATGACCATATTGCTATCGAGAGCATTTAGATAAAGAGATAAAAACTGGAACAAGAATCGAAATCAAATATCTCATTTGTTGGATGTCACGCCCCAATTTCCTTCCACTTGGAAATGAGTAGTGACCGCCATGCCCGCACCCGAAGGGACAAGGGGTTGGTGCAAGCACCTTAAAAGGACTTCTGGCACGGGTGCTGTCCCAAACCTCCACAACCAGGCTAACATGCCAAGGGGCATGCTCCTGCTCCCAAACCATGCACACAAACACAAATTGAATAACAACATCTCATTTTATTTCATTTCAAAGACTAAATGTTTATTACAACCCAGTCGGGGAAAAACCCCTATGATGCCAGGTGTACTGTTACAAATAAAACCAAACCAAATTCCAAAACATAAAACCACGAGTACAACAAAGGAAATAACATAAAACTCCCAGCCTCAGGGACCTAGCTCCTCAGCCTTCACTTACCGCCTGCTAAACCCTGCAAAAGAACAGTTTATAGGAGGGGTGAGCAAACCATAGCTCAGTAGGGATCCAGTCTCCCCAGACCCGTCCCGCTCTATAACATGCATGATATGTGTATGCTTGTGCTCGTGTTGTGCCTAAGGCTAAAGCAAAGCAAACATCACCCAGTAAACACTCTTTACCTGAGCCCGCACTGAAGGGCAGAGGACACCCCGCCACCACGGCGATATGACATACCACATCCAGGCGAATGTTGCATGGACACCAATGCAACATTTTCCACCCGAGTCAGATATGGTCAACCACCTCCTCAGGCGCCATACCTACCCTCAGGAATAGGTGTAGACTTAGCCCACCGTCGTGAGTGCTACACCGAGACTCAGGACCACGTCCTGGCCAAATCTCAAAGGGGTCCAGCTATTGTGCCTGGCCCATATCTCAGCTCAGTCTCAAACAGACCAATAGAACAGTATGGCATTACATCTCAACATGTAAACTCAGCACAGCATTTACACTTGATTTCAGAGGGACCAACATGGTCAGATATAAGCCACACACATCAGCCTCATAGGCTTAAAATCAAGTACAAATCAAACACAGTACACACCAGTCACGTAGGTATATCATCAGACACTCATATACAAGGTCTCACGGGCATTATATTGAATACATGGCATGCAGGCCTCACAGGCATTTTATCAAATACATGGTGTACAGGCCTCACAGACATTTCATCAAACACATGGTGGGCATAAACAAACCCAGAAAATCCTCAGGCCAAATTCAACATCAAAATCAACAGAACATGCCACTGAAGGCCAACATCCATGTAGGAGATCACACCTATATGGATTTACATATATATATATATATAGGTGAATATCCTAGAACAGAGGAGAGTTAGGAAGAACATGAATCCCTACCTCAGACTTTTGTCCTAACCTCCACGCTAGACAGCTCCCAATGACGCGAACCACCACGGCAACTGCCCGGAGATCCCCTCTCTCTCTCTCTCTCTCTCTCTCTCTCTGGCAGCAGCTGCAGCAAAGAAGAACACAAGAACCCTAAACTCAAACTCAAGCCCTCATTATATAGACATTACCCACATCAAAATGACGTAGTTTTGATTAAGTAAACCCAGGATCAAAACGACGTAGTTTTGATCACACAAGTTAGCACCTTTTCGCACCCATATAGGCCAAAATACTCAGAATTTCAACATGGTCCTTTGGAGAAAGATCATTAGAATGTCAAAACCAAGGGAACCATGCAAAAATATGGCTGCACGCCAATTTGAACGTGAATTCCCCAATTCACGTGCAACTCCAAATGCACTCCAAATGCGCTCAAACTTCACCCCTAGCCTCCTTGCATCATGTAGAAGACAACCACACTTACACGTGAAATGGACCCATTTCATGTGCACCTCACATACACGTCCGTTTGGCCTGAAACTTCTGTGCTAGATAGAGGACATCATTCTAAGCATCTTTCCTTTTGCACGTGAATTCATTTGAGCCCATTCACTAGGTCAAAATCTAGAAAAAACTCTACTCAGAAGGCAAAACTGTGACTAACTCAAGGTACGGGTCCTTACATCCTCTCCCCCTTAAGACTTTTCGTCCTCGAAAAGAAAAGGTGGAATGAAAGAAAACAATCACAACCAATGCATAGGCTTCTAGCACCCTCTAGCACAAATTAATACACAACAATCACAAATTATTTCACACATTTATACACTCCACATGGTCATGTAGCGATGTTATATTCTCAGGTTACCTAACCAGTTGGGCAAGTACCTGATTATGTTGAAGTTTGATGCTTGCCCTCCTCCCCTCCTTTAGAGTTGTTCGTCCTCGAACAGATCAGGATAATGAGCACGCATCTCAGTCTCACGTTCCCAGGTCTCTTCCTCCAGCCCTCGGTGTTGCCACAACACCCGAACCAACGGAATAGTCTTACCTCGCAGCTGCTTCTTGCGCCTATCTACAATACGGATGGGTGCCTCGACAACAGACACATCCTCTCCAAGATCCAGGGTACCCCAATCTAGCACGTGTGTGGGATCTGGATGATATTTCCGCAACTGGGATACATGGAAAACATTATGACCTCTGCTCAAACTAGGTGGTAACGCCAACCTATAAGCAACAGGTCCAACTCTGCTCAAAATATCGAACGGTCCAATGTACCGAGGGGACAACTTGGACCCTGTCCCAAATCTCTTCTGCCCTCTCCGTGGAGAAACACGAAGGAATACATGGTCTCCCACCAAAAACTCCAACGGTCGGCGTCGGCGATCCGCATAAGACTTCGTTTGCTCGTTGTAAGAAGGCGTTGCCGAATCGGCTGAACTTTTGCCGTAGCCTCCTGGACCAATTGAGGTCCTAACATAGCTGCCTCTCTAGCTTCGCCCCACATAATGGAGACCGACACGGTCGGCCATACAATGCCTCAAACGGGGCCATCCCAATCGAAGACCGGTAATCGTTATTATAGGCAAACTCCACCAGGAGGAAGGTGGGAAGCCCATGATCCTCCAAAATCAAGTACACAAGCCCTCAACAAGTCTTCCAATGTTTGAATGGTCCTCTCGGACTGACCATCGGTCTCGGGATGGAATGCGGTACTCAAATTAAGTCGGGTTCCTAATGCTTCCTGCAGACCTCCCCAAAACCGGGATGTAAACCTCGCATCCCTGTCCGAAACAATAGACAAGGGCACTCCGTGCAAGCGGACAATCTCATCAACATACAACTGGCTTAACGTGCCGATAGAGTCACGCTCTCGAATTGCCAAGAAATGGGCTGACTTAGTTAAGCGGTCCACTATGACCCAAATCATGTCCTTTCTCCCGAAGTGGTAGGAAGTCCCATCACGAAGTCCATGGTAATATGCTCCCACTTCCACTCGCCTACAGGTAAAGGCCGCAATTGACCAGTGGGTCGTTGGTGCTCGCCTTCACTTGCCGACAGGTAAGGCACCTAGAAACAAACTCTGCTACACTCCGTTTCAGCCCCGGCCACCAGAACTGTGCGTGAACGGCATGATACATCTTAGTTCCTCCTGGATGTATAGCCAAACGGGAATGATGAAATTCCCTCAGCACATCCTCACGCAAGGGAGGTGGTACTATCGACGCCCCCGAAATTTCAGCTCATGCTCAACTCCTTCGTCCGGTCCCTCGACGGCTCTCCGGCCTCTATCTGGGCCCGGATCACCTCACGATCCACGTCGCCTAACTTTCCCTCACGGACACGCTGATACAACTCCTGGTATCACGGTGAGAGGACACAGGATAGCTCCCTCATCGCTGAAAGCAGGTTGCACCTGAAGCACCGCCAATTGCTCCATCATTTTCCATTCTCTCATAGAAACCTCTGGCTTTCCCCTTTCTACTTAGCGCGTCGGCTACTAAATTTCCCTTCCCAGGCGTGTAGGAGAGCGTGAAGTCAAACATTTGCAGGTACTCTACCCACCTCCGTTGTCGCAAATTTAGGTCTCTCTAGGTGAAGATATATCGTAGGCTTTTGTGGTCAGGTATATACCACAAATTTCTCTCCCAACAGGTAATGTCGCCAAAACTTCAGGGCAAAAATAACTGCCGCTAACTCCAGGTCGTGTGTTGGGTAGTTTTGCTCATGGGACTTCAGTGTCGCGAGCCATATGCTATGACTTGGCGTTCTTGCATCGAACACACCCCAGTCCAACGCGAGACGCATCACAATACACCTCGAATGGCACTCCCTCCTGCGGTAGACTCAACACCGGTGCAGTTGTCAGGTGAGTCTTCAACTCCTCGAATGCCTGCTGGCACTTGTCCGTCCACTCGAATTTGGCTCCCTTCCGTGTAAGAGCTATCATGGGCACCGCCAACCGAGAAAACCCTTCCACAAAACGCCGGTAATACCCTCCGGACCCAAGAAACTCCGGATCTCAAAAACATTTGTGGGCCTCTTCCAAGATGCTACGGACTCAATCTTGGTTGGGTCCACTCTAACTCCTTCGGCAGATACCACATGCCCAAGAAAATGCACCTCTCGCATCCAGAAGTCACACTTGCTAAATTTAGCATACAAGTGATGATCTCGTAGTGCCTGCAGCACCACGGCCAAGTGCTCCTCATGCTCAGCTTGGGTTTTGGAGTACACAAGGATGTCGTCAATAAATACCACCACGAAGGAATCCAGGTATGGGGCAAATACCCGATTCATTAGATGCATGAACACAAAGAGTGCGTTCGTGAGCCCAAAAGGCATCACTAACCACTCATAGTGTCCGTATCTACACCTGAACGCTGTCTTAGGGATGTCTTCGCTCCTGACCCTCAATTAATGATATCCCGAACGTAGATCGATTTTTGAGAACCACCGTGCTCCACTCAGCTGGTCGAATAAGTCATCAATCTGCGGCAAAGGGTACTTGTTCTTTACCATTACTTGATTCAGCTTCCGATAATCAATGCAAAGTTGCAACGAACCATCTGCCTTCTTAGCAAACAAGACCGGTGCACCCCAAGGTGAGGTACTAGGACGGATAAAACCTTTATCTCCCAGTTCCTTTATCTGCTTCTGAAGCTCCCGTAACTCAGCAGGTCCCATCCGGTATGCTACTTGTGAGATGGGTCCCACCCCTGGCAATTGTTCAACCGTGAACTCGATACTTCTGTGTGGAGGCAACTCCAACAACTCCCCAGGAAAGACATCCTGGAAATTCTCAACAACATCTGGCCACACCCTTTTCTCTAAGTTACCTTCCTCCTCAAAGGTTAGGGTGGCAAGCCTATGGGTAATATTGCCCCATAGCTCCCTCGTCGGTCCAGCTCTCCCAGCATTCTTATCCCATTCACCCACTAGGGTACAGGAAGATCCTGTGGGTGTAGTAAATGATACTCGTCGCCTATAGCAGTCAATCTTAGCCTGAAAGGCCATCAACCAGTCCATCCCCAGAATCAAACTAAAAGTCCTCATGGGCATTACGTACAAATCAAATGAGAGGTCAACCTCTCCTATCGTAAGCGCACACTCTCGACACATTTGGTGGATCAACTCCACACCTCCCATTGGGGACTCGACCCTCAGAGGTCTATCAGCCTCCACACAATCAAGTCCAAGGCTCTCCACCAAGGACTTAGCAATCAGGGAACACGAAGCTCCGGTATCAAACAATGCAGCAACAACAGTGCGAGATATTAGAATAGTATCTCAAACCACTGAAGGTCCAGCTCCACCTTCCTCGGAGGGTGATGGTAAGTCCTCCATTTCAGCTGGTGCTGAGGTAAGCGCGAACACTCTGCCTTGGCCTGTCCCACCACTAGCCTCACTTGCCTTCCATTTTGCTCCTGCCTGCAGTCCACTGGGACGCCCCTCCGATCCTCCTTGTGGTTGCCTCTCCCCCTGTGGCCTAGTGTGACTGGAACCAGCCTGACTGGCCTGCCACGAATGTCTGGCTTAGGGGCTGGGGTCTAAAATTGGGTCCCACCCCTTGCTCCCTTGTGCTAAGCTTCCAACTCCCCTGGTTGTTCCCCTTGCTGAAACACACCTTGCTGATGTGTCCCACCTTCCCACAGCTATGACACGTCAAGTGCTGCTTGGGGCACTCACGTTTGACGTGCCCTGACAGGCCACAACAGGTACACCCTCTTGGGAAGTTCCTAGCAGCACTCCCCTGTCCTCCAAAGTAATGGGATCTGGGCGGAGCCATTGAAGCTTGGCCCCTATCCTTGGGAAAAGTCCCACTCCCGGGCTCAACCTTCTGCCTCTTGGTTTCACCATGCCTGTCACGCGCGCTCTGCCCCATCCGCTCCTGGTGAGCCTGTCTTCCCTCCTTTAATCCTCTCTCAACAATCTTGGCGGTGTCCACGACTTCAAGATAGGTCTTCGACCGCAAGATCTCCACCCTTTGCTTCAGGGCAGGTTTGAGACCCATGGTAAACTTATGGGCCTTCAGGTCCTCCCTTGATATTGCTTCTGGAGCAAACCGACTCAGCCCCCGGAAATCTCGCTCATACTCGCCATCGAGCGCGATCCCTGCTTTAGGCCGCCGAACTCCTCCCGCTTCGCCACCGCAATGACTCGGAAAGAACTCCTCATGGAACACTGGAGGAACTCATTCCAGGCCATGGTCTCCATGTCCCGGCTTCTGAGATGCTAAGCCACCATTCCAAGGCTTCCTCCTCCAACCGCCGGATCGCTAGTCTCACTTTGTCTTCCTCCCGGGGTCGAAGAAAGGAGAACACATGCTCGATCTACCGCAGCCAGTGCTCTGCTCCTAGAGGTTCAGCTCCTCCCTTGAACCTTGGTGGATGTTCCTTTCGAAACTGCGTCAACACGTCTCCCTCTTCCCGCCTCACCGGCACTTCCTGCCTACACAGAGGTTCCGCCTCACGGGGTGGAGAGGGTGGCACTGCCTGTCGTGCCATCATCTCCTGACGCACCTCGTTTAGGATATCTCCCCTGAGGTCCTCACGCATGCCTTGCACGTTCTCACTTAGGGCCCGGACTTGGGCCATGATCCGCTCCAGGGGATCATCGCCCTCTACATGCTGTCCTCTTTCCTCTCCAGCACGTGTAGAAGATTCATTTTCTACAGCTGGAGTAGCTCGGGTAACTCTCCTAGGAGGCATATTCTACATAATTTAAACCAAACTAGGATCAGCTTCTCTCAAGCTCTACACACCCTCATCCCCATGGGCCATGAGGTACTCAAGCAACGTTTTACATGTAAACACACAGGTAAATCACAGAAGCACACAACAGCAATTCATAGCAATAAGCCTCACAGAAAATCACCGAATTTCACAGCAACAAAATTTTGTTTTTAGCAACAAGTTTCAGCAACACAGCATGTCCAATCACAATACTCATACTGAATTTAAACTAGTGCCCTAATGCCAATGCATGTATGCACCCTCAACCCAAATGCAAATGCCCTACTCCTTGGTCTAACTACCCCTGAGTACACCCCAGAAAACCAGATAGGACCACGTTGATCAGGCGTGTCCTATATCGCCTCCTAAAAGTCTCGAAGCGGCCAGGCCTTCCCACTATCCTAGGTCCACCAGGACCATGAACTATCGCTCGATACCATATTGTCACGCCCCAATTTCCTTCCACTTGGAAATGAGTAGTGATTGCCCATGCCCGCACCCGAAGGGACAAGGGGTTCGTGCAAGCACCTTAAAAGGACTTCTGGCACGGGTCTTTGTCCCAAACCTTGCACAACCAGGCTAACATGCCAAGGGGCATGCTCCTTGCTCCCAAACCATGCACACAAACACAAATTGAATAACAACATCTCATTTTATTTCATTTCAAAGACTAAATGTTTATTACAACCCAGTCGGGGAAAAACCCCTATGATGCCAGGTGTACTGTTACAAATAAAACCAAACCAAATTCCAAAACATAAAACCACGAGTACAATAAAGGAAATAACATAAAACTCCCAGCCTCAAGGACCTAGCTCCTCAGCCTTCACCTACCGCCTGCTAAACCCTGCAAAAGAACAGTTTATAGGAGGGGTGAGCAAACCATAGCTCAGTAGGGATCCAGTCTCCCCAGACCCGTCCCGCTCTACAACATGCATGATATGTGTATGCTTGTGCTCGTGTCGTGCCTAAGGCTAAAGCAGCAAACATCACCCAAGTAAACACTCTTTACCCGAGCCCGCACCGAAGGGCGAGAGGACACCCCGCCACCACGGTGACATGACATACCACATCCAGGCGAATGTTGCATGGACACCAATGCAACATTTTCCACCCGAGTCAGATATGGTCAACCACCTCCTCGGGCGCCATACCTACCCTCAGGAATGGGTGTAGACTTAGCCCACCGTCGTGAGTGCTACACCGAGACTCAGGACCACGTCCTGGCCAAATCTCAAAGGGGTCCAGCTATTGTCAACCACCTCTCTCTCTCTCTCTCTCTGGCAGCAGCTGCAGCAAAGAAGAACACAAGAACCCTAAACTCAAACTCAAGCCCTCATTATATAGACACTACCCACATCAAAATGACGTAGTTTTGATTAAGTAAACCCAGGATCAAAACGACGTAGTTTTGATCACACAAGTTAGCACCTTTCCGCACCCATATAGGCCAAAATACTCAGAATTTCAACATGGTCCTTTGGAGAAAGATCATTAGAATGTCAAAACCAAGGGAACCATGCAAAAATATGGCTGCACGCCAATTTGAATGTGAATTCCCCAATTCACGTGCAACTCCAAATGCACTCCAAATGCGCTCAAACTTCACCTCTAGCCTCCTTGCATCATGTAGAAGACAACCACACTTGCACGTGAAATGGACCCATTTCACATGCACCTCACATACACGTCCGTTTGGCCTGAAACTTTTGTGCTAGATAGAGGACATCATTCTAAGCATCTTTCCTTTTGCACGTGAATTCATTTGAGCCCATTCACTAGGTCAAAATCTAGAAAAAACTCTACTCAGAAGGCAAAACTGTGACTAACTCAAGGTACGGGTCCTTACATTGGACCCCATTTTGTCCGGGTTAGACATACACATTTATTGTTCACTTTAAACTTTGTTTCGATTTATTAATCACTTTGTATAGATAAATAAAGAGACGTGACTACCAATCTGAGAGGGAGATTTCAATGACTTCTTTAAAAATGCTCTCAAATATTGAAGTGCCAGTTCCGAGTGATAGAAAATCAAATTTGAAGATTAACGCCTTCAACCACGCTCAATTCCGAAGTCAATCGAAGAAAATATGGCCAAAACGGTATTCGGGCCGCCATAGAGGGTCAAAATGGTAATTGACTTTTCAAACGGCACTCCGGATCAGGTCATGAACCTTAGTTTCTTATTCTACTCGTCGTTATGAGAATTTTGACAAATATATTGTTTATATATGCTCTTGGAGCATTTTAGATAAAAAAATCAAAAAATAAATATATTGAGGTAATAAATTATCGCAGTACATGCTTACTGTAAGAACAAGATCGTTTCAAATAAAATTGACACAGAGTTGCTCATCATGATGCCCCGAGTCAAAAAATAAGTTTTTTGAGATGTTTTAAAATCCGGTTTGCCCTGCCGATCCCCAAAAACCGAAAACAATAATTTTCTGTTTTTCCTTCTTTTTTCCCGTCCACTCCAGGCCAAATGTTGACTTTCCATTGGTTGGAAATAAATAAAATAAAAACTAAAAACAAAAACAAAATCTAAAACACAAAATAAAAAAAAATCAATCAAAACAAAATTTAACAACCACGCAAAACACCCGACCTTATCCCTTCCCTCTTCGTCTCCTTCCTCTCTCTCTCCTTCCCCGTCTATCGTCTTCCTCATCACACCATTTAGCGCCAACCACCATGCCAGGCCACCACCCCACGCCCGGCCACCGCGCCAAAGGGCCACCTCAATCGGTCATGCCTGTTGCCCATAACACGCCCATGCCGATCCGAGCCAAACCTCCCCACCCGAGCTGCGCCGGACCACCACGCCGAGCCTCCCCCTCGCCGCCCCGAATCACTCCCAAAACCCTACAATCTCTCCTATTTAAGGATCCCCAAAACAGATCTCGCGCGGGGGGCTCTCCCAACCAAAAACCTAATCACCCAAAAACATCTCTCAACTCTCATCATCTCCTCCTCCTCCATCCCTCTAGAGAGCCTCCCCAGCTGGAAATAGCACCGCCGGACGCTGCCTTTTCCCACACTCTACTTCGTTTTCCCATTCTTTTGTCAAAGGGGTGGTCGCCGCCGCTTCTCTTCCTCCCTGATGCTAGCCGGTCAAGTTCAGCCACGCATAGGCACTTGCCTCCACTGACCGAAGCCCCCTTTCTCCTATATAACCCTCTTCACCACAATGAGGCACTGATGATTAATTCATGTTGCTGCCATGTTCACCAGCCGAAGCTAAACCAGTAACAATCACCAACGACGACGTACGCTTCAGCCCTTCAACGGCAACGCAATCGGGATGTAACTTCGAATTTCTCAGCTCCATCACTCGTTGGCTGTCTCATCACACAGCTCCATCGCTCGTTCCTTCTTTTGGGGATTAAAAGAAGGAAGCTGTGTTCGAGGGCCGTTCGTTGTCCTGACCGTTGTTGGTTTATACACTTTGCTTCTTGATTTCATTATTGCTATTTAATGGTTGCTGGTCTAGGCTATTGTTCTACTGTTTTTTCCACACATGTTGCCTTTATTAAATGCTGAATGTTGATCTTATTTTCTCCCCATGTGTTCTTAATACTACCTATTGCATGATTGCTTGTGCCATGATTATTAGTCATATGGTGACCACATGCATCACACGGTTTTAGTTTTAGGTTTGTGTTAAGGCCACAAATTTCATCTTGCTTGCTTGCATTGATGTTTGTTCTGCACCTCACGGTTGATATGTTGGGTTTTCTGTCTATGGCATGTTCCCCTTTGTGTTTTGTTTTTGACCATCAGTGGCACTTTTTCTAAATTCAGATCATGGGTTCGCTGTGATGTTTGTCCGTAATGTTTTGTTTTTCTATTTTGTTTTCATCATAATCCTGACTTTTTTTTAATCTTCTTTTCTTTGGTGTTAACCTGTTTGCGTGAATAATCACGACACGAATTTTTATCTTCCTTGTTTCGTTTTTTTGATCCTACCCAGTCAATGTTATTTTTCGTTTTCCCTCCTGTTAACTGTATGTTTATACGATGTGTTTTACTCTGATGCTGCTTCGTGTATCTTATTCTCTGCGGTCACTGCGCCTTCTGATTTATTTCTCTCTTGACTGGAGTCCATGACACAGTTTCTCTGTTTTAGCCTAGGTTTCTCTATGAGTTTGGCCCTGGTTTGTTTGGGTTGTATGGTGTTTGTGCACATTTCTCGTATCTGTACTCTATTCTCTTTATTCTTTATTTTACTTTTGTTGCTGTTTTATTTATTTTATCGGCCCTAGGTTTATGTTAGTTTTGGGCTAGCTATTTTGTAACCATGTGTCACGAGGTCAACCTTTATAACAGCTTAATCCGCGCGGCACCTAGTTCCCACCCGTACGAAGGAACGCTAGGTCAGCCTAACTCGTCCCATTTGGATCGAAACCCATCGATCCGTTGTAAAGCAATTGTGTAGGGAAGCGCTTAGCGGAAAAACGATAGAACGAAGGCAACAAACGATTTTATTGATTGCTTGAAAGCTTTACAACATAACTCCCCTACATATAGATGTTAACACTTTTTTGACTATGTCACCAGGAGACATCATATATGATTGAAATCTAAAATCTCTACAACTTACTCTATAAGCTAAGTACAACACTTTACAAAGGGGAAATACCCCAAAATGGCCTAAGTATGCTAGGATGAGCCTCGGTCCGTGACATTCTCCCCCACCCGATTTCGCAGCGTCCTTGTTGCGTCTTCGGCTTCCTCGAACCCATCAAACTGCTGGATGTAGCGTTCGATCTCTTCCCGGTATGCTTCAATCTCCTTGGAGAATTGCCCCAGATCTTCTTCCTTCTCCCAGCTTGCCTCTTCAACCGGCTTGTTCTCCTATTGGACGTAGTACCCCACCCGGCTTGGATCTACGCCTTTACTTGGCACGACTCTACGAGAATGGATTTTCTCTATCTCTTTGTCGTTGGTCTTGCCCATTGATGCTGTTGGTGTCCGCACAGCTCGCTGTCCGCTTGTATCTTCAAAGTCTTCATGGTAAGGCTTGAGCAAACTAACGTGGAACACCGGATGCCTTTGTAAGCTAGTTGGGAGGTCCAGTTTGTATGAGACCTTCCCAACTCTCTTAAGTACTTTGAAAGGCCCCTCATAATGGTGCACCAAATCCTTATGCAATTGTCTAAGTGCTTTGGTTTGGCGCGGAAGGAGTTTGAGCTTCACCATGTCTCCTTCCTGAAATTCTAAGGGCCTCCTTTGTTGATCCGCCCACTTCTTCATCTTCTTCGCCGCTTTGTGCAAGTATGCCCTGGCCAGATCCGTCTGTTCATGCCATCCTTTTGCAAACTTGAATGCCCCGGGGCTCTTTCCAGTGTACCCCCGAGTGATGAAGTGGGCGTCAATGGTTGCTGCCCAGTTGCAAGTTCGAACGGGCTCTCGTTCGTGGACTCGCTCTTCTGTAAGTTGTATGAGAATTGGGCTATGTCCAGCAACTTGGCCGAATCTCTTTGATTGGCACTCATGTAGTGCCTCAGATACAGCTCTAGTAAGACATTGACACGTTCAGTTTGGCCATCTGTTTGTGGGTGGAAACTTGTTGAAAAGTTTAAGTCCGAACCCATTATCCGGAATAGCTCGGTCCAAAACCGCCCAGTGAACCGTGAGTCCCGATCACTCACGATTGTCTTTTGGAATGCCCCAGTACTTTACCACGTACTTAAAGAATAGTTGGGCTGTGTCGTTTGCCGTGCAGTCCTTCGGAGCTGAAATGAAAACTCCATACTTAGAGAATCGGTCGACCGCCACAATGATCGTGCCACATCCTTCGGATCTTGGGAGACAAACAATGAAGTCCATGGAGACGCTCTCCCAAGGTCATTCCAGGGTAGGCAAAGGTTCTAACAATCCCTCCAATTGCCGATTCTCTATCTTGTCTTGTTGGCACACAAGACAAGTCCTCACGTACACTTGGACGTCCTCGTAAAGTTGAGGCCAGTAGTAGCTCCTTTCCACCAACGCCAAGGTACGATCGACACCGGGATGGCCAGCCCACCGTGAGTCGTGACATTCTTTGAGGATGTCTCTCCTCAAACTTCCTCATTTAGGAACGTACACCCGTTCCCCTCGAGTATGGAGCAAGTTATCCCTTAGCCAAAACCGCCGCGTCTTTCCAGCCTCAACGCATTCCACCAAGGACTTGGCTAATGGATCATGCTCTATTCCTTCCTTCAGTTTGTCCACCAGGGGGAATTGTGGTTGGCTAATGGCTGCAAGTTCTGCCTTCCGACTTAGTGCATCGGCCACCACATTATTTGTGCCCGGTTTGTACTTGAGCACAAAGTCAAATTCCGCTAGGAGTCCTTGCCACCGTGCTTGCTTCAGAGTTAAGTTCCTTTGAGGTGAGAAATAACTCATAGCAATATTATCCGTCTCCACCACGGAACTTGGACCCTAGCAAGTAATGCCTCCACACCCGAAGGCAATGCATAATAGCCGTCATCTCCTTTTCATGCACCGCGTACCTATGTTCAGTGCCATTAAGTTTCCAGCTTTCATATGCTACAGGATGCCCCTCCTGCATAAGAACTCCACCGATGGCAAAGTCTGAAGCATCGGTGTGAACTTCATAAGGTTTCTTATGGTTCGGCAGGGCCATCACCGGTCCGTTTGTCACCGCTTGCTTCAACTTCTCAAATGCCTCTCAGCAAGCATCATCCCACACCTAAGTCTTGTTCTTTTTTAATAGTTCCGTCAAGGGTGCGGCAATGTGGGAATAGCCACGGATGAATCTTCTATAGTAGTTAACCAAGCCAAGGAAGTAACGCATCTCAGGGACTTTCTTAGACGTCTCCCATTCCTTGATGGCTAACACTTTCTTGTTATCCATCTTTAACTTGTTGCCGCCAATAATGTGACCCAAGAAGGGCACCTCCTTCTTTGCAAAGTCACATTTCTCCTTCTTCACGAAAAGTTGGTTCTCCCTTAAGATTTAGAAAACCCGCCGTAAGTGTGCCTTGTGCTCCTCCAAGGTTTCACTGTAGACGATAATGTCATCAAGGTACACCACGACGAATCTATCCAAGTATGGTTGGAAGAACCGGTTCATCAATGTACAAAATATGGCAGGGGCATTTGTGAAGCCAAAGGGCATCACCAAGAACTCGTAAGAGTCGTATCTTGTGACGCATGTCGTCTTTGCCTCATCACCTTCGGCTATCTGCACTTGCCAATATCCCGATCGTAAGTCTAGCTTTGAGAACCATCTCGCAACACCAAGTTGATCAAAGAGGTTAGATATGAGTAGGATGGGGTAGCTATTCTTTACCGTTATCTTGTTCAATGCCCTATAGTCAATGCATAGCCGCATCGACCCATCGTGCTTCTTTTGGAACAACGTCGGTGCTCCAAATGGAACTTTGGATGGTCGAATGAATCTGGCATCCAACAAGTCTTTCAATTGTCTCCGAAGTTCCTCCAACTCCGGTGGTGCCATCCGATAGGGCACCGCAGCAGTAGGCCTTGCACCGGCCTCTAACTCGATCATGTGGTCCACCTCTCGCTTCGACGGAAGTTGTTTGGGGAGTTTGGGTGGCATAACGTCCCCAAACTCTTCAAGGACTGTCTTCACTTCGGTTGGGGGCTCCTCCCCAACACTTGGGCATTCTTCCTTCACCATGGCAATGAAGGTTAGCTCCTGTCGCCTAACTCCTTTGGATAGTTGGAGCGCCGAAAGAGACTTCGCCTTGAGCTCTTTCTCCCTCATTACCTTCACCATGCACGTCTTCCCCTCGTCCATGATGCACATTGTGTTGGTGCTTGGAATCAGAATTGCCCGCACCTAGTCAACAAACTCCATCCCTAACACCATGGGATAGTCGTCCATCGACACCACGGAGAGATTCACCTTGCCTCTCCACTCGCCAATACTTAGCTCGACACCTCGAGCCACGCCATGGATTGGACTGGCACTGGAGTTCACCGCCTTCAGCTAGCCCTTCTCTTCCTTGTAGACTATTCCCAGTCTACGAGCTTCATCTACTTTGATGAAGTTGTTGGTCGCACCCGTGTCCACTAAGGCCTTAGTTTCAAGGTTGTTGGCCTTAGCGAGCACGTACATGCGCCCCTTCTGTCGTCCGGATGGTGGCACCTCCACCTTCGCCTTGATTGTATTGAGGAGTTGCAAGGAACCAAGTCGTGGATCCCTCGCATCCCTTTCTTCGTCTTCGTTGATCATCACGAAGAGCTTGGAGCGCTTCAGGCACTCAAACGCCCTGTGAGGGCCTTCACAAAGGAAATTGGAGATCTTTGGCTTCTCCCCGTCCTTGAAACTATTCGCGAAATGTTTTGGGTGAAAATCCTTAGACGGTTGGAAGGGTCTCCTTTTTCCTTCACTTTGGTTGTCACCCCCACGTTTCTCCTTGTGGAACCTGTTCGCCTTGGAAGTCGATAAAGAACTGGTGGTCTTCTCCGGCTTCTTGTATTCGATGAATGATTCGGCCGACGCCAGTTCCTGCACATTTCTCCGCTGCAGCTCCAACTTCACCCATTGTTGCAATCCGTCCATGAAGGAAAATAATGAATCCTTTGCAGACATATTCGGGATCTCCAATATCAGCTCAAAAAATTCACGGACGTACTCCCGCATCGTGCCTTTGTGGGTAAGGCACCAAAGTTTCGCCCGGGACTTGTCTTTCGCATTCTGGGATAGTGATAACGTGCATTTTATGCCGTTATTCTAGTGTTTATTTAGGATGTTTAAGAGCATGATTAGAGCCTTATTGCTTCATATATCATATATATTTGCTCTAACCCCTAGGAAGATGCTATTTGCAAATACATGCGTTTTTAAGCTGTTTTGGCAGATTTTGGACCTCACTTTTGACATAGTAGATGGCCTCAAACAATTGGCGTGCAAGAACAAAAGTTTCTTAGAATGATGTCCTCTACCTACCAGAGAAATTTTAGAGCATTTGGAGCTGCACGTGAATTCACCCATTTCACGTGCAAGCATATTTTTGCCTCTCAGGCCTCTATAAGATGCAAGGAAGCTTGGGGAGAAGTTTGAGCTGATTTGGAGGTGCACGTGAATTCACCATATCACGTGCAAATTGACGTGCAGAGATATTTTTGGACCGATCCTATCGTTTTTCCATGCTGATCATTTGTTCCTGAAGGCCCATGTCCAAATTGTGGATGGAAGATAGAGATTTTAAAGTTTCGAGTGTTACTTATCAAAACTACGTCGTTTTGATAGATGGGCTAGGTTACACACCTCAAGGCCCATCCAACCTCTATAAATACAGCCTCCACGCCCTCTGCTATGCATGCCTAGACCCCTTACACGTTTTAGAGAGAGAGAGAGGCTCCACGACTTGGAGGCTGTCCTTGACCTAGGAGAGCAGCCGTCGTCGCGGATTTTGGAGCCTGGATTTGAAGCTTTGCTGTGCGCGTGGACAAGAAGAAGATGTTTAGCTTTTCTGCTTTGTGTTTGCTTGTAATCATGCGTGAGTAGTTCTTTAATCTAGGGGAGCATTGTAGCCCCCTTGTTGCTTTGCTGTGTTTATGAATATTGGGTTTGGATGATTGAGTTTTGCATGTTTTATGAATCTGTTCTTAATTTCTATCTTTGGATGTACACCTTAGTATTCTTAGCCCTAGTCTGGGGCGGATTGAGATTCATAACTTATTTGTAATTGGTGTGATCATTATCCTTTTACAAGTATGATTTATTGGCTTTGCATGTTTGTGTGTTTAGATGACCATTCTGGCATACAACTCTTAAAAGGACCTCAATGACTATTTGTTGTCCTTGGCTTATGTTTAGCATGTTTTCAATCAGACAACCCTAATACCATGAACCAATAGAGATAACATAGGGAGGTGAAATTGTGACCCTAGATGCTTTTAATCCTTGAATCTTAATCCTAAAATCAGTTTACTTTCTTTGTTTATTCAGAAAACCAAATAAAAATTAGATCTTTAGTTTAAAAAAAGAAAACTTTTTGCCAAGACATTTTATAGAACAAGAGTAATTGGGTGTTTTGATTTGAGAACTAGAAAACTAGGCTAATCCCTGTGGGTTCGACTCCTTGCTTGCTGCTATTCTTTTAGTGCAAACTTAGGGAATTTATTATCTTGAAGAGAGATTTAATGACATTAGCTAGCTCTTCTAGAGAGGCTAAAAATCTTGTCTGTCAGATAGAACTAGGCCTTGATCTTCCGCTTAAAATTTGCCCAGTTGTCAATGATACATAGGCCGCACTCCTTATTGGCATATCGTCGCCTCCACCACACCATAGACGAATCGACTAAGTATAGCGGGGCGGTCTTCACCTTCTTTGCCTCGTCCACAATATTTAAGGCATCGAAATATTGCTCCATAGTCTAGAGGAAGTTGTCTAACTCCCTCGCATTCCTTGACCCAGCATAGGTCTTAGGCTTTGGCACATCGATTTTAGAGCTACAATGGCGCCAACGCCACCTTGGGTGACCGCCATCTTGCATAGAGACCAATCCGCCTTGATCTCTTTGATTTCCTCCTGCATTGCCAGGATTTGGGACGTGAGAGTGTCCTTCAGGCCGTCGAATTGAGAGTTCATGTCATCCATGACGGAGTTGAGAAGCCTTTGCATCCTCCCAAAGCTTTCCTCACCCTATGAGTCCAGCTTTTCGATGCTTTCAGTGTGCTCCTCGACCACCTCCATTAGTTCGGTTAACGCCAACTCCAATTTGGCTAGTCAACTCTTTAGCGGACATGTTTCCCTCTAAACGGACTTATCTCTCCTCCGTTCTTTACCGTGGTACTCCTTGTCGCGGCCTTCGTGGTCGCCACCACTAATGACAACAAATCCTCCGTTTGTCATTTTGCACCTTCTCGAAGCTTTCGATTGTTCCACCGAACTTAGCACCAAACCGTGCTCTGATACCACTTGTCATGGGGTCAGCCTTTATAGCAACTTAATCCGTGCGGCACCTAGTTCCCACCCGTACGAAGAAACGCTAGGTCAGCCTAACTCGTCGCATTTGGATCAGAACCCATCGATCCGTTGTAAAGCAATTGTGTAGGGAAGCGCTTAGTAGAAAAATGATTGAAGGAAGGCAACAAACGATTGTATTGATTGCTTGAAAGCTTTACAACATCACTCCCCTACATATAGATGTTAACACTTTTTTGACTATGTCACCAGGAGACATCATATATGATCGAAATCTAAAATCTCTACAACTTACTCTATAAGTTAAGTACAACACTTTACAAAGGAAAAATACTCCAAAATGGCCTAAGTATGCTAGGATGAGCCTTGGTCCGTGACACATGGGACCCCTGACCCAATGATGTTGTAACTTGTAAATCAAAACTACTATAGTGGAAAATGGAAAAAAAAAAGAAAAAAAAAAAAGAAAAAGAAAAAAAGAGAGTGTGTGTGTTTTATTTTATTTCGTGAATGTCACTTTCACACACAAATACTTTTTTATGTTTTATTGAAATTGCTTGAAAAATATTTTCTTAACATATGTACATATTTTTGTAAAGATAAAAAAATTTCTTTAAAAATGTCTTTAAACAAAGAGCTTTTTAAAAAACAAAAAACAACAAAACAAACCACAAAAAAAACAACAAAAAGCAAAAAAATCTCTTCTCAAATAAAAAATGATTTCTAAAACAAACAAACAAAAAAAAGTGAAAATAAGAGAAAAAAAACAGATTTTTTTTTGTTTTCTCAAAAAAAAAAAAAAAAGACATTTGGATTTTTTAGACTTTTATAAATAAATTTAATTTCAACTTCAAACAACTTTGAAGAAAAAAACAAACAAGTAGAACTTTAGGCTGTAAGTAAATTCGAGATTAATTTTAGATTAATTAATTTCAAGCAACAGTTAAAACAAATTAGAAACCTTTAAAATCTTAAGATAGGTACAAAAAGGGCATTGCGGGGGTGCTAATCCTTCCTTGCGCGTAATAAACTTTCGAATCTAGCTCTAGCAGTGTAGACCATTATTTTTAGGTGACTAATTGTACCCCAAAAACAGTTGGTGGCGATTTTGTTCTTTTTTATCATCATTCGAGTGAATAGTGGGAGAATTGCATCTCCAAAAGTGGATTTTTCTATAGACGAAATTCGGTGACGACATCATTCAAGTATATTCAAATTTTCTTATAAAAATAGCATCCAAGGCAGGTGTTGGACCCCATTTTGTCCGGGTTGGACATACTAACCCCATTTGATATACCTTTCTACCCATGCCATATACCTTGTTGAACAGGTCCACAATGATCCCATATTTCCAAGGAATGGTTCGGAATTGATGTTACCCCAATTTGCACGAGATGGATACAATTGACACGGTTGGGGGAGTCCAAAATTAATGACTTCTGCTATAAGTCCTTGAAGCGCCCCAAGACCAACACCAGGTGATAGAGGATGAAAATTGGAGACTAACGCACTTGACCGAGCTCAAATCGGACTTAAAATGAAGAAGTTATGGCCAAATTGGCCAAATCAACCTTCGTTGGAAAGGTCAAAACTTGCCAAAAGACGGTCAATGCCCCTGGTCAAATCACCCGAAAAAGTGGCCATGTGAAATTCTTCAAAGCGTCAATTTAGGCGAATACGGATCTCCCCAAACAATCCCCGGAAAGTTATCCATTTTTGCATTTTAGGTGAAGGGTAAGAAGGTAATTAAAAAAAAAACTTCGGGGTTGACCGTTGACCGTTGACCTACCGAAACTTTGACCCATTGACCTTCGAAGCCTCGAAGCTTCGAAGACCCGAAGCCTCGAAGCCCCGAAGCTTCGAAGCCCCGAAGCCTCGAAGCCTCGACGCCCCGAAGCCTCGAAGCCTCGAAGCATCGAGGTCTCGAAGCCTCGAAGCCGCGAAGATTCGAAGCCTTGAAGCCCCACTGCCAACACTCCGACCTTCGACTCGCCCCTTTGGACTTTCGAACCTTGTGAAGATGCGACGCCTCGAGACTTACGACGCTAGGACTTGCGACACTCTAACCTTCGACCCTTGACCCTCGAAGCCTATAACCCTCCGACCTTCGACTCACCCTTTCGACCTTCAACCCCCTAACTCTCGAAGCCTCAAAGCCCCGCTGCCGACACTCTGACCTTCGACCCTACGACGCCTTGACCTGCGAACCTTCGAACCTTGACCTACGACCCACGGACCCTCGAAGCCTGTCAACCTCCGACCTTCGACCCTTCAACCCGTTGACCATTGACCTTCGACCTGCCGACACTTCAACCTGTTGACCGTTGACTTTCGCCCCACCGAAATTTTGACCCTGCCGACACTTTGACCCTCTGACCCCTTTGACCTTCGCTGGTTGGCGTTTCTCGCTGGCTCCACGCGCTGTTTTTTTCTCTTTCTTTCTTTTTCTCGCTGGCTTCACGAGACCCGTCTTCTGCGCTGGCCATTTGACAAGGAATCATTTCTCAACAACCTGTCAGTCACATGCGCTGCTAAAATACAAATTCAAAAGGCAATCACGAGCTCCCCTTTTTCCGCATAAGCTGTCCACCCGACCAAGCACTGATTTGCAAATAATAATACACCCGACAAAACATTTATTGTAGCAATTAATGAGCCCAACCAAAAAAATTTCTGCAGCCCTTTAAGATGCAGTCGTCCGCCCCTGCGCAGGGGAGGCTGGGGGGTTGGAAAAAAAAAAAGAGAGGATTGTTGAAAAAAGAGAAGGCTATTGGGGGTTTTTTAAAAGAAAAAAGAGAGTTCGTGAAGAAAAAAGAAGAGAGAGTTCTGTCAGCCTTTTAAAACTATCCCAGCACAAACAGAGAGAGAAAAGAAAGAAAAACAAAGAGTTCAAACAAAAAAGGAGAGATAGAAAAGGAAGAGGTTCAGCAGAGAGAAAAAAGAAGAGTGCAGCCCCAAAAAAAAAAAAAACAGAGATCACGCCTAGAAAGAGAGGACGTCCTGCAGGAATTATTTTTCTTTCCTTTTCTCCTCACTTCTCTCTTCACTTTGCCAGCATTCATACATACACTCATCCCCATTTAAAACCCAGAAATTCTGCAATACCATTGTCAATCCCCCCGTTCTGTTTTATTTTCTTTTCAGCAACAATACCAAAACCAGAAAATCAAATCCAAAGAGAAAAACAAAAAGAGAGCCACAGATTTTGTAGCTCCATCCAGCGGCGTTCAACCTTCGGCCCAAGTCCAATCGGCCAGCCTTTGGAGATTCATCCTCCCGCTAACGATATCACTGCCGGATTCCCAATCCAAAGCCAAAGTCAGTTCACTTTGCATCTATTTCTTTGTTCATTTATTTATTTATTTATTTAGATTATTTGTATTTATATTTGATGTAATTGTTTTTTTAGCATTATTCTAGTTTTCGTTTTTAGCTTATCTATATTTGATGTAATTGTTTTTCAGCCTCTTTCACTGTATTTTCCTGTATTTCTTCCTATGTTGTACGTTGTAAATATGTAAAGTATAGTAAAAAAGAGAAGCAAAAGAGAGGCATCAAAAGGGAGAAGATGAAAAAAAAAAAAAAAAAAGAGTGTTTTTACTTTTCTTTTGTGGATGTCACACTCACACCCTCCACATTTATTTTGATATATGTGTTCCTATGTATTTTCAATTGTTGAAACGTGTAGATTTAGGTTCAAAGCTTTAAAAAAAACACACACAAAAATAACAAAATGAATTCCACAAAATGTTTTTCCAAAACGTCTTCTATAACATGTTTTTCTATAACAAGTTTTCAAAATGTGTTCAAAATGTCTCCTTGAAAAAGCAAAACAAAAGCAAACAAACAAACCGTTTTCATCTTTTAAAGCCTAAAAAAAAAACCAAAATTAGTACTTCAATTTCTAAAACCAAAAAAAAGACAAAAAATAAAAGACAAAAAATAAAACAACAAAAAATAAAACAAAAAAAATGTATGTTTTCTAACCCAAGAAAAACCAAAAAAAGGGGGAAAATAAAAAATTATTTTCTAGGACTTCAATTTCCCAAAGCAAAACCAAAAACCCAAAACCAACCCATAAGATCTCATTCTCCATTTCAAACAAAACCCAAAACTTTTAGGATTCCCTTTAGAAATTTAGGATAAATCCATTTTAATCATGACTTTAATAAATAACTTAGTTAAATAAAAATCATAGACTTTTTAGGAAACTTAACCCAGCTATGGCAGTACAAATAAGATAAAACCTCCTCCTCCTAAATTAGATACCGAAAGGCACTGTAGGGGTGCTAATCCTTCCCTACACGTAACCAACTCCCGAACCCTTTTCTGATAACGCAGACCACATCTTTTTACTACTCAAAGTAGAGGGCATCCAACTGTACCCCAAAAACAGTTGGTGGCGACTCTAAATTTTCTCACCATTGGTATAGTTTGAGCTCACCCCAAACGGGCCCGGACGAAAACCAGTGATGACAGCAGGTCAAAAGAAAAAGTCTATTTGCAATAGGCATTGCATCTCCTTTGCGTTCTCGGTTGATGTGGCAATTGTCATGTCAGCAAAATTACTTAAAACTTAATGCACAATGTATCACATCTGAGATAGAGAGAAAGAGAGTGGAGGAGGTAGGGATGAGCCTTAAACGGTGAATTTGGATAGGAAAAGATAGAACATGGCATAAAATTTGGATTTATAGGCAAAAGAATGTATTTTTTGGAAATTTGAGAGCGGCAAACCCCTTATGGGGTTTGGGCGCCGTAGCTCTCGTTGATATCTACAAATAAAAAATGGACCTAAATTGAACCACTGTGTGTAAAGTTATGGTTGTTTGAAGTTTCGTTAGAAATTACATTTGATGGAACCCAGAAACCCGTAGATCTGGTCATGGAAGATGTAATCGAGCCCCTACTCGAGGTTTGCTCGATGCTCGAGACCTGCTCGAGCCTCAAGCATATGAGATTGAGTAGGGGCTCGAGCATATGAGCTCGAGTAGGCTTGAGCAGGGGCTCGAGTCACCCTGCTTGAAGCAATTGAGCACATATGCTCGAGCCTATACTCAAGGCGTGCTCGAGCAAGCCTTGAGCAGGGTGTCTCAAGAACATATGCTAGAAACCTACTTGAGCAGGGGCATGAGTATATGTGCTCAAGACTTGCTCGAGCCTCAAGCTTGAGTGATGATCTAGAAGTATCAAATCGTGGAAAAAAAAATCCTGATATGGCTTATTTCATGTCAGCTGGGAATGCAAAGATGTCGCAACTCCGGTTGTACCTAGCACTGCTCCAGGTCAAAAAATATTAAACTCTAAATATCGTACAAGCAAAAACAAATAATGCAAACCAATACTAATTAGAGCACAACATTTTGCAAAGCGACCTTCTCTGTCACGGAACAGCCTAATTTCTCCAAGACTCCTTGAGCAACAAATGAACAGACTCGTTTTTCCTTGGCAGGCGACTCCACTGCTTGTGCTCCAGTCGTTGGGAGACGATGGAGGCCGGAAGACTATACTCGGCTCCCTCTTCTGCTTAGTTTCCGTGAGCTATAGCTAGCAACCCTAATCAACAATGACAGTCTTTTCCATGTACTCTTCAATCGTTGGCAGCAGGACGGTGGAGAATGATTCCTTCTCCTCTTATCCTCTTCTTTTTTTTTTTTACTAGAGCACCCTTCTTTTATACTAGAGATAAAGGAAGAGGGATCCTCATCACCATGAGGGTTCCTGGGAGAAGAAACTGAGGAAGTTTTGGCCATGGTTAGCTTCAAAGGGTTGGGTTATATCTTGGTACCGGTGCGGCTGAGAGAGAGAGAGAGAAATTGGGGCTTGACCATGGTTTGGTCGTGGGGAGAAAAAAGAGATGAGGGATGACCTGTCAATGTCGTCGTGAAGGTGGTCCGGAAGTTGTGGCTTGGTGTTGAGGAAGAAGACACGGATGGGGGAAGAAGACGAAGCCAAAGAGATAAGGATATATTCGTTTTGAGGTTGAGGTTTTTTTTGTTATTTTTGTTTTTGTTTTATTATAATTAATCAACAAAATCCTGACACATGGCCAAAGGGAGGCGGGAAAAGGAAAATTTTTATTGTTTCATTTAGTGATTTTTAACGAGATATTTTGGGTTTTTGGGATTGACAAAGTAATTCGATTTTCAACAAATTTGAAGAAACTTATTTTTGAACTCAGGGTGTCATGACAAGCGATCCCGTGTCTTTTTTATTTGAATATTGTCTTTTTTTTGCGTCAAACCTGTACTTTGCGTCCCTAAATCATTTTATTATAGAAAAAAATTATTTTAAATTTTTTGGAAAAAGGCTCCAGGAGCGAATATGTGCAATATATATATCAAAATTTTAAAAAAGAAGTGAGTATTAACAAAATGAGGTTTGTGACCTGATTCAGAGTGTTATTTTGAATATTGACCTTTAGTTTATTACTGTTAGCAGTCAAAACATAATTTTGGCTATAACGTTTTCGTTGGATCTTGGATTTGAGTGTGATCGAAGGCGTTGATCCTCAAATTTAATTTTCTATAACCTGAGACTAGCTCTTTGGCTTTTAAAAATATTTTGGAGAAATCATTTAAATTGCACCCTTCAAATCGACGGTTAAGTCTCTTTATTTAGAGCAACTCCAATTCACTTTGTATTATATACATATAGATAGTAAAACTTTAAATTTCTGCTCCAACAGACTCTTCACATTACTCTTCAGATCTGAAAATTGCTGTTGGACCTCGGCCAGGGCACTCACTATCACAATATTGTCCGCTTTGGCACTCACGCACCCACCCATGGGCCGTAGCCCGCACGGATTTGTTTCTAACGGGCCGCGACCCGTTAAAATGCGTTGTGACAAGGTGCACATGAGCCTCCTCATTAGAACGACCTCAATATTCGCCCTAACCGATGTGGGATTGATCTATGGGACGTTAGAGACCCAACAGTCTCCCCCCCAATCCCACCATCGGTCTAGAGGACCCGGCTCTGATACCACTTGTTGGACCTCGGCCAGGGCACTCACTATCACAATATTATCCGCTTTGGCACTCACGCACCCACTCATGGGCCGCAGCCCGCACGGATTTGTTTCTAACGGGCCGCGACCCGTTAAAACGCGTTGTGACAAGGTGCACATGAGCCTCCTCATTAGGACGACCTCAATGTTCGCCCTAACTGATGTGGGATTGATCTATGGGACGTTAGAGACCCAACAATTGCTACAGTAACTCTTCACAAATGAAGAGTTACTATTTATTATCTATATATTATTTTATTAATTTCTTATATTTTCCTCTCTCTTTCTCCTCCCATCTCCCGTTCTCTCAGGCGCACACATGATGGCCTCCCATCCCCTCATCCCCGTCACCCCATTGAACCCCTATCCTAGCACGAATAGAGTAAAGTTGGTGCAGACCTTAATCGTGCCATCAATCATTGGCAAATCGTGTCCGATTTGCCTCGACTCTATCGAACCCTATTGCGTAACGGTGCTTGCAACTTGTCACCACGCCTTCTGCGCCCACTGCATCTGAAGATGGAGCTCTCTCAACTAGAGGTGTCCCCTTTGCAACTCCGCCTTCAATTCATGGTTCTTTCGAATTCGTCTCCCTTCAATGACGTTCCATCCCCCCCCCCGCCGCGTCCATGTGCCCTGATCCCCGCTGAACACGAGTCCTTCAGTGGATACCATCTCCTTCGGCAATGTTGAGGCCGAGGGACTACAACAGTTGAGAGAGATGTCGGCCACATGTCTTGGAGAAGGTTGTTGGAGAAGGTTGAGTGAAAAAAATATTTCAACATAAATACATATAAAATAGGTAAGTATGTTGGAGTTAAACTGTAAAAATAACTCTTCACATGTAATTTTTTTTCACCTGTAAATAAAAAATAAAAAATAGTCTTAGAGTTTGCTCTTATTTATACAAAGTGAGTAACCAATAGAAAATGAAGTTTGAAGCAAAAAATGAATGTGTATGTCAAACCAAATAAAAAAGGATCCAACATTAAGTATGAGAGGGTAAGTTTCAGTTTTTAGCTTTCTATATTAGAACAATTGAGTTTCCTTGTTAATTTCAACTTTGATTAAGTTGTCATACTTTTCTTGAAAAATGATTAAAATTTTCAACTAATCAAGCTATATTGTCTTATTTTGGATTTATTGTTGCACTACTAGATATTTTCAAAATTTTGCCTTTAGTTACTTTAGCCCATTCCATATCTTCATTGGACTGCTTGATCCATGATAATAATACGGTGGAATAGTGGTGAAAGCTTAACGTTTTATTTGTGCTTGATCCATATCTTCATTCTTTTATTCATGCTTTTAAACTTGAATTTTTATGCAATTTGAAATTTATCATGAACAAATCGTGTGTGCTTATATGGTTAAGAAAGAAAATGAGGTTTAAAAAAATGTTGAAAGTTCCATAATTTAGGACAAGGATAAATACGACCTCGTAAAATTAAGACGACCGTTGGAATATAAACGAATTCAATAACCGTGCCTCAACCATTAAATAACACATTACAAATCATCAACACTGTTATAATAAATTTATCTTTTTTTTTAATCAAACCATGTCAGAAGGTATGTAGATTATCAACACCTACATTAAACTTTTTATTCGAAGTACCAGCTCTCAACGTCAAAATGAATGATTATGGTCTTCGAATACTTAACATGTAACAACCAAAATACGTGTAACGGTATTCAACTGAACTCATCCACCACGTCAATATTATTCTGAAGATTTTTTTTACATAAATAAGAAGAGGGCAATTTGACTTTTCCAAAGCTCAGTGTTTCTGAAAATAAAGGAAAAGGGAAAGCAACGCCATCATACCCGCCCGGCCGCCCCACCTCAAATTTCAAGGAAGCTTAAACATAGTGAATATACGCACTGCATCCAGCAGCAACAAGAAGACAGATTACAACACGGTATCTTTCAGCAAATTTCAATAATCAACCTTCCTCACCAAACTCCTTGGTAAATCTTTCATGCACTTCGAGATCAGATTTGCTCACTGTTGGTCTTTGCCTAGCAAGCACCTTATCAAAATCCGTTCGGGTTATTGGGGGTGGGTGGATCTGCAAGGGCAAGCATCAGCAATACGAATGGTTATTACTTCATGGTGCAACAACAAAACCACAGAATTTAGAACATTTGAGTTAGTGTTGTCTAATGTATTTGCCATATTTATATCGTAAAGCTTCAAATTTTCTTGCATATTAATTTCAAAACATATTTCGCAACAAATCTTAATTCCCAGAGAAGGAGCAACTGCATGCTGAGATATCGGCAGATATTAGATAAATCAATCAATGTAGGGACAGTAGAGTACTTTGCTCCATCTTCATTCTACTTGGAGAAAAAAATGTATGCACAGGTTATAGCAGAAACAAGAAATAATCTATATCAATGTAGGGACAGGTGCTGATAATTTCTATTTATAGAGCAAGTAGCTACATGTACCTTTGAAGCAAGCCCTTGAGCTGCAAGCTCCTGCATGGTAACTTGGACTGCTTGTCGCTCCTTCGGTCCACAGGGCTCCCAAGACCCATCAGATTTTTTAACGAAAAACATTGCATCTTGGGTTTTACGAACAGGTTCAAAGAGAACATCTTTAACCTGATGTGTATAATATATATATATATATGGTAAGCTATTTCTATACTAATAAAATGTTGAATATAAAACATAATGGCAAAACATCTCTCATAAGTTTCACTCACACAGACAGAAATATCTGAACCAGAAAAGGCCTCAGTCTTGCGAGCTAAGCTCTCAAAATCACTTTCAGTTAAGTTATGAGGTGTATCCCCTAGATGCACCTGTGCAAGTTTGTCAATGCAATAAGAGAATTTTATATTTCATTCTAACTATAAAAAATGGCCAACATTTTTTTATTAAAATTTCAAGGCAAAAAAAAATCCAGTACTTTAAACATGTGCTGTCGAGCCTTAGTATCTGGAAGAGGAATATATATACGTTTGTCAAATCGCCGTCTGATTGCCTGTCATAACTTGTTGTCAGCCAAGTGAACTGTTGGTCTTAATGATTTCAGGAAGAACAAATAAGTCTGCTAATATAACTATACCTGATCCAGCGCATATGGAGTGTTTGTGGCAGCAAGAACTAGAACTTTCTCGTCATTGTGCCCCACTCCCTGCAAATAAAAAAACGGTGAGGAATCCAGGTTTCTGAACCAAACAGTATATATATACACACAGTACACACAGGTTGAAATTCCAAAACCTGTCAGGTAGCACATCTGTAAAGTGTAAGTTAAGTGACTCTCAATCATTGTTATTAAAGGCACTCCTAGGCGCCAAGGGCAGGCAGGCAAAGTCTCTGCAATCTGTTTCATCTCAGGCAAGGCGAGTTCCACGAACCACAGATGAAGCATGCCTTTTTGCACTTTGTCCCCAGGCTCAAGGCGCAGAGAAAGAGCGCCTTGATGAAGTGAAGCATCTACCATAAATATTAAAGAAAAGAAAGAAAACAGAAAGAAAAGGGTCAACGATCGTTGCTTCGCTCCAGTGCTCCAGCAAAGCCTGCAGCGACACCTCCAGCAAAGCCCTAGGTCTTGGTGACACGTGACAGGTTTTTCTTCTTCTTCTTTGTTTATTCTTCTCTGTTCTTCTTTTCTCTTTTCTCTTCTCTGCAGGCAGATCGTATCCTTATTTTTTTTAGCACTTCTACACAAACTTTTTTTTTGGTCTGCTCTTGCCATAGGGTTTTTCTTGTACCCTGTACCCTCTCTTTTTTCTTTTCTTTTTATCCTGCCATGGGTTTTTTCTCTACAATAAGGTTTTTTTGTGGTTTTTTGTATTTAATATATGTATATTATTATCTCAAAAATTTCAATGTAATGTATAGTCTTCTTTTTTGTGGTTGATGTAATATATCATAATATGAGATAATGTTTGTTTTCTTGTGGATAAGAATCTAAGATGTAATATCATTTTAAATTTGCAAGCTTTAAACTTTTGAGCACGGTTTTAAAAAACAGTTTGAGGTGCTATCTCGCCTGCTTTGGCTCTGAATCCGCATTTGCCTTGTAACCCACCTCTGCCGACACCTGCCTTGTATGGGTGAGGCAGTTGAGGCAGCCCATTTTGCTGCCTCAACCCGTATCTGAGATGTGGTGCCCGCAATAAAATTTTAAATAGGTTTAAAAAAAACATATGAAGCTCACCTATTTTGAAGTCACATCCCATATCCTTTACCGATCTCATCATCGTATCAAAAACTCAAAGTCACCTCACTTGCTCCTCCGTCATTGTCATTAATCGTCATCGTTGTCAAACAATCAAAGTAGCAGTGTCGTCATCATAGCGTCGTCGTCCGTTATTGATCGTATCTATCATCGGTGTCTAACATATGATCATCATCCGAAGTTAGTTAACTTAAATGTTAAGTCACAGTTTATTTTAAATTATAAATAAATCATTATTTATTTTTATTTTGATTACTATCTATAACGATCTACTGTCTGTAGCGATTTATTATTTATTTATAATTAATTATTTTAAATTAAATTAAATTTTAATTATATTTATTCTTGTAAATTTAACTTATTCAAAGAACATTAAATTACCTATTTATTTAAATTATTGAATTTTTGGATTTAATATACGACTAAAGGCTTTTTTTATAAGTAATAAATATTACAATAATAGAAAATAAAAGTACACAGAAAAAGGTAGAGGATAGTCATACCTAAAAAAGAGAAGGACTCATGCAAATATTACAATAAAACCACAAGAACCCAACAAGAAACAACATAAAACAACCCACTTATGAGAAGAACACAAGAACTCCTAAGAGACAAACCATCCGACTGCCTTACCTTAGAAGTCTGAAAACTCTCGACATCATAATTAATCGAAAATGCGAGCCGTTTAAGCTCCTGCACACTTTTAGATCCCGGTCTCACGAACTGCCGAAAAGGTGTGATAGTATCCTTCTGGGCTTGATGCTTGGCTTCGATCTCCCGTAACAAATCAGAGGTGGCAAGTTCACAACCCTCGTAACTCACCCCTAACACAGATCCAATGGCTTTGTAAGAACGCAGTCACTCCGGCTCTACCTCTGCCGGCCAATCGGAGACACACAAAGGGAAACAAGGCTCCCCAAAGAGAGCATCATCAAGTGGACCAGCAACAAACAAAGGCTGAAGAGCAAGGCCACCCAGCGGATTCTTCCCAGAAAGCGCCACCAGCACACTCTCAAAACAAGAGACAAGGATTATTATCCTCGGTGTCCCTCGCACCCTGATCCCAAAAGGAGGCAGGAGAGTCCTCCACGTGATCAGTAAAGGACCCAAACAAAAGAGAGGCCCAATAAGGGGAGGCAGACATAGCCAGCCAAGGACAAACAGTCTGAGGACTGAAAAAAAAAATCTCCTGCCGAGGAGAAAGGGTCGGCCGTGACAACATCGGTCGGAGGAGGAGGCCCAACAGGGGCTGACTAAGCAACCTAAGGCACAAGCTCGGGAGCGCAAGAGGGAAGGAGCAATGGCAAGCTTCGATCCTTAACCGGAGTCCTAGAGACCGGGGACAACTGCGGGATGGAGTAGGAGGGAAAAGGTTCAACGGGAAGAGACAGCTGCGGGATAGAGCAGGAAGGAGATGGTTCGGGGGGGTGGCGGAAGGTGAGGGTTTCCAACGAAGGGAGGGGATGAAGCAGGTGGGCTGGGTGGGGGAAAGGATTGAGGGTTTGGGGGGCTAGAGGATAAGAGAGGGCTAGGATGGGGAAAAAAGGGGGGGGTTGGGCTTGGGTGTGGGGTTGGGCGGAGAGGGGGAAAGGGGTGCGGGCTCAGGGCGAGGAAGAAAGAGAAGGGGATGGGCTTGGGCTGGAGGGCCAGGCTTGTGAGGAGGGGAGGGGGGTTTCGGCCTTGCAAAGAGGGCTGGGGGTGGGAATTAGAGGGGCTGGTGGGGTGGGGTGGGGTGGGGAGAGAGGTAGGCGAGAGGCATTAGGGGTAAGGGTCGAAGTCAGATTAGGGTTAGGGTAAGGGGACAAAGGGGCGGCAGCGGCATGCCCAAGGAGAGATCTGGTTTTGAGAGGGGAGACACAGGCACGTGGTGCAACCGGACACCGAGGGAGCCGCAGGTTGGGAATCTTCGAGAAGGTCGCCAGTCGAGGGAGCAGTGCCCTCCAGCGGGGAGATTGAAGGGCAGCGGGGGGGGGGGGGGGGCTACTGAGGTCAGAGACACGACTGCGGACTCGACGTAGCTAGCGAGGAAGGCGTCGACCAGAGGGCCGGAGAGGCAACAATTGAGGGCACTAGAAGCGCTAGAACAGGGCGCCATCGCCGTCGCGACAGTGGAGCAATGAACGGGGGAGGCACCAACACGGCAAGAGCAACCGGATACCCCCGGACCAGACGAACATTGACCAAGGCCGACAAACAGTGGTAAGAAACATCTTGCAAAAAGTCGGCCGACGAACCTATCCAAACATAGGAGGGAGGAGGCGACCGCAAATCCAGCTCAACACAAAAGCGTGCCTCAATGGGGCGAGCAAGGGAAGAAGTGGACAAATTCAAGGCCAAAAGCATCCCAAAAAAGGAGGCAATCATTTGGAGAAGATTAGGATGAAAAAATTGTAGAGGAAGGAGGGAGAGTGATCCAAATAAGGGTGAATAACTCATCATTTTTGAGATCATCTCCGGCCACCCACCAAAAGATCTGATAAGAATGAAGCATGTTGGCTTAGAAAGAAGACGGAACAAATCCGTCTCCAAATCAAAGCGAACCATGAGAGTGTTGGAGTCCATGAGGCCGACGACAAAATCGCTGAAAAATTGTTAAACATCCAAATATTGGCAAAGATTGTGCAGTGATGGACGGACAGAACTAAATTTTAACATGGTAGTAAATGAAAAATCATGGGCGAAGCGATCAAGATCCTACTCGTAGAAGATAATGGCTGGAACACCATCATTGACACCAAAAGGAGAGGACGCAAAACGCTAAAAGGAAACCTTCGTGGTGGTAGCATACTCTTTTACGAAACAATAACGAGGGGTGAGGCCATGGGCAGAAGGGCCTCCGAAAGATGGGGCCATCCCTACAACCTCCTGAGGCATCCGCCGGAAGGGATATCCCTACGCTCTTCCTCTCTCTCTCTCTCTCTCTAAAGGCTTAAATTAGGATCAAGGAGTGCGAGACTTCATTTGATAAGTGTAGTATAATTTTATTATTTTAAAACTAAATTTGCTAATTTTATTTTATATATTTTGTATATCTTTAAAAAAAATTAATGTAAATGATTGAAGCATCTGCCTCAACTGTACTGAGTAACTCGCCTCACCATACAGTATCAAATCCGTACTGTACCGTGTTTCATATTTTTGAACCTTACTTTTAAGTTATAATAATTTCATATTTGAATAATTTACTCTAACTAAGAGTATTCCCTTATTTATGTTTAAATTGATTTGTTTTGTTTTATTATTATATTTTAGAATTTTTTTATAAAAATGTGCACCTCGCCTTGCCTCCCTCAGGCTCGCACTTTTTTTTTTCGTCTTGTCTTGTGCTTTAAATAACTATGCTCTATATAAAACAACAGAATTTGTTTTCAAATCTATATAAGCTGATTGTGTCAATTAATTAAACAAAACGTAATTATGTAGATATAGTGAAAACAATAAAGCCAAGAGGAGAACTATATCTCCAGCCTTTCAAGTTAAGATTAGCCAAACGTATGCATGTCAATGACTCAATGATGGTCATAAATAAGCTTCAACAGGTGCAGCAAGAATATCAGACATTATACAAGTCTTTGAATGAAAATGTAGGCAAAATTATTGATTTGAAGCACATTGGAAGAACATTCGGAGATACAAACATACATGAAAAAAACAAAAATAAAAAGGCACTATCATGTGTCTTTACCGCAGACATGGAAAGAGATCATCTATCATAACTACAGTGGTTAACCACTTATTAAGGAAAGTTTACAATTGTACGGCCCAACTTTAGCCTGAATATGCAAATATTAAATATCAATAATATGCATTATAAGCTATATTTATTTTGTACTTTCATTGAAATTTGAAAGAAAATGGTTGAATTTGTTGAGGTTTCTACTCTTAGCTATTAGATGCTTCTAGCATGTTTGGCACATGGTTCGAAAATACGGGCTGAGGCGGCGCCTTGAGGCATCGCCTCACCCGCCTCAGCGCCAAGCCACGTTGAGGCAGCGCACCAAAACCCGCACCAGTCGCCGACCGCCTCGTACGGGTGAGGCGGTCTGAGGCGGGCCGTTTTGGCGCCTCATCCCATACCAGCGGTGAGGCGCCCGCGACGACACAGGGAGACGCGTTTTAAAAAAAAAATTAAAAGCCTAACCTAATTTTAAGCCATCCGTATCGCATCGCCTCACGTCACGAGTCGAAGTCGATCCAGCGTCGCCCTGTCCTTCGTCGTCAATCCAGCGTCGTCGTCCAGCGTGTCGTCATCGGCTCCAGCATCGTCGTCCAGCGTGTTGGCGTCGGTTTCTGCTTTAGCGTCGTCGTCGGCTCCTGCTACAGCGTCGTCGGCGGCTCCTGCTACAGCGTCGGCAGCGACTCTTGCTCCAGCGTCGATCTGAGGTAAACTCTTTAATTTTGGTTAAAGCAAATTATATAATTTAAGCTTTTTAAAATTTTATATAAATTAAGTTATATATTCTATTTTTATAAATTTATATAAATTCTGTTTTTAAAATTTTATATAAATTCTGTTTAAATTTTATTTTTAAAATTCTGTTTAAATTTTGTTTTTAAAATTCTATTTTTAAATTTTATATAAATTTAGTTAAATAATTTAATTTAATTTTAAATTTCAATTACGTAGATATGGCAAATTTTAATGTGAGACTTTATTTGTATGGTTTTATTATTTTAAAACTAAGTTTGGTCATTTAGTTTTATATATTTTGTATATATTTAAACAAAATTATCGTCGATAATTGAGGTGCCCGCCTCGCCGTACAGCTTCGAATCCGTACCGTACCGCATTCCATATTTTTGAACCTTGGTTTGGCATGCAGTAATCAACTTGAAGGGAATGAAATTCAAGGGGAATGAAATGATTCATTACTTTTTAGGGCATTTGGTATGCAAGGAAATGGATTGTAATAAATTGACATAATTATAAATATATTCTTAATATTTAAAAAAATTATTAACAATGCATATGTCTCAAGCAACGAGTCTAGCATGCCCGTCCAAGATCTTTGATCGTGACACCCGATCCCTCGCCGCTACTAAGCTGGAGGCCATTGTCGTCTCCCTCGCCCTTGACGCTGCATCTCCCTTCCTCTCTTGCCTCCTCTCCCTGGACGTAGCGTCCACAAAGTCCGTCGTCTGCACACACTATCTCCTCCTGTCCCTCCTTATCTCCCGTCACAACCGCAGGGCCCTCTCTCCATTCCTCCCCAAAATGGTCACCACTGTCATCTGCTGTCTCGAGTCCCCGACTCTGTTATCCACTTTGCCTTTGTCGCCACATCCATGGCTTCACAGATCATCGCCGCACCTTTCTCCGCAATCTTGAACCCCCTCACCACCACTCTCCACCGAACAAGACTGCCACGCCCTGATAGGCTCTAATAGCTTCAAGTCGAAGGCGATGCTTCTAACGCTCGTTGGAAGCGTGATTGAAGCCGGGGGAGGGGGCTACCATAGAGTTCAGCAGTGTGAATCTCCTTCTACAATCTCAAGCTTCCCTCTGGCACCGTCAAAATATGAGATCTCATTCCCGAATGTGGAGAAGCTAGATAGGGCAATGTTGGGCTTCTTTGCAGACCTAACGACAGGGCTAGAGAAGATGGTGGAGATCATAATATGAGGTGGTGGAGATGACGTTGTGCCTTGATTAACAGAAAGAAAAGGAAAAAATGATAAGAAAAAAACCAAACAAAATTACAAAGGACAAAAAAATATAAAAAAAATTCCCTTCCACAAGGGAACTTTTGTAAACCTAGGGAGTGGGAGGAATCCCTGGTTGAAGGTATAACATTCTCATGAAAATGATCGATTCCTTTCCCATAGGTGTATCAAACATGAGAAAGAAATGAAATTTCATTCCTTTCCCGCATACCAAACGTGCCCTTAGAGGTAAAACAAAGAAACACCCACGAACAGAAATAATTAGGCATGAAAAGACCAAAATGTATTTCCCGGCCATAATATATACAAGCAACAGAAAGCACTAATAATGTAACGTAAGTAAACATATAGTGAACTTACAAAATGATAAAAAAAAACTGTCATTTTCATTTAAAGCAACATAAGTATGTTTGGTGACAAAACCCATGTCATGTGGGTCTGAAATGTATTTTGCAGGCAGCATCCTGATAACAAAAGAGCGAGATCAAAGATAGCTTTTTATAGTTCAACGCACAGTGCTTCTTTTTTAATTTTAAAATCGAACATGACAAACAGTGAATTTTAGACCACCAAAGATAAAAAACACTTTTGGGATACTACATGAGGGAAAGGTCTTGTAAACCATCAACCAAGTTCACTAAGCAACTGAAACAGCTTCTATAAAATGCACAGGGCCTGGAAAAACCTTATATCCAATCCACTAACTTAAATATAGAACTTTTTTTGGTAGACGCTAAGCCACCTCATGGAATTTAAACGCATTATGTTAACATCTTAGAGATGCTAATACTGTTCCTATATAACATCATTTATAAGGTTACCCAGGTAATAAGTTAAATTAAGATGCTCTTGTAGCATAATTCAAAGATTGAACCAACTCAACCTATCAATCCCCAGTACACAGCTTGAAATTTGAAATTAGATGGATGACAAACTAATAAATAATTATCAATGTCAATGTCTTAACCCATGAGTTAAGCAAGGCTCTATAAAATACTGCTGTATAAAATGGACCATTTGAAAATTCAAGGTCTCTAAGTATAGCATGCAAAAGAGGCTAGTTTTGGTCAAATTAAGAATCCAAGGGAAATCCGTTTGTGTTACGTAAGCCAAATAAATTACCTGCATTTGCACAAGCAATTCAGTTTTGATTCGGCGAGAAGCTTCACTTTCATTTCCTTCACCTCGTTGCCCACATAAGGAATCAATTTCATCAACGAAGATTATAGAAGGAGCACTTTCACGAGCCATTTGAAAAAGGTTTGAAACCAGCTTTTCACTTTCACCCATCCACTTTGAAACCAGGTCTGACGAAGAAATGCTACAAAAATGCAACAGTTGGCACTTGCCAACTTATTTGCTTTAATTTAAAAACATGGATAAATGATCCACATACAGTAAAGCACACAAACAATGGGTATCCTTGCAAGAAAAGGGTATAGGAATAAATGTAAGTACACCGAAATAATATAGGATCGAATTTGAATTCTTACTTTTAACGAGATAACTATTTTTTCCATAAGCCAATTTTCTTATAAACGTGAGATGTTAGGGCTTGTTTGGTGCATATATTCAATACGTGATTCTATTTTCAAAAACAGAATTTGGTCCAGAAAGTGTGTATAGTTCACCTGTTTTCTAAATAGAGTATTACTTTATTTAAATTCTAATTTTAGTAAAATAATTATTTTTGAAAATAAATTTCAACTGTTTTTTATTGTTAAATATATTTTTTATGTGAGATTCAATTTTTCTTAAAAAAAAAAAACTTCTCTCTACTTTATTGTCCGAACCCATCATATTTTATTTTTTATCAATTTTATAAGACCATTTTTTTTAAAAAACTCTTTTTTAAACACATTTTCTAATAAAATCCAAATTTAAACTCCAATTCAAATAAAAATTCAAATCATAAAATAAAACTAAAACACATTCTAAATACCTCCTAAATTACAATATAGTTGAGAGAAGTAGATGAATATAAGTGACAGATAATACCTGAAAAATGTAGAGTCTGCTTCAGTGGCAACTGCTTTGGCTAAGTATGATTTCCCTGTTCCAGGTGGTCCATATAATAGAAAAGCTCTCCATGGACGCCTCTTTCCTACCAGAAGGAAGAGAATATCTTGATACTATAGAACATATCTTCAAACTAATTTTCAAAATAAACAGATGCATTTGGAGCATCTTGTCTTAATACATATAATTTGTTGGAAAATTATTAGTATCTTTAAGAATGACAAAAACTTATAGAAGTTATGGACATACACAAAAAGGAAAAGATTGTCCAAGACTACTCAAATGAAATTGCAAAAACAATAGACAGTCCAGGAAAATCAAGCACCATCTCGCACCTAAAAGGTATAAACAAGGTTTTTGACGATTTTTAATTATTTTAATGAATATAATTAGAAAAACATGATAACATTACTAAATTCAACCAAAAAAAATCATTCACAAATTAAAATGCACATGCACACTCAGAAACTACACCATATATATTGTAAGGCAATTTAAGGCAGTAAGGGAAATAAATAATAATAATAAATAAATAACATGAGTTAAAAAATGAGACAAAAGGGATACTGGAGAGAGGCAAAGGGAGGCACAGTGGGCCTCTACATATTTTCGTAGGCAAGATCAGTGTAGTCAAATGTGCTCGCCTTAGCGCTTAAGCACACAAAGCGTAGCACTAGAGAGATCCATCGCTTAAGAGGGGACAAGGCGCAGTGCCTTTAGTGAAATGTGTGTCTTGCCGCACTTTGTGGGCCTTAAGTCAACGGGAGAAGCTTGAGCCTCGCTCACTCGCGTCACACGACGCAAACGATACACAATCCATGCCTCCATCGACACGATCTCTGCTCGACCTTGACAACGGCGACTACCTCTGCAATGACTACCTCGACCTCTGCAACAACGATGACCTTGACAAGCAACCTCGTCCTCAACAACAATGTCCTCTTCCTCCATCGACGCGACCTCTTCCTTCATCGAAGTCGTCTTCACCGTTGGATTATTTCGTTAAGCTCTAATTTATTTGACTATTTGAGACAATGGAAAACCACGGGCTTGACTTCATAGTTGACCAACCTATAACAACTAGTATATAACTATTATTAAATAATAAAATTATTTAAATAAAATATTCAATTTTGGAATGATATATGGTGTGGTGCATCGCCCTTGAGGCGCGATTACTTAGAGTTATATCGGATTGCTTGCTTCCTTGATGCTTTTGTGGCAGTGGGAGGTGATGTTTTCGCGGGCTTCCCATGATTGGGAGTTGGAGGCTTTCTCATCCTTTTTTATCAGTTGTATCCAGTTGCCCCTGTGCGGTTGACGGCCAATAGGCTTTGTTGGCGGCCCGATAAGGAGCGTGGTTTTTAGGTTTGGAGCCTGTACTCAATTTTGACGCCTGCTCGGCCGGGGACATTTCCGTAGCATAGTGTGTGGAAGGTGCGAGTTTCATCTCGCATTGCTTTTTTTTCTTGGACAGCAGTGCTTGATCGGATCCTTAATGTTGATAACCTGCACCGCCGGAGTTTTGTTCACGTTAATTAGTGCTTTATACGTAAAGCTTTGGCGGAGTCCATGGATCATCTATTTCTGCATTGTTTGTATGTTCGGGAGCTATAGAACGTGATTATGGGCTTGTTCGGCCTTATGTGGGTGATGTTGCCGTCCCTTCATGGGTTATTTGAGTGCTAGCTCAGGGGCGTGGGGCGCCATTCGAGAGTGTGGAGAGCTATCCCTCATTGTCTTCTTCGGTGTATCGAGCGTGAGCAAAATGCCAGAGTGTTTGACAACAAGGAGCGTTTTCCGTCCAAGTTCACCTTCTTTTTTTTCGGGATTTGAGGGAATGACTTTTTGCTTCACGCATGTTGTCTCTTTTGTCTATTTCTAATGTTATTCATGAGTGCTCTTTTTGAGCTTGATGTTATATACTCTTTTAGCACACACAACTTGTGTGTATTCCTCTCATATTAATAAATTTTTGTACTTATCAAAGAAAATCATTTAAACTTAGCCTGTAAATAAAATATAATTAAATTAAATAATAAAATATAGTTATATTATTTGTTTTCAAGCTTTCAACGATTCATGAGGCAGAGGCTCAAAATTGCAGGGGAGACACAGTGGTGGGCTGCTACTGGTTCAAAGAGATATGCAAAGGAAAGAACACATTCTACAAGTATTCTATGAGTTGAAGTGTGTAGAACAACAACACGCAAAGAAAGACAGTTGATGGCTGCTAGTTCAAGAAACAAGAAAAAGGAAAGGGAGGGAGCAGTGGCTGATACAGTTTGAAGAGGGCGACATAGCGGTGGGCTAGATCAAGGACGACATAAAGTGATGATTAGGGATACACAATTCATACATGCAATTTTATTTAGTTTTTTAGCCCTTAAAAAGAGGTTGTTTTGTTGATCAGTTTAAAAAGCGACAAACTAAAAAGATGGTTAGGCATCCAAAAAAGTGATCTAGATGGTTTTGGATGCAAAAACAGACCATTGCTTGCATTTTCTGTGACAGCATTTGAGCTATCTCCATTTGGATGGCCATCTATAATATATCATCTTTTAGAATATACAAACCATATGAATTAAATATTACTTTCTACAAATTAACAAAAAATCAAAAATTCATATAAAAACATCATATAAATAATTAGAAAGTGATGAAAAACACCCAACACCATTTTCATGTTTCTTCCTCCCATTGATGAATATCTTATCTTACAATACATGCAATACTGGTCAACATAAATATTGGTTTTTAAAAGGCCTATATTGTAAATCAGAGACAATAGCATACTGAATCCCTGGTATAGAAATTACAAAATAAAAATAAATCATTGTGCTATATAGGTGCAGATAAGCTTTTATATTCTCTAAAAATTTAAAAACAAACAAACAAATCCTTGGGTGGTGTTATCTAACTGAAAACCAAGGTGTGGGTCAACTATCAAGAGATTACAGTAATGTGGGGTGCAGTAAGGTCAGAAAAAAGTGATAACTTAAAACAACTTCATCAAGTTCTCTATTATCTATAAATAGAAAACTAAATGATATTATATCAATTTTTTACTCTCTACATGTCAAGAGTAAAAAATTCACTCTTTATTCGTGAAGAGTAACAAAATCACTCTTTATTTAATATTATAATATTTTTTATCTCTATTCAATCTCCATATAAAAAAATTAAATTAAAATTTAAAAAAATATTTTAATAAAAGTAAAAATAAAATAGAAAAAAAGTATTGGAGTTGAAATGGTGAAATGAGTTAAAATATTCTCCAAATGTGGAGATAAAATAAAAAACATGTTAGTGTTGCTTTTACATTCGAATCTTCCAATTTCAGTATACAATCAATGTGTGTTGTAATGCGTAATGCAACATTACAGTAAAGCAAGGTGGGGTGAACCTTTAGGAAGAGTGGCAACTTGACTTTGTATGCATGCTGGGAAAATAATGCAATATTTTTCCATTGCATCTAGGATATCCACACATACATAGTACAGATATCGATAGCGTATGAGGTTGATGCATTCATTGGATCATAATTATATAAGCTGGAAATGAAAAAAGAAAAAAACAATATTAGAAGCTATTGCTATGGATGTTAACTTTAGCTTCCTTGTTAACAAATTATAATAGCCACTTCTTACGTGATCTACAAATCCTAGATGAAGCACCGCTACTTCAAATCATATATTGAAGCCAAAGTAACAAACAAAGGACAAAATTACAAATATAGATTAACCCAACAAAACCCAAAACGCCTCACCCGTAAAGAACTGTGGGAACTTCACCGGCAAAATCACTGCCTCCTGCAACGCCTGCTTAGCGCTCTCAAGCCCCGCCACATCGTTCCACTTCACGTTGGGCTTCTCCCTTATGATGGCAGAGTTCAAACCCGACCGGAGCTTCACCTGGTCAGGGTCCTCCCCATCACCCCCATCCCCAACTCCACCTCCTCCATCCTTGGGCTTGGTCTTGGGGCGCGTGGCCACCGCAGCGTCCCCATTGGCGGCTGGCCCTGCCCCGCTGTCGTCCAACACGGCACGAATCTCCTCCGCCCGGCGCAGGTACTCAGTGAATTTCTGGGTGATCGCCTCCTTGATCTTGGGATTCTTCTCGTACTTGAGGTGCGTCCTGAAGTACTCGAGCGCGTTCATGTACAGCGGGAAGGCCTTGGTGTAGTTCCCCGCGTTGTCCTCCTGCACCGCCTGCTTCACGTACTCGATGGCCTGCTCCTTGAAATTGCTATACATCTTCTCCGCAGATAGCGATCCACCCCGAGCGAAAACCCTAGAAAGTAGAAATCAACCTGTGAGATGCGTCTACATTCGAGCTGATGTGCCAGGGGCTCACGAACAAACCCTAGGCTCTAGGGTATGATGATTCGATGGAGTGTAGGTTGGCTATGTGAAGCCGGAGCGACGATCGCCGTCGACCTCGGTCATTGGGTTGGGTATGGTGTTTCGGCGATCCTCCGACGGACGGGTCAGAGTCAGGGGAGGTGGTGCGTGGTAGGGGTTGTCCGCTTCAAAGCCGTGCTTTATCTTATCTTTTGGGCTTTGAATTTTGTTTCCCTTTGTTTTTGTTTTTTTTTTTTTTAAGATGGGCTGAGAATCTACGTCCAAGTTTAGGCCTACGGGCCTTTTGGACTTTAGCAATTCCTAAAATAAAATTTAAGGGTGTGCATTTACCCACTCAATTCACTTTATTCGTCTGATTCAATTCGAATTTATCCGCTACTCGCGAATAAAAATTATACAAATAAGTGAATCGGTTGAAAATTTTATTTTATGGTGAGTTGGGTCAATTGGTGAGTAAGAATGCTCAAACCTGCTACTACCTGAACTCTATTATAAAAATAGAGTTAATTTTATCATCTATCTATTAGACATTAGTTTATTATCGTCTTTCCCATTGTGAGAGTTGATAGTTATGCAGCGTGACGTCTATGATTGTAAAGTTTGTGATGTTGTGATCCATAAATCTCATATATTTTCTCATTTGTAATTATAAATACTTAGTGAATAAAATAATATACTTTTGATTATAATTAATTTATATTTTATATATTTAATTTTTTTAAATATATGTCGTTTAATTATATACTAGTAAATAGCGGTTGGCACCCACTCAACCCGCCGGTTAGTACCCACCAAAAAGTTAACAAACCTGCCGATTATTGAGGTTAGCAGGTCGATTGAAAGGTAAAAGAATTAGTCACCTGTTAATAATGAATCAGCTGATGATTTAGCCTTTCACCTAACCCCACCCGACCCATGCACACCCCTACTCAAATTCATCCATCAATTTACTAAAATATTGAACATCACCTATCAATTTTTTTGGTACTTTTTTTTTAAATATTAATCTCAATTTAATTAATTTTTTGTTTTCATTTGTCCTATTTATTTTTTTTTTAAATTGAAACAAATTAAAATTCTAAATTCTCTACAATGTCGAGATGATAATCACAAGCAAAATTTAGTTTACCAAATTTTTGATCAATTAACTTTTGTTGACCAAAAATTATTAAAACAAATTCCGACAAAAATATGATCAAAAATAACTAGACATCAAAAATTAAAAAATATACAATAAACTCTTTATAGCATGTAGGTTTTAAAGCATTCACGTCAGTTTTTCTTCATCTATGTTTTAGAGGATGTACAGTAAAATTTTAGAAATATTTAAAAAAGTACATACATTAGACTTTCTATTTCTATCTCTATATAATAAAATAATATATTTTAAATAATTAAGATATCAAACGTAAGGAGAAAAGCACGAAATGTTATGATGTAGGGCGAAAAATGCAATTTAGAAGATGAATAATGAATTTTTAAATATAAAGATTTACTATAGCAACTCTAATTTTAATCTTCAAATTTTACAGTTTAAAAGATCTAATGTATTATAGTTTTTATTCAAAACTTTAAAGCTTTTAACATTTTAAAGAAAGTTGTATTTTTAAAGAACCTGCTGTGAATGCTCTTATATTTTAGGCTATCAATAAATCAGTGATAAAAACAAATATGACATAATTGATTTACTAAAAGGGTGATGTTAGGGGGGGGGCACATTGGCAAGGGGGAAGGGGACGAAAAATAGTTTTTATAAAAATAAAAACACCAAAAAGATATTATCTGTTTCTTTCATTCCAAAACAAATTATTCTTAAAAACTAAATGTAAAAGCAGGTGTCACAATGGTTCAAGCAAGTGTATTAATATTTGAAATATTATTTTTGATTACTTAAAATAATCATTTGATTAACTTTTTCTCTTTATTAACATTTAGTAATATTTGATTGTTACATTATTTCTTGATCACATTTGGTTAGTTCTTTTGTTGGGTTTCTCTATATTTTGATCAACAAATTCATGACTTTTTTTTGATTTTGGAGCTCTTAGCGCCCCTTCTCTAACCCAATGAATTTGCTTTCAACTCATACCCTCAAGTTATATAAGTGTGTTATGTTAATAGCTAACTAAAAATCTAATATACCACATTTAATATGCATACTTCTTTTGGTTTCTTTTGCCATTAAATGGAATTATTGATAATAGCGTGACTACAAGTTATTAAGCGCGCTATGTTGATAGTTAGCTGAAAATCTAACATAATATGGTGAGCTCCCCCATTTATTACGTATGCCATGAATGAATGCATGGAATGCACGTGTTGTTCAAATATATGCTTGGAATGTTATGTACACACTTGATTATGCTTTAAGGTTGTATGTCTTAGGTTCAAATACATGTTATATAAGGGAAATATATGATATGTGCTTAATTCATATGCATTATATAAACTAGATGTAAAGGCATGACATCGGGTAGTGTTACAACTAAACATGAGAAAACAAGAGCACTGACAAGGCAAACAATATTTACACATTAACTAAAGCATGACATGCTATTTACACAAACTATGCAAATCATATATCATTAGAAGCATACTATCAAATAGAGCACACGTATGTGAGTTGATGCACATGCATCTAAAGGTTTTTATTTTTAACTGTTATCTTAGTCATTAATCACCAAATTAACTCATAATAGCCTTATACCCAAGAGCGCATTAATAAGTTTTTTTGAGAAGCTTCATACACATAAAAGCATGGATGGGGGTGTCTATACCCAAGCTTTTGTACCCTAAAAGGGTATTAACGGGACAAACTGCAACTTGGGTGAGGTGTTTTTATAAGTGAGGCTCATGTAGATCAACATCACCAAGTCCGCTTGGATCAAACTTTACATCTCCTCGCCAACCTATTATGTTGAACTTGGATAGAAGGTTCTGTTAGTTGCCGTAAAAGTAAGAATAAGAAAAAGGAAAGTGAGTCCATATACATATATATATAAAGACGTCGAACTCCTTTTTCTTCTGTACCCTAATACACAACGTCGTTTTGTATTTTTCCTCTAGCGCCGAACTCTCTCTTCTCCTTGGTAGAATCTGCGGCACGACAAAGTCTCCCACGCCCATGGGATCTGGATTTGTAACATCTGAAGCTGTTTGTTTGTCTCCCTCTGGCACAGGTGTTCGACGCCTATGGGGATCTGCACCATCTATGCTACGTCAGCATTCTACAACAATATATTTTTAGGGTATTCTGCAATCTATTCTAGCTGTATAGTAATCTGTCTCTCTCCGCCATCTGTTCTGTCTTTTTGAACATTTGCAATTTGTGCCATCTGAATATCTGGCAATCTGATAATCTGTAATCTGTACTCCTCTTTGATATAGTGAAATTATTTTTGTCAGTGAATTTATTGTTCTTCATGGTATGGGATGTCATCTTTGCTCTAGAACAGATTTTCACAGACGAACCAACAACTCTGATACCAATTTGTTAGGATCGGGCCAAGGCGCAAGCTCACCCAAAATGTCACAACGCATTTTTGATATTCCCAAGATCCAAGCTAGATCAAATGGGTGTATGGGTTTTTATACAAAGATGGGGGTGAATCTGTAAACTTAAAACTATTTCCTTTTAATTTTAAGAGTAGTGTAATACTCAGAGGTATTTTACAGATGTAGTTGGTGTTTATGATGGTATATTAGTGTCTCAAGCAATATCAGTTAATAGCAGGTATGTATGGGAAGAAAAAGACAAAGACACATGGATTATGTGGTTCGATCAAAGTAATCTACTCCACAGTGGTGAGGTGACATGTGAAATTTATGTATTATGTTTATATATGTATTATCTCTCATTTTGTATTTCTTTTTATGTTTGATTGTGTGTTTTTGGTTTTATTTTAGGATGTATTATGCTTGTGTAGTTTTGTGTGTGTTTTGCTTTGTTTTGTAGCTTTTTCTAGGAAACGAGAGCTAATAAATTCAAAGCAAGGATGAGCATGGTACCCAGAGAGGTCAGGGAGCAAGTATGAAGCACTTTCATTATGCACGTGTCCAGTGCATGTGACGAGGTTGGACACGTGCAAGCTTATTCATGAAGAGAACAATATTTCAAGCACCTTTTGTCCTTGCACGAGTGGCAAAATCACATGCACGTGTCCAGTAGTGGACACGTGTGCAAGGAGAGTCGTAAGAAATGATATTTAAAGCAACTTTTGTTCTTGCACGTGTTGAAAAATATGTATTTATCATCGTCAAATTCAGTGGACATGTGCACCCCTATTCTGCTCCAAAATGACATTGTTTAAGTTAAGTATGACTTGGTGATTTTATTGAAGGTTATTTTGGGGATTACACATATAATGGCGGCCTTAGGTTAAATTGGTGGATATTTATAAATAGAGGAGGAAGGTAGACGGCAAAAGGAGGCTAGGGAAAACCCTAGAGAAGAGGTCGATTATTGGTTTTGTTCAGGACAACTCTCGGTGGATTATTGGCTGTGGGGAGGTCGATTTTTGGCGGGATCGTTGGCTGCCTTATTCTATCTTCCCTTCCACCCACCCTCCTCCTGCTCTTCCCTTGCGTTCAGTGCTTGTTTCTGACCTTGATGGTCTTCCTGAGGCTGTTGGGACCGCTTTCCATGCTTTACCGTTTACCCTTGAGCCTGATGTGCTCATTTTTGAACGCGGGGCTGCTGGCGTTTTCTCTGTTCAGCGTGTTTATGAGGCTCTTCGCTATTCCAGGCCCGCTCACCCTATTTATAAGGCTATTTGGCATCCTGTTCATTCGCTCAAAACTAGTCTTTTTCTCTGGAAGGCCTACCATCAACGTGTCGGTGTGGACCTTTCCTTTAAGCGTCGGGGTATTTCCTTGGCTTCTAAATGTGTCTGTTGTGGTTCCCCTCAAGAAGAAGCTTTGGATCATTTGTTGGTGGATAGTGAGCTGGCCTCTTTTCTTTGGGCTTATTTCGGGCGCTTCCATGGCTTCTCCAAGCCTAGTTCTTCGTTCCCGGCCTTCCTCTCTGCTTGGTTCTCTCATGCCTCTTGGAATTCGCAATTCGGGCTGACCTTGCTTAGCTTGGGTGGGGTTATTCCGTGGGTGATCTGGGTTACCCGGAATGATTGTCTTTACTCGCAGAAATCGATCTCTCTTCCTCATGTCCTTTCTCGGATTACCTCTATTGTTACTGTTATGGTTTCTTCTATCCGGGTGTGCTATTTTCCTACTCTTCGGGATATCCGGGCTCTCTCCATCCTTCAGTTTCCTGTTATTGACTCCATCCCTCCTCAAGGCCACTGGGTTCAGTGGCATCGGCCGCCTCAGGGGCTTAAGCTCAACTGTGATGGTTCTGCTCTTCGCCACTCGGCTGCTGGGGGTGGTGTTTTTCGTGACTGTCATGGTGTGGTGTGGGCTGGTTTTAGCTCTAACTTTGGGAGCCTGTCTTCTTTAGAGGCTGAGGCTCTGGCGGTTCTTGAGGGTCTCAAACTTGCTCGGGCGCTTCATCTTCCTCTTACTTGGCTTGAACTGGACTCTTTGGTGTTGGTTGATTGCCTCCTGAAGCGGTCCCCCCCTCCTTGGCGGATTGCCTATATTTACCGTGAGTGTGTTGCCTTTCTTGCTCCCACTCTCAGGATTTCTCACATTCCCCGGGAGGGCAATCGGGTGGCGGATAGGCTCGCTGCTATTGGGCATAATGTCAACCATCTTGTGGTGTTCTCGAATGATTGCTCTGCTCCTGCCCTTCCTCCTATTTGTTCTGATTTCTTGCTGCAGGATTCTGCTGGGATTCCGGTTTATAGGCCATGATTTGGTTTTGGTTGGGCTGTTTTTTGGGTGTTGTGTGGGGCTGGCTGGCGTTTGGTGGTGCAGTCTCCGGTCCTGCTGTTTGGGCACCCGCGCTCTTGGCTGCTTGCTCGCTCCTTCTCTGCCCTCCTGGTTTTGGTTTTTCTTTCTTCTCTCTTCCTCTATGCTCGTCTTCCTGTTTTTCTTGCTTTTCCCTCCTTTTTTGCCGCTTGGTTTGTGTTTTTGTGTTGTGTTTTTTGTAGGCTGCGGGCCGCTTCTCCCTCTGCCTCATTGTCTCGTCGGATCCTGGGTCTTAGCGTGCTGGCCGTTTTTGTTGTTCCACCCTCTCCCCCGCCTAGCTGGCCCTGGTGGTGCTTGTGGACGCCCTTTGTCTTGCCGACGGGCTGCCGGCGTGGTTCCTACTCTTGGTCTCTCGGTGGCTAGCGATTTTGGGGCTTCTGGGTGTCCTCTTGGCTGCTTTTTGGTCCCTGCGTTGCCCCCTGGAGCGGGGCACGCCCTCCCTTTTCTCTTTCTTCTTTTTTCTCTTCTTGGTTTTGTTGCATGGGTCCTTGTGGGTTGGAGTTTGGGCCGGGTTCTGGTCGTATGGCTTTTCGTTTAGGGTTTTGCTTGGTGCCCGTGTTTGTTTGGTGGTTGGAGCGGCTTTTCTGCTGCGGCCCCGTGGTGCTTGTGGTGTTTTGCTTGTGTGTGGGCCGTTATGTTGTCTTTTTTCTTTCTTGCCTGGGCTGGCTTGGGGCTGTCTGTTTCATTGTTTTTCTGCTCGTTTTTTCTTTCTTGCTTGTCTTTGGTTAGGTCGTTTATCTTGCTTTCGTCTTTGTATTGCGTGTTTCTTTGTGGCGCCTCTTTTGTTTTGGCTCCTTTTTCAAATGTTATCCGCCGAATTTTCTTTTTCTTTTCTTTTCTTTTCTTTTGGTTTTGCTTCGTTTAGGTTGTTTGTGCGGTATTTTTCTTCCGCTGGTTTTTTCACTTTGGTGCTTCTTTTCTTGTTCTTTTGCTTCCCTCGTGGCTGTTTTCTTGCTGGTCTTCCTCTCTCTTCGCCTCGTTCCTTTGGGGCTTTTCTTCTGCTCTCTTGCATTCGGTCGTCCTTGGTAAGTCTAGGTATCCTGTTTGGTTTTTTATTAGTTTTGTATTGCTTCTCTGTTCTTCTTTTGCAGGTGGTGGTCTCTTAGTCTTCCTGCGGGCGGCTCGCCTATTAGCCTTTCTGGCCACTCTTGTCCTCTTGTTTTGTTTTTCTATTTCTGCTCTGCCTTTGTACTCCCCTGTATGTTAAGGCTTATTTGGACCTTGGACTTGATGTATTATTTTTTGTTTCTCATAGCATGGAGTCTCTCGGGATACTCTTTTTGGGGGTTTTTAATGAGGGCTAAGGGGCTCCATGCTATTTTTCTTTTGGCTCTAGGGGGTTTGTCCTTAGTTTGGCCGAGGCGTCTCCCCTTTATGGAGGCCTGCCGTATTTGATGTATTTTTCTTTCTTCGTCTAATAAATTCACTTTCCCCAAAAAAAAAACCCTAGAGAAGAGGAGGCACTGGTAGAGGAACCCTAGAGGTGTTTTTGGCCCAGAGAAGGAGAGAGGATCCTCCATAGCTCACCTGCAACGCCATATCAGAGAGGAGGAGCGTTGAACGACCATTCATTCGGAATCAGGGATTGTAACAGTCTTAGTTCGTGTGGGTGATTCAGTGGGAGATTTTTTGTCGTCAATAAAGGAGAGAAGAGCGTGGTTTTCAAGAGTGGGACGCCACTAGACAATTCTACACCTTCTAAGTTAGGTTTTTATGTATTTATGCATAAACTGTTTTTATTCTGGAATTGTGTAATTTAAGTTTTGAACTCTATGTGTTTGATTGAATGTTTGAATGAAGTCTTCATGTGTTGTAGTTTATAAAACTGTCTATGGATTTTATTACCATGGTAAATGCATATAGAGTAGACCAAGCCTATATGAATTTACAAACATAATGAGTCACTAGGTTTTTGGGTTTGATTCACATGGACCAAATGGGATCGAATCGTAATTAGTAAATTCACCTGGACCAAAGGGAATTGAATAATGTGATATGATGAATTTTGAATGTTTGAGAAAATAAATTGAAGGATGAATTTAGGTGAACTAATTCTAAGAAATCTTAAAGCTTAACTGGAATCTCTAACTCTCCAGAATTTCTCATTTTTATCTTAGTTTAGGTTTTTATTTTATTCTAATTATTTTATTTTATTTTATTTATCAATTATTAATCTGATTTCTCTAGACAAAACTAGGATTATAAATTTTAGTGCTTGCTACAATAGATTCTTTTGTGCATCTCTGTGGGGTTGACCTTAATTTACCACACTACAGGTAGTTAGGATATTATAAATTATATTTTGATAGCGTGAGGTGACTAAACGCTTTGTCATGAGGATGAACCTACACCGAGTCTAATCTACTATATGCTTTTAGTACAGTAGGGTCTAGCCCTTGTTACAACAGGATTAACTCTCTCTCTTCTTTTAAATGCAAATACAAAATAGTATTACTTCAGTACTCACTCACTATGAAGAACTGTTTAGCATAATCTGCTCTTGCATATTTAACTGTTTGCACTGCTTGACCTTCAACCACTCCTTTACCGAACTTAAGAAGAACAGATTAACTCACTATTATCTTTCTTTCAATCTTCCTCTCTTTTTGTATATCAAATGAACTACTCTACGTCTCTCTTATATCGCCGCTAATGTGTTTCTTGCCTTATGTGATATTCTAACGCTACTTGAAGTAAGGCATATCCCTTGCTTTTATAGGTCAGCCTCAATAAGAAACCTTTCTGCTAGGGTTAAACATGTTTTACCTTTTGATCTTCACCGTTGAAACATGTTACGCTAGCCTCAGATGATGTTCACCTGTTTCCCAGCACTTAGCGTGCTCAGAGATGCCTCCCGAGTGATAACTTACTTAAACACGGTCTTCAGTGCGTTTCACATCTTCGATTAGCCACAGCCTCGTAGATATATGTGCCTCGTAGCTTCACAAGCTACCTCCGAGTTATCTACGAATCTTCGAGTCTAAGTCTTCGAACCTTGAGAATTGATCTTCTAATTCTTCTACTCTCTAGCTTCGAAGCTAGGTAGAACTGGTGCTTAACTGACGTCTCACTCTATGAATCTTCAGTTTCGCGTCAAGTACAACCATACTCTTCCTTGCCCAATCATTTGTTCACCTCAACGGGTTTACTAATCTTCGACCCTGTGAACTTCGACTCTGCAGCACTGCTACTCGATACCCGATGAGTCTTCGAGCTTGCAAGTCTTTGAGTCTCCGAGACACTGCTCTACACTTGAGGTCTTTGAATCTTCGACCCTATGGATCTATGAGTCTACAACCTTGTGTACCTTCAGTGGTGCTTCGAGCCTGCTAGCCTGATGATCTTCGACCCAGCATCTTCGAGTCTAATGATCTTCGACCCAGTAATCTATGAGTCTTTGACCCAGATCTTCGACATTGATAAGTACATGGTTAGACTCCCTCTATAAGCTCACTCTAAGAGATCACACTACGAAGTTATCCAACCCAGTACGGATCTTCGACCCAACGTCTACCCGCTTCCGCATAATGTTACAAAATGTTGACAATAATGACAACCAATAGGATCATGGGAACAGTAATTTTAAAGCCGTGCGGGCCGATGTGGCGAGCTCAAAGCGGACAATATTATGACATGTAGGTGGGCTTGCTTCTTGGCCCAATCCTAACAAATTGGTATCAAAGCTGTTGGTTCATCTGTGGAAATCTATTCTAGAGCAAAGATGACATCACACACCATGAAGGTCGATAAATTTACTGGCAAAAATAATTTCAATCTGTAGCGCATCAAGATGCGTACGTTGTTGAAACAGCAAGGGATTTGGGGTCCGCTTGCCAAAAAACAATATGTGACCATAGAAGAATATGAGTTGGTTATCATGGAAGAGAAAGCTCATTCAATAATTCTGCTATGTTTATTGGATGAAATTATTTGTGAAATTATAGATGAAAAATCTACAACAGGTCTGTGGCTGAAGTTAAAGAGTCTCTACATGACAAAATCTCTAACAAATAAGTTGCTTTTAAAGCAACATCTATTTTCTCTTCGAATGGATGAAGGTAAATTCTTAAAAGACCTCATTGATGATTTGAATTCAATTTTGATGGATTTACGGAATGTGGATGTCAAAATTGATGATAAGGATGTAACCCTTATATTACTTGTTTCTTTACCTCCTTTGTATGAGAATTTTATGAATTTATTTGTTGTTGGAAAAGAAACAATCAGTCTGGAAGAAGTTAGGTCAGCACTCTATATACGTGAGCTTCGTCACAAGGCATCAGGAACTAGTTCTAATAATTCTAGTAGCCTGGTTGTGATGAATTCTGAGAAGTTCAGGGTTTATCAGTCATATAAGAATAACAACAGAAGCAGAAGTAATATCAATCACACAGCTATTTGCAACTACTGTAAGGAACGTGGACATTGGAAAAATCAATGTCCGAAGAAGCAGGCAAAAGAGAACAATGCAAAAGAAAATGTTGCAGCTGTAGCAAAGATGGATACCTCATTTGAATCTAATTTGGTTTTGATTATTGCTAATCAGTCTCACCTGATAGATACATGGGTGATGGACTCAGATTGTTCTTATCATATGACTCCAAACAGGGAGTGGTTCTCAATATATGAGAAAATCGATGGTGGAAATATCATTATGGTTAATGATATTGTGTGCAGAGCAATAGGTATTGGTTCAGTCCAAATTCATATGCATGATGGTGTCCTCAGAACACTCACTAATGTTCGACATGTTCCACAGCTAAAGAAGAATCTCATATCCTTGGGTACTCTGGATCAGTTGGGCTACAAAGGTTCATTTGAAGGTGGAGTCTTGAAGGTAATTAGAGGTTTCTTGGTAGTAATGATAGGAGTTAAGCAAAATATTCTTTACATTCTACAAGGAACTATAGTTTTTGGTTCTGTAGCTGTATCATCTTTCGATTCATTAGATCAGACCAAATTATGGCATATGCATCTAGGACATATCAATGAAAAAGGGATGGTAATTCTGAGTAAACAGGGTCTTCTTGAAGGCCATCAGACAGTTGATTTGCATTTCTGTAAGCACTGTATATTTGAAAAGCTTAAACAGATTCAGTTTAAAGTTGACTTGGATGGACAAAGGTCCATAGCTAGTTATGTCTTCACTGTAGGCAATTTTGTTGTTAGTTGGAAGGTTATTTTACAACCATCAGTAGCTCTGTCAACTATTGAAGTTGAATATATGGCGTTGACATAAGTGAACAAAAGAAGGCATCTGGTTAAAAGGATTGGTTAATGATCTGGGGTTACAGCAAAACCAAGCAACTGTGTTTTGTGATAGCTTGGGTGCTATCTGCTTGGAAAAAGATTAGGTGTATCATGAGAGGACTAAACACATTGATGTCAGATATCATTTCATTCATAATGAAAGAAGAATCACTGTTGTTCCCATGATCCTATTGGTTGTCATTGTTGTCAACATTTTGTAACATTATGCGGAAGCGGGCAGACGCTGGGTCGAAGATCCGTACTGGGTTGGATAACTTCGTAGAGTGATCTCTTAGAGTGAGCTCGTAGAGGGAGTCTAACCATGTACTTATCAATGTCGAAGATCTAGGTCGAAGACTCGTAGATTACTGGGTCGAAGATCAGATGACTCGAAGGTGTTGGGTCGAAGATCATCAAACTCGAAGGTGCTGGGTCGAACATCATCAGGCCAGCAGGCTCGAAGCACCACTGAAGGTACACAAGGTCATAAACTTGCAGATGCACAGGGTCGAAGATTCGAAGATCGTAGGTGTAGAGCAGTGTCTCGGAGACTCAAAGACTTCTAGGCTCAAAGACTCATCGGGTATCGAGTAGCAGTATTGTGGAGTCGAAGTTCATTGGTTGAAGCTCACAAGGTCAAAGATTCGTTGAGGTGAACAGATGATTAGCCAAGGAAGAGTGTAGTTGTAACTGACGTGAAACTAGAGACTCGGAGAGTTCAAAGGCTTATAGAGTGAGATGTCTGTTGAGCACCGGTTCTAACCTAACTTCGAAGCCAGAGAGCAGAAGAATTGGAAGATCAATTCTCAAGGTTCGAAGATTCAGACTCGAAGATTCATAGCTAAAGACTCGGAGGTAGCTTGAAGTAACAGTGAAGCTACGAGGTATATATATCTATGAGGCTGTGGCTAGTCGAAGATGCAAAACGCATTGAAGACTGCGTTTAAGTAAGTTATCACTCGGGCGGCATCTCTGAGCACGCTAAGTGCTAGGAAACACGTGGACGTCATCCGAGGCTAGCATAACATGTTTCAACGGTGAAGATCAAAAGGTGAAACATGCTTAACCATAGCAGAAGGGTTTCTTACCGAGGTCGACCTATAAAAGCAAGGGATATGCCTTACTTTAAGGCGTGCATCAGAATATCACAGAAGGCAAGAAACGCATCAGCAGTGATATAAGAGAGATGCAGAGTAGTTCGATATACAGAAAGAGAGGAAGATTGAAAGAAAGATAACAGTGAGTTAATCTGTTCTTCTTCCTTATACATTCGACGAATAGAGTGTAAGTTCGGAAAAGGAGTGGTTGAAGGTTAAGCAGTGCAAACAGTTGAATGCGCAGGAGGAAATTATGCTAGACAATTTTTCACAGTGAGTGAGTACTGAAGTAATACTGTTTTGTATTTGCATTTAAAAGAAAAAAGAGAGTTAATCTTGTTGTAACAAGGGCTAGACCCTACTGTACTGAAATCATATAGTGGATTAGGCTCGGTGTAGGTTCATCCTCACCACCGAGGAGTAGATCATTTTGATTGAACCACGTAATCCATGTATCTCTGTCTTTTTCTTCCCATACATACCTGCTGTTAACTGATATTGCATGGGACACTAATATATCATCGCAAACACTAACTACATCTGTAAAATACCTCTGAGTATTACACTACTCTTAAAACTAAAAGGAAATAGTTTTAAGTATACAAATTCATCCCCTCTTTGTATACAAACCCATATACCCATTCGAGCTAGCTTGGATCTTGGGAATATCAATCACTGTGAGGAAAGTCGGCACCAAGGATAGCCCAACTGATATGTTTACTAAACCAGTTCTACTGAGCAAGTTTAAGCATTGTCTTGACTTGCTTAATGTCTACAGTTTGATTTAGCCCGTGGCGGGCTAGTTGCGGCAGATACAGGTTTATCACTATGCTGTTGAGGATTTATTGGATTTTACGTCAAGGTGGAGATTTGTTAGTTGCCGTAAAAGTAAGAATACGAAAAGGAAAGTGAGTCCATATATATATATATATATATATAAAGATGTCAAACTCTTTTTTCTTCTGTACCCTAATACACAGCGCCGTTCTGTATTTTTCCTCTAGTGCCGAACTCTCTCTTCTCCTTGGTAGAAGCTGCGGCGCGACAAAGTCTCCCACGCCCGTGGGATCTAGATTTGTAACATCTAAAGCTATTTGTTTGTCTCCCTCTGGCACATGTGTTTGACGCCTATGGGGAACTGTACCATCTGTGTTGCTTCGACATTCTACAACAATCTGATTTTTAGGGTATTCCGCAATCTGTTCTAGCTATATAGTAATCTGTCTCTCTCCGCCATCTGTTCTATCTTTCTGAACATTTGTAATTTGTGCCATCTGAATATCTGGCAATTTGATAATCTATAATCTGTACTCCTCTTTGATATAGTGAAATTATTCTGCCGTTGCCCGTGGACGTAACTCTATTTTGGGGTGAATCACGCAAATCTGGTGTTCTTGTGTGGTGTGATTTTCTGTTTTCTGTTTCTTTGCTTAATTATTCCTAACAGGTTCATATATTATACAATAATTATAAAAGTAAATAACAAGATATAGAACATATAACATGGAATACTCAATAACACATATATACAGGCGTATAATAAGATGTCAAATTAATGAAAGAACACCAAACAAATTTCATATAAATTCTCTTGTAGTTAAATCATGGCTTGACTCTCTGAAGTATTTTCTCAATGAAGTCTCTAACTATCAACATTTGAATCCATCAGATTAATCACTTGCTAGTGTTTTATTATTTAAAAGGTGGGTAAAATTGAAAATTAAAATTTTTTCTTTTTAGAGTCACCACCAATCAAAAAATAACTATAGTTAAAATACCCACTACCATATGTAGTAAATTAAAAAGGGTAAATACCATTACCTATTAGTTCATTTCAGATGTTATTTCTTTTTAGTTTGGCTCAAGATGTCATTTATTTTAGTTCAACCCTAAATGTCATTTTATTTCAGTTTAGGCCTAGATAACATCCCTTTTCAATCAATCTATCATTTCTTTTTTTATCCTAGATGTCATTTTCAATACAACCTTAAAGGCCACCCTATCTGTTTTCAAAGTCTTCTTGGCCCTAGATGACACCACATTTATCTAATATTTGATCTGGTTCTAGATACCAATTTTGTTCAGGACAGATAAATGCCTACATAAAACACTAACTCAAGGTCAAATTGTAGTTAATGCTTGGGTCAATGTCCTGGATCAAATTCCAACCTTCATTTTCATATTCTTCTCATTTTTAAAGAATTTCCATACACACACAATATATATATATATGTTATAAGGCGTAAACATTAAAAAAATCATTGGTCAATGCTAAATAGTATCAATCAACATCAAAAGTCAACAATCCAGGTGGTAGCAACGTCAACACCTAGTCTGCGGTCCAGCACATGCACCAAAGATGTAAGAATCCCTAAACGACATCATTTTGCCCTCCAGAGCATATTTCATATGTCATCATGACATCCTAACACTGTTTGATTCATAAAACAGTGTCATTTTGATGTAGTGAGAGCCATATTGAAGTTTGAGTTCAGCATTATAATTGTCTTGATCCCAAACAACATCGTTTTAATATCTTAAAAGCCCTACTAAAGTTTAAGTGTAGCACTAGAGATATTGGGATCCCTAAATAGTGTTGTTTTAATGCCTATAGCCTCTTGCATATGTTATCATGACATCCCAGCTTTACTTGACCTAAAATGATGTCATCTTATCCTCTAGATGACCTTGTTGTTGCACTAAGTACCTTATTGACGACATCTTATTTTCCAAAAGTGTTTTGACCTCAAGGTGACATCATTTTATCCTCTAAGCGAGCTTGCCAACATACCAGAGGCCTTTGGTGACATCTACTTATTCTCTGAAAGGATCTTAACCTTGAAACAACATCGTTTTGCCTAAAAAAACCTTGTTGACACACCAGAGTCCCTTGCTTACGTTATCTTATACTCCAAAAGTGTCCTGACCCTAAAATGGCATCATTTTACCCTCCATGCGACCTTACTGACATACCACTAGATCTTGCTGATGTCATCTTAGAAGGATCTTGATCCTAAAACGATATCATTTCACTCTCTAGAGGACCTTGCTGACACATCTAAGTCCCTTGATAGTGTAATCTTATTCTCCAAAAAGTTTTTAACCATGAAATGGTGTTTTATCTTCTAGATGACCTTGTTGGCAGACCATGGGATCGTGTTGATGTCATCTTATCCCCCAAAAAACATCTTGAGCTCAAGATAACATCGTCTTGCACCCCAAAGGCTTTGATCTCTTTTCCAGCCCCACTTTACTCCTAAATGACACCATTTTGTGACCTAAAAGCACTAAACCCATTTTTTTTATTAAATTAGGAGGCACTGGACCCTAGAAATGGTACTATTTTGAAAGCAGAGTACATTAAAGCTCTTCAAATGACACTACTATGCAAACTAAAAGTGTTAGAACATGATAACTTCAAAACTAAAGCCATTGGACCCTAAAATGATGTAGTTTTGATGCTAAGGTAGTTAAAATTTTAAATCAAAGGCATTAGACCCCATGAAACAATACCATTTTGACAATAAGGTACATAAATTTTAAAATCAGAGCCACTAAACCCCATAAATGACACCGTTTGGAAGTTCCTTTACTTAAAAAGTAGAGTCTCTAAACTACTTATACAACATTGTTTGTTAAAAAAGCATTATAGTATAGGTTAACTACCCGTGCCAACCTTGTGAACCTTCTACACATAGAGGCGCAGAGGCACAAAAAGAGGAGCTAGAATGATATACAAGCAAAGATCGAAGTTAACTGATCCATTTTTGGGAAGAATCTCTCTCTCCTTTTCTCATCTTTCTTCCGTTACAAAAGGGAGCTCACCAAATAGAGCTCTCTTCTAGATTGCTGAGCTTACCTCTTATCTAGCCATATGCCTCTCCCCGATTGCCGAGTTTACCTTCTATCTAGCCATTTACCTCTCCTTATTGTCACGACATTATCACCCTGCCATCTCCACTCCGCCTGAGACTAATCCACCCTACAGCGAGCTCGTCCCTCCACCTCTATCTCTAGCCATAAAAAGGCCCAAAAAAAACTATAAAGAGAAAAAAAAGGCCAAGGAAAAAATGGAACCGAAGATAGTGAAAAAACCCTAACGAGAAAGAGAGAGAGAGACACACACACACACACACACACACACAAGAGAGAGAGAGAGAGAGAGAGAGAGAGAGAGAGAGAGAGAGAGAGAGAGAGAGAGAGAGATTGTTGATCGTCAATTTGCAAGTGTACAAATCGTGATAAGTAATAAAGTGGATTTTTAAGTTCGGATTATCGTACCCAAGGGAAGGATGTAGAATTTGGAAATTTTAACTAGCTTATAAAGAGATTTTTGATTGAAAATAAATAAAAACAGAGTTGAATTTAAAACAGGTTGATTGAATGGTTGTGAGAAATGAAAATGAGCTTGTTCGAGTAGAGATAAGTTCAATTGATAAAGGTGATTGGAGTTAAGATTTCATTTGATGTATTTTTCCCAAGAATATGCCTTAGTTCAATCTAATTCTTTCCTTGTGACAATATTTAATACTCAACCTCTAATGCATGAATTAGCCTTTTTTAAGTGCCATAATTCGTGTGTGCACCCTAGCATGGGGGACGGGTAACCCTTTAAGATTTGGGTTGTTTAGTCTAGAGCTAGCAGCACACCCACTCTTAACTAGGTATCCTAGATTTTACACTAGCTTTCACAAATTATGCAACCCCTAGTTTGATTATCTTGGAATTTCCAGTAATTATGCTTCATTTTTCAATCCTTCACATAAGTATCTAATATGATAAAATGAAGTGATCAAGTCCATTTTATATTTTAACCCAAGATAGTCAATAAACATTCACAAGGTGAAAAAGATTAAACTAAAATATTGCAAATTAATTCATTACATCAAACTCCATCCTAACCCCAATCAAGGGTTTTTAAGCTTCCATAATATGTTTGAAAACAAAAGAATTATGTTGGATCAAGCCCAGAATTTGGATAATGCTGATAAAGCCCTCTGCAATTTGATCTGAGACCTTTGTTGTTTTACCTTAAGTCATTGCAGAAGATATGACCTTCATCCGGATCTACACTCGTGTGAGCAAAGCTAAGAACGGGATACATAATCCTGATCTAGGTGAGAATGAGTGTCGTCAAACACTTGGTATATAACCAAGTCCTTGCCTCATACGGAATAAGGGTCATTTGTGCGGACTAAGAACCTAAAAGCTACGGACTAAGAAATCCACACTTAATACTTCAATGGACTAAGTCTAAAAGATGTGGAGTAAGAATCTTAGTCTACAAAGTCGCACGGAATGAGAGAGTCAACGCGGAGTTAAAAAGATAAGTCTTCCACTCAACCGGACTAAAGTACGGAAGACACGGAGTAAGGAATCCGAGTCTTTCATATATGCGGAGTAAGGAAGTACTTCTACGGAATAAGGACATAAGTCTTTATTAGATGTGGAGTAAGAAAACTAGATGCGGAGTAAGGAAACTAGATGCGGAGTAAGGAATCCGAACCACTCACTCATGCGGAGTAAGGACATGCTAATACGGAGTAAGCCATCTGTTCCTTTAACTCATGCGAAGTAAGGAAGCGCAGATGCGGAGTAAGCACTCCGACCTTCTCTTTCATACGGAGTAAGGAAGCGCTTACACGGTGTTGGATCAAACCCAGAATTTGGATGATGCGTATCAAACCCTATATAATTTGATTTGAGATGTTCCATGTTTATTCTTAGTCTGTGCAGAAGATAAAACTTTAATCCGGACCTACTCTTGTAAGGACAAAGCTAAGGACAGGATACATAATCCTGATCCGGATCATCGTGAGCGTCGTTATTCACTTGGTACATAACCAAGTTATCATCCTGAGTAAGGATTCTTCGTGCGGAGAAATTACTTGACAAAACGACCAAGGAACCCGCGTCTAATTAGACCATGTCAAGTGTTACGGAGTAAGAGAGACTTGTTGCGGAGAATGGATCCAAGTTGTCACTCCACCTGACCAAGGAAATAAAGACACGGACTGTGAAATCCGCGTCTGTCACTGATGCGGAGTAAGGACAACTGTTGCGAAGTGAGGGAAACTAATACGGCGTAAGGAATCCGAACCAAGCACTGATGCAAAGTAAGCATTCCGTACATACTCTATGTGGAGTAAGGAAGCGCTGATGTTGAATCAGCTATCCGAGTCTTTACTTCATGCGAAGGAAGCACTTGCACGGAACAAGGATTCCAGGACTGTACTGATACGGAGTAAGCAACTACTGACACGGAGTAAGGATCCGAACTTCATTGATACGGAGTAAGGAACCTTACTACTGACTAAGAAGACGTTACTTCACCTTTTCCAAGCCGTATTTAATGGTTAGCTCGCTGTGTCCCGATGAAAGACAAACTCATTGAAGATCTAAACTGTTTTACACGTGGAACACTCAAAGATGTGGACGCAGTCTCAAATGCAATTGGAATCAAGCAAAGTAATTCATTACACTTATGCTTCCAATATTTCGAACTCCACATCCGTAGCAGTTAAAGCAGAAGTATTTTCCGAGAGAACTTAATGTTACACAGTGCTCGGGATATACAGTTCCAAGATAGATTCATAGGAATGTCTATAAATACAAAACTGTGTATATTCATAAAAAATGTTGAGGAAGGCTGTTGTACAAGAGCTCATAGAGATTATCAACGCCAGTGTGTGTAACTGAGTGCTATTGTAATCAGCTGTAATTGCTGCTTATTTTGTTGTAATTATCATCAGATAATAAAGCAAAATACTTCAACTATCTGGTTATCTTCTGCACTGTTTTTACATCTTTTAACCAGATTGTGTTGTACCTGTAAGAGGAAAAGAGTTTCGATTTGAGCCTATTCACCCCCCTCTAGGCTTCTAGGGACCAACAAGTGGTATCAGAGCAAGTTCTATTTGTTCCAAGTAGATATCCCACTCTTTCACTTTTACCAATGGCTGAAGAAAGCAGCATGCTATTCAACACTCACCTTAACTCCGGAGGAGCACAAGAGCCCCTTCCAAATCGAAGCAGCAGTGAAAATGTTGATCCACCTCAACCTGCTGCTGCCGCTGCTCCACAACCACGGAGTTCTGGCTTCACTCTGACAAAGCCACCCAAATTCACACCAGAGCTTTTCTCCCAGTAGAAAGCTCGCATGAGAGTGTTCATGGTCTTCCATGATCATCTCATGTGGCCATGTCTTCATCAGGAGATACCCACTCCGATGACTATCGGAGAACATGGAGTTAGAAGACCAAAGACTGATGCCGAACTCACCAATGATGAAAGAGCCTGGCAATGTGCCAATGAAAAGGCTCTGGCATATGTTACATCGTCTTTGGATTCCGAAGCTTTCACGGACGTCCAGGGCTGCACGACAGCAAAAGCTGTTTGGGATAAATTGACAATCCTCTATGAGGGAAGTCAGTCCCAAATGCGGAACGTTATCTATACTCTCAGGCAGAATTTTGAGAGTTTCAATCACAAACCGGGCGAATCACTCGAGAGCATCTATCGGTGATTCGACAAGCTCATCCTTGAGCTGAAAACTATCAATGAGCATTATTCTCAATCTCAGATCAATGACAAGTTCTTTCGCTCCTTACCGGATCGCTACTACTCCAAACAACTCCAGATGCAAGCCGACAAGAACTAGCAGTATGTTCCCCTTGAAGAACTATATGGAGAGCTGCGGACTCATGAAGTCAGGTCTAAATACTCTGACCGGGACGAGAAAATAGCTCAGAAAGAAAAGGGGGTAGCTCTCAAAGCTATGGAATGTCTCAGCATACTGAGGAATGATGATATGGACGAGTCCGAGAATTCTGACTCTGACGAGGAGGAGGAAATAGCTCTCCTTGTAAAATCCTTTGAGCGATTCCTACGGAAAAGCAAAAAAGGATTCAGGAGACACTCCTCCTCATCTTTCCGTAGGAAGGAGCAACCAGAGTCTAGTTCTCAGGAATGCTACAACTATGGAAAAACCGGTCACTGGGCCAAGGATTGTAAATCCAAATCTAAAGTGGTCGAGAAAAGTGACATGGTAACTCCTCGCCGCTCCACCTCAGACAACAGCAAGAACAAGAGGAAGGCATTCGTCACAAAATATGTCAGTGGCTCAGAAGAAGAGGAGGAATCCTCGGATGATGAGCCAACTTCTAAACCGAACGTCTGCCTCATGGCAAATACTGAGGTACCTTCAATCTCTGAGCTCATGAGTAAATTAGAATATTTTATTACTGAACGTGATCATGAAAAGAATGAGAGACTAATAATTACTCAAATGTACAAAGATATGAAAAGTCAGAATAAACGTCTTGAATTTACTATTACTAGACTTGAAAAAGACATAGCTGACTTCAGAGCAGGAAAAGAGGCTCGGTATCATGATCTAAGAGCTGAAAACCATATGCTAAATACCAACATATCAGGCCGAAAAGTTATTGTGAAAAGACTCGAGAATGAACTTGAACAGGAAAAGGAAATAAATCGTAAGTGGCTAAAATCCGGGGAAATAGCCTCTACATTTAGGACTGATCCGGATAACATTCGAGTCAAACCTGGCCTAGGCTCTGAACCATCAACTTCCAATGCTCAAGCTACTGAGTGTCCTCCGGACTTCACTCCGAAACTAACCAACTTATATCCTGTTAGTACATTTAAACCATTGGATGGTTTCATTTTAGGTGGCACCATAGTTTATGACTGTGGAAGAGAGGCTGTTACTGCTGTTCCCGAAGCAGTAGCACCCGTACTTAACAATGAAGGGAAGGCTGCTACAGTTCAAGCCAAAACTGTAGCACCCAAAAAGAAAGGAAAGGCAAAGGCTGACGCATCTAGGGCCATAGGGAACAGAGTAGAAAGTCTGTAAAATCTAAGAGACTTGTATCCCTTGTTTGTACTCCGCATTATAGTGTATGTTCCATCTGTAGGGAAATAGGTCATTATCACTATGATTGCTGGAGTTTATCTGATAACTAGCTTTGTAATCAAGTTCGTATCAATAAAGATCAGTTCAATAAAAAGGGTTCTTCGAGCAAAACAAAATCTAGATCTCAAAGGAGTGTCTCTCCCAAGAAAACCCAAGTAAAAGAAGCAGCTGAAACTAACAAATTAAAGTCAACCTGGAAAGCTAAAAGTCCTAGCAAAGTTATATCCGGAACTGTTGACACTAATACTGTTCTTTCTAACCGCCCGAAACAAGTTTGGGCACCAAAATTATAAATTGTTGTGTTTCAGGAGCATTTCTGGAATGCATTGCTGGATCACTTGAAGTTAAAGATCAATCAAAGCAAGTGGATCCTCGATAGTGGATGCTCCGGACATATGACGGGTGATCAAACTCTACTTGTTGAAGTTAATGACAAACGAGGTCCATCCGTTTCATATGGTGACAAGAGCAAAGGTAAGACTGTCGGGTATGGCACTTTAACCAACGGCTGTGTATCAATCACTAGAGTTGCACTAGTCGAAGGTTTGAAGCATAATTTGCAAAGTATCAATAATTTATGTAACAAAGGATTTACTGTTTCCTTTATGCCCAACACCTGTACAGTAAGGGAAAACTTATCCGGAGATTTTAAGTTATCCGGATCAAGAGATGGGGACATATACTCTAAGGTCTTAAGAAATAATTCTTCTGACCCTGTATGCTTCCTCACTACAGCATCAGATGAAGATAGTTCGCTATGGCACAAGCGATGCGCACATTTAAACTTTAAGACCTTATCTAAGTTAGCATCACTTGATCTTATCACTGGTCTACCTAAACACAAATACTCCAGAGACACTCTCTGTCGAGAATGTCGAGAATGCCAACTTGGCAAACAGACCAAACATAGCTTTAAGAGCAAATCAATTAATTCAATAACTGCTACTCTACAACTTCTTCATATGGACCTCTGTGGTCCCATTTCTATTCCTTCACTCGCTGGTGCGAGATATACCCTTGTGGTTATCGATGATTTCACCAGGTACACATGGGTGATGTTCTTGAAATCTAAGGATCAAACTTTTGAGCATCTTGTAGATCTTTTCAACTAGATAAGCAACTCACAAGGACTGAGCATTAAATGCATCAGGAGTGATCATGGTACAGAATTTGATTTTTCGGATATGAGGTCATATTGTTTTGAAACAGGGCATTCAGCATGACTTTTCTGCGCCCAGAACTCCACAACAAAATGGGGTAGCTGAGCGCAAGAATCGGACTTTAGTCGAGGCTGGCAGATCTATGTTAGCAGGGGCAAAGCTTCCTTTCAGTCTATAAGCTGAAGCTGTGTCCACTGCCTGCTATGTTCAGAACAGAACTCTAATAAATAAATCTACCATGAAAACTCCCTATGAGATGTGGAGAGGACGAAAGCCTTCAATTTCACATTTCAGAGCGTTTGGGTGTACTTGCTATATATTGAACAACGGCAAAGAACCCTGGAATAAATTTGAACCAAAATCTGATGATGGGATTTTTGTCAGGTACTCATTACATAGCAAGGCTTATCGGGTCTTCAATAGAAAACTTTTTAAAGTTGAAGAATCTATCCATGTGACCTTTGATGAAGCTAACCTGGATTGGTCAAAAGTTGGCCCTTCAAGTTCAAACGTGCAGGATCAGGATGACAACATCGACTATTCAAAGTTTATGAATGTTCCTGTTACACTTACTGACCAACCACGTGGCACCAGTGAAGCACAAAGAAATGATATGGATGATGCTACGGATGAATCGGACTATGGACATCCATTAAACTCCGCACATACTCCTACGGATATCCAAAATTCCGGAGTACCTTCAAGTCCCTCCGGACTAGTTAACATTGAAAGCAACAGTGTCGAAGAACCACCTAGTTCTTCTGAACCTGCTAATACGGAAACATCTAGTCCGGAAGAAGCTCAACCAGCGAATGTACCTGAACCACCTAATCTGGTGGAGCTTCAAATTATTCAAGATCAACCATCACATGCACAGAATTACAGGTGCACTCGACACCACCCTTCAGAACAAGTGATTGGTGATCCTACTGTTGGTTTAAGAACAAGAGCAGCCACCTCCAACATTTGTCTTTACTCATGTTTTCTATCTCAAATAGAACCAAAGGTGGTAGATGAAGCTCTTCAGGATTCGAACTGGATAGAAGCCATGCAAGAAGAGCTAAATCAATTTAAGTGAAATGATGTGTGGACTCTGGTGCCAAGGCCTAAGTCTCAGCAAGTCATTGGAGTTAAATGGGTGTTTCAGAACAAGCTTGATACGGATGGAATAGTAATTCGGAACAAAGCTAGACTGGTTGCCAAAGGATATTGTCAAGAAGAAGGAATAGACTATGACGAGATCTTTGCTCCGGTAGCAAGACTTGAGGCAATCAGAATGTTTCTGGCGTATGCTTCACAAGAAAACTTCATAGTTTATCAAATGGACGTCAAAAGTGCATTTCTGAATGGAGATCTTCAAGAGGAGGTGTACGTTGAACAACCTCCCGATTTCATTGAACCTAAGGCAGGACATCTAGTCTACAAGCTTCAAAAAACTTTGTATTGTTTGAAGCAAGCTCCAAGAGCTTGGTACGACACACTATCAGAATTCCTACTTGCTCACAACTTCCAAAAAGGGAAGATAGACACCACTTTATTCCAACGACAAGAGAAAGGACATACTCTGATTGTACAGATATATGTGGATGATATCATTTTCAGATCATCAAATCCAAAACTTTGTGAAGAGTTTGCAAAGTTGATGACTGGCAAGTTTGAGATGAGTATAATGGGAGAACTGTCCTACTTCCTTGGAATAGAAGTCAAACAATTGAAGGAAGGGATCTTCATCAACCAAGCTAAGTACACACGTGACTTAATTAAGAAGTTTGGTATGGAAGGTTCATCTCCCGTCAAGACTCCAATGCCAGTCAGTGCCAAGTTAGACCCTGATGTGGACGGCAAATCAGTAAATGTGACTGAATACAGAGGGATGATAGGATCCTTGTTGTATCTTACAGCAAGTCGCCCGGACATTATGTTTGCAACCTGCATCTGTGCAAGATATCAGGCGAATCCCAAAGAGTCACATATGCTTCATGTCAAACGAATATTAAGGTATCTTAAAGGGACTGTGAATTTGGGACTCTGGTACCCAAAGGAGTCCAACTTCACCTTATCCGGATATTCTGATGCTGATTTTGCTGGGTGTCGCATCGACAGGAAAAGCACAAGTGGTACGTGTCAGTTTCTTGGAAATAGATTAATTTCATGGTTCAGTAAGAAGCAGAATTCCGTATCAACCTCTACTGCTGAGGCGGAATATATAGCTGTTGGGAGTTGCTGCGCACAGCTACTCCGGATGCAAAGTCAACTTACTAACTACGGTTTCAACATGACATCTATTCTACTCTACTGTGACAACACCAGCACAATTGCTATTAGCAACAATCCTGTCATGCACCCAAAGGCGAAGCACATTGAGGACAGGTATCACTTCATTCGCGACCATGTTCTTAGAAAGCATATATCTCTGGAACATGTTGCTACTGAAGATCAATTGGCAGACATACTTACAAAGCCCCTACCCGATGCAAGGTTCTCTGAATTACTCTTCTGATTAGGTATGCTTGACTTTTCTGCATAGCTTACATTTAAATTACTTAACAGTATATCTTCTTTCAGAACATGCATTATGCTTTTATTGAAAGTAATATATTCATACCGAACTTAATTTTGATCATACTTACTACTTAACGTGTCCTATGCGTCTCATAAATATCAAAGTTCTTTAATGGGAGGATGCTTACATTTCCCGACTAAAGTCGTTTAAGCCAACATGATTAAAACTTATATGAATAATCTCTTTAGGATTTCATGATCTTGATTCTCATTCTCCACAACATGACAAATGCCGGTTCATTTAGATTGCTCTATTATCATGTATAGTTGAAGAAATGAAATGGGTTAGCTCGGAATGGCTGGTGGATGTATATGCAGTCGCAGTCTGATCAGCTTCTGAAGTGTAGTTTCCTAAAAGGGTAAACAGCGCTAACTTTCTCTAAGCAGGAAATGTTAACCGAAAGGATCGCACGATCTACGGGGGAGAAAATGCTTCATTGATCAATCTAGTAATACCCCTCGTATATGTCTCATGACCTCTTTCCTGGCTGTCTATCTGAGGGGGAGTCTTTCACTAAGAGGATCGCATGATCTAAGGGGGAGCAAAAGCCTCATTTATTACCTCTGTAATGACCCCTTTTATGTCTCGGATGCTCCTTCCTCTAAACTTTCACTTCCGGATCTGACTGGACATGCAATGATGAATCAGAATTGTGGCATGGCTGGATGTTTTTCTTTCCTCAACCGTGCATTTTAATCGGACAATCATCTGCCTGCTTTAGACATGTGTTCATATCCCCAGTTTCACACATGAATCCTAACTTGGGAAAATCATATGATTTTAAATTTATCTTAGCTATCACTATCAGTATGAAGGTTTCGCTATGTTGACCTACTTGTACTTATGTGTTTATCAGATGTCATATGCATTTTCTTCAGTAATTTGAACATAAATCACATGTATGTGTCTTGTTACTGTTCTTACATATGCATAAGTTCTGTCTCTTTTTAGTTCGGATTATTATGTTCTCGCTTAGACTAATTGATCCATATCCGTACTAATTCAACCTGTTAGTCTTCTATTTCTTAGTCTATTTTTCAAGCTACAGGTTCAGATTCTCTTTGCACTTCATTGCTCTATCTTGTTTTGATGTCTCGGAGTTGAAGTGTTGTGGTACTTCTTACTCCTTTATCAGCACTCAGCTTCTACGGACTCAGTTTATCTATCATCCGGATGTTCTTCTTTTTATGAACTTTTCTCCTCTAGATGAAAGTCGGTTTAATTCCTCCTGACTCTTGGAATTCTCAACTCGCGATAACCAAGTAATTATATTACATCGCGTATTTCTGAGGAGGGATAATGATGGTCCATTAAATGCACGTCTCGAGCCCGACAATTATCTTTTCAAAAATCTGGAAGTATGCATACAACTGTCATTTTTGAATAGTTAGCACGGCCGCCACATCATCAGTCTATTTGATGGTGCTAATACATCAAGTCTAATGACATCGGATAGTCAGGCGGATCACTGCTCATCTCGCTTAAACCTGAGACCCGCTTGTTTCCATAGGAAAGGTCCTATTTATAATGCACTATCATGTGACGCACGAGGCTATCACTCCTAATTCTCAAAACCCTAAATCCTCGTTGCTTCTTCCAACTCCGAAGACCTCATCTCCTTTTCTTCCAATCCTCCATATTTCAATGGCAGCCCAAGCTCTCTACGGCGTTGTTCCTGGCCATTTGGTAGACTATTCCGGAATCTCTGATCCTCCAGCCTGGCTCGAAGAGGTTCAGTAGCTCCTCGATTCCAACAACCTCCTCGCCCTAGTCTCTACCCCGGTCGATCTCCTCGTCTCTGACATCCTTGCCTTCTATCAGCATGTCAACTCTAGTGATGAGTCTATCATCTCAGTGGTCCAAGGGAAAACTATCAAGATCACCCCTTAGGTGATCTGTGACGCCTTCCATCTTCCTAAGGGCAACAACTTCAGGCCAAGCGCTCTAGCCATGGCTGCGTCCATGGGCTGTCCCAACAAAGTAAAGGAGTACAAGTTGAAGTCTTTTCAGGGCCCCCATCGCTGTGTGGCCATTATACTGAGCCGGTGTCTACTGGATCGCTCCACAGCTTTAGACTCCATCCCGTATGATCTGCTACTAGCAATGTACGTGATTTTTGAGTCACTGCCACTTGATTGGGGCGTTTTCCTGTTCTGAGTGCTGCGAAATGGGAAATGGAATTCGTCTTTTGGGCAGATTCTGTCTCAAATTTTCTGACACCTTCACCCCGCGCACTTCCAGGACGAACTGGTGATTCCCTTCCCAGCAAACTTTTATTTCCGCCATCTTACTTCAGACGGGACACTCACCGTTCGCCGCCCTCCAGTCTCACGTGCTCTTGTTGCTATGTCGGAGCAGCAAGCTAGTTCTGTTGGTGACCCAGCTGCGAGCTTAGGTCATGAAGTTAGCTCTGCTCCCCGGTCCTTTCAGTCCCGCATCAGGTCTGTTGCCGCTCCGGCACGGTCCTGCAGTTCGCTGCACAGCGTTCGCGCTGACCCGTCTACTGCTGTAGGGCCCTCTCAGCCGCACCTCCATGAGGCTATCTTATCAGCCTCTCCTGTTGCTGGTCCTGCTTCTCCTCAAGCTGCTGCTGATGCTGCTGCTGACGCTCCCGCACCCATCTCTCCGGTCACAGCAGCCGTTGCTGCTGTTCTACCCGAAATCCCTATCTCTCCTACGGAAGCTTCTCCAGCTCACTCTCCAGTCCCCAAGGACTATATCGACAATCTCTCCACCGACCTCCTTACTCACTGCTGGCTGCGCTTCAGCCTCGCCCATACTGCAGACATCCCAGAACCTACCCTCCGGGTGTATTACACTCAACACACCCAAACCCCGGAGGATATGATTACTTGGAACTGTGCTCACGGCTTTTTGACGCCGTCCATGCTTCAAGCTCTCATTCCTGCTGCTGCCTCATCCGGACCTGCCCACGACGCACGGACTCCCATCCCTGCTGAGGCTGGTCTCTCCTATCCCGCGGATATCCCTACTATTGACCTTTCCGGTCAAAGTGGCTCTGTCGCCCCTACCGCTGCACCACCATTGTACTCTCCGGCTGTCGCCGACTCTGCCCTACACACACCGGCTCCTTTTCATGCGGGTGAGTCCTTTAAGGCTCCTGCCTTTGGCCTTGGACGCGCCTCTTTTGCAACGATTCTGTCCGAAGCCGCCTTCTCTGCCCAACTTGATCGACTTGCGGAGGACAATCGTCTTTAGACCCAGGCCATCGCTGATCGGGTCAAGGCCAATGGCGCCGAGATCCTTTCAGCTATCTCCTTCTCCTCTCTCTCCACGGATCATAAGCTCGAGATGATTGCCATCTCTCTTAAGGGGCTGTCTTCTTCCGTCATGAACTTAACCCAAGTCGTGGCTCGTCCCTCCCGCTCTCGTCGATATGCCAAACTGGGGGAGAAGTTATCTGATCCTTCCAATTCTTCTGGCGATGCTTCTCGCAAACGGTCTGCACTTGCTCTTCCTCCGGGCCTCCCGGTGCTTAAACGCCGCCGCTTCTCTTCTGGCCAGACCAGCTCTCCTAATGCTGCTGCTCCTATTGCTGTTCCATGTGGCACTATCACCTTCCTCCCATCATACGTGGAATTTTATCTGGATGATGTTGATAGGAGCATTCTTGCTGCTGCAAAGGTCTATGCCTCCTTAACCGCCAAGCAGAGATGTGTGTCTGTCTTTCCCCCTTCGAACCTAACAACATCCGAACCTTGCTGTCTGAGGAGGGACAATTCTCCACTGACGACATTGATAACTACGCCCTGGCAATAAAAATGGAAATAAGGTTGTTCCCCTCTTTACTTGAGGAAGGCCATGATTTTGACATTCTACCTTGTTGGGTTAAGGACTAGTTTCCTCCTATGGACAACATTCATTCCTACATCAATGGTACAACTGAAAACAGCAGACCCTGGAGAACTCTGTCTACCGTCTTCATCCCTTACTGGGTCAACTCCCCACATTTCATGCTGAATGTATTTCTGATCAAAGAGAAGAGAATCATACTTATTGATTCTCATCCGCTTGATGACCGCCAGATTAGAAGAAATCAAATGAGAAGCCTCATTTGAACTTTGTCTGATGCAATCAGACGAGTACTCTTTACGAAGATTTGGATCTACCTCCTCTTGGTCAAGATGAAGTACTTACATGGACGATCCGGAACCAGAAGAATGTGCCTCAGCAGCCCGATGGAAACAGCTGTGGAGCCTTCATCTGCTTCTTCCTGAAATCAGTTATTACATTTGATGACAACTGAAACAATATCATCAAATTCACCAGTAAGCAGACGATGAAGCTACGAGAGCATGCAGCAAGAATGATCTTTAAATATAGTAAGCCATATGTACTATAAGTTTCATCTATACTAAGGCTTAATGTATTCTTGTTGACATATTAGTGGAAATGTTTTTGCTTATCTTTAACTCTGTGTATTTCTTGCTGCCTAATCGGATCAGATTACAAAGGGTTTGGCATATCCATATTGGGGGAGATTGTTGGATCAAACCCAGAATTTGGATGATGCGTATCAAACCCTATGTAATTTGATTTGAGATGTTCCATGTTTATTCTTAGTCTGTGCAGAAGATAAAACTTTAATCTAGACCTACTCTTGTAAGGACAAAGCTAAGGACAGGATACATAATCCTGATCCGGATCATCGTGAGTGTCGTCATTCATTTGGTACATAACCAAGTTATCATCCTGAGTAAGGATTCTTCGTGCGGAGAAATTACTTGACAAAACAACCAAGGAACCCACGTCTAATTAGACCATGTCAAGTGTTGCGGAGTAAGAGAGACTTGTTGCGGAGAACGGATCAAAGTTGTCGCTCCACCTGACCAAGGAAATAAAGACACGGATTGTGAAATCTGCGTCTGTCACCGATGCGGAGTAAGGACAACTGTTGCGGAGTGAGGCAAACTAATACGATGTAAGGAATCCAAACCAAGCACTGATACGGAGTAAGCATTTCGTACCTACTCTATGCGGAGTAAGGAAGCACTGATGTGGAATCAGCTATCCGAGTCTTTACTTCATGCGAAGGAAGCGCTTGCACGGAACAAGGATTCCAGGACTGTACTGATACGGAGTAGGCAACTACTGACACGGAGTAAGGATCCAAACTTCATTGATACGGAGTAAGGAACCTTACTACTGACTAAGAAGACGCTGCTTCACCTTTTCCAAGCCGCAATTAATGGTCAGCTCGCTGTGTCCTGATGAAAGACAAACTCATTGAAGATCTAAACTGTCTTACACGTGGAACACTCAGAGATGTGGACGCAGTCTCAAATGCAATTGGAATCAAGCAACGTAATTCATTACACTTATGCTTCTAATATTTCGAACTCCACATCCGTAGCAGTTAAAGCAGAAGTATTTTCCGAGAAGAACTTAATGTTACACAGTGCTCGGGATATACAGTTCCAAGATAGATTCATAGGAATGTCTATAAATACAAAACTGTGTATATTCATAAAAAGTGTTGAGGAAGGCTGTTGTACAAGAGCTCATAGAGATTATCAATGCCAGTGTGTGTAACTGAGTGCTATTGTAATCAACTGTAATTGCTGCTTATTTTGTTGTAATTATCATCAGATAATAAAGCAAAATACTTCCACTATCTGGTTATCTTCTGCACTATTTTTACATCTTTTAACCAGATTGTGCTGTACCTGTAAGAGGAAAAGAGTTTCGATTTGAGCCTATTCACCCCCCTCAAGGATTCTAGGGACCAACAAGTGGTATCAGAGCAAGTTCTATTTGTTCCGAGTAGAGATCCCACTCTTTCACTCTTACCAATGGCCGAAGAAAGCAGCATGCTATTCAACACTCGCCTTAACTCCGGAGGAGCATAAGAGCCCCTTCCAAATCGAAGCAGCAGTGAAAATGTTGATCCACCTTAACCTACTGCTGCCGCTGCTCCACAACCACGGAGTTCTGGCTTCACTCTGACAAAGTCACCCAAATTCACACCAGAGCTTTTCTCCCAGTGGAAAGCTCGCATGAGAATGTTCATGGTCTGCCATGATCATCTCATGTGGCCATGTCTTCATCAGGAAATACCTACTCCGATGACTATCGGAGAACATGGAGTTAGAAGACCAAAGACTGATGCCGAACTCACCAATGATGAAAGAGCCTGGCAGTGTGCCAATAAAAAGGCTCTGGCATATGTTACATCGTCTTTGGATTCCGAAGCTTTCACGGACGTCCAGGGCTGCACGACAGCAAAAGCTGTCTGGGATAAATTGACAATCCTCTATGAGGGAGGTCAGTCCCAAATGCGGAACGTTATCTATACTCTCAGGCAGAATTTTGAGAGTTTCAATCACAAACCGGGCGAATCACTCGAGAGCATCTATCGGAGATTCGGCAAGCTTATCCTTGAGCTAAAAACTATCAATGAGCATTATTCTCAATCTCATATCAATGACAAGTTCTTTCACTCCTTGCCGGATCGCTACTACTCCAAACAACTCCAGATGGAAGCTGACAAGAACTAGTAGTATGTTCCCCTTGAAGAACTATATGGAGAGCTGCGGACTCACGAAGTCAGATTTAAATACTCTGACCGGGACGAGAAAATAGCTCGGAAAGAAAAGGGGGTAGCTCTCAAAGCTATGGAATGTCTTAGCATACTGAGGAATGATGATACGGATGAGTCCGAGAATTCTAACTCTGATGAGGAGGAAATAGCTCTCTTTGTAAAATCCTTTGAGCGATTCCTACGGAAAAGCAGAAAAGGATTCAGGAGACGCTCCTCATCATCTTTCCGTACGAAGGAGCGACCAGAGTCTAGTTCTTAGGAATGCTACAACTGTGGGAAAACCGGTCACTGGGCCAAGGACTACAAATCCAAATCTAAAGTGGCCGAGAAAAGTGCAAGGTAACTCCTCGCCGCTCCACCTCAGACAACAGCAAGAATAAGAGGAAGGCGTTCATCACAAAATATGTCGGTGGCTCGGAAGAAGAGGAGGAATCCTCGGATGATGAGCCAACTTCTAAACCGAACGCCTGCCTCATGGCAAATACTGAGGTACCTTTAATCTCTTAGCTCATGAGTAAATTAGAATCTCTTATTACTGAACGTGATCATGAAATGAATGAGAGACTAATAATTACTCAAATGTACAAAGATATGGAAAGTTAGAATAAACGTCTTGAATTTACTATTACTAGACTTGAAAAAGACATAGCTGACTTCAGAGGAAAAGAGGCTTGGTATCATGATCTAAGAGCTGAAAACCATCTGCTAAATGCCAACCTATCAGGCCTAAAAGTTATTGTGAAAATACTCGAAAATGAATTTGAACAGGAAAAGGAAATAAATTATAAGTGGCTAAAATCTGGGGAAAGAGCCTCTACATTTAGGACTGATCCGGATAACATTCGAGTCAAACCTGGCCTAGGCTCCGAACTATCAACTTCCAATGCTCAAGCCACTGAGTGTCCTCCGAACTTCACTCCGAAACTAACCAACTTATATCCTGTCAGTACATCTAAACCGTTGGATGGTTTCATTTCAGGTGGCACCATAGTTTATGACTGTGGAAGAGAGGCTGTTACTGCTGTTCCCGAAGCAGTAACACCTGTACTTAACGATGAAGGGAAGGCTGCTGCAGTTCAAGCCAAACCTGTAGCACCCAAAAAGAAAGGAAAGGCAAAGGCTGACGCATCTAGGGCCAAGAGCGCGTCAACCAAACGCAATAGACTAGGCCATGGGGAACAGAGTAGAAAGTCTGTAAAATCTAAGAGACCTGTATCCCCTGTTTGTACTCCGCATTATAGTGTATGTTCCATCTGTAGGGAAATAGGTCATTATCACTATGATTGCTGGAGTTTATCTAATAACTGGCTTTGTAATCAAGTTCGTATCAATAAAGATCAGTTCAATAAAAAGGGTTCTTCGAGCAAAACAAAATCTAGATCTCAAAGGAGTGTCTCTCCCAAGAAAGCCCAAGTAAAAGAAGCAGTTGAAACTAACAAATTAAAGTCAACCTGGAAAGCTAAAAGTCCTAGCAAAGTTAAATCCGGAACTGTTGACACTAATGCTATTCTTTCTAACCGCCTGAAACAAGTTTGGGCACCAAAAGTGTAAATTGTTGTCTTTCAGGAGCATCTCTGGAATGCATTGCCGGATCACTTGAAGTTAAAGATCAATCAAAGCAAGTGGATCCTTGATAGTGGATGCTCCGGACATATGACGGGTGATCAGACTCTGCTTGTTAAAGTTAATGACAAACGAGGTCCATCCGTTTCATATGAGGACAACAGCAAAGGTAAGACTGTCGGGTATGGCACTTTAACCAATGACTGTGTATCAATCACTAGAGTTGCACTAGTCGAAGGTTTGAAGCATAATTTGCTAAGTGTCAGTAATTTATGCGACAAAGGATTTACTGTTTCCTTTATGTCCAACACCTGTACAGTAAGGGAAAACTTTTCCGGAGATGTTAAGTTATCCGGATCAAGAGATGGGGACATATACTCTAAGGTCTTAAGAAATAATTCTTCTGACCCTGTATGCTTCCTCACTACAACATCAGATGAAGATAGTTGGCTATGGCACATGTGATGCGCACATTTAAACTTTAAGACCTTGTCTAAGTTAGCATCACTTGATCTTATCACTGGTCTACCTAAACACAAATACTCCAGTGACACTCTGTCGAGAATGCCAACTTGGCAAACAAACCAAACACAGCTTTAAGAGAAAATCAGTTAATTCAATAACTGCTCCTCTACAACTTCTTCATATGGACCTCTGTGGTCCCATTTCTGTTCCTTCACTTGATGGTGCGAGATATACCCTTGTGGTTATCGATGATTTCAACAGGTACACATGGGTGATGTTCCTGAAATCTAAGGATCAAACTTTTGAGCATCTTGTAGATCTTTTCAACTGGATAAGCAACTCACAAGGACTGAGCATTAAATGCATCAGGAGTGATCATGGTACAGAATTTGATTTTTTGGATATGAGGTCATATTGTTTTGAACAGGGCATTCAGCATGACTTCTCTGCGCCAGAACTCCACAACAAAATGGGATAGCTTAGCGCAAGAATCGGACTTTAGTCGAGGCTGGCAGATCTATGTTAGCAGGGGCAAAGCTTCCTTTCAGTCTATAAGCTAAAGCTGTGTCCACTGCCTGCTATGTTTAGAACAGAACTCTAATAAATAAATTTACCATGAAAGCACCCTATGAGATGTGGAGAGGACGAAAGCCTTCAATTTCACATTTCAGAGCTTTTGGGTGTACTTGCTATATATTAAACAATGGCAAAGAACCCCAGAATAAATTTGAACCAAAATCTGATGATGGGATTTTTGTCGGGTACTCATTACATAGCAAGGCTTATCGGGTCTTCAATAGAAAACTTTTTAAAGTTGAAGAATCTATCCATGTGACCTTTGATGAAGCTAACCTGGATTGGTCAAAAGTTGGCCCTTCAAGTTCAAATGTACAGGATCAGGATGACAACATCGACTATTCAAAGTTTATGAATGTTCCTGCTACACATACTGACCAACCACGTGGCACTAGTGAAGCACAAAGAAATGATATGGTTGATGCTACGGATAAATGAGACTGTGGACATCCATTAAACTCCGGACATACTCCTACGGATATCCAAAATTCCGGAGTACCTTCAAGTCCCTCCGGACTAGTTAACATTGAAAGCAACAGTGTCGAAGAACCACCTAGTTCTTCCAAACCTACTAATACGGAAACATCTAGTCCGGAAGAAGCTCAACCAGCGAATGTACCTGAACCACCTAATCTGGTGGAGCTTCAAATTATTCAAGATCAACCATCACATGCACAGAATTACAGGTGGACTCGACACCACCCTTCAGAACAAGTGATTGGTGATCCTATTGTTGGTGTAAGAATAAGAGCAGCCACCTCCAACATTTGTCTTTACTCATGTTTTCTATCTCAAATAGAACCAAAGGTGGTAGATGAAGCTCTTCAGGATTCGAACTGGATAGAAGCCATGCAAGAAGAGCTGAATCAATTTAAGCGAAATGATGTGTGGACTCTAGTACCAAGGCCTAAGTCTCAGCAAGTCATTGGAGTTAAATGGGTGTTCGGAACAAGCTTGATACGGATGGAATAGTAATTCGGAACAAAGCCAGACTGGTTGCCAAAGGATATCGTCAAGAAGAAGGAATAGACTATGATGAGACCTTTGCTCCGGTAGCAAGACTTGAGGCAATCAGAATGTTTCTGGCGTATGCTTCACATGAAAACTTCATAGTTTATCAAATGGACGTCAAAAGCGCATTTCTGAATGGAGATCTTCAAGAGGAGGTGTACGTTGAACAACCTCCCGATTTCATTGAACCTAAGGCAGGACATCTAGTCTACAAGCTTCGGAAAACTTTGTATTGTTTGAAGCAAGCTCCAAGAGCCTGGTACGACACACTATCAGAATTCCTACTTTCTCACAACTTCCAAAAAGGGAAGATAGACACCACTTTATTCCAACGACAAGAGAAAGGACATACTCTGATTGTACAGATATATGTGGATGATATCATTTTCAGATCATCAAATCAAAAACTTTGTGAAGAGTTTGCAAAGTTGATGACTGGCAAGTTTGAGATGAGTATAATGGGAGAACTGTCCTACTTCCTTGGAATAGAAGTCAAACAATTGAAGGAAGGGATCTTCATCAACCAAGCTAAGTACACACGTGACTTAATTAAGAAGTTTGGTATGGAAGGTTCATCTCCCGTCAAGACTCCAATGCCAGTCAGTGCCAAGTTAGACCCTGATGTGGACGGCAAATCGGTAAATGTGATCGAATACGAGAGGGATGATAGGATCCTTGTTGTATCTTACAGCAAGTCGCCCGGACATTATGTTTGCAACCTGCATCTGTGCAAGATATCAGGCGAATCCCAAAGAGTCACATATGCTTCATGTCAAACGAATATTAAGGTATCTTAAAGGGACTGTGAATTTGGGACTCTGGTACCCAAAGGAGTCCAACTTCACCTTATCCGGATATTCTGATGCTGATTTTCTTTGGGTGTCGCATCGACAGGAAAAGCACAAGTGGTACGTGTCGGTTTCTTGGAAATAGATTAATTTCATGGTTCAAGTAAGAAGCGAATTCCATATCAACCTCTACTGCTGAGGCGGAATATATAGCTGTTGGGAGTTGCTGCGCACAGCTACTCCGGATGCAAAGTCAACTTACTGACTACGGTTTCAACATGACATCTATTCTACTCTACTGTGACAACACCAGCGCAATTGCTATTAGCAACAATCCTGTCATGCACCCAAAGGCGAAGCACATTGAGGACAGGTATCACTTCATTCGCGACCATGTTCTTAGAAAGCATATATCTCTGGAACATGTTGCTACTGAAGATCAATTGGCAGACATACTTACAAAGCCCCTACCCGATGCAAGGTTCTCTGAATTACTCTTCTGATTAGGTATGCTTGACTTTTCTGCATAGCTTACATTTAAATTACTTAACAGTATATCTTCTTTCAGAACATGCATTATGCTTTTATTGAAAGTAATATATTCATACCGAACTTAATTTTGATCATACTTACTACTTAACGTGTCCTATGCGTCTCATAAATATCAAAGTTCTTTAATGGGAGGATGCTTACATTTCCCGACTAAAGTCGTTTAAGCCAACATGATTAAAACTTATATGAATAATCTCTTTAGGATTTCATGATCTTGATTCTCATTCTCCACAACATGACAAATGCCGGTTCATTTAGATTGCTCTATTATCATGTATAGTTGAAGAAATGAAATGGGTTAGCTCGGAATACTGGTGGATGTATATGCAGTCGCAGTCTGATCAGCTTCGAAGTGTAGTTTCCTAAAAGGGTAGACAGCGCTAACTTTCTCTAAGCAGGAAATGTCAATCGAGAGGATCGCACGATCTATGGGGGAGAAAATGCTTCATTGATCAATCTAGTAATACCCCTCGTGATGGTCCCTTGGAGCCTAAAGGAGGGGGGGGGTGAATAGGCTCTTATTAAAACTCTTTCCTTTCTCTCAAGACACAAACACTTATCTAGTTTAAGTGATAAAATCACTGAGAAGATAACCCAGATAGTGGAAGTATTTTGTTTTATTATCACAAGATGAATACAACAAAATAGAAGCAAAACTCTCTTACACTCTGTTTACAAATGAACTCACACACTAGCCAAGTTCTATCTCTAAAGATGATAAAGCTTCTTTTTCTTGTTCGTTATTTTTAATAATGTATAAGTATGAATATTTATACAAAACATTCCTAAGAGACAAGCTTGGAACTTGTAGTTCCGGAATGCGTTCCGGACTAACTATCCCTCGGTAATCTCTCTGCCTTGACTGCTGCGGATTGTGGAGCTCAAGATCTTGGATTTGAAGAGTATAAGTGTCTTTGTGAGTTCCGAGATACAATTAAGGTTGTGTCCACATATCCGGATGATCCACGTGTAAGATTCTTCAGGTTTTCAATACATTCGTCTTACATCGGGACACCACGAGCTGATAACTTTAAATGCGGTTTAGTTAGAGCAGTGTCTTCTTGGTCCGGTGTAATTTTCCTTACTCCGTAGCTAATGAAGCTCGGAACCTTACTCCGTGTCAGTGGTTGCTTACTCCGTATCTATTTAGTACTGGAATCCTTAGTCCGTGTCAGCGCTTCCTTACTCCGCATGTAAGTTCCTTACTCCGTATGTAAGTTCCTTACTCCGTATGTAAGTTCCTTACTCCGTATGTAAGTTCCTTACTCCGGGCGAGTCTTGAAAAGTCTGATAACTTATTCCGTGTCAGCGCTTTCTTACTCTGCATGTAAGTTCCTTACTCCGCATGTAAGTTCCTTACTCCGTATGTAAGTTCCTTACTCCGTATGTAAGTTCCTTACTCCGCACTTATCCTTTAAGTTCTTAGTCCGTAGGAATGTTCCTTATTCCGTATGTATTTGTTACTTGGTTATTTACCAAGTGTTTGACGACACTCACTCTTGTCCGGATCAGGATTATGTATCCTGTCTTTAGCTTTGTTCTCACGAGTGCATCTCTGGATTAATAACATATCTTCTGCAATGATCAAATAGACACAAAAGATCTCAGATCAAATTACATAAGGCTTTATCAGCATTATCCAAATTCTGGGTTTGATCCAACAATCTCCCCCAATTATGGATATGCCCAAACCCTTTGTAATCTGATCTGGTAAGCAATGCAAAAGAATAACATACAGAATACGCAACGCAACCAATTTCGTTAATCAGCAACTAAATACAATTCAGCCTTAATACAAGTTTTTCACTAAGGTACATAAGGCTTACTATACTTGAAGATCATAGTTCTTGTCTTCTCTCTTAGCTCCATTGTCCGCTTCATCGTAAATGTGGAGTGTTGGCTCCAATGTTTGTCCACGATTAAGAACGACTTGATGAAGTGACAGACAAAGGCTCCAGGCCTATCTCCATCCAGTTGTTGTGGCACTTGCTTCTTGCCCCAGAATGTCGCCTTGAGTTTCTCGGTCGGACGCAGGGGTGTGATACCCAACTCTTCATATAATCCGGCTTTCTTCACGGCTTCGGTTAGCCCTGAGACACGAGGTTCCCATTGATTTTTCCTAACGAAGTGCTCCACAACCCGATGAGAATCAATGAGAATCATCTGCTTTGGACCGAATCATGAAGACAGCCATCATGAAGTGTGGCGACATGATCCGGTACGGAATGAGGATGGTTGAGAGAGTTTTCCATGGCTTGCTATCCTCAGCAGTTCCGTCGATGAAAGTCTGAATTAACTCCACACTGGGAAGATAGCCCTCATTCCAACATGGCAGAACTTCAAACAAGTGCCCATCTTCGTAAAGAGATGGAAACAGCCTCATCTCCATTTTAGCAGCTCTCGAGAAGTTGTCAATGTCTTCTGTAGTAAAGAGTCCTTTCTCCGAACAAAGAGTCTGAATGTCGGTCGGAGAGAAAGGGTACATTTCAGAAAGACATCTTCTCTCAGCAGAAGACGCAGTATAAGATTTCATTGCCTTGCGCAAGCTTCCATCCGCATCAGACGGGTCAAACTCCGCATAGGATAGGAGGAAGGTATCAGCTGCGGATGAGGAGGATGGAGGAGGAGCTGGAGCTGCAGTAGAGGAGCTTGGTTGAGAGAAGCGGCTTCGTTTGGGAATTTGAACTCCCTGAAGCACTGAAGTGGCAGGCCGCTTCTCATTCCGAGTAGATGGTTGTGGGGCAGAAGGAGTAGATGGATCAGATGACACTCTCTCCCCCGGTTTGGCAGATCGCTGGGAAGCAACAGGAGGACGAGCCATCGTATGCGCCAGATCCGCGAAGGAAGTTGACAGTGAATGGACGGAGGTGGCGACAAGATCCATTTTCTGCTCCATGGAAGTGGAGGAGTCAGTGAGAGTGGAGAGGAGTTGGGCGCCGAGGGCATCAACTTTGGCAGCGATGTCGGTCCAGCTGAGCGGAAAGCGCAGCATCGGAGTGGACCGTGCCAAAAGAGGCACGCCCAAGTACTAACTCCGGAGCTTTGGAGGACTCCCCCGCATGAACAGGAGCAGGAGTGCGGTGGGCAGAGGAGTCCGCAGGAGTATCAGCAGCAGCAGGAGCATCCGGAGCATCAGAGGCATCCGGAGCATCGGAGGCATCCAGAGCATTGGAGGCATCCGGAACATTGGAGGCATCCGGAACAAGAGACCCGCTTTGACCAGACAAGTCAACCACGGGAATCGCGGCGGCAGGAGAAGAGGGTCCAGCCTTAGCAGTAGAAGGACTTCGGGTAGCAGGGACTGGGCCGGAGGGTGTAGGGAACGACACATCAGGAATGGCAGCCGGCGTAAGAAAGCCGTGGTCTAGATTCCAGATGATCATGGTCTCTGGGGATTGGGTATTGCGTGTGTAAAACACCCGGAGATCGGTGTCAGGAATAGAGGAGGTGTGGGCTAGGCTGAAATGGAGCCAAAGGTCCGTTAAGGTGCCGGCGGAGAGATGGTCAAGGTAATCTCGGGGTTGAGGTAGAGGAGGCAAAGGGGCTTCTGGAGAAGCAGCCGGGACATCAGCAGCGGCGACAGCAACAGCGGTATCAATCGCAGCAGCTATAGCGGATGTGGAGGGAGTGGGGACATCAGTAGCAGAGGGGGCGGAGGAAACAGCTTTAGACGCACTGCGCTGAGAGGGCCCCGCAACCTCGGACGGTTCAGCACGGACGCTTGGCCGGGAGGCCCGTGAGTGGGAGGGCGCAACAACGGACCGAATCCGGGAGGATCGGTGTGCGAACCGACCTCGTGGGCTTGGGCTGTCGGAGGGGTCACCAACAGAGCTGCCTTGTTGTTCCGAGGTAGGGAGAACGCGGAGAGCTACAGTGGGTCGGCGAGCGGTCATGTTCCCGTCCGGCGTAAGGTGACGAAGGTAATAAGCCGAGGGAAACGAGACAGCATCAAATCGGGCGAAATGGTCCGGACGTAGATGCCGGAAGACAATGCTGAGGATGCGCCCGAAGGAATGGTTTTTTGGAACCATTCTGCAGCAAACGAAATAAAAACATCCCCCAATCCATCGGAAGACCTTCAAAAACGCCGTACATGGCCAGGAGAAGATCGTACGGAACTGAGTCCAGGGCTGATGTGCGAGCCAGTAGGCATCGACTTAGAATAGTCGCCATATATCGATAGCGACCCTGGAAGGATTTCACCTTGTATTCCTTCCCCTTGTTCGTGCAACCCATAGAAGCCGCCATTGGATCGGCATCCGGGCGCCGTGGTTCACCAAGAGGTAGGTGGAGAGCAGCGTGGAGAACGACCTGGAGTGATGATGATGGATTCACCGCGGACATAAGAGGTTATGGAATCGGTGGTGCGGCGAATCCGTTGGTAATACTCAAGAATGTCATCGATAAGAAGATCGACGGGATTGGAGACCAGGCTGAGTATGTGCGAGGCTTTAAGAAGAGGGCGAAGCTGGAAAAACCAATCCGGAGGATCGAAACCGCATTCCAATCAACTAGATGGCCAGGATTAACGCCTGGAAAGAGAGATTCTGGGTGCCATTGCAGATTTGATGGGAAGGAAAAGAGGAAAGGTGAGGTCTTGACAAGAAAAGAAGCAACGAGAGGTTTAGGGATTTGAAATGAGCAATACTCGTGCTTCGCAGAAAAATCGGAACATATAAGACCGAGTCCGCAAATGTCAGCGGGTCTAGGAATGTGCGAGTGAGATAGGGACCCGCGCGACATGCCTGATGTCATTAGTCTGGATATCGATGCGTCTCCGAATAAAACGATGTCGTGGAGACCGCATGACCAAGTAGAGATTACAACTGGTTGCCATCCGAGAGAAGTGTGTGTGCAACCCGAGATATGCATTTAATGAATCATCATTATTCCTCCTCAAAAGCAAGCGACATATGAGTATACGTGGATTGTCACAATTGAACAATGTCGGGAGTCCGGAGGTAAGAGCCGACACTCATCCTGGAGTTAATAATATTCGTGAAAGAGTATCCGGATGAATAATAGACCTTGTCCGTCGTAAACAGAGTTTGGTGAGAGAGTAAAGTAGATTCCTTTGCAGTCAAAAAGTCGAAGAGAAGAGAAGTACCACAACACTTCAAATCCGAGACTATGGATTGGATTTATCAATACGGTTGCAAAGAAAATTTGAACCTGTAGCTAAATAAAGATATACTGAAAATACAAAAGCTTAACAGGCAAGGATTAGTACGGATTAGAGAAGATAATCAGTGAAAAACAACATAATCCGAACTAATAAGAAACAGAACTCATGCATGGCTAAGAATGTAGTAGATGTATGCAACGTGAAAGTGATCAATATTACTGAATCAGGGCATATGTCAGATAGCAATACACAGGTTCATATAGGTCAACATAGCGAAACCGTCTTGCTGAACAACGTAGCTAAGATTAATTAAAGATTATATGATTTGGCTACATTAGGATTCATGAGTGAGCAATGATAAAGCGAACACATGTCAAAAGAAAGCAGATGATTAGTCGATTAAAATGCATGGTTAAAGAAGAAAATACATCCAAACATGCCACTTTTCTGATTTAAAACAAGCATGTCCATCAGATCCAGAAGTAAAAGTTTAGAGGAGGGAGAATCCGAGACATATTAGGGGTTCATTCTGCTCCCCGTAGATCATTTAATCCTCTCAATGAAAAGCTCCCCCTCAGATAGACAGTCAGGAAAGAGGTCATGAGACATATACGGGGGGTATTACTGAATAATATATAAAGTATTTTCTCCCCCGTAGATTGTGCAATCCTCTCGGTTGACCGTTCCGATTTGTAGTTCAGCACTGTCTATCTATTTAGAAAACTGTACTTCAGAAGCTGATCAGACTGCGTTTGAGTATTCATCCACCAGGCATTCCAAGCTAGCCCATTTCACTTCTTCAACTATGCATGTTAATAGAGTAATCTAAATGAACATGCTTTTGTCATGTGGTGATTAATGGAAGTTAAGATCATGAACCCGAAAGAGGTAAATCATATAAACTGTAATTTTGTTAGCTTTAAACGACTTCGTCGGGAAACGCAAGCATCCTCCCAAGTATGAGGTTGAGATTAATATCGAAACATGAAACCGTTAAACAAGTAAGTATGATCAGCAATACGATCGGTGAGTTTCTACTACTTTCGATAAACGTACAATGCATGGTCTGGTGAGTAAATATCTTGTTGGGTAATTCAAATGAGAAGCTATGCAGAGAAGTCGAGCATACCTAATCGGAAGAGTAGTTCGAGAGAACCTCGCATCAGGTAGGGGCTTTGTAAGTATATCTGCTAATTGATCTTCAGTGGCAACATGTTCCAGTGAAATATGCTTTTTGAGAACATGATCGCGTATGAAGTGATACCTGACCTCAATGTGCTTCGTCTGAGGATGCATGACAGGATTGTTGCTGATGGCAATTGCACTAGTGTTGTCACAATAAAGTGGAATAGAGAACATGTCGAATCCGTAGTCAGTAAGTTGACTTTACATCCAAAGTAGCTGTGCGCAGCAACTTTCGGCGACTATATATTCCGCCTCAGCGATAGAGGTTGATACGGAATTTCGCTTCTTCCCGAACCATGAGATCAATCTATTTCCAAGAAACCGACACGTACCGCTTGTGCTTTTCCTGTCGATGCGACATCCAGCGAAGTCGGCATTAGAGTACCCAGATAAGGTGAAGTTGGACTCCTTTGGGTACCAGAGTCCTAAATTCATCGTCCCTTTGAGATACCTTAATATCCGTTTTACATGAAGCATATGTGACTCCTTGGGATTCGCTTGGTATCGTGCACAACTGCAAGTTGCAAACATAATGTCTAGGCGACTTGCTGTAAGATACAGCAAGGATCCAATCATCCCTCTGTAGTCAGTCACATTTACTGATATGCCGTCCACATCCGGATCTAACTTGGCACTGACAGGCATGGGAGTTTTGACGGGAGATGAACCTTCCATACCAAACTTCTTAATAAGATCGCGAGTGTACTTAGCCTGATTAATGAAGATTCCTTCCTTTAATTGTTTGACTTCAATTCCAAGGAAGTAGGACAGTTCTCCCATCATGCTCATTTCAAACTTGCCTGTCATCAACTTAGCAAACTCTTCACAAAGCTTCGGATTTGTTGATCCGAAAATGATATCATCCACGTATATTTGTACGATCAGAGTGTGTCCTTTCTCTTGTCGTTGGAATAAAGTGGTGTCTATCTTCCCTTTTTGGAAGTTATGAGCAAGAAGGAATTCTGACAGTGTGTCGTACCAGGCTCTTGGAGCTTGCTTCAAACCATATAGTGCTTTCTGAAGTTTGTAGACAAGATGTCCTGCCTTAGGTTCAATGAAGCCGGGAGGTTGTTCAACATACACCTCCTCTTGAAGGTCTCCATTCAGGAATGCGCTCTTGACGTCCATTTGATAAACTATGAAGTTTTCATATGAAGCATACGCGAAACATTCGGATTGCCTCAAGTCTTGCGACCGGAGCAAAGGTTTCATCATAATCTATTCCTTCTTCTTGATGATATCCTTTGGCTACCAGTCTGGCTTTGTTCCGGATTACTATTCCATCCGTATCAAGCTTGTTCCGGAACACCCATTTAACGCCAATGACTTGCTGAGACTTAGGCCTTGGTACTAAGGTCCACACATTATTTCTCTTAAATTGATTCAGTTCTTCTTGCATGGCTTCTATCCAATTCGAATCTTGAAGAGCTTCATCTACCACCTTTGATTCTATTTGAGATAGAAAACACGAGTAAAGACTCATGTTGGAGGTGGCTGCTCTTGTTCTTACACCAACAGTAGGATCACCAATCACTTGATCTGAGGGATGGTTTCGGGTCCATCTATAATTCTGTGCATGTGTTGGTTGATCTTGAACAATTTGAAGCTCTTCCAGATTGGGTGGTTCAGTTGTATCGACTGGTTGAGCTTCATCCGGAGTAGATGTTTCCGTATTGAGAGGTACGGATGAACTAGTTAGTTCTTCAACACTGTTTCTTCCAGTGTTAACTAGTCCGGACGGACTTGAAGGTGCTCCAGAATTGTGTGTATCCGTAGGAGTATGTCCGGAGCTAAATGGTAGTCCGGAGTCAGAGTCATCCGTAGCATCATCCATAAAATTTCGTTGTGTTTCGCTGATGCCACGTGGTTGGTCAGGATATGTAACAGGAATATTCATAAACTTCGAGTAATTGACGTTGCTGTCCATGACCTGCATATTGGAATTTGAAGAACCGACTTTTGACCAAACGAGATTAGCTTCATCAAAGGTCACATGGATAGGTTCTTCAACTTTAAAAAGTTTTCTATTGAAGACCCAATAAGCCTTGCTATGTAGTGAGTACCCGACAAAAATCCCATCATCAGATTTTGGTTCAAATTTATTCCGGGTCTCTTTGCCATTGATCAGTATATAGCAAGTACACCCAAAAGCTCGAAATGTGAAATCGAAGGTTTTCGTCCTCTCCACATCTCATAGGGTGTTTTCATGGTAGATTTATTTATTAGAGTTCGTTTCTAAACATAGCGGGCGGTGGACACAGCTTCAGCCCATAGAGCGAGAGGAAGCGTTGCCCCCGCTAACATGGATCTACCAGCTTCAACTAAAGTACGATTCTTGTGCTCGGCTACCCCATTTTGTTGTGGGGTTCGGGAGCAGAGAAGTCATCGTCGTATGCCCTGTTTAGAACAATATGATCTCATTTCTGAAAAATCAAATTCTGTACCATGATCACTCCTGATACATTTAATGCTCAGTCCTTGTGAGTTGCTTATCCAGTTGAAAAGATCTACAAGATGCTCAAAAGTTTGATCCTTTGATTTCAGGAACATCACCCATGTGTATCTGGTGAAATCATCGATAACCACAAGGGTATATCTCGCACCTGCTAGTGATGGAACAGATATAGGACCACATAGGTCCATATGAAGAAGTTGTAGAGGAGCAGTTATTGAGTTAACTGATTTACTCTTAAAGCTGTGTTTGGTCTGTTTACCAAGTTGGCATTCTCGACAGAGAGTGTCTCTGGAGAATTTGAGTTTTGGTAGACCAGTGACAAGATCAAGTGACGCTAATTTAGACAAAGTCTTAAAGTTTAAATGTGCGCATCGCTTGTGCCATAACCAACTATCTTCATCTCTGTTGCTTTCGTGAGGAAGCATACAGGGTCGAAGAATTATTTCTTAAGACCACCGAGTATATGTCCCCATCTCTTGATCCAGATAACTTAACATCTCCTGGATAAGTTTTCTCTTCTTGTATAGTGTTGGACAAAAAGGAAACAAGAAATCCTTTGTCACATAGCTTATCGACACTTAGCAAATTATGCTTTAAACCTTCGACTAGTGCAACTTTAGTGATTGATACACGGCCGTTAGTTAAAGTGCCATACCCGACGTCTTACCTTTCTTGTTGTCGCCATATGAAACGGATGGACCTTGTTTATCATTAACTTCTACAAGCAGAGTTTGATCACCCGTCATATGTCCAGGAGCATCCACTATCAAGGATCCACTTGCTTTTGTTGATCTTTAACTTCAAGTGATCCGGCAATGCATTCCAGAGATGCTCCTGAAAGACAACGGTTTACACTTTTGGTGCCCAAACTTGTTTCGGGCGGTTAGAGAGAGCAACGATATTGTCAACATTTACGGATTTGATTTTGTTAGGACTCTTAGCTTTCCAAGTTGACATTAACTTGTTAGTTTCAACTACTTCTTTTATTTGGGTTTTCTTGGGAGAGACACTCCTTTTAGATTTAGATTTTGTTTTGCTCGAAGAACCCCTTTTATAAAACTGATCTTTATTGGATTGAAATTGATTACAAAGCCAGCTATCAGATAGACTCCAACATTCATAGTGATAATGACCCATTTCCCTACAGATGGAACAGACACTATAATGTGAAGTACAAATAGGGGATACAGGTCTCTTAGATTTTACAAATTTTCTACTCTGTTCCCTGTGGCCTAATCCATTACGTTTGGGTGACACGCTCTTGGCCCTAAATGCGTCAGCCTTAGCCTTGTCTTTCTTTTTGGGTGCTACAGTTTTGGCTTTAACTGCAGCAGCCTTCCCTTCATCTTTAGTTACGGGTGCTACCTGGTTCGGGAAGTGCAAGAATGACCTGCGCTCCACGGCCATAAACTATGGTGCCACCTGAAATGAAACCATCCAACGGTTTAGATGTACTAACAGGATATAAGTTGGTTAGTTTAGGAGTGAAATCCGGAGGACACTCAGTAGCTTGAGCTATAGAAGTTGATGGTTCGGAACCTAGGCCAGGTTTGACTCGGATGTCGTCAGGATCAGTCCTAAAGGTAGAGGCTATTTCCCCGGATTTTAGCCACTTACGATTTATTTCCTTTTCCTGTTCCAGTTCATTTTCGAGTCTTTTTACTATAACTTTTAGGCCTGAGAGATTAGTATTTAACAGATGATTTTCAGCTCTTAGATCATGATACCAAGCTTCTTTTCCTCTGAAGTCAGTGACGTCCTTTTCGAGTCTATTAATAGTAAATTCAAGACGTTTATTCTGACTTTCCATATCTTTGTACATTTGAGTAATTATTAGTCTCTCATTCTTTTCATGATCACATGCGGTAGTAAGAGATTTTAATTTACTCAGGAGCTCGGAGATAGAAGGTACCTCGTATTTGCCATGAGGCGGACGTTCGGCTTAGTGGTTGGCTCATCATCCGAGGATTCCTCCTCTTCTTCCGAGCCACTCATGTATTTTGTCACGAGCGCCTTCCTCTTGCTCTTGCTGTTATCTGAGGTGGAGCGGCGAGGAGTTACCTTGTCACTTTTCTCGGCCACTTTTGTTTTGAACCTGCATTCCTTGGCCCAGTGACCGGTTTTCCCACAGTTGAAACATTCCTGGGAGCTGGACTCCGGTCGCTCCTTCCTTTGGAATGATGATGATGAGCGTCTTCGAACCCTTTTCTGCTTTCCGTAGGAATCGCTCAAAGGATTTGACAAGAAGAGCTATCTCCTCCTCCTCGTCGAGAATCGAATTGTCGGATACGTCCGTATCATCATTCCTCGATATGTTTAGACATTCCGTAGCTTTGAGAGCTACCCCCTTTTCTTTCCGAGCTATTTTCCCATCTCTGTCGAGTACTTAAACCCGACTTCGTGAGTCCGCAGCTCTCCATACGATTCTTCAAGGGGAACATATCGCCGGTTTTTGTCGATTGCATCTGGAGTTGTTTGGAGTAGTAGCGATCCGGCAAGGAGCGAAAGAACTTGTCATTAATCCGGGATTGAGAATAATGCTCATTGACAGTCTTGAGCTCAAGAATGAGCTTGCCGAATCTCCGATAGATGCTTTCAAGTGATTCGCCCGGTTTATGATTAAAACTCTCAAAGTTTCGTTCGAGAGTGCGATCACATTGCATCTGGGACCGACTCCCCTCATAGAGGATTGTCGGTTTGTCCCAAACGGCTTTTCTTTGTCGTGCAGCCCTGGACGTCTGTGGAAAGCCTCGGAATCCAAAGACGATGTAACATAAGCCGAGCCTTTTCACTAGCGCACCGCCAGGCTCTTTCATCGTTGGTAAGTTCAAGATCTGTCTTTGGCCTCCTAACTCCATGTTCTCCGATTGTCATCGGAATTGGAATCTCCCGATGAAGACATGGCCACATAAGATGATCATGGCATACCATAAACATCTTCATGCGAGCTTTCCACCTGGGAGAAAAGCTCAGGTGTGAATTTGGGCGGTTTCGTTAAAGTAAAACCGGAACTCCGTGGTTGAGGAGCGGCGGCGGCAGCAAGGTTGAGGTGGGTCGACATTTTCACCGCCGCTTCGATTCGGGATGGGCTCCTGTGCACCTCCGGAGTTAAAGCGAGTGTTGAATAGCATACTGCTTTCTTCGGCCATTTCTGAGATTGAAAGAGTGGGATCTCTACTTAGAACAAAGTAGAACTTGCTCTGATACCACTTGATGGTCCCTTGGAGCCTAAAGGGGGGGGGGGTGACTAGGCTCTTATTAAAACTCTTTCCTTTCTCTCAAGACACAAACACTTATCTAGTTTAAGTGATAAAATCATCACGGAAGATAACCAGGATAGTGGAAGTATTTTGTTTTATTATCACAAGATGAATACAACAAAATAGAAGCAAAACTCTCTTACACCTGTTTACAAATGAACTCACACACTAGCCAAGTTCTATCTCTAAAGATGATAAAGCTTCTTTTTCTTGTTCGTTATTTTTAATAATGTATAAGTATGAATATTTATACAAAACATTCCTAAGAGACAAGCTTGGAACTTGTAGTTCCGGAATGCGTTCCGGACTAACTATCCCTCGGTAATCTCTCTCGCCTTGACTGCTGCGGATTGTGGAGCTCAAGATCTTGGATTTGAAGAGTATAAGTGTCTTTGTGAGTTCCGAGATACAATTAAGGTTGTGTCCACATATCCGGATGATCCACGTGTAAGATTCTTCAGGTTTTCAATACATTCGTCTTACATCGGGACACCACGAGCTGATAACTTTAAATGCGGTTTAGTTAGAGCAGTGTCTTCTTGGTCCGGTGTAATTTTCCTTACTCCGTAGCTAATGAAGCTCGGAACCTTACTCCGTGTCAGTGGTTGCTTACTCCGTATCTATTTAGTACTGGAATCCTTAGTCCGTGTCGCGCTTCCTTACTCCGCATGTAAGTTCCTTACTCCGTATGTAAGTTCCTTACTCCGTATGTAAGTTCCTTACTCCGTATGTAAGTTCCTTACTCCGGGCGAGTCTTGAAAAGTCTGATAACTTATTCCGTGTCAGCGCTTTCTTACTCCGCATGTAAGTTCCTTACTCCGCATGTAAGTTCCTTACTCCGTATGTAAGTTCCTTACTCCGTATGTAAGTTCCTTACTCCGCACTTATCCTTTAAGTTCTTAGTCCATAGGAATGTTCCTTATTCCGTATGTATTTGTTACTTGGTTATTTACCAAGTGTTTGACGACACTCACTCTTGTCCGGATCAGGATTATGTATCCTGTCCTTAGCTTTGTTCTCACGAGTGCATCTCTGGATTAATAACATATCTTCTGCAATGATCAAATAGACACAAAAGATCTCAGATCAAATTACATAAGGCTTTATCAGCATTATCCAAATTCTGGGTTTGATCCAACACCTCGTATATGTCTGATGACCTCTTTCCTGGCTGTCTATCTGAGGGGGAGTCTTTCACTGAGAGGATCGCATGATCTAAGGGGGAGCAAAAGCTTCATTTATTACCTCTGTAATGACCCCTTTTATTTCTCGGATGCTCCTTGCTCTAAACTTTCACTTCCGGATCTGATTGGACATGCAATGATGAATCAGAATTGTGGCATGGTTGGATGTTTTTTTTCCTTAACCGTGCATTTTAATCGGACAATCATCTGCCTGCTTTAGACATGTATTCATATCCCCAGTTTCACTCATGAATCCTAACTTGGTAAAATCATATGATTTTTAATTTATCTTAGCTATCACTATCAGTAATTTGATCATAAATCACATGTATATGTCTTGTTACTATTCTTACATATGCATAAGTTCTGTCTCTTTATAGTTCGGATTATGATGTTCTCGCTTAGACTAATTGATCCATATCCGTACTAACTCAATCTGTTAGTCTTTTGTTCCTTAGTCTATTTTTCAAGCTACACTGTTCAGATTCTCTTTGCACTTCATTGCTCTATCTTGTTTTGATGTCTCGGAGTTAAAGTGTTATGGTACTTCTTATTTCCTAGACACCAAGACAGCAAAGGAATCATCCTTTATCAGCACTCAGCTTCTACGGACTCAGTTTATCTATCATCCGAATGTTCTTCTTTTTATGAACTTTTCTCCTCCGGATGAAAGTCGGTTCAATTCCTCCTGACTCTTGGAATTCTCAACTCGCGATAACCAAGTAATTATATTACATCGCGTATTTCTGAGGAGGGATAATGATGGTCCATTAAATGCACGTCTCGAGCCCGGTAATTGTCTTTTCACAAAACTGGAAGTATGCATACAACAGTCATTTTTGAATGGTTAACACGGCTGCCACATCATCAGTCTATTTGACGGCGCTAATACATCAAGTCTAATGACATCGGATAGTCAGGCGGATCACTGCCCATCTCACTTAAACCCGAGACCCGCTTGCTTCCACAGGAAAGGTCCTATTTATAATGCACTATCAAGCGACGCACGAGGCTATCACTCCTAATTCTCAAAACCCTAAATCCTCGTTGCTTCTTCCAACTCCGAAGACCTCATCTCCTTTTCCTCCAATCCTCCATATTTCAATGGCAGCCCAAGCTCTCTATGGCGTTGTTCCTGGCCACTTGGTAGACTGGTCCGGAATCTCTGATCCTCCAGCCTGGCTCGAAGAGGTTCGCCAGCTCCTTGATTCCAGCAACCTCCTCGCCCTAGTCTCTACCCCAGTCGATTTCCTCGTCTCTGACATCCTTGCCTTCTATCAGCATGTCAACTCCAGTGATGAGTCTATCATCTCAGTGGTCCGAGGGAAAACTATCAAGATCACCCCTCAGGTGATCTGTGACGCCTTCCATCTTCCTGAGGGTAACGACTTCAGGCCGAGCGCTCTAGCCATGACTGCGTCCGTGGGCTGTCCCAACAAAGTAAAGGAGTACAAGTTGAAGTCTTTTCAGGGCCCCTATCGCTGTATGGCCACTATACTGAGCCGGTGTCTACTGGCTCGCTCCACAGCTTTAGACTTCGTCCCGTATGATCTGCTACTGGCAATGTACGTGGTTTTTGATTCACTGCCACTTGACTGGGGTGTTTTCCTGTTTCGAGTGCTGCGAAATGGGAAACAGAATTCGTCTTTTGGATAGATTCTGTCTCAAATTTTCCGACACCTTCACCCCGCGCACTTCCAGGACGAACTGGTGATTCCCTTCCCAGCGAACTTTTACTTCCGCCATCTTACTTTAGACGGGACACTCACCATTCGCCGCCCCCAGTCTCACGTGCTCTTGTTGCTGTGTCGGAGCAGCAAGCTAGTTCTGTTGGTGACCCAGCTGCGAGCTCGGGTCATGAAGTTAGCTCTGCTCCTCGGTCCTTTCACTCCCGCATCAGGTCTGTTGCCGCTTCGGCACGGTCTCGCAATTCACTGCATAGTGTTCGTGCTGACCCGTCTACTGCTGCAGGGCCCTCTCAGCCGCACCTCCATGAGGCTGTCTTATCAACCTCTCCTGTTGCTGGTCCTGTTTCTCCTCACGCTGCTGCTGCTGACGCTCCCGCACCCATCTCTTCGGTCACAGCAGCCGTTGCTGCTATTCTACTCGAAATCCCTATCTCTCCTGCGAAAGCTTCTCCAGCTCACTCTCCTGTCCCCAAGGACTACATCGACCATCTCTCCACCGACCTCCTTACTCACTGCTGGCTGCGCTTCAGCCTCGCCCATATTGCAGACATCCTAGAACCTACCGTCTGTGTGTATTATACTCAACACACCCAAACCCCGAAGGATATGATTACTTGGAACTGTGCTCACGGCTCTCTGACGCCGTCCATGCTTCAAGGCTCCCATTCCTGCTGCTGCCTCGTCCGTACCTGCCCACGACACACGGATGCCCATCCCTGCTGAGGCTGGTCTCTCTTATCCTGCGGATATCCCTACTATTGACCTCTCCGGTCAAAGTGGCTCTGCCGCCCCTGCCGCTGCACCACCATTGTACTCTCCGGCTGTCGCCGACTCTGCCCTACACACACCTGCTCCTTTTCATGCGGGTGAGTCCTCTAAGGCTCGTGCCTTTGGCCTTGGGCGCACCTCTTTTGCAACGATTCTGTCCGAAGCCGCCTTCTCTGCCCAACTTGATCGACTTGCGGAGCACAATCGTCTTCAGACCCAGGCCATCGCTGATTGGGTCAAGGCCAATGACGCCAAGATTCTTTCAGCTCTCTCCTTCTCCTCTCTCTCCATGGATCAGAAGCTCGAGATGATTGCCATCTCTCTTAAGGGGTTGTCTTCTTCAGTCACGAACTTAACCCAAGTTGTGGCTTGTCCCTCCTACTTTCATCAATATGCCAAACCGGGGGAAAAGTTATCTGATCCTTCCACTTCTTCTGGCGATGCTTCTCGCAAACAGTCTGCACTTGCTCTTCCTCCAGGCCTCTTGGTGCCTAAACACCGCCGCTTCTCTTCTGGCCAGACCAGCTCTCCTAATGCTGCTGCTCCTACTGCTATTCCGTCTGCAATATCACCTTCTTCCCATCATACGCGGAATTTCATCCGGATGATGTTGATGGAAGCATTCTTGCTGCTGCAAAGGCCTATGCCTCCTCAACTGCCGAGCGGAGATGTGTGTCCGTCTTTTCCCCTTTCGAACCTAACGACATCCAAACCTTGCTATCTGAGGAGGGACAATTCTCCACTGATGACATTGATAACTATGCCCTGGCAATAAAAATGGAAATGAGGTTGTTCCCCTCTTTACTTGAGGAAGGCCATGATTTTGACATTCTAACTTGTTGGGTTGAGGACCAGTTTCCTCCTGTGGACACCATTCATTCCTACATCAATGGTACAGCTGGAAACAGCAGACCCTGGAGAACTCTGTCTACCGTCTTCATCCCTTACTAGGTCAACTCCCCAAATTTCATGCTGAATGTTTTTCTGATCAAAGAGAAGAGAATCATACTTATTGATTCTTATCCGCTTGATGACCGCCAGATTAGAAGAAATCAAATGAGGAGCCTCGTTCGAACTCTGTCTGATGCAATCAGACAGAGTATTCTTTACGAAGATTTGGATCTACCTCCTCTTGGTCAAGATGAAGTACTTACATGGACGATCCGGAACAAGAAGAATGTGCCTCAGTAGCCCAATGGAAATAGCTGTAGAGCCTTCGTCTGCTTCTTCCTGAAATCAGTTATTACATTTGATGACAACTGGAACAATATCATCAAATTCACCAGTAAGCAGACGATGAAGCTACGAGAGCATGCAGCAAGAATGATCTTTAAATATAGTAAGTCATATGTACCATAAGTATCATCTGTACTAAGGCTTAATGTATTCTTGCTGACATATTAGTAGAAATGTTTTTGCTTATCTTTAACTCTGTGTATTTCTTGCTGCCTAACCGGATCAGATTACAAAGGGTTTGGCATATCCATATTGGGGGAGATTGTTAGATCAAACCCAGAATTTGGATGATGCGTATCAAACCCTATGTAATTTGATTTGAGATGTTCCATGTTTATTCTTAGTCTGTGCAGAAGATAAAACTTTAATCCGGACCTACTCTTGTAAGGACAAAGCTAAGGACAGGATACATAATCTTGATCCGGATCATTGTGAGCGTCGTCATTCACTTGGTACATAACCAAGTTATCATCCTGAGTAAGGATTCTTCGTGCGGAGAAATTACTTGACAAAACGACCAAGGAACCCACGTCTAATTAGACCATGTCAAGTGTTGCAGAGTAAGAGAGACTTGTTGTGGAGAACGGATCAAAGTTGTCACTCCACCTGACCAAGGAAATAAAGACACGGATTGTGAAATCTGCATCTGTCACTGATGCGGAGTAAGGACAACTGTTGCGGAGTGAGGGAAACTAATACGGCGTAAGGAATCCGAACCAAGCACTGATGCGGAGTAAGCATTCCGTACCTACTCTATGCGGAGTAAGGAAGCACTGATGCGGAATCAGCTATCCGAGTCTTTACTTCATGCGAAGGAAGCGCTTGCACGGAACAAGGATTCCAGGACTATACTGATACGGAGTAAGCAACTACTGACACGGAGTAAGGATCCGAACTTCATTGTTACGGAGTAAAGAACCTTACTATTGACTAAGAAGACGCTGCTTCACCTTTTCCAAGCCGCATTTAATGGTCAGCTCGCTGTGTCCCGTTGAAAGACAAACTCATTGAAGATCTAAACTGTCTTACACGTGGAACACTCAGAGATGTGGACGCAATCTCAAATGCAATTGGAATCAAGCAAAGTAATTCATTACACTTATGCTTCCAATATTTCAAACTCCACATCCGTAGCAATTAAATCAGAAGTATTTTCCGAGAAGAACTTAATGTTACACAGTGCTCGGGATATACAGTTCCAAGATAGATTCATAGAAATGTCTATAAATACAAAACTGTGTATATTCATAAAAAGTGTTGAGGAAGGCTGTTGTACGAGAGCTCATAGAGATTATCAACGCCGGTGTGTGTAACTGAGTGCTATTGTAATCAGCTGTAATTGTTGTTTATTTTGTTGTAATTGTCATAAGATAATAAAGCAAAATACTTCCACTATCTGGTTATCTTCCGCACTGTTTTTACATCTTTTAACCAGATTAGGCTGTATCTGTAAGAGGAAAAGAGTTTCGATTTGAGCCTATTCACCCCCCTCTAGGCTTCTAGGGACCAACACACGGAATAAGGATTCCAGTACCAAATTGATATGGAGTAAGCAATCAGTATTACGGAGTAAGGATCCGAGCTTGATTTAAGCACGGAGTAAGGAACCTTACACTGGATTCAAGAAGACACTACTTTAACTATCCCTTCGTAATCAAAGTCATCAGCTCGCTGTTTCCCGATGTAAGACAAACTTGTTGAAAACCTAGAGCATCTTACACGTGGATCATCCGGATATGTGGACACGACCCTAACTGCACTTGGGAACTTACAAAGAATCTTAAACATCACAAACCCAAGATCTTGAAGACCACATCCACAACAATTAATGCAGAGAGATTTCCAAGAGACAGTAAATGGGCACAATATCCGGAACAACAAGTTCCGAGGTTGTCTCTTGAGGATGACACTATAAATAGCAACACTTGTATATATTTATAAAAAAAAGACTTCAGAGAAAATAAAAAAAGGAAGCGTGCATGTACTAAAGCTCATAGAGATCTAAGAGGCTAGTGTGTGTGTGTACTTGTAAACAGAGTGTTAAAGAGTTGTTAAGTAGGTCTAAAAGTTTTCAAGCTTTAGACTGCTTTCATTTTGTTGTATTTATCATACTAATAATAAAACAAAATACTTCCACTATCTGGTTATCTTCCGCATTGTTTCTATCTCTTAACCAAATAAGTGTTGTGCCAAAGAGTTAGAAAAGAGCTTCGATAAGAGCCTATTCACCCCCCTCTAGGCTCCAAGGGACCAACAAATTACAAAACATGGAATAAGAAAACCAGAATGATAGCTTGTCTATTTAGACCAAGAATTCCAAGGTTGATCTTTTTTTCCAGCAGATTGTCTTCAAACTCCAAGAGATATCCCAAACCTTCTTCTCTCTCCCTTTCTCTACTCTAGGTGAGGAATGAATTTGTAGAAATGAAGAGAATTGTCTGATGACTTGATGGATTTACAATGAAAGATCAGCTCCCCTTTTATAGCCTCTCAGGAGGAATTTGAATTTTTGAATTTTGAATCCCCCATTATTTCTCATAATTTCTCTAAATAATTAACTCATATTTAATCCCATGTAACTCCCACTATTTGAATTTGAAAAAAGGATTAAATATTAACCTTCAAAGCTCTCTTAATCCCCATAAAACTTCAGTCCAAATGCAGAGCACCAATTTTGAATTTGAATTTCTTCAATTAATTTTCCTTTGACTTGAATGTTTCGTGCTTGTCCTTTGTTCAAATGACTTCGGTCCAGAAGGGAATAATTGAGCTGCAAAAATAAAGGTTCCATCACCGAAATTTGGGGTTTGGTCGGGTGAAGAAGGCTTCACCCGACCTTCACCCGTCCAACACTAGACCACCTCGGATTTCACCCGACCAGAAGGAAAGTGTCTTTAGTGAAGCTCAGAGACTCCAGATATGCAAAAAGTAGCTTCACCCGACCATCACCCGACCATCACCAAATGACCTCGGATTTCACCCGACCAAAAGGAAAGTATCTTCAATGAGGCTCAAGGACTCCAACTGTGCAATTTGGGCTTCACCCGACCAAATTGAAATTTGGACATCGTGATCTTTTGGTCTTTGGGATTCTTTCTTCGTTCTGTTGCTCTGGTGAATTCTTCCTTGATTTTTGGATTCCTATTAAAATATAGCAAAAATACCACAAAAACTACAAGAAATCCTCTTTTCTGGGTTAGGGCATGAAAATATGATAATGTAGCACAATTAGGCAATAAATGAAGCAAAAGAGTATGAAAATGAACCCAAAATGGCCCTAAAAAGGGGGTATAAATCCCCCCGATCAATTGTCCCCTTGAAAATTACCACCACTACCCAAGCTCTATCTGCCTCTCTATGCCTCATCACCATAGCCCCTTTTCCTCCATCAAGACAATTTTGTCCCTCTGCTTTTGCCATTCATCAACTTCAGTCTATTGCCCTTAATCTCATCACAATTCACCTCCTATTTGAAGTTCATCATCCTCCATTGCTCAATCTTGTTTTGCAACCTAACACTTTTGGAAGCTCACTCTTGCAATTCACAATATTATAAGCTATTGTCATCCAATAGAGTTTGTTTATCATCAAAGGAGACCATCACATTTAAGGTACCACCCAAAGGAGTTCCAAGTTGTTGTGGTACCCAAAATTCTTTTTTATTTGAGGTATCCTTATCATTTTCACTCAATTGTAAGTGTTGATTTTCTTTCAATTTGTTAGGTGTGTTGTAATTTTAGATTGTGAGTGCGTGTTTCGTTTGATTGTTTGTCACAATATGTAAGAAAAGAAAAATAAAAAAGGAAAAAGAAGGAGGAGGTGAAACAAAGAGAAAGGAGAAGTAAAACAAAAAAATAAAAAAACTTTTTAAATCTTTAATAAAAGAAATTAACTTAAAAAATTAAGAAAATCTTTTTCCATAAAACCTTTTAAAACTTGAGCCTTTTACTTTCAAGTGACTTTTTTTAAAATCTAAAAAAAAAAATTTAATCTAAAAATTAAGAAAAAAATCCCAAAAAATCAAAACCTAAAACGAAAAGGCCTTGTAACTAACCTAGGATGCTCCATGATCTCTTAGGGATACCCCATATTACTCTAATACTTAACTTGTCTTAATACTCACTTCAATATATAATATAGAAAAATAAAAAAATGTAGAAACCGTAGAATTTTTTCTATTAAAGCAATGAAAGAGGTAGATCAATGACAAACAACAAGGGTCATATTTGAAAAGGGCTAAAATGTTCACGTCATGATTGTTTGGACTCACATAAAAAAAATCTACTTCTCCCAAAAATAAAATTGTACTTTACCACATAGCATGGAACCTACATCTCATAAGAAAAAAACAAACTTAAACAAATCAAGTGAAACCAAGTGAAAATATAGACTAATTTGGTGTAGGTATAGCAATTTAACTCGTACCCGCCCCGACCTAGCCAGCCCCCATGTACTCGCCTGCGACCGCCCTAGCCAGCTTGCACCCACAATCACTGGCTCACGCTTGCGCACCCCAGCCAGCCTCCCAGTCCGCCTGCATTCGCTCAGCCTACCCGACAATTAAGCAAAATATAATGCTTCCATTAAGTTTTGAACCCAAGACCTCCTCCTTGCATGTGCAACTGTCAAACCATCAAGCTAACTCTGTTTTATTGTTTAAATTTATGTAAATGATATATATACTTATCATATCACATATAAATAATAATAACAATATTAATGATAATTATAATTATTAATATTATTAATAATAGTAATGATAATAATATTAATATTAATAAAGAGTGCATACTTTATTTGAAAAAAAGTAATTACAAAATATAAATAGCTGGTGTGCACGCTGGTGGCTTTAGCGTGTGGGCTTGCATAGTTGTGCTGGACTAGGTGCGTGTGGGGGGGGGGGGGGGGAATCCCGCCCCGTGCCCCAACGAGGCGGGGATGGGGCGGAAAATTTATTACCCACCGGGGCACGGGGCGGAGATGGGGCATACTTTTGTTATCGGGGATGGGGATGGGGCAACCCAAAACCCACCCCGCCCCGCTCCATCACCCTAAAAATAGTTGATAACCACTCTATCATTTTTATTACATTTAAGTTTAGTTTTGGTCTATTCCAAGCAAGTCTGAACAACTACCGATGATAATACCCTGGGTAACCCAACATCCACAGGTTGTCTTATTGAAATCAAAGTCATATGATTTCAAAGTCATTGGTGACTCTAGCGTGTGGGCTTGCGTAGATGTGCTGGATTGGGTGCGTGTGGGCGGGGAATCCCCGCCCCGCCCCGTGCCCCAACGAGGCGGGGATGGGGCGTACTTTTTCTATCGGGGATGGGGACGGGGCAACCCAAAACCCACCCCGCTCTATTGCCATCTCTAATTTGGTGGCTAACTGCACCTTAAAAATAGTTGATAACCACTCTATCATTTTCATTACATTTAAGTTTAATTTTGGTCTATTCCAAGCAAGTCTGAACAACTACCGATGATAATACCTTGGGTAACCCAACATCCACAGATTGTCTAATTGAAATCAAAGTCATATGATTTCTATAACTTAAATCCTGTTGGCTTCGAAGGCTTACTATCTGGCTGAAACTTGACTTCTCTTTTTGTTTGCTTGTTACTCACTACTTGCCAACTAATTTTACCATTGTGTTAACAATAATTGAACCTTTTAGATAGCTAGGACTAACATTAACATTAAACTCTTTCTATCCAAGATGTAGCTATTCATCAAACATAAAACAAACAAAGTTGAATGTTGGCAAGTGTGATCGCGTGGGTGTTTTTTTTTTTGAGTAAAATAACATTATTTTTCTATCTCGTACGTAAACCTGACTAGTTATATAGCAGAAATTTGCTTACACCATTATTTTATGTGTTATCTAGTTGATGAATGACAATGTAAAAGATCCATAACTGTCCCACCTAAGTATATATATCTTTAATTTGTAACTCTCTAAGAATAACTTTAATAGACTTTTTATTATCTACATATAAAAAGTCAAATAATATTATATTATTTTTTTACTCTCTACTTATGGAGAGTAAGAAAAATTACTCTTTATTTGTAACTCTTTATTTAATATTATAATATTTTTTATCTTTTCTCATTCTTTATTATTTTTACATACATTAATAAAGAGAGATTAAAAATTTAAAATAAAATTTTAAAAATATTATTTTAATCAAATAAAATAGAGAGGAGTGTTGGACTTGAAATTATAAAAAATAAATAAAAAACATTCTCGAAATGTAAAGATAAAATAAAAAGTCTATTAGAATTATTTTAAGGAATCTCTCTTCATTTTCACTAATTGAAATAGCAGATGCCTAATACAAAAGCTAGCTCATCACACACAAAAGCGTATATATATATATATATATATATAGTTGGGAAAACATGATTTGATGAAACTGTCACGAATTTCTCTATGTTTGGTGGCTCGAAGACCCAAAGGTCTGAAGGGTCCAAGAGTCGAAGTCTTAAAAACAGAGATCGTGTGAGGACCCGTGTCCTAGTTCAGAGAGTTAGAGGTTGGGACAGACCTTATAATGCTAAAATTCTGATTTTCATGTGTATTTCCTGGTATTTTGGAGTGAGCAAAGGATTATCATGGTCAGATCCGGATCGTCATGGTCAACTCCGGACCATCGTGGTCAAATCCGGAGTAAGGACTCAATGATATAGAGTAAGGAGCCTTAACGCGGAATGAGGGAATCCGAGTGATCATTGACATGGAGTAAGGATCCGAGCGATCCCTTAGCACGGAGTAAGGATCTGAGCGATCCCATTAGTTTGAGCGATCCCTCAAACTTGGTAGTCCGGAGTAATTTGTAGCGTGGTTAGCTCGGATGGATCTGTAACATCAAGTGATCCGGAGTAACAGAGGTAGACACGAGGGCAACACATGTTCTGAGCCACGTCGACCTAGTGTAGTGTGTTTTCATTGTTATATATATATATATATATATATATATATATATATATATATATATTCTATGTTTTTGGCAGAGAAAAAGAAACCTTAGTCGTTGTCGCACTTTTATAGGAGGAATAGAGAGAGAGAGAGAGAGAGAGAGAGAGAGAGAGATCGTCGTTAGTTCGATTATTGCCGCTGCGTTCTTGGACGAGGGAGGTGCCTATCGGAGTGGGGCAAGGAGTAAGGAAGATCCTTCAAGCCGAAACCCTAACACGCAACTAGATTCGAGGTAGGTGGTTCTGTCCCTAGGAGTCTGTCTTTAATGGTTATGAAAATAATATTGGGATTTAAACTTGGTCTAATCTGATGATTTTGGGGATTGTATTGTGACATGTGGTTTGAGATATGCGTGAATATATATATACATGTGTTTTGTGATGTGACATATGCAATAGAGATGTTATGAAATTATACAGAGGTGTGTTGTGAATTTGGGTACATTCGTGAGAATTATTTTTCTTTAACTGAGATAATTGTATGTTTTGCTATTATGCTTGGATGTGAGATATTAAGGTCCCATTGAGGGGACAGTCCATAGGATAGACATGAGATATTGAGGTCCCATTGAGGGGACAATCCATGGGATGGACATGAGATGTTAAGGTCCTAATGAGGGGACAGTCTTGGATTGGACATGAGATATTTAGGTTTCATTGAGGGAACCACTTGTGAATCCTTTGGGTCTTGTCCATTATCATTTACACTACACTATACGTATTTACACTGAGCATATTGTGAAGGAGATGTTGGGTTAGTCCAGAGGGGCATAACCCCTACTGAGCTATGGTTTGCTCACCCACCTTTGATATCTCTCTCTACAGAACCTAGCAAGCGTTAGGGGGGATTACACCGCTGTGGAAGCATGTGTGTTTGATTTACTGTTTTATTTAAGAAATTATAATTGTTGAGATTAATACTCATGTATTTATCTAAAATTGGTGTATTTATTTGAGACACTGTGTTTTGGGGCTGGTGACCCTATGTATCATTTGACACGGTTTTATTATGTAGAGTATTCTCTGTTATGGTTTGTGCATGTCATGTGTGAGATTATAGCAGGTTTGGGGCAGCACCTTAGAGGGAGCCCTATTAGGTGACCATTCACCAACCCCTTGTCCTCTTGGGTGCGAAGCATGAGACATCACTAACTGGTTCCTCAGTGTTGGGAAATCCAGGGTGTGACAGATGGTATCAGAGTAGTTAAGACCTAGGGTAGTGGGAGGGTAAGTTATCCGTAAGGCCCTTAAGGGGGCATGAGTAGACTCGCCTGATCAACGAGACTCTTGTGCCTTTCTAGGGTATATCGAGCGGCTGATGAGCCACGAAGTAGGATGTGCATTAAGAGAGAGCATACATGCATTGTGTTAGGCATTAGGTTGTGATGTAATTTGATGTTGTGTGCTTTTACGTCCTTACATGTGTGTGATGATGTCTTTGAGATATTGCATGAATATGCTTATGAGATTTGTTTGTGTTGTGAATGTGTGTTGAGATGTGTGCGGAGAATGAGTAATGGGTGATGAATATGAGATTTGTGGAGTTGAGAACTTATGCAATTGGGTTGTGCTTATTTTCTTGCGTAGAATTATGCCTCCTAGGAGAGTACTGCATGAGAGTAGCACTGCTGGGGATGAGGTGTCAGTCCAAATTGGACAAGCTGGGGGAGTTGACCCCATGACACATGTGTTGGCTCAGCTTCAGATGCTGAGTGAGGCGATGCATGGTATGACAGATAACATCCGTTAGGAGCATCAAGAGGAGATGAGAGCAGAGATGGCTGCTCAGCGGGGGACACCTCCTCCACCACCTCAAGAAGAGGATGTTCCACGTGACGAGGACATTCAGAGGAGGGCTTCGGAAGATTGGGCAGCTGGGTTCCGGAAGGAGAAACTAGTGAAGTTCAAGGGAGGTGGAGACCCAGTCACAGCAGAGTAGTGGTTGCGGCATGTGAAGCATGTCTTCTTTTTTCTCCTTCCACATGAGGAAGAGAAGGTTAGGCTAGCAATTTGACAGCTCGAGGGAGAGGCCCTAGAGTGGTGACTGAGTTTGGCAGGCCGCTAGGAGGTGGGGGACATGCTGTGGGATGATTTCCTACATGTGTTCTATGACAAGTTCTTTCCAGAGTCAGTTCGGTGGCGTAAGAGGAGTGAGTTTGACACTCTGACGCAGAAAAGGCGATCAGTGGCTGAGTAAGAGCAGGAGTTCTAGAATCTGAGCCGGTTTGTTCCAGAGTCAGTCTCGAGGGAGGACCTCAAGGCCCACAAATTCACAATGAGTCTTCGGCTTGGCTTGAGGTAGAGGATGGAGGTACTCAAACTGAGGTCCTATGTAGAGGTGGTGGACGCCGCGAGGATCTTAGAAAGAGGTCTAGAGGAAGGGAAGCAGGAGCAGGGAGGCTAAGAGTGGTCAGGTGGGCAGAAAAGGCCTAGGGTGGAGATGGGGGGAAATAACCATTTGCAGAGTAAGGGCCAATTAGCAGTGTTGTCAAGTAGACCTCGTTTCGTTGGGGGTTAGAGGAGCAGCTTCCAGAGCTTGCCTAGTGGTTGTAGCTGTTGTGATGAGGAGGGACACTAGAAAAGAGATTGTCCTAAGAGCCACATGTCTTGTTTTAAATATGGCAAGGTAGGCCACATCAGATGTGTGTTTTAGCAAGGGAGAAGGCCAAGTATCTAGTAGGCCAGCTCAGAGTGGGAAGAGTGAAGCTTAATTCGGGATGCCAGTGAGGCTAGCGCGTCTAGGGCAGGCTAGCCAGGCAGGGTCGAACCAGGCCCGACCTATGGGGAGGCAGGAGGGGCAACTGCAGGGTAACATAGTGAGGTAATCCATTGGAAATGTAATGACCCGTGTGTAAGAAGTTAACCATAAACACCTTGGATGTTGGTGCACAAGTTTGAGGTAAGAGATGAGCCCAAGAGGGGACTTTTGGGAGGTGCATGTGACAAGTGATAACGTACATTTATGCCCTAGGAAGATGCTATGCATATACAGGCGGTTTTAAGCTGTTTTGGCTGATCTTGGAGCTCACTTTTGATATGGTAGATGGCCTCAAATAATTGGCGTGCAAGAACAAAAGTTTCTTAGAATGAGGTCCTCTACCTACCATAGAAATTTTAGAGCATTTGGAGCTGCACGTGAATTCACCCATTTCACGTGCAAGCATATTTTTGCTTCTTAGACCTCTACAAGATGCAAGGAGGCTTGGGGTGAAGTTTGAGTGCATTTGGAGCTGCACGCCAATTGGGGAATTGGCGTTCAAATTGGCGTGCAGGCATATTTTTGCATGGTTACCTTAGTTTTGTTATTCTAATCATCTTTTCCCAAAGGACCATGTTGGAATTATGGATATTTTGTCGAGTATGGATGAGAAAAGGTTGCAACTTGTGTAATCAAAACTACGTCATTTTGATGCTGGGATTCACTTAATCAAAACTACGTCGTTTTAATGTTGTGTTGTCTATATAAGGAAGAAGAGCCCTCTGTTTTTGGTTTAGGGTTTGTTGCTCCACCAGCCGTCGTGAGAGAGAGAGAGAGAGAGAGGGAGGGAGAGCTACTGGCTTGCTGCCGGAGCATCTTGCGTGGGGAGGACGGCGTCTAGCGTGGGAGCAAGAGCAGGAGGACGTTTTCAAGGTAGGGGTTCTGTCTCACCTGATCTGTTCTGGGGTTAGGCCCTGTGTAGAGGATTTATAGAGCTTCTACTATTATTGTTATACTATCTATATGTAAATTCATATAGGTGTGATCTCCTATATGGATGTTGGCCTTCAATGGCGTGTCTGTGTTTGAAATGAGGCCTGTGTGGCACTGCACGTTAGGTGTTTGATATTATGCCTGTGAGGCCATGCATGCTAAGTGTTTGATGTTATACCAGTGTGGACATGCATGTTAAGTGTTTGTTGTTATGCCTGAATAACTGAGATATATGTTAAATGTTTGTTGTTGTCTGTGGAGCCTAAGAAGCCTGAGAGGCTGAGGCAATGCTTGTGTACCTGTGGAGTCTGAGAGGCTGAGTTGATGTCAGTGAGACTGACTGTGGAGCCTGAGGCTGAGTTGATGTCAGTGGAGATCGACCGTGGAGCCCGAGAGGTCGAGTTAATGTCGTGAGACCGATCGTGGAAACTATGCCTGAGAGGCGGTTAAATCATTGGCCTGAAGAGGCGGTTAAATCACTTGTGGTTTGTGTGGTGGATAATTGTGACTACTGATGTGGTTTGTTATTGTCTGTTGGAATTATTGTAACACGACACTGCACTTGTACACATGGCATGTAGATGCTAGGAGCATGGGATGGGTTGGGGAGACATGATCCCTACTGAGCTGTGGATGCTCACCCCTCCTACTACGGTGTGTTTTCTTGCAGGAACCTACAGGCGTTAGGTGGGAACACCAAGGTGGAAGAGTTCTATTTTGTGGCTTTGTTTTGTGTTATTTGCATTATGTAATTTTGTTGAGGCATTGTAACCCCAGCGGGGAGATATTGTAATGAAGTTTGAAACATAATAAAGGCATATGGTTTCAATTAAATAATTGTGTGATTTTGGTTTCTGAAGTGTATGTTGTGTTCCACCCCTTTATCCAAACCCGGGTAAAGGGAGGGTCATGTTCCGGTCTCCTCGGGTTGGAAAACCGGGGCGTGACAATATGGTATCAGAGCATGGTCTAATTAGCCTAGGGTAGTGGGCGGACCTTGTTATCCTAAGTCCTTTGGAGGAGCCTGGAGGGACATGCCTGATCAACATGGTCCTCTTTGAGCCTCCAAGGTGTACTTGGGATAGTCCAGACCTGAGGTAGGATTTGCATGCATTGGCATTAGGGCACTAGTTGCATTTGCTGTGAATGGGTGCAAAACTGTGGAAAATGTGAATGGTGTGATAAGGTGTGAAATGTGTAACTCTGATTTTATTTGAAGTACCTTGAGCATGACTACAAGGAAAGGTTCTTCTTTATGTGAACTGTGTGCAATGTTGATTGGTGCAATGTGTAAAATGTGTGTGATGCCATGTACTACTTGACTTGATAGTGGGGTAGAGGTAGTGAGACCCGATAATTGTCGAACATGTTCTGACGTTTGTGCTTCTTACTTCCTGTAGTAAGAATGCCACCGAGGAGAGTGACACGTGCGTCCGGGGCAGTGGCTGATGAGTCATCTGCCCATGAGGGCCCGGGTGTGGGGCAGTCCGTTGGAGGACATGCACTGTTGCTGGCGCAGCTGCGAGAAGGCATCCGGATGGAAGTCCTAGAGCTGAGGGAGGGTATCCGACAAGAGGTACGGGAGGAGGTGCGCCGCGAGATGGCAGCCCAGCAGGTGGTGCCACCACCACCACCACCAGTGGGGGAAATACCCCGGGAGCGTGAGGGTTCGCTGAGTGGTATACCGATCCGTGCAGAGGATGATATGGTGACACGGTTCCGAAAGGAACAACCTCCGCGATTCAAAGGGGAGGAGGACCCAGTGTTAGCTGAGCACTAGCTGAGGCAGATCGAACATGTGTTTTCCTTTCTCCTACCCCGGGAGGAGGATAAGGTGAGGCTGGCCATTCGGCAGCTAGAGGGGAATGCTCTGGAGTGGTGGCAGAGTGTCGCGGGGAGCCGTGTGGTACAGTTTATGCTGTGGGAGGAGTTCTTGCAACTCTTCCACGATGAGTTTTTCCCTGAGTCCTTGAGATGGCAGAAGAGAGAAGAATTTGGCAGCCTAAAGCAAGGATCAAAGACGGTGCCCGAGTATGAGCGGGAGTTCCGGAGCCTGAGTAGATTTGCCCCCCGAGACTGTGGCAAAGGAGGACCTGAAAGCCCACAAGTTCACCTTGGGTCTCAGGCCAGCTCTTAGGAAGAGGGTGGCGATTCTGCGTTTGAGGACCTATGCTGAGGTTGTTGAGACAACGCGCATAGCTGAGAGGGAACTGGATGATGGGAGGCAGGTTCACCAGGGTCACCAGTTGCAAGGTGGGTCTGAACGCGATTCTGGGTCCAAGAGGCCCAAGGCGAGGAGAGATAATAGTTCTTTCCGCAGGCGGGGTCTATCATCTGTGAACCCAGGGAGGTTCACCCTTGGCGGTAGTGGGTAGGGAGGTTCAACAGGAGGTCTCCCCAGCGGTTGTCTTTGTTGTGGGAGGCAAGGTCACTTCAAGAGGAAATGTCCCAAGAAGGACTGGCGGTGTAACAACTGTGGGCGAGAGGGCCACTTGAGCCGGGTGTGCAGGAGTGGCAACAGGGGAGCAGGAGGTGTGGCATCCAGCATGAGGAGCGATGCTAGTTTCCGCGCTCCAGCGGAGAGGCCAGCCCGTCAGTGGCAGGCTAGCCATGCGGGATCTAGCCAGACCCAACCTCAGGGGAGGCAAGAGCGTCAGTAGACTGAAGCTGGAGGCAGCCATGGCGGGAAGCGCCCAGTGAGTGAGCCGACCAGTGGCACGGGCCAAGGGTGGGTGTTTGCGCTGGAGGTGACGTACCAGGAGGAGGCTGAGCTACCACCCCCACCGGCTGAGGGTGGAGCAGGACCATCGGTGGTTAGAGGTACCCTTTTGATCTCCCGTACATTAGCTTCTGTTCTTTCCGATACGGGTGCATCGTGTTCTTTTGTTGCTGAGCTTGTGATAGATAGCTTGGGGTTAGCTTGTGTGGAGGCAGCGAAGCCCCTAGTTGTTGAGTCTCCAGTGGGGGGTATGATTGAGGTACGGCGTGTATGTCGTGACTGTGTGTTGACCATAGGAGAGGTGGAGCTGAGTTTTGACTTGTATGTAATGCCTTTGAGGACGTTTGACCTGATCTTGGGTATGGATTGGCTTATGGCTTTCTAGGCCAAGATAGATTGTTATCGGCGGCGTGTATCCTTCGTGACACCTGCCGGGACCTCTTACACCCTGCAGGGGGAGTGGGACTGTGAGGCGAGTTGGGCTGGGCCAGTGTTGGACCAGTGGGGTGCCATTACCCACAGGTTGGCAGCCCTGACCTTTGCTGAGGAGGGTAAGGTGGAAAAGAGGGTGTGGCCCACTGTTGTGGACCAATTTCAGGATGTTTTTCCTGAAGAGTTGAGGAGTTTGCCACCTAAGAGGAGTGTGGAGTTCACCATTGAGTTGGTGCCGGGGACGGGTCCGATTTCCCAAGTAGCGTAACGTATGGGGCCAGCTGAGTTGAGGGAGCTTCAGAGGCAAATCGAGGAGTTGGTGGGCTAGGGGTATATCAGACCGAGTACCTCACCTTGGGGTGCTCCGGTGCTCTTTGCAAAGAAGGCAGGCGGCACGCTTTGCCTCTGTATAGATTACAGGAAGCTGAATTCAGTGACTGTGAAGAACAAGTACCCGTTGACTCAGATAGATGACCTGTTTGACCAATTGAGTGGGGCCCAGTGGTTTTCCAAAATAGATTTATGGTCGGGGTATCACCAGCTTAGGGTTAGGGAGGAGGACATCCCTAAGACGGCCTTTCGGTGCAGGTATGGGCACTATGAGTGGGTAGTGATGCCTTTCGGGCTCACTAATGCGCCAGCGGTGTTCATGCATTTGATGAACCAAGTCTTTGCCCCATACTTAGACTCGTTCATGATGGTGTTTATAGACGATATCTTGGTATATTCCAAGACCGAGAGGGAGCATGTGGAGCATTTGGCAACAGTGTTGCAAACCTTGAGGGACCAACAGCTGTTTGCTAAGTTTAGCAAGTGTGAGTTTTGGTTGCAGGAGGTTCACTTTCTTGGCCATGTGGTGTCCGCTGAGGGAGTTAGGGTGGACCCAGCCAAGATTGAGGCCGTGGCATCGTGGGCGAGGCCAACCAACGTTTTTGAGATCCGTAGTCTTCTTGGCTTGGCGGGGTACTATCGTTGTTTTGTCGAGGGGTTCTCCCGTTTGGAGGCTCCTATGACGGCGTTGACTAGGAAAGGAGTGAAGTTTGAGTGGACGGACAAGTGCCAGCAGGCGTTTGAGACTCTCAAAACCCGTTTGACCACTGCACCGGTGTTGAGGTTACCTCGGGAGGATATCCCATATGAGGTGTACTGTGATGCGTCCAGGGTTGGTTTGGGGTGTGTGCTTATGCAGAAGCACAGTGTGGTAGCTTATGGGTCAAGGCAGCTGAAGCCTCGTGAGCAGAATTATCCTACTCATGACCTTGAGTTGGTGGCTGTCATCTTCGCCCTGAAGAGTTGGCAGCATTACCTCTTGGGGGAGAAGTTTGTGGTGTTCTCAGATCACAAAAGCCTTCAGTACATCTTTACCCAGAAGGACTTGAATTTGAGGCAGAGGAGATGGGTGGAGTATTTGCAGACCTTTGACTTTACTCTTGCCTATACCCCGGGCAAGGGTAATGTTGTGGCTGATGCGTTGAGCAGAAAAGGGAAAGCTGAGGTGGTCGTGCGAGAGTGGAAGCTGATGGAGCAGTTGGCGATGTTGCAGCTGCAGCCTGTTGTTCGTGATAGTGGGACAGTCCTGAGTCCTTTGGTGGTTATGCCTGAGTTGTACCAACGCGTCCAGGAGGGACAGTTGGGTGACATTGAGTGTGAGGTTCTCCGTGCCTGTATTGAGGCTGGTGAGTTATCTGAGGATTGGACAGAGGGTCCTGAGCATGAGTTGTCTTTTCAGGGGCGGTTGGTGGTGGCTTCTTCCCTCAGGGATGAGGTGATGAGGGAGTTTCACCAGTCTAGAGTTGCTGTGCATCCAGGGGGTACGAAGATGTACCATGCGCTTCGGGGACATTTTTGGTGGCCTGGGATGAAGCGCGATGTGGTTGCCTTTGTTTTGCAGTGCCTCACGTGTCAGTAGGTGAAGGCTGAGCACCAGCGGCCGGCAGGCATGTTACAGCCATTGCCCATAGCGGAGTGGAAGTGGGACCACATAGCGATGGATTTTGTGACTGGTCTTCCACCCACCACAGGGAGGAAAGATATGATTTGGGTGATTGTGGATCGACTCACAAAGTCGGCCCATTTCCTGGCTGTTCGCTAGCGGGACTCTATCGGGACCTTGAGTCATCTATACATGAACGAGATTGTGAGACTGCATGGAGTACCATCGTCGGTTGTCTCTGATCGGGATTCGAGGTTCACTTCACGTTTTTGGGCAGGTTTACAGGAGGCTATGGGGACCAAACTTCACTTGAGTACAGCCTTTCACCCTGAGACTGACGGCCAGACAGAGAGGACGAATCAGACTTTGGAGGACATGTTACGGGCCTGTGTGTTAGATTTTGGGGGTTCGTGGGCAACTCACCTTCCTTTAGTGGAGTTTGCCTACAATAACAGTTATCAAGCATCCATTGGGATGGCTCCTTTTGAGGCGTTGTATGGGCGGCCATGTCGATCACCTTTGTGTTGGACCGAAGTGGGGGAGACAGCTCTCTTGGGACCACAGATGGTTCAAGAGGCTACCGAGAAGGTTAAGTTGATTCGTCAGCGGTTGTTATCAGCTCAGAGTCGGCAGAAATCTTATGCGGATCAGCGGCGGCGACCTTTGGAGTTTTCTGTTGGTGATCATGTGTTTCTTCGTGTTTCTCCACGTCGTCGACATCGACGGTTTGGGCGAGGTCCCAAGCTATCTCCGCGGTTTATTTGTCCTTTTTGAGATTCTGGATCGTGTGGCAAATGGGTAGCTTGTGTTTGTTTTCCTCATATGTCATTTCTTTTCGAGGACGAAAAGTCTTAAGGGGGAGAGGATGTAATGACCCGTGTGTAAGAAGTTAACCACAAACCGTTGAATCCCCGGCAACTACGCCAATTTGACAGACAAGATTTTTAGCCTCTCTAAAAGAGCTAGCTAATGTCGTTAAATCTCTCTTCAAGATAATAAATTCCCTAAATTTGCACTAAAAGAATAGCAGCAAGCAAGGGGTCGAACCCACAGGGATTAGCCTAGTTCTCTAGTTCTCAAATCAAAACACCCAATTACTCTTGTTCTATAAAATGTCTTGGCAAAAAGTTTTCTTTTTTAAACTAAAGATCTAATTTTTATTTGGTTTTCTGAATAAACAAAGAAAGTAAACTGATTTTAGGATTAAGATTCAAGGATTAAAAGCATCTAGGGTCACAATTTCACCTCCCTATGTTATCTCTACTGGTTCATGGTATTAGGGTTGTCTGATTGAAAACATGCTAAACATAAGCCAAGGACAACAAATGGTCATTGATGTCCTTTTAAGAGTTGTATGCCAGAATGGTCATCTAAACACACAAACATGCAAAGCCAATAAATCATACTTGCAAAAGGATAATGATCACACCAATTACAAATAAGTTATGAATCTTAATCTGCCCCAGACTAGGGCTAAGAATATCAAGGTGTACATCCAAAGATAGAACTTAAGAACAGATTCATAAAACATGCAAAACTTCAATCATCTAAACCCAATATTCATAAATACAGCAAAGCAACAAGGGGGCTACATTGCTCCCCTAGATTAAAAGACTACTCACGCATGATTACAAGCAAAACCATAGCAGAAAAGCTAAACATCTTCTTCTTGTCCACACACACAGCAAAGCTTCAAATCCAGGCTCCAAAATCCGCGACGGCTGCTGCGACGGCTGCTCTCGTAGGTCAAGGAGCACCTCCAAGTCGTGGAGCCTCTCTCTCTCTCTAAAAACGTGTAGGGGGTTTAGGGATGCATAGCAGAGGGCGTGGAGGCTGTATTTATAGAGGTTGGATGGGCCTTGAGGTGTGTAACCTAGCCCATCTATCAAAACGACGTAGTTTTGATAAGTAACACTCGAAACTTTAAAATCTCTATCTTCCATCCACAATTTGGACTTGGGCCTTCAGGAACAAATGATCAGCATAGAAAAACGATAGGATCGGTCCAAAAATATCTTTGCACGCCAATTTGCACGTGATATGGTGAATTCACGTGCACCTCCAAATCAGCTCAAACTTCTCCCCAAGCTTCCTTGCATCCTGTAGAGGCCTGAGAGGCAAAAATAGGCTTGCACGTGAAATGGGTGAATTCACGTGCAACTCCAAATGCTCTGAAATTTCTGTGGTAGGTAGATGACATCATTCTAAGAAACTTTTGTTCTTGCACGCCAATTGTTTGAGGCCATCTACTATGTAAAAAGTGAGGTCCAAAATATGCCAAAATAGCTTAAAAGCGCATGTATTTGCAACTAGCATCTTCCTAGGGGTTAGAGCAAATATATATGATATATGAGGCAATAAGGTTCTAATCATGCTCTTAAACATCCTAAATAAACACTAGAATAACGGCATAAAATGCACGTTATCAAATACACCACACTTGAACCATTGCTTGTCCTCAAGCAAAAACATACAAGCATGCAAAAATAAAATAAACACGCAGTCAAACGGAAGAAAAATAAAATAACAATCAAGGAGAATCATGGTTTCCTAAGCATGCAACTCTATCATGATGAAATGGGAATTTAAGCATCGAAATGAGTCATAGCTTAGTTCATTCATGTCCATATCCCTAGTCCAACAACCATGCAATATCACCACTTAAATTTCAGATATGAGCAAGCAATCCATGATAAAATAGCACCTAGTTTCCCTTTAAGTTCTTACCAAGGATAAGCAGCCTCACTCAAATATAATAATTCTCAAGCCCAATACCTATCAATGAACAATGGATGGAAAACTCTATCTCTACACTCGCCATCAGCTATTGATTAAGTACTTGCTAAGCAATCATGAGAGTTCCCTATTGTGCTCATCAAAGAAAACACACTCTCTATTCTACTTTATTTGAACTCACACGCTAATCTAAACTCAATAAACTCACACTCTATTCTAATAACTGAATAAACAAAACATGAGCCAAAGAATTGAGCTCAACACTCTCAAATAAACAAAAACTCAGCCAATGTGGCTACAAATCTAAACAATCACACATAAACATCAGGCCATTGTGGCTTTTATTCTGAATTTTTTTTTCTCTCTTTTTTTTTAAGTAATAACCTTCCAAGGTTGCATTTTATGCTCTCCCTTGATGGATTATTCACTCTTTTTTTTTACTCACATAACACAAATAAGACTGATTTTTCTATTGCAAACTCCTTGCCATTTTGCTACATAAGGAGAGACAAAAATTCATTGATGTCTCACATCCCATTTTCCAATTAAGTGATGGCTTTTTCACATTCTATATCACAGCCTTTTCCAATAATATCACACAATAAAGAAAAGAATACAAAGACAGTCACAATGACTTAGAGGTCTTGCGTCCAAACTCCTCACACCAAACACTGAGCACTAATAAGTAATCACATGCTTACTTGACTCCTACCATTAAATAACCAATGTTGAATGCAAGAAGAGTAGCAGATCAAACTATTACCCATACCCTAAAATGGCACTCAAAGGTTAAAAAGAAGTTGTTCTCATTTTTCATTTCTTTTTCACTCAACTTTAAGGGTTACTTAGGTCTATCATAGCATTTCATGCTCAGCTAATATTCAAACTCAGCTCCAAAAACATGGTGATATCATTCAAAAGATAAAGACATGATCAAACCAATTCAGAGCACATTTTAACTACTTTAACACCCTTATCACAACATGATACTAATGTGGCATAAAAATTAAATTTTAAGCCAAAATTGCATACTTAATATCCATGTCTCCACAAGCAAATCATTCAAGCAAACAACTCAAACAATCATGCAACTAATTTTTTTTTAAATAAAACATGCAATCATAACATAAAAGACAAGCAAGTGGCTCAAGTCACTCCCATACACCACACTTAAAATATGCTATGTCCTCATGGCATAAAATAGGGAGTAGGAAAAACACTTACCCCTGGTTTGGCACACTGTAATAGTAGATGACATTGGCCACCATTCGTCGTACCTGAGCCACAAAGTCAACCGACGTCTCGCCGCGCACTTCCCAAGTTTCTCTCCCTTGCAAAATAACCATCATGTAGTAGCAAGCAAAGATCCCACTGGAGTGATTTTGGTGTGGAAGCCTTTGAAGATGGCCTCTCTTTATTAGTTAAGAAAGAAGCAAAGTCTCCTGCACAATGGTTAGCTTGCAAACAATTTATTGAATAAAAGAAAATAACATAAAATAAAACATAGCAATAAATATTGGGTTGCCTCCCAACCAGCGCTTTATTTAAAGTCTGTAGCTAGACTTTGTCATACTAAGCTCAACCAATGTATGAAAGGCTTTCATCCTGGCATTGTAAACCTCAGCAGTCTCATAGACCATAGCAATCGGATGAATGAACCGCTGTGGGAGCCACTTGAACTCCTAATTCAATTGTTGATAGGGAGACACCTCCACAAACTTATGGTTCTCCTTCCTCTCATTCCATCGAGTAGTCATGATGCACGCATGGTTACCTCCCTTGTCAAACACTTCCTTCTCTTGTATAAGGGAAGATGATTCCAAAGCAAACATAGTAGTGGTGGGCTCATGTAGCTTGTCTTCATAAAGAGTACCTTGGTTTGATGTGCCTTCAGATATGAGAATTATAGCATCATCATCCAAGATTTGCTGCTGCATCCTTGGGTTGTCATTTATTGGTTTCTCATGTTCTTCTAACACCCCAGAACAATTCAAGTCTTCCTCTTCTTCTTGGATGGAAAAATTGTCCTCATAAGCTCCAACCATGGGAAGAGTTGAAGTGGATACATCACATGGGCTATTAAATTGTGGTGGAGGGACAACCTCATCATAATGAACCATTGCCCTTGTATCCACTTCTTGTTCTATAGCAGCATTAATGGTTTGACCATCTAGAATGCGAGCTTCATCTTCAGAATCATTATTAGCAGAAAACTCCCATTCTTGTGAGGCAGACGTCAAAGATTGATTCATGGAAGTTGGGGTGATGGCTTTGCAATTCTCTTCAGTTTTTACCTCTATGTCATTAGCAAAGGAGTGAGATGAGACTCCAGTATTTGCATTTTGAGCCATACTCATCAATAATTGCTCCATATTTTTTATGGTAGTCTCTATACTTCCTAGCCTTTCATTCAAATCCTCTCCCTTTCTTCTGGTTTCTTCATCTTCAACTTGGGGCTGCCACTCTTGTTGTTGATATGGACAATAATTGCCATAGAGTGGGGCTTCAGAGTAAGCTTCATCTTGATATTGCCCAACCCATATGTTCTCAGAATATCCATTGAAGAAACCATTAAACTCCTCAGGTGGTGGCTCTTGTGGATAGTAGTCACCCTCAGGTTGGGTGTAAGTTGGCCATACTTCTCTACCATCTCCATTAATACTCCCACCATAACAAGGAGGCTCCTGGTATGAATAACTGCTTGTGGGAGGATCATAGACAGTGCAATCCCAAGCACTATATGAAAATTGATCTGCTACATGGCCTGGAACATAAACATGTTGGTCTGCCATCATTGAATTCTCCTCATCTCTCCCTTGGTTTTCCCACAAATATTTGTTGCCTTGGATCATCCTTTCCAAACATTCTTCCATGGTTAGCTCCTCCTCATCTCCAAACTTTCTGTCCATTGGAGTGCTGTTCAGGTTCTGGATTAAAGGACACTAGTTCCCCTCGTCGCATACACAACTAGCAATACCTCAAACACATGGTGTATGTTCCTATAAAACAACAAGAACACACCCACGCTCCGAACAATGCAAAATAAACAAATAAAGAACACAAAATAACAGAAAGTAAAAGACAAAATAAACACCAAGATCAGAATTCAAACAATTTCACTCAATGTTGATTTTAAAAACTAGTTAACCGTTGAATCCCCGGCAACGGCGCCAATTTGACAGACAAGATTTTTAGCCTCTCTAAAAGAGCTAGCTAATGTCGTTAAATCTCTCTTCAAGATAATAAATTCCCTAAATTTGCACTAAAAGAATAGCAGCAAGCAAGGGGTCAAACCCACAGGGATTAGCCTAGTTCTCTAGTTCTCAAATCAAAACACCCAATTACTCTTGTTCTATAAAATGTCTTGGCAAAAAGTTTTCTTTTTTAAACTAAAGATCTAATTTTTATTTGGTTTTCTGAATAAACAAAGAAAGTAAACTGATTTTAGGATTAAGATTCAAGGATTAAAAGCATCTAGGGTCACAATTTCACCTCCCTATGTTATCTCTACTGGTTCATGGTATTAGGGTTGTCTGATTGAAAACATGCTAAACATAAGCCAAGGATTAAGATTCGTCAGCGGTTGTTATCAGCTCAGAGTCGGCAGAAATCTTATGCGGATCAGCGGCGGTGACCTTTGGAGTTTTCTGTTGGTGATCATGTGTTTCTTCGTGTTTCTCCACGTCGTGGACATCGACGGTTTGGGCGAGGTTCCAAGCTATCTCCGCGGTTTATTGGTCCTTTTTGAGATTCTGGATCATGTGGCAAATGGGTAGCTTGTGTTTGTTTTCCCCATATGTCATTTCTTTTCAAGGATGAAAACTCTTAAGGGGGAGAGGATGTAATGACCCGTGTGTAAGAAGTTAACCACAAACACCTTGGATGTTGGTGCACAAGTTTGAGGTAAGAGATGAGCCCAAGAGGGGACTTTTGGGAGGTGCATGTGACAAGTGATAACGTACATTTATGCCCTAGAAAGATGCTATGCATATACAGGCGGTTTTAAGCTGTTTTGGCTGATCTTGGAGCTCACTTTTGATATGGTAGATGGCCTCAAACAATTGGCGTGCAAGAACAGAAGTTTCTTAGAATGAGGTCCTCTACCTACCACAGAAATTTCAGAGCATTTGGAGCTACACGTGAATTCACCCATTTCACGTGCAAGCATATTTTTGCTTCTTAGACCTCTACAAGATGCAAGGAGGCTTGGGGTGAAGTTTGAGTGCATTTGGAGCTGCACGCCAATTGGGGAATTGGCGTTCAAATTGGCGTGTAGGCATATTTTTGCATGGTTACCTTAGTTTTGTTATTCTAATCATCTTTTCCCAAAGGACCATGTTGGAATTATGGATATTTTGTCGAGTATGGATGAGAAAAGGTTGCAACTTGTGTAATCAAAACTACGTCGTTTTGATGCTGGGATTCACTTAATCAAAACTACATCGTTTTGATGTTGTGTTGTCTATATAAGGATGAAGAGCCCTCTGTTTTAGGTTTAGGGTTTGTTGCTCCACCAGCCGTCGCAGAGAGAGAGAGAGAGAGAGAGGGAGGGAGAGCTACTGGCTTGCTGCCGGAGCATCTTGCGTGGGGAGGACGTCGTCTAGTGTGGGAGCAAGAGCAGGAGGACGTTTTCAAGGTAGGGGTTCTGTCTCACCTGATCTGTTCTAGGGTTAGGCCCTGTGTAGAGGATTTATAGAGCTTCTACTATTATTGTTATACTATCTATATGTAAATTCATATAGGTGTGATCTCCTATATGGATGTTGGCCTTCAATGGCGTGTCTGTGTTTGAAATGAGGCCTGTGTGGCACTGCACATTAGGTGTTTGATATTATGCCTGTGAGGCCATGCATGCTAAGTGTTTGATGTTATACTAGTGTAGACATGCATGTTAAGTGTTTGTTGTTATGCCTGAATAACTGAGATATATGTTAAATGTTTGTTGTTGTCTGTGAAGCCTAAGAAGCCTGAGAGGCTGAGGCAATGCTTGTGTACCTGTGGAGCCTGAAAGGCTGAGTTGATGTCAGTGAGACTGACTGTGGAGCCTGAGGCTGAGTTGATGTCAGTGAGACTGACTGTGGAGCCTGAGAGGCTGAGTTAATGTCAGTGAGACTGACTGTGGAAACTATGCCTGAGAGGCGGTTAAATCATTGGCCTGAAGAGGCGGTTAAATCACTTGTGGTTTGTGTGGTGGATAATTGTGACTACTGATGTGGTTTGTTATTGTCTGTTGGAATTATTGTAACACGACACTGCACTTGTACACATGGCATGTAGATGCTAGGAGCATGGGATGGGTTGGGGAGACATGATCCCTACTGAGCTGTGGATGCTCACCCCTCCTACTACGGTGTGTTTTCTTGCAGGAACCTACAGGCGTTAGGTGGGAACACCAAGGTGGAAGAGTTCTATTTTGTGGCTTTGTTTTGTGTTATTTGCATTATGTAATTTTGTTGAGGTATTGTAACCCCAGCGGGGAGATATTGTAATGAAGTTTGAAACATAATAAAGGCATATGGTTTCAATTAAATAATTGTGTGATTTTGGTTTTTGAAGTGTATGTTGTGTTCCACCCCTTTATCCAAACCCGAGTAAAGGGAGGGTCACGTTCCGGTCTCCTCGGGTTGGAAAACCGGGGCGTGACAGGAAACCAAGGGGGCATAGGAGGTCATACATCTGAGGCTAGAGGAGGTCAAGCCAGAGTGTTTGCCCTTACATCTACAGTTCCAGAGGAGGTGTTACCAGCGCCACCACCAGAGGAGGAGAGAGCAGGACCATCAGTTGTTTGGGGTACAATTCTTATCTCGAGCACTATGATATCTGTTCGTTTTGATACTAGTGCATCATGTTCTTTGATTGCTGAGTCTTTAGTAGAGAGTTTTGGGATAGAGTGTGTTAAGACTGATAGACCTCTTCTTGTGGGATCACCTATGGGTGTTACCACATGGTTAAAGAGGAAGTGTTGCGGGTGTGAACTAACCATTGGTAGTGTAATGCTTGCGTTTGACCTATATGTGATGTCCATGGATACCTTTGATGTTATTCTGGGGATGGATTGGTTAGCAGCCTTTCAGGTGAGGTTTGACTTTTATAGGAAGAGGGTAGTGTTTACTATACCCTTAGGAGAGGTGGGTTCCTTGCATGGGGAATGGGGTGATGAGGCGAGTAGAGCAGGTCTAGCACGAGAGCTATGGGGTGTTATCACCCACTGTTTAACAGCACTAGGGTTTGGGGAGGAGCGGAGTTCGGGTAAAAGGGTATGGCCAGCTGTAGTAGATCAGTTCCAGGATGTCTTTCCTGAGGATTTGGTGGAGTTACCTTCGTAGCGGAGCGTGGAGTTCACCATAGATTTGCTACCGGGAGTGGGACCCATCTCATAGGTGGCTTATCATATGGGACCGGCGGAGTTAAGGGAGCTTTAGAAGCAATTAGTTGAGCTTGGAGAGAGGGGTTTTATCAGGCCGAGTACCTCGCCGTGGGGTGCTCCATTGTTGTTTGCAAAGAAGGTAGATGGTTCCTTGCGTTTGTGCATCAATTACAGGAAGCTAAATCAGGTTACTGTGAAGAACAAGTATCCTCTACCCCGCATCGATGATTTGTTTGATTAGCTGAGTGGGCCATGGTGGTTCTCCAAAGTAGATTTGAGGTCTGGCTATCATCAGTTGAGAGTGATAAAAGAGGATGTGCCAAAGACAGCCTTCAGGTGTAGGTATGGACACGGTTGGTGATGCCATTTGGGCTTGTTAATGCACTAGCAATGTTCATGCATTTGATGAATTAGATATTTTCCCCTTACCTTGATTTGTTTGTGGTGGTGTTCGTGGATGACATTATTGTTTATTCACGTTCCCAAAAGGAGCATGAGGGGGCACTTGGTTGTGGTATTGTAGGTTTTGAGGGAGCATCATTTGTTTGCCAAGTTCTCAAAGTGTAGCTTATGGATATAGGAAGTTCACTTTCTTGGCCATGTGGTATCAGCTGAGGGGATTAGAGTGGATCCAAGTAAGGTGGAGGCAGTATCATCCAAGAGGAGGCCAACCAATGTTTTTGAGATCTGGAGCTTTTTGGGGTTGGCGGGCTATTATCGACATTTTATGGAGGGATTTTTTTGTTTAGTAGCCCCTATGATAACTTTGACGAGGAAGGGAGCAAAGTTTGAGTGGACTGAGGCATGTCAGCAGGCCTTTGAGAAATTGAAGACTTATTTGACGACCGCACCAGCTCTAAGTTTGCTACAGGAGTGAGTTCCATATGAGGTATATTGTGATGCCTCTAGAATGGGTTTGGGTTGTGTCTTGATGTAGGAGAGACAAGTTATAGCCTATGGTTCGGGGCAGTTGAAGCCTTATGAGCAGAACTACCCAACCCATGACTTGGAGTTGGCAGCCGTTATCTTTGTGTTGAAGAGTTGGCAGCACTACCTATTGGGAGAGAGGTTTGTGGTGTATTCAGATCATAAGAGTCTTTAGTATGTGTTTACTCAGAGGGATCTGAATCTGTAGCAGAGGAGATGGATGAAGTACCTCCAACAGTTTGATTTCACCTTGAGTTATACTCTTGGAAAGGGGAATCTAGTGGCTGATGCTTTGAGTAGGAAGGGTCAAACTGAGGTTGCCTTGAGAGAGTGGAGGATGATGGAGTAGGTGGCTTCATTGCAGTTATAAATTTGTGATGATAGGGCCATTTTGAGTCCTATTGTGGTTGTGCCTGAGATGTATACTCGTGTCCAGGAGGGACAGCAGGGCGATGATGAGTGTGGTAAGCTTTGTGCTAGGGTGGAGGCCAAAGAGCTTGCAGAGGAGTGGACATTGAGAGAGAAGCATGAGTTAAGGTTTCGAGGGATGTTGTTTGTAATATCTTCCCTTTGGGAGGAAGTGATGAGGGCATTTTATGCTTCAAGGTTAGCAGTGCATCCGGGTGGTACCAAGATGTACGATTCCTTTCGATAACATTTTTGGGGACCGGGGATGAAGAGGAGTGTGGTAGAGTTTGTCTCGCATTGCCTCACTTGTCAGCAAGTGAAGGCTAAAAACCAGCGACTAGCAGGGATATTACATCCATTGCCTGTGGCGCAATGGAAGTGGGACCATATCATGATGGATTTTGTGACTGGACTTCCACCCACTTCGGGAGGGAAGAATATGAATTGGGTCATTGTGGACCATTTGACCAAGTTGGCACATTTTTTGGCAATCAAGGAGAAGGAGACCATGAATAGCTTTAATCAACTTTATATTGATCAGATTATGAGATTGCATGGTGTGTCTGTGTCTATTGTATTAGATTGAGATGCCCATTTTACTTTCCAATTTTGGAAGGGTTTGTAGGAAGCTTTAGGCACTGAGTTGAGCTTGAGTACAGCCTTTCATCCAGAGACCAATGGGCAATTAGAAAGGACTATCCAGACCTTGGAGGACATTCTTAGAGCTTGTGTGATGGATTTTGAGGGTTCATGGGCCACCCACCTTCCATTGGTGGAGTTTGCCTACAACAACAGTTATCAAGCCTCCGTTGGGATGGCTCTGTACGAGGCGTTGTATGGTAGACCCTGCAGGTCACCCCTGTGTTGGGCTGAGGCCAGTGAGACAACTTTGTTGGGACCACTGTAGCTAAGTGATTCTGCAGTGGTTGTTTACAGCTCAGAGTAGACATAAGTCTTATGCGGATAGGAGAAGGAGACCGTTGGAATTTGCTGTGGGGGATCATATGTTTCTCCAAGTCTCTCCGAGGAGAGGGCATCACCGGTTTGGAAAGGGTTCTAAGCTATCTCCATGATACATTGGACCTTCTAAGATCCTAGAGCGAGTTGGTCCTGTGGCATATCGTTTAGCGCTCCGCATTTGAGTCGAGTGCATAGTGTGTTTCATATGTCCCAGTTGAGGAAATACCACCCTGATCCAGCGTACATGATAGCTTGGGGAGATTTAGATATCGCAGATGATATTACTATCGTGGAGACTCCTATTTGGGTCATGGATAGGCGGGACAATATTCTGCGTGGGAAGACCATTCCTTTAGTTTGTGTCTTGTAGACACATCGGGGCATTGAGGAGGAAACTTGGGAACGAGATTTCATGATGTATGATTAGTTTCCTGAGTTGTTCGAGGGCAAATAGTCTTAAAGGGGGGGAGGAGGCTGGTGTGTTATCTATTGTTTGTTTTGCATAGCCTTGTGTATTCATGTGTATTTTGTTTTGCATAGTTGTGTTGAGTATGTGAAATAAACAATGTTTTCTAACTGTGTATTTTATGCAAGTGTGGTTGGAATGTGTGTTTGAAATAATGTCTTGTGTTGTGGTAAATGGGTGTGGATGAGTTCTCATGTATTGGCATTGTGGCATGTTGGTGTAGAGGAGTATAAGGTGTGATGTGTTGTGCATACTTGTGTTATTTCATGAGTAGCTATGTGGTATTTGTGTAAAAAGGACGTATTATGTGCTTTTGTGTTAGTCCCTATGGTTGAATTGTGAGAGACATGGGGTAGCCTTTTCGAGGGCGAAAAGTTTTTAAGGGGAGGAGGATGTGAAGGCCTGTGTCCTAGTTCAGAGAGTTAGAGGTTTAGACAGGCCTTATGATGATAAAATTCTGGTTTTTATGTGTATTTCCTGGTATTTTACAGTGAGCAAAGGATCATCATGGTCAAATCCGGATCATCATAGTCAAATCTAGAGTAAGAAATCAATGATACGGAGTAAGGAGCCTTAATACGGAATGAGGGAGTTCATGTGATCATTGACACGGAGTAAGGATCCGAGCAATCCCATAGCATGGAGTAAGGATCCGAGCAATCCCATTAGTTTGAGCGATCTTTCAAACTCGGTAGTCCGGAGTAATCTGTAGCGTGGCTAGCTCGGATTGATCCGCAGCATCAAGTGATCCGGAGTAGCGGAGGTAGACACGAGGGCGACACGTGTTCTGAGCCACATCGACCTAGTGTAGCGTGTTTTCTTTGTTATATATATATATATATATATATTCTGTATTTTCGGGAGGGAAAAAGAAACTGTAGCTGCTGTCGTACTTTTGGAGGAGGAACATAAAGAGAGAGATCACTGTTGGTTCGATTGTTGTCGCTGCGTTCTTGGACGAGGGAGGCGCCTATCAGAGTGGGGCAAGGAGCAAGGAAGATTCTTCAAGCCGAAACCCTAACACACAACCAGATTTGAGGTAGGTGGTTCTGTCCCCAGAAGTCTATCTCCAATGGTTGTGGAAATAATATTGGGATTTAAACTTGGTCTGATTTGATGATTTTGGGGATTGTATTGTGACATGTGGCTTGAGATATGCGTGAATATATATATATATATACATGTGTTTTGTGATGTGAAACATGTAATAGAGATGTTATGGAACTATACAGAGTTGTGTTGTGAATTTGGGTACATGCGTGAGAATTGTGTTTCTTTAACTGAGATAATTGTGTGTTTTGTTATTGTGCTTGGATGTGAGATATTGAGGTCCCATTGAGGGGACAGTCCATGGGATGGACATGAGATATTGAGGTCCCATTGAGGGGACAGTCCATAGGATGGACATGAGATGTTGAGGTCCCAATAAGGGGAGAGTCTTGGATTAGACATGAGATATTTAGGTTCCATTGAGGGAACCACATGTAAATCCTTTATGTGTTGTCTATTATCATTTACACTACACTGCACGTATTTACATTGAGCATATTATGGAGGAGATGTTGAGTTGGTCCAGGGAGGCATAACCCTTACTGAGCTATGGTTTGCTCACCTACCTTTGATGTCTTTCTCTGCAGGACCTAGTAGGCGTTAGGGGGGATTACACCGCTATGGAAGCATGTGTGTTTGATTTACTATTTTATTTGAGAAATTATAATTGTTGAGAATAATACCCATGTATTTGTCTAAAATTGGTGTATTTATTTGAGACATTGTATTTTGGGGTTGGTGACCCTATGTATCATTTGACATGGTTTTATTATGTGGAGTATTCTTTGTTATGGTTTGTGCATGTTATGTGTGAGATTATAGTAGGTTTGGGGTAGCACTCTAGAGGGAGCCCTATTAGGTGAACATTTACCAACCCTTTGTCCTCTTGGATGTGAGGCATGGGGCGTCACTAACCAGTTCTTCGGTGTTGTGAAATCCAGGGCATGACAAATTAAACTTTATGCGCATTCATGTTAGCAAACTCGAAGACTCGATGGCTCATAGTGTAAAAAATCGTATTTGGGTAGGATTGAGAGATAGCCATTCAATGGGAATGCAACTATCCGGACGGTAGTGTAGCCATTGGTGTGAGCATTTTGACAGCACTTGGGCCTGATTCTGAGTCGGGGCCCTGAGTGGCCCGATTATTGACTTTTCCAGGATTTATGGGTTGACTTTGCGTTTGAGCAGTCATTTGAGTGTGATAATATTTGACTAGTGCTGTACTCGTCATTTCGAGCGTTTTGACAGTAATTTGACTCAATTTGGAGTTCGTGACCTTTGAGGTCAGTTATTGCTTTGGGAGGTCAATTATTGACAAGGTCAATTATTGGTCAATAGTTGGTTAAAATATAAATAGAATGAAAAGAAAGAGCTTTCACTTTACGCTATCACGTTGGTGTGTTTGAGAGAGAGAGAGAGAGAGAGAGAGAGCTTGGAAGCTTGAAGCCTTGGCGATTTGGGACGATTTGGGTTTGTGGAGCTCAAAAAATCACTCCAAGTAGGTGTCCTTGAACTTCTTACCTCTTTCCTATCTTGGATACGCACGAATTTGTCATGATTTATGAAATTAGGCATGAACACTAGGTTTTGGGTGAAATCCAATTTTGGGTTTCATCTAATGGTTTAGTATAAGATCTGTGGGTAAGAGCTGATTTATATCAGTTTGGATATGTGTTTTTGTGATCTGTAGTTGTTTAATTGTGTATTTCATGATGGTTGAGAAGTCAACCATCGAAATTTGGATTTAGATCTAGATGGATTTAATTTGAAATTATATGTGTGTGTTTTTGTTGTTACCGTGCAATTTAGAGGCGTTCAGGACGCATTTTGAGGTAGATATTGTAGTCTGTTGCATAAAACGTGTGTTTGTGAGCATCTGGGGGTCGCTGGGTTGATTCCAGACAAAGAACAGGCAAAAACGATGATGAACAATACCCTGGGCGAACTTCTGGGTCGAAAGGTCGAAGACCCGAAGATTTGGGTCGAAGGGTCGAAGATCCGGAGTCGTAAAGTTGAAGGGTCAAAGATCCGGAGTCGTAGGGTCGAAGATCCGTAAATCTGTAGTCGAAGGTCGAAGGTCGATGGTCGATGGTCGAAGGTCAGAGCTTTGAGTCTTGAAGGCCGCAATTCTGTAGCTTCGAGTCGCAGTTCCATAGCTTCGAGTCAGTAGGTTCGAGCTAGCAGCTTCGAGCCAGCAGTTGCACTGGACTGGACCATTTATATTGTAACCTTTAAGACTCAAGTATTATACTTGAGTTACAATGTAAATAACGAAATACCCCCCTTTCGGATTCAAAGAAAAATACTGGAAAATTAAATTCCACGCTTTCAAAATGTGAAAATTGGGATTTAGTGTAAAATCTCGAAAAAATCCAGTTTTTCGTAGAGGTGACTTTTTGAAAAGTGGGGTTAGACATCTCAGAAAAATCCCCAAAAATTAGATTATCTTAATTATGATATGGGGACCCAATGCTGGGACTTTTTATTGCAAGAAAACAACTGCTATGAGTACCTTCTTCCTTGGTCAAGGCATGAGGATCGATTTGTGAAAACTGGCCTCAATTATAAAGGGAGTGTTGTGAACCTTAATGCCCTACTGGTGTTGCTATGTTGGTTTGAAGATTTGGGGCTTGGACTCCATGACTTGTTTGTGTTTTCACTGTGAGACATAGGTGATACTATGTGGTTGACGTGACAGGCTAAGGCCTGGGTTGAGTCGTTAAGCTCGTGGAGCTAGGGCTGAGTGCCCTGAGCTGAGATCCTTTGAGGATCGTGTTGAGTCGTTGAGCTCATGAGCCATTGAGCTCGTGGAGCTAGGGCTAAGTGCCCTAAGCTGGGATCCTGTGGAGGATCGTGGACAAGCTGTCCTGTGTGGGCAGGCTAGGTCCTGATGTTTGTTTGTAGGCAGAGTCCTGATGATTGTGCACACTACACAATGCATGAGTACACTGAGCATATAGTATAGATTCGTATGTTTGCGTGATGTGGAGTTTTAGGGTCACCTACTAGGCTCTTGTTGTTTACCCTTTTCAGGTGTGCCCCGAGACTAGTGGAGGACTTTCTTCCAAGAGGACGTGCCCACTACTCTGATGTATGATATAATACTGTATTCTGTATTATTTTGTGTGATATCTTGGACAAGGGTCCGTGGACAGTTGTATTACATATTGTTTGTCATATGATGTATGTATGACTGTTGACATAGTGTGTGCATATTAATGTATGAAAAAGTACAGGATTACCCTTGATGTATGACTGTACAGGGTTGCATATTTGAGACAGCACCCGCGGTGTAGTGTTTATTGGTGCTAGTTACCTACCCCTTGACCCTTCGGGTGCGGGCAAGGTGACCTAAATAAATTAATTTGATAGGTTTTGCAGCAAGTGCACTAGTCAAGTAATAAAGTGAAGTATTTAAACTCCGGTTGTCGAACCCACATGGAGGTAGCTAATGCTGTCAAGCAGCAAGCACTAACCTAAGAAGTCTTATTTTATGTCTGAACAAATGATGTTTGTTTTGAATTGAGTTCTAAATACTGAACATGCAAAGCATTGAATCTAGAAAAATAGCAATCTGTAGAAACTTCGGCACAAATTGAAGATAGATAGCAAGTTAAAGGTTCTAGGGTCACAACTTCACCACCCAATGCCCTGTAATGTTTTGGTTATGATACTTGTTCTTAAACAATTTAATTAATTCCATATTCATATTGATCATTACCCACCAATCTTACACTTGGTCCATGTTAAGAAAGGTTTAAGCCTTTTATTCCATTTGGTCCATGAGAATAAAAGATACAAAGGGAAACAACCAATCTAACAATCACAGATTTGGTCCATCATGTAATCATCAAACCTAGTTCACCAAAATCCACCCTAGACAAGGGTTGAGATAATCTAATCATGCATAAATCAAATTGAACATTCAAATATGATGAACTAAATATGAAATAGAATTTTCTCATAATTAACATGCATAATCCATAATCCAAGAAATACTACAAGTCATTGGGGGCTACATTGCTCCCCTAAAATGAGAGTTTTACCCCATAAACATTCTTACAATCAAAGCAAACTAAGAATAAAACATACTGATAGTACCAATAGAGAGAGAGAAAGATAATGATTAAAAACTTCAGCCCTTCTCCTTCTATGCCAGAAGGCCTAGTCATCCAGTTCCAGATGTTACTGTCTCCAAGAACGTCTTCCTTTGTCTTCAAAATATCCAAGATTCCCCTCCCATAGAGATAGGGTTGGCTCCTTTTATAGGGCTACAGGTCGTGCATAAGGTGTGCCCTAAGTGCTAGCTGCTGTCGCTTACCAAAACGGCGTAGTTTTGGTATGTGATATCCATTCATCCTTCCAACCTTAATAAAATTCAAACTAAGCAGAATTTGGACCAGGTTCTTTAGAGAAAAGTCATCAACACAACAAAACAAAGGCGGTGGTGCAAAAATACATTTGCACATGACAAAGGTCATTGTGATGTGCAACCTCAAAATGAGCTGAAAATCAACCCTAAGCTTCCTGTAATCATTTAGAAGGCTCCCATGCAGTTAACTCTTTGCCCGTGACAATGACCATGTCACGTGCAGCTCTTATTTTGGATTTTTTTGAGTTAATCTTCTGACCAAAGCTTCCTCTTATGCAGATAGGGTGATCTAGCTGATGTGTATGAGTAAATATCTCCCAAAAACCTATCAAAACAGCTTAAAACACAAATATAGCACAAGCAGTGTCTTCCTAGGGGTTAGAGCAAATGTATGCAAATAAGCCTTAATCACACTCTAAAACACCCTAAACATGGCCTAGAATAACGGCATAAATGCACGTTATCATAAGGGGAAGTCATGTTTCTGGTTTCGGGTACCCTGTAATTCGGGGGCGTGACACATATGGTCGAAGAGTCAAAGCTACCTCTGCTAACTCAAAGACCCGAAGGTTCATAGGGTCAGAGAGTCAAAGTTGAGAGAACAGAATGTACACTACGTGTTGTCACTCAAGTCAACTTGAAGATTCAAAGGTCGTAGAGTCGAAGAGTCAAAGATAAGGCAACAGTAAAAACTGATAGAACATAAGTTTGGCTCGAAGACTCGAAGGGTCGAAGACTCGAAGACTCGAAGATACTTGTTCAAAAGAAACCTGTCAGTACATAAAATAAAACTAGAGACTCGTAGACTTAGAAGTCGAAGAGTCGAAGACTCAACTCGCAACATACTATAATCGTCTAAGCAAAATACACAAAGAGTTACTCATCTTATGTTTGTAGACCCGAAGAACCGAAGGGTCATAGAATGTCTTAGCCGCACTAAGCAAATTGAGTTATTCGAAGACTCAAAGACCCAAAAGAATAAAATTAAAGACTAGTAGCACAAGTACCGTAGCAAAGGTTAAGTAAACCCTTCATGAAAACTCGGAGAGACGAAGACTCGAACAGTGTATCATATGACTTAACCCAAATAAACACATGCTCCATTCAAGACTTAAAGAACCGAAGAGTCGAAGACTCGCAGGATCTAATGCTGTTGAAGCCAGAAGCATATCTTTACCACACCATAGGGCTCGACCCAAATCTTCGAGTCACCTACCTTCGAGGAAACTAATCTTGGAGGCAAACTCACAACACTCAAAATAAACTTAGTGATATCATCCACTATAATTTGTGTAGTTTAACCATGCCATTCGCAACAATCAAACACATTTATTGTCATATTAATGACTACTGACCACCATCAGCAAATGAATGGTAAAGATTAAAAGTACCAGTATGGGCAGCGGATATGCGGGATACGAGTAGACCAACCCATCCCCTACTTTCGTAATTCAATGGCATGAAGTCTGTCTATCGGGATGGACAACAATGCACATAAGTTGAAAAAGACTCTATATGGATTGAAGCAGGCACCACAAGCTTGGTATGAAACATTGTCAGAGTTCTCAATTAAGAACAAATTCACAAAAGGAAAGATTAACCTAACCCTATTTCTCAAGGAAGGAAAAGGATCACCCTTGATTGTACAGATCTATGTTGACGACATCATATTTGGATCAAGGGACAAGAAACAATGTGAAGAATTCTCCCAGTTGATGAAAAACGAATATGACATGAGTATGATGGGAAAACTCTCATTCTTCCTAGGGCTGGAGGTCAAACATTTGAAGGATCAGATATTTATCGGTCAGACTAAGTACACCAAAGAAATACTAAAATAGTTCAAAATGACTGGCGCATCTCACATGAAGACTCCCATTTCAACAAATGCCAAGCTGGATATGGATGAAGCAGGCAAAGAAGTGGATATCACTCAGTACAGAAGCATGATTGGCTCCTTATTGTAACTGATAGCTGTTGGATCCCATTTTGTCTGGGTTGGACATACAAACCCCATTTTTATATACTTGTATGCCAATGCCATATACCTTGTTGAACAAGTCCATAAAGATTCCCCACTACCAAGGAATGATTCGGAGTTAATGTTAACCCCATTTTGCACAAGATGGATACACTTATACGAATGGGGAAGCTCAAAACTAATAACCTCTGCTACAAGCCCTTGAAGTACCCCAAGACCAACACTAGGGAATAGAGGATGAAATTCGGAGACTAACGTACTTGACCGAGCTCAATTCCGATTTAAAATGAAGAAGTTATGGACAAAACAATTTTTGTCGGGAAAAGTCAAACTTTCTAAAAGATGGTCAAACTGCCCAAAAATGTGCTTATGTGAAATAGTCCAAAACCTCTATATAGGCGAATACGGGTCTTCCCAAACACTCTCCAAAAGTTCATCCATTTTAGTATTTCGGGTGGGGGTAAAAAGGTAATTAAAAGATTAAAAAACAAAACGAGACTCGAAGATCCGAAGACTCGAAGCCCCGAAGCCTTTGATTCGTCGACCGAGGAAGCCTTCGAGTCTTCAAGGATTGACCTTCGACCCTTGACTTCGACCTGTGACCTACGACCCTTGACTTTGACCCTTTGACCCACGGATCTTCGAGGATTGACCTTCGACCATTCAACCTTTCAACCCTTCACCTCCGACCTTCGACTGTTGACCTCTGACCCATTGACTATTGACCTTCGACCCTGCCGACACTTTGACCTGTTGTCCGTTGACATTTGAGCCACTGACCATCGACTTGCCGACACTTCGACCCTTTGACCGTTGACCTTCGCTGTTTGGCTGTATTTCCACGGACACTTTCCCGTGTAGTCACAAGACACGTTTTTTATGTGTTCGCCATCTGACAGAGCTGTTTTTCAATGCTTGTTGGTCACATGTGCTAATAAACTTAAAAAAGGACAATAACGAGCTGCACAGGTTGCCATTCCTTCTGACAAAAGACAGAATCTGGAAATAAAAAATGCTAGCATTAATAATACAACATTAAATATAGCAATTAATAGGGTGCGTGCGGCCAACCTCTTTAAAAGCAAGACATATCCACGCGAAAAAAAAAAAGAGGATTACGCCTGTTGGTCCCTGGGAGCCTAGGGAGGGGGGGGGGGGTGAACAGGCTTTTATCAAAAAACTTTTCTTCTTCTCTGGCACAACACTTTTCTGGTTAAACGATAAAATAAGTGCGAAAGATAACCAGATAGTGAAAGTATTTTGTTTTCTTATTCAAAGATAATTACAACAAAATAAAGACAGATTAAAACTTATGACAAGCTTTTCAATCTGCTGAAAACTCTCTTGCACTCTGTTTTACAATTACTCACACACTAGCAAATTAAAACTCTAAGAGCTCTTGTACATGTATGCACATATATGAAACTATACAAGGTTTAATATATATAGACATCCCTAGGAGACAATCTTGGAACTGGATTTTCCGAGCACTGTGCAACATTGAATTCTTCTTGGAAAAAGTCTTCTTTAATTGCTGCGGATGTGATGCTCAAAATCTTGGGTCTTTAAGCATTGAATTACTTCGTATGATCCCAAATGCATTTAAGGCTCTGTCCACATCTCCGTGTGATCCACGTGTAAGACGACTTAGATATTTAACGGGTTTTTCTTACATCGGGACACAACGAGCTGATGACTTTAAATGTGAAGCTAATAAAGTGAAGTAGCGTCTTCTTAATCCATCGTAACATTCCTTACTCTGTGTTAATGAAGCTCGGATCCTTACTCTGTGTCAGTAGTTGCTTAGTTCGTATCAGTTTGATACTGGAATCCTTATTCTGCATCAGTGCTTCCTTACTCCGCTTGAGTTCCTTACTTTGCATGAGTAAAAGGTCCGGATGGCTTATTCCGAATCAGCGCATCCTTACTCCGCTTGAGTAAAAGGTTCGGATTCCTTACTCCGCATCTTCTTGTCCATACTCTTTGCGAACAAAGGACTTAGATCCTTATTCCGCACAAGTCCTTCCTTATTTCGCATGAATGAAAGACTCGGATTCCTTATCTGTGTCTTTTTGTCCTTAGTCTGCTTGAGTGGAAGACTTAGCTTTTTATTCCACGATAGTTCTCTCTTACTCCGTGTGAGATGTAGACTAGAATTCTTATTCCACATCTATTTAACTTAGTCCATTTAAGTGTAAGACGCGGATTCCTTAGTTTATAACTTTAAGTGTTTGGTCCGCACGAGTGATCCTTATTCCATATGAAGACTTGGTTATTTACCAAGTGCTTGACGACACTCACATTGGTCCGGATCAGGATTATATATCTTGTTCTTAGCTTTTCTCTCACGAGTGTAGATCTAAATTAGAGTTATATCTTCTGCAACAACTTAGAATAAACAAACAAGGTCTAAAATCAAATTACATAGGATTTTATCCGCATCATCCAAATTCTGGGTTTGATTCAACAATCTCTCCCGATATGGATATGCCAAACCTTTTATAATCTGATCTAGTTAGTAAAAGCAGCAAGACATACATAGAGATAAGGATAAGTGCCATTCTCCATTAATTCAGCAACAGATATACAATTTCAACCCTAGTACAAATATGTTACATTATGGAACATAGGGCTTACTGTATTTGGAGATTATTGTTGCTGCTTGCTCCCATAGCTCCATTGCCTGCTCCTTAGTGCAGTTAAGATAGTTGCTCTAGTTCGAACCTTTCTTCGAATAATATTGTATGAAGTAGCACAGAAAGGCTCCACAACTCTCTCCATCAGGTTGTTGAGGCACAGAGTTCTTGTCCAAGATCACTGAATTTAGAATTGCAGAAGGAGCCAAAGGAGGTTGACCAATTGCTTCAAAAAGCTTACTCCTTTTACTGTAGTTGAAAGAGTTCGCAGTAGTGGTTCCAACTGCCTTCTTCTCTTCTGGTATTCTACGATTTGGTGAGAGTTAACAAGAACCACCTTTCTTGTGCGGATTGTGAAAACAGCAAGCATTAGATGAGGAGTGCCAATCCTGTACGGAATGAGAACAATTATTAGATCTTTTCATGGTTTGCTGCTCTTAGTAGTTCCGTTGATGAAGGTCTCGACATGGTCAATGGCAGGAAGATAATTGTCAGACCAATTTGGAAGAATATTAATCTGATGTCCCTCAATGTACAAGGAAGGGAATAGCCTCATTTCCTCCTTAACTGCCAAAGCAAAGTTGTCCACATCTTCAGTGGTGAACAACCCTTTCTCAGAGAGTAGTACACTCAAGTCTTCAGGAGAGAAGGGAAACAAAGGTGACAAACACCTTCACTCGGTAGAACTAGAGCTTGCAAAGGCTTTCATGACCTCAACAATAGCCCTATCTTCAGCAGTTGCAATAGGAGCCTGACCAGAAGAGGAGGGAGCTGCATGGGAGGAGCTAGGATCAATGGCTGGAGCAGCACTGGAGGATCTGGAATGGCGGCTGCGTTTGGGAATTAGGATGCCCGAAGGAAGAACAGATGCAGGCCGCTTACCAGGAGCCTGGGTCAATGTAGAAGGACCAGGAGCTTTGGTAGATGCAGGATCAGATGATGGACTCTCCCCCAGTTTGGCAGATCAACGAGGAGTACTGGGGCACGCGACACGGTATGAGCCAAATCCACAAAGGAAGTGGATAAGGCTTGAACAGAAGTGGCGACTAAGTCCATATTTTGCTCCATGGACATCGAGGAGTTGGAGAGGGTGGAAAGAAGCGGAGCGCCGAGAGAATCAACTTTGACGGCGACGGCACTGATCTGGGCACTCTAGACCTGAGCGTGGCAATCCAGTTGGGCAGAGATCACAACTTCAGAGTGAATTGTGCCAAAAGAGGCATGCACAAGGGCAAAATTAGGTTCCTTGGATGACTCTCCCGCATGTAGAGGTGCAGGTGTGTACAGGGCAGAGGAGTCAACAGGAGGAGAGAATGGAGGTGTATCATCAGCAGCAGTAGAAGGGGCATCTGCCTCACTGTGACGGGAAAGGTCAACAACTAGAATGGCCGCACGAGAGGAGGGACTGGCCTCAGCAGGGAGAGAAGTCCAGGCTTCATGGGCTGGTCTGAACAAAATAGCAGTAAGTAGAGCAGTTGTAAGGAGAGACGACATCAGAAATCCATGATCAATGTTCCAAGCAATCATGTCATCCGGGGTTTGAGTATGACAAGTATAATACACCTGCTAGATCATCATCAGGGATGGAGGCAGTGTGGGCAAGACTGAAGTGAAGCCAACAGTTTGTGAGGGCATTAGTGGAAAGACAGTCTAGGTAATCTTTAGGTTGGAGGGGTGCGTCCGGAATAGCATCCGGAGGAGAGGTTGGGACATCAGCAACCGCAGCATCAACAACAACAGCGATAATAGGAAAGGCAGGCATAGGAGCATCAGCAGCAATTGGGGCTGATGAATCAGCTGTAGGACAACTTGGCTGAGATGGCCCTGCAGCTGCATAAGGATCAGGGCGAAGGCTATGCTGGGAGCCGCGGGAGAGAGATGGAGCGACAACAGACCGAATTTGGGAGGACCGATAGGAAGAAATGGCCTCATGACCCGAACTTGCAGTGGGGTCACCAACAGAACTTTCTTGTTGTTCCGAAATAACAACACGAGCACGAACAACTGAAGGCCGGCGGACTGTGAGTGTCCCATCAGATGTAAAATGGCAAAAGTAGAGGTTCTGAGGGAACAGAATAGTCAACCGGTCGTTAAAATGAGCCGGGCATAAATGCTGGAACACAGCAGAGAGAATCCGACCAAAAGATGAATTTCTGGTGTTGTTGCGCATCAACTGAAATAGAAATGAGCCCCAGTCAAGTGGCAGATGCTCAAAGACCGCGTACATTGCTAGAAGCAAATCATACGAGATTGAGTCAAGAGCCAATGTACAAGCCAACCGCTAGCAGCTGAGGATGGTGGCCATATAGTGATAACGGCCCTGAAAAGACTTCAATTTGTACTCCTTCACCTTAGTATGGTAACCCATCGATGTGTCCATCGTTTGTGCATTGGATCAATAAGAGGAACCGTAAGGAAAGTGAAACACAACCCTAAGTACTTGGGGTGTGATGACAAGTGACTAACCTCGCATGGTAGATATGATAGAATCGTTAGTGCAGGTAATATGACGGTAGTAGGTGGTAATATCTTCAATGAGTAGATCCACCATTTCAAAGACGAGGGTAAGCAGATTGCTGGCGGCAAGAAGAGATCGAACTTCCTGGAGCCATGCTGGAGGGTCGAAAATTCCTTGCCAATCAATGAGGTGGCCGGGGATAACACCGTAGAGCGCTTGGGTTTCCATTTGAGTTGAAGATCGAAGAGGGTGAAGAGAATGAGGTCTTTGAAGATTGAGGGAGCGATGAGAGGTTAGGGAATTGGAAATGGTAAACTCGCACTGCGCGTGAAAGTTCAGGATATATAGGACGGGTCCGTGATCCGTGGATGCCAGCGGGTCTTATGTTTAAGCGAGATGAACAGTGATTTACCAGGCAACTGTTGTCATTAAACTTGATGGTTTAGTGCCATCGGATAGGATGATGACGTGGTGCAGTGATAATCATGCATTAATGACAGCTATATGCCCACTTTGAAAATTTGAAATGACTAATTGTCGAGCTCGAGACGTGCATTTAGTGAACCATCATTATTCCTCCTCAAAAATACACGATGTAAGATAATACTTGATTATCGTGATTTGAGAGTTTTAAGAGTCAGAAGGAAATGAACCGACTATCATCCGGGGTAAGATGTATCCGTAATAAGAACATCCGCATGAATAACAGACTAAGTCCATAGAAACAGATGTTGAACGAGAGAAGTAGATTCCTTTGTTGTTTTGGAGTCGAATAGTACCACAACACTTCAAATCCGGGACATCAGACAAGATATATATCGGTGAAATGCAAAGAGAATTTGAGCCTGTAGCTTCACAAAGATGAACTAAAAGAAATAGAAGTCTTGACAGGTTGAGATTATTACGGATATAGGATAAATAAAGAAAATGCAGCATAATCCGAACTAATAAAAAATAATCAGAACTTATGCATTAAAAATCAAACCAAGAGACACATTCATACGAGTTAAGGATCATTTTACTGAAATTCATGCATATGACAGATAAGAAACACATAAGTTCATATTGGTCAATATAGCAAAACCTTCATGCTGAAAGACATAGCTAAGATTAATTAACTCTATATGATTTATCCAACTAAAGATTCATGAGTGATAATAGATTAAAGAACACATGCCAGGAACAATAAATTGATTATCATATTAAGATGTACATTTGAAGAAACAAAAACTTTCAATCATGCCACAATTCCGATTCAAGAATGCATGTCCAGTCAGATCCAAAAGTGAGAGTGTATAAGGTAGAGCATCCTAGACATATCAGGGGGTCGTAATAAATGAAGCCTTTGCTCCCCCTTAGATCGTGCGATTTTGTCGAGAAAGACTCCCCCTTAGATAGACAGCCAGGAAAGAGGTCACGAGACATATAAGGGGGGTATTACTTGGGTAATAGATAAAACATTTTCTCCCCTTAGACCATGCAATCCTCTCGATGGACATTTCCTGCTTAATATTTAGATCTTGAGAAATTACTGCCTATCATTGAGGAAACTCCACTTCAAAAGCTGATCAGACTGCAACAATGAATTTATCCACCAGGCATTCTGAGCTAACCCATTTCATTTCTTCAACTAGGCATGTTAATAATTCAATTAATATGAAAAATCATTGGACATGTGGTGAGAGATGCAAATAAGAATCATGAAACCCTAAGGAGGTTTTATTCATATATCTTTAATTATGATAACTTAAGCGACTTCAATCTGTAGACGCAAACATCCTCCCATAATGAAAGTATGAGAATATTATCAGAAACACAATGCATGACACAAGTAAAGATGATCAGCAGGAAGTACAGTAAGTGACTAATGCTCATCATGAAACACAATACATGTTCTGAAAAAGATACTGTTGGTTTGATAAATTAGAAAATATGCAGAAAGGTCAAGCATACCAAATTTGAGGAGTAGTTCAGAGAATCTTGCATCAGGTATGGGCTTTGTAAGTATGTCTGCGAGTTGATCATCCGTAGAAACATGTTTAAGAGATATGTGCTTTTTGAGAACATGATCACGGATGAAATGATACCTGACTTCAATATGCTTTGTCTTTGGGTGCATGACAGGATTATTGCTGATGGCAATCGCACTAGTATTGTCACAGTAGAGTGGCACAGATGTCATGTTGAAACCGTAGTCAGTTAGTTAACTTTGCATCTAGAGAAGCTGTGCGCAGACAACTCCCAGCACCTATATATTCCACCTCAGCAATAGAGGTTGATACGAAATTCTGCTTCTTACTGAACCATGAGATCAGTCTGTTTCCAAGGAACTGACAAGTACCACTAGTGCTCTTCCTGTCGATGCGACACCCAGAAAAATCAGCATTAGAATATCCGGATAAAAAGAAATTGGACTCCTTTGGATACCAAAGAACCAAATTTACTATCCCTTTAAGATACTGCAATATTAGTTTGACATATAGCATGTGTGACTCTTTAGGATCCACCTGATATCTTGCACATATACAGGTTGCGACCATGATATCTGGGCTGTTGTTCCCGCGAGGTTGAGTTGTCATTGTTGTCAACATGTTGCAGGAAACTGAATCTGCATGCTCGAAGGTCTAGATCGAAGATCCGTACTTGGTGTTGGACCCCATCTTGTCCGAATTGGACATACTAACCCCGTTTGATATATCTTTCTTCCCATGCCATATACCTTGTTGAACAGGTCCATAATGATCCCATACTTCCAAGGAATGGTCTACCCCAATCTGCATGAGATGGACACAATTGACACGGATGGGGGAGTCCAAAATTAATGATTTCTGCTACAAGTCTTTGAAGCGCCCCAAGACCAACACCAGGTGATGGAGGATGAAAATTGGAGACCAACGTACTTGACCGAGCTCAAATCGGACTTAAAATAAAGAAGTTATGGCCAAAACAATTTTCGTCAGAAAAAGTCAAACTTACAAAAAAACGGTCAATGCCCCTGGTCAAAGGGCCCGAAAATGTGACCATGCGAGATTCTCAAAAATGACTATTCAGGCGAATACGGAGCTTCCCAAACAATCTCACAAAGTTCGTCCGTTTTAGCATTTTTTTGTGGGGGTAAAAAGGTAATTAAAAATCATCAAAGTCAAATTCGGAACATCAAAGTCAAAGGTCAAATCCGAGCCAACACTGATCCGGACTAAGAGCTCCCACTGATGCGGAATAAGGATCCGAGCCAACACTGATCTGGACTAAGATCTCCCACTAATGCGGAGTAAGGATCCGAGCCAACTTTGATTCGGACTAAGAGCTCCCACTGATGCGGAATAAGGATCCGAGCCAACACTGATCCGGACTAAGAGCTCCCACTGATGCGGAGTAAGGATCCGAACCAACACTGATCCGGACTAAGAGCTCCCACTGATGCGGAGTAAGGATCCGAGCCAACTTTGATTCGGACTAAGAGCTCCCACTGATGTGGAATAAGGATCCGAGCTTTCAATGATCCGGACTAATGCCTCCACTGATACGGAGTAAGCTCCAATCATCCGGAATTGCCTTCCATTGGTCTGGATCCGAGCCTTTGACCCTACCAATTATTGACTTTCGCTGATTAGCTTGTTCACGGGCATGCTCACTATAGCTTCATGGGATTAGCTAGGCTAGATACTCGTCAACGGCTGTCTGTCACATGCGCACATTTAATGGCAAAGGACAAGCAAGGTTGACGGTCCACCCAACATAAATGGCATCTAGTTAATAAAAAAGTGGGCTAGCATCCGTAAATGCTGCAATTATGTAGCAGTTCCAAAGGTATTAAAAGAGGTCCTGACACCAAAGAAAAAGCCCAGAGTCTGCATATCCGGATTACGCCCAAGTTCTTTCCTTTCCCAGCCCTTTTGCTTCGCCCAGCTCTTTCCTTTCCATATTCTCTCTCTTTCCCTGCGAGTTCCTTTGCCAAAAACAAAAAAAATACAGTCCCCTCTTATACGGGTCTCTCACCCAAAATAAAATTTCTCTCACAATTCACCCCCCTTCTCTCTATCACGATTTAAATCCTTTTCCATCAATTTCCCTCAACTCCAACGTATTATTGCAGTCTCCAAGATGAATCACAACTGATCTTCATAATTGGCACTGCTGGAATTTTGCAATTTGGTGATTTGGCGTTCCCACAGGCGGTTTTTAGCACAGGCAGAATATTTTAAACGTAAGTTCAGGGAGTCCCGAGTTGAAACGCATTTAAGCCAAAGTTAGTGTAATTTACATTTGCTGCTGTATTTTTAGCTTATTTGTATTTATATTTGATGTAATTTTATTGTTTTAATTTCTTTAGCTTCTCTATATTTGATGTAATTCTTAGTATGTTTCGTTGCATTTTCCTTGTATTCTTCTGTTGTACGTTGTAATATGTAAAGTATAGTGAAAGTACAAAAAAAAAAAAAAGAAAACGAAAAAGAGAGCAAAAAAAAGAGATGAAAAGAAAAAAAAAAAAAGAGGGGGTGGTTTTTTTTTATGTTATTTTTGTATGTCACAATCACATAACTCACGTTTTATTTTGATATGCATGTATTTTGATATGGTCAATCCTTAAGAGGAACAAACAAAAAAAAACACAAAACATTTTCCACAAAAATGTTTTCCAAAACGTTTTCAATAAATAATTTTCAAAATGTTTTCAAAAATGTCTCCTAAAAAAACAAACAAACAAACAAACAAAAAAACCAATAAAAAAAAAACAAGATTTTTAGGATCCCCTTTAGAGATTTAAAGTAAACCAATTTTAACCATAACTTTGACAAATAACTTAGCATAGACTTTATAGGAAAACAATAATGCCCCAACCGAATCACGACAATACAAATAAATAGAAAACCTCCTCCTCCTAAATTAGATACCGAAAGGGCGTTGTAGGGGTGCTAATCCTTCCCTATACGTAACCAACTCCTAAACCCTCCTCTGATAATGCAGACCACACATTTAAACTACTCAAAGTAGAGGGTATCCAACTGTACCCCAAAAACAATTGGTGGCGACTCTAAATTTCTCACTATTGGTTTAGTTTGAGCTCACCCCAAAAGGGCCCCGACGAAAACCAGTGATGACACTTGGTTGGATAACTTCATAGAGTGATCTCTTAGAGTGACCTCGTAGAGGGAGTCTACCTATGTACATTTTGACTCGAAGGTTGTAGATCAGAAGACTCGAAGGTTGTAGACTCAAAGGTCGTAGATCAGAAGACTCGAAGGTCGTAGATCAGAAGATCAGAAGACTCGAAGGTCGTAGACCATCAGACCATGAGGCTCATAGCACCCTCGAAGGACCACAGGGTCGAAGCCTTGAAGAGGAACAAGGTCAAAGCCTTGAAGGGCTATAGGGTTGTAGTTGCAAAGATCCAAGGTGTAGACAGGCGCAGAGTCGTGTCTCATAGAATCGAAGCGAAGACTCGTAGAGTCGAAGTTCGCAGGGTCATAGATTGGCTCTTAGAACCGTATATTGAAAGACCTGGTACAGAGACCCATAGGCGGCAGAATAAGGTGATCACTGACTCGAAGACTCGCAGAGCTCTTAGGCTCGTAGAATGAGATGTAAGTTAAGAACTGGTTCTAACCTAAGCTTCGAAGCTAGAGAGCAGAAGAATTGGAAGATCAAATGCCCTTGGTTCGAAGACTTAGACTCAAAGAATCGAAGAGGAAGACTCGTAGACTCGTAGAAAAGCTATGAGGTAGTATCTCCGAGGCTGTGGCTAGGCAAAGGAGCGGAGCGCGCTACGAAGGAATGAAACACGCGGAAGTTCACCATTTCAGTAAGTCGTTAATCAAGCAGCGATTTTAAGTACGTTAAGTACTGGAAAACACGTGGATGTCATCTAAGGGTGGTGTAACATGTTTCAACGATTGAGATCAAGGGAGAAACATGCTTAACCCTAGTAGAAGGGTTTCTGACTCAGGCCGACCTATAAAAGCAAGGAATGTACCTGACTTCAATAGTGCGCCGAAAATATACTTTGTATAGATAAGAGACATATTTAAAGAGATACAAGACACGACGCAGAGTAGTTCGTAATATATAGAGAGAGGAAGATTGAAGAAGAGATAACAGTGAGTTAATCTATTCTACTCCCTCATATATTCATAGAACAGATCGTGAGTCTGGTATAAGAGTGATTGAAGGTCGAGCATAGCAAACGGTCATCCATGCAGGAGCAAATTGCGTTGGATAGATTCTTACAGTGAGTAAATGTGGCGCAATACTGTTTTTGTATTTGCATTGAATAGAAGAGAGAGTTGATCCTATTGTAATAAGGGCTGGACCCTACTGTATTAAAAGAGAATAGTGGATTGGACTCGGTGTAGGTACACCCTCACCACCGTGGAGTAGATCACATTGATTGAACCACGTATATTGTGTGTCTTTGTCTTTTCTTTCTCTTACATGCTTGCTTGTGACTGATATTGCATGAGACATTAACATATCACCCAAACGAAGACCACATCTATTAGAGCAAACTCTCCAAAGTATCCTACTTATAAAACTTAAGGAAAAGTTTTATAGTATACAGATTCACCCCTCCTCTCTGTATACAAACACTTATATAAAGATAACTGTGCTTGGAACATGGGAATATCAATTGGTATCAGAGCTTTGTTCTCACTGGAGGCAGATCTATCACTCTGTGGAGAAGTGATCTCACAGCTGGATAAGTTTATATTGTTTGAGATCTGTGGCTTAACAGCTTAGTGACCAAGCAAGAGTCTTTATATACATAAATGGAGATTCCAATCAGCGGACCGAGTACTAGCTCCAACTACGCTAAGAGAGTGTCTATCTTTGATGGCACAAATTATAAGATATGGAGAGCGAGGATAGAGACTGTGTTTATGTCCATGGGTATGGACATTGAGCGAGTAATCAGAGACGGATATATAGAACCAGCCAACGACAGAGAACCCACAGAAGCTGAAAGAAGAACTTATGAGTTAAACGGCAGAGCTCTGAATGTCATTACATCAACACTCACAGACTCTGAATATGCAAAGGTAATGGACTGTAAGGTTGCGAAGGATTTATGGGATACACTCGAAAGTGTCTATCAAGGTAATGCAGACTAAGGGAAACGAGGCTGCAACTGTATACTCAGAGATTCGAAGCTCTCAAGATGGAGGAGCAAGAGAGTATACAGGAGTTCTTTGTGCGATTAACAGAAATTGTCAATGACATGCGAAGTCATGGAAAAAATAAAAAGAACTTTTCCATAGTAAAGAAGGTGTTGAGAGTTCTACCCAAAAGATTCATTCCAAGGGTGGAGGTTTTGGAAAACAGCAGAGACCTGGAAACAATGTCATTATAGGAGTTGTAATGCAGTCTGACTACATTCGAGATGAAGCTGGACTCTTATGAAGAGCCATCTGCATCTACATCCCAGCCCACAGCCAAGGAATTAAAAGAAGTAGCCTTCAAGGCTATGAGAAAATTAAAAATAAAGAAGGAAGCTGAGTCCTCAGACGAACAAGAGGACAGTGACAGTGAAGATGGTGAAGATGAAGTGGTAGCCTACTTCACTAGAAAATTCAGAAAGAGTGGAGCAGGAAAGCATGCTGGAGGAAAAGGGAAATGAGGGCTTTCCCTCAGATGCTTTAAATGTGGAAAGCGGGGGCACTTTGCATCTCAATGCAAAGTAAAAGCTAATGACTCGGATGATGAAGCCTCGGATGAAGAGGTGTAATGACCCGTGTTTTGAGATATCTGGAGTTAGTCACAGTTTTGCCTTTTGAGTGGCAATTTTCTAGTTTTTGGGGAACTTCTACTCATGGACTTCTGATAGACAGATTTTTAGCCCCCTTAAAAGAGTTAGCTAACGTCGTTAAACCTCTCTTCAAGATAATTAATTCCCTTAGTTTGCACTAAACAGAATAGTAGAAAGTAAGGGGTCGAACCCACAGGGATTAGTCTAGTTCTCTAGTTTTTAAACCAAACCACTCAATTACTCTTGCTCTATAAAATGTCTTGGCAAAAATGAATTCTTTTTATAACTAAAGATCTAATTTTTATTTGGTTTTCTAAATAAACAAAGAAAGCAAATTGATTTTAGGATTAAGATTCAAGCATTAAAGGCATCTAGGGTCACAATTTCACCTCCCTATGTTGTTTCTACTAATTTTAAGGTTCTTGAGATTATTTAATTGATAACATGCTATAACTAAGCCAAGGTACTACAATTGGTCATTGCCAGCCCTTCTAAGTGCTGTCTGCCTGAATGGTCATCATGACATCAACATGCAAAGCCTAATTATCATACCCATGACAGGATAATGGTCACACCAATCACAAATATGTTATGAATCAAATATCAGCCTCAGACTAAGGCTAAGAAAACCCAGCTGTACAGCCCAGATATTAAAAGATAAGAATAGATCCATAAAACATGCAATCTCAATTAAACAAACTCAATATTCAATCAATCAGTTTGACAACATAGGGGGCTACATTGCTCCCCTAGATAAATGAAACTACTCACACATGTTCTTGGATAAATAATAAGAAATAAAGAACATCATCCTCAAGCAGGTGCAGCAAAACTCCAACTTTAGGTCTTCTCCAGCCGTCAGACCTCCTAGGGCCGGCAGCTTCCAGGATCAGAACCCTAGCCTCCAAAACCGTCGCCCTCTCTCTCTCTCTCACTAAAAAACGTGCCCCCCTCTCTACATGCTCCAAAAGGGCTGCTGCCTCCTCTATTTATAGAGAAAACTGCTGTGCAATGAGTGCCCTAGCTGTCAGCAGTTGCCACTTATCAAAACAACGTAGTTTTAATAAGTAGTTTCCATTCTTCTTCCAACTTGAGTACAACTCGAACCAAGCATAATTTGAACTAGGTGCTTTAGAGAAAAGTGTTTAAAATAACAAAACAAAGCAATCAATGCAAAAATCCAGCTGCACGTCATATGGCCATATAACGTGCACCTCCAAATGGTCTGAAATTTTGCTCCAAGCTTCCTTGAAATGTTTCGAAGGTAGGGATGCAATAAAATCCTTGCACGTAATAATGGTCCATATGACATGCACTCTTGTTTTGCCTCCTCAAGCTGCCCTATTTGCCACAAGTTCCTTCTTTGGTAAATGAAGTGATTTGGCTGATGTCCGTGAAATGAAATTGCCTAAAAACCTGCCAAAACAGCTCAAAAACACACACATATATATATATATAGGCCAAGTAGTTTTCCTAGGGTGTTAGAGCAAATATCTAAGAAATATGGATGAATTAAGCTCTAATCATGCTCTTTAATACCCTAAATCTACACTAGAATAACGGCATAAATGCATGTTATCAAATACACCACACTTGAACCATTGCTTGTCCTCAAGCAAAAACATACAAGCATGCAAAAATAAAATAAACACACAGTCACACTAGAGTGAAAATAAGATAAATAAAAATCAAAGAGAGTCATGGTTTCCTAGGCATGCAACTCTATCATGATGAAGTGGGAATTTAAGTAACCAAATGAACTATAATTTAGCTCATTCATGTCCATACCCCTAAGTCCAACAACCATGTAGTCTCATCACTGAAAATTCAGACATTAGCAAGCATACCATGATAAAATAGCACCTAATTTCCCTTAAAGTTCTCACCTAGGATAAAGCTGCCTCACTCAAATATAAACTCTCATTTCTCTCCACACAAGCCCAAGTACCATACCTAACAGAAAATCAATGGGTGGAAAGCTCCTCCTACATTCTCCACTAGTTATTAATTAAGTACTTGCCAAGCAACATGAGAGTTCCCTATTGTGCTCATCAAAGTAAACACACTCTCTATTCTACTTTGTTTGAAAACTCACACACTATTCTATTCTCAATGAACTCACACTCTACTCTAGTGACTGATAAAACACACTTTGAGCCAAAGAAATGAGCTTAACACTTTAAATAAACATAACTCAGCCATTATGGCTTTTATTCTAAAAAACCTTTTTTTTTCAAACTTCTTTTAAATAATAACCTTACAAGGTTGCATTTTATGCTCTCCCTTGATGGATTATTCACTCTTTTTTTCTTCTTTTTTTTACTCACATAACACATAAATAAGACTGATTTTTCTAATGCATACCCCTTGCCATTTTGCTACATAAGGAGAGACAGAAATTCATTGATGTCTCACATCCCATTATCAAATTAAGTGATGGCTTTTTCACATTCTATATCACAGCCTTCTACAGTTACAACACAACAAAACAAAAACTAGGATACATAAGAAGTCAAAGTGACTTAAATGGCCTTGTATCACTGGCAACACACCAAACACTGAGCACTAATAAGTAATCATCATGCTTACTTAACTCCTACCATTAAATAACTAATGTTAAATGCAGAGAGGAGCATCAAATCAAACTATTACCCATAAACCATAAATGTCACTCAAGGGCTAGAAAGAGGTTTTTCTCATTTTCCTTTTGGATTTTCTTTCACTCAACTCTAAGCGTCACTAAGCGTTATCCTAACATGTCATGCTCAGCTAATATTCAAACTTCAGCTCCAAAAACATGGTGATATCATTCAAGAAGTAAAGACATGCTTAAACCAAACCATAACACACCTTAATTACTTTAACACTCGTATCACAACATGATACTAATGTGGCATAAAAATTAAAATTTAAGCCAAAATTGCATACCTAGTATCCATGCCTCTCCACATGCAAATCACACAATCAAATAACTCAAACAATCACACAAAATAAAAAGAACATTATAACTACTAAACAAACCAAAATAAACCAACACATACAATCAAGCAAAATAAAGGACAAACAAGTGGCTTGAGCCACTCCCCACACCACACTAAAAATATGCTATGTCCTCATGGCATGGTAGAGAGGTTAAGAAGAACTTGACTGATCTGCTGGTAAGCTATAATAGTAGAGAACTCGGGCCACCAATCGCCGCACCCGAGCCACAAAATCGGATGAAGTTTCACCGTGTATGGTCCATGTATCTCGCTGCTGCAAAATAGCCAGCATATAATAACAAATGAAAATCCCACAGCTGAACTAATCAGGTTGTTGAGGGAATTCTATTTTTGTGAGATGAATAAGAGGCAATTTGTCCCGCAGCAACCCCTCTTTCTTCATTGCATCCTTGATTCGTTTCATGAGGCCGTGGACGAGCTGCCGTATCCTTTTGCTGAATCTATGACCTTGACTGGGATCATAAAGCACTGCATGCCCTACACTCAAATCCAAACGCAATAATACAAAGTGGTGGTCAATGTGTACAGGTATTAGTACCTCATGCATGGTGTGCCAGGGTCGGTGGCCTTCATTGTCACCATTCATGTGCTGATGCAGAACAGTTTCAGACAAGGGTTACTCGTATAACTCGTATAGCATAATAGACGTGTACTGGGCCAACGGATAATCATGAGGCTCAGCGTCTACTACGAATTGCATGGTCCTGCAAAACAAATCCACATCATCTGTGAATAAAAATTCATTACCTGAGATGTGCCGGAGGAAGTCGGATGTGAAGACATCCATGTCCCTTGCAAAACGAGCTAGCAGCATCGTAGGGTCAATGAAACTTGCATACGCCTCTTAAGCCGCCGCGGAAGAGATAGCCAGATTAATCCGCAAATGCACCGGTGCTCCAAGGAGATCTTGAGGTTCTGCTAGCATATAAGGTCCCCATGAAATAGGTTGCACAATGGGCACGATGGCCTGAGAATAGGAAGGACCCACAAAGGGATCAAATGAGGAGTATTGTGGTTCCGGCGCAGCATCTTGCTGATATGGATGATAATCAGTGTACTCCGCAGATGGCCCTGGTGGAGGGTACTCTTCTTGGGCAGGGTAGGAACTGTCGTATGCTGCAGGTACTGGAGCAGAGTCCTCATGTGCAGGGGGTACATCCTCATCAGATATCTTCACCGCTTGAGATTTTTTTGACTTCTACTTGTTGCTCAAGGCCCTCCAAATTTTGCCCAGAACTCCTTTTATTTCCTTGTTGTCTCTCTTCAGCTCTTCTACTGCACGCTTTGTTCTAGCTTGATCCCTTCTCAGCTCTTGAGTTTCTTGCCTCCATGTATCATGAGAGGCAGCAGCAGCTGCTGGAGCTTCCCATGCCCTTGCTGACGGTCTAAAATGGGACTGCTGATCTTGCGAAATAAGTGCCATTAACTTAGTTAATTGGGCACCATTGATGTGACCATTTGTGAATGCCCAATTTATAACTTCCACCTCACTAACCACTTTGCCACTAATACCTTGAAAGAAGTTGAAAACATCTTTCTTATGCACATTAAACTACATGTACATGGTAGTGAGCCCGAAAAGGGTCTGCTTTCTTTCATCTAATGGGATGGAGGTGTCTCGCGCAGCAAACTCAGTGGGTGTCTCCATATGAACACTGTGCCTTGATGGCCGTGGTTTAGCTTGGGGAACATTCCCCCAGTTGCCTCTAGAGCTTACCCCTAATCCTCCTTCTGGTTGCAATACTCTCAAAAGCTGCTGAGATGGGAAGGGGGTGCTATCTAAAGAGGTAAAGTGCTGGGCATATTGGTTTTGAAAAATGACACATAGTATTCTTCCATATACTCTCTTTGTCAAGTTTTTCGTCCACCATTTGAAAATGGCGGCAGCCCAGTCCAAATCTAACATATAGTCAATGCTATACATGAATTCAAGATGGGTCATAGGTACACCATCCTTTCCACTAATTTGCAACAGCAAGCACTTTCCTACCAGATGAGCTAAACATCTAAATTTACCCACAAAGCCATTTTTAGTAAACTGCCTCCTCTTTTCAGATCATTTTGCGTAGTTGAAGGTAGTACCATACTCCCCTAAGGTCAGGTGAGGGAAGTGATCAGTAGGTACATGAAGGTTAAAGGTTTTCCTAATTGTCTCTGGTGTGATACGGATATACACCCCCTGCACCTGCCCTATAACTGCATCCTCTTCCTCATTGAAGTAAATAAAATGATAAAATTCATGCAAGGCAGGATAATAAATAACACATCTGGCTGAAACCAATCTTACTAACCCAAGATTTTGAAGCTTTAAGGCCACCTCACTTGACCATCCCAAGGTGGATTCCTCTAAGGCATTCAGATCCAGAGCATGCCCCAGGAAGATCTCCCCATCCTCACTGCTTGAAGAACTTGAGTAATGGACTTCTTCCTTGCCTGATCGCCTTGTGCACACCATCTTGCTATAGGAATTGAAGGAGAGGAAGGATGAACTTTAGCTACAACAGCAAGAACTAGAGCTTTTCAAATTTCAGATCTAGAAATCGTTTCTGGTGTATTTGGCCTAGCTCCCGGCCTCAGTATTTATAGCGTGCAAAAGGAGATGTGCTTCAAATACCATCATACACGTGTCCTCCAATTTTCAGGTTGATTGGACGAAAATGCCCCTATGCACGTCATATCATTATTGTGGCGTGCACATTAAAATAAGCTCATATTCCGATGGTGGGTCCCTCATGAGCTGTCTATCACATGTCTCTTCTGCACGGCATATAGTGGAAGGCTCTAGAAGGCTAAAAAATGGTATTTTGCCTTTTGACCACCAAATAGACAGATAGGATATGGCGTGCAGAAGACATTATTATTTCCCATGATGGTAGCTATCTTCCATTAAAATTTCAGAGAAATCCAAGGTGCACGCCATATCAACATAGCACGTGCATTATGACGTGCAGGCCCAAATTGGCCCATTTTTCTTCTGTAGCTAGCCCATGTAATGAGGATCATCTTTCTCTTTTGCACGGTATATGGTTGGGCTCAATTTCAAGCACTTGTGGCTTCACTTTGTTTTTGCTCTTGACGTGGGCTTGAAACTAAATTCAAAAGTCTAGTGCCCATGGATGTGCTCTTGGAAGCCTACAAAATGGTTAGTAAAAAGAAACAAAGTTCCCTGCACCATGGTGAGTTCACACAACAAATATAAAAACAAAAATTGAAACAAAACTGTTGGGTTACCTCCCAACAAGCGTTTATTTAAAGTCTGTAGCTAGACTTCAAAATCTGCTCATGAAGGCTCAAAAGAGAGGGAATCAACGATCTCCCTCTGTGTTGGGTCATAATATGGTTTCAGCCTATTGCCATTAACCCAAAATTTCTTGCCATCTTCAAATTGGAGCTTAAAGCTCCCATATGGCTTCTTATCAGTTAGCACAAATGGCCCCATCCATTTTGATCATAGCTTTCCTGGAAACAACCTTAGCCTAGTGTTGAATAACAAAACTTTTTGTCCCAAGGCTAAAGATTCTGTATTAAGTTGCCTATCATGCCATTGTTTTGTTCTTTCCTTATAAGTTTTAGCACTCTCATAGGCATCCATTCTAAACTCATCTAACTCAATTAATTGAGTCATTCTCAATTCCTTGGTTTCTTAAGGATCAAAGTTTAATTTCCTCAAGGCCCATTGAGTCTTGTGTTCTAATTCCACAGGTAAATGACAAGACTTCCCATATAGGATTCTGTAAGGGGACATTCCAATGGGAGTCTTGTAGGCTGTCCTATAAGCCCATAAAGCTTCATCAAGCCTTTGAGACCAATCCTTTCTATTTCCTCCAACAGTTTTCTCAAGGATAGCTTTGATTTCCCTATTGGACACCTCAGCTTGTCCATTGGCTTGTGGGTGGTACGCTAAGGACTTCCTATGGTTGACTCCATACTTTGTCAACAACTTGTCAAACAATTTGTTACAAAAATGACTACTCTCATCACTAATGATAGCCCTTGGTGTCCCAAAACGGCTAAAGATGTTTCTGGTAAGGAATTTAGTCACCATTCTAGCATCATTCACTCTCGTTGGTATGGCCTCAACCCACGTGGACACATAATCTACAGCCAACAGAATATATGAATACCCATCAGAAATAGGGAAAGGCCCCATAAAGTCTATGCCCCAAATATCAAAAATTTCAACTGGAAGGATTCCAGTTAAGGGCATCTCATTCTTCCTAGACAGACCACCTACCCTTTGACATCTATCACAAGTTTTAATGAAGACATAGGTGTCTTTAACCATGTTGGGCCAATAAAACCCACATTGTATGATCTTAGCTACTGCTCTTTGCACTCCAAAGTGGCCCCCATAATGTGATGCATGACACTGATGTATGATAGCATCCATCTCCTCTTCAAGGACACACCTCCTAATGATTTGATCGGCACACCGCCTATAGAGGATAGGATCATCCCAAATATATTTCTTTACATTCACTATGAACCGCTTCCGCTGGTGGTAATCAAATCCCTTAGGTATAAACTCAGTGGCTAAATAGTTTGCTATATCAGCAAACCAAGGAAGCTGGCTTACTTGAAACACTGCCTCATCAGGGAAGTCATCAGAGATAGGTAGAGACTTAGGTGCATTCTCAAGTCTAGAAAGGTGATCTGCAACAGTGTTTAATGCCCCCTTAGTATCTCTAATTTCTAAATCAAACTCCTATAAGAGGAGAACTCATCTCAGCAAACGTGGCTTAGCTTCCTTCTTAGCTAACAAATACTTAAGAGCTGCATGGTCAGTATAAACAACAACCTTAGACCCAAAGAGGTAAGATCTAAACTTGTTGCAGCCATACACTACAGCTAGAAACTCTTTCTCAGTAGTGGTATAGTTCTGTTGGGCATTATCTAGAGTCTTACTAGCATAGTAAATCACCCTAAAAATTTTCTCTCTCCTTTGCCCTAGAAAAACCCCTACAACATAATCACTCGCATCACACATAAGCTCAAATGGTTGTTCCCAATCAGGAGTAACTATGACAGGGGTTATAACTAGCTTGTGCTTAAGGACCTCATAAGATTTTAAACACACTTCATTAAATTCAAAGGTTGTGTCCTTCTCCAACAACACACTTAGGGGTTTAGCTATTTTGGAGGAGTCCTTAATAAATCTTCTATAGAACCCAGCATGTCCTAAGAAACTTCTTACCCCTTTCACATTGGTTGGAGGTGGCAGGGTTTCAATTGTGGATATCTTAGCTTTATCCACCTCCAAACCTTTTGCGGACACTTTGTGTCCAAGGACTATGCCCTCACTTACCATAAAATGGCATTTCTCCCAATTGAGGACAAGTTCTTTCTCTTCACATCTTTCCAGGACAGTATCTAGGTTTTTTAAACATTGTTGGTAAGAAGAACCAAACACAGAAAAATCATCCATAAATACTTCCATTATCTCCTCCACCAGGCCTTGAAAAATGGCCATCATGCACCTTTGAAAGGTCGCAGGTGCATTACACAGCCCAAATGGCATCCTCCTAAATGCAAAGGTGCCAAAAGGGCAAGTGAATGTTGTTTTCTCTTGGTCCTCGGGTTTCATCATGATCTGATTGTACCCAGAATACCCATCTAAGAAACAGTAATGACTATACCTAGCCAACCTATCAAGCATCTGATCAATAAAAGGAAGGGGAAAGTGGTCCTTCCTAGTGGCCTTATTTAGCTTCCTATAGTCCACACAGACTCTCCACCCCGTCACAGTTCGGGATGGAATCAATTCATTCTTTTCATTCTTAATAACCGTCATGCCCCCTTTTTTGGGCACAACATGTAAAGGACTAACCCACTCACTATCAGATATAGCATAAATTATCCCAGCATTTTTCTATTTTAGAACTTCTTTCCTAACAACTTCTTTCATTACAGGGTTCAATCTTTATTGTCTTTCAATAGTGGGGTGAAAATCATCATTCATGAGGATTTTATGCATGCACAACCCTGGACTAATGCCCCTAATATCTTCAATATTCCACCCAAGGGCCTTTTTATGTTTCCTTAGAATTTCTAGCAATTATTCACATTCTAAAGCATTTAAATTTGAAGCAACAATTACTGGAAATCTATTTGTGGAGTCTAGAAATTCATACCTCAAGTGTCCAGGCAACTCCTTCAGTTCTGGCGCTCGGATTGTTGACTCATCATGCTCCTCCTTAGCTTGCTCCAATGGACTGGATTTTTGTTCCTCCTCATTAGTGATCACTTCCTCAGTCTCTTGCTGCTGGATCTCTGATGTGTGAAGTACTTCATCTGTATGTTGTTCGATCTGCTCATTTAAGAAGTCTTCCACTAAGTCCTCAAAGTCTTCTATCCAGAGACAACTTCCCTCTTCTTGTCCTTGCAAAGGTCTTTCCATATGAAATACTAGGGTATCTTCATTTATCCTTAAGGTTAACTTACCTTGAGCTACATCAATCAAAGCACACCCTGTCCTCAAGAAAGGTTTTCCTAGGAGTAACTGAACTCCCATAGCTTCTTCCATCTCTAATACCACAAAATCTGCTGGAAAAATAAATGATCCCACTTTTACCAGCACATCTTCTATAATTCCCTCAGGCCTTCCTGTGGACCGGTCTGCGAACTGTAGTGATATAGAAGTGGGCTTCATGACTATTAACCCAAGCTGCTTGTAGAGGGCGAAGGAGATTAAATTAATGCTAGCCCCTAAGTCACATAGGGCTTGCTGTTGTGGTGCATCTCCTATTACACACGGAAGAGTGAAACTACCCGGATCTTTATGCTTTGTGGGTAACTTCCTTTGAACCATGTTGCTCACCTCATTAATGACAGCAACAATCTCATGGTCTCCATACTTTCTCTTCTTCATCATGAAGTCCTTCAAAACTTTCTTGCATCTAGGCATCTGTTCCAAGGCTTCGATGAAAGGAATGTTTATTTCCAACTTCTTGAATATCTTCAAGAAGTGTTCATTTTCTTCTTCCACCTTCTGATTCCTCATCCGCTGAGGAAATGGCATCGTAGGCCTCACTTCCTTTGGCCTTTGTTCTTCAGCTGGTTGAACCTTAATTGGTTGCTGTTCTTGGTTAACTCCCAACTATTTATCTTCCTCAACAGCTCTTTCCTGATTTTCAGCTGCTAAAGGCTTAAGTTATGCTTCTTGAATGACCTTCTTCTTAGGCTCCTCAGCTTCCTTTAATGCCTTACCACTCCTCAAAGTGACAGCCTTGCAGCTTTCCTTGGGATTAACTTCAGTATCACTCGGAAAGGATTTGGAAGAAACTCCATGGTTGGCATTTTGTGCCACGCTCACCAATAGCTTCTCAATATTTTTAATAGAGCTCTCCATACTTCCTACCCTTTCCTTCAAATCTCCCACTTCTCTTCTGGTTGTCTCATCCTCAGTCTGATAATTTCTTCTCTGTTGCTAAGGGTGAGGCTGCTGTTGTTGCTCAAAACCTGGAGGTGGTTGCAAATAATTATCTGTAGCATATGGATTCTGCTTCATTCCTGGAGGGATATATTTATACTGATTTGAAGTGTCTCCTCCTCTATTCTGATTCTGGTTAGAGGCATTTTTCTGGTAACCTTGGTTCGGATTTTGTTGCTGATAGCCTTGACTCTGGTTCTGTTGGAAGAAGGGTTGCTTCTAATACATACCCTTTCCTCCAATAAAGTTTGCTTCTTCAGCTCCACTCCATGCTTGTTCAACTATTGGTGGAGCTTGTTGTGGTCCTCCTACCTTAAGAGCCAGTACTTCCATGCTTTTGGTTAGAGCCCGTATCTGCTCTTGCATGTCATTGGAAGAGTTATCAACTGTAGCTATCTTCTCCTTTGGCCTTGAGGTTCGAATATTTAACCACTGCCAATCAGCCAATGATAGTCTCTCTAAAAGTTCAGCTACTACATCAGGTTCCAAATTCATTAGACATCCTCCCGCAGCTGCATTCACCTTGTCTTGTGAGTGAGACTGAAGACCAGTGTAGAAGGATTCAATTTGAATCCATTGGGGTCTTCCATGGCCAGGGCATCTTCTTACCAAGTCTTTAAATCTTTCCCAAGCTTCATGAAGAGTCTCCATCTCGTCTTGCCTAAATCGGCTGATTTCCCCTCTGAGCTGGATCACCTTGGAAGGAGGGAAAGACTTAGACATAAATTTAGTCTGCATCTCCTCCCAAGTATTTATAGAATCAACCGATAGATTGTTGAACCATCCAAGAGCTCTATCCGTTAAGGAAAAGGGAAAAAGTCTTAACTTTATTGCTTCCTCCGACACATTGTTGAGCTTGATTGTGTCACACATCTGAAAGAATCTCATCAAGTGCTGATGTGGGTCATCCACTGCTGTTCCTCCAAATGCATTGTTGCTCACCATGTTGATCAATGCCGATTTCAGCTCGAAACTGTTTGCTTGGACTCTTGCTTGCCTAATCCCTGAGTAATGATCCGACATAGTTGGCCTTGCATAGTCCAAGAAAGTAATGGGCCTAAATCTGTTACCCTCATCTTTTGGATATTGACCATTATAATTGGCCCCTCCTTGCTGTACACTGCCATCAGGTCTTATATCCTCCATAATGTTTAGAACTATATCCTCTAAACCCTGCAGTGCTTCTTCAGCTTCCCTCGCGGCTTCCCTAGCTGCCCTATGAGATCTCTAATTATCCGTTCAGGTTCTGGATAAAATGGCACAAGTACTGGATTATTCGTTCAGTAGCCATCCAAACAACACTTGCCTCACTCAGGCAATCCAGCAGCCTTCTCCATCCGTTGAGATTATTGGGTAAGAGCCACGAGCTTCTTAGGATGTCTACTATGACGGTAGGGGGCCATGAGTAAACAGCCCTGAATCGCGGGGTAACACAGTAGAGATGGCTTTTGAGCCATGTGCACAAGAGAGGGAGGCACCCCATGAAGCGACCACCTCCTGTAGTCCGGATAAATGATAGAGATCTGATGGTTTCGGCGAGTATGGCCGGAATAGGGTCAGCACCACCGGTCACTTGTGCCACTAGTTCGAAAACGGTCCTGTCAATGTAACCGGTCACCCGTGGAAAGACCACCAATCCGTAAATACCAAGGGTGATGAGCGAATGGGCCTTCTCCTCATTTGCACCTTTCCGTTGGTCTCTGACAAACTCCCATGGAATGATTTCTTTGCCATCTACTTCGATCACAGGGTCGATGATCTTTTTGTCCTTGCCCAAGCATTTGAAACCCATGAAATGTGCTAACCCTCGTCTGCAAGACTTCTGTGGGTTAGGTTGGAAAACAATGTCGTCTTCTTCAAAGGGGATGCGGAGGATTCTTCGATATTCCTCCAAAGTTGGCACCAGGTCAATGTCATTAAAGGTGAAGCACCTCCATCTCGGGTCCCAGAAGTGGATTGCTACTTTGATCATATTCTCATCAACAGGAAGTTGTGACAGGAGCAGGAGATCACCAAACTATTGGGTGTAAGCTATGTGTCTCACCCTAGGCCATTCACTCCATGTGGCTCGGAGGTCTTTGGGGAGTTCGACCCGAGTGTCCATGATGATCTGATCGGCTATAGAGTATGTCTTTGGTGAGAAGTCTCCCAAAACTTGCTGGATCTGAATTGAGGCGCACTCCACTTCTTCCACGTCCTCAGGGTCTCTGGCACCCCTCAAAAGGTTCCCAAAACTTGCCATGTTCCTATATGTATGCATGGGATGTCATGATATGCATCAAGCACAATGAGTAAGGGTTAAGGTAAATTAAAGCAAAATGTGGTAAAAGTGCATGAGTTAGCAAACAAGGTCACAACAACGTTAAAGGACACACATGAAGGTCAAAACCCCTGATGGGCATCTACACATACACCTATCTTATTTGTTGGTTCCCAAACTATCTCCTAAGAGAAGCTCCGTACCCCTAGAGGCATTGACGGAGGGGGCCCTTCAAAAGGACCCCGCTTGGGTGAGGAGTTCAGGCACCTTATGTGAGATAGAACCCACGGGGCATCCCTATTAAACCTCGCTAATCCTAGGTAAAAGTAGAAAACCCGGGTATAGGGTTAGAGGGAGAGAGAAATGAATGTATGCACAAGCAATGCAGTCTATATAAAAAAAATAAAGAAGACAGAAGGGGAAATAAACAAGCAAACACTCCACAAACAAAAGACCGTGGCTAGACTCTCTCAAATGTCCCCAGCAGAGTCGCCAGCTGTCATCACCCGGTGTCGTCCGGGCTCGTGACTGGCTTGAGATTACTCCTTTGGATGGAGATTTCGTCATTGAGCCATCATTGCCATAGCTCACACTAAACCTAAAAGAGAGATAGAAGAAACAGAGTCGCCACCAAAGAAAGATGAAGGTGTGTTTGGCCACCTAGGAGGGTCTAAGGTTCCAGAGAAAAGGTTCGGGAGTTGGTTACGTGTGGGGAAGGAAGAATGGGCTCATGCACCTCCACAGCGCCCAAAATTGGTACCTAGTCTTTGTCTATGGGTGCTTGCTTATTTTAATTTCCCTTTTTTTCTTTTTATCTCATTGTAAAAGCTGTGGTTGGTTTATTTAGAAAAAAGAATGTTATTCTTTTGTTTTATCAAAGAAAATAGAAAGAAAGCCAGTAGCATGAAGAGCACAACAGGGAGCTCGAATTCATTACCACAGTTGATGTTGGCCGGTGGTGAAGACGTAAGCAATAGGACTTAATCTCATAGCCAAAAAAGCCTGGGTTTGTTAAAAGGAATTTGGGGTTTTATTTTAAAAACGAGAAAGTTGAGTTCGATGTCGTGAAGAGCATACAAGGGAGCTGAGCTCAGATTCACTATCGGATTCAATGTTGGCCAAGTGGCGAGGATGTGAGCATAAAAGCTCAATCCCACGGCCACCGGGCCTTTGAAAACGTTTTGTATTTTTGGATAAAAGAAGGTGAGATTGGTATAGTTTATGATGAAGAATGTAAGAGAAGAGGGGAATAAAACCTGGAAATCAAGGTTGATGTTCCTGCTAGCTTTACTCCTCTTTGAATGCTTGAGGAATGCGGGGACTAAACTCCCGCAAGGGTGGTGGAGGACGTTTTCTTCAGCTCCAGCCAATAATGTCTGCAGAATTCTTGGCTCTTCCCTTTTTTTAAACTCTCTATGTTCCCAGACGTTTTTTTTTCTTCCCCCTTCAAAAACAGGATCCTCTATGGTGTGGGTAATGTCTCCCTTTTATAGAGTTTCAAGAGGGAACAGCCGCCCACCTGGGTACTTGGTGAATTAAATGTCGTGACCTTTGGAGTTCCCATGCGTTGACTGTCATCACTGGTTTTCGTCCGGGCCCTTTTGGGGTGAGCTCAAACTAAACCAATGGTGAGAAATTTTAGAGTCGCCACCAACTGTTTTTGGGGTACAGTTGGATACCCTCTACTTTGAGTAGTTTTAAGTGTATGGTCTGCGTTATCAGAGATGGGTTTGGGAGTTGGTTATGTGTAGGGAAGGATTAGCACCCCTACAGCGCCCTTTCGGTATCTAATTTAGGAGGAGGAGGTTTTATTTTATTTATACTGCCATGACTGGGCTAAGTTAAAAAGTTTATGATTTCTATTTGGCTAAATTATTTATTAAAGTCATGGTAAAAATGGATTTATCCTAAATTTCTAAAGGGAATCCTAAAGGTTTTGGATTTTTGAAGTGGATAATGAGAGCCTATTGGTTTTTTTTTGGTTTTGCTCTTGGAAATTGAAATCCTAAAAAATATTTGTTTATTTTCCCCCCTTTTTTTTAGAACATGCATTTTGTGTTTGTTTTTCTATATTTTTTTGTTGTTTTTTTGTTGTTTTTTTGTTTTTTCGTTTTTGTTGGAAGACATTTGGAAAACATTTTATGAAAACAGTTTCAAAACATGTTGTTGAAGAGATTTAAAAAAAACATGTTATTAAAAAACGTTTTGTTTTGTTTTGTTTTTGCTTGTTTTTCTGTTTTGTTTTGTTTTGTTTGTTTGTTTGTTTGTTTGTTTTGTTTTTTTTTTTTTTTTTTTAAAACATTTTGAAAATTATTTATTGAAAACGTTTTGAAGAACATGTTTGGTTTTTTTTTTTGTTTTTTTTTTTTGAAATTGAAAAGGCATATATCAAAATAGATGTGGAGTGTGTGAGTGTGACATCCACAAAAATAAAATCACTCTTTTTTTTCTTTTTGTTGCTTCTCATCTTCTCCTTTTGCTCTCTCCTTTTTTTCTTTCTTCTCTTTTTTTTTTCTTTTTACTATATATTACAACATACACATAGGAAGGAATACAGGAAAACACAATGAAAAAGGCTGAAAAGGGATTACACCAAATATAGATAAGCTCAAAAACGAAAATTAGAAAAATGCTAAAAACAATTACACCAAATATAGATACAAATAAACTGAAAAAGTAGTGAAAAGATAAGGGCTGAACCGACTTTGAAGCTTTGCAACGCCAATCTTCTGCTTGAGCTCCCGCCGGCGCTGATAGTCACTTGCTCGACTCGGAATCGACAAATCTGACAGTGGGACTTATGAAGAGACTTCCTTGGTGTTTGGAGATAGGAGGGCTGAAGTTGGAGTTTGCAAGGGGTGGATGAGTGATCTCTTACGATGATGATTCAGAGATTCTATGTTTTTTTTTTTTTTGGGTTTGCCAGGAGGAATGGGGCGTTTTTTTGATGATGAGGCTGGGGCATTTTCTGATGATGATGAGGCTGGTTTTGATGATGAGACTGGTTTTTCCCTTTTTCTGAATTTCTCTCCTTTCTTTCTTTTCCTTTCTCTCTCTGTGTTTTTTTTTTTTGCTCCGTCTGCACTGGGATGAGGAAGGGATGTAAAAGGGTACAGGTTTTTTTTCCTTTTTTGCAACAAATTCTTTTTTTTCTCCCTCCTCTTTTTTCGATGGAACTGCAGACTGCATCTTAAAGGGCTGCCAAAAGTTTTTGGCTGGACTGTCATTAATTGCAGCATTTAATGCTGCATTATTGATTTCTTCATTTTCATCCAGGTCTTGTGCAATCTGTCGGGTGCATTATTATTTCCCGCTCCATTAATTTGCAGGTCAGTGTCTGGTCGGGTGGTCAGTGTGTGCGGGAAAAGGGGAACTCGTGATTTGCCTTTTTGAATTTGTAGTTTAGCAGCACATGTGACCGACAGGTATTCAAAATAATGTTTTGTCAGATGGCCAGCACATAAAACAAGCCCCGTGACCAACCAGCGAGAGGAAAAAAGGAAACCCGTGAGAAAAAGCCGGCGCGAAAAGCCAGCGAGAAAAAATCAGCGAAGGCAAAAAAAAGGGTTGGAGGTTCGACGTGTCGGCAGGTCGAAACGTCGGCAGGTCGAAGTGTCGGCAGCGAGGCTTTGAGGGTCGAAGGGTCGGAGGTGGAAGGCATACGGGTGCCGCGGTTCGACGTCGCAAGTCAGCGTCGTAAGTCACGGGTCGAAGTGTCGGCAGCGGGGCTTCGAGGGTCGAAGGGTCGACGGTCAGAACTCAGCAGGTCAACGGGGCTTCGAGGCTTCGAGCTTCAGGACTTCGGGGCTTCGAGCTTCGGGGCTTCGAGGCTTCGAGCTTCGGGGCTTCGAGGCTTCGGGGCTTCGAGCTTCGGGGCTTCGAGGCTTCGAGCTTCGAGGTTTCGAGCTTCGGGACTTCGAGGCTTCGAGCTTCGGGGTCAATGGGTCGAAGTGTCGGCAGGTCAACGGTCAACGGTCAACCCCCCCCCCCCCCCACCCCACCCTTTTTTTTTTAACTTTTAATTACCTTTTTACCCCCACCAAAAATGCAAAAATGGATAACCTTCCAGGAATTGTTTGGGGAGATCCGTATTCGCCTACATAGGCATTTTGAAGAGTTTCGCATGATCACTTTTGCGGGCAGTTTGACCAGGGGCATTGACCGTCTTTTGGCAAGTTTGACTTTTTCCAACGAAAGTTATTTTGGCCATAACTTCTTCATTTTAAGTCCGATTTGAGCTCGGTCGAGTGCGTTGGTCTCCAATTTTCATCCTCCATCACCTAGTGTTAGTCTTGGGGTGCTTCAAGGACTTGTAGCAAAAGTCATTAATTTTGAACTCCCCCATCCGTGTCAATTGTATCCATCTCGTGCAGATTGGGGTAGACCATTCCTTGGAAGTATGGGATCATTGTGGACTTGTTCAATAAGGTATATGGCATGGGCCGAAAGGTATATCAAATGGGGTTAGTATGTCCAACCCGGACAAAATAGGGTCCTACATTGACAGCAAGTTTCAAGAATGACATAGGCATTTATGAGGTGAAAGCGGGTTCCCGGGCATTAAAAACGTGTTCTGAGCCTTTTAAAATCAATTCCAAGAGACACAGCGTCTGCTTTACTGTGCACTTAAAAGGGAAGCAGAAACGGTGTCATTCTGGAGTTTGCAGATAGCAAGGTTGAAGGCTGGAGGCTGCCAGGTGGAGGTTGAAAGCTGCCTCGAAGGGTCGAGGGTCATAGCCGCATCGAAGGGTCATAGCCGCGTCGAAGCATCGAAGGGTCGAAGGTTGTAGCCGCATCGAAGGGTTGTAGCCGCGTCGAAGGGTTGGAGGCTGCGCTACGAGGCTATAAGGCTGACTGCGAGGCTTCGAGGCAAGGCTGCGCTACGAGGCTACGAGTCTGCTGGGCTTCGAGGCTGCAGGCTTCAAGGCAAGGCTGCACTACGAGGCTGACTGTGACTGCGAGTCTTCGACTGTGACCGCGAATATTCGAGACTAACTGCTGCGAGGCTGATTGTGAGGCTTCGAGGCAAGGCTGCGCTACGAGGCTGATTGTGAGGCTACGAGTTTACTGAGCTTCGAGGCTGTGTTTGCTGGGCTTCGAGGCTGTGGGCTTCGAGGCAAGGCTGCACTACGAGGCTACGAGTCTGTTGAGCTTCGAGGCTGCATCTGCTGAGCTTCAAGGCTGCCGCCTTCAAGGCAAAGCTACGCTACGAGGCTGACTGTGACTGCGAGTCTTCGACTGTGATTGCGAGTCTTCGACTGTCATTGCTGCGAGGCTGACTGTGAGGCTTCGAGGCAAGGCTGCGCTATAAGGCTACGAGTCTGCTGAGCTTCGAGGCTGCGTCTGCTGGGCTTCGAGGCTGTGGGCTTCGAAGCAAGGCTACGCTACGAGGCTGACTGTGACTGCGAGTCTTCGACTGTGACTGCGAGTCTTCGAATGTGATTGCTGCGAGGCTGACTGCGAGGCTTCGAGGCAAGGCTGCGCTACAAGGCTACGAGTCTGCTGAGCTTCGAGGCTGCGTCTACTGGGCTTCGAGGCAAGGCTACGCTACGAGGCTGACTGTGACTGCGAGTCTTCGACTGTGACTGCGAGTCTTCAAGGTAGCAGTTATAAATTTGCCTGAACTGTTTCTGGGGAATTTTCGCAATCACATTTTCAGTCGGTTTTGACCGAGGGCGTTGACCGTCTTTCCGCAAGCTTGACTTTTATGCCCAAAACTATTTTAGTCATAACTTCTTCGTTTCAAGTCGGATTTGGGAACGGTCAAGTGCGTTGGTTTCCAAATTTCATCCTCTATCCTTTAGTGTTGACCTTGGGGCATTTTGAGATTCCTAAGAAATGACTCTTATTTTTCGGATTTCTTTGGCTGTGATCTGGCCCGGTCAAAATGGGGTCCAACACCTAGCAGAAGGGTTTCTGACTCAGGCCGACCTATAAAAGCAAGGAATGTACGTGACTTCAATAGTGCAATGAAAATATACTTTGTGCAGACAAGAAACGTATCTAAAGAGATAACAGACACGACGCAGAGTAGTTCGTAATATATAGAGAGAGGAAGATTGAAGAAGAGATAACAGTGAGTTAATCTGTTCTACTTCCTCATACATTCAAAGAACAGATCGTGAGTTTGGTATAGGAGTGATTGAAGGTCGAGCATAGCAAACAGTCATCCACGCAGGAGCAGATTGCGTTAGACAGATTCTTACAGTGAGTAAATTCTGGAGCAATACTGTTTTTGTATTTGCATTGAATAGAAGAGAGAGTTGATCCTATTGTAACAAGGGCTGGACCCTACTATATTAAAAGAGAATAGTGGATTAGACTCGGTGTAGGTACACCCTTACCACCGCGGAGTAGATCACATTGATCGAACCACGTATATTGTGTGTCTTTGTCTTTTCTTTCTCTTACATGCTTGCTTGTGACTGATATTGCATGAGACATTAACATATCACCCAAACGAAGACCACATCTATTAGAGCAAACTTTCCAAAGTATCCTACTCATAAAATTTAAGGAAAAGTTTTATAGTATACAGATTCACCCCCCTCTTTATACAAACACTTATATAAAGATAACTGTGCTTGGAACCTGGGAATATCAATTGGTATCAGACCTTTGTTCTCACTGGAGGCAGATCTATCACTCTGTGGAGAAGTGATCTCATAGCTGGATAAGTTTGTATTGTTTGAGATCTGTGGCTTAACAGCTTAGTGACCAAGCAAGAGTCTTTATATACATAAATGGAGATTCCAATCAGTGGACCGAGTACTAGCTCCAACTACGCTAAAAGAGTGTCTATCTTTGATGGCACAAATTATAAGATGTGGAGAGCGAGGATGGAGACTGTGTTTATGTCCATGGGTATGGACGTTGAGCGGGTAATCAGAGACGGATATATAGAACCAGCCAATGACAGAGAACCCATAGAAGCTGAAAGAAGAACTTATGAGTTAAACGGCAGAGCTCTGAGTGTCATTACATCAACACTCACAGACTTTGAATATGCAAAGGTAATGGACTGCAGGGTTGCGAAGGATTTATGGGATAGACTCGAAAGTGTCTATCAAGGTAATGGCAGACTAAAGGAAACCAAGTTGCAACTGTATACTCAGAGATTCAAAGCTCTCAAGATAGAGGAGCAAGAGAGTATACAGGAGTTCTTTGTGCGATTAACAAAAATTGTCAATGACATGCGAAGTCATGGCAAAAATAAAAAGAACTTTTCCATAGTAAAGAAGGTGTTGAGAGTTCTACCCAAAAGATTCATTCCAAGGGTGGAAGTTTTGGAAAACAGCAGAGACCTGGAGACAATGTCATTGCAGGAGTTGCAATGCAGTCTGACTACATTCGAGATGAAGCTGCACTCTTATGAAGAGCCATCTACATCTACATCCCAGCCCACAGCTAAGGAATCAAAAGAAGTAACCTTCAAGGCTATGAGAAAATTAAAAATAAAGAAGGAAGCTGAGTCCTCAGATGAACAAGAGGACAGTGACAGTGAAGATGATGAAGATAAGGTGGTAGCCTACTTCACCAGAAAATTCAGAAAGAGTGGAGTAGGAAAGCATAATGGAGGAAAAGGGAAAGGAGGGCTTTCCCTCAGATGCTTTAAATGTGGAAAGCGGGGGCACTTTGCATCTCAATGCAAAGTAAAAGCTAATGACTCGGATGATGAAGCCTCGGATGAAGAGGATACAAAGTGGAAGAAGTCATCATACCGAAGAAGCAATTCCATAAGGAGACCAGCAGCTCCACAGAAGAAGAAGGGCTCACATAAGAACTACATGAGCCGGATTACTGAATCTGATGATGAAGAGGAATGTTCGTCAGATTGTGCCTTTGTCGCCACGATAGAGGTAGACAATGGCAGCACTGCCTCCGAAGAGGAAGAGGCAGTAGAAGAAGAAGTAGATTTGGAGGAGCAGCTCGAGCTCGCTACTGAGGAGATCCGCAAGAGAGGTTGCAGGATAAAGTAGCTCAAGGGAGAGCTCAAGCTAGCCAAGGGAGAGCTTGATGAATTCAGAGGTGAGAAGGATAAGGTGTTGGAGGAATCCAAGAAGTTCTACGAGGAAATTGCCAATCTAAAGCTCAAGTTAGAGGAGTAGATCAAGATTTGTGATGACATCACCACAGAACTTACCACCAAAGACACTACAATCCAACGGCTTGAAGAAGAACTGGTAGGCCTTCAACAGAAGATCTCAAAAGATAGAGCCAGTCAAGCCTCAACCTTCGGCAGCTCCCAGATCAGATCAGTCATCACAGCACCAGACGCTCAGAAGAACGGGGCGACACCGCTAGTTATGGGAATGGCTGTCAATTCAATTTTCCATGATGATCCTTCGAAGGTAGTCAATCCTTCTTCCCATGACAATCCACTGGATGAAATGGGTAGAGTGAATGACGTGATTCCAAGTAACATGAAAGAAAAGGGTGGTGCAAATGATGAGAAGATGGAGAGACATCCGAAGGAGTCTAAGCTCAATGGAGTGACCAAATGCGTTCAGAAATCTGAGCATTCCAAGAATGTGAAGAAATCTAATGCATACGTCATTTCTTCAAGTGTTCGGGTGCCCCTCAAGAAAGAAGGTAAACCTGTGAAACCAACTGTCAAGGCCAAGCCTGTTTTGAAGAAGATCCCAGTTGTTTAGAGGGTGAACAACACCGGCTTTCAAGGTCACTGTTACTATTGTGCAGTGTGGCGACACTGTTGGTGGAGGTATCCGGTGCAGAATCCTAGAACTGTGATGAAGACATCCACAAGGAACTTGCATTCAGAAACGCACTCTCAAGACGTTTATTCTTACTTTCCATATCTTTGTACATTTGAGTAATTTTTAGTCTCTCATTCTTTTCATTATCACGTTCAGTAATAAGAGATTCTAATTTACTCATGAGCTCAGAGATCGAAGGTACCTCAGAATTTGCCATGAGGCAGACGTTCGGCTTGGGAGTTGGCTCATCATCCGAGGACTCCTCCTCTTCTTCCGAGCCACTGACGTATTTTGTGACGAACGCCTTCCTCTTGTTCTCGCTGTTGTCTAAGGTGGAGCAGCAAGGAGTTACCTTGTCACTTTTCTTGGCCACTTTAGATTTAGATCTGCAGTCCTTGGCCCAGTGACCGGTTTTCCCACAGTTGTAGAATTGCTGGCAAACTGGACTCCAGTCGCTCCTTCCTTCGGAAAGATGATGAAGAGTGTCTCCTGAATCCTTTTCTGCTTTTCCGTAGGAATCGCTCAAAGGATTTGACAAAGAGAGCTATTTCCTCCTCTTCGTCAGAGTCAGAATTCTCAAACTCGTCTGTATCATCATTCCTTAGTATGCTTAGACATTCCGTAGCTTTGAGAGCTACCCCCTTTTCTTTCCGAGCTATTTTCTCGTCTCGGTCAGAGTATTTAAACTTGACCTCGTGAGTCCGTAGCTCTCCATATAGTTCTTCAAGGGGAACATACTGCCAGTTCTTGTCTGATTGCATCTGGAGTTGTTTGGAGTAGTAGCGATCCGGCAAGGAGCGAAAGAACTTGTCATTGATCTGAGATTGAGAATAATGCTCATTGACAGTTTTCAGCTCAAGGATGAGCTTGCCGAATCTCGGATAGATGCTCTCGAGTGATTCACCCAGTTTGTGATTGAAACTCTCAAAGTTCTGCCTGAGAGTACAAATAACATTCTGCATTTGAGATTGACTTCCCTCATAGAGGATTGTCAATTTATCCCAGACAGCTTTCGCAGTCGTGCAGCCCTGGACGTCCGTGAAAGCCTCGGAATCCAAAGACGATGTAACATATGCCAGAACCTTTTCATTAGCACACTGCCAGGCTCTTTCATCATTGGTGAGTTCGGCATCAGTCTTTGGTCTTCTGACTCCATGTTCTCCGATAGTCATCGGAGTGGGTATCTCTTGATGAAGACATGGCCACATGAGATGATCATGGCAAACCATGAACATTCTCATGCGAGCTTTCCACTGGGAGAAAAGCTCAGGTGTGAACTTGGGTGGCTTTGTCAGAGTGAAGCCAGAACTCCGTAGTTGTGCAACAGTGGTAGCAACAGGTTGAGGTGGATCGACATTTTCACTGCTGCTTCGATTTGGAAGGGGCTCTTGTGCATCTCCGGAGTTAAGGCGAGTGTTGAAAAGCATGCTGCTTTGTTCAGCCATTTATAAGAGTGAAAGAGTGGGATCTCTACTTGAAACAAATAGAACTTGCTCTGATACCACTTGTTGGTCCCTTGGAGCCTAGAGGGGGGTGAATAGGCTCTAAGCGAAGCTCTTTTTAAACTCTTCGGCACAACACTTATCTGGTTAAGAGATAGAAACAATGCGAAAGATAACCAGATAGTGGAAGTATTTTGTTTTATTATCTGAATGATAAGTACAACAAAATAGAAGCAGTCTAAAGCTTGAAAGCTTTAGACCTACTTAACAACTCTTTGACACTCTGTTTACAAGTACACACACACTAGCCTCTTTGATCTCTATGAGCTCTATTTCTCATTTTTCACACTTGAAATTCAATTTACAAGAAGTACAAGTGTTACTATTTATAGATGACATCCACTAGACAACCTCGGAACTTGTTATTCCGAATATTGTGCACATTTACTTTCTCTCGTAAATCTCTCTGCTTCAATTGCTGCGGATGTGGTCTTCAAGATCTTGGGTTTGTAATATTTAAGATTCTTTGTAAGTTCCCAAGTGTAGCTAAAGTCGTGTTCACATATCCGGATGATCCACGTGTAAGTTGCTTTAGGTTCTCAACAAGTTTGTCTTACATCGGGAAACAACGAGCTGATGACTTTGATTACGAAGAGATAAGTTGAAGTAACGTCTTTTTGCATCCGGTGTAAAGTTCCTTACTCCGTGCTTAAATCAAGCTCAGATCCTTACTCCGTAATACTGATTGCTTACTCCGTATCAATTTGGTACTGGAATCCTTATTCCGTGTAAGCGCTTCCTTACTCCGTATGAAAGAGAAGGTCGGAGTGCTTACTCCGCATCTAGTTTCTTTACTCCGCATGAGTTAAAGGAACGGATGGCTTACTCCGTATCAGCACATCCTTACTCCGCATGAGTGGGTGGTTTGGATTCCTTACTCCGCATCTAGTTTCCTTACTCCGTAATTAATAAAGACTTAAGTCCTTATTCCATAGAAGTACTTCCTTACTCTGCATGAAAGAAAGACTTGGATTCCTTACTCCGTGTCTTCTGTACTTTAGTCCGGTTGAGTGGAAGACTTATCCTTTTTTTTAACTCCGTGTTGACTCTCTTACTCCGTGCGACCTTGTAGACTGAGATTCTTGCTCCGTATTTTTTAGACTTAGTCCCTTGAAGTATTAAGTGCAGATTTCTTAGTCAGCACGAATGATCCTTATTCCGCATGAGGCAAAGACTTGGTTATTTACCAAGTGTTTGACGATGCTCATTTTTACCTAGAACAGGATTATCTATCCCATCCTTAGTTTTGCTCACACAAGTGAAGATCCGGATGAAAGTCATATCTTTTGCAATGACTTAAGGTAAAACAACAAAGGTCTCAGATCAAATTACATAGGGCTTTATCAGCAATATCCAAATTCTGGGTTTGATCCAACAGATTTCCTTTGAAATTTAGGGTAAATCAATTTTAACCATAACTTAGCTAAATAAAAAGTATAAAATTTCTAGAAAAACCATAATGCCTTAACCCAATCATAACTTAAACTACTCAAAGTAAAGGGTATCCAACTGTAGGGGTGCTAATCCTTCCTTACACGTAACCAACTCCCGAACCCTTCTCTGATAATGCAAACCACACCTTAAACTACTCAAAGTAAAGGGTATCCAACTGTACCCTAAAAATAGTTGGTGGCGACTCTAAATTTCTCAACATTGGTTTAGCTTGAGCCCACCCCAAACGGGCCCGAACGAAAACTAGTGATGACAATAGCAAGCAAACCAGACATAATGTTTGCCACATATATCTATGCTAAAAATCAAGCAGAACCCAAGGAATCACAGATGTTACATGTTAAGTGGATAATACAGTATCTCAAAGGAACTAAAAATTTGGGGCTTTGGTATCCACAGGAGTCTCATTTAAAATTGAGAGGATATTCAGATGCAGACTTCGCAAGATGTAGAATTGACAGGAGGAGCACAAGTGGAACATGCCAACTTCTTGGTAATAGACTTGTATCCTGTTTTAGCAAAAAGCAAAATTTAGGTTCAACCTTTACTGCTGAGGTTAAATACATTGCTGTAGGAAGCTGTTGTGCTCAACTGCTATGGATGGCCAACCAACTATCAGACTATGGCTTCAATCTTAAGACTGTGCTATTGTACTGTGAGAACACAAGTGTCATAGAAATCTAAACAATCCTATTATGCACCCTAAAACCAAGTACATTAAAGTCAGAAATCACTTCATTTGAGGTCATGTACTAAAGAAAGAAATTTCCCTGGGGTATATATCTACTGATGACCAGCTTGCAGACATTCACCAAATCGCTGAATGAAACCAGGTTTAATAAACTACTGATAAAACTTGGTATGCTTGATTTAACATCTTAAATTCATTGATTGCATGCTTTGTATTTTATTTTAACTATAATACATGTGCGCCTACATGAGTCTAAGACTAATAATGGTCATTTAACCATTCCATAATACTTAGAGGTGCATAAGTCTGATTCACAACTTCTTACTGTGGGTGATTGACAAATCATGTGAATGAGACTTGCTAACTTTAAACCTGAGCGTAAGTCATATGTGGAAGTCTTTCATGAATCTTCATAAGTCACAAGAGTGAAATGAGTACAATTCTCTTTGTTCTTAATATACTTGATATTCATTCTTGAGTGTATATCTCTTGTGTGGCATTGCATTCATTAACTAGCAGGAACTATTATATCTCATGGTATCAACTATTGAAAGGAAAAGATTTGCAATGGTTCAATGCTCTAAGGATAACTGAGACTTTAAGTAAAGAGAACCAACAAAAGCCTATATCTTACAAGAGAGCTAACACCTTAAAATAGAAAAAACCAAGGGGCAAAAAGGCAATTATATGAAAAGAAATCAAAGAACAATAGATGTGTATCTAAGGGGGAGTCTTCACTATTCCCCTAAAATATTTTTATTTTCAAGAGTAAATAAATAAATAATAAAAATGGAGTATTGTATCAATGTAATGTCAAAATACATCTGTATTGAGCTCTGTTTATAAGAAATGATCATAAAGAAGCCTTTGTCAATTGGGCTTCACAATTGAAAAGACAACTCGAACAGAAAAGTAGATGATCTTGCTTCAAACTCTATGTACATGTTGTAAATTAGCTGATAGAGTGTGTTTTGATTCTCTATAGGACCATCTTGTCTCTTAAGTCATCTATGGTGAACAAAAAATCATTACAGGATTAGGGTTTGTGGTAAGATTCAGATGACCATGAGTATACCGAACAGTATAATCCTAGTTCCTGAATCAAACTCACATGCTAATACGAGTGTGAGAGGGTGAGGCCTCCACTGAGTGAGTTTTGTTGACGATTTTGAGTTGTGACTTATGAGCTCATGATTTCAATCACTGTATATATCTAGCAATGGAATACTGGATGCTATGTTAACACTGTGATTAATTGCCTACATAAAGAATCATGTGATGATACCCTTACGCACCATTAAGTTAAATGGAAGATCCAATATCCATGAATTAAGCTTCATACATGTAAACCAGGTAATCTAATTGAAAGAATCCAAGTGTCTGCGTGTATGATTAAATTATAGCTTCCAACACTGTTCATCACACGTGATCTTATCATATTCTTCACCACCGTATTGGTGAGTGTTGTAAAGGTCCAGTGAAATCTATACAAGATGTTGAACACCAAATCGACCAAAGAGCCTACTGACTTGAAACTCTTCCTCTTCAAAGACTATTTCCTTGGAGATCTGAAGCATCAAAAGTTCAAAGCTGTGGAGACTCGAAGCTTCGAAGAGTTAAAGCCTCGGAGCTTTTTAGTTTCAAAGGACTAGAGCCTTGGCGATTCACATCTTCGAAGAGTTAAAGCCCCCGTGAGTCGAAGAATTTGGATGTTAGCACATCTCCATCAAGTTTTCAAAGGTCGAAGACACATGGACTGGTCATTGTGTGCTTAAATTCAAATTCCACTGACATTGTAGTGACATTACTTCAACCTGGAGTACTCTAATAGGTGGATCCAAAAAACAAACTGTCAGGATAGAACAAAGGAAGAAGTAGATCCTATCATATCACATGTGGCTTCTTCGGTACTCTATCTTTGAATCAGATAAGAGCCATCTTGAAAGACAAGTGCTAGGTGTCATCACTGGTTTTTGTCCTGGGCCCTTTTGGGGTGAGCTCAAACTAAACCAATGGTGAGAAATTTTAGAGTCGCCACCAACTGTTTTTGGGGTACAGTTGGGTACCCTCTACTTTGAGTAGTTTTAAGTGTATGGTCTGCGTTATCAGAGATGGGTTTGGGAGTTGGTTACGTGTAGGGAAGGATTAGCACCCCTACAGCGCCCTTTCGGTATCTAATTTAGGAGGAGGAGGTTTTATTTTATTTATACTGCCATGACTGGGCTAAGTTAAAAAGTTTGTGATTTTTATTTGGCTAAGTTATTTATTAAAGTCAAGGTTAAAATGGATTTATCCTAAATTTCTAAAGGGAATCCTAAAGGTTTTGGATTTTTGGAGGGGATAATGAGATCCTAGGGATTGATTTGTTTTTTGGTTTTGCTTTTGAAAATTGAAAATCCTAAAAAATATTTGTTTATTTTTCCCCCTTTTTTGGTTTGGGTTAGAACATGCATTTTGTGTTTGTTTTTCTATATTTTTTTGTTGTTTTTTTTGTTTTTTTTTTTGTTTTTTGTTGGAGGACATTTGGAAAACATTTTATGAAAACAATTTCAAAACATGTTGTTTGAAGAGATTTTTAAAAAAAAAACATTTTCATTAAAAAACGTTTTGTTTTTTTTCTTGTTTGTTTGTTTGTTGTTTTTTTTTTGTTTTAGAAATTGAAGTACCAACTTTGGTTTCCTTCCTCTTTTTTTTTTTTGTTTTGTGAACCCAAAATCTTAAAGCCAATTTAGGAACATATGCATGAAAATAAAAACGTGGAGTGTGTGATTATGGCATCCACAAAAGAAAAAGAAAATCACTCTTTTTTTTTTCTTTTTTTTTTCATGTTCTCCCTTGCTCTCTCTTTTTTTTCTTTTTTTTGTTTTCCCTTTCTTTTTACTATACTTTACATATTACAACATACACATAGGAAGAAATGCAGGAAAATACAATGAAAAAGGTTGAAAAGCAATTACATCAAATATAGATAAGCTAAAAAACAAAAATTACACCAAATATAGATAAACTGAAAAAAAGTATTGAAAAGATAGGGCTGAACCGACTTTGAAGCTTGCAACACCAATCTTCTGTTTGAACTCCTATCGGCGCTGATAATCACTTGCTTAGAACCAATAAGACTGACAACGAGGTTTGTGAGGGGGGATTTCTTGGTATTTGAAGAGTGGAGTGGTGTATTTTCTGGGTTTGAGTTTTTTTGATGACTGGAAATAAGAAGAGTAGGCGTGAGAAATAGGGGATTGGAAAGGAATTGGTGTCTGTTATGTTTTTTGCTTGCTGAACACGCAGAAAAAAGGCTGAAGTTGGAACTATTTTTGTGTTTTTTTTTTCTTGCTGAGAAAAAAAAAGGAGCTGGAGTGAGATAGGAGAGAAAGAGGATGAAGGAGTAATGTTGATAGTAGAAGACTGGGCTTTTAATCTGAAAGGATGGCAGTCAGGGAGGCGTGGAAGAGTGATCTTTTTTATGGTTTTTGAGTTTCTCTCCTTTTTTCTTCTTTTCTTTTTTTTTTTTTGCTCTCTCTGGTTTGCAGGTTTTTTTTCCCACGATGATGGCTCTCTCTGTTTTTTTCTTTCTTTCTTTTTCTGCCTTTGGAATGATGGAGGGTTCCCTCTTCCTCTTTTTTTTTTTGATGGCTCTCTTCAACGAAAACCCACACCCTTCGCGCAGGGAATGGATGACCGCATCTTAAGGGCTGTAGAAAATTTTTTGGCTGGATTATCATTAATTGCTTGCATTTAATGCTCTATTATGAAGGCAGCGTTTTTAATTGCAGATTTTGTATTTTGTCTGGTGGACAGCTTGTGCAGGAAAAGGGGAGCTCGTGATTGCCTTCTTGAATTTGTATTTTAGCATGCACATGTGATTGACAGGTTGGTGAGAAATGATTCTTTGTTAGGTGGCCAGCGCAAAAAACAAGCCCCGTGAACGACCAGCGAGAGGAAAAAAGGAAACCCGTGAGAAAAAGCCGGCGCGAAAAGCCAGCGAGAAAAAATCAGCGAAGGCAAAAAAAAAAAGGGTCGGAGGTTCGAAGTGTCGGCAGGTCGAAGCGTCGGCAGGTCGAAGTGTCGGCAGCGAGGCTTTGAGGGTCGAAGGGTCGAAGGTCAGAAATCAGCAGGTCAACGGGGCTTCGAGGCTTCGAGGCTTCGGGGCTTCGAGCTTCGGGGCTTCGGGGCTCGAAGGGTCGAAGGTCAGAAATCAGCAGGTCAACGAGGCTTCGAGGCTTCGAGGCTTCGGCGCTTTGAGCTTCGGGGCTTCGAGCTTCGGGACTTCGAGGCTTCGAGCTTCAAGGCTTCGAGGCTTCGGGGCTTCGAGCTTTGGGGCTTCGGGGCTTCGAGCGTCGGGGCTTCGAGGCTTCGAACTTCGAGGCTTCGAGCTTCGGGATTTTGGGGCTTCGAGCTTCGGGGCTTCGAGGCTTCAAGGCTTCGAGCTTCGGGGTCAATGGGTCGAAGTGTCGGCAGGTCAACGGTCAACGGTCAACCCCTTTTTTTTTTAACTTAACTTTTAATTACCTTTTTACCCCCACCAGAAATGCAAAAATGGGTAACCTTCCAGGAATTATTTGGGGAGATCCGTATTCACCTACATAGGCATTTTGAAGAGTTTCGCATGATCACTTTTGCGGGCAGTTTGACGAGGAGCATTGACCATCTTTTGGCAAGTTTGACTTTTTCCAACGAAAGTTGTTTTGGCCATAACTTCTTCATTTTAAGTCCGATTTGAGCTCGGTCAAGTGCGTTGGTCTCGAATTTTCATCCTCCATCACCTGGTGTTGGTCTTGGGGCGCTTCAAGGACTTGTAGCAAAAGTCATTAATTTTGAACTCCCCCATCCATGTCAATTGTATCCATCTCGTGCCGATTGGGTAGACCATTCCTTGGAAGTATGGGATCATTGTGGACCTGTTCAATAAGGTATATGGCATGTGCAGAAAGGTATATCAAATGGGGTTAGTATGTCCAACCCGGACAAAATAGGGTCCTACAGCTGCCCCTCTTTGTGCATCGTTTGTATACAAACAACAGACAAAGATAAAAAGGGAGTCATTTTGGACGGGTTGGAGCACTTACCTGACTTACCTAGAGGAAGAAGTGCGACGGTTGGGTTTGTCCCTGAGAGGGAAAAGGGGCTTCACAGGCCGGTATGCTTGGATAATACCTTGATGAGGCATCTAAGGCCGCTTGATACTGGAGATTGAAAGCCTACAACAATGACAGGCTTGAACTGAAAAAGAGAAAAGGCCCACAACAATGATGGGCGTGAACTAAAAGTTGAAAGGGCCACAGCAACGATAGGCTCGAATTGAAAAATAGAAAAAGGCCCACAACAATGATGGGCTTGAATTGAAAACTGAAAGGCCCACAGCAACGATAGGCTCGAATTAAAAATGGAAAAAGGCCCACAACAACGATGGGCTTGAATTGAAAACGGATAGCCCACAGCAACGATAGGCTTGAACTGAAAATGGATAGCCCACAGTAATGATAGGCTTGAATTGAAAATGGATAGCCCACAGCAACGATAGGCTTAAAGTGAAAACGGGAAAGCCCACAGCAACAATAGGCTTAAAGTGAAAATGGAAAAGCCCACAGCAACGATAGGCTTAAACGGAAAAATGAAAGGCCCACTGCAACGATAGGCTTGAATTGCAAATGGATAGCCCATAGCAACGATAGGCTTGAATTGAAAATGGAAAGCCCACAGCAACGATAGGCTTGAATTGAAAATGGATAGCCCACAGCAACGATAGGCTTGAACTGAAAATAAATAGCCCACAGCAACGATAGGCTTGAATTGGGAAGACTTGTTGGAGACATCAAATGGTATTTGGGGAAATGCTTGAAGGAATTGGTGAGTTTGGGAAGTAACCCAATTTAAGCTCCCTCTACGAGTTCACTCAAGGAGATCGCTCTACGAGGTGACCCAAAATGGGAAAAGGTTGTCGACTGCCAAAAGGATGCGTTTAGACTTTGGGGAAATTGCAAGGAAAGAGTTGTACAGTTAAAGAAAGCTAGGATAGCCTAAAGAGAAGTTTGCCGAATATGAGCTCCTAGGATCTCCAAGAGGCAAGAACATTCCTGCAATTACGTAGTATGTTGAATGTATGCTAATGATGCATGGAATGCAATGTGCTGTATGCGGGGATGCATAAACCTCAACTTGTGGTGAAATATGATGCAATGTGATGCCATGTGATGTATGCATTGAATGCCACGTGATGTATCACTGAGGGTTTAACCAGAGCTAGAGATCTATCTCAATGTTGTTGGAGTGGTTGGCTAACATTCAACTTGTTAGGGAACAACGTTCTCTTTGGATGGAGAATCCGTCCTGTCTTTGCTGGGGAACTCCCTGTTGTGCATGAAGGGTCTGTTAAATTTTGCTTCACCATATTGAGGAGATTGATTTGACGGCTTCTCTGGGGATAGTGATATCCCGTGGAGATATGAGTACTCCGAGTTGGGGGCTTTAAGTTGTTTGGGGATTTTGAGCTTGGCCTTACTCATAAGGCAATGCTAGAAGAGCTTACTGGGGATTTAAGATGTTCTACTCAAATGTGAAATGAAGACGATGTAACATGATTAAAGAGATAAAAAGATTTTTGCTGGTTTAATTCACAAAACATATTTATATCATAAAAAGTGTCCTATTGTCATAATCTGATAAATAGAATCGCAAGTCTTTAAAAGCATAATGTACAAATTTGATTCGAGTGTGCTGAAGGTTTGACCAAGTCTTCCACTGTTTGCAGTCGCTATTTTTTGGATGATGTTGTCTCTACTGCTTGCAACGGACCCTATTTGTTATGGTCCCGATCCTTTCTGACTTCCGATGAACCGATTTCACCCTTCAAGATTTATTGTTGGCTTTGTATTTTACCCTTGGTGCCCTTTTGGGTTTTTACCAAGTCCGCCTTTATTTTCTTTTTTTTTTTTTTTGTCTTTTGTTGGAGCTTTGTATTTTAACCTTGGTGCCCTTTTGGGTTTTCACCAAGTCCGCTCATTACAGGAATGAGAATCTTGTTGGGAGACATGAGAGTTAAGCATAAAACTTTTTGACGGCATCACTATTCACTGGATTAGGAAGCTCATCTCCGTCTATTTTGGCAAGGATCAATGCGCCTCCCGAGAATGCTTTTTTCACAACATATGGGCCTTCATAATTGGGAGTCCACTTTCCTCGATGGTCATCTCTGGATTGGCAAGATCTTCTTGAGGACAAGATCACCCTCTTGAAAGCTTCTGGGCTTCACCTTTTTATTGTAATTGTTCATCATTCTCTGTTGATACAACTGTCCTCTCGTAAACCGCCGCCAAGCGCTTGCCTTCAATTAAATTCAACTGCTCATAACGACTTTGGACCCATTCTGCTTCTTTGAGCTGAGTATCCTTAAGTACTCGGAGGGAAGGTATCTCCACTTCGACCGGTAGAACTACTTCCATGCCATAGACCAAAGAAAATGGAGTTGCCCCAGTCGATGTACGCACTGAGGTACGATAAGCATGCAAAGCATAAGGTAGCTTCTCGTGCCAATCTTTGTACGTTTCAGTCATCTTTCTGATAATGTTCTTGATGTTCTTGTTGGCTGCCTCGACAGCTCCATTCATCTTTGGGCGATAGGGGGTCGAGTTGCGGTGTTGAATTTTGTATGTTTCGCACAACCTCCCTATCATCCGGCGGTTCAAATTGGTAGCATTGTCCATTATGATCTGCTCGGGAAGACCATATCGGCATATGATGTTGTTCCGTATAAATCGAAGTACCACAGCTTGTGTGACATTAGCGTATGATGCTGCTTCTACCCACTTGGTGAAGTAATCAATGGCTACCAAAATGAAACGATGACCATTAGACGCTTTTGGAGATATTGGTCCGATAACGTCAATGCCCCAAAGTGAGAACGGCCACGGGGAGACCATCACGTGTAGTTTAGACGGCGGTACTTGAATCTTGTCGCCATAAATTTGACACTTGAGGCATTTGCGCACATATTCAATGCAATCTTTTTCCATGGTGACCCAATAGTAGCCCATTCGCATGATTTGTTTTGTTAATGCATGTCCGTTTGCATGTGAACCACATTCTCCTTCATGCACTTCTTTCATGATTTGTGTTGATTCTTCTTTTGCCACACACCGCAATAGCACCATGTCGTGGTTTCTCTTATACAGAATTGAGCCATCAATATAATAGTTGGACGCTGACCTTCGGATATTTCTCTTATCGGATTCAAGGGCCTCTCCGGGTATTCTTGCTTAAGCAAATATTGTTTGACGTCCTCAAACCAAGGTTTTTCTTGATATGTCCTTCAATGGCCATGCAATGTGCAGGAGCATCTTGTATATGGATATCGAAAGACCGAACTTCCAACTTTGTGTCTAGTCGAAGGAGGGAGGCTAGAGTTGCCCCGCGTCAAGGAGTGGGTTGCATTCCCTGGGCATATGCTCAAATGTGATGTCTTCGAATTGCTCGGCTAACTCTGCAATGTGCTTCCGATATGGGATTAATTTGTGGTTTCGAGTCTCCCATTCACCCCTTACTTGAAAAATGATGAGTGCCGAATCGCCGAACACTCGTAATTTTTTGATTCCTTTGTGAATGGCTTCTTGAAGTCCCATCACACAAGCCTCATACTCGCCACATTGTTTGTACAAGGGAAGGTTAGCTTTGCCGCCATGGGGAAACTAAGTCCTTCTCTTGTCCTAGGGTTCCAGGCACATTTACGGTTATAACTTGTCATATATAAATATGTAATCCATATAGGTGTGATCTCCTATATGGATGTTGTGCTCGGTGGCATGTTGGTGTGATTCGTGGATTACATGCTATGTGTTCGATGAAACGCGTTGTGTGAATATAGCTGTATGTATATGCCCATTACGTGTTTGATAATATGCCTGTGTGGTTTGGACTTGTGATTTAGTGCATGTATGTATCCCGGGTGTGTGTTCTGCTGCCTGAATGGTATGGGTTTGTGCACTTGTGAGCGGGTGCACACCAAGTGTTTGGTTTTATGTTTGTGTGATCGTGGTGTAAGTTGTGTGCTTGGCTCGTGGTATACGGCCTCAAGAGGCGGTTAAACTACTTTGCCTAAGAGGCGGTTAAACCCGTGGCCTAAGAGGCGGTTAAATCACTTGGCACGAAGAGGCGGTTAAATAACTTGGCCTCAAGAGGCGGTTAAATCACTTGTGTTTTGTGTGGTGGATAATTGTGACTACGATGTGGTTTGTTATTGTTTGTTGAGATTGTTGTAACACGTCACTACACTGTGCACATGCATGTAGCCGCGAGGAGCATGGGAAGGGTTGGGAGACTTGATCCTATGAGTTGTGGTTGCTCACCCTCCTACCGTGTTTTGCTTGTTTTCCGGGGACTTACAGGGGGTTAGGTGGATGCACCAAGGTGGAAGACCTTAACCATTTTACTCTCTTCCATTTATGTTGTTTTCTTTTATGGGAACCGATGTAACCTGGTGGGGATGGGATTGGAAAAATTACTCTGTAGAACCGGTTTGGATTATTTTTTTGAATATTTCTTTCTTGAATGTGTTGTGGATGTTTGAAATGTAAAACTCTTGGTTTGTATCCTAACCCCCTTTGCCCTCCATGTGGGTAAGGGAGTCACGTGTCGGTTTCCTCGGGTTGGAAATCCGGGCGTGACAATATGGTATCGAGCATGGTCTAGTTGGCCTAGGGTAGTGGGCGGACTTGGTTATCTTGAGTCCTTTGGAGGAGCCTGGAGGGACATGCCTGATCAACATGGTCCTCTTTGAGCCTCCAAGGTGTACTTAGGGTAGTCCGGTCTTGTGATAGGATTTGCATGCATTGGCATTAGGGCACTAGTTGCATTTCTGTGTGAATGTATGCTAAAGCGTGGATAAGATCACATGATTAAGTGAAATATGCAACTCGATTTGTTTGGCAATGTGTCTTGGACTATGAACCGGTGAAATGTGATTGATGCAATGTATGTGTGTAATGTCATGTGTTAGTGAAATTGATAATGGGGTAGAGGTAGTCAACTTGTTAGTAGTCAAACGCGTCCTGACGTTTGTGCATCTTACTTCATATAGTAAGAATGCCACCGAGGAGAGTGACACGTGCGTCCGGGCGATGGGCGATGAGTCATTCGCCCACGAGGGTCCGGGTGCGGGACCATCCGTTGGAGGGCATGCGTTGCTTCGGCACGCCTACAAGAAGGCATCCGGGCGGAGGTCGAGAGCTTCGGGAGGGCCCGGCAGACGTTCGGGAGGAGGTGCGCCGTGAGATGGCGGCACAGCCGGTGGTGCCACCACCACCACCACCAGTAGGGAGAGCGCCTCGTGAGCGTGGAGTTCGCCGGGTGGTGTACCGACCCGTGCGAGAGGATGACGTGGTGACACGGTTCCGAAGAACAACCTCCGCGATTTAAGGGGGGAGAAGATCCTGTATGGTAGCGGACGGTGGTTGAGACAGAGAGCATGTGTTCTCCCTTTCTCCTGCCCCGGAGGAGGATAAGTGCGACGGCAATTCGGCGTGGAGGGGGATGCTTTGGAGTGGTGGACGAGTGTCATGGGAGCCGGCGGTGGAGCAACTCATGTTTTGGGAGGAGTTCTTGCAACTCTTCCATGATGAGTTCTTCCGGGAATCAGTGAGATGGCGTAAGAGGGAAGAATTTGCGGCTTGAAGCTAGGGATCCAAGACGGTACCCGAGTATGAGCGGGAGTTCCGGAGATTGAGTAGGTTTGCTCCGAGACCGTGGTGGGGAGGACCCGAAGGCCCACAAGTTCACCTTGGGTCTCGGGCCAGCCCGGGGAGAGGGTGGCGATTCTACGCTGAGGACCCATGTGAGGCTGTGGAGACGGCCCGTATACAGAGAGAACTGGATGATGGGAGGCGGGCCCATCGGGCGCTGGGCCAGGCAGAGTGGGCCTGATCGAAATGCAGGGTCCAAGAGGCTCAAGACGGAGGAGAGGGATAGCGAGTTCTTTTCGCGGTCGGGGTCGGACATCACATGGAACCCCGGGAGGTTCACCTTTGGCGGCGAGAAGACATGGTGGTCCAAGTGGGAGTCTACCGAGCGGTGCTGACCCGGTGGAGAGCGGGGTCACTTCAAAGGGGAGTGCCCCAAGAAGGACCGGCGATGCAACAAGCGTGGACGAGAGGGTCATTTGCGCGGGTTTGCAGGAGTGGCAACGGGAATAGGGCGCGGCATCCGGCGTGAGGAGTGATGCTAGCTTCCGTGCACCAAATTGAGAGACCAACTCGTCGTGCCGAGCCAGCCAGGCAGATCCGGTCAGACCCGACCCCGGGGAGGCCGAGCACGAGCCGAGGGCCGGAGGCAACCTTAGCGGAAGCGTCCAGTGAGTGAGCCGACAAGTGGCACGGGCCAAGGAAGGGTGTTTGCGGCCGGAGGCGACATACCAGGAAGGAGGTCGAGCTACCACCCCCACCAGTGAGGGTGGAGCAGACCATCGGTGGTTAGAGGTACCCTCTTGATCTCCCGTACATTAGCTTCGTACTTTTCGATACGGGTGCATCATGTTCGTTTTGTTCTTGAGCTTGTAATAGACGGCTTGGGGTTGCTTTGTGTGGAGGCCGCGAGGCCCCTAATTGTGGAGTCTCCGGTAGGAGGCATGATTGAGGTACGGCGAGTGTGTCGTGGATCGTGTGCTAACCATAGGAGAGGTGGAGTGCGTTTTGATTTGCATGTGATGCCCATGCGTACGTTTGACCTTGATCTTGGGTATGGATTGGCTTATGGCTTTCCAGGCCAAGATAGATTGTTATCGCAGCGTGTGACTTTCGTGGGACACCTTCGGGGACCTCTTGCACCCTGCGGGGGAGTGGGATTGTGAGGCGAGTCGGGCCGGGCAGATGTCGGGACCGGTGGGGTGCCATTACCCACAGGTTGGCAGCACGACCTTTGTCCAGGAGGGGAAGGTGGGAAAAGAGGGTGTGGCCCGCTGTGTGGACCAATTTCGGGATGTTTTTCTGAGCGATTGAGAGTTTGCCACCCAAGAGGAGTGTGGAGTTCACCATTGAATTGGTGCCGGGACGGGACCGATTTCCCAAGAACGTATCGTATGGGGCCACCGAGTTGAGGAGCTTGGAGGCAAATCGAGGAGTTGGTGGGTCGGGGGTATATCGGACCGAGTACCTCACCTTGGGGTGCTCCGGTGCTCTTTGCTAAGAAGGGTGATGGCACGCTTCGTCTCTCGCATCGACTGGAAGCCGAATTCAGGTGACGTGAAGAACAAGTACCCGTTGCCTCGGATAGACACCTATTTGACCAATTGAGTGGGGCCCAGTGGTTTTCCAAGATTGATTTACGGTCGGGTATCACCAACTGGGGTTAGGGAGGAGGACATCCCTAAGACGGCTTTTCGGTGCGGTATGGGCATTATGAGTGGGTAGTGATGCCTTTCGGGCTCACTAATGCAAAGAAGCGAGTTCATGATTGATGAACCAAGTCTTTGCCCCATACTTAGACTCGTTCGTGGTGGTGTTTATCGACGACATCTTGGTGTATTCCAAGACCGAGAGGGGAGCACGGGAGCACTTGGCAACAGTGTTGCAAACCTGAGGGACCAGGATTGTTGCTAAGTTTGCAAGTGTGAGTTTTGGGCTACAGGAGGTTCACTTTCTTGGCCATGTGGTGTCACCGAGGGAGTTAGGGTGGACCCAGCCAAGATTGAGGCCGTGGCATCGTGGGCAAGGCCAACCAACGTTTTTGAGATCCGTAGTTTTCTTGGCTTGGCGGGGTACTATAGTCGTTTTTAGAGGGGTTCTCCCGTTTGGCGGCGCCTATGACAGCGTTGACTCGGAAGGGCGTGAAGTTTGAGTGGACGGACAAGTGCCAGCGGGCGTTTGAGACTCTCAAAACCCGTTTGACCACTGCACTGTGTTGAGGTTGCCTAGGGAGGATATTCCGTATGAGGTGTACCGTGATGCCGTGAGGTTGGTTTGGGGTGTGTGCTTATGCAGGGGCACAGTGGTAGCTTATGGGTCAAGGCAGCTGAAGCCTCATGAGCAGAATTATCCTACTCATGACCTTGAGTTAGGCGCTGTCATCTTCGCCCTGAAGAGTTGGCAGCACTACCTCTTGGGGGAAAAGTTTGTGGTGTTCTCGGATCACAAGAGCCTTCAAGTACATCTTTACTCGGAAGGACTTGAATTTGAGGCAAAGGAGATGGGTGGAGTATTTGCAGACCTTTGATTTTACTCTTGCCTATACCCCGGGCAAGGGTAATGTTGTGGGCGATGCATTGAGCGAGGAAAAGGGAAAGCTGAGGTGGCCGTGAGGGGAGTGGAAGCCGATGGAGCAGTTGGCGACTTGCAGTGCAGCCCGTTGTTCGTGATGGTGGGACAGATCCTGCGTCCTTTGGTGGTAGTGCTCGAGTTGTACCGGACGCGTCCGGGAGGAACATTGGGTGACATTGAGTGTGAGGTTCTCCGTGCCCGGTGAGGTTGGGGAGCTATCTCGGGGATCGGAATGAGGTCCAGCATGAGTTGTCATTTCAGGGGCGGTTGGTAGTAGCTTATCCCTCGGGGATGAGGTGATGAGGGAGTTTCACCAATCTAGGGTTCTTTGTGCATCCGGGGGGTACGAAGATGTACCAAGCGCTTGTGACATTTTTGGTGGCCTGGGATGAAACGCGATGTGGCTGCCTTTGTTTCGCGGTGCCTCACGTGTCGCAAGTGAAGGCCGAGCATCGGCGGCCGGCGGGCATGTTGTTACCCCTTGCCCATAGCGGAGTGGAAGTGGGACCATATCGCGATGGACTTTGTGGTGGTCTTCCACCCACCACTGGAGGAAGGACATGATTTGGGTGATTGTGGATCGACTCACAAAGTCGGCCCATTTCCTTGTCGTTCGCGAGCGGGACTCTACTGGGACCTTGAGTCAGTAGACATGAACGAGATTGTGAGACCGCATGGCGTACCATCGTCGGTTGTCTCGCACCGGGATTCGAGGTTCACTTCCCACGTTTCTCGGGCAGGTTTGCAGGAGGCTATGGGGACCAAGCTTCACCTGAGTACAGCCTTTCACCCCGAGATCGACGGTCGACCAGAGCGGACGAATCAGACCATGGAGGACATGTTGAGGGCTTGTGTGCTAGATTTTGGGGGTTCGTGGGCAACTCACCTTCCTTTGGTGGAGTTTGCCTACAACAACGATTATCGAGGCATCCATTGGGATGGCTCCTTTTGAGGCGTTGTATGGACGGCCGTGTCGATCCCCTTTGTGTTGGACCGAGGTGGGGGAGACGGCTCTCTTGGGACCCAGCTTGGTTCAAGAGGCTACGGAGAAGGTCAAGTTGATTCGTCGGCGTTTGTTGTCGGCTCGAGTCGCGAAATCTTATGCGGATCAGCGGCGGCGACCTTTGGAGTTTTCTCGTTGGTGATCATGTGTTCCTTCGTGTCTCTCACGTCGTGGACATCGACGGTTTGGGCGAGGTTCCAAGCTATCTCCGCGGTTTATTGGTCCTTTTGAGATTCTGGATCGTGTAGGCCTGTAGCCTACCGGTTAGCGTTACCACCGAGGCCGAGTAAGTGCACAATGTGTTTCACGTGTCCCGATTGCGGAAGTATCACCCGACCCCACTCATGTGATTGATTGGGGGACGTTGGACATCGAGGATGACATGTCCGTCGTTGAGGCCCCTATTCGTATCCTCGATCGGCGAGAGAAGCTTTGCGTGGTCGTGCTATTCCTTTGGTTCGCGTGCTGTGGCAGCACCGTGGCATTGAGGAGGAGACATGGGAACGTGAGTCCGTGATGCGTGAGCGATACCGGACTTGTTCGAGGACGAACAATCTTAAGCGTGGGAGGTGGCTGTTGGCCAAGGGATGGATAGTGATGTTTTCTTGTGATGTGTTTTCTTGTATTCGTTGATGTATTTGTATTGTCTTTTAAAGACATGTGTTCTTGTTTGTGATGTGCCTTGGGATGTGTATTCGTGCCATGTGGACACGTGTTATGTGCATTAGTGTGGTTATGGATTATGGTGGTATCTTGTTATGTGCCGTTGTCTTGTGTGTGGTGTATGACCCATTTGGGTGTTGTAGCTCGCCGTGTGGCAAATGGGTAGCTTGTGTTTGTTTTCTCGTATGCATTTCTTTTCGAGGACGAAAAGTCTTAAGGGGGAGAGGATGTAATGACCCGTGTGTAACCCGTGTGTAAGGAGTTAACCACAAACACCTTGGATGTTGGTACACAAGTTTAAGGTAAGAGATGAGCCCAAGAGGGGACTTTTGAGAGGTGCATGTGTCAGCGATAGCGTACATTTATGCCCTAGGAAGATCTTATGGTTCTCAGCGGTTTTTAAATTGTTTTGGCTGATCTTAGAGCTCACTTTTGACCTAGTAGATGGCCTCAAACAATTGGCGTGCAAGAACAAAAGTTTCTTAGAATGAGGTCCTCTATCTACCACGAAATTTCAGAGCATTTGGAGCTGAACGTGAATTCACCCATTTCACGTCAAGCATATTTTTGCTCCTCAGGCCTCTACAAGATGCAAGGAGACTTGTGGTGAAGTTTGAGTGCATTTGGAGAGCTGCACGCCCAATTGGGGAATTGGCGTGCAAATTGGCGTGCCGGTGTATTTTTGCATGGTTCCCTTGGTTTTGTTATTCTAAGGAACTTTCTCCAAAGGACCATGTTGAAATTACGAATATTTTGGTGTGTATGGATGTGGAAAGGTGGTAACTTGTGTGATCAAAACTACGTCGTTTTGATCCTGGGATTCACTTAATCAAAACTACGTCGTTTTGATGTTGTGTTGTCTATATAAGGAGGAGAAGCCCCTCCTGTTTTAGGTTTAGGGTTTGTTCTTCACCCGACCGTCGCAGAGAGAGAAAGAGAGGGAAGGGGAGCTCCTGGTTGCTCGCGGGCGTCTTACGTGGGTGGTCGGTGCCGTGGGTGGACGGCGTTCGCTTGGAATCGGACCGTTGTCTGCGTTGTTGCGTTTCCTTGAGGTAGGGGTTCTGTTCTTCCTAAGTCCTTCTCTGTCCTAGGGTTCAGGGCAGATTTATGGTTATAAGCTGTTATATATAAATATGTAATCCATATAGGTGTGATCTCCTATATGGATGTTGGACTCGGTGGCATGTTGGTGTGATTCGATGGATTACATGCTATGTGTTCGATGAAACGCTGTGTGAATATAGCTGTATGTATATGCCCATTACGTGTTTGATAATATGCCGTGGGGTTGGACTTGTGATTTAGTGTATGTATGTATCTTTGGGTGTGTGTTCTGTTGCACGAATGGCTGGGTTTGTGCACTTGTGAGCGGGTGCACACCAAGTGTTTGGTTTTATGTTTGTGTGATTGTGGTGTAAGTTGTGTGCCCTGACCGTGGTATATGGCCTGAAGAGGCGGTTAAACTACTTTGCCTAAGAGGCGGTTAAACCAATGGCACCGAAGAGGCGGTTAAATCACTTGGCCTTGAAGAGGCGGTTAAATAACTTGGCCTCGAAGAGGCGGTTAAATCACTTGTGTTTTGTGTGGTGGATAATTGTGACTACGATGTGGTTTGTTATTGTTTGTTGAGATTGTTGTAACACGTCACTACACCTGTGCACATGCATGTAGCCGCTAGGAGCATGGGAAGGGTTGGGAGACTTGATCCCTCACGGGTGGTTGCTCACCCTCCTCTTTGTGTTTTGCTTGTTTTCCAAGGACTTACCGCGTTAGGTGGATGCACCAAGGTGGAAGACCTTAACCATTTTACTCTCTTCCATTTATGTTGTTTTCTTTTATGGGAACTGATGTAACCCCAGTGGGGATGGGATTGGAAAGAATTTCATTTGTAAACCTGGTTTGGATTATTTTTATGAATATTTCTTTCTTGAATGTGTTGTAGATGTTTGAAATGTAAAACTCTTGGTTTGTATCCTAACCCCTTTGCCCTCCATGTGGGTAAGGGGAGTCACGTGCCGGTTTCTCGGGTTGGAAATCCGGGCGTGACAGTATCGAGATGGCCCCAACACCGTGACCTAAGAGACTAGAGCTCAATCGAACCACATCGTCCATATGTCCGATACTTCGGCCGAAATGATGTTAATGTGCTCATACGGGAAGCCAATAGTCATGGGCTCAAAGTCTTCCAGCGCTCTATCGCGAGATAGTCGGCTATCGCACTTCCTTTTAATCCCCCCCCTTCGAACTTTATGCGATCGATTTCCACTCCTTTTTCGGCGCAACCCAGCAGGTTTTCCCGACATGGCTCCCAAGTGCACTTTTCGGGGTTCAATTTGTTGTTTAATTTCGTTGCTTTGTTGAAGAGCTTGCGGAGTACTTCGATATGATCTTCGGTGCTTCGAGATTTGGCTATTATGTCGTCCACATATACCTCGACTTCTTTATGCATCATGTCGTGGAATAGGGTCACCATGGCTCGCCGATAGGTTGCCCCTGCATTCCTCGAGCCAAAAGGCATCACGTTATAGCAAAAGGTGCCCCAAAGTGTCGTGAATGTGGTCCTCTCTTTGTGTTCGGGGGCCATACGAATTTGATTATAGCCCGAGAAACCATCCATGAAGGAGAATAGGGCATGTTTTGTTGTATTATCCACTAAGGTATCAATATGAGGAAGCGGGAAGTTGTCCTTGGACTGGCCCAATTCGGATCTCTATAGTCGACACACATGCGTACTTTGCCTCCTTTCTTTAGTCTTGGTACAACATTAGCGACCCATTTTGGATAGTGGGAGATACTTAGGAAACCTGCATCCCATTGCTTTTTGACTTCTTCTTTAATCTTTAGTATCATCTCTGGCCTCATTCTTCGCAATTTCTTTGTCTTGGCTTGCACTCTGGCTTCACGGGTATGTGATGTTGCACTATATCTGTGTCTAACCCGGGCATATCTTGGTATGACCATGCAAAAATGTCGATGTAGCTTCTTAACAGCTTGATTAACTTCCTCCTGATGTCGGTAGCTATCAAAGACCCCACCCTCAATTCTTTTGGTTCGGCTGTCGTCCCCAAATTCACTGTTTCTACTGGGTCTTCACTTGGGACGGATAAACGGTCTTCCCTTTCCAATAGGCGTATAATCTCCCCTGGTAGCTCAGGTGTCTCTTCTATCTCATTCTCATCAGCTTCAAACACGGGCTGCTCCCAGTTTGAACTTTGGTCAAACCTTTAGCATCTCATTTCGCTTTCGCATACTATGTTTTCATTGACATTGTGATACCTGTTTATAAGAGAATGACAAGTTGGTAACCAAATATGATATGCATATGTGATGAATGGCATGCCCCATGAAAGATTTGGAAAACACATTTTATTGGAAGGTTCAAGGAAAAACAAATGTTCACAGCTTCAACGTACATTAAAATAGAATACATTAAATCCCAGTGACCCGTAAGCATTACATTATGGGGAGGTCCAGGCTGGTCCAATTGTTCAAAGGCTGGTTGGGATCCTCTCGCACTAACTGAACCATCTCGCTTGGTGCATGCTCATTTATGTCCAGTACGGCTACAGTCCCCGTCTTGGGCTTAGGTTGGCTCTTGTGGATAAACCCTCCACTTCGGAATGTAACATTCAAAGGGGGAAAGCTTCTCCTTTCTTCTTATACTGGCCTTTTCTGCAATCTTGCCATTCTGACTTCCCTCTTCTTAATAGCTTCTCTCTGTCTGTCAGCTTTTGTAGGGATGTAGCCTAGCCCAAACTTTTCGGTATTTTCTCGGATGGTCAGGGGTTTCTGAATCCCTTGAGCTGTCAGGCCTAATCCTTGCCCCGGTTTGTACCCCTGTTTGATCATAGTGGCTGCAACCATTTTTGCTGCCTTCGAGAGACGATGGTCTGGGGCTGAAGCGACGTTCACCATCTCAAAAGCCCGATAGGAGCATTCTGGCACATCTTCGTTGCTTTCAACATAAGGGACTGATGCCGGTTTGGTGACGAGGAAACTTGTCTCTCCAGAGATGCAGATGAGCTGGTCCCCCATTACAAACTTCATCTTTTGGTGGAGACCGGACGGCACGCCCTTGCCATGTGGATCCAGGGTCTTCCCCAAGAAACGTTGTAATATGGAGTGATGTCCATTACCTGAAATTCCACCGTAAAAGTAGTTGGCCCAATCATGAGTGGAACATCCAGAGTTTCCACCACGTCACGCTTTCCTCCATCGAATGCCCATACCTTCATCGTACAGGGACGCATATAGGACGTGTCAATTGGAAGCTGCTGCAGTATATGCAAGGGCATAATGTTCAAGGCCGAGCCGTTGTCAATAAGTACACGGGCTATGGTGTGCTCCTTGCATTTGACCGTGATGTGCAGAGCTTTTATGTGCCCCTTTCCTTCTTGGGGTAGCTCGTCATCTCCAAAGCTAATTACGTTATTCAGGATGAGGTTACTGGTGAGTCCATCCACATTCGCGACTGAGATGGTTGGAGGAACGTAGGCTTGGCTTAGAACCTTCAGCAGTGCTTCCCGGTGAGGTTGGGAATCCATCATTAATGAGAGTAAGGAGATGCGAGCCGGTTGCCGACTTAATTGATCCACAATATTATACTCGCTCTGCTTCATGAGTTTCAGAAATTCTGTGGTTTCTTCTTCAGTGATTGGTGTTCCTCTCTTTGTTGCCTCCGGTGTTGACTCGGTGTCTTGTTACTGACTTTTTCCTTTCTTGCTTTGTCGGCCATATCCCTGGGGCATATGCCCGACCGCTCCTGGTTTTCTTTTCGGGTGCGGTGGCTCCCTGTACTACTTCAAACTGTAGTTCCATGGGACCGCCTTATCAATCTTATAAGGGAAAAGGAGCAAGAACACCTATGGTGAGAGGTGCAATTCCCTGCAGTAGTTGTGGGCTTCCGGTTCTCCCCCTCTTGTTTGGCACGAGACTTGAGGCATGGATAGTGAGAGGCTTGATTCCATGTGGCAGTAACGGGATCTCTGCAGCCTTAACGTTTAAGACAAGGGGTGTAGGCACCCATGGCAATTTGAGGGAATGATCTTCTTGGATCATGTGGCTTTGGTTGTCCATTACTCCTCTTGAGAATTCTATCATCCTTTGGTCCATGAGTTTTTGCACCACCTCGGAAAACTCAGTGCATTCTGCGATGTCATGTCCCCGTGACATCTTATGATAAGGGCATTGTTTTTCCCCATCTATTCCTTTTCCTGCCCTTGGCGTGTCTTTAGCAAGTATATAGCCATGTTCCGTAGAATGAGTAAACAAATGTGTTTTCTCCATTTGTACTTGGGAGACCCTTTCCAGCCGTGCTTCATTTTCGATACTAGCAACATTATTGGAGTGTTCGGGAGAGGATTGTTGTTCACATTTGGTGTCCCCAGACGGTGCGGAGAAATCCAGCCATTTTGCATCCTTTAATGCCTGAACCTTCCTTTTGAATGTTATACAATTCTCGATATCATGTCCAGCTCCACCTGCATGATACTCACATCTAGCATCTGGCTTATACCAGGCCGGGGGAGGAGTCTTTATTTCTCCCAAGGGTATAGGAGTTACCATCCTTGCCTCTAAAAGCTTGGGGTATAGTTCGGCATATGTCATTGGGATCGGGTCAAACTCTTGTCGTGGTCGATGAGAAGCCCTGATTCGCTCCGCTTTGCCGGGTCGGGGCCCTTGGTTGCCCCCTGTCCTTGGAATGCTACTCCTGGTCCTTCCTGAGTTGCTGGCCTTGATTGCTCTGGGTATGGCGCTCTCGGTTGAAATGAGTTAGGTACCATTAAGTATGGAAATGGGACGCCTCCTTGCGGCAGGTATGGCATGAATTGGGAAGATGGAGCAGGTGCAGCATAAGCAGCTACCAGTGACCCTCTGTAGCACACTGGCGCTTGGTGGAACGTTGGTTGTATTGACTGGTGTGATGGGTATACCAAGTTGGTTTCATTTTCCTTCTTTTTCGCTGGTGGTTGAAACCGTTTTGATGCCTCAGCTGCATCACCCTTTAGCTTTCCTCCTTTAATTTCACTTTCTACGCGTTCACCGGATGCAACCAAGTCTGCAAAGCTGTTGGAGACGTTACCGATCAACTTCTCATAGTAGACACCTTTTAGCGTGTTGATAAAAAGGGTAGTGAGTTCTCTTTCGGTAAGAGGAGGTTGAACCTCCACAGCGGCCTCTCTCCATCTTCGCGCATAATCTTTGAAATTCTCCTTGCATCCCTTTTCCATGGACTGAAGGGTTAGTCGATCCAGCGCCAGCTCGGTGACATGTTTGTACTGTGCCAAGAAGGAAGTAGCTAATTCCTCCCATGTCTTAACGCGGTTTCCATTCAGTTGAAAGTACCGGCGAAGGGATGCCCCGGTTAGGCTCTCCCTGGAAACAATGCATGAGGAGCTTGTCTTCACCAGGCATAAGCGACCATCTTTTGACAATACATGGCCAGATGTGTCCTCGGACATCGGGTCCCGTTGAACTTTTCAAACTCTGGCATTTTGAATTTTGGTGGTAGCACCACTCCAGGGACTAAGCATAAGTCTTGCGGGCTTGTCATGCCATAGCTGTCCATGCCTTCTACGGCTTTCAATCTTTCCTCGAGTCGGCGTAGAGCAGGAGACTCAATATTTTCCTGAGGAGCTGGGGAACCCACCACTTCCATTACATTTGCTGGTGTGGGCATAGTGAAATGAGTTTGATTTGGGGTTGGAGGTTGTGCCATAGCAGGATGGTATGTGGGTGCCTAGCTTGGAGCCAGGTTGGGTGACTGAACGGCCTACTGTCCCTGCTCTTGGTGGTGATTGATAGTTCTCCTTGTTGGAATTCTTCCTCTTTCTTCAGTCAATTTTGTGAGCATTTCCATTATTGCAGACATTTGCCCCTGTAGGGTTTGTTGTGACTATTCCAACCCCATGAGTCTGTTCTCTGTTTCTTCTGCCATTGGCTGCGGTTGAGGTATTTGATTGCGCCGGGATCTGAGATTGTAAGAGTGCGCAATCCTGGAGGGAGGCTGCTACCCACCTGGGTACAAGGGAACTTTTATTTGATTTTTCATTTGATATGCATGTATGCATGAATGTCTATGCAGGGGGTTAAAGAAACAAACAACTTTATTGCAAACAAAACACACAATATAAACACTCAATGCAAACGTACAATCTGTTGAATCGCCATGTAAAATGGAAGCTATCACTACGTGATCTTAAGGCATTCTTCCAGTCATCTCCTAAGGAGCACGACGCCTCTTTCTCTAGGGTGGTCGTTTACCTGATTCCTCCCTCTGCTTCATTATCGTTTCGATCTGTTTTTCCCTCATTGCTGACCTTTGAAGAGCTCCTTCTAGAGATGCTTCTAGCCTCTGGACCTCGTTGCCTTAAAGTTTGATTCTCTTGGAGGATAGCCTTCATGTCTGAAGTTAGCTGTGGCTTGTGTTGTGCCCTCCAAGATATGTATGCTAGGAAAACACCAGGTTTTGAACTGTTGGGTTGAATCTTGTGTGGTGTGGACCATGCTTGATACATCTTCTTGCCTTTTTCTGTGAGCATGGTTCTGCTGTAAGTGAAGTCACACTTTTCCATGCCAAAGAGCACGGGAATAATCTGATGATGCCCCACTTGTCTTCCCACCTGCAGTGGTGCATATGCGGTTCCTCCCCAGGGGACTTAAAAGTGGAACCCAATTGTAGTCCCCCCAGCCTATATGTCATGGAGACCACCGGCATCCAAGGAGCAATCCAGGTAATGTCAGCTTCGTGAGGTTCCCCAACTTCTTTTTCAAGCTTTCAAAGTCTTTTGGTAGGCTCCACTTGCTGAGCAGAATATCTAGTAGTGTTGTGGCTGGTACTTGATAAACAGCAGGGAAACGATGAACACTACAGGGGAAATGACCTTGCAACCAAGTACATAGGAGAGGTAAGCACCCCATGAACTGTCCCGAGCCTTTACTCCTTAGGTAAGTAAGAGATCGGATGGTTTCGACCAAGATAGCAGGAGTAGGGTCACATCCTTTGAGCACCTGCTGGACCAAATCTACAATTGCCCCATCAATGTGGGCCGGTATCCTCGGGAAAATGACTAGCCCATATATAGCTAGTGTAAGCAATTTGTGTGCCTCCGCTTCCGTTGCAGTTTGTATTATTTCTTTGATTGTTGCCCATGGAAGATATTCGCGCCCACCGTAAGTTGTGACCACCGGTGAGTCCCATACTGGCTTTCCCATAATCTCTACAAAGGCCCTTCGGCATGACCTTCTGGGCTTTGGTAGATAGATCTTCATTTTGTTTTCCACGGGGATATCCAGTAATCTTCCGTATTCTTCTATCGTGGGAACAAGATCTAGGATGTTTAGGTCGAAGCACCACCGTCGAGGTTCCCAGAAATAAATGGCTGCCCCAAGCATATCCGTATCGGCCAGTAGCTCGGTCACATGGAGCAAATCCCCAAACTGTTGTATGTATATGTTTTTCCTTTCATCTGACCACTGCTTCCATATTGTCTGTACCTCCTTAGTGTAGTCCAGCTGATCTTCTATGATAACATGTTCTGCCTTGTAGGCCTCTCCTGGCGGGAAATCTCCAAGGCGAAGTTGAATGTCTCCCGATGCTTGGGCCACTATCGTGACGTCTCCTTGTCCTGAAGGCCTTTTAGGAGATGACTGAAAGTTGCCATGCCTATATGAATGATGAATGTCATGTTATGCATGATGATAGGTTAGGATGATAAGTGAGGATAAAGAATAAACCAATAGTAAAGACAGTTAAATGTGCAAGGGATGACTTAAGGACTACCCTACAAAACAAAGGTTAGCATGGCATGGAATGAGCAAACAAAATGTGGGTCAATACCCCTGATGGGCTTTTATTGCTACCCCTATCTTATTCGTTGGTTCCCAAACTTCCTCAATAGAGGGCTCCGTACACCATGGGATTTACCGGAGGGGGATCTTAAAAGGACGTGCCTTAAAAGAACCTCAAGTTTGAGTGAGGAGTCCGAGGCCCTATTGCGGATAATGATCAACGCGTTGGGGACCGTACTGAACCTCGCTAACCTAAATTGTGCTAAACCCGGGTATAGGGTTATGCATGTATGCAACAAGAATGGAAAGCAGTAAATCACCACTATCATGGTAGTTAAAGCGTATAAATAAATCACAGTAAATATGAGCAACAATCAAACAATTTAGCACAACAGTTAAATATATACAACAGTATAATTAAAATAACCTCCTAATCCTTAGTTCTAGACCTAACTCTCTAAAGTGTTCATTATCCCCCCAGAGTCGCCATTGTCATCACCTGGTTTTCGTCCGGGCCCTTTTGGGGTGAGCTCAAACTAAACCAATGGTGAGAAATTTTAGAGTCGCCACCAACTGTTTTTGGGGTACAGTTGGGTACCCTCTACTTTGAGTAGTTTTAAGTGTATGGTCTGCGTTATTAGAAATGGGTTCGGGAGTTGGTTACGTGTAGGGAAGGATTAGCACCCCTACAACGCCCTTTCGGTATCTAATTTAGGAGGAGGAGGTTTTATTTTATTTATACTGCCATGACTGGGCTAAGTTAAAAAGTTTGTGATTTTTATTTGGCTAAGTTATTTATTAAAGTCAAGGTTAAAATGGATTTATTCTAAATTTCTAAAGGGAATCCTAAAGGTTTTGGATTTTTGGAGGGGATAATGAGATCCTAGGGATTGGTTTGTTTTTTGGTTTTGCTCTTGAAAATTGAAAATCCTAAAAAATATTTGTTTATTTTTCCCCCTTTTTTTGTTTGGGTTAGAACATGCATTTTGTGTTTATTTTTCTATATTTTTTGTTGTTTTTTTTGTTTTTTTCGTTTTTTGTTGGAAGACATTTGGAAAACATTTTATGAAAACATTTTCAAAACATGTTGTTTGAAGAGATTTTTTTAAAAAAAACATTTTTATTAAAAAAAACGTTTTTTTTTGTTTGTTTTTTTGTTTTGTTTTGTTTTTTGTTTGTTTGTTTGTTTGTTGTTTTTTTTTTTGTTTTAGAAATTGAAGTACCAACTTTGGTTTTCTTCCTCTTTTTTTTTTGTTTTGTGAACCCAAAATCTTAAAGCCAATTTAGGAACATATGCATGAAAATAAAAACGTGGAGTGTGTGATTATGGCATCCACAAAAGAAAAAGAAAATCACTCTTTTTTTTTCTCTTTTTTTTTCATGTTCTCCCTTGCTCTCTCTTTTTTTTTTTTTTTTTTTGTTTTCCCTTTCTTTTTACTATACTTTACATATTACAACATACACATAGGAAGAAATGCAGGAAAATACAATGAAAAAGGTTGAAAAGCAATTACATCAAATATAGATAAGCTAAAAAACGAAAATTAGAAAAATACTAAAACAAAAATTACACCAAATATAGATAAACTAAAAAAAAGTATTGAAAAGATAGGGCTGAACCGACTTTGAAGCTTGCAACACCAATCTTCTGTTTGAACTCCTATCGGCGCTGATAATCACTTGCTTAGAACCAATAAGACCTGACAGCGAGGTTTGTGAGGGGGATTTCTTGGTATTTGAAGAATGGAGTGGTGTATTTTCTGGGTTTGAGTTTTTTTGATGACTGGAAATAAGAAGAGTAGGCGTGAGAAATAGGGGATTGGAAAGGGATTGGTGTCTGTTATGTTTTTTGCTTGCTGAACACGCAGAAAAAAGGCTGAAGTTGGGACTGTTTTTTGTGTTTTTTTTTCTTGCTGAGAAAAAAAAAAGGAGCTGGAGTGAGATAGGAGAGAAAGAGGATGAAGGAGTAATGTTGATAGTAGAAGATTGGGCGTTTAATCTGAAAGGATGGCAGTCAGGGAGGCGTGGAAGAGTGATCTTTTTATGGTTTTTGAGTTTCTCTCCTTTTTTCTTCTTTCTGTTTTTTTTTGCTCTCTCTGGTTTGCAGGTTTTTTTTCCCACGATGATGGCTCTCTCTGTTTTTTCTTTCTTTCTTTTTCTGCACTAGAATGATGGAGGGTTCCCTCTTCCTCTTTTTTTTTGATGGCTCTCTTCAACGAAAACCCACACCCTTCTGCGCAGGGAATGGATGACTGCATCTTAAGGGCTGCAGAAAATTTTTTGGCTGGATTATCATTAATTGCTGCATTTAATGCTCTATTATGAAGGCAGCGTTTTTAATTGCAGATTTTGTATTTTGTCTGGTGGACAACTTGTGCAGGAAACAGGGGAGCTCGTGATTGCCTTCTTGAATTTGTATTTTATCAACACATGTGATTGACAGGTTGGTGAGAAATGATTCTTTGTTAGGTGGCCGGCACATAAAACAAGCCCCGTGAACGACCAGCGAAAGGAAAAAAGGAAACCCGTGAGAAAAAGCCGGCGCGAAAAGCCAGCGAGAAAAAATCAGCGAAAACAAAAAAAAAAGAAGGGTCGGAGGTTCGAAGTGTCGGCAGGTCGAAGCGTCGGCAGGTCGAAGTGTCGGCAGCGAGGCTTTGAGGGTCGAAGGGTCGAAGGTCAGAAATCAGCAGGTCAACGGGGCTTCGAGGCTTCGAGGCTTCGGGGCTTCGAGCTTCGGGGCTTCGGGGCTCGAAGGGTCGAAGGTCAGAAATTAGCAGGTCAACGAGGCTTCTAGGCTTCGAGCTTCGGGGCTTCGAGCTTCGGGACTTCGAGGCTTCGAGCTTCGAGGCTTCGAGGCTTCGGGGCTTCGAGCTTCGGGGCTTCGAGGCTTCGAGCTTCGGGATTTTGGGGCTTCGAGGCTTCGAGGCTTCGAGCTTCGGGGTCAATGGGTCGAAGTGTCGGCAGGTCAACGGTCAACGGTCAACCCCTTTTTTTTGTTTTAACTTAACTTTTAATTACCTTTTTACCCCCACCAGAAATGCAAAAATGGGTAACCTTCCAGGAATTGTTTGGGGAGATCCGTATTCGCTTACATAGGCATTTTGAAGAGTTTCGCATGATCACTTTTGCGGGCAGTTTGACCAGGGGCATTGACCGTCTTTTGGCAAGTTTGACTTTTTCCAACGAAAGTTGTTTTGGCCATAACTTCTTCATTTTAAGTCCGATTTGAGCTCGGTCAAGTGCGTTGGTCTCGAATTTTCATCCTCCATCACCTGGTGTTGGTCTTGGGGCGCTTCAAGGACTTGTAACAAAAGTCATTAATTTTGAACTCCCCCATCCGTGTCAATTGTATCCATCTCGTGCCGATTAGGGTAGACCATTCCTTGGAAGTATGGGATCATTGTGGACCTGTTCAATAAGGTATATGGCATGGGCAGAAAGGTATATCAAATGGGGTTAGTATGTCCAACCCGGACAAAATAGGGTCCTACACTAGGTATGTTCATTATTGCTTTCTCACTTGAACCCTAACCTTAGCTCTCTCTTTCTCTCTACATTCCTTGTCCTCTCTCTCTCTCGTCCTCTGACCCCTTCAACCCTAACTCTTCCATCTTCGAGTCTCTCTTTCTCTCTCTAACCTTATGGCGGGACCAAGCTCATAAATGGCCGATGTACTCAACCTAATCACCCTTGGTTTCAATGTTGACTGGGAAGCAGTTGAAGAATCCAATGTCGACTGGATGAGTGATTTTAGAAATCGCCTCGATGATGTGGGAATATCATCTATCTGTTCAGGCATGGATAAGATACTAGTGGAAGACATCTCAAAATTTTATGAGATGGTTAAGACAGTTGTGAGCGAGTTGGCGATAATAATCCAAGGGGTGGATATCCGTATATCTATAGACACCTTGCATGAAGCACTCCAGCTCCCAACAGGTGACTATTATCCTCTCCCTTTCTTATCTAGAGATGCGTGTAAAGACGCTCTAGGGTATTCAGACGCAAGAAGAAAAGGATGAGGAGCCCTAAAGATCGGGTTCTTCGGACGAGCATTGACTGTTGTCAACCTGATCGGACAGTGCCTGATATGCAAGAAGTCAGCTCATAACTCTATTAATCATGAGCAAATGAAGATTGCATACAGTGTAGTAAGTAACAGAAGACTGGACTGGGGGCAAATGATGTACAACATGATCAAGACATGCAAAGAGCAGAGGTGCTTCGGTCCTACAGAGTGTGAAGATTTTGATGAAGCCCTCTCTAAGGTTCATCAAGTTGGGTCCCTTCGTGATTATCAAAAGGAGTTCGAACGGCTGAGTAACCGGGTGCATGGATGGACGTCAAAGGCCCTCGTTGGGTCGTTCATGGGTGGATTACGACCAGGGATCTCAGAAGGAATTCATATGTTTCAGCTTCGAACTTTGAAGGAGGCCGCTAGTTTGGCACGCATGAAGGATGAGCAACTACAACGGCAAAAGCTAATAACACGATCACCATCTGATAACCGCCTCTCACCAACTCTATCAGCCACAACTAAATCATTCGATGCACCTAAATCTCCATCTATTAAGCGGCTTTCATGGGAGGAAATACAAAAGAGACGGTCACAAGGACTTTATTTCAATTGCGATGAAAGGTTTACGCCTGGCCAAAAATGTAAAGGGGCTCAACTTATGTTATTGGAAGGGGACAACGACCTTACCATTGATGGGGACATTGTTGACATCGAGGCCATCCTTCCTGACATGGGAGTACGCAAAAGAATTGAAGGCCCGGTTTCCTAACATGAACCTTGAGGACAAGGTTCCACTAACAGTGGGGGGTATTGATAAGCAACGTAGGTCGTCCCAACGGGTTTTCCGTCCAAATAGGAAATATTTAGACTAAGTCAGATTCTTCCTTTATTTGGGCTATTTTGTTATTTAGGATTTGTTTGAATTTGTTTTGATTAGCTTTCTAACAATTGTGGTCGTAATTTTAAGGGAAGTAGTTGATGTATTTTGTATTTAAAAGCATGCAGTCAATAAAGGAAGGTATCATAAGAATTATCCCAAAAAAAATTGTGTGGCTCGACCTCGCCCTAAGAGGTCATCTATAGAGCTTTGATTGGGACCTATCAATTTGAGAATTGATAGAATAAAACAATAATATTGAGAAGATTTCAACAAAAAATTCAATACTTTTTTAATCAACTTCTACGTTATATTACATGTTACATCATCTTCCATACCACAAACAAAGAAAACAATAGTTTAAATAGCCAAAAACCATGAAAATAATTGAACGACTAAGTGAGGACCACCCATAACTATTCCTACAAGTGACTCACTAAGAAACATTGGGGAGTTGTTCCTTCAACAGGATGTGGCTGCAATTCGTCCAGCTTAATTAGTGACTCATCACCACCACCCCCCGCCATAATGATTCTCTTCTTCTTTTGTCTCTTTTTCTTCTACTCTTTCATGGCATTGAACTCAGAACCTACACGGCAATAACAAAACCCAAACATAAGGCTATGTTTGGCGTGAAACTGGATTTTATATTTTTAAAAACTATTTTTAAATACTACATTTAAAAATCATTTTCATAAGAATTGAAAACTATATATTTCTTTGGCAATAATTTCAACCTAATTTTGAAAAACTGTATTCGTTCTGCCGGAACGCCCGCATCTTCCTTTGCCTCAAAGGGGAGGCTCTTGATCAAAATACGAAAGGACGACATGGGGCTCTCAGTGGACAACAAATCTCAGTTGAAGATGGGAAAACTTGGCGAATCTGATCGGGGCTCATAATGAATGCGTTGCGGTCGGCGTCGAAGACCATGGAAAATTTGAACTATTTGTCATCCTCGTCACCGTAACTGTCACACCTGCAGGGGAATCACTGGCGTCGCAGCAGCAAACAGATCCAGGCATGGGGTGGGGGGGAGGTCGCTGAATGTTGCGAGAGGCAGATCCAAGTGTCCGGTGGGTCTTTGGCGTCACAGGAGGTGTTGTCGGCCGTCATAGGGAGCAGATACAAGGTGTCGGAGGGTTGTCGGCCGTCACGGGAGTGGTCGCAGGGGTCACCGGTTGTCGCAGGAGTGGTTGCAGGGCTCATTGGCCATCGTGGGAGGGATCGCTGGCCATCGTGGGAGAAGTCGCCAACATTGCAATTCTAGGTAGAAATAAGTGAGTACAGAAATCAAAATCAGAAAACACCCTTTCATTGTTTTCATTTTATGAGATTTGAAAACAATTTTTCTGAATTTAAAAAAAACCATTGCCAAACGATTTGCGCAAGCCATTTTCTGTATTTAAATACAGATAATGTCAGAAAACACGTGTCACCAAACACGCTTTGAGCTTCCAGATCCTGCAACAAGGATATTTGAAAAGGAAGCTTAAAACAAAACCTATAGCCTCATTTACTCGAAACCAACTTCTAGAACTTAGTTCACACTCCCTAGGAAAACTAAATGCTACTTGAATAAATGTTAATCTACTGTGAGAACAAATTATAGTAGCTAAAATTAAGGAAATGACATTATCCTGTTGAAGGTAAATCAATACACCAAATCCATACATAATGGCAATTATGTCACACAAAACCTCAAAACCTTTTATTATTATTATTATAAAAACGGGCTTAAAGAACAATTTTGCATATACATATTGGACTCAAATACTCAAACACAACATATATATATATATATATATATATATATATATATAAGGTCGATAGTTTTTCTGTGATGTTTTGCAAATTGTAGTCTCCTATGGGAAGAAACCGGCTTTTTAGAGTGAGAGAATACATTAAAATTGAGGATGTACGTAGCTGATGCAAAACATATACCAGAGAAACACGACTATACACCCACCGCCCACAAGATCATCAATCTGACTTCATCTTGTTGCACACAGTCCTCTTGGTTTCGACTTCGTGTCGTCGCACGCAGTCGACTTAGTGGGGGTGTAACTTTCTTGCCAAAATAGTTAAAATTTACCCAACCAAATCGTCAATTCATCGAATTGTTAAAAACGAACAAAAATCGATTTGGTTTGGTTTAAAACCGAACAATATATCGATTTAGTTGGATTTGAGATTTCAAAACTACAATTTAAATCAAATTGAATTGAATAATATTATTATTTATTTATTTTCTATTTTTATTTTATTTTTTTAAAATTTATTTATTTAAGATTGTTTATTAATACTTGATGTGTTATATTTGTGAATTATATTATCCAATTTTGAGGCTTATAATTATAAATTTAACATATATTAGTATTGATATGATTATACACTATTTGCTTTTTTATTATTTTATATTATTTCAATTTTAAGAACTCAAAAATTGATGAACTAAACCGACTTAAACTGATTCAAACTTAGAATTTCTCAAACCACTGATTCAAATTGAACCGAACCAAACTGAATTAGTTCGGTATGATTTGGTTTGGTCTAAGCAATAGATTTGGTTTGATTTGATTTTGTCCAAACCAAAACACATCAAATTAGTTTTAAAAATAACTTAAACTGAATCGATTTCACCTTTAGCTACCTATTAGTTTGTCTTTTCCCAAGTCGAGGTTGTCGAAGAAGGCAAAGCAATGACAAGAGAGAGAGGGTCGATGGGAGGGAGGGGAGGTCCACATTAGGTTTATGTGAGATGTGAGGGGTTAATTTTGGAAGATGGTGTTTTAATTATAGCCTTCACACCATATTAAATCAGATCTAATGGTTGAGTATGCTTGTATACTCATTATGCCTATCACATTCATTTTTCCTTTAGCATTACTCTCTATATATATCATTTTACTTAATGTATAAATTATTTTTTAAAATTATTGGTTGATGGAACAAAAGGATAATTAGTTAAACTATAATATAGAAAATATATAAATCGCATGTATTTGACAAATTGTTTTGCTTTTTTGACTTATAAACATGTGCATATTTAGTTAAAATTTTTATTATTAATTTTGATTCATAATTAAAATTAAAATAATTATGTAAATTATTTTAAAATTTAAAATTTGAGAAGAAAATATGGCACACATAATAAAGATATTACTTACCCCTTTACTTAAAAAACATGTTTAACGTATAAATTCTAAATGTTCGATTTATAATTTTTTAATATATAAATAGTGATTTTAGTTGTGCAAAATATGGCTTATCTTGTACAAATCCTACAGAAAAAGTTAAATATAGGGCATCTGTATTGGGAAGTACTATTCATTCCCTATAATTATTAAATTATATTTAAATTTTTTCTCTCACTTCTCTCTTTCACGTTTCCTATAATATTAACTTTTATTTCATATTAAATTATAAAAAAAATTATTATTAAATAAAATAAGTGATATAAAATATTATTTTAATAATATAGAGTTTGATAACGTATATTTATATAGGAAAACAAAAAGTAATCTAAAACTATAAATTTAGGAAAACTAGGGTAACTGATATTCCTATTACAGGGTGCATGGCTATTATCCTAAGAAACGACAAGGCGTGGGGTGTTAATATATTACGATCGACAACTTGCATTGATCAATTATTTTTCGAAAAACAATTGCAGATCGGGTAAATTAGCAGATGGGCGTAGCTATAGCACCACCAGACACGACAACGTACCCACATAAGGTACTCTAAAAATCAAACCTTCACAGGGTTTTGAGTCTTTCGACAATATATGTATCTTAATAACTGAGTAGCTCTGCAATTATTAGCAGGTTCGACATGCATGTGTCAGTTCAAAACAATAAATCAATAACAATTGTGTGCCACTTCGTGCTAGTATAACTAAATATCAGCAATCAATAATACTTAGCATCACATGAAACCAGATAAATTTGCTCAGAAAAAGGGGAAGGAAGAAAAAGGAAACATAGGTACATTAATTCGATCCAAGAATGGGGAGCACCAGGAGTGATTAATAAGAAAAAAATATGAACATCCTTGGCACGTTAGCTCCAACTCCCGAGTCCATGCTCTGATCAGCCTCAGACAGCTATAGCCGGCCATCTTCTTCTTCTTCTTCTTCTTCTTCTTCTTCTTCTTCTTCTTCAAGCACTACTAATTTATCCCACAAACATTGCTCTCTCTCTCTCTCTCTCTATATATATATATATATATGTATATATAGCCCCAATGACGTATCCCATTTCTCATATAATTAAACTACGTGCCATGTTCTATATATCACTATAATCTCCGCTCACCAAGACCTATCAAGTGCTCCGTAACAAATTACTTCCGCCCCATGGTAGAGAAGTATTTGTTACTCAGCACAAGCTTGGATATTTTGATTAAGCCCTTGCCTTCCCATGCATACACCACGCCTTTCGACATCTACCTAACAAATCAGGGTATGCATTCGGTCGGATTGAGCTTCACAAATCAATTAGCGTGCCATCCGGTCGTCTTCTGAGCCGCCGGTGATGCCGTCCTTGTCTTCATTGTCGAACTCGTCGTGGCAAGGGTGTGGGGCGTGGGCTTTGCCGAAAGACCGAACATGGTCCTTGAGGGACCGCTTGTGCTTAAAGTCGGAGCCGCAGGTGCAGTACCAGAGCTTGCCACAGTTCTTCTCGTGGGTGCGCCAGTCGCCCTTCACCGCGAAAGACTTGCCGCATTTCCGGCACGCGAAGGGCTTGGCGCCGTGCTTGCGCTTGAAGTGGGTCTGCAGGGTGCGGAAGTCCTTCAAAGGTTTGGCCCGCGGGTGGTTGATGTTGTTCTTGCACCCCTGAGCGCAGCAGTAGCATGGCAACCTCAACATGGCTGCCGGCTGTGTCCCCCTCAGAGATTCTGGCCCCTTTCTGTACTCTGAGCCGTGCCCCCACATATGCATCTACACCCACATATATGCATACCAATTGTTTCATGAGTAATCATATACGTTGATGCAAGTCTTTGATTATATGTCTCATACCGCGAAGAAGCCTTAAAAATATATCAGGTATAAAACCCTAATATAAGAACTTGAAAACCCGTAAAGAAATCATAGATACGAACTTGTTAGAATCAGCAACCAAAAAACAAAACAAAACAAAAAGAACAAAAAACAAAAATAAATAGCAAGAAGAGAACTCTAAGTTAATATCTAATTAAGCAACAACACGCATGGTAGTTAAATTAATTAAACAGCTTTGGCTTTATCCGTGGCATATGTATATATCAGTTGACCCATTAAGATGGGTCAATTTTAAAATTGGGTTAAATTCTGATCCGCCAACGAAGCTATGAAGAGCTTATTATCAACCCCCAAAAAATACACTCAGACCACATACAGATTTTAAAGATTAGTGGAAAAACAATAGAGTAATAAGGAAATTAATAAATTGTTGGCGACAATTGGTCAAAGATTTAGGATCCAGCATACTGACCTGCATGTTGTTGTAGCGGTTGAAGCTCTTGCCACATATGGAACAAGCAAACTGCATCGGTCCGACAAGGATCTGAGCCGGCGTCGGGATCCAAAACCTATTCTCACTGTTGAAGGATTGACTGCCGTGAAAATCGTCCTTCTTCTCCTGCTTAATCTCCTCTTCTTCCTCCTCTTCTTCCTCCTCCTCCTCCTCATCATCTTCTTCCTTGTACAAGCTGTGGGGAACGTGGGTCGATTGTTTGTTGCATCCTAATTCAAGATTGTTGGGAAGCCCAATGTGCAAGGCCACAGTGACGCAGTCGTCCATCTCCTCTCCCTTGACTTCCTCGTCAAGACAAGACCCTAGAGAGCTCTCCTTATCCACCGCTTCTTCCTTCACCGCGGGCTTAGTATGAGTACTGCTAGCAGTCTGGTCGAACCGGCTCAGGAGCGGAAGGCACTCGATTGGGTTTTGCAACGGCGGAGGAGCCTCTTGGGGTGGTTGTTGTGGTTGATGAAAAACGCGAGGGACCTTAAGCATGGTGGTCATGTGGTTCGGGAAGAGATGAGGATTGTGAAGACTTTGTTTTTGGTGAGGTGAAGAAGTGGGGGGTTGGTGGGCTGATGATGGCTTTAGCCACTCTATGAAGCCGGGGGCTGTGCCTTGTTGGAAGCTCATCATCAAATTTTGGGTATGGTGCTGCTGATCATAGTTACAGATGCCCATCTTAAATAATGAATATTGAATATGCTCTCTGTGAGAAGTCCTCACTAGTCTCCCCCTTGCTGATTTATATCCAGATATATAGCTCATGTGGGGAAACGCTTAGTGGTTGATTAATTTAATAAAAGGGACTGTGTTTGTCTTTAAGGGGCATTAATGCCTCATCATATTCGTTTTTTTTCTTTTTTTCCTTTTTCTTTTTGGGTTCCCCTTTCTTTTTTCTTTTCCTCACTTTTGGCCTTTGCTTGGCCAGTGAGACACGGAGATTAATGGTGGGGAGAGGGAAAACGACTTGCAAAAATGAGACTTGCTAGGGGAATCCTAGAATAGCCCATTCATTATTTGCATACCTCTTGATCTGCTTGTATAGTTTCTCAGTAAATATAGATATATACAAATAAATAGACATAATTCTGTGTGTGTGTGTGTGTGGGGGGGGGGGGGGGGGGGGGGGGGTGGTACTTTACCTCGAGTTAGTTAGGTTACAGATCTTCCAAACTCGGAATGACCTTAAAATTAAGACGTACTTACGGTGTCATTTGGTCATCCGTTAATTTAATTTCCATAGTTTTACATCGGCGGACGAATGATATTTTTGTGGTCGAAAATAAATAAAATTACATTTTTATACATGAAAAAAACGGGTTATTTAGGTAACAGATCTTCCTAACCCAGTATGGCTTAATTTATTAACATGGTGTAATTTATTAAGATGATCTTCCTAACTTAATTTATTTAGTTAACATGGTGTTTTATTATTTATTAAGATGTATTTTGTCATCTGTTAATTTAATCGCCGTAATTTGACATCAGTGAACAAATGACATTTTTTGTGGTCCAATATCTAGGCTATATATCTATCCCAATTTGTATATGTGATTATATTGACGTATATGCATAACCCGCCCTGTCATTAATGTATCCCCCGTCTTTAATTTCGCAGTATGCGGTGTAATTCAGTGGACTTTTGCGAGGAAAATAGGTAATTAAATTCTTTAAAATTGTCTTTACATAGGTAACCAGATGAATAAATTTATTAAAGTCAGACCCTTCACGTATGAAACTGAGAGAGAGAGAGAGAGAGAGAGAGAGAGAGAGAGAGAGAGAGAGAGAGAGAGAAAACAATTGGGAGTTTGATTTAGGGAAGAAAGTGGTGAGTTTCAGGAAGCATTTGGTCAACACCTAATTAAAAAGAGACAAAATAAATGATGTGCCTGCGAGGATTGCAAACTTAGATGTATATATGTTTTTAATATATAAAACATAGAATCAGATTTTATTCCGTAGGGCCATTACATAACTGTGGTCTTTGCCTGTGCCCTGCATGGTTGCGGTTGATGAACCATCCAATACCTACAACCGAATTTCAATGTAAGCTGCGGAAAGATTTGTGTGTCCATTAAAGTAATGAAATTAATTAATTATGGGTCGTACCATCGGACTTCCACTTCGATCTATATATATATATATATATATAATTATTTTGATGCCCTAATAAGGACGGTTGTTTAATCAAGGAGAAATTGTCGTGACAAATGGAGAAGAAAAAACAATATAGCAAATAATAAAAGTTATATGACATACTAATTACATATATAAAGAAGTCTGTAGTTTAATTATGTTGGTGAGAGATGACCTATATTTATCAATGATAATGAAGATATTTTACTATAATTAAAGACTATCATGCATAATGTATCGCAATAAGCTTATAATTAATTTACTCATAGGAGAAAACCAACAAAATGAAAAGAACAAAAATCTTATTACGAATCAAGCATAAAAGCAAATAAAACAAAACTCTCAATTAACTTTTTAACAAGCTCATAATGGGCTAATTTGATAATATTATACTTTTAAATAAGTTACTAGCTATGCTGAAAAAAAACCTACTATAAAAATAATCAGATAAATGATTAGTACATGAAAATTTTAAAATTATTCTAAATCTAAAAGTAGGTAATATATGTTTGGTAAATCAAAAAGAAATTTATTGTGAAGGTTTAAACTAATAAAAATAGGCTAGTTTTAAGGTTTAAACTGACGAAAATAATTTTAATTTTAAAATTCTAAACATGCACCGCTTTTATTTTTATTTTAAAATAAAATTAATGTTAGTATTTTACAAATTTCAAAATTAATTCCTAAAAAAGCAACTTTGAAAAGCAAAGTCTAAACTGTTTATGTTTTTCATTATAAAACAACAAATATTTATTTTAAAAAATTCACTAAATGGATTTTACTACTACTATTTATTTTATAAGCAGAAATAGCTTCTCAAAAGCAATATCAAATTGGCTCAATAGCTCTCTCCATATCCTAAACAATTTGAGTGAGCTATATAAAAAAATGTGAACTATAAAATAATAAGGCTATTCAAATTTAGCCTTTAAAAATAATCAAAAGTATTTTTTATTTCAATTTTTAGGCACACTTCAACCTCCATACATTAACCATTTACTTTTACTATTTAATTTAAAAAATTCAAATAAAAAGAAGGAAAGAGAAAGTAGGGTAGAAAAAATGAAAAGGAAAAGGAGGTGTGAAAAAATATAATTGTTTAAAGAATTGAGAGAAAATAATAAATGTTAAATTTAAAAATATAATTGTTTAAAGAATGGAGAGAAAATAGTAAAAATTTATAATGTTAAATTTGTTGTTAAAATAAAAAATAAGAAAATTGAGATTTTAAGTATTTTTATTAAATTACTTTTTAATTTAATAAAAAATTACATTAATTTAGAGAAACTACAGTGTTGTTCTAATAGATGATTAATTGATTGTTGTAATTGTAAAATCATGCCTAATTGATATAATGATTGATCGCTTCATTCTTCTATTAGTTGCCTAAATATATAACGTTATCGTTAAATTGATCTCATTTTTATATCATTCAGACTAGTTCTATATGTATTGACGTGTATGTGCTAATTACCAGTCACTTAATAAACAAATTATTCAACTTCTTTCAAAAGAAGAAGAAAACGAAGAATATTAATTTGACGTACAATGCAACTTGTTAATTAAAAAAAATTATACTCCTCCCTAAACAAAACATTTGCGATTCCCGCATGACTCTAACATGATAAAAAATGTAATTCCAGACCAACAATTTTAAATTTATGTCTCTCAATCTTGAAAATTATGTTGTTAATTTCAATCTTTTTCAATTTCTCAATAAATCATTGGTGAAAAAATTGGAACAAAACTCATACAATACTAGGAGCAATAATTAATATTTTGAGAAGAAGCAGAGATATGCAATGAATATTGAGTCTGAAAGATGCTCATCAAACTAAGAGAGTACTGAGATCAGTGACAATTGGTAAAAGATCATATTATAAGATCTGGTGGTCTACATAAATACTACAACAATTGCCAAGAGCACCTCCATGAGGGTTATCTAATATTATAATTTTATTTATAAACTCTAACCCCGTATGACAATTCATATTAATGGCACCCTATGATTCCACGTCTACTAGAAAGATGGATGAAGCCGAAGGTAGTCGGAATAAATTTTGGGTAGAGTGACTCATCTTTGGGACTATTGATAGAGCTGTAACACCCAAAATTCTATCACATTCAGAATGCAAAGAGGTAAGTGTTCAACTTAATTATATTATTTAACCAATTGTGGCTTTATTTAACCATTTCGGGCAAAGCTTTGGCTTGTAATGGATCCTAAATTGAGTATAAAAATTTGGAACATTATAGTTAAAATTCAAGCGAGATGATATACCTCATGCACGCACTTGACACTGTGTTGTTTGTGGTCCTATACAAAGTTGATTGCAGTCATATTTCATTCATTTCTAGCGATCTTATACGCATTTGATTCTATCCCAAACACACACACGTACAAGGTCCAATATATAGTTCAAAATGAAAGAAAGTGATCAGATCAAATCACAATATGACATTGACATATATGGATGGAAACATTGGGAATATAAGCGCCAATAAATGTGCCATACTTCAAAAAAAATCATACAATATACACATATACATATATATATATATATATATTCAGTTTATATGATTCAACTCATAACCCAAAATGCATTTCTTTGCTAGTGTTTTTTTTTATGAAACTTTAGCTTATGATGATTTATGAATTATGCATAAAATCCCCAAATTTTACGTGAGGTACCCAGATAAAAACCTAAGAAGAACGAGCAGCTAGTACGTTCAACCAAACTTGTCATCCCATAGCCAAAACAGAAAGTTTGATTACGTCCCATTAAAAAATATCCTTAATTAAAACGTCCGGCTTACTCGTTTCTAGTTAAGTTTTTCTTTTAAACTTCAACCTCGTTTTTGCTGTCCAAATGGCATCAGCTGGAGAAAAATGATACGATCTGTACAACTTAGGAAAAGTATGAGCATCTCAACTTAAAATAATAATAATAAGACTCTCTAGAGCAGCTATAATCGGTATTGCGGTATTTTCACGTCTTCGGCTAATGTAGAATAAGTCACATTAATATTTTTTTAATAATTCAACGCGCTTCCGGATCATCACTCGAGCCTCTGCTTAGCCCCTGCTTAGCCTCATGCTCGAGCCCTACTCGAGGTGTGCTCGAGCTTGAGGCTCGAGGTTTGCTTGAGAGGTGTGCTCGAACTTGAGGCTCAAGCAGGTCTCCAGCAAGTTTGCTCGAGCAGGGACTTGAGCACGCTGCTCGAGCCACCCTGCTCGAGGTGTGCTCGAGCTTGAGGCTCGAGGTTTGCTTGAGAGGTGTGCTCGAACTTGAGGCTCAAGCAGGTCTCCAGCAAGTTTGCTCGAGCAGGGACTTGAGCACGCTGCTCGAGCCACCCTGCTCGAGGTGTGCTCGAGTCCTGCTTGAGGCATGCTCAAACAGGTTTCAAGCATCGAGCAAGCCTTGAGTACACCTCGAGTATGCCTCGAGCAGGTATCGAGCAAGCCTCAATCATCTCTTTCATGGTTAGATTTACAGATTTCTAGGTTCTGTCAACTGTAATTTATAATGAAAACTTTAAACGACCATAACTTTACGCACAATGATCCGATTTAGACCCTTTTTTTATTTGAAAGTATCGACGAGAGTTACAACGTCCAAACACTCATAAGAGTTTGCTATTCTCGGATTTTCAAAAAACGCATTCTTTTGCCTCTAAATCCAGATTTTATGTCGTGTTCTACCTTCTCCTGTCCAAATGCACCATTTCAGGCCCCTCTCTACTTCTCTCGCTCTCTTTAAGTAATTTTACTGACATAACAATTGACACTTCAATCGAAAACACAACCGGTACGCAACGCCAGTTGCAAATATTATTTTTCTTTATAATTAGGTTTAAATTTGTACTTGCTTTGAAATTTTCTTTTACTATTTTGGGCGGTGTAATGCTAGATTGATACCAATTAATCCTAATGTGTTAACTATGGAGCTTTATTTAAGACCACCGCATGGGTGTTCGAATCCAATCCACGTATTGATTAGGCTATAACTCCCGGAATAATACTTATATATTCCACCGACAACCTGTTAATTATGTAGGAAGTCAGAGACTTGATGTGAAGCTCATAAGTCAATAGTAAATCGCCAATCATCCTAGCTATCTAGACATTCGAGCGGGATTGATCAATCCGGTCGTTACCAAATGGGACATTGAGCTTCATCACCCAAAGCGCTCATAACTCTCTTCTGACCAAAAGAAACAAAAAGAAAAAAAAAAAAAGCACGTACGAAGGTATCGAAACTAAACTAAGTCTACGCTGCTTTGCATAGCCAATATGATAAATCTATAATGAATAAACTGTCAATAGTCATTACAGGCTTATTCAATCATCAACTTCAGAAAGTGGTGAAATTTGGCGAGGAACATATAAATTAAACGGGACACTATTGCTAAAATAAAAATTTTGTAAATTGTTTGATTACCAGAGTCGTAGTTATCATTATATATAGATGGATGACAAAGTAAACATATCTTTCAATTGGAACGAGGATATGCCATTACTGCCGTTTCCTCCTATTCCATATGCATGCACCGAACACAAAACGATTACATCGTTTCATCCTAATCCACCTACACGGGAGAGATCACACTGGCAGCTTTAGACGTACCAACCATTAATTTTTATTTTTCTTGAATGGATATATATATGCCTGCAGTTTTAATTTGTCTAGGAAGGCGAGATCAATTTGCCCCAAATAAATCTTGATTTCTGTTATAAATTAGACGGAAGGTAATAGCAAAAATCAAATAGAAACAGAGAAAGAACACCAAGATTTACGTGAAAAACATAAGACGGAAAAAACCATGGGCAGATAGAGAAGAAATTCACTATTTTGTGGGAGTACAATGGACGGCTATGCAACTTATGGCTCTCAAAACCCTAACGACAGCCCTAGGGCCCTATAAATAGGGTATTACAAAATAGTTTCTAATTACCTCTTTTACCCCATTAAATAATATATAAATAATGAGTATAAAGAAAAAAGAAAACTAAGAATTTGGGTCAATAAATTACAAATCTCCACCTTGACACAAATTCTATCGCTGCAAGCATAAGTCCCTAAAAATAGAAAAATAGAATTCCACCTCTGCCACAATACCTCGAAGGGTAATAATCAACGAACACTGACCAAGTCCAAGCAATGCTCAAACTTGGCTACTGGAAGTGGCTTTGTCATCATATCTGAAGGATTATGAAGAGTACTGATCTTGCTCACAACAATATCACCACGAGCAATGACGTCACGCACAAAATGATAACGAACATCAATATGTTTCGTTCTCTCATGATACATCTGATCCTTCGTAAGAAATATAGCACTTTGGCTATCACTAAATAAGCAACTAATCTAGAGATCTTCACTTAGTTCACCAAAGAGTCCCTTTAGCCAAACAGCTTCTTTACAAGCTTCGGTAATAGCCATATACTTTGCTTCAGTAGTAGACAAAGCAACTGTAGACTGTAAGATAGCTTTCCAACTGATAGCATAACCACCAAGAGTAAAAACATATCCAGTAAGAGATTTTCTTCTATCTAAGTCTCCAGCAAAATCAGAATCAACATACCCAATGACTCGATCTCTAGTTATGCCAAACTGTAAGCAAACATCAGTGGTAGCACGCAAGTATCTGAAAATCCACTGAATTGCCTTCCAGTGTTCCTTACCAGGATTCGCCATGTATCTACTCACCATACTCACAGCATAAGCTAAATCTGGTCTTGTACAAACCATGGCATACATGAGAGAGCCCACTGCACTTGTAAGGACCCGTACCTTGAGTTAGTCACAGTTTTGCCTTCTGAGTAGAGTTTTTTCTAGATTTTGACTTAGTGGATGGGCTCAAATGAATTCACGTGCAAAAGGAAAGATGCTTAGAATGATGTCCTCTATCTACCACAGAAGTTTTAGGCCAAACGGACGTGTATGTGAGTGACCCGCATAATTATGTCTGAAGGTTTCGCAGCAAGTGCACTTGTCAAGTAATAAAATGGAGTATTCAGACTCCGGTTGTCGAACCCACAGGGAGGTAGCTAATGCTGTTAAGCAGCAAGCACTAAGCTAACAAGTTGATTTTATGTCTGGACAATTGATGTTTGTTGTGCAAATATTTTGAATAAAAAGATATTAAATCAGAATGTTGGCAAGCGGTTGGTATAGACATCTAGGGTCACAATGTTTACCACCCAATCGATTGTACTAATCTGGTTATGGCTCTTGTTCTTGATTTATGTTCTAGTTCAAGTTCATGTTGATTATCTCCTACCTATCTTACATTTGGTCCATGTTAAGATAGATTTAAGGCTTTTATCCCATTTGGTCCATGTGAATAAAAGTGATCAAGGTAGATAAATAATCTAATAGTTGTAGACTTGGTCCATCATACAATATTAAATCTAATTCACTAGTGTTCCACCCTAGACAAGGGCTAAGATTACCTAATTATGCATAAACTAGGCATTTCCATTCAAGCAAGTGAATTAAACAAGAACTGAATTCTATTTTATTGAACAACCATAACCAAACTGAATACAATTTATTGGGGGCTACATTGCTCCCCTAGACTAATAAAACTACTCCATAATCATGACAAAAGCAATAACAATTACAAGAAAGAACATGATTACAGTACCAGGACAATAAAGGAAGACCCCAAGATGAACCAGGACTCCAGCCTCCAAAGACTCCGGCGTCTCATCGCCCAAACTCACTCCTTGCCAAGGACAATCCGATCTTTTAGCAATGGCTATAGCTCTTTTCGAACTCAGATCAGATTCTCCCACTCAAGATGATTTACAATGCCTCCAAAGACCCCTATTTATAGGTTTTAGTGGGCCAAATTAGGGTTACAAAAGGTGTGCCCTAATTATAAATGTGGTCATGACCAAAACGACGTCGTTTTGGTTAGTGACACTAATCGACGTTCTAGGCGAAATAAAAGTCAAACTACACCAAATTTGACCCCAGTTCTTTAGAGGAAAATGATTAAACCAACAAAATACATCATTTGGAGCACAAAAATGCTTGCACGTGAGAATGCACGTGAGAAGACCCTTTTCACGTGCAGCTCCAATTTGACTCAAATTTGTTCCAAAGCTTCCTCTTGAGTTGTAGAAACCATTCATGCAATAAAATCTTTGCACGTGAGAATGCACGTGAGAAGGCTTTTCACGTGCATCTTGATTTTCCCTTCATTTTGCTTCCATCTTCTTCCTATAGCTTCCTTGTGTGTTGATGGAGTGATCTAGCCAAAGTGTGTGGGAAAAGGTTGCTCCAAAACCTGCCAAAAACACTCAAAAAGTACCATTATACACCAAACAGGGTCTTCCTAGGGGTTAGAGCAAATATGTCGAAAATAACATGCAAATAGGTACAAAACATACGCTAAAACACCCTATATAAGGCATAGGATAACGGCATAAATGCACGTTATCAGTGAGGTGCACGTGAAATGGGTCCATTTCACGTGCAAGTGTGGTTGTCTTCTAAATGATGCAAGGAGGCTAGGGGTGAAGTTTGAGCGCATTTGGAGTGTATTTGGAGTTGCACGTGAATTGGGGAATTCACGTTCAAATTGGCGTGCAGCCATATTTTTGCATGGTCCCCTTGGTTTTGACATTCTAATGATCTTTCTCCAAAGGACCATGTTGAAATTCTGAGTATTTTGGCCTATATGGGTGCGGAAAGGTGCTAACTTGTGTGATCAAAACTACGTCGTTTTGATCCTGGGATTTACTTAATCAAAACTACGTCGTTTTGATGTGGGTAGTGTCTATATAATGAGGGCTAGAGTTTGAGTTTAGGGTTCTTGTGTTCTTCTTTCTTGCTTCTTGCCGCAGAGGGGAGAGAGAGAGAGAGAGAGAGAGAGAGAGAGAGAGAGAGAGAGAGAGAGAGAGAGAGAGAGAGAGAGAGAGAGAGAGGATCTCCGGGCAGTTGCCGTGGTGGTTCGCGTCGTTGGGAGCTGTCTAGCGTGGAGGTTAGGACAAAAGTCTGAGGTAGGGATTCATGTTCTTCCTAACTCTCCTCTCGTTCTAGGATATTCACTATATATATATATATATATTTGTAAATCCATATAGGTGTGATCTCCTATATGGATGTTGGCCTTCGTGGCATGTTCTGTTGATTCGATGTTGAATTTGGCCTGAGGATTTTCTGGGTTTGTTTATGCCCACCATGTGTTTGATGAAATGTCTGTGAGGCCTGTACACTATGTATTTGATAAAATGCCTGTGAGGCCTGCATGCCATGTATTCAATATAATGCCTGTGAGACCTTGTATATGGGTGTCTGATGATATACCTACGTGACTGGTGTGTACTGTGTTTGACTTGTATTTGATTTAAGCCTATGAGGCTGATGTGTGTGGCTTGTATCTGACCATGTTGGTCCCTCTGAAATCAAGTGTAAATGTTGTGCTGAGTTTACATGTTGAGATGTAATGCTATACTGTTTTGTTGGTCTATTTGAGACTGAGCTGAGATATGGGCCAGGCACAATAGCTGGACCCCTTTGAGATTTGGCCAGGACGTGGTCCTGAGCCTCGGTGTAGCACTCACGACGGTGGGCTAAGTCTACACCCATTCCTGAGGGTAGGTATGGCGCCCGAGGAGGTGGTTGACTATATCTGACTCGGGTGGAAAATGTTGCATTGGTGTCCATGCAACATTCGCCTGGATGTGGTATGTCATGTCGCCGTGGTGGCGGGGTGTCCTCTGCCCTCCAGTGCGGGCTCAGGTAAAGAGTGTTTACTGGGTGATGTTTGCTGCTTTAGCCTTAGGCACGACACGAGCACAAGCATACACATATCATGCATGTTGTAGAGCGGGACGGGTCTGGGGAGACTGGATCCCTACTGAGCTATGGTTTGCTCACCCCTCCTATAAACTGTTCTTTTGCAGGGTTTAGCAGGCGGTAGGTGAAGGCTGGGAGTTTTATATTATTTCCTTTGTTGTACTCGTGGTTTTATGTGTTTGGAATTTGGTTTGGTTTTATTTGTAATAGTACACCTGGCTTCATAGGGGTTTTTTTTCCCGACCGGGTTGTAATAAACATTTAGTCTTTGAAATGAAATAAAATGAGATGTTGTTATTCAATTTGTGTTTGTGTGCATGGTTTGGGAGCAGGAGCATGCCCGTTGGCATGTTAGCCTGGTTGTGCAGGTATGGGACAGCACCCGTGCCAGAAGTCCTTTTAAGGTGCTTGCACCAACCCCTTGTCCCTTCGAGTGCGGGCATGGGCAGTCACTACTCATTTCCAAGTGGAAGGAAATTGGGGCGTGACAGCACTAGAATATGGAACTCGAGACATATAATCAATCTCATCAGGTGTTTTAGGAGACAAAGTAGATGAAAGTCTAAAATGAGCTGCTCGTGGAGTGCTAACAGGTTTAGCATTTTGCATATTAAACCTCTGCAGAATTTTTTCAATGTACCCTTTTTGACTTAGGCACAATGTACCTGCCTTCCTGTCTTTGATAATCTCCATGCCAAGTATCTTCTTTGCAGCTCCCAAATCTTTCATCTCAAATTCTGTATTAAGTTGAACTTTAACCTTTTTGATCTCATCTTTATCCTTGGCTACTATCAACATATAGAAGTAGATATACAAAAGAGTCGCTACTCCTTTTAAAATAGACACAACTATCAAAACTACTTCTATTAAAATCATGAGATGTCATAAAAGAGTCAAACCTCTTATACCATTGCCTGGGTGACTATTTCAAACCATAGAGAGACTTCTTCAATAAGCAAACACAATCTTCTTTTCCAGATGCTATAGAACCTTCAGGTTGTTCCATATAGATGTCTTCCTCAAGTTCTCCATGTAAAAAAGTTGTTTTTACATCTAACTACTCTAACTCAAGATCATGTTGAGCAACAATACCAAGTAAAGCTCGAATTGAACTATGCTTAACAACTGGAGAAAATACATCAGTATAATCCACACCTGGAACTTGACTGTAACCCTTTGCAACAAGTCTTGCTTTAAACCTGGAATCTTCAACTCCAGGAATTCCCTCTTTCTTACGAAACGCCCATTTGCAACGAACAACCTTTTTATCCTTAGGCAAATTCACAAGCTCCCATGTTTTGTTCTTGTGAAGTGATTCCATCTCCTCTTGCATAGCTATCATCCACTGGTTTGAATGATCACAAGTGACTGCATCAAAATAAGTAGATGGCTCCTGATTTCCATCAATTTGTTCAGCCACATTCAAAGCATATGCAACCAAATCTGCTTCATTATCATATCTTTGTGGAGGCTTAATTTCTCGCCTTGGTTTTTTCATGGCAATAGAATATTGAGGAGCTGGAGGTGGTGTAATAGGTGAAGAAACAACCTTCTCTTTAGTTGTAGGACTAGGCTTAGCTGGACTGGATGAAGATGATGGACTGGATTGAGAAGTTGATGAAGGATGTCCTAAATCAATATCAAACTCCACCTGTATTGTAGTATTTTGGTGATCTGGCTTAGAAGAATCATGAGAGGATAAATCATGTAACATAGCAGTTTCATCAAAGACAACATTTTTGTTAATAACGACCTTCTTGGTCTCTGGACACCATAATTTATATCCTTTAACACCAGTCTTATAACCTAGATAAACGCATTTAACAGATCTAGGCTCCAATTTACCATTATCAACATGAGCATATGCAGGACAACCAAATATTTTTAAATTTGAATAATCTGCAGGAGTACCAGTCCATGCCTCATATGGTGTCTTCTTCTCAATAGCAGTAGAAGGAGACCGGTTAATGAGAAAACACGCTGTAGCAGTCGCTTCCGGCCAAAATGACTGTGGTAACTTTGCATGTGATAGCATGCATCGGACTCTTTCCATGATGCTTCTGTTCATACGCTCTGCAACTCCATTTTGTTGCGGAGTATGAGGAACTGTCAAGTGACGCACAATTCCTTCGTACTCGTAGAAGGTATTAAATTCATTAGAACAGAACTCTAAACCATTGTCCGTGCGAAGCCTCTTCACCTATTTTCCTGTTTGCTTTTCAATCATAATCTTTCAATCCTTGAAAGTAGAGAATGCATTACTTTTCTATTTCAAGAAGAATGTCCAAAGCATCCTAGAGAAATCATCAATAATAGTCAGCATATAAACGGCACCACCTTTAGAAGCCACTCTTACTGGCCCCCAAAGATCAGAATGAATATAATCCAGAGTTTCTTTGGTTTTATGAATGCCTTTAGTTAACCAGACTCTCTTTTGTTTACCATAGATACAATGCTCACAAAACTGAAGATTGCTGATGCTTTGCCCTGTAATAAGTCCTCTTCTACTCAATTCAACCATTCCATGTTCACTCATATGCCCTAGGCGCATATGCCATAATTTAGAAATATGAGAGTCAGACATGGAAGAAGAGGTTGCAATTGCAGCAGCTCTTGAAACTGTAGAACCCTGTAAAACATATAACTGCCCAGCTCTCTTGTGACCTTTCATCACATAAGAGAACCCTTGCTGATCTTGATCACTCCACCTTCACTGGTAAACTTGTACCCTTTACAATCAAGAGTACTCAATGAAATCATATTTCTCTTCAATTCTGGAATATATTTCACATCTCCAAGTGTTCTGACCACACTTTCATGCATTTTAATTCTAATTGTACCAATGCCGATAACTTTGTAAGAGGCATTGTTCCCCATAACAACAGTACCTGAGGACACAATTTCATATGTTGAAAACCAGTCCCGATTGGGACACATATGAAACGTGCAACCAGAATCAAGTATCCACTCCTCGTGTGCCTTGTGGTCAGAATCAGAAACAACAAGTATCTCTCCATCACTGTAAGTCTCCACCACATCAGCTTCATCAGATTTCTATGATTGTTTTCCAACTCTTTTATTCTTGTTCTGCAACTTGTAACACTCAAAAATAATATGACCCTTCTTCTTGCAATACCTGCAAAATTTATTATCTCTATTTGCAGATGTCAATCTTCTCTTTATATTACCACCAAAATTAGGATTGCGTTCTCGTGACCTACCACGAACAACGAGACTTTCTGCCTGTGACTCAGAGTTAGAACCACCAATAATTTGCTTCATCTTCTCATGAGAAAATAAAGCCTCATAAACCTCATCAATAGTGAGTGTGTCACGACTATACAGAATAGTATCTCTAAAAGTTGAATATGAAGACGGCAATGAACATAACAGTATTAACGCCAAATCCTCTTCATCATATTTAACTTCCATTGATTCTAAATCTGAAACAATTTCTTTAAATACGACTAAATGATCTTCAAGATATGTACCTTCTGTTAAACGATGAGAATATAATCGTTGCTTCAAGTGCAATTTAATGATCAAACTCTTCGTCATACAAAGCTGCTCTAACTTCAACCATAAGGCAGCGGCAATTTTCTCACGCAACACATCCTGCAAAATCTGATTGGATAAATGTAGATGTATTTGGGATAGAGCCTTACGATCTTTACGTTGCTTTTCTTCAATCGACCATGAAGAAGGCATCTTACCAAACCCTAAAAGCGCATCATCAAGATCCATCTGTGCAAGAACAACCCATATCTTAACCTGCTATAGTGAAAACCTGGTGTTGCGATCCAACAGCGAAATATCATACTTCATTGTTGCCATTATCAAGAAATCCAAGAATGAAAATCAGAAAATCAAGAACCCTGGAGCAGTGAATATAGAAAACCGAAAAAAAAACCCTGGAGCTCTGATACCAATTTGTTATAAATTAGACGGAAGGTAATAGCAAAAATCAAATAGAACAGAGAAAGAACACCAAGATTTACGTGGAAAACCCAAGACGTAAAAAATTACGGGCAGAGAGAGAAGAAATTCACTATTTTGTGGGAGTACAATGGACGGCTATGTAGCTTATGGCTCTTATAACCCTAACGACAGCCGTAGGGCCCTATAAATTGGGTATTACAAAATAGTTTCCAATTACCTCTTTTACCCCATTAAATAATATATAAATAATGGGTATAAAGAAAAAATGAAACTAAGATTTTGGGTCAATAAATTACAATTTCAATATTAAATTAAGAGAACTGTGCATGTATCTGCTCGGCGTAAGCAAGCTTCCGTAGAGCATGTTGATTGGATTACCTGGGCTAATCACATTGGATCATATGACTCACTCCTGCAGCATTAGTAACAAATTTTTTATATAACTTTATTTTTCATATTTAAAAAAAAAGTTAAAAAATCATAAAATTATCACACAACAAATATTTTATATTTAATTTTATTGATTGTATTTGTATAAGTTTCGTACTATATTGAAAAATATTATTTATTTTATATAATTATTAAATTATATATAAAAATATTTTTTCATCTTATTCATTCACATTTCCTATAATATTTACTTTTATTTTATATTAAATAATAAAACTAGTATAAAATATATTTTAATGATATAAGGAGTAATTTAAGGAATTTATTGTAATACATATTTATATAGAAAAATAAAAAATAATTTAAATATGTAAATTTAAAAAAAATAATTGAATGTCTGGTGTTAATGTTAGTGCTCTAATAATATATTTTTTTCCTTATATTAAGCATAGTTTAAAAAAAAATTAGTTGTTCAAAATAACTAAAACAAAAAATCAAACTTGAAAATCTTACTTAATGATTAAATTTGATTCAAGTGCTTTTATTATGCTTATTTATTTGTGTTTTCATTATTAGCATGAAATTCAATCGTGTGTCGCAAGAAAACTCTAGTCTTGCATTGGAGACATGGTCTCAAGAATGGGTTAAAAAATATATCTTCATAATTAATCACGTAGCAATACATTAGTTTATAAAGAAAAGAATAAAAAAACTATTCTAGGAAACACTATATACAGGGGATCAATCTAATCCCGTAATTGATCCTATAATCTAGCATGATTGATTATATCCTCCCAGACTAATTGGGTGTACAGCTCATTTGACACTCCCCCTCAAGTTGGGGCATATATGTTATCAATGCCCAACTTGCTAAGTGAGCTGTGAAAAACTCTGCTAGTGACTGCTTTGGTGAGGATATCTGCAAGTTGATCTTCGGATTTAACAAATGGTACCTCTATGATCTTGGCCTCAAGTTTCTCCTTGATGAAATGTCTGTCAACTTCAACATGCTTAGTCCTATCATGTTGCACTAGATTATGTGCGATGTCTATCGAGGCCTTGTTATCACAATGCAGTTGCATGGTATGTTTAGGTTTGAATCCCAAATCCCCCAACAAATTCCGTATCCAAAGTAGTTCATATATTCCATGTGCCATACACCAATATTCAGCTTCAGCACTCGATCGTGACACCACTTTCTGTTTCTTACTGCGCCAAGAGACTAAATTTCCTCCCACAAAAGTAAAGTATCTAGATGTTGACCGCCTATCAGTAATAGACCCAGCCTAATCTGCATCAATGTACCCTTGAACATCTAGTTGACAATGCTTTGAGAACATCATCCTTTTCCAGGCACTGACTTCAAATATTGTAAAATCCAATTTACAACGTTCATATGTCCTTCACTTGGTGCATGCATAAGCTTACTCACCACACTTACTGCATATGCAATATCAGGTCTAGTAAGTGATAGATATATCAACTTACCAACAAGATGTTGATATCTTCCTTTTATTGGTGGGTACCTGGTCAAGATATTTATCAAGTTTATGATTCACTTCCATCGGGGTATTAGCTGGCTGGCAAGCTAACATTCTAGTTTCAGTCAAAATGTCAAGGATGTATTTTTGTTGAGATAGAAATATTCCTTGTTTTGAATGAGCCACTTCAATACCCAAAAAATACTTCAGAGCACCAAGATCTTTCATCTCAAATTCACTGGATAAATAACGTTGTAATTCTACTTTTTCCTTCGGGTCATTTCCAGTAACCACCATGTCATCAACATACACAATAAGAGCAGTGACCTTACCCTTCCTATGTTTCAAGAAAAGAGTATGGTCTGAGTTACTTTGTTTGTAGCCGAAATTCTCCATTGATTTGATGAACCTTCCAAACCATGCTCTGGGTGATTGCTTCAATCCATAGAGAGACTTTTTTAGTTTACACACCATGTTGTTTTGACTGGACCCCATCTTGCATCCTGGAGGAGGATCCATATAGACTTCTTCTTCTAGGTCTCCATACAGGAAGGCATTTTTTTACATCAAACTGATGTAATGACCAGTCCAGATTTGCTGCCAAAGAAAGAAGCACCCGAATTGTATTGATCTTGGCTACAGGAGCAAAGGTCTCCCCATAGTCAATCCCATAAGTCTGAGTGTAACCTTTTGTCACTAGTCTTGCTTTATATCGTTCAATGGTGTCATTTGTTTTAAACTTTATTGTATATATCCATATACAACCTACTGTTCTTTTCCCTTTAGGAAGCGTAGTCATCTCCCAAGTGGACTTCTTCTGGATAGCCTCCATTTCTTCATTCATTAGTCCACATGGGATAATTTCATAGCTTCCTACACATTACTTGGAATAGATACAATGATGCACATGATGGAGATAGCCTATGTAGAGACACATGATTAGCAATAGGATATTTGACATTTGTTTTAGGGTCAGGGTCATATTGTTGTTTAGCAATCCCTCTATTTCTACGAGGAGGTAACTGATAACCTGTGTTTTCTATATAACTTGACTCAGATAAAGTGTTAAAGTTTGAGTTTGAATGTTCTATTACCTGTGGAGGGATATCAGGACCTGATTGGATGAGTGGTGGTGGTACTGGAGGAAGAACTGTATCTGAAATAATATCTGTAGTTTCTAGCTCTTGCTCTTACTCTTGTTGTACATGTGGAGTTGGTGACTCAGTAGTCACTACATCCGCAGGTGTAGTGCGCAGCTACTATGATATAGGTTGATCTAGAACATTTTGCGGAACAACATTTTGTGGAACTTGGATGATCTGATTCTGAGTATCTTCTACAAAGATAGAGCTCTCCCCCTACAGGGGATGCGTGGAATCTCCCGCTGAGTAATAGAACTCACCCTCGTGGAAAGTAACATCAGCTGTGTAAGGACTGTGTAGGCGGATGGAAACAATTATAGCCTTTTTCAGTGTTGGAATACTAATAACGTGCATTTATGCCATTATTCTATTGCCTATTTAGGGGTGTTTAAGAGCATGATTAGAGCCTTATTGTATCGTATTTCATTTATATTTGCTCTAACCCCTAGGAAGATGCTATTTGCATACCCATGCGTTTTTAGGCAGTTTGACAGGTTTTGGAGATTACTTTTGACCAAGTAGATGGCCTCAAATGAATTGGCGTGCAGAACTAAAGTTTCTCAGAATAATGTCCTCTACCTTCCACAGAAGTTTTAGAGCCAAAGGCCTTGAACGCCAATTGGACCAATTGGCGTGCAAGCATATTACTGCATACCAGCCTTCTACATGATGCAAGGAAGCTTGGGGAAGAATTTCACCTGATTTGGAGCTGCACGCCAATTGGGCATATGACGCTCAAATTGACGTGCAGCCATATTTTTGCACCAATTCAGTCGTTTTGTTATGCTGATCACTTTTCTCTAAAGCACCTAGTCCAAATTATGCTTGGTTCGAGTTGTATTCAAGTTGGAAGAAAAATGGAAACTACTTATCAAAACTACGTCGTTTTGATAAGTGGCAACTGCTGACGGCTAGGGCACTCATTGCACAGCAGATTTCTCTATAAATAGAGGAGGCAGCAGCCCTTTTGGAGCATGTAGAGAGGGGGACACGTTTTTAGAGAGAGAGAGAGAGAGAGAGAGGCTGACGGTTTTTGGAGGCTAGGGTTCTGATCATGGAAGCTGCCAGCCCTAGGAGGTCAGACGGCTGGAGAAGATCCAGAGTTGAGGTTCTGCTGTGCTTGGTTCTAAGATGATGTTCTTTATTTGTTTATGCTTTGTCAAGAACATGTGTGAGTAGTTTCCTTTATCTAGGGGAGCAATGTAGTCCCCTATGTTGTCAAACTGATTGATTGGAATACTGAGTTTGTTTAATTGAGATTGCATGTTTTATGGATCTGTTCTTATCTTTTAATATCTAGGCTGTACACCTGGGTTTTCTTAGCCTTAGTCTGAGGCTGATCTTTGATTTATAACATATTTGTGATTGGTGTGACCATTATCCTATCATGGGTATGATAATTAGGCTTTGCATGTTGATGTCATGATGACCATTCAGGCAAACAGCACTTAGAAGGGCTGGCAATGACCAATTGCAGTACCTTGGCTTAGTTATAGCATGTTATCAATTAAATAATCTCGAGAACCTTAAAATCAGTAGAAACAACATAGGGAGGTGAAGTTGTGACCCTAGATGCCTTTAATCCTTGAATCTTAATCCTAAAATCAATTTACTTTCTTTGTTTATTCAGAAAACCAAATAAAAATTAGATCTTTAGTTATAAAAAGAATTCGTTTTTGCCAAGGCATTTTATAGGGCAAGAGTAATTGAGTGTTTTGATTTAAGAACTAGAAAACTAGGCTAATCCCTCTGGGTTCGACCCCTTGCTTGTTGCTATTCTTTTAGTGCAAACTTAGGGAATTTATTATCTTGAAGAGAGATTTTACGACATTAGCTAGCTCTTTAGGGAGCCTAAAAATCTGTCGGTCAAATTGGCGCCATTGCCGGGGATTCAACGGTTGACTAGCTTTAGAAAATCAACATTAAATGAAATTGACTGAATTCTGATCTTGGTGCTTATTTTTCTTTGGTTTTTATTTATTTTTGAATTGTTCGGAGTTGCTGGGTGTGTTCTTGTTTTCTTACAGGAACGTTCACAGCATATTTGCGAGAATTCCTAGTTGTGCATGCCAAGAGAGGAGTTTATACCATTTAATCGGGAACCTGAAAGATTATTCAGAGCTCGTCGCAGAGCAGCTAGGGAAACAGCACGTGAGGCTTGGAGCATTCAGTAGGTGAATTGATGGTAGATTGAAGGCCTGATGGTGGTGCACCGCAAGGAGGGGCCAATTACAATGGCCAATATCCAGAAGAAGAGGGTAATAGGTTTATACCCAGAACCTTCTTAGGCTACGTGAGGCCAATGATGTCAGACCATTATTCTGGGATTAGGCAAACAAGAGTTCAAGCAAATAGTTTTGAGCTGAAGCCGGCATTAATTAATATGGTGAGCAACAATGCTTTTGGAGGAACAACAGTGGATGATCCACACCAGCATTTAATGAGGTTCTACCAGATGTGCGACACCATAAAGATCAACAATATGTCGGAGGAGGCAATAAAGCTAAGGCTTTTCCCTTTCTCCTTAAGGGATAGAGCTCTTGGGTGATTTAACAGTTTACCAGCAGGTTCAATAAATACTTGGGAGGAGATGCAGACTAAATTCATGTCTAAATACTTTCATCCTTCCAAAATGATCCAGCTCAGAGGGGAAATCAGCAGATTCAGGCAAGATGAGATGGAGACTCTTCATGAGGCTTTGGAGCGTTTTAAAGATTTGATTAGAAGATGCCCTGACCATGGAAGACCCCAACGGATTCAAATTGAATCTTTCTACACTGGTCTTCAGTCTCACTCATAAGATAAGGTGAATGTAGCTGCTAGAGGATGTTTAATGAATCTAGAGCCTGATACTACAGCTGAACTCTTGGAGAGACTGTCTTTGGCTGATTGGCAGTGGTCGAATGTACGGACTTCAAGGCCAAGGGAGAAAATAGCTTCAGTTGACAATTCTTTCAACGATATGCAAGACCAGATCCACGCTTTAGTGAAAAGCATGGAAGTGTTGGCTCTTAAAGTCGGAGGATCACAACAAGCCTCACCAATAGTTGAGCAAGGATGGAGTGGAGCTGAAGAAGCAAATTATGTTGGAGGGAAAGGCTTGTACCAGAAGCAGCAATATTATCCTCAACAATAAGGACAAGGGTACAATCACAACCAATAACAATCTCAGGCATATCAGAAAAACCAGAACCGACGGGGAGATACATCAGTTTAGTATAAATATGTGCCCCCAGGGATGAAGCAAAATCCATATGCTACTGATAATTATTTACATCCACCTCCAGGATTCGAGCAGCAATAGCCTCAGCCTCAATAACAAAGAGGAAGAACATATCTGAATGAGGATGAGACAGCTAAAAGAAAGATGGGTGATTTGGAGGAAAGGGTAGGCAGCATGGAATCTTCAATGAAGAATATGGAAAAGCTGCTCGTAAGTATGGCACAGAATGCAAATCAAGGAGTTTCAGCTAAATCTTTTCCAAGTGACACTGAAGTGAACCCCAAGGAGAGTTGCAAGGCTATCACTTTAAGGAGTGAGAAAACATTGAAGGAAACTGAAGAGCCTAAGAAGAGGGCCATATCAGAAGAACAAAGCAGACCCTTGGAAGCTGATGACCTAGGGAAATTCGATAAAGAAGCAGAAAAGGTGCAAGAAAAGAAGGACCAACAGTTGACTAAAGGCAGACCAGCTAAAGAACAAGGGCTGAAAGAGCTAAGGCCTACCATGCCATTTCCTCAGCGGTTAAGAAATCAAAGGGTTGAGAAAGAGTATGAGCGCTTCCTGAGTTTATTCAAGCGGCTTGAAATTAATATCCCATTTGTGGAAGTTTTGGAGCAGATGCCCAGGTATAGAAAATACATTAAAGATTTTGTGAAGAAGAAGAGAAGGTATGGGGACCATGAGACGGTAGCTGTCACAAACGAGGTAAGCAGTGTTGTCCAAAGGAATTTGCCCATCAAGCATAAAGATCTGGGCAGTTTTAACCTCCCTTGTGTGATTGGAAATGCGCCGCAGTAGCAGGCCCTTTGTGATTTAGGGGCTAGTATCAACCTGATCTCCTTTTCTCTATACAAGCAGCTTGGGCTCATAGGAATGAAGCCAACTTCCATCTCATTGCAGTTTGCAGACCGGTCCACTGGAAGACCTGAAGGAATCATTGAAGATGTATTAGTTAAGGTGGGTTCCTTCATTTTTCAAGCAGACTTTGTAGTTTTGGAAATGGAAGAAGAAAGAGGAGTTCAGCTCCTCCTTGGTAGACCATTTCTCAGAACAGGGTGTGCACTGATAGATGTGGCTCAAGGGCAACTGACTCTAAGAATTAATGAAGAGACCTTAGTCTTCCATATGGGGAAGGCTTTATAAGGTCAAGAAGAGGAGGACTGTTTATGGGTTGAAGATTTTGAGGAGTTGGTGGAAGACTTTTTGGCAGAAGAAATTACCACAGCAAATGATGGAGTGCTCTAGCTTACAGAAGCTCAACAAGATGAAGAAGTGGACTTGACAGCTGAGGAGGATGAGCAAACATCAAATTCTCTAGAGCAAGCAAAGGAGGAGAAGGAAGAGGACTTACCTCCAGCTCCAGAACTGAAAGAACTGCCTGGACACCTAAGGTATGAATTTCTAGACTCTACAAATAAATTTCCAGTTATAGTTGCTGCTAATTTAAATGATGTAGAGTGCACTCAACTGCTAGAAATCCATAGGAAACACAAAAAGGCCCTAGGGTGGACCATTGAAGACATTAGGGGTATAAGTCCAGGGATTTGTATGCACAAAATTCTAATGAATGATGACTCTAAACCCATAGCTGAAAGACAAAGAAGATTAAACCCTGCCATGAAAGAAGTAGTAAGAAAAGAAATTCTAAAATGGAAAAATGCGGGTATAATTTATGCTATTTCAGATAGTGAGTGGGTGAGTCCGTTGCATGTTGTGCCCAAAAAAGGGGGTATGACAGTGATTAAAAATGAGAAGAATGAATTGATCCCATCTCGGACTGTGACAGGATGGAGAGTGTGTGTTGACTATAGGAAGCTGAATAAGACCACCAGGAAGGATCACTTTCCCCTTCCTTTCATTGACCAGATGTTGGATAGGTTAGCTGGCTATAGTCACTACTGCTTTTTAGATGGATACTCGGGGTATAATCAGATCATGGTTAAACTCGAAGACCAAGAAAAGACCACTTTCACGTGCCCCTTTGACATCTTTGCTTTTAGGAGGATGCCCTTTGGGCTATGCAATGCACCTACCACCTTTCAAAGGTGCATGATGGCCATTTTCCAGGGCCTGGTGGAGGAGATCATGGAGGTTTTCATAGATGACTTTTTGGTGTTTGGTTCCTCCTACCAAAAGTGTTTGAAAAATTTAGATGTGGTCTTAGAAAGATATGAGGAGAAGGAACTAGTCCTAAATTGGGAAAAATGCCATTTTATGGTAACTGAGGGGATAGTTCTAGGGCACAAGGTGTCTTCACAAGGTTTGGAGGTGGACAAGGCAAAAATCTCCACTATTGAGACTTTGCCACCTCCAACAAATGAAAAAGGGGTGAGAAGTTTCCTAGGCCATGTTGGCTTTTATAGGAGATTCATTAAGGACTTCTCTAAAATTGCAAAACCTATGAGTAGGCTGTTAGAGAAGGACACAAGCTTTGAGTTCAATGCAGATTGCTTAGAAGCTTTTAACATCCTCAAGGGTAAGTTAGTCACTGCACTAGTTATAGTCACACCAGACTGGGCTCAGCCTTTTGAGCTAATGTGTGACGCAAGTGATTATGTTGTGGGGGTAGTCTTAGGGCAAAGACGTGATAAGGTGTTTAGGGTTATTTACTATGCTAGTAAGACCTTAGATGATGCTCAACAGAACTATACCACCACTGAAAAAGAGTTGCTGGCCGTGGTTTATGGCTGCAACAAGTTTAGACCCTACCTTTTTGGGTCTAAAGTAATCGTTTGTACTGATCATGCAACTTTGAAATATTTATTTGCTAAAAAGGAAGCTAAGCCACGCTTGATTAGGTGGGTACTCCTTTTACAGGAATTTGATCTTGAAATTAGAGACACAAAGGGAGCCCTAAATTCTGTGGCTGACCACCTCTCCCATGTGGAAAATGCACCTAAGTCTCTACCCATTGTAGATGACTTTCCTGATGAGAAGTTGTTTGAGGTGCACCAGCTTCCTTGGTTTGCTGATATAGCAAACTATTTAGCCACTAGGTTTATACCCTAGCAATTGGACTACCATCAGCGAAAGAGGTTGGTAGTGGATACTAAGAAATACATTTGGGAAGACCCTATTCTCTATAGGAGGTGTCCAGACCAAATAATTAGAAGGTGTGTCCTTGAGGAGGAGATAGACGACATAATATACCATTGTCATTCATCAAATTATGGGGGCCACTTTGGGGTTCGGAGAACTATGGCTAAGATCATGTAGTGTGGCTTCTATTGGCCTCACATGGTGAAAGACACCTATGTCTACATCAAAACCTGTGATAGATGTCAAAGGGTAGGTGGTCTATCTAGGAAGAATGAGATGCCACTAACTGGAATTCTTCCAGTTGAAATTTTTGATATATGGGGCATTGATTTTATGGGCCCATTCCCCAATTCTGATGGGTATTCATATATCCTATTGGCTGTGGATTATGTGTCAAAGTGGGTAGAAACTATACCAACCAGTGAATGATGCTAGAGTAGTGACTCACTTCCTTACCAGAAACATCTTTAGCCGATTTGGGACACCAAGGGCTATAATTAGTGATGAGGGTAGTCACTTCTACAATAAATTGTTTGACAAGTTGTTGAACAAATATGGGGTAACTCATAAGAAGTCTTTAGCTTACCACCCACAAGCTAATGGACAAGCAGGGGTGTCCAACAGAGAGATTAAAGCCATTTTAGAGAAAACTGTTGGAGCAAATAGAAAAGACTGGTCTCAAAGGCTTGATGAAGCCTTATGGGCATATAGGACAGCCTATAAAACTCCCATTGGGATGTCACCTTACCGTATTCTTTATGGGAAGGCTTGTCACTTACCTGTGGAATTAGAGCACAAGGCTCTCTGGGCCTTGAGGAAGTTAAATTTTGATCCACAAGAGGTCAAAGAGCTTAGGATGACTCAATTAATTGAATTAGATGAGTTCAGGATGGATGCCTATGAAAGTGCTAAAATTTATAAAGAAAGAACCAAGAAATGGCATGATAGACAATTAACCAATGAACCTTTAACCTTGGGGCAGAAAGTTCTCTTATTTAACACAAGGTTAAGGCTATTTCCTAGAAAATTAAGGTCCAAGTGGATGAGACCTTTTGTGATAATTAATAAGAAGCCATATGGGAGCTTTGAGCTCCAAGCTGTAGATGGCAAGAAATTTTGGGTGAATGACAACAGACTGAAATCATACTTTGATCCAACTCAGAGGGAGATTGTTGATTCCCTCTCTTTTACCACCTCATGATCTTAATTGAAAGTCTAGCTACAGAATTTAAATAAAGCGCTGGTTGGGAGGCAACCCAATGTTTTATTTTATTTTTATTCAACAATTTTGTTTGCAAGCTAACCCTGGTGCAGTAGATTTTGTTTCTTTCTTGACTAACCATTTGCAGGATGAGCCAAAATTATTGGGCCTTGGACTTCTGAATTTATTTTAAGGAATAAGTCCTGGAGCAAGGAACAAGTGAAGCCCACAAGTACTTGAATTTAAGCCCAACGAATTGGCGTACAAGCATAGAGGTTGATCCATACTGCAAAAGCAACTCAGCCTATCTCCCCCTGAGTAATAGAACTCACCCTCGTGGAAAGTAACATCGGCTGTAACATGCAAGGACTGAGTAGGCGGATGGAAACAATTATAGCCTTTTTCAGTGTTGGAATACCCCACAAATACACAGCGTAGAGCACATGGATCAAGTTTGCCATGCTAGTGTGGATATACATGGATATAAGCAACACGGCCAAATACACGTGGTTCAAGATTTGGTGTGGATGGCATTGTAATGACCCGTGTTTTGGGATATGGGGTGTTAGTCATAGATGCCTTTTAAGTGGAAATTGTTGGGTTTAGGAAGTTTTCTTCCCACACACTTCAGCTAAAACACCTTGTATGTTGATGGGCAAGCTTAAGGCAAGAGATGAGCCCAAGATGGAACCTTTAGGGGGGTGCACATGACAATGCACGTGATATGGGGATATCACGGGCAGTGGTGTTTTTGCTTGGGAGGCTTCCAGATGTTGTTGTGAGGCTTGGGGCAAAATCCTAGAGTATTTGGAGGTGCACGTGTTATAGGGATATCACGTGCAAGGGGGTTTTTACTTGCCTGCCTTCTTCATGATTCAAGGAAGCTTAGGGTAAAATTTCACATCATTTGGAGCTGCACGTGATATGGGGATATGACGTGCAACCATGTTTTTGCACCATTACCTTGGTTTTGTGATTCTAATAATCTTTTCCTAAAGGGACATGTTGGAATTGTGGGTATTTTGTCTTGTGTGGATGCGGGAAGGTTGTAGCCTGTTCCATCAAAACTACGTCGTTTTGATGCTGGGATTCACTTAATCAAAACTACGTCGTTTTGATGTTGTGGTGCCTATATAAAGAGGTGCAGGTTTCCTTGTTTTAGGTTTAGGGTTCTTCTTTTCCTTAGCTGCCGCAGCCGTCGCAGAGAGAGAGAGAGAGAGGCAAGGAGAGCTTCTGATCGTTGTTGCCGAGGTGGTTGCTGTGGTGAACAGCGTTTGGCGTGGAGGCTAGAACGTGAGGGATCCTTGAGGTAGGGGTTCTGTTTCTCCTTGAACCTATCCCAGGGCTTTGGCCTTGTGATAGGCAATGTGGCTGTTTGGTTATACATATATATATATGTAAATTCATATAGGTGTGATCTCCTATATGAATGTTGGCCTTCAATGGCGTGTTTCGCTTGGATGTATATATACGCATGTTAAGTGTTTGATATTATGCCTGTGAGGCCACACGTGTTATGTGTTTGATAATATGCCTGAGTGACTATGCATGTTATGTGTCTGAGATTATGCCTGTGTGGCTATGCATGCTATGTGTTTGATTTTATGCCTGTGTGGCTGAGTGTGAGTCCGTGAATGTGTGCATGCCATGTGTTTAATTTTATGCCTGTGTGGCAAAAATGTATGTTGTGATTGATTGCATGGCTGTTTGCCTAAGAGGCTGTGGAAACTATTTGCCTGAGAGGCGGTTAAACTATTTGCCTGAGGTGGTTAAATATTTGTCCGAGAGGTGGTTAAATTGTTAGCATGGAAGGCTATGATATTGGTAGCCTGTGAGGCTGTGAAGCTAGCGGGGCTGGGGTTGTGGTTGCGCCCATTTGAGTAGTGTGCTTTACTTGTATATACTACTGGCACGACACTGCACTAGTACACGTTTTCATGTAGTGGTTAGGTGCATGGGATGGGTTGGGGAGACGTGATCCCTACTGAGCTGTGGTTGCTCACCCCTCCTACTGTGTTCTGTTTTTCTCAGGGACCTACAGGCGTTAGGTGGGAACACCAAGGTGGACAACAGTTCCGTTTGTGGTTTTGATTAATGTCATTTGTATTATTATTTTTGAGAGGCTTTGTACCCTAGTGGAGAGATATTGTAAAGTAGATTTTATTATAATAAAGGCAATGTGGATTTGTAAACGTTTAACCTGTTTTGAATTTAATAAATTTATGATTTTGTCTTTCTAAATAATAGCTGTGTAGTGTATGATGCCCTGTGTGGGAGCATTGTATCCTACCCACTTCTCCACCATGTGGGTAAAGGGGGAGTCACGAACCGGTTTCCTCGAGTTGGAAATTTGGGGCGGGACAGTATGGTATCAGAGCATGGTCTAGTTGGCCTAGGGTAGTGGGCAGATCTGGTTATCTTGAGTCGTTTGGAGGAGCTTGGAGGGACGTGCCTGATCAACATGGTCCTCTTTGAGCCTCTAAGGTATACTTGGGGTGGTCCAGACCTGAGGTAGGATTTGCATGCATTGGCATTAGGGCACTAGTTGCATTTGTTGCTTATGTGTAATTGCATGATAAATGGTTTGAGCGTGATAAAGTTTCAATTGTGCAACTCTGAAATTTTGTGATGATTCGAGCATGAAAGCATGGAAAAGAATTTGTGGTATTGAAACTGTGTGCTTGTTTAATTGAGCTGGGTGAAATGTGAATTAAGGTGTGTGCATGTGGATTGATGTAATGTATGTGTGACTTGCCATGTGATGGTAGAATTGATAGACGGGGTAGAGGTAGTGACATGTGATAGAGTATGATGCGTTTGACGGTTGTCTTTCTTACTTCGTGTAGTAAAAATGCCACCGAGGAGAGCGACACGTGTGTCAGGGGCAGTGGTTGATGAGTTATCTGCCCACGAGGGTCCTGGTGCGGGCCAGCCCGCTAGACGACATGCGCTGTTGTTGGCACAGCTGCGAGAGAGCATCCAATTGGAAGTCCAAGAGTTGAGGGAGGGTATTAGGCAAGAGGTTCGGGAGGAGGTGCGCCGTGAGATGGCAGCACAACAGGTGGTGCCACCACCACCACCACCACCAGTGAGGGAGCTGCCTCGTGAGCATGAAAGTTCGCTGGGTGGCAACCTGATTCATGCAGAGGATGACAGGGTGACAAGGTTCCAAAAGGAACAACCTCTAAGGTTCAAGGGAGAAGGGGATCCCGTGGTAGCTGAGCATTGGTTGAGGCAAATCGAGCACGTATTCTCCTTTCTCCTACCCCGGGAGGAGGATAAGGTGAGGCTGGCGATTCGGCAGTTAGAAGGGAATGCTTTGGAGTGGTGGCAGAGTGTTGCGGGAAACCATGCAGTACAATACATGATGTGGGACGAGTTCTTGCAGCTCTTTCATGATGAATTTTTCCCCGAGTCGTTGACGTGGCAAAAGAGGGAGGAATTCGGCAGTCTGAAGCAGGGATCGAAAACGGTGCCCGAGTATGAGCGAGAGTTCCAGAGTTTGAGTAGATTTGCTCCTGAGACGGTGGCAAGGGAGGACCTGAAGGCCCACAAGTCCACTTTGGGCCTTAAGCCAGCCCTTAGGCAGAGGTTGGCAATCTTGTGCTTGAGAACTTATGCTAAGGTTGTAGAGACGGCTTGTATCGCTGAGAGGGAGCTGGATGATGGGAGGCAGGCCCATCAGGGTCGCCAGTTGCAGGGTGGATCTGAACGTGATTCGGGACCCAAGAGGTCCAAGACAGAGGAGAGAGATAGCAGTTCCTTCTGCAACAGGGGACAGTCATCGGTGCACCTAGGGAGGACTACCTTTGGCGGCAGTAGGCAGGGCGGTTCAGCAGGAGGTCTTCCTGGCGGTTGTCATTGCTGTGGGGAGCAAGGCCACTTCAAGAGGGAGTGTCCAAAGAAGAACTGGCGATGCAATAGCTGTGGACGAGAGGGCCATTTGAGCCGGGTTTATCAGAGTGGCAACAGGGGAGTTGGTGGCATGGCATCCAGCATGAGGAGTGATGCCAGTTTCCATGCACTAGCAGAGAGACCAGCTCGTCAGTGGTAGGCTAGTCAGGCAAGATCGAACGAGACCCGACCTCAGGGGAGGCTGGAGCGGCAGCAGAATGAAGCTGGTGGCAGCCATGGCGGGAACCGTCCAGTGGGTGAGCCGACCAGTGGAACAGGCCAAGGGAGGGTGTTTGCGCAGAATACCACACCCTAGGAGGAGGCTGAGCTACCACCTCCACCGACAGAGGGTGGGGCAGAACCATCAGTGGTTAGAGGTACCCTTTTGATCTCTCGTACGCTTGTTTCTGCTCTTTTTGATACGGGTGCATCCTTTTCGTTTGTTGTTGAACCTCTGATTGAGGGATTGAGGTTAGCATGTGTTGAGGCAGAGAGACCCCTAGCAGTGGAGTCTCCGATGGGAGGTGTGATTGAAGTGCGGCATGTTTGTCGAGACTGTGTGTTAACTATAGGGGATGTGAAGCTTAGTTTCGATTTGTACGTGATGCCCTTGTGTACATTTGACTTGATCTTGGGTATGGATTGGCTTATGGCTTTCTAGGCCAAGATAGATTGTTATCGGCTGCGTGTATCCTTCGTGACACCTGCAGGGACTTCTTGCACCCTGTAGGGGGAGTGGGGCTGTGAGGCGAGTCAGGCTGGGCCAGTGTTGGACCAGTGGGGTGCCATTACCCACAGGTTGGCAGCCCTAACCTTTCCTAAGGAGCGGAAAGTGGAAAAGAGAGTGTGGCCAGCAGTTGTTGACCAATTTCAATATGTCTTTCCTGACCAGTTGAGGAGTTTACCTCCTAAGAGAAGTATGGAGTTCACCATTGAGTTGATACTGGGTATTGGCCCAATCTCCCAAGTAGCATATCATATGGGACCAGCCGAGTTGAGGAAGCTTCAGAGGCAAATAGAGGAATTGGTGGACCAAGGGTATATCAGACCGAGTAACTCACCCTGGGGTGCTCCGATGCTTTTTGCGAAGAAGGAAGATGGCATGCTTCACCTCTGCATTGATTACAGGAAGCTTAATTTGGTGACTGTGAAGAACAAGTATCCGTTGCCTCGGATAGATGACCTGTTTGACCAGTAGAGTGGGGCCCAGTGGTTTTCCAAGATAGATCTGCGATCGGGGTATCACCAGTTAAGGGTTAAGGAGGAGGACATCCCTAAGACGGCTTTTCGGTGCAGGTATGGGCACTATGAGTGGGTAGTGATGCCTTTCGGGCTCACTATTGCACCAGCAGTGTTCATGCATCTTATGAACCAGGTCTTTGCTCCATATTTGGATTCCTTTGTTGTGGTGTTTATAGACGATATCTTGGTGTATTCCAAAACTGAGAGGGAGCATGTGGAGCACTTGGAAACCGTGTTGCAAACCTTGAGGGACCATCTATTGTTTGCTAAGTTTAGCAAATGTGAGTTTTGGATGCAGGAGGTTCACTTTCTTGGCCATGTAGTTTCAGCTGAGGGAGTTAGAGTGGACCCAGCTAAGATTGAGGCTGTGGCATCGTGGGAGAGGCCAACCAATGTTTTTGAGATTCGTAGTTTCCTTGTTTGGCGGGGTACTACCGTCGTTTTGTAGAGGGATTCTCCCATTTGGCAGCTCCTATGATAGCGTTGACTAGGAAGGGAGTGAAGTTTGAGTGGACTAATAAGTGTCAGCAGGCGTTTGAGGCTCTCAAAACACGTTTGACCACTGCACCGGTTTTGAGGTTACCTAGGGAGGGTATCCCATATGAGGTGTATTGTGATGCGTCCAGGGTTGGTTTAGGGTGTGTGCTTATGCAGGAGCACAGTGTGGTAGCTTATGGCTCGAGGCAGCTGAAACCTCATGAACAGAATTACCCTACTCATGATCTTGAGTTGGCCGCTGTCATCTTTGCCTTGAAGAGTTGGCAGCATTACCTTTTGGGGGAGAAGTTTGTGGTGTTCTCAGATCACAAGAGCCTTCAGTACATCTTTACTCAGAAGGACTTGAATTTGAGGCAGAGAAGATGGGTGGAGTATTTGCAGTCCTTTGACTTTACTCTTACCTATACCCCGGGCAAGGGCAATATTGTGGCTGATGCGTTGAGCAGGAAGGGGAAGGCTGAGGTGGCCGTGAGATAGTGGAAGCTGATGGAGCAGTTGGCGATGTTGCAGTTGCAGCCTATTGCTCGTGATGGGGGGATAGTCCTGAGTCCTATTGTTGTTGTGCCCGAGCTGTACGGGCGAGTCCGGGAGGGACAATTAGGGGATATTGAGTGTGAGGCTCTTCGTGCCCGTATTGAGGCTGGTGAGCTATCTGAGGATTGGACAAAGGGTCCTGAGCATGAGTTGTCTTATCAGGGGCGGCTAGTAGTGGCTTCTTCTCTCAGAGATGAGTGATGAGGGAGTTTCATCAGTCTAGAGTTGTAGTGCATCCAGGGGGTACGAAGATGTACCATGCGCTTCGGGGGCATTTTTGGTAGCCTAGGATGAAACGTGATGTAGCTGCTTTTGTTTCGAGGTGCCTCATGTGTCAGCAGGTGAAGGCTGAGCACCAGCGGCCAACAGGTATGTTACAGCCGTTGCCAATAGCGGAGTGGAAGTGGGACCACATAGCGATGGATTTTGTGACTGCTCTTCCACCCACTACCTGGGAGGAAAGACATGATATGGGTGATTGTGGATCGGCTAACGAAGTCGGCCCATTTTCTTGCCGTTCGAGAGAGGGACTCCATTGGGGCATTGAGCCAGATTTATGTGAACGAGGTTGTGAGACTGCATAGGGTGCCATCGTCGATTGTGTCCAACCGAGATTCGAGGTTCACTTCTCGTTTTTGGACAGGTTTGCAGGAGGCTATGGGGACAAAGCTTAACTTGAGTACGGCCTTTCACCCGGAGATTGATGGTCAAATAGAGAGGACGAATCAAATATTGGAGGACATATTGAGGGCCTGTGTGCTACATTTTGGGGGTTCGTGGGCAACTCACCTTCCTTTGGTGGAGTTTGCCTACAACAACAGTTATCAGGCATCCATTGGGATGGCTCCTTTTGAGGCATTATATGGCAGACCGTGATGATCACCCTTGTGTTGGACTAACGTAGGCGAGGCAGATCTTTTGGGACCACAGTTGGTTCGGGAGGCTACTGAGAAGGTCAAGTTGATTCGTCAGCGCTTGTTGTCCGCGTAGAGTCGACAGAAATTGTATGCAGATCAGTGGCGGCGACCTTTGGAGTTTTCTGCGGGAGGTCATGTGTTTCTCCGTGTTTTGCCACATCGTGGACATCGGCGGTTTGGGCGAGGTTCCAAGCTATCTCCGCGGTTTATTGGTCCTTTTGAGGTTATGGCTCGTGTGGGGCTAGTGGCCTACCGGTTAGTATTGCCACCGCGATTGAGTCGGGTGCACAATGTGTTCCATGTATCCAAGTAGCGGAAGTATCATCCTGACCCCACTCATATGATCGATTGGGGGACATTAGATATTGAGGATGATATGTCAGTTGTTGAGGCCCCTATCCATATACTAGATCGGCGGGAGAAACATTTGCATGGTTGTGCTATTCCTTTGGTTCGCGTGCTGTGGTAGCACCGAGGTATTGAGGAGGAGACATGGGAGCGTGAGTCCATGATGCGTGAGCAGCACCCAGAGTTGTTCGAGGACGAACAATCTTAAGGGTGGGAGGCGGCTATAGTGATGTGTTTTCTTGTATTAGTTGTTTAATTTGGTATTTGTATTTAGACATGTGTTTATATTTGAGATATGTTTTTGAGATTGAGACTTGTGTTTGTGTTATGCGGGTATGTGGCATATGTATTATGATGCATGTGGTTATGATTGTGGTGGTGCATTGTGAGTTTGCGGACGTATGTCCTGTTATGCTGTGTGCAGTGTATGACCCATTTGAGTGTTGTGGCATGCCGTATTGCAAATGGGTGACATGTGTAGTTCTCCCTTGCGTGTTGTTTCTTTTCGAGGACGAAAAGTCTTAAGGGGGAGAGGATGTAATGACCCGTGTTTTGGGATGTGGGGAGTTAGTCACAGATGCCTTTTGAGTGACAATTGTTGGGTTTTACGGAGTTTTCTTCCGACACACTTTAGCTAAAACACCTTGTATGTTGATGGGCAAGCTTGAGACAAGAGATGAGCCCAAGAGGGAACCTTTAGGGGGGTACATGTGACAATGCACGTGATATGGGGATATCACGGGCAGTGGTGTTTTTGCTTGGGAGGCTTCCAGATGTTGTTGTGAGGCTTGGGGAAAAATCCTAGAGTATTTGGAGGTGCACGTATTATCGGGATATCACGTGCAAGGTGATTTTTACTTGCCTGCCTTCTTCATGATTCAAGGAAGCTTGGGGTAGAATTTCACATCATTTGGAGCTGCACGTGATATGGGGATATGACATACATTATGGCGTGCAGCCATGTTTTTGCACCATTACCTTGGTTTTGTGATTCTAATAATCTTTTCCTAATTGGACATGTTGGAATTGTGGGTATTTTGTCTTGTGTGGATGCGGGAAGGTTGTAGCCTGTTCCATCAAAACTACGTCGTTTTGATGCTGGGATTCACTTAATCAAAACTACGCCGTTTTGATGTTGTGGTGCCTATATAAAGAGGTACAGGTTTTCTTGTTTTAGGTTTAGGGTTCTTCTTTTCCCTAGCCGCCGCAACCGTCGCAGAGAGAGAGAGAGGCAAGGAGAGCTTCTAATCGTTGTTGTCGGGGTGGTTGCTGTGGTGAACAGCGTTTCGCGTGGAGGCTAGAACGTGAGGGATCCATGAGGTAGGGGTTCTGTTCCTCCTTGAACCTATCCCAGGGCTTTGGCCTTCTGATAGGCAATGTGGCTGTTTAGTTTTATATATATATATATATATGTAAATTCATATAGGTGTGATCTCCTCTGTGAATGTGGCCTTCAATGGCGTGTTTCGCTTGGATGTATATATATACGCATGTTAAGTGTTTGATATTATGCCTGTGAGGTCACACGTGTTATGTGTTTGATAATATGCCTGAGTGACTATGCATGTTATGTGTCTGAGATTATGCCTGTGTGGCTATGCATGCTATGTGTTTGATTTTATGCCCGTGTGGCTGAGCGTGAGCCCATGAATGTGTGCATGCCATGTGTTTGATTTTATGCCTGTGTGGCATAAATGTATGTTGTGTTTGATTGCATGGCTGTTAGCCTGAGAGGCTGTGGAAACTATTTGTCTGAGAGGCGGTTAAACTATTTGCCTGAGGTGGTTAAATATTTGCCCGAGAGACGATTAAATTGTTAGCCTGGAAGGCTGTAATATTGGTAGCCTGTGAGGCTGTGAACCTAGCGGGGCCGGGGCTGGGCTGTGGTTGCGCCCATTTGAGTAGTGTGCTTTACTTTTATATACTACTGGCACGACACTGCACTAGTACACGTTCTCATGAAGTGGTTAGGTGCATGGGATGGGTTGGGGAGGCTTGATCCCTACTGAGCTGTGGTTGCTCACCCCTTTTACTGTGTATTGTTTTTCTCAGGGACCTATAGGCGTTAGGTGGGAACACCAAGGTGGACAACGGTTCTGTTTGTGGTTTTGATTAATGTCATTTGTATTATTATTTTTGAGAGGCTTTGTACCCCAGTGGGGAGATATTGTAAAGTGGATTTTATTGTAATAATGGCAATATGGATTTGTAAACGTTTAACCTGTTTTGAATTTAATAAATTTATGATTTTGTCCTTCTAAATAACAGCTGTGTAGTGTATGATACCCTGTGTGGGAGTATTGTATCCTACCCCCTTCTCCACCGTGTGGGTAAAGGGGGAGTCACGAACCGGTTTCCTCGGGTTGGAAATTCGGGGCATGCTAGGCATGGTAAGGAGAGTGGTCAATGTCTGCATTGAAGTTTGATATTGGAGAGTACTTGATGGTGTTCTATTGATGAGGTAAACAGCTGAACAAAGGGCTGCCCCCTAAAAGTGATGAGGCATATGGGCCTCAAATAGAGAGGCACGGACAACTTCTAGGAGCTGACGATTCTTACGTTCTGTGACACCATTCTGTTGTGTTGTATAGGCAAAGGTGGTTTGATGAACAATACCATGTTGGCTTAAAAAGGTATGTAGGTCGTTGTTGACATACTCTCCTCCATTGTCCGACCCCAATGTTGTGATTTTCTTGTCAAATTGAGTAGCAACATATTGGTAAAATTGCTTGAATTTGACGGTGACTTCGCTTTTCTGCTTCATTGGAAAAACCCAAGTCATCCTAGTGCAATCATCTATAAATGTCACAAACCATTTAAAACCACGAATAGTAAGAACTTTTGACGGACCCCAAACATCTGAATGGATAATCATGAAAGGCATAAAACTTTTATTTAATGGATAAAAAATACGATGCCTTTTCGCCAAAACATAGGTTTCACAATGAAAGTCTGATGTAGCAAACTGGAAAAACAAATTCAGAAATAAAAGTTTCAAATATCCAAAAGAAACATGTCCTAATCGTCTATGCCATAACCAAATTGTTTTCATCTTGATGGACTCATCCCCTCTCACATGATGTGCTTTACTTAGTTTCTTACAGCAGTCATCTGTCAAGTCCAGATAATACTGCTTTCCCCTCCTAGTACCACATCCAATCAAGGCCCTGGTGAGAAAATCCTGAAAAAGACAATATAATGGCCAAAAGCACACGGTACAATTGAGGGAATCAATGATTTGAGGAATGGATAATAGATCATAGTCGAGTGAAGGGACAACCAAGACATGATCTAGACTCAATGATAATGTAAGAGATAGGGACCCTTCTCCCAAAACTGGGGAGGTGGTTCAATTGGCGTTGGTAATATATTTTTGGCTTGATGGTATGGTAGAATGTAATCCAATAAAACTAGAGGTCATATGATCAGTAGCACCAATGGCAATAATCCATGATCTATAGTAAGTGGAGATGTGCATCAGGAAGTACCTGAGGTGGCCAAGGCCTTGGAGCCAGATGTACCTGATGGAGATTCCGATATAGTCTCCTGGGATGACTCAGATGATACGTATGAGGCTCTGTGTGAATCCCTCTTTCGTCCTTTGTGGACCCATCCTTCCGGATAACTAATAATCTCATAACAACCCTTAATGGTATGGTTTTCTAAACCACACTTGGTACACTACATTGGAGGTCGATTATGAGTAGAGTCTGTGTTCTGAGTGGGTAACCGAGATGGCTTGAACCTTATACGACTAAAATTGTGGCATCGGATGAGACACCAGCCTCAGACATGGTTCCCTATCGGTTACTCTCTCATTTAATATGTGCATATGCTGCCTCAAGTTTAGGTTTAGTCTCCATCCTCAAAATCTCTCCTCGGATTTGGTCAAAAATATTGTCCAAACTTGCAAGAAAGATATACACACGGAGATCGTCAACCTCCTTGCGTCTAGTTTCAATGTCTGCTGGATCCTTCATTTTACTTGGACTTAATTGATCAAGCTCTTGAAAGATCTCAGTGAGTTCACTATAGTAATTAGAAACCGGTGCTCCATTCTGTTTCATTATGAATGACCTTCTATGGAGATCATAGATCTTTGCCTCATCTGAACCATCAGAGTATGTGTTGTTGATTGCATCCCAGACTTGTTTGGTTGTGTCATAATGAATAAACCGCTTCATCTGATCAGGTTTCATGGCATCGAATTACCAACTCTTGACTTGACAATCCGATGCACGCCATTTGTTGTATGTCTGGTTTGTGACCGCAGGTTGGGTCATATCACCGGTCAAGTAACCATATTTCTCTCGCCCGACAATCTTCATCTCCATGACTTGATGCCATAGAGAATAATTATGTTCATCCAATTTTATTCCAGTTGAGAAGTTGGAATTATCTCCTTGGATGGTGACAATCTGGGTGGTTGAATTAGATTTGCTGAAATCTTCACTTGTCATGATGATGATGATCAGAAGAACCCACCACTCGGGCTTGTAGATGGTTGTAGTTACGGAAGCTAATGAAAACACAGGTCTGAATCGTTTGCTCTAATACCATCTCAAAAAATGGGATTAAAAAATATATCTTCATAATTAATCACATAGCAATACATTGGTTTATAAAGACAAGAATTAGAAACTATTCTAGGAAACATTATATTTAGGGGATCAATCTAATCCCGTAATTGATCCTATAATCTAGCATGATTGATTATATCCTCCCATACTAATTGGGTGTATAGCTCATTTGACACATGGTCATGAATGCTGACAACAAACATGGGGCCTTGCGTGAGAGATGAGTACGGTATTGCTCAGTAACATACATGGTTGTGAATCATGGGACATGTGCGTACACCTATTTTTGCATGGTCGTGCATAAGCTTCGGGGCTAGTTTACGGATCTTATTCGTTTTGGGTTGATATGGGATTTCTATAGAGCCTTCGATCTTCTTCGATTGGAATGTGTATGGTGATTTTACCCTCTTAAGGGTTACGTTTAATTAAGTTTGGACTTGTAGCCCTATAATGTTTGGTGAACCAATATATAACAAGCTACGTGTCACAGTTAGGAACCTCACGGCACATTTTTGTAACATATTAGAGTCATTTGTAATGATTGTATAGCTCGTAGAGTGAGTTAGCACTTGTATAACCGATTTGTATTCTCGCACCAACTTGATGTTTTCTGGTGCCAATTGTAAACATTCTCTAAATCTTATATGTAAAGCAAGACTCTAATGTTAAAACTTGTACTTGACATTTGTTCTAATATAAGTTTTCTTACTTTCAGCCATTCTCTACAACTTCCACTAATCGTTGTCCATTGACCCAAATGACTCTAAACACTGACTCAAACTTAAAAGACTTACTTAGTTCATGAAGTTTCCGCTAAGTGACTAAGTGTTGCACGAGTTAGCTCGTCGTAAGACTAACACCGTGACAAGTGGTATCAGAGCCAATTACGACCAGTCGTAATTTGGTTGGTTGGGAAAAAGAGTCAAGGCAATGACACACAAGGAAGGGTTTGCTGTGATGGAGGAACCACACACGGGAGCAACAACATGGCTGTGGGCGTGAGGAGCTGTGCACTCCAGCACCACCGAAACGTGGGAAGTCCAAGACCGCGCTCAAGGACCCCATAGAAGCTCGGATTTCACTACTAGAAGGGAGTCTCATAGCCGTGAACTCCGTGGTTGGGGAACTTAGCGATCAAGTTGACAACTTGATTGCGAAAAATGCAAAAATCGCTAAGGCCACGATCCGTGAATGCAGCCAATCATTCGAGGGGCAAATCAAGGCGCTCAATGAGCATCTGGCTGACCTGCAGAAATACGTGGAGTGTGAGATCCATGACATCTGTAGGGAGATGGAAACATTCTGCCGACATAGTCCCCAGTCAGTGGGAAATGCTGCGCCGAGTGTTACGAGCAGCGGACACGGTCCCATACTAAAAGTCCCTAAACCAGCGATATACAATGGTACACGCAATGCCACTACGGTGGAAAATTTCATATTCGGCCTAGAACAATATTTCGAGGCTATGGGCGTTGTTGACAATATGGCCCGGATAAGCAATGCCCCAATATTCTTTCGGGAAGCGGCCCAACTATGGTGGCGGTGGAAGCATACTTAGCGGGAGAAGGGGCTTTGCGTAATCAATACGTAGGAACAATTCAAAGTGGAATTATGCAAGCACTTTGTCCCACATAATGCGGAGACCGAAGTTCAAGGGGAAGCTGCGTCGACTAAGGCAAACGGGTAGTGTTCCTGAATACATCAAGGAGTTTACTACCCTTACGCTGGAAATCGACAACATGTCCAATTCCGATTTCACTTTTTTACTTCAAGGACGGCCTAAAAGAACGTGCAAAAGTAGAACTGGATCAGTGCAATGTGTAAACACTAGATGATGTCATTGCGGCTGCCAAAATGTTAGTCGACTATTCGCCCCAATCCAAGTTTGTGAAGAAGCTGTACATGGGTAAAAGTGAGAGAGACAAGGGTAGACCGAAGAAGGATGTTGGCCACATGGAGAGTGGATATCCAAAGGCCTCGACAAGCTATAAACTGAAATTCTTCGCACAAAAGAAAGAGGCACCAAGACCTCGACATCATGCCTTCGGAGTTGCCGAAGCGGCTATCAACGAAGCGAGATGTGGATAACCACATCGAGTTGGAGCCTGGCACAAAGCAACCAGCCATGTCGCCTTATCACATGGCACCCCCGGAGTTGGCAGAATTACGGAAACAACTCCAAGATTTGATCGAGTTGGGTTATGTCCAACCATCGAAGGCCCCGTTTGGCGCCCCAGTACTATTTCAGAAGAAAAGAGATGGTGGACTAAGAATGTGCATCGACTGCCGAGTGTTGAACGAGATCACTTTCAAAAACAAGTACCCAATACTTTTGATAGCGGACTTGTTCGACCAGCTCGGTAAGGCGAGGTATTTCACAAAGCTGGACCTTCAGTCGGGATATTATCAAGTCCGGATAGCAGAAGGAGATGAGCCAAAGATGGTGTGCATGACAAGATATGGAGCGTTCGAATTTTTAGTCATGCCCTTTGGCCTCACTAATGCACCGGCCACTTTTTTGTACGCTAATGAACAAGGTACTTCATCCGTTCCTTGACAAATTTGTTGTTATTTATTTGGATGACATTTTGTGTATATCAACACGCTTGGGGAGCATGTCGAACACCTCAAGCGGGTCTTTCAAGTGTTGCGGAAAAATGAATTATATGTCAAGAAGGAGAAGAGCTTGTTTGTGAAGCAAGAGGTGGACATCCTCGGATACCGCATCAAGGACGAAAAGCTAATGATAGATTCAGTAAAAGTGGAAGCCATCTAAAAGTGGGAGCCGCCAACGAAAGTCCCAGAGTTACGATCGTTCTTGGGACCCGTAAACTACTATTGTAGGTTTATTAAGGGCTACTCCGCCATTGCAACACCTTTAAGCAACTTGCTGAATAAGAACCATCCATGGCACTAGGCTAACGAGTGTCAAGCCTCCTTCGAGCAATTAAAGCAAGCAAACTCAGAGGAGCCCATTGTGATGCTGCCTGATTATGACAAACCCTTTGAAGTCCACACTGATGCATCCAATTGTGCAATTGGGAGAGTTATAATGCAGAACAGATACCCTATCACCTACGAAAGTCGGAAGCTAAATGATACGGAGAGGCGATATACAGTGCAGGACAAAAAAATGACCGCAATTATCCATTATCTTCGCACCTGGCCACACTATCTGCTTGGAAGTCAGTTTGTAATCATGACTGACAATGTTGCAACGAGCTACTTCTAATAGCAGAAGAAGTTGAGCCCCAAGCAAGCTTGGTGGTAGGACTTCTTGGCTGAATTCAATTACAAGTTGCAATATAAGCCTGGAAAGGCGAATGTTGTAGTCAATGCACTACATCAGAAGGCGGAACTAGCAACCCTATCCTCCACTAGCATCGCAAGGAGCGACTTCCTTGATCGAATCAAGGAAAGAATAACGCATGACCATGTAGCCAACAACTTGCTTAAGTTGGCTACCGAAGGGAAGACTCGTTGATTTTGGGTCAAAGACGGTGTATTAATGATGGTTGGCCAACAAGTCTTTGTTCCGAGATGGGGGAATTTACGAAAAGATATCATGAAGGAGTGTCATGATACATTGTGGGCTGGTCACCCAGGCATGACACGTATACTTGCCCTCATCAATCGACACTATTGTTGGCCGCAAATGTCGGATGATGTCGAGCTATACGTAAAAGCTTGTCTCATTTGCCAGCAATACAAGATCGAGCAACAATAACTTGCGGGACTTCTGGAACCCTTGCCGATTCCTGAACAACTATGAGAAAGTGTCTTGATGGATTTCATAGTGGCCTTACCCAAGTCCGACGGATTTGGGAGCAACATGGTGGTAGTGAATCAATTCAGCAAGTATGCGACGTTCATTCCAACATCACCTGATTGCAAAGTTGATGAAGTAGCCCGCCTATTTTTCAAGAATGTAGTGAAGTTATGGGGAATTCTGAAAAGCATCATAAGTGACCGAGATTCCCGCTTCACCAAAAAATTTTGGCGCGAGTTATTCAAGCTGTTGGGGACAGAACTGAACTTCTCCACAAGTTTCTATCGCCAAACTAATGGCCAGATAAAGTGCGCTAATGTTCTTCTGGAGCAGTATTTACAGCGCTACAATAGTGCCCACCAACGAGACTGGGCGAAGTTGCTCGATGTTGCTCAATTCTCGTATAACCTCCACGGAGTGAAGCGATAGGGAAAAGCCCGTTCGAAATTACCACAGGGCAACAACCACTTACTTCGACTGCTATTGTCTCGCCTTACACAGGTAACAATCCCTCCGCTTACAGGGTCGCAAAAGAGTGGCAGGAAGAATCGGACATCACAAGGGCGTGTCTCAACAAGGCTGCCAAGCGGATGAAGAAATGGGCCGATGCTAAGCAACATCCGAACGAGTTTGCAGTTGGAGACAAAGTGATGGTAAAGCTATTGCCAAATCAGTTCAAGTCTCTCCGCCAAGTACACAAGGGCTTGGTCTAAAGATATGAAAGCCACTTTCCGATCATCAAACGAATAGGAAAGATAGCTTACCAAGTTCAATTGCCTCCAAGACTGAAGATCCACAATGTCTTCCATGCCAGCATGTTAAATCCATTCCATGAAGATGCGGAGGAGCCAAGTCGGGGAGAATCACATCGAGCACCAACCGCCACCATCACTGCGTTTGACAAGGAAGTAAAGCACATCCTAGCCGATCGGGTGACACGAAGACGAGGAGTTCCCAATTACTTGGAGTACTTGATCAAGTGGAAGGGTTTAGTCGATCAAGGAAACAGTTGGGAGCGTGAAGACCTGCTGTGGTAGTTTGCGGACCAACTCCGGCGCTACAAGGAAGCGGATGTGATGGGGACATCACAAGCTTAAGTGGTGGAGGATGTCACGGTCTGGAGCCTCACAGCACATTTTTGTAACATATTAGAGTCATTTGTAATGATTGTATAACTCGTAGAGTGAGTCATCATGGTAATTACCAACTACATGTGGAAAGCCGTAGTCTAGTGTCTTGATAAGGTGCTTCGAGTTGTGTACCAACTACCAAATGACGGGTATACATTTTCATTATCGTCAAGTGATGGGTCCTTACCCAAGCTCCAAAATTTAATTCAAAATAAGGGCTCATATTCAGCTATGATTTTTTTTATTGTTGTATTTTTTAATTTATAATTCAATAATAATAAGTATTTTAAAATTTGATGTTATTTTAGTAAAGAATTAAAAAAAATTAAAGTTTAATATATAGATATAAATATTTTTATTATCTTAAAATATATAAGAGATAAGAGTATTCACGGTGTCATAGGGTCAAGGTTTTAATGTCATGTCCCAAAACAGCCAAGTGTACCGGGGCATCTCACAGTGGTGAGAGATAGATTTGTATTCATATTACTTAGAAGAGAGATAGTGTGGAAAGCGTAGTTGGTGTATATGAGAAGGCTCTAAAATAGCTCGTATGAGAGATCGATGGGATCCTCGTTAGACTACAGATGTGTCAATTTGGTTAAATGTAAGAAACATGCCACTAGTCGAAGACTTGATGAAGAAATGAAGTCTAGGTACAAGTTCTTATTGAAATTCCCAGACACGCACTGAGAGGGGGGGTGAATGTAACTTTAATCCTTTTTCTTTTTCCCGTGATAATCTCTTCAAACTATACCAAATTCCGTGTTTGTATATCGAATAAAGAAAACAACAAAGATAACAACACACAGCAATTACGTGGTTCACCTTACAATGTGTAGAGCTACGTCCACGGCGTGACCAGCAAAAAGCTGATCACAGAATCTCCACTAGTAATTCTGAATAGCACACTGCTATCCAAGGTTCACCACCTTACAAGTTTTAGAGTTCACTACCCTTTGGGTTCACTACCCAATTTCAACAACAACGATAATCACCAATAACCTCACTGGTTATGGTTTTACAAAGATAATAATAAGAATAGATATATAGAAAACAGTACCAACCCACACAGATGTGTTTCTATACTATTCTCTGATCAGAGTACATCAACAGACTAATTTGTGATCTTCTGTTTGATGTCACAGTCAACAAGCTCGTCAAGATGGATTCTGTAAACGCCAAGAGCTACTCCTCTATCTCCTCTGATCTTCTCTTCCTCTCCAGTTCTCTCTTCTCCCTCACACATCACACAGCCGCCATAACCCTGGTTTCTTAATCCAAATACCCTACATCTTCCTTCATTAAACTCTGGCCCTTAGATTAGCCAACCATTGGATTAGCCAGCTCAAATAAGATATTAACCTAATTGTAGCAGCCAAGCCTCAGCCATTGATCTCTTTCTGTACTTTATCTCAGCCATTGGATCAATCTCATTTAAGTGAAATAGTCTTAGCCATTGGATCAAGCTCACCTAAGTCGACAAATCCCAGCCATTCATCTGGTGAACTCTGATCTGCATGAGCTGATGTCGGTATTTTGACCATAACTCCCTCTATAGTGCTCAAATTCACTTGAGGTCAAAATTAGAATTGTAGATATTGAAGTCCTCTATCTACTGGTAAAATATGGTGGATTTTGGAGCTAAAAAAGTCTCCACGTCCCCATGATTATATTTGCACTTCTCATGTGAGTAGATTGTCCATAACTTCTTCTACAGTGCTCGGATACACTTGTGGTCAAAAGAAAAGTTGTAGATATTGAAGCCCTCTATCTACTGGTAAATTTTGGTGCCATTTGGAGCTCAAAATAGCTGCACGGCTGGGTGTACTGTTTACCGTGCAGATGAATATGGCCCATAACTTTCTGTACAGAGCTCAAAACGACTCGAAGTCAAAAGCAAACTTGTAGAAATTGAAGTTATCTATCCATGGGTAAACTTTCGTGCAAATCAGAGCTCAAAAAGTCTGCACGGTCCTATGATTATATGTGCATAGCTAGAGAAACTGTCAGCCGTTCACATGTATATGGACCATAACTTTTTGTACAGACCTCAAAACGACTCGAGGTCAAAAGCAAACTTATAGATCTTGAAGTCTTCTATCCATGAGTAAAATTTGGTACCATTTGGAGTTCAAAATCTTTGGATTGCTTCATAATTATATGTGCACGGCTGGGTGAATTGTCAGCCGTGCAGATAAAATCTGCTTCTCTAAACCTCCTCTTTCATATGGTGCAATTTGGTCTTGAATGGATGTCTACCTCTATCTTCATTTAAGGTTGACAACAAGGATTGTGGCTGACACTCTGTGGTTGACAACAATGACAACACAATCAGCTATGCCAACTCTCAACAACTCACATTGGGAATAACACTTATCTTTCTAGCACGTTTAATTGGATTGATTATTTATGATTTGAGTAGAAATCATGGAATTTGGGTGAACCTAAAATTTAGGAAAAATTGAAATTGGAGGTTAATTGATCGAATTGATGGTCGCATTATGTTTAGAACGTAACTTCTAACATGTCTATGTGGATTGGTTGTAAAAGAACGAATTAAAATGATTGAGTTAAGGAATTAAAGTGTGAATGTGTAGTTGGCCAAAATTTTGAAGAAATTCCATATTTTAATTTGCCATAAATTGTGTTTAGGTTTCCTTAAGCCTTATGATGTTGTTTATGGTCGTAATTTGGTATTTAAAATCCAAAATCGGGTGAATTTTGAATGTGGACTGAATTGGTCACCGGAAATTGGTCAAACATTTTGGAAAAAGCTAAAATTGGGGAAGAACAGATGGGCTGGTCGTGGCCGATGGTCATGGCTAATAGGAAGATATTATGGCAGCATATACGGGCAACCATGGCTGGGTGGCACGGTTGGGATGTCGACAACTGCGATTGGAGTGGCGATTTTTTCCTATTTTTGACGTTTCATCTTTGTTTTACTCCGGGCGCGTTGGGGAACCTTATATGGATATTAGGAGTTGTTACCCTAGTACTTTATGAGCTATTTAATGAAGTTACGGTGTTCGCGTGTCCATCGTAGATGAGTTTAACTCCAAGTTTGGAGGAGGCTAGAATCCATGTTTTATGTTGTTGTTGGGGTTTCGATAGGGAATCTAATATGGGGAAAACATGATGTTCTTCATTATGAATTGTTTGAGATAATTTTGGGCTTAAGGGAGTCCATGAGGTGCTAGTTAGCACTATGAAAACCTAGGGAAACTATGTGAAGAAACCTTTGTGGTTTGTTTGATGCCATGGTTGGGCCATGAAGGCTAAAGTGCCAAGGGGCCCGCGAGGGTGGTTGTGAGAGCCTCATGGTTTGTTTGTTTGTTGTTATGGTTAGTAAAACAGTCTAAGCCACCCGTAGCCCGATATTGTTCTGCTTTGGGCCACTGCCTGCACGACTTTTGTTCTTGATAGTGCCAACTGGCACCCCAAAACGCATTGTGCTAGAGAGGTATCTACGCCCTCCTTATGAGGCATGCTTCGTTCTCCCCTCAGTCTGATGTGGGACTTGTGAAATCTACAGGCTCCATAGTTAGCTTATATATATGTACATATGTATATATACTATATAGGACCTTTGGGTCTGTTGTGACATGTAATGCTTGCTTGTATATATGTGTGTGATATGTAGGGCCACTGAATTTATATGATATGATTGATTGTGTGAGGTGGGATATTTGGTGGTTAACCCTGAGCTGAGTAGAGCTTTGTACAGATGTACTCTTGCGTTGGTGTGACAGGTGACTAAGGCCCCTATTAAGTGGGGCTACGGCTTAATGAGCTCTTAGTGAGCTGTTGTTGTACTGTTGGGATCCTACTAAGGATCACGGACAGGCTGTCCTTATGTGGATAGGTTGCGTCCTGAGTTGTGGATCCTGTTGAGGATCATCGACAAGCTATCCTAATGTGGACAACCTACGTATTATCACACTCCCCGAATTCGAAGAAACCAGGAACGTGACTTTCCTTTACCCACACCCGAAGGATCAAGGGTTGGTGACAAGCACCAATAGAGACTACACTGCAGGTGCTGTCTCAATCATGTAAATTATTACAAGTATACATCAAAGGTAATCATGTACTTTCCCATACATCATCACGCATATGATATGTCAAACATTCATACATACATTACATCACAAAAGTGTGCAAATACAACTATCCATGTGTTAACTTGCTAGAATTGGGTTAACAATTAACCACAGTGGAAACAGATTTCAAATTTTATATTCCAGCAAACTGTAGAGTCTAAGGACTTTGTAAGTCCCACATTGGCTGGGAGAAGAACGAAGCGTGCCTCTTTAGAGAGCGTGGAAACCTCTTCTGGCACGAGGCCTTTTGGGGTGCGTGTGGCACTGCCAAGAACAAAACTAGGGATTGGGTTTGAGCCCTGAACCGAACAATATCGTGCTATAAAGGACTTGGGCTGTTACAGATGGTATCAAAGGTGGGGATCGGGTCGGTGTGCCATAGTCCCATGGGGACATGGGCCTCCTAAGGGGGTTGGATTGTAGAGTCTGAGGACTTTGCAAGTCCTACATTGGCTGGGTAGGAGAACGAAGCGTTCCTCTTTAGAGGGCGTGAAGACCTCTCCTGGCATAAGGCCTTTCGGGGTGCGTGTGGCATTACCAAGAACAAAATTGGGGATTGGGTTTGGGCCCTGAACTGGACAATATCATGCTACAAGGGACTTGGGCTGTTACACAAACAAACATCAAGATCTAAACATGAATCAATTAATTTAATTTTGCGAAGATGGTAAAGATAAACCAACCTGAAGAACATTAAAGTTAGAACCCACTTCTTTTCCTTCCAAGAACAAACTTGTTATTAGCCTTTTATCGTCCTCACAGTCTCTTGGATTCAATCACCAATTAACCTTATTTGCTATTCACCTTCTCAAGGAGTACAAGGCTATGACACCTTTGGATCAAGGAACATGAACATCACCTCTACTAGGGTTGGCCGTCACCTACCTCTCTCTCTCTTGGCTATCAACGATTGCACACGTGCACAAACTTTAACCTAGGAAGGTATGCATTTATTTATAGACATAGGGTTACCCCTGTGCTATTACGCATACATCCCTTTAGTTAAATAATAATATACAATATTCATAATTATTTAAACTCTTTAAATAATATGACTATTGTGCATTAAAGCTAATTAAATAAATATCTAATATTATTTATTTATCAAATAAATAAATAATATAATTATTCATTTATCAAATAAATAAATAATATAATTATTCATTTAATCACATTAAATGGATAAAAATATTTATTATTATTTATTTAATCTAATTAAATAAATAACCATATAATATATGTTAACTCTTAAATATATATTAATACACATTAAATAATTAAGTCTTAAATACAGCCAAAGAATTATCTCATAATGATCCAGTACTTCATATAAGAATAAACGGTACTAGCTAGAGGGACTAAATGGACCTACTTAATCAAAGCTCTAATAAATAATATCTAATTAATTAATCTCTTTAATCAATTAAATTATTATTTATTAGTTTTAGTCCGGCCACGATCAGGGACTAAAACTGCACTCTAAGATTAAGCAGATATAATTATAAGAATCTATAACAAAAGATTTGTATATCGATATAACTTATTACCATGTGATATAATCCTTCACTATAATATTTATAATTAGAGACAAGTATCAATAGATTCCGCTCAACCTCTCTAATTGTATCTTTATCAATGTATTACCATTAATTCTCCAATGGGTGACGTATTAATAATCCAATCATGAATTAAGATTTATAATAAACTATATCCAATATAGTTATAAGCGCTTGATTCACCCAATAATCCCGAATTTCCAACCTCTCAAGGTGTTTATCAAAAACTGTAAAAGGAAGAGTCTTTGTAAAAGGATTAGCTAGGTTGTCCTCCGATTTCAGGTTCAATTGATATCTACTAACAATTCCCACCATATAACATATATGCAGTCTCGTACATAATATAGCAAACATCTGACTACCAACCTCCAAGGCATAAGGTGTTTTTCATATACTATCAATCTTTGTCTGTGTCTTAGGAGACATTTCCTTAGATAGTGTCATTCCATTTCTCATGGGTTGTTGATCCTTTTTGGAATTTCACATACAATACTTCTCAAGTATCTTATCTACGTACGAGGCTTGAGATAATGTGAGCATCTTGTTCTTCCTATCATGATATATATGGATTCCAAGAACATAGCTTGCTTCTCCTAAGTCTTCCATTTGGAATCGTTTTATTAACCATTACTTGACCGATTCCAATAATACTATATCATTCCCAATAATAAGAATATCATCAATATAAAGGATTATGAAGACCACCTTTCCATCCTTTATCTTACTATAGACGCATGGCTCGTGTATGCTCTACTTGAAATTAAATGATTTGATCATCTCGTCAAATCTAATGTTCCAAGACCTAGAGGCTTGCTTGAGTCCATAAATGGATCTTTGCAATTTGCATACTTTATGTTATTGCCTTTTAGAAATGAATCCTTCAAGATGTATCATATAGATACTCTCCTCCGAATGACCATTCAAGAATGTCGTTTTCATATCCATTTGCCAAATCTCATAATTGAGATACGTGGCTTTAGACTGGATGATGTGAATGGATTTAAGCATAGCCACTGGAGTGAAAGTTTCTTTATAATCAATACCTTCTTTCTGGGTGTAGCCCTTGGCTACTAGTCTACCTTATTTTCCTTTCATAAATCCATTTGCATCCAATTGGTTTAACCCCTTTGGGCAATTCCACAAGTTCCCATACTTGGTTTGAATACATTAAATTCATTTCAGCATCCATTGCTTGTTGCCATGCTTTGGAATATACATCATTCATTACACCATTTAGGGTGAAGAGATTATCTTTATGATCATCAAAGATAGCTACCAAAGCATCTCTAACTCCCATGTAATAGTCTGGTTATCTAACAACCCTCCCACTGTGACACAAAGTAATTAGATGTCAATCCAATGGTGTGGTCTCATGTTTTATCAATGGTTAATCAATAATGATTTCATCATGTTGATCTTGAGTTGGGCCACTAATCTCATTAGCTGGTATCTCATCCAACTTTATTCGATGCTCTAATTTGTGATTTTTAATATGGTCATCTTCAATATATTTAACATTTGTCAATACAAACATTTTGTTATTTTTCTGACTATAAAATAAATCACCTTTTGTTTCTTTTGGATATCATACAAAAATGCACAACTTAGTGCATGTATCCAACTTATCCACCTTAGCTTTTTTGACATGGGCCCTACACCCCCAAATTTGGATTTGCCTTAAACTTGGTTTATGGCCTGTCCATAATTCGAATGGTGTCTTAGGTACGGATTTAGAAGGAACTCTATTTATCAAATAAATAGACATTTGTAGTGCATACCCCCAAAACAATTTGTCCAATGATGAACTACTTAACATTGATCTCATCATGTCAAGCATTGTCTTATTCCTTCTCTCTACAAAGCCATTTTGCTGTAGTGTGCCAGGTGCAAAGAGTTGAGACAATATCTCATTATCAGTTAGATATGACCTGGACTTATTATCCAGGTACTCTCTACCTCAATCCAATCGAAGCATCTTGATAGGTTTACCTAATTGCTTTTCCGTCTCAGTCCGAAATTCTTTGAACTTTTCAAAAGTCTCTGACTTACGGTATATTAAGTAAGCATATCCATATCTAGAGAAATCATCAATGAAAGTGACGAAATACTCATAACCTCCCCTTGATTGTACATTAAATAGTCCACAAACATCTGTATGTACTAGCTCTAGGAGATCATTAACATGATGTCCTTTCGAAGGAAAAGACCTCTTGATTATTTTACCCTCCAAACATGATTCACCAGTGGGTAAAAGAGTAACCTCTAAACCATTCAAAAGTCTATCCTTCACTAACCTTTGAATCCTAGTTTGGTTAATATGACCAAGTCTCATATGCCATAAATATGTTTCATTTCTATCTAACTTGACTCGTTTTTGGAATTGGTTCATTATCAATTATTTCAATGTACAGTAATGTATAAATGCTAGGAGTAATTTTGTAAAGAATTTTTTTTATGTTAGAACATATCAAAATATTATTCTTATAAACTGAAACATTTTCAACAAAATTAACAGAATAATCATGTTCAACCAAAGAAGAAATTGAAATCAAATTCTTGTTCAACTCAGGTACATAAAAACAATCTTTTAACAAAATAAATTTATTTCTAAAATATAATTTTAGCACTCCCACTGCCATTGCTTAAATTGAATCCACAGTGCTAGCTCTAAAAGTGAATTCCCCTTCCTTAAGCTGCCTTTGGACCTGAAGTCCCTGCAAAGTAGTACAAACATTGTTAGTGGCACCAGAATCTATAATCCAAAGATTATTTGATTTTTTTACTAAACCAGTTTCAAAGACAAGTACAATACCTTCCTTTGGCTTCACTATTTGGAGGTACTCTTTACTGTTATTCTTCCAATGCACTTCTTTGCCGCAGTGGAGACACTTTCCAGCTTTAGGGGGTTTCTCTTTCTTGTTCACCTTCTTCTTAGCTTTTAAAGATGTCTTCTTCTTGTCACTTAGCTTCTTCTTCTTCTTAAGAGAAAAACCAGCAACAATCATGTTCACCTCACCTTTATTATACTTAATCATTCTCTCATAGGTTTACAATTCAATCATAAGAGCAGTGAGGTTTAGATCCATTTTATTCAAGACATAATTTGTCTTAAAAGAAATGAATCTATCAGGGAGAGTCTCTAATATCATATTAACCTAAGTTTGTTGATCTATACTAGCTATGGATCTCGGCCTCATTAAAATGAGTCGTGATCTTTAAGAGATGATCCCTAATAGGAGTTTCCACTTTCATGCGACTATTCATAATAGCTCTCATGGCCTCAAACCATGCATGAATTGAGATCTCCCCAAACATGGCATGTAAAGAATCCATGATAGCTGACAAACGGATATTTCATGAGCAAAACCCAAGTGGGGGTTAAGCTACTGTCGTTTAAATTCCTTCTCAAAATATTAATTCCCTTAACTAATGCTAAATAGAATAGCGACAAGAAAGGGGTCGATCCCACAGAGATTACCAAGTTATTTAGCTTTAACTCAAATCACCAAATTAATCTTGCTTAAAACAATGTCTTCGAAAACAAAATTGTGTTTTAAAATTACTTTACTGAAAACAGAATTGCAATTGAAATAACTAAAAATGTTGGATTTAGAATCAAGGATTAAGGCATCTAGGGTCACAATTTCACCTCCCTATGTTATCTCTACTGGTTCATGGTATTAGGGTTGTCTGATTGAAAATATGTTAAACATAAGCCAAGGACAACAAATGGTCATTGAGGTCCCTTTAAGAGTTGTATGCCAGAATGGTCATCTAAACACACAAACATGCAAAGCCAATAAATCATACTTGCAAAAGGATAATGATCACACCAATTACAAATAAGTTATGAATCTCAATCCACCCCAGACTAGGGCTAAGAATACCAAGGTGTACATCCAAAGATAGAAATTAAGAACAGATTCATAAAACATGCAAAACTCAATCATTCAAACCCAATATTCATAAACATAGCAAAGCAACAAGGGGGCTACATTGCTCCCCTAGATTATAAGAACTACTCACGCATGATTACAAGCAAAACCATAGCAATAAAGCTAAACATCTTCTTCTAATCCACGCGCGCAACAAGGCTTCAAATCCAGGCTCCAAAATCCGTGATGGGTGACTGCGACGGCTGCGACGGCTACTCTCCTAGGTCAAGGAGCAGCCTCCAAGTCGTGAAGCCTCTCTCTCCCTTTAAAAACGTGTAGGGGGGTCTAGGTATTATAACATGGGGCATGGAGCCTCTATTTATAGAGGTTGGATGGGCCTTGAGGTGTGTACCCTAGCCCATCTATCAAAACGACGTAGTTTTGATAAGTGACACTCATACTTTAAAATCTCTATCTTCCATCCACAATTTGGACATGGGCCTTCAGGAACAAATGATCAGCATGGAAAATCGATAGGATCGGTCCAAAAATATCTCTGCACTTCAGTTTGCACGTGATATGTTGAATTCACGTATAGCTCCAAATCAGCTCAAACTTCTTCTCAAGCTTCCTTGCATCCTGTAAAGGCCTGAGAAGCAAAAATATGCTTGCACGTGAAATGGGTGAATTCACGTGCAGCTCCAAATGCTCTGAAATTTCTGTGGTAGGTAGAGGACATCATTCTAAGCAACGTTTGTTCTTGCACGCCAATTGTTTGAGGCCATCTACTATATCAAAAGTGAGCTCCAAAATCTACTAAAACAGCTTAAAAACGCATGTATTTGCAAATAGCATCTTCCTAGGGGTTAGAGCAAATATATATGATATCTGAAGCAATAAGGCTCTAATCATACTCTTAAACATCCTAAATAAACACTAGAATAACGGCATAAAATGCACATTATCAATAGCTTTGGCATTTCGCATCCCTTGATGTTGTTGTTACAACGCATTGGATATGGATGCCAACATGTAACAATGTGTCATATTATCGGATGCAATCCACCTATTATAAGTATCCTTTTCAGTCTTCAAAGCATTAACCGGAGGTTTAGGTGGACAAGGCTTTGATAACACAAACTTATTCTTTTCAGCAGTTAACACAATATTATTATTATGTTTCCAATCATTGAGATTTTCACTGGTCAATTTGTTTTAGCTCAATAAAATGGCTAACATGTGAAGGTAATTTGTTTTGCCCACACCCGAAAGGTCAAGGGGTTAGTGACTAGCATCAATAGTGATTACACTGCGGGTCCTATCTCAATTATACAACCCTGTACAGCCATACATCAAGGGTAATCCTGTAGTTTCTCACACATCAACATGCATACAATATGTCAAACAGTCATACAGACATCACATCACAAATATTATGCAAATATAACTATCCACGGACCCATATCTGAGATACAATACACAATACAATATAATACGAACTCATACATCAAAGTAGTAGGCACGTCCTCCTAGAAGAAAGTCCTCCACTAGTCCTAAGTCACACCTGAAAAGGGTAAATAACAAAGTAAGGGTGAGCTACAAGCTCAGTAGGTGACCCTAAAACTCCACATCATGCAAACATACAAGTCTATATTATATGCTCAGTGTACTCGTGCACCGTGTAGTGTGCACAATCATCAGAACTCAGCCTGCAAACAAACATCGGGATAACTTGTCCATGATCCTCAATAGGATCCTAGCTTAGGGCACTCAACCCTAGCTCCATGAGTTCAACGGCTCCACTCAGGCCACAACCTATCATCATGAGCTCAACAGCTCAACCCAGGCCCTAGCCTGTCACCATGAGCTCAACAGCTCAACCCAGGCATTAGCCTATCAAGTCAGCCACATAACACAACATGTGTATCACGGTGAGAACACAAACAAGTCATAGAGCCCAAGGCCCAAATCCTCAAACCAACATACTAACACTAGTTTGACCCTTAGTTCATAACACTCCCTTTATAACTGAGGCTAGTTTTCAATAATATATCCTCATGTCTTGACCAAGGAAGATGATGTTCATGGAAATTGTTTGTATGCAATAAAAAGTCCCGGCATTGGGTCCCATATCATAACTAAGAGAACCTGATTTTTGGGAATTGTTCTGAGAGGTCTAACTCCACTTTCCACAAAGTTACCACTACGAAAAACTGGATATTTTCGGGATTTTACACTAAATTTTGTTTTTCACATTTTAAAGGAGTGAGAATTTGATTTTCTAATATTTTTCTTTGAATCCGAAAGGGGAGGTATTTCGTTATCTACATTGTAACTTCAATATAATACTTAAATGTGGAGAGGCATAATGGTTTACAATGTAAATGGTCCTATTGCGCTATGAAACTGCTAACCCGAAGCTGCAAAACTGCTAGTTCCGGAGACTCGAAACTCAAACTTCAAGACTCGAAGATCTGCCTCGAAGGTCAACCTCGAAGATCTTCCTTGAAGGTTCGACCTTCGACCTGCCGACACTTCAACCCTCCGAACCTTCATTGCAACCCTTCGAACCTTCAGCCCTTCTACTTCGCTCAGGATACTGTTCATCATCGTTTTTGCCTGTTCTTCGTCTGGAATCAACCCAGTGACCCTTAGACGTCTACAAACTCTTCATCTTCATCTTTTTGGGTTCTTCTTCATTGTTTTCATCTTGCATGCAACCTTAATACTTTTAATAGATAACAATTATTCATTAAAAATTTTCTCCGACTTAAATGCTTAAGTAATTCAATTATAGATAATATGTTGAGATTTGATATGCATGCACTATTCACAGGAAGCAATATTGAAGATGAAGCCCGCGACATGTCTTGCCTTGATGAACAAGTCTCCTGCTTCATCTAGAAGTCTTTCCATTTATTTAATTTGCATTAGTATTTCCTTTTATTTACTTTCCTTTATTTTATTTGTATTGTGATTATTTTAGTATTTTACCTTAGTTTCCTAATTGTAATAGGTTTGCAATTCCTAGTAACTAGTTTGCCTATAAATAGGCATTGTCTATGACAATTCATGTGTTCAGATTATTTAGATTATTGGCTATTGGCAATTATAAACTCTCATATTAGAGGTTTATACTTATTTTCGACTTTTTCAGTTAATTACTTGAATTGCTTGGGCTAGAGTTTGGGTATTCGGTTATCCTTCTCTAGATTGTTGTTGGATCCTAATCAAAGTCCTCAACAATTTGGTGCTTGCATTGAGAGATCCTAATCAAGATTTCTCATTGAGTTATCAATTTCATTGAGAGATCCTAATTAAGATTTCTCGATTTTATCACGCGTTCTTCATCAGCAATGACGGAGGAGGCGACAAGGACGAACAGGCAGCGGTTTGAAGCCCTAGAGAATTCCATGACACAGCTTTCAACAACTTTGGCAATGATGGTTCGATTCCAAGACAAAATTAATTAGAAAATTAATCGATTATCCGCATACAAGGGAAAAGATCCTATAGGATGCAGACGAACTCAAGGAGATGATCGTAGATCACGACAAACTTCACAGGAGGTGAAAAATATTTCAAGCGTTGAAGATGAACTATGTTTTCAGAGCTCACAAGGATCACAACATGAGGCTGAGTTCTCATCTGGTGACTCATCTAAAGGAATTGGTGACCCAATTCTAACTTTAGAGTTCTTGATTCCTCTGACTTCCTCTACCGTGATGAATGATGCCCAAATCAAAGTCAACAAGATCGTCACCATTGAAGAGACTCTCAATAACATGATCTTTGTCCTCAACGATGCCCAGTTAGGCGGTACCTTTGACGTAAGGTGCACCCAATTCCTAATCATTCCCAACAACGTAGCCTTTATAATTGGACCGATCGACGCTCAACCTTCCCAGGCCACGACTTTTTGCCATCACTCTTTACCATCCATATTTGCAAAAGTATTTCACAAGCTAGAGATGTGAGCAGAATTCATGATAGATTCAAGATCTGTTTCATTTATGTTTTTGCAGCAGTTTAATTTTGTGACAGTGAGACAGGAGGTTCACATAAAGACGGAGGTCAGGGAATTTGTAAAGGATTATGGGTATCTAGGATTAATGGGACGTTGTACTTTAGATGTAGAACAATTTCCCAAAATTTTCCTTGAGGACAATAGAAGTTTCGAAGGGCGGGGGATTGTTGAGATTTGATATGTATGCACTATTCACGGGAAGCAATATTGAAGATGAAGCCCGCGACGTGTCTTGCCTTGATGAACAAGTCTCCTACTTCGTCTAGAAGTATTTCCATTTATTTACTTTCCTTTATTTAATTTGCATTAGTATTTCCTTTTATTTACTTTCCTTTATTTTATTTGTATCATGATTATTTTAGTATTTTACCTTAATTTCCTAATTGTAATAGGTTTGCAATTCCTAGTTACTAGTTTGCCTATAAATAGGCATTGTCTATGACAATTCATGTATTTAGATTATTCAGATTATTGACTATTGGCAATTATAAACTCTCATATTAGAGGTTTATACTTATTTTCGGCTTTTTTAGTTAATTACTTGAATTGCTTGGGCTAGAGTTTTGGTATTCGGTTATCCTTCTCTAGATTGTTATTGGATCCTAATTAAGATCCTTAACATAATAGTTATCTAATTATAGAATTATTTTTTGACTAATATAAATAATTATAGAAAGATCAATCTTTTAAAATTAATTACGTTATTTTTTTAATTTCTAAAAATTATTCCATCAATAATATATAGAATAAAAAATAATAAACAAAATATGCACGGCCTACTCCGATTTGTTTATTCACCGAACTCATGGATGCCAAAATTAAAATAGAGCCGCCGCCCCTGCCTTTTTTTTTCTTCTCGCCATCTTTTGTTACATGAGAAGAGCATCTTTTTTTAAAAAAAAACTTTTTCCATGATTCCTCCCGCTGGCATGAACCACATCAACACGTCCGAATTTGATGTCAGGAAAAAAAAATCCGGTTGCTTCGTGTGGCATTTAAAACAAGGTGGGCCAAACCCATTTTTGTTTTCTTACGTTAACCTACAGCTAGCCGAACCGTCGTAAGCTGATGCCCAAAAAACCTCCGTTTTTTTTTTCAGAAACATGCAATCGAACTTGGTTTAGAATTATGCAAAGCGACGAAGTACTGTAAATTCTTCAAGTATCTTGTAACATAGAATATTACATAAAGTAATTTTATTTATTTATTAAATAATATAATATAATATAATTATTCATTTAATTATATTAAATAAATAAAAATATTTATTATTATTTATTTAATTTAATTAAATAAATAATTATGTAATATATATTTAATACTTAAATATATATTAACACACGTTAAATAATTAACACTTAAATACGGTCAAAGAATTATCTCATAACGATCCAATACTTTATACAAGAATAAATGGTACTAGCTAGAGGGACTAAATTGACCTACTTAATCAAAGCTCCAATAAATAATATTTAATTAATTAATCTCATTAATCAATTAAATTATTATTTATTAGTTTTAGTCCTGAATCACGATTACGGATTAAAATTGCACTCTAAGATTAAACAGATATAATTATAATAATCCATAACAAAGAATTCGTCCATCGTTATAATTGATTGCCTTGTGATATGATCTTTCACTATGATATTCATAATTAAAAATAGGTATCAATAGATTCCGCTCAACCTCTCTAATTGTATCTTTATCAATGTGTTAGCATTAATTCTCCAATAGGTGACCTATTCATAATCCAATTATGAATTAGGATCTATATTAAACTATATCTAATATAGTTACAAGCGATTGATTCATCCAAGAATTCTGAATTAAACAACATGGGAATATCATTACTCTTCATATACCAAAGTAGTGGATTCCACGCACCTGATGTGACACTCCCACTATCTATAATATTATATCTCCAAGATATCAAAGTGTTTGAAGCACTAAGTCTCTCACTCATTGATAAGTCAAAAGACATAAATTATATACATGAGTTAATCAAACGGTCTAGATTAATATCAATCCATAAATAAACTATCCAGCGATAGGATAAAATTCTTCATACAATGCAATGAAGATTAATTGACGAATTTATTCTATCACGGTCTTGCTCAATATTTATAAATACTTACCGGTCTTATTATTTGTAAACTCTTTACAGGATCCTGAATTAGATCACTCCCCTTTATGAAAATGAGCAGCACCATAATCTTATCGAATACTTAGCATCTGGCTAAATTTAAACGATTGTGAACCGATTTTATACTTAGTCTAATTAGTGGATTATTGTATGTGTGCCTATATCCGGTAATAGACTTTATTAAATGTGAAGTTATGATGTATAGCCACACAGAAAGTGAAATATGGAATCTAATAAATATATTAACAAAATATATTTGAATTAATCGGAAAAGGTCTTTACATTATTAGGATTACATATTGCTTACATAGTATATCCTAACACCACGGACCCATGTTCGAGAATATAACATATAATCAATAAGATCCGATGCTTGTATCATACGTAAAGTTGTGGGCTGTCCTCTGGAAGAAAGTCATCTTACTAGTCTTGGGTCCCACCTAAAAGAGTAAATAACAAAATAGGAATGAGCTACAAGCTAGTAGATGACCCCATTGATGGTCCCTTGGAGCCTGGGGGGGGGATGGGCGTTCTTATCCAAACTCTTTTAATATCATATGACACAAACATCCAGATTAAGTGATATAATCAACTGCGGAAGATAACCAGATAGGGGAAAGTATTTGGTTTTATTATCAAAAGATAAATACAACAAAATAGAAATAAAACTCTTTATACTCTGTTACGAAGGATTCAGCTACAGCCTATATTAACTCTTGAACTCTTGTGTACACGGGATTGAGTTCGAGGCTCGCTCACTGACCCCTACGCAAATGTACAAGTATGAATATTTATGAAACCATTCCTAAGAGACACCCTTGGAGACTTGTGGTTCGGAATGCGTTAAACACCTTAACTATTCCTCGACAATCTCTACGCATTGGCTTTTCGGTTTGTGGAGCTCAAGATCTTGGGCTTGAGTATAAGTGCCTTTGTGAGTTCCCAAGTATAATTAAAGTTGTGTCCCCATATCAGGATTGATCCACGTGTAGATTCTGGAGGTTCTCCAACGAGTTTGTCTTATATTGGGACACCACGGCGATAACTTTAAATGTGGTAAGTTGAAGTAGCATTTTCTTGGTCGGTGTAATTTTCCTTACTCGTTTTGCTAATGAAACTCGAGCACCCACTCCGTGTCGGTGGTTGTTTACTCCGTATCTATTTGGTAATGAAATCCTTAGTCCGTGTCGTGACTTCCTTACTCGGTGTGAATGAGAAGGTGGATGCTTATTCCGATATCAGCGCTTCCTTACTCCATGTAAGTTCCTTACTCCGTATGTAAGTTCCTTACTCCGTGCGAAGTTTAAAGGATCGGATGGCTTACTCCCGTATTAGCGCATCCTTACTCCGCATCTAGTTTCCTTATGGGTGCAAATAAAGACTTGGGTCCTTATTTCTTAATACCTCTTATAGTATGTATGAAGACTTCGGATGACGTACTGTGTCTTATTGCTTTTAGTTCACTTGAGGGGGAAGACTTAACTTTTAACTCCGTGTCGCTCTTTAACCGTGCGACCTTGCAGACTAAGACTCTTACTCCGCATCAGTTTGACTTAGTCCGTTTGAGGCGTGAGAGCGGATTTCGTAATCCGTAGCTTTTAAGTTCTTAGTCCGCACGAATGTTCCTTATTAAGTATGTATTGGTGACTTGGTTATTTATCAAAGTGTTTGACGACACCCACTGTTGTCGGATAAAGGATTATGTATCCTGTCCTAGCTTTGCTCTCACGAATGTATCTGCGGATTAATAATATATCTTCCCTGCGACGATCAAAAGGAAGCACAAAGATCTTGATCAAATTACATAGGGTTTTATCGGCATATCCAAATTCGGGAGCGATCTGACACACCCATAACTCCACATCACCTTACTATACAAAATAGATAAATTAATACTACATGCCTAGTTACTCGTGCCTTTGTGTAGTGTACACAATCATCGGGACTAAGACTCCCGAAAAACAATAGAGCCAATCTATTCACAATAGGAGTCGGCTTGTCCACGATCCGCATGAGGATGCTTAGCTCGGGGTACTCAGCCTAGCACTATAAGTCTCGTCTTAGGTCAAAGACGACACTTTTAAAAGTGTCGTCCATCGACCCAGTTGTCAAAGGAATTGAGGAAATAATGACACTTCTAAAAGTGTCGTTAAAAATGCATTTAACGACACTTAAAAAGTGTCATCTTTTTAATTTGAAAAAAAATTAATTTTTTAAATTTTTAATATATATATATATATATATATATATACACACACACACACACAAATCAAAATACTTTTTTCATACGAATGAGAAAATAAATTTATGTACATATACAATTAAGTTATATATATAATCACATAAAAAAATCAATAATATACGATTAATTATTCAATTACAAATCCTATATTATCCAAAATACAATGAGATTAGCCCACACTTGTATAATACTTTTTATAAACTCAAATACAAAACACAAATACTTTTATTAGCCTTCTCTTATAGCAAACTTGCTAATCCCATTAAAAAAAGTCAAAAGAGTTCTCCCAAAGAGTTATGGCAACTCTTTATTCTCCCAAGGAGTTCGGTTGCCGGACTCGATCCTCTCAATCTCCCCATGCAAAAGAGTTCTTTACTACATGTTTTCCTATTCGATTGCCCCGGCATGGGAGAAATCATGTAAACCATGTATCAATTTAAGATTAATGACATTACAGAAAATAAGATAAAATCCAATGTATGTCCATCAATTAACTGTTTTGGTAATAATATTTAAAGTAATTGACATAGTAAATGTAATATTATTCATCTCATGTACCTTAGTTTGCGTGTCAAAGAAAGATAATAAACGTCTTATTTACCTTCTTCTCATTGGACTTGAGGGTTTATGTTTCAGCGAGGGACGGTGGAATGGGAGTCTTTAAACCGTGATGACACATTGTCTACTTTTCTTTTTTTCTTTTTTTTCCAAGTCTTGGGTCAAAATATATGGGCTTCATATAAAGGGATCGTATTAATCTAGAGAGCAAAAAAAGAGATCCCTTGCGATGCTCTTCCTACAAAGTCATTTTTTAGTTAAGTTATTAACCCAAAAATTAAATTTATATTTTAAAAAATAAAAATAAAAAACAGCTAAAAACATGCCATATTATTCGGTTTTGGATCGTAGCCGTCAAGGTACGAGGTGGAGTGTGATTATTTTTATGCGTCATACAATCCGAGGATTTATAAATCACAAACATCACTTTAAAACTAAAAACAAGATAAATAGTTTTGGTAAAGTTTTCAAAAGAAAGTCTCTCATACTAGGGTTAGCCCCCCCCCCCCCCCCCCCCCAAAAAAAAAAAAAAGAAAAAGAAAAAAAAAGAAGATAATCTACACGTATATTGGGAAAATACCTAATCAACGGAATGAATGTTACGAGTGTCGCTTGTGTATAGGACAACATCCTTTTTAAAACAAGAAATAAGAAAATACATAGTCCTTTACTCTTCCATCCAAATACCTCCAAAAAATTATCCGGACAACACTCTCGACCATGAGCACAATGGTTCATATACTGCATCGCCTTTGATCTAGACAAAAATAAAAACACCATAATTAAGTACTAATAAATTAAATAAATAGCTAGCTAGTTTGTTAAAAGCATACAAAGCTAAGGATTACATTGCGAGATTTAAAATTAATGCAAAAAATATCTTTATTAGCACTTATCCATAAGACACTAATATATTTTCATGAAACAAATTATGAATCCCAAACTTCAGCTCACAACCCTAATAAAATAAGGTATGGTTGATGCGAAAGATCCATTTAAGGCTTGGAGATCCAAGCGAGGCGTTGGAGACAAATTGCAAACCACAAAACGGGCCATGTAGGTAGTCATGGCACGGGCAGCTGAGCAGGAGCTTGGGACCTAGCACAACACCCGAACTTCGGGAGAGCGGCAGCGGAGCAAAACGGAGAGGAGGAAGGGGCGGATGTCTCGGAATGACCGGCTTGGGCAAGGAGATAGCCGCGGAGAACGAGGGCCAGGGTCCCAGAGGGGAACAACTAGGGAAGTTAGGTGGGAAGAACGACAAAAGAACCCTTAGGAGGACACCTACCGGCGGCCGCCGTGGGAGGCTCACTTGAGGCGGAGCCCCCAAAAGCCAAAGGAACCCCGAGAAGAAGCCCTGCCTGGGGCCCCCGGGAGGAGGAACAACCAGGCCAGGCTGCATGAGGGTGTGGGGAAGGATAGGGTGGCCAATAACAGTGGTGATGGTGGTGGATTGGGGAAGAGAGATAGCCACACCCAACGGGAGGGACCGGGGGGACGGCGGGAAACACGAGAGCAATTTGGTGATAGATTGGGAAACGGGGGAGCCCCCAACTAAGGAAGGAACAGTTCGGACGGGAGAAGAGCGGAGCCCAAAGGGACCTCAACATAGCGGCCTTAGAGGACTTCCCGGACCAAGCATACCCAGCCCCACCAAGAAACCTCGAGAGGAAGTAGTAAAGAGGAACACCAGCTGACGACAATGAGAGGGTTAGAAGGGTGACCTACAGACCCAACCCTACTAGGTGGCTCAAAGTAGTATGATCATTCATAGATAAGAAATAATATTAGACTAAGCAGAGCCGAAGCCACAAACGTATCAACCAATGTAGGAATCAGGAAGAGAGGGGGAGGAAACAATAGTACTCACATCCAATGCATTAAACAAGTAAGAGAAGCCATGGAAGGACATAAAGAGGAGTAGAACTAGAAACCACATTAGAGCATGCATAGAACAAGTAGGAACGTCAACATTACCTACGATAAAGAAACCTGGCGTGAGCAAAGAGACAAGAGGAGGATCGTTGGCTACCAAAAGCGTGTTTCGAGCTAGCATGTGCGAGGGGACAACCTGTTAAAGAGAGCTTCGCCGGAAATTGGCCATGGTTCTTCTCTCCGTCGGGATGCCCGCGAAGTAGGAGGGGATTCACCCGTGGTGCACAACCCGAGAAGAACCATGAGAAGGCAAGATCGGGGTGCAAGGAGAATAACCTTACCTTGGCCGGTCACAATATCGCGGGGAAGGGGTTCGTCCATCGGGGCGGCGCAGAGAAGCTAGACCAGAAGACACCACACCCGTCGCGGGAACATAAAGCCGGGCGAGCAGAGGCTGGAGTGGATCCGGTCCACTATAACAAGCGACGACAGGAGGATCCATCCACCGTGTGGAACAACGACGCACGCACGAAGGAGTCGATCTCCGTGGGATGAAGGACGACTCTATGCAAGCGGCGTTCGAGGTGAAACGGCACAGCGGCACGATGAGGACCCGCCGCCAAAGATGGTGAGAGCACGTCCCACAGCGCAGCAAGCACATTGCGGCCGAATCGCAGAGATGGTCTTAGGAGATGTGGTCCCGGATGATGGCCTCCAACCCATCCAAAGTAGGGTTTAGGGGCGGCGACCAAACACCGAGCCCGTGAGAGAATACCCCCATTGACCCGATGAAGAATCAACCGGAAAGAGGTGCGGAAGCGGATCCGTGGGATCGAGGTTCACACAATAGCCTAAAAAATGCATGAGTCGCCCGAAAATCACAGTGTGCAATGAAATTATTTTGCCATAGAAAACGCGCAATTTAGGGTTACGGCACCCACAAAACAAAAAAATGAAGCAACATATTTGACGACACTAACATGAAGATGTCATTATTAAAAATAACATGTGACACCTTGTGAAAAGTGTCGTTAATAATCTTATATTTGACGACACTCTTTAAAAGCGTTGTCTTAATATGTTTTTCGACGACACTTCTGAAAAGTGTCGTTAAAAGCCTAAAAAAAGTGTCGTCGAATGTTGTTTCTCTTGTAGTCTTGTCTCACAACAGCCTTATGTTTATCTTACCCATCTAGGTACAATACTAGCTCACCAAGAGCTTATCCAGAGCCTCGACTTTTTACACCCAACAAGGGTTACACCCACTCAAGGATACCTCAATCAAGGGGCTCACGGCCCCTGATTAACACAAGCTAAATATATGAGTTAAGCCTTGAATACCAGCAAAAAAGCCACCCTCCAAGCCTGTGAAAATTATGAGGAGCTGGTTCCGAATCGTGTTCAAATCATTTATCGTGATATGCTAAGCAAAATAGCTCTATACTCGATGCTCGATGCTCGACTCTACTAGGCTTGGGAAACACACAAACCCTCTACTTGATACACCTTGCTTGAGAGTCCTTACTCGAGGCTCATCTCAATCTTGTTCGACATTCCCTGCTCAAAGCACTCCTCAAACTGTTTGATGCCAGATCGGTGGCCCCACGAATCTATCCCAAGTTTTGGCCTTGTGGTAGGTGATTTGTGCCTTTTTGAATATATATATACATACATATATAAATCCATATAGGTGTGATCTCTTATATGGATGTTGGCCTTCAATGACATGTTTCGTTTGGTTCGACGTTGAGTGCGGGGTAAGGGAACTCTCGGGGTTCGTTGAGGGGCGTGTATTAGAGGCCGTTGGGATGTCTGTGGTTCTTTAGGCTTCGTTCCGTTTGTAGGATCACGTGGGAACCTTGGGGTTTCCGGGGGCGGGGGGGGAATATACTTGATATAATGATTATTGATCCCGAGATGCATGCTATATGTTTGATTGTATGCTGTGTGGCTGAGATGTATGCCCATGTGTTTGATTGTGTGTGTGTGGTTGAGATGTATGCTATGTGTTTGATTGTATGCAGTGGCTGAGATGTATGTTATGTGTTTGATTGTATGCTTGTGTGGGCGGAGCCGGTTATGGAGCCCAAGTGGGCCGTGGAAGCCCGTGGCCGGTTATGGAGCTTGGTGGTCGTAAGCCCGTGGTGGTTATGGAGCTGGGTGGGCAGTGGAAGCCCATGGTGGTTATGGAGCTTACGTGGGCGTGGCAATGGTTATACCTGTTGATGTGGCTTGTTTGTGTATAAATGTTGATTATAGCATGTCTGTATAGTATTGCCACGACACCGCACTCGTGCACGTCAACATGTAGATGTTTGGAGGCATGGGATGGGTTGGAGAGACATGATCCCTACTAAGTGTGGTTGCTCACCCCTCCCGTTGTGTTTTGTTTACTTTTCAAGAACCTACGGGCGTTGGGTGGGACACCAAGGTGGAAGAAGCGGTTACCTTTATTGCTTTGTTTAATATTATTTTATGGTTATTTTTATGGGACCTTTGTAACCCCTGGGAGATATTGTAAGGGAAATTTAATTGTAATAAAGGCATGTTTGGTTTGTAAACACCTATTATCTAGTTTGTAATTGATTATTATGTTTTAATTTGAATAAAGATACATGGTTTGATCTTTTAATATCTATAGTGGGAGTTTGAGCCATGTGTAAAGATATTTTATCCCAACCCCTTGCCCACCGGGTAGGTAGGAGAAGTCATGTCGGTTTCCTCGAGTTAAAAATTCGGGCGTGACAATATGGTATCGAGAGCATGGTCTAATTGGCCTGAGGGTAGTGCGGTGCTGGTTATCTTGAGTCCTTTGGAGGAGCCTGGAGGGGACATGCCGATCAACATAGTCCTCTTTGAGCCTCTAAGGTGCACTTGTGGTAGTCCGGTCCTGTTATAGGATTTGCATGCATTGGCATTAGGGCACTAGTTGCATTTGTTGTTATGTGTGAGTGTGGATAAGCTTTAAAAATTAATCGTAATAAAAGGAAAAATGTGAATAACGTGATAAAGTGTGAATTGTACAACTTTGATTTTTCTTGGAATACCTTGAGCATGATTACAAGGAAAAGTCCTTGTGTATTTGAGCTATGTGCAATGTGGATTGATGCAATGTGTGCAATGGGTGTAATGCCATGTGATAGTAGAATTGATAAATGGGGTAGAGGAAGTAAGACTCGATAATTCGAATTTGTTTTTACGTTTGTGTTCCTTACTTCATGTAGTAAGAATGCCACCGAGGAGAGTGATGCGTGCGTCTAGGGAAGTGGCTGATAAGTCATCTCGCCTATGAGGGACTCAGTACGAGGCAACTATGGAGGACATGCACTGTTGTTGGCATGGTGCGAGAGGGCATCCCACAGGGAGGTCCAAGAGTTGAGGGAGGGTATCCCGAAAGAGGTTCGGAGGAGGTGTCTGCCGTGAGATGGCGACACGACAGGTGTCACTACCACCACCACCACGATTGGGGGAGTTACCCCGTGAGTGTGAGAGTTCGCTAGGTGGCGTGTCGATTCATGCGAGATGACGTGGTGATGAGGTTCAAAGGAACAACCTCCCAGGGTTCAAGGGTGAAGTGGATCCCATGGTGGTGGAGCATTGGTTGAGCGAGATCGAGCATGTGTTTCCCTTTCTCTACCCCGGGAGGAGGATAAGGTGGTGGCCATTCGGCGGTGGAGGGATGCTGGAGTGGTGGTAGAGTGTCGTGGAAGCCATATAATGGGTTCATGCTATGAGAGGAGTTCTTACAACTCTTCCATGATGAGTTCTTCCCACGAGTCATTGAGGTAGCAAAAGAGAGGAGTCGGCGGCTGAGGCGGGGGTCGAAGACGGTGCCCAGTGTGAGTGAGAGTTCCGGAGCTTGAGTAGATTTGCTCCGAGGCGTGGCAAGGGAGGACTTGAAGGCCCAAAGTTCACCCTTGGGTCTCGGCCCGGCCTCTTTGGCGGAGGGTATATCTTGCGTTTGAGGACTTATCTTGAGATTGTTGAGACAACCGTATAGCTAGAGGGAGCTTGATGATGGGGGTAGGCCCTCGGGGGTCGACTTGTTACGGAAGGGTCGATCGTGATTCGGGGTCCAAGAGGCCCCAGAAACCGAGGGAGGAGTTAGCGATTCCTTCCACAACGGGTCGGCCCTTAGTGAACCGGGAGGTTCACCTTTGGCCACGATGGCGGGGCGGTTCAGCGGGGTCTTTCCGGCGGTTGTCATTGCTATGGGGAACAGGCCACTTCGGAAGAGTGCCCCAAGAAGAGCGGTGATGCAAGAGTTGTGGACGAGAGGTCCCATTTGAGCCGAGTTTGCGGGAGCAACAATAAGGGAGTAGGAGGCATGGCATCCAGCATGAGAGTGATGCGGTTTCGGGGTACCCGACGGAGACCCAGCTTGTCGGTGCGCGAGGCTAGTCGGGCGGGATCGGGGTAGCCGACCTCAAGGAGATCAAAGGGTAGCAAGATCTTGGAGCGATCATGGTGGGAACGCTATGGTGAGTGACAGCCGATGGCAGGGTCGGGGAGGTGTTTGTCTTCGAAGCATAACACACGGGAGGAGGCCCGAGTTACCATCTCCACGGCGGGGTGGGCGAGGACCATCGGTGGTTAGAGGTACCCTTTTGATCTCTCGTACGCTTGCTTGTTCTTTTACTACGAGTGCATCATGTTCATTTGTTCTAAGCTTGTGATTGATGGCTTGGGGTTAGTATGTGTTGGGCGGAAGACCCTGTTGTGGAGTCTCCGGTGGGAGGTATGATTGGTGCGACGTGTATGTCATATTTGTATGTTAACCATAGGAGATATGGAGCTTAGCTTGATTTGTATGTGATGCCATTGAGGACGTTTGACCTGATCTTGGGTATGGATTGGCTTATGGCTTTCCGGGCCAAGATAGATTATTGTCGTTGCGTGTATCATTCGTGTCACTTGACGGGGGTTCTTGCACCTGTAGGGGAGTGGGATTGTGGTGAGTCGGGCTGGACCGGTGGGGTGCCATTACCCACGGGTTGGGATCCCCAACTTTCTTGAGGAGGAAAGATGGGAAAAAGGGTGTGACGGCGGTTGTTAACCAATTTGGGGATGTCTTTCTCGAAGAGTTGAGGAGGTTTACCACCTAAGAGGAGCGTGGAGTTCACCGTTGAGTTGGTGCGGGACGGGTCCAATCTCCCAGTGGCTTATCGTATGGGACCGGTTGAGTTGAGGGCTTCGAGGGGCGGATAGAGGAGTTGGTGAACCGGGGGGTATATCGGGCCGAGTGCCTCACTCTGGGTGCTCAGTGCTCTTTGCAAAGAGAGAGCGGATGTACGCTTCATCTTTGTATTGATTATAAAGTGATTTGGTAGTGAAGAACAAGTATCCATTGCCTCGGATAAATGACTTGTTTGACCGGTTGAGTGGGGCATAGTGATTTTCCAAGATAGATTTGCGGTCGGGGTACCACCGATTCAGAGTTAGGGATGAGGACATCCCTAAGACTTCTTTGGTGCCGGTATGGGCATTATGAGTGGGTAGTGATGCCTTTTGGGCTCTTAATGCACCGAGATGTTCATGCATCTTACGAACCAAGTTTTGCTCCGTGCTTGGTTTCTTTTGTAGTTGTGTTCATTGATGATATTTTGGTGTATTCCAAGACGGAGAGGGAGCATGTGGAGCATTTGGAGCAGTGTTGCAAACCTTAAGGACCAACGGTTGTTTGCTAAGTTTAGCAAATGTGAGTTTTGGATGCAGAGTTCATTTTCTTGGCCATGTAGTGTCGGTGAGGGGGTTAAAGTGAAACCAGTAAGATTGGGGACTTATCATCGTGGGAAGCAGCCAATGTTTTCGAGATTCGTAGTTTTCTTGGCTTGGTGCGATGATTATTGTCGTTTTGTAGAGGATTCTCCCGTTTGGTGGCTCCTATAATAGCGTTGACCCGAAAGGGGTGAAGTTTGTTTGGGTGACAAGTATCGGCGGGCGTTTGGGACTCTCAAGACCCGTTTGACCATTAAAAGGTTTGAGATTAGCAAGGGAGGACGTCCCATATAAGGTGTATTGTGATGCATCCGGAGGTTGGTTTAGGGTGTGTGCTTATGCGAGAGCACGGTGTGGTCACTTATGGGTCGAAGTAGTTGAAACCACATGAGCGAGATTACCCATGATCTTGAGTTGGTGTATGTCATCTTTACTTTGAAGAGTAGGCAGCATTACCTTTTGGGGGAGAAGTTTGTGGTGTTCTCGGATCACAAGAGCCTTGGTACATTTTTACTGGAAGGACTTGAATTTGAGGCGAGAGGAGATGGGTGGAGTATTTGCGGACCTTTGACTTTACTCTTGCCTATACCCGGGCAAGGGTAATGTTGTGACCCGGCGAAAGGATGCCCGGTTAGGCTTTCCTAGAAACAATGCATGAGAGCTTGTCTTCACCGGCATAAGCGGCCATCTTTTGACAATACATGGCGAGATGTGTCTTTGGACATCGTGTCCCATTGAACTTTTCAAAATCTGGCATTTGAATTTTGGCGGTAGCACCACTCCGGGGACTAAGCATAAGTCTTGTGGGCTGGTCATACCATAGGTGTCCAATGCACCCTCGGCCTTCAATCTTTCCTCGAGTCGGGCGTAGGCGGCGACTCAATATTTTCTTGAAGAGAGCTTTGGGGAACCCACCGCTTCCATTACATTTCAGGTGCGGGCATAGTGAAAGGTTTGATTTGGGGTAGGAGGTTGTGCCATAGCCGGATGGTTGTGGGTGCAGCTTGGAGCAGGGTTGGGTGGTGAGCGACCTCTTGGTCCTGTCTTGATGGTGATTGGTAGTTCCCCGGTCGAATTCTTCCTCTTTCTTCAATCAATTTTGTGAGCATTTCCATTATTGCGGACATTTGCCCACTGTGGGGTTTGTTGTGCTGTTCAACCCCGGAGTCGTTCTCAGTTTCTTACGCCATTGGCTACGCGGTTGAGGTATTTCCAGTGCACCGGGATCGAGATTGTAAAGTGCGCAGCATCCTGGAGGAAAGTGTTCCCCACCTAGGTACAAGGGAACTCATATTAGATTTTTCATTTGATATGCGTGGGTGCGTGAATGTGCATGCAAAGGTTAAAGAGCAAGCAACTTTATTGCAAACAAAACACCCAATATAAACACTCCAGCAAAGCGTACAATGTTGAAATGCCATGTAAAATGAAAATTTATCTAATGATCTTGAGGCATTCTTCAGTCATCTCCTAAGAGGACACCGCGCCTCTTTCTGCGGGTGGTGGTTCCTCGCATCCTCCGTTAGTTCATTATGGTCGCGATCTGTTTTCCCTGTGTGCGGCCTTTAGAAGAGGTTCCTTCAGAATCTTATGCCTCTGGATATATTGCATTAAAGTACGATTCTCTGGAGGATGGCCTTCATATGCAAAGGTGTTGTGGCTTGTGTTGTGCCCTCCAAGATATGTATGCTTGGGAAAACACCGGGTTTTTTGAGTGTTGGGTTGAATCTTGTGTGGTGTGGACCATACTTGATACATCTTCTTGCACGCCTTACGTGAATGGTTACAGCATTGAAGTGAAGTCACACTCTTCCATGCCAAAACACGAGAATAATCTGATGACGCACCACTTGTCTTTCCACAAAGTGGTGCATATGTAGTTCCTCCACGGGGACCTAAAGTGGAGACAATTGTAGTCCCCTTGATATATCTCATGGAACCACCGGCGTCCAGGGCGATCGGAGTCAGTCGAACACTGTGAGGTTCCCCAGCTTCTTTTTCCGGCTTTCAAAGTCTTTTGGTAGGCTCCACTTGCTAGACGAGAATATCTAGTAGTGTTGTGGCTGGTACTTGATAAACGAGCGAGGAAGCGATGAACAACATGGAAATGACCTTACGACAAAGTATATGGGAGAGGTAAGCTCCCCATGAGCTTGTCCGAGCCTTTACTCCTTGGGTAAGTAAGGGATCGGATGGTTTCGGCCAAGATAGCGGGAGTAGGATCACATCCTTTGAATATTCTTTGGACCAAATCTACAATTGCCCCATCAATGTGGGTCGGTATCCTCGGGAAAATGACTAGCCCATGATAAAGTTAGTGTAAACGATTTGTGTGCCTCCGCTTCAGTTGCGGTTTGTGTTATTTCTTTGATTATTACCTATGGAAGATATTCGCGCCCACCGTAAGTTGTGACCGCCGGTGAGTCCCATGCGGCTTTCCCATAATCTCGGCAAAGGCCCTTGGCATGACCTTCGGGTCACAGCGGATAGATTTTCATTTGTTTTCCCCGGGGATATCCGGTAATCTTACTGTATTCTTGTGTGGGAACAAGATCTGGGGAGAAATTGTAAGTTGAAGCCCGCCGTCGAGGTTCCCCGAAATAAATGGGCACCTCGGCATATAAATGTCGGCGATGGCTCGATTACATGGAGCAAATCTCCAAAGCTGTTGTATGTATATGCTTTTCCTTTCGTCGACCAACTTTCTTCCATATTGTCCTGTACCTCCTTAGTGTAGTCCAGCTGATCTTTATGACAACATGTTGCGCTTGTAGGCCTCTCCCGCGGGAAATCTCAGGCGAGTTGAATGTCTCGATGCTTGGGCCCTCGTGACAATCTCCTTGTCCTGAAGGCCTTTAGGAGATGACTGAAAGTTGCCATGCCTATATGAATGATGAATGTCATATTATGCATGATGATAGGTTAGGATGACAAGTCGGGATAAAAGAATAAACCAATAGTAAAGACATTCAAATGTGCGGGTTGACTTAAGGACTACCCTACAAAACAAAGGTTAGCATGGCATGGAATGAGCAAACAAAATGTGGGTCAATACTTTCGATGGGCTTTTATTGCTACCCCTATCTTTTTCGTTGGTTCTAAACTTCCTCAATAGAGGGCTCCGTACACCATGGGATTTACCTGAGGGATCTTAAAAGGACGTGCCTTAAAGAACCTCAAGCTTGAGTAAGGAGTCCAAGGCCCCATTACGGATAATGATCGACGGCGGGGACCGTCTTTAACCTCGCTAACCTAGGGTGTGCTAAACCCGGGTATAGGGTTATCCATGTATGCAACAAGTATGGAAAGCGATGAATCACCACTATCATGGTAGTTAAAGCATATAAATAAATCATAGTAAATATGAGCAATAATCAAACAATTTAGCACAACAAGTTAAATATATACAATAGTATAATTAAAATAACCTCCTAATCCTTAGTTCTAGACCTAACTCTAAAGTGTTCATTTTCCCCTGCCATGTCATTTGTCATCACAGGTTTTCGTCCGGGCCCTTTTGGGGTGAGCTCAAACTAAACCAATGGTGAGAAATTTTAGAGTCGCCACCAACTGTTTTTGGGTACAGTTGGATACCCTCTACTTTGAGTAGTTTTAAGTGTATGGTCTACGTTATCGAGAGATGGGTTCGGAGTTAAGTTACGTGTCGGAAGATTAAGACCCCTACGATCTCCCTTTCGGTATCTAATTTAGGAGAAGGAGGTTTTATTTTATTTATACCTGCCATGATGGACTAAGTTAAAAAAGTTTATGATTTTTATTTGGTAAGTTATTTATTAAAGTCATAGTTAAAATGGATTTATCCTAAATTTCAAAAGAGAATCCTAAAGGTTTTGGATTTTTTGAAGTGGATAATGAGATCCTAGGGATTGGTTTGTTTTTTGGTTTTGCTCTTGAAAATTGAAAACTTAAAAAATATTTGTTTATTTTTCCCCTTTTTTGGTTTAGGTTAGAACATGCATTTTGTGTTTGTTTTTCTATATTTTTTGTTGTTTTTTTGTTTTTTTTTTTTTTTTTTTTTTTTGTTGGAAGACATTTGGAAAACATTTTATGAAAACATTTTCAAAACATGTTGTTGAAGAGATTTTAAAACATTTTATTAAAAAAAACGTTTTGTTTTTTTTTTTTGTTTGTTTTTCTGTTTTGTTTTGTTTTTTTGTTTGTTTGTTTGTTTGTTTTGTTTTCTCTTTTTTTTTTTGAAAACATTTTGAAAATTATTTATTGAAAACGTTTTGAAAAACATGTTTATTTTTTTTGTGTTTTTTTTTTGAAATTGAAAATACATATATCAAAATAGATGTGGAGTGTGTGAGTGTGACATCCACAAAAATAAAATCACTCTTTTTTTCCTTTTCTTTTTGTTGCTTTTCATCTTCTCCTTTTTGCTCTCTCCTTTTTTCTTTTCTTTCTTTCTTTTCTTCTTTTTTTTCTTTTCTTTTTACTATACTTTACATATTACAACATACACATAGGAAGAAATACAGGAAAACACAATGAAAAAGGCTGAAAAGGGATTACACCAAATATAGATAAGCTCAAAATGAAAACTAGAAAATGCTAAAAAAATAATTACATTAAATATAAATACAAATAAGCTGAAAAAGTAGTGAAAAGATAAGGGCTGAACCGACTTTGAAGCTTTGCTACGCCAATCTTCTCGAGCTCCCTGGGCGCCGATAATCACTTGCTTAGAACCAATAAGATCCGATACGAGGTTTGTGAGGGGGATTTCTTGGTATTTGAAGAGTGGAGTGGTGTATTTTCCGGGTTTGAGTTTTTTGATGACTGGAAATAAGGAGAGTAGGCGTGAGAAGTAGGGGATTGGAAAGGGATTGGCGTTCATTATGTTTTTTTTTGCTTCTTGGCACGCAGAAAAAAGGTTGAAGTTGGGACTGTTTTTGTGTTTTTTTTCTTGCTAAAAAAAAGCCTGGCATGAGAGGAGGGAAAGAGGATGAAGTGGGTGATGTTGATTGCGAAAAGTCAAGCGTTTAATGCGAGAAGATGAGGTTGGGCGTTTCTCTCCTTTCTTTCTTCTTCAATGATCTCTCTCTTCTTTTTTTCTCAATGATCTCTCTCTTCTTTTTTTTTGTTGTTTTTCGTGATTGGAATGATGGAGGGTTCCCTCTTCCTCTCTCTGTTTTTTTTTCACGATGATGGCTCTCTCTTTTTTTGATGGCTCTCTTCAATGAAAACCCCCTTTTTCTCGCTAGCAGGGAATGGATGACCGCATCTTAAGGGCTGCAGAAAATTTTTTGGCTGGATTATCATTAATTGCCGCATTTAATGCTCTATTATGAAGGCAGCGTTTTTAATTGCAGATTTTTGTATTTTGTCCGGTGGACAGGTTTTGCAGAAAACAGGGAGCTCGTGATTGCCTTTTTGAATTTGTATTTTAAAGGAACACGTGGATTGACAGTTGGTGAGAAATGATTCTTTGTTAGGTGGCCGTCGCATAAAAACAAGCCCCGTGAATAAATAGTGAGAAAAAGAAGCCGCGAGGAAGCCGTGAAAAAATCAGCAAAGGCAAAAAGGGTCGGAGGTTCGAAGTGTCGGGCGAGGTCGGGGGGGTCGAAGGGCCGAAGGTGGAAGGCGTACGAGTGCCGCGGGTCGGCGGCCGCAAGTCGGCATCGTAAGTCGCGGGTCGAAGTGTCGGCAGCGAGGCTTCGAGGGTCGGCGGGTCGTAGGTCGAAATCGCAGTCAACGAGGCTTCGAGGCTTCGAGGCTTCGGGGCCGAGCCTGGGGCCCGAGGCTTCGAGCCGAGGCTTCGAGGCTTCGAGGCTCCGAGCTCCGAGGCTTCGAGCCGGGATTTTGGGGGTTCGAGCTTCGGGCTTCGAGGCTTCGAGCCTGGGGTCAATGGGTCAAAGTGTCGGCGGGTCAACGGTCAATGGTCAACCCCTTTTTTGGGGAACTTTTAATTACCTTTTTACCCCCACCAAAAATGCAAAAATGGATAACCTTCCAGGAATTGTTTGGGGAGATCCGTATTCGCCTACATAGGCATTTTGAAGAGTTTCGCATGATCACTTTTGTGGGCAGTTTGACCAGGGGCATTGACCGTCTTTTGGCAAGTTTGACTTTTTCCAACGAAAGTTGTTTTGGCCATAACTTCTTCATTTTAAGTCCGATTTGAGCTCGGTCAAGTGCGTTGGTCTCCAATTTTCATCCTCCATCACCTGGTGTTGGTCTTGGGGCACTTCAAGGACTTGTAGCAAAAGTCATTAATTTTGAACTCCCCCATCCGTGTAAATTGTATCCATCTCGTGCAGATTGGGGTAGACCATTCCTTGGAAGTATGGGATCATTGTGGACCTGTACAATAAGGTATATGGCATGGGCAGAAAGGTATATCAAATGGGGTTAGTATGTCCAACCCGGACAAAATAGGGTCCTACATTGGGTATTGGGCATGTAGTGGTCGTGTGTGGTGAAATTTGTTGATTTGATTGGTTCTTGAATTTTGATTAGTGATCGTATCAACTATGATTTGGTAATTTATGTTGAGGTGTCCATTCAACCTTATTATTGTGACCCTGGTTAACCGTAGTCTCGAGTTACCACCGGAGTTGGGCGAGTTTGTTGCGTTCCAAGTGACTTAACTAAGAATGTGTTACCCGAATATCTAAGTTTTATAGCATTGGCAAGCGATCATAGATAATTTACAGAGGATGATACCCCCCCCGTCGGATATTGACTGGTTCGTACATGTGTTGTAAGTTCACGGAATGTGAATCGGTGCGTGTATCGTAGCTTCACAATAGTAAAAGGTATGTCCTCGGCGTTGGCTTAGTTCATGTTCTTGGAGCAAGTGTTGCCTTAACAACACCGATGGTTAATGGCTAGGTGGGTCTCTTGATCCTATCAATGCGGTTAAAGACCTTTATCATTCGGATTGTTAGTTGGTTTGTCTTTTCGGGACGAAAAGTCATAAGAAGGGGAGAATGTGAAGATTTTTCTTAGTGGTGGGAGCAAGTTTACTATGATATGTATGTTAAAATGAGTACTCTTGGACATGTGGTGGTTTTGTGAGGGGCATGATGTATGGTTGTTTGTTGCTATGTGTTGCTTATGTATAAAATATGATAGGCTATGTGAGAAATATGCTAGTGAAAACAATTGCGTTCATTCATGTGGGTAATATGTTAGATATTGGATATGCGTAGTAACTGTGTGTGAGGATAGTATTTATGAGCACGTTTTGTCTTTTCGGGGACGAAAAGTTCTAAGGTGGGGAGGATGTAAGAACTCGTATTTGAGTGACATTGTAAGCTGATTTATTATTGAGGATGATAATATTTAAAAGGCGATGTAATTGTTGACGTGAGCGTTTTGGCTGTAAATGGACTTAGTTTGGAGTCTAAAGTCCCGCAAGGACATTTTAGTATTTTTAAGTCTATTATTATTATTGTTATTATCGTCATTATAATTATTATTGTTAGAATTATAAACATTATTATTATCATTATTATTATTATTATTAAATTATTATTATTATTACTATTATTGATAAAATTATTGAGGTTAATGTTAATATTATTATTATAATTATTAAGATTATTATTATTATTATTATTATTAATCCTATAATAATAATTACTATTAGTGTTATTAATTAATATTAAAGAAAATATAAATAGGGGTAGAATTTAGGCAGAAACCCTACGTTCTTTTTGTGGGTGCGTAGCCTTATTGAAAAAAGAAGAGGGAGAGAGTTGCATTCCAGATGTTCAATCCTTAATCCAGGTAGGTGATTCTTGAACTCCTTATACTATTGCGTGAAACTCCAACTGTTAGAGAAAGCACGTAACCAACCTTGTAAATAGATAAGGGTATATAAATATATATACATATATGGCGTCAGTTTGGAGAGGGGCGATCGTTTGCAGTGCAGTCCGGCGGTGGTTTGGTGCTGCGGGGAGGCCCCTTTCTCCTTCGTCCGGAGATCTCCGACCAGCTCCATGGCTTTTCGGGTTCGCAACTCATCTCTTTGTTCTCCGTCGGAGATTATGACGGAAACCGGCGAGTTCGGGCGGATCCAAACTTGGGGGCGGATGCGGGTTTTGGTCAACTAGTTTGATCATTTAGCATTATTATTATTATTATTATTATATTATTATTATTATTATTATTAACGTATTTGGCATATTATTATTATTATTGGGAAGGGGAAGCTTGTGCCGGGGCCCGACAGCCCCGATTTCCGTAGGCGAGAATTCGCCGGAGTTGTCTATTGACAAACGGCTGGCGGTAGGGTTAAACCTCGCCGCACTTTAATGGTAGGGGGCGGCAGCCCTATGCCGCCCCCGTGCCTTGTTTGTGCCAGCCCTAATAGGGCTGGCCGTGCACTTGAGTGGGCCCTCTATGGGCTGTATTTTTTTTTCTTCCTTGGGCCTCGGGAGTCGGATTTCCTCTCCCTCCTTTTGTGCCTCAAATAGTGGGCATAATTGCCATTTAGAATATTATTTGGCGCAAATGTGTAAGTATATAGATATATATATGTATGTATATATGTATGTATGGTTATAGCTTAATTAATTTGGCATTAAGAATGTTAAATTGTGGTTGATGATATTATCTAGACATTGAAAACATTATATGTGACCTAGCATTAAAAGTTTGGTTTTAATATATATATATATATATATATATATATATATATATATATATATATATCCTTTAAGGTATGTTAAATATTTTGTTTGGGTTGCAATTGTAGTGTAAATAGAGTAAATACAATTGGGCTAGATATTACTAAAATTGACTCTTGGGTCTCGCCTTATTGATTATGGCTTAATATCAATTGTTTGGTGAATATATATATTTGTACACATATGCGTATACAAATATCATTTTGTGATATTGTTAGTAATTAAAAAAATTGTTTAGGCTCTCGTTTTAGTCATGTGATATAATTATCATTAGTGGTATGTTATTGTTGGTTTAACGATTTAAATAAACCGCATGATATGATACCTGGTTAACGAAATCATTATTTGTTGGTTACATGTGGAGTTGATGGTGGAATTAGTCGGGTTAACCATGGGTCCCACATAAGGCTGGCAAGAGGCCGCAGGTCCTCTATGTAAGGTGTAACCTAGGTCCCATATGTGGCTAGTTGTCGTTAGTGGACACCGCAGTCCCATATATGGCTATCAAGAGGTGACTAGAATACTTGGAGTTAGTGGCAGGGAATCCTATGGATGGATGAATTACCGCGTGAACCATTATGTTTGTATTGTGATGTAATGTCTTATTTTGTGATTTAATATAATTTAACCGTGATAGAATACAACACTACACCAAAGACAAGCATACACTAAGCATATAGACCTAGGAATTTATATAATAGGATACTGGAGACGGGGATCACCTACTGGGCATTCGTGCTCACCCTACTCTATTTTTATTTCTTACAAAGTTGTAGGGAGTAGCCGGTGGGGCCATAGTGGAGCAGGTCGAGACATCTTTGGTGTAGAATTTATTCTGTGGACTTGTCTACTATTTTATTATTTATTTTCCGGACTAGGTCCGTGGCGCTTGTATGATTGTGTTGATAATAACTTGTTTGGGTTGGTTCTATGGTACCTAATATTATGAAAAGGTACATGTATTACTATGTTTCATTATTAGATTGACTTTTGTATTGGTTTTCATTTGGTAAGTACAATGCTACCCCGTTGTAGTATTGTACGGGTTTGGATCGGTTCGTAACCCCTCGACCCTTGGAATATGGGCATGGGTAAGTCGCTTCCTAGTTTTATTGTTTTTTTTTTTTATTTTTTTTTGGGCCGTGACATATATCTAGTTCCAAATGATGGAGTATGAAATTTAAAAAAACACACTTTACTATATTAAATTTCGAGAAGAAATAAATAAGTTATGGCCAGCTTTGTCCCTAAAAAAATCAAACTTAGTCAAAAAATCAAACTTAGTCAAAAGATAGTTTACAACCCCCTAGTCAAAAAAATCAAACTTAGTCAAACTTAGTCCATCTAATAATCTGACTCATTTGGGGATTTGATATCATCTGAGAATCTAGACTTCACCAACCCTTTGAGTTCTTGGACCTAAGATATAGTTTTTGGGTGACTTTTCAAATCCTTCCGAGTTCCTAGACTCCAAATCATACATCTTTGTGACTTTTAATTCTCTGAATAGTCTGAAATTATGAGATTTAAATTTTTAGCTACTTTAAACTCTTTTCTTCCCCTTCACTAGCCATAAACTAGGGGTGTAACTTTAAATCGCCAAACCGTCGAAACCGGTCCAAATTGACTTGCCAAAACCGCCAATTTATCAAACTGTTGAAACCAAATAATATCGATTTTGTTTGGTATTGAATTTCAAAATTGTGGTTTAAACCGAAACGAATAATATTATTATTTACTTATTTTATATTTTGAGACTTATTCATTTAAGATTATTTGTTAATATTTGATGTGTTATGTTTGGAAATTATATTATTAAAATTTGAGACTTATAATTATAAATTTAATATATATTAATATTGATATGTTTACTTTTTTACTTTTTTGGAAATTATCAATAGTATTGCTAATATTGATATGTTTGGAAAATTTTATTTTATTTTATTTTATATCTTTTCAACTTTCAAGAACTTAAAAATTGTTAAACCAAACCGACTCAAACCGACAATCTTTCAAATCACCAGATTCAAACCGAACCGCCCAAAATGAACCAATTTCACCACCACTATAAACTAGTCATTGTTCACGATTCATCCATTCTATCCATGTATCTGTTTCCAAACTATTATCTATTTATCTCTAGTAATGGTGGCACGTGACTAGAACTCCACCATCACTAAATCACACTCCATACATCCACCATGCCTAGGCCAACCACATTTGGGTTTAAAGATCATTACTAGGTGAGAAATTTACCCCCTATATGGATCTACGTGACCCATGATCATCTCCTTAAGTTTATCTTAATCTTACAAGTTCTTTCCCCTCTTTCGCTGCTAAAAAATGATCAACTTTTTGGTTGTCTCGTCTTATGACCTAACCACCTATTACATAGCCACCCTTAATTCTATTATAAAATTCTCTTGGGCTTTCAATTGTTATTTTTTTTGTCCTTGTCATCTCTTCCTCCGTATTTCTATGGAGTTTAATGAACAACGCTGAAAAAAAATTATATCTTGATAATAATTTTGATATCCCGAAACGGCTTCTCTCTTTTGCACGGAATGTGGGTGGCTTAAGATGTCACTTATTTAACTATACGGCCTGGATGTTGCTCGAGACGACAAACCTTCCATTGCACAAGTTATAGACCGCTTCAATTCATACATTACATGCTTTGTTTCGTGCACGCCAAAATGTGAGGTTTCATCACACTATTATCCACACACATCTTCTAACTCATCTTTTTAGTGCTAAAATGACACATGAACTCAATTTATCTCAAATTAAGCCTTCATTTAGTAACTCCTAAACCTTTTCCTGAAATATTTCTATTTGTCTTCGGTTCATCCTATAATGTGGATGAAATGACACATGAACTCAAGTTATCTCAAATTAAGCCTTTGTTTAGTAATTCCTCAACCTTTTCCTAAAAGATTTCTATTTCTTTTGAGTTCATCCTATAATGTGGGAATTATGAAGACTCACCCTACACACCAAATTGATTTGGTCTTGTGTGTATTGCAAAAGGGGAAACGCCTCTTTGAATTCCTCTCACACCCCATTCACCACTTTAGATCAACAACCTCCTCCTTCAATGTTAGCTCATTTTTCACTGCCAAGGTATGTAACTCTTTGATCTCCTTTATAGCTCCATATAACTTATTTTCTAAGTCCATAATAGTTAGAAAAGACTGCCCTTCAAGCTTTGGGCTTGGATATGGCACTACTTTAAGAGGTAGTAAAGTGTATCTCTTACCACCCTTTTTTAACCCATTGAGGATCTATTTGCCATAATGTTGGGCATCCATTTCAAACTGCCGTAGTCTCCGGAAAAGAAAATGGCAAGTGCATGATATGTCACAATGGACTTTGCTGTATTATTTCCCAGTGGAGAAAGACACTTTACATTCCTCTTGAACATCAATCTTCTCAACAATCCTAATCCATCCTATGTCATATGGATTAGGATACTTCTCAACTAGTAATTATAACTTCTTAAGCACTTGCTTGTCGATGATGTTTTTGTTAGTCCCACTATCCACGGTCAAGTCAAATAATTCCTCACCAATTAATTATACACCTAGTATGAGATAACTTATGGTGTTGAGTGCTATTTTCTTGCTTAGAGGCTAATATGAACTTCCTTATAACATATGAAGGCTCATGATGTTTATTAGCCTCTTTATAATATTCCTCATCTATATGGATGGGTTCACTAATTAGAATATCATTATCTTTTTGTTACTTTGGCCGCCTTCCCTAACTTCAAACCGTGCGATCAAAACTACAACAAACTATTCTACTAATCTTAATCTTTGATCCATGGCATCTATCACAACCCGAGGAATCAATCTTTAGCTCATTGGACTCCCGCATCATGAACATTGCCATGAGTACGACATCAATGTTGCCTTTAGAATAATTTTCGAGGAGATTGTTTTGATACTAATTTGATGCAGCGTAAAAAACATAAAGAAAAAGAAAAAGAAAATCTCACAGATACTATTCAATAACTATGCCTAAATACGCAAGTCTCTCCAAAATATTCAATAAATAAACTCTCACAAAAATTTTAGCCCACCTATTTATAAGCTAAGCAAGACTCAATAATAAAAAGGAAAATAAAATAAAAAATTACATAAAAGGAAAGAAAAAGAAAATTACATGTAAGGTAAAGAATTACACAAAATAAAAGAAAATAAAACAAATTATAAAGCAGGCCATCAAGGCTCATGCCCACAATCCTTTCATACTTTCCATCTCCCGCTCGTCCGCCGTTTAGTCTGCATTAGAAAACCAATCTTTGGAGCTACACTAGGGGGTCCTAAGGTGGCCAGGAGTGAACTGGGATTAAAAAAAGAGTTTAATTTTTTTATATATAGTATTACGTTTATGAAAAAGATATGTACAAGCGTATGAGAGATAAACACTACACAATCACAGCCAATGTGCACAGTAAAAACTTTACTGTATTTTTATGTGGCGATTTCAACGCGCAACATATGTTTGGCCTTTGGGCACAAGTTTCCTATGTTTCTAAGGTAAAAGAAATAACGTTACTTTTTAAGTACCCACTAGAAATATCTTATTTGAGGCCAGCGGTCGTGGTAATTAATATTAAAATAAAAACAAACAAATTACCTCTTTTATGGCGGTAGGAGAACGACCATATAAAAAGGCCTTGACAGGCGCATAAAAAACCGCACTGTGCTTGGTTTGTTTCCTGAGCGGATCGACTTGTTTCCTGCCGTGATGAATACCTGATCGTTGTTTGTTTGTTTTATTATTATTAATGGTTTGTTTATTTATGAGATCGGACGGTGCAGACTTTGTGTCCTTTATTTGGTAAGTATGTTCAACCCCTTCGGAACTTAATTATAAATATGTTCATAATATTGTCATTTCCTTGGGTTGACTTTAATTCGCTTGATGCTGAAATTTTCTCAAACTAAATAAAATATAATGACATATTTAATTACGTATTATGATAAATCATATAATCTAAAAATCGTTGGATATATTTTATGTTTACTATAATATCATTACTCAATCTTGAATTCTTTTTGTAATTAAATAACTTTTTAAAACAATAAGCATTAAATCATTTTTATTTGCGTTCACCATAAATAAGAAAACTAAAAAGTTATTGAAAAATTATAATGATAATAATAATTATTGAAAAAATTATAATTGAAAAACATTATAATTGAAAAATTATAATTATTGAAAAATTCAATAATAGTTATTGAAAAATTATAATTGAAAAATAATTTTCTTATTGAAAAATTATAAGAAAAACTAAAAAGTTATTGAAAAATAATAATATAAAAAATTATATCCTTATTGAAAAACATAATGGCTCCTGCATATTTTTATTTATTTTTTTACAAAACATATTTGGCGTTTTTTTAATTTTATTTTTATAGCCTTTAAATATGATATAAAAAATTCAGAAGATGATACTTCTGCACTAACTACGTTTAGTAAGCTGCATCATAAACGTATTATAATTAGTTTTTATTAAATTGTGAGATTTAATAATTACTTGTGTTATTTTACAACCCGTTTTTTATTAGTTTTTTGGTTTTTCAGTTTGATTTTGAATATGAAATAGTATAAATTCAGTTTTTTGCGTTTTGGTTTGTGTTTATGAATTTTCTTAAAACTAGTTAACTGAAGTTTGCATTTTTTTTATTTATTTATTTTATATAATCTAGAATGGATGTGATTTTGATGTTTTGTATTTAACCAAAACTTCAACTAACCCAAAAATATAAGCTTTAAATATTTTAAATTTTTTTTATTAATTCTAGTAAAATCCAAAATAACTAAATGTTGTTCCCATGGTCCTTTTTGGGTTGTCATTGTTGTCAACAGTTTGTGGAAACGGGCAGCAGCATGTCGTACTTGATTGGATAACTCTATCGAGTGATCTCTTAGAGTAAGCTCATAGAGGGAGTCTACCTATATACGTCTTTAATTTGTTCAGGGTTAAAGATTTGTAGAGTTGAAGATTCATAGGGTTGAAGATTTGAAGGTACAAAGGGCAGTTGGGTAAAGAGTAGTGTCTCGGAGATTCGAAGACACACAGACTTGAAGATACATCGGGTGAAGAGTGGCGGTGTCACAGAGTCAAAGCTTGAAGGATCGAAATTTTGGAGACCTATTGATGTGAACAAATGATTAGCCAAGTTAGAATGCGGTTGTCGTTGAGTCGAAACTGGATACTCGGAGACTCTATGACTCGAAAAGTCAGAAGTTGGTTGATCGTTGGCTCTAACCTGGATTCGAAGATTTAAAGGCTAAACCCAAATATCAGAGTGTCACCGGCTCTAAATTGGCTAAATTGGAGTTGATTTGACTCAAGGTCCCAAGGTTATGACTCAAAGATTCGAAGGTGCAAACTCGAAGATCATAGTTTGTGTATTATACAAAGCATCAGCAAAACTACGAGGCAATCATTTTCGAGGCTATCGCTAATTGAAGGATTGAAACGCATTTAAGGTCGCCATTTAAGTAAGTTATTCGGATAACGTATTTGAGTACGTTAAGTATTATAATAAACACCTGGATATTATCTGAGGCTAGATTAATATGTTTTAACGATGGAGATGAGAAGATGGAACATGTCTAACCCTAGCAGAAGGTCTTTATGCAACAGTTGTCCTATAAAAGAAAAGCATATGTCATACTTCAAAGAAGCGTCAGAATATTTTTAGAATACACGTAAAGTATTTAGAGGGACACAAGAGACGCAGAGTAGTTTGTATTACATACACAAAGAGAAGAAGATTAAGAGCAAGATAATAGTGAGTTCATTTGGTCTCATTCTCATACATTCAACGAACATATAGTGAGTTTGGCAAAGGAGTGGTTAAAGGTCAAGATGTGCAAACAGTTGAACACTTAAGAGCAAGTTATGCTAGACAGTTCATCACAGTGAGTGAGTATTAAAGTAATACTATTTCTGTATTTGGATTTAAAAGATAATAGAGTTAGTTCTGTTGTAACAAAGGGTAAGACCCTATTGTATTAAGAGTGATAGTGGATTGGACTCGGCGTAGTTACACCCTCACCACCGTGAAGTAGATCACATTGATCAAATCACGTAGATCGTGTCTTTGTCTTTTATTTCCCATATACACATGCTGTTAACTTGATCTTCCACAAGACACTAAGATATCACTCAAACAATAACTACATCTGCATGTAAGAATATCTCTGATAAGTAAACTACTCCTTAAAGTTAAAGGAATTAGTTTTGAGTATACAAATTCACTTCCGTCCTTGTATACACACGCATATACCTGTACATTTTTGTTTGGATCTTGGGAATATCATAAAACATTTTTAGTTTTTTATTTTAAATTTTTAAAATTTAGTTCCATTTTCTCAATTGTACACCCTTATTTAAAAAAAATAATGCTATATATACGCCTTTTGTGCAGGCCTCTTTCAAGCACACCTAATATGATAATATTCTATTGATTTTGAACAAATCACTGATTAAGCCTGACCAAATCACAGATTAATTGAATGCTGCCATGTCAAATATGCATGAGAAAGTATGCACAAAAGGCTTGCATAAAACATTTATCCAAAAACAAAAAACTCTTAGTGGTAACAATTCTTCTTCTTTTTCTTAAATTATTATATTATCATCTTAATGAATCTAGTGATGGATGAAACCCAAAATCTAAAGCCAAAACCTCACGTAAAATTAGCAAGAATCAAAATAAATGGAAGTGTATTTGATTCAGCCATGATTTGTGCATGATCTTAAATCTGTTGCGGTTCGTCGTTCAAATTGACACGCCTGATTCTTCTCAGAGATTACCCTCTCTCTCTACCAATAGGATATAGATGAGTATCTCAATGTGTTATGCGATATGGGGATTAATACTCATCAGCTAATAGAAATAATAAACCAATTTTTGCTCATTAGTACTCATACTTTTATTAGACGCATTTAAGTCCAATAAACCCAAAAAATTTATCAATTCATTTTAATTCGACTCATTAACAATTATGCTAGCTCTGGTATTAATATATAATATTAAACATGTAACCCATATAAGTGTTAAAATCTAGCAATTTCCTAATTGGGTTATATATGTCACCTTATACTTGTACATTAATATATTAATATAACTTTATGAGTACTCCCGAAAAATTTGTTATCATTACTTTATGCATCTCGAAATAATATGATCCATCAACTATATCAACATGAGGACCAAAGTGGCCTTCGCTACAGCTTAACATAGCTAAGCTCATCAATGGTTACATATATTAATATAATTAAATGACAAGGATCCAATATGGATGTGCAACATGGAAATTACATGCAAAGTGAACAAAACATGCAATTTTAATATGTTCTACCTTATACCTTAATGAGGTAATTTAAGAGAGTTCAAAACAGTGTATACAAAAAAACCTTATTATTGAAATAACCAAAGTAACCACAAACAAAAAACGAAATTTTTTTACAACACGTGTTTATAATCAAATAGTACAGATGTATAAACTCCCAATAAATCTCTATATATCCTAAAGAGATATAACACTCATACTAGTATTATGCTCAATAAACAATTTAGGTGGTAATCCTTTAGTTATTCATACGCATATGGTTTGTATCAATGTGCACTATGGATACCTATTTGTTTTTAACTCTTTCCTTTACAAATAAGAACTTGATGCTTATATGTCTTGACTTCAATGAGCTCCTATTCAGGGGTGGCAAAATGAACCCAACCTGCTTCGACTTGAGCTGCTCTGATCCAATTTGACCCGACCAGAAATTTTTAAAGAAATATAGGATAAAAAATACTAACCCAACCTGCTCCGGCACTACCCAACCTACCCCGAACTGCCCAAACCTTAGGTTAGATCGGGTTCGAGTCGGACTATATATTTTTGGGCTAGGTTCGGGTTAGGTAATACCTAGGCCTGACCCAACTCGTTGTCATCCATACTTTTGTTGTTATTGGAATAAATGACTATGAACCTATTGCCACAAAATAACCTGAGTGAGCTTTCTAAGTCAACCACAATACGCATCCCTGTGACAAAGTTCTTTAGACATATTCCCAAATTAGATTCCTCATAGCATGCTACAAACTTGGCTGCCATGGTGGAAGAAGCTATAAGTGACTTCTTGACACTCTTCCAAGATACTACCCAACCATCAAGCAAGAAAATACAACCTAATGTAGATTTCCTATTATTTTGGCATCTAGTAAAATCATAATCAGAATAACCGATGATCTCCAACTGATCTGTAGAAACCTATTCTTGGGTTGATTTATGAGATAGTCTTTATTTGGTAATAAAGATATTATTTTGGTATTGTGCCCGGCAATACGAGCATTTTGGTCAGAGTTGGGTTCAATTTGGAGTTCGGGACCCAGAAGGCTAGTTGTGTAATTTTTGGTGTTTATTAATTAAAGAATTAACAGAAAATATAAATAGGGGAGAAAGAGAAAGACTCCCAACGAGTTGTCATTTTGCATTTCATGGATTAGGTGAGAGAGAGAGAGAGAGAGAGAGAGAGAGAGAGAGAGAGAGAGAGAGAGAGAGAGAGAGAGGGGCTTGGAGGTAGAGCTTGCCAAATCGGAGCTTAGAGCTTGAGTTTTGGGGTTGATTCATCTGTGAATTCTTACCAAGTAGGTGTTCTTGAACTTCTTATCTCAATTATGTTCTTGATATTCATGAATTTGCCATGATTTATGAGATTTAGCATAAACCTTAGATTTTAGGGAAAAATCCAATTTTGGATTGAATCTAGTTTAGTATATAATCTGTGGCTAAGATCTAATATGGATAATTTTGGATATGTGTTTCTGTGATCTAAGGGTTTTATAACTGTATTTCACGAGGGTTGTGAGGGCAACCATGGGAATTCGTATCTAGATCTAGATGGATATAATCTATAATATATGTGTATTTATGTTGTTACTGTGTAATCTAGAGCCATTTAGGACTCATTTTGAGATGTATATTGTAGTTTGTAGAATAAAAGTGCGTTTATGAGCATTTGGGGGTCGTTGGGTTGATTTCAGACGAAGAATAGACTAAAACGATGATAAATAGTACTCGTGGTGAACTATTAGGTTGGCAACGCATTAATGGTTGAAGGTTCGTAGGTTCATAGGTTCAAAGTTTGGTTCGTAGGTTCGAAGGTTTGAAGCAGCTACAAGTCAACAGCTATGAGTCAGAGTTATGAGTCAGAGCTTCGAGTCAGAAGTTCCAAACACTACAAGAAGTCTGGTCTATCGTAACATTGAACGATAACAGTATTAAAAAAGTGTTATGATTTGTTTTAAAAAATACGGCGGAAATAGTACGCGGTATAATTTGGTGAATCCCCGCCCACGTCTCACTTAAAAAAACACGACGGCAATAATAAGGGGGATAATTTGGTGAATCCCCACTCGCGTCCGCGTCTATTTCCTATTCACATAAAAGACCTTATCTCATTATTCATGCTCTGTCTCTCTGCTGATACCATCTCCCAGCCCTCCAGGGGCGCTGCAGCTGTGTGTCTCGACCCATCTCTCTTCCCCAATCGCCAAACCCACCCAACACTCTTCCTCCACCATCATTTTCTAACTTCCCAGAGCATGTCTAGATCTGCATCCTCTCCTTCCTCACCCCATCGGGCGTTGGCAACTTTGCCTGCACCTCCAAGCCCAACCTTTCCCTGTGTCGCAGTAACGTCATCCTCTGGTACGTCATGTGCGACCAACATTGGGGCTGCAACACTCAGATCCACAACTGGGTCGCCGGAAAATCCCCCACTAGCTCCTGTACCGAGACCTAGTCGTAGCTAGAGAATCTTATCGGCTTTTGGTGCCGGAGTGTGTAAAGACCCGTACTTGTGTGAAATTGAAGTTAGGCCCCGAATAGAGTTTGGAATATCTATTCGGTAGTATGGCCTTAACGTTAGCATTTTGAGTCCTTGTTATTAATGTGGTGATTTTAATATTTTGAGTTATTATTAAATATTATATTGGTAATATTATTAATATGATTATTTAAGTATTTGGGTTATTATTATAATAATTAATGTTATGACTGTTATTATTATTAGTGTGATTATTAAGTTTATTATTATTATTGTAAATACAAATTTAAATATTATAAGTTTATTATTATTATGATTATCATGATTATTATTATTATTATTATTATTATTATTATTATTATTATGATTTTAAGGTTATTATTATTATTTATTAGATTTAATAATGTATATACGTGTTAGTATAAATGGGAGGAATTTAGGGAAAAACCCTAGGGTCGTTGTGCGTGCGTAGAGCTTGACAAGGGAGGAGCAGGAGGGTTTGAAGCAGACTGCTCAACTGATTCTTCGTAGCTAGATCCAGGTAGGTGATTTTTGATCCTTCGTTATTCTACTACTAATATTGTATGCGAATTTATATGTGTGTGTACTGAAAATTTTTGTCGATGCATGGCTTTGGTGGCCTCTTTGTTTTGCTCATGGGTCTATTGTGTCGGCTTCGGGGTATTCATTCTGTGACCGTGCGATAGGTTGGAATTAGGGGCGATGTTATTTGTCCGGTTTTTGTCTTTCGGAAAATCTGCATATTTTGATACGATTTGTTGTTATTATTATTAACTCAAGCTGCAGAATAAAAACTAGTCGGTAGATCTGTGTATTTTCAAGACGTCTTATTATTATTATTAAAACTGTCAATAAGGTCAGTCAGCTTGGTCTCTTCCGTGCGGTAGCAGCAGCACCAGGCTGTCATTCGACAGCCTGGTCAGCGGGGTCAAACCCTACCATGTGTTCATGGAAGGAGGAGTGGCCTAAATGACTCTTCCCTCAAAAATTTTGTTTGACCAACTGCAACACAAGGGCTTCTCTCTCTCTCCTCTCTCTCTTCTTTTTCTATTATTTTTCTTATAACTTCAAAAAGGAAGGTGACCTTTTTCATGGCGTAATAAGTCGTGCATGCCCAGGTTTTTTTTTTATAAGTAATGCTACTTACAAATCCTCATTTTGGGGACTCATTACAAGCCCTTTGTATTTTAATCAAAATGACGTAGTTTTGATTAAAAATTCATTAATCAAAACGACGTCGATTTGATTAAAACACAAAGGCCTTGTAATGCAGTCCTCTTTTGAGGACTGTAAATAGATTTATTCTTTTTTTATATATGTTTCAAAATTGTGTGTATATTATTATATATACAATTGTTGGTCCCTTGGAGCCTAGACTCTTATCGAAAACTTTTTTCTCACTCTTCGGCACTACACTTATCTGTTTAAGAGATAGAATCAATGCGAAAGATAAACAGATAGTGGAAGTATTTTGTTTTATTATCAAAGGATAAGTACACCAAAATAGAAGCAGATTAAAACTTATAAAGTCTTTAGATCTACTTCAAGACTCTCTTACACTCTGTTTACAAAATGACTCACACTCTAGCCTTAGTTGTCTCAATGAGCTCTAGTACACACTAGCTTATTACAAAACTCACGAACGTCAACTTCTACACACACACCTTTCGTATACAAGGTTTACATTATATATATAACACATCTTTGAGAGACAGTCTTGGAACTTGTTGTTCCGGACTATGTGCACATTGACTGTTCCTCGGAATTCTCTCTGCCTTGAATGTCGCGGATGTAGAGCTCAAGGTTTTGGGATTGCAAAGCATAAGTGCGCTTGTGAGTTCCCAAGTTTAGTCAAAGTTGTGTCTATATATCCGGATGATCCACATGTAAGATACTTTAGGTTTTCAACGAGTTTGTCTTACATTGGGAAGCAGCGAGCCGGGTGACTTTAAATGCGAAGAGATAAGTTGAAGCAACGTTTTCTTAATCCGGTGTAAGGTTCCTTACTCCGTGTTAACTAAGCTCGGATCCTTACTCCGTGTCGTTGATTGCTTACTCCGTATCAAATCGGTAGTGGAATCCTTATTCCATGTCGGTGTTCCTTACTCCGTACGAATGAGAAGGTCGGAGTGCTTACTCCGCATCGTCGCTTTCTTACTCTGTGAGAGTTTCTTACTCCGCGTGAGTTAAAGGGTCGGATGGCTTACTCCGTATCAGCACATCCTTACTTTGTATGAGTAACAGGTTCAGATTCCTTACTTCGCATCTAGTTTCCTTACTCCGTGCAAATAAAGATTCGGGTCCTTATTCCGCACAAGTCATTCCTTACTTCGCATGTATAGAAGACTCGGATTTCTTACTCCGTGTCTTCCTTTCCTTAGTCCGCTTGAGTGGAAGACTTAGCCTTTTACTCCGCAATAACTATGTCTTACTCCGTGCAACTTGTAGACTAAGATTCTTACTCCGCATCTATTTGACTTGGTCCAGTTAACGTGTTAGGCGCAATTCCCTTAGTTCGTAGCTCTTAGTGATTAGTCTGCATGAAAGATTCTTATTCCGTAAGAAGTAAAGACTTGGTTATATACCAAGTATTTGACGACACTCACTCTTGTCCGGATCAGGATTATGTATCCTGTCCTTTGCTTTGCTCTCATGAGTGTAGTGTCACGCCCCGGATTTCCAACCCGAGGAAACCGGTACGTGACTCCCCTTGTACCCACACGGAGGGCAAAGGAGTTAGGATGCAAACCCCGAATTTAACATTTTAAACATCCACAACACATTCAAGAAAGTAATGTTCATAAAAGCAATCCAAACCAGTCTTTATTACAACAAAATCCTCTTTCTAATCCATCCCCACTGGGGTTACATCAATTCCCATAAAAAAAACATAAATGGAAGAGAGTAAAATAAATAAGATCTTCCACCTTGGTGTATCCACCTAACGCCTGTAAGTCCCCTGGAAAACAAGCAAACACAAGAGAGGGGTGAGCAACCACAGCCAAGAGGGATCATGTCTCCCCAACCCTTCCCATGCTCCTAGCGGCTACATGCATGTGCACAGGTGTAGTGACGTGACAGGATTAGGAAAAAGAAAATAAAACATTCCACACAAGTGGGCGTAACCCCGACCCAGCCCACACCGGCTAACAAACCACATCTCAAGCAAGTAATTTAACCGCCTCTTCGGGGCCTCGATTTAATCGCCTCTCGGGCAAAGTAGTTTAACCGCCTCTTGAGCCATTGGTTTAACCGCCTCTCAGGCAAAGTAGTTTAACCGCCTCTTCGGGCCGATAAAGCAAGCCATGCACACAACACACACCACGGTCACTCAAGCATAAAACCAAACACTTGGTGTGCACCCGTTCAAAAGTGCACAAACCCAAGCCATTGGGCAATAAACAAACACCCAGCATACATACATACACTAAATCACAAGTCCAGCCACACGGACATATTACCAAACACGTAATGGGCATATACACACAGCTATATTCACACAAGCATTTCATCGAACATATAGCATGTAACAACAGAATCACACCAAAATGCCACTGAAGGCCAACATCCATATAGGAGATCACACCTATATGGATTACATATATATATAAACAGATATAACCCATAATCTGCCCTAGGACCCTAGGATAGAGGAGGACTTAGGAAGAACAGAACCCCTACCTTGTATGTTCTCCTGCTCCCGCTTCCACGCAAGACTCCGACCACCCACGCAAGACGCTCCGGTAGCCACCAGAAGCTCTCCTTCCCTCTCTCTCTCTCTCTCTCTCTCTCTCTCTCTACGACGGTTGGTGGAGCAACAAACCCTAAACCTAAAACAGAGGGGCTTCTCCTCCTTATATAGACAACACAACATCAAAACGACGTAGTTTTGATTAAGTGAATCCCAGCATCAAAACGACGTAGTTTTGATGGAACAAGCTATGACCTTCCTACATCCATACACACCAAAATATTCACAATTCCAACATGGTCCTTTGGGAAAAGATGATTAGAATGACAAAACCAAGGTAACCATGCAAAAACATGTCTGCACGCCAATTTGAATGCCAATTCCCCAATTAGCGTGCAGCTCCAAATGCACTCAAACTTCACCTCAAGCCTCCTTGCATCTTGTAGAGGTCTGAGAAGCAAAAATATGCTTGCACGTGAAATGGGTGAATTCATGTGCAGCTCCAAATGCCCTGAAATTTTTGTGGTAGATAGAGGACCTCATTCTAAGAAACTTTTTGTTCTTGCACACCAATTGTTTGAGGCCATCTACCCTATCAAAAGTGAGCTCCAAGATCAGCCAAAACAACTTAAAACCGTCTCGTATACGCATAAAGATCTTCCTAGGGCATGAATGTACGTTATCACTTGTCATATGTACCTCCCAAAAGTCCCCTCTTGGGCTCATCTCTTACCTCAAACTTGTGCACCAACATCCAAGGTATTTGTGGTTAACTTCTTACACACGGGTTACACATGGGTCATTACATGTAGGTCCGGATTGAGTTCATATCTTCTCGAATAACTCAGATGAAAATCAACAAACATCTCGGATCAAATTACATAGGGTTTTATTAGTATCATCCGAATTCTGAGCTTGATCCAAAAATCTCCCCCAATTGTGGATATGCCAAAACCCTTTGTAATCTGATCTGGTAAGCACAGCAAAAAGATAGTATACGGAAAAGAAACAACTTCCATTTTCACTAAGCACCAACATAATACAATACAGCCTTTATACAAATTTTCACTAAGGTACATAAGGCTTACTATACTTGAAGATCATCATTGCTGCTTTCTCCGTTAACTCCATTGTCTCCTCCTTCGTATAGGCTTGGATAGTGTTCTAGCTTTTATCCACCTTTATAATAGATTTGATGAAGAAACAGACAAATGCTCCGCAGCTATCTCCATCGGGCTATTGTGGCACTTGCTTCTTGCCCTGGATCGTCGCCTTCAGTTTTTCAGTTGGATCTAATGGAGTTAGGCCCCTTCCTTCATAAAGTCTAGATTGCTTTACGGCTTTCGTCAGTCGAAGACGCAGTGGTTCCCATTGATTTCTTCTAACATTGTTTTCCACAATCTGATGAGAATAAATTAAGATCACCGTTTGGACGGAATCATAATAACAACCAAGCATGAAGTGCGGTGTCATGACCTGGTACGGAATGAGGATAAATGAGAGAGATTTCCAGGGTATGCTATCCTCAGCTCACAGTGAAGGTCTGAATGTGGGTTACATCTGGAAGATAGCCCTCATTCCAACATGGCAGGACATCAAACATGTGTCCATCCTTGTACAGAGACGGAAACAGCCTCATCTCCATCTTTACTACCTGAGAGAAGTTGTTTATGTCTTCTGCAGTAAGCAAGCCCGTCTCAGAACGAATAGTCCGAATGTCTTGAGGAGAGAAGGGGTACAGATCTGATAAACATCTTCACTCAGCATTTGACGCGGCATACTTGGTCATTGCATCAAAAACACATCCATCCGCATCAAGAGGATCACGATCCGTATGTGATGGAAGGAAGGTGTCAGCCGCGGATGGAGTGGTCTTGGGAGTAGCTGCACTTGAGGAGTTGGGCTGAGAAAAGCGACTGCATTTGGGAATTGTAACTCCCAGAAGTGGATGCAGTGAAGACGCATGCCGTTTCTCAGCACGAGCTAAGGAAGGTGCAGAAGGATCAGATGATACTTTCTTCCCCGTTTTGACAGATTATCGCGGTGCGGGAAGAGGACGAGCCATGGTGTGAGCCAAGTCCGCAAAAGATGTAGACAGGGAATGAACAGACAAGGCGATGAGATCTATCTTTTGCTCGATGGAAATGGAGGAGTCGGTCAGGGCAGAGAGGACTTGGGTGCCTAACGCATCAACTGTGGCGGCGATGGCAGAAATTTGGGCGCTCTGGGCTTGGGCGTGGCGGTCTAGCTGAGCGGAGAGCACAACATCGGAGTGGATCATGCCAAACGAGGCACGGCCAAGTGCTAACTCCGAGGCTTTAGAGGACTCCCCTGCGGGAATAGGTGTAGGGGTTCGCTGGGTAGAGGAGTCAGCAGGAGTAGAGGGGGCGTCAGAAGCAGTCGCAGAGGGGGCATCTGGAGCAGCAGATCCACTTTGAACAGAGAGGTCAATGACAGGGATGTCTGCAGCAGGAGAGGTAGGCAGGGCCGCAGCAGGAGAAGGAACTCGGGCGTCATGAGCCGGGCCAGAGGTAACAGCAAAGGGAACATCCGGAATATGGGCCGGTGTAAGGAAGTCGTGGTCTAGGTTCCAGACGATCATATCCTCCGGGGAGTGGGTGTGTTTGGCATAAAACATCTCGATGTCGTGGTCAGGGATGGAGGTAGTGTAGGCGAGGCTAAAACAAAATCATATGTCCGTTAAGGTGTCGGTGGAGAGATGGGCAAGGTAGTCATGAGGTTGAGGTAGGGGAGGTAAAGGGGCTTCCAGAGGAGAAGGAGAAACATCTGCCATTGTTGTAGCAATGGTAGCATCAACAGCAGCAGCAACAACGGGTAAGTTGGGTGCTTGGACATCAGCGGGAGAAGACGCTGGGTAGTCAGCCGGATGAGGACTTGGCTGAGAGGGCCCCGCAACCTCAGATGGGTCGGCACGGATGCTGTGCTGGGAGGCTCGGGAAGATGGACGGTGCAGCGACGGACCGAATCCGAGAGGACCGGTGAGCAGAGCTGACTTCGGGTGCATAACTGGCGATTAGGTCACCAATAGAACTGCCCCGTTGTTCTGAGGCGGGAAGGAGGCGGAGAGTAGGAGAAGGCCGGCGAGCCGTCATGGTTCCATCAGGCATAAGCTGGTAGAGATAGTAGGCTTAGGGGAAAGGGATAGTGCCATTTTCGTTGAAATGGAACGGATGCAGGTACCGGAAGACGATGCTGAGAATCCTCCCGAAAGATAGATTCTTGGGGCCATTCTTCAGCAACCGAACAAGAATGTCCCCCAGTCCATCAGGAGATCCTCAAAAACTCCGTACATGGCCAGGAGAAGGTCACACAGAATGGAGTCCAAAGCGGAAGTGCGAGCCAGTAGACATCGACTTAGAATGCTCGCCATATAACGGTAGCGACCTTGGAAGGACTTCACCTTGTATTCCTTCCCTTTGTAAGTGCAGCCCATGGAAGCTGCCATAGATTCTGGGTCTGGGCGCTGAGGTTCACCAGGAGGTAGATTGAGAGCGGCACAGAGGACGGTGGGGGTGATTACGATGGATTCACCCCAAACATGGGAAAGGATGGAATTGGTGGTTCAGCGGATGTGCTAGTAGAACTCAGTAATATCGTCGATGAGAAGAGCGATTAGATTTGAAACCAGGTTCAGAATATGTGAGGCTTCCAGAAGGGGGTGTAGGTCCAAAAACCAAGCCGGAGGATCAGAAATTGCAGGCCAATCGACTAGATGGCCGGGATTAACGCTAGAAAGAGAGAGCTTGGGTGCCATTTCGAGTACGAGGGAGGAGGAAGGTAGGTCTTAGAGATTGGAAGAGCGACAAGGGTTTAGGGATTTGGAAATGTAAACTCGCGCTGCGTGTGAAAAGCCAGTATATATAAGACTGAGTCCGTGATTGCCAGCGGATATTGGGATTAAGCGAGATGAATAGTGATCCGCTTGACAAGCTGATGTCATTTAACTTGATACTTGAGCGCCTCCGAATTTAAAGATGACGTGGAGGCCGAAGAATCAAGTATTCATGATAGCTGTATGCCTTTTTCCGGAAATTGCTTGTTTCGAGACTTGCATGTTAAATAGTATACGCGATGAGACTTGAGTATTTCAAGAGTCTGGAGGAAATGAACCAATGATCATCTGAATGAAAAATAATCCGTAGACGTATATCCGGATGAGCAACAGTGTGTCCATAAAAAACATAGTGTGATAAGAGAGAAAGTGATTCCTTTGCAGGCTTGAAGTCGAAGAAGAACAAAGTACCACAACACTTCATATCCAAGACTTCAAACAAGATATGTTGGTGAGAATGCAAAGTGAATCGGAACCTGTAGCTGCATGAAGATAAACTAAAAGGAACACAGAACTTTTACAGGTTGGGATTAGTATGGATGTAAACAGATATGAAGCGGTAGCATAATCCGAACTAATAAAAAAGGCAGAACTCATGCATTGAAGATGAACTCCAGACACATACAAACGAATGACTAAATCAACAGTACTGAAAAATAAGCATGTGTCCGATAAGAAATACATAAGTTCACATTGGTCAACATAGGGAAATCGCCATGCTCAACATTGTAGCCAAGATAATTGAACTATATATGGGTTACTCGATTAAGATTCATGAGTGAGAATGGAAGAAAGAGCACAAGCCGAATGCTATCAATTGATTGTCCGATTAAGATGCACGTTGAAGAAATAAAAACATCCAAATAGGCCACAAAGCTGATTCAACAATGCATGTCCAGTCAGATCCAGAAGTGAGAAGTGAGAGGGAGGAGCATCCGAGACATATTAGGGAGTTATTACTGAAAATATAGATAAGACTTTTGCTCCCCCGTAGATCGTGCGATCCTCTCGATGATGAACTCCCCCTCGGATAGACGATCGAGAAAGAGGTCATGAGACATATAAGGGGGTATTACTTGAGTAATTAATAAGCATTTCTCCCCTTAGATCTTGCAATCCTCTTGATAGACATTTCCAGCTTAAAAATTTAGATTTTGAGAATTATGCTTGTCTATCCTTTCGGAACTTCCCTTCAGAAGCTAATCAGACTGCCACTGTGATTTCATCCACCAGCATTCCGAGCTAACCCATTTTATTTCTTCAACTAGACATGTTAATAGTGTAACCAATATGAAACAACATTGGATATGAGGCGATACATGAAAATATGAATCATGAAATCCAAAGGAGAGTATACTCATATAGGGTTAATTATGTCAACTGAACAACTTCAGTCGGGAAACACAAGCTTCCTCCCATATGAAGATATGAGAGAATTATCAGAAACATGATGCATATCAGTAGTAAACGTGATCAACATGAAATACAGTAAGTGTTTAACGCCCACTAAGAACCATGATGCATGTTCTGAAAGAAATGTTGTTGGATACATAAATAAGAACCTATGTAGTAAGGTTAAGCATACCTAGTTTTAAGAGAAGTTCAGAAAATCTTGCATTAGGTAGGGGCTTGATAAGTATGTCTGCGAGTTGATCATCTATAGCAACATGTTCAAGCGATATGTGCTTTTTGAGAACATGATCTCAGATAAAATGATACCTGACTTCAATGTGCTTTATTTTTGGGTGCATGACAAGGTTGTTGCTGATGGAAATTGCACTCGTGTTATCACAGTATAGTGGAACAGATGTCATGTTGAAGCTGTAGTCAGTAAGCTGACTTTGCATCCAGAGTAGCTGCGCGCAGCAACTCCCAGCAGCTATATATTCCGCCTCAACAGTAGAGGTTGATACGGAATTCTACTTCTTACTGAACCAGGAAATCAATCTATTTCCTAGGAACTAACACGTACCACTAGTGCTTTTTCTGTCGATGCGACACCTGGCAAAATCAGCATCTAAATATCCAGATAAAGAGAAGTTGGACTCCTTTGAATACCAAAGTCCCAAATTCACTCTCCCTTTGAGATACCATAATATTCGATTTACATGAAGCATGTGTGACTCTTTGGGATCCGCCTGATCTCTTGCACAAATGCAAGTTGCAAACATTATGTCCGGGCGACTTGCTACAAGGTATAGCAATGGTCCAATCATACCTCTGTATTCAATCACATTTACTGATTTTCCGTCAGTATCAGGATCTAACTTTGCATTGACTGGCATGGGAGTCTTCACGGAAGATGAGGTGTCCATATCGAACTTCTTGATTAAATCCCGTGTGTACTTGGCTTGGTTGATGAAGATTCCATCCTTCATTTGTTTAACCTCTATTCCAAGGAAATACGTTAATTCTCCCATCATACTCATTTCAAATTTACCAGTCATCAATTTCGCAAACTCTTCACAAAGCTTTGAATTTGATGATCTGAAAATGATGTCATCCACGTAGATTTGTACGATTAGAGAATGATCTTTCTCTTTCCGTAGAAATAGTGTGGTGTCTATCTTCCCTTTTCTAAAATTATTTTCGAGCAAGAATTCTAATAGTGTGTCATACCAGGCTCTTGGAGCTTGCTTCAATCCATATAAGGCTTTCCGAAGTTTATATACCATATGTTTAGCCTTGTGTTCAATGAAGCTCGGAAGTTGTTTGACATAAACCTCCTCTTAAAGATCTCCATTAAGAAATGCGCTCTTGACGTCCATTTGATAAACCTTTAAGTTTTCATATGATGCATACACTAGGAACATTCGGATCGCTTCAAGTCTAGCTATTGGAGCAAAGGTCTCATCATAGTCAATTCCTTCTTCTTGATGGTATCTCTGGCTACCAGTCTAGCTTTGTTCCAGATTACTATTCCATCAGTATCTAATTTGTTTCAAAACACCCATTTAACTCAAATGACTTGTTGCGACCTCATCCATGGTACTAGAGTCCACACTTCATTCTTCTTGAATTAATTAAGCTCTTCTTGCATAGCGTCTATCCAGTTTGAATCCTGAAGGGCTTCATCCACCACCTTTAGCTTTATCTGTGATAGAAAACATGAGTAGAGGCACAGATTGGAAGTGGCTGCCCTCATTCTTACTCCAACAGAAGGATCACCAATCACTTGATCTGATGGGTGGTTCCGAGTCCACTTATAGTTCTGTGCAAGTGGTGATGAATAGTTGATGATTTGAAGCTCTGCCAGATTAGGTGGATCTTGTAAATTGACTAGTTGAGCTTCTTCCGGGCCAATTATATCCATAGGATGAACAATTCCGGAAGAACTTGGAGGTTCTTCGGCACTATAACTTTCAGTATTAACTGGTCCGGACGGACATGAAGGTTCTCCGGTGTAATGAATATCCATAACATTTTGTCCGGAGTTATGTGGAAGTCCTGAGTCTGATTCTTCTGAAGCATTATCAGTAGCATCTCTTGTTGCTTCACCAGTGTTAGGTGATTCACCAGGAGTTGCAGCAGGGACATGTCTGAACTGGAATAATTGATCGTACTGTCCATATGATCCTGTGCAATTGAATTTGAAGATCCTACACTCGACCAGTCAGGGTTAGATTCATCAAAATCAACATGGATAGATTCTTTAACTGTTAGATGTTTTCGGTTGAAAATACGATAAGCCTTGCTGTGTAAAGAATATCCGACAAAGATCCCATCATTGGATTTTGGCTCAAATTTACTCCGGGCCTCTTTGCCATTGTTTAACACGTAGCAAGCACACCCAAAGGCTTTGAAATGAGAGATTGATGGCTTTCTGCCTCTCCACATTTCATAGGGTGTTTTCATGGTAACCTTATTTATAAGAGTTCTGTTATGAACATAGCATGTAGTGGACATAACTTCAGCCCATAGACTGAGAGGAAGCTTTGCCCCTGCTAACATTGATCTACCAGCTTCGACTAACGTGTGATTCTTTTGCTATGGAGTCCTGGGTGCAGAAAAGTCATGCTAAATGCCTTATTTAGAACAATAGGATCTCATTTATAAAAAATCGAATTCAGTACCATGATCACTCCTGATGCACATGATGCTCAGTCCTTGTGAATTGCTTATCCAGTTGAAGAGATCTACTAGATGTTCAAAGGTTTCATCCTTTGATTTCAGGAACATCACTCATGTATACCTGGTGCAGTCATCGATAACCACAAAGGTATATCTCGCATCGGCCAGAGAAGCAATAGAAATGGGACCACAAAGATCCATGTGAAGAAGTTGCAACGGAGCAGTTATTGAATTAACGGATTTGCTCTTAAAGCTGTGCTTCGTCTGCTTCCCGAGTTGGCATTCTCTACTGAGGGAGTCTCTGGAGAATTTATGTTTGGGCAAACCATTTACTAAGTCAAGCGACGCTAATTTAGACAAGGTCTTAAAATTTAAATGTGCGCAATGCTTGTGCCATAGCCAACTTTCTTCATTTGATGCTTTAGTGAGGAAGCATACGAGGTCATAAGAATTATTTCTTAAGACCACCGAGTATATGTCCCCATCTCTTAATCCGGATAGCTTAACATCTCTCGGATAAGTTATCCCTAATCGTGCGGTGTTGGACATAAAGGAAACAGTAAACCCTTTGTCACATAAATTACTGACACTCAGTAGATTATGTTTCAAACCTGTGACTAGTGCAACTTTAGTGATTGATACACAGCCATTGGTTAAAGTGCCATACCCCACAGTCTTACCTTTACTGTTGTTCCCATATGATATGGATGGGCCTCGTTTGTCAGTAACTTCAACGAGCAGAGATTGATCACCCGTTATATGTCCGGAGCATCCACTATCGAGGATCCACTTGCTTTGATTGATCTTTGACTTCAAGTGATCCGATAATACATTCCAGAGATGCTCCTGCAAGACAACAGTTTACACTTTTGGTGCCAAACTTGTTTCAGGGTTTAGGAGAAACAACAGTAGTGTCAACAGTTCCGGAATTTACTTTGTTAGGAACTTTAGGCTTTGTTTGGCACTGCTTCTCTGTTTTCGGAAACCGAAAATCGATACTTAATTATTTTAAAAATTTGTCATTCAATACGTTTTTTTGTTTGGTCGTCGTTTTCCGCTTTTGGTTTTCGTTTTACCACTTTTGTTTTTCGTGCGCCGTACGTGGAGGGGGAGGCTCGAGGTCGTCTCGTCACAGCGGGAGGTCGCCGGGGGGAGGGGTATCTGACAGCGGGGAGGTTGTGCGCAAAGGGGGTCGAGCTAGGGGGGAGTGCGCAGGGGAGAGGTCGCGCCGGGGGGTCATGCGCAGGGGGAGGTCGCGCCTGGGTGGGGGGAGTCGTGCGTAGGGGGTTTGAGCCGTGGGGAGGTCACCGGAGGAGTAGATCTAACAGCGGCGGTAGGGGGGGGGGGGGGGGGGGGGGAGGTCGCGCCGGGTGAGGAGGGTTGCGTCGGGTGGGTCGCGCGTAGGGGGAGGGGGGTGGGCGAGCCTGGGGGTTAGAGGCTGGCGGCGGGCGGCGGCAGGATAACCGGAAACAAACGAAAACAAAAACACCAAATAGAAAACATGTATAATGTGTTCTCATTTTAATGCATTTGAAAATAGCTTGTTTTCAAAAACATTAAAAAAAACAGTTGCCAAACAAAAAAAAACGATGGTTTTCTGCATTTGAGTACCAAAAATAAAAAAAAACTGTTACCAAACACGCTCTTAGCTTTCCAAGTTGATTTAACTTTGTCAGTGTCAGTTGCTTCTTTCATTTAGGTTTTCTTGGGAGAGATACTCCTTTGAGATTTAGATTTTGATTTGCATGAAGAACCCTTTTTGATGAACTGATCTTTATTAATACGGACTTGATTACAAAGCCAGTTATCAGATAAGCTTCAACATTCATAGTGATAATGTCCTATTTCTCTACAAATAGAATAGACACTATGATACGGAGCACAAACAGGGGATACAGGTTTCTTAGGTTTTACAGGCTTTCTACTCTGTTCCCTATAGCCTAATCCTTTGCGATTGGGTGACACGCTCTTAGCCCCAGATGCGCCAGCCTTAGCCTTTCCTTTCTTTCTGGGTACTATAGTTTCATCTATAACTGCAGCAACCTTCCCTTCATCATTAGATACGGGTGCTACTGCTTCAGGAACAGCAATAACAGCCTCACTTCCACAATCATAGACTATGGTGCCACCTGAAATGAAACCATCCAATGGTTTAAATGTACTAACAGGATATAGGTTGGTTAGTTTTGGAATGAAGTCCGGAGGGCACTCAGTAGCTTGTGTGGAGGTTGATGGTGCGGAGCCAAGGCCAGGTTTAACTCGGATGTCATCCGGATCAGTTCTAAAGGTAGAAACTATTTCCCCAGATTTTAGCCACTTATGATTTATTTGCTTTTCCATTTCAAGTTCATTCTCGTGTCTTTTCAAAATAACTTTTAGGCCTGTTAGGTTGGTATTTAGCAAATGATTTTCTGCTCTTAAGTCATGATACCACGCCTGTTTACTTCTGAAGTCAGCTATGTCTTTTTCAAGTCTAGCAACAGTAAGTTCAAGACGTTTATTCTGACTTTCCATATCTTTGTACATTTGAGTAATTATTAGTCTCTTATTCTTTTTATGATCACATTCAGTAGTAAGAGATTCTAATTTACTCATGAGCTCAGAGATAGAAGGTACCTCAGTATTTGCCATGAGGCAGACGTTCGGCTTTGGGGTTGGCTCATCATCAGAGGATTCCTCTTTTTCTTTCCGAGCTATTTTCTCATCCCGGTCAGAGTATTTGAACCTGACCTCATGAGTCTGTAGCTCTCCATATAATTCTTTAAGGGGAACATACTGCCAGTTCTTGTCGGCTTACATCTAGAGCTGCTTGGAGTAGTAGCAATCCGGCAATGAGCGAAAAAACTTGTCATTAATTTGGGATTGAGAGTAGTGCTCATTGATAGTTTTTAGCTCAAGGATAAGCTTGCCGAATCTCCGATAGATGTTTTCGAGGGATTCGCCAGGTTTGTGATTAAAACTCTCAAAGTTCTGCCTGAGAGCACAGATGATGTTCTGAATTTGGGACTGATTTCCATCATAGAGGATTGTTAGCTTATCCCATACAGCTTTCACTGTTGTGCAGCCCTAGACATCCATGAAAGCTTCAGAGTCCAAAGACGATGTGACATATGCCAGAGCCTTTTCGCTTGTCACGCCCCCAAATCCCGGAAGGACCGGAACTAAGAGTGTGACTTCCCCATGCTCGCACCCGAAGGGTTAAGGGGTTGATGACTAGCACCGATATGAACTACACATCGGGTGCTGTCCGAGATAAACCTGTACATTCATACATCAGCGGTATTCCTGTACATTTCCACATGCTATGAAGTTAAGGAAAATAATTTATTAATAACAGAGTCATGCTATAATCCAATATAACTTCCACGGACCCTCATCCGGATATTGAAATAATAAAATCAATCATGTTTTACAAAATCCATAAACCACGTTATTACAAAATTTAAAACAAACAAAAATTAGGTTCAAACCAGCCTCTAGCAAATGAGTCGATACCTGAAACATGTCAACAAAGTAGGGGTGTGCACAAATGCCCAGTAGGTGATCTCCATCTCCTCACCATCTTATAACATGAATTCCTAAGTCTACATGATCCGTGTATGCTTGTGCCGGTGTAGTGTCCTACTTTATCATAATAAGCTTACATTCAATCACAAAATATAATATCACACACATTACATTTCATTCATTAAGGGTACACACCAAACAATCCAACCATCCAGGAAATTCTCACATCCAACTCCAAGGATCCCAGTCATTACCAGATAGCCATATGTGGGACCTGTGGTGTCCCTAACGACAACTTGCCACATATGTGACCTCAGTTAACCAGCCACATAGGGGACCTGCGGCCTCTTACCAGCCCTATGTGTGACCTGCAGTTAACCCAACCAACTCCACCACCAATTCCACATATAATCAATAAATAGAATATTCCAACAGTCAAAATTCAATACAACAGTCTTACAAAATATTTAATTCATCAATCCGGCGCTAACCACAAATAATATATATAGATATACATACATATATAAATATTCATCAAACGTCCAACACCTTAAATATCAATTAAGTAATATTAAGCTACGTACAAGTAATATTTAAATGCCAAATTTCTAACATTGAACTACAAACAATATTTCTAGGGTCAGACTATAAATATCAAGCCACAAACAATGTTTATAATATCAAACTATTAATGTCAAGCCTCCGACAATATTTTAGATGATAAATTAATAATATCAAGCTTCAAGTAATACTTCATATTATTAAACTATAATATCAAACCCAAGCACTATTTTCATTATTAAACTAACAATATCATAATTCTTGTTTGACCTTACTATTGGAATGATATCAATGAATATGTTATTTTTACTACTAAATCAAATTAAATTAAATTTATCGATATATCTTGATAATTCTCAAAATACACATATATAATACCATGCACGACTTCATAATAATGCACGGATTTAATGCACGAACTTATTACCCACATATATTAACTATTGACACGCACGACTTAATTCCCATAATCAATTAAGCCCCCCTTTTTAAAAAAAAATCTAACACTAAAAAAAGATGCCCCTTTTCTTTCACTGCCACGAAACCACGCATGTAAAGATGCCCCCTTTTTTTGATTAAGAGAAAATTAAATTAAATAAAACAAAACCCTTGTGCTACATTGGATCGAACGGATTGTGGAGGCAGGACCGTCCCCCCCCGTCATGGAGACGCTAACCAGGGTCGTTCGATAGCCAGTGTGTTATTCTTTGCAGCGGAAGAAACCGATAACGTGCATTTTATGCCGTTATTCTAGTGTTTATTTAGGATGTTTAAGAGCATGATTAGAGCCTTATTGCTTCATATATCATATATATTTGCTCTAACCCCTAGGAAGATGCTAGTTGCAAATACATGCGTTTTAAGTCGTTTTGGCAGATTTTGTACCTCACTTTTGACATAGTAGATGGCCTCAAACAATTTGCATGCAAGAACAAAAGTTTCTTAGAATGATGTCATCTACCTACCACAGAAATTTCAGAGCATTTGGAGCTGAACGTGAATTCACCCAATTCACGTGCAAGCCTATTTTTGCCTCTCAGGCCTCTACAGGATGCAAGGAAGCTTGGGGAGAAGTTTGAGCTGATTTGGAGGTGCACGTGAATTCACCATATCACGTGCAAATTGGCGTGCAAAGATATTTTTGGACCGATCCAATCGTTTTTCCATGCTGATCATTTGTTCCTGAAGGCCCAAGTCCAAATTGTGGATGGAAGATAGAGTTTTTAATGTTTCGAGTGTTACTTATCAAAACTACGCCATTTTGATAAGTGGGCTAGGTTACACACCTCAAGGCCCATCCAAACTCTATAAATAAGAGCTCCACGCCCCTTGCTAGCCATGCTAAACCCCCCTACACGTTTTAGAGAGAGAGAGAGAGAGGCTCCACAACTTGGAGGTGCTCCTTGACCTAGGAGAGCAGCCGTCGCAGCCGTCGCGGATTTTGGAGCCTGGATTTGAAGCTTTGCTGTGCGCGTGATCAAGAAGAAGATGTTTAGCTTTTCTGCTATGGTTTTGCTTGTAATCATGCGTGAGTAGTCTTTTAATCTAGGGGAGCAATGTAGCCCCCTTGTTGTTTTGCTGTGTTTATGAATATTGGGTTTGGATGATTGAAGTTTTGCATGTTTTATGAATCTGTTCCTAATTCTATCTTTGGATGTACACCTTGGTATTCTTAGCTCTAGTCTGGGGCAGATTGAGATTCATAACTTATTTGTGATTGGTGTGATCATTATCCTTTTGCAAGTATGATTTATTGGCTTTGCATGTTTGTGTGTTTAGATGACCATTACGGCATACAACTCTTAAAAGGACCTCAATGACCATTTGTTGTCCTTGGCTTATGTTTAGCATGTTTTCAATCAGACAACCCTAACATCATGAACCAGTAGAGATAACATAGGGAGGTGAAATTGTGACCCTAGATACTTTTAATCCTTAAATCTTAATCTTAAAATCAGTTTACTTTCTTTGTTTATTCAGAAAACCACATAAAAATTAGATCTTTAGTTTAAAAAAGAAAACTTTTTGCCAAGACATTTTATAGAACAAGAGTAATTGGGTGATTTGATTTGAGAACTAGAGAACTAGGCTAATCCCTGTGGGTTCGACCCCTTGCTTGCTGCTATTCTTTTAGTGCAAACTTAGGGAATTTATTATTTTGAAGAGAGATTTAACGACATTAGCTAGCTCTTTTAGAGAGGCTAAAAATCTTGTCTGTCAAATTGGCGCCGTTGCCAGGGATTCAACGGTTAACTAGTTTTTAAAATCAACATTGAGTGAAATTGTTTGAATTCTGATCTTGGTGTTTTATTTTGTCTTTTATTTTTTGTTATTTTGTGTTCTTTGTTTGTTTATTTTGCATTGTTCGAAGCTGCTGGGTGTGTTCTTGTTGTTTTATAGGAACATACACCATGTGTTTGAGGTATTGCTAGTTGTGTATGCGATGAGGGGAACTTGTGTCCTTTAATCCAGGAACCTGAACAAGACACTCAATGGACAGGAAAGTTTGGAGATGAGGAGGAGCTAACCGTGGAAGAATGTTTGGAAAGGATGATCCAAGGCAACAAATATTTGTGGGAAAATCAAAGGAGAGATGAGGAGAATTCAATGATGGCAAACCAAAATGTTTATGTTCCAGGCCATGCAGCAGATCAATTTTCATATAGTGCTTGGGATTGCACTGTCTATGATCCTCCCACAAGCAGTTATTCATACCAGGAGCCTCCTTGTTACGGTGAGAGTATTAATGGAGATAGTAGAGAAGTATGGCCAACTTGCACCCAACCTGAGGGTGACTACTATCCACAAGAGCCACCACCTGAGGAGTTTAATGATTTCTTCAATGGATATTCTAAGAATAGATGGGTTGGGCAATATCAAGATGAAGCTTACTATGAAGCCCCACTCTATGGCAATTATTGTCCATATCAACAACAAGAGTGGCAGCCCCAAGTTGAAGATGAAGAAACCAGAAGAGAGGTAAAGGATTTGAATGAAAGGCTAGGACGTATGGAGACTACCATAAAAAATATGGAGCAATTATTGATGAGTATGGCTCAAAATGCAAATCGGAGTCTCATCTCACTCCTTTGCTGATGACATAGAGATAAAAACTGAAGAGAATTGCAAAGCCATCACCCCAACTTCCATGAATCAATCTTTGACGTCTGCCTCACAAGAATGGGAGTTTTCTGCTAATAATGATTCTAAAGATGAAGCTCGCATTCTAGATGGTCAAACCATTAATGCTGCTATAGAACAAGAAGTGGATAAAAGGGCAATGTTTCATTATGATGAGGTGGTCCCTCCACCACAATTTAATAGCCCATGCGATGTATCCACTTCAACTCTTCCCATGGTTGGAGCTTATGAGGACAATTTGAAGTATTTTTCTATCCAAGAAGAAGAGGAAGACTTGAATTGTTCCGGGGGTGTTAGAAGAACATGAGAAACCAATAAATGACAACCCAAGGATGCAGCAACAAATCTTGGATGATGATGCTATAATTCTCATATCTGAAGGCACATCAAACCAAGGTACTCTTTATGAAGACAAGCTACATGAGCCCACCACTACTATGTTTGCTTTGGAATCATCTCCCCTTATACAAGAGAAGGAAGTGCTTGACAAGGGAGGTAACCATGCGTGCATCATGACTACTCCAATTGTGGAGTATGCTGAATTTGTTTTACCACCTCGATGGAATGAGAGGAAGGAGAACCATAAGTTTGTGGAGGTGTCTCCCTATCAACAATTGAATCGGGAGTTCAAGTGGCTCCCACAACTGGTTCATTCATCCGATTGCTATGGTCTATGAGACGGCGAGGTTTACAATGCAAGGATGAAAGCCTTTCATACATTGGTTGAGTTTAGTATGACAAGGTCTAGCTACGAGACCTTAAATAAAGCGCCGTTGGGAGACAACCCAATGTTTATTGCTGTGTTTTATTTTATGTTATTTTCTTTTATTTATTTTATTCAATAAATTGTTTGCAAGCTAACCATTGTGCAGGAGACTTTGCTTCTTTCTTAATTAACCATTTGCAGGATGAGCAAATTATTGGGTCAATTCAGCTGTGGGATCTTTGCTTGCTACTACATGATGGCTATTCTACAAGGGAGAGAAACTTGGGAAGTGCGCAGCGAGACGTCTGTTGACTTTGTGGCTCAGGTACGACGAATGGTGGCCAATGTCATCTACTATTACAGCTTGCCAAACCAGGGGTAAGTATTTTTCCTACTCCTTCTTTTATGCCATGCGGACATAGCATATTTTAAGTGTGGTGTATGGGAGTGACTTGAGCCACTTGCTTGTCTTTTATGTTGTGATTGCATGTTTTATTTAATTCTAAAAAAAATGTTTTTAGTTGCATGATTGTTTGAGTTGTTAGCTTCAATGATTTGCTTGTGGAGACATGGATATTAAGTATGCAATTTTGGCTTAAAATTTAATTTTTATGCCACATTAGTATCATGTTGTGATAAGGGTGTTAAAGTAGTTAACATGTGCTCTGAATTGGTTTAATCATGTCTATATCTCTTGAATGATATCACCATGTTTTTGGAGCTGAGTTTTGAATATTAGCTGAGCATGAAATGCTATGATAGACCTAAGTAACCCTTAAAGTTGAGTGAAAAAGAAATGAAAAATGAGAACAGCTTCTTTTTAGCCCTTGAGTGACATTTAGGGTATGGGTAATAGTTTGATTTGCTACTCTTCTTGTATTCAACATTGGTTATTTAATGGTAGGAGTCAAGTAAGCATGTAATTACTTATTAGTGCTCAGTGTTTGGTGTTTAGTTAGGATGCAAGACCTCTAAGTCATTGTGACTGTCTTTGCATTCTTTTCTTTATTGTGTGATATTATTGGAAAAGGCTGTGATATAGAATGTGAAAAAGCTATCACTTAATTGGGAAATGGGATGTGAGACATCAATGAATTTCTGTCTCTCCTATTGTAGCAAAATGGCAAGGAGTTTGCATTAGAAAAATCAGTCTTATTTATGTGTTATGTGAAAAAAAAAAGAGTGAATAATCCATCAAGGGAGAGCATAAAATGCAACCTTGTAAGGTTATTATTTAAAAAAAAAGAAAAGAAAAGAGAAAGATTCAGAATAAAAGCCACAATGGCTTGATGTTTATGTGTGATTATTTATTTGTGAAGCCACATTGGCTGAATTGTGTTTTGTTTTGAGAGTGTTGAGCTCAATTCTTTAGCTCATGTTTTTTTTGTTTATTCAGTTATTAGAATAGAGTGTGAGTTTATTGAGTTTAGACTAGCGTGTGAGTGCAAATAAAGTAGAATAGAGAGTGTGTTTTCTTTGATGAGCACAATAGGGAACTCTCGTGATTGCTTGGTAATAGCTGATGGCGAGTGTAGAGATAGAGTTTTCCATCCATTGTTCATTGATAGGTATTGGGCTTGAGAATTATTATATTTGAGTGAGGCTGCTTATCCTTGGTAAGAACTTAAAGGGAAACTAGGTGCTATTTTATCATGGATTGCTTGCTCATATCTGAAATTTAAGTGGAGATATTGCATGGTTGTTGGACTTAGGGATATGGACATGAATGAACTAAGTTATGACTCATTTTGATGCTTAAATTCCCATTTCATCATGATAGAGTTGCATGCTTAGGAAACCATGATTCTCCTTGATTGTTATTTTATTTTTCTTCCGTTTGACTGCGTGTTTATTTTATTTTTGCATGCTTGTATGTTTTTGCTTGAGGACAAGCAATGGTTCAAGTGTGGTGTATTTGATAACGTGCATTTTATGCCGTTATTCTAGTGTTTATTTAGGATGTTTAAGAGCATGATTAGAGCCTTATTGCTTCATATATCATATATATTTGCTCTAACCCCTAGGAAGATGCTAGTTGCAAATACATGCGTTTTTAAAGTGTTTTGGCAGATTTTGTACCTCACTTTTGACATAGTAGATGGCCTCAAACAATTTGCGTGCAAGAACAAAAGTTTCTTAGAATGATGTCATCTACCTACCACAGAAATTTCAGAGCATTTGGAGCTGAACGTGAATTCACCCAATTCACGTGCAAGCCTATTTTTGCCTCTCAGGCCTCTACAGGATGCAAGGAAGCTTGGGGAGAAGTTTGAGCTGATTTGGAGGTGCACGTGAATTCACAATATCACGTGCAAATTGGCGTGCGAGATATTTTTGGACCGATCCAATCGTTTTTCCATGCTGATCATTTGTTCCTGAAGGCCCAAGTCCAAATTGTGGATGGAAGATAGAGTTTTTAATGTTTCGAGTGTTACTTATCAAAACTACGCCGTTTTGATAAGTGGGCTAGGTTACACACCTCAAGGCCCATCCAAACTCTATAAATAAGAGCTCCATGCCCCTTGCTAGCCATGCTAAACCCCCCTACACGTTTTAGAGAGAGAGAGAGAGAGGCTCCACGACTTGGAGGTGCTCCTTGACCTAGGAGAGCAGCCGTCGCAGCCGTCGCGGATTTTGGAGCCTGGATTTGAAGCTTTGCTGTGCGCGTGATCAAGAAGAAGATGTTTAGCTTTTCTGCTATGGTTTTGCTTGTAATCATGCGTGAGTAGTCTTTTAATCTAGGGGAGCAATGTAGCCCCCTTGTTGTTTTGCTGTGTTTATGAATATTGGGTTTGGATGATTGAAGTTTTGCATGTTTTATGAATCTGTTCCTAATTCTATCTTTGGATGTACACCTTGGTATTCTTAGCTCTAGTCTGGGGCAGATTGAGATTCATAACTTATTTGTGATTGGTGTGATCATTATCCTTTTGCAAGTATGATTTATTGGCTTTGCATGTTTGTGTGTTTAGATGACCATTCTGGCATACAACTCTTAAAAGGACCTCAATGACCATTTGTTGTCCTTGGCTTATGTTTAGCATGTTTTCAATCAGACAACCCTAACATCATGAACCAGTAGAGATAACATAGGGAGGTGAAATTGTGACCCTAGATACTTTTAATCCTTAAATCTTAATCTTAAAATCAGTTTACTTTCTTTGTTTATTCAGAAAACCACATAAAAATTAGATCTTTAGTTTAAAAAAGAAAACTTTTTGCCAAGACATTTTATAGAACAAGAGTAATTGGGTGATTTGATTTGAGAACTAGAGAACTAGGCTAATCCCTGTGGGTTCGACCCCTTGCTTGCTGCTATTCTTTTAGTGCAAACTTAGGGAATTTATTATTTTGAAGAGAGATTTAACGACATTAGCTAGCTCTTTTAGAGAGGCTAAAAATCTTGTCTGTCAGAAACCAGGCCAACTAGCCTGGTACGGGTAGAAATTAATAATAACTAATTAGAATATGATAAAAGGGATAACAGGTGCAGTAGCTTATCCAAGGATTCGGAACCGGTCGAATCACGCCACACTGCAACAATCGCCCAGCCGTATGTATATACACGTAAATGAATATATTTATATAAATACATACATATCCAAGCGTTTATTTGTGTTTGTGCAATAGAATAACGAGGAATGAAGAATCACCTATCTCTTGCCTTCCGAAGGGATTAAACTCGCAAGAACGGTCTAGAATCAGCGAAGAACGATGAAGAACACGAAGAACACTAAGAACTCTCCTCCGACGGCTAGGGTTTTTAAAACAAAGTTATAATAAATAATAAAGCCCCAAAACCCTATTTTTAATTAAAATTCGTCCTATTCCTTAATAATTTCCAAAAAGCCCTTCAAAATTCTAATCTTCATTTATTAACTCTCAGTTTAACTCCCAAAATATATTAAATAACTCCTGGAGGCTTCTGGCCTCAAATTAGGCCCAAATATTGTCAAAACGATTGTATTAATGGCTACATTCTCAAAATAACATTCTTAACATCAAATATAGATTATAAGTTATGCTAACACATATACGGATCCTTACATCGCTAGCACACTGCCAGGCTCTTTCATCATGGGTAAGTTCAGTATCAATCTTTGGCCTTCTAACTCCATGTTCTCCGATAGTCGTCGGAATCGGTATCTCCTAATGAAGACATGGCCACATGAGATGATCATGGCATACGATGAACATTTTCATGCGAGCTTTCCACTGGGAGAAAAGCTCTGGTGTGAATTTTGGCGGTTTGGTCAGAGTGAAACCAAAACTCCGTGGCTGTGGTGCAGCGACAGCAGCAGGTTGAGGTGGGTCGACATTCTCACTGCTGCTACAATTGGGGAGGGGCTCTTGTGCACCTCTGGAGTTCAGGCGAATATTGAATAGCATACTGCTTTCTTCGGCCATTGTTGAGAGAGAGAGAGAGAGAGAGAGAGAGAGAGAGTGGAATCTCTACTTTGAGCAGGTAGAACTTGCTCTGATACCACTTGTTGGTCCCTTGGAGCCTAGAGGGGGGTGAATAGGCTCTTATCGAAAACTCTTTTCTCACTCTTTGGCACTACACTTATCTGTTTAAGAGATAAAATCAATGCGGAAGATAAACAGATAGTGGAAGTATTTTGTTTTATAATCAAAGGATAAGTACAACAAAATAGAAGCAGATTAAAGCTTATAAAACCTTTAGATCTACTGCAAGACTCTGTTACACTCTGTTTACAAAATGACTCACACTCTAGCCTTAGTTGTCTCAATGACCTCTAGTACACACTGTCATCACTGGTTTTCGTCCGGGCCCTTTTGGGGTGAGCTCAAACTAAACCAAAGGTGAGAAATTTTAGAGTCGCCACCAACTGTTTTTGGGGTACAGTTGGATACCCTCTACTTTGAGTAGTTTTAAGTGTATGGTCTGCGTTATCAGAGATGGGTTCGGGAGTTGGTTACGTGTAGGGAAGGATTAGCACCCCTACAGCGCCCTTTCGGTATCTAATTTAGGAGGAGGAGGTTTTATTTTATTTATACTTCCATGACTGGGCTAAGTTAAAAAGTTCATTTGGCTAAGTTATTTATTAAAGTTATGGTTAAAATATATTTATCCTAAATTTCTAAAGGGAATCCTAAAGGTTTTGGATTTTTGAAGTGGATAATGAGATCCTAGGAATTGGTTTGTTTTTTGGTTTTGCTCTTGGAAATTGAAATCCTAAAAATATTTGTTTATTTCCCCCCCTTTTTTTTTTTTTTTTTTTTTTTTTTTGTTTTTGTTTTGTTTTTGTGTTTTTTTTTTGTTTTTTTTAGGGTTAGAAAACATACATTTTTTGGTTTTTATGTTTTGTAAAACGTTTTGTTTTGGTTTTGCTTTGTTTTTTTTTTTTGCTTTTGGAAATTGAAGTACTAATTTTGGTTTTTTTTTGTTCTGGTTTAAAAACATGAAAACGTTTTTTGTTTGTTTTTGTTTTATTTTTTTTTTGTTTTTTTGTTTTTTTGTTTTGTTTTTGGAAACCTTTCTCTCTCTCTTTTTTTTTGAAAACTTTTAATTATTTTTGTTTTGAAAACTCAAAGTCACACTTGTTACAAATACATATGAAAGTAATGAGCACATAAAATAAACGTGGAGTGTGTGATTATGACATCCATAAATAAGCAAAAATAAAGCCACTCTTTCTTTTCCTTTCTTTTTTTTTCATCTCTTTTTTTTTGTTTTGCCCTCCTTTTTTTTCTAGCTTTTCTCTCTCCTTTTTTTTACTGCTCTTTACATATTACAACATAAACAGTATATACAACATATATCTACAACTTCAGGGGGGAAAAATAGCAAACAAACAAACAAAGAAATAATACAAGAAACATACGCCTTTGGGGCTTCCACCGGACTTCTGTTTGGGATCCTTGTCTGCACCAACAGTTACCGAGCTCCAATCTTGCAGATGGCAAAAATTAGTTGGGAGATTGCAACGATGTGTGGAGATGAGAGAAGATGAGAAAAGAAAATCTCTGGGTTCTGAGTAAAACGTGGGAAAGGAGGATGATGTGTATTTTTGGGATTAAGATTTTTTTTTTGTGGCTGGAATTGAGGGGAAGGGATATAAGGTGTAAGGAATAGGAAATGAAGAAACGATTGTTTTTGTTTTGATGGAAACGTAGGAAGAAAAAAAAAAGAGCGGAACTAGAATTGTGTTTGTTTTTTGTATTTTTTTTAGTAAAAAAGCTGTAACGAGGTGTCAGGGAAAAGGAACTGGAAAGACTTGGGGCTGAACTCTTTTCCCTCTCTCTGCCGAACCTCTTCCTTTTCTGTATCTTTTTTCCCTCAACTCTCTGTTTTTCTTTTTTTTTCTTTTCTTTCTCTGTTTGTGCTGGAATGAGGAATGGTACCAGGTTTTTTCCAACGATGAGGGGTCTCTTCTGTGTTTTTTTCAACTCTTTGTTTTTTCTTTTCTCACTCTGTCTGCACTGGGATGAAGGAAAGACGTGAATGGTAGCAGGGTTTCAACGATAAGGGGGCTCTCTATTTTTTCTTTGTTTCTTTTTCTGCACTGGAATGATGGAGGGTTCCCTCTTCCTCCTTTTTTTTTTGATGGCTCTCTTCAACGAAAACCCTTTTTTTTTTTTTGCGCAGGGAATGGATGACTGCATCTTAAGGGCTGCAGAAAATTTTTTGGCTGGATTATCATTAATTGCTGCATTTAATGCTCTATTATGAAGGCAGCGTTTTTAATTGCAGATTTTTTGTATTTTATTTGGTGGACAGCTTGTGCAGGAAACAGGGGAGCTCGTGATTGCCTTTTTGAATTTGTATTTTAGCAGCACATGTGATTGACAGGTTGGTGAGAAATGATTCTTTGTTAGGTGGCCAGCGTATAAAACAAGCCCCGTGAATAAACAGTGAGAAAAAGAAGCCAGCGAGGAAGCCAGCGAGAAAAATCAGCGAAGGCAAAAAAGGGTCGGAGGTTCGAAGTGTCGGCAGCGAGGCTTTGAGGGTCGAAGGGTCAGAGGTGGAAGGCGTACGGGTGCCGCGGGTCGGCGTCGCAAGTCGGCGTCGCAAGTCGGCGTCGTAAGTCACGGGTCGAAGTGTCGGCAGCGAGGCTTCGAGGGTCGAAGGGTCGACGGTTAGAACTCAGCAGGTCAACGGGGCTTAGAGGCTTCGAGGCTTCGAGGCTTCGAGCTTCGGGACTTCGGGGCTTCGAGCTTTGGGGCTTCGAGGCTTCGAGCCGGGGCCTCGAGGCTTCGGGGCTTCGAGGCTTCGAGCTTCGGGGCTTCAAGCTTCGGGGCTTCGAGGCTTCGAGCTTCGAGGCTTCGAGCTTCGGGACTTCGGGGCTTCGAGCTTCGGGGCTTCGAGGCTTCGAGCTTCGGCGTCAATGGGTCGAAGTGTCGGTAGGTCAACGGTCAACCCTTTAATTACCTTTTTACCCCCACCAAAAATGCAAAAATGGATAACCTTCCAGGAATTGTTTGGGGAGATCCGTATTCGCCTACATAGGCATTTTGAAGAGTTTCGCATGATCACTTTTGTGGGCAGTTTGACCAGGGGCATTGACCGTCTTTTAGCAAGTTTGACTTTTTCCAACGAAAGTTGTTTTGGCCATAACTTCTTCATTTTAAGTCCGATTTGAGCTCGGTCAAGTGCGTTGGTCTCCAATTTTCATTCCTCCATCACCTGGTGTTGGTCTTGAGGCGCTTCAAGGACTTGTAGCAAAAGTCATTAATTTTGAACTCCCCCATCCGTGTCAATTGTATCCATCTCGTGCAGATTGGGGTAGACCATTCCTTGGAAGTATGGGATCATTGTGGACCTGTTCAATAAGGTATATGGCATGGGCAGAAAGGTATATCAAATGGGGTTAGTATGTCCAACCCGGACAAAATAGGGTCCTACACACACTAGCTTATTACAAAGCTCACGAACGTCAACTTCTACACACACACCTTTCGTGTTCAAGGTTTACATTATATATATAACACATCTTTCCGAGACAGTCTCAGAACTTGTTGTTCCGGACTATGTGCACATTGACTGTTCCTCGGAATTCTCTGTGCTTTGAATGCTGCGGTTGTGAAGCTCAAGGTTTTGGGTTTGCAAAGCATAAGTGCGTTTGTGAGTTCCCAAGTTTAATCAAAGTTGTGTCTATATATCCGGATGATTCATTTGTAAGATACTTTAGGTTTTCAGCGAGTTTGTCTTACATTGGGAAGCAGCGAGCTAGTGACTTTAAATGCGAAGAGATAAGTTGAAGCAGCGTCTTCGTAATCCGGTGTAAGGTTCCTTACTCCGTGTTAACTAGGCTTGGATCCTTACTCTGTGTCAGTGATTGCTTACTCCGTATCAAATCAATAGTGGAATCCTTATTCTGTGTCAGCGCTTCCTTACTCCGTACGAATGAGAAGGTCGGAGTGCTTACTCCGCATCAGCTCTTTCTTACTCTGTGAGAGTTCCTAAGTCCGCGTGAGTTAAAGGGTTGGATGGCTTACTCCGTATCATCATATCTTTACTCCATATGAGTAACAGGTTCGGATTCCTTACTCCGCATCTAGTTTCCTTACTCCGTGCAAATAAAGACTCGGGTCCTTATTCCGCATAAGCCATTCCTTACTCCACATGTATAGAAGACTCGGATTTCTTACTCCGTGTCTTCCTTTCCTTAGTCCGCTTGAGTGGAGGACTTAGCCTTTTACTCCGCGATAACTATGTCTTACTCTGTGTAACTTGTAGACTAAGATTCTTACTCCGCATCTATTTGACTTGGTCCAGTTAACTTGTTAGGCGCAGTTTCCTTAGTCCGTAGCTCTTAGTGATTAGTCCGCACAAAGGATTCTTATTCCGTAAGAAGTAAAGACTTGGTTATATACCAAGTATTTGACGACACTCACTCTTGTCCGGATCAGGATTATGTATCCTGTCCTTTGCTTTGCTCTCATGAGTGTATGTCCGAATGGAGTTCATATCTTCTGCAATAACTCAGGATGAAAATCAACAAACGACTCAAATCAAATTACATAGGGTTTTATTAGCATCATCCAAATTCTGGGCTTGATCCAACAACAATAGATTATATAAATATGTTAAATCGTGTATGTCAATTTATATATATATATATATATATATATGTTTTGATGTTATATATATTATGACATATATATAATATACTATATATGTTATACATATATAGGTTTGGTGCATTAAAATTTCCAAGATATAGAAATAAAATTTAATTTGATTTAGTAGTAAAACAATATATTAATTGATGCAACTCTAATAGTAAGGCCAAAACAAAAACAATTATGGTATTATTAGTTTAATAATATAATTATTATTTGGGCTTGATATTATTAGTTTAATGATATAATTATTATTTGGGCTTGATATTATTAGTTTAATAATATAAATATTGTTTGGGCTTGATATTGTTAATTTAATTTTATAAATATTGTATGGGCTTGATATGGTTAGTTTAAATTCAATAAATAATATTTGAGCTTGGCATTGTTAGCTTAATATTATAAATATTATAATTATTATTTGGGCTTCAATTGGTTTGTTTAGTTAAATAATCTTGTTAAACTTATTATTATTTGTTGGCATTATAATTGTCATTTGTGGCACGTTATCATTTGGCTTGGTAATTTAAATATCCTGAAATGTCATATATTGATTAGTGATCATTTGAGGTTACTACTCATTGATTATTTGTGTCAAATTGGTGGTGGAGCTGGTTGGGTTAACCGCGGGTCGCACATAGGGCTGGCAAGAGGCCACGAGTCCCCTATGTGGCTGGTTAACTCAGGTCTTATATGTGGCGGGTTATCATTAGGGATATCGTGGGTCCCACATGTCACGCCCCGGTTTTCTAACTCGAGGAGACCGGAACGTGACCCTCCCTTTACCCGGGTTTGGATAAAGGGGTGGAACACAACATACACTTCAGAAAACAAAATCACATAATTATTTAATTGAAACCATATGCCTTTATTATGTTTCAAACTTCATTACAATATCTCCCTGCTGGGGTTACAATGCCTCAACAAAATTACATAATGCAAATAACACAAAACAAAGCCACAAAACAGAACTCTTCCACCTTGGTGTTCCCACCTAACGCCCGTAGGTTCCTGCAAGAAAACACACCACAAGTAGGAGGGGGTGAGCATCCACGGCTCGGTAGGGATCAAGTCTCCCCAACCCATCCCATGCTCCTAGCATCTACATTCCATGTGTACAAGTGCGGTGTCGTGTTACAATCATTTCAACGAATAATAACAAACCACACCAGGTAGTTACAATTCTCTACCACACAAGCCACAAGTGATTTAACCGCCTCTTCAGGCCAATGATTTAACTGCCTCTCAGGCATAATTTCCACGATCGGTCTCACGACATTAACTCGGCCTCTCCGGCTCCACGGTCGATCTCACCGACATCAACTCAGCCTCTCAGGCTCCACAGTACACAAGCATTGCCTCGGCCTCTCGGGCTTCTTAGGCTCCACGGACAACAACAGACATTTAACATATATCTCGGTTATTCAGGCATAACAACAAACACTTAACATGCATGTCCACCCCGGTATAACATCAAACACCTAGCATGCATATCCTCACGGACATTACATCAAACACCATTCGGGCATAACCACACCGGCATAACATCAATCGCATAACATGCATGGCCTCACAGGCATAATATCAAACACCTAGTGTGCAGTGCCACACAGGCCTAATCTCAACCCATACTTGCCACTGAAGGCCAACATTCATATAGGAGGTCACACCTATATGAATTTACATATAGATAGTATAACAATAACAGTAGAAGCTCTATAAATCCTCTACATAGGGCCTAACCCTAGAACAGATCAGGTGAGACAGAACCCCTACCTTGGAAATGTCCTCCTGCTCTTGCTCCCACGCTAGACGCCGTCCTCCCCACGCAAGATGCTCCGGCAAAGAAGCCGGCGACTCTCCTTCCCTCTCTCTCTCTCTCTCTCTCTCTGCGACAGTGCTGGTGGAGCAACAAACCCTAAACCTAAAACAAAGGCTCTTCATCCTTATATAGACAACACAACATCAAAACGACGTAGTTTTGATTAAGTGAACCCCAAAGATCAAAACGACGTAGTTTTGATTACACAAGTTACAACCTTTCCGCATCCATACTCGACAAAATATCCATAATTCCAACATGGTCCTTTGGGAAAAGATGATTAGAATAACAAAACTAAGGTAACCATGCAAAAATATGCCTGCACGCCAATTTGAACGCCAATTCCCCAATTGGCGTGCAGCTCCAAATGCACCCAAACTTCACCCCAAGCCTCCTGACATCTTGTAGAGGCCCGAGAAGCAAAAATATGCTTGCACGTGAAATGGGTGAATTCATGTGCAGCTCCAAATGCTCTGAAATTTCTGTGGTAGGTAGAGGACCTCATTCTAAGCAACTTTTGTTCTTGCACGCCAATTGTTTGAGGCCATCTACCATATCAAAAGTGAGCTCCAAGATCTGCCAAAACAGCTTAAAACCGCATGTATATGCATAGCATCTTCCTATGGCATAAATGCACGTTATCACTTGTAACATGCACCTCCCAAAAGTCCCCTCTTGGGCTCATCTCTTACCTCAAACTTGTGCACCAACATCCAAGGTGTTTGTGGTTAACCTCTTTACACACAGGTCATTACACCACATATGGTCGTTTGGTAGTGACCGGGATTCTTGGAGTTGATAGCAGGGATCCCATGGATGGTGGAATTACTAGTGCGAACATTTGATAAATGAAATGTAATGTATGATGTCCTATTTGTGATTGAATGTAAGTTTTTTGTGATAGAATAGGACACTTCACTGGCACAAGCATACACTTATCATGTAGACTTAGGATTTCATGTTATAGGATGGTGAGGAGATGGAGATCACTTACTGGGCATTAGTGCTCACCCCTACTTTGTTGACATGTTTCAAGTATCGACACATTCGCTTGAAGCTGGCCCAAAGTTAATTGTTATTTATTTCACATCTTGTTATAACTTCGTGTATGAATTTTGTGAGACACAATTGGTTTATTATTTGAATATCCGGGCGAGGGTCCATGAAAGTTGTATTAGATTTATTGCATGACTCTTTTTTTAATAAATTACGTTCTTTAGCTTCATAGCATGTGGGAATGTACATGAATACCCCTGATGTAGGATTGTATAGGTATATCTCGGACAGCACCCGCTGTATAGTCCATATCGGTGCTAGTCACCAACCTCTTGACCCTTTGGGTGCAGGCATGGGGAAGTCACGTTCCTGGTTTCGGGTTCCTTGGATTTTGGGGGTGTGACAAAGTGACTAAGGATGTTTGGGTAATTGGGATCTGAAGTTAGAGAAACATGGAAAGTGAACAAATGTCATCTACTGATAGAGGTCTTGAGGAGTAGTTGTTGGGAGCCGGTAATCGACTCAATCCACCTCCGTCCTCAACGCATGAACTCCTCCCCATTCTTAATGTAAACCATAGTTTTCCTGTTTTGTTTTTTGGTTTTGCTTTGCATTTTCTCACGTTTTGCTGACCTTTGTGATGTGCTTAATTACAATATCGGTGCTTCTCCTAACGTTTTTTTATGTTTGATTTGCTGATTGATTTTTTAAGATGTTTGTGTTCATCCAAATTTTGATACCTAATTAGTTTGTCAGGTCCAGCATGCTCATTCAAGTAGACCCCTTTATGTTTTACAAACATATATTTGTGTATCTTAAGTTTATCTTCAAAGATTGCTCGATGAATTGCATCAAAAATTGCCTTTGAGTAAAATATTCTCAAATTTATATTTGGCTCACATTCTAATTTGTTTTTCTGCTACCAAAAAAGTTAGGTATTATAAATTTTGCATGATATGAACTTCTTCTTTTTGGTTTAATAAACACTAAGTTGTGAATGGTAAAGAGTGTGGAAGTTGCATGTAAGTCTTGTACTGTGCATCAGTGGTTTATACATGTTAAAAAGTTGGGCCACTACAAAAATATTATCTGAATTAATGAATGATTGTTTTTCATGATTTTTTAAAACTTTGTTTGTAGCAAAAGTTAATATGTTGTTATATGGTGCTTGTCCTGTAACTCATTTAAATTGTAATGTCCTAGGAAATCAAATGGGTGACTTAAAGAATAACTTTTATTTATTAGTTCTCATCTTAATGTATATGGCATATCTTTGTTGTTTCCGTGTGCCTTCCGCAAGTTGAGAATTTTCTTGAGGGTGCAACAATCTCAACCCAAATCGATGCAAAATGCTCTTTTGTCATCACAGAAAGCTTTTGTATCCAGGGAACTTATGAGGCATTCTAATGTTGATGTGAAAGTTGTTGTTACTTCTTGTATTAGTGAAATAACCAGAATAACAGCTCCAAAAGCTCCCCGTGATGATGAACAAATGAAGGTAGCAAGAATTTCTTGGTTTTCTAAGTAAAATTTGTTTTTGTTGTGTGTTACTTGCCTTCTACTAACTTCTCATTGAGCTTTTGTTTGTTTTATTTCTAATTACTGCAAGATATTTTCTAGCTGATTGTATCATCATTTGAAGGTTTATTAGTATCCTTTGTGGTGGTGTCGCTTAGGATTTCAATGTATCATCGAAGTGATTACTATTTTATATATAGAAGTCATACTCTAGAAAACATATTCAAATTTGGATTATTTTGGGAAGAGTCTTGTTTTTATTATGTAAATAACTATAGTTTCAGTTGTGGATTTTTGGAGGACTACAATGAGGTGGTTTCTTTTATCATCAACGTTAAAATAAATTTTGACTGCCTCTATTAGTCATTTGGGTAAAAGGATTGTACAAGAAAGGAGGCCAGATTTTTCTCTGCTAGCATAGATGTGTTTTATTTATTTATTTATTGTTGCTCATCTACTTGCATTTGGGGCCTGTTGCCTGCTAATTCTACCAACTGGCCAATATTTCAACTTGGAAAGGGAAGATGCAAAATGTTTGAGAATTCTAGCTGCCTTAAATATCAAAATATTTTCATTTCTAACAGAAGATGCTTTTGTCTGGATGGTATTTGTTGTTGTTTTTTGCTCTGTAGCTTGCAGATTTTTTAGGGCAGATTGTTCTCTGCCTAATCTGTGTTAGAAGCATTTAATAGTTTTTAGGAGGTGCAACTTCCTCAGGCTGCTCCATACCAAATCATGGAGCTTCTTTATTTCCATCTATAGGATTTAGAAATAACCTTGCTTGATTTATGCAGTTATTTTACAAAAGCTAGGCTTCTTTTGATTTTGCAATAGAAATAAAAGCTCCTTGGGCTTCTATAGATTTTTGATGCTGCAACAATAATGTGCATTTGGGATTTTGGGGGGGGGGGGATTCTGTTAGTGTTGTCCCAACAAAGATTGATTAAATCAAAAGAAAAACAGTAGAAATAGAACAAGCCCACTATTATTTCCCTTCCATTTTCTCTAGCCAGTACTTACAAACTGTCCATTTTAAAATAAGCCCACAGCTATTTCTTACAGTAATTTTAATTACATCCTTTGCTAAGCTTTGGTGCCAAGCTAGTAGCTCTAGCATTTATACTAATCATGTGAGAATGGTTTTCAATCTTTGCTTGATACAAACTCCTCCATGTTCCCATCCACCTCCACTGAGCTGCATCCTAGGGTCTTCTTTATGCTCTTGCTTCTTATGAATTTGCTCATCTTTGTAACCCAATCCATATCCCAAGGTCTGCAAAAATAATTAAAAGCAACACAAAATTGCCTGTGTCATCTGGCTCAAGCTGTTAGAGGTAGTCCACTGCAGCCAAGCTAATTACAGGATCTCTATGAGCCTGTAAGAACTTAACAAAGAACCCCAAATTGCAGCATCAAGTTTCATTGGTATCTCTTAAACCATTGGAGAGTGATCAAGGCATCCTGAGCATCCAAGAAGGTATATGATGGTCCCTTGGAGCCTAGAGCGGGGTAAATAGGCTCTTATCGAAACTCTTTTTAATCTCTTAAGACACCACACTAATCTAGTTAAGTGATAGAATCACTGCGGAAGATAACCAGATAGTGGAAGTATTTTGTTTTATTATCAAGAGATAATTACAACAAAATAGAAGCAAGACTCTCTTACACTCTGTTTACAAAAGGATTCACACACTAGCCTAGATTATATCTTTGAGCTCTTGTGCATACATAGGCTTAATTCAGGCTCGTTCACTCACATTACACAAATGTACAAGTATGAATATTTATACAAACATTCCTAAGAGACAACCTTGGAACTTGTAGTTCCGGAATGCGTTCAGCACTAACTATTCCTCGGTAATCTCTCTGTCTTGACTGCTGCGGTTTGTGGAGCTCAAGATCTTGGGTTTGAAGAGTATAAGTGCCTTTGTGAGTTCCCAAATATAATTAAGGTTGTGTCCACATATCCGGGTGATCCACGTGTAAGATTCTTCAGGTTCTTAATGAGTTTGTCTTACATCGGGACGCCACGAGCTGATAGCTTTAAATGCGGTGAATTGAAGTAGCATCTTCTTGGTCCGGTGTAATTTTCCTTACTCCGTTGCTAATGAAGCTCGGAACCTTACTCCGTGTCAGTGGTTGCTTACTCCGTATCTATTTGGTACTTGAATCCTTAGTCCGTGTCAGCGTTTCCTTACTCCGCATGTAAGTTCCTTACTCCGGGCGAGTCTAAGGGATCAGAGTGCTTACTCCGTACTAGCGCTTCCTTACTCCGTATGAGTAACTTGTCCAGATTCCTTACTCCGCATCTAGTTTCCTTAGTCTGTGTAAATAAAGACTTGAGTCCTTATTCCGCATTAATATTCCTTACTCCGCATGTATGGAAGACTCGGATGTCTTACTCCGTATCTTCTTTTACTTCGTGCGACCTTGTGGACCAGGATTCTTACTTCGCATCACTTTGACTTAGTCTGCACGAATGTTCCTTATTCCGCATGTATTGAAAACTTGGTTATTTACCAAGTGTTTGACGACACTCACTTTTGTCCGGATCAGGATTATGTATCCTGTCCTTAGCTTTGCTCTCATGAGTGTATCTTCGGATTAATAACATATCTTCTGCAATGACTAAAGAAACATAAAAGATCTCAAATCAAATTACATAGGACTTTATTGGCATTATCCAAATTCTGGGCTTGATCCAGGTAGTTTATAAATTAGCAATCATAGTGCTCAATCTCTAGTTTGATAAGGTAGTTTTCCTCATGGAGTCGAAGTAACTTTGTCCTTCGCTCGAAAAAAAAGTTATACCATTTCATTGAACTTTGGCATGCTACATCCCATGAAGATGTCTCCTCTTCTTGGTGAGCCTCACTGTATAGCCAACTACCTATTGTGTCTTTAATCCTTACATTATTGGATAACTTTATAACTTTGTTGCCTGATCTTTTCTACTTATGCCTGATCTGAAGACACCGATGGAGATGCGGACTGGTAATCCAATCGATTATTCATGACTACATACATTTAGGACTCCTATGTTCGTGATGTATCATACTCAAGAAGTTTTGAAATTGGATCTAAAATCCAGAAAATGTATATTCTTGGGTTATGCTGAAGGAGTCAAGGGGTATCGACTGTGGGATCCCACTGCCCAGAAAGTCGTCATCAACAGGGATGTCATATTTGCAGAAGATAAGCTGCAAAATGAAGATGTAAGTAGCATATTGGTAGAAATTCTGGATACTACAACAAATCAGGAGGAAGGAAAGTGGAAACAAAAGGAATCTTCCAAAGTAATACCAGAATACGAGCATCACGAATCGGTTGATTCTATAATTATAGAAGTTTGATGGTCAACTCGTGAAAGAACTACATCAATCTGGTAATCTGATTATATTATGGAGGGTAATATTGCATACTATCTTCTAATACAAGATGGGGAGCTATCAACATTCAAAGAAGTAGAAGATAGCTCAGAAGCATCACTTTGGATGACAGCAAATGCAAGAAGAAATTGAAACTCTTCATAAGAATAAGACATGAGAACTTGTACCTTTACCACACAGAAAGAAACCCATTGGGAACAAATGGGTTTATAAGGTCAAACGAAATAGTGATGATTAGGTAGAGCAGTATCGTGCAAGTTTGGTGATAAAAGGGTATGCTCAGAAAGAAGGTACTGATTTTACTGAAATCTTTTCACCTATGGTTCGTTTTACTAGAATTCGGATAATATTGGCGTTATGTGTTACCTTTTATTTACATTTGGAGCAGTTAGATGTAAAAATTGCATTTCTTCACGGAGATCTGAAAGAAGAGATCTATATGCTCCAACCAAAAGGTTTTGAAGAACCAGCGAAAAAGAACTTGGTTTGCAGGTTTCACAAATCTATATACAGTTTAAAACAGGCGCCGAGATGTTAGTATAAAAGATTTGACTCCTTTATATTGAGCCTTGGATAGAACAGACTTAGTTCAGACCCTTGTACATATTACAAGAGGTTTGGGGTCAATGACCTCATCATATTACTGTTGTATGTTGATGTTATGTTGGTATCAGGCCCCAACAAAGATCGTGTTGAAGAATTAAGGCTCAATTGGCTAGGGAATTTGAAATGAAGGACCTGGGACCTAGAAACAAAGTTCTAGGGATGCAAATTCATCGAGACAGAAATAACAGGAAGATTTGGTTATCTTAGAAGAATTACTTGGACAAAATCTTATGCTGCTCCAATATGCAAGATTGTAAGCCAATTGCTACCCCCACTTCCTATTAATTTCAAGTTATCCTCAAATATGTGTCCTAGCAATGAAGCAAAGAGGATGAAGATGTCTCGAGTACAATATGCATTAGCAATAGAGAGTTTGATGTTTGCCATGATATGTACGAGACCAGACATTGCACATGCAGTGGGAATGGTAAGTCGGTACATGGTAAATCCTAGTCAAGAGAATTAGAATGTTGTTGTAACAGCCTAAGTCCCCCGTAGCACGATATTGTCTAGTTTAAGGCCCAAGCCTAGTCCCTGGTTTTGTTCTTGGCAGTGTCACACGCACCCCAAAAGGCCTCATGCCAGGAGAGGTTTCCATGCCTTCTTAAGAGGCACGCTTCGTTCTACTCTCCAGTCGATGTGGGACTTGTAAAGTCCTCAGACTCTACAATCTATCCCCCTTAGGAGGCCCACGCCTCTGTGGGACTATGTCACATCTACCAGGTCCCCAACTATGATACTATCTGTAACAGCCCAAGTTTCCCGTAGCACGATATTGTCCCTGTTGAGGGCCTAAGCCAAATCCCCGGTTTTGTTCTTGGCAGTGTCACACGCACCCCAAAAGGCCTCGTACCATGTAATGACCCATGTTTTGGGATGTGAGGGGATAGTTATAGTTATGCCTTTTGAGTGGCAATTATCAGGTTTTTGGGAGTTTTCTTCCCACACACATTGGCTAGAACACTTTGTATAAAGATGAGCAAGCATAAGGCAAAAGATGAGCCCAAGAGGGAGCTTTTAGAGGTTGCACGTGACAATGACTTTGTCACGTGCAATAATGTTTTTGCATGGTAGCCTTCCAAACTTAGTTCTGTGGCAAAATCCTAGGGCATTTGGAGCTTGCACATGACAATGGTCTTTGTCACGTGCAGCCATGTTTTTCCACTGTCACCTTCGTTTTGTTATGCTGGTAATCTTTTCCCAAAGGGCCATGTTCGAATTATGGTATTTTGTCCTGTATGGATGTGGGAAGGTTGTAACACGTTTCATTTATCAAAACTGTGTTGTTTTGATGTTAGGCTTCATTTATCAAAACTACATCGTTTTGGTGATGGGGTTCACTTATTAAAACTACGTCATTTTGATGATGGGGTTCACTTATCAAAACTACGTCGTTTTGATGATGGGGTTCACTTATTAAAACTACGTCATTTTGAGAAGTGAGGTCTATATAAGGAGGAGGAGCTCTCTTTGTTTTAGGTTTAGGGTTTTTGTTGTCAGCCGCCGCAGAGGGAAAAAGAGATCGTTGTTGCTGGGGTGACTCGCGTGGTTGGACGGCGTCTAGTGTGGGAGCAAAAGCAAGGAGGATCATCCTGAGGTAGGGGTTCTGTCTCTTCTGGTATCCATTTCGGGGTTAGGCCCTGTGGTAGATGAATCATAGAATGTTATTGTTATTATCTACATATGTAAATCCATATATGTGTGACCTCCTATATGGATGTTGGCCTTCAATGGCATATTTTGTTTGGATATGATGTTGAGTCCGGGAATGGGAGACTTCGGGTTCGTTCTCGGGGCAGAGGACCCTGGGGAATGCTGGGGCGTCTGCACCGTTCGTTTCGTGGTTGGGGGAAACCTTGGGGTTTCCAGGGGTGTATTGGTTGTGAACATAATATATGGATATGTTAGTTGTGATTTGTGTGATGACTGTAGATTCCATGTGCTATGTGATGTCATGCGAATGCTTATCGCTGTGCTATGCTTGTGTGTGTTATGTGGATGTGGAGCCTGTGTGGCTGTGGTAATGGTTGTACTTGTTTTGTGGCCTGTGTGTGTTGACACTTCATAATGTGGAATATAACCTATATATATTATTGCCACGACACTGCACTTGTACACGTCTTCATGTAGATGCTAGGAGCATGGGATAGGTTGGGGAGACTTGATCCCTACTGAGCTGTGGTTGCTCACCCCTCTTACTATGTTTTGTTTTCTTTTCAAGGACCTACAGGTGTTAGGTGGGGACACCAAGGTGGAAGACAGTTCTGCTTTGTTGCTTTGTTTAATGTTATTTTGTGTTATGTCATTTTGTGGGACCTTTGTAACCCAGTGGGGAAAGATTGTAAAAGGGATTTGACTGAAATAAAGGCATATAGTTTAGTTTGTAAACGTCTATGGTGGTTTGAAATTTGATAAAGATATATGTGTCTGTCTCGTGGTTATTTATTGTGAATATGTGTGATGTCCTATGTGGAATTATTTATCCCAACCCCTTGCTCACCGGATTGGTAAAGGGGAGTCACGAACCGGTTTCCTCGGGTTGGAAATCTGGGGCGTGACAATATGGTATCAGAGCATGGTCTAGTTAGACAGGGTAGTGGGCGGATCTAGTTATCTTGAGTCCTTTGGAGGAGCCTAGAGGGACGTGCCTGATCAACATGGTCCTCTTTGAGCCTCTAAGGTGTACTTGGGGTAGTTCAGTCCTGTGGTAGGATTTGCATGCATTGACATTAGGGCACTAGTTGCATTTGTTGTTTATGTGTGCTTGTATGGATAACTGTGAGAAAGTTTTTAATGTGATAAGGAAAATATGAATAATGTGATAAAACTTTAATCGTGCAACTCTGATATTTTGTGATAACTGGAGCATGACTACGAAGAAAAGAACGTGTGGTATGGAATTTTGTATTAGTGGAATTCGTACATGTGCAAAGTGGAGAAACTAAATAGTGACAATAATGTTGATGTCCTGAGAATGACTACGTGAGATATGTGAATGATTGAGTATGTGCCTTTGTATGATACTGTGTGGAATAAGCAATGTTGTGTTCAAAACAATGGGATATTCACTTGAGTATTAATGATATGTGCAATGTGAAGGTGTGAACTTGTATAGTCTATGAAATGTGAATCCATGAATTGGTGTGGTGATCATTCATGTTTTGAAATTAGTTATAACTCAAAACGTCTAGTTGGTAATGGTATTGAGAACGTTGAGTGGTAACTTGGAGCACTACCTTTTTGTGTAGTCAATGTCTCCGACAATTATGACTCGTATGACTATTGAGGTAGCAGAGGAGCCCGCCGCTAAGTGGGCAAGTGGGAGAGCTGCGGGTTATACGTAATGATCTAATCATGGCAGAGGTTGGCATGTTAAGCCTGATTATTCAAGAGTTGAGGGATGAGATTCGGCAACTGATTAAGAGCGAGGTATGCCAAAAGCTACTAACCCACATCATTGGGGGGAGCTTGGGTGAGGATCAACTGAGGCAAAGTTATCCTAATCAACAGAAAGGACCCAAGCGGTAGGGCGAAATTAGAGGATGGCCCCAAGTTTCGAGACAGGGGTCAACCCCCAACAAGTCCATTGGAGCCCAGTTTCCCAAAGGGTTGTTCTTGCTATGGAGAACCGGGATATTGGAAAAAAGGGTGTTGCAGGAAGCAATACCAGTGCCGCATCTGTGGAAAAGTAGGACATCTTCAGATAGTCTGTTTTAGTAAAGCAAGGCATAGTGCTAGTGGACTGGCTCAGCGAGCTAGGGATAAAGCAAAATTCAAGCCTTGATTGGGGCTGGCCAAGGACTACCTAGTGAGGCTTGTAGGAGAGCATGGCAGAACTTTCCTTAGTTAAGGGTACGATTTCAATTCTCGCGTGTTAAGATTTCTGTTTAATTGGTGGTATTATGTCCCTTTAATGATAGTGATCGTTTGAGTCTCGTAATAGCTTAGGTGAGGATAGGTCAACCTTTGATTGCTGAGTTTCTAGCAATTTAATTAAGCCACTTGTGATAGAGGGGTATTCTCGTTGGGAGGGCTCTTGAGCCACAGTTTTCTGTTAGGTGAGGCTTAGAAGGTCGTTTGAGCTACCATTTCTAATGGACGTGGTTGGTGACCTACTAGGGAGTAAATAAGTAAAATGAATAAATAAATATATGACACCGAAAGAATAATAAATTACTAATAGTTATGGTAATAAATAACTGTTTTAAAGGGTTTGATGGTTTTAAGGTGGTCTAAAGTGTTAATCGTATCTTTGTGTGGTAGTCAATTTTGGCACCCGTGTGTAAAGAAAGTCATAAATGTTATTATGTTACCCCTAATACTCTAGTGTAAGTGAGATTACCTTTAAACTGGCTAGCCTAGAAAGCTTGAGGCATAAATTAGTGGCTTGTGGTTAATGTGTGACCCCTCCGTGGCAACCTTGAATAATAGAAATATGTTTTCGTGTGAGTAGAGGTATATGTAGAAGTCTTTGCCCGGTAGGGATATTCTTTTGGTAACCTTTCCAAGTGTCGGGGTTGAGGGAGGAAATTGCCATTGGTATAACTCACTCCTTGAGTCATTGAGATTTAAATTGGTTGGCGAGGGTGGTATGTGATTTTAAGGTTCTTGTGGAGGTCCTGTGGAGACGGTTGCAAATTCTCGGGTGGCCAAATGTTGACCACGTGTCATACTTGTGGTGTGTGAAAGACCTTGAGTAATGTTCATAGGGTTGTGAAACTAGCATGCGCATGTATAAAATGTGCAGTGTTCTAGAACTAAACTATTAGCCATGAGTGGGTTTCGAGGATCGTTCCCGGTGCATCCAATTGGTAAAAAGAGGGCCCTTCCATTGGTTCATGTCTTGTGGTGAATAGGCTTTACGGAGGGGAGAAGGTATAAGGCTGGTATATTCTTCTCTTCATGTGTTTTGTGTTTGTTTTGCATTGTGGTTCATTTTGTGTGACTTAGTTGTTTTGTATTTCATTGCATGTGTTGAAAATGTGGTACTGTGTTGTTGTATGTATTGCATCTGTGGTAAAGGTATATAGCGGAGTTGCTACGTGTGGGTATTGTGGCATATATGCGTAGAGAAGGATGAAGTGTGGTGTATTGGCATATTAAATGTGGTGTAAAGATGAAGAAGAGTGTTATATGAGATGTTGTTTATGTTATTCCTTGTCTGGTGTGATGGCCGGCTAAGTTAGATATTAAAGTGTTGATGCGCTGGAAAAAGGTTTGTTTGATTCCCAGAGTTGAGTCAGTTGTGACAATTTTTGCTTAGAAAGGGTATTAAAGGTCTACTATTTTTATTTCCTAAGTCATTTGTTGAAGTAAAATTAAATTCAATTTGTCATTTGTTGAAGTAAAATGAAATTCAATTTGTTCTAAGTATCTAAAGGAAGTCCTAGCAATTTGATTTGTCCAACTTTTATTTGTTAAATTCAATTTAGTCCTAAACTCCTAAAAGAAACCCTATGATTTTGTTCAAGGTTAAATTTAAGTTATCTAAAACGAACCAAAGTTGAGTTACTGCTGAGTCCTATGATTATAATAATGCTAAAGGTAAAATAAATCCAAGTATTAAAAGTTGAAAAACAAAGTATTGAAAAGATTTTGTTTTTGGAAAGCATTTTTGTTTGCTTGAAAACCTCCCTTTTTGTTTTGTTTTGTTTTTTTGTTTTGCTTTATTTTTTATTTTTGTTTGTTTAGAAAACATGTTTTTTTTTGTTTGGAAAAACTTTTTTTTTAGAAAACATTTCTTTTTTACCTTTGGAAAATGATTTTTTTTAACAATATGAATTAAAAACAAATAGATGAAAGTGCATTGTGTGTGTAATTGTGACATGCATCAACATAAAAGCAAACTCACTCTTTTTTTTTGTTCCTTTTTTCTCTTTTTTTTTCTTTTCTCTTCTTTTTTTCTTTTGACTTACATGATGTACATAGTACAATGGCATTGGGCTTTCAACCCATGATTACAAAACTATCATTGGCCTAAACTAACAACTTCCTAAGGCCAAATCAAAATAAATAAAAGCAAATAAAATAAATAAATAAAACAAAACAAAATTAATTCTTTCTCTCTTTTTCACAGCTAAATGGATCATATTATGTGCCCAAACTTTATATCAATGAGGAACTCGTCCCGTCAACCCCATGCATGTTACAAACAGTAAATGAAAACATGAGTATGAGCAAAACAAAAGAAAAACAAGCATACCCAGATAAGCAAACAAAAAAAAAAACAAAACAAAACAAGGCTTCCAGATGGGTAGGAGTATTGAGACTAAAGAGAGACACGCCCAAATCAAAACCAGCCAGTTCAAGCCAAATGAGAATCAATCCGTATAAAAACCATATTAAAGTCCATATTAGAAACAAATTAAATCTAAAACCAGCCCAAAACCCAGGTTAACACCAAAAAATAGGGTAAAGTCAGCGTGAGACCACGTTAAAATTAGATTGAAACTCATACATGCCTGAAAAACTGCATTGAAAGTTTGAAAACTTGACGAAAACACTTTAAAGAAAACCGTCAGCACATCCACACATCCAGGCATTCACACGACCCACAACACAAACCAAGAACACACTCACATGTAAACACAACCAGGATCACACCTTCACACGTTTAAATAAGTCATTTGTTGCTTTTGTTTTTGGAAACACAAGGTCACCATCTTGGAAAACAAAACAGAATAATCACAATCCGAAGCTAATGAAGGACACGAACATGCGAAACAGATTAGATTGCCGGCTCTCCTCATACACCCGAAACGAGAGGGACTCATACAAGATGACTTAACCCATCACATTCACACAAATAAGCACAAACGAGACAACGTAAGAGAAGCGCACGATAAAAACAAACGCACGGACCGACCGAACAACAAGACACAAAAAAAAAAAAGCGCGGAAAAAGGTTTGTCGTCACATTCTTACAAATACACAAGTACACGCCTAATTCATTGGTGACTCAAGCAAGAAAACCACAGAACAAAGAACTATGAAAAGGAAGGGATTACCAAGTTTACTGCTTCTCTACGCGACCCCCCCCCCCCATTCTTCATGTCCGCCGGGTATGCTCCGCGTTAGCTTGCTGGCTTCCAACCGAGCGATGGCAATGGCGAACGGGTGATCTCATTGTGTTTTGGGTGTCTTCATTCCTTCTCTAAGTTCCCTGTGAAGTCTACGGATGTCAGACGGTAGGCATGCCGGTGGAAGTGATGGTCGAGAGTGCTTGGGAGATGAGCAAGAGGATGGATGGGGTTGCGTTCCACAGTCACTGACGTGTGGAGTACCGGCCAAGGGGAAATAGGGAGATTGTTTGGTTTCAACGATGGAGGAAAAAAAAAAGGTTTTGGTAATCGTGGGTACTGGTTTTCTACGGAATCAAAGAGAGAGGTGTGATATTAGAAGGGTCGATGGCCGGTGGTAGATTTCGGCCAAAGGGGAGGATGGTCTTGGGTGGTGTCTTTCGGACGAAGAGGAGATGGAGATTTTGGGGGATTTTTGAGTTAAGAAGGGAAGGGTGTGGTACTCTCTTTTTCGGGAGCTAACCAGAGAGAGGAAGAGACCTTAAGCGATTGAGGGTTGGGGTTTTATAGGCGAGGAGCTTGGGTTTGAGATGGGGAGCGAAGAGGCGGCGCTGAATCGGCCATGGGTTACCAGTGAGGTTTGATCCGAGAGTGGGAGACAACCATGGTTCGAACCATGGTTTGAGTTGGCGTCATCGTGGTGATCGGCTGGCGGGGATGTGGTCCTCCGGTGCACCGGCGTCAGTGGCGTGGATCTAGGGAAGACAACGAGCCAGTAGGGGAGAGAAGGGGAAGACGACAACTGGGGCAAGTGACGGAGATAAGGCCATGCGAGTTTGTGGCTGGAATTATTTTGTTTTTCGTTTTTTTGTTTTTGTATTTTGTATTTTGGTTTTTGTTTTTGATTTTTGTTTTGTTTTATTTAATTTTCAACCAACCATAGGCTAACGTATGGCCAGGAAACGAGCGGCAAAATAAAAGAAAAAGAAATTTACTTTTATTTTTGGATTTTAACTGACGTCTTTTAGTTTTTGGGATCGGCGAGCAAACCCGGACTTCAAAACATCTCGAAAAATTTGTTTTTGGACTCGGGGTGTCGTGACTAGTGACCCCGTGTCAATTTTATTTGAAAACGATCATGTTTTTACATCACGCTTGTACTGCGCTTATTTATTACCGAAAAACATATTTATTTTTTATTTTTCTTGAAAAAGGGCCCCGGAAGCAAATATATACAATATACATGTCAAAATTCTCAGAATGATGAGTAGAATAGGAAAATGAGGTTAATGACCTGACTCGGAGTGCTGTTTGAAAATTTAATTACCATTTTGACCCTCGTGTTTGCCCGAATGCCGTTTTGACCATACCCCCTTCGTTTGACCTCGGAATCGAACGTGGTCGAAAGCGTTGATCCTCGAATTTGATTATATATTGCCCAGGCCCGGCTCTTTGGCATTTGGAGACCTTTTGAATAATTTTTGAAATTAGGCATTTGCGGCTCAACGGTCATGACTCCGTCGTTCTGCAAAATTTCAACAAACCGAAGCGACATTGAAGAAAAATTGAATTTGATAAAATGTGTCCATACCGGACAAAATAGGGTCTAACAGCTGCCCCTCTTTGTGTATCGTTTGTGTTCAAATGGTGCACAAAGATAAGATGGACTTGTTTTGGACGGGTTGGACCACTTACCTAGCTTACCTGTTGCCAAGGGATGGTTCTGTTGCGAGTCGGAGTACTTGTTGGAACTTGGGATTTTCTGGAATAAAAGCCTAGAAGCTTACTGGATTAGGGTTTAAAAGACACAGGAGGCAATAGAGAACGGAAAACCTAAAGGGTTAATTTGGATTTGACAAGACATAAAATTAAAAGCCTAGAGCTGACATGAGAGACGTCGCAGAGGCAAGGGGATTACTTGCCTAGAATGCGTTACAGAGGTCGGAGGATTACCGCCTACGATGCAAAGATGCTAGAAATTAAAAGCCTAGAAGCTTAGGAATGTAAAAGGCTAGAACCTGGAAGACTTCGCAGAGGCAGGAGGATTACTGTCTATAATGTGTTGCAGAGGCTGGAGGATCACCGCCTACGATGCAAAGATGCTTGGAAATTAAAAGCCTAGAAGCTTAGGAATATAAAAGGCTAGAACCTGGGAAGACTTTGCCAGAGGCAGGAGGATTCTCGCCTACAATGCATTACGAGGCTAGAGGATTACCGCCTATGATGCAAAGATGCTGGAAATTAAAAGCCTAGGAGCTAAGGAATGTAAAAAGCTAGAACCTGGAAGACTTCGTAGAGGTAGGAGGATTACTTCCTACAATGCATTGCGAGGGCTGGAGGATTACCACCTACGATGTAAAGATGCTGGAAATTAAAAGCCTAGAAGCTTATGAATGTAAAAGGCTAGAACCTGGAAGACTTCGCAGAGGCAGGAGGATTACTGCCTACAATGCGTTGCAGAGGCTGGAGGATTACCGCCTACAATGCAAAGATGTTGGAAATTAAAAGCCTAGAAGCTTAGGAATGTAAAAGGCTAGAACCTGATAATCTTGTTGGAAAACACGGATTAGAGTTTGACGGAGATGCTTTAGGGGATTGGTGGGCTTGGAAATCCTTGATTGGTTAATGGTTTCTAAAGTTTGAGGCTTTTGATAACAACTCATAAAACCTGAATGAGAGAAATGCATATGATGCATGTATGGATGAATGCAGAATACATGAGTGTATGCATGAAATTCTTTTCTTGGCTTAGTGGGGAGCTTAACCCGTTGGGTATCCACTGCTGGTGACTAGCTTTGTCTTGCTGGGAAAATATCACAATGCTGTTGGGAATCATTCCAATCATGCTGGGGAACTCTGCTTCTTCTTTTGCTGAGGAGGTTGTCTGACTTAGCTTCACTGAGTTGAGGAGCTTGACTTGAGCACTGTCTTCTTGGATGACAAATCACCTTTACAAAAGATGTTTTTTTGTTTTTAGTTTTTTTTCTTTCAAACACATTTTCAACGATGATTTTGTTTAAAAATAAATTCCAAAACATGGTTATGCAATGCATTCATAACTTGTCGTCCTCTCATGGCAATGGTACAAGCCTCTAAGGGTCTGTTCCACAAAGTTGACTTGAACTTGATTAACTTGGACTAGGTAATGGTTCTTGATGGCTTGAGGTTTAATTTGCAAAATTTGGAAGTATTTGCTCAATCATTTTGGGGTTAGAGGCACTAGCACTTTGTGGTTTTGAAGGTTTCAGGGACTGGATTGTATGGTCTTGGAGATTGGAAATGTTAATACCCAACGACTTTGATGGTTTTTTCTTGTTTATGGATTGTGGATCTTGGTATTCGCTGGCTTTGAGGGTCATGCTGAGGTTAGAGTATTGGTGCTCCATGATTTTGAAGGTTCTAGAGGTTAAAGTCGGATGATAGCCTTAAAGCTTTGGGGTTTTTATCCTCATGGGTTGGAAATGTTGGTACTTGTTGGCTTTGAGGATCTTTGAGATTGAAAGGTTTTTTAAGATTGAGGTTGGATGGTCTCACAGTTTCGGGAGGTACCTTAAGAAGTCACTGTGTAAAGTTTTGCCTTGATCTTGTGGTTGAAAGGGCTCTATCTCCAGAAGTTGTTGTTTGGAGCTTTGTATTGCTCTGGAATGTTTGAACACTTCTTGCTTTTATGGTTTCGGGCTTCGCCATTAACGGTTGTTGCTTTGGCTTCGATTGGATCTGGTGCCTTTGAACATTTGTTGCTTTCATGGCTTTGAATTTTACTCACAGTGCCCGTTCGGGTTCTCACTACGCCCGCCTTATATGGATTCTGTTATACCTTCTGCCTTGTAGATGGCTTTGTATTTTACCCTTGATGCCCTTTTGGGTTTTCACCAAGTCCGCCTCTTGTATTGAAGGTTTCCACCCTCAGTTGAGTACTTGAAAAATCACTTTGATCATTCAATCAGAGAGGACTTTTCTAGGACTGTAACGAAGGCTTGAGGTTTAAGGGTTTATCAAGAAGGGATATAATAGGCTCAAGCCTATTCTAGGTTGGATATGATCCATAACTCAGACTGAACTCTTTAGAAGCTGATTCTTTTGCCACTCTTTTTGATTTTTGTTTTTTTTTTGATGGAGAGGGACTAGATTGCCCCAGTGTAGGGCTCTATCTCTATCAGGAGACTCATGGGACTGATTTTTCTTGAAAATTGCTCTGATGGTCGATTTATTCCTTCCGAACCGCCCTGATATGGGTTCAAATCCAAAATGCCCCGATTTCCTTTTCTTTGTTGTTTCCTCTCCTTTTTCCTTGTTTATTGAGTTCCACTTTTTTCTTCATGCCCCAAAATGCCCCCATTGAATTTTCCTCTCTGTTTGTTTTTTTTCTTTTTTCCCTTCCTTTCTCTTCCTTCTCAACAATGGTTGCCTCATTTTGTCATGAGTCATCCCGATGAGGGACTCTATAAGGCACTAACTACCCCAACATATGTACTGAACCGCCTCTCTTAAGGGATTTGGCTTTGAAGAACTGCCCCAGTGTGGGGTGAACTATGGATCAGGTAATTTGAAACGAAATTTCACTATAGGCTCAAAGGGGGTAGCAAGGGTATTATTGTGAGGTAAAGACAAAAGACAGCCTCTCCTCACTTTAAATGATTAAATATTTTCTTAAGTAGTTCAAAGAAGAGTTACATCCATTTTCTTGATAGAAGGAACTTTACCTGACAGTCAATCAAGCCCTTTGTTGATGTCCCTCTTCGTGGGAATGGAGCTCCCCGAAATTGCTTTTCTTGAACGTCCCGATCTATTGTGCTGAGCTCTTAGAACGATAAGCTGTTTGGATCCTTCTCAGGCTTAGGTTATCAGTTCAATCTCCCTTGTTTCATATACCCCTGTTAGGCTTTTATACACGTTCCATGAGAGTGGACAAGTTATGGACAACCATTGCATACATATGTTATGAAATGTAAAAAAAAAACCATGTAAACCATTTATTATTAAAGAGGAGGTGACAAACATTTTTGTTTAGGCATAAGATAGGAAGCTTTCAAAGTTCACAAAACAAAGTTTCACCAAAAGGGAAATTATTGAACACTACAAGTCTCCACGCTATTACTCGAGCATTAGTGATACATCCTCTAGAAAACTTAACTAGTTTACCCTCCTTAGGTGGCACGAGAGTTACCAAACCCGCCCCTAGTCACTTGTAGTATCTCTCAGTGCAAGTTATCTGGACTGAGAGACCTTGCCTTGGAAGAGTCACTTTGGGCCTTCGTCGAGAAGTCCAACCACTGAGAATTCCTCATAGACTCTTAAAGGTGATACAGTCTTCAATATTATGCCCTATCACCCCAACATGATATTCACATCGGTCATTTGGATTATACCACTCGGGATAAGGTTGCTTCATTGGTTCCAAAGGGGTTGGAGTCATCATATGGGCTTGCAGCAACTCTTTGTACAGCTCTGAATATGTCATGGGGATGGGGTCAACTTCTGGCTGCTTGAGCTTCTTATTCCTTCTTTCTGTTGGACCGTGAATATTATCCAAAGGAACGCCTCCATATTTCATTGTTACAGGTCTCGATCCTTGCCATGCATGCTAATGAGTCAGTTGGGGCATATGCATCAAAGAGGTGACACTTGAGGGGCTATGGGGAAACGGTGATAGTATTGGCGTAACGTGAGGGTTTTGGGAGAGAACCAGTCCGTGAGGTCGCTTCACTCCTTGTGCTAGTTCGGCAGTTCTTCTCTTGGTTGATTCTACCTTGGTGAGCCCTTCAACCAATTCCATTAGCTTCTGGAGTTGACACTTCAATCCCTGCAAATCTGCATACATTGCTATCTGAGCTTGCTTCACCCTAGCCAATCGGTTGTATAGGTCTTCAGCCATGTGACTGGACTTTTGATGATAATCTGATTCAATAAGAGTGTTAAGCTCCCCCTTTTATTTAATATGAAATTTATCAATGGAATGCATGACATGTATGCATAAATGTTTAGGATGCACGGCTCTAGTGAAATGTTATGAAGTGCATGCTCTTGGAGAAAGTTTATTTTATTTTAGAACAGAATCCAAACAAGGGGCACTTTTACAAAGAGTAGTTTTGAATCACTGAATCATCCAAGAGGCCAACTTCAAGCAGTGACTGAACCCTTCTCTTGAATACATTACAATCTCCCGTTGAATGCCCAATAGCACCGGCATGGAACTCATAGCTCTTTGCAGGATCATACCATTTCGGATAGGGTGGTTGTGGCATGAGAATGGATTCTGGTACCAACAAACCGCCTCCTACTAACTTTGGAAACAACTTTTCATAATCTAGTGGCAGCGGCTCAAAAGGTGTTACTTTGGATGCCTTTCTCCTAGGTCTCTTGTGCTTTAAAGTGGATGATTTGATTTGCCACGCAGCTTGCACTTGGTCTTGGTGAGTAGTCAGTTTTGTTATTCTACCCATCTTGATTCCCAGCTCAATCCTTTCTCCTGAGGCCACTAGATCATTAAAATTGTTAGTGACATTCCCTACCATTTTTCATAGTAGACTCCCTGAAGGGTATTGAGGAAAATGACCATGAGTTCTTTTTCAGTTAATGGCAGTTGGACCTCCATTGCAACCTCCCTCCAGCACCTAGCATAGTCTCTGAAGCTTTCAATTGACTTTTGTTCCAGTTCCTGTAATGTCAGCCTATCAGGAGCCAACTCTGTAATATGCTTGTACTGATTCAGGAAAGCAATTGATAGGTCTTGCCATGTATTGATTATGTGACTTTTCTGACATTAAACATACCATTGAAGTGGCCCTCCAGTTAGATTCTCTTGCAAATAGTGTATCAACAATTTGTCATTCCCTGCATGAGCAGCCATCTTCGTACAATACATGGTCAAATGAAATTTTGGACCTTGAGTACCATTAAACTTCTCAAACTGGGGCATCTCGAATTTTGGAGGTAAGACTATACTAGGAGCCAAGCACAATTCATTGGGACTGATCAAGTCATAAGCCTCAGTCTTCTAAACTGCTTTCAATTTTTCCTCAAGTTGCGCTATCGCAGGCGATTCAATATCCTCTTTAGGTGCGGGGTACGTCGGTACATCTGCCTCATGCCCCACAGTCGGTGACGTAAAATGGACTTGATTTGGGATACCTCGATGTGCGGGAGTAGGGTCATGAATTGGTGTATGCATTTGCGTGAGAGTCGGTGGTTGCAATGCTTCCTAACCTTGTTGTTGATTTGGGACTCCTGGTCTTAGGTTTTTGACTAATCTCGACATCATTTTTGTCAGACGGTCCATTTGCCCTTGCAAATCCCTGAGATTTCTGCACGCTTCTTGATGGGCCTGTTCCAAACTGACCAGTCTTGCCTCTGTGTTCTCTGCCATGGACCAAGATTGCTGCTTGCTTCTGAGTGGTTTTGATGAATCAGCAAAATGATAAGCCCCCCATTTGATTTTTTTTTTTGACATGAATGTATGCATGAAACTACATGATGTTTTCTTTCTTTCTTCTTTTGGGTTTTCTTTTTCTCTTGTTTTTTTTTTTTGCTTTGTTTTGTGTTTTGTGTTTTTTTTTTCCGACACACATGCATGCATGGTGATTTGTTGGTTCTTTTTGGATTTTCTATTTTTCCTTGGTTCTTTGGTTTTTTTTTATCTTGTTCTGATTTTTTTTTTCGGCATGCATGGATTTATATGATGTGATTTGCTTTTTTTTTGTTTTATCTTGTTTTTTTTTGGTTTTCTGTTTTTTTTTGGCATAAATACATGTAAGGATTTACAATGACACGACGAAAACATGACATGAATCCTAAGTATTGAATGAGAGTGTAAATAAGTGCCAGTAAATGTGAACAACAGGAATGAAGATGTATCTGAGTAATCCGACATGGGCACCCACGGACTAGTGAGGACTAATGTCACCTATACCTAAATTGAATGGTGGATTCCTGAATGGACACGTAACCCTACAGTGTTGAGGTGATCTATGTGATCGAAAGAATACATGAGGAAGGGAATGAAACACTAATCTTAGGGAATGAATGTCAAAGTAATGTGTCCTAGAGTGTATGACAAAACAAGACATGATTAGTAAAAAATAATAATGATACAATTCACATAAAAACGAGGTTAGTGAAAGTAATATAAACAAAGATATCAGACTAAGTTAGTAAAAAGAATAACACAAATATATAAAAAATACGTTAATAAAACAATATGATATGATGAACCTATACTTCCAAAGGAAAGCTAAAATGGACAGACAACATGTGGGTCGGTGTGCTCTGGAATGAGCCATGATTTCTTACCCTATCTTATTCATTGGTCCCCAAGCTTCCTCTCTAGAGGGCTCCGTACACCATGGGATTTACCGAAGGGGGCCTTAAAAGGACGTGCCTTAAAAGAACCTCAAGCTCGAGTGAGGAGTCCGGGGTCCCTTCGCGGATAATGATCAACACTCGGGGCACCCTAATAAACTTCGCTAACCTAAACTGTGATAGAAACCCAGGTAGAAGGTTTATGCATAAATGCAACAATTTAGGGAAAGCGGTTAAAACACGACTATCATGGTATCAAAGCGCGAAAATCAAAACTATCATACAAAGACAATTAAGCGCAGTAAATAAATCAACTAAATAAAGAACAAAGAATGAAAGAATAATTTAAAACAAATAATAAACCTCGTAATCTTAATCCTAGGCCTAACTCTCTAACAATTCCCAGTAGAGTCGCTATCTATCATCACCGGATTTCATCCGGGAGGGAAACCGCTTTTGGGGTGCGGTTCCCCCCTCTCCACCCATCATTCGAATGGTGATGAGAAAATGGAGTCGCCACCAACCGTTTTTGGGGTGCGGTTGGCCACCTAAAGGAAAATTGATCTAATGCCACTAGGGGATGGGCTCGGGAGTTTGTTACGCGTGGGGAAGGACTAACACCCCCATGACGCCCTTTCAGTACCTATCTTAAAATTGGGAGGTTTCTAACTTGTTTTAAGTGTTGTTTAAAGTTAGCTAATCTTAGGATCACATTGAATTCGCATATAGCCTAAAGGTCTATTATTTTTATTTCCTAAGTCATTTGTTGAAGTAAAATTAAATTCAATTTGTCATTTGTTGAAGTAAAATGAAATTTAATTTGTTCTAAGTATCTAAAGTCCTAGCAATTTGATTTGTCCAACTTTTATTTGTTAAATTCAATTTAGTCCTAAACTCCTAAAAGAAACCCTATGATTTTGTTCAAGGTTAAATTTAAGTTATCTAAAACGAACCAAACTTGAGTTACTCCTGAGTCCTATGATTATAATAATGCTAAAGGTAAAAAAAATCCAAGTATTAAAAGTTGAAAAATAAAGTATTGAAAAGATTTTGTTTTCGGAAAGCATTTTTGTTTGCTTGAAAACCTCCCTTTTTGTTTTTTTTGTTTTGTTTTATTTTTTTCTATTTTGCTTTATTTTTTATGTTTGGTCTTTGGAAAACATTTTGTTTGTTTAGAAAACAGTTTTTTTTTGTTTGGAAAACTTTTTTTTTGAAAACATTTCTTTTTTTACCTTTGGAAAATGGTTTTTTTAACAATATGAATTAAAAACAAATAGATGAAAGTGCATTGTGTGTGTGATTGTGACATGCATCAACATAAAAGCAAACTCACACTTTTTTTTTCTTTCTTTTTTTCGTTTCTTTTTTCTCTTTTTTTACTTTTCTCTTCTTTTTTTTTCTTTTGACCTACACGATGTACATAGTACAATGGCATTGGGCTTTCAACCCATGATTACAAAACTATCATTGGCCTAAACTAACAACTTCCTAAGGCCAAATCAAAATAAATAAAAGCAAATAAAATAAATACATAAATAAATAAATAAATAAATAAAAACAAAATTAATTCTTTCTCTCTTTTTCACAGCTAAATGGATCATATTATGCGCCCAAGCTTTATATCAATGAGGAACTCGTCCTGTCAACCCCATACAAGTCAAAAACAAACAGCAAATGAAAACGTGAGTATGTGCAAAACAAAAGAAAAACAAGCATACCCAGATAAGCAAATAAAAAGAACAAAAACAAAAACTAAACAAAACAAGCCTTCCAGATGGGTAGGAGTATTGAGACTAAAGAGAGACACGCCCAAATTAAAACCATCCAGTTCAAGCCAAATGAGAATTAGTCCATATAAAAACCATATTACAGTCCATATTAGAAACAGATTAAATCTAAAAACCAGCCCAAAACCCAGGTTAACACCAAAAAAATAGGGTAAAGTCAGCGTGAGACCACGTTAAAATTAGATTGAAACCCATATATGCCTGAAAAACTGCATTGAAAGTTTGAAAACTTAACCAAAACACTTTGAAGAAAACCATCAGCACATCCACACATCCAGGCATTCACACGACCCATAACACAAACCAAGAACACACTCACATGAAAACACAACCTGGATCACACCTTCACACGTTTAAATAAGTCATTTATTGCTTTTATTTTTGGAAACACAAGGTTGCCATCTTGGAAAACAAAACAGAATAATCACAATCGGAAGCTAAGGAAGGACACGAACATGCAGAAATAGGATTAGATTGCCAGCTCTCCTGATACACCCGAAATACAAGGACTCATACAACATGACTTAACCCATCACATTCACACAAATAAGCATAAATGAGACAACAACACCAGAAGCGCACGATAGAAACAAACACACAGACCGACCGAACAACAACACAAAAAAACAGCAGCAGAAAAAGGTTTGTCGTCACATTCTTACAAATACACAAGTACACGCCTAATTCATTGGTGACTCAAGCAAGAAAACCACAGAACAAAGTATCGTGAAAAGGAAGGGATTACCGAGTTTATCGCTTCTCTACACTACCCGCCCCCCCCGGTTCTTCACGTACGCCGGGTATGCTCCGCATTAGCTTGCCGGCTTCCAACCAAGCGATGGCAATGGCGAACGGGGTGATTTCACTGCGTTCGGGTGTCTTCATTCCTTCTCCGAGTTCCCTGGTGAAGTCTTCGGATGTCGACGGAGTAGGCATGCCGGTGGAAGTGACGGTCGAGAGTGCTTCGGGGATGAGCAAAAGGATGGATGGGGTTGCATTCCACAATCGCCGGCGTGTGGAGTACCGGCCAAGGGGAAATAGGGAGATTGTTTAGTTTCAACGATGGAGGAAAAAAAAGGTTTTGGTAATCGTGGGTACTGGTTTTTTACGAAATCAAAGAGAGAGGTGTGATATTAGAAGGGGTCGATGGCCGGCGGTAGATTCCGGCCAAAGGGGAGGATGGTCTTGGGTGGTGTCTTTCCGACGAAGAGGAGATGGAGATTTTGGGGGAGTTTTGAGCTGAGAAGGGAAGGGTGTGGTACTCTCTTTTTTGGGAGCTAACCAGAGAGAGGAAGAGACCTTGAACGATTGAGGGTTGGGGTTTTATAGGCGAGGAGCTAGGGTTTGAGATGGGGAGCGAAGAGGCGGCGCTGAATCGGCCATGGGTTACTAGTGAGGTTAGATCCGAGAGAGGGGAGGCAACCATGGTTCGAACCATGGTTTGAGCTGGCGTCATCGTGGTGATCGGTTGGCGGGGATGTGGTGCTCCAGTGCACCGGTGTCAGTTGCGTGGATCTAGGGAAGACAACGAGCCAGCGGGGGAGAGAAGGGGAAGACGACAACTGGGGTAGGTGACGGAGATAAGGCCGCGCGAGTTTGTGGCTGGAATTATTTTGTTTTTGGTTTTTTTATTTTTTGTATTTTGTATTTTGGTTTTTGTTTTTGATTTTTGTTTTGTTTTATTTAATTTTCAACCAACCATAGGCTGACATATGGCCAGGAAACGAGCAGGAAAATAAAAGAAAAAGAAATTTACTTTTGTTTTTGGATTTTAACTGACGTCTTTCAGCTTTTAGGATCAGCAGAGCAACCGGACTTCAAAACATCTTGGAAAATTTGTTTTTGGACTCAGGGCATCATGACGAGCGATCCCGTGTCAATTTTATTTGAAAACGATCATGTTTTTACGTCAAGCTTGTACTGCGCTTATTTATTTTTTATTTTTCTTGAAAAAGGGCCTCAGAAGCAAATATATACAATATATATGTCAAAATTTTCAGAACGACGAGTAGAATAGGTAAATGAGGTTCATGACCTAACTCGGAGTGCTGTTTGGAAAATTAATTGCCATTTTGACCCCTACTGGCAGCCCGAATGCCGTTTTGACCATACCCACTTTGTTTGACCTCGGAATCGAACATGGTCGAAAGCGTTGATCCTCGAATTTGATTTTCTATCGCCCAGGCCTGGCTCTTTGGCATTTGGAGACCTTTTGAATAATTTTTGAAATTGGGCATTTACAGCTCAACGGTCACGACTCCGTCGTTCTGCAAAATTTCAACAAACCGAAGCGACATAGAAGGAAAATTGAATTTGATAAAATGTGTCCAAACCAGACAAAATAGGGTTTAACAGTGTGTTTGGGAGCTACGTGAAAGTCTCAAATCAAGAGTTTGCTTGTCTTGTTTCCTGTGCCTACCCAGAGGAATTGTAGTGGCCACATTAAGCTGTGGCTAGAGCTTGAGTATGTCTTAGTCAATTTGAGTGTTTTGTTGGTGTGTTGAGATAGAACGTGATGGTTGGTATAGGGGAGCTGGTGGGCCATTTGGTGGAGTATGTCATGGAGGCAAAGGATTCCCTTGTGACCTGTGAGTGGCGACACAGAGGTATCAATTGTCTTGTTACAGGCAGGAGGATTTTCTTAATCGAAGAGAGAGCTGTGTTATTTATACTTACCCAACATCAGATGATAAGTCACACTTTATTGCATATGGTGTCTTCCGACTCGGTAAGGTATTATCTCTTGGACTTTAATGTAAGCCTCAGTTAGTGTGAAGGCTGTGTGAGACCTTGGTGGATTCCTATTTGACCGTGATCAAGGATGCTAGTATGAAGTGTCTGAGAGGCATTATTTGTGTGGCGTTCTGATTCATGGAATTCTTTAGTAGATTCTCAAAGTCGGTGACAAGTGATAGCCCGATGGTGGATTTTGGTCGTGGTTATGTATGGTACTGAATTTGTTATTTTGAGTTAATCCTTAGACTCCGTTGGGCGTCACGTTGACTGTGACCGAATGGTTAAGGGCAAATTACATCCTAGTATAGTTGTGCCCTAGATTATAAGTCATCTTGAGTCACCATTGGCGTTGGTTGGGTTCCAATATTCCTTGATTGAGGATGTGTTCCTCGGATCCCCAAGCATGTTTCACAATAGAGTGAGGCGGTTTTAGCAGTGATGATGGTGCTGCTGTGGTGATCTCCCTGTGTGGGAATGTGATTGTGGTTTTCACAATGCTTTTCTCCTGTTTGTTTGTGTTTCCTTGTGACCTCATTGTGCTTGCTATTAGGGTGAGGTCTACATATGGGGTGTGGCTGCATTGTAAATTGTTGGTGTGCATTGACATCAAATCTTAGTGGTGGGTTATTGTTGGGTATCTTAAATTGTGGAGTGTTGTTCCTATTGTGACGCGAGTAGGCGTCAACAGCAGAGTACCCCGCTATGTCGATGCAGTGACTTCTTGTTCCATCACATGAATTCTAGCGAATGCATGCTTCATGCATAGGCTGATGGTATTGGCCTTGTTTGGTTGTCGGGGTCTTAGCGAATCTATGAGAGGTTTCTTGACCTCACTGTTGTCAGACTTGCTCCCATGAGTTGTTATCAATGCGCTAACAATGTTTCTTGATATGTTCATGAGTGTTACGTTAGTATTGGATAAATGGAGGTACTCATTTGGAAATTACTAACAATGTTTGTAATAATTAATGCATTATGTGTTACTTTGATCTCATTGTGGTGTTGGCTATTTGGCTTCTCTTTTCGAGGACGGTGGGATGGTTGTGAGGAAACTCCCAACAAATGAGTTTGTATGGTGTTGGCGAATGGACAGTGGAACATTTAAGTTTCATTTTATGGAGGAGCTGTTTATGAGATTAGAATATGTGTTTCCCTATCATGTTGTGTTATATTGGGTTTGTGGGTACGTGCCTTCATGTATGTTGTTGTGTGATATCTTCAGTCGCGGGTATGTGAATGGTTGTGGGCGATGTGCATTCGCATGTGCGTTTTGGAAGGTGTGTTGTCTTTTCGAGGATGACACGTCTTGCGGAGGAGACATGGGAACGTGAGTCCCTGATGTGTGAGCAGCACCCGGAGTTGTTCGAGGACAAACAATCTTGAGGGTGGGAGGTGGCTTTTGGCCAAGTACTAGTGATGCGATTTTATGTTGTGTACTGTCCTTTTGAGATACGTACTTGTATTTGATATGTGTATTTGTGACATGCAGATATGTGTTGTATGCATTGTGATTCATGTGGTTATGAATCGTGGTGGTGCTCTATTGCGTTTGTGGACGTTTGTATTTTTATATGCTATGTGCGGTATGATCCATTTATGTGTTGTGGCTTGCAGTTTTGTATAATGGGGTGTATATGTATGTTATTTCCTTGCTGTTCTAGTGGCATGTTTTTTCTTTTCGAGAATGAAAAGTCTTAAGGGGGAGAGGATGTAATGAACCGTGTTTTGGGATGTGAGGGTTTAGTCACAGTTATGCCTTTTGAGTGGCAATTATCAGGTTTTTTGGAGTTTTCTTCCCACACACATTGGCTAGAATACTTTGTATAAAAATGAGCAAGCATGAGGCAAAAGTTGAGCCCAAGAGGGAGCTTTTAGAGGTTGCACGTGACAATGGCTTTGTCACGTGCAGTGATGTTTTTGCATGGGAGCCTTCTAGACTTAGTACTAAAGCTTGTGGCAAAATCCTAGGGCATTTGGAGCTTGCACGTGACAATGGTCTTTGTCACGTGCAGCCATGTTTTTTCACCGTCACCTTCGTTTTGTTATGATGGTAATCTTTTCCCAAAGGGCCATATTCAAATTATGGTATTTTGTCCTGTGTGGATGTGGGAAGGTTGTAGCATGTTTCATTTATCAAAACTATGTCGTTTGGATGATGGGCTTCATTTATTAAAACTACATCGTTTTGATGATGAGGTTCACTTATCAAAACTACGTAGTTTTGATAATGGGGTTCACTTATCAAAATTACGTCATTTTGATAAGTGAGGTCTATTTAAGGAGGAGGAGCTCTCTTTGTTTAGGTTTAGGGTTTTTGTTGTCAGCTGCTGCAGCCGTTGCAAAGGGAAAGAGAGATTGTTGCTACTGGGGTGACTCGCGTGGGTGGACGACGTCTAGCGTGGGAGCAAAAGTAAGGAGGATCTTCCTGAGGTAGGAGTTCTATCTCTTCTGGTATCAATTCCGGGGTTAGGCCCTGTGGTAGATGAATAGTAGAATGTTATTGTCATTATATATGTGTGTAAATCCATATAGGTGTGACCTCCTATATGAATGTTGGCCTTTAATGGCATATTTTGTTTGGATATGATGTTGAGTCCAGGAATGGGGGAGTTCAGGTTCGTTCTCGGGGCAGAGGACCCTAGGGGCCGTTGGGGCATCTGCGTCATTCGTTTCGTGGTTGGGTTCATTAGAATTAGTTCTGCAGTACGGTCGCGTGGGGAAACCTTGGGGTTCCAGGGGTGTATTGGTTGTGAACATAATATGTGGATATGTTAGTTGTGATTTGTGTGATGACTATAGATTCCATGTGTTATGTGATGTCATGTGAATGCTTATCATTGTGCTATGCTTGTATGTGTTATGTGGATGTGGATATGGAGCCTATGGAGCTGTGGAGCCTGAGTGACTGTAGCAATGATTGTACTTGTTTTGTGGCACACATTGTTGTGTGTGTTGATACTTAATAATGTGGAATATAACCTGCATATATTAATGCCACAACACTGCACTTGTACACGTCTTCATGTAGATGCTAGGAGCATGGGATAGGTTGGGGAGACTTGATCCCTACTGAGCTGTGGTTGCTCACCCCTCCTACTGTGTTTTGTTTTTTTTTCAGGGACCTGCAGGTGTTAGGTGGGGACACCAAGGTGGAAGACAGTTTTGCTTTGTTGCTTTGTTTAATGTTATTTTGTGTTATATCATTTTGTGGGACCTTTGTAACCCAGTGGGGAAAAATTGTAAAAGGGATTGGACTAAAATAAAAGCATATAGTTTGGTTTGTAAACGTCTATGGCGGTTTGAAATTCAATAAAGATATATGTTTCTGTCTTGTGGTTATTTATTGTGGATGTGTGTGATGTCCTATGTGGAATTATTTATTCTAACCCCTTGCCCACCGGGTGAGTAAAGGGGAGTCACGAACCGGTTTCCTCGGGTTAGAAATCTGGGGCATGACATACCAGGAGAGGTCTCCACACCCTCTTAAGAGGTATGCTTCGTTCTCCTCTCTAGCCGATATGGGACTTGCAAAGTCGTCAGACTCTACAATTGTGAAGAGGATCCTAAGATATGTCAAAGGAACCTCAGATCTTATTTTATGTTATGGAGGATCTAAATTTACTGTTAGGGGATATGTTGATGTTGATTTTGCAGGTGATTTTGATAAAAGGAAATCCACTACAGACTGTGTTTACAATTATAGGAGGAGCTGTAAGTTGGGTGTTTAAATTGCAAGCAATTGTGGAATTATCCACAATAGAAGCTAAGTATATGGTAGCTACACATGCTAGTAGAGAAGTAATCTAGATAAGAAGATTCATAGGAGAACTTGGGCATAAACAAGAGAATATTCTCTTACTTTGTGATTGTCAGAATGCCATATATATTGCAAAGAATTCAGCTTTTCATTTTAGGACAAAGCACATAAGAGTTCAATATCATTTTGTTCATGATGTAGTGGAAGACGGAAGTGTGGATCTACAAAAAACTCACACAAAACAAAACCTTTTCAGATGCACTGACAAAGCCAATTAACATGGAGAAGTTCAACTGGAGCAGATCCTTGTATGGCCTGGCAGAAACATAGATGGCATGGTGGTGTCACGATAGAGAGAGTAGTGTAGCGATTTTTTGTTGCTCAATCAAAATCTCCAAGTGGGAGAAGGTTGTGTCTTTGTCCCACATCAAAGATTTGAGAGATTTATAAGGGGGAGAGGCTATAAAAGAAAGCTTCCCCCTCACCTCCAAATCATCCCAAACATTACAATCCTTTGTGATGTTCTCCTATAAGTGAAATTCTCTCTTCTTGCCTGTGGTTTTTCCCTTAAGGGTTTTCCACATAAATTTTTGCATTCTTTTTATTTTCTCAATTTCTTTTATTTGCTTTTGGCTCTATTCGGTGGGTTTATTTCCCGATAGAAATAAACCCCCTAGCCTTCTCCACTTTCTTCCATAAGGGACACATATTCCCAACAGTGAAACCCTAATGCCATACTTGTGTTGATTTGTTGATTTGATTGGCTAGTCAACCGAGGTCCCATATAGGGCTGGCTAGGAGCTGAGGTATCCTAAATGGCTAGTTGAAAGCGGAAGGTCCCATGGGTGGCTTCTGTTTATACTACGTTCCTACTGTGGCAGGCAGGCTGTAAGAGCCTTGCCTTGTGGTGATTACCTAAGTTGTGAATTATTTATGTGACTTGATTGTGTAGACCTTGTGTATTTATGTTTTTATTTGTATTACATAGGACACTTTGTACATTCTTGTGTGGTTGTGCACTCACTAGTACATGTATACATGGGTAGTGTGTTGTAGGTCACTTACTGAGCCTTTGTGCTCACCCTATCTTGCTATCTTAACTTTCGGGTTCAGGTAGGAGGTAGCGACAGGGTTTGCAGTCGAGTAGATCGAGCAGACCGGACCTTGTTGATGTATAGGACTCTATGTCTATTTTGATTTTTTTGTATTCCTTCTGTATTTTCTTCCTGGACATGGGTCAGTGGCTGTTGTACTTGTTCTCATGATATGTATACTACATTATGATGATATTTTATTTGATATTTCATTCAATTGCATGGTTTTGGGAGTGTATAGGAATACCCTTGTTTTATGATTGTACAGGTGCATTTCAGCAACATCCATGGTGTGCCCCTTTCGGTGCTAGTCACCAACCCCTTACCCTTTGGTGTAGGTAGGGGGTAGTCACGTGCCCGGTTCCGGGTCTCTTGGAGTTGGGGGAGTGACATGATCTGATTTCTTGTATGTAAACATATAATCCTTTGTTCTCTATAAATATCATAAGACTCATTTGACAGCTTTCTAGTGATTTATTCCTAGATTACTCAAATATCTCCCAAGTATCCTAACAATGTATGCAATGTATGGACGTATACAAACTTGTGCATACATTAGACTTCCTATTACTGATGCATAAGGAATATTCTGCACATTCTGAGTCTCAAAAGTCATTTTTGGGATATTAACTTAAAGAAAACTTATTTCCCTTAGCTATAAGGGTATCCCCTAGTTTACAATTCTGTATGTCAAATATCTTAAGTACCTTTTCGATATAACTATTTTGTGACAATCCAAGAATATTATAAGAGTGATCCTGATGTATTTGGATTCCTAATATAAAAGAGGCATCACCAAGATCTTTCATTTCGAAATTCTGTGTCAAAAACCTCTATGTTTTATATAGTAAACTGATCATTACTAGCTAGTAGTATGTCATCGACATATAAAACTAAAAAAATATGCTTATTCCCACTAAACTTATGTTATACACAATCATCCATCAAGTTCATCTCAAAACCAAAAGAGATGACGACTTGATGAAACTTGTGATACCATTGACGAGACGCCTGCTGCTCATAAATAGATTTCTTTAATTTGCAAACCACTTCTGTTGGTCCCGGAGAGCCTAGAGGGGGGGGGGTGAATAGGCTCTTTGAAAATTCTTTCTCTCTCTTAATGGCTAGACACTCACTCTGGTTAAACGGATAAAATCAGTGCGGAAGATTAACCAGGTAGTGGAAGTATGTTGCTTTATTATCAGAAGATAATTAGAACGAAGCAAAACAACGCTTTAGCTGATTACAACACAACACTCTGTTATGGTTACACACACTTGGCTGTAAATCTCTGTATAAGCTATTTCACACGATACACGCTTGTAAGTATATGAGTATTAGTAAGCGCACGCGTATATATATTTTACATTGCTTCAAGTATATATAGACATCCTAGGAATCTATCTTGGAACTGCATTTTCCAAGCAGTGTGAAGCATTGAAGTTCTTCATCGGAAAATGCTAAAGCTTTAACTCGCCAAGGGATGTGGAGCTCGAAATATTGGAAGCATAAGTTGTGGTGAATTCTTGCTTGATTCCAATTGCATTTGAGATCGCGTCCACATCTCCGCATGATCCACATGTAAGAATTTAGGTTTTCAACAGGTTTGTTTTACATCGGGACGAAGCGAGCTGATTGCAATAAAAGCGGCTTGGAAATGATGAAGCAGCGTCTTCTTAGTCCATCATAAGGTTCCTTACTCCGTATCAGCGAAGCTCGGATCCTTACTCCGTGTCAGTGGTTGCTTACTCCGTATGAATGAAGTCCTGGAATCCTTGTTCCGTGTCAGCGCCTCTTACTCCGCATGAAGTATAGGCTCGGAGAGCTTATTTCGCATCAACGCTTCCTTACTCTGCATAAAGTAGGTACTGAATGCTTACACCGTATCAGTGAATCCTTACTCCACATGAGTAATGGGTCGGATTCCTTATTCCGCATTTGTTGTCCTTACTCCGCAACAATTGTCCTTACTCCATTCGAATGAGATTCGGATTTCTTAGTCCGTGTCTTCTTTTTCTTTAGTCCAGTGGAGTGACAATTTCGATTCTCTCTCCGCAACAAGTCTCTCTTATTTTGTGCGAGTGATAGACTTGGAATCTTATTCCGTATCAATTGACTTAGTCAAGTTGAGAGTTAGACACGGGTTCCTCAAGTCGTTTTGTCAAGTGTTTAGTCCGCACGAAAAGTCCTTACTCCGGATGAAGACTCGGTTATGTACCAAGTGAATGACGATACTCATGATGATCCGGATCAAGATTATGTATCCTGTCCTTAGCTTTATTCTCACACGAGTAGATCCGGATTAGAGTTAGCTCATCTGCACAGACTTAATAGTAAACATGAAACATCTCGAGTCAAATTACATAGGGTTTGTTTCACATTATCCAAATTCTAGGTTTGATCCAACAATCTCCCCCAATATGGATATGCCAAACCCTTTGTAATCTGATCCGGTAAGGCAACAAGAAATAACACAGAGGTAAGGATTAAAGAGAACAATTCCACTAAGTTACAGCAGGAATACATTAAGCCTCAGTACAGATATAAATTATGATACATACGGCTTACTATATTTGAAGATCATCCTTGCTGCATGCTCTCGTAGTGCCATTGTCTGCTTCTTGGTGAACTCGATGATATTTTTCCAGTTATCATCAAAGGAGATAACAGATTTCAGGAAGTAGCAGACAAAGGCTCCACAACTGTTTCCATCGGGTTGCTGGGCACATTCTTCTTATTTCGGATCGTCCCCATAAGTACTTCATCCTGACCAAGAGGCGGTAAATCCAAGTCTTCGTAGAGAGAACTCTGTCTGATTGCATCAGACAAGGTTCGAACGAGACTCCGCATCTGATTCTTTCTAATCTGGCGGTCAACAACCTGATGCAAATGTGGGGAGTCGACCCGGAAAGGGATGAAAACGATGGACAGAGAGGTCCATGGTCGGCTGTTTTCTGTTGTACCATAGATGTAGGATAGAATAACGTCCACAAGGAGAAACTGGTTTTCAACCCAGCAAGGAAGAACATCAAAATCAAGGCCTTCCTCAAGTAAAGAGGGGAATAGCCTCAACTCCATCTTTACCGCCAGAGCATAGTTGTCGATGACGTCAGTGGAAAATTGTCCCTCCTCAGACAGTATGGTCCGGATGTCTTGAGGTTCGAAGGGGGACGAGGCAGACACACATCGGCGCTCGGCGGTGGAGGAGGCATAGGCCTTGGCCATAGCAAGAATGCTCCATCAGCATCATCCGGATGCAATTCCGCGTATGATGGGAGGACGGAGATGGCACCAGATGGAACAGCAGGAGTGGGAGAGCTGGTCTGGCCAGTGGAGAAACGGCTGCGTTTAGGCACCGGAAGGCCTGGAGGAAGAGCAGGTGCAGACCGTTTGCGAGAGGCAACACCAGCAGTGGAAGGAGGGGAAGGATCAGATGATTTCTCCCCCAGTTTGGAAGATCGGCGAGAGCGGGAGGGACAGGCCACGACTTGCGTTAAGTCCACAATGGAGGTAGACAAGTCAGAGAAATACGTGGTGAGCCACTCAAGCTTCTGATCCATGGAGAGAGAGGAAGAGGAGAAGGCAGAAAGAAGCTCGGCGCCCATGGCCCGAACATGGTCGGAAAGGGCCTGGGTCTGAAGACGACTGTCCTCAGCAAGGCGATCAAGTTGGGCGGAGAAAGCAGCCTCAGATAAAATCGTGGCAAAAGAGGCGCTCCCAAGACCAAAGGCGGGAGCTTTTGAGGACTCGCCCGCATGAAGAGGGGCAGGTGTGGGCAGGGCAGAGTCAGCCGCAGATGAGAGGACGGTGGTTGTACAACAACAGCAGCAGGAGGTGCGGCAGATCCACTTTCACCAGAGAGGTCAATGGTAGGGATATCCACAAGATAAGAGGGACCCGCCTCAGCAGGGACAGGTGTCCGTGCGTCATGGGCAGGGCCGGAGGAGGCAGCAGCAGCAGGTGCAGCCTGAAGGAGAGACGGCGTTACAAAGCCGTGGTAGCAGTTCCAAGTAAGCATTTCCTCTGGGTTCTGGGTGTGTTGAGCGTAAAACACCCGGAGGGTAGATTCTGGGATGTCGGCAGTAATGGCGAGGCTAAAGCGCAGTCAACAGTCATTCAGTAGGTCGATGGGAAGATGGTGGAGGTAGTCCTGGAGGTCCGAAGAGTGAGCGGGAGAGGCTTCCGCAGGAGAAGATGGGAGGTCCGGAAGAACAGCAGCAACACTCGCTGTGACCAGAGAGATGGGTGCGGGAGCGTCAGCATCAGCATCAGGAGCAGCAGCAGCAGCAAGAGAGGCAGGGACATCAGCAGGAGAGGTGGAGGTGGTAACCTCAAGGAAGTGTGGCTAAGAGGGCCCTGCAGTAGTAGACGGGTCAGCCCGAACGCTGTGCAGCGAACTGCGGGAGCGTGTCGGAGCGGCAACGGACCAGATGCGGGAGTGGATGGACCGGAGAGCAGAACTGACTTCGTGACCCGAGCTGGTAACAGGTTCACCAACGGAACTAGCTTGTTGTTCTGAAACAGCAGGAAGGGCACGGGAGACTGGAGGGCGGCGAACGGTGAGGGTCCCGTCGGCAGTAAGATGTCGGAAGTAGTAGGTCGCCGGGAAGGGAATCACTAGTTCACTCTGGAAGTGCACGGGATGAAGATGCCGGAAAATTTGGGACAGAATCCGTCCGAAAGACGAGTCCGTTTCCCATTCCGCATCACCCGGAAGAGAAAGTTGCCCCAGTCAAGTGGCAGTGACTCAAAAACCGCGTACATCGCCAGCAGGAGATCGTACGGAACTGAGTCGAGAGCCGTGGAGCGAGCCAGAAGACACCGGCTGAGTATGGTGGCCATACAACGGTGAGGACCATGGAAAGACTTCATTTTGTACTCCTTCACCTTATTAGGACACCCCATGGAAGCAGCCATGGCAGCAGCGTTTGGCCGGATGTCATCGCCGGTAGGAAGGTTGAAGACGTCCCGGATCACCTGAGGTGTGATCTTGATAAGTTCCCCTCGAACTACAGAAAAGATATACTCCTCAGTTGAGGTAGAGTGCTGATAGAAGGCCAGGACGTCCGACACTAGAAGATCGGCCGGGGCAGAGACAAGCGCGAAAAGGTTGCTATGCTCGAGTAGCTGGCGAACCTCGTGGAGCCATGCTGGAGGATCAGAGATTCCGTACCAATCGACAAGATGGCCAGGAACAACACCATAGAGAGCTTGGGATGCCATTGAGAGTGAAAGATTGATGGAGAAGGAGAGAAAATCTTTGTAGGAAAAAGGTGCGGCGAGGGTTTAGGGTTTTGAGAGTTGGTAGGGATAACCTCGGTCGACACTGATAGTGCGGGATAAATAGGATTCTTTCCGTGGAAGTAAGTGGGTCTCGAGTTTAAGTGAAATGAACAGTGAGCCACCCGACTTCCTAATGTCATTAGAAGTGATGGATTAGCGCCGTCGAATAGACCTATGACGTGGCGGCTGTGCTAACCATTCAAAGATGACAGCTGTAGGCATACTTCCGGATTTTTGAAAAGATAAAATACCGGGCTCGTGGCGTGCATTAAATGAACCATCATTATCCCTCCTCAAAAATAAGCGATGTAAGATAATTACTTGGTTTATCGCGAATTGAGAATTCCAAGAGTCAGGAGGAAATAAACCGACTTTCATCCGTAGAAGGATAATCCGTATAAAGAACATCCGGATAAGACTGACTAACTGTATCCGTATGAACAGAGTGTTGAGTAGAGATGATTCCTTTGCTGTCTTGATGTCGAGAAAGTGTGAAGTACCACAACACCTCAGAAATCCGAGACATCAGACAAGATAGAGCGATGAATTGCAAAGAGAATCGAACCTTGTGACTTAACAAATAGATGCTTTGAAGAGCAAGTCTCGTCAGGTTTGTTAGTCCGGATAAACAATATAGGAGAATAACACACAATCCGAACTAAGAAGAAACAGAACTTATGCATAAAAAGTTAAATGCTAGACACATACATAAGAAGTGAAAGCCATCATACTGAAATCAATGTATGTGTGAGATAATTAACACATAAATCCAATAGGTCAACATAGCCAATCCTTCATACTGAGTATGAGAGCAAAAATTTAATTAGATTTATATGACATTATCCATCAGAGAATGTATGAGTGAAAATGGAAAGAAGAGCACATGATGTATGATGTTACAATTGACTGTCATGCCTAAAATGCTAGGAAGAGGAAGATAACAGCCAAGCAATCCACAATTCCGATTCAACAATGCAAGTCCAATCAGCTTTATGAGTGAGAGTTATAGGGCGGAACATCGGAGACATATCAGAGAGGCATTACTTAATAATAAGCATTGTCTCGCCCTGTAGTCATGCCTTTTGCTGAAACAGGGGGCCTTACTTAAGATTCAATGAAGTATTCTCTCCCCCTGAGATCAGCAAATCATTTTGATGCGATCTTCTCGTGGATGACTCCCCCTCAGATAGACAGCCAGGAAAGAGGTCATGAAATGTGAATCGGGGGTTATTAGTGAGATAATAGAGAGAGCAATTTCTCCCCCGTGGACTGTTAGAGCCTTTAAGACGTTTCTTGTTTAACATGAATCGTGAGAAACCGTGCCTATCCTTGATTTACTCCACTCAAGCAGCTGATCGGCAGACATAGTGAATTTCCACTTTCAATCCGAGCTATCCCAAATCATTCCTCAACCATGCATCTTAGATATGTCAGTCAGTCAGGAAATCATAAGACATGAGATGGAAGATGGAGTAGAATTCATGACATCAAAAGAGGATTTGTTTCATATATATTTAATTATGTTTGCTTGATTCACTATCAGTCCGGACAAACAAGCATCCTCCCATTTAAACTTAGTGGGAAATATTAGAACATTTAAACGAATAAAGTAAGATAGTTAAACATGAAGTTCAATATCTATCACTAACCATGAAGTACAGCAATGCATGTTCTGAGACTAACTACTGATGGATAACAGGTGAGAAGCTATGCAGAAAAGTCAAGCATGCCTAATTTGAGAAGAAGTTCAGAAAATCTTACATCAGGTAGGGGCTTTGTAAGTATATCCGCCAGTTGATCTTCAGTAGCAACATGTTCCAAGGATATGTGCTTTTTAAGAACATGGTCGCGAATGAAATGATGTCTGACCTCAATATGTTTAGTCTTTGGATGCATGACGGGATTATTGCTGATAGCAATAGCACTGGTATTATCACAGTAGAGTGGAACAGATGTCATGTTGAAGCCGTAGTCAGTAAGTTGACTTTGCATCCAGAGAAGCTGTGCGCAGCAACTCCCAGCAACTATATATTTCGCTTCAGTAGTAGAGGTTGATAAGGAATTCTGTTTCTTACTGAACCAAGAGATCAATTTGTTTCCAAGGAATTGGCATGTACCACTGGTGCTTTTCCTGTCTATGCGACATTCGGCAAAATCAGCATCAGAATATCCGGATAAGGCGAAGTTGGACTCTTTTGGGTACCAAAGTCCCAAATTCATCGTCCCTTTGAGATACCTTAATATTTGTTTTACGTGAAGCATATGTGACTCTTTGGGATTCGCCTAATATCTTGCGCAGATGCAAGTTGCAAACATTATGTCCGGGCGACTTGCTGTAAGATACAGCAAGGATCCAATCATCCCTCTATACTCAGTCACATTCACTGATTTGCCATCAACATCTGGGTCTAACTTGGCACTGACTGGCATTGGAGTTTTGACGGGAGATGAACCTTCCATACCAAACTTCTTGATTAAGTCACGAGTGTACTTAGCTTGGTTTATGAAGGTCCTTTCCTTCAGTTGTTTGACTTCGATCCCAAGGAAGTAGGACAGTTCTCCCATCATACTCATCTCAAACTTGCCAGTCATCAACTTGGTGAACTCATCACAAAGCTTCGGATTAGTTGATCCGAAAATGATATCATCCACGTAGATCTGTATGATCAGAGTATGTCCCTTCTCTTTTCGTAAGAATAGCGTGGTATCAATCTTTCCTTTTTGAAAGTTGTGAGCAAGTAAGAATTCCGAAAGTGTGTCGTACCAGGCTCTTGGAGCTTGCTTCAATCCATACAAGGCTTTCCTTAGTTTGTAGACCAGATGTCCAGCCTTTGGTTCAATGAAACCTGGAGGTTGTTCAACATATACCTCCTCTTGAAGATCTCCATTTAGAAATGCACTCTTGACATCCATTTGATAAACTTTAAAGTTTTCGTATGAAGCGTATGCCAAGAACATTCCGATTGCTTCAAGTCCGGTACCGGGGCAAAGGTTTCGTCATAGTCTATTCCTTCTTCTTGACAATAACTCTTGGCTACCAGTCGGGCTTTGTTCCGGATTACGATTTCGTCCGTATCAAGTTTGTTCCGGAACACCCATTTAACTCCAATGACTTGTTGAGACTTTGGCCTAGGTACAAGAGTCCACACATCATTCCTCTTGAACTGATTTAACTCTTCCTGCATGGCGTCTATCCAATTTGAATCTTGAAGTACTTCTTCCACCACCTTTGGCTCTATTTGTGACAAAAAGCAAGAGTAGAGGCACATGTTGGAGGTGGCTGCCCTTGTTCTAACACCAATAGTATGATCACCAATCACTTGTTCTTGAGGATGGTTTCGAGTCCACTTATAATTTTGTGCAAGTGGTGGTGAATACTCAATGATTTGAAGCTCTGTCAGATTAGGTGGTTCTTGTTCATCTCTGTGTGAGCTTCTTTCGGGCCAGCATTATCCATATCAATAGGTTCTGGAGTGTTTTGCGGTTCTCCATTACTATTCATTTTTGTATTAGCTGGTCCGGACGGACTTGAAGGTGCTCCGGAATTTTGGGTATCCGTAGGAGTATGTCCGGAGCTAAACGGTAGTCCAGAGTCTGAGTCATCCGTAGCATCGTCCATATCATTTCTTTGTGCTCCTCTAGTGCCGCTTGGTTGGTCAGTATGTATAACAGGAACAATCATAAACTTTGAATAGTCGATGTTGTTGTCTTGAACCTGTACGTTAGAACTAGAAGAAGCAACTTTTGACCAATCAAGATTAGTTTCATCAAAGGTCACATGGATAGATTCTTCAACTTTAAAAAGTTTTCTATTGAAGACCCGATAAGCCTTGCTATGTAATGAGTACCCGACAAAGATCCCATCATCAGATTTCGGTTCAAATTTATTCCGGGTTTCTTTGCCATTTATCAATATATAGCAAGTACACCCAAAAGCTCTGAAATGTGAAATTGAAGGTTTTCGTCCTCTCCACATCTCATAGGGTGTTTTCATGGTAGATTTATTTATTAGAGTTCGTTCGAACATAGCGGGCGATACACGGCTTACCATGGGCGAGATGAAGCGTTGCCCCTGCTAACATAGATCTGCCAGCCTCGACTAAAGTGCGATTCTTGCGCTCAGCTACCCCATTTTGTTGTGGAGTTCTAGGCGCAGAGAAGTCATGCTGAATGCCCTGTTCAGAACAATATGATCTCATTTCTGAAAAATCAAATTCTGTACCATGATCACTCCTGATGCACTTTATGCTCAGTCCTTGTGAGTTGCTTATCCAGTTGAAAAGATCTACTAGATGTTCGAAACTTTGATCCTTTGATTTTAGGAACATCACCCATGTGTACCTGGTGAAGTCATCGATAACCACAAGAGTATATCTCGCACTAGCTAGTGAAGAAACAGAAATGGGACTACAAAGATCCATGTGAAGTAGTTGTAAGGGAGTAGTTATTGAATTAACTGATTTGCTCTTAAAACTATGTTTGGTCTGTTTGCCAAGTTAGCATTCTCGACAGAGAGTGTCTCTAGAGTATTTGTGTTTAGGCAAGCCAGTGACCGAATCAAGCGACGCTAATTTAGACAAGGTCTTAAAATTTAAATGTGTACAACGCTTGTGCCATAGCCAACTATCTTCATGTGATGCTATAGTGAGTAAGCATATAGGGTCAGAAGAATTGTTTCTCAAGACCACAGAATATATGTCCTCATCTCTTGATCCGGATAACTTAATATCTCCAGATAAGTTATCTCTAACTGTGCAGGTGTTTGACAAAAAGGAAACTGTGAATCCTTTGTCACATAAATTACCGACACTCGAAGATTATGCTTTAAACCTTCGACTAATGCAACCTTAGTTATTGATACACAGCCGTTGGTTAAAGTGCCATACCCCACAGTCTTACCTTTACTGTTGTCACCATAGATTACGGATGGGCCTCATTTGTCAGTAACATCCACGAGCAGAGACTTATCACCTGTCATATGTCCGGAGCATCCGCTATCGAGTATCCACTTGCTTTGATTGATCTTTGACTTCAAATGAGATGGCAGTGAATTCCATAGATACTCCTGCAAGACAATAGATTACACTTTTGGTGCCCAAACTTGTTTCGGGCGGTTAGGAGAAGCAATAATAGTGTCAACTATTCCGGATTTTACGTTGCACGAAACTTTAACTTTCCAGGTTGACTTAGCTTTTTTCATATTAGTTGCTTCTTTAACTTGGGTTTTCTTAGGAAAGATGCTCCGAGGAGTTTTAGATTTAGATTTTCGAGAAGAACCCTTTTTGACAACCTGATTTTTATTGATTGAAAAGTTATTACATAACCAGTCATCAGATAGACTCCAACATTCATAATAGTAGTGACCTATTTCACGACATATCGAACAAACACTATGATGTGGAGTTACAGCTGGGGATACAGGTTTCTTTGGCCTAACAGGTTTCCTACTCTGTTCCCTATGGCCTAATCCTCTGTGAACGGGTGACGCGTTTGGCCCTAGAAGTGTCAACCTTTGCCTTTTCTTTGTTTCTGGGTGCTGTAGTTTCGGTTTTAACTACAGCAACCTTCCCTTCATCGTTTGGTACGGGTGCTACTACTTCGGGATTAGCAGTAATAGCCTCTCTTCCACAATCATAAACTATGGTGCCACCTGAAACAAAACCATCCAACGGTTTAGATGTACTAACAGGATATAGGTTGGTTAGTTTTGGAGTGTAGTCCGGAGGGCACTCAGCAGCTGGAGCAGTGGAAGTGGATTCCGATCCTAGGCCAGGTTTGACTCGAATATTGTCAGGATCAGTTCTAAATGTAGAGGCTATTTCTCCGGATTTTAGCCATTTACGATTTATTTCCTTTTCCTTCTCAAGTTCAATCTTGAGTCTTTTAAGATTTACATTCATGCCTGTGAGGTTGGTATTCAGCAAGTGATTTTCAGCTCTTAGGTCGTGATACCAAACCTCCCTGCTTCGGTAGTCAGCTATGTCCTTTTCAAGTTTAGAAATAGTAAGTTCTAGGCGTTTAGTCTGACCACTCATATTTTGATACATTTGAGTAATTATTAATCTCTCATTCTTTTCATCATCATATTCCTTAGTGAGAAATTCTAATTTACTCAAGAGCTCAGAGATAGAAGGTACCTCAGCGTTTGCCATGAGTCAGATGTTCGCCTTTTCCGTTGGTTCGTCGTCTGAAGATTCCTATTCTTTTTCCGAACCACTGTTGTATTTTGAGACGAACGCCTTCCTCTTCATTTTGCTGTTGTTTGAGGTGGAGCGTCGAGGTTTAACCTTGTCATCCTTGTCGGCCGTCTTGGGTTTGGATCTACAGTCCTTGGCCCAATGACCAGGTTTCCCGCAATTGTAGCAGTCTTGGGATGTCGACTCCGACCGCTCCTTCCTTCTCGAGGATGAGGAAGAGCCTCTTCTGAATCCTTTTCTTCTTTTCCGCAGAAATCATGTGAAGGATTTCACCAGGAGTGTTATTTCTTCTTCCATGTCCGACTCAGAGTTTTCTGACTCGTCCGTATCATCCTCCGTCAGCATGCTTGGTCCAGCCGTAGCCTTAAGAGTTATCCCCTTTTCTTTCCGAGCTATCTTCTCGTCTCGGTCAGTGTATTTGAATCTGACCTCATGAGTCCGTAGCTCTCCATATAGCTCTTCAAGGGGAGCATACTGCCAGTTGTCTTTGGATTGCATCTGGAGCTGCTTGGAGTAATAGCGATCCGGCAGGGAACGAAAGAACTTGTCATTTATTTGGAACTGAGTGTAGTGCTCGTTGACAGCTTTCAATTCCAGGATGAGCTTGCCGAATCGCCGATAGATGCTCTCCAGGGATTCGCCAGGTTTGTGGTTGAAGCTCTCAAAGTTTTGTCTGAGAGCGCAAATGACGTTTTGCATCTGGGACTGACTTCCTTCATAAAGAATAGTCAATTTGTCCCACACAGCTTTTGCTGCCGTGCAGCCCTGGACGCCCGTGAAGGCCTCTGAATCTAAGGATGATGTCACGTAAGCTAGAGCCTTTTCACTGGCGTATTGCCAGGCACTTTCATCGTGAGTGAGTTCAGCATCAGTCTTTGGCCTCCTGACCCCATTTTCTCTGATGGTCATCAGAATGGGAAGCTCCTGATGAAGACAAGGCCACATTAGATGATCATGACAGGTCATAAACATCTTCATGCGAGCTTTCCACTGGGAGAAAAGCTCTGGTGTGAACTTTGGCGGTTTCTTAAAGTGTAGCCTGAACTCCGTGGTTGAGGAGCAGCGGCAGCAGTAGGTTGAGGTGGATCAACATTTTCACTGCTGCTTCGGTTGGGAAGGGGCTCTTGAGCTCCCCTGGAGTTAACGCGGGTGTTGAATAGCATGCTGCTTTCTTCGGCCATTGTTAAGTTGAGAGGGAGTGAGGGATCTCTACGAACAGGTAGAACTTGCTCTGATACCACTTGTTAGTCCCAGAGAGCCTAGAGTGGGGGTGAATAGGCTCTTTGAAAATTCTTTCTCTCTCTTAATGGCTAGACACTCACTCTGGTTAAACGGATACAATCAGTGCGGAAGATTAACCAGGTAGTGGAAGTATGTTGCTTTATTATCTGAAGATAATTACAACGAAGCAAAATAGCGCTTTAGATGATTACAACACAACACTCTATTATGGTTACATACACTTGGCTATAAACCTCTGTATAAGCTATTTCACACGATACATGCTTGTAAGTATATGAGTATTAGTAAGCGCGCGCGTATATATATTTTACATTGCTTCAGGTATATATAGACATCCTAGGAATCTATCTTGGAACTGCATTTTCCAAGCAGTGTGAAGCATTGAAGTTCTTCATCGGAAAATGCTGAAGCTTTAACTGCTGCGGATGTGGAGCTCGAAATATTGGAAGCATAAGTTGTGGTGAATTCTTGCTTGATTCCAATTGCATTTGAGATCGCGCCCACATCTCCGCATGATCCACGTGTAAAAATTTAGGTTTTCAATGGGTTTGTTTTACATCAGGACGAAGCGAGCTGATTGCAATAAAAGCGGCTTGGAAATGATGAAGCAGCGTCTTCTTAGTCCGTCATAAGGTTCCTTACTCCGTATTAGCAAAGCTCGGATCCTTACTCCGTGTCAGTGGTTGCTTAATTACTCTGTATGAATGAAGTCCTGGAATCCTTGTTCCGTGTCAGGGCCTCTTACTCCGCATGAAGTATAGGCTCGGAGAGCTTATTTCGCATCAGCACTTCCTTACTCCGCATAAAGTAGGTACTGAATGCTTACTCCGTATCAGTGAATCCTTACTCCACATGAGTAATGGGTCGGATTCCTTATTCCGCATTTGTTGTCCTTACTCCGCAACAATTGTCCTTACTCTGTTCGAATGAGATTCGGATTTCTTAGTCCGTGTCTTCTTTTTCTTTAGTTTAGTAGAGTGACAATTTCGATTCTCTCTCCGCAACAAGTCTCTCTTATTTCGTGCGAGTGATAGACTTGGAATCTTATTTCGTATCAATTGACTTAGTCAAGTTGAGAGTTAGACACGGGTTCCTCAAGTCATTTTGTCAAGTGTTTAGTCCGCACGAAAAGTCCTTACTCCAGATGAAGACTCGGTTATGTACCAAGTGAATAACGATACTCATGATGATCCGGATCAGGATTATGTATTCTGTCCTTAGCTTTATTCTCACATGAGTAGGTCCGGATTAGAGTTAACTCATCTGCACAGACTTAATAGTAAACATGAAACATCACGAGTCAAATTACATAGGGTTTGTTCTGCATTATCCAAATTCTAGGTTTGATCCAACAACTTCCTTTAGGTCTTCTGACACAAAGGTTTTTGGTTGCACCATATATATATCATTTCTTCAATGTCGCCATTTAAAAACATAGTATTTACATTTATCTGATGTAACTCAAGATTAAAAATATCACTAATATCATTATAGTTCTGAAAGAGTCTTTCGAAGAAACTAAAGAGAAAGTCTTTTTATAATCGATGTGTTTCTTTTGTGTGAAGCCCTTAGCGACAAGACGTGCCTTATATCTTTTCACGTTACCTCTTGACTCTTTCTTAGTTTTAAAAATTCATTTGCAACTAATAGGTTTCACACCTTCAGGCAAAGGAGTAAGATCTCACATGTCATTATCCTTCACAGATTTAATCTCTTCACACATAGCATCAATCCACCGTTGAGAATTAGAACTTTTCATAGCTTGATGGATGTGATAGGATCATGTTCTACTAAGCCTATGCCATATTTATGTTGCTGGAGAAAAATAATATAATCAATTGGAATTATACTTCTCTTTTTTCTAGTGGATCTCCTTAATGGCATCGGTTCTAGAGGTTATAGAGTTTGTTTATCTTGAATAACTATTTGATCAAAAGATATAATGGCATTTTCTAAATCCATAGTTACTTCTTGAATAATGTTGGTATAAGAATTTGATTTTGATCATTGTCACATTTTGACCATTGCTAATAGCAATTCAAGAAAATCCTTGTGTTTGTCATCAAAAACAAAGTCCGTTACTCTTTTTCCCTTGCAAACTCAACATCATCAAAGAACCTAACATTCCTAGTCTTAGAAATAGTCTTAGTATAGAGATAATAAAACTTATAACCCCTAAACCTTTCAGAGAAACCAACAAAATAACAACTCATAGTTGTTGAGTCTACTTTCTTTTCATTGGGCCTATAAGGCCTTACCTCAATTGGATATCCCCACATGTAAAAATGCTTTAAACTAGGTTTTTTGCCTGTTCAAAGCTCATATAAAGTCTTTGTAGTAGCTTTTGTTGGAACTATGTTAAGTATATATGTAGCGGTCTTAATTGCTTCTCCCAGAGAGATTCTGGCAAAGTATAATGACTGATCATACTCATTACCATGTCCTTAAGTGTCATATTTCATCTTTCAAAGAACACCATTCATGTTTGGTGATCCAGGCATGGTATATCATGGGATGATACCACATTCCTCTAAGAATTTAGCAAATAATCATGGACGTTATTCACCTGAACGATCAAATCTATCATAGTATTCGCCACCACGATCAGATCTGATGCTTTTAAGCTGTTTGCTAAATTGATTTTCAACTTCAGACTTATAATGTTTGAACATGTCCAGGGACTCGAGACTTTTCATGAATGCGATATAGGTAGCCATACCTGAAAAAGTCATCTATGAATGTTATAAAATATAGTTAACCATTCCAAATAACTATAGAGAATGATCCACTGATATTTGTATGTATAAGTTCCAAGACATCTGAAGACCTATTGGCACCAAATCTTCTTATATTTATTTGTTTTCCTTTGATACAATTAATGCGCATATCAAAATCAGAAAAATCAAGTGGATCTTGAATTGCTTCTCTTTTTAGACATGTGGACCAATCTCTTATGCCATAAGGAAGTTGAGTTCTCACTAGTTAATTTATGTTTTACACCTTGAGCATTAACATGCAAGGATTCACCAAATGAGGCAACCTGAGTCAAGCATGTATAGATTATTAGAACTTGATAAAAAAAATGGTACCAGCTATTTTTGAATCATAAACAAGGTTGAAAATTTCATTTCCAAAAAAACATGAATAACAAATTTGTTCAAAACAAAATTAGAAATCAAATTTCATCTAAAAGACAGTACAACAGAAGTTTCTTTCAAATCCAAATAAAAATTAGTTCTCATCAATAATATAAATATCCTAATTGCTTCAACTTTAACTAACTTGTCGTCCCTTACATAGATGTATTTCGCACCATCACTTGGTTTTCAGAAGCTCGGGCAACCCTACATTGACATGTTGATGTGGGTGATTGCCCTTTTTTCTTCTAGACATTGTGAGAGATGAGTTCATTAAGAGATCAAACCTCTTTTTGACAGTTATAACTCACCTTGAACTGATTGAACTGCACCGATAGAGAGAGATCCAATCCATGATACAGTTTAATTGTTCTCACCTACCATTTTTCCTCTTTTCTTCAAGGGTATTTTGAGCGATGAGTGCAATTGATTTATCAACCCGTAAAGAGAGATCCAAATTCATGACTCCAAGAACAATAAGGTCATTCTCTTGCCATGTCTTGAAGTTTCTGTTTTTCAACATGGAATTGAATTAATGCTAGCGGAGACGTTCGCAATAGAAGAGACAACTGATTTATAGAACAAAACATGCTCACATAAGTCCTTGATCCAAATTCTTTAATAATAAATTCAAATAATAATGAAAACCCCATCTCAAGATACCGAATACTCTATTAATATTTCATCTCAGACAAATTATTAACTTATACTTTATATCTTGGCGTAGTAATTAAATACTAACAATAAAAAACATATCAGACAATAAATCTTCTTTTAAGATCATATAATTATATTTACACAATTAACCTTTTATATTTTAAATTTAATTAGTTTTTCATAAAAAAATTACTTTAATGACATATTGTAAAAATTATTTTATCTTAAAATATATATCATGAACAAATCAATATTTAAATTTATAATTATTTTACAAAATAAACCAATACTTCATACAATTTTGACGGAAGATCATTGGGTACACAAGAATTTCAACTACACTCACGTAGAGCACAAGAGTGGCAATTGCAACTAGAGCAGTGAGAGGGCTTGCCTTCTAGCATGGCTCGGAGCAGCCTGACATCTATCGGGATTTCAAAACCTCTAACATCTAGATAGATTCTGTATGTATTCCTTATATGTTTTTATTTGTTTTTGTTTTCCTCTGCGGAAGCCTTATACAAGTAAATGAAACTATTGACTTTAGTGACTGCATTGGGAAGGAAAATGAATAGGGTAAAGGAAATAACTATTACTAGCATTTTCAATTTATATTGGATCTTGATAAACTGAACAAGCTGACCAAATATATATATAAAAGTTAATTTTAATTAACTTTTTATTATTTCTAATTAAACCTATTAGCTAATAAAAGTAATAAACTAATTTCTGTATAGTACTCATACTTTTATTAGATACATTTAAGTTTAATAAACCCAAAACTTTATCAATTCATTTTTATAGGACTCATTAATAATTATGATAGCCCTATAATTAATGTATAATATTACGAATGTAGTCCATATAATTATTAAAATTCAGCATTTAGATTTTTTTTAATTAAAATGTGGTACTTTATGTGTTTGTTTATTGTAACTAATTACTTTTTAGTTCATTTCACAATGTAGGTGATTTATGAACTCAAAATGGAGTTCAAAGTTAAACTCATATTTCCTTGTACATAAAAAATTATGTATGTTCAATGGTGTTAGGAGTTGGAAAAAATAAAATTTGCAAAAGCAAAGTTTATATAAAATTCTATCTCTAGTAAAATCAAGTTTAGCTGACTTTGACTTCATAGTTCATACATCAATGAAGCCGAGTTTAAAACAAATGGGTAATTTAATGTCCAATAAACTTAATTTTTATAAAGTCAGTTGCATGAACAAATCCTGAAAAAATAAACTAAAAAAAAGTAAGTGGTTCCAAGACTAATAAGTTAAAACATAATATTTTAATTTTAAATACATTATTTTAATAGAAAAAAGTGAACTATACATTCATAAGAGATTTGTAACTCGTTTTAATTAGGACAAAAAATGAGCTTAAAGGAAATCTTGAACTATTGTAGTCAATTAATCTAGCTAACATTAGACGAATAAGTTTCTTTTTATTAATCACCGAACAAACTTTTCATGTTATTATTATTTTTTAAATGTGATCAACGGAGAAAAAGCAAACCAATCTCACGAATCCATATAATGCCCAATGAATATCATTTCTTCAAGAAATTAAGAAAGATTCTGCTAGTTATAAAAACAGGGCTCAGCTCTTTCTAATTTCTATGTGTGCAGCCTTGACATATGCCCAACGACACTAATAATAATAACGTATTAAAACTACATTATTTTGGGCCACGAAAATGACAAGTACCCACTAATCCGTTGAAATATTTGAGCCAACAACGTACGGAGCACGACATTAATACGAAGATATTTATTTAAAAAACAAAACCTCCCCGACAAGATATTCTGGGCGGATTTCCAGGGAGACAAATGGACTTCATGGTCCCTATTTTCTTTATCTTCCTTTTTTTTTTTTAATCCAAGTAATGTTTCTGCCGCTTCTTGCCCGATACCTGCATCATTCCTTGTTCTGTATATCATCAGCTCTGCTGCATCACAATAACATGGATTCTTTTTTATTTTATTTTATTTTTATTTGTCAGCGGGTGGATAGCAGCGCCCATTATTAAAACAAGATGAATACAACTGCTTTTAAAAAACATGATTGAGATAGTGCAGTTGATGTAATTGTAATCATGACTTCGGGCTTATTATAGAAATATTTAGTCTTTTTTAAAAAACAGTCAAAAGGACTATCACTAGCTAGACTTTGTGTTATGTCAATGGATCTATAAAAATACATGTACACGGTTCCTATAGAAAAAGCATAAAAAAGTAAAAGAGGCATCGAAAAGGGGTGGATAAGTAATTTTGTATTACTTGGATGACATAGAATTTGTACAGCAAATATAAAAAATAACATTGAAAACTGTAAAAGATTTTTCATACCATTTTATCTAGAAAACCATGAAAAATGTACGGTGAATGTACATCAAATGATAAGCGACCATGTGGCAAAATAATATGATAAAATCAATAAAGACATAAAATAATTTTTTATATTACTTTTTCATACATTTTTTATTCCAACCAAGCACCCCATAAAATGTGATAGCTGTTTTCGAATATAAAAAATATAAAACTGAAAATAATAAAATGTTGTTTTCATTCTTTAGGACATAAAAAATAAAAATAAGTTTTTGTTGTTTTTAATTTTCAATTTTTTTACCCGAAAATAACTATTATATTTTGAAAACAAAAACAGAAAATACCTTAACCAAACATGCCCTAAAATTCCACCCATTTTCTTTCTACTCATTTTCTTTTCCCCCAAAATCCATCTTTTGCCAAGTACAGAAGGTGAGGCCTCACTTAAATTATAAATTAAATTTACTAATCGATGGGTTCTTATATTTTCTCAAAAAAAAAATGATTATTTATTAATATATTTTCATAGTAAAATATAATTTGAATGTTTTTGTTTTATTGAAAAGATCTCAGCAAAATTACATTGCACTCCCTGAGGTATAATACAAACAAATTAATGGAAGTACATTACGGATAAAAATTATCCCTTTATGTAATATATATATACACACACAAATTATAGTCACAATTCTAATGTTACATAAAATTATTAGCGAAGGCATATATAGATAAAAGAATTGATTTATTCCCTCGAAAAGTTCAATGAAGTTGTCAAAGTCAGCAAAAAGAAATTACAATGACAAAATCAGCGTGCTCGTAATTATGCTTTACAAAGAAAGCCCAAAGTAGAGGCTATGTAAAGGTTGAAAGAGTCGCTATCTTTTGAAAAACAAAATTTTTTTTCGTGTTTGTCATAATTTTTTTTAGCTTTCGTTTGTTTTATTGTGTTTTTTTTGGTCTTAGGAGCTTCTCCCTAGCTTGATTGGAATCCCCCCTTTGGAGGGTTTTTTTTTTAAATTATTTTCTTCATTTTTCTAATAAATGTCTTCCATTGAAAAAACACACACATAAAAGTGAGTATGTATTTTCAATATTTTATGAGAAAATAACTTAGCTGTTAGTAAATGCTATGAGAATATTATTTTAGTGCAATATTTTTAATTTTTAGGGAATTTAACGTGATTGAATAATATTTGTACGTTTTAATGAGAATTTAATTTAAACTCTAAAGAATTTTAGAAGTAAGAATTTAACTAAAAGAAATGTTTCCTGAATAAGGAAGTGATCACATCTTAGGTCTGTAGCTTTGGGTCGAACGTACGCAAAATTCCTGTTAAATTTGAACCCAAGGATAGCCTTAGTTAATAAAATGTAAAATAAAAATGTTCAAAAAAACAGTTTCAATTTTCATAAGTTGAGAAATTGATCACAACTTTCAAAAAAACGTATACCCAATCACAATTTCCAAAAAGATCAATTGACTATAATTTTCAACTGAAGGGCACATGAAAATTTTCAACTCATGATTGGAGCATCCATTATTGACTTATTGGTTTTCAAAGAAAATAAAATGAATAAAACGCAAGTCAAATGTCGCAATTGCAACGTACATGATTGAAGCACAGGTGTAGGTGTTCCTTGGTTACCAAACCATTAGCGTAATGACATGTGTCACTGTACATGGGTATAGTCCATTAGGAGGGTAAATCATCAATCCATTCATTCTTACTGAGTGGTTAATTCTTTCAAGCACTATTTACCAGCTCATCTCAATAATCAAGAGTTTACTAAATAAATGGCGGAGTTAATGGACAGATTTGGCGGATTGAGTAGTATAGCTTGTCACACTGGAGAATTTTATATTGCACTTGTAGTGTAAGGACTTGTATGCTATTATACATGTGAGGTTCCGTAAAAGAAAAGCGGAAAAAAAAAAAGGAAAGTAGGCTTTTTAATAGGTGTTGCCGAACCTTGTTTCTTTTTCTCTCCCCGTACATATAAACCTATCAAACTCTTTTCTTCCGTACCCTAGCACAGTGCCGTTTTGTATTTTTTCTTCTAGCGCTGAACTCTCTCGCTTCTACTGGATAGAAGTTGTGGCATGACGGAGTCTCCCGCGCCCGTAGGATCTGGATCTGTAACATCTGAAGTTGTTTGTCTCCCTTGGGCATAGGTGTTTGACGCCTGTGAGGATTTGTACCATCTATGCTGCTTCGGCATTCAACAACAATCTGTTTTCAGGGTACCTATTGTTACGACCCGAGCAGCGTGGTGCTGGCGGGAAGTTTCTCAGTAGCACGATTCAGGAATGTATTCGTGCTACGTAAAAGAGAGGGGTTGGTTGAAAGCGTAGATGGTGCGGAGCGGAAGGTTCTAGGCAGTTCGTGGAGGAAAACGGATGGAACCCCTTTGGAGTTCAGACGTGCCGACCCGGTTGAATGCGGGGAGCACGCCGCTAATCGAGGACTTGATGTTGAAGAAGGGATTTAGACATCCTTACACAAACTGGTTGGGAACTGGAGCCGTTCTCCTGATGAGCCCAGTGGCAAGGCGAAACCAGTCTACGTGCGCTTCAACCCTCAAACGCTAAACTTAGCGGACCGTGGATAGAGAAGCTAAGTGCCGCAATGGGTTGAGAGGCGCAGGAAACCTGACCCCGTGACAAGTGGTATCAGAGCCGAACCAGCCCGTATCCTGAAGACTCGCCGAGCACTCTCGCGAGTAGCGTGATCCCAAGGTGGGAGCTCACAGAGGTGAGTCGATCGATAGTGTCTTGCATGCCTTGCATCCATAGAGTTGGAGTATCCTAGAGTGTGATACAGAGCTGGGCAAGGGAGTACGAAGGAGCGCGTCAGAGCGATCTTGGAAGCCTCCTATCCTCTGGACATTGGGCGAGTGGGAGAGCATATTGGTAAAGGTGTTGCAACCTGCGGGGAAGCGATGTCCAACCTGTTGACATTGGGCGAGTGGGAGGGCGTCGAGGTAACAATGTCATTGCCTGCGGGGAAGCGATGTCGACAAGCGCAACGAGGACGTTGCGAGGATTGGGTGGAGGAGAATGTCACGACCCGAGCAGCGTGGTGCTGGCGGGACGTTTCTCAGTGGCACGATTCAGGAATGTATTCATGCTACGTAAAAGAGAGGGGTTGGTTGAAAGCGTAGATGGTGCGGAGCGGAAGGTTCTAGGCAGTTCGTGGAGGAAAACGGATGGAACCCCTTCGGAACTGGATGTTGAAGAAAGGATTTGATGTTGAAGAAGGGATTTGGCCATCCTTACACAAACTGGTCGGGAACTGGAGCCGTTCTCCTGATGAGCCCAGTGGCAGGGCAAAACCAGTCTACGTGCGCTTCAACCCTCAAAGGCTAAACTTAGCGGACCGTGGATAGAGAAGCTAAGTGCCGCAATGGGTTGAGAGGCGCAGGAAACCTGACCCCATGACACTATTCTATTCTATTCTGCAATCTGTTCGGGCTGTGCAGTCTGTCGCGTGAAACTGTCTCTCTCCACCATCTGTTTTGTTTTTCTGCAATCTGTTTTGTGCCATATGAATATTTGGCAATTTAAATATCTGTAATCTGTACTTCTCTTTGATATAGTAAATTTATTCTACCGCTGCTCGTGGACGAAACCCTATTCTGGGGTGAACCGCGTAAATCTGGTGTTCATGTGTGTGGTTTGATTTTCTGTTTTCTATTTGTTTACTTAATTATTCCTAACAATACATGATGTTTCCTGGTGCTAGTTAGATCATAGACACATCATCAAGGAGCTTATAATAAGCTAGATATCTCTTGATGCATGAACGGAAAAGTTAGTGTCATCGTGTATGTTGTATCACTTTTTATGTCTTCTGGTGCGAAGACCAAATAGCACTAACATCTATATGTAGAGCAAGACTCTATAGGATAGTTTTAATCCTGTAAAGCTTTCTTTACATTAATACAATAGATCATATTTCTCATAGTGCTTTCACCTGTGTCTTTTCTATTGTATGTGTAATTACTTACTGGTTATGATCCGACTAAAGATTCAAGATTGAAGGAGTCAATCTGATTGAATACAGACTGAATCTAGTGGACCGAGATACAATGGAAACTAGGTGCCACACGGGTGGTGTGCCGAAGATAAATCCAACCATGTGACAAGAGGCATCAAACCTTGTTCGAGCTCGTTAGCCAATAAACTATCCAATTTGAAGCAGCACGATGTCAAGCGCGGGAACAAGTTCAATAGTCATAGGTGGTGTCCATGATGGAAGGGAAAAGGAACGCAACGCGAAGGAGTCATAGAGATTCAAGTCATGTACGAGAGAGATGCCTATAAGAAGGTCGACTTGGCAAATTGGAGTTGACCTTGACGGACCAAATGTAGGCAGTCGAGCAGCAAAATGAGGCCTTAGAAAGAATTGAGTCAGGAGATTGCAATATGTACGGAAAAATGCAAGGGCTACTCGACTCTGTCGTAAATGACCTCAAACCTTAGTTCAATGACTTGATAGCGAATCTCTCAGTGCAAATCATAATGATACAGGAGGAAATCAAAGAGGTCAAAGTGGATTGATCTCTTTGTAAAATGGCGGTTACTCAAGGTGGAGTTAGCGGCCAATCCTTTTCCAAGGTGGAAGTGCCAAAATTGAAGATCTATGGTGGGTCACAGAGTGCAAGGGAATTAGACAATTTCCTTTGGACATTGGAGCAATACTTTGACGCGGTAAACATAGTTGAAGATGCCAGGAAGATCAAGACCACCTTTATACCTAGTAGATTCAACTATGGTATGGTGGCAGTGAAGGCATGTCGACATGGAGTGCGGTACGTGTGTAATTTCTTGTTGGGCAGATTTCAAGAAGAAAATCAAAACTTAGTTTTATCCTAAAAATTCAAAGGATGAATCCATAGTAAAGCTCAACTATCTTGCTTAGAAAGGCACGGTGCGTGAGTATGTTTGGGAGTTTTTCGAGTTGATGTTGGAAATCTCAGATATGTGATAATGTGCATTTATGCCGTTATTCTGTTGTATATTTAGGGTGATTAAGAGCATGATTAGAGCCTAATTGTACTGTATTTCATATATATATTTGCTCTAACCCTTAAGAAGATACTGTTGCCCATGTACATGTGTTTTTGAGTTGTTTTGGCAAGTTTTTGGGAGATTTTTCTCATACACAGCAACTAGAAGACTTTGTATATTGATAAGGAAGAATGAGGCAAAAGAAGAACTCAAGAGGAAGCATTTTGAGGCTGCATGTGACAATGACCTTTGTCACATGCAGAAGTGTTTTTGTATAGGAGCCTTCCAGATGAAGTTCTAAAGCTTGTAGAGAAAATTCTAGGCCATTTGGAGGTTGCACGTGACAATGACCTTTGTCACGTGCAGCTATATTTTTGCACCGTCTCCTTTGTTTTGTTATGCTAATAATTCTTTCCCAAAGGATAATGTTCAAATTATGGATATTTTGTCCTGTATGAAGGCAGGAAGGTTAAAAATCAAAACTACGCCGTTTTGATAAATGATGATAGCTGGTGGCTAGGGCACACATTACACAGCCGGAAGCTTTATAAAAGGAGGAGGCACATCACGTTTTGAGGGAGTAGCACGCCTAGGGATTGATGATCACATTCTAGGAGAGAAGAGACTCATGTTTTGGATAGGAAGGCCCTAGAGAGACATCTTGGACAGCTGGAGAAGATCTGGAGTAGAAGTTTTTCTGCACCTTATTCTGGAGTAGAAGATCACGTTTTATGCTTTTTTACAAACATGTGTGAGTAGTTTTTTTAATCTAGGGGAGCAATGTAGCCCCCTATGCTGTTGTACTGATTCTATAAATATTAGGTTTGTTTAATTGAGAATTGCATGTTTTATGAATCTGATCTTCATCTTCTATATTTAGGCTATATACACCCAGGTTTCTTAGCCCTAGTCTGAAGCAGTCCTTGGATTTACAGCATATTTGTGATTGGTGTGATCATTATCCTTTCAGAAATATGATAAATATGCTTTGTTTGTTGCTGCCATGACGATCATTCAGGCATACAACACTTAGAAGGTCTGTCAATGACCATTTGCAATACCTTGACTCATGTATAGTAGGCTATCATTTAAATAACCCTAAGAACCTTAAAATCAGTAGAAACAGCGTAGGGAGGTGAAATTGTGACCCTAGATGCCTTTATCCTTGATATAAACTTTTAAAACATCTCTGTAGTCTTTGCTTATTCAGAAAATCAAATAAAAATTAAATCTTTAGTTTAGAAAAGACTTCAATTTTGCCAAGACATTTTATAGAACAAGAGTAGTTGGGTATTTTGATTTAAGAACTAGAAAACTAGGCTAATCCTTGTGGGTTCGACCCCTTGCTTGCTGCTATTCTATTAGTGCAAATTACGGGAATTAATTATCTTGAAGAGAGGTTTTACGATGCTAGCTAACTCTTTTAGAGTGATTAAAAGTCTATCTGTCAATATGTCATCGAATGATTCCCTATTTTCCTTCATAAATGGATTGCAGATATGGGCGAAGCTTGAGTTAAAATGAAAAAATGTATAAGACCTTGCTTTGACTATGGCAGAGGCAAAATCTCTAACTGAGTATAAGTCAAAATAGAAGAAGATAGAGAGGGCTACCTCAACTTTATTGCTGAAGAAAAAATGGAAGTTTAGCAAGGACAAACATGGGGGAGACAGTCCGAACCAAGGGAAGAAGAGAAACTCTCACTCATCTAAGGACTATTGGTATAAAATTAATCTGAATAGTTCCAAGGGTGGGGAGAGACCAAAATTCTATTATTTCCTTTGCGATGGAGCCCATAAGGCATTTGAGTGTCAAAAGAGGTTGAAACTAATGACAATGATCAAGGCACAAGAGGAAAGAGAAGCAAGCAATCCACATTTTAGTTCCTTGCAATTCTAGAATGCAATCAAGACAAGGGTAAAAGTAGCCAAGTAAGGAAGGAAAGGGAAAATATACATGATTGCCAAATCAGGTGGTAGCGAGACAAGAGCCTTGGTGGACATAGGGGAAACAAACAACTTCATCGAGTTAAAGGAAGCTCAAAGAATGGGGATAGGTTTCAAGGAAGAGAAGGGTTGGCTAAAGATAGTGAAGTCAAAGCTGAGTTTGATATATGGTGTGCCTTAAGGTGTTGAGCTTTACATTGAGGAATGAAGGGATAAGGTGAATCTCTTCGTAGTCTTAATAGATGACTACCCAATCTTGGGATAGAGTTCCTTGATCAGGTTTAAACAATTCCAATTCCTAGTACCAACATAATTTGTATCATGGACTAAGGGAAGATGTGCATGGTGTCGATGATGAGAGAGTAAGAGTTAAAGGCAAAGACTCTTTCTGCTATGCAACTGTCGAAAGGGATAAAGCGACAAGAGCCAACCTTTATCACGACTCTCAAGTAAGAAGAGAGCGTAAAAGTTGGAGATGAGGCCCCAACTAAGGTGAAGATGGTCCTTGAAGAGTTTGAGGACGTAATGCCTACTGATCTCCCTAAACAACTTCCACCGAAAAAAAAAGTGGACCTTGTGATAGATGTGGAGAAGGGTGTGAGACCCCCTACAACGGTGCTGCCACACCTTGAATTTCTCAACACCGATGAACCGGTTAGTGATGCCCCATGCCTCGCACCCTGGAGAACATGGGGTTGGTAGATAGCCGCCTAAATAGGGCTCCCTCTAGGGTGCTGCCCAAGACTTATTAAAATCTCACTCCATGCTACACACGAGTACACATATAACACTTCACGCATAAGAAGTATGACTCATAATAAACAGGGTCACCATCCCCAAAACATAGTGTCTCAATGTTGTTCCCAAATAAATACATGTATCTTAGTCTTAAAATATTACAATGTCTGAAATCATCAACAATAATTAAATACAACTAATAGAACAAGGAAAAGCTCCTGTGTCCACAATGGGGTAACCACCTAATGCCTACTAGGACATGTAAAAAGTGACATCAAAGGTGGTTGAGCAAACCATAACTTAGTAGGGATTAAGTTTCCTATGCCAACCCAATATCTCTGCATCAAATGCTCTGTCTACCCAAACATTAGTGTAGTGATGTGCAAATATAAAACTAACATGCATTACAATCACCAAACAACAATGGCAATAACACAAAAGTGTTTTGTCCACTCTAGGATTATTCCCTTAATGGGACCTCAATATTCAAGTCCACTCTAGGACTGTCCCCTCATTGGGACGTCAATACTCAAGTTTACTCTAATATTGTCCCCTCAATGGGACCTCAATTCTTTGTCCCCCCAATAGGACCTTAGTTCTCTGTTGTAAAGATCTGTATTTTAGGTAGCATTGAGAGATAGCTATTTTATAGGAATGTAACTATCTAGACAATGATATGGCGATCGATGTGAGTGTTTTGACACTAGTTAGGCCTAATTCCGGGTCGGGGTCTCAAAAGGCTCATTTGTTGACTTTTCAGAGGTTTATTGGTTGACTTTGCGTTTGAATGGTCAATCGAGTTGAAAAACATATGGATAGTGATATGCTCGTTATTTTGTGCATTTTGAATGCGATTGGCTCAATTTGAAGTTCATGACCCCGGGAGGGTATTTTATTATTTTGGGGATTTGTTGCTATAATTACAACAGCGATATAAATAGCAGCTGAGAGGGAAAGAATGTAGTCGTGTTCTTTGTGGGAGGCAGCGTGCGTGGGAGAGGATGGATGAAATCAGAGATGCCGATTTTGGATGATTTGGAGCGATCCAAGCTACGGATTTGCTACCTAGTAGGTGATTATATCTCTCTACATGAATCTTAGTGGGATTAGCATGCATGATTTGGGTGAAATCATGGATTTGGGGATGAACCCTAGACTTTGGGGGAAGCCTGATTTTAAGGAGTAACATTCAAATTAATGTTATTTTGTAGCCTAATATGGCTAGGATGAGTTAGGAACTCATTTTAAGGTTGAATTGATGCTTAGAATCGGGTTTTTGGAGTGACCGGGCTGGTTTTCTAACGAACAATAGGTTGCAATGTCACGCCCCAGATTTCTGACCTGCAGAAACTGGATAGCAAATTCCCATGCCCGCACCCGAAGGGACAAGGGGTTGGTGATAACTGACAGACAGATTTTTTAGCCTCTCTAAAAGAGCTAGCTAATGTCGTTAAATCTCTCTCTTCAAGATAATAAATTCCCTAAATTTGCACTAAAAGAATAGCAGCAAGCAAGGGGTCGAACCCACAGGGATTAGCCTAGTTTTCTAGTTCTCAAATCAAAACACCCAATTACTCTTGTTCTATAAAATGTCTTGGCAAAAAGTTTTCTTTTTTAAACTAAAGATCTAATTTTTATTTGGTTTTCTGAATAAACAAAGAAAGTAAATTGATTTTAAGATTAAGATTCAAGGATTAAAGCATCTAGGGTCACAATTTCACCTCCCTATGTTATCTCTACTGGTTCATGATATTAGGGTTGTCTGATTGAAAACATGCTAAACATAAGCCAAGGACAACAAATTGTCATTGAGGTCCTTTTAAGAGTTGTATGCCAGAATGGTCATCTAAACACACAAACATGCAAAGCCAATAAATCATACTTGCAAAAGGATAATGATCACACCAATTACAAATAAGTTATGAATCTCAATCCGCCCCAGACAAGGGCTAAGAATACCAAGGTGTACATCCAAAGATAGAATTAAGAACAGATTCATAAAACATGCAAAACTTCAATCATCCAAACCCAATATTCATAAACACAGCAAAGCAACAAGGGGGCTACATTGCTCCCCTAGATTATAAGAACTACTCAGGCATGATTACAAGCAAACACAAAGCAAAAAAGCTCAACATCTTCTTCTAATCCACGCGCGCAACAAAGCTTCAAATCCAGGCTCCAAAATCCGCGACGGCTGCGACGGCTGCAACGGCTGCTCTCCTAGGTCAAGGAGCAACCTCCAAGTCGTGGAGCCTCTCTCTCTAAAAACGTGTAGGGGGGTCAAGGGATGCATAGCAGAGGGCGTGGAGCTCTTATTTATAGAGTTTGGATGGGCCTTGAGGTGTGTAACCTAGCCCACCTATCAAAATGACGTAGTTTTGATAAGTAACACTCGAAACTTTAAAATCTCTATCTTCCATCCATAATTTGGACACGGGCCTTCAGAAACAAATGATCAGCATGGACAAACGATAGGATCGGTCCAAAAAGATCTCTGCACGTCAATTTGCACGTGATATGGTGAATTCACGTGCACCTCCAAATCAGCTCAAACTTCTCCCCAAGCTTCCTTGCATCCTGTAGAGGCCTGAGAGGCAAAAATATGCTTGCACGTGAAATGGGTGAATTCACGTTCAACTCCAAATGCTCTGAAATTTCTGTGGTAAGTAGATGACATCATTCTAAAAAGCTTTTGTTCTTGGACGCCAATTGTTTGAGGCCATCTACCTAGTCAAAAGTGAGCTCCAAAATATGCCAAAACAGCTTAAAAACGCATGTATTTACAACTAGCATCTTCCTAGGGGTTAGAGCAAATATATGTGATATATGAAGCAATAAGGCTCTAATCATGCTCTTAAACATCCTAAATAAACACTAGAATAACGGCATAAAATGCACGTTATCAAATACACCACACTTGAACCATTGCTTGTCTTCAAGCAAAAACATACAAGCATGCAAAAATAAAATAAATACGCAGTCAAACGGAAGAAAATAAAATAACAATCAAGGAGAATCATGGTTTCCTAAGCATGCAACTCTATCATGATGAAATGGGAATTTAAGCATCAAAATGAGTCATGGCTTAGTTCATTCATGTCCATATCCCTAGTCCAACAACCATGCAATATCACCACTTAAATTTCAGATATGAGCAAGCAATCCATGATAAAATAGAACCTAGTTTCCCTTTAAGTTCTTACCAAGGATAAGTAGCCTCACTCTGATAACGTGCATTTTATGCCATTATTCTAGTGTTTATTTAGGATGTTTAAGAGCATGATTAGAGCCTTATTGCTTCATATATCATATATATTTGCTCTAACCCCTAGGAAGATGCTAGTTGCAAATACATGCGTTTTTAAGCTGTTTTGGCAGATTTTGGACCTCACTTTTGACTAGGTAGATGGCCTCAAACAATTTGCGTGCAAGAACAAAAGTTTCTTAGAATGATGTCATCTACCTGCCACAGAAATTTCAGAGCATTTGGAGCTGATTTTGATCTGCACGTGAATTCACCCAATTCACGTGCAAGCCTATTTTTGCCTCTCAGGCCTCTACATGATGCAAGGAAGCTTGGGGAGAAGTTTGAGCTGATTTGGAGGTGCACGTGAATTCACCATATCACGTGCAAATTAGCGTGCAGAGATATTTTTGGACCGATCCAATCGTTTTTCCATGCTGATCATTTGTTCCTGAAGGCCCAAGTCCAAATTGTGGATGGAAGATAGAGTTTTTAATGTTTCGAGTGTTACTTATCAAAACTACGCCGTTTTGATAAGTGGGCTAGGTTACACACCTCAAAGCCCATCCAAACTCTATAAATACAAGCCTCCACGCCTCTGCTAGCCATGCCTAACCCCCCTACACGTTTTTAGAGAGAGAGAGAGAGGCTCCACGACTTGGAGGCTGTCCTTGACCTAGGAGAGCAGCCGTCGCGGCCCGTCCAAAGCAGCCCGTCGCGGATTTTGGAGCCTGGATTTGAAGCTTTGCTGTGCGCGTGATCAAGAAGAAGATGTTGAGCTTTTCTGCTATGGTTTTGCTTGTAATCATGCGTGAGTAGTTCTTATAATCTAGGGGAGCAATGTAGCCCCCTTGTTGCTTGCTGTGTTTATGAATATTTGGGTTTGGATGATTAAGTTTTGCATGTTTTATGAATCTGTTCTTAATTCTATCTTTGGATGTACACCTTGGTATTTTTAGCCCTAGTCTGGGGCGGATTGAGATTCATAACTTATTTGTAATTGGTGTGATCATTATCCTTTTGCAAGTATGATTTATTGGCTTTGCATGTTTGTGTGTTTAGATGACCATTCTGGCATACAACTCTTAAAAGGACCTCAATGACCATTTGTTGTCCTTGGCTTATGTTTAGCATGTTTTCAATCAGACAACCCTAATACCATGAACCAGTAGAGATAACATGGGGAGGTGAAATTATGACCCTAGATGCTTTTAATCCTTGAATCTTAATCCTAAAATCAGTTTACTTTCGTTGTTTATTCAGAAAACCAAATAAAAATTAGATCTTTAGTTTAAAAAAGAAAACTTTTTGCCAAGACATTTTATAGAACAAGAGTAATTGGGTGTTTTGATTTGAGAACTAGAGAACTAGGCTAATCCCTGTGGGTTCGACCCCTTTCTTGCTGTTATTCTTTTAGTGCAAACTTAGGGAATTTATTATTTTGAAGAGAGATTTAACGACATTAGCTAGCTCTTTTAGAGAGGCTAAAAATCTTGTCTGTCAAATTGGCGCCGTTGCCGGGGATTCAACGGTTAACTAGTTTTTAAAATCAACATTGAGTGAAATTGTTTGAATTCTGATCTTGGTGTTTTATTTTGTCTTTTATTTTCTGTTATTTTGCGTTCTTTATTTGTTTATTTTGCATTGTTCGGAGTCTGCTGGGTGTGTTCTTGTTGTTGTTTACGGAACATACATCAAGGATTCCTAGTTGTGCATGCAAAGAGAGGAGGATATACAATTTACTCGGGAACCTGAAAGGTTGTTCGGAGCTCGGCGTAGAGCAGCTAGGGAAGCAAAGACGTGAGGTCAAGAAGCACTACAAGGCTTGGAGCAATCCGTAGGCGATCTGATGGCAGATCTCAGACCTGATGGTGGTGCACCACACGGAGGGGCCAATTACAATGGCCAATATCCAGAAGAAGAGGGTAATAGGTTTATGCCCAGAACCTTCTTAGATTATGCGAGACCGATGATGTCAGACCATTATTCCTGGGATTCGGCGGACAAGAGTCCAAGCGAATAGCTTCGAGCTTAGGCATTGATCAACATGGTGAGCAACAACGCGTTTGGAGGAACAGTAGTGGATGATCCACACCAGCATTTGATGAGGTTCTACCAGGTGTGTGACACCATCAAGATCAACAATGTGTCGGAGGAGGCCATAAAGCTAAGGCTTTTCCCTTTCTCTTTAAGGGATAGAGCTCTTGGCTGGTTCAACAGTCTGCCAACAGGTTCAATCAATACTTGGGAGGAGATGCAGACCAAGTTCATGTCAAAGTACTTCCCTCCTTCCAAGGTGATCCAGCTCAGAGGAGAGATTAGCAGGTTCAGGCAAGATGAGATGGAGACTCTTCATGAAGCTTGGGAGCGTTTCAAAGACTTAGTGAGAAGATGCCCTGATCATGGAAGGCCCCAGTGGATTCAAATTGAATCTTTCTACACAGGTCTTCAGTCCCATTCACAAGACAAGGTGAATGCAGCTGCTGGAGGATGCTTGATGAATCTAGAGCCTGACGCAAAGAGCGAGCTCTTGGAGAGGCCGTCATTAGCTGATTGGCGGTGGTCTAATGTGCGTACTTCAAAGCCAAGGGAGAAGATTGCTTCGGTTGAAAATTCTTCCAATGATGTGCAAGCACGCATTCAAGCTTTAGTGAAAGGCATGGAAGTATTGGCTCTTAAAGTTGAAGGATCACAAGCTTTACCGGTAGTTGAGCGGTATGGAGTGGAGTCGAAGAAGCAAATTATGTTGGAGGAAAGGGCTTGTACCAGAAACAGCAATTTTATCCTCAACAACAACAACTAGGGTACAACCAGAATCAGCCGAAAATCTCAACCATTTCGAGAACTCGAACCGAGGGGGAGATACCTCATTTCGAGACAAATATGTGCCCCCAGGGATGAAGCAGAATCCGTATGCTACGGATAATTATTTACACCCACCTCCAGGATTCGAGCAGAAACAGCCTCAGCCTCAACAGCAAAGAGGAAGGGTATATCAGAATGTGGATAAGCCAACCAAAAGAGAGGATAATTTGGAGGAAAGGGTAGTCACAATAGAATCTTCAATTAAGAATAGGGAGAAGTTACTTGTGAGTATGGCACAGAATGCTAATCAAAGGGTGTCAACCAATACTTTTCCAAGTGAAACTGAGGTGAACCCCAAGGAGAGTTGCAAGGCTATCACTCTAAGGAGCGGGAAGACACTGAATGAAGCTGAAGAGCCTAAGAAGAAGGCAATTCCAGAAGAACAAAGCAGACCCTTGGAAGCTGAAGAAAAAGTGCAAGAAAAGAAGGACAAGCAGCTGAGTCAAGACAGAATAGCTGAAGAACAAAAGCAAGAACCCAGGCCTACTATGCCATTTCCTCAGAGGCTGAGGAACCAGAGGGTTGAGGAAGAGTATGAGCGCTTCCTGAGTTTGTTCAAGAAGCTTGAGATTAACATTCCATTTGTGGATGTTTTGGAGCAGATGCCTAGGTACGAAAAATACATCAAAGATTTTGTGACAAAGAAGAGGAAATATGGGGATCATGAGACGGTGGCGATCACTAACGAGGTGAGCAAGTGTTGTTCAACAGAGTTTGCCCATCAAGCATAAAGATCCGGGCAGCTTTAATCTCCCTTGTGTGATTGGCAATGCACCGCAGCAGCAGGCCCTATGTGATTTAGGGGCCAGCATCAATTTGATTTCCTTTGCTTTGTACAAGCAGCTTGGGCTTAAGGGCATGAAGCCGACCTCCATATCATTGCAGTTTGCTGACCGGTCTACTGGAAGGCCTGAAGGGATAATTGAAGACGTGTTAGTCAAAGTGGGTTCCTTCATATTTCCAGCGGACTTTGTTGTTTTGGAGATGGAAGAAGATAGAGGAGTTCAGCTACTCCTTGGAAGACCGTTTCTCAGAACGGGTTGTGCATTGATTGATGTTGCTCAAGGGCAGCTAACTCTGAGAATTAATGAGGAGACCTTAGTCTTCCACATGGGGAAGGCGTTGCAAGGTCAAGAGGAGGAGGATTGCCTTTGGGTTGAAGACCTTGAGGAATTGGTGGAAGATTACTTGGTAGAAGAAATTACCACCACCAATGATGGAGCCCTTCAGCTTATAGAAGCTCAACAAGATGAAGAGATGTACTTGACAGCTGAGGAAAATGAGCAAATTACAAACTCTTTGGAGCAAGTCGAGGAGGAAAAAGAAGATGACATGCCTCCAGCTCCAGAAGCGAAGGAGCTGCTGCTGGACACCTAAGGTATGAATTTCTAGACTCTACAAATCAATTCCCTGTTATTGTTGCTTCTAATTTGAATGATGTGGAGTGTACTCAATTGTTAGAAGTCCTTAGGAAACACAAAAAGGCCCTAGGATGGAACATTGAAGACATTAGGGGTATTAGTCCAGGATTTGCATGCATAAGATTTTAATGAATGATGACTTTAAACCCACTGGTTGAGAGACAAAGAAGATTAAACCCTGCTATGAAAGAAGTTGTTAGAAAAGAAATTTTAAAATGGAAAAATGCGGGTATAATTTATGCTATTTCAGATAGTGAGTGGGTGAGTCCATTGCATGTTGTGCCCAAGAAAGGGGGCATGACCGTGATTAAGAATGAGAAAAATGAATTGATCCCATCTCGCACCGTGACGGGGTGGAGAGTGTGTGTTGACTATAGAAAGCTGAACAAGGCTACTAGGAAGGATCATTTTCCTCTTCCTTTCATTGACCAAATGTTGGATAGGTTAGTGGCTATAGTCACTACTGCTTTTTAGATGGCTATTCCGGGTATAATCAGATCATGGTTAAGCCCGAGGACCAAGAAAAGACCACCTTCACGTGCCTTTTTGGCACATTTGCATTTAGGAGAATGCCATTTGGGCTTTGTAATGCCCCCGCCACCTTTCAAAGGTGTATGATGGCTATTTTTCAGGGTTTGGTTGAGGAGATCATGGAGGTCTTCATGGATGACTTCTCGGTGTTTGGTTCCTCTTACCAACAAGTGCTTGAGAAATCTAGATGTGGTCTTAGAGAGATGTGAGGAGAAGGAACTAGTCCTAAATTGGGAGAAATGCCATTTCATGGTAACCGAGGGGATAGTTCTAGGGCACAAGGTGTCTGCACATGGTTTGGAGGTAGACAAGGCAAAAATCTCCACTATTGAGACTCTGCCACCTCCAACCAATGAAAAAGGAGTGAGAAGTTTCCTTGGCCATGCTGGCTTTTATAGGAGATTCATTAAGGACTTCTCAAAAATTGCAAAACCCATGAGTAGGTTGCTAGAAAAAGACACAAGCTTTGAATTTAATGCAGATTGCTTAGAAGCTTTTAACATCCTCAAGGGTAAGTTAGTCATTACTTTGTTATAGTCACACCTGACTGGGCTCAGCCTTTTGAGCTAATGTGTGATGCGAGTGATTATGCTGTGGGGGTAGTCTTAGGGTAAAGGCGAGAAAAGGTGTTTAGGGACATTTACTATGCTAGTAAGACCTTAGATGATGCTCAACATAACTATACCACCACTGAGAAAGAGTTGCTAGCCGTGGTTTATGGCTGCAACAAGTTTAGACCTTACCTTTTGGGGTCTAAAGTCATTGTTTACACTGATCATGCTGCATTGAAATATTTGTTTGCGAAAAAAGAAGCTAAGCCACGCTTGATTAGGTGGGTTCTCCTCTTACAGGAATTTGACCTTGAAATTAGAGACACAAAGGGAGCCCTAAATTCTGTGGCTGATCACCTCTCCCGTGTGGAGAATGCACCTAAGTCTCTACCCATTGTAGATGACTTTCCTGATGAGAAGTTGTTTGAGGTGCATCATCTTCCTTGGTTTGCTGACATAGCAAATTATTTTGCCACCGGGTTCATACCCAGGCGGTTAGACTACCACCAGGAGAAAGAAATTGGTAGTGGATGCTAAGAAATTCATTTGGGAAGACCCAATTCTTTATAGGAGGTGTCCAGGACCAAATCATTAGAAAGTGTGTCCTTGAGGAGGAGGTAGATGACATAATACATCATTGTCATGCATCACATTATGGGGGCCACTTTGGGGTGCAAAGAACTGTGGCTAAGATCATGCAAGTGTGGCTTTTATTGGCCTCACATGGTGAAAGACACCTATGTCTACATCAAAAAGTGTGATAGATGTCAAAGGGTAGGTGGTTTGTCTAGGAAAAATGAGATGCCCTTAACTCGGAATCCTTCCGGTTGAAATTTTTGACATTTGGGGCATTGACTTCATGGGGCCATTCCCCAATTCGATGGGTACTCATACATTTTGCTTGCTTGTAGATTATGTGTCTAAGTGGGTAGAAGCTATTCCTACTAGAGTGAATGATGCTAGGGTTGTGACTCACTTCCTTACTAGGAACATCTTTAGCCGTTTTGGGACACCAAGGGCTATAATCGATGATGAGGGTAGTCATTTACGCAACAAATTGTTTGATAAATTATTGAACAAGTATGGTGTCACTCATAGGAAGTCTTTAGCTTACCACCCACAAGCTAATGGACAAGCGAAGTGTCCAACAGGGAGATTAAGGCCATTTTAGAGAAAACTGTTGGAGCCAATAGGAAAGATTGGTCTCAAAGGCTTGATGAAGCCTTATGGGCATATAGGACAGCTTACAAAACTCCCATTGGGATGACACCTTACCGTATTCTATATGGTAAGGCATGTCACTTGCCTATGGAACTAGAACACAAGGCTCATTGGGCCTTGAAGAAGTTAAATTTTAACCCACAAGAGATCAAGGAGCTTAGGATGACTCAATTAATTGAGTTAGATGAGCTTAGGTTGGATGCCTATGATAGTGCTAAATTCTACAAAGAAAGAACTAAGAAATGGCATGATAGGCAACTCAACAATGAACCTTTAACCTTAGGACGGAAAGTTCTTCTATTTAACACAAGGTTGAGGTTATTTCCTGGCAAATTAAGGTCCAAGTGGATGGGACCTTTTGTGATAGTTGATAAGAAGCCATATGGGAGCTTTGAGCTCCAAGTCGTAGATGGCAAGAAATTTTGGGTGAATGGCAATAGGCTGAAACCTTACTTTGATTCAACTCGAGAGGGAGATAGTTGATTCCCTCTCTTTCACCATTGCATGATCATCACCGAAAGTCTAGCTCGAGACTTTAAATAAAGCGCTGGTTGGGAGGCAACCCAATGTTTATTCTTTGTGTTTTATTTTATGTTATTTTCTCTTATTTGTTTTCTTCAATAAATTTGTTTGCAAGCTAACCATTGTGCAGGAGACTTTGTTCCTTTCTTAACTAACCATGTGCAGGATGAGCAAATTTTTGGGTCCTGAACTTGTGGAATTGTTTTTAAAGTCAAAGTCAAGGAGCAAGGAGCAAGTGAAGCCCAAAAGTGCTTGAAGATGGGCTCAAACAATTCACGTGCAAGACTTAAAGATGGTCCATAATGCATAAGCAACTCAGTGGAGAAATTTGGGCCAGTTTGGGCCTGAACGTGAATTTGCACGTGAATTTCCCAATTCACGTGCACCTCCTTTTGAGCTGTAACTTTCTGGAATGGTAGATAAAGACCATGTGAATCACGTTTACTCTTGCACGCGAATTTCTAGATGTCATATGGAGGCCCAAAAATGCAAAATACCAATTTTAGCCCTCCTAGAAGCTTCCCACAATTCACGTGCAGAAGGGAGTATTGCTTGCCAGCTCAGTGGGGACCCACAACCAAAGTTTGGGACGATTCTGACCTGCACGCCAATTCATCCAATTCACGTGCAGAGGCTATTTTGGTCAGAACACTCTGAAAAGTTAGGGGCACGTGTATCACGCCAATTGGAGCATCTTTCCTTCTGCACGCTATATAAAGGGAGGCCATCTTCAAGGGCTTCCACACCCAAATCACTCCAGATCTGAGTATTAGAGAAGCTCTGCCCTTTTGCTCTCTTGCTCTTCAGTTTTCTGCTCTTTGTTCTTATTTTCTCATTCCAAAGATGGTGCGTACAAGGAGGACTGGCCAGGAGGAGGTGCACTCACCTAGTGCTGATAGCCAACCTGAGGAGGAGATACTCTTGGGGCATGCTCTTGATATGCAGGCTTTGGAGGCTTCAGAGCTGGGCTGGGCTAGAGAGGTGGCTGTTAAAATTCAAACTCGGGATTACAAAGGTTAGTATCTGCCTGCCAGGCTATTTCCTATTCTGCCCTACAAGAATTCTATGCATCTGTCTCTGGGAATGAGGATGAACTGATAGGGGTTGTGCAAGGGGTTTATGTCGAGAATAACCCCTGATATTATTAGAAATTGCTTTAACCTCCCTAACCCGATAGTAGCTTCCCTCGGCTAAGCCTAGGAGAATTTGGTACTGCATGTAACTATGCTAGAAAATTTCAAAGTCGAAGGCGTATACCAAGAATGGTTTTGTTGGAAAATTTAGATGCCTAGCTTACCTGGTAGGGAAATGCTTATTGATTCAGACCGTGGGCTAGATAGTGTGCCTAAGCCACACCTGGAGTTCATGTATAGCATTGATCATATGCTAAATGTGGATTGGGCCACTACCATTTTTAAATGGTGGAAGAAAAACTCATCCAAGCAGATAAATGGCGAATTTTGTGTGTGATATTTCAAAGCATGCCTGCTTTGCATTTTTCCTCCATGGAGAGCATTACTTTTCCTTCTCACCGGGTGTTAAGAGTATTGCAAGGTAAGGAGGTTTGGGGGGTCGGTACCCAGAGGTCATTGGGCAACCAATGTTCCTCCTCCATCACGGCCCGCGAGGCACGGTGTTCATGTGGAGCGATCCACGGACTTTGCAAGGGAGACCTCTCCTCATTTGGATCAAAGGAAGCAGACTTTATACTGAGACTCACTGCCATGTACATGAAGTTCAATGTACACAAAGAAGACATTTTCAATTTCTTTCAAGGCATTAGTGGGCAAGGTGGTGAGCGAAGTGGAGGTCATCAATTGGGCAATCACTAATGGGCACATCACTAATGCCCAATTTGAAGAATTAATGGCCCTCATCTCCTGGAGACCAACAAGCTACTTCACAACCTAGAACCAGAGCATGGGAGGCCCCGGATGTAGCTGCTCATGCATCACCTAGAGCATGGGAGGCCCCGAAGCTCATCCTGCTGCATCTATCGAAGCTTGGAGGCAAGAAACACAAGCAGCTCGGGGAGGCAAACGCTAGAACCCGGTGCGAGGTGGAAGCCCCGAGGAAGGACAACAAAGAAGTCAAAGGCCTCCTAGGCAAAATCTGGAAGGCTTTGAGCAAGAGGAAAGCATCAAAACGTTCTCCTATAGTGGAGATATCCGATGAAGAACCCTCTCCATCCCCCTGAAGATGCTTATCCAGCCCAAGCAGATCCACCTCAACAAGAACCTTCGGCTCGGCCATCTTACTATCACCCAAGAGGAGGCGGCGCCAAGAACAGGGTATTCACCCTTCCGGCCTCAAGAGGAGACAAAGCCAGCGAAGGGTATTCACCCTTCCAGCCTTTTACCGATCCTGCATCTTCTCGAGGTATTGTGCCTGTTATACATCCTGTCTCTTGGGGTACTTACATGCTGCCGAACCTGAAGACCTCCTTGGCCCTCCTATCTATTTAATCATTGATCCAGCCCATATCATCTCACTGAGAGTCAAGCAGCATTTGAAGACTTCATTAATTCTCAGGTGTTAAGGGCTCGATTTGCAAGGGACATGGACCTCTTCACCTCGTTTGTCCTTCAAAGGATTTTAGGCGATGAATATCTATATTCGATGAGGTGGACTTGTTTTGCAGAACTATGCGTTTTGTTGTGGAGGCTGAACCTCGGAATTACCCATTATCCCGGTATACATCCATTATGCCGTGCGAGCTTTACGACCAACCTTTGTCTGAAAGTGTGTGGCGCCGGGTATCAATGGGCAGAATGAAGGGCACCGTCCTTGGCATGGTATGCACGAGGTGCCGATCCCAGGTGCATATTGAACGTCATTATGTCTTGGTGCGAGTGGATTTGATCAGTGGGGCATGCGGTCTTGTATGATCCAAGCCAAAATGAAGGGTTCAGCAGAAGAAAGAGATGGCTTGTTCATGGGCTCATCAAACGAATCAAGGATGCAATGAAGAAAGAAGGATTGTTGCAGGACAAGCTTCCGCTTATTCACCTCAACGAAATGGAAATCCCTCAGCAGCCTGACCAATTCAGCTGTGGGATCTTTGTTTGCTACTACATGATGGCTATTCTGCAAGGGAAGGAAACTTGGGAAGTGCGCGGCGAGACGTCGGTTGACTTTGTGGCTCAGGTGCGACGAATGGTGGCCAATGTCATCTACTATTACAGCTTGCCAAACCAGGGGTAAGTATTTTCCTACTCCCTATTTTATGCCATGAGGACATAGCATATTTTAAGTGTGGTGTATAGGGAGTTACTTGAACCACTTGCTTGTCTTTTATGTTGTGATTGCATGTTTTATTTAATTCTAAAAAAAACTGTTTTTAGTTGCATGATTGTTTGAGTTGTTTGCTTGAATGATTTGCTTGTGGAGACTTGGATATTAAGTATGCAATTTTGGCTTAAAATTTAATTTTTATGCCACATTAGTATCATGTTGTGATAAGGGTGTTAAAGTAGTTAAAATGTGCTCTAAATTGGTTTAATCATGTCTTTATCTTTTGAATGATATCACCATGTTTTTGGAGCTGAGTTTTGAATATTAGCTGAGCATGAAATGCTATGATAGACCTAAGTAACCCTTAAAGTTGAGTGAAAAAGAAATGAAAAATGAGAACAGCTTCTTTTAGCCCTTGAGTGACATTTCTGGTTTATGGGTAATAGTTTGATTTGCTACTCATCTTGCATTCAACATTGGTTATTTAATGGTAGGACTCAAGTAAGCATGTGATTACTTATTAGTGCTCAGTGTTTGGTGTTTAGTTAGGATGCAAGACCTCTAAGTCATTGTGACTGTCTTTGCATTCTTTTTCTTTATTGTGTGATATTATTGGAAAAGGCTTTGATATAGAATGTGAAAAAGCCATCACTTAATTGGAAAATGGGATGTGAGAATCAATGAATTATTTTGTCTCTCCTTATGTAGCAAAATGGCAAGGGGTTTGCATTAGAAAAATCAGTCTTATTTATGTGTTATGTGAGTAAAAAAAAAAGAGTGAATAATCCATCAAGGGAGAGCATAAAATGCAACCTTGTAAGGTTATTACTAAAAAAAAAAAAAAAGAAAGAAAAAGAGAAAGATTCAGAATAAAAGCCACATTGGCTTGATGTTCTTATGTGTGATTATTTAGTTGTGAAGCCACATTGGCTGAATTGTGTTTTGCTTTGAGAGTGTTGAGCTCAATTCTCTGGCTCATGTTTTGTTTATTCAGTTATTAGAATAGAGTGTGAGTTCAAATAAAGTAGAATAGAGGGTGTGTTTTCTTTGATGAGCACAATAGGGAACTCTCATGATTGCTTGGCAAGTACTTAATCAATAGCTGATGGTGAGTGTAGAGATAGAGTTTTCCATCCATTGTTCATTGATAGGTATTGGGGCTTGAGAATTATTATATTTGAGTGAGGCTGCTTATCCTTGGTAAGAACTTAAAGGGCAACTAGGTGCTATTTTATCATGGATTGCTTGCTCATATCTGAAATTTAAGTGGAGATTTTGCATGGTTGTTGGACTAGGGATATGGACATGAATGAACTAAGTTATGACTCATTTTGATGCTTAAATTCCCATTTCATCATGATAGAGTTGCATACTTAGGAAACCATGATTCTCCTTGATTGTTATTTTATTTTTCTTCCCTTTGACTGCGTGTTTATTTTATTTTTGCATGCTTGTATGTTTTTGCTTGAGGACAAGCAATGGTTCAAGTGTGGTGTATTTGATAACGTGCATTTTATGCCGTTATTCTAGTATTTATTTAGGATGTTTAAGAGCATGATTAGAGCCTTATTGCTTCATATATCATATATATTTGCTCTAACCCCTAGGAAGATGCTAGTTGCAAATACATGCGTTTTTAAGCTGTTTTGGCAGATTTTGGACCTCACTTTTGACTAGGTAGATGGCCTCAAACAATTTGCGTGCAAGAACAAAAGTTTCTTAGAATGATGTCATCTACCTGCCACAGAAATTTCAGAGCATTTGGAGCTGATTTTGATCTGCACGTGAATTCACCCAATTCACGTGCAAGCCTATTTTTGCCTCCCAGGCCTCTACATGATGCAAGGAAGCTTGGGGAGAAGTTTGAGCTGATTTGGAGGTGCACGTGAATTCACCATATCACGTGCAAATTGGCGTGCAGAGATATTTTTGGACCGATCCAATCGTTTTTCCATGCTGATCATTTGTTCCTGAAGGCCCAAGTCCAAATTGTGGATGGAAGATAGAGTTTTTAATGTTTCGAGTGTTACTTATCAAAACTACGCCGTTTTGATAAGTGGGCTAGGTTACACACCTCAAAGCCCATCCAAACTCTATAAATACAAGCCTCCACGCCTCTGCTAGCCATGCCTAACCCCCCTACATGTTTTTAGAGAGAGAGAGAGAGAGGCTCCACGACTTGGAGGCTGTCCTTGACCTAGGAGAGCAGCCGTCGCAGCAGCCGTCGCGGATTTTGGAGCCTGGATTTGAAGCTTTGCTGTGCGCGTGATCAAGAAGAAGATGTTGAGCTTTTCTGCTATGGTTTTGCTTGTAATCATGCGTGAGTAGTTCTTATAATCTAGGGGAGCAATGTAGCCCCCTTGTTGCTTGCTGTGTTTATGAATATTTGGGTTTGGATGATTAAGTTTTGCATGTTTTATGAATCTGTTCTTAATTCTATCTTTGGATGTACACCTTGGTATTTTTAGCCCTAGTCTGGGGCGGATTGAGATTCATAACTTTTTTTGTAATTGGTGTGATCATTATCCTTTTGCAAGTATGATTTATTGGCTTTGCATGTTTGTGTGTTTAGATGACCATTCTGGCATACAACTCTTAAAAGGACCTCAATGACCATTTGTTGTCCTTGGCTTATGTTTAGCATGTTTTCAATCAGACAACCCTAATACCATGAACCAGTAGAGATAACATAGGGAGGTGAAATTGTGACCCTAGATGCTTTTAATCCTTGAATCTTAATCCTAAAATCAGTTTACTTTCGTTGTTTATTCAGAAAACCAAATAAAAATTAGATCTTTAGTTTAAAAAAAGAAAACTTTTTGCCAAGACATTTTATAGAACAAGAGTAATTGGGTGTTTTGATTTGAGAACTAGAGAACTAGGCTAATCCCTGTGGGTTCGACCCCTTTCTTGCTGCTATTCTTTTAGTGCAAACTTAGGGAATTTATTATTTTGAAGAGAGATTTAACGACATTAGCTAGCTCTTTTAGAGAGGCTAAAAATCTTGTCTGTCACACTCAAAGATAATAATTCTCAAGCCCAATACCTATGAATGAACAATGGATGGAAAACTCTATCTCTACACTCGCCATCAGCTATTGATTAAGTACTTGCCAAGCAATCATGAGAGTTCCCTATTGTGCTCATCAAAGAAAACACACTCTCTATTCTACTTTATTTGAACTCACACTCTATTCTAATAACTGATAAAACAAAACCATGAGCTAAAGAATTGAGCTCAACACTCTCAAATAAACAAAACTAAGCCAATGTGGCTACAAATCTAAACAATCACACATAAACATCAAGCCAGTGTGGCTTTTATTCTGAATCTTTTTTTTTTTTTTCTAGTAATAACCTTACAAGGTTGCATTTTATGCTCTCCCTTGATGGATTATTCACTCTTTTTTTTTTTTACTCACATAACACATAAATAAGACTGATTTTTTTCTAATGCAAACTCCTTGCCATTTTGCTACATAAGGAGAGACAGAAATTCATTGATGTCTCACATCCCATTTCCCAATTAAGTGATGACTTTTTCACATTCTATATCACAGCCTTTTATATTTACAACACAACAAACAAAAATTAGGATACATAGGAAGTCAAAGTGACTTAAAGGCCTTGCACCCTATCTACACACCAAACACTGAGCACTAATAAGTAATCACATGCTTACTTGACTCCTACCATTAAATAACTAATGTTAAGTGCAAGAAGAGTAGCAAATCAAACTATTACCCAAAAACCATAAATGTCACTCAAGGGCTAAAAAGAAGCTGTTCTCATTTTGCATTTCTTTTTCACTCAACTTTAAGGGTTACTTAGGTCTATCATAGCATTTCATGCTCAGCTAATATTCAAAACTCAGCTCTAAAAACATGGTGACATCATTCAAAAGATAAAGACATGATTAAACCAATTCAAAGCACATTTTAACTACTTTAATACCCTTATCACAACATGATACTAATGTGGCATAAAAAAAAATTAAATTTTAAGCCAAAATTGCATACTTAATATCCATGCCTCCACAAGCAAATCATTCAAGCAAACAACTCAAACAATCATGCAACTAAAAACATTTTTTTTTAAATAAAACATGCAATCACAACATAAAAGACAAGCAAGTGGCTCAAGTCACTCCCCATACACCACACTTAAAATATGCTATGTCCGCATGGCATAAAAGGAGTAGGAAAAACAGTTACCCCTGGTTTGGCACACTATAATAGTAGATGACATTGGCCACCATTCGTCGCACCTGAGCCACAAAGTCAGCCGACGTCTCGCCGCGTACTTCCCAATTTTCCTTCCCTTGCAGAATACCCATCATGTAGTAGCAAGCAAAGATCCCACTGGAGTGATTTTGGTGTGGAAGCCTTTGAAGATGGCCTCTCTTTATTAGTTAAGAAAGAAGCAAAGTCTCCTGCACAATGGTTAGCTTGCAAACAATTTATTGAATAAAATAAATAAAAGAAAATAACATAAAATAAAACACAGCAATAAACATTGGGTTGCCTCCCAACCAGCGCTTTATTTAAAGTCTGTAGCTAGACTTTGTCATACTAAGCTCAACCAATGTATGAAAGGCTTTCATCCTGGCATTGTAAACCTCGGCAGTCTCATAGACCATAGCAATCGGATGAATGAACCGGTGGGAGCCACTTGAACTCCTGATTCAATTGTTGATAGGGAGACACCTCCACAAACTTATGGTTCTCCTTCCTCTCATTCCATCGAGGTGGTAACACAAATTCAACATACTCCACAATTGGAGTAGTCATGATGCACGCATGGTTACCTCCCTTGTCAAGCACTTCCTTCTCTTGTATAAGGGAAGATGATTCCAAAGCAAACATAGTAGTGGTGGGCTCATGTAGCTTGTCTTCATAAAGAGTACCTTGGTTTGATGTGCCTTCGGATATGAGAATTATAGCATCATCATCCAAGATTTGTTGCTGCATCCTTGGGTTGTCATTTATTGGTTTCTCATGTTCTTCTAACACCCCGAACAATTGAAGTCTTCCTCTTCTTCTTGGATGGAAAAATTGTCCTCATAAGCTCCAACCATGGGAAGAGTTGAAGTGGATACATCACATGGGCTATTAAATTGTGGTGGAGGGACAACCTCATCATAATGAACCATTGCCCTTGTATCCACTTCTTGGTCTATAGCATCATTAATGGTTTGACCAGCTAGAATGCGAGCTTCATCTTCGAATCATTATTAGCGAGAAAACTCCCATTCTTGTGAGGCAGATGTCAAAGATTGATACATGGAAGTTGGAGTGATGGCTTTGCAATTCTCTTCAGTCTCTATCTCTGTGTCACCAGCAAAGGAGTTAGATGAGACTCCGTTATCTGCATTTTGAACCATACTCATCAATAATTGCTCTATATTTTTTATGGTAGTCTCCAATCTTCCTAGCCTTTCATTCAAATCCTCTCCCTCTCTTCTGGTTTCTTCATCTTCAACTTGGGGCTACCACTCTTGTTGTTGATATGGACAATAATTGCCATAGAGTGGGGCTTCAGAGTAAGCTTCATCTTGATATTGCCCAACCCATATGTTCTCAGAATATCCATTGAAGAAACCATTAAACTCCTCAGGTGGTGGTTCCTGTGGATAGTAGTCACCCTCAGGTTGGGTGTAAGTTGGCTAGACTTCGCTACTATCTCCATTAATATTCCCACCATAATTAGGAGGCTCCTGGTATGAATAGCTGCTTGTGGGAGGATCGTAGACAGTGCAATCCCGAGCACTATAAGAAAATGGATCTGCTGCATGGCCTGGAATATAAACATGTTGGTTTGCCATCATTGAATTCTCCTCATCTCTCCCTTGGTTTTCCCACAAATATTTGTTGCCTTGGATCATCCTTTCCAAACATTGTTCCATGGTTAGCTCCTCCTCATCTCCAAACTTTCTGTCTATTGGAGTGCTGTTCAGGTTCTGGATTAAAGGACACAAGTTCCCCTCGTCGCATACACAACTAGCAATACCTCAAACACTTAGTGTATCTTCCTGTAAAACAACAAGAACACACCCAACAGCTCCGAACAATGCAAAATAAACAAATAAAGAACACAAAATAACAGAAAATAAAAGACAAAATAAAACACCAAGATCAGAATTCAAACAATTTCACTCAATGTTGATTTTAAAAACTAGTTAACCGTTGAATCCCCGGCAACGGTGCCAATTTGACAGACAGATTTTTTAGCCTCTCTAAAAGAGCTAGCTAATGTCGTTAAATCTCTCTCTTCAAGATAATAAATTCCCTAAATTTGCACTAAAAGAATAGCAGCAAGCAAAGGGTCGAACCCATAGGGATTAGCCTAGTTTTCTAGTTCTCAAATCAAAACACCCAATTACTCTTGTTCTATAAAATGTCTTGGCAAAAAGTTTTCTTTTTTAAACTAAAGATCTAATTTTTATTTGGTTTTCTGAATAAACAAAGAAAGTAAATTGATTTTAAGATTAAGATTCAAGGATTAAAGCATCTAGGGTCACAATTTCACCTCCCTATGTTATCTCTACTGGTTCATGATATTAGGGTTGTCTGATTGAAAACATGCTAAACATAAGCCAAGGACAACAAATGGTCATTGAGGTCCTTTTAAGAGTTGTATGCCAGAATGGTCATCTAAACACACAAACATGCAAAGCTAATAAATCATACTTGCAAAAGGATAATGATCACACCAATTACAAATAAGTTATGAATCTCAATCCGCCCCAGACTAGGGCTAAGAATACCAAGGTGTACATCCAAAGATAGAATTAAGAACAGATTCATAAAACATGCAAAACTTCAATCATCCAAACTGTTGGATCAAACCCAGAATTTGGATAATGCTGATAAAGCCTTATGTAATTTGATCTGAGATCTTTTGTGTTTATTTGATCATTGCAGAAGGTATGTTACTAATCCAAAGATGCACTCGTGAGAGCAAAGCTAAGGACAGGATACATAATCCTGATCCGGACAAGAGTGAGTGTCGTCAAACACTTGGTAAATAACCAAGTAACAAATACATACGGAATAAGGAACAATCCTACGGACTAAGAACTTAAAGGATAAGTGCGGAGTAAGGAAACTAGATGCGGAGTAAGGAAACCAGATGCGGAGTAAGGAATCCGGATTTATTACTCACCCGGAGTAAGGAACTTGCATACGGAGTAAGGAACTTACATACGGAGTAAGGAACTTACATGCGGAGTAAGAAAGCACTGACACGGAATAAGTCATCAGACTTTTCAAGACTCGCCCGGAGTAAGGAACTTACATACTGAGTAAGGAACTTACATGCGGAGTAAGGAACTTACATGCGGAGTAAGGAACTTACATGCGGAGTAAGGAAGCGCTGACACGGACTAAGGATTCCATCTTGAATAGATACGGAGTAAGCAACCAATGACACGGAGTAAGGTTCCGAGCTTCATTAACTACGGAGTAAGGAAAATTACACCGGACCAAGAAGACATTGCTCCAACTAAACCGCATTTAAAGTTATCAGCTCGTGGTGTCCCGATGTAAGACGAATGTATTGAGAACCTGAAGAATCTTACACGTGGATCATCCGGATATGTGGACACAACCTTAATTGTATCTCGGAACTCACAAAGACATTTATACTCTTCAAATCCAAGATCTTGAGCTCCACAATCCGCAGCAGTTAAGGCAGAGAGATTACCGAGGGATAGTTAGTGCGGAACGCATTCTGGAACTACAAGTTCGAAGGTTGTCTCTTAGGAATGTTTTGTATAAATATTCATACTTATACTTTATGAAAAAGTGAGGCGTGAAAAACAAAGAAAAGAAAATAGGAGCGTCATCATCTTGAGAGAAAGAACTTGGCTAGTGTGTGAGTTCATTTTGTAAACAGAGTGTAAGAGAGTGTAAACAAAATAGAAGCAAACACTCTCTTACATCGGGACACCACGAGCTGATAACTTTAAATGCGGTTTAGTTGGAGCAATGTCTTCTTGGTCCGGTGTAATTTTCCTTACTCCGTAGTTAATGAAGCTCGGAACCTTACTCCGTGTCAGTGGTTGCTTACTCCGTATCTATTCAGTACTGGAATCCTTAGTCCGTGTCAGCGCTTCCTTACTCCGCATGTAAGTTCCTTACTCAGTATGTAAGTTCCTTACTCCGGGCGAGTCTTGAAAAGTCTGATGACTTATTCCGTGTCAGCGCTTTCTTACTCCGCATGTAAGTTCCTTACTCCGTATGTAAGTTCCTTACTCCGTATGCAAGTTCCTTACTCCGGGCGAGTAATAAATCCGGATTCCTTACTCCGCATCTGGTTTCCTTACTCCGCATCTAGTTTCCTTACTCCGCACTTATCCTTTAAGTTCTTAGTCCGTAGGATTGTTCCTTATTTCGTATGTATTTGTTACTTGGTTATTTACCAAGTGTTTGACGACACTCACTCTTGTCCGGATCAGGATTATGTATCCTGTCCTTAGCTTTGCTCTCACGAGTGCATCTTTGGATTAGTAACATACCTTCTGCAATGATCAAATAAACACAAAAGATCTCAGATCAAATTACATAAGGCTTTATCAAGATTATCCAAATTCCGGGTTTGATCCAACAATCTCCCCCCAATTATAGATATGCCCAAACCCTTTGTAATCTGATCCGGTAAGCGATGCAAAAGAATATCATACGAAATACGCAACACAACCAATTTCATTAATCAGCAACTAAATACAATTCAGCCTTAATACAGGTTTTTCACTAAGGTACATAAGGCTTACTATACTTGAAGATCATAGTTGCTGCCTTCTCTCTTAGCTCCATTGTCTGGTGCATCGTAAAGGTGGAGTGTTGGCTCCAATGTTTGTCCACGATTAAGAACGATTTGATGAAGTGACAGACAAAGGCTCCAGCCTATCTCCATCCGGCCGTTGTGGCACTTGCTTCTTGCCCCGGAATGTCGCCTTGAGTTTCTCATCGAACAGAGGGGTGTGATACCCAACTCTTCATATAGTCCGGCTTTCTTCACGGCTTGATTAGTACGAGACACAGAGGTTCCCATTGATTCTTCCTAACGAAGTGCTCCACAATCTGATGAGAATCAATGAGAATCATCTCGCTTGGACCGAATCATGAAGACAGCCATCATGAAGTGTGGCGACATGATCCGGTACGAATGAGGATGGTTGAGAGAGTTTTCCATGGCTTGCTATCTTCAGAGTTCCGTCGATGTAAGTCTGAATTAACTCCACACCGGGAAGATAGCCCTCATTCCAACATGGCAGAACTTCAAACAAGTGCCCATCTTCGTAAAGAGATGGAAACGGCCTCATCTCCATTTTAGCGGCTCTCGAGAAGTTGTCAATGTCTTCCGTAGTAAAGAGTCCTTTCTCCGAACAAAGAGTCCAAATGTCGGCCGGAGAGAAAGGATACATTTCAAAAGACATCTTCTCTCACAGAAGACGCAAAGATAGGATTTCATTGCCTTGCGCAGCTTCCATCCGCATCGGACGGGTCAAACTCCGCATAGGATGGGAGGAAGGTATCAGGTGGGATGAGGAGGATGGAGGAGGAGCTGGAGGTGCGATGAGGAGCTTGGTTGAGAGAAGCGGCTTCGTTTGGGAATTTGAACTCCCCGAAGCACGAAGTGGCAGGCCGCTTCTCGGTCCAGGGGAAGATGGTTGTGGGGCAAAAGGAGTAGACGGATCAGATGACACTTTCTCCCCCGGTTTGGCAGATCGCCGGGAAGCAACGGGAGGACGAGCCATCGTATGCGCCAGATCCGCGAAGGAAGTAGATAGTGAATGAACGGAGGTGGCGACAAGATCCATTTTCTGCTCAATGGAAGTGGAGTCAGTGAGGGTGGAGAGTAGTTGGGCGCCGAGGGCATCAACTTTGGCAGCGATGGCGGAAATTTGGGCGCTTTGAGCGTGGGCATGGCGGTCCACTGAGTGGAAAGCACAAGATCGGGAGTGGACCGTGCCAAAAGAGGCACGCCCAAGTGCTAACTCGGGAGCTTTGGAGGACTCCCCCGCATGAACAGGGAGCAAGAGTGCGGTGGGCGAGGAGTCCGCAGGAGTAACGCAGCAGCAGGAGCATCCGGAGCATCGGAGGCATCCGGAGCTTCGGAGGCATCCGGAGCATTGGAGGCATCCGGAGCAAGAGACCCGCTTTGACCAGATAAGTCAACCACGGGAATCGCGGCGGCCAGGAGAAGAGGGTCCAACCTTAGTAGGAGAAGGACTTCGGGTAGCAGGGACTGGGCCTGAGGGTGTAGGGAACGACACATCGGGAATGGCGACCGGCGTAAGAAAGTCATGGTCCAGATTCCAGATGATCATAGTCTCCAGGGGATTGGGTATTGCGTATGTAAAACACCCGGAGATCGGTGTCGAGAATGGAGGAGGTGTGGGCTAGGGCTGAAACGGAGCCGAGGTCCGTTAAGGTGACGGCGGAGAGATGGTCAAGGTAATCTCGGGGTTGAGGTAGAGGAGGCAAGGGGGCTTCCGGAGAAGCAGCCGGGACATCAGCGGTGGCGACGGCAACAACGGTATCAACCGCGGCCGGTATAGCGGATGTGGAGGGAGTGGGGACATCGGCGACCGAGAGGGGCCGAGGAAAGCCTTTAGACGCATCGCGCTGAGAGGGCCCCACAACCTCGGACGGTTCAGCACGGATGCTTGGCTGGGAGGCCCGTGAGTGGGAGGGCGCAGCAACGGACCGAATCCGGGAGGATCGGTGTGCAGAACTGACCTCGTGGGCTTGGCTGTCGGAGGGGTCACCAACAGAGCTGCCTTGTTGTTTTGGGGCAGGGAGAGCGCGGAGAGCTACAGTGGGTCGGCGAGCGGTCATGTTCCCGTCCCGCGTAAGGTGACGAAGGTAAAGAGCCGAGGGAAACGAGACAGCATCAACTCGGGCGAAATGGTCTGGACGAAGATGCCAGAAGACAATGCTGAGGATGCGCCCGAAGGAATGGTTTTTGTGACCATTCTGTAGCAAACGAAATAAGAACATCCCCCAATCCATTGGAAGACCTTCAAAGACGCCGTACATGGCCAGTAGAAGATCGTACGGAACTGAGTCCTGGGCTGATGTGCAGTAGGCATCGACTTAGAATAGTCGCCATACATCGATAGCGACCCTGGAAGGATTTCACCTTGTATTCCTTCCCCTTGTTCGTGCACCCCATAGAAGCCGCCATCGAATCGGCATCCGGACGCTGTGGTTCACCAAGAGGAAGGTGGAGAGCAGCGCGGAGAACAGCCGGAGTGATGACGATGGATTCACCACGGACATAAGAGGTTATGGAATCTGTGGTGCAGCGAATCCGTTGGTAATACTCAAGAATGTCATCGATAAGAAGATCGATGGGATTGGAGACCAGGTTGAGTATGTGCGAGGCTTCAAGAAGAGGCCGAAGCTGGAGAAACCAATCCGGAGGATCAGAAACAGCATTCCAATCAACTAGATGGCCAGGAGTAACGCCGGAAAGAAAGATTCGGGTGCCATTGCAGATTTGATGGGAAGGAAAAGAGGAAAGGTGAGGTCTTGACGGTAGAAGGAGCAACGAGAGGTTTAGGGATTTGAAATGAGCAATACTCGTGCTTCGCGGTATGATCGAACATATAAGACCGAATCCGCAAATGTCAACGGGTCTAGGAATGTGTGAGTGAGGTAGGGACCCGCGCGACATGCCGATGTCATTTGTCTGGATATCGAGGCGTCTCCGAATAAAACGATGTCGTGGAGACGATATGACCAATAGAGATTACAACTGGTTGCCATCCAGGAGAAGTGTGGGTGCAACCCGAGATATGCATTTAATGAATCATCATTAGTCCTCCTCAAAAGCATGCGACATATGAGTATACGTGGATTGTCACAATTGAACAAAGTCGGAGTCCGGAGGAAAGAGCCGACACTCATCCGGAGTTAATAATATTCGTGAAAGAGTATCCGGATGAATAATAGACCTTGTCCGTCGTAAACGAGTTTGGTGAGAGAGTAGAGTAAATTCCTTTGCGATCAATAAGTCGAAGAGAAGAGAAGTACCACAACACTTCAAATCCGAGACTACGGACTGGATTTATCAATATGGTTGCAAAGAAAATCTGAACCTGTAGCTAAATAAAGATATACCGAAAATACAAAAGCTTAACAGGCTAGGATTAGTACGGATTAGAGATGATAATCGGGGAAGAAAAAGAAACATAATCCGAACTAATAAGAAACAGAACTTATGCATGGCTAAGAATATAGTAGACGTATGCAACGTGAAAGTGATCAATATTATTGAATCAGGGCATATGTCGGATAAAGCAATACAAGGTTCATATAGGTCAACATAGCGAAACCGTCTTGCGAACAAATAGTAGCTAAGATTAATTAAAGATCATATGATTTGGCTTCATTAGGATTCATGAGTGTGTAATGATAAAGTGAACACATGTCAAAAGAAGGCAGATGATTAGTCGATTAAAATGCATGGTTGAAGAAAGAAAATACATCCAAACATGCCACTTTTCCGATTTACAACAAGATGTCCAACAGATCCTAAGTAAAAGCTTAGAGGAGGGAGAATCCGAGACATATTAGGGGTTCATTGCTGCTCCCCCATAGATCATTTAATCCTCTCAATGAAAAGCTCCCCCTCGGATAGACGATCAAGAAAAAGGTCATGAGATTTATACGGGGGTATTCTTGAATAATATATAAAGCATTTTCTCCCCCGTAGATTGTGTAATCCTCTCGGTTGACCGTTCCAATTTGTAGTTCAAGACCGTTTATCTTATTAGAAAACTATACTTCAGACCTGATCGATCGCGTTTGTGTATCCATCCACCAGGCATTCCAAGCTAGCCCATTTCACTTCTTCAACTATGCATGTTAATAGAGTAATCTAAATGAACATGCTTTGGTCATGTGGTGATTAATGGATGTTAAGATCATGAACCCGATCGAGGTAAATCATATAAACCGTAATTATGTTAACTTTAAACGACTTCAGCTGGAACGCAAGCATCCTCCCATTATGAGGTTGAGATTAATATCGAAGCATGAAACCTGGTTGAACGTTAAAGTATGATCAAGAATACGATCGGTGAGTTTCTACTACTTTCGATGAAACATACAATGCATGGTCTGTGAGTAAATATCCTGTTGGGTAATTCAAATGAGAAACTATGCGAGAGAAGTCGAGCATACCTAATCGGAAGAGTAGTTCGAGAAAACCTCGCATCAGGTAGAGGCTTTGTAAATATGTCTCGCTAATTGATCTTCGGTGGCAACATGTTCCAGTGAAATATGGTTTTTGAGAACATGATCGCGTATGAAGTGATACCTTACCTCAATGTGCTTCGTCTTAGGATACATGACAGGATTGTTGCTGATAGCAATTGCACTAGTGTTGTCACAATAAAGTGGAATAGAGGACATGTCGAATCCGTAGTCAGTAAGTTGACTTTGCATCCAAAGTAGTCGTGCGAAGAACTTCCCGCACTATATATTCCGCCTCAGATGAGAGGTTGATACGGAATTCCGCTTTTCTCGAACCATGAGATCAATCTATTTCCAAGAAACTCGACACGTACCGCTTGTGCTTTTCCTCGTCGATGCGACATCCAGCAAGTCGGCATCGTAGTACCCGGATAAGGTGAAGTTGGACTCCTTTGGGTACCAGAGTCCCAAATTCATCGTCCCTTTGAGATACCTTAATATCCGTTTTACATGAAGCATATGTGACTCCTTGGGATTTGCTTGATATCGTGCACAAATACAAGTTGCAAACATAATGTCTGGGCGACTTCTTTGTAAGATAGAGCAAGGATCCGATCATCCCTCCGTAGTCGGTCACATTTACCGATATGCCGTCCACATCCGGATCTAACTTGGCACTGACAGGCATGGGGGTTTTGACGGGAGATGAACCTTCCATACCAAACTTCTTAATAAGTTCGCGAGTGTACTTAGCCTGATTGATAAAGATTCCTTCCTTTAATTGTTTGACTTCAATTCCAAGGAAGTAGGACAGTTCTCCCATCATGCTCATTTCAAACTTGCCTGTCATCAACTTAGCAAACTCTTCACAAAGCTTCGGATTTGTTGATCCGAAAATGATATCGTCCACGTATATTTGTACGATCAAAGTGTGTCCTTTCTCTTGTCGTAGAAATAGGGTGGTGTCTATCTTCCCTTTTTGGAAATTATGAGCAAGTAGGAATTACGACGATGTGTCGTACCAGGCTCTTGGAGCTTGCTTCAAACCATATAGAGCTTTCTGAAGTTTGTAGACAAGATGTCCTGCCTTTGGTTCAATGAAGCCGGAGGTTGTTCAACATACACCTCCTCTTGAAGGTCTCCATTCAAGGGAATGCGCTCTTGACGTCCATTTGATAAACTATGAAGTTTTCATATGAAGCATACGCCAGAAACATTCGGATTGCCTCAAGTCTTGCGACCGGAGCAAAGGTTTCATCATAATCTATTCCTTCTTCTTGACGATATCCTTTGGCTACCGTCGGCTTTGTTCCGGATTACTATTCCATCCGTATCAAGCTTGTTCGGAACACCCATTTAACGCCAATGACTTGCTGAGACTTAGGCCTTGGTACTAAGGTCCACACATTATTTCTCTTAAATTGATTCAGCTCTTCTTGCATGGCTTCTATCCAGTTTGAATCTTGAAGAGCTTCATCTACCACCTTTGGTTCTATTTGAGATAGAAAGCATGAGTAAAGACTCATGTTTGAGGTGGCTGCTCTTGTTCTTACACCAACGTAGGATCACCAATCACTTGATCCGAGGGATGGTTTCGGGTCCATCTATAATTCTGTGCGTGTGTTGGTTGATCTTGAACAATTTGAAGCTCTTCCAGATTGGGTGGTTCAGTTGTATCGACTGGTTGAGCTTCGTCCGGAGTAGATGTTTCCGTATTTAGAGGTACGGATGAACTAGTTGGTTCTTCAACACTGTTTCTTCCAGTGTTAACTAGTCCGGACGGACTTGAAGGTGCTTCGGAATTTTGTGTATCCGTAGGAGTTTGTCCGGAGCTAAATGGTAGTCCGAAGTCGGAGTCATCCGTAGCATCATCCATAAAATTTCGTTGTGTTTCGCTGATGCCACGTGGTTGGTCAGGATACCAGTCAGGATGTGTAACAGGAATATTCATAAACTTCGAGTAATCGACGTTGCTGTCCATGACCTGCATATTGGAATTTGAAGGACCGACTTTTGACCAAACGAGATTAGCTTCATCAAAGGTTACATGGATAGATTCTTCAACTTTAAAAAGTTTTCTATTGAAGACCCGATAAGCCTGCTATGAAGTGAGTATCCGGCAAAAATCCCATCATCGATTTTGGTTCAAATTTATTCCGGGTCTCTTTGCCATTTATCAAGATATAGCAAGTACACCCAAAAGCTCAAAATGTGAAATTGAAGGTTTTCGTCCTCTCCACATCTCATAGGGTGTTTTCATGGTAGATTTATTTATTAGAGTTCTGCTCGAACATAGCAGCGATGAGACACGGCTTGACCCATAGATCGAGAGGAAGTGATGCCCCTGCTAACATGGATCTATCGGCTTCAACTAAAGTTCGATTCTTGCGCTCAGTACCCCATTTTGTTGTGGGGTTCGGGAGCAGAGAAGTCATGTTTGTATGCCCCTGTTCGAACAATATGATCTCATTTCTGAAAAATCAAATTACATACCATGATCACTCCTGATGCATTTAATGCTCATCCTTGTGAGTTGCTTATCCAGTTGAAGAGATCTACAAGATGTTCAAAAGTTTGATCCTTTGATTTCAGGAACATCACCCATGTGTATCCGGTGAAATCATCGATAACCACAAGGGTATATCTCGCACTGGCTAGTGATGAAACAGATATAGGACCACATAGGTCCATATGAAGAAGTTGCAGAGGAGCAGTTATTGAGTTAACCGATTTGCTCTTAAAGCCGTGTTTGGTCTGTTTACCAAGTTGGCATTCTCGACAGAGAGTGTCTCTGGAGAACTTGAGTTTGGGTAGACCGGTGACAAGATCAAGTGACGCCAATTTAGACAAAGTCTTAAAATTTAAATGTGCGCATCGCTTGTGCCATAACCAACTATCTTCATCTTTGCTTTCGTGAGGAAGCATACAGGTCGAAGAATTATTTCTTAAGACCACCGAGTATATGTCCCCATCTCTTGATCCGGATAACTTAACATCTCCGGATAAGTTTTCTCTTCTTCAGACGGTGTTGGACAAAAAGGAAACAAGAAATCCTTTGTCACATAGTTTACTCGACACTTAGCAAATTATGCTTTAAACCTTCGACTAGTGCAACTTTAGTGATTGATAGACAGTAGTTAGTTAAAGTGCCATACCCGAGTCTTACCTTTGCTATTGTCGCCATATGAAACGGATGGACCTTGTTTATCATTAACTTCTACAAGTAGAGTCCGGTCACCCGTCATATGTCCTGGAGCATCCACTATCAAGGATCCACTTGCTTTGATTGATCTTTAACTTCAAGTGATCCGGCAATTCATTCCAGAGATGCTCTGAAAGACAACAGGTTTACACTTTTGGTGCCCAAACTTGTTTCGGGCGGTTAGAGTGAGCAGCAGATTGTCAACAATTACGGATTTGATTTTGTTAGGACTCTTAGCTTTCCAAGTTGACATTAACTTGTTAGTTTCAATGCTTCTTTTATTTGGGTTTTCTTGGGAGAGACACTCCTTTTAGATTTAGATTTTGTTTTGCTCGAAGAACCCCTTTTATAAAACTGATCTTTATTTGATTGAAATTGATTACAAAGCCAGCTATCGGATAGACTCCAACATTCATAGTGATAATGACCCATTTCCTACAAGGATGGAACAGACACTATAATGTGAAGTACAAACAGGGGATACAGGTCTCTTAGATTTTACAGATTTTCTACTCTGTTCCCTGTGGCCTAATCCATTACGTTTGGGTGACGCGCTTTTGGCCCTAAATGCGTCAGCCTTAGCCTTGTCTTTCTTTTTGGGTGATATAGTTTTGGCTTTAACTGCAGCAGCCTTCCCTTCATCTTTAGTTACGGGTCTTCTTGGTTTGGGAGGTGCAAGAATGACCTCTGCTCCACAATCATAAACTATGGTGCCACCGAAATGAAACCATCCAACGGTTTAGATGTACTAACAGGATATAAGTTGGTTAGTTTAGGAGTGAAATCCGGAGGACACTCGGTAGAGCTTGAGCTATGGAAGTTGATGGTTCAGAACCTAGGCCAGGTTTGACTCGAATGTCGTCAGGGTCAGTCCTAAAGGTAGAGGCTATTTCCCCGGATTTTAGCCACTTACAATTTATTTCCTTTTCCTGTTCCAGTTCATTTTCGAGTCTTTTCACTATAACTTTTAGGCCTGAGAGATTGGTATTTAACAAATGATTTTCAGCTCTAAGATCATGATACCAAGCTTCTTTTCCTCCTGGAAGTCGGTGACGTCCTTTTCGAGTCTATTAATAGTAAATTCAAGACGTTTATTCCGACTTTCCATATCTTTGTACATTTGAGTAATTATTAGTCTCTCATTCTTTTCATGATCACATGCGGTAGTAAGAGATTCTAATTTACTCAGGAGCTCAGAGATAGAAAGGTACCTCGGTATTTGCCATGAGGCAGACGTTCGGCTTAGTGGTCGGCTCATCATCCGAGGATTCCTCCTCTTCTTCCGAGCCACTCATGTATTTTGTCACGAGCGCCTTTCTCTTGCTCTTGCTGTTATCCGAGGTGGAGCGGCGAGGAGTTACCTTGTCACTTTTCTCGGCCACTTTTGCTTTGGACTGCATTCCTTGGCCCAGGTGACCGGTTTTCCACACGTTGAAACATTCCTGGGAACTGGACTCCGGTCGCTCCTTCCGTTGGAACGATGATGATGAGCGTCTTCGATTCCTTTTCGCTTTTCCGTAGGAATCGCTCAAAGGATTTGACAAGAAGGGCTATCTCCTCCTCCTCGTCGGAATCGAATTGTCGGATACGTCCGTATCATCATTCCTCGCATGTTTAGACATTCGTAGCTTTGAGAGCTACCCCCTTTCTTTTCCGAGCTATTTTCTCATCTCTCGTCGAGTACTTAAACCTGACTTCGTGAGTCCGCAGCTCTCCATACGGTTCTTCAAGGGGAACATACGCGCTTTTTGTCGATTGCATCCGGAGTTGTTTGGAGTAGTAGCGATCCGGCAAGGAGCGAAAGAACTTGTCATTGATCCGGGATTGAGAGTAATGCTCATTGGCGGTCTTCGGTTCAAGAATGAGCTTGCCGAATCTCCGATAGATGCTTTCAAGTGATTCGCCCGGTTTATGATTAAAACTCTCAAAGTTCTTCTCGAGAGTACGATCACATTCGTATCCTGGGACTGACTCCCCTCATAGAGGATTGTCGGTTTGTCCCAAACGACTTTTTGCGTCGTGCGGCCCTGGACGTCGTGGAAAGCCTCGGAATCCAAAGACGATGTAACATAAGCCGAGCCTTTTCACTAGCGCACTTGCCAGGCTCTTTCATCGTTGGTAAGTTCAGCATCTGTCTTTGGCCTCCTTACTCCATGTTCTCCGATAGTCATCGGAATTGGAATCTCCTGATGAAGACATGGCCACATAAGATGATCATGGCAAACCATAAACATCTTCATGCGAGCTTTCCACTGGGAGAAAAGCTCAGGTGTGAATTTGGGCGGTTTCGTTAAAGTAAAACCAGAACTCCGTGGTTGAGAAGCGGCGGCAGTCGAGTTGAGGTGGGTCGACATTTTCACTGCTGCTTCGATTCGGGACGGGCTCCTGTGCACCTCCGGAATTAAGGTGAGTGTTGAATAGCATACTGCTTTCTTCGGCCATCTCTGAGATTGAAAGAGTGGGATCTCTACTTAGAACAAAGTAGAACAAAGTAGCCTATTCACCCCCCCCCCTTTAGGCTCCAAGGGACCATCACAAACCCAATATTCATAAACACAACAAAGCAACAAGGGGGCTACATTGCTCCCCTAGATTATAAGAACTACTCACGCATGATTACAAGCAAACACAAAGCAAAAAAGCTCAACATCTTCTTCTAATCCACGCGCGCAACAAAGCTTCAAATCCAGGCTCCAAAATCCGCAACGGCTGCGACGGCTGCAACGGCTGCTCTCCTAGGTCAAGGAGCAACCTCCAAGTCGTGGAGCCTCTCTCTCTAAAAACGTGTAGGGGGTCAAGGGATGCATAGCAGAGGGCGTGGAGCTCTTATTTATAGAGTTTGGATGGGCCTTGAGGTGTGTAACCTAGCCCACCTATCAAAATGATGTAGTTTTGATAAGTAACACTCGAAACTTTAAAATCTCTATCTTCCATCCATAATTTGGACACGGGCCTTCAGAAACAAATGATCAGCATGGAAAAACGATAGGATTGGTCCAAAAAGATCTCTGCACGTCAATTTGCACGTGATATGGTGAATTCACGTGCACCTCCAAATCAGCTCAAACTTCTCCCCAAGCTTCCTTGCATCCTGTAGAGGCCTGAGAGGCAAAAATATGCTTGCACGTGAAATGGGTGAATTCACGTTCAGCTCCAAATGCTCTGAAATTTCTGTGGTAGGTAGATGACATCATTCTAAAAAACTTTTGTTCTTGCACGCCAATTGTTTGAGGCCATCTACCTAGTCAAAAGTGAGCTCCAAAATCTGCTAAAATAGCTTAAAAACGCATGTATTTGCAACTAGCATCTTCCTAGGGGTTAGAGCAAATATATGTGATATATGAAGCAATAAGGCTCTAATCATGCTCTTAAACATCCTAAATAAACACTAGAATAATGGCATAAAATGCACGTTATCAATAACACCAAGAAAGGGACCTTAGCATGGGTGCCATCCCTAATCCATACCACAAATATAGCAGATGAATACAAAAATCTCATTTCAACCCACAGTACAAACACACATACATGTTCTTTCCCCCACAGGGTTACATCATAATTTTTACAATCCAACCAAACAAAAAAATACACACAAGATCTTAACCTCTAGTGAACCTCCAAGCTCCTATAAGCATTTGAAACAAACAAAAACAAACACAACAGGAGGAGTAAGCAACCAAAACTTAATAGGGATTATGTCTCCCTGACCTATCCCAACTGATAAACTAGTGTAAGCATGTGCTCGTGTAATGCTACATATATATCACCCACTAAATCATGTACTCACACATTAAAATACAAAGAAAGCCTCTTAGGTAATCCCAAACATTGCCTCTCAAGCACCATGTTGCCACTCAGGCACAGTATTGCCCCTCGGGCACAACATTGCCTCTCGGGCACGGTAGCCTCTTAGGCTCCCGAACAAATCTCACCTCCCAGGCCCTCAATAGTAGCCTCCCATGCTTATCAAGGTAGCCTCACAGGCCCACATGACCACTAGGGTTCACAACACTCCCTCTGTAACAGAGGCTAGTGTCACATCTCGTGAATTCGGGACATCTCTTAGTGACACTTTCCAAATATGAAGAAGTGCTACATGTAGGAGAGGGGCAAGTTAAAGCATAAACGGTGTGCAGTGGAAGGCTCCAGACAATTCATGTTAGAGAATGGATGGAGCTCCTTCGGAGTTCAGACATGCCGACCCGCTTGAGTGCGGAAAGCATGCTGCTAGTCAAGGACTTGATGTTGATGAAGGAATTTGGCCCATCCTTATACAAATTGGTCGAGAACTGGAGCCACTCTCCTAATGAGCCCATGGTAGGGCAAAACCAGTTTACGTGGGCTTCAACCCTCAAAGGCTAAACTTAGTTGACTAAGTAAAGGAAAGCTAAGTCTTTATAACGGGTTGAGAGGCGCAGAAATCTGGCCCGTGATACTATTCTCCACTAATCTATCTTCATATCTTGACCAAGAGAGAGAATTTTTGTAGAAGTTGTTTTCTTGAAATAAAAAGTCTCGGCATTGGTTCCTCATATCATAACTAAGATAATTTGATTTTTGGGGATTTATTTGAGAGGTCTAACCCCACTTCCCAAATAGTCACCTCGAACCAAAACTAGATTTTTTCCAAGATTCAGTGCTAATTTCTATTTTTTACATTTTGCAGGAGTATGAATTTGATTTTTTTTTTTTGTATTTTTTTGAATCTAAATGGGGGGTATTTCCTTATTTACATTGTAACTTAAGTATAATACTAGATGTGGAGAGGCATAAAAGTTTACAATATAAATGGTCTAGTCCAGTGAAACTGTATGTCTAGTGAAACTGTATTTCGGAATTGCATTTCGAATCTTTATTCGAAACTAGCTTCGAAATTGCCTTCGAATCTTCGAAACTACACATTCGAAACTACCTTCGAACCTTCCTTCGAACTTTCGAAACTATATTCAAAACTACACATTCGAAATTACACATTGAAAATTACATATTTGAAATCTCCAAATCCAGAGTCGATCCCATCGACTGTTCACTACCTTGAGGCTCCCTCGAGTCTACAACCTCATAATTCGCTAAAATTACTGTTCATTGTCATTTTAGCCCGTTTTCGTCTGGATTTAACCTTACAACCCCTAAACCCTCTAAAACCTCATAAAACTCATATCCAATACTACATATTAGGTTTTAATCACATATTATGCACTCAAGTCACAAGATTCAACCCAAAAATGGGTTTCCCGCAAAACTTAGGGTTCATGATCCAAATTCCACAAATTTGGGGTTAATTCCCAAGTCTTAGCTACTCTAGTAAGCATAATCAATGACATATGAGTGAAGAATAAATCTTTACCTCGAATTTGGGCTATATGAGTCCGGATCATCTAGTTTCCCTTGCAAGATCTTGGTTCTTCCTCAAACGTTCTCTCTCTTTCTCTCTCTTCACATAGACGCATACACAACATCAAAAATGAAGGTTCCTCTCCTCTTTTTTTCAATTTATACTTCATTTTATTCCTTAAAATATCAAAATACCTTCACAGGGCCCAAACTCTAATTGGACTCTAAATCGAGCCCCACTTATAGTCAAAATGCTACATTTGACGAGTACATTCCTATCTAGATATTTTTTTTTCCAAATAATATCTTGAATACAAAGTCACCCGCCCACACCACAAAAGTACCAAAATTAACCTTTCGGGCTCTGACTCCAAATTGGGCCCACTCACAGTCAAAACTCTTTATTCGAAGCATACGTCATTGTACTGATATTCATATCTCTTGATGTGTATTCCCTCACATGGCTATCTCCCAAAACCCCAAACACAAGTCATTACATGCAAGCCCGTCTGGGCGAGTACAGATGACAGGGTCAACTTGGGTGGTCGATGTGGTTGACATGGTCAATATGGTGAGGTTGATGTAATCGGTGTGGTGGTCAAGGTGCAGTATGGACGACGTTGACCTATGGGAAGGTCGACATCGACCGGTTAGAGTTTCCAGGAGCCGCAAAGTAGCAACGTTCGAAGGAATATTTACATTGTAAACTATTCCGCATCTAAGTATTAGATTTAAGTTACAATGTAAATAAGGAAATACCCTCCATTTGGATTCAAAGAAAAATACTAGAAAATTAAATTCCTACTCCTTCAAAATGTAAAAAATGGGAACTGCAAGGTAATTACGGAAAAATCGGTTTTTAGTTTGAGGTGACAATTCGTGCACTAGTTTTAGACCTCTCATAAAAATTCTCAAAAATTAGGTTTTCTTAGTTATGATATGAGGAACCATTACCAAGACTTTTCATTTCAAGAAAATGCTTTATATGGAAATCCTCTCTCTTGGTCAAGACATGATGATAGATTTGTGGAGACTGACCTCTGTTACAAAGGGAGTATTGTGAAACCCAAGTGTTTGACTTGTGTTCCTATATTGTGGATTAAGTTGCATTATTGGGGGACCTTGGGTTCGTGAGTTATATTATGAGTTGTTTAGCGGTGTTACGACAATAGTTTGCCCACCGCATGTGTATTTAACTTTGAGTTGGAGGAAGTTAGAACCTATGACTTTGGTTATTGTTGGGGTTTCCATGGGGAATCCGGTGTCGTAGAAACATAATTTTATCCATTGTGGATTATTTGGGATAGTTTTGGGCTTAAAGGAGTTCATGGGGTGCCAATGGGCACTGTGATAGCCTAGTGAGGTTGTGACACGAAACCTTCGTGGTTTGTCATGGTTTATTTGCTGTTATGGTTGGGGCATCAGGGCTAAGGTGCCATTAGGGCGGTGCACCGTGAGAGCATCATGGTTTGTTTTCTTTGTTACTATGGTTAGCTTGTATACATATGTGTACTGTGTAGGACCTTTGGGTCTATTGTGATATATGATCTTTGCTTGTATCTGTGTGTGATATTTATGTGACATGTGGGACTCCTGAGTCCATGTGATATGTTTGCTTGTGATTGGTGGCATATTCGATGGTTGAGCTTGAGCTGAGTTGAGCTCTATGCAGATGTACCCTTGTGTGGGTGTGATAGGTGGCTAAGGCCCATGGGGATTGTGATGTACCCTGTTGGGTGAGGCTATGGCCTAATGAGCTCTTAATGTGTAGATGTACCGATGGGATGCTGTTGAGGATTATGGAGAAGGTATGCCTTAATGAAGGCAAGTTGCGTCTGGTTATTTGGATCCTTATGAGGATCACGGACAAGTTATGCCCTAGTGAAGGCAGGCTGCATCCTGAGACTAATCAGGCTGTGACCTGATATGTTATGGATCCTGTTTGGGATCGTGGGGGACATGCCGAGACCTAATGTGGATATGATGTCTTGGTGTGACATTGTATTGATGTGATCTTGTGAGACTCTTGATGACAGGTGGTAGAGGCCCCTGAGATATTTTGCTTCAGGCTGAGTCTTGATGTTTGTTATTTATTTGGTTGGGCATTGAGCATGTATTGCATGGTATGGTGTAGAATTATAGGTCTACTGAGCTTATGGATCACCCCTACTATTTTTTGTGGTTGTTGTTTGTTGTTATTGTTTGATTTTTAGGTGTTGTTAAGGCTAGTGAAGGCTTTCCATCCAGGAGAATTTTTCCTATTTGCACTCTGAGGTATGATGTAGTATGGTTGCTTATATATCTATATTCTCATATACTATGTTGTGTGATGTGGTTTGATGGTAGTGTACATGATTACCTGTAATATATGATTGTACTGTTTTGTGATTAAGACAGCACCCGTGGTTTTGTCTCTTTCGGTACTTGTCACCAACTCCTTGACCCTTTGGGTGCAGGCAAGGGGAAGTCATATTCCCAGTTTTAGGTTCTTGGAATTGGGGGCATGACATTTGTCCCCTCAATGGGACCTCAGTTCTCAAGTATTAGCTTCAACATGTATTACACAAACTCCACAATTACACACATGTAGCATACCTCAATTATTTAGAAAACCATTGCTCAAACACTTACAAACATTGAAACACAAGCAGAAAAAGGGCCCAAGTATAGTCAAACTTCCTCATTGTTCGAGCCCAACCTCATTCTCACATCTATTTATCTCAACTCTCATGACAAAATGAGGTCCACTCCTTGGACCAAGAACACGGGTCCTCACAAGTGCCCTACCGTATGGCATAACTAGAGTTGGAGGAACTTTAGAAGCAACTCAAAGAACTCTTGGATATTGGATTCATTTAGCCATCCAAAGCACCTTTTGGAGCACTGGTTTGTTTCAAAAGAAGCAAGATGGATTGTTACGATTTTGCATAAACTATCGAGCATTGAACAAGCTCACCGTGAAGAACAAGTATCCAATTCCACTCATTTCAGACTTGTTCAATCAATTGGGAAGTGTGAGATGGTTTACAAAGCTAGACTTGAGGTCAGGATATTAATAAGTATGAGTAGGGAAGACAGCAAGTGTCACAATATATGGGTCATATGAATTCCTTGTGATGCCTTTTGGTCTCACGTATGCTCGTGCCACATTCTATATGTTTATGAATAGAGTCTTCCAATCATTCCTAGATAGACTTGTTATGATGTACCTCGATGAAATTGTGGTTGTTGGGTCTCTAACGTCCCATAGATCAATCCCACATTGGTTAGGGCGAACATTGAGGTCGTCCTAATGAGGAGGCTCATGTGCACCTTGTCACAACGCGTTTTAACGGGTCGCGGCCCGTTAGAAACAAATCCGTGCGGGCTGCGGCCCATAGATCAATCCCACATCGGTTAGGGCAAACATTGAGGTCGTCCTAATGAGGAGGCTCATGTGCATCTTGTCACAACGCGTTTTAACGGGTCGCGGCCCGTTAGAAACAAATCCGTGCGGGCTGCGGCCCATGGGTGGGTGCGTGAGTGCCAAAGCGGATAATATTGTGATAGTGAGTGCCTTGGCCGAGGTCCAACAAGTGGTATCAAAGCCGGGTCCTCTAGACCAATGGTGGGATTGGGGGGGAGACTGTTGGGTCTCTAACGTCCCATAGATCAATCCCACATCGGTTAGGGCGAACATTGAGGTCGTCCTAATGAGGAGGCTCATGTGCACCTTGTCACAACGCGTTTTAACGGGTCGCGGCCCGTTAGAAACAAATCCGTGCGGGCTGCGGCCCATGGGTGGGTGCGTGAGTGCCAAAGCGGACAATATTGTGATAGTGAGTGCCCTAGCCGAGGTCCAACAATGGTGTATAGCAATTCATTAGAGGAACATCAGGAACACCTACGACAAGTATTCCAAGTGCCACAGGCAATTATTTGTAAAGAAGGAGAAATGCAGCTTTGGCCGGAATGATGTGTCCTTCCCCAGTCATGTTGTTGGTGGAAGGAATCTTCAGATGAACAGGAAGAAAGTTCAAGCCATCCAAGAATGGAGATGCTTAAGAGAGTTCCTGAACTACAATCATTCCTGGGATTGGTGAACTACTACATAAGATTCATCTGTAGCTATTCACACGTTGCTGCTCCCTTAACGAAGTTATTGAAGAAGAACAAGTTTTGGGTGTGGGCGAAACTTGTCATGAAGCCTTTGATGAGCAAAAACGGATGGTGATAGCGGGATCGGTCATAAGATTACCAGATCACAAGAAGCCACATGAGGTAAATATGGATACTTCTGATTTTTCCATTGGTGGTGTTCTTATGCATGAAGGACATCTAATTATTTATGACAGTCAGAAACTAAATGACACCGAATGAAAGTATGCGGTGCATGAAAAGCAAATGATGACTGTCATGGATTGTCTAAGGACATTGAGGCTTTACTTGCTTGGTGCAAACTTTGTGGTGAAGATGGACAACATTGCAATGACTTACTTTCTTACTCAAAGGAACCTAACTCCAAAGCAAGTAACGTGACAAGAATTCCTGGTGGAATTCAATTTTGTGTTGGAGTACAAACCAGACACAACAAATGTGGTAACAGATGCGTTAAGTAGAAATCCAGAACTTGCGGCCATCAGTCAACCACAATTTCCCTTACTTTCAAGGTTGAAGGAGGGGATGGAGCATGACTCATTTTCCAAATACTTGGTGGAGTGCGTCAAGGATGGGAAGACGCATGGATTTTGACTAAGGGATAAGTTGCTCTACACGCGGGAGGATCGTGTTTTTGTTCTAAAGTGGGAAAATCTTCGAAAGGAGTATCACTATTCGAAATGGGCGGGATATCTTGGAATTGATCGTAGCTTGATGTTAGTGGAGAAAACCTACTACTAGTCTTGGATTGGTGAGGACATCCAAGTGTATGTGAGGACTTGTCTTGTGTGCCAACATCATAAGGTGGATAATCGGCAACCAGCAGGGTTATTGGAACTGCTGCCTACTCCGGAAAGACTAGGGATGGCAAAAGTGCCCCGACCCGCTCCTACCCACCCTGACCCGGGCTGCACCGACCCGAATTTACCCGCCCTGACAAGCCATCGAGTCGGGCCCGGGTCTTGGCCGAACTAGAGATTGTAAATAAGTTTAATGAAAAAAATGCTACCTCAACCTGACCCGCCCTGAAATGTCTAAACCCCAGGGTCAGGTTCGGGTCGAAATAAATATTTTCGGGTCTGGGTATCGCCCGACCCGACCCGTTGCCATCCCCGGGAAAGACCATGGGAGAGTGTTTCAATGGATTTCATTGTTTGTCTTCCAAAGTCAGAAGGTTGCAACTAGGGATGGAGTTAGAGTTTTTAATCAAGGGGGGCCAAAATATTATCTATTTTTTTCATTAAAATTTAAAAATTTTAATATATTTCAAAATTTTAATATATATATATATATATGTAAGTTCTAGTATAATTTCTCGTATTTCATCACTATAAATTCATCACTATAATATACACATATACAATTGCTCATATTTCATCATTATAATTTCTTATATACACACACAAAGTGTTGACCATTCGACAGAGTCATACTCATAGAGGTTAGAGGAGGACCAGAGACGGAGAGAGGAGGGCTGGAGGTCGGTGTCTGAGGAGAGAGTGTTGGGGTTGGGGCCTGGCCGCCTGGCCTGGGGGAGTTGCCGAATTGGAGCCGACTTACAGAGGGGGCATGATGCGTGAGGCGTGCCGCTGCCATGCCCCAGGGCGAGGGCCGAGTAGGGTTATCGAGCCGTTAAGGCTTGATGGAGGCATTGAGAAACAATGACCGAGAGAGGAGGGCTGGAGCCTTAAGGCGGTGTCGGTGTCTATGGAGAGAGGATTGGGGTTAGCACTGAGGCTGAGGAATGATTACGATTAATCCGCTGAAGAGTTGCCAAATTAAAATGTTGACAAAAAATCATGACGTGGGCCTACGTGAACTGGGGTAGGGTAACTTTAAAAAAAATTACAAAAAAACTAATACTAAACCAAGCAATAACATTTGCTTTTCGGAATAAATTCACTCATGTCACTGTTGTATGTTATTGCTTAGTTTAAATATTAGAATTTTTTGAAAAAAAAATTATAACCCTAATGATAACCATGTATCGCTGCGGCAGAAGGGGGGGCCATGGCCCCCCTTGGTCCCATAATACCTCTGTCTCTGGTTGCAACATGATCATTGTGGTGGTTGATCGATTCTCGAAATACGGAGTCTTCATAGTGGCTCCGAAGGATTGTATAAAAGATGACACAACCCGTTTATTTTTCAAGCATGTGGCGAAATACTAGGGCATTCCAAAGTCAATCGTGAGTGACAGAAACTTCTGATTCACAAGAAGATTTTAGACTAAATTGTTCCATATTATGGGTTCAAACTAGAACTTTCTCAACAAGTTTTCACCTACAGACGAATGGGCAGACAAAGCGTGTCAATAGGCTGTTGGAGATATACCTGAGGCACTATGTAAGTGCTAATGAGGGAGATTGGGCAAAGTTGTTGGACATAGCCCAATTCTCGTATAATTTACAGAAAAACGAGTCGACACACAGAACATCACAAATAAATATAATAGTGTTCACAAGTCAAACCACATGATTTTATTAGAGTTAAAATCTCTTTTACATCATCCCACAATGGGGTTACATCAGTTCCATAGAATAATGAAACATGAAATGAAAACAATTAACAAAATAATAATCTAGTCATCCACCTTGGTGTCCCACCTAACATCTATAGGTTCCTAAAAATAAAAGTAAATCACAACAGGAGGGGTAAGTAACCACAGCTCAGTAGGGATCAAGTATCTCCAACCCTTCCCATGCTCTTAGTATCTACATGATGAGTGCGCATGTGCAATGTTGTGTCAATAATGCAGAAATAGGTTATAAGTAGCATTTATCATCAAGAAAACACATAGGAAAGCCACACAAACAACCACAACCACAGCCACCCAAGCTACCACAACCACAGTTACACGGGCTACCGCAACCACAATTCCACATAGTACAATTTCAAGCACAACACAATAATACATATCCATAGCACATCAAATAAATACAAGTATTCAACATCCCTCACACAAGCCATAATTGGGTTATATCCACATAGTACATTCACAACCACAACCCTCCTATAATTCCCAAGGTTTTCCACGATGTTTTACTGTGGAACTAACACGAACAAACACAACCACAAGACGAATAACGAATGAATACCATGACGGTCTCCATAATCAACGATCACCAAACAGACCCTTAATCCCCACTACCACGGATTCATCGACACTCACAATTATAACACACCAATGAATGCCAATATTTATATAGGAGATCGCACCTATATGAATTTACATAATACATACACATATTATTCACCTCAGGATTTAACCCTAGAATAGGTTAAAGAGAGGTATAGAATCCCTACTTCAAACTTGGTTGCGTTATGGATTCGACTTGAAGGATCTTCCTTGCTCCTTGCTCTACTCTGATAAGCGCCTCCCTCTTCCAATAATGTAGCTGCAACGATTGAACTAATGATGATCTCTCTCTCTCTCTCTCTCTCTCTCTCTCTCTCTATCTATCTATCTATCTATCTATATATCTATCTATCTATCTATATATCTATCTATCTATCTATCTCTCTCTCTCTTTGACGACCTCTAAAAACAAAATCCCAAAAAACCTAAAATCACAGAAAAATGCGACGTATTATCAAAATTACATTGACTTAGGGTCCACATCGACCAAAAACATGGTGGGATCAACCATATCAACCACCCTTTCTTGCGTCGACCAGACACCAACGTCGACCAATTTCCACCTCGAACAAAGTCGATCTACAGCTGGGTCGATCATGCCGACCATAGGTTGACTATCTTCCATGTCGACCAACAAACATGGGAAAGCTCTCGGGAAACTGCTCTAATCGACCTCGACCACATCGATCATATGTCGACCAACACACATTGAAATTCATCTCATATAAACCAAACTCTATGGAATTTCCTATGGTCGGCATCGACCACTCACCACGCCACATCGACCACTCCCCCATCAAGCAAGGCTGCATCGACCAGATCTTCAGACAAAAATTTATCTTAACTTCTCCAAAATAATTTGGCTTCCGAGGCACTGCCCTCTCGGACTCCCGCTAACCGTTTGGATAAGAGTCATTGTCCAAATGTACAAATGACTAACTCCTCAAATTTCCACACACAGGTCATTACATAGTGTAATGACTTGTATACTATTATACATGATGTTTCCTTGTGCCAGTTAGGGCATAGACATGTCATCAATGACCTTGTAATAGGTTAGATGCCTCTTGATACGTGGCGGGCAGAGTTAGTGCCATCGTGTATGTTGTATTACTTTGTATGTCTTCTGGTGGCGAAGACCAAATAACACTATAACATCCATATGTAGAGCAAGGATCTATAGGATAGTTTGAATACTGTAAAACTTTTCTTACATCAATACAAGAGATCATATTTCTTATAGTGCTTTCATGTATGTCTTTTTTATTGTGTGTGTATGATTGCTTACAAGTTCCAAGATCAAAGGAGACGATCCGGCTGAAGATCCAGGATCGAAGGAATCGATCTGATTGAAGACAGACTGAACCTAGTAGACCGAGATACAAGGGAAATTAGGTGCCACACAGGTGGTGTGCCAAAGATAAATCTGGCCCCGTGACAAACATCTACTATAAGCTTATATTATAATCTAAATTTTTGTATAATTACCAAAAGTCTCTAAAATTCATATATACTTCAATGTTATAATTTTTGTAGAAGCACAAAACATAACTCTTGTTGAGAGTATCGTGCATTATCAAATGATCACATACTATAAAAACTTTTTTACCATTATTCATTGTCTTATGTCGAGCGATCAGTCTAAGTGAGTGAGCTTCAATTCCCACTTGAGTGTTTGGAAATGTAAGTTCCATTTGTATTCTTTGTTTTAATTATTAATTATTGAGTTTAAAAAAAGTAATTTCTAACTTATTGAAAATAATTATTACATCAAGATCATATAGTTTGTGGTGTTGTGTTGTTGCTTTTTTTTATTTGTTTATAAAACAAGAGTTAATATTTTTACACACAAATTATTATTTTATTTTAAAATTTTTAATGGTATCTATGCACTAAATATGCATATATTGTATGCAAATTATACTAATGATTTTATTTTTATTTTATAGCGAAATATGTGTATATACCCCCTCTTTGATTTCAGTATCTTCATCAGGCTGGTCGGGTTCATTGGCAACAAATATAAAAATCCTCACCCACCAATTGACTTAACCAAACTAAAAAAAAAAATTCAATTGATTTTACCTATCACATTTTTTTACAACGGATAGTGAATGAGGTCGGATGAGATTGGCTATGATGGAACATATGATCTGATGTGATACAAGAAGGAGAGAGAAGCTAAACAGACTTTACGTTTATTTATCTTTAATTAATTTATTACTTAGTTTTCTTTTCTCTTCTAAATTAATTTAATTAAATATCTCTAGATTATTTTACTTTTATTTCCTAGACTAATTAAATATTAAGTTAGAGTTTTCATTTAGTTGCTATGTATTTAATTATTATTGTAACCCTCTAATAGGCTATCAAACTAATTGTAATAGACAACAACATATTATTTCGAATTTTCCTTAAGCTTTTTCTTTGTATTATTAAAGTCTCTTGAATTAGAGATTAGTTTCTCTTAATCATCCCTATCTTTGGGGTAATCTTGATATTGGAGGCTTCTTGGGTTGGTTAACGGAAGTAGATTGGCTCTTTGAATATACTAGAATACGGAGCATCAAAAGGTTAAATTCATTACTTATCTAATAAAGGGTGGAGCATTAATTTAGTTTGAAAGAATGAGAGAGACTTGAATGCAAACTGGATTAGCCGTCACAAGCAAGGTGGTCGCTAGACTAGATCAAATGTCGTAAGTGTGGGGTTGTCACAAGGGGGAGGGGGTGGTCGCTGGACTGGATTAGTCATCGCAGGGGAAGCATCATTGGAAAACATATAACAAAAAATGAAAATATCCAAAATGTGTTTTTCATTTTTCTACATTTGAAAATAACTTGTTTTGAAAACCAACAATGAAAACGGTCACCAAACATTAAAAAATGTAGTTTTTCTTTGTATTCAAAAACAGAAAAATAGTTTTTGAGTATAGCTACCAAACACGCTTTGACACATTCCATACCACCCAACCCTCCGACATTGTGAAGATGTGATATGATCAGCTCCAAAGCTTGGTGAGGAGGGTGCAAATGGTGCTTAGAGATTTGGTAACGTAAAGGGAGAGAGCTCTAGCATTGTTGAACTGGTAGGATCTTAGGGCTACCATCGTGTTTATCATGTTCTCGTTGATATTCACCATGTTGGTATATGTAATGTCATGTTTTAATGCTACCTCACCAAAATGATGAGAGTATTGCTACGCTATTTGATTTTTATAAGAAGCAACAATGATGATGAGGGGAAAAATAATAAAATAATATAATACGGTTGGCTAAATTTAGCAATGACTCATTATATTTGACAAGTCATTTGGCTATTAGCTGAATTCCTTGGAGCAATAGAGAGCCCATTATTGATAGGTTTTGTACTTTTCAGCTATTTGTAAAACTAAAATTAACTTTATTAACCCTGATGTAAATGCTCTCATGGGAGCATGAGATTTTGACTTTTATGTTTGATTGGGACAAATGGTCAATGTAAAAAATGTATATAAATAGATTGAGAAATGTTCAGAACGATTGTAGGAAAACTAATATAGTAAAATCATAGCCCCTTAATTTATAGGGTCTTTTCAAAGGCAATCCCAACAAAAATTATAATTATGTCATATCATCTTATAAACTCGTCTCAAACTTGGCTTATATATTATTAGCATCACAAATGAGAAAATGTCAAATTGAGAACTTACTTCACTGTAAACACGTGTTTAATAGACTTTGAATTTTGGAATGTTAAATACCTCAGATTCTTAGAGAAAAAAACTTGCACTATCCATTATAATAAGATGTTATTACAAATAAGGATTAATATGCCCTGCAATACCCAAGTGTATTGCTTGGCATAATTCTTTTAATTTAAACCATTGGATATATTTTTAATAATTTAAATTATACTTTCTTTTAACTATAATTCCACTACAAGAGCTATTATATTATTTTATTATATATAATTAAATAAAAATCTAATTTGGATTATTGAAAACAAATCCAATGATATATATTTGAAGAATTGTATCATAAAAAAATATTTGTGTATTATATGAGATATGAATCCAACAAAGCTTGTTGGCATAGAAGTTTATTTGTATTTGTAAGCAATAATATAAATCAACCTCTTAATTTTTTGATACAACACCAAACAAGTTTTCTTAACCCATATATATAAAAGACCAAGTCTACATGCAAGTGTGACACTACATTGCAAGTGGAGTGATTCTTACAAGTGGCACTCTCTTGTAGCACAGTGCCACATGCATAATTGGTGTGCACTACATTGCATATGGACTTTTTCTATATAAAATGAGAACATTTGTAATAGGTTTAGTAAAATTAAATTTTAGTTAAATAATATAATTTTTGTAAATTTTAGCAAATGAAAGTGATTGGTCAAATTTATTGAGACAAGTTTGTTGGTTAAATTATGTAGAAAAAAATTTCAAATACAAATTTTAAAAACATTTTTTGAAAAAAAAGACCAAAAACAATACTAAATATGCTTTCATTTGGGTGATTCTGTCACATCACTTATAAAACTATTTGGGTAGATTTACATCTGGCGAACATGCATTCTTTTCCATAAAGAGTAATGCTATAGAGAGGTACATTATATAGATAAACTACTTAGGATCACCTTTAATCCCGTTGGAGTGATTTTTTTAACTATTCGTACCTATCTAACGGCCAAAAGATGTTCTTGTGCGAATTATTTACACAATATATATGCAAATAGATTTTTCTATAAATAAAACTCGTTATAACATTCTTTCATCATAAATTTAACATTAGACTTTGAGGCAAATTGGTTTCGAACAATTTAAAGGCATTACTTTAGTTATATTAGCAAACGTATATTTAACATGTAACTTACAAAAGCATTACTAAGGGTGAATACAATAATTGTCGATCGATGTGTTAGCTAGGAGTGAGCATTGGTTGATTCATCAATTTATCTAATATTTTTAAATTGAATAAAAAACTTTCAGTTTAAAAAAATAACAAATCAAAACCGACCAACAAAAATGAAAAAACATCAGTTCTCAGTTTAGTTCGGTGTATAAGTTTTCTATTCGGTTCATCAATTTTTTATCACTATTAACATTCAATTAAGAACCACTAAAGTAGCAAATGACAATCTGTTGAGGACCTTGATTAGGATCCAATGTAAGGACTCGTACCTTGAGTTAGTCACAGTTTTGCCTTCTGAGTAGAGTTTTTCTAGATTTTGACCTAGTGAATGGACTCCAATGAATTCACGTGCAAAAGGAAAGATGCTTAGAATGGTGTCCTCTATCTACCACAGAAGTTTCAGGCCAAACGGACGTGTATGTGAGGTGCACGTGAAATGGGTCCATTTCACGTGCAAGTGTGGTTGTCTTCTACATGATGCAAGGAGGCTAGGGGTGAAGTTTGAGTGCATTTGGAGTGCATTTGGAGTTGCACGTGAATTGGGGAATTCACGTGCAAATTGGCGTGCAAGCATGTTTTTGCATGGTTACCTTGGTTTTGTCATTCTAATCATCTTTTCCCAAAGGACCATGTTGGAATTGTGAATATTTTGGTGTGTATGGATGTGGAAAGGTCATAGCTTGTTCCATCAAAACTACGTCATTTTGATGTTGGGATTCACTTAATCAAAACTACGTCATTTTGATGTTGTGTTGTCTATATAAGGAGGAGAAGCCCCTCTGTTTTAGGTTTAGGGTTTGTTGCTCCACCAGCCGTCGCAGAGAGAGAGAGAGAGAGAGGGAAGGAGAGCTCCTGGTTGCTGCCGGGCGTCTTGCGTGGGTGATCAGTGTCTTGTGGGCGGACAGCGTTCGGCGTGGGAATAGTATTGCGGTGTTGTTGCCTTTTACTTGAGGTAGGGGTTCTGTTCTTCCTAAATCCTCCTCTGTCCTAGGGTTCTAGGGCAGATTGTAGAGTTATATTTGTTTATATATACATATATAATCCATATAGGTGTGATCTCCTATATGGATGTTGGCCTCCAGTGGCATTTTGGTGTGATTCTGTTGTTACATGCTATATGTTCGACGAAATGCCTGTGTGAACATAGTTGTGTGTATATGCCCATGACGTGTTTGGTAATATGTCTGTGTGGCTGGACTTGTGATTTGGTGTATGTATGCATGCTGAGTGTTTGTTCTATTGCCTGAATGGCTGGGTTTGTGCCCTTGTGAATGGGTGCACACCAAGTGTTTGGTTTTATGCTTGAGTGACCGTGGTGTGTGTTGTGTGCATGACTGTGGTATCTGGCCTGAAGAGGCGGTTAAACTACTTTGCCTGAGAGGCGGTTAAACCAGTGGCCTGAAGAGGCGGTTAAACTACTTTGCCTGAGAGGCGGTTAAATCAGTGGACTGAAGAGGCGGTTAAACTACTTGCTTGAGATGTGTTTTGTTAGCCAGTGTGGTTGGGGCTGGGGTTACGCCCACTCGTGTGATGTTTTATTTTCTTTTTCCTAATACTATCACGTCACTACACCTGTGCACATGCATGTAGCCGCTAGGAGCATGGGAAGGGTTGGGGAGACTTGATCCCTACTGAGCTGTGGTTGCTCACCCCTCCTACTGTGTTTGCTTGTTTTCCAGGGACTTACCGGCGTTAGGTGGATACACCAAGGTGGAAGACCATAATTATTTTTACTCTATTCCATTTATGTTTTGTCTTTTTTTTATGGGAATAGATGTAACCCCAGTGGGGATGGGATTGGAAAGGATTTTGTTGTAATAAACTGGTTTGGTTTGATTTTATGAACATTACTATCTTGAATGTGTTGTGGATGTTTAAAATGTAATATTCTTGGTTTGTATCCTAACCCCTTTGCCCTCCATGTGGGTAAAAGGGGAGTCACGTACCGGTTTCCTCGGGTTAGAAATCCGGGGCGTGACAATATGGTATCAGAGCATGGTCTAGTTAGCCTAGGGTAGTGGGCGGACCTGGTTATCCTAAGTCCTTTGGAGGAGCCTGGAGGGACATGCCTGATCAACATGGTCCTCTTTGAGCCTCCAAGGTGTACTTAGGGTAGTCCAGTCTTGTGTTAGGATTTGCATGCATTGGCATTAGGGCACTAGTTGCATTTGCTGTGAATGTATGCTAAACTGTGGATAAGATCATATGATTAAGTGAAATGTGCAACTCTGATTTGTTTGGCAATGTGTACTGAACTGTGCAATGTGATTGATGCAATGTATGTGTGTAATGTCATGTGATAGTGGAATTGATCAGTGGGGTAGAGGTAGTGACGCGATAGATTATAAAAAAATTATTTTGACGTTGTGCTTCTTACGTCGTGTAGTAAGAATGCCGCCGAGGAGAGTGACACGTGCGTCCGGGGCAGTGGCTGATGAGTCATCTGCCCATGAGGGTCCGGGTGCGGGACCGTCCGTTGGAGGGCATACGTTGTTGCTGGCATAGCTACGAGAAGGCATCCGGCTGGAGGTACGAGAGCTACGGGAGGGACTCCGGTAGGACGTTCGGGAGGAGGTGCGCCGTGAGATGGCAACGACGGCGGGTGGTGCCACCACCACCACCACTAGTAGGAGAGGCGCCTCGTGAGCGTGAGAGTTCGCTGGGTGGTGTACCGACTCGTGCGAGAGGATGACGTGGTGACACGGTTTCGAAAGGAACAACCTCCGCAATTTAAGGGGGGAAGGAGATCCCGTGGTAGGCGAAGCGTGGTTGAGGCGGATCGAGCATGTGTTCTCCTTTCTCCTGCCCCTGGAAGAGGACAAGGTGCGACGGCACGGCGGGCACTGGAGGGGGATGCTTTGGAGTGGTGGACGAGTGTCGCGGGGAGCCGTGCGGTGCAACTCATGCTTTGGGAGGAGTTCTTGCAACTCTTCCATGATGAGTTCTTCCCGGAATCAGTGAGATGACAGAAGAGGGAAGAATTCGGCAGCTTCAAGCAGGGATCCAGGACGGTACCTGAGTATGAGCGGGAGTTACGGAGCTTGAGTAGGTTTGCTCCTGAGACTGTGGCAAGGGAGGACCTAAAGGCCCACAAGTTCACTTTGGGCCTTAGGCCAGCCCTTAGGCAGAGGGTGGCAATTCTACGCTTGAGGACCTATGCTGAGGCTGTGGAGACGGCCCGTATAGCTGAGAGAGAGCTGGATGATGGGAGGCAGGCCCATCAGGGTCGCCAGTTGCAGAGTGGGCCTGATCGAGATGCAGGGTCCAAGAGGCTCAAGACGGAGGAGAGGGATAACGATTCTTTTCGCAGTCGGGTCGGACATCCGTGAACCCCGGGAGGTTCACCTTTGGCGGCGAAGACGGGTGGTCCATCCTGGGAGTCTACCTAGCAGCCACATCGCTATGGAGAGCAGTGGTCACTTCAAAGGGGAGTACCCCAAGAAGGACTGGCGATGCAACAACTGTGGACGAGAGGGCCATTTGCGCCGGGTTTGCAGGAGTGGCAACAGGGGAGCGGGGGGCATGGCATCCAGCGTGAGGAGTGATGCTAGCTTCCGTGCACCAGCTGAGAGACCACTCGTCGCTGGCGAGGAGCCAGGCAGATCCGGTCGGACCCGACCCCAAGGGGAGGCCGGAGCGGCAAGAGCCGAGGCAGGAGGCAACCTTAGCGGGAAGCGTCCAGGTGAGTGAGCCGACCAGTGGCACGGGCCAAGGAAGGGTGTTTGCGCCGGGAGGCGATGTACCAGGAGGAGGCCGAGCTACCACCCCCACCACCGAGGGTGGAGCAGGATCATCGGTGGTTAGAGGTACCCTTTTGATCTCCCGTACATTAGCTTCTGTTCTTTTCGATACGGGTGCATCATGTTCGTTTGTTGCTGAGCTTGTAATAGACGGCTTGGGGTTAGCTTGTGTGGAGGCCGCGAGGCCCCTAGTTGTGGAGTCTCCAGTGGGAGGCATGATTGAGGTACGGCGTGTGTGCCGTGACTGTGTGTTAACCTTAGGAGAGGTGGAGCTGAGTTTTGACTTGCATGTAATGCCTTTGAGGACGTTTGACCTGATCTTGGGTATGGATTGGCTTAAGGCTTTCCAAGCCAAGATAGACTGTTACCGGCGGCGTGTATCCTTCGTGACACCTGCAAGGACCTTATGCACCCTGCAGGGGGAGTGGGACTGTGAGGCGAGTCGGGCCGGGCCGGTGTTGGACCAGTGGGGTGCCATTACCCACAGGTTGGCAGCCCTGACCTTTGCTGAGGTGGGTAAGGTGGAAGAGAGGGTGTGGCCCGCTGTTGTGGATCAATTTCAGGATGTTTTTCTTGAGGAGTTGAGGAGGTTGCCACCTAAGAGGAGTGTGGAGTTCACCATTGAGTTGGTGCCGGGGACGGGTCCGATTTCCCAAGTAGCGTATCGTATGGGGCCAGCCGAGCTGAGGGAGCTGCAAAGGAAAATCGAGGAGTTGGTGGGCCAAGGGTATATCAGACCGAGTACCTCACCTTGGGGTGCTCCGGTGCTCTTTGCTAAGAAGGCTGATGGCACAATTCGTCTCTGGATCGACTACGGAAGCCGGATTCGTGGATTGTGAAGAATAAGTACCCGTTGCCTCGGATAGATGACCTGTTTGACCAATTAAGTGGGGCCCAGTGGTTTTCTAAAAATAGATTTACGGTCGGGGTATCACCAGCTCGGGGTTAGGGAGGAGGACATCCCCAAGACGGCTTTCGGTGCGGTATGGGCATTATGAGTGGGCCATGATGCCTTTCGGGCTCACTAATGCGCCAGCGGTGTTCATGCATTTGATGAACCATGTCTTTGCCCCATACTTAGACTCGTTCGTGGTGGTGTTTATCGACGATATCTCGGTGTATTCCAAGACCGAGAAAGAGCATGTGGAGCACTTGGCAACAGTGTTGCAAACCTTGAGGGACCAGCACTGCTTGCTAAGTTTAGCAAGTGTGAGTTTTGGTCGCAGGAGGTTCACTTTCTTGGCCATGTGGTGTCACCGAGGGAGTTAGGGTGGACCCGGCCAAGATTGAGGTCGTGGCATCGTGGGCGAGGCCAACCAACGTTTTTGAGATCCGTAGTTTTCTTGGCTTGGCAGGGTATTATCGCCGTTTTGTAGAGGGGTTCTCCCGTTTGGCGGCTCCTATGACGGCGTTGACTAGGAAAGGAGTGAAATTTGAGTGGATGGACAAGTGCCAGCAGGCGTTTGAGACTCTCAAAACCCGTTTGACCACTGCACCGGTGTTGAGGTTGCCTCGGGAGGATATTCCATATGAAGTGTACTGTGATGCGTCCAGGGTTGGTTTGGGGTGTGTGCTTATGCAGGAGCACAGTGTGGTAGCTTATGGGTCAAGGCGTTTGAAGCCTCATGAGCGGAATTACCCTACCCATGACCTTGAGTTAGCGGTGTCATCTTCGCCCTGAAGAGTTGGCGGCATTACCTCTTGGGCGGGAAGTTTGTGGTGTTCTCGGATCACAAGAGCCTTCATGACATCTTTACTCGAAGGACTTGAATTTGAGGCAAAGGAGATGGGTGGAGTATTTGCGGACCTTTGACTTTACTCTTGCCTATACCCCGGGCAAGGGTAATGTTGTGGCCGACACGTTGAGCGAAAAAGGGAAAGCCGAGGTGGCCGTGAGAGAGTGGAAGCCGATGGAGCGATTGGCGATGTTGCACTGCAGCCTTGTTGTTCGTGATAGTGGGACGTTCCGAGTCCTTTGGTGATTGTGCCTGAGTTGTACCAGCGCGTCCGGGAGGAACAGTTGGGTGACATTGAGTGTGAGGTTCTCCGTGCCCGTATTGAGGCCGGGGAGCTATCCGAGGATCGGGACGAGGGTCCTGAGCATGAGTTGTCATTTCAGGGGCGGTTGGTAGTGGCTTCTTCCCTCAGGGATGAGGTGATGAGGGAGTTTCACCAATCTAGAGTTGCTGTGCATCCAGGGGGTACGAAGATGTACCATGCGCTTCGGGCACATTTTTGGTGGCCTGGGATGAAACGTGATGTAGCTGCCTTTGTTTCGCGGTGCCTCACGTGTCAGCAGGTGAAGGCTGAGCATCAGCGGCCGGCGGGTATGTTACAGCCATTGCCCATAGCGGAGTGGAAGTGGGACCACATAGCGATGGATTTTGTGATCGGTCTTCCACCCACCACGGGGAGGAAAGATATGATTTGGGTGACTGTGGATCGACTCACAAAGTCGGCCCATTTCCTGGCTGTTCGCGAGCGGGACTCTATTGGGACCTTGAGTCACCGTACATGAACGAGATTGTGAGACCGCATGGGGTACCATCATCGGTTGTCTCGACCGGGATTCGAGGTTCACTTCCCGTTTTTGGGCAGGTTTGCGGGGAGGCTATGGGGACCAAGCTTCACTTGAGTACAGCCTTTCACCCCGAGACCGGCGGCCATGGCGAGAGAGGACGAATTAGACGTTGGAGGACATGTTACGGGCCCGTGTGTTAGATTTTGGGGGTTCGTGGGCAACTCACCTTCCTTTGGTGGAGTTTGCCTACACAACAGCTTATCAGGCATCCATTGGGATGGCTCCTTTTGAGGCATTGTATGGGCGGCCGTGTCGATCACCTTTGTGTTGGACCGAGGTGGGGGAGACAGCCTCTCTTGGGACCGCAGCTTGGTTCAAGAGGCTACCGAGAAGGTTAAGTTGATTCGTCGGCGTTTGTTATCAGCTGGAGTCGGCGAAATCTTATGCGGATCAGCGGCGGACCTTTGGAGTTTTCTCGTTGGTGATCATGTGTTTCTTCGTGTTTCCCCACGTCGTGGACATCGACGGTTTGGGCGAGGTTCCAAGCTATCTCCGCGGTTTATTGGTCCTTTTGAGATTCTGGATCGTGTGGGGCCTGTAGCCTACCGGTTAGCGTTACCACCGCGGTCGAGTCTAGTGCACAACGTGTTTCACGTGTCCCGCTTGAGGAAGTATCACCCTGACCCCACTCATGTGATCGATTGGGGGACATTGGACATTGAGGATGACATGTCCGTTGTTGAGGCCCCTATCCGTATCCTAGATCGGCGAGAGAAGCTTTTGTGTGGTCGTGCTATTCCTTTGGTTCGCGTCTTGTGGCAAGACCGTGGCATTGAGGAGGAGACATGGGAACGTGAGTCCGTGATGCGTGAGCAGCACCCGGACTTGTTCGAGGACCAACAATCTTAAGCGTGGGAGGTGGTCACGGCCAAGGGATAGTGATGTGTTTTCTTGTATTAGTTGTGTACGATTTGGTGTATTTGTATTGTCTTTTAAAGACATGTGTTCTTATTTGTGATGTGTTTTGAGATGTGTATTCGTGACATGCAGACATGTGTTATATGCATTATTGTGGTTATGGATTATGGTGGTACCTTGTTATGTGCTGTTATGTGTTGTGCGCGGTGTATGACCCATTTGGGTGTTGTGGCTCGCCATGTGGCAAATGGGTAGCTTGTATTTGTTTTCCTCGTATGTCATTTCTTTTCGAGGACGAAAAGTCTTAAGGGGGAGAGGATGTAAGGACCCGTACCTTGAGTTAGTCACAGTTTTGCCTTCTGAGTAGAGTTTTTCTAGATTTTGACCTAGTGAATGGACTCCAATGAATTCACGTGCAAAAGGAAAGATGCTTAGAATGGTGTCCTCTATCTACCACAGAAGTTTCAGGCCAAACAGACGTGTATGTGAGGTGCACGTGAAATGGGTCCATTTCACGTGCAAGTGTGGTTGTCTTCTACATGATGTAAGGAGGCTAGGGGTGAAGTTTGAGCGCATTTGGAGTGCATTTGGAGTTGCACGTGAATTGGGGAATTCACGTGCAAATTGGCGCGGAGCATGTTTTTGCATGGTTACCTTGGTTTTGTCATTCTAATCATCTTTTCCCAAAGGACCATGTTGGAATTGTGAATATTTTGGTGTGTATGGATGTGGAAAGGTCATAGCTTGTTCCATCAAAACTACGTCGTTTTGATGTTGGGATTCACTTAATCAAAACTACATCGTTTTGATGTTGTGTTTTCTATATAAGGAGGAGAAGCCCCTCTGTTTTAGGTTTAGGGTTTGTTGCTCCACCAGCCGTCGCAAAGAGAGAGAGAGAGGGAAGGAGAGCTCCTGGTTACTGCCGGGCGTCTTGCGTGGGTGATCGGTGTCTTGTGGGCGGACAGCGTTCGGCGTGGGAACAGTATTGCGGTGTTGTTGCCTTTTACTTGAGGTAGGGGTTCTGTTCTTCCTAAATCCTCCTCTTGTCCTAGGGTTCTAGGGCAGATTGTAGAGTTATATTTGTTTATATATACATATGTAATCCATATAGGTGTGATCTCCTATATGGATGTTGGCCTTCAGTGGCATTTTGGTGTGATTCTGTTGTTACATGCTATATGTTCGATGAAATGCCTGTGTGAACATAGCTGTGTGTATATGCCCATGACGTGTTTGGTAATATGTCTGTGTGGCTGGACTTGTGATTTGGTGTATGTATGCATGCTGAGTGTTTGTTCTATTGCCTGAATGGCTGGGTTTGTGCCCTTGTGAATGGGTGCACACCAAGTGTTTGGTTTTATGCTTGAGTGACCGTGGTGTGTGTTGTGTGCTTGACTGTGGTATCTGGCCTGAAGAGGCGGTTAAACTACTTTGCCTGAGAGGCGGTTAAAACCATGGCCTGAAGAGGCGGTTAAACTACTTTGCCTGAGAGGCGGTTAAATCGATGGCCTGAAGAGGCGGTTAAACTACTTGCTTGAGATGTGTTTTGTTAGCGGTGTGGTTGGGGCTGGGGTTACGCCCACTTGTGTGATGTTTTATTTTCTTTTTCCTAATACTGTCACGTCACTACACCTGTGCACATGCATGTAGCCGCTAGGAGCATGGGAAGGGTTGGGGAGACTTGATCCCTGCGAGCCGTGGTTGCTCACCCCTCCTACTTGTGTTTGCTTGTTTTCCAGGGACTTACCGGCGTTAGGTGGATACACCAAGGTGGAAGACCATAATTATTTTTACTCTATTCCATTTATGTTTTGTCTTTTTTTTTATGGGAATAGATGTAACCCCAGTGGGGATGGGATTGGAAAGGATTTTGTTGTAATAAACTGGTTTGGTTTGCTTTTATGAACATTACTATCTTGAATGTGTTGTGGATGTTTAAAATGTAATATTCTTGGTTTGTATCCTAACCCCTTTGCCCTCCATGTGGGTAAAAGGGGAGTCACGTACCGGTTTCCTCGGGTTGGAAATCCGGGGCGTGACATCCAACAACAATTTAGAGAAGAATAACCGAATACCTAAACTCTAGCCCAAGCAAGTCAAGTATTTAACTGGAAAAGCCGTAAATAAGTATAAACTTCTAATTGAGAGTTTATAATTGATAAAAACACTGTTGAATGCATTATTATGTCCGAATACAAGGCCTATTTATAAGCAAACGACTATCTAGGAATTAAAAACTTAATACAATTAGGAAACTAAAGTAAAGTACTAAAATATCGTAATGCGAATTAAATAAAAGAAAGTAATAAAAAGGAAAGACTTCTAATACGATAAGAGAACTAATAAAAGTTTAATCTATCCCTTCCTACCATAAATTACCCATTAAGAAAAGGAAAGTAAATCAAGAAGAGTCCTAATAGTATCCAACTGCTTGGTCAACACGAAATTACCCATTAAGAAAAGGAAAGTAAATCAAGAAGAGTCCTAATAGTATCCAGCTGCTTGGTTAACATGAAATATAAAACGTAGGGATGCACGTATCAATGCATGTGGCAATGCTACGTGCACATTACCGATATGTGTACGGCGTGATGGCACCGCATTCATGTGGCGACGGCGCCGTGTGCATGTGGCGGTGGTGCCACATGCACGTCACTATGTGCACGGCGCGATGGTGCCATGTGCATGCTACGTGCACGGTGTGACGGCGTGACGTGCATGACGCCCGGTGTGTCGCTACTTCAATGTCGGGATTCGCCCCTTCTGCACTACGAGCCGCTCGAATTCAAATGCTCTTACATGGTGTTGGTGCATGATCTTCATCATTCCCCCTCTCTTCAAGATTGTCTTTGTCCTCAAGGGAAATTTTTGATAGTGTTCTTCCATCTTGATAGAGTTACTCCAATAAGCCTCTCGCCAATCTCCATCACCTAGCACCACAAAGCGTTAAACTTCACACTCACATTCCTCCTTAGGAGGCAAAGCCGCCCAAGTTCTTTTTCTTCCATCCAGCTTGAAATCCATTTTCATGGCTCGATAATCAGTAACGACCTTGTCGATACCTTTCAACCAAGTAGTGCCCAGAACCACATCAACTCCCACCATAGGCAACACATGCAAATCGGTAGTGATCTTGACTCCTTGGGCATTTATCTTTGCATTCTAAACTATTTTCTTGCATTTTAATTTTTCTCTGCTAGCCACTCTTACCGACAAAGGTTCTAGGGTAGAAGCTTCTATTCCAACCTTCTCCATGATATTAGTGTTGATGAAATTGTGTATAGAACCAGAATCTACAAGCAATGAAACTTCATGAGTTCCAATCCATGCCATGAGCCTCATAGTAGCTAGTTTTAATTCCCCCATCATGGCATCAAGAGATAACTCAGCATCACAAGTATCTTCTTCAATTTCAGCCAACCTCAATTCACTACCATCACTAATGTTATCTTCATCAACTGAGCCAGAGTCATCAATAAGAAATACCTTTCCTGTTTGACATCGATGGCCCTTGTCCCACTTCTCACCACATTTAAAGCAAAGACCCTTTTTAGCTCTCTTATTAACTTCTTCATATGAAAATAGTCGACTTTTCTTGTCGTCCCTCTTAGATCCACCTTCATTGGGCGCCTTTGTAGCTTGATAATCTTCCATGGGTTCTACTTTCACACTAGTGTCTCCGGAATCCTCCTTAGTAAGCTTCTTTTCGCTATGGTAACTTCCCTCCAAGACTTCTGCGATTCTCATGGCCTCAGTTAGCTGTTGAGGTTGCTTCAGCTTCAGTTTTCGTGTTATCCATGGCTTTAGCCCCTTGATGAACGTCCCTAGTAGTGACTCTTCAAACCAACCCCAAACAAGGATTTGGAGTCGACGAAATTCCTCCACATAGCCAGCTACCTTTCCATCCTGCTTCAGCTTAGCCAGTTGTCCATGGTAGTTGACAACTAGAGAGGGCCCCCACTGGATTAGGAACTATTGCTTAAATGTCGTTCACCCCATTCGTTGCCCATCTTGTTCATATTGGTCCTTGATCCAATGCCACCAGCACCAGCTGTTGGCCTTCACATCCAAATACATGCAGGCCACTGCAACTTGGACATTTTTGGATACCTCAAAAACTTGAAAGTAGTGAGTTTCTTTGTCCAATCATGCACCCATATGGATCACCTCCAAAAGTGCGGGAACTCGATCTTTGGTTTCCTTGGTCCCCAATCAAGGCAACTATCATCATCAGGATCATCGGTGTTATGCCTCTATCCCCTTCGATGTTCGAACATTGGTCTCCATCCATGATCTATCCTGTTGGACATCCCATCAGATTCCTAATCGTCGATGTTCTCTCTACTGATTGGATCGCCATACCACCACCACTTAACAACCATTGAACCTCTCTCCACACATCCACCACGCTTAAGCTGGTCATGGTAGGGTATGTCTTCAGCTTCTGATGTATTGTCAACCTCATCTGTAGATTGTCGTGATCTACGATCGTTTCCATGAGTTCATCTTCCTCTGACCGGTTCCTTGCCATTGCTAGCAAGTTGATGGTCGAGACTCTCATTCGTCTTGCCTTGTGATTGAACCATCTCTACCATCACCGTCAAAAGCTTTATCATGGAATTCTCCAGGGCTTTGAACCGCTGCTTCTTCATCCTTGCCGCCTCCTCCGTTATTGCTAATGAAGAACACGAGATAAAACTGAAAAATCTTGATGAGGATCTCTAAATGAAAGCACCAAATTGTTGAGGACCTTGATTAGGATCCAACAATAGTCTAGAGATAGATAACCGAATACCCAAACTCTAGCCCAACCAAGTCAAGTATTTAACTAGAAAAGCCGAAAATAAGTATAAACTTCTAATTAAGAGTTTATAATTGATAAAAACACTCTTGAATGCATTATTACATTCGAATATAAGGCTTATTTATAGGCAAAGGAATATTTAGGAATTAGAAACTTAATACAATTAGGAAACTAAAGTAAAGTATCAAAATATCCTAATACGAATTAAATAAAGGAAAGTAATAAAAAGGAAAAACTTTTAATACGATAAGATAACTAATAAAAGTCTAATCTATCCCTCCCTACCATAAATTACCCATTAAAAAAAAAGAAAGTAAATCAAGAAGAGTCTTAATAGTATCCAACTGCTTAGTTAACAAAAAATATGGAATGTAATGACACACGTATCGATGCATGTGGCGACGCTACGTGCACGGCGTGATGGCACTGCATTCACATGGCGACGGTGCTCTGTGCATGTGGCGGGTGGCGCCACATGCACGCCGCCACGTGCTGGCACCATGTGCACGTGCACACGTGCATGTTGCCAGGTGCTAGCACCACATGCACGGCGTGATGGTGCCACATGCACACTACGTGCACGACGCCCGATGTGCCGCTGCTTCAATGTCGTAATTTTTCACTTCTACAATGCAAGCCGCTCGAATTCAAATGCTCTGTCATGGTGTTGGTGCATGATCCTCATCACAATCTAATATGTTTATAAAATGCTTTGGTAGTTACTATGCAAATAGATATGAAATCAGCAAAAAAAAAAATCTATCCACTATTAACACCTCGATCTCTCTATTAATGCTTGTAAGAGACACAAATGAAACCTTCAAATATATATATATTATATTATATTTGATCGGTTTAATTTTTTCAAATTTTAAATTAAATAAATTAAACATTTTAAAAAAAATCTATTTGATTTATATAGGTAAACTTTGCTCCATTTATTGATCGGAATGATTTTTGAGTACCCTAGTACTGGCAAGAGAGCAAGCCCATACCTGATTGTTGTAATTGCAGCCGAGAACGAATAACAACAATTCAATTTTGAAATGCACTGAACAAAAAGATCAGCAATGTTTTAATAGAGTAGAAATAGATGCATGGGGAAAAACAAGTTGTAAAAAGCAGTTGTTTGGTTAGAATAAAAAGATGAGGATTTATTATGATTATTTTAATTGGATTTATAAAAAAGTGAAAATATATTAATATTTAAAATATTATTTTTGTACTTACCTATATAATTATGTAAATTTGTATAATATATGATTTTTTTAATTTTGATGATTTTTTGTACTTTTTGTACTATTTAAATTATCATAAAAATAATCTCAATATTTTATATTATTTTTATGACTTTTCTTTTCGTTCTTGTAAAATGCAAGAAAATAGTTTCATTTTGTTTTTGACCCATTTACATTTTTTTAGACTTTTACGGATTAGAGTGGTTTTTTTAATCCAAGAAAGTGATCATTCTCTAAGGATTGGTGTTGCCATTAGGGATAGCACCTGTAATGGTTATTTCACATGTATAGCTTCGCTTCAATCCGAACCGTACCGGTAGTTTGGATAATTCAGGGCGGAACAAATTTTTTTATCTTAATCTTATTTAAAAATATAATAAAATATCATATTGGAACGGGGTGGACAAAATTCAAACCTAATCGATGGCTTATCAGGCCAGTCAAATTGGGACAGAACGGCCCGACTCGAAACAATATTATCATCTCTAGTTCATATTGTTAGAATTTTAACTTGTGATTATTTTATATAAATTATTCACACTTGATGTAACAACTCATACTATAATAAACTTATTATTCTAATAGTAAAATTATTAACTTAAAATTATAAATTACACATTAAATATTATAAACTTTAAAATTTTTAAATATAATTATTAAAAATTATGATCTTTCATATCTAATTATGATTTTATATCCTAACAACTAAACCAGTGAAAACGTAGTTACTATAGATAAAAATATTAATCAAGCTTATTGTTAGGATTAGTATTGGGTTGGTCCTGACATCCAGCTTAAGTCAGGCTTTTGCTCTAAAACCCTTGTCCTTTAGGGATCGTCAGGCAATATGATCGAACTTTGACTGGGACAACCATGGATGAATTTCAGGCCTGTCTGGGCCAATAAGACCGGACTTTGGCCCAGTTTGTGAATACTTTTGGGAGGCTGCTTCTACTTATTTTATAAGCATAAACAGCAAAAGATGTTTGGTAAAGTTTAAAAGAGTACTTATAAAAAAAATACTTTTACTATTTTTGATTAAAAAACAAAAGCAATTGCTTTGAAAAGCTGCTTAAACAATAAGCAGTTTTAAATTTTTTAAAATGCCAATTTCATCCTCCCATGTCACCTACGATGCCTACGCTGCAATTACCCAATTCGAAAACTACCCTATGCCTAGCGGCTACTATCATCACTAGTTTTCGTCCGGGCCCTTTTGGGGTGGACTCAAACTAAACCAATAGTGAGAAATTTAGAGTCGCCACCAACTATTTTTGGAGAACAGTTGGATACCCTCTACTTTGAGTAGTTTAAAGTGTGGTCTGCATTATCAGAAAAGGGTTCGGGAGTTGGTTACGTGTAGAGAAGGATTAGCACCCCTAGAACGCCCTTTCGGTATCTATTTTCGGAGGATGAGGTTTTTATTTATTTTCACTATTGTGAATGGGTTGAGGCACTATGGTTTTTTTAACAAAATCTATGTTTTTTATTTAGCTAAGTTACTTATAAAAGTTATGATTAACATTAATTCACCCTAAGTTTCTAAATGAAATCCTAAAAAATTTGTTTGGTTTTCTTGTTTTTTGTTTTTTTGTTTTTGTTTTGTTTTTTTTTTATTTTTGGTTTTGAAAATTGAAGTGGAAATGAAACCTAAGATTTTGGTTTTTGTTTTGTTTTGTTTTGGAAATTGAAGTGGAGAAAACCTAGGATTTTGGTTTTTTTTGTTTTGTTTTGGAAATTGAAGTACTAAAACATTGAAATATGTTTTTTCATTTTTTTTGGTTTTTGGGTTGAAAACATTTTTTTTTGAAAACTCCCTTTTTTGTTTTGAAAGAATTGAACCCAAATCTACACATGTTAAAAACTTAAAAATGCATATCAAAATAGATGAACGCACATATCAAAATAAATGTGGAGTGTGTGATTATGACATCCACAACTAAATAAAAATAAAGCAACCTCTTTTTCTTCTTCTGTTTTTCTCATCTTCTTTTTTTCTCTTTTTTTTACTATACTTTACATATTACAACATACAACATATACCAACAACATAAAAAAGGAGAAATACAAGAAAAATACAACATATACCAACAACATAAAAAAAATACTAAAAATTACACCAAGTATAAATATAAATAAGCTAAAAGGTAATAAAAAACATATATAAATTAACTGAACCAACTTTGGCTTGGATGAGGCTTCAACACTGGACTTCCGTTGAAATTATCTTGTCCACGTCGATAGTCGCCTGCTTAGAAATAGAACAAACAAATCTAGCAGCGAGATTTGTGAAAACGATTCCTTGGTACTTGGAGACTAGAGTGGTATTTTTTGGGGTTAAGATTTTTTTGGGGCTTGGAAAGATGGAGAGTGCATGTAAGCAATAGGGGAATGAAAAAAAAATTGGGTTGCATTTTTGTTTTTGTGATGGAAGTGTAGAAAAGAGGGGGGGATAGAACTGGAATTGTTTTTATGTTTTTCTTTTGCTGGGAAAAAAGAACTGGAATGAGATATTCGGGAGACAGGAGTTGGAAAGGGGGGGATAGAGAAAGAGAGGCTGGATGTTTTTCTGGGTTTCCACACTCTGGATGTTCTCTCTTTTTTTTGGGGGGGGGGGGGGGGTTCCTCCTCCTTTTGTGCGAAGGGAAGGAAGAACCTTTTAAATGCCTTTGATGCATCCTCTTAATTGAAGCATTAATTATGTCAGCCCCTTTTTTATTGCCAGATTCCAGCTTCGGTCGAGTGGGTTAGCGACCTGTGATTGCCTTTTGTTTCTATGTGAGCACATGTGATAAACAAGTGTTGAAAAGCATTTGCGCAACTAATCCCATAAAGCTACAGTGAGCACACCCGTGAATATTTTCAAACAGTGAAGGTCAAAGGTAGGTGGAGGCTCAGATCCAGATCAAAGGAAAGGCTCGAATCCTTATTCCGTATCAGTGGAAGCTTAGGCCGGAGCAATGGAAGGCTCGGATCCTTATTCCGTATCAGTGGAAGCTTAGTCCGGATCAATAGAAGGCTCGGATCCCTATTCCGTATCAGTGAAAGCTTAGTTCGGATCAATGGAAGGCTCGAATCCTTATTCTGTATCATTGGAGGCTTAGTCCGGATCAATGTTGGCTGGGATCCTTATTCTGTATCAGTGGAGCCCTTAGTCCGGATCAATGTTGGCTCGGATCCTTATTCTATATCAGTGGAGGCATAGTCCGGATCAATGGGAAGCTTAGATCCTTATTCCATGTCAGTGGAGTCCTTAGTCTGGATCAATGTTGGCTCAGATCCTTATTCTGTATCAGTGGAGGCTTAGTTTGGATCAATGGAAGGCTCGGATCCTTACTCTGTATCAGTGGAGCCCTTAGTCCCGATCAGTGATATCCCAGATTTGACTTTGATGTTCCAAATTTGACTTTGATGTTTCGGATTTGACCATGATGATCTGGACTTGACTATGATGTTTCGGAATTGACTATGATGATCCGGATTTGACTTTGATAATTTTTTGTAACTTTTAATTACCCTTTACCCCCACCCAAAATGCCAAAATGGGTGCACTTTTGGGGATTGTTTGGAAAGACTTGCATTTGCCTAAATTGACGTTTTGGACTATTTCGCATAAGCACATTTTCGGGCAGTTTGACCAGGGGCATTGACCGTCTTTTGGCACATTTGACTTTTTCGGACGAAAATTGTTTTGGACATAACTTCTTCGTTTTAAATTAAAATTGAGCTCAGTCAAGTGCATGTTTGTTTCACCTATTTTTTATTTTCGTTTTCAAAATGTGATAGCTGTTTTCGAGTATAAAAAACATAAAACTGAAAACAATAAAATGTTATTTTCATTCTTTAGGACATAAAAAATGAAAACAAGTTTTTTTTGTTTTCAATTTTTAATTTTCTGTACCCAAAAATAGCTATTACATTTTGAAAACGAAAACAGAAAACACCCCAACCAAACATGCTTAGTCTCCAAATTTCATCCTCTATCCCATGGTGTTGGTCTTGGGGAACTTCAGGGGTTTGTAGCAAAGGTTATCAGTTTTGGGCTTCCCCATTTGTGTAAGTGTATCCATCTTGTGCAAATTAGGGTTAACAGTAACTCCAAACCATTCCTTGGTAGTGGGGAATCGTTAGGGACCTATTCAACAAGGTATATGGCGTGGGCAGAAAGGTATATATAAAATGGGGTTAGAATGTCCAACCCGGACAAAATGGGGTCCAACAGCTACGCCCCAACCCCAACTCGCCAAACCTCTCTACAGGCCTCTTCCTCAATGCCTCCACCAAACACTAGCGGCAGCCTTCCTCGCTCCTCAGCCTTAGCGAGCAACAACGGAATGTAGCATGCCCCCTATCGGTCGGTCAATCGGTCCCAATTCGGCAACTCCCCTAGGCCCCAACCCCAACCTTCTCTCCCTAGATTTGACACTGTTATGTCGTCACCCCCTCCTCTTTGAGCCTACGGCCTCCTCTCTCTCCCTCAGTGCACCTTTGATGGTCCCCTGGAGCCTAGAGGGGGGTGAATAGGCTCTTATCTAAACTCTTTTTATCTCTTAAGGCACTACACTAATCTAGTCAAGTGATAGAATCACTCCGGAAGATAACCAGATAGTGGAAGTATTTTGTTTTATTATCAAGAGATAAATACAACAAAATAGAAGCAAGACTCTCTTACACTCTGTTTACAAAGGAATTCACACACTAGCCTAGATTATTTCTTTGAGCTCTTGTGCATACACAGGTTATTCAGGCTTGTTCGCACACGTACACACTTTTACAAATATACAAGTATGAATATTTATACAAACCTAACATTCCTAAGAGACAACCTTGGAACTTGTAGTTCCGGAATGTGTTCAGCACTAACTATTCCTCGGTAATCTCTCTGTCTTGACTGTTGCGGTTTGTGGAGCTCAAGGTCTTGGGTTTGAAGAGTATAAGTGCATTTGTGAGTTCCCAAATACAATTGAGGTTGTGTCCACATATCCGGATGATCCACGTGTAAGATTCTTCAGGTTCTCAATAAGTTTGTCTTACATCGGGACGCCATGAGCTGATAACTTTAAATGCGGTGAGTTGAAGTAGTATCTTCTAGGTCCGGTGTAATTTTCCTTACTCCGTTGCTAATGAAGCTCAGAACCTTACTCCGTGTCAGTGGTTGCTTACTCCGTATCTATTTAGTACTGGAATCCTTAGTCCGTGTCAGTGCTTCCTTACTCCGCATGTAAGTTCCTTACTCCGCATGTAAATTGCTTACTCCGTATGTAAGTTCCTTACTCCGTATGTAAATTCCTTACTCCGTATGTAAGTTCCTTACTCCGGGCGAGTCTAAGGGTTCATAATGCTTACTCCGTACTAGTGCTTCCTTACTCCGTATAAGTAAAGTTGTCCGGATTCCTTACTCCGCATCTAGTTTCCTTACTCCGTGCGAATAAAGACTCGGGTCCTTATTCCCCATTAATACTTCCTTACTCCGTATCAGTTTGACTTAGTCCGTTCGAGGCACTAGGAACATATTCCGCAATCCGTAGCTTTTAAGTTCTTAGTCCGTACGAATGTTCCTTATTCCGTATGTATTGATGACTTGGTTATTTACCAAGTGTTTGACACTCACTCTTGTCCGGATCAGGATTATGTATTCTGTCCTTAGCTTTGCTCTCATGAGTGCATCTCCGGATTAATAACATATCTTTTGCAGCGATCAAATAAACACAAAAGATCTCAGATCAATTTACATAAGGCTTTATCAGCATTATCCAAATTCTGGGTTTGATCCAACAATCTCCTCCAATTATGGATATGCCCAAACCCTTTGTAATCTGATCTGGTAAGTAGTGCAAAAAGATAACATACAGAATACGCATCACAATCAATTTCATTTATCAGCAACTAAGTACAATTCAGCCTTAATACAAGATTTTCACTAAGGTACATAAGGCTTACTATACTTGAAGATCATAGTTGCTGCCTTTTTTCTAAGCTCCATTGTCTGCTTCATCGTATAGGTAGTGTGTTGGCTCCACGATTTGTCCACAGTCAAAAAGGACTTGATGAAGTAACAGACAAAGGCCCCGCAGCTATCTCCATCCGGCTGTTGTGGCACTTGCTTCTTGCCCCGGAATGTCGCCTCACTTCTCGGTTGGACCTAAGGGTGTGATGCCCAACTCTTCATATAAACCAGCTTTCTTCACAGCTTCAGTCAGCCTGAGACACAGTGGTTCCCATTAATTCTTTCTTACAAAGTTCTCCACTATCTGATGAGAATCAATGAGAATCATTTGCTTGGATTGAATCATGAATACGGCCATCATGAAGTGTGGTGACATGATCCGGTACGGAATGAGGATAGTTGAGAGAGTTTTCCATGGCTTGCTATCCTCAGCAGTTCCGTCGATGAAGGACTGAATTAGATCCACACTGGGAAGATAACCTTCATTCCAGCATGGCAGAACTTCAAACAAGTGCCCGTCCTTGTATAGAGATGGAAACAGCCCTCATCTCCATTTTTAACGACCCTCGAGAAGTTGTCAATGTCTTCTGTAGTAAAGAGTCCTTTCTCCAAACAAAGAGTCTGAATGTCGGTCGGGGAGAAAGGGTACATTTCAGAAAGACATCTTCTCTCAGCAGAAGATGTTGCATAGGACTTCATTGCTTTGCGAACGCTTCCATCTGCATCAGAAGGGTCAAACGCCGCATATGATGGGGGAAAGGTGTCGGCTGCGGATAAGGAGGATGGAGGAGGAGCTGGAGCTGCAGTAGAGGAGCTTGGATGAGAGAAGCGGCTTCGTTTGGGAATTTAAACGCCCTGAAGCACTGAAGAGGCAGGCCGCTTCTCAGCCCGAGTAGATGGTTGTGGTGCAGAAGGAGCAGAAGGGGCAGACGGAGAAGGAGCAGAACGGGCAGACGGATCAGATGACACTCTCTCCCCCGGTTTGGTAGATCGCCGGGAAGCAACGGGAGGACGAGCCATCGTGTGCGCCAAGTCCGCGAAAGAGGTAGACAATGAATGGACGGACGAGGCGACGAGATCCATTTTCTGCTCCATGGAGGTGGAGGATTCAGTGAGAGCGGAGAGGACTTGGGCGCCAAGTGCATCAACCTTGGCGGCGATGGCGGAAATTTGGGCGCTGTGAGCCTGGGCGTGGCGGTCCAGCTAGGCAGAGAGCACAGCGTCGGAGTGAACCGTGCCAAAAGAAGCACGCCCAAGGACCAACTCCGAAGCTTTGGAGGACTCCCCCGCATGAACAGGAGCAGGAGTACGCTGGGCAGAGGAGTCCGCAGGAGTATCAGCAGCAGCAGAAGGGGCATCCGGAGCATCAGAGGCATCCGGAGCAGCTGACCCGCTTTGACCAGAGAGGTCAACCACGGGAATGGCGGCAGCAGGAGAAGAGGGGCCAGCCTCAGTAAGGGAAGGACCTCAGGCGGAAAGGACTGGGCTGGAGGGGGTAGGGAATGGCACATCTGGAATGGAGGCCGGCGTAAGAAAGCCGTGATCCAAGTTCTAGATGATCATTGTCTCCCGGGATTGGGTATGTCGTGTGTAAAACACCCGAAGATCGTTGTCAAGAATGGAGGCAGTGTGGGCAAGGCTAAAACGGAGCCATAGGTCCGTTAGAGTGTCGGCGGAGAGATGGTCTAGGTAATCTCAGGGTTGAGGTAGGGGAGGCAAAGGAGCTTCAGGAGTAAAAATCCGAGACATCAGCAGTGGCTGCAGCAACAGCGGTGTCAACCGCGGCAACAATAGCGGAGGTGGAGGGAGTAGGGACATCCGCAACAGAGGGGACTGAAGAAACAGCTTTAGAGGCACTGCGCTGAGATGGCCCTGCAACCTCGGATGGGTCGGCACGAATGCTGTGCTGGGAGGCTCGAGAGTGGGAAGGTGCTGCAACGGACCGAATCCGGGAGGATCGGGGTGCAGAACTGACGTCGGGGGCTTGGCTGTCGGAGGGGTCACCAACAGAACTGCCTTGTTGTTCCGAGGCAGGGAGAATGCGGAGAGCTGCAGATGGTCGGTGGGCTGTCATGTTCCCATCTGGCGTAAGATAACGAAGGTAATAAGCCAAAGGAAATGGAATAGCATCATATCGGGCGAAATGGTCCGGATTAAGATGCCGGAAGACAATGCTGAGGATGCGCCCGAAGGAACGATTCTTGGGACCATTCTGCAGCAATCGAAACAAGAACATCCCCCAATCCATCGGAAGACCTTCAAAAACGCCGTACATGGCCAGGAGAAGGTCGTACGGAACGGAGTCCAGGGCGGATGTGCGAGCCAGTAGACATCGACCCAAGATAGTCGCCATACATCGATAGCGACCTTGGAAGGATTTCACCTTGTATTCCTTCCCTTTTTGTGTGCAACCCACAGAAGCCGCCATTGGATCGGCATCTGGGCGCTGAGGTTCACCGAGGGGTAGGTGTAGAGCAGCGCGGAGAACAACCGGAGTGATGGTGATGGATTCACCGCGGACATAGGAGATGATGGAGTCGGTGGTGCAGCGAATCCGTTGGTAATACTCAATGATGTCGTCGATAAGAAGATCGACGGGATTGGAGATCAGGTTGAGTAGATGCGAGGCTTCAAGGAGAGGGCGAAGTTGGAGAAACCAGTCTGGAGGATTAGATACAACACTCCAATCGACCAGATGGCCAGGATTAATGCCGGAGAGAGAGATTCTGGGTACCATTGCTGATGAAATTCGAAGAATGAGAGGAAAGGTGAGGTCTTGGATTTCAAATGAGCAACGAGAGGTTTAGGGATTTGAAATGAGCAACACTCGCGCTTCGCAGGAATGACCAGAACATATAAGACCGAGTCCGCAAATGTCAGCGGGTCTAGGAATTGGCGAGTAAACCAGGGACCCGCTTGACAGGCTGATGTCATTAGTCTGGATATCGATGTGCCTCCGAATGAAACGATGTTGTGGAGACCGCATGACTAAATAAGTGTAACAGCTGGTTGCCATCCACAGTAGTGTGTGTATCCCGAGATTTGCATTTAATGAATCATCATGATTCCTCCTCAAAAGCACGCGATATATAGGAAGACTTGGATTGTCGCAATTAGACTGTGTCAGGAGTCCGGAGGAATGAACCGACAATCATCCGGAGTAAATAATAGTCGAGGAAGAGTATCCGGATGAAAAGTAGACCGTGTCCGTAGTAGACAGAGTTCGGTGAGAGAGTAAAGTAGATTCCTTTGCGATAATAAGTCGAAGAGAAGAGAAGTACCACAACACTTCAAATTCAAGACTATGGACTAGATTTATCGATACGGTTGCAAAGAAAATCTGAACCTGTAGCTAAAAAAAATGAACTGAAAATACAAAAGCTTAACAGGCAAGGATTAGTACGGATTAGAGAAAATAATCAGTGAAAAACGACATAATCCGAACTAATGAGAAACAGAACTTATGCATTACAAAGCATGTAAGAGACATATACATACGTGAGAATGATCAATATTACTGAATCAAGGCATATGTCAGATAACAATACACAAGTTCATATAGGTCAACATAACGAAACTGTCTTGCTGAACAACGTAGCTAAGATTAATTAAAGATCATATGATTTGGCCAATTTAGGATTCATGAGTGAAAAATGAGGAAGCGAACACATGTCAAAAGTAAGCAGGTGATTAGCCGATTAAAATGCATGGTTGAAGAAAGAAAATACATCCAAGCATGCCACTTTTCTGATCCAAAACAGCATGTCCAGTTAGATCTGGAAGTAAAAGTTTAGAGGAGGGAGTATCCGAGACATATTAGGGGTTCATTACTGCGCCCCCGTAGATCATTTAATCCTCTCAATGAAAAGCTCCCCCTCAAATAAACAGCCAGGAAAGAGGTCATGAGACATATACGGGGGGTATTACTGAATAATATGTAAAGCATTTTCTCCCCCGTAGATTGTGCAATCCTCTCGATTGACCTTTCCGGTTTGTAGAAATTCAGCACTGTCTATCTTATTAGAAAACTATACTTCAGAAGCTGATCAGACTGCGATTGAGTATTCATCCACCAGGCATTCCGAGCTAACCCATTTCATTTCTTCAACTATACATGTTAATAGAGTAATCTAAATGAACATGCTGTTGTCATATGGGGATCAATGGAAATTAAGATCATGAAGCCAGAAAGAGGTAAATCATATACACTTTAGTCATGTTAGCTTAAACGACTTCAGTTGGGAAATGTAAGCATCCTCCCAATATGAAGTTGATATGAATATCAGAAGCATGAATCCGTTAATCAGTAAGTATGATCAACATTAAAGTCAGTATGTATCTTCTACTTTCAATAAAAGCACAATGCATGTTCTGATAGTAAGTATACTGTTGGGTAATGTAAATGTGAAGCTATGCAGAGAAGTCAAGCATACATAATCGGATGAGTAGTTCAGAGAATCTTGCATCAGGTAGGGGCTTTGTAAGAATGTATGCCAGTTGATCTTCAGTAGCAACGTGTTCCAAGGAAATGTGATTTTTGAGAACATGGTCGCGTATGAAATGATACCTGAACTCAATATGCTTCGTCTTAGGATGCATGACAGGATTGTTGTTGATAGCAATTGCACTAATGTTGTCGCAGTAGAGTGGAATAGATGACATGTTGAAACCGTAGTCAGTAAGTTGACTTTGCATCCAGAGTAGCTGTGCGCAGCAACTCCCAGCAGCTATATATTCCGCCTCAGCAGTAGAGGTTGATACAGAATTCTGCTTCTTACTAAACCATGAGATTAATCTATTTCCAAGAAACTGACATGTACCACTTGTGCTCTTCCTGTCGATGCGACATCCATCGAAGTCGGCATCAGAGTATCCGGATAAGGTGAAGTTGGACTCCTTTGGGTACCAGAGTCCCAAATTCATCGTTCCCTTGAGATACCTTAATATCCGTTTAACATGAAGCATATGTGACTCCTTGGGATTCGCCTGATATCGTGCACAAATGCAAGTTGCAAACATAATGTCTGGGCAACTTGTTTGTAAGATACAACGAATAATCCTATCATCCCTCTGTAGTCAGTCACATTTACTGATATGCCATCCACATCAGGATCTAACTTGGCACTGACAGGCATAGGAGTTTTGACGGGAGATGAACCTTCCATACCAAACTTCTTAATAAGATCGAGAGTGTACTTAGCTTGATTAATGAAGATTCCTTCCTTCAATTGTTTAACTTCTATTCCGAGGAAGTAGGACAGTTCTCCCATCATGCTCATCTCAAACTTGCCTGTCATCAACTTAGCAAACTCTTCACAAAGCTTCAGATTCGTTGATCCGAAAATGATATCATCCACGTATATCTGTACGATTAGAGTGTGCCCTTTCTTTTTTCGTAGAAATAAGGTGGTGTCAATCTTCCCTTTTTGGAAGTTGTGAGCAAGTAGGAATTCTGACAGTGTGTCGTACCAGGCTCTTGGAGCTTGCTTCAAACCATATAAAGCTTTCCGAAGCTTGTAGACTAGATGTCCTGCTTTAGGTTCAATGAAACCGGGAGGTTGTTCTACGTAAACCTCCTCTTGAAGATCTCCATTCAGGAATGCACTCTTGACGTCCATTTGATAAACTATGAAGTTTTCATATGAAGCATACGCCAGAAACATCCGAATTGCCTCAAGTCTTGCTACTGGAGCAAAGGTCTCATCATAGTCTATTCCTTCTTCTTGACGATATCCTTTCGCTACCGTCTGGCTTTGTTCCGGATTACTATTCCATCCGTATCAAGCTTGTTCCGGAACACCCATTTAACTCCAATGACTTGCTGAGACTTAGGCCTTGGTACTAAGGTCCACACATTGTTTCTCTTAAATTGATTCAGCTCTTCTTGCATGGCTTCTATCCAATTTGAATCCTTAAGAGCTTCATCTACCACCTTTGGTTCTATTTGAGATAGAAAACACGAGTAAAGACTCATGTTTGAGGTGGTCGCTCTTGTCCTTACACCAAGGAGTAGGATCACCAATCACTTGATCCGAGGGATGGTTTCGGGTCCATCTGTAATTCGTGCATGTGATGGTTGATCGTGAATAATTTGAAGCTCTCCAGGTTTGGTGGTTCATGTATATCTGCTGGTTGAGCTTCTTCCGGACCAGATGTTTCCGTATTAGAAGGTACGGTTGAACCGGATGGTTCTTCAACACTTTTTGATGTCGGTGTTAACTAGTCCGGACGGACTTGAAGGTGCTCCGGAATTTTGGGTATCCGTAGGAGTATGTCCGAAGCTAAACGGTAGTCCGAGTCCGAGTCATCCGTAGCATCATCCATATCATTTCTTTGTGCTCCTCTGGTGCCGCTTGGGCTGTTTTGCCTTTCTTCTTGGGTTTACTTAACCATTGGGCTGCATTTGGTCTTGGGCTTCTATTAAAAACAAAATAAAAAGAAATAAAATAGGAGAAAAGAAAAGGGGACCAAACCCTACCTTCCCTGGAGCCGTCACACACATACACGCCCAGAGAGAGAGAGAGAGAGAGGGAGGGAGGGAGACGATCCAGAGTGGAGGGGTTTCTGACGATCAAGGATTTCCTACAGACGACGGGAGGCCGGAGGCGTTGAGGCAGCAGGGATACAGATCGCTCCATTCTTTTCCCCCTATTCTTTTCTCGCAACACTTGAGGTAGGGATTTCAAGTTTGTCTATTTGCCGTCTCTCTCTTACAGATTTCTAGAAAATAAAATTTATGTGATGATCTGGGATGTTGAGAAGGGACCTTTTTATATATATTGAGTTTCTAAATTCTACCTTGAGCCTATGGATGATCTGGGGTTTTTGTCTGAGTTTTCTAAATTTCTGAATTTCTCTGTGAGATTATTTATACTTTTGGATTAGGGGTCATTTGTATACCCATTGTCTTGAAACTATTTAGATGAAGAATTTTAGGAAAAACCCTGTATCTAGTTTGGTTAAGACCTCTGGTATTGGGAAATCAAATGAGAGTGAGGCCAGTGTTGGATTTAGACCCGGTTTATGGGCTTAGAACCTCAATAACTTCTAAACTAAGACGAATTTGAGGTTGGTTCTTTAGGGAAAAATGATTAGAATGATAAAAGGAAGGTTTTGGAGCCTGCACGTGAGAAAGCCTTTTTCACTTGTAGATTCATTCTTGCTCCAAATAGCCCCAAATTTTAGGTGGAGCTTCCTTAGAGGCATATGAGTTGAAATACCTCTGCACGTGAAAATGACCTTTTCACGTGCAACCTTGTTTTTGGCTAAAAATCGTCCCTAACCTTCCGGGGATGGTTAGAATGATGTTTGGAGTTAATTTGCCTCTGCACGTGACAATAGGTTGTCATGTGCAGCTTGTTTTGGGCTCCCCTTGAGGTGGATAAGCTTCCTTTGAAAGGTTGTTTATGATCCAGACTATGAGTGTGAGAAATGTGTGGACTTTAGGGACCATGAGGGGTTAGGTGATGTTATGTGTAATGATTTGATTGTTCTGAGACTATCTGTTGTTTTATATTTTGAGTTGAGTTTTCTGTATGTTGAATGAGTTGCATGTTTGTACTATGTTTGTTGAGTTATGTTTATTGAGTTGAGATTGTTGAGTTGTATATGTTGAAATGTGTATGTTGAGCACCCCAAACGCGGGGAGTTGAGATAAGAACCCCAGAAACGCGGGAATTGAGTCAGTATGGGACGGTCATTATACGTGCCCCTTGAGATGAGATTCACATTTGCCTGGTGTGGCATGTCACGTCGCTGTGGTGGCGGGGTGTCCTCTGCCCTCCTGTGCAGGCAGAGGTATGAGGCGTGTTTACTGGGTGATGATTATTGTTTTAGCTTAAGTCACTACACGAGCACATGCATCCACTTGACATGCATAGTTTTAGAGTGGGACGGGACTGGGGAGACTTGATCCCTCAGTGTGGTGTGCTCACCCCTCCTATGAACCGTTCTTTGCGGACCTAGCGAGGCGATAGGCGGAAGAGCCGAGTTGGTAGGCCGAGGCTGTATGGCCTTATATATATACATTTGGTTATTTCGTTGTATTTGAGATTCTGTTTGCTTGAACTGTGTACCCTGGTTTTATTATTGGGAGCTTGTTCCCTAGTGGGTTGTAAAAGGGCTGGAAGCCTCTAAGCAATGTAATTGATGTATTGTGTTGTGGATACTGTATGTATATATATTGTGGTGGTGTGCTTGGCATGGAAACAGGTACGTGCCCCTTGGCATGTTGACTTGTGTTACAGGGATAGGGCAGACCCCAGAGGGTGTCCTCACTTTGGTGTTTACACTGAACCCTTGACCCTTCGGGTGCGGGCATGTGCAAGTCATTACCCATTTCCAGGGAGAAGGAAACTTGGGGCGTGACAACAAGGGTATATCTCGCACCAGCCAGTGATGGAACAGAAATAGGACCACAGAGGTCCATATGAAGAAGTTGTAGAGGAGCAGTTATTGAATTAACTGATTTGCTCTTAAAGTTATGTTTGGTCTGCTTGCCCAGTTGGCATTCTCGACAGAGAGTGTCTTTGGAGAACTTGAGTTTAGGTAGACCAGTGACAAGATCAAGTGATGCTAATTTAGACAAAGTCTTAAAGTTTAAATGTGCACATCGCTTGTGCCATAGCCAACTATCTTCATTTGATGCTTTAGTGAGGAAGCATACAGGGTCAGAAGAATTATTTCTTAAGACCACTGAGTATATGTCCCCATCTCTTGATCCGGATAACTTAATATCTCCAGATAAGTTTTCTCTTACTGTATAGGAGTTGGACATAAAGGAAATAGTAAATCCTTTGTCACATAAATTACTGACACTTAGCAAATTATGCTTCAAACCTTCGACTAGTGCAATTGTAGTGATTGATACACAGCCGTTAGTTAAAGTGTCATACCCGACAGTCTTACCTTTGCTGTTGTCACCATATGAAACGGATGGACCTCGTTTTTCATTAACTTCTACGAGCAGAGTCTGATAACCCGTCATATGTCCGGAGCATCCACTATCGAGGATCCACTTGCTTTTATTGATCTTTAACTTCAAGTGATCCGGCAATGCATTCCAGAGATGCTCCTGAAAGACAACAGTTTACAGTTTTGGTGCCCAAACTTGTTTTGGGCGGTTAGAGAGAGCAAGCAGATTTGTCAATAGTTTTGGATTTGATTTTGCTAGGACTTTTAGCTCTCCAAGTTGACTTTAACTTGTTAGTTTCAACGCTTCTTTTATTTGGGTTTTCTTGGGAGAGACACTCCTTTGAGGTTTAGATTTTGTTTTGCTCGAAGAAACCCTTTTATTAAACCGATCTTTATTGGATTGAATTTGATTACAAAGCCAAGTTATCGTAAAAAACTCCAACATTCATAGTGATAATGACCTATTTCCCTACGGATGGAACAGACACTATAATGTGAAGTACAAACAGGGGATACAGGTCTCTTAGATTTTACGGACTTTCTACTGTTCCCGTGGCCTAATCCATTGCGTTTGGGTGACGCGCTCTTGGCCCTAGATGCGTCGGCCTTAGCCTTTCCTTTTCTTTTTTGGGTGCTACGGTTTTAGCTTTAATCGCAGCAGCCTTCCCTTCATCATTAGTTACGGGTGCTACCGTCTTCGGGAAGTGCAAGAATGGGCCTCAACTCCACAGTCATAAACTATGGTGCCACCTGAAATGAAACCATCCAACGGTTTAGATGTACTAACAGGATATAAGTTGGTTAGTTTAGGAGTGAAATCCGGAGGGCACTCAGTAGCTTGAGCTATGGAAGTCGATGGTTCTAAACCTAGGCCAGGTTTGACTCGGATGTTGTCAGGATCAGTCCTAAAGGTAGAGGCTATTTCTCTGGATTTTAGCCACTTACGATTTATTTCCCTTTCCTGTTCTAGTTCATTTTCGAGTCGTTTCATAATAACTTTTAGGCCCGTTAGGTTGGTATTTAACAGATGATTTTCAGCTCTTAGATCATGATACCAAGCCTATTTTCCTCTGAAGTCAGCTATGTCCTTTTCAAGTCTAGTGATAGTAAATTCAAGGCGTTTATTCTGACTTTCCACATCTTTGTACATTTGAGTAATTATTTGTCTCTCATTCTTTTCATGATCACGTTCACTAATAAGATATTCTAATTGACTCATGAGCTCAGAGATAGAAGGTACCTCAGTATTTGCCATGAGGCAGACGTTCGGCTTAGGAGTTGGCTCATCATCCAAGGATTCTTCCTCTTCTTCCGAGCCACTGACATACTTTGTCACGAACGCCTTCCTCTTGTTCTTGCTGTTGTCTGAGGTGGAACGGCGAGGAGTTACCTTGTCACTTTTCTTGGCCACTTTTGATTTGGATCTGCATTCCTTGGCCCAATGACCGGGTTTCCCACAGTTGAAGCATTCTTGGGAGCTCGACTCCGATCGTTCCTTCCTTCTGGATGATGAGGAGCCTCTTCTGAATCCTTTTCTACTTTTTCGAAGGAATCGTTCAAAGGATTTGACAAGAAGAGCTATTTCCTCTTCTGCTTCTGAGTTAGAATTCTCTAACTCATCCGTATCATCCTCTTGATGATTACTGGAGCATTCCGTAGCTTTGAGAGCTACCCCTTTTTCTTTCTAAGCTATCTTCTCATCACGGTCAGTGTATTTGAATCTGACCTCATGAGTCCGAAGCTCTCCATATATTTCCTCAAGGGCAGTGAATGGCCAGTTTTTGTCAGCTTGCATCTGGAGCTTCTTGGAGTAGTATCGATCCGGCAAGGATCGAAAGAACTTGTCATTTATTTGAGACTGAGTGTAGTGCTCATTGACAGTTTTTAGCTCTAGAATGAGCTTGCCGAATCTCCGATAGATGCTTTCAAGGGATTCGCCAGGTTTGTGATTGAAACTCTCAAAATTCTGTCTGAGAGCACATATCACATTTTGCATTTGGGACTGACTCCCCTCATAGAGGATTGTCAGTTTATCCCAAACAGCTTTTGCTGTCGTGCAGCCCTGGACGTCCGTGAAAGCCTCGGAATCCAAAGATGATGTAACGTAAGCCAGAGCCTTTTCACTAGCACACTGCCAGGCTCTTTCATCGTTGGTAAGTTCAGCACCCGTCTTTGGCCTCCTAACTCCATGTTCTCCGATAGTCATCGGAATTGGAATCTCCTAATGAAGACATGGCCACATGAGATGATCATGGCACACCATAAACATCTTCATGCGAGCTTTCCACTGGGAGAAGAGCTCAGGTGTGAATTTGGGCAGTTTCGTCAGAGTAAAACCAGAACTCCGTAGTTGAGGAGCGGCAGCAGCAGCAGGTTGAGGTGGGTCGACGTTTTCGCTGCTGCTTCGATTTGGGATGGGCTCTTGTGCACCTCCGGAGTTAAGGCGAGTGTTGAATAGCATACTGCTTTCTTCGGCCATTGCTTAGAGTAAAAGAGTGGGATCTCTACTTTTGAACAAATAGACTTGCTCTCATACCACTTGATGGTCCCTTGGAGCCTAGAGGGGGTGAATAGGCTCTTATCTAAACTCTTTTTATCTCTTAAGGCACTACACTAATCTAGTCAAGTGATAGAATCACTGTGGAAGATAACCAGATAGTGGAAGTATTTTGTTTTATTATCAAGAGATAAATACAACAAAATAGAAGCAAGACTCTCTTACACTCTGTTTACAAAGGGATTCACACACTAGCCTAGATTATTTCTTTGAGCTCTTGTGCATACACAGGTTATTCAGGCTTGTTCGCATACGCACACACTTTTACAAATATACAAGTATGAATATTTATACAAACTTAACATTCCTAAGAGACAACCTTGGAACTTGTAGTTCCGGAATGCGTTCAGCACTAACTATTCCTCGGTAATCTCTCTGTCTTGACTGCTGCGGTTTGTGTAGCTCAAGGTCTTGGGTTTGAAGAGTATAAGTGTATTTGTGAGTTCCCAAATACAATTGAGGTTGTGTCCACATATCCGGATGATCCATGTGTAAGATTCTTCAGGTTCTCAATAAGTTTGTCTTACATCGGGACGCCACGAGCTAATAACTTTAAATGCGGTGAGTTGAAGTAGTATCTTCTTGGTCCAGTGTAATTTTCCTTACTCCGTTGCTAATGAAGCTCGGAACCTTACTCCGTGTCAGTGGTTGCTTACTCCGTATCTATTTAGTACTGGAATCCTTAGTCCATGTTAGCGATTCCTTACTCCGCATGTAAGTTCCTTACTCCGCATGTAAATTGCTTACTCCGTATGTAAGTTCCTTACTCCGTATGTAAATTCCTTACTCCGTATGTAAGTTCCTTACTCCGGGCGAGTCTAAGGGTTCGGAATGCTTACTCCGTACTAGCACTTCCTTACTCCATATGAGTAAAGTTGTCCGGATTCCTTACTCCGCATCTAGTTTCCTTACTCCGTGCGAATAAAGACTCGGGTCCTTATTCCCCATTAATACTTCCTTACTCCGTATCAGTTTGACTTAGTCCGTTCGAGGCACTAGGAACATATTCCGCAATCCGTAGCTTTTAAGTTCTTAGTCCGTACGAATGTTCCTTATTCCGTATGTATTGATGACTTGGTTATTTACCAAGTGTTTGACACTCACTCTTGTCCGGATCAGGATTATGTATCCTGTCCTTAGCTTTGCTCTCACGAGTGCATCTCCGGATTAATAACATATCTTCTGCAGCGATCAAATAAACACAAAAGATCTCAGATCAAATTACATAAGGCTTTATCAGCATTATCCAAATTCTGGGTTTGATCCAACAACCTTCCTCCCCCTGTTGTGACTCTGTACGGTTAGTTCCTCTCTTGTCACCAAGCAAACTCTTTGTCGTGTGTATATTGCAAATTATAGTGATGAAATATAACCGTTTTGATTAATTTTTATTGGATTGTTAACTTGTTGTATTTGTTTAAATTTAAAGCTTTTGGATTTGTTCTTATGACTTGTGATTTGGACCACATGTTCTTCATTTGCAGCTTACATCTTGGCTTGAATTTTTGATATTTAGATAATATATTGCCCCCCAACCCCCCCCCCCCCACCCAAACTAAAATCTTAGCTCTGTCCCTGTATAGTTAATTTAATTTTTGTCTAGGTGTAAACAACTTGCAATATAGAATGTTTTGTGTTCTTCATTCGATTTACTTATGCATATTGGGTTGTTGAATGTTTATTCTATTTAATTGTTGATTTGTTTATCAAAATGGACTTTAATATAGCCATACAGTGTTTAACAGGTAGTTGCGTTGAGCAAATTATGCATGAATAATTTTCCTTGCGCCGAAATACTATTTGCGATCCCAATTATGCATGAATAATTTTCCTACTTATTTTAATTTTTTACGTGTTAATTTTGTGTTGTAATATTTTAATATTATGATTTTTCTAATTAGATGGAAAATGATAAAAATAGTGGAACTATTCTGAAATTAATGCAAGTGTCCCAAGGGTTAAGGCTATATGGATGCCGAAAGCACTAATGCATTTTGTGAGTTATGCATCAAAGAAGTAGAAGCGAGACACTGCCCAAGAACTCATTTCAATAGAGTAGGATGGTCAAACTTGTGTGAAAATTTTAATACAACAACTGGAAGAATGTATACAATGCCACAATTGAAAAACAAATGGGATACACTCAAGACTGATTGGAAAATGTGGAAGGATTTAATTGGGAAAGAAACTAGACTTGGATGGAATTCAAATAAGAAAACTATTGATGCATTTGATGATTGGTGGCAAGGTAAATTATAGGTAATGGTGTTTTTTATTTCCTTTCCTTCTTTTTCATATTACTTTTTCCATGTTGTCTTATTCTAAATTATTATAATTTGTGCAGAAATATCCTCAAGCATCAAAGTTTTACAGAGAACGCATTGCACCATATATGGAAGAAAAGTTTGACAGGATGTTTATGAATACCACAATAGCAGGGGATTATGCTTGGACTCCTGCATCAGGATTTGTTCTATTTGGATCTGAAAAAATATCCACTGTGGAAGTTTCTCTAATTGAGAGTAGTGGTAATTCTGATGAAAATAATGCTCAAGAACCTTCAAAACATATACAAAGAAAAAGATCAAGGAAGGAACTATGAAAACAATCCACAAGATAGATGAGAAGGAAAAATAAGGCGAATGTTGAAACTCTTATTACCGGTGTAACAAGATTGCTTGAAATGGATGCTCTAAGAGATGTTATTGCTGGAAGTTTGTTGGGGATGTGAGTTTTAATTTTTTATGTAACAGATATTTTTATAGAGTTTTGGTACATGTTATGTAATAGAATTTTTAAGCAGTTTTGTTAGATGTTATGTAATAGAATTTTTTTATGCATTTTTACTAGGTGCTATGTAATAGAATTATTGTGCAGTTTTGCTAGATGTTATGTAACAGATTTTGATTAATTGTTTTGATAGATGCTATGTAATAGAATTTTTATGCAGTTTTCATGTAGTTTTTGAAATTTTTATGTAGTTTTTTGGAATAACTGCATTTTTTTGCTGCAAAAGCACTATCTAGTGATCTAATGACCATGTTGTTTTGTTAACTGGAAATCAAGATATAGAAGGAACCATGGATTTGGAAACAGATCTTGGTAACATTTGTTTAGTTATTTTTATTGACATTAAAAAAATTACTACAACCCACATGGCCTGCTCATCTAAATTAATGTTTTTGTATTTTTTGCTCAAAGATTTGATAAAAAAACATTCAGATTCTGTTGGGAACCTGCTCATCTATTGCACCATTAATTATCAGTCCTCATCTAGCCTTCCAATGCAGTTATCACCTTCTTCTATGCAAATTCAACAAACAACTCCAAAAGCATATGTGGACTGCTCAAATTCATTTTCTAATATAGTCAATACACCTAATTCTGTTCAATATGATACCTACTGTCAAAATATAGAACATACTGCACCTTTGCAGTCCCAGCTCTGTTTAGAAAAATTACATGAGATTGATCACATAGGTTCAAGATGTGCTAGAGGCTATGAGATTGATCACATAGCTTCACATTCCATTTAATTCTAAGACCATGCAATATAGAATTTTATGTTCCTATATCAACTACAAGAGTTCCCAAGCATCCAGTGGGGGGCAAGGCAAAAGTGAAGTACTCTTTGTGATCATATATACATTCAACAATTTGCAAAGCTAGAATTTGTCTGTGACACCTATGTATTAGTCTGGTGTCCCATTTCAATAGCTGTAACCTTTCTGTTGCTATCTTTGTTGCCCTGTTCGTGTATTCAATGAAGAGCATTCTTGTATGAGAATTGGCACATCTAAAGATATGTTGCCTTTAAAATGTCAGAAGATTGAAAATAAATGTTCAATTGAAAGTGCGGGGTCTCATTCATCTATGGAGGGTTGGGCAGTGGCTTGGACGGGCAGTGGGGGGGCAAGGTAGGGCAGTGGGCTTGGGAGGCTTGGGCAATGGGCTTGAGCAGCAAGGAAGGGGGCTTGGGTGACGGGGATGGGGGACAGTGTTGAGCGGCAAGCTTGGGGGGACGGGATTGGGTAGCGAGGATGAGGGGGGCAGGGTTGGGCGACCAGTTGTTAAGTGTTTGGACAGATGAGCGATGGGGTTGTTCGTGTATGTGTTTGCGTGTCACGCTCCGAATTTCCAACCTGAGGAAACCGGTTCGTGACTCCCCTTTTACCCACCCGGTGGGCAAGAGGTTGAGTTAAACGATACTACATAGATCATCACAAATAAACATAAATAGGGTCCACAAGACAAACCGCAGGTTTTTATTATGTTCAAATCTCTTTTGCATCATTTCCCCATTGGGGTTACATTAGTTTCCTCAAAATAACATAATATGAAAAGCAACAAAACAATAAACTCTTTCTTCCACCTTGGTATTCTTCTTAATGCCTGTAGGTTCCTGAAAAGAAACAAATCACAATAGGAGTGGTGAGCAACCACAACTTAGTAGGGATCATGTCTCCCCGACCCATCCCATTCCCATGATATCTACATGTTGAGTGCGCATGTGTAGTGTCGTGGCAATAATACTCGGACAATTTATAATCGGATTTTCACTTCATGGTCCTCATAAACAAAACAACGCATAAGCAAGCTACACAGGCTATCACAACTATAGCCACACAGGCTACCATAACCACAACCACACAGGCAATCACAGCCACACAGGCTACCATAGCTACACAAGCTACCAAAGCCACAGCCACACGAGCTACCACAGCTATAATTCCACGTAGAACAATTTCATGCATAACACAATAATACATATCCACAACACATCAAATAAACACATTTTATTCAACATTCATCACTTGAGCTATAATTAGATTATATCCACATAGTATATTCTCAACCACAACCCTCCTATAAATTTCAAGGTTTCCCACGAGGCTCTACCATGAAACTAACACAAATGAACGCAACCACGAGACAAATAACAAATGAACAACATGACAGCCTCCATAATCAACAACCACCAAACGGACCCTTAATCCCAACTAACCATGAACTCATCAACACTCACAATTATAACATGCCAATGAAGGCCAACATTCATATAAGAGATCACACCTATATGAATTTACATAATTTATACACATATTATTCACCTCAGGATCTAACCCTAGAATAAGTTCAAGAGAGGTACAAAATTCCTACCTCAAACTCGGTTGCGTTAGGGTTTCGACTTGAAGGATCTTCCTTGTTCCTTGCTCTACTCTGATAAGCGCCTCCCTTTTCCAAGAACACAGCGGCAAGATCGAACCAACAACGATCTCTCTCTCTCTCTCTCCCTCTCTCTCTCTCTCTCTCTCTCTCTGACTGCTTCTAAAAACAAAAACCCAGAAAACCTAAAATTGCATAAAAAAATGACGTATTATCAAAATTGCACAACTTAAGGTCGATGTCGACCAAAAATACCACCGGATTGACCACATCAACCACCCTTTCTTGCGTAAACCAGACACTCACGTCGACCAATTTTCACCTCGAACAAGGTCAGTCTACAACTAGGTTGACCACGTCGACCTCATGTCGACCACAGGTCAACCATCTTCCATGTTGACCAAAACACATAGGAAAGCTCTTGGGAAACTACTCTGGTTGGCCTCGACCACGTCGACCATACATCGACCACATATCGAAATTCATCTCGTATCAACTAAAATTTTTGGAATCTCCTCAGCGAGAACCCTGCCAAGGCGCTGCGCCCTCGGACTCCTACTAACCGTCCAGACAAGAGTCCTTGCCCAAATGCACAAATGACTAACTCCTCAAATCCTCAAACACGAGTCATTACATTGTGTGAGATGTCTCTACGATGAAGGCCGCAATTGAAACTGGATCTTATATGGCATTAAGCGATGTGGAGGGGGGCTTTGGTGACGGGGTTGGGCAGTAGGGAGGGGGGTTGGGCGGCGAGCTTGGGGCGGCGGGGTTAGGCGGCAGGAGGGGGCATTGGGCGATGGGGTTGGGGTGGTGGGGTTGGGCGGGGTGGGTTATTAAGATAAGGATAAAAAAATTATTAAAAATTATAATAATAAAAAGATATTTTTGACCTTTTATATCTCCACAACAATTTTATTTTAATTTACCAAACACCTATAACCTACTTTTTAATTTTACATCACTTTTAAAATCATATTTTATCAAATAATCATCTCTGTTTATTTTCACAATAACTTTTTTTCTTCGGCGCAATTAAAAGGAGCTTCTCTTAAAAGTATAACATTACCAAACTAAACCTTTATGCACATTCCTAATTAATGTTGTAGTAATAATTGAGAAACAATAAACTTAATAATTAAAGATGGCTCGTTTGATTAAATTGGACTTGTTCATTACAAACTTGTTCATTACTATACAAACTAGTTACTGCCATCGTGGGGCGAGAGCTAGCTCTCTCCCAATCCATCATTGCCATTGTCTAGATGCTACCGCTTCCTAGAGATGACGCAGTAGCCCTCTGTGGCTACTTGTCACCGCAACTTTCCTGGTCAACGCTTCCTTGATGCCACTAGAGTCATTCATCCATGTTGTCACTGTTGAAGATCACGCTGCCTCCCCCACCATCGACATAGAGGAGAGAGAGAGAGGCATCCGCCCGAGTCATCTCCTCTACGCCGCTTACTATAAAACACTAATTTTCTTTTTCTTCTTGAAAATTAATATTATATTAGAACAGCACAAAAAATTATTGAATATATGATTTGGTGCGATAAAAATAAATAGCTAAATTTTATAAATATGAATTATCTAACTAAATTTAGTTAAAAATAGTTATACCGGCCTAAAATGGCTAATTTTACCAAGTGTAAATTTGGAGCAACTAATTTACCATGCAAACTTTAATTTGGAGTAACTAATTTAAAAATAGTTATACCATGCAAACTTTTGATATTTTAATATTATGTTGATATTTATTTTAAAAATTAAAGATTAAGTTGAATATGCATTAATAAATATATCTATAAACTTTTACCGTGATTTAATGATTTATTTTTCTATAAATTTGTAAATAAATAATTACAGTTTATTCATTTATCTACTAATTGTTTTTCAATTGAATTCGAATAAAATTAATCATTAAATCGTTATAAAATTCTATAAATGAATATTTAAGTTAATAATTAATTTTAAAAATAAATATAAATAGGATATTGAAATATAAAGTTAACCAAACCCACGTCCAATTTTACCCAAGATTTTACTTACCATTTTTTTAAAGTTTCAATACGCGATGAAATGGTTAACAAAAACTGTTTTATAAATTACAAAGCGATTGTGATGGGCTGTAAAATAAGCAGATAATTAAACAGCCATCTATAGTACCCAAGTTTTTTTTTCACGAAATTAATCATTCAACATGTGTGTGCTAATTTAGAACGTACTAAGTATATTAATTAGAAAGGGCACACGCACGCATCCGTTTGTCTTTGGAAAGAGCAGGCCAACCAGGAAACCAATGACTTAAAAACAAAAACAAAAACCAAAAAGTGTAGGCTTATAGCCTCCCATAAAGAGGCACATACAAAATGTGGGTGGGGACTAGAAGAAAGTACAGTCTTTGCATACGACTATTGAATGTCAACTCCAGCCAGATTCATCTTCCTCTTTTTTTCTTTTTCTTTTTCTCTAATTTTTTTAGGCCGCCGTCAAGGAGGCAGTGGCATTAATTTGTCTCGTTGAAATAAATACGCGTCTTGCTTGAATTCGGGGCTTGTTTTCTATGGTTTTCTTCTTTAATTATTTTCTTTTATTAATTTACTTACAGCTGTATTGGCGTTTTTTTCCTCATTTTCTCATGATCCACAAATGTTGCGATTTGTTTCCATGATCTGCTTTCAAATTGCAGTCCCTCCATGGTCGTCCTTTTTAGTATGCTGGATGGGCTAGCTGTTTGAAATATCACATTCAACGTGTAGGTAAAGGACATCTAGAGTTTGATATCTCGCAAGAAGTTGGATTCGGACAAAATGTGCTGTCATAATTGTTAGAAGTTTTCTAAATTTGGGCTACCGTTAATTGTGATCTGTTGATTAAAATCGGGTTGTGATACAAAACAATGCAGTGTAGGCCCATATAAGGTTATATATTTGTTATTGGGCTACGCACATCTTGTTTATATTTTAATATGGTTTTACGGCTCAGTGTAGGCCTTATAAACTAATGAGGCCCGTTGATGGATAGGGCCCATTAGGTCATTGCGTGGCTAGGTCCCTCCCTTTGTTCTCTATATAAATAAGTGATGTAACCCTAACTCATTCATCGAGTTGAGCCATCAAGGAGAGAACAAGAGGGAGAAGACTAGTCGCACACGTAGCATTCATTCTTGATCTGCTATGGAGAAAACAGGTAAGTATCTTTAACTGTGATATTGATTAACATACATGATCTTGGGTCGTCATATTATTTGTTTACATGTGGTATCAGAGCTTGATTGTATGTTATCAATATTCTAAATCTTTGTCCTGTTTGATCTTGCCATTAGTGTTATAGTGAATATCGATATGTTATGTGTTTTCGTTTTTCCCTGTTTACTACCGCCGCACCAAGATTTTGCCATTATAAAAAATAAGAAATAAAAAAAATAAAAAATTATCCTTTGCCTTCTCCTTCTCCGCACGATTCTTTTCTCCATCTTGGACGAAAACAGATCGTGAGATCGATGGCATCCACGGCCGTCCTCAGGCACAATCAAGACGAACCGCTGCGACACTGTTTCGACCATCGCTATGAGGTTCCGGTGGGACGACGCCACCCCTTCCTTGCCCCGGTCGTCTTGGAGAAAATAGCCATCGGACGTCAAAAAAAAAAAAACACGGCGACATCGTCTCCTTCTCCTTCTTCTTCTTCCATCGTCGCTCGTTCTTGATCGACGATGAAGCCGCCGGCATCGTGGGCAATATCGATCAAAGAATCAGCTTTTGCTTCGGTCAACTCGCAACAAACGCAAACGCGAGTATGGTGTGGTGGGTGCCGTGCATATTGCGTATTCACATAATGAATACACATTAAAAAAAAACGATAAAGTGGGTGAAAGAGTTAGCCAATAGAGTGGGCGTGTAGTGTAGGCCACTTTTATTAGTTATGATCCCAATGACTATTAGATTATTCTAACATTATATGCGTGTGATAACGATAATAAATATACTAGTTGGGTTTTATTGTATGATTTCAAGTTGAACTTGATGTCTCTGATTCGTATTATTATAGTAATAATAATTTGTATTATTATAACATATCAATTAATAATATATTATAATTATTGTTATTATTATAAAATTCAAATAACGGTATTAATAATAATCATAGACCGTTCATTATAAAAAAAAAACAATTAATTCCCTTAAACATTAAGTTAAATTAGTTTTGTTGCTTTCACCAATTGTTATTTTGTAATGCAACTTATTGTAATATTACGTGGAGTTACATATTGTTGTATCTCATTCGGATGAACACGGGTGTACATGTAATGTGATATTTAATTTAAATGTAATGAGCTAAGTGAGTTGAAATCACATTGTGCCATGTATGTTTGACTACCAAAGTGGTCTTTCTTGGTGACACGTTGGTTTTCCTCTCAGGGTTGATATATTTTGAAATTTCATATTGTATTGTAGATGTTTGATCACCAAAGTGATTCGTTTACAGTGACACATGAATGTTTAATATATATTGTATATTGTGTTTGCCCACATAAGGTATTTATAACACATTGTATTATGCTTGTTTTCACTTTATAGTGATTCTTGTATAATGACACGTGTATTGATTGGTGGGTATTTGGGATGTGAAATATAATGATTTAGATAGCTTATTTGCCCAAAGGTAATGAGTTTATTGATTGTCATTATAGATGTGTATTTATATATATCCCAAGGGAAGGTTTCTAATTTTCTTGCTTGCTTTGCCCAAAGGGGAGTTTGTAATGAAAATTATGAATTCTTCAATTAAATATTGTGATACTTGAGCTTATTGATAAACATGTACATTAATCTGTTGCATTTACCTCTTAACAGTTTCTTTTGGTGTGAACAACAACACAATAGCCATTAATGTGTTAGATGGTTCAAATTTTAAGAAGTGGAAGAAAGACATCGAGTTTGCTATGGGAATTCTAGACTTGGATATGAGTCTCACAACAGATATGCCAACACAACCCACTGCTGCTAGTTCGGATGCTGAAAAGGATATTTATGCTAAATGGGTGAGATCAAACAAAATGTGTTTGTTGGCTATGCAAAGGTCCATATCTGATCATCTGCTCAGTGGCCTGCCTGATATATCTAATGCAAGAGATCTTATGATGTCCATTGGAGAAAGATATCAAGTATCTACTAATGCTGAGGTTGGAAATTTAATGAAACGATGCAAGCCATCTCATATAAAGATGCAAAAGATGTGAGAGATTATATACTGAGGTTAGTGCATATCCAGTCTACTTTGAGGGCACATCACATCACAATTCCTGATGAGTTTATTGTTCATCATGCTCTCTCATCTTTGCCTTCTGAGTTTGGCTTAATTCAAACTGCTTATAATACACAAAATGAATCATGGTCAATTAATGATTTGATCACTAAGTGTGTGGCTGAGGAATTGAAGGTGAAAAAGGAACATACTGAAGCTGCTTTCTTGGTGATCGGCCCTAAATCTCAGTAAAAACAATGCTTCTACAAAATGGTCCAAGTCTCTTGGTCCTAAAAGGTTTCATGGATTCAAGAAGAAAGAGACTAATCATTATCAAGCAAAGGATGGAAAGAAAGGCGAAAGCAATACTATTACATGTTATTCGTTCCAAAAAGGGGCATGTGAAGAAGGATGTTTTAAATATAAGGCATGGTTGAAAAAGAAGAATACTTCTAGAGGTAATTCAATGGCATTAGTTTGTTTTGAATCTAATCTGGTAGATGTTTCTCCGATACTTGGTGGTTAGATAGTGGTGCATCTGTCCATATAACTATGACCTTGCGGGGTTCAAGAAGCTAAGGGAACCAAATGAATGGGAGACAAATCTAAAGGTGGGAAACAATCAGGATGCAATTGTGGAATCCATTGGAGTTGTTAGCCTACTTTTAGAATCTGGTTTTGAGCTTGTTTTAGACAATATTTTCTATGTACCCTCTTTTAGAAGGAACTTGATTTCTATTTCTGTTTCGGATAAGTCTGGATTTGGTTGTTCTTTTCATGATGGAATAATGGAATTATCATTGAATTCGAAAGTTATTGGTTCTGGCATGCTATCTAATGGTCTTTATAAATTATCTTTGACATTTTATTCGGGGAATCATATGTGGTGAATCTTGATTTCTAAGAGAGTCGAGATCTAAAGATAAATCTTTTACTCTCTGGCATAAACGTTTGGGCCATATTTCGAAAGATCGCGTACAACGGTTAGTTAAGGAAGATTTACTCCCTTCTTTTGATTATGATGATGAGCCTATTTGTGTTGATTGTGTTCGTGGAAAGCTTACCAAAACTAGAAAGAAAACTGCAATTCGTAGCTCTGGGGCATTGGAGATTATTCATACAGATATAAGTGGTCCATATCAAGCTACTATGTGTGGAAATAAGTATTTTATTACTTTTAATGATGATTATTCTCGTTATGGGTATGTTTATTTGATTAAAGAAAAATCCGATGCTTTGGAGAAGTTTAAGATATTCAAGTTAGAGGTGGAGAAACAATTAGATAAGACCGTGAAGATTGTGAGATCAGATAGAGGTGGTGAGTACTATGGGAAACATGGTGATTCAGGCCAACAGATGGGTTCTTTTGCAAAGTTCTTAGAAAATTGCGGAATTGTTCCACAGTATACTATGCCTTATAGTCCTGAACAGAATGGGGTGGCTGAAAGATGAAATCGTACTCTCATAGATATGGTAAGAAGTATGATGAATAATTCCAATTTACCTAGTTATTTGTGGGGAGAAGCATTGAAAACTGCTATGTATATCCTTAATAGAGTGCCTAGTAAATCTGTTCCAAAGACGCCTTTTGAGCACTGGATTAGGAGAAAGCCTAGTCTTAATCATTTCCGTGTTTGGGGATGTCCAGTAGAAGTGAGGTTGTTTAATCCTTCAGAAAAGAAAATAGATCCCAGAACAGTTCTATGTTATTTCATTGGATATCCAGAACATTCAAAGGGATATCGTTTCTATTGTAATATTGGAGGTAACAGAATTGTGGAATCATTAACAGCAAAATTCTTAGAGCATGATGTGGCAGATATAGTTCATACTCCAGGCTATTATATCAGATTCACAAAATCAAGTTGTTGTGATGCCTATTCCACCAACAGTTGATACATTCCCAAAATTGGCCTCCACAGAGGATAGAAGTCAGCAAGTGGAGAATTTAAATAATAATAGTGTTCCTACACAAACTGAGAATCTTCTTCCAGAAGCAAATCCACCTCGAAGATCTTCTAGAGAAAGAAAATCCGCTATATCTGATGATTATTATGTTTTTCTTGGTGAAGGTTCCTTAGATCAAATTATTGATCCTATCTCTTATAAAGAAGCTATAGATGGGTCTCAATCTAAGGAGTGGATTTCAGCCATGAATGATGAAATGGAATCTATGGCTTCTAATGATGTGTGGGAGCTTACAGAACTTCCTAAAGATCAAAAGGCAATTGGATGCAAATGGGTGTTTAAAACCAAGAAAGATGCTAATGGGTATATTGACCGTTTCAAAGCCAGATTAGTTGCAAAGGGGTATACTCAAGCAAGGCATTGATTATAGTGAGACCTATTCTCCAGTTTCTTCTAAAGAAGCTTTTAGAATTGTTATGGCTCTTGTTGCTCATTATGATCTTGAGTTACATCAGATGGATGTAAGAACAGCTTTTTTAAATGGTAATTTATCAGAGAATGTTTATATGGTTCAACCAGAAGGTTTTATCATTGAAGGATGTGAACACATGGTTTGTAAATTGAAGAAATCCATTTATGGATTAAAACAAGCTTCACGGCAATGTGGTACTTAAAGTTTGATGAGGTAGTGACTTCTCTTGGCTTCTTAGAGAATCAATTTGACCAGGTGTCTATATGAAGGTAAGTGGGAGTAAAGTTATCATTTTGGTACTTTATGTAGATGATATCCTACTGGCTAGTAATGATTTAGCACTGTTGAATGATACTAAGGGTATGTTATCTCATTCTTTTGATATGAAAGACTTGCAAGAAGCCAAATATGTTCTTGGCATAGAGATTCATAGAGATAGATCACGTGGGATGTTGGGCCTTTCTCGAAAACTTATATCAATAAGGTAATTCAGGAGATTTTCTATGCAAGATTATAAACCTGGTGAAGTACCAATTGTGAAAGGAGATAAATTTAATAAACATCAATGCCTAAGAATGATATAGAAAGAACCTCTATGGCAAATGTTCCTTACAGCAGTGCAGTTGGAAGCTTGATGTATGCTCAGGTTTGTACCAGACCTGACATTGCTTACACTATTAGTGTTCTTGGGAGATATCTATCTAATCCTGGTAGAGACCATTGGGTGGCAGTTAAGAAAGTTATGAGATACTTGCAGCGTACTAAAAAACACATGTTGGTTTACAAAAGGGTTGACAATTTGGAAGTTGTTGGCTTCACTGATTCTGATTTTGCTGGTTGTTCAGATGATCTTAGGTCAACATCAGGATATATTTTCATGCTAGTGGAGGGGCTATCTCATGGAACGGTGTAAAACCAGGACTATTTTAGCATCTTCTACTATGCAAGGCTAAGTTTGTGGCTTGTTATGGTGCCGTGTCTCAATGCTATATGGTTGAGGAATTTTATATCAGGCCTGAAGATTGTTGATTCTATTGAGAGACCTCTTGTGATTTATTGTGATAATAGTGCTGCAGTATTCTTTTCAAAGAACAATAAAAGCTCGAGTAGTTCTAAGCATTTGGAAATTAAATATCTCACAATTCGAGAGTTTGTGAAAAAGGGAGATGTCATTATTGAACATATATCTACTGACTCCATGCTTGCTGACCCACTAACTAAAGGACTCCGACCAATACAGTTCAAGAATCATGTTCTTAATATGGGTCTTTTAGAAAATTTTGATGTATTTTATTAGTGGGAGCTTGTTATTGTTCTTATGAACTTGTGACATTGTCAGTTATGTTTTTTAAATTTGAACATTTGTTTGAATGAGCTTTAAATGTATACTTCTATTTGATTTATTTATATATATTCTATTGAGCTCTTGTCTTTGAAGTATACATGTGACAGATGAATATATATAAATAAAATCTTGAGATTTGGTGTTTAATCTCAAGTATGGTTGTTCTACCAATAAAGGTGTGTCTCAAATAAAAACACCGTAAATATGCATGCAATAAAGTTTGTGAGACATACAGGAGGCATATGTGCCTACTTGGTTTCTGATATATTATAAACTAAAGATACAGGAAATCTAAGGACCGACTATAAATAACATCATCAATAAAGTGACTTGAGATGTTTTTTGGATACACTACCATATGGACCCATGACAACAAGATTGATAGGTAATTGTAATCATGGATGTCTTGTATTGCATATTGATACATTGATGGCTATGATTCGTTACTTATGGTTTTGTTGGTTCGGGTTTTGTTTAAAGATGTTGTCTTTGTTACACAGCCTGAGAGTTTTTATTCTTTACTATATATATAGATATTTTGCTATAATAAAATATTTTAAGGTTTTCTAGGTTTACAATTAACGTTGCCCAAGTGGGAGAATGTTAGAAGTTTTCTAAATTTGGGCTACCGTTAATTGTGATCTGTTGATTAAAATCGGGTTGTGATACAAAACAATGCAGTGTAGGCCCATATAAGGTTATATATTTGTTATTGGGCTACGCACATCTTGTTTATATTTTAATATGGTTTTACGGCTCAGTGTAGGCCTTATAAACTAATGAGGCCCGTTGATGGATAGGGCCCATTAGGTCATTGTGTGGCTAGGTCCCTCCCTCTGTTCTCTATATAAATAAGTGGTGTAACCCTAACTCATTCATCGAGTTGAGCCGTCAAGGAGAGAACAAGAGGGAGAAGACTAGTCGCACACGTAGCGTTCATTCTTGATCTGCTATGGAGAAAACAGGTAAGTATCTTTAACTGTGATATTGATTAACATACATGATCTTGGGTCGTCATATTATTTGTTTACAATAATGCCATACCTAACCTAGGAACTGCGACCTAAATTGTTTCGTTGTATTACTACCTTTCGCATAACTATCATGAACTGCATTGAAGGAAATTCAATTTCAAATCATCACGTCCAACTGTTTTTAAGGCTTAATGCACACGTATGGTTTCTTAACAACAAAGTCACACATATACTTATATACTTACATACACACATATATTGAGCACATGGCCACTTAAAAATTGATGACTGACTTGCCCAAGTTGCCCTGCAAACAAGTCATTATGGATTGAGAATAGCTTTATGGGGTGTCTTCCCTAAAAACCTATTTGTGAGTTTTAAAACATATAAAAAATAAATGATTGAGCAGAAAGTAATTAAACTTTATCCAATTGATGTATGACCTTTTGTCTCATGATGTTCTTGATGTCTCCCATATGGATATGAATGCGATGCATGCTGCTGGTACTGATGCAAAAGATAGATGCATGCTGATGCAATGTTTGTGCATGCTTGCATGATGAAATGTGAAGGCATGATGATGCAATTGATGATGCATTCTTAATGCAATACATGCTAGTATGACGTACATGAGCCTTTTGGAAATAGCCCCAATTTAAGGGAAGACAATTTGATTTAGTGTTGCAGGAGATGTTTCTTTTAAGGAAACTTCATTCTTTCATTTGGCTGGAGACGCTCAACTCAATTTCCTGCTCCTTGGAGTCATGCCATGTTTCAGCCCTTCTAAGTTTTTTGAGTAATATATATCTTACCGTGCCAGCCATGAAGGCATCCACCTTGGGCTCCCAAATTTTAGCAAAAAAATAGGGCCTCATTCTTGACTCCATAATGTAAAATCATAAACCCTAAGCATACTAACATCTCCGGCTCCGCCTCCATCCTGCTGCTGCTGCCGTCCCACCAACCGCCAACCAGCGATCAGTGCTGCCTAATCTGTCTGGCAATATGGGATCGCACTGTCTCCCTACCTCTATAGTCTCCCTTTGACAGACGATGTGAAGAAAACCGTTGCCCTGCCTGACGGCTGGCCCTAACCGACTTAAGCTTGGACACCAAGACACACTTCCAAAATCCAACTCCAACACTGGAGGCACTCCCTTCTACATAGTCACTCCACGTTTGCAATCTCAAGTTTCATGAGCTTCCTGAAAATCTTTGCCTTGACTTTGCATGATTTGTAAGCTGTGCCCGTACGGCTGTTATTAATTGTTAATTTGTTATTTTTTAATTGGTTTTCTGGTTTTATATTCATATATTATATATAAATATATACTCAGTACATGCACAGCATAGCGTTAACATCGAAATTTGAAAACAAAAGTGCTTGCGATGCTAATCACAGACAAACTATAGACACGGTTAAATTTATAGCATCCTGTAGTTCCTAACTTCAATTGGTCCCGTAGATTTAGCTATAATAATGGAATTTATTTAATGCCATTAGAGCGTAACAAAAGTTATAGTTAAATTTAACTGAATTTTAAAAAAATATGTTCCAATAGTTCAGCAATACCATCAGCTAAATATAAATTGAGTTAAAATTTTACTAAAATTTAACTAAAATTTTAACTTCTAGCTGAGATGCCACATCAGCATTCAGCTGTATGTCCTAAAATACCTTGCAGCCCTACGTTCCACGTCGCCTCCCCCTTCTACGCAGCGTCGTCTCCCCCCCGCCCTTTTGCGTCGTCATTCCCCCCCGCGTCGTGGCCTACCCTACTCTCTTTTTGTGTGGTCGTCTTCCCACGCCTTTTTCCACTACAGAGAAAATAAGCTATTGAGACTAAATTAGGAACGTATTGTTAATTGTGCCAAATTAAAGACGAAATTTACCATCTCAAAAATACGCCAACATTTATAAATTTGACAACAGTCCCAAATCAATTAAAGTTTGATTATAATTATTTAAATAAATTAAAAATTATATTTTTAAAACAATAATAGGCGGCGAAATTAATTTCCGTCGCAGGAATAATTTCCTCTCTTGTTTTTTGCCCTCATCCCCTCATTCTACGTATCTCTCTAAACCTAGGGGCGTCCTCCACACTGTCATCGCCATCGCTGGCGTTTGGATCTGCTCTAGAAGGAGGACATTTGACGCGTCTTCACTGGGTTGGATGTCCGAGTTGCACGCTGATGTATGTCCGTGGAAGCTCTCCAGCTCATCGGAAAACTTCTCTCCGACTTCGCCCACAAGCGTGGCCTCCCCTTCGACTTCTTCCCCATGGCTGAGAGGATCAGAAATCTGTTGCCGGAGATGCTCAATGTCAGCGAGAGAGAGACCTCTTCCGTCCTTTAGTTGCAGCACTCTCTCTGCGACATCACCGCCAACGACACCAACACCCGCTGGCTCCTGCAGAGATAACGCACCGCACACCATCTGTTTGACTTTATGTTTCAACGAATGTTTTAATAATACTAATGGTTTAGTTATTGTACAACGCATTTTTTGGACATCCGTATCTTCAGCTATGTCGTTAATCAAATCAGACAAGAACGATTTTTTGTTGTTGTTTTGTTTTGGGTGGTCGGTGCTTGGGGGCTTGCTTAGAGGGGTTGGTACAAGCAATTGGCTCATCTTTTGGTAGCTAATTTGTAGAGTCACGTTGCTATGATAGTATATCAGGTAATAGTATCATGTGAAATATATATTATGATCTTTATTCTATACAGTTATGGTGCATGTTTTTTCAGCTTTTATGGTGAGTAATTTTGGTTCTCTGTCAATTATCACTTATCAGTCGAGGGGAGGGGGCCGCGAGGAGTCGAGGACCACATTGACATGGGTTGCAAGCATTTTGCTGGATCAAACTTCAATTTTTTATATATATATTGGTCAGAATAGAAACCCATTGATACGCAATCTTGGTTTGTAATTCGTGTCAGCTGGATTCAGTCCAATGACTTACTCATAGCTTCTTTTTTTTTCTGTTTTTTAAATCCTGGGATTAGTCTTAAACCCTTCATCGTTTAGACAAGCCAGTTATCCGTTATGTGGGTGTCTCTTTCAGTTGGACTAGATATGGTTTGTGTTGATTATTACCATACTATACATGTTTTGTTTTAGCTTTAGACCATGGGGAAAGTCTTCCTAGGCATGCCAGGGCCATGGGCAGTTGATAACAAATAAGCAGCCGACCATTTTACAACAAAAATGGGTGGACTCCCTGTAACTAGTTTTCGCAAGTGATTCTCATATGTAAACTGATTTGTTTAGTTTTCCAACAATTTTATGCTTTCAACACGTCTAATTTATGTCCATTTGTACAGGCATTGGTGTAATTTTTTATTTTGAAATTGCCTCTGTTGCAAAAAATGCCATGGACGATCCATCCCCAGGTATAATTCAGTTTTCTATATGGCATGATTTTTGTTTGATTTGGGCTTTAATAATGTAGTTTTTGACCAGATGATGAAAACCTGGAAGAGGCTCTCTTCAAAGTATTACTCTGCACTTCTTTATGTGGAAGCAGGGGAGGTAGAAAAAGTTGACGCCTTGTTGCAGAAGGCAATCAATCAGAACGAGTTAAGGCCCATGTTTTCTTCTTTCATGTCAATAATGGATCACTATTCCAAGGGGGCCGATGTCCATAGCTTTGAGAAGATATTTCATAGGAGGCAAGCTGGGCATGTGGCTCGTCCCCGCCAATTCCAAGCTCTGCTCTAGGCCTACATTAATGCCAAGGCTCCGGCTTATGGGATGCGAGAGAGGATGAAGGCAGACTATATTTTCCCGAACAACGCGATGGCGGGACAGTTGACTCTCGTTGAATCTTAATTGTTTTCTATCTCGTTTTTTAATCCATTGTATATAGATACTAAAATAATAAATATATAAATAAATAAGTTTTGAATTTATAATTATATATGTATATCATATTGAATTCTAATATATTATTATTATTTAAAAATTTAAAAAAAAATTATAAACTGAATTAATTTGGGACGAAAAAAAATCATTGCTAATAATTTGAGATGAAAAAAATCGTTGCAGATATTTTGGGACGAAATAAATCGGTGTTAACAATTGGGACGAAAAAAAAAACCGTCTCAAATATTTTTAAATTTAATTAATTAAATTAAATTAATATTGGGATGACAAGAGTCGTGGCAAAAATAATTTGGGACGGAAAGATGATTTTCGTCCCAGAAATTTCATTTGGGACGCCAGCAATTGAGACGGTTGGGCGACGACTTAAAACCGTCCCAAATACTGATTTGGGACGAAATTGTATCTCTTTTAGGGATGATTTTATATCTGTCTCAATAGCTCATTTTTTTTGTAGTGTTCTGTGTCATCGTCTTTCCCCCTTCTGTTCAGCATCGTCCCCACCCTTGCCCCCTTCTACGCAGCACCCCCCCTCCCCCCCTTGCCGGCATCGCTTCCCTCTCCCCTTCGGCTCGGCCCCGACGTGTCGCCCCCTCTCTCCCCTTCACCCCTAATGTGTCCCCCCCCCCCCCCCCCCCCCCCCCCGGCATCCTCCTCCCTCTCCCCTCCGTCTCCATTTTCGCACACTGGAACAATAAGCCAAATTTGGAATTTGGAAATTTAAAAGGGTAATTTTGGAAATAAAATGATTTAGCAAAAATATACATGAACTGCAATTGGAGAAGCATTAGCTAAATGATAACTATAATAAGTTATATTTGATTTTAGCTTTAGCTTTAGCTTTTAGCTGAGTTGTATTAGAGATGCTCTTAGAAATGCACTAAGGGCCTCAATTTAAATTTCGCCTTCAACATCCTAAATTTTAGGGTCGGCCATAATACCTTGGGAGACTTAATTTGTTGGGCAAAATCATCCATTTTATTTTGAAATTTGATATCGTAAAAACATTTTTGAGAAAAATGTTTTTTAAAAATATTTATACTAAATATGTTTATACAACATAGTCACAATCGGTTTTCCTTTCTTTGTAGACGTAAAAGCTTTTAGAGGCATGGTTTTACAAAGTTCATTCTAACTTGTCTAGGACTTAGCTTTAGCCTAGTCTTAAAACCATTTTGGAAAGCCACTTGTTTTGGTAGCAATTATGGCAAAACCTCAGTCGTCTTGGATGGTTTCTTATGCTTAATTTAGAAGTTGGAGTCTTCATGTTTGATGGCTTGATCTGTCATGCCCCCATTCCCGGCAACTCAAAACTAAGCACGTGACTGCTCTATGCCTGTACCCAAGGAGTCAAGGGATTGGTGTCTAGCACCTAAAAGTGACTACAAAACAGATGTTGTTTCAAACCCAATAGTATTGTCACACAATATGGGTGTGACCTTACATTCCCAAGAAGAATGGCAAACAATCACAAACATGGAACAATCCAAATCAATACACATAATTGATCTCAAGTAAATTGTTTACAAAGTCCATGAACCCTTGTTTGGGAGAAACAAACCAATTGTCTAAAGTTAAACACATCAAACATAAACAAAAAACTCCAGTAGATAACCCTCTAGAATATCTTTAGTCTCCGTCCGTACCTGCAAAAGAATCAATGAAATAGGTATAAGCTTAAGTGCTAAGTAGGAGGTAAGTCAGTCAACACCTTACTCCAGGAAAATCTCCCCAATACTATATGCTTGGTGTCTACATGCGAGTGAAGTGATCCTACACACTCTTAGTCAACGTATATCGTTACCAGTCATAACTAGCCATTTGGCCATAACCTCATTACATACCATAACATTTAAATTAATTATCATTGACACAAAGCATTGGTTATTAACAAAACATAGATCAAAATAGTTCAAACCTTAGCCTCAACTCAACAAAGCATTGGTTATTGTACATTTTCACGCTCTTATATTTAGCCACACCTTAGCCTCAACCCAAGCTATCGTCCTTTATCAGACTATAAGTTGTTCGTCCCTTATTAGATTGTCGTCCTCTATCAAACTACAACTGTTTGTCCCACACTAGACTATTGTCCTTTACTGGACCACAATCTTAACGGAAAGTTGTTCAATAAATTCACTTAAAGAGTACAACAGCACAAGTTCACAACCAACATGCATACAAGCTTAGTATATTAAACTAGATAACTACATTGAGTCCCAAGCCAGTAAAACAACACAAAAGGGCCTCCACGTACAACCCCACCATGTACATGTGTCATGCACATGGCGATCATCTCCATATGCACATACCACATGTCACTATGAGCATGCTCCCTTCGCCACAAGCATGCCGCCACCCCTCCACATACACGGGTTATACATATGGCAATGATCCCCACGTGCACTCCTCTGGCCGTGCCACCGCATTGTCCCATACCTTTCGCTATGGTTATGCCTTATATATTCGCCCCTTGTCTCTAAACTTCAATTTCTAACTTCCCAACATCATATCATCTTTGAACATTGAACATTGTTGTCTAGATTTCCTATCTCAGTTACATGCATATATATTTGGTTATTCTAAGCCTAACCCTAGTTGATGATGTTTTCATTAAGGTTAAACCCTAAGAGAGATGTAGAAAGGTAAAACCACCTGCCTTGACCGTACAGAAGTTGATTTCACTCACTTAAACACCAAAGAATGTCGTAGAACTTCGAGCTCGATCTTCTTCTCTCCTCCCTTCCCTTAGGATGACTCAAGCTCTCCCAATCGAATATGATCAATCTCCAAATCCCTGAAGATGACCTCCCTATTTATAAAGTTGTACATCCCATATCCAAGAGTCATAACTCCTCTATAACACTAATTCCTTTACCCAATACGAAGCTTGATCAGTTAAGACTCCTAACCTTACCATAACTTTATTTTCATAATGATTAACTAACCCACTAAATGATAAGAAAACTACCATAAAGCCCCTTTACTAACTGAAACCCAATTATCCATTTCAGATAAATAATATTAAATCCCTGACTAACTTATTAGACTATTCTACCCTTAGATATACGACTTGAAGTTACCATAACACCCTTGGGTCATCTGAGCCCTAAGTAAAGCCTACCATCTTACCACAAGTGTGGGTCATTACATGATCATTTGATAGTTATGGAGTTCTGATATTGAGAAACCTTCCATATGGCTTTATCTTGATTGTGATGCAATCTTAATGCTTGATTTTGTACATGTTGAATGTTCTTTTTGGCGTAGTGCTATTGTTATTCTCACCGTCTTTTTGTGTTATTGTTGTTGTCGACAGTTATATTTAGAAGCAGATAGCAACATGCCATACTTGGCTGGATAACTTCGTTGAGTGATCTCTTAGAGTAAGCTCGTAGAGGGAGTCTAACTAAGTACTTCTCTAATCTATTTAGGGTCGAAGATCCGAAGATTCGAAGACCCACAAAGTCGAAAATCTATAGACTTGAAGATTTGTAGAGTCAAAGATCCTTAGGCTCGAAGAACGGTAGACTCAAAGGTCCACAGGGTCATACACTCAAAGATCCGCAGGATCGAAGATTTGAAGACCTAAAGTGCAATCGGGTGAAGAGCAGGGTCTCGAAGATTCAAAGACTCATAGACTTGAAGACCCATTAGATGAAGAGTGGTGGTGTCATAAAGTCGAAGCTCGAAGGGTCGAAGATTTGGAGACCTGTTGATGTGAAAAAAGACCTGTTTATATGAACAAATGATTAGTTAAGTCAGAGTTGGGTTGGTCATTGGCTCTAGACTAGAAACCCAAAGACTCGAAGAGTCAGGAGTCAGTTGGATGCTGGCTCTAACTGGGATTCGAAGACTCAGAGCTTTAACCTGAAGATCAGAGTGTCACTAACTCTAAATTGGAGTTGATCTGACTTGAAGGTCCGAATGTTCTAACTCGAAGGTTCGAAGGTGCAGACTCGAAGATCGTAATGTGTGTACTATATGAAGCATCTGTGAGGCTATTCTTTCCATCGTTTTTTGGGTTGTCATTGTTGTCAATAGTATGCGAAAGTAGGTAACCGTAGGGTCGAATATCCGTACTTGGTTGGATAACTTCGTAGAGTGATCTTTTAGAATGAGCTCATAGAGGAGTCTACCTATTGTCACGGACCGGGGCTTATCCTAGCATACTTAGGCTATTTTGAGGTGTATTCCCCTTGTAAAGTATTGTAACTTAGTTTATAGAGTGAGTTGTATAAATCTTACTGCTCGGTTAGAAATGATGTCTCCTAGTGTCATAACCGGAAAAGTGTTAACATCTATATGTAGGGGAGTGATGTTTTAAAGCTTTCAAGCAATCAGTACAATAGTTTGTTGCCTTCGTTTAATCGTTTTTCCGCTAAATGCTTCTCTACACAATTGCTTTACAATGGATCGATGGGTTCCGATCCAAATGCGACGAGTTAGGCTGACCTAGTACTGTTCCTTCATATAGGTGAGAACTAGGTGTCACACGGGTTAAGCTTCTATAAAGGCTGACCCCGTGACACTATGTACGTTGTTAATTTATTCAGGGTCGAAGATCCGTAAACTCTAAGATTTATAGAGTCAAATATCCTCAAGTTCGAAGCACCAGACTCAAGGTCCACAGGGTCGCAGATTTGAAGATCCACAAGGTTGAAGATTTGAAGACCCAAAGTGTAGTCAGGTGAAGAGCAGTGTCTCGAAGACTCGAAAACTTGCAGACTCGAAGATCCATTGGGTGTAGAGTGGCAGTGTCACAGAGTCAAAGCTCGAAGGGTCAAAGATTGGGAGACCCGTTGCTATGAACAGAGACCCATGCATGTGAATCGATGATTAGCCAAGCTAAAATCGGAGACTTGAAGACTCGTAGTGTTAGAAGTCAGTTAATCGCAAGTTCTAACCTAGAGTCAAAGACTTGGAGCTGTAATTCAAAAATCAGAATGTCCCTAACTCTAAGCCAGAGTTAATCTGACTCGAAGGTCCAAAGGTTTTGACCCAAAGATTCAAAGGTGCAGACTCGCATATCGTAGCGTGCATACCAAATAAATCATTTGTGAGACTACAAAGCAATAATCTTCGTGGCTATGACTAATCGAACGATTAAAACGTAGTTAAGGTCACCATTTAAGTAAGTTATTCGAGTAATGTATCTAAGCACGCTAAGTATTAGAGTAAATATGTGGACGTTATCCAAGGCTGGAGTAATATGTTTCAACAATGGAGATCATAAGGTGAAACATATCTAACCCTAGTAGGAGGTTCTCATGCAACGGCCGTCCTATAAAAGAAAAGGAGATGTCATACTTCAAAGAAGCATCAGAATATTTTCAGAATACGTGAAAGGTATCTAGTGAGATACAAGAAATACTGAAGGGAGAACAGTTCGTAATACACACAGAGAAAAGAGATTGAGTATAAGATAACAGTGAGCTAATTTGGTCTCATTCTCATACACTTAACGAACATATCGTGAGTTTGGCATATGAGTGGTTGAAGGTCAAGCGGTGCAAGTAGTTGAATACGCAGGAGCAGATTATGTTAGACAAATCGTCATAGTGAGTGAGTTCTGAAGTAATACTGTTTTTGTATTTGCACATAAAAGAAAAGAGAGTTAATCCTATTGTAACAAGAGCAAGACCCTACTATATAGAAAGTATATAGTGGATTGGACTCGGTGTAGGTACACCCTCACCACCGTGGAGTAGATCACATTGATCGAACCGTGTATATTATGTGTCTTTATCTTTTACTTCTTTTATATACCTGCCATTTATTAGATCGTGCACGAGACACTAATACACCACCCAAACGATAACCTCATCTGCAAGAATATCTCTGATAAGTAAACTTCTCCCTAAAAGCTAAAGGAAATTGTTTTAAGTATACAGATTCACCCCCCTCTTTGTATACTGTGAAATACCTGTCAGTATCTTGCTTGGATCTTGGAAATATCAGAGGCTATGAAGCAGTCATCTTCAAGGTTATGGCTAATCGAAGGATTGAAATGTAGTTAAGGTCGTCATCTAAGTAAGTTATTCGGGCAATGTATCTAAGCACGCTAAGTATCAGAATAAACACATGGACTGTCACGCCCCGGATTTCCAACCCGAGGAGACCGGAACGTGACCCTCCCTTTACCCAAGTTGGATAGAGGGGTTAGAATACAACATACACCTCACATTTTATATTCAGAGAACAACCTTATATTTATTGAGTCCAAACATAGCAAATACGTTCAAAACACACTTTTATTACATTGAACTCCACATTACAATCTCCCCACTGGGGTTACAAAGTCACAAAAAGAAAAGCAGCACAACCCAAAATAATGATGAGCAAGCCACAAAGAGGACTTCCACCTTGGTGTTCCCACCTAACGCCTGTAGGTTCCTGTAAAGAAAACAACATGGTAGGAGGGGTGAGCAACCACAGCTCAGTAGGGATCATGTCTCCCCAACCCATCCCATGCACCTAATATCTATATGCCTTGTGTATAAGTGCTGTGTCGTGCTACAATTATTCTACCAGATATAATTACCGGCTATAACAACGAAATACAATCGGACACGGGCTGGTACATAAACACTCCCAGGGCTTCCACAGCCACCGGGTTCCAAGACAGTCCCGGGCTTCCACAACCACCGGGTTCCAAGAACAGTCCCGGGCTTCCACAGCCACCGGGTTCCAAGAACGATCCCAGGCTTCCACGACCACCGGGTTCCAAGAACACAAGACACATAGCCACACTTAGTCACACGGACATAACATCGAACACTTAGCATGCAAAGCCTCACAGGTATAAAACCAAGCAATTCGTGTGCATAAATTCACGGACTCATAAACCCGGCCGCACAGGCATTTTCTCAAACATGTAGCCAGGCATGTCACACAGGCATTTTATCGAACACTTTTCATGCATCACACGAGCACTAGAAACACACCAAAATCGCCATTGAAGGCCAACATTCATATAGGAGATCACACCTATATGAATTTACATATAAGTATTATAGCAATAACAATGGAAACTTTACAAAATATCCACAGGGCCTAACCCCGGAACATACCAGGAAAGACAGAACCCCTACCTCAAAGATCCTCCACGCTCTTGCCTCCACGCTTAATGCCGTCCAACCACGGGAATGACAACGACAGCCACGAACTGGAGCCCTCTCTCTCAATGTCCCTCTCTCTCTCTGTGACAGCATGGGCCGACAACAAAAACCCTAAACCTAAAATAAAGAGAGCTCCTCTTTATATAGACCTCACTTATCAAAACGACGTAGTTTTGATAAATGAAATCCCACCATCAAAACGACGTAGTTTTGATAAATGAAACACACCATCAAAACGACGTAGTTTTGATAAATAAAACACACCATCAAAACGACGTAATTTTGATAAATGAAACACACCATCAAAACGACGTAGTTTTGATAAATGAAACACACCATCAAAACGACGTAGTTTTGATAAATGAAACACACCATCAAAACGACGTAGTTTTGATAAATGAAACACACCATCAAAACGACGTAGTTTTGATAAATGAAACACACCATCAAAACGACGTAGTTTTGATAAATAAAACATGAACTAACCACTCCGCTTCCACACAGGACAAAATACCCACAATCCGAACATGGTCATTGTCACACGCAGCCTCTACATGCTCCCACTTGAGCTCATTACACTCTCTAACAACCAAGCCACGAAGACTCGTAGAAACACTCCTTCGAAGATTAGCTGGAAACGTGGCCTCGAAGATCTATCTCGAAGATCTAACTTCCGACCCTCAAACCTTCGAACTTCGACCATCGGTCTTCGACCCTACGACCCAAATCTTCGGGTCTTCCACCTTTCGACCCAAGCGTTCGCCCAAGGTATTGTTCATCTTCGTTCCAGCTTGTTCTACCCAAAACACGGGTCATTACATCCTCTCCCCCTTAAGACTTTTCGTCCTCGAAAAGAAACAACATGCAAGGAAAACAAACACATGCGGCCCATTTGCAAGACAGCGAGCCACAACGCCCAGATGGATCACACAACATAACAGGACATCTCAAACACATTTTGCAATCTCAAAACACATCTCAATAAAAATACCAGTTTACAAGTAGAAATACAAATACACCAAAGCATGAACCACAAAAAAAACACATCACTACAGCCACCTCCCCCCCTTAAGATTGTTCGTCCTCGAACAACTTTGGGTGTTGCTCACGCATCGCGGACTCACGTTCTCATGTCTCCTCCTCAATGCCACGGTGCTGCCACAGCACGTGAACCAAAGGAATAGCACGACCACGCAAAAGCTTCTCTCGCCGATCTAGGATACGGATAGGGGCCTCAACAACGGACATGTCATCCTCAATGTCCAATGTCCCCCAATCGATGACATGAGTGGGGTCAGGGTGATACTTCCTCAACTGGGACACGTGAAACACGTTGTGTACTCGACTCGGCCCGCGGTGGTAACGCTAACCGGTAGGCCACAGGCCCCACACGATCCAGAATCTCAAAAGGACCAATAAACCGCGGAGATAGCTTGGAACCTCGCCCAAACCGTCGATGTCCACGACGTGGAGAGACACGAAGGAACACATGATCACCAACAGAAAACTCCAAAGGTCGCCGCCGCTGATCCGCATAAGATTTCGCGACTCGAGCGGATAACAAACGCCGACGAATCAACTTAACCTTCTCGGTAGCCTCTTGAACCAAGCTGCGGTCCCAAGAGAGCTGTCTCCCCCACCTCGGTCCAACACAAAGGTGATCGACACGGCCGCCCATACAACGCCTCAAAAGGAGCCATCCCAATGGATGCCTGATAATCGTTATGTGTAGGCAAACTCCACCAAAGGAAGGTGAGTTGCCCACGAACCCCCAAAATCTAACACACGGGCCCGTAACATGTCCTCCAACGTCCGATTCGTCCTCTGTCCTGGCCGTCGGTCTCGGGGTGAAAGGCTGTACTCAAGTGAAGCTTGGTCCCCATAGCCGCCGCAAACCTGTCCATAAACGGGAAGTGAACCGCGAATCCCGGTCGAGACAACCGATGATGGTACTCCATGCGGTCTCACAATCTCGTTCATGTATAGGCGACTCAAGGTCCCAATGGAGTCCCGCTCGCGAACAAAGAAGGAAATGGGCCGACTTTGTGAGTCGATCCACAATCACCCAAATCATATCCTTCCTCCCAAGTGGTGGGTGGAAGACCAATCCCTAAAATCCATCGCGATGTGGTCCCACTTCCACTCCGCTATGGGCAACGGCCGTAACATGCCCGCCGGCCGCCGATGTTCGCCTTCACTGCCGACACGTGAGGCACCGCGAAAGAAAGGTAGCCACATCGCATTTCATCCCAGGCCACCAAAAATGTCCTCGAAGCGCATGGTACATCTTCGTGCCCCCTGGATGCACAGCAACTCTAGATTGGTGAAACTCCCTCATCACCTCATCCCTGAGGGAAGAAGCTACGACCAACCGCCCCTGAAACGACAACTCATGCTCGGGACCCTTTGTCCGGTCCTCGGATAGCTCCCCATCCTCAATACGGGCACGGAGAACCTCACACTCGATGTCACCCACTGTCCCTCCCCGGGACGCGCTGGTACAACTCAGGCACAACCACCAAAGGACTCGGGATTGTCCCACCATCACGAACAACAAGGCTGCAGCCGCAACATCGCTAACCGCTCCATCGCCTTCCACTCTCTCACGGCCACCTCAGCTTTCCCTCTCCTGCTCAACGCGTCGCCTACAACATTACCCTTGCCCGGGGTATAGGCAAGAGTAAAGTCAAAGGTCCGCAAATACTCCACCCATCTCCTTTGCCTCAAATTCAAGTCCTTCGAGTAAAGATGTCCTGAAGGCTCTTGTGATCCGAGAACACCACAAACTTTTCCCCCCAAGAGGTAGTGCTGCCAACTCTTCAAGGCGAAGATGACGGCCGCTAACTCAAGGTCATGAGTAGGATAATTCTGCTCATGAGGCTTCACCGCCTCGACCCATAAGCGACCACACCGTGCTCCCTGCATAAGCACACACCCCAAACCAACCCTGGACGCATCACGTATATACCTCATACCGAATATCCTCCTAGGCAACCTCAACACAGGTGCGGTGGTCAAACGGGTTTTGAGAGTCTCAAACGCCTGGCACTTGTCAGTCCACTCAAATTTCACTCCTTTCCTAGTCAACACCGTCATAGGAGCCGCCAAACGGGAGAACCCCTCTACAAAACGGCGATAATAGCCTGCCAAACCAAGAAAGCTACGAATCTCGAAAACATTGGTTGGCCTCTCCCATGATGATACCGCCTCAATCTTGACTGGGTCCACCCTAACTCCCTCAGCTGACACCATGTGGCCAAGAGAGTGAACCTCCTGCAGCCAAAACTCACACTTGCTAAACTTAGCAAACAGCTGCTGGTCCCCCTCAAGGTTTGCAACACTGTTGCCAAGTGCTCCACATGCTCCTTCTCGGTCTTGCCGGCGCATTAGTGAGCCCAAAAGGCATCACTATCCACTCGTAGTGCCCATACCGCACCGAAAGGCCGTCTTAGGGATGTCTCCCTCCCTAACCCTCAACTGATGATACCCCGACCGTAAATCTATTTTGGAAAACCACTGGGCTCCACTCAATTGGTCAAACAGGTCATCTATCCGAGGCAACGGGTACTTGTTCTTCACGATCACCGACCAGCTTCCTGTAGTCGATGCAGAGACGAAGTGTGCCATCAGCCTTCTTAGCAAAGAGCACCGGAGCACCCCAAGGTGAAGTACTCGGTCTGATATACCCTTGGCCCACCAACTCCTCGATTTGCCTCTGAAGTTCCCTCAACTCAGCTAGCCCCATACGATACGCTACTTGGGAAATCGGACCCGTCCCCGGCACCAACTCAATGGTAAACTCCACACTCCTCTTAGGTGGCAAACTCCTCAACACTTCAGGAAAAACATCCTGAAATTGGTCCACAACAACGGGCCACACCCTCTTTTCCACCTTCCCTCCTCAAGAAAGGTCATGGCTGCCAACCTGTGGGTAATGGCACCCCACCGGGTCCAACACTGGCCCGGCCCGACTCGCCTCACGGTCCCACTCCCCGCAGGGTGCAAGAGGTCCCTGCGGGTGTCACGAAGGATACCCGCCGCCGATAACAGTCTATCTTGGCCTGGAAAGCCATAAGCCAATCCATACCCAAGATCAGGGTCAAACGTACGCAAAGGCATCACATGCAAGTCAAAACGCAGCTCCACCTCTCCTATGGTTAACACACGATCCCGGCAAACACGCCACACCTCAATCATACCCCCCACGGAGACTCAACAACTAGGGGCTTCGCCGCTCCCACACAAGCTAACCCCAAGCTATCTATCACAAGCTCGGCAACAAACGAACACGATGCACCCGTATCGAAAAGAACGAAGCTAATGTACGGGAGATCAAAAGGGTACCTCTAACCACCGATGGTCCTGCTCCACCCTCAGTGGTGGGGGTGGTAGTTCAGCCTCCTCCGGGTACGTCGCCTCCAACGCAAACACCCTCCCTTGGCCCGTGCCACTAGTCGGCTCACTCGGGGGCGCTTCCCGCCAAGGCTGCCTCCGGCTTCGGTCTGCTTGCCGCTCCGGCCTCCCCGAGGTCGGGTCCGATTCGATCTGCTGACTAGCCGGCCATCGACGAGCTGGTCTCTCTCTTGGTGCACGGAACCGGCATCACTCCTTGTCTTGGATGTCATGCCTCCAACTCCCCTGTTGCCACTCCGGCAAACCCGGCTCGGATGGCCCTCTCGTCCACAACGATGGCATTTCCAGGTCCCTCTTTGGACACTCCTTCCTCAAGTGGCCTTGCTCCCCACAGCGGTAACAACCGCCGGGGAGACCTCTGCTGGACCGCCTGCGCCACCGCCAAAGCTAGACCTCCCCTGGGTTCACCAATGTCTTGTCCCCTCGCTGCGGAAGGAACTGCTATCTCTCTCCTCAATCTTAGGCCTCTTGGACCCCGAATCGCGTTCGGACCCACCTTGCAACCGACGACCCTGATGGACCTGCCTCCCATCCTCCGGCTCCCTCTCGGCTATACGTCTTGTCTCAACGACCTCAAGTATGTCCTCAAACGTAGAATCGCCACCCTCTCCCTAAGGGCCGGCCTAAGACCCGAGTGAACTTGTGGGCCTTCAGGTCCTCCTTTGCCACCGTCTCGGGGGCAAACCTACTCGAACTCCGGAACTCCCGCTCATACTCGGGCACCGTCTTTGATCCTTGCTTCAGCTGCCAAATTCCTCTCTCTTCCGCCATCTCAAAGATTCCGGAAGAACTCATCATGGAAGAGAGCTGTAAAAACTCCTCCCAAAGCATGAACCGCACCGCACGGCTCCCCGCGACACTCAACCACCACTCCAGAGCATCCCCTTCCAGTTGCCGAATGGCCGTCTCACCTTATCCTCCTCCCGGGGTAGGAGAAAGGAAAACACATGCTCGATCTGCCTCAGCCAGTGTGACAGACAAGATTTTTAGCCTCTCTAAAAGAGCTAGCTAATGTCGTTAAATCCCTCTTCAAAATAATAAATTCCCTAAGTTTGCACTAAAAGAATAGCGAAGAAAGGGGTCGAACCCACGGGATTAACCTAGTTCTCTAGTTCTCAAATCAAATCACTCAATTACTCTTGTTCTATAAAATGTCTTGGCAAAAGTTTTCTTTTTTAAACTAAAGATCTAATTTTTATGTGGTTTTCCGAATAAACAAAGAAAGTAAACCGATTTTAGGATTAAGATTCAAGGATTAAAAGCATCTAGGGTCACAATTTCACCTCCCTATGTTATCTCTACTTGGTTCATGGTATTAGGGTTGTCCGATTGAAAACATGCTAAACATAAGCCAAGGACAACAAATGGTCATTGAGGTCCTTTTAAGAGTTGTATGCCAGAATGGTCATCTAAACACACAAACATGCAAAGCCAATAAATCATACTTGCAAAAGGATAATGATCACACCAATCACAAATAAGTTATGAATCTCAATCTGCCCCAGACTAGGGCTAAGAATACCAAGGTGTACATCCAAAGATAGAATTAAGAACAGATTCATAAAACATGCAAAACTTCAATCATCCAAACCCAATATTCATAAACACAGCAAAACAACAAGGGGGCTACATTGCTCCCCTAGATTATAAGAACTACTCACGCATGATTACAAGCAAAACCAAAGCAGAAAAGCTCAACATCTTCTTCTTGATCACGCGCACAAAGAAAGCTTCAAATCCAGGCTCCAAAATCCGCGACGGCTGCTGCGACGGCTGCTCTCCTAGGTCAAGGAGCACCTCCAAGTCGTGGAGCCTCTCTCTCTCTAAAAACGTGTAGGGGGGTTAGGCATAGCTAGCAAGGGGCGTGGAGGCTTGTATTTATAGAGTTTGGATGGGCCTTGAGGTGTGTAACCTAGCCCACTTATCAAAACGGCGTAGTTTTGATAAGTAACACTCGAAACATTAAAAACTCTATCTTCCACCCACAATTTGGACTTGGGCCTTCGAGAACAAATGATCGGCATGGAAAAACGATTGGATCGGTCCAAAAATATCTCTGCACGCCAATTTGCACGTGATATGGTGAATTCACGTGCACCTCTAAATCAGCTCAAACTTCTCCCCAAGCTTCCTTGCATCCTGTAGAGGCCTGAGAGGCAAAAATAGGCTTGCACGTGAATTGGGTGAATTCACGTTCAGCTCCAAATGCTCTGAAATTTCTGTGGTAGGTAGATGACATCATTCTAAGAAACTTTTGTTCTTGCACGCCAATTGTTTGAGGCTATCTACTATGTCAAAAGTGAGGTCCAAAATCTGCCAAAACAGCTTAAAAACGCATGTATTTGCAACTAGCATCTTCCTAGGGGTTAGAGCAAATATATATGATATATGAGGCAATAAGGCTCTAATCATGCTCTTAAACATCCTAAATAAACACTAGAATAACGGCATAAAATGCACGTTATCACAGTGCTCAGCTAACACTGGGTCCTCCCCCCATTTAAATCGCGGAGGTTGTTCCTTCCGGAACCGTGTCACCACATCATCCTCTGCACGAGTCGGTATACCACGCGAAGAAACTTCACGCTCACGAGGCAGTTCTCCTACTGGTGGTGGTGGTGGTGGCACCACCTGCTGTGCTGCCATCTCACGGTGCACCTCCTCCCGAACGTCCTGCCGGAGTCCCTCCCGTAGCTCTCGTACCTCCAGCCGGATGCCTTCTTGTAGCTGTGCCAGTAACAACGCATGCCCTCCAACGGACGGTCCCGCACCCGGACCCTCATGGGCAGATGACTCATCAGCCACTGCCCCGGACGCACGTGTCACTCTCCTCGGCGGCATTCTTACTACACGAAGTAAGAAGCACAAACGTCAAAACAAATTTTATAATCTATCGCGTCACTACCTCTACCCCGCTAATCAATTCCACTATCACATGACATTACACACATACATTGCATCAATCACATTGCACGATTCGGTACACATTGTTAAACAAATCGAGTTGCACATTTCACTTAATCATATGATCTCATCCACAGTTTAGCATACATTCACAAAGAATGCAACTAGTGCCCTAATGCCAATGCATGCAAATCCTACCACAAGACTGGACTACCCCAAGTACACCTTAGAGGCTCCAAGAGGACCATGTTGATCAGGCACGTCCCTCCAGGCTCCTCCAAAGGACTCAAGATAACCAAGTCCGCCCACTACCCTAGGCCAACTAGACCATGCTCTGATACCATATTGTCACGCCCCGGATTTCCAACCCGAGGAGACCGGAACGTGACCCTCCCTTTACCCAAGTTGGATAGAGGGGTTAGAATACAACATACACCTCACATTTTATATTCGAGAGAACAACCTTATATTTATTGAGTCCAAACATAGCAAATACGTTCAAAACACACTTTTATTACATTGAACTCCACATTACAATCTCCCCACTTGGGGTTACAAAGTTACAAAAAGAAAAGCAGACAACCCAAAATAATGATGAGCAAGCCACAAGGAGGACTTCCACCTTGGTGTTCCCATCTAACGCCTGTAGGTTCCTGTAAAGAAAACAACATGGTAGGAGGGGTGAGCAACCACAGGCTCGTAGGGATCATGTCTCCCCAACCCATCCCATGCACCTAATATCTATATGCCTTGTGTATAAGTGCTTGTCGTCTTCAATTATTCTACCAGATATAATTACCGGCTATAACAAAGAATACAATCAGACACGGGCTGGTACATAAACACTCCCAGGGCTTCCACAGCCACCGGGTTCCAAGAACGGTCCCGGGCTTCCATAGCCACCGGGTTCCAAGAACGATCCCGGGCTTCCACACCACCGGGTTCCAAGAACACAAGACACATAGCCACACTTAGTCACACAGACATAACATCGAACACTTAGCATGCAAAGCCTCACAGGTATAAAACCAAGCAATTCGTGTGCATAAATTCACGGACTCATAAACCCGGCCCGCCAGGCATTTTCTCAAACATGTAGCAGGCATGTCACACAGGCATTTTATCGAACACTTTTCATGCATCACACGAACACTAGAAACACACCAAAATCGCCATTGAAGGCCAACATTCATATAGGAGATCACACCTATATGAATTTACATATAAGTATTATAGCAATAACAATGGAAACTTTACAAAATATCCACAGGGCCTAACCCCGGAACATACCAGGAAAGACAACCCCTACCTCAAAGATCCTCTACGCTCTTGCCTCCACGCTTAATGCCGTCCAACCACGGGAATGACAACGACAGCCACGAACGGAGCCCTCTCTCTCAATCTCCCTCTCTCTCTCTGTGACGGCTGCGGCGGCTGACAACAAAAAACCCTAAACCTAAAATAAAGAGAGCTCCTCTTTATATAGACCTCACTTATCAAAACGACGTAGTTTTGATAAATGAAATCCCACCATCAAAACGACGTAGTTTTGATAAATGAAATCCCACCATCAAAACGACATAGTTTTGATAAATGAAATCCCACCATCAAAACGACGTAGTTTTGATAAATGAAACACACCATCAAAACGACGTAGTTTTGATAAATAAAACACACCATCAAAACGACGTAATTTTGATAAATGAAACACACCATCAAAACGACGTAGTTTTGATAAATGAAACACACCATCAAAACGACGTAGTTTTGATAAATAAAACATGAACTAACCACTCCGCTTCCACACAGGACAAAATACCCACAATCCGAACATGGTCATTGTCACACGCAGCCTCTACACGCTCCCACTTGAGCTCATTACACTCTCTAACAACCAAGCCACGAAGACTCGTAGAAACACTCCTTCGAAGATTAGCTGGAAACGCGGCCTCGAAGATCTATCTCGAAGATCTAACTTTCGACCCTCAAACCTTCGAACTTCGACCATCGGTCTTCGACCCTACGACCCAAATCTTCGGGTCTTCCACCTTTCGACCCAAGCGTTCGCCCAAGGTATTGTTCATCTTCGTTCCAGCTTGTTCTACCCAAAACACGGGTCATTACATGGACATTATCCGAGGCTGGAGTAACATGTTTCAATGATGGAGATCAGAAGGTGGAACATATCTAACCCTAGCAGAACGTTTTCATGCAATGGCCATCTTATAAAAGAAAATCATATGCTATACTTCAAAGAAGCGTCAGCATATTTGTTGGGTCTCTAACGTCCCATAGATCAATCTCACATCGGTTAGGGTGAACATTGAGGTCGTCCTAATGAGGAGACTCATGTGCACCTTGTCACAACGCGTTTTAACGGGTCGTGGCCCGTTAGAAACAAATCCGTGCGGGCTGCAGCCCATGGGTGGGCGCGCGAGTGCCAAAGCGGACAATATTGTGATAGTGAGTGCCCTGGCCGAGGTCCAACAAGTGGTATCAGAGCCGGGTCCTCTAGACCGATGGTGAGATTGGGGGGGAGACTGTTGGGTCTCTAACGTCCCATAGATCAATCTCACATCGGTTAGGGTGAACATTGAGGTCGTCCTAATGAGGAGACTCATGTGCACCTTGTCACAACGCGTTTTAACGGGTCGTGGCCCGTTAGAAACAAATCCGTGCGGGCTGCAGCCCATGGGTGGGCGCGCGAGTGCCAAAGCGGACAATATTGTGATAGTGAGTGCCCTGGCCGAGGTCCAACAATATTTTCAGAATACATACAAAGTATCTATAGAGATACAAGAGACGTAGAGTAGTTTGTACTGCATACACAAAGAGAAGAAAATTGAAAGCAAGATAACAATAAAGTTTGGAAAAAGAGTGGTTGAAGGTCAAGAGGTGCAAATAGTTGAACACGCAGGAGCAGGTTACGCTAGACAGTGCATTATAGTGAGTGAGTACTAAAGTAATACTGTTTCTGTATTTGCATTTAAAAAAGAAGTGAGTTAATCCTGTTCTAATAAGGGCAAGACCCTACTGTATTAAAAGTGATAGTAGATTAGACTCGGTGTAGGTACACCCTCATCACCGTGGAGTAGATGACATTAATCGAATCACATAGATCGTGTCTTTGTCTTTTATTTTTCATACACACCTGCTGTTAACTTGATATTGCACAAGACACTAAGATACCACCCAAACAATAACCACATCTGTAAAAATATCTCTGATAAGTAAGCTACTTCTTAAAACTAAAGGAATAGTTTTAAGTATATAGATTCACTCGCCTCTCTGTATACACACGCATATACCTACACAATCTTGTTCGGATCTTGGGAATCTCAATTGGTATCAGAGCTAAGTTCTCACTTGAGGTAGATCTACTACTCTATTGAGATCGTGGCTTAACAGCTTAGTGACCAAGCAAGATTTCATTGGTGTGTGTGTGTGTGTGTATATATATATATATATACAAATGGAGATACCTATCAGTAGACCAAGTACCAGCTCCAACTATACAAAGAGAGTGCCTATCTTCGATAACACCAGTTACAAGATGTGGAGAGCTAAGATGGAGATTGTATTCATGTCCATGAGTATGGATGTTGAGCAGGTATCAGAGATAGATACATATAATACAATAACACTCACAGACTTTGAATATGCAAAGGTTATGAACTATATAGTGGCAAAAGATCTACAGGATAGACTTGATGGTGTCTATTAAGGAGATGACAGACTAAAAGAAACTAGGCTATAATTATATACTCAAAAATATGAAGCCCTTAAAATGGAGGAATATGAGAGTATATAAGAGTTCTTTGCATGACTAACTGAGATTGTCAATGACATGAGAAGTTATGACAAAAATAAGAAGAACTTTGCAATTGTAAAGAAAATGCTGAGGGTTCTACCCAAAAAATTCATTCCAAGGGTGAAAGTTTCTAGAAAATAGCAGAGACCTAGAGACAATAAAATTGCAGGAGCTGCAATGTAGTCTGACTACATTTGAAATGAAGTTGCACTCTTATGAAGAGCCATCAACATCCACGGGTACAGTAAAAGTTGTCAAGAGAAGTAACCTTGAAGGCTATGAAAGAGTGAAAAATAAAGAAATAAGTTGATTTCTCATAAGATCAAGAGGACAATGACAATGAAGATAGTGAAGATAAAGTGGTAGGTGGAGCAAAAAGCAAGCTAGAGGAAAAGGGAAAGGACTTTCCTTTAGATGCTTTAAATGTAGAAAGCAAGGGCACTTTGGATCTCAATGCAAGATAAAAGCTGATGATTCGGATGACGAAGCCTCAGATGTTGAGGACACAAAGTGAAAAAAGACATCATCTAAAAGAAGCACTTCCATAAGAAGACCAGAAGCTGCACAGAAGAGGAAAGGCTCACACAAGAATTACATGAGTCGAATTTCTCAATCTGATGATGAGGATGAATGTTCATTAGATTATGTCTTTGTTGCCATAATTGAGGTAGACAATGGCAGCATTGCCATATAGGAGGAAGAGGAAATAAAAGAAGAATAAGTAGTAGATCTAGAAGAGGAACTCGAGCTTGCAACAGAAGAGATCTGTAAGAGAGGGAGCAAGATCAAGCAGCTCAAAGGAGAGCTCAAGTAAGCAAAGGAAGAGCTTGGAGAAGTCAGAGGAGAGAAGGATAAAGTCCTCGAGGAATCAAAGAAGTTCTATAAGGAAATTATCAGCCTTAAGCTTAAGTTAGAGGAGCAAATCAAGATATGTGATGACATTACCACATAACTCACCATTAGAGACACAATAATCCATAGGCTTGAGGAACAACTTGTAGGCTTTCAATAGAAGATCTCAAAAGACAAGGCCACTCAGGATTCAACCTTTGAAAGCTCCCCGATCACATCTCTCACAACACCACAAGCGGCTCAGAAGAGTTGGGAAACATTGCAGGCGGCTAGCAAGGAGATCACAATAGTGAACATGACCAGCACAAGAATACCACTATCGTGACCCAGAGCTACCAGAAAGTTAAGAGTGTCACCAAAGGTGGTGTGAATTATAAGAAAATGGAGAGCCACCTGGTTGTTCAATCCAAGACCAATGGAGTGAACAAATATGTTTAGAAATCTGAATATTCCACGGATGTGAAGAAATCTAATGCAAATGTTATTTCCACAAGTGTGCGTGTGCCCCTCAGTAAAGAAGGAAGGAAACATGTGAAACTAACCATCAAGACCGATGTTGTTATGAAAAAGACTACAAATGTTCAAAAGTTAAGTAGAACCAAGTTTTTCAGGGTCACTGCTACTACCATGTGGTATGGGGTCATATGGCAAAATTTTGTTGGTGGGGGTATCCGGTACAAGGATCCAAAACTAAAATGAAGACATCTCAATAGAACTTGTACACGATTAAAAGAAAGAAACCAGCCAGAAGTTTCTATAACTACTGGCAGAAACAGGGACACGATGATAAGTAATGCTGGTGGAAACTAAAGCCCATTTCCACGAAAATGCTTCAAGTCTAAAGTAAAACAAGTCTACATTGCTAAAGGCAAGGAAGTGTTTGATATTACTGAGATTGCTTTGAAAGCATATATCAAGGACTGGTAGTGGATCCTTGATAGTGCTTGTTCAGGTCATATGACTAATGACCTAAACAAGTTGTCAGATGTGAACAAGGATAAATCTGATAAGGTAAGATTTGGCAATGATAGCTCACTGAAAATTAAGGGGCTGGGATCTGCCAAATGGGGAAAGAGTAAGCTGAAGGATATACTGCATGTTCAAGGATTAAAGTACAATCTAGCATTCGTCAGTCAATTATGTGATTCAGGTCATGAAGTAACCTTTACCAAAATTGTTTTCAAGTCAAGAGAGAAAATGGCAACACAGTAGTAGCTGGAAGAAGGACAGATGAGGTCTTGTATGTAATTGATGAGAACAAGACCCAAAACTATCATATAACAAAGATTGAAGAAAATGAACTTTAGCATAGAAGACTGGACATCTCAATTAGAAGAATATGAGACAACTTGTAAATTGCAAGGCCATTAGAGACATCCCAGACATCCAAAGAGATAGAGAGCATGTCTGCTCAATATGCTTACAAGGAAAATAGACTAGATTTCATTACAAGGTAAAAGAGTACAATTCAGAAGCAACTCTAGACATTGTGCATACTGATTTGTGTGGACCTATGAGAAACAAAAGACTGAATGATTTCACCAGAAGAACTTGTATCATATATTTAAAGCACAAGACAGAAGCTTTGGAGTGCTTCAAGAAGTACAGAAGGATGGCAAAAAATGATAGTGGCCGAAGAATCAAAGTATTATTAAGATCTGATCAGGGTACAGAATTTATAAATAAAGCCTTTAAGAAATATTTGAACAAGCATGAGATTTAGAATCAATTGTCAGCAACAAAAACTCCACAACAAAATGGGGTTGTTGAAAGGGAGAATAGGGTTGTCATTGAAATGGGTAGAACCTTACTGTTGGAAGCTAATCTCCATACACAATTTTGGACAAAGGCAATAAAACAGCGGTACACTTACTAAACAGAGTAACCTTAAGGCCAAGAACAAACTACACACGTTATGAATTATGGTGTAAAAAGAAGTCAACAGTCAAGTACTTCAGAATCTTTTGAAGTATTTGCTTTGTGAAGATAAAGGAGTAAGGAAGATGAAAGTTTCATGTCAGATCTGAGGAAGGAATGTTTGTTGGGTATTCATATCAGACAAAGGGATATAGAGTATTTCTTCTAAAACTTGGAAAAATCATAACATCTAGTGAAGTTAGAGTAAATAAGAACTGGAAGAAGGATGTGAATGAATATGAGAACCCAGAATTTGAAGAAGAGGAACCTCAAAAAGATGAAGAGTTTGTGCATGAAAAGGATAAGCAAGATGAGGACACAAACTCAGAGAAGTCTGATGAAGGAGATGACGAAAGGTCTAATCCTTGAGGGGAATCTAGTAGAAGAACCAGGAGAACATGGTCCAATGTGAATGATAAGGATCAGGTCCTTAGTGATCCAAAAGCAAGTGTAACCACCAGGAGAAAATTTGCAAGAGCTACTGTGTTGGTCTCTCAAATAAAACCAAAGTCTGTAGGAGAAGCAGCAGACGAGAAAGCTTGGATCGCTGCAATGAATGAGGGGTTGGATCAGATCCTTGATAGTGGTTATTCAAATCACATGACTAGTGATCTAAACAAACTATTAGATGTGAACAAGGACAAATATGGCAAGGTAAGATTTGGCAATGATAGTTCTCTGAAAATCAAGGGACTAGGATTTGCCAAATAGGGAAAGAGTAAACTGAAGGATGTCTTGCATGTTGAAGGACTGAAATATAATCTAGCATCCGTCAGTCAGCTGTGTGATGCAGGTCATAAAGTGACCTTTACCAAAACTGGTTGTCAAGTTAAAAGAGAAAATGGCAACACAAAGAACTTTTGAGTTATTCAAAAGTTGGAAACTGAGTTTGTGACATATACGCATTTGGGGATGTCTGTCAGAAATGACAATTTACAACCCACAGGAGAAGAAGCTTGACCCATTAGATATGCCAAAAAGTCTATAGGTTATATATTCTATTGTCCGTCGCACAACACAAGGATTGTGGAATCAAGAAATGCTAAATTTCTTGAGAATGATTTGATCAATGTGAGTGATCAATTTTGGGATGTTGTTCCGAAGAGGGACCACTATGCGGCTACACCCTCTGAAGCAAGTAAAAGGTTGATTGTCGTTCACACTCCTCAAGTTTAACCGATTATTAGACAACCAAATACAAAAATTCCACAAACTGTTTATCCAAATCCAATAGATCATGTTGTAAACGAGGAACCAATTCCTTATGAAAGTGAACAAGTTCCATTAAGGAGATCTACTCGAAAAAGGTGATCAGCTAATTTTGATGACTATGAAGTGTACTTACAAGAATCGAATTGTAACATTGAAATTGATAATGACCCTTTGTCGTTTTCACAAGCAATAAGTTATACAGATTCAAACTTATAGATGAATGCTATGAAAGATGAGAGATATAATGCAAGACTTATTACTAAAGGATTCACTCAAAGGGAAGGATTCGACTATTCGAAGACCTTTTCTCCTGTCTCAAAGAAAGATTCTCTTCGCTTGATTATGACATTAGTAGCTCATTTTGATTTTGAGCAATATCAAATGGATGTGGAAATTGCATTCCTCAATGGTGATTTAGAGGAAGAGGTTTATATGAAACAACCTAAAGGTTTCTCCTCTAAGGATGGTAAACATTTGGTTTGTAAGCTATATAAATCCTTATATGGATTAAAATAAGCCTCCCACTAATGGTATAAGAAGTTCCGTGAAACAATTACTTCATTCGGTTTCAAAAAAAATATCATGGATGAATGTATATATCTTAAGGTTAGTGAGAGTAAAGTTTGTTTTCTTGTATTGTATGTGAATGATATTTTACTTGCAACCAATGATAAATGATTGCTGCGTGAAGTGAAATAATTCTTTTTAAGTAACTTTGATATGAAAGATATAGGAGAGGCATTTTATGTCATTGGCATTATGATCCATAGAGATAGATCTCGAGGCATTTTAGGATTGTCTCAAGAAGCCTATATTAACAAAGTGCTTGAAAGATTCAAATGGAAGATTATTCACCAAATGTAGCACCAATTATGAAGGGTGACCGATTTAGTTTAAATTAGTGCCCCAGGAATGACATTGAACGGGAACAGATGAAAATGTTCAATATGCTTCAACTGTTGGTAGCATTATGTATGCCCAGGTTTGTACCAGACCTGATATTACATATACAGTTGGAGTATTAGGACCATATCAAAGTAATCTAAGGATTGATCACTGGAAGACTGCAAAGAAAGTGTAGAGGTACCTTAAGGAAATTGAGAATTATATGCTTATGTTTAGACAAACTGACCATCTCAAAGTGGTAGGCTATTTAGACTTCGACTATGATGGCTGCAATGATTCGCCTAAATCCACATCAGGATATGTGTTCATACTAGCTGATGGTGCCATATCTTGGCAGGGTGCAAAGCAAACCTTGATGGCTAGTTTTACTATGGTAGCGTAGTTTATTTCTTGCTTTGAGGCTACCTCACATGGTATCTGGCTGAAAGGTTTCATATCCGGGCTTAAATTTGTTGACTCTATTGATCAGCCGATAAGAATGTATTGTGACAATTTAGCTGCTGTTTTCATGACTAAGAATAGTAGGAGTGAAAGTCGAAATAAATACATCAATATAAAGTATCTAGTCGTGCAAAACGTGTTCAAGAAAACAAAGTAATCATTGAGCATATTAGCACTGATTTAATGATTGTTGATCCCTTGACTAAAGGCATGTCAATTAAGAGTTTCAAGGATCATGTGGTGCAGATAGAACTTGGACCCATTATGTAGTACATTCATGTTGAACCTTTATTACATTGGATACTTTCTCGTTTTGAAATTATGCGCAATTTATAAATTAAGTTGATAAATATCATTTTGTTTGAACCTAGAGTAAAACATGAGATTTGCTCACTAAACTAAGTATGTGTGGTGTATTGAGTTTTCAATATATCATGATACATAGAAAATTAATTCTCATTTTAAGAGTTTTCATCACTATGATTCGTATATCATATCTCTTTAATAAATGGATCAAGTGGGATAATGTTGGCCATAAAATAATAATTAAATGAATATTATTCTTTAGTTTATGTGATTCATTTATTTTGGTAACTCCATATTGATTTATTTTGGCTATTAATTCATGGATTGATAACTGTCAATCCTTCTCCCCATGTCCAATAACTCTCACGTTTAATTGATACACATTATAATTTCTCCATGATGGCTGGAGCAATATACAGATTTAAAACATTTTGTTTTCTTTACTAATACGATGGTTCATCAAGTCTACTCTCCTAAGGTATAAACCATCTAAAATTGAGTAGAAGGAGTTGGAAACTAACTATTAGAATTAAGGAATTAATAAGAAGGAAAGTCGTTCAATTCATTGAATCAATCACAGCACAAGAAAAGAAAATTAATCAAATGCAAAAAATTAGAGGTAATCGACTCAAATTTTAGATGACTAATTTGATTGATCAAAACACGAGTTAAAGAAATTAGAGATGATCGGCTAAATTTAGAAAGACTAGTTTGATTGCTCGGAACACAATCTCTAATCAAATACAAATAGCAATAGTTGAAGATATTTATATTGATTCTGTTTTTATTAATTCCAATATATTCATATGATAACAAATATAATTATGATCTATAATATTCTCTATATTTAAAATATATATAATATTTTCCTCATTACCAATGTATGATTATGCATATTATATTTACGCTTACGGTTTTATTTAGCTCATGAACTTATGGTCCTGTGAACTTTCCTACTTATCGTGTGAACTTATGGCCTTAAGAAAGTCATTGGACATAACTAATTTCCAAAAATTAATGTAAATGAAGAGCTGATTCAACGCACACGCATACAAACAAACTAATTTGACTGGCCATCCGAACTACTCACCTTCCACGTTCTAAGAGTCACATATTTTCCGAAACTACTCACCTTCCACGTTCCAACTAACAGTCACATATTTGTCAACGAAATAACACATCGATGGCTTTCTTCAAAAGCGCCAAAATAATGAATGGTGTTCCTCATACACAAGGATGTTTGGGACCGCAGTGGTGCTGGTGGCCGCTGTTTTGGGTTGGGTGTATCTGGCTATCAAGCCTCCACCGCCGAAAATCTGTGGTTCCAAGGGCGGTCCTCCGGTGACTTCACCCAGAGTCAAACTAAGTGATGGACGGTACTTGGCTTACAAAGAGAGTGGTGTTCCTAAGGACAAGGCCAAATACACTGTTGTTCTCACCCATGGTTTCGACAGCTCCAAGGACATCTATCTCCCAATTCCTCAAGTACTCACTAATATACATACATGTGTGCATTTGACTAACTTTAAGCTCCGATTCTAACAATGGTCACAAGTAATGTTGTGCAGGATTTGGTGGATGAGCTTGGTATATGCATTATAACATTTGACAGGGCTGGTTACGGGGAAAGCGATCCAAACCCAAAGCGCTCGGTGAGAAGTGAAGCATTCGACATTCAAGAGCTTGCAGATCTTTTGGAGCTTGGATCAAAATTTTACTTGGTTGGGATCTCGATTGGATCCCACCCCACTTGGGGCTGCCTCAAGTACATTCCCCACAGGCAAGCCGTCAATATTTATCACTATACTCCTTCATAACCAATGATTTGTACGGGTCTGCTTCGATTTCATTGACGTTTGGTATTTGGAACCATGTAATTGAAGGCTAGCTGGTGTCGCTCTAGTGGTTCCGGTCATGAACTTCTGGTGGCCTTCTTTTCCGTCACAACTGTGTGCTGAGGCGTTCAGCCAGCAGCCAAAGAGGGACCAGTGGATGCTCCGGGTAGCGCATTATGCACCGGGACTACTCTACTGGTGGATGACCCAGAAATGGTTCCCTTACTCTTCCATCCTGGAGAGGCTACCAATCATTTTCAGCAAAACCGACATCCAAAACATAAAGAAGATGTCACAAGTTCCCACGCCCCATGAGGTACCTTATTCTGTCGTTAAAGAAATGACAGTTATTTAGGACAAGACCGGGCCCTGCTTGTGAATTGTGATGTTATGTCCCAAATTGTATACAGGAAAAGATACGGCAGCAGGGCGAATACGAATCTCTTCACCGGGACATAATGGTCGAATTCGGAAAATGGGAGTTCGACCCATTGGAACTTAATAATCCATTCCCTGAAGGGGAGGCTAGCGCTCACCTCTGGCAAGGCCACGAGGACAGGCTCGTGGTCTTCAAGTTGCAGAGACATGTTGCAGAGAGGCTGCCTTGGATTCAGTACCATGAAGTTCCTGACGGTGGTCACTTGATCATTCATGACCCCACTATGTGCAGGGCCATCTTTAGGGCACTCTTGCTTGGAGAGAAACCCAGTTTCGATCGAGGGTTTTAGGATTTCCTATCCGAACAAATAATTGAAACTTAAAACCAGAAGGATACAAAAGCCCGACTAAAGAGGCTCCTTGCATGTGAAATTCAATTTTTGCTTTCCGTGTCTCTTAAAAATGATACGACAATCACCCACAAAGTTAGGCAAGTGATAATAAGAGTAACTAGCAATTGAGATAGAAGATTATGATGCTTTACACTTCCTTCCTTATTATTTTTTGCTTGCGCTACTTTTACCAAATTACAAAGAAGAATAGATTTAGCAGCAACAACAAAGAATTTTAATTTTTTTTAAGGCATAATACCTATGATATGACACGGGGGACACCTAAATGAGCCTGGACCTTAACATTGTCCAATAGTTATATTATGCCTATTGGCATGCCTTGGCCCCTACTACTTTAAAACATTTTTAGGACTGGTCATTCCTTATATATGATCTTAGTTATCTTTGCTTTAGAGATGTGAGACAATACCATCTCAACAAGTTTACCTATCAAATCCCAAACAATATTATTTAGTGTATCTATTAAATATTTGTAGTGTTTTTATATATATATCGGAAGTGTGTGTGCGCACATACGTTGATATATTGTAAGTGTACGCGCAATCTCTTAATGTGTAAATATTAATATTAGTCATTGGATGACAAAAAAACACAACACTCACTCTCTTTCAATGCCACCCCCTTGCCCCACTAGTACTCTTCTTCATTACTTTGTTTCCTAATCTTCATCCCCTACAATACGTTCAACAACCTTTTCACTCTCTCTAATAGCCGGTGGCTCCTATAAGGGTGCTCGATTTTTACATTCAACTCGAATGTTGCATTGTTAAGCAGCTTGACTTTTCGTTATGCTCAAATGCTTCACTTTCGAGCTAGTAGTTGTTTTCTTTTCGAGCCATCTTTTCAAGTGAACTAACAATTTAACTCAATTTTCTCCTACTATTCGACTAGAATTATGATCTTGCTTGAATTCTTGGACTCGATTTTTGTTTTTTTGAGTAAATGGTTATCGAGTTAGTTTCTCGAGCATTCCAACACTTGTTCACACTTCCTTTTGTAGTGCTTGATTGGAACATTGCTCGATTTCTTAGGATGCTCGAATGATGCGCTCTCGAGCAAATGGCTCACTTTCAAGCCATACTTTAGAGCAAAAGCAAATATTACTTTTGTTTCATCCAACAACTAAATTTACACACATGGCTTGCTTTCAAGCCATACTTTTGAGCAAAAGCAAATATTACTTTCGTTTCATCCAACAATTAAATTTACACACATTTTGTTTGACGGCTAATATTATGTTTACATATTAAGAGGTAATGCATATATTTATAATATATCAGAAATATATATATACATATATATACACACACACACATACTCACGCATGCTAGTTTATAACTAACTTCTAACGACTTTTGTTTAAAATTTTCACATTATATTCAAAGTCCACCTTAGCTTCTCTTCCCATGCCTTTTTGTAGATTAGGTGAAAATCTCCTTTGTGCATGTATCAAACATCACAACGAGCTCCTCGATTAGGTAAGTGTCCTATTGGCACAAGAACATGCAACAATAGTCATGACTTCTTATTGGTTAAAATAACTCAACACACATGAGTTGTTAAAATAAATAAAACATTATTAATTAAATTAAGTTTAGATTATTTTAATATTAACAATGCTTAAAAGCTTGTTTGGTTGAGCAAGCTTATTTATAAGCACACAAAATTGATTACAAGCCAAAATTGGTCTTTTAAAATATTTGTTAGCATGTTTATAGCTTAAGATCATTTTTATAACTTATAAGTCGGTTTTTAATTTATCAAAAAAAATCCTTAAAACTATTATCAAACTTAAAATTTATATCCTCTTCGATTATTTGTAAATACTTGACTCTTTTAATACTTTTTTTAATACTTATTAAAAAAAATCAAAAGCTTCTCATTTGCAAAAACAACATACTATCTAAATACTTTCGAAACATAAAACAGTGATCGATGTAGGTATAGAATCACACAATTAGTAGTTACATTACTATGAGGTTTTTTTAGCAAGGCCCAATCCATGATGAAGATAACATCGTGTTTACAGGTTCAGAACCATTCATAAACAACATAACTCACTAATATATGCTTTATTAATATCCATAAGCAATGTTTTCAAACACGGTGAGAGACATCAAATCAGAATAGGCTAGAGCCTTTTCGTTTGCGTACTGCTAAGCTCTTTCCTCATTAGTGAGTTCAACATCTGTCTTTGGCCTTGTCACTCCATTACCTTATAAGAATAGTGTTGGATCAAGCCCAGAATTTGGATAATGCTGATAAAGCCCTATGTAATTTGATTTGAGATCTTTTGTGTTTTGTCTTTAATCATTGTAGAAGATATGTTATTAATCTGGAGATACACTCGTAAGAGCAAAGCTAAGGACATGATACATAATCCTAATCCGGATGAGAGTGAGTGTCGTCAAACACTTGGTAAATAACCAAGTCCTCTATATATACGGAATAAGGAACTTTCGTGCGGACTAAGGAACGTAAAAGCTACGGATTAAGAAATCTGCTCTTAATACCTCAAATGGACTAAGTCAAACTGATGCAGAATAAGAATCTTGATCTACAAGGTCGCACGAAGTAAAAGAGTCGACACGGAGTTAAAAAGTTAAGTCTTTCACTCAAGCGAACTAAAGTAAAGAAGACACGGAGCAAGCCATCCGAGTCTTCCATACATACGGAGTAAGGAAGTACTGATGCGAAATAAGGATCCGAATCTTTATTCGCACAGAGTAAGAAATCCGGACCACTCACTCATGCGGAGTAAGGATGTGCTAGTACGGAGTAAGCCATCCGATCCTTTAAACTCGCACGGAGTAAGGAACTTACATGCGGAGTAAGGAAGCGCTGATACGGAATAAGCACTCCGACCTTCTCATTCACACGGAGTAAGGAAGCGCTGACACGGACTAAGGATTCCAGTACCAAATAGATACAGAGTAAGCAACCACTGACACGGAGTAAGGTTCCGAACTTTATTAGCAACGGAGTAAGGAAAATTACACCGGACCAAGAAGATGCTACTTCAACTTACCGCATTTAAAGTTATCAGCTCGTGGTGTCTCGATGTAAGACAAACTCGTTGAGAACCTGAAGAATCTTACACGTGGATCACCCGAATATGTGGACACAACTTTAATTATACTTGGAGACTCACAAAGGCACTTATACTCTTCAAACCCAAGATCTTGATCTCCACAAACCACAACAGTCAAGGCAGAGAGATTACCGAAGAATAGTTAGTGCTGAATGCATTCCGGAACTACAAGTTCCAAGGTTGTCTCTTAGGCATGTTTTTATAAATATTCATACTTGTACATTTGAAAAGTGTGTGAGAGCGAGCCTGAATCAACCCTATGTATGCACAAGAGTTCAAAGACATAATATAGGCTAGTGTGTGAATCCTTTTGTAAACAGAGTGTAAAAGAGTCTTGCTTCTCTTTTATTGTATTTATCTTTTGATAATAAAACAAAATACTTCCACTATCTGGTTATCTTCCGCAGTGATTCTATCACTTAACTAGATAAGTGTTGTATCATAAGAGAATCAAAAGAGTTTCGATAAGAGCCTATTCACCCCCCTCTAGGCTCCAAGGGACCATCAAGTGGTATCAGAGCACGTTCTATTTGTTCTAAGTAGAGATCCCACTTTTTCACTCTCAGCAATGGCCGAAGAAAGCAGTATGCTATTCAACACTCGCCTTAACTCTGGAGGTGCACAAGAGCCCATCCTGAATCGAAGCAGCAGTGAAAACGTCGACCCACCTCAACCTGCTACTGCCGCCACTCCTTAACCACGGAGTTCCGGTTTTACTACGACAAAACCGCCAAAATTCACCCTGAGCTTTTCTCCCGTGGAAAGCTCGCATGAAGATGTTTATGGTATGCCATGATCATCTCATGTGGCCCTGTCTTCATCGGAGATTCCAATTCCGATGACTATCGGAGAACATGGAGTTAGAAGGCCAAAGACGGATGCCGAACTTACCAACAATGAAAGAGCTTTGACGGGCGGCCAGGAAAAGGCTCGGCTTACGTTACATCGTCTTTGGATTCCGAGGCTTTCACGGACGTCCAGGGCTGCACGACAGCAAAAGATGTCGGGGATAAACCGACAATCCTCTATGAGGGGAGTCGGTCCCCGAATGTAAAACGTGATATGTGCTCTCGAGAACTTTGAGAGTTTCAATCACAAACCTGGCAAATCCCTTGAGAGCATCTATCGGAAATTCGGCAAGCTCATTCTAGACCTAAAAACTGTCAATGAACACTACACTTAGTCTCAAATCAATGACAAGTTCTTTTGATCCCTGCCGGATCGCTACTACTCCAAGCGACTCCGTTGGTGTCGACAAAACGACCGTTCTTCGCCCTTGAAGAAATATAAGGAGAGCTTCGGACTCATGAGGTCGATTCGGATACACTCGACCGTGATGAAAAAATAGCTCAGAAAGAAAAAGGGGTAGCCCTCAAAGCTACGGAATGCTCCAATAATCATCAAGAGGATGATACAGATGAGTCAGAGAATTCTGACTCAGATGCAGAAGAGGAAATAGTTTTTCTTGTCAAATCCTTTGAACAATTCCTTCGGAAAAGTAGAAAAGGATTCAGAAGAGGCCCCTCAACATCCAGAAGGAAGGAGCGATCAGAGTCGAGCTCCCAAAAATGCTTTAATTGTGGGAAACCCGGTCACTGGGCCAAGGAATGCAGATCCAAATCTAAGACGGTAGAGAAAAGTGACAAGGTTACTTCTCGACGTACCACCTCAAACAACAGCAAGAACAAGAGGAAGACGTTCGTGACAAAGTACATCAGTGGCTCGGAAGAAAAGGAGGAATCCTCGGATGATGAGCCAACTCCTAAGCTGAACGTCTGCCTCATGGCAAACACTGAGGTACCTTCTATCTCTGAGCTCATGAGTAAAATAGAATCTCTTATTACTGAACGTGATCATGAAAAGAATGAGAGACTAATAATTACTCAAATGTACAAAGATATGGAAAGTCAGAATAAACGTCTTGAATTTACTATTACTAGACTTGAAAAAGACATAGCGACTTCAGGAAAAGAAGCTTGGTATCACGATCTAAGGGCTGAAAATCATCTCGCTAAATACCAATCTCTTAGGCCTAAAAGTTATTGTAAAAAGACTCGAGAATGAACTTGAACAGGAAAAGGAAATAAATCATAAGTGGCTTAAATCCGGGGAAATAGCCTCTTCATTTAGGACTGATCCGGATAATATTCGAGTCAAACCTGGCCTAGGCTCCGAATCATCAACCTCCAATGCTCAAGCTACTGAGTGTCCTCCGGATTTCACTCCAAAACTAACCAACTTATATCCTGTTAGTACGTCTACACCGTTGGATGGTTTCATTTCAAGTGGCACCATAGTTTATGACTGTGGAGTCGAGGCTGTTACTGCACTTCCCGAAGCAGTAGCACTCGTAACTAACGATGAAGGGAAGGCTGCTGCAGTTAAAGCCAAAACTGTAGCACCCAAAAAGAAAGGAAAGGCTAAGGCTGACGCATCTAGGGCCAAGAGCGCGTCACCCAAACGCAATGGATTAGGCCACAGGGAACAGAGTAGAAAGTCTGTAAAATCTAAGAGATCTGTATCCACTGTTTGTACTCCGCATTAAAGTGTCTCTGTTCCATCTGTAGGGAAATAGGTCATTATCACTATGAATGTTGGAGTTTATCTAATAACTGGCTTTGTAATCAAATTTGTACCAATAAAGATCAGTTCAATAAAAAGGGTTCTTCGAGCAAAACAAAATCTAAACCTCAAAGGAGTGTCTGATAACGTGCATTTTATGCCGTTATTCTAGTGTTTATTTAGGATGTTTAAGAGCATGATTAGAGCCTTATTGCTTTATATATCATATATATTTGCTCTAACCCCTAGGAAGATGCTATTTGCAAATACATGCGTTTTTAAGCTGTTTTGGCAGATTTTGGAGCTCACTTTTGACATAGTAGATGGCCTTAAACAATTGGCGTGCAAGAACAAAAGTTTCTTAGAATGATGTCCTCTACCTACCACAGAAATTTCAGAGCATTTGGAGCTGCATGTGAATTCACCCATTTCACGTGCAAGCATATTTTTGCCTCTCAGGCCTCTACAGGATGCAAGGAAGCTTGGGGAGAAGTTTGAGCTGATTTGGAGGTGCACGTGAATTCACCATATCACATGCAAATTGGCATGCAGAGATATTTTTGGACCGATCCTATCATTTTTCCATGCTGATCATTTGTTTCTGAAGGCCTGTGTCCAAATTGTGGATGGACGATAGAGATTTTAAAGTTTCGAGTGTTACTTATCAAAACTACGTCGTTTTGATAGGTGGGCTAGGTTACAAACCTCAAAGCCCATCCAAACTATATAAATACAGCCTCCACGCCCTCTGCTATGCATGCCTAGACCCCCTACACGTTTTTAGAGAGAGAGAGAGGCTCCACGACTTGGAGGTGCTCCTTGACCTAGGAGAGCAGCCGTCGCAGCCGTCACGGATTTTGGAGCCTGGATTTGAAGCTTTCTGTGCGCGTGGATAAGAAGAAGATGTTGAGCTTTTCTGCTTTGTGTTTGCTTGTAATCATGCGTGAGTAGTTCTTTTAATCTAGGGGAGCAATGTAGCCCCCTTGTTGTTTTGCTGTGTTTATGAATATTGGGTTTGGATGATTGTGTTTTGCATGTTTTATGAATCTGTTCTTAAGTTCTATCTTTGGATGTACACCTTGGTATTTTTAGCCCTAGTCTGGGGCGGATTGAGATTCATAACTTATTTGTAATTGGTATGATCATTATCCTTTTGCAAGTATGATCTATTGGCTTTGCATGTTTGTGTGTTTAGATGACCATTCTGGCATACAACTCTTAAAAGGACCTCAATGACCATTTGTTGTCCTTGGCTTGTGTTTAGCATGTTTTCAATCAGACAACCCTAATACCATGAACCAAGAGAGATAACATAGGGAGTTGAAATTGTGACCCTAGATGCTTTTAATCCTTGAATCTTAATCCTAAAATCAGTTTACTTTCTTTGTTTATTCAGAAAACCAAATAAAAATTAGATCTTTAGTTTAAAAAAGAAAACTTTTTGCCAAGACATTTTATAGAACAAGAGTAATTGGGTGTTTTGATTTAAGAACTAGAAAACTAGGCTAATCCCTGTGGGTTCGACCCCTTGCTTGCTGCTATTCTTTTAGTGCAAACTTAGGGAATTTATTATCTTGAAGAGAGATTTAACGACATTAGCTAGCTCTTTTAGAGAGGCTAAAAATCTTGTCTGTCAAATTGGCGCCGTTGCTGGGGATTCAACGGTTAACTAGTTTTTAAAATCAACATTGAGTGAAATTGTTTGAATTCTGATCTTGGTGTTTTATTTTGTCTTTTCTTTTCTGTTATTTTGTGTTCTTTATTTGTTAATTTTGCATTGTTCGGAGCTGTTGGGTGTGTTCTTGTTGTTTTACAGGAACATACATCAAGGATTCCTAGTTGTGCATGCAAAGAGAGGAGGATATACAATTTACTCGGGAACCTGAAAGGTTGTTCAGAGCTCGTCGTAAAGTAGCTAGGGAAGCAGCACGTGAGGCTGAAGAAGCATTGCAAGGCTTGGAGCAATCCGTAGGCGATCTGATGGCAGATCTCAGACCTAATGGTGGTGCACCGCAAGGAGGGGCCAATTACAATGGCCAATATCCGAAGAAGAGGGTAATAGGTTTATGCCCGAACCTTCTTAGATTATGCAAGGCCGATGATGTCGGACCATTATTCTTGGGATTCGGCAGACAAGAGTCCAAGCAAATAGCTTCAGTTGAAGCCGGCATTGATCAACATGGTGAGCAACAACGCGTTTGGAGGAACAATTTGTGGATGATCCACACCAGCATTTGATGAGGTTCTACCAGATGTGCGACACCATAAAGATCAACAATGTATCGGAGGAGGCAATAAAGCTAAGGCTTGTCCCTTTCTCTTTAAGGGAAAGAGCTCTTGGCTGGTTCAACAGTCTGCCAGTAGGTTCAATCAACACTTGGGAGGAGATGCAGACCAAGTTCATGTCAAAGTACTTCCCTCCTTCCAAGGTGATCCAGCTCAGAGGGGAGATTAGCAGATTCAGGCAAGATGAGATGTAGACTCTTCATGAAGCTTGGGAGCGTTTCAAAGACTTAGTAAGAAGATGCCCTGATCATAGAAGACCCCAGTGGATTCAAATTGAATCTTTCTACACAGGTCTTCAGTCCCACTCACAAGATAAGGTGAATGCAATGCCTGGAGGATGCTTGATGAATCTAGAGCCTGACGCAAGACAGAGCTCTTGGAGAGGCTGTCATTAGCTGATTGGCGGTGGTCTAATGTGCGTACTTCAAAGCCAAGGGAGAAGATAGCTTCAGGTTGATAATTCTTCCAATGATATGCAAGCACGGATTCAAGCTTTAGTGAAAGGCATGGAAGTATTGGCTCTTAAAGTTGAAGGATCACAACAAGCTTTACCGATGAAGCGAGGGGCTGGAGTGGAGCTGAAGAAGCAAATTATGTTGGAGGGAAAGGCTTGTACCAGAGCGCAGTTTTATCCTCAACAACAACAACAAGGGTACAACCCAGAACCAGCAGCGGTCTCGGCCATTTCGGAGAAAACCAGAACCAAGGGGGAGATACCTCATTTCAATACAAATATGTGCCCCCCGGGATGAAGCGAATCCGTATGCTATGGACAATTATTTACACCCACCTCCAGGATTCGAGCAGAAACTACCTCGACCTCAACGAAAGAGGAAGGGTATATCAGAATGTGGATGAGCCAACCAAAAGAGAGGATAATTTGGAGGAAAGGGTAGTCACCATGGAATCTTCAATGAAGAATATAGAAAAGCTGCTTGTGAGTTTGGCCCAAAATGTAAATCAAGGAGTCTCAGCTAAATCTTTTCCAAGTGACACTGAGGTGAACCCCAAGGAGAGCTGCAAGGCTATTACTCTAAGGAGTGGGAAAGCATTGGAGGAAGTTGAAGAGCCTAAGAAAAGGGCTATTCCAGAAGAACAAAGCACCCTTGGAAGCTGATGAGCAAGGAAAATCAGATAAAGCTGAAGAAAGAGTGCAAGAAAAGAAGGACCAGCAGCTGAGTCAAGACAAAATAGCTGAAGAACAGAGGCAAGAGCTCAGGTGTCACGCCCCGGATTTCCAACCCGAGGAAACCGGCACGTGACTCCCCTTTTACCCACATGGAGGGCAAAGGGGTTAGGATACAAACCAAGAGTTTTACATTTCAAACATCCACAACACATTCAAGAAAGAAATATTCATAAAAATAATCCAAACCAGTTTTACAACAGAATTCTTTCCAATCCCATCCCCACTGGGGTTACATCAGTTCCCATAAAAGAAAACAACATAAATGGAAGAGAGTAAAATGGTTAAGGTCTTCCACCTTGGTGCATCCACCTAACGCCTGTAAGTCCCTGGAAAACAAGCAAAACACAGTAGGAGGGGTGAGCAACCACAGCTCAGTAGGGATCAAGTCTCCCCAACCCTTCCCATGCTCCTAGCGGCTACATGCATGTGCACAGGTGTAGTGACGTGTTACAACAATCTCAACAAACAATAACAAACCACATCGGTAGTCACAATTATCCACCACACAAAACACAAGTGATTTAACCGCCTCTTCAGGCCAAGTTATTTAACCGCCTCTTCAGGCCAAGTGATTTAACCGCCTCTTCGAGCCCTTGGTTTAACCGCCTCTTAGGCAAAGTAGTTTAACCGCCTCTTCAGGCCAGATACCACGATCAGCACACAACTTACACCACAAGTCACACAAACATAAAACCAAACACTTGGTGTGCACCCGCTCACAAGTGCACAAACCCAATCATTCAGGCAACAGACACACACCCAAAGATACATACATACACTAACTCACAAGTCCAAGCACACAGGCATATTATCCAACACGTAATGGGCATATACATACAACTATATTCACACAGGCATTTCATTGAACACATAACATGTAATCCACGAATCACACCAACATGCCACTGAGGCCAACATTCATATAGGAGGTCACACCTATATCTCATATAAATAATATAACAGATATCTCATATTCCGCCCTAGGACCCTAGGACGAGGAGGACTTAGGAAGAACAGAATCCCTACCTCAAGGAAAACGCAACGGCAAGACAAGCGGTCTGATCCCAAGCCGAACGCCGTCCACCCACGAAGCACCGACCACCCACGCAAGACGCCCGACAAAGAACCAGGAGCTCTCCTTCCCTCTCTCTCTCTCTCTCTCTTGACGGTCGTGAAGCAACAAACCCTAAACCTAAAACAAAGGGACTCCTCCTCCTTATATAGACAACACAACATCAAAACGACGTAGTTTTGATTAAGTGAATCCCAGGATCAAAACGACGTAGTTTTGATTACACAAGTTAGCACCTATCCGCACCCATATAGGCCAAAATACTCGAATTTCAACATGGTCCTTTGGAGAAAGGTCATTAGAATGACAAAACCAAGGGAACCATGCAAAAATATGCTCGCACGCCAATTTGCACGCCAATTCCCCAATTGGCGTGCAGCTCCAAATGCACTCAAACTTCACCACAAGTCTCCTTGCATCTTGTAGAGGCCTGAGGAGCAAAAATATGCTTGCACGTGAAATGGGTGAATTCACGTGCAGCTCCAAATGCTCTGAAATTTCTGTGGTAGATAGAGGACCTCATTCCAAGAAACTTTTGTTCTTGCACGCCAATTGTTTGAGGCCATCTACTAGGTCAAAAGTGAGCTCCAAGATCAGCCAAAACAACTTTAAAACCGCTCAGGAACGCATAAGATCTTCCTAGGGCATAAATGTACGCTATCGCTTGACACATGCACCTCTCAAAAGTCCCCTCTTGGGCTCATCTCTTACCTTAAACTTGTGTACCAACATCCAAGGTGTTTGTGGTTAACTTCTTACACACGGGTTACACACGGGTCATTACATCCTCTCCCCCTTAAGACTTTTCGTCCTCGAAAAGAAATGACATACGAGGAAAACAAACACAAGCTACCCATTTGCCACACGGCGAGCTACAACACCCAAATGGGTCATACACCGCGCACAGCACATAACAGCACATAACAAGGTACCACCATAATCCATAACCACATGCCTCACAATAATGCATATAACACATATCCGCATGTCGCAAATACACATCTCAAAACACATCACAATGAAGAACATATGTCTAAAAGACAAAACCAATACACCAAATCATACACAACTAATACAAGAAAACACATCACAATCCTTGGCCAACAGCCACCTCCCACGCTTAAGATTGTTCGTCCTCGAACAAGTCTGGGTACTGCTCACGCATCACGGACTCACGTTCCCATGTCTCCTCCTCAAGACCACGGTGTTGCCACAGAGACGCGAACCAAAGGAATAAGACGACCACGCAAAAGCTTTTCCCGCCGATCTAGGATACCAGGATAGGGGCCTCAATGACGGACATGTCATCCTCGATGTCCAACGTCCCCCAATCAATCACGTGAGTGGGGTCAGGGTGATACTTCCGCAATCGGGACACGTGAAACACGTTGTGCACTCGACTCAGCCCGCGGTGGTAACGCTAACCGGTAGGCCACAGGGCCCTACACGATCCAGAATCTCAAAAGGACCAATAAACCGCGGAGATAGCTTGGAACCTCGCCCAAACCGTCGATGTCCACGACGTGGAGAGACACGAAGGAACACATGATCGCCAAGAAAAACTCCAAAGGTCGCCGCCGAGATCCGCATAAGATTTCTGCCGACTCGAGCTGACAACAAACACTGACGAATCATCTTGACCTTCTCAGTAGCCTCTTGAACCAACTGTGGCCCCAAGAGGGTTGCCTCTCCTACCTCAGTCCAACACAAGGGTGATCGACACGGCCGTCCGTACAACGCCTCAAAAGGAGCCATCCCAATGGATGCCTGATAACTGTTGTTGTAGGCAAACTCCACCAAAGGAAGGTGAGTTGCCCACGAACCCCCGAAATCTAACACACAGGCCCGTAACATGTCCTCCATGGTCTGATTCGTCCGCTCGGTCGCGGCCGTCCGTCTCGGGGTGAAAGGTCTGTACTCAAGTGAAGCTTGGTTCCCATAGCCTCCTCGCAAACCGGCCCGAAACGGGAAGTGAACCTCGAATCCCGGTCAGAGATAACCGATGATGGTACGCCATGCAGTCTCACAATCTCGTTCATGTATAGCTGACTCAAGGTCCCAATAGAGTCCCGCTCGCGAACAGCCAGGAAATGAGCCGACTTTGTGAGTCGATCCACAATCACCCAAATCATATCCTTCCTCCCAGTGGTGAGTGGAAGACCAGTCACAAAATCCATCGCTATATGGTCCCACTTCCACTCCGCTATGGGCAAGGGCTGTAACATTCCCGCCGGCCGCTGATGCTCATCCTTCACCTGCTGGCACGTGAGGCACCGCGAAACAAAGGCAGCCACATCGCGTTTCATCCCAGGCCACCAAAAATGTGCCCGAAGCGCATGATACATCTTCGTACCCCCTGGATGCACAGCAACTCCTGGACCGGTGAAACTCCCTCGTCACCTCATCCCCGAGGGAAGAAGCTACTACCAACCGCCCCCGAAATGACAACTCATGCTCAGGACCCTCTGTCCAGTCTCCAGATAGCTCCCCCGGCCTCAATACGGGCACGGAGAACCTCGCACTCAATGTCACCCAGTGTTCCTCCCGGACGCGCTGGTACAACTCAGGCACTACCACCAAAGGACTCAGGACTTGTCCCACCATCACGAACAACAAAGCCGCAGCCGCAACATCGCCAACCGCTCCATCGCCTTCCACTCCCTCACGGCCACCTCAGCTTTCCCTTTTCTCGCTCAATGCATCGCCCACAACATTACCCTTGCCCGGGTATAGGCAAGAGTAAAATCAAAGGTCTGCAAATACTCCACCCATCTCCTCTGCCTCAAATTCAAGTCCTTCGAGTAAAGATGTACTGAAGGCTCTTGTGATCCGAGAACACCACAAACTTTTCCCCCAAGAGGTAGTGCTGCCAACTCTTCAGGGCGAAGATAACGACCGCTAACTCCGGATCATGAGTAGGATAATTCTGCTCATGAGGCTTCACTGCCTTGACCCATAAGCTACCACACTATGCTCCCGCATAAGCACACACCCCAAACCAACCCTGGACGCATCACAAGACACTTCATATGGAATATCCTCCCGAGGTAACCTCAACATCGGTGCGGTGGTCAAACGGGTTTTGAGAGTCTCAAACGCCTGCGGCACTTGTCGGTCCAATCAAACTTCACGCCCTTCCGAGTCAACGCTGTCATAGGAGCCGCCAAACGGGAGAACCCCTCTACAAAACGACGATAGTACCCCGCCAAACCAAGAAAACTACGGATCTCAAAAACGTTGGTTGGCCTCGCCCACGATGCCACGGCCTCAATCTTGGCCGGGTCCACCCTAACTCCCTCACTTGACACCACATGGCCAAGAAAGTGAACCTCCTGCAGCCAAAACTCACACTTGCTAAACTTAAGAAACAACCTTGGTCCCTCAAGGTTTGCAACACTGTTGCCAGGTGCTCCACATGCTCCCTCTCGGTCTTGGAATACACCAAGATATCGTCGATAAACACCACCACGAACGAGTCTAAGTATGGGGCAAAGACTTGGTTCATCAAATGCATGAACACCTGCCTGCGCGATTAGTGAGCCCGAAAGGCATCACTACCCACTCATAATGCCCATACCGCACCGAAAAGCCGTCTTAGGGATGTCCTCCTCCCTAAGCCTGAGCCGGTGATACCCCGACCGTAAATCTATCTTGGAAAACCATTGGGCCCCACTCAATTGGTCAAATAGGTCATCTATCCGAGGCAACGGGTACTTGTTCTTCACGATCACTGAATCGCCTTCCTGTAGTCGATGCAGAGACGAAGCGTGCCATCGGCCTTCTTAGCAAAGAGCACCGGAGCACCCCAAGGTGAGGTACTCGGTCCGATATACCCCTGACCCACCAACTCCTCGATTTGCCTCTGAAGCTCCCTCGACTCGCTGGCCCCATACGATACGCTACTTGGGAAATCGGACCCGTCCCCGGCACCAACTCAATGGTGAACTCCACACTCCTCTTGGGTGGCAAACTCCTCAACTCTTCGGGAAAAACATCCTGAAATTGGTCCACAACAGCGGGCCACACCCTCTTTTCCACCTTCCCCTCCTCGGCAAAGGTCGGGCTGCCAACCTGTGGGTAATGGCACCCCACTGGTCCAACACTGGCCCGGCCCGACTCGCCTCACAATCCCACTCCCCCTGCCGGGGTGCAAGAGGTCCCTGCAGGTGTCACGAAGGTCACACGCCGCCGATAACAATCTATCTTGGCCTGGAAAGCCATAAGCCAATCCATACCCAAGATCGGGTCAAACGTACGCATGGGCATCACATGCAAATCAAAACGCAGCTCCACCTCTCCTATGGTTAACACACGATCCACGACACACTCGCCGTACCTCAATCATGCCTCCTACCAGGAGACTCCACAACTAGGGGCCTCGCGGCCTCCACACAAAGCTAACCCCAAGCCGTCTATTACAAGCTCGGCAACAAACGAACATGATGCACCCGTATCGAAAAGTACGAAGCTAATGTATGGGAGATCAAGGGGTACCTCTAACCACCGATGGTCCTGCTCCACCCTCACCGGGTGGGGGTGGTAGCTCGGCCTCCTCCTGGTATGTTGCCTCCGGCGCAAACACCCTCCCTTGGCCCGTGCCACCGATCGGCTCACTCACCGGACGCTTCCCGCTAAGGTTGCCTCCGGCCTCGGTCTGCTGCCGCTCCGGCCTCCCCCGGGGTCGGGTCCGACTGGATCCTCGCCTGGTGGCTTGCCATCGACGAGCCGGTCTCTCAAGTGGTGCACGGAAGCTAGCATCACTCCTCACGCCGGATGCCGCGCCCCCTGTTCCCCTGTTGCCACTCCCGCAAACCCGGCGCAAGTGGCCCTCTCGTCCACGCTTGTTGCATCGCCAGTCCTTCTTGGGGCACTCCCCTTTGAAGTGACCCTGCTCTCCACTAGAGGCATCTGCTCGGTAGACTCCCACTGGACCACCCTGTCTTCCGCCGCCAAAGGTGAACCTCCCAGGGTTCACAGATGTCCGACCCCGATCGCGAAAAGAACTGCTATCCCTCTCCTCCGTCTTGAGCCTCTTGGACCCTGCATCTCGATCGGGTCCACTCGCAACCGGCGCCCCCGATGGGCCTGCCTCCCATCATCCGGTTCTCTCTCGGCTATACGGGCCGTCTCCACGGCCTCGGCGAGAGGTCCTCAAGCGTAGAATCGCCACCCTCTCCCTAAGGGCTGGCCTGAGACCCAAGGTGAACTTGTGGGCCTTCAGGTCCTCCCTTACCACGGTCTCAGGAGCAAACCTACTCAATCTCCAGGAACTCCCGCTCATACTCAGGTACCGTCTTGGATCCCTGCTAAGCTGCCAAATTCTTCCCTCTTCCGCCATCTCACCGATTCCCGGAAGAACTCATCTTGGAAGAGTTGCAAGAACTCCTCCCAAAACATGAGTTGCACCGCACGGCTCCCCGCAACACTCGTCCACCACTCCAAAGCGTCCCCCTCCAGTTGCCCGACTTGCCGGCGCACCTTATCCTCCTCCCGGGCAGGAGAAAGGAGAACACGTGCTCAATCTGCCTCAACCACCGCTCGGCTACCACAGGATCTTCTCCCCCTTAAATCGCGGAGGTTGTTCCTTTCGGAACCGTGTCACCACGTCATCCTCTTGCACGGGTCGGTACACCACCCAGGCGAACTCTCACGCTCACGAGGCGGCTCTCCCCTTGGTGGTGGTGGTGGTGGCACCACCGCTGTGCCGCCATCTCACGGCGCACCTCCTCCCGAACGTCCTGCCAGGAGTCCCTCCCGTAGCTCTCGTACCTCCAGCCGGATGCCTTCTTGTAGCTGTGCCAGTAACAACGCATGCCCTCCAACGGATGGTCCCGCACCCGGACCCTCATGGGCAGATGACTCATCAGCCACTGCCCCGGACGCACGTGTCACTCTTCGCGGCGGCATTCTTACTACACGAAGTAAGAAGCACTACGTCAGAATTTTTTTTTTTTTTATTTATAATCTATCGCGTCACTACCTCTACCCCACTGATCAATTTCACCAACACATGACATTACACACATACATTGCATCAATCACATTTCACAGTTCACAGTCCACATTGTAGTCATGCCCAAAGTATTCCAAGAATATTCAGAGTTGCACAGTTCACACATAATCATGTTATGCACATCCTTCACACATGACAACAAATGCAACTAGTGCCCTAATGCCAATGCATGCAAATCCTACCACAAGACTGGACTACCCTAAGCACACCTTGGAGGCTCAAAGAGGACCATGTTGATCAGGCATGTTCCTCCAGGCTCCTCCAAAGGACTCAAGATAACCAAGTCCGCCCACTACCCTAGGCCAACTAGACCATGCTCTGATACCATATTGTCACGCTCCGAATTTCCAACCCGAGGAAACCGGCACGTGACTCCCCTTTTACCCACATGGAGGGCAAAGGGGTTAGGATACAAACCAAGAGTTTTACATTTCAAACATCCACAACACATTCAAGAAAGAAATATTCATAAAAATAATCCAAACCAGTTTTACAACAGAATTCTTTCCAATCCCATCCCCACTGGGGTTACATCAGTTCCCATAAAAGAAAACAACATAAATGGAAGAGAGTAAAATGGTTAAGGTCTTCCACCTTGGTGCATCCACCTAACGCCTGTAAGTCCCTGGAAAACAAGCAAAACACAGTAGGAGGGGTGAGCAACCACAGCTCAGTAGGGATCAAGTCTCCCCAACCCTTCCCATGCTCCTAGCGGCTACATGCATGTGCACAGGTGTAGTGACGTGTTACAACAATCTCAACAAACAATAACAAACCACATCAGTAGTCACAATTATCCACCACACAAAACACAAGTGATTTAACCGCCTCTTCAGGCCAAGTTATTTAACCGCCTCTTCAGGCCAAGTGATTTAACCGCCTCTTCAGGCCACTGGTTTAACCGCCTCTTAGGCAAAGTAGTTTAACCGCCTCTTCAGGCCAGATACCACAGTCAGGCACACAACTTACACCACAGTCACACAAACATAAAACCAAACACTTGGTGTGCACCCGCTCACAAGTGCACAAACCCAGTCATTCAGGCAACAGAACACACACCCAGCATACATACATACACTAACTCACAAGTCCAGCCACACAGGCATATTATCCAACACGTAATGGGCATATACATACAGCTATATTCACACAGGCATTTCATTGAACACATAACATGTAATCCACAGAATCACACCAACATGCCACTGAAGGCCAACATTCATATAGGAGGTCACACCTATATCTCATATAAATAATATAACAGATATCTCATATTCTGCCCTAGGACCCTAGGACAGAGGAGGACTTAGGAAGAACAGAATCCCTACCTCAAGGAAAACGCAACAGCACAGCAACGGTCTGATCCCAAGCCGAACGCCGTCCACCCACGAAGCACCGACCACCCACGCAAGACGCCCGGCAGCAACCAGGAGCTCTCCTTCCCTCTCTCTCTCTCTCTGCGACGGCTGGTGAAGCAACAAACCCTAAACCTAAAACAGAGGGACTCCTCCTCCTTATATAGACAACACAACATCAAAACGACGTAGTTTTGATTAAGTGAATCCCAGGATCAAAACGACGTAATTTTGATTACACAAGTTAGCACCTATCCGCACCCATATAGGCCAAAATACTCAGAATTTCAACATGGTCCTTTGGAGAAAGGTCATTAGAATGACAAAACCAAGGGAACCATGCAAAAATATGCCTGCACGCCAATTTGCACGCCAATTCCCCAATTGGCGTGCAGCTCCAAATGCACTCAAACTTCACCACAAGTCTCCTTGCATCTTGTAGAGGCCTGAGGAGCAAAAATATGCTTGCACGTGAAATGGGTGAATTCACGTGCAGCTCCAAATGCTCTGAAATTTCTGTGGTAGATAGAGGACCTCATTCCAAGAAACTTTTGTTCTTGCACGCCAATTGTTTGAGGCCATCTACTAGGTCAAAAGTGAGCTCCAAGATCAGCCAAAACAACTTAAAACCGCCTGTAAACGCATAGCATCTTCCTAGGGCATAAATGTACGCTATCGCTTGACACATGCACCTCTCAAAAGTCCCCTCTTGGGCTCATCTCTTACCTTAAACTTGTGTACCAACATCCAAGGTGTTTGTGGTTAACTTCTTACACACGGGTTACACACGGGTCATTACATCAGGCCTACTATGCCATTTCCTCAGAGGCTGAGGAACCAGAGGGTTGAGGAAGAGTATGAGCGCTTTCTGAGTTTGTTCAAGAAGCTTGAAATTAACATTCCATTTGTGGAAATCTTGGAGCAGATGCCTAGGTACAGAAAATACATCAAAGATTTTGTGACGAAGAAGAGGAAATACGGGGATCATGAGACGGTGGCAGTCACTAACGAGGTGAGCAGTGTTGTTCAACAGAGTTTGCCTATCAAGCATAAAGATCCGGGCAATTTTAATCTCCCTTGTGTGATTGGCAATGCACCGCAGCAGCATGCCTTATGTGATTTAGGGGCCAGCATCAATTTGATCTCCTTTGCTTTGTATAAGCAGCTTGGGCTTAAGGGCATGAAGCCCACTTCCATATCATTGCAGTTTGCTGACCGGTCTACTGGAAGGCCTGAAGGGATAATTGAAGACGTGTTAGTCAAAGTGGGCTCCTTCATATTTCCAGCGGACTTTGTAGTTTTGGAGATGGAAGAAGATAGAGGAGTTCAACTACTCCTTGGAAGACCGTTTCTCAGAATGGGTTGTGCATTGATTGATGTTGCTCAAGGGCAGCTAACTCTAAGAATTAATGAGGAGACCTTAGTTTTCCACATGGGGAAGGCTTTGCAAGGTCAAGAGGAGGAGGACTGCCTTTGGGTTGAAGACCTTGAGGAATTGGTGGAAGACTACTTGGCAGAAGAAATTACCACCACCAATAATGGAGCCCTTCAGCTTATAGAAGCTCAACAAGATGAAGAGATGTACTTGACAGCTGAGGAAGATGAGCAAATTACAAACTCTTTGGAGCAAGCTGAGGAGGAGAAAGAAGATGACGTGCCTCCAGCTCCAGAACTGAAGGAGCTGCCTGGACACCTAAGGTATGAATTTATGGACTCTACAAATCAATTCCCTTTCATTGTTGCTTCTAATTTGAATGATGTGGAGTGTACTCAATTGTTAGAAGTCCTTAGGAAACACAAAAAGGCCCTAGGATGGAACATTAAAGACATTAGGGGTATTAGTCCAGGGATTTGCATGCATAAAATTTTAATGAATGATGATTTTAAACCCACTGCTGAAAGACAAAGAAGATTAAACCCTGCCATGAAAGAAGTTGTTAGAAAAGAAATTTTAAAATGGAAAAATGCGGGTATAATTTATGCTATTTCAGATAGTGAGTGGGTGAGTCCATTGCATGTTGTGCCCAAGAAAGGGGGCATGACCGTGATTAAAAATGAGAAAAATGAATTGATCCCATCTCGCACTGTGACGGGGTGGGGAGTATGTGTTGACTATAGAAAGCTGAACAAGGCTACTAGGAAGGATCATTTTCCTCTTCCTTTCATTGACCAAATGTTGGATAGGTTAGCTGGCTATAGTCACTACTGCTTTTTAGATGGCTATTCCGCGTATCATCAGATCATGGTTAAGCCCGAGAACCAAGAAAAGACCACCTTCACGTGCCCTTTTGGCACATTTGCATTTAGGAGAATGCCATTTGGGCTTTGTTATAATGACCCGTGTGTAACCCGTGTGTAAGAAGTTAACCACAAACACCTTGGATGTTGGTACACAAGTTTGAGGTAAGAGATGAGCCCAAGAGGGGACTTTTGAGAGGTTCATGTGACAAGTGATAACGTACATTTATGCCCTACGAAGATGCTATGCATATACAGGCGCTTTTACGCAGTTTTGGCAGATTTTGGAGCTCACTTTTGACCTAGTAGATGGCCTCAAACAATTGGCGTGCAAGAACAAAAGTTTCTTAGAATGAGGTCCTCTACCTACCACAGAAATTTCAGAGCATTTGGAGCTGCACGTGAATTCACCCATTTCACGTGCAAGCATATTTTTGCTTCTCAGACCTCTACAAGATGCAAGGAGGCTTGGGGTGAAGTTTGAGTGCATTTGGAGCTGCACGCCAATTGGGGAATTGGCGTGCAGGCATGTTTTTGCATGGTTACCTTGGTTTTGTCATTCTAATCATCTTTTCCCAAAGGACCAGGTTGAAATAGTGAGTATTTTGGTGTGTGTGGATGCGGAAAGGTTGTAACTTGTGTAATCAAAACTACGTCGTTTTGATGCTGGGATTCACTTAATCAAAACTACGTCGTTTTGATGTTGTGTTGTCTATATAAGGAGGAGAAGCCCCTCTGTTTTAGGTTTAGGGTTTGTTGCTCCACCAGCCGTCGCAGAGAGAGAGAGAGAGAGAGAGAGAGAGAGAGAGAGAGAGAGAGAGAGAGAGAGAGAGAGGGAAGGAGAGCTTCTGGTGGGTGCCGGAGCATCTTGTGTGGGTGGTCGGAGTCTTGCGTGGAAGCGGGAGCAGGAGTACATACAAGGTAGGGGTTCTGTTCTTCCTAAATCCTCCTCTGTCCTAGGGTTCTAGGGCAGATTATAGAGTTATACCTGTTTATATATATATATGTAATCCATATAGGTGTGATCTCCTATATGGATGTTGGCCTTCAGTGGCATTTTGGTGTGATTCTGTTGTTACATGCTATATGTTCGATGAAATGCCAGTGTGAATATAGCTGTGTGTATATGCCCATTACGTGTTTGGTAATATGTCTGTGTGGCTGGACTTGTGGTTTAGTGTATGTATGTATGCTGGGTGTTTGTTCTATGGCCTGAATGGTTGGGTTTGTGCACTTGTCAACAGGTGCACACCAAGTGTTTGGTTTTATGCTTGAGTGACCGTGGTGTGTGTTGTGTGCATGACTGTGCTATCTGGCCTGAAGAGGCGGTTAAACCAGTGGCCTGAAGAGGCGATTAAACTACTTTGCCTGAGAGGTGGTTAAATCAGTGGCCTGAAGAGGCGGTTAAACTACTTGCTTGAGATGTGTTTTGTTAGCCAGTGTGGCTGGGGCTGGGGTTACGCCCACTTGTGTGATGTTTTATTTTCTTTTTTCTAATACTGTCACGTCAGTACACCTGTGCACATGCATGTAGCCGCTAGGAGCTTGGGAAGGGTTGGGGAGACTTGATCCCTACTGAGCTGTGATTGCTCACCCCTCCTACTGTGTTTGCTTGTTTTCCCGGAACTTACAGGCGTTAGGTGGATACACCAAGGTGGAAGACCATAATTATTTTTACCCTCTTCCATTTATGTTTTGTTTTTTTATGGGAATTGATGTAACCCCAGTGGGGATGGGATTGGAAAGGATTTTGTTGTAATAAACTGTTTTGGCTTGCTTTTCTGAACATTACTTTCTTGAATGTGTTGTAGATGTTTAAAATGTAATATTCTTGGTTTGTATCCTAACCCCTTTGCCCTCTGTGTGGGTAAAAGGGGAGTCACGTACCGGTTTCCTCGGGTTGGAAATCCGGGGCGTGACATTTGTAATGCCCCTGCCACCTTTCAAAGGTGTATGATGGCTATTTTTCAGGGTTTGGTTGAGGAGATCATGGAGGTCTTCATGGATGACTTCTCGGTGTTTGGTTCCTCCTACCAACAGTGCTTGAAAAATCTAGATGTGGTCTTAGAGAGATGTGAGGAGAAGGAACTAGTCCTAAATTGGGAGAAATGCCATTTCATGGTAACTGAGGGGATAGTTCTAGGGCACAAGGTGTCTGCACATGGTTTGGAGGTAGACAAGGCAAAAATCTCCACTATTGAGACTCTGCCACCTCCAACCAATGAAAAAGGAGTGAGAAGTTTCCTTGGCCATGCTGGCTTTTATAGGAGATTCATTAAGGACTTCTCAAAAATTGCAAAACCCATGAGTAGGTTGTTAGAAAAAGACACAAGCTTTGAGTTTAATGCAGATTGCTTAGAAGCTTTCAACATCCTCAAGGGTAAGTTAGTCACTGCACCTGTTATAGTCACACCTAACTGGGCTCAGCCTTTTGAGCTAATGTGTGATGCGAGTGATTATGTTGTGGGGGTAGTCTTAGGGCAAAGGCGAGAAAAGGTGTTTAGGGTCATTTACTATGCTAGTAAGACCTTAGATGATGCTCAACAGAACTATACCACCACCGAGAAAGAGTTGCTAGCCGTGGTTTATGGCTGCAATAAGTTCAGACCCTACCTTTTTGGGTCTAAAGTCATTATTTATACTGATCATGCTGCATTGAAATATTTGTTTGCTAAAAAGGAAGCTAAGCCACGCTTGATTAGGTAGGTTCTCCTCTTACAGGAATTTGACCTTGAAATTAGAGACACAAAGGGAGCCCTAAATTCTGTGGCTGATCACCTCTCCCGTGTGGAGAATGCACCTAAGTCTCTACCCATTGTAGATGACTTTCCTGATGAGAAGTTGTTTGAGGTGCATCATCTTTCTTGGTTTGCTAACTTAGCAAATTATTTAGCCACTGGGTTCATACCCAAGCAGTTAGACTACCACCAGAGAAAGAAATTGGTAGTGGATGCGAAGAAATACATTTGGGAAGACCCAATTCTTTATAGGAGGTGTACAGACCAAATCATTAGAAAGTGTGTCCTTGAGGAGGAAGTAGATGACATAATACATCATTGTCATGCATCACATTATGGGGGCCACTTTGGGGTGCAGAGAACTGTGGCTAAGATCATGCAGTGTGGCTTTTATTGGCCTCACATGGTGAAAGACACCTATGTCTACATCAAAAAGTGTGATAGATGTCAAAGGGTAGGTGGTCTGTCTAGGAAAAATGAGATGCCCTTAACTGGAATCCTTCCAGTTGAAATTTTTGACATTTGGGGCATTAACTTCATGGGGCCATTCTCCAATTCTGATGGGTATTCATACATTTTGCTTGCTGTGGATTATGTGTCTAAGTGGGTAGAAGCTATTCCTACTAGAGTGAATGATGCTAGGGTTGTGACTCACTTCCTTACTAGGAACATCTTTAGCCATTTTGGGACACCAAGGGCTATAATCAGTGATGAGGGTAGTCATTTCTGCAACAAATTGTTTGACAAGTTATTGAACAAGTATGGTGTCACTCATAGGAAGTCTTTAGCTTACCACCCACAAGCTAATGGACAAGCAGAAGTGTCCAACAGAGAGATTAAGGCCATTTTAGAGAAAACTGTTGGAGCTAATAGGAAAGATTGGTTTCAAAGGCTTGATGAAGCCTTATGGGCATATAGGACAACTTACAAAACTCCCATTGGGATGTCACCTTACCGTATTCTATATGGTAAGGCATGTCACTTGCCTGTGGAACTAGAACACAAGGCTTATTGGGCCTTGAAGAAGTTAAATTTTAACCCACAAGAGATCAAGGAGCTTAGGATGACTCAATTAATTGAGTTGGATGAGTTTAGGCTGGATGCATATGATAGTGCTAAATTTTACAAAGAAAGAACTAAGAAATGGCATGATAGGCAACTCAACAATGAACCTTTAACCTTAGGGCAGAAAGTTCTTCTATTTAATACAAGGTTTGAGGTTATTTCCTGGCAAATTAAGGTCCAAGTGGATGAGACCTTTTGTGATAGTTGATAAGAAGCCATATGAGAGCTTTGAGCTCCAAGCTGTAGATGGCAAGAAATTTTGGGTGAATGGCAACAGACTGAAACCATACTTTGATTTAACTCAGAGGGAGATAGTTGATTCCCTCTCTTTCACCATTGCATGATCATAACTGAAAGTCTAGCTACAGACTTTAAATAAAGCGCTGGTTGGGAGGCAACCCAATGTTTATTGCTATATTTCATTTTATGTTATTTTCTTTTATTTATTTTATTCACTGAATTGTTTGCAAGCTAACCATTGTGCAGGAGACTTTGCTTCTTTCTTAACTAACCATTTGCAGGATAGGCAAATTATTGGGTCATGAACTTGTGGAATTATTTTTAAAGTCAAAGTCAAGGAGCAAGGAGCAAGTGAAGCCCAAAAGTGCTTGAAGATGGGCTTAAACAATTCACGTGCAAGACTTAAAGATGGTCCATAATGCATAAGCAACAAAGTGGAGAAATTTGGGCCAGTTTGGGCCTGAACGTGAATTTGCACGTGAATTGCCCAATTCACGTGCACCTCCTTTTGAGCTGTAACTTTCTGGAATGGTAGATGAAGACCATGTCAGTCACGTTTACTCTTGCACGCGAATTACTAGCTGTCATATGGTGGCTCAAAAATACAAAATATCGATTTTAGCCCTCCTAGAAGCTTCAAACAATTCACGTGCAGAAGGGACTATTGCTTGCCAGCTCAAGGGGGACCCACCACCAAAGTTTGGGACGATTCTGACCTGCACGCCAATTCGGCCAATTCACGTGCAAGGGCTATTTTGGTCAGAACACTCTGAAAAGTTAGGGGCACGTGTATCACGCCAATTGGAGCATCTTTCCTTCTGCACGCTATATAAGGAGAGGCCATCTTCAAAGGCTTCCACACCAAAATCACTCCAGATCTGAGTATTAGAGAAACTCTGCCCTTTTGCTCTCTTGCTCTTCAGTTTTCTACTCTTTGCTCTTATTTTCTCATTCCAAAGATGGTGCGCACAAGGAGGACTGGCCAGGAGGAGGTGCACTCACCTAGTGCTGATAACCAACCTGAGGAGGAGATACTCTTGGGGCATGCTCTTGATATGCAGGCTTTGGAGGCTTCAAAGCTGGGCTGGGCTAGAGAGGTGGCTCTTAAAATTCAAAATCTGGGATTACAAAGGTTATTATCTGCCCAGCCAGCTATTTCCTACTCTGCCTTACACGAATTTTATGCGTCAGTCTATGTGAGTGAGGATGAACTGATAGGGGTTGTGCAAGGGGTTTATGTCAGAATTACCCCTGAAATTATTAGACATTGCTTTAACCTCCCTGAACCCAGTGATAGTTTCCCTCAGCTAAGCCTAGGAGAATTTGGTACTGCATGCAACTATGCTAGAAAATTTCAAAGTCGAAGGCAGTTTACCAAGAATGGTTTTGTTGGAAAATTTAAATGCCTAGCTTACCTGGTAGGGAAATGCTTATTGATTCAGACCAGTGGGCTAGATAGTGTGCCTAAGCCACACCTGGAGTTCATGTCTAGCATTGATCATATGCTAAATGTGGATTGGGCCACTACCATTTTTAAATGGTGGAAGAAAAACTCCTCAAAGCAGATAAATGGCAGACTTTTATGTATGATATTTCAAAGCATGCCTGCTTTGCATTTTTCCTCCATGGAGAGCATTACTTTTCCTTCTCACTGGGTGTTAAGAGTATTGCATGCTGAAGGAGGTTTGGGGGTCAGTACCAGAGGTCATTGGGCAACCAATGTTCCTCCTCCATCACAGCCCGCTAGGCACAGTGTTCATGTGGAGCGATCCACGGACTTTGCAAGGGAGACCTCTCCTCATTTGGATCAAAGGAAGCAGACTCTATACAGACTCACTGCCATGTACATGCAGTTTAATGTACACAAAGAAGATATTTTTAATTTCTTTCAAGGCATTAGTGGGCAAGTAGTGAGCGAAGTGGAGGTCATCAATTGGGCAGTCACTAATCGGCACATCACTAGTGCCCAATTTGAAGAATTAATGGCTCTCATCTCTGGAGACCAACAAGCTACTTCACAACCTAGAACCAGAGCATGGGAGGCCCCAGATGTAGCTGCTCATGCATCGCCTAGAGCATGGGAAGCCCCAGAAGCTCCTCCTGCTGCATCTACCGAAGCTTGGAGGCAAGAAACACAGCAGCTCAGGGAGGCAAATGCCAGAACCCAGCACGAGGTGGAATCCCTGAGGAAGGACAACAAAGAAGTTAAAGGCCTCCTAGGCAAAATCTGGAAGGCTTTGAGCAAGAGGAAAGCATCAAAACGTTCTCCTATAGTAGAGATATTTGATGAAGAACCCTCTCCATTCCCTGAAGATTCCTATCCAGCCTAGGCGGATCCACCTCAACCAAAATCTTCAGCTCGGCCATCCCACTATCATCAAGAGGAGACAGAGCTAGCAGATGGGTATTCACCCTTCCAGCCTTTTACTGATCTTGCATATTCTCAGGCTCTTGTGCCTGCTATACTTCCTATCTCTTGGGGTGCATACATGCCTGCTGAACCTGAAGATCTTCTTGGCCCTCCTATCCATTTAATCATTAATCCAGCTTTATCATCTGACGAGACCAAGCAAAGATTTGAAGAGTTCATCAATTCCACGATTCAGAGGGCTCACTTTATACGGGATAATGATATCTTCACCCCTTTTAGCTTAAAGAGGATCTCCGAGAATGAATATCTCTACGCCGACGAGATAGACCTCTTCTGTAGGACCATGCGCTATGTAGTGGAGGCTGAGCCTCATAACTACCCCTTAGCTCGGTACACTTCCATCATGCTGTGTGAGCTTTTCAATCAACCCTTGTCCGAAGAGGTGTGGCGCCAACGCATCAATGGTGAGAATGAAGGGCACCGCCCTTGGCATGGTATGCATGAGGTGCTGATTCCAGGTGCACATTGATTGCCACTATGTACTTGTCCGTTTGAATCTGGATGTAGGACATGCCGTGCTATATGATCCAAGCCAAGGCGAAGGGTTTGCTAGACGGAAAAGACAGTTAGTGCATGGGTTCATCAAACGAATGAAAGTGGCGATGATCAAAGAAGGCTTGTTGGCGGACAAGCTCCCTCTTATTCACTACAACGAATGCAAATTCCCCAACGGCCGACCAATTCAGTTGTGGGATCTTTGCTTGCTACTACATGATGGGTATTCTGCAAGGGAAGGAAAATTGGGAAGTACGCGGCGAGACGTCGGTGACTTTGTGGCTCAGTGCGACGAATGGTGGCCAATGTCATCTACTATTACAGGTGTGCCAAACCAGGGGTAACTGTTTTTCCTACTCCTTTTATGCCATACGGACATAGCATATTTTAAGTGTGGTGTATGGGGAGTGACTTGAGCCACTTGCTTGTCTTTTATGTTGTGATTGCATGTTTTTAGTTGCATGATTGTTTGAGTTGTTTGCTTGAATGATTTGCTTGTGGAGGCATGTATATTAAGTATGCAATTTGGCTTAAAATTTATTTTTTTTTATGCCACATTAGTATCATGTTGTGATAAGGGTATTAAAGTAATTAAAATGTGCTTTGAATTGGTTTAATCATGTCTTTATCTTTTGAATGATGTCACCATGTTTTTGGAGCTGAGTTTTGAATATTAGGCATGAGCATGAAATCTTTATGATAGACCTAAGTAACCCTTAAAGTTGAGTGAAAAAGAAATGAAAAATGAGAACAGCTTCTTTTAGCCTTTGAGTGCCATTTTAGGGTATGGGTAATAGTTTGATTTGCTACTCATCTTGCATTCAACATTGGTTATTTAATGGTAGGAGTCAAGTAAGCATGTGATTACTTATTTGTGCTCAGTGTTTGGTGTGTGGAGTTAGGATGCAAGACCTCTAAGTCATTGTGACTATCTTTGCATTCTTTCCTTTATTTTGAGATATTATTGGAAAAGGCTATGATATAGAATGTGAAAAAGCCATCACTTAATTGGGAAATGGGATGTGAGACATCAATGAATTTTTGTCTCTCCTTATGTAGCAAAATGGCAAGGGGTATGCATTAGAAAAATCAGTCTTATTTATGTGTTATGTGAGTAAAAAAAAAAAGAGTGAATAATCCATCAAGGGAGAGCATAAAATGCAACCTTGTAAGGTTATTACTTAAAAAAAAACAACAAAAAGAAATAGATTCAGAATAAAAGCCACAATGGCTTGATGTTTATGTGTGATTGTTTAGATTTGTAGCCACATTGGCTCAGTTTTGTTTATTTGAGTGTGTTGAGCTCAACCCTTAGCTCATGATTTTGTTTTATCAGTTATTAGAATAGAGTGTGAGTTTATTGAGTTTAGACTAGCGTGTGAGTTCAAATAAAGTAGAATAGAGAGTGTGTTTTCTTTGATGAGCACAATAGGGAACTCTCATGATTACTTGGCAAGTACTTAATCAATAGCTGATGGCGAGTGTAAAGATAGAGTTTTCCATCCATTGTTCATTGATAGGTATTGGGCTTGAAAATTATTATATTTGAGTGAGGCTGCTTATCCTTGATAAGAACTTAAAGGGAAACTAAGTGCTATTTTATCATGGATTGCTTGCTCATATCTGAAATTTAAGTGGAGATATTGCATGGTTGTTGGACTAGGGATATGGACATGAATGAACTAAGCTATGACTCATTTTGATGCTTAAATTCCCATTTCATCATGATAGAGTTGCATGCTTAGGAAACCATGATTCTCCTTGATTGTTATTTTATTTTTCTTCCGTTTGACTGCGTGTTTATTTTATTTTTGCATGCTTGTATGTTTTTGCTTGAGGACAAGCAATGGTTCAAGTGTGGTGTATTTGATAACGTGCATTTTATGCCATTATTCTAGTGTTTATTTAGGATGTTTAAGAGCATGATTAGAGCCTTATTGCTTTATATATCATATATATTTGCTCTAACCCCTAGAAAGATGCTATTTGCAAATACATGCGTTTTTAAGCTGTTTTGGCAGATTTTGGAGCTCACTTTTGACATAGTAGATGGCCTCAAACAATTGGCGTGCAAGAACAAAAGTTTCTTAGAATGATGTCCTCTATCTACCACAGAAATTTCAGAGCATTTGGAGCTGCACGTGAATTCACCCATTTCACGTGCAAGCATATTTTTGCCTCTCCAAGCCTCTACAGATGCAAGGAAGCTTGGGGAGAAGTTTGAGCTGATTTGGAGGTGCACGTGAATTCACCATATCACGTGCAAATTGGCGTGCAGAGATATTTTTGGACCGATCCTATCATTTTTCCATGCTGATCATTTGTTTCTGAAGGCCGGTGTCCAAATTGTGGATGGAAGATAGAGATTTTAAAGTTTCGAGTGTTACTTATCAAAACTACGTCGTTTTGATAGGTGGGCTAGGTTACAAACCTCAAAGCCCATCCAAACTCTATAAATACAGCCTCCACGCCCTCTGCTATGCATGCCTAGACCCCCTACACGTTTTTAGAGAGAGAGAGAGAGAGGCTCCACGACTTGGAGGTGCTCCTTGACCTAAGAGAGCAGCCGTCGCAGCCGTCGCGGATTTTGGAGCCTGGATTTGAAGCTTTGCTGTGCACGTGGATAAGAAGAAGATGTTGAGCTTTTCTGCTTTGTGTTTGCTTGTAATCATGCGTGAGTAGTTCTTTTAATCTAGGGGAGCAATGTAGCCCCCTTGTTGCTTTGCTGTGTTTATGAATATTGGGTTTGGATGATTGTGTTTTGCATGTTTTATGAATCTGTTCTTAAGTTCTATCTTTGGATGTACACCTTGGTATTTTTAGCCCTAGTCTGGGGCGGATTAAGATTCATAACTTATTTGTAATTGGCGTGATCATTATCCTTTTGCAAGTATGATTTATTGGCTTTGCATGTTTGTGTGTTTAGATGACCATTCTGGCATACAACTCTTAAAAGGACCTCAATGACCATTTGTTGTCCTTGGCTTGTGTTTAGCATGTTTTCAATCAAACAACCCTAATACCATGAACCAAAGAGAGATAACATAGGGAGGTGAAATTGTGACCCTAGATGCTTTTAATCCTTGAATCTTAATCTTAAAATCAGTTTACTTTCTTTGTTTATTCAGAAAACCAAATAAAAATTAGATCTTTAGTTTAAAAAAGAAAACTTTTTGCCAAGACATTTTATAGAACAAGAGTAATTGGGTGTTTTGATTTAAGAACTAGAAAACTAGAGTAATCCCTGTGGGTTCGACCCCTTGCTTGCTGCTATTCTTTTAGTGCAAACTTAGGGAATTTATTATCTTGAAGAGAGATTTAACGACATTAGCTAGCTCTTTTAGAGAGGCTAAAAATCTTGTCTGTCAGTGTCTCTCCCAAGACAACCCAAATAAAAGAAGCAGCTGAAACTAACAAGTTAAAGTCAACTTGGAGAGCTAAAAGTCCTAGCAAAGTCAAATCCGAAACTGTTGACATTACTGCTGTTCTTTCTAACCGCCTGAAACAAGTTTGGGCACCAAAAGTGTAAATCGTTGTCTTTCAGGAGCATCTCTGGAATGCACTGCCGGATCACTTGAAGTTAAAGATCAATCAAAGCAAGTGGATGCTCCGGACATATGACGGGTGATCAGACTCTGCTTGTAGAAGTTAATAAAAAACGAGGTCCATCCGTGTCATATGGTGACAACAGCAAAGGAAAGACTGTCGGGTATGGCACTTTAACCAATGGCCATGTAACAATCACTAGAGTTGCTCTAGTCGAAGGTTTGAAGCATAATTTGCTAAGTGTCGGTAATTTATGTGACAAAGGATTTATGTTTCCTTTATGTCCAACACCAGTACAAGAGGGGAAAACTTATCCTGGAGATGTTAAGTTATCCGGATCAAGAGATGAGGACATATACTCGGTGGTCTTAAGAAATAATTCTTCGACCTGTATGCCTCCTCACTAAAGCTTCAGATGAAGATAGTTGGTTATGGCACAAGCGATGCGCACATTTAAACTTTAAGACACATGTCTAAGTTAGCATTACTTGATTTTGTCACCTGGTCTACCTAAACTCAAATACTCCAGAGACACTCTCTGTCGAGAATGCCAACTTGGCAAACAGACCAAACATAGCTTTAAGAGCAAATCAGTTAATTCAATAACTGCTCCTCTGCAACTTCTTCATATGGACCTCTGTGGTCCAATTTCTGTTCCTTCGCTGGCTGGTGCGAGATATACCCTTGTGGTTATCGATGATTTCACCAGATACACATGGCTAATGTTCCTGAAATCAAAGGATCAAACTTTTGAGCATCTTGTAGATCTTTTCAACTGGATAAGCAACTCACAAGGACTGAGCATAAAGTGCATCAGGAGTGATCATGGTACAGAATTTGATTTTTCTGATATGAGATCATATTGTTCTGAACAGGGCATTCAGCATGACTTCTCTGCGCCTGATAACGTGCATTTTATGACGTTATTCTAGTGTTTATTTAGGATGTTTAAGAGCATGATTAGAGCCTTATTGCTTCATATATCATATATATTTGCTCTAACCCCTAGGAAGATGCTATTTGCAAATACACGCATTTTTAAGCTGTTTTGGCAGTTGGAGCTCACTTTTGACATAGTAGATGGCCTCAAACAATTGGCATGCAAGAACAAAAGTTTCTTAAAATGATGTCCTCTACCTACCACAGAAATTTCAGAGCATTTGGAGCTGCACGTGAATTCACCCATTTCACGTGCAAGCCTATTTTTGCCTCTCAGGCCTCTACAGGATGCAAGGAAGCTTGGGGAGAAGTTTGAGCTGATTTGGAGGTACACGTGAAGTCACCATATCACGTGCAAATTGGCGTGCAGAGATATTTTTGGACCGATCCAATCGTTTTTCCAAGCTGATCATTTGTTCCTGAAGGCCCAAGTCCAAATTGTGGATGGAAGATAGAGTTTTTAATGTTTCGAGTGTTACTTATCAAAACTACGTCGTTTTGATAGATGGGCTAGGGTACACACCTCAAGGCCCATCCAACCTCTATAAATACAGCCTCCACGCCCTCTGCTAGCCATGCCTAACCCCCTACACGTTTTTAGAGAGAGAGAGAGGCTCCACGTCTTGGAGGCTGTCCTTGACCTAGGAGAGCAGCCGTCGCAGCAGCCGTCGCGGATTTTGGAGCCTGGATTTGAAGCTTTACTGTGCGCGTGGATTAAAAGGAGATGTTGAGCTTTTCTGCTTTTTGTTTGCTTGTAATCATGCGTGAGTAGTCTTTTAATCTAGGGGAGCAATGTAGCCCCCTTGTTGCTTTGCTGTGTTTATGAATATTGGGTTTGGATGATTAAGTTTTGCATGTTTTATGAATCTGTTCTTAATTCTATCTTTGGATGTATACCTTGGTATTCTTAGCCCTAGTCTGGGGCGGATTGAGATTCATAACTTATTTGTAATTGGTGTGATCATTATCCTTTTGCAAGTATGATTTATTGGCTTTGTATGTTTGTGTGTTTAGATGACCATTCTGGCATACAACTCTTAAAAGGACCTCAATGACCATTTGTTGTCCTTGGCTTATGTTTAGCATGTTTTCAATCGTACAATCCTAATACCATGAACCAAAGAGAGATAACATAGGGAGGTGAAATTGTGACCCTAGATGCTTTTAATCCTTGAATCTTAATCTTAAAATCACTTTGCTTTCTTTGTTTATTCAGAAAACCAAATAAAAATTAGATCTTTAGTTTAAAAAAGAAAACTTTTTGCCAAGACATTTTATAGAACAATAGTAATTGGGTGTTTTAATTTGAGAACTAGAGAACTAGGTTAATCCCTGTGGGTTCGACCCCTTTCTTGCTGCTATTCTTTTAGTGCAAACTTAGGGAATTTATTATCTTGAAGAGAGATTTAACGACATTAGCTAGCTCTTTTAGAGAGGCTAAAAATCTTGTCTCATCAAATTGGCGCCGTTGTCGGGGATTCAACGGTTAACTAGTTTTTAAAATCAACATTGAGTGAAATTGTTTGAATTCGATCTTGGTGTTTTATTTTGTCTTTTTCTTTTCTCGTTATTTTGTGTTCTTTATTTGTTAATTTTGCATTGTTCGGAGCTGCTGGGTGTGTTCTTGTTGTTTTACAGGAACCATACATCAAGGATTCCTAGTTGTGCATGCAAAGAGAGGAGGATATACAATTTACTCGGGAACTTGAAAGGTTTTCAGAGCTCGTCGTAGAGCAGCTAGGGAAGCAACACGTGAGGTCGAAGAAGCATTGCAAGGCTTGGAGCAATCCGTAGGCGATCCGATGGCAGATCTCGGACCTGATGGTGGTGCACCGCAAGGAGGGGCCAATTACAATGGCCAATATCAAGAAGAAGAGGGTAATAGGTTTATGCCTGAACCTTCTTAGATTATGCAAGGCCGATGATGTCGGACCATTATTCCGGGATTCGGCAGACAAGAGTCCAAGCAAATAGCTTCGAGTGAAGCCGCATTGATCAACATGGTGAGCAACAACGCGTTTAGAGGAACGGCCGTGGATGATCCGCACCAAAGATTTGATGAGGTTCTACCAGGTGTGCGACACCATCAAGATCAACAATGTGTCGGAGGAGGCAATAAAGCTAAGGCTTTTCCCTTTCTCTTTAAGGGATAGAGCTCTTGGCTGGTTCAACAATCGCCAGGGTTCAATCAACACTTGGGAGGAGATGCAGACCAAGTTCATGTCAAAGTACTTCCCTCCTTCCAAGGTGATCCAGCTCAGAGGAGAGATTAGTAGGTTCAGGCAAGATGAGATGGAGACTCTTCATGAAGCTTGGGAGCGTTTCAAAGACTTAGTGAGAAGATGCCCTGATCATGGAAGACGCCAGTGGATTCAAATTGAATCTTGAAAAGGGCGTTTGTCGCACACGCACTCCAAATAAAATTTAAACTAAGTATAGCTAGTGGCTTAACCTAAATCGTTCTCTACCGGAGGACTTATAAAATTCAATTCAATCTATTTAATTACTTGTTTAATAACAACTAATGAAAAAGAATAAATATCAAATTGGGGGGATTTTTGATTGAATGAAAACTAATGAAAACTAATTAAATCAAAAAATTTTTAACTAAGAAAATCAATTAATTAAAGATGTAACCGGTTTAACTTCACACCTGAATGCTGTTTATCACTATCCCAAAAGATTAATTAGATAAATTATGGCCCCATAATTCAAATGCATCAAGACACCATGAATACAATCAAATTATGAATTTATTCCAACCAGAATAATTATGAATTAATTCTCGAAAGACTGCCCGTTCCCTACGAAACAAATCTTCTCACTCAGATAGAATAATAACGCACGATGAATTGCTAAATCAACACTCAACCGAGATATTAAATCAACAAATCAAAGAGATAGAGAATTAAATCATAGCACATAAAATACCAAATTAAATGTTAAAATATGGATTCAAAACAAGCATCAAAAGTGCTGCGCTAAACCGATTACAAAATACTTACCCCTCCATGGGTCGAAAAATCACAAATCTGTTCAGAAAAATTAACACAGCAGAATTAAAACAAAATTAAGATAAATAGGCTGCAAACAATTAAACACCCGGTCTTGAACTCGATCTGAATCTTCAATGCCTGCTATCTTTTTAATTCAGTTGAAAACACTGCTGTGCTGGAATTGGTGAGCTGGCGGCACGCGGGATGGTGTTTGCGTGATGGGATGATGATGGAACGAGCGCCGGTGTGAGTGAACGAGATGAGGTGGCGTCGTGGGTCTCTTGCTGCACTGGGCGATCGGGTGAAGACCGCGCTGGAAACGTTGCAGTGTAGGCGCGCGGAAAGAGATGGATGGGTTGATGGACGAAGGAGTGCTTACGGCGTGGGATTTTGGTGCGCCAAGACCCACACCCACACGTTGCATGCATGAGTTTAAATACCAAAAACATTGACTTTTTCTCCAAGCCAAGGTCACCTCACGAATAACAAAAATTAGAAACTCTTTCTTTCTTCATTCACGCCACTTCAAAATTATGCATGACCCACATCTTTAATTGATTCTCTCTCTCTCCACTTAATATCTTCTCACGCAGTTTCTACCTATCCAAAAGGAAATTCAATAAATTAATTAACCATGCATGAAAGAATCATTGGAATAAAACAAAATCAATAAAATAACCCAAATATCATTCCATAAATCAAAATCAATCAAAGAATTAATATCAAAATTAACCAAAATATCACTTAGTAAAATTACAAATAAGCCCGAATATTTAATATCAAAATTGGAATAACTAATTTAGCATTAAAAATCACCAAAATTAATATTAAATCTATAAAAGTGAATAAAATAGTAAATAATTGAAATTGGAGAAAATTATTCTAAAAATGCATTAATTCAATAAAATATTCAATTAAAGCCCATAAATTAAATGCAAATTTAATTACAAATTTCAGCAGTATCAAATTCCCCCACACTTGAACTTTGGTCGTCCTCGAACAAATATAAAGATTAAGCACCAAACAAAGATTATCAAATCATGCAAATTCAAATATACAAAGAGAACAACTTGAATATCACGAATTGAGTTCTAGTATAGACGTGAGTGTGTGAGCTCAAAATTCATCAACTTCTTTATTCTTTCAACCCATCTCTCATTCATGACACTTAATCAAGTCACACAAATATGCAATTATCAAGCAGTTGGCTAATATTAAGCATACCCAAAAATTAACCAAAGTTATTCCATACTCTAAATATCATGCTATCATTTATACACATACTTGAGTGAAACAAATGGGTGAAGATTACTGGAGCTAAACAAGATATATGCAATGGATTGGCCAATCACTTTTTTAATTTTTTTTTCTTTCATTTTTTAAAAATAGGCAGCCAAACTTACTTAACAATAACCATCTATACCACCCATGTAGCGGAACCATCCGGCAGCTCCCAGATTATGGCGGATCTTAGGGTACCAGGTTTAAAAGCCCTTCAGGATAAGTCCCGAGTGATATAGCATACTTTGCAAGTCGGCTAACCTTTTGCAATAACGCTCTTCTTTTAATTAATAACCTTACAAGGTTGCATTTTATGCTCTCCCTTGATGGATTATTCACTCTTTTTTTATATATCTCACTTTTACATCCACAAGCTTAGCTCATATAAAACCCAAATGCAAGAAAAACTCAAGTATTGGCATGAATAAAATGTAATGATATAAGCAGTATTTCACAACTCATTGAATTAAAGTCCAAGCATAACTCAAAAATAGCTAAAATCATGATTCTCACATGTTTGCACTTCCCAATTAAGGCATAAAAGTCAAGATGAATTAATCAAATATTAAAGCATCAAAATTTCAGTTGTGCTAAATATATATCCATACTAGACAACTTAACTCTAACTATTCAAGATTCCCAATCATTATTCAAATATTGCACAATCAAATAAACTCAAATGGAACTAATCATTAGTGCTCAAGGATTTACCAAAAATTCAAGTGTCAATCAATGTTCAAGACTAAAAACATGCAGCCTACAAATAAAAAAATAAAGCACACAAGAACAAAACAAAATCTTTTTGGTTTTTGTTTTATTTTTTAAAAAAATAAATAACTAAATAAACTAAATAAAAACACAATAACAAGCAAAAATAAACTAATGAAAAACACACAAAAAAAATGTTGAACTAAACTAAGCTAGGTGCTCCCTCCCCCACACTTAAATGTTGCATTGTCCTCAATGTAATCCAAAAATAGAAGCTATGGACATAAAATGCAATTCTAAAAATGAACAATGAACAATAAATGAGAAGGAAAGAAACAACCTGATGGGCTCAAAGAATGACAGGGTCGTACAGTTGGATAGAATCCAACGCAGGTAGAGGATAACCCCCATAGAAGTGCTTGAGCCGATGTCCGTTGACCGTGAAGTTATGTCCTGATTCTTCCTGAATGATCTCCACCGCACCATATGGAAAGACACGAACTACGAGATAGGGCCAGTCCATCTCGTCCCTCGCCTTACTAGGCATAAGCTTCAATCTTGAAGTATAAAGAAGAACACGCCGCCTTCTTCGAACTCCCTCTTGTGAATTATCTTGTCATGGGCAGCCTTGGACTTTTCCTTGTAGAGCCTTGCATTATCATAAGAATCCAAACGAAGCTCCTCAAGCTCCCGAAGTTGAAGTTTCTGTGCTCCCCTGGCTTGGGCTAGGTCCAGATTGCAAGCTTTGACCGCCCAGTATGCTCTATGCTCCACCTCCACAGGAAGATGGCAAGACTTCCCATAAACTAATCGAAATGGGGACATGCCAATGGGAGTCTTGTATGCTGTTCGATAGGCCCAAAGTGCATCATCAAGGCGTTGGCTCCAATCCTTCCTATTGGGCTGAACAGTCTTCTCCAATATTTGCTTCAACTCCCGATTGGACACCTCTGCTTGGCCATTAGTTTGGGGATGGTATGGTGTCGATGTCTTGTGTGTCACCCCATACTTCTGAAGTAGGGCTCGAAAGTGCCTGTTGCAAAAGTGAGTCCCTTGATCGCTAATGATCGCTTTAGGAATGCCAAACCTACAAAAGATGTTAGTTTTCACAAAATCCACAACAACTTTTGAATCGTCAGTCCTCGTGGCTTTCGCCTCCACCCACTTACTCACATAATCCACAGCAACCAATATATACAAATAACCATAAGAACTAGGAAAAGGACCCATGAAATCAATACCCCAAACATCAAAAAGTTCACAAAATATCATAGGTTGTTGAGGCATCTCATGTTTCCTAGATATATTACCAGTATGTTGGCAACGATCACATGCTTTACAAAACTCATAAGCATCATGAAACAAAGTGGGCCAATACATACCAGAGTCCAATACCTTCCTAGCTGTGCGGTGTGAGCCAAAGTGTCCTCCACAAGCAAGTGTGTGGCAGAATTTCAAAATAGATGGGATCTCATGGCTGGGGACACATCATCGAATAATCTGATCACTGCCAATCCACCAAAGATAGGGATCGTCCCAAAAATAGTGCCTCGCTTCACTCTTCAACTTCGTTACTTGGTGCTTCTTATAATGATCAGGAATTTTAGAAGCCACCAAGTAGTTCACCAAATCAGCATACCATGGGAGGGTAGAAGAGACTACATATAAGTGCTCATCTGGAAAGGTGTCTCGCAACCCCAAGGAAGTGATGTCCTCTGAAAGGTGGGGAAGTCGGCTCATGTGATCGGCAACTAGATTTTCAGACCCCTTCTTGTCTCTGATCTCTATGTCGAACTCTTGAAGAAGCAACATCCATCGAATAAGTCGTGGCTTGGCATCTGGCTTCTTCAATAGGTACCTCAGGGCTGCATGATCAGAAAAGACAACAACTTTCGATCCTAAGAGATAGGAACGAAATTTGTCTAAGGCAAAGATAACTGTAAGGAACTCCTTCTCGGTGGTGGTGTAGTGGCACTGAGCTGCATCTAGGGTCCTCGAGGCATAGGCAATGACATGTGGAACTCCATCCACTCTCTGTGAAAGAACAGCTCCACAACAAAATTGGAAGCATCACACATAAGCTCAAATGGATGGTCCCACTTTGGTGGTTGAATGATCGGCGGGGTGGTCACCGCTTCTTTAACTCATCAAAAGCTAACCTGCAAGAATCATCAAAAACAAAAGATTTCTCTTTGCGCAACAATTGTGACAATGGGTGTGCAATCTTCTTGAAGTCCCCGATGAAGCGCTGTAAAAACCTCGCATGTCCTAGGAAAGAACGAACATCTCGAACACAAGTAGGATAGGGTAAAGATGTAATAAGATCAATTTTAGATTTATCTACCTCTATACCATGCTTGGAAATTACATGTCCTAGAACTATGCCTTTTTCAACCATAAAATGACATTTTTCAAAATTAAGCACAAGGTTTTTATCAATGCAACGACGCAAAACATTACCTAGGCTAGAGAGACATTCATCAAATGAGGAGCCATAAACAAGAAATCATCCATAAATACTTCCATGCAATTCTCAAGAAAATCAGAAAATATACTCATCATGCATCTTTGGAAAGTACCAGGAGCATTACAAAGACCGAATGGCATCCTTCTATAGACAAAAGTACCAAATGGGCAAGTGAATGTAGTCTTCTCTTGGTCCTCCTGGAGCAATGGGAACCTGAAAATAGCCAGAAAAACCATCCAAGAAGCAATAATGTGTCCTACCTGCGAGTCTCTCTAACATTTGGTTAATGAAGGGGAGTGGGAAGTGGTCCTTACGAGTGACACCATTAAGTCTCTTATAATCAATGCATACTCACGAACTATTCGGACTCGCATAGGAACCAATTCCTCCCTCTCATTTTTCACCACAGTTGAACCCAATCTTTTTGGGTACCACTTGGACAGGACTAACCCAATCGAGAATCCAGAGATAGGATAAATAATGCCACTGCAAATAATTTTTCTACCTCTTTCTTTACAACTTCTAGCAAAGTGGGGTTGAGCCTCCTTTGGGGCTGCCTCACCGGTTTAGCACCATCTTCTAAGAAAATCCTATGCATGCAAGTGGATGGGCTAAGTCCAGGAATATCACCAATGTCCAACCTATTGCCTTAATATTGTCCCTCAAGAGAGCCAGGTTGGTCTCTTGGTCTGGTAGGAGATTACTAGCAATGATAACAGGCAATCTATCTCCATTCATCAAATATGCATATTTCAAATTACTAGGCAAAGGTTTCAACTCAAGTGTAGGTGGGTGTTGTATGGAAGGAATCATGCTAGGTGTAGACATTTGTGCACAAGAAGAAATAGAGTGAACATGTGCAACATCATCAAAAAACAAAGCATTCAATCCCTTAACATAATCCACCTCATCATCAAAATCATTCACATTACTAAAATTAAGGTCAGAATCAATCTCATATGGTGGTTCAGTGTGTGAGAGGAATAAGACACTATGCTCAGAGGGATGCTTCATGGAGTCTAAAATATTAAATTTAATAATTTCATCACCAAACTCCATAGAAAGCGTACCTTGGTAAACATCAATGATGGTCTTGGCAATTTTGAGGAATGGCCTGCCAAGAATGATAGGGGCATGTGAGTTCGCCAAGTCCTCCTCCATGTTGAGAACATAGAAATCAGCGGGAAAGATGGCATCTCTCACTCTAACTAGAACATCCTCAAGAACGCCTATTGGTCCAACTGTGGATCTATTAGCCAATTGGACTACCACCCGTGTTGGCTTAAGCTCCCCAATGTGAAGAGAGGAGTAGACAGAATATGGCATGACATTGATAGAGGCGCCTAAGTCACACAAAGCATCAGAAAAGTGAAGTGTCCCAATGGTACATGGAATAGTGAAAGTGCCAGGGTCTTCACACTTCGGAGGCATGGGAGGAGAATGCGTGATGAGTGCTGAGACTATTCTCCCAAGGTTGACCCTTTCAACTCCCTTTAGGCTTCTTCTTCTGTTGATACATAGTTCCTTCAAGAATTTAGCAAATCGAGGAATTTGCTTGATGGCCTCCAAGAGTGGAATGTTGATCTCCACCCTTTTAAATATATCCAGAACCTCCTGCTGAATTGCCTCATCTGTCATCTTCTTGTTTTGAATAGCCTTATATGGGAATGGAAGAGGTCGAGAGGTGGTCTCCTTCTCCTTCTTCAGCTCTTTTTCCTTGATCTCTGGTTCCTCAGTGGTTGAGGTAGGGGGTGGCCCCTTGGTTAGTGGTGCAAATCCTGGTGGAGTAGATGGAACCTGTGGATCTCCGGTTGCTTGTCACTCCTCAAAGTGATAAACCGACATTCCCCTTAGGATTGGGAGTAGTCTGAGAGGGAAGTGTGTGCTGCTGATGACTAGTGATCTCATGTACAGCAGTGGCCATCTGACTTATTTGCATCTTGAGTTCCTTCAACTCATTTTGTTGGTTGAGCACAATCTGTTGAAGGAGATTAAAGTTATCTAGTTCTGCCTTTTGTTGAGGATGAGCTTGCTGTTGACCATTCGATGTTGGCCCCTCAGGCCTCTTCTGAAAATTCTGAGGATATGGAGGCCTCTGAGGTTGCCCTGTCCCATAGCGAAGATTGGGATGATCTCTCCACCCTGGATTATATGTCTGTGAGAATGGATCATATTTCGCTAAGGGGGACGCTGCTGCTGCTACTCATATGGGCGACCTGGAAAGATGCCATTGCACTCTTCTGTTTCCTGGAGTTGTGGACATGCATCAGTAGGGTGATCAGTGGCAGTGCAGATTCCACAAACTTTTGCAGGACTAGCGAGGGCTGGTAAGGCTAAGGCCATCTGTCTTATCATAGTAGAGATCTCATCAAGCTTGTGCGCCTCAAGGCTAGGCTGTGTGCTGGGGCTCACATGGTGGACTCCTCGCTGTGTAAGCAATGCTCGATCTCCAAATTGCTGCGTATTCTGTGCCATCTTGTCAATGAGAGCTCTTGCATCCACTGGTGTTTTATCAACTAGGGCTCCTCCTGTAGTTGCATCCACCATGCTCCTCTCCATAGATGTAAGACCCTCGTAGAAGTCTTGGATGAGGAGTTGGTCGCTAATTTGGTGATGTGGATAACTAGCAACCAACTTCTTGAAGCGCTCCCAATACTCGTACATCGTCTCACTATGTCCCTGTTTGATGCCTGAGATCTCCTTCCGGATCGCTGTGGTCCTTGATGCTGGGAAAAATCGATTCAAGAACAATTTCTTCAGCTCGTTCCAGCATGTGACATCTTCTGGTTGCAAGTAATACAACCAGTCTTTTGCAGCTCCGTCAAGTGAGAATGGAAAAGCTCTCAACTTGATCTGATCTTCTGGGACATTGCGGGGCTTCATGGTTGAGCAAACCACATTGAACTCTTTAAGATGCTTGTGTGGGTCTTCTCCAGATAGCCCATGAAACTTGGGAAGAAGATGTATAAGACCAGATCTGAGCTCGAAGTCAGTCTCCAAAGCTGGGTAGGCAATACACGTTGGTTGATAGTTGATGTCTGGTACTGCCAACTCTCGAATGGTGCGGTTGTATTCTCCGTTTGGCCCTGCCATTGTTGGTGAGGGGCTTTCTTCCTTTACTTGAGTGTGTCGAAGACGAGTCCTCAAGTTCCGTTCAACCTCTGGATCCAAATCTAGTAGTTCCCCTGAAGTGGATCGTGTCATAAAACTGCAAAAAAGAAAATTAAGAGCAAGAGAAGAGAAAATAAAATAAAATAAAAAGAAAAACCTGCAAAATAAAAAAAATAAAACTATGAAAAAAAAAGAAAATAAAACAAAACAGGAAACTTGTTAGAAAAGAAAAACCTGCAAAAAGGAAACTTTTAGAAAAATGGAAACTTTTTTTTTTTATTTTTTTAATAAAATAAAGTAAATAAAATAAAATAAAATAAAAAGGAAACCTGCAAAAACAAAAACAAGAAACTACCGGGTAAGTCCGAACAAAATAAATAAATAAAAATCAAAACTAATAATAAAACAAGTAAGAAAATAAATTGAATCAAATTTAATGCCTCCCCGGCAACGGCGCCAATTTGAAAAGGGCGTTTGTCGCACACGTACTCCAAATAAAATTTAAACTAAGTATAGCTAGTGGCTTAACCTAAATCGTTCTCTACCGGAGGACTTATAAAATTCAATTCAATCTATTTAATTACTTGTTTAATAACAACTAATGAAAAAGAATAAATATCAAATTGGGGGGATTTTTGATTGAATGAAAACTAATGAAAACTAATTAAAGCAAAGAATTTTTAACTAAGAAAATCAATTAATTAAAGATGTAACCGGTTTAACTTCACACCTGAATGTTTGTTTATCACTATCCCAAAAGATTAATTAGATAAATTATGGCCCCATAATTCAAATGCATCAAGACACCATGAATACAATCAAATTATGAATTTATTCCAACCAGAATAATTATGAATTAATTCTCGAAAGACTGCCCGTTCCCTACGAAACAAATCTTCTCACTCAGATAGAATAATAACGCACGATGAATTGCTAAATCAACACTCAACTGAGATATTAAATCAACAAATCAAAGAGATAGAGAATTAAATCATAGCACATAAAATACTAAATTAAATGTTAAAATATGGATTCAAAACAAGCATCAAAAGTGCTGCGCTAAACCGATTACAAAATACTTACCCCTCCATGGGTCGAAAAATCACAAATCTGTTCAGAAAAATTAACACAAAGAGAATTAAAACAAAATTAAGATAAATAGGCTGCAAAACAATTAAACACCCGGTCTTGAACTCGATCTGAATCTTCAATGCCTGCTATCTTTTTAATTCAGTTGAAAACACTGCTGTGCCGCTGGAATTGGTGAGCTGGCGGCACGCGGGATGGTGTTTGCGTGATGGGATGATGATGGAACGAGCGCCGGTGTGAGTGAACGAGATGAGGTGGCGTCGTGGGTCTCTTGGTGGCACAGGCGATCGGGTGAAGACCACACTGGAAACGCTTGCGGTGTAGGCGCGCGGAAGAGATGGATGGGTTGATGGACGAAGGAGTGCTACGGCGTGGGATTTTGGTGCGCGAAGACCCACACCCACACGTTGCATGCATGAGTTTAAATACCAAAAACATTGACTTTTTCTCCAAGCCAAGGTCACCTCACGAATAACAAAAATTAGAAACTCTTTCTTTCTTCATTCACGCCACTTCAAAATTATGCATGACCCACATCTTTAATTGATTCTCTCTCTCTCCACTTAATATCTTCTCACGCAGGTTTCTACCTATCCAAAAGGAAATTCAATAAATTAATTAACCATGCATGAAAGAATCATTGGAATAAAACAAAATCAATAAAATAACCCAAATATCATTCCATAAATCAAAATCAATCAAAGAATTAATATCAAAATTAACCAAAATATCACTTAGTAAAATTACAAATAAGCCCTAATATTTAATATCAAAATTGGAATAACTAATTTAGCATTAAAAATCACCAAAATTAATATTAAATCTATAAAAGTGAATAAAATAGTAAATAATTGAAATTGGAGAAAATTATTCTAAAAATGCATTAATTCAATAAAATATTCAATTAAAGCCCATAAATTAAATGCAAATTTAATTACAAATTTCGCAGTTATCAAATCTTTCTACACAGGTCTTCAGTCCCATTCACAAGACAAAGTGAATGCAGCTGCTGGAGGATGCTTGATGAACCTAGAGCCTGACGCAGCAGCAGAGCTCTTGGAGAGGCTGTCATTAGCTGATTGGCGGTGGTCTAATGTGCGTACTTCAAAGCCGAGGAGAAGATAGCTTCGGTTGAAAATTCTTCCAATGATGTGCAAGCACAGATTCAAGCTTTAGTGAAAGGCATGGAAGTATTGGCTCTTAAAGTTGAAGGATCACAAGCTTTTCCAGGTAGTTGAGCGGTACGGAGTGGAGTTGAAGAAGCAAATTATGTTGGAGGAAAGGGCTTGTACCAGAAACGGCAATTTTATCCTCAACAACAACAAAGGGTACAACCAAATCGGCGCAGTCTCGGCCATTTCGAGAGAAATCGGAACCGAGGGGGAGATACCTCATTTCAGGTACAAATATGTGCCCCCGGGGATGAAGCCGGAATCCGTATGCTACGGATAATTATTTACACCCACCTCCAGGATTCGAGCGAAGAAACGCCTCGGCCTCAACAAAGAAAGAGGAAGGGTATATCAGAATGTGGATGAATCAGCCAAAAGAGAGGATAATTTGGAGGAAAGGGTAGTCACCATAGAATCTTCAATTAAGAATATGGAGAAGTTACTTGTGAGTATGGCACATAATGCTAATCAAAGGGTGTCAACCAACACTTTTCCAAGTGACACTGAGGTGAACCCCAAGGAGAGCTGTAAGGCTATCACTCTAAGGAGCGGGAAGATACTGAATGAAGCTGAAGAGCCTAAGAAGAAGGCAATTCTAGAAGAACAGAGCAGTCCCTTGGAAGCGGATGACCAAGGAAAATCAGATAAAGCTGAAGAAAGAGTGCAAGAGAAGAAGGACAAGCAGCTGAGTCAAGACAGAATAGCTGAAGAACAAAGACAAGAGCTCAAGCCTACTATGCCATTTCCTCAGAGGCTGAGGAACCAGAGGGTTGAGGAAGAGTATGAGCGCTTTCTGAGTTTGTTCAAGAAGCTTGAAATTAACATTCCATTTGTGGAAATTTTGGAGCAGATGCCTAGGTACAGAAAATACATCAAAGATTTTGTGACAAAGAAGAGGAAATATGGGGATCATGAGACGGTGGCAGTCACTAACGAGGTGAGCAGGTTTGATTCAACGAGTTTGCCCATCAAGCACAAAGATCCGGGCGCTTTTAATCTCCCTTGTGTGATTGGCAATGCACCGCAACAGCAAAGCCTTATGTGATTTAGGGGCCAAGATCAATTTGATTTCCTTTGCTTTGTATAAGCGGCTTGGGCTTAAGGGCATGAAGCCCACTTCCATATCATTGCGGTTCTTGACCGGTCTCTTGGAAGGCCTGAAGGGATAATTGAAGACGTGTTAGTCAAAGTGGGCTCCTTCATATTTCCAGCGGACTTTATAGTTTTGGAGATGGAAGGAGATAGAGGAGTTCAGCTACTCCTTGGAAGACCGTTTCTCAGAACGGGTTGTGCATTGATTGATGTTGCTCAAGGGCAGCTAACTCGAGAATTAATGAGGAGACCTTAGTCTTCCACATGGGGAAGGCTTTGCAAGGTCAAGAGGAGGAGGACTGCCTTTGGGTTGAAGACCTTGAGGAATTGGTGGAAGACTACTTGGCAGAAGAAATTACCACCACCAATAATGGAGCCCTTCAGCTCATAGAAGCTCAACAAGATGAAGAGATGTACTTGACAGCTGAGTAAGATGAGCAAACTACAAACTCTTTGGAGCAAGCTGAGGAGGAGAAAGAAGATGACATGCCTCCAGCTCCAGAACTGAAGGAGCTGCCTGGACACCTAAGGTATGAATTTCTAGACTCTACAAATCAATTCCCTGTCATTGTTGCTTCTAATTTGAATGATGTGGAGTGTACTCAATTGTTAGAAGTCCTTAGGAAACACAAAAAGGCCCTAGGATGGAATATTGAAGACATTAGGGGTATTAGTCCAGGGATTTGCATGCATAAAATTTTGATGAATGATGATTTTAAACCCACTCTTTGAAAGACAAAGAAGATTAAACCCTGCCATGAAAGAAGTTGTTAGAAAAGAAATTTTAAAATGGAAAAATGCAGGTATAATTTATGCTATTTCTGATAGTGAGTGGGTAAGTCCATTGCATGTCGTGCCTAAGAAAGGGGGCATGACCGTGATTAAGAATGAGAAAAATGAATTGATCCCATCTCGCACTGTGACGGGGTGGAGAGTATGTGTTGACTATAGAAAGCTGAACAAGGCTACTAGGAAGGATCATTTTCCTCTTCCTTTCATTGACCAAATGTTGGATAGGTTAGCTGGCTATAGTCACTACTGCTTTTTAGATGGCTATTCCGGGTATAATCAGATCATGGTTAAGCCCGAGGACCAAGAAAAGACCACCTTCACGTGCCCTTTTGGCACATTTGCATTTAGGAGAATGCCATTTGGGCTTTGTAATGCCCCTGCCACCTTCCAAAGGTGTATGATAGCTATTTTTCAGGGTTTGGTTGAGGAGATCATGGAGGTCTTCATGGATGACTTCTCGGTGTTTGGTTCCTCTTTGACCCGTATAAATTGTGTCTATAGGTTTTGCAGCAAGTGCACTGGTCAAGTAATAAAGTGGAGTATTAAGACTCCGGTTGTCGAACCCACAGGGAGGTAGCTAATGCTGTTAAGCAGCAAGCACTAAGCTAACAAGTTGATTTTATGTCTGGCCAATTGATGTTTGTTGTGCAAATATTTTGAACGAAAAGATATTAAATCAGAATGTTGGCAAGTGGTTGGTATAGACATCTAGGGTCACAATGTTTACCACCCAATTGATTGTACTAATCTGGTTATGGCTTTTGTTCTTGATTTATGTTCTAGTTCAAGTTCATGTTGATTATCTCCTACCTATCTTACATTTGGTCCATGCTAAGATAGATTTAAGGCTTTTATCCCATTTGGTCCATGTGAATAAAAGTGATCAAGGTAGATAAACAATCTAATAGTTGTAGACTTGGTCTATCATACAATATTAAATCTAATTCACTAGTGTTCCACCCTAGACAAGGGCTAAGATTACCTAATTATGCATAAACTAGGCATTTCCATTCAAGCAAGTGAATTAAACAAGAACTGAATTCTATTTTATTGAACAACCATAATCAAACTGAATACAATTTATTGGGGGCTACATTGCTCCCCTAGACTAATAAAACTACTCCATAATCATGACAAAAGCAATAACAATTACAAGAAAGAACATGATTACAGTAACCAGGACAATAAAGGAAGACCCCAAGATGAACCAGGACTCCGGCCTCCAAAGACTCCGCGTCCGACAGACAAGATTTTTAGCCTCTCTAAAAGAGCTAGCTAATGTCGTTAAATCTCTCTTCAAAATAAAAAAATTCCCTAAGTTTGCACTAAAAGAATAACGACAAGAAAGGGGTCGAACCCACAGGGATTAACCTAGTTCTCTAGTTCTCAAATCAAATCACCCAATTACTCTTGTTCTATAAAATGTCTTGGCAAAAAGTTTTCTTTTTTAAACTAAAGATCTAATTTTTATTTGGTTTTCTGAATAAACAAAGAAAGTAAACTGATTTTAGGATTAAGATGCAAGGATTAAAGGCATCTAGGGTCACAATTTCACCTCCCTATGTTATCTCTACTGGTTCATGATATTAGGGTTGTCTGATTGAAAACATGCTAAACATAAGCCAAGGACAACAAATGGTCATTGAGGTCCTTTTAAGAGTTGTATGCCAGAATGGTCATCTAAACACACAAACATGCAAAGCCAATAAATCATACTTGCAAAAGGATAATGATCACACCAATTACAAATAAGTTATGAATCTCAATCCGCCCCAGACTAGGGCTAAGAATACCAAGGTGTACATCCAAAGATAGAATTAAGAACAGATTCATAAAACATGCAAAACTCAATCATTCAAACCCAATATTCATAAACACAGCAAAGCAACAAGGGGGCTACATTGCTCCCCTAGATTATAAGAACTACTCACGCATGATTACAAGAAAACACAAAGCAGAAAAGCTCAACATCTTCTTCTTGATCACGTGCACAGCAAAGCTTCAAATCCAGGCTCCAAAATCCGCGACGGCTGCTGCGACGGCTGCTCTCCTAGGTCAAGGAGCACCTCCAAGTCGTGGAGCCTCTCTCTCTCTCTCTAAAACGTGTAGGGGGGTTAGGTCTTGCTAGCAAAGGCGTGGAGGCTTGTATTTATAGAGTTTGGATGGGCTTTGAGGTGTGTAACCTAGCCCACTTATCAAAACGGCGTAGTTTTGATAAGTAACACTCGAAACATTAAAAACTCTATCTTCCATCCACAATTTGGACTTGGGCCTTCAGGAACAAATGATCAGCATGGAAAAACGATTGGATCGGTCCAAAAATATGTCTGCACGCCAATTTGCACGTGATATGGTGAATTCACGTGCACCTCCAAATCAGCTCAAACTTCTCCCCAAGCTTCCTTGCATCATGTAGAGGCCTGAGAGGCAAAAATAGGTTTGCACGTGAATTGGGTGAATTCACGTGCAGATCAAAATCAGCTCCAAATGCTCTGAAATTTCTGTGGCAGGTAGAGGACATCATTCCAAGCAACTTTTCTTCTTGCACGCCAATTGTTTGAGGCCATCTACTATGTCAAAAGTGAGGTCCAAAATCTGCCAAAACAGCTTAAAAACGCATGTATTTGCAACTAGCATCTTCCTAGGGGTTAGAGCAAATATATATGAAATATGAGGCAATAAGGCTCTAATCATGCTCTTAAACATCCTAAATAAACACTAGAATAACGGCATAAAATGCACGTTATCAAATACACCATACTTGAACCATTGCTTGTCCTCAAGCAAAAACATACAAGCATGCAAAAATAAAATAAACACGCAGTCAAACGGAAGAAAAATAAAATAACAATCAAGGAGAATCATGGTTTCCTAAGCTTGCAACTCTATCATGATGAAATGGGAATTTAAGCATCAAAATGAGTCGTAACTTAGTTAATTCATGTCCATATCCCTAAGTCCAACAACCATGCAATATCTCCACTTAAATTTCAGATATGAGCAAGCAATCCATGATAAAATAGCATCTAGTTTCCCTTTAAGTTCTTACCAAGGATAAGCAGCCTCACTCAAATATAATAATTCTCAAGCCCCAATACCTATCAATGAACAATGGATGGAAAACTCTATCTCTACACTCGCCATCAGCTATTGATTAAGTACTTGCCAAGCAATCATGAGAGTTCCCTATTGTGCTCATCAAAGAAAACACACCCTCTATTCTACTTTACTTGAACTCACACTCTATTCTAAACTCAATAAACTCACACTCTATTCTAATAACTGAATAAACAAAACATGAGCCAGAGAATTGAGCTCAACACTCTCAAAACAAAACACAATTCAGCCAATGTGGCTTCACAAATAAATAATCACACATAAACATCAGGCCAGTGTGGTTTTTATTCTGAATCTTTCTCTTTTTTTTTTTTTTTTTTAAGTAATAACCTTACAAGGTTGCATTTTATGCTCTCCCTTGATGGATTATTCACTCTTTTTTTTTTACTCACATAACACATAAATAAGACTGATTTTTTCTAATGCATACCCCTTGCCATTTTGCTACATAAGGAGAGACAGAAATTCATTGATGTCTCACATCCCATTTCCCAATTAAGTGATGGCTTTTTCACATTCCATATCACAGCCTTTTCCAATAATATCTCACAATAAAGAAAAGAATGCAAAGACAGTCACAATGACTTAGAGGTCTTGCATCCTAACTCCACACACCAAACACTGAGCACTAATAAGTAATCACATGCTTACTTGACTCCTACCATTAAATAACCAATGTTGAATGCAAGATGAGTAGCAAATCAAATTATTACCCATACCCCATAAATGTCACTCAAGGGCTAAAAAGAAGCTGTTCTCATTTTTCATTTCTTTTTCACTCAACTTTAAGGGTTACTTAGGTCTATCATAGCATTTCATGCTCAGCTAATATTCAAAACTCAGCTCCAAAAACATGGTGATATCATTCAAGAGATATAGACATGATTAAACCAATTCAGAGCACATTTTAACTACTTTAACACCCTTATCACAACATGATACTAATGTGGCATAAAAATTAAATTTTAAGCCAAAATTGCATACTTAATATCCATGTCTCCACAAGCAAATCATTCAAGCAAACAACTCAAACAATCATGCAACTAAAAACAGTTTTTTTTTTAAATAAAACATGCAATCACAACATAAAAGACAAGCAAGTGGCTCAAGTCACTCCCTATACACCACACTTAAAATATGCTATGTCCGCATGACATAAAAGAAGGAGTAGGAAAAACAGTTACCCCTGGTTTGGCACACTGTAATAGTAGATGACATTGGCCACCATTCGTCGCACCTGGGCCACAAAGTCAGCCGACGTCTCGCCGCGCACTTCCCAATTTTCCTTCCCTTCGGAATACCCATCATGTAGTAGCAAACAAAGATCCCAGACTAATTGGTCAGGTGTTGGGAATTTGCATTTCATTGTAGTGAATAAGAGGGAGCTTGTCCGCCAACAAGCCTTCTTTGATCATTGCCACTTTCATCCGTTTGATGAACCCATGCACTAACTGTCTTTTCCGTCTAGCAAACCCTTCGCCTTGGCTTGGATCATATAGCACAGCATGGCCTACATCCAGATTCACATGGACAAGTACATAGTGGCGGTCAATGTGCACCGGAATCGGCACCTCATGCATACCATGCCAAGGCGGTGCCCTTCATTCTCTCCATTAATGCGTTGGCGCCACACCTCTTCGGACAAGGGTTGATTGAAAAGCTCACACAAGATGATGGAAGTGTACCCAACTAAGGGGTAATTATGAGGCTCGGCCTCCACAACATACCGCATGGTCTGCCAGAAGAGGTCTATCTCGTCGGCATAGAGATATTCATTCTCCGAGATCCTCTTCAAGCTAAAAGGAGTGAAGATATCATTATCCCGTATAAATCGAGCCCGATGACTGTGGAATTGATGAATTCTTCAAATCCTGCTTGGCTCTCTTCAGACGATAAAGCTGGATTAATAATTAAATGAACAGGAGGGCCAAGTAGATCTTCGGGTTCAACGGGCATGTATGCACCCCAAGATCTTGGAAGTATAGCGAGGCACCGGGGCCTGAGAATATACAGGATCTGTAAAGGCTGGAAGGGTGAATACCTGTCGCTGGCTCTGCCTCCTCTTGAGGTTGATAGTAAGATGGCTGAGCTGAAGGTTCTGGTTGAGGTGGATCTGCCTGGGCTGGATAAGCATCTTCAGGGGATGAAGAGGGTTCTTCATCAGATATCTCCACTATAGGAGAACGTTTTGAGGCTTTCCTCTTGCTCAAAGCCTTCCAGATTTTGCCTAGGAGGCCTTTGACTTCTTTATTGTCCCTCCTCAGGGCTTCCACCTCGCGCTGGGTTCTGGCATTGGCCTCCCTGAGCTGCTGTGTTTCTTGCCTCCAAGCTTCGATAGATGCAGCAGGAGGAGCTTCTGGGGCCTCCCATGCTCTAGGTAATGCATGAGCAGCTACATCCGGGGCCTCCCATGCTCCGGTTCTAGGTTGTGAAGTAGCTTGTTGGTCTCCGAGAGATGAGGGCCATTAATTCTTCAAATTGGGCATTAGTGATGTGCCCATTAGTGATTGCCTAATTGATGACCTCCACTTCACTCACCACCTGCCCACTAATGCCTTGAAAGAAATTGAAAATGTCTTCTTTGTGTACATTGAACCGCATGTACATGGCGGTGAGTCTCGTATAGAGTCTGCTTCCTTTGATCCAAATGAGGAGAGGTCTCCCTTGCAAAGTCCGTGGATCGCTCCACATGAACACCGTGCTACCGCGGGTGTGATGGAGGAGGAACATTGGTTGCCCAATAACCTCTGGGTGCTGACCCCCAAACCTCCTTCAACTTGCAATACTCTTAACACCCAGTGAGAAGGAAAAGTAATGCTCTCCATGGAGGAAAATTGCAAAGCAGGCATGCTTTGAAATATCACACATAAAATTCTGCCATTTATCTGCTTGGATGAGTTTTTCTTCCACCAATTAAAAATGGTAGTGGCCTAATCCACATTTAGCATGTGATCAATGCTATACATGAACTCCAGGTGTGGCTTAGGCACACTATCTAGCCCACTGTCTGAATCAATAAGCATTTCCCTACCAGGTAAGCTAGGCATCTAAATTTTCCAACAAAACCATTCTTGGTATACCGCCTCGACTTTGAAATTTTCTAGCATAGTTACATGCGGTACCAAATTCTCCTAGGCTTAGCTGAGGGAAACTATTACTGGGTTCAGGGAGGTTAAAGCAATTTCTAATAATATTAGGGGTTATTCTGACAAAAACCCCTTGCACAACCCCTATCAGTTCATCCTCATTCCCAGAGACGGATGCATAGAAGTCTTGTAAGGCAGAATAGGAAATAGCCGGGCCGGGCGAGATACTAACCTTTGTAATCCCGAGTTTGAATTTTAACGGCCACCTCTCTAGCCCAGCCCAGCTCTTAAGCCTCCAAAGCCTGCATGTCAAGAGCATGCCCCAAGCGTATCTCCTCCTCAGGTTGGTATCAGCACTAGGTGAGTGCACCTCCTCCTGGCCAGTCCTCCTTGTGCGCACCATCTTTGGAATGAGAAAATAAGAACAAGAGCGAAAACTAAAGAGCAAGAGAGCAAAAGGGCGAGCTTCTCTAATACTCGGATCCGGAGTCATTTTGGTGTGGAAGCCTTTGAAGATGGCCTCCCTTTATATAGCGTGCGAAGGAAAGATGCTCCAATTGGCGTGATACACGTGCCCCTAACTTTTCGAGTGTTCGACCAAAATACCCTCCGCACGTGAATTGGCTGAATTGGCGTGCAGGTCGAATCGTCCCAAACTTTGGTGGTGGGTCCCCACCGAGCCGGCAAGCAATACTCCCTTACGCACGTGAATTGTGGGAAGCTTCAGGAGGGCTAAAATCGGTATTTTGCATTTTTTGGGCCTCCATATGACAAACTAGCAATTCGCGTGCAAGAGTAAACGTGATTCACATGGTCTTCATCTACCATTCCAGAAAGTTACGGCTCAAAAGGAGGTGAACGTGAATTGGGCAATTCACGTGCAAAATCACGTTCAGCCCAAACTGGCCCAAATTTCTCCACCGAGTTGCTTATGCATTATGGACCATCTTTAAGTCTTGCACGTGAATTGTTTGAGCCCATCTTCAAGCACTTTTGGGCTTCACTTGCTCCTTGCTCCTTGACTTTGACTTTAAAAACAATTCCACAAGTTCGGGACCCAAAAATTTGCTCATCCCGCACATGGTTAGCTAAGAAAGGAACAAAGTCTCTGCACAACCGTTAGCTTGCAAACAAATTTATTGAAGAAAACAAATAAGAGAAAATAACATAAAATAAAACACAAGAATAAACATTGGGTTGCCTCCCAACCGCTTTATTTAAAGTCCGTAGCTAGACTTTCGGTGATTATCATGCAATGGTGAAAGAGAGGGAATCAACTATCTCCCTCTCGAGTTGAATCAAAGTAAGGTTTCAACCTATTGCCATTCACCCAAAATTTCTTGCCATCTACAGCTTGGAGCTCAAAGCTCCCATATGGCTTCTTATCAACAATCACAAAAGGTCCCATCCACTTGGACCTTAATTTGCCAGGAAATAACCTCAACCTTGTGTTAAATAGAAGAACTTTCCGTCCTAAGGTTAAAGGTTCATTGTTGAGTTGCCTATAATGCCATTTCTTAGTTCTTTCTTTGTAGAATTTAGCACTATCATAGGCATCCAACCTAAGCTCATCTAACTCAATTAATTGAGTCATCCTAAGCTCCTTGATCTCTTGTGGGTTAAAATTTAACTTCTTCAAGGCCCAATGAGCCTTGTGTTCTAGTTCCACAGGCAAGTGACATGCCTTACCATATAGAATACGGTAAGGTGACATCCCAATGGGAGTTTTGTAAGCTGTCCTATATGCCCATAAGGCTTCATCAAGCCTTTGAGACCAATCTTTCCTATTGGCTCCAACAGCTTTTCTCTAAAATGGCCTTAATCTCCCTGGTTGGACACTTCGCTTGTCCATTAGCTTGTGGGTGGTAAGCTAAAGACTTCCTATGAGTGACACCATACTTGTTCAATAATTTATCAAACAATTTGTTGCAGAAATGACTACCCTCATCACTGATTATAGCCCTTGGTGTCCCAAAACGGCTAAAGATGTTCCTAGTAAGGAAGTGAGTCACAACCCTTGCATCATTCACTCTAGTAGGAATAGCTTCTACCCACTTAGACACATAGTCCACAGCAAGCAAAATGTATGAATACCCATCAGAATTGGGGAATGGCCCCATGAAGTCAATCCCCCAAATGTCAAAAATTTCAACTGGAAGAATTCCAGTTAATGGCATCTCATTTTTCCTAGATAGACCACCTACCCTTTGACATCTATCACACTTTTTGATGTAGACATAGGTGTCTTTCACCATGTGAGGCCAATAAAAGCCACACTGCATGATCTTAGCCACAGTTCTTTGCACCCCAAAGTGGCCCCCATAATGTGATGCATGACAATGATGTATTATGTCATCTACCTCCTCCTCAAGGACACACTTTCTAATGATTTGGTCTGGACACCTCCTATAAAGAATTGGGTCTTCCCAAATGTATTTCCTAGCATCCACTACCAATTTCTTTCTCTGGTGATAGTCTAACTGCTTGGGTATGAACCCAGTGGCTAAATAATTTGCTATGTCAGCAAACCAAGGAAGATGATGCACCTCAAACAACTTCTCATCGGGAAAGTCATCTACAATGGGTAGAGACTTAGGTGCATTCTCCACACGGGAGAGGTGATCAGCCACCAGAATTTAGGGCTCCCTTTGTGTCTCTAATTTCAAGGTCAAATTCTGTAAGAGGAGAACCCATCTAATCAAGCGTGGCTTAGCTTCTTTTTTAGCAAACAAATATTTCAATGCAGCATGATCAGTATAAACAATGACTTTAGACCCCAAAAGGTTGGGTCTAAACTTGTTGCGGCCATAAACCACTGCTAAGAACTCTTTCTCGGTGGTGGTATAGTTACGTTGAGCATCATCTAAGGTCTTACTAGCATAGTAAATGACCCTAAACACCTTTTCTCGCCTTTGCCCTAAGACTACCCCCAAAAGATAATCACTCGCATCACACATTAGCTCAAAAGGTTGAGCCCGGTCCAGGTGTGACTATAACGAGTGCGGTGACTAACTTACCCTTTAGGATGTTAAAAGCTTCTAAGCAATCTTCATTAAACTCAAAGCTTGTGTCTTTTTCAACAACCTACTCATGGGTTTTGCAATTTTTGAGAAGTCCTTAATGAATCTCCTATAAAAGCCAAAGATGGCCAAGGAAACTTCTCACTCCTTTTTCATTAGTTGGAGGTGGCGAGTCTCAATAGTGGAGATTTTTGCCTTGTCTACCTCCAAACCATGTGCGGACACCTTGTGCCCTAGAACTATCCCCTCTGTTACCATGAAATGGCATTTCTCCCAATTTAGGACTAGTTCCTTCTCCTCACATCTCTCTAAGACCACATCTAGATTTCTCAAGCACCTGTTGATAAGAGGAACCAAACACCGAGAAGTCATCCATGAAGACCTCCATGATCTCCTCAACCAAACCCCGAAAAATAGCCATCATACACCTTTGAAAGGTGGCGGGGGCATTACAAAGCCCAAATGGCATTCTCCTAAATGCAAATGTGCCAAAAGGGCACGTGAAGGTGGTCTTTTCTTGGTCCTCGGGCTTAACCATGATCTGATTATACCCGGAATAGCCATCTAAAAAGCGAGAAGTGACTATAGCCAGCTAACCTATCCAACATTTGGTCAATGAAAGGAAGAGGAAAATGATCCTTCCTAGTAGCCTTGTTCAGCTTTCTATAGTCAACACACACTCTCCACCCCGTCACAGTGCGAGATGGGATCAATTCATTTTTCTCATTCTTAATCACGGTCATGCCCCCTTTCTTGGGCACAACATGCAATGGACTCACCCACTCACTATCTGAAATAGCATAAATTATACCCGCATTTTTCCATTTTAAAATTTCTTTTCTAACAACTTCTTTCATAGCAGGGTTTAATCTTCTTTGTCTTTCAGGATGGGTTTAAAATCATCATTCATCAAAATCTTATGCATGCAAATCCCTGGACTAATACCCCTAATGTCTTCAATGTTCCATCCTAGGGCCTTTTTGTGTTTCCTAAGGACTTTAACAATTGAGTACACTCCACATCATTCAAATTAGAAGCAACAATGACAGGGAATTGATTTGTAGAGTCTAGAAATTCATACCTTAGGTGTCCAGGCAGCTCCTTCATTCACGGAGCTGGATGCACGTCATCTTCTTTCTCCTCCTCGGCTTGCTCCAAAGAGTTTGTAGTTTGCTTATCTTTCTCGGCCGTCAAGTACATCTCTTCATCTTGTTGAGCTTCTATAAGTGAAGGGCTTCATCATTGGTGGTGGTAATTTCTTACGCCAAGTAATCTTCCACCAATTCCTCAAGGTCTTCAACCCAAAGGCAATCCTCCTCCTCTTGACCTTGCAGAGCCTTCCCCATGTGGAAGACTAAGGTCTCCTCATTAATTCTCGAGTAAGCTGCCCTTGAGCAACATCAATCAATGCACAACCCGTTCGAGAAACGGTCTTCCAAGGAGTAGCTGAACTCCTCTATCTTCTTCCATCTCCAAAACAACAAAATCCGCTGGAAATATGAAGGAGCCCACTTTAACCAAGACATCCTCAATGATTCCTTCAGGCCTTCCGGTGGACCGGTCTGCGAACCGCAATGATATGGAAGTGGGCTTCATGCCCTTAAGCCCAAGTTGCTTGTACAAAGCAAAGGAAATCAGATTGATGCTGGCCCCTAAATCACATAGGGCGCCCGCTGTGGTGCATTGCCAATCACACAAGGGAGATTAAAGCTGCCCGGATCTTTATGCTTGATGGGCAAACTCGGTGAACAACACTACTCACCTCGTTAGTGATTGCCACCGTCTCATGATCCCCATATTTCCTCTTCTTTGTCACAAAATCTTTGATGTATTTTCCGTACCTAGGCATCTGCTCCCAAAACTTCCACAAATGGAATGTTAATCTCAAGCTTCTTGAACAAACTCGGGAAGCGCTCATACTCTTCTTCAACCCTCCGATTCCTCGGCCTTCGAGGAAATGGCATACTAGGCCTGAGCTCTTGCTTCTGTTCTTCAGCTATTCTGTCTTGACTCAGCTGCTTGTCCTTCTTTTCTTGCACTTTTTCTTCAGCTTTATCTGATTTTCCTTGGTCTTCAGCTTCCAAGGGTCTGCTTTGTTCTTCTGGAATTGCCTTCTTCTTAGGCTCTTCAGCTTCATTCAGTGTCTTCCCGCTCCTTAGAGTGATAGCCTTGCAACTCTCCTTGGGGTTCACCTCAGTGTCACTTGGAAAAGTATTGGTTGACACCCCTTGATTTACATTCTGAGCCATACTCACAAGTAACTTCTCCATATTCTTAATTGAAGATTCTAGTGTGACTACCCTTTCCTCCAAATTATCCTCTCTTTTGGTTGGCTCATCCACATTCGATATACCCTTCCTCTTTGTTGTTGAGGCCGAGGTTGTTTGCTCGAATCCGGAGGTGGGTGCAAATAATTATCCGTAGCATACGGATTCTCGTAAATCCCCGGGGGCACATATTTGTACTGAAATGAGGTATCTCCCCCTCGGTTCCGAGTTCTCCTGAAATGGCCGAGATTGCTGCTGATTCTGGTTGTACCCTAGTTGTTGTTGTTGAGGATAAAATTGCTGTTTCTGGTACAAGCCCTTTCCTCCAACATAATTTGCTTCTTCGACTCCACTCCAGTCCCGTCAGTTCTTGGTAAAGCTTGTTGTGATCCTTCAACTTTAAGAGCCAATACTTCCATGCCTTTCACTAAAGCTTGAATCTGTGTTTGCATATCATTGGAAGAATTATCAACCGAAGCTATCTTCTCCCTTGGCTTTGAAGTACGCACATTAGACCACCGCCAATCAGCTAATGACAGCCTCTCCAAGAGCTCTGCTGTTGCGTCGGGCTCTAGGTTCATCAAGCATCCTCCAAAGAACCGCATTCACCTTGTCTTGTGAATGGGACCGAAGACCTGTGTAGAAAGATTCAATTTGAATCCACTGGGGCCTTCCATGATCAGGGCATCTTCTCACTAAATCTTTGAAACGCTCCCAAGCTTCATGAAGAGTCTCCATCTCATCTTGCTGAACCTGCTAATCTCTCCTCTTAGCTGGATCACCTTGGAAGGAGGGAAGTACTTTGACATGAACTTGGTCGCATCTCCTCCCAAGTATTGATTGAACCTGTTGCGGTATTTTGAACCAGCCAAGAGCTCTATCCCTTAAAGAGAAAGGGAAAAGCCTTAGCTTTATGGCCTCCTCCGACACATTGTTGATCTTGATGGTGTCACACACCTGGTAGAACCTCATCAAATGCTGGTGTGGATCATCCACGGCTGTTCCTCCAAACGCGTTGTTGCTCACCATGTTGATCAATGCCGGCTTGACCGAAGCTATTCGCTTGGACTCTTGTCTGCCGAATCCCGGAATAATGGTCCGACATCATCGGCCTCGCATAATCTAAGAAGGTTCCGGGCATAAACCTATTACCCTCTTCTTCCGGATATTGGCCATTGTAATTGGCCCCTCCTTGCGGTGCACCACCATCAGGTCCGAGATCTGCCATCAGATCGCCTACGGATTGCTCCAAGCCTTGTAGTGCTTCTTCCGCCTCACGTCTTGCTTCCCTAGCTGCTCTCTATGACGAGCTCGAACAACCTTTCAGGTTCCCGCGTAAATTGTATATCCTCCTCTCTTTGCATGCACAACTAGGAATCCTTGATGTATGTTCCTGTAAATAACAACAAGAACACACCCAGCAGCTCCGAACAACGCAAAATAAACAAATAAAGAACACAAAATAACCGAAAATAAAAGACAAAATAAAACACCAAGATCAGAATTCAAACAATTTCACTCAATGTTGATTTTAAAAACTAGTCAACCGTTGAATCCCCCGCAACGGCGCCAATTTGACAAACAAGATTTTTAGCCTCTCTAAAAGAGCTAGCTAATGTCGTTAAATCTCTCTTCAAAATAATAAATTCCCTAAGTTTGCACTAAAAGAATAGCGGCAAGAAAGGGGTCGAACCCACAGGGATTAACCTAGTTCTCTAGTTCTCAAATCAAATCACCCAATTACTCTTGTTCTATAAAATGTCTTAGCAAAAAGTTTTCTTTTTTTAAACTAAAGATCTAATTTTTATTTGGTTTTCGAATAAACAAAGAAAGTAAACTGATTTTAGGATTAAGATGCAAGGATTAAAGGCATCTAGGGTCACAATTTCACCTCCCTATGTTATCTCTCTTGGTTCATGATATTAGGGTTGTCGATTGAAAACATGCTAAACATAAGCCAAGGACAACAAATGGTCATTGAGGTCCTTTTAAGAGTTGTATGCCAGAATGGTCATCTAAACACACAAACATGCAAAGCCAATAAATCATACTTGCAAAAGGATAATGATCACACCAATTACAAATAAGTTATGAATCTCAATCCGCCCCGGACTAGGGCTAAGAATACCAAGGTGTACATCCAAAGATAGAATTAAGAACAGTTCATAAAACATGCAAAACTCAATCATTCAAACCCAATATTCATAAACACAGCAAAGCAACAAGGGGGCTACATTGCTCCCCTAGATTATAAGAACTACTCACGCATGATTACAAGAAAACACAAAGCAGAAAAGCTCAACATCTTCTTCTTGATCACGTGCACAAAGAAAGCTTCAAATCCAGGCTCCAAAATCCGCGACGGCTGCTGCGACGGCTGCTCTCCTAGGTCAAGGAGCACCTCCAAGTCGTGGAGCCTCTCTCTCTCTCTCTAAAACGTGTAGGGGGGTTAGGTCTTGCTAGCAAAGGCGTGGAGGCTTGTATTTATAGAGTTTGGATGGGCTTTGAGGGTGTGTAACCTAGCCCACTTATCAAAACGGCGTAGTTTTGATAAGTAACACTCGAAACATTAAAAACTCTATCTTCCATCCACAATTTGGACTTGGGCCTTCAGGAACAAATGATCAGCATGGAAAAACGATTGGATCGGTCCAAAAATATGTCTGCACGCCAATTTGCACGTGATATGGTGAATTCACGTGCACCTCCAAATCAGCTCAAACTTCTCCCCAAGCTTCCTTGCATCATGTAGAGGCCTGAGAGGCAAAAATAGGCTTGCACGTGAATTGGGTGAATTCACGTGCAGATCAAAATCAGCTCCAAATGCTCTGAAATTTCTGTGGCAGGTAGAGGACATCATTCCAAGCAACTTTTCTTCTTGCACGCCAATTGTTTGAGGCCATCTACTATGTCAAAAGTGAGGTCCAAAATCTGCCAAAACAAATTTAAAAACGCATGTATTTGCAACTAGCATCTTCCTAGGGGTTAGAGCAAATATATATGAAATATGAGGCAATAAGGCTCTAATCATGCTCTTAAACATCCTAAATAAACACTAGAATAACGGCATAAAATGCACGTTATCAGCGTCTGCTGCCCAAACTCACTCCTTGCCAAGGACAATCCGATCTTTTAGCAATGGCTATAGCTCTTTTCAGAACTCAGATCAGATTCTCCCACTCAAGATGATTTACAATGCCTCCAAAGACCCCTATTTATAGGTTTTAGTGGGCCAAATTAGGGTTACAAAAGGTGTGCCCTAATTATAAATGTGGTCGCAGCCAAAACGACGTCGTTTTGGTTAGTGACACTAATCAACGTTCTAAAGAAATAAAACTCAAACTACACCAAATTTGACCCCAGTTCTTTAGAGGAAAATGATTAAAACAACAAAATACATCATTTGGAGCGCAAAAATGCTTGCATGTGAGAATGCACGTGAGAAGACCCTTTTCACGTGCAGCTCCATTTGCTCTGAAACTTCACCCAGCACTTTATCACATCAGATAGAAGCCTTCCATGCAAAAATATCCTTGCCCGTGAAAAAGGTCATTTTCACGGGCACCTCCAAATGGCCTGAAATGTTTATGAGAGATAGACGACATTATTTGGAGCAACTTTTGTTCTGCACGTGAGATCATCTGAAGCCTCCTACTAGGTCAAAAAAATCAAATCCCAATATCACGTGCAAAATATTTTGTTGTCCTTTTGCTCTGAAATTTTTATGGGAGGTAAAGGGCATCATTTGAAGCAACATTCCCTTCTGCATGTGATATTTTTAAGGCCATCTTCGTGGTCAAATAAATCAAAATGTTTGTTCCGCACTAATAGTGTGAAGAGACCTCTTGCAGCCTTGTCGCTTGTAGCCTTCAAAATGCCTCTTTTTGAGATCATAAGTTGCCACAAGCTCCCTCTTTAGGAGATAGAGTAGTCTAGCTGATGACTAGAGAAGAAATCATCCAAAAACCTGCCCAAAACACCAAAAACACATATACTAACCGACAAAGTGTCTTTTCTTGGGGTTAGAGCAAATATATATGAAATATGGTACTAAAAAGGCTCTAAACAAGCTCTTTGATACCCTAAATAGGCTATAAAATAACGGCATAAATGCACGTTATCACTCTTACCAACAATGCTTGAAAAATCTAGATGTGGTCTTAGAGAGATGTGAGGAGAAGGAACTAGTCCTAAATTGGGAGAAATGCCATTTCATGGTAACTGAGGGGATAGTTCTAGGGCACAAGGTGTCTGCACATGGTTTGGAGGTAGACAAGGCAAAAATCTCCACTATTGAGACTCTGCCACCTCCAACCAATGAAAAAGGAGTGAGAAGTTTCCTTGGCCATGCCTGGCTTTTCAGGAGATTCATTAAGGACTTCTCAAAAATTGCAAAACCCATGAGTAGGTTGTTAGAAAAAGACACAAGCTTTGAGTTTAATGCAGATTGCTTAGAAGCTTTCAACATCCTCAAGGGTAAGTTAGTCATCGCACTGTTATAGTCACACCCGATGGGCTCGACCTTTTGAGCTAATGTGTGATGCGAGTGATTATCTTTGTGGGGGTAGTCTTAGGGCAAAGGCGAGAAAAGGTGTTTAGGGTCATTTACTATGCTAGTAAGACCTTAGATGATGCTCAACGTAACTATACCACCACCGAGAAAGAGTTCTTAGCCGTTGTTTATGGTCGCAACAAGTTTAGACCTACCTTTTGGGGTCTAAAGTCATTGTTTATACTGATCATGCTGCATTGAAATATTTGTTTGCTAAAAAAGACGCTAAGCCACGCTTGATTAGATGGGTTCTCCTCTTACAGGAATTTGACCTTGAAATTAGAGACACAAAGGGAGCCCTAAATTCTGTGGCTGATCACCTCTCCCGTGTGGAGAATGCACCTAAGTCTCTACCCATTGTAGATGACTTTCCTGATGAGAAGTTGTTTGAGGTGCATCATCTTCCTTGGTTTGCTGACATAGCAAATTATTTAGCCACCGGGTTCATACCCAAGCGGTTAGACTACCACCAGAGAAGAAATTAGTAGTGGATGCTAAGAAATACATTTGGGAAGACCCAATTCTTTATAGGAGGTGTCCTGACCAAATCATTAGAAAGTGTGTCCTTGAGGAAGAAGTAGATGACATAATACATCATTGTCATGCATCATATTATGGGGGCCACTTTGGGGTGTAAAGAACTGTGGCTAAAATCATGCAGTGTGGCTTTTATTGGCCTCACATGGTGAAAGACACCTATGTCTACATCAAAAAGTGTGATAGATGTCAAAGGGTAGGTGGTCTGTCTAGGAAAAATAAGATGCCCTTAATCGGAATCCTTCTAGTTGAAATTTTTGACATTTGGGGCATTGACTTCATGGGGCCACTCCCCAATTCTGATGGGTATTCATACATTTTGCTTGTTGTGGATTATGTGTCTAAGTGGGTAGAAGCTATTCCTACTAGAGTGAATGATGCTAGGGTTGTGACTCACTTCCTTACTATGAACATCTTTAGCCGTTTTGGGACACCAAGAGCTATAATCAGTGATGAGGGTAGTCATTTCTGCAACAAATTGTTTGACAAGTTATTGAACAAGTATGGTGTCACTCGTAGGAAGTCTTTAGCTTACCACCCACAAGCTAATGGACAAGCGAAGTGTCCAACAGAGAGATTAAGGCCATTTTAGAGAAAACTGTTGGAGCCAATAGGAAAGATTGGTCTCAAAGGCTTGATGAAGCCTTATGGGCATATAGGACAGCTTACAAAACTCCCATTGGGATGTCACCTTACCGTATTCTATATGGTAAGGCATGTCACTTGCCTGTGGAACTAGAACACAAGGCTCATTGGGCCTTGAAGAAGTTAAATTTTAACCCACAAGAGATCAAGGAGCTTAGATTGACTCAATTAATTGAGTTAGATGAGCTTAGGCTGGATGCCTATGATAGTGCTAAATTTTACAAAGAAAGAACTAAGAAATGGCATGATAGGCAACTCAACAATGAACCTTTAACCTTAGGGCGAAAAGTTCTTTATTTAACACAAGGTTGAGGTTATTTCCTGGAAAATTAAGGTCCAAGTGGATGGGACCTTTTGTGATAGTTGATAAGAAGCCATATGGGAGCTTTGAGCTCTAAGTCGTAGATGGCAAGAAATTTTGGGTGAATGGCAAAGTCTGAAACCATACTTTGATTCAACTCGAGGGGAGATAGTTGATTCCCTCTCTTTCACCATTACCTGATCATAACTGAAAGTCTAGCTAAAGACTTTAAATAAAGCGCTGGTTGGGAGGCAACCCAATGTTTATTGCTATGTTTTATTTTATGTTATTTTCTTTTATTTATTTTATTCAATAAATTTGTTTGCAAGCTAACCATTGTGCAAGAGACTTTGTTCCTTTCTTAGCTAACCATGTGCAGGATGAGCAAATTATTGGGTCCTGAACTTGTGGAATTATTTTCAAAGTCAAAGTCAAGGAGCAAGGAGCAAGTGAAGCCCAAAAGTGCTTGAAGATGGGCTCAAACAATTCACGTGCAAGACTTAAAGATGGTCCATAATGCATAAGCAACTCAGTGGAGAAATTTGGGCCAAGTTTGGGCCTGAACGTGAATTTGCACGTGAATTGCCCAATTCACGTTCACCTCCTTTTGAGCTGTAACTTTCTGGAATGGTAGATAAGGTCCATGTGATTCACGTTTACTCTTGCACGCGATTTGCTAGCTGTCATATGGAGGCCTAAAAATGCAAAATACCGATTTTAGCCCTCCTAGAAGCTTCCAACAATTCACGTGCAGAAGGGAGTATTGCTTGCCAGCTCAAGGGGGACCCACCACCAAAGTTTGGGACGATTCTGACCTGCACGCCAATTCAGCCAATTCACGTGCAGAGGGTATTTTGGTCAGAACACTCTGAAAAGTTAGGGGCACGTGTATCACGCCAATTGGAGCATCTTTCCTTCTGCACGCTATATAAAGGGAGGCCATCTTCAAAGGCTTCCACACCAAAATCACTTCAGTGGGATCTTTGCTTGCTACTACATGATGGCTATTCTGCAAGGGAAGGAAACTTGGGAAGTGCGCGGCGAGACGTCGGTTGACTTTGTGGCTCAGATAAATGGTGGCTAATGTCATCTACTATTACAGCTTGCCAACTGAGAGGTAAGTATTTTCCTACTCCCTATTTTATGCCATGAGGACATAGCATATTTTAAGTGTGGTGTATGGGGAGTGACTTGAGCCACTTGCTTGTCTTTTATGTTGTGATTGCATGTTTTATTTTTAAAAAAAACTGTTTTTAGATGCATGATTGTTTGAGTTGTTTGCTTGAATGATTTGCTTGTGGAGACATGGATATTAAGTATGAAATTTTGGCTTAAAATTTAATTTTTTATGCCACATTAGTATCTTGTTGTGATAAGGGTGTTAAAGTAGTTAAAATGTGCTCTGAATTGGTTTAATCATGTCTTTATCTTTTGAATGATATCACCATGTTTTTGGAGCTGAGTTTTGAATATTAGCTGAGCATGAAATGCTATGATAGAACTAAGTAACCCTTAAAGTTGAGTGAAAAAGAAATGAAAAATGAGAACAGCTTCTTTTAGCCCTTGAGTGACATTTATGGTTTATGGGTAATAGTTTGATTTGCTACTCTTCTTGCATTCAACATTGGTTATTTAATGGTAGGAGTCAAGTAAGCATGTGATTACTTATTAGTGCTCAGTGTTTGGTGTGTGGAGTTAGGATGCAAGACCTTTAAGTCACTTTGACTTCCTATGTATCCTAATTTTTGTTTGTTGTGTTATAAATATAAAAGGCTGTGATGCACATTGTGGAAAAAAGCCCATCACATTTTGAAAAGGGGTATGCATTAGAAAAATCAGTCTTATTTATATGTTATGTGAGTAAAAAAAAGAGTGAATAATCCATCAAGGGAGAGCATAAAATGCAACCTTGTAAGGTTATTACTAAAAAAAAAATTTAGAATAAAAGCCACACTGGCTTGATGTTTATGTGTGATTATTTATTTGTGAAGCCACATTGGCTGAGTTGTGTTTTGTTTTGAGAGTGTTGAGTTCAATTCTTTAGCTCATGTTTTGTTTATTGAGTTTAGACTAGAGTGTGAGTTTCAAGTAAAGTAGAATAGAGAGTGTGTTTTCTTTGATGAGCACAATAGGGAACTCTCATGATTGCTTGGCAAGTACTTAATCAATAGCTGATGGCGAGTGTAGAGATAGAGTTTTTCCATCCATTGTTCATTGATAGGCATTGGGCTTGAGAATTATTATATTTGAGTGAGGCTGCTTATCCTTGGTAAGAACTTAAAGGGAAACAAGGTGCTATTTTATCATGGATTGCTTGCTCATATCTGAAATTTTCAGTGGTGATATTGCATGGTTGTTGGACTAGGGATATGGACATGAATGAACTAAGTTATGACTCATTTTGATGCTTAAATTCTCATTTCATCATGATAGAGTTGCATGCTTAGGAAACCATGATTCTCCTTGATTGTTATTTTATTTTTCTTCCGTTTGACTGCGTGTTTATTTTATTTTTGCATGCTTGTATGTTTTGCTTGAGGACAAGCAATGGTTCAAGTGTGGTGTATTTGATAACGTGCATTTTATGCCATTATTCTAGTGTTTATTTAGGATGTTTAAGAGCATGATTAGAGCCTTATTGCTTCATATATCATATATATTTGCTCTAACCCCTAGGAAGATGCTATTTGCAAATACATGCATTTTTAAGCTATTTTGGCAGTTGGAGCTCACTTTTGACATAGTAGATGGCCTCAAACAATTGGCGTGCAAGAACAAAAGTTTCTTAAAATGATGTCCTCTACCTACCACAGAAATTTCAGAGCATTTGGAGTCGCACGTGAATTCACCCATTTCACGTGCAAGCCTATTTTTGCCTCTCAGGCCTCCAGGATGCAAGGAAGCTTGGGGAGAAGTTTGAGCCGATTTGGAGGTGCACGTGAATTTACCATATCACGTGCAAATTGGCGTGCGAGAGATATTTTTGGATCGATTCAATCGTTTTTTCCATGCCGATCATTTGTTCTGAAGGCCCAAGTCCAAATTGTGGATGGAAGATAGAGTTTTTAATGTTTCGAGTGTTACTTATCAAAACTACGTCGTTTTGATAGATGGGCTAGGGTACACACCTCAAGGCCCATCCAACCTCTATAAATACAGCCTCCACGCCCTCTGCTAGCCATGCCTAACCCCCCTACACGTTTTTAGAGAGAGAGAGAGGCTCCACGTCTTGGAGGCTGTCCTTGACCTAGGAGAGCAGCCGTCGCAGCAGCCGTCGCGGATTTTGGAGCCTGGATTTGAAGCTTTACTATGCGCATGGATTAGAAGGAGATGTTGAGCTTTTCTGCTTTGTGTTTGCTTGTAATCATGCGTGAGTAGTCTTTTAATCTAGGGGAGCAATGTAGCCCCCTTGTTGCTTTGCTGTGTTTATGAATATTGGGTTTGGATGATTGAGTTTTGCATGTTTTATGAATCTGTTCTTAATTCTATCTTTGGATGTATACCTTGGTATTCTTAGCCCTAGTCTGGGGCAGATTGAGATTCATAACTTATTTGTAATTGGTGTGATCATTATCCTTTTGCAAGTATGATTTATTGGCTTTGCATGTTTGTGTGTTTAGATGACCATTCTGGTATACAACTCTTAAAAGGACCTCAATGACCATTTGTTGTCCTTGGCTTATGTTTAGCATGTTTTCAATCAGACAATCCTAATACCATGAACCAGTAGAGATAACATAGGGAGGTGAAATTGTGACCCTAGATGCTTTTAATCCTTGAATCTTAATCTTAAAATCACTTTGCTTTCTTTGTTTATTCAGAAAACCAAATAAAAATTAGATCTTTAGTTTAAAAAAGAAAACTTTTTGCCAAGACATTTTATAGAATAATAGTAATTGGGTGTTTTGATTTGAGAACTAGAGAACTAGGTTAATCCTTGTGGGTTCGACCCCTTTCTTGCTGCTATTCTTTTAGTGCAAACTTAGGGAATTTATTATCTTGAAGAGAGATTTAACGACATTAGCTAGCTCTTTTAGAGAGGCTAAAAATCTTGTCTGTCAGCACCCAGAACTCCACAACAAAATGGGGTAGCTAAGCGCAAGAATCGTACTTTAGTCGAGGCTGGCGGATCTATGTTAACAGGGGGCAACGCTTCCTCTCGATCTATGGGCTCAAGTTGTGTCCACTTGCTCGCTATGTTCGAAACGAACTCTAATAAATAAATCCACCATGAAAACACCCTATGAGATGTGGAGAGGACGAAAGCCTTCAATTTCACATTTTAAAGCTTTTGGGTGTACTTGCTATATATTGATAAATGGCAAAGAAACCCGGAATAAATTTGAACCAAAATTTGATGATGGGATTTTTGTTGGGTACTCATTACATAGCAAGGCTTATCGGGTCTTCAATAGAAAACTTTTTAAGGTTGAAGAATCTATCCATGTGACCTTTGATGAAACTAATCTTGAGTGGTCAAAAGTTGCTTCTTCAAGTTCTAATATACAAGTCCCGGACAGCAACATCGATTATTTAAAGTTTATGAATGTTCCTGTTACACATTCTGACCAACCACGTGGCATCAGCGAGGCACAAAGAAATTATATGGATGATGCTACGGATGATTCGGACTCGGGACTACCATTAAGCTCCGGACATACTCCTTCGGATACCCAAAATTCCGGAGCACCTTCAAGCCCGTCCGGACCAGTTAACACTGAAAGAAACTATGTTGAAGAACCACCTAGTTCTACTGTACCTTCTAATACGGAAACATCTGGTCCAGAAGAAGCTCAACCAACAGATATACCTGAACCACTTAATCTGACAGAGCTTCAAATTATTCAAGATCAACCATCACATGCACAGAATTACAGATGGACCCAAAACCATCCCTCAGATCAAGTGATTGGTGATCCTACTGCTGGTGTAAGAACAAGAGTAGCCACTTTCAACATGTGTCTTTACTCGTGTTTTCTATCTCAAATAGAACCAAAAGTGGTAGATGAAGCTCTTCAGGATTCGAATTGGATAGAAGCCATGCAAGAAGAGCTGAATCAATTTAAGAGAAATAATGTGTGGACTCTAGTACCAAGGCCTAAGTCTCAGGGTGTTCCAGAACAAGCTTGATACGAATGGAATAGTAATCCGGAACAAAGCCAGACTGGTAGCCAAAGGATATTGTCAAGAAGAAGGAATAGACTATGATGAGACCTTTGCTCCGGTAGCAAGACTTAAGGCAATCCGAATGTTTCTGGCGTATGCTTCATATGAAAACTTCATAATTTATCAAATGGACATCAAGAGCGCATTCCTGAATGGAGATCTTCAAGAGGAGGTGTACGTTGAACAACCTCCTGGTTTCATTGAACCAAAGGCAGGACATCTAGTCTACAAGCTTCGGAAAGCTTTATATGGTTTGAAACAAGCTCCAAGAGCCTGGCACGACACACCATCGTCGAATTTCTACTTGCTCACAACTTCCAAAAAGGGAAGATAGACACCACCTTATTTCTACGAAAAGAGAAAGGACACACTCTAATCGTACAGATATACGTGGATAATATCATTTTTGGATCAACAAATCCGAAGCTTTGTGAAGAGTTTGCAAAGTTGATGACAGGCAAGTTTGAGATGAGCATGATGGGAGAACTGTCCTACTTCCTTGGAATTAAAGTTAAACAATTGAAGGAAGGAATCTTCATTAATCAAGCTAAGTACACTCGCGATCTTATTAAGAAGTTTGGTATGGAAGGTTCATCTCCCATCAAAACTCCCATGCCAGTCAGTGCCAAGTTAGATCCTGATGTGGATGGAATATCGGTAAATATGACCGACTACGAGAGGGATGATAGGATCCTTGCCGTATCTTACGCAAAGTCGCCCATTCATTATGTTTGCAACTTGCATCTTAGGCACGATATCAGGCGAATCCCAAGGAGTCACATATGCTTCATGTTAAACGGATATTAAGGTATCTCAAGGGAACGATGAATTTGGGACTCTGGTACCCAAAGGAGTCCAACTTCACCTTATCTGAATACTCTGATGCTGACTTCACTGGGTGTCGCATCGACAGGAAAAGCACAAGTGGTATGTGTCAGTTTCTTGGAAATAGATTAATTTCATGGTTCAGTAAGAAGCAGAATTCCGTATCAAACTCTACTGCTGAGGCGGAATATATAGTGTTGGGGAGTTGCTGCGCATGACTACTCGGATGCAAAGTCAACTTACCTGACTACGGTTTCAACATGTCATCTATTCCACTCTACTACGACAACACTAGCACAATTGCTATCAGCAACAATCCTGTCATGCACCCTAAGACGAAGCATATTGAGGTCAGGTATCACTTCATACGTGACCATGTTCTCAAAAGTCACATCTCACTGGAACATGTTGCTACTGAAGATCAACTGGCAAACATACTTACAAAGCCCCTACCTGATGCAAGATTCTCTGAACTACTCTTCCAATTAGGTATGCTTGATTTCTCTGCATAGTTTCACATTTAAACTTACCCAACAGTATACTTACTTTCAGAACAAGCGTTGTGCTTTCATTGATAGTAGTAGATACATACTGATCTTAATGTTGATCATACTTACTGTTCAACGTGCTTCATGCTTCTGATATTGATATCAACTTCATATTGGAAGGATGCTTGTGTTTCCCGACTGAAGTCGTTTAAGCAAACATGATTAAAGGTTATATGATTAACCTCATTCTGGTTTCATGATCTTAATTTCCACTGATCACCACATGACAAACGCCTGTTTATTTAGATTACTCTATTAACATGTATAGTTGAAGAAATGAAATGAGTTAGCTCGGAATGCCTGGTGGATGAATACACAATTGCAGTCTGATCAGCTTCTGAAGTATAGTTTCCTAAAAAGATAGACAGTGCTGAATTTCTTTAAGCCGAAAAGGTCTACCGAGAGGATTGCATAATCTACGGGGGAGAAAATGCTTTATTAATTATTCGAGTAATACCCCCGTATATGTCTCATGACCTCTTTCCTGGCTGCCTATTCGAGGGGGAACCTTTCATTGAGAGGATCGAATGATCTACGGGGGAGCCTAAGCTTCATCTATTACCTCAGTAATAACCCCCTAATATGTCTCAGATACTCCGTCCTCTAAACCTTTACTTCCGGATCTGACTAGACATGCGTTGTTGAAACAGAATTGAGGCATGCTTGGATGTTTTTTTTTTCTTCAACCATGCATTTTAATCGGATAATCAACTGCTTGCTTTTGACATGTGTCCACTTCCTCATTTTTCACTCATGAATCCGAGTTTGGTCAAATCATATGATTTTTAATTAATCTTAGCTACGTCGTTCAGCAGGACGGTTTCGCTATGTTAACCTATATGAACTTGTGCATTTATTATCTGACATATGCCCTGATTCAGTCACATTGATCATTCTCTAGTATGTATATGTCTATTTCATTCGTTGTAATGCATAAGTTCTGCTTCTCATTAGTTCGGATTATATAGCTCTTCACTGACTATTTTCTCCTATCCGTACTAATCCTTGCCTGTTAAGCTTTTGTACTTTTAGTTTATTTTTTTGTGAAGCTACAGGTTCAGATTTTCTTTGCAACCTTATCGATAAATCTAGTCCATAGTCTTAGATTTGAAGTGTTGTGGTACTTCTCTTCTCTTCGACTTATTGACAGCAAAGGAATCTACCTCTCTTTCACCGCACTCTGTTACTATGGACACGGTCTACTTTTCATCCAGATACTCGTCACTCGACTATCGTTGATTCTGGATGATTGTCGGTTCATTCCTCCGGACTCCTGACAATGTCAAATTGCGATAATCCATGTCTTATTATATATCGCGTGCTTTTGAGGAGGAATAATGATGATTCATTGAATACATGTCTCGGGGTGCACACACTTCCCCAGGAAGGCAAATAGCTGTTACCCTTACTTGGTCATGCCGTCTCCACATCATCTTTTAATTCGGAGGTGCACCAATATCAAGACTAATGACATCAGCCTGTCAAGCGGTATACTGTTTCACTCGCCAAATTCCTAGACCTGCTGACATTCACAGACTCGGTCTTATATATTCTGGTCATTCCTACGAAGCACGAGTGTTACCCTTTTCAAATCCCTAAAACTCTCGTTGCTCCTTCAATCCCCAAGACCTCACCTTCCCTCTCGCCCTTCAACATTCATCTACAATGGCACCCAAAACCTCTCTTTCTGGCGTCAATTCCGGCCATCTGGTTGATTGGAGCGCTGTCTCCAACCCTCCGGACTGGTTTTTCCATCTTCGCCCTCTTCTAGAAGCTTCTCACATACTCAATTTGATCTCCAATCCTGTCGATCTTCTTATAGACGACATTCTCGAGTTCTACCAACGGATCCGCTGTACCACTAACTCCATCATCTCCTCTGTTCACAGTGAATCCATCCTAATCAACCCCCCGGTGAACCACAGCGCCCCGATGCCGATCCCATGGCGGCTTCTATGGGTTGCACCTATAAAGGCAAGGAATACAAGGTGAAGTCCTTCCAAGATCGCTATCGCTGTATGGCGGTCATACTGAGTCGATGTTTATTGGCTCGCACTTCCTCTTTGGACTCTGTTCCGTACGATCTTCTTCTGGCCATGTACGACGTTTTCGAAGGTCTTCCGATGGACAGGCGGACATTTTTGTTCTGACTACTGCAGAATGGACCCAAGAACCATTCCTTCAGGCGCATACTAAGCATTGTCTTCTGGCATCTTCATCCGGACCATTTCGCCCGCTATGATGTTGTTCCATTTCCTTCGGCTTATTACCTTTGCTATCTTACGCCTGATGGGAACATGACAGCCCGCCGTCCCTCTGCAGCTCTCCGCCTTCTCCCTGCCACGGAACAACAAGGCAGTTCTGTTGGTGACCCCTCCGACAACCATGCCCCTGACGTCAGCTCTGCTCACCGATCCTCTCGGATTCGGTCCGTTGCTGCCCCCTCCATTTCTCGGGCCTCCCTGCACAGCGTCCGTGCCGAACCCTCCGAGGTTGCGGGGCCATCTCAGCACAGTGTCTCTAAAGCTGTCTCCTCAGCCCCTTCTGCTGCGAATGTCCCCACTCCCTCCACTTCTGCTGTTGCTGCCGTGGTTGATACCGCCGTTGCTGCCGCCATTGCTGATGTCCCGAAATCTATTCCGGAAGCTCCTTTGCCTCCCCTACCTCAACCCCGAGCTTACCTTGCACATCTCTCCGCCGACACCTTAACAGACCTTTGGCTCCGTTTCAGCCTTGCCCACACCGCCTCCATTCCTGACACTGATCTTCGGGTGTTTTACACTCGCCATACTCAATCCTTGGAGACCATGATCATCTGGAATTTGGACCAAGGCTTTCTTACGCCGGCCTCCATTCCAGATGTGTCGTTCCCTAACCCCTCCAGCCTAGTCCATGTCGCACGGAGTCCTTCCCCTGCTAAGGCTGGACCTTCTTCTCCTGCTGATGCCATTCCCGTTGTTGACCTATCTGGTCAAAGCGGGTCAGCTGCTCCGGATGCCTCTTCTGCTGCTGCTGCTAATACTCCTGCGGACTCCTCTGCCCAGCGCACTCCTACTCCTGTTCATGCGGGGGAGTCCTCCAAAGCTCAAGAGTTGGCCCTTAGGCGTGCTTCTTTTGGCACGGTCCACTCCGACGCTGTGCTCTCCGCCCAGCTAGACCGCCACGCCCAAGCTCATAGCACCCAAATATCCGTCATCGCCGCCAAGGTTGATGCTCTTGGCGCCCAACTCCTCTCTGCCCTCACCAACTCCTGCACTTCCACGAAACAGAAGATGGACCTAGTCGCCTCGTCCGTCCACTCCTTGTCTACCTCCTTCGCGGACCTAGCGCACACGATGGCTCGCCCTCCCGTTGCTCCCCGGCGATCTGCCAAACTGGGGGAGAGAGTGTCATCTGATCCTTCTGCTCCTCCTGCATCATGTTCCTCCACTCGTGTTGAGAAGCGGCCTGCCTCTTCATTGCTTCATGGAGTTCAAATCCCCAAACGTAGCCGCTTCTCTCAGCCAAGCTCCTCGAGTGCAGCTCTTCCTCCACCCTCTCCATTCGCAGCTGAAACCTTCCTCCCATCATACGCGGCATGCGACCCTCTTGATGCGGACGGAAGCGTGCGTAAGGCAATGATGTCCTATGCTGCGTCTACTGCCGAGAGAAGATGTTTCTCTGACTTGTACCCCTTCTCCCCGGACGACATTCGGACCCTTTGTTCGGAGAAAGGCCTCTTTACAACAGACGACATTGACAACTTCTCTAGGGCTGCTAAAATAGAGATGAGGCTGTTTCCATCTCTATACAAGGATGACCACTTGTTTGAAGTTCTGCCGTGCTGGAATGAGGGCTATCTTCCCAGTATAGACATCATTCAGTCATTTATCGACGGAACTGCTGAGGATAACAAGCCATGGAGAACTCTCTCAACTATCCTCATTCCGTACCGGATCATGTCGCCACATTTCATGATGGTTGTCTTCATGATTCAGTCCAAATAGATGATTCTGATTGATTCTCATCAGATTATAGAGCAGTATGTAAGAAAGAATCAATGGGAACCACTGTGTCTCAGGTTGACTGAAGCTGTGAAGAAAGCCGGATTATATGAAAAGTTGGGCATCACTCCTTTGAGTCCAACTGAGAAGCTGAAGGCGACATTCCGGGGCAAGAAGCAAGTGCCACAACAGCCAGATGGAGATAGTTGCGGGGCCTTTGTCTGTTACTTCATCAAGTCATTCTTAAGTGTGGACAAATCTTGGAGCCAACACACCACTTATTCGATGAAGCAGGCAATGGAGCTTAGAGAGAAAGCAGCAACAATGATCTTCAAGTATAGTAAGCCTTATGTACCTTAATGAAAATCTTGTATATAGGCTGAATTGTATTCTGTTGCTGATAAATGAAAATGGTTGTGATGTGTATTCTGTATGTTATCTTTTTGTAATGCTTACCAGATCAGATTACAAAGGGTTTGGGCATATCCATAATTGGGGGAGATTGTTGGATCTAGCCCAAAATTTGGATAATGATGATAAAGCCCTATGTAATTTGATTTGAGATCTTTTGTGTTTTGTCTTTAATCATTGCAGAAGATATGTTATTAATCCGGAGATACACTCGTAAGAGCAAAGCTAAGGACATGATACATAATCCTGATCCGGACGAGAGTGAGTGTCGTCGAACACTTAGTAAATAACCAAGTCCTCTATACATACGGAATAAGGAACTTTTGTGCGGACTAAGGAACGTAAAAGCTACGGATTAAGGAATCTGCTCTTAATACCTCAAACGGACTAAGTCAAACTGATGCAGAATAAGAATCTTGATCTACAAGGTCGCACGAAGTAAAAGAGTTGACACGGAGTTAAAAAGTTAAGTCTTCCACTCAAGCGAGAACTAAAGTAAAGAAGACACGGAGCAAGCCATCCAAGTCTTCCATACATACGGAGTAAGGAAGTACTGATGCGAAATAAGGATCCGAATCTTTATTTGCACAGAGTAAGGAAACTAGATGCGGAGTAAGGAATCCGGACCACTCACTCATGCGGAGTAAGGATGTGCTAGTACGGAGTAAGCCATCCGATCCTTTAAACTCGCACGGAGTAAGGAACTTACATGCGGAGTAAGGAAGCGCTGATACGGAATACGCACTCCGACCTTCTCATTCACACGGAGTAAGAAAGCGCTGACACAGACTAAGGATTCCAGTACCAAATAGATACGGATTAAGCAACCACTGACACGGAGTAAGGTTCCGAACTTCATTAGCAACGGAGTAAGGAAAATTACACCGGACCAAGAAGATGCTACTTCAACTTACCGCATTTAAAGTTATCAGCTCGTAGTGTCCCGATGTAAGACAAACTCGTTGAGAACCTGAAGAATCTTACACGTGGATCACCTGGATATGTGGACACAACTTTAATTATACTTGGGAACTCACAAAGGCACTTATACTCTTCAAACCCAAGATCTTGATCTCCACAAACCACAGCAGTCAAGGCAGAGAGATTACTAAGGAATAGTTAGTGCTGAATGCATTCCGTAACTACAAGTTCCAAGGTTGTCTCTTAGGAATGTTTTTATAAATATTCATACTTGTACATTTGAAAAGTGTGTGAGAGCGAGCCTGAATCAACCCTGTGTATGCACAAGAATTCAAAGACATAATATAGGCTAGTGTGTGAATCCTTTTGTAAACAGAGTGTAAAAGAGTCTTGCTTCTATTTTGTTGTATTTATCTTTTGATAATAAAACAAAATACTTCCACTATCTGGTTATCTTTCGCAGTAATTCTATCACTTAACTAGATAAGTGTTGTGTCATAAGAGAATCAAAAGAGTTTTGATAAGAACCTATTCACCCCCCTCTAGGCTCCAAGGGACCATCAAATAGGGTTCTCCTAATGAAGACAGGGCCACATGAGGTGATCATGGCATTTCATGAACATGCATATGCGAGCTTTCCACTGGGAGAAGAGCTCGAGTGTGAATTTTAGCGGCTTGGTAAGAGTGAATCCAAAACTCTGTTGTTAAGGAGCAGCAGTAGTTTGAGCACTTGTGCTCGGATTAGCATTTTCACTACTGCTGCGATTAGGGATGGGCTCTTAAGCACCTCCATAATTGATGCGAGTGTTGAACATCATGTTGCTTTCTTCGGCCATTTGAGTATTGAGAGAGAGAGAGAGAGAGTGGGATCTCTACTTTTGAGCAGGTAGAACTTGTTCTAATACCACTTATTGGTCTCGGGAAGCCTAAAGGGGGGGTGAATAGGCTCTTTTAAAACTCTTCTCACTCTTTTTGGCGCAACACTTAATCTGATTAAAGATAAAATTTATGCAATAGACAACCAAATAATGGAAGTAATTTGTATTATTATCACAAGATAATTATAATAAATTGTAGAAAATTAAAGATGATTACAAGCTTTTGGATCTACTGAAAGAGTATCTCTTTTCTGTTAATAATAGCACTCTGTTTTACAATGACACACACACTAGCCAAAATTAAATTCTCTAAGCTCTTTCACATATACACGCATTTGAAAATATACAAGACTTAGTGTATGTATAGACATCTTTAGGAAATATTCTTGGAACAGGACTTTTTGAGCAGTATGTAGCATTGAAGATTTCTCAATAAATACATCTGCTATAACTGCTGTGGATGCAGAGCTCAAGATGTTGGAAGTATAAGCATATTGAATTGCTTCGCATGACTCCAATTGCATTAATAACTTTGTCCACACCTCCGAGTGATCCACGTGTAAGATGATAAATGTTCAACGGATCTTTTTTACATCGAGAACACAGCGAGCTGATGACTTTGAATACGGAGATGATTAACTGGAGCAGTGTCGTCTGAATCCGTTGTAAGGTTCCTTACTCCGTGTTAACGAAGCTCGGTTCCTTACTCCATGTTAGTGGTTTCTTACTCCGTGCCAATTTGATACTTGAATCCTTATTCCGTGTCAACGCTTCCTTACTCTGTGTGAACGAAAGATTCAGATGGCTTACTCCGTGTCACCGCTTTCTTACTCCGTGCGAATATGAGGTTTGGATGGCTTACTTCATGTCAGCACATCCTTACTCCGCTTGAGTAAAGGTTCGAATTCCTTACTCTGCTTCTCTTTTCCTTACTCCATGCGAACAAAAGACTCAGGTCCTTATTCCATACAAGTCTTTCCTTATTCCGCGTGAATGAAAGATTCAGATTCCTTACTCTGCATCTTCTTATCTATAGTCTGCATGAGTGAAAGACTTATGTCACGGACCGAGGCTTATCCTAGCATACTTAGGCTATTTTGGGGTGTTTTCCCCTTGTAAAGTGTTGTAACTTAGCTTATAGTGTAAGTTATAAAGATTTTAGATTTCGATCATATATGACATCTCCTGGTGTCACTACCAGAAAAGTGTTAACATCTATATGTAGGGGAGTGATGTTGTAAAGCTTTCAAGCAATCAATACAATCGTTTTTCCGCTAAGCGCTTTCCTACACAATTGCTTTACAACTGATCGATGGGTTCTGATCCAAATGCGACGAGTTAGGCTGACCTAGCATTCCTTCGTACAGGTGGGAACTAGGTGTTGCATGGGTTAAGCTTCTATAAAGGCTGACCCCGTGACAAGTGGTATCAGAGCACAGTTCGGTGCTAAGTTCGATAGAACAATCAAAAACTTTGAGACGGTGCAAAATAACAAACGGAGGATCCATTGTCATTAGTGGTGGCAACCACGAAGGCCACGATAAGGAGCACCACGCTAAGGAACGGAAGAAAGATAAGTCCATTTCGAGGGAAACATGTCCACTGGAGAGTCGGCTAGCCAAATTGGAGTTGGCGTTAGCCGAACAGATGGAGGTGGTCGAGGAGCACACTGAAAGCATTGAAAAGCTGGACTCAGAGGGTGAGGAAAGCTTTGGGAGGATGCAAGGGCTTCTCAACTCCGTCATGGATGACATGAACTCTCGGTTTGACGGCCTGAAGGACACTCTCACGTCCCAAATCCTAGCGATGCAAAATGAAATCAAAGAGATTAAGGTGGATTGGTCTCTCTACAAGATGGCGGTCACCCAAGGTGGCGTTGGCAGTTATTCCAGCTCCAAAATCGACGTGCCAAAGCTTAAGACCTATGCTGGGTCAAGGAATGTGAGGAAGTTAGACAACTTCCTCTGGACCATGGAGTAGTACTTCGATGCCTTGAATATTGTCGACGAGGCAAAGAAGGTGAAGACCGCTCCACTATACTTAGTCGATTCAGCTATGGTGTGATGGAGGCGACAATATGCGACAAGGAGTGCAGCCTATACGTCATCGACAACTGGGCGGATTTCAAGCGGGAGATCAAGGCCCAGTTCTATCCCCAGAACGCGGAAGACGAGTCTCAGGTAAAACTTCGACGCCTTACCCACAAAGGCACGGTGCGGGAGTACGTCCGTGAATTTTCCGAGCTAATATTAGAGATCCCAGATATGTCCACGAAGGATTCACTATTTTCCTTCATGGACGGATTGCAACAATGGGCAAAGTTGGAATTGCAGCGGAAATATGTGCAAGACCTGGCGTCGGCCATGGCGGTGGCCGAATCTCTCATCGAATACAAGAAGGCAGAGAAGACCACCAGCTCTTCATCGACTTCCAAGGTGAACAGGTTCCACAATGAGAAACGTGGGGGAGACAACCGAAGTGAAGGAAAAGGGAGATCCTTCCAACCGTCTAAGGACTTTCGCCTAAAACATTTCGCGAATAGTTCCAAGGACGGGGAGAAGCCAAGGATCTCATGTTTCCTTTGTGAAGGCCCTCACAAGGCGTTCGAGTGCCTGAAGCGTTTCAACCATACTTGGATAGATTCATTGTGGTGTACCATGATGACATTGTCGTCTACAGCAAAACCTTGGAGGAGCACAAGCCACATCTACGACGGGTTTTCGAAATCTTAAGGGAGAACCAACTTTTTGTTAAGAAGGAGAAATGTGACTTTGCAAAGAAGGAGGTGTCCTTCTTAGGTCATATCATTGGCGGCGGCAGACTAAAGATGGATGACAAGAAAGTGTTAGCCATCAAGGAATGGGAGACGCCCAAAAAAGTCACTGAGATACGTTCCTTCCTTGGCTTGGTTAACTACTATAGAAGATTCATTCGCGGCTATTCCCACATTGCCACACCCTTGACGGAACTTGACGGACAAGATTTTTAGCCTCTCTAAAAGAGCTAGCTAATGTCGTTAAATCTCTCTTCAAAATAATAAATTCCCTAAGTTTGCACTAAAAGAATAGCAGCAAGAAAGGGGTCGAACCCACAGGGATTAACCTAGTTCTCTAGTTCTCAAATCAAATCACCCAATTACTCTTGTTCTATAAAATGTCTTAGCAAAAAGTTTTCTTTTTTAAACTAAAGATCTAATTTTTATGTGATTTTCTGAATAAACAAAGAAAGTAAACTGATTTTAGGATTAAGATTCAAGCATTAAAAGCATCTAGGGTCACAATTTCACCTCCCTATGTTATCTCTACTGGTTCATGGTATTAGGGTTGTCTGATTGAAAACATGCTAAACATAAGCCAAGGACAACAAATGGTCATTGAGGTCCTTTTAAGAGTTGTATGCCAGAATGGTCATCTAAACACACAAACATGCAAAGCCAATAAATCATACTTGCAAAAGGATAATGATCACACCAATTACAAATAAGTTATGAATCTCAATCCGCCCCAGACTAGGGCTAAGAATACCAAGGTGTACATCCAAAGATAGAATTAAGAACGATTCATAAAACATGCAAAACTTCAATCATCCAAACCCAATATTCATAAACACAAAGAAGCAACAAGGGGGCTACATTGCTCCCCTAGATTAAAAGAACTACTCACGCATGATTACAAGCAAACACAAAGCGAAAAAGCTAAACATCTTCTTCTTGATCACGCGCACGCAGCAAAGCTTCAAATCCAGGCTCCAAAATCCTCGACGGCTGCTGCGACGGCTGCGACGGCTGCTCTCCTAGGTCAAAGAGCACCTCCAAGTCGTGGAGCCTCTCTCTCTCTCTCTCTAAAACGTGTGGGGGGGTTAGGCATGGCTAGCAGAGGCGTGGAGGCTTGTATTTATAGAGTTTGGATGGGCTTTGAGGTGTGTAACCTAGCCCATCTATCAAAACGGCGTAGTTTTGATAAGTGACACTCGAAACATTAAAAACTCTATCTTCCATCCACAATTTGGACTTGGGCCTTCAGGAACAAATGATCAGCATGGAAAAACGATTGGATCGGTCCAAAAATATCTCTGCACGCCAATTTGCACGTGATATGGTGAATTCACGTGCACCTCCAAATCAGCTCAAACTTCTCCCCAAGCTTCCTTGCATCATGTAGAGGCCTGAGAGGCAAAAATAGGCTTGCACGTGAATTGGGTGAATTCACGTTCAGCTCCAAATGCTCTGAAATTTCTGTGGTAGGTAGATGACATCATTCTAAGAAACTTTTGTTCTTGCACGCAAGTTGTTTGAGGCCATCTACTATGTCAAAAGTGAGGTCCAAAATCTGCCAAAACAGCTTAAAAACGCATGTATTTGCAACTAGCATCTTCCTAGGGGTTAGAGCAAATATATATGATATATGAAGCAATAAGGCTCTAATCATGCTCTTAAACATCCTAAATAAACACTAGAATAACGGCATAAAATGCACGTTATCAAATACACCACACTTGAACCATTGCTTGTCCTCAAGCAAAAACATACAAGCATACAAAAATAAAATAAACACGCAGTCAAACGGAAGAAAAATAAAATAACAATCAAGGAGAATCAAGGTTTCCTAAGCATGCAACTCTATCATGATGAAATGGGAATTTAAGCATCAAAATGAGTCATAACTTAGTTCATTCATGTCCATATCCCTAAGTCCAACAATCATGCAATATCTCCACTTAAATTTCAGATATGAGCAAGCATTCCATGATAAAATAGCACCTAGTTTCCCTTTAAGTTCTTACCAAGGATAAGCAGCCTCACTCAAATATAATAATTCTCATGCCCAAATACCTATCAATGAACAATGGATGGAAAACTCTATCTCTACACTCGCCATCAGCTATTGATTAAGTACTTGCCAAGCAATCATGAGAGTTCCCTATTGTGCTCATCAAAGAAAACACACTCTCTATTCTACTTTATTTGAACTCACACTCTATTCTAATAACTGAATAAACTCACACTCTATTCTAATAACTGAATAAAACAAAACATGAGCCAAAGAATTGAGCTCAACATTCTTAAAACAAACATAATTCAGCCAATGTGGCTACAAATCTAAACAATCACACGTAAACATCAAGCCAGTGTGGCTTTTATTCTGAATCTTTCTTTTTCTTTCTTTTTTTTTTTTTTTTTTTTAGTAATAATCTTACAAGGTTGCATTTTATGCTCTCCCTTGATGGATTATTCACTCTTTTTTTTTTTACTCACATAACACATAAATAAGACTGATTTTTCTAATGCAAACCCCTTGCCATTTTGCTACATAAGGAGAGACAGAAATTTATTGATGTCTCACATCCCATTTCCCAATTAAGTGATGGCTTTTTCACATTCTGTATCACAGCCTTTTATATAATATCACAAAATAAAGAAAAGAATGCAAAGACAGTCACAATGACTTAGAAGTCTTGCATCCTAACTAAACACCAAACACTGAGCACTAATAAGTAATCACATGCTTACTTGACTCCTACCATTAAATAACCAATGTTAAGTGCAAAGAAGAGTAGCAAATCAAACTATTACCCATACCCTAAAATGGCACTCAAAGGCTAAAAGAAGCTGTTCTCATTTTTCATTTCTTTTTCACTCAACTTTAAGGGTTACTTAGGTCTATCATAGCATTTCATGCTCAGCTAATATTCAAAACTCAGCTCCAAAAACATGGTGATATCATTCAAAAGATAAAGACATGATCAAACTAAATCAGAGCACATTTTAACTACTTTAACACCCTTATCACAACATGATACTAATGTGGCATAAAAGTTAAATTTTAAGCCAAAATTGCATACTTAATATCCATGTCTCCACAAGCAAATCATTCAAGCAAACAACTCAAACAATCATGCAACTAAAAACAAGTTTTTTTTTTTTTTTTTTTTTTTTTTTAGATCAAACATGCAATCAAACATAAAAAACAAGCAAGTGGCTCAAGTCACTCCCATACACCACACTTAAAATATGCTATGTCCTCATGGCATAAAATAAGGAGTAGGAAAAACACTTACCCCTGGTTTGGCACACTGTAATAGTAGATGACATTGGCCACCATTCGTCGCACCTGAGCCACAAAGTCAGCCGACGTCTCGCCGCGCACTTCCCAATTTTCCTTCCCTTGCAGAATAGCCATCATGTAGTAGCAATCAAAGATCCCACTGGAGTGATTTTGGTGTGAAAGCCTTTGAAGATGGCCTCCCTTTATATAGTGTGCAAAAGGAAAGATGCTCCAATTGGCGTGATACACGTGCCCCTAACTTTTCAGAGTGTTCTGACCAAAATACCCTCTGCACGTGAATTGGCTGAATTGGCGTGCAGGTCGAATCGTCCCAAACTTTGGTGGTGGGTCCCCACCGAGCTGGCAAGCAATACTTCCTTCGCACGTGAATTGTGGGAAGCTTCTAGGAGGGCTAAAATCGGTATTTTGCATTTTTTGGGCCTCCATATGACAAGTCACCAATTCGCGTGCAAGAGTAAACGTGATTCACATGGTCTTCATCTACCATTCCAAAAAGTTACAGCTCAAAAGGAGGTGCACGTGAATTGGGAAATTCACGTGCAAAATCACGTTCAGGCTTAAACTGGCCCAAATTTCTCCACTGAGTTGCTTATGCATTATGGACCATCTTTAAGTCTTGCACGTGAATTGTTTGAGCCCATCTTCAAGCACTTTTGGGCTTCACTTGCTCCTTGCTCCTTGACTTTGACTTTAAAAACAATTCCACAAGTTCAAGACCCAAAAATTTGCTCATCCTGCACATGGTTAGCTAAGAAAGGAACAAAGTCTCCTGCACAATGGTTAGCTTGCAAACAAATTTATTGAAGAAAACAAATAAGAGAAAATAACATAAAATAAAACACAAGCAATAAATATTGGGTTGCCTCCCAACCTGGCTTTATTTAAAGTCTGTAGCTAGACTTTCAGTGATGATCATGCAATGGTGAAAGAGAGGGAATCAACTATCTCCCTCTGAGTTGAATCAAAGTAAGGTTTCAGCCTATTGCCATTCACCCAAAATTTCTTGCCATCTACAGCTTGGAGCTCAAAGCTCCCATATGGCTTCTTATCAACTATCACAAAAGGTCCCATCCACTTGGACCTTAATTTGCCAGGAAATAACCTCAACCTTGTGTTAAATAGAAGAACTTTCTGTCCTAAGGTTAAAGGTTCATTGTTGAGTTGCCTATCATGCCATTTCTTAGTTCTTTCTTTGTAAAATTTAGCACTATCATAGGCATCCAACCTAAGCTCATCTAACTCAATTAATTGAGTCATCCTAAGCTCCTTGATCTCTTGTGGGTTGAAATTTAACTTCTTTAAGGCCCAATGAGCCTTGTGTTCTAGTTCCACCAGGCAAGTGACATGCCTTACCATATAGAATACGGTAAGGTGACATCCCAATGGGAGTTTTGTAAGCTGTCCTATATGCCCATAAGGCTTCATCAAGCCTTTGAGACCAACCTTTCCTATTGGCTCCAACAGTTTTCTCTAAAATGGCCTTAATCTCCCTGTTGGACACTTCGCTTGTCCATTAGCTTGTGGGTGGTAAGCTAAAGACTTCCTATGAGTGACACCATACTTGTTCAATAATTTATCAAACAATTTGTTGCGAAATGACTACCCTCATCACTTGATTATAGCCCTTGGTGTCCCAAAACGACTAAAGATGTTCCTAGTAAGGAAGTGAGTCACAACCCTAGCATCATTCACTCTAGTAGGAATAGCTTCACCCACTTAGACACATAATCCACAGCAAGCAAAATGTATGAGTACCCATCAGAATTGGGGAATGGCCCCATGAAGTCAATGCCCCAAATGTCAAAAATTTCAACTGGAAGGATTCCAGTTAAGGGCATCTCATTTTTCCTAGACAAACCACCTACCCTTTGACATCTATCACACTTTTTGATGTAGACATAGGTGTCTTTCACCATGTGAGGCCAATAAAAGCCACACTGCATGATCTTAGCCACGTTCTGCACCCCAAAGTGGCCCCCATAATGTGATGCATGACAATGATGTATTATGTCATCTACCTCCTCCTCAAGGACACACTTTCTTATGATTTGGTCTGGACACCTCCTATAAAGAATTGGGTCTTCCCAAATGTATTTCCTAGCGTCCACTTACCAATTTCTTTCTCTGGTGGTAGTCTAACTGGCTTGGGTATGAACCCGGTGGCTAAATAATTTGCTATGTCGACAAACCAAGGAAGATGATGCACCTCAAACAACTTCTCATCAGGAAAGTCATCTACAATGGGTAGAGACTTAGGTGCATTCTCCACACGGGAGAGGTGGTCACCCACGAATTTAGGGCTCCCTTTGTGTCTCTAATTTCAAGGTCAAATTCCTGTAAGAGAAGAACCCATCTAATCAAGCGTGGCTTAGCTTCTTTTTTTAGCAAACAAATATTTCAATGCAGCATGATCGGTGTAAACAATGACTTTAGACCCCAAAAGGTAGGGTCTAAACTTGTTGCGACCATAAACCACGGCTAGGAACTCTTTCTCGGTGGTGGTATAGTTCATGAGCATCATCTAAGGTCTTACTAGCATAGTAAATGACCCTAAACACCTTTTCTCGCCTTTGCCCTAAGACTACCCCCACAAGATAATCACTCGCATCGCACATTAGCTCAAAAGGTTGAGCCCAGGTCAGGTGTGACTATAACAGGTGCGACTAACTTACCCTTGAGGATGTTGAAAGCTTCTAAGCAATCTGCATTAAACTCAAAGCTAGTGTCTTTTTCTAACAACCTACTCATGGGTTTTGCAATTTTTGAGAAGTCCTTAATGAATCTCCTATAAAAGCCAGCATGGCCAAGGAAACTTCTCACTCCTTTTTCATTGGTTGGAGGTGGCGAGTCTCAATAGTGGAGATTTTTGCCTTGTCTACCTCCAAACCATGTGCAGACACCTTGTGCCCTAGAACTATCCCCTCTGTTACCATGAAATGGCATTTCTCCCAATTTAGGACTAGTTCCTTCTCCTCACATCTCTCTAAGACCACATCTAGATTTTTCAAGCACCGTTGGTAAGAGGAACCAAACACCGAGAAGTCATCCATGAAGACCTCCATGATCTCCTCAACCAAACCCTGAAAAATAGCCATCATACACCTTTGAAAGGTGGCAGGGGCATTACAAAGCCCAAATGGCATTCTCCTAAATGCAAATGTGCCAAAAAGGGCACGTGAAGGTGGTCTTTTCTTGGTCCTCGGGCTTAACCATGATCTGATTATACCCGGAATAGCCATCTAAAAAGCAAGTGACTATAGCCGGCTAACTTATCCAACATTTGGTCAATGAAAGGAAGAGGAAAATGATCCTTCCTAGTGGCCTTGTTCAACTTCCTATAGTCAACACACACTCTCCACCCCGTCACAGTGCGAGATGGGATCAATTCATTTTTCTCATTCTTAATCACGGTCATGCCCCCTTTCTTGGGCACAACATGCAATGGACTCACCCACTCACTATCAGAAATAGCATAAATTATTTCCGCATTTTTCCATTTTAAAATTTCTTTTCTAACAACTTCTTTCATAGCAGGGTTTAATCTTCTTTGTCTTTCAGCAGTGGGTTTAAAATCATCATTCATTAAAATCTTATGCATGCAAATCCCTGGACTAATACCCCTAATGTCTTCAATGTTCCATCCTAGGGCCTTTTTGTGTTTCCTAAGGACTTCTAGCAATTGAGTACACTCCACATCATTCAAATTAGAAGCAACAATAACAGGGAATTGATTTGTAGAGTCTAGAAATTCATACCTTAGGTGTCCAGGCAGCTCCTTCAGTTCTGGAGCTGGAGGCATGTCATCTTCTTTCTCCTCCTCAGCTTGCTCCAAAGAGTTTGTAGTTTGCTCATCTTCCTCAGCTGTCAAGTACATCTCTTCATCTTGTTGAGCTTCTATGGTGAAGGGCTCCATCATTGGTGGTGGTAATTTCTTCGCCAAGTAATCTTCCACCAATTCCTCAAGGTCTTCAACCCAAAGGCAATTCTCCTCCTCTTGACCTTGCAAAGCCTTCCCCATGTGGAAGACTAAGGTCTCCTCATTAATTCTCAGAGTTAGCTGCCCTTGAGCAACATCAATCAATGCACAACCCGTTCTGAGAAACGGTCTTCCAAGGAGTAGCTGAACTCCTCTATCTTCTTCCATCTCCAAAACAACAAAGTCCGCTGGAAATATGAAGGAACCCACTTTAACTAGCACATCTTCAATGATTCCTTCAGGTCTTCCAGTGGACCGGTCAGCAAACTGCAATGATATGGAAGTGGGCTTCATGCCCTTAAGCCCAAGCTGTTTGTACAAAGCAAAGGAAATCAAATTGATGCTGGCCCCTAAATCACATAGGGCCTGCTGCTGCGGTGCATTGCCAATCACACAAGGGAGATTAAAGCTGCCCGGATCTTTATGCTTGATGGGCAAACTCTGTTGAACAACACTGCTCACCTCGTTAGTGACTGCCACCGTCTCATGATCCCCATATTTCCTCTTCTTTGTCACAAAATCTTTGATGTATTTTCTGTACCTAGGCATCTGCTCCAAAACTTCCACAAATGGAATGTTAATCTCAAGCTTCTTGAACAAACTCAGGAAGCGCTCATACTCTTCTTCAACCCTCTTGGTTCCTCAGCCTCTGAGGAAATGGCATACTAGGCCTGAGCTCTTGCTTCTGTTCTTCAGCTATTCTGTCTTGACTAAGTTGCTTGTCCTTCTTCTCTTGCACTCTTTCTTCAGCTTTATCTGATTTTCCTTGGTCTTCAGCTTCCAAGGGTCTGCTTTGTTCTTCTGGAATTGCCTTCTTCTTAGGCTCCTCAGCTTCATTCAGTGTCTTCCCGCTCCTTAGAGTGATAGCCTTGCAACTCTCCTTGGGGTTCACCTCAGTGTCACTTGGAAAAGTGTTGGTGGACACCCTTTGATTAGCATTCTGTGCCATGCTCACAAGTAACTTCTCCATACTCTTAAATGAAGTCTCCATATTCTGAATTGAAGATTCTAGTGTGACTACCCTTTCCTCCAAATTATCCTCTCTTTTGGTTGGCTCATCCACATTCCGATATACCCTTCCTCTTTCTTTGTTGAGGCCGAGGTCAGTCTGCTTCGAATCCCTGGAGGTGGGTGCAAATAATTATCCGTAGCATACGGATTCTGCTTCATCCCTGGGGGCACATATTTGTACTGAAATGAGGTATCTCCCCCTCGGTTCCGAGTTCTCTGAAATGGTTGAGATTGTCGCTGATTCCGGTTGTACCCTAGTTGTTGTTGTTGAGGATAAAATTGCTGTTTCTAGGTACAAGCCCTTTCCTCCAACATAATTTGCTTCTTCAGCTCCACTCCAGCCTGCTCAACTCCTGGTAAAGTGGTGATCCTTCAACTTTAAGAGCCAATACTTCCATGCCTTTCACTAAAGCTTGAATCGTGCTTGCACATCATTGGAAGAATTTTCAATCAAGCAATCTTCTCCCTTGGCTTTGAAGTACGCACATTAGACCACCGCCAATCAGCTAATGACAGCCTCTCCAATAGCTCTCTTTGTCGCATCGGCTCTAGGTTCATCAAGCATCCTCCAAGTGCGATTCACCTTGTCTTGTGAATGGGACCGAAGACCTGTGTAGAAAGATTCAATTTGAATCCACTGGGGCCTTCCATGATCAGGGCATCTTCTCACTAAGTCTTTGAAACGCTCCCAAGCTTCATGAAGAGTCTCCATCTCATCTTGCCTGAACCTGCTAATCTCTCCTCTTGAAATGGATCACCTTGGAAGGAGGGAAATACTTTGACATGAACTTGGTCCGCATCTCCTCCCAAGTGTTGATTGAACCTTGTTGGCAGATCGTTGAACCAGCCAAGAGCTCTTTCCCTTAAAGAGAAAGGGAAAAGCCTTAGCTTTATGGCCTCCTCCGACACGTTGTTGATCTTGATGGTGTCACACACCTGGTAGAACCTCATCAAATGCTGGTGTGGATCATCCACTACTGTTCCTCCAAACGCGTTGTTGCTCACCATGTTGATCAATGCCGGCTTCAGCTCAAAGCTATTTGCTTGGACTCTTGTCCGCCGAATCCCGGAATAGTGGTCCGACATCATCGGCCTCGCATAATCTAAGAAGGTTAAGGGCATAAACCTATTACCCTCTTCTTCCTGGATATTGGCCATTGTAATTGGCCCCTCCTTGCGGTGCACCACCATCAGGTCCGAGATCTGCCATCAGATCGCCTACGGATTGCTCCAAGCCTTGTAGTGCTTCTTCCGCCTCACGTGCCGCTTCCCTAGTCGCTCTACGACGAGCTCGAACAACCTTTCAGGTTCCCGCGTAAATTGTATATCCTCCTCTCTTTGCATGCACAACTAGGAATCCTTGATGTATGTTCCTGTAAACAACAACAAGAACACACCCAGCAGCTCCGAACAATGCAAAATAAACAAATAAAGAACACAAAATAACGAGAAAAGTAAAGACAAAATAAAACACCAAGATCAGAATTCAAACAATTTCACTCAATGTTGATTTTAAAAACTAGTTAACCGTTGAATCCCCGGCAACGGCGCCAATTTGACGGACAAGATTTTTTAGCCTCTCTAAAAGAGCTAGCTAATGTCGTTAAATCTCTCTTCAAAATAATAAATTCCCTAAGTTTGCACTAAAAGAATAAGCGGCAAGAAAGGGGTCGAACCCACAGGGATTAACCTAGTTCTCTAGTTCTCAAATCAAATCACCCAATTACTCTTGTTCTATAAAATGTCTTAGCAAAAAGTTTTCTTTTTAAACTAAAGATCTAATTTTTATGTGATTTTCGAATAAACAAAGAAAGTAAACTGATTTTAGGATTAAGATTCAAGCATTAAAAGCATCTAGGGTCACAATTTCACCTCCCTATGTTATCTCTCTGGTTCATGGTATTAGGGTTGTCCGATTGAAAACATGCTAAACATAAGCCAAGGACAACAAATGGTCATTGAGGTCCCTTTAAGAGTTGTATGCCAGAATGGTCATCTAAACACACAAACATGCAAAGCCAATAAATCATACTTGCAAAAGGATAATGATCACACCAATTACAAATAAGTTATGAATCTCAATCCGCCCCAGACTAGGGCTAAGAATACCAAGGTGTACATCCAAAGATAGAATTAAGAACGGATTCATAAAACATGCAAAACTTCAATCATCCAAACCCAATATTCATAAACACAAAGCAACAAGGGGGCTACATTGCTCCCCTAGATTAAAAGAACTACTCACGCATGATTACAAGCAAACACAAAGCGAAAAAAGCTAAACATCTTCTTCTTGATCACGCGCACAAGCAAAGCTTCAAATCCAGGCTCCAAAATCCGCGACGGCTGCTGCGACGGCTCGCACGGCCGCTCTCCTAGGTCAAAGAGCACCTCCAAGTCGTGGAGCCTCTCTCTCTCTCTCTAAAACGTGTGGGGGGGTTAGGCATGGCTAGCGAGGCGTGGAGGCTTGTATTTATAGAGTTTGGATGGGCTTTGAGGTGTGTAACCTAGCCCATCTATCAAAACGGCGTAGTTTTGATAAGTGACACTCGAAACATTAAAAACTCTATCTTCCATCCACAATTTGGACTTGGGCCTTCAGGACAAATGATCGGCATGGAAAAACGATTGGATCGGTCCAAAAATATCTCTGCACGCCAATTTGCACGTGATATGGTGAATTCACGTGCACCTCCAAATCAGCTCAAACTTCTCCCCAAGCTTCCTTGCATCATGTAGAGGCCTGAGAGGCAAAAATAGGCTTGCACGTGAATTGGGTGAATTCACGTTCAGCTCCAAATGCTCTGAAATTTCTGTGGTAGGTAGATGACATCATTCTAAGAAACTTTTGTTCTTGCACGCAAGTTGTTTGAGGCCATCTACTATGTCAAAAGTGAGGTCCAAAATCTGCCAAAACAGCTTAAAAACGCATGTATTTGCAACTAGCATCTTCCTAGGGGTTAGAGCAAATATATATGATATATGAAGCAATAAGGCTCTAATCATGCTCTTAAACATCCTAAATAAACACTAGAATAACGGCATAAAATGCACGTTATCAGAACTATTAAAGAAGAACAAGACTTGGGTGTGGGATAATGCTTTCCGAGAGGCATTCGAGAAGTTGAAGCAAGTCATGACAAACGGACCAGTGATGGCACTGCCGGACCATACAAGGCTTTATGAAGTTTACACGGATGCTTTAGACTTTGCCATCAGTGAAGTTCTAATGCAGGAGGGGCATCCTGTAGCATATGAAAGCCGAAAACCCAATGGCACCGAACGGAGGTACGAGGTGCATGAAAAGGAGATGACGACAGTTATGCATTGTCTTCGGGTGTGGAGGCATTATTTGCTAGGGTCCAAGTTCATGGTGAAGACGGATAACATTGTGACGAGTTATTTTCTAACTTAAAGGAACTTAACTCTAAAGCAAGCACGGTGGCAAGGACTCCTAGCGAAATTCGACGTTGTGCTCGAGTATAAACCAGGCACAAATAATGTGGTGGCCGATGCACTAAGTCGGAAGGTGAAACTTGCATCCATTAGCCAACCACAATTCCCCCTGGTGGACAAACTGAAGGAAGAAATGGAGCACGATCCATTAGCCAAGTCCTTGGTGGAATGCGTCAAAGCTGGAAAGACGAGACGAATTTGGCTAAGGGATAACTTGCTCTATACTCGAGGAGAACGGGTGTACGTTCCCAAATGGGGAAGTTTGAGGAGAGATATCCTCAAAGAATGTCATGACTCGCGGTGGGCTGGCCATCCCGGAGTCGATCGTACCTTGGCGTTGGTGGAAAGGAGCTATTACTGGCCTCAACTGTACGAGGACGTCCAAGTGTACGTGAGGACTTGTCTTGTGTGCCAACAAGACAAGATAGAAAATCGACAATCGGCGGGACGGTTAGAACCTTTACCTACTCCGGAAAGACCTTGGGAAAGTGTTTCGATAGACTTTATTGTTTGTCTCCCAAGATCTGAAGGATGCGGTACGATCATTGTGGTGGTCGACCAATTCTCTAAGTATGAGTTTTCATTCTAGCTCCGAAGGACTGCACGGCAGACAACACGGCCCGACTATTCTTCAAGTATGTGGTGAAGTACTGGGGTATTCTAAAGACAATCGTGAGCGATCGGGACTCACGATTTACTGGGCAGTTTTGGACCGAGCTGTTCCGGATAATGGGTTCGGACTTAAACTTTTCAACAAGTTTCCACCCACAAATAGATGGTCAAACGGAACATGTCAATGGCTTACTGGAACTGTTTCTGAGGCACTACGTGAGTGCCAATCAAAGAGATTGGGCCAAGTTGCTGGACATAGCCCAATTCTCATATAACTTGCAGAAGAGCGAGTCCACGAACGAGAGCCCGTTCGAACTCGCAACTGGGCAGCAACCATTGACACCCACTTCCATCACTCAGGGGTACACTGGAAAAAGCCCCGCGGCGTTCAGGTTTGCAAAAGGATGGCATGAACAAACGGATCTGTCCAGAGCATACTTGCACAAAGCGGCGAAGAAGATGAAGAAATAAGCGGATCAACAAAGGAGGCCCTTTGAATTTCAGGAAGGAGAGTTGGTGATGCTCAAACTCCTTCTGTGTCAAACCAAAGCACTTAGAAAATTGCATAAGGGTTTGGTGCGCCATTATAAGGGGCCTTTCAAAGTACTCAAGAGAGTTGGGAAGGTCTCATACAAACTGGACATCCCGACTAGCTTACAAAGGCATCCGGTGTTCCACATTAGTTTGCTTAAGCCTTACCATGAAGACTTAGAAAATACGAGCGGACAGCGGGCAATGCGGACACCAACAGCATCAACAGGCAAGACCTATGACAAAGAGAGAGAAAATCCATTCTTATAGAGTCGTGCCAAGAAGAGGCATAGATCCCAGCCGAGTGGAGTACTACGTCCAATGGAAGAACAAGCCAGTTGAAGAGGCAAGCTGGGAGAAGGAAGACGATCTGGGGCAATTCTCCAAAGAGATTGAAGAGTACCGGAAAGAGACCGAACGCTACATTCAACAGTTCGATGGGATCGAGGAAGCCGAAGACGCAACGAGGACGTTGCGAAATCGGGTGGGGAGAATGTCACGGACCGAGGCTTATCCTAGCATACTTAAGTTATTTTGGGGTGTTTCCCCCTTATAAAGTATTGTAACTTAGCTTATAGAGTAAGTTGTAGAGATTTTAGATTTCGATCATATATGATGTCACCTGGTGTTACTGCCAGAAAAGTGTTAACATCTATATGTAGGGGAGTGATGTTGTAAAGCTTTCAAGCAATCAATACAATCATTTGTTGCCTTCGTTCAATCGTTTTTCCGCTAAGCACTTCCCTACACAATTGCTTTACAACGGATCGATGGGTTCCGATCCAAATGCGACGAGTTAGGCTGACCTAGCATTCCTTCATACGGGTGGGAACTAGGTGCCGCACGGGTAAAGCTGCTATAAAGGTTGACCCCGTGACACTTAGCTCTTTATTCCACATATTTCTCTCTTATTCCGCGCGAGTTGTAGACTAGGATTCTTAGTCCGTTTGAGTGTAAGACCCGGATTCCTTAGTCCATATTTTTAAGTGCTTAATCCGCGCTAATAATCCTTACTCCGTATCTTCTAATGACTTGGTTATTTACCAAGTTGATTGACGACACTCACATTGGACGGATTAAGATTATGTATCATGTTCTTAACTTTGTACTCATGAGTGAATATCTAGATTAATGCTTATCTTCTACAACATGTTAGAATTTACATTGAAAGATCTCAAACCAAATTACATTGGGTTTTATCAGCATCATCCAAATTCTAGGTTCGATCCAACAATCTCCCCCACTACGGAGATGTCAAAATCCTTTGTAATCTAATCTAGTTAGAGAGCTGTAAGATAAATACACAGAGATAAAGATAATTGCTCCATTCATTAATTCACAGCAGGAAGTACACAATTTCAGCCTCAGCACATAGAATAGACAATTATGGAACATAAGACTTACTATACTTGAAAATCATTGCTGTTGTTAGCTCCTGTAGCTGCATCATTTGCCCCTTAGAGTAGTTAAGTACATTATTCCAGGATCTATCAAACTAGAAGAGAGCTTGCATGAAGTAACAGACAAAGGCACCACATCTCTCTTCGTCGGGTTGTTGAGGCACTGTATCTTTGCCATGGATCACCGAAATCAGCTTTGCATTAAGGGCCAAGGCAGGTTGTCCAATAAACTCAAAGAGTTTGCTCTCTCTTACTATAGTAGATAGATTTAAGAGCAAGGGTTCGAGTTGAGTCTTCCTCACCTCTCGTTCCTCACTTCTCGTTCAACGACCTGGTGAGAATCAATGAGAAGAACCTTCTTTGAGCTGATCATGAATACTGCAAGCATGAAGTGTGGAGAGTTAACCCGGTATGGAATGGGAACATAGTTAAGAGTGCTCCATTGTCTTCTATTTTCAGCAATTCCATCAATAAAGGTCTGGATGTGGGAAACAGCTAGAATATAATCCTCAAACCAACATGGCAAGATATCAACAAGGTTTCCATCCTTGTAAAGAGAAGGAAACAACCTAGATTTCATCTTCACAGCCATAGCAAAGTTGTCAATGTCTTCAATCGTGTACAGTCCCTCCTTAGTAAATATATTGCTTATATCTTTAGGTGAGAAAGGAAACATAGTTAAACATCTTCACTCGGTAGTGGAGTGGGCATAATCTTTCATTGGATTAAAAATACTTCCATCTTCATCATTCGGATCGAGTTCCGCGGATGATGGGAGGAAGGTGATGCCCGCAGCAGGAGCAGAAGAAGATGGAGCGGCACTGAACGAGCTGGCCTTGGAAGGTGGGTAGCGGGTGCGTTTGGAGATAGGGAGGCTCAGAGGTAGAGTAGTAGCAGGCTGCTTTCTAGTATTCCGGGTCTGAGTGGAAGGATCAGTAGCTTCCTTAGTAGTAACAGGAACAAATGGAACAGAAGCAGATGGCAAATTCTCCCCCTTTTTGGCAGATCGGTGAGGGGCACTAGGGACGCGAGCCATGATATGCACTAGATCCGCAAAGGAAGAAGACAGGGAATGGATCGAGGAGGCCACCAGGTCCATCTTTTGCTCCATGGAGGTGGAGGAGTTGATGAGGGTAGAAAGGAGTTAAGTGCCAAGGGCATCGACCTTAACAGCGATGGCAGCAATTTGGGCGCTCTGAGCCTGGGCATGGTGGTCCAGCTGAGCAAAAAGCACAGCATCGGAGTGGACCATGCCATAAAAGGCTCGTGCAAGAACAACTCCAGAGCTTTGAAAGACTCCCCCCATGAAGTGGTGCAGGAGTATGTTGGCAGAGGAGTCAGCAGGAGAAGAGACCGAAAGGTCGGCAACAACAACATCCGGAGCATCAAAGGCATCCGGGGAGGTAGACCCGCTATGACCAGAGAGGTCAATAATTGGGACACCGATAAAGAAGAAGGCCAGACCTCGATAGGGAAAGAAACCCGTGCGTCGTGGGCCGGTCCAGAGGAAACAGCAGCAGGAGGGGCATCTTGGAGGGAAGCCGAGGAGAGAAAGTCGTGTTCTAAGTTCCAAACGATCATAACATCTAGGGTTTGTGTATGTTGAGCATAATATACCCGGAGATCATTGTCAAGGTTAGTGGCAGTCCAGGCAAGACTGAAACGGAACCATAAGTCTGTAAAAATGTCAGTAGAGAGATGATTCAGGTAGTCTTGAGGCTGGACGGGTAGGTCCGGAGTAACTGCCGGAGGAGAGGCAGGAGAAGCAGCAGCAGGTTCAGCAGGAGCAGGGACATCAGTAGTAGATGGTGTTGAGGGTTCAGCTGAAGTAGAGACAGGCTAAGATGGCCCCGCAACTTCGAACGGATCAATGCGAACATTGTGTTGCGAGCCTCGGGAGACGGAAGGAGCAGCAACAAACCGGATCCGGGAGGACCAATGGGCAGAACTAACTTCATGGGTAGAGCTGTTGACTAGGTCACCAACAGAATTGCCCTGTTGTTCCGGAGCAGCGATGGTGCGGCTGGAAGCAGGAAGCTAGCGGACAGTCAGAGTCCCGTTAAGTGTTAGATAGAGAAGATAGTACGCCTGAGGGAAGGTGACGATAGAATGTCTGTTAAATGGGACAGACAAAGATGCCGGAAGACAATGGTGAGTATCCGCCCAAAAGATAAGTTCTTTGGGTTGTTGCCCATCAACCAAAACAAGAATGCCCCTCAATCCATTGGCAAGCGCTCAAAGACTTCGTACATAGCCAGAAGCAGGTCGTACGGGACGGAGTCGAGGGCAGACGTTTGAGCCAGTAAGCACTGGCTCAAGATTGTGGCCATACAGCGATAGCGGCTTTGGAAGGGCTTCAGCTTGTATTCCTTCCCTTTTGTGTGTGCGACCCATCTTGGCTATCAATGTCTCTGGCTCTGGCCGCAGGTGAGTACCAGGAGGTAGTTGAAGAGCAGCAAGAAGAACGTTATGGGTGATGACGATGGACTCACCTCGAAGAGTGGATTTGATGGAGTCAACGGTGCAGTGGATGTTCCGGTAGTATTCAAGGATGTTGTCGAGAAGTAAGTCAACCGAATTAAAGACCAGATTGAGAAGGTGGTTGGCGTCGAGGAGTGGGCGGAGCTCTAGAAACCACGCCGGAGGATTAGAAATTGCGTTTCAATCAACCAGGTGGCCTGGATTTACGCCAGATAGTGCAGCTTTGGGTGCCATTGAAGTCGAAGGGCGAGAAGGTAAGGAAAGCTAGGGTTGAGAGAAGAAGAGAGCGACAAAGGATTTAGGATTTTGAAAATTCAATGTCGCTCTGTGCTTGAACGCGCAGGATATATATATATATGACTGGGCCGTGGATACTAGTGGGTCTAGGGTTTAAACGAGATGAACAGTGAGCCGCCTGATAACCTACGTCATTAGACATGATAGTCAAACGTCTCCGGATAATAAGATGATGTGGAGCCCGTAAGAACCAAGCATTTATGAAAGTTGTATGCCTACTTCCGAAAAATTTGAAACGACTAATTACTCGGCTCAAGACGTGCATTTAATGAATCATGATTATTCCTCCTCAAAAACACGCGATGTAAGATAATACGTGGATTACCCCGGTTGGAGAAATCCAAGAGTCAGGAGGGAGGAAACCAATGGTCATCTAGAGTAAAGATAATCCGTAGGAAGAATGATTCGGATGAATGACAGACTTGTTCCATAGTAACAGGTGCTAACGAAGAGAGAAAAAGATTTCTTTGTTATCTTGAAGTCAATAAGATAGAAGGTACCACAACACCACAAATCCGAGACATCAAACTAGATATACCATTGAAATACAAAGAGAATTTAAACCTGTAGCTTCATAAAAGTATACTAAAGAGAGCAGAAGACTCAAGAGTTGGAATTAGTACGGATATGAGATAAATAATATGAGTAAACTCAGTATAATCCGAACAAAAGAAAAATAGAACTTATGCATAAGAAATGATAGTGATAGACACATACATACAAGTTAATAATCAATTTACTAAAATCAATGCATATGACAGATAATAAACACATAAGTTCAATTAGTCAACATAGCGAATCTTTCATACTGAGATAGATAGCAAAGATGAATTAAAGCTATATGAATCTATCTAACTTAAGATTTGTGAGTGAGGGTGAATAGGAAGGCACATGATGTATGATTAATCAATTGATAGTCATGCCCAAGATACAAGGTTGAAGAAGAAATTATTCCAGTCATTCCACAATTCCAATTCAACAATGCAAGCTCAGTCAGACCAAGAGTCAGAGTTGGTAGGGTAGAGTGGCTGAGTCATATCAAGAGGCTATTACTTAAGTAATAAATGAAGCATTTTCTCCCCTTTAGATTATGTGATCATCTCGATAGGAACTCCCCCTCAGATAGACAGCCAAGAAAGAGGTCATAAAACATATCAGGAGGTTATTACTTAGTTAATAAATGAAGCATTTTCTCCCCCTTAGATCATGCAATCCTCTCGATAAACTTTTCATGTAAAATAATTTTAGATCGTGAGAAAGTGCTATCTATCCGAGATAAAACTCCACTCAAGGTGCTGAGCAGACAGCAACTGTGATTCTATCCACAGGCATTCCGAGTCAACCAATTTCATATCTTCAACAATGCATGTTAGACATTTCATTCAATCATAGAAATCATAAGACATGTGGTGAGAGATCGAAATGGAATCATGACAACGAAAGAACATTTGATCCATATGTCATTAATTATGTTGGTTTTACCTATTCAGAAAGAATAGGTAATTAAAGTTAGAGACTATGCAGAAAGATCAAGCATACCTAACTTGAGGAGTAGTTTAGAGAATCTTGCATCTGGTAGGGGTTTGGTGAGAATGCCTGCAAGTTAATCATTTGTAGCAACATGTTCGAGAGATATGTGCCTTTTAAGAACATGGTCTCGGATGAAGTGATACCTAACTTCAATATGCTTTGTCTTTGGGTGCATAACAGGATTGTTGCTGATCGCACTGGTATTGTCGCAGTACAGTGGAATAGACATCATGTTGAAACTGTACTCAGTAAGTTGACTTTGCATCCATAAAAGTTGCACGCAGCAACTCTTGACAGCTATATATTCTTCCTCAGCAGTAGAGGTTGATATGGGATCTACTTCTTACTAAACTAATAGATAAGTCTGTTTCCAAGAAACTAGCACGTACCACTAGTGCTCTTCCTGTCTAATGCGGAACTCGGCAAAATCAGCATCTCGAATATTCAGATAAAGAGAAATTAGACTCCTTTGAATACCGAGTCCCAAATTCACGGTCCCTTTGAGGTATCGCAATATCCGTTTGACATGAAGCATATGTGACTCTTTAAGATCCGTCTGATATCTTGCACATATGCAGGTTGCGAACATGATATTTGGATGACTCATCGTGAGGTACAAAGAATGATCCTATTATACCTCCGTATTCAGTCACATTTACCGATTGTCTCTTGGGATCAAGATTTAACTTCGCACCGATCGGCATAGGAGTTTTCATGGGAGATAAATCTTTCATACCAAACTTCTTCAGTAAGTCCCTTGTGTACTTAGCCTAGTTGATGAAGATTCCTTCCTTCATTTGTTTGACTTCTACTCCGAGGAAGTAAGATAGTTCTCCCATCATGCTCATTTCGAGCTTACTAATCATCAACTTTGCAAACTTTTCACATAGCTTTGGATTTGATGATCCAAAAATAATATCATCCACATATATTTGCACAATCAGGGAATGTCCCTTCTCTTTCCGTAGGAATAATGTGGTGTCAATCTTTCCTTTTCAAAAGTTGTCTTTGAGCAAGAATTCTGACAGTGTGTCATACCAGGCCCTTTGAGCTTGCTTCAATTCGCATAAGGCTTTCCGTAGTTTGTACACCATATATTCAGCCTTGTGTTCAATGAATCTGGGAGGTTGTTCAACATAAACCTCCTCTTGAAGATCTCCATTCAAAAAAATGCTCTTGACATCCATTTGATAAACTTTGAAGTTCTCATATAATGCATACATCAGGAATATTCTGATCACATCAAGTGTAGCCACTGGAGCAAAGGTCTCATCATAGTCAATGCCTTCTTCTTGATGATATCTTTTAGCTACCAGTCACGCTTTGTTCTGAATTACTATTCTATCCGTATCAAGTTTGTTCTGAAACACCCATTTGACGCTAATGACTTGTTGCGATTTAGGCCTTGGTACTAGTGTCCACACATTGTTCCTCTTGATTGATTTAGCTCTTCTTGCATAGTGTCTATCTAGTTTGAATCTTGAAGGGCTTCATCTACCACCTTTGGTTCTAATTGTGATAAAAAGCATGAATACAAGCAGATGTTTGAGGTGGCTGCCCATGTTCTTACTCCAGCAGTTGGATCACCAATCACTTGATCAAATGGATGGCTTCGAGTCCACCTGAAGTTCTGCGCTTGTGGTGGTGAGTAAGCAATAATTTGAAGCTCAGCCAGATTTGGTGGTTCAGGTACATCCGCTGGTTGAGCTTCTCCGGAGCCAGACACTTCCATATTATCAGGTCCGAAAGTACCTTGAGGTTCTTCGGCACTGAGACTTTCAGTATTGGCTCGTCCGAAAGAACTAGAAGGTTCTCCGGTGTTTGGGATGTCTGTGTTGACTAGTCCAGAGTGAAATGGAAGTTTCGAGTCCGTATCATCAAAAGCATCATCAATAGCATTTCTTCTTGCTCCACTGGTGCTAGGAGGTTGGTCAGAAGGATGCTTGTGCACGCAATGCTTGTGTCATAGCCAACTTTTTTTAGTTGATGCTTTAGTGAGGAAGCATACAGGACCAGAAGAATTATTTCTTACGATCACTGAATATATGTCTCCATCTCTTGATCTGGATAACTTAATATCTCTGGATAAGTTTTCCCTAACTGTGCAGGTGTTGAACAGGAATGAAACTGTGAATCCCTTGTCATATAAATTACTGACACTCAGTGGATTATGCTTCAAACTTTTGACTAGTGCAACTATTGTAATTGATACACAGCCGTTGGTAAGAGTGCCATACCCCACAGTCTTACCTTTGCTATTGTCATTATATGATACGAATGGTCCTTGTTTGTCAGTAATATCCACGAGCAGAGACTTGTCACCCGTCATATGTCCGGAGCATCCACTATCAAGTATCTACTTGCTTTGATTTATCTTTGACTTCAAGTGGTCTGGGAGTAAATTCTAGAGATGCTCCTGCAAAACAATAGATTACACTTTCGGTGCCCAAACTTGTTTCGAGCGGTTAAAAGAAACAATAGCAGTGTTAACAGTTTCAAATTTTGCTTTGTTAGGTATTTTAGCTCTCCATGTTGACTTTACTTTATTAGTGTCAGTTGCTTCTTTTACTTGGGTTTTCTTGGGAGAGTTACTCCTTTGAGATTGAGACTTTGATTTGCTAGAAGAACCTTTTTTGATAAACTGATCTTTATTAATGTGAACTTGATTACATAGCAGTCATCGTATAGACTCCAACACTCATAGTGATAATGCCCTATTTCTCTACAGAGAGAACAGACACTATGATGTGAAGCAGAAACAGGGAATACAGGTTTCTTTGGTTTAACATTCTTTCTACTCTGTTCCCTATAGCCTAATCCTGTGCGATTGGGTGACATACACTTAGCCCTAGATGCGTCAGCCTTAGCCTTTCCTTTCTTTCTGAGTACTACAGTTTCAGCTTTAACTGCAGTAGCCTTCTCTTTTTCTTTAGCTACAAGTGTTACTACTTTGAGATTAGTAGTAACAGCCTTCCTTCCACAGTCGTAAACTATGGTACCACCTGAAACAAATCCATCCAACGGTTTAGATGTACTAACAGGATAGAGGTTGGTTAGTTTGGGAGTGAAATACGAGGGCACTCAGTGACAGACGTGGAGGTAGATGCTTCGAAGCCTAGGCTAGATTTGACTCGAGTATCATCCGGATCAGTCCTAAATGTAGAGGCTATTTCTCCCGATTTTAGCCATTTACGGTTTATTTCCTTGTCCTTTTCAAGCTCATTTTCGAGTCTTTTAAGATTCACAATTAGGTCATTTAGGTTGATGTTCAGTAAATGATTTTTGGCTCTAAGATCGTGATACCAAACCTATTTACTCCTTAAATTGGCTAAGTCCTTTTCAAGATTAGAAATAGTGAATTCAAGATGCTTAGCCTGACCACTCATGTCTTGGTACATTTAAGTAATTATTAATCTCTCGTTCTTTTCATGATCACATTCAGCAGTAAGAGATTCTAATATACTCATAAGCTCAGAGATAGAAGGTACCTCAGTGTTTGCTATGAGGCAAACGTTTGGCTTCTCTGTCGGTTCGTCATTAGAGGATTCCTCCTCTTCTTTCGAGCCACTTCTGTACTTTGACATGAACGTGTTCCTCTTGTTCTTGTTATAGTCTGAGGTAGAGCATCGGGGTTTAACCTTGTCACTTTTGTCATCCGCCTTGGGTTTAGCTTTGCAATTCTTGGCCCAGGGACCTGGTTTCCCACGATTATAGCGGTCTTAGGAAGTAGACTCCAATCGCTCTCTCCTTTTGGAGGATGAGAATGATCCTCTTTTACTTCCCCTTTGCTCTTTCTCAAAAATCGTTCGAATAATTTGACAAGGGTTATCTCCTCTTCAGCATCAGAGTCAGTGTTGTCTGACTCTTCCTCATCATCCTCGTGGTGAGTGTTTAGACATTCCATAGCTTTAAGAGCTACCTCTTTTCTTTTCGAGCTATTTTCTCATCTCAGTCAGAGTATTTAAACCTGATCTCGTGAGTTCGTAGCTCTCCATAGATTTCTTCTAGGGGAGCACATTACCAGTTGTCATTGGCCTGCATCTGGAGCTGCTTAGGATAGTAGCGATCCGTCTAGGAACGAAAGAACTTGTCATTTATCTGAAAGTCTAAGTAATGCTCATTGACAATTTTCAATTCAAGAATGAGCTTGCCGAATCTCCGATATATGCTCTCAAGGGATTTGTCAGGTTTGTATGTAAAGCTCTCAAAGTCCTGTCTGAGTGCACAAATAACGTTCTGCATTTAGGACTGACTTCCCTCATAAAGGATTATCAGTTTATCTCAAACAGCTTTCGCTGTTGTGCAACCTTGGACATCTGTGAAAGCTTTGGAATCCAAAGACGACGTAACATAGGCCAGAGCCTTTTCGTTTGCGTACTACCAAGCTTTTTCCTCATTAATGAATTCAGCATCTGTCTTTGGCCTTCTCACTCCATTGTCTCCGGTTGTCGTCGGAATAGGGTTCTCCTGATGAAGATAAGGCCACATATGATGATCATGGCATATTATGAACATGCGCATGCGAGCTTTCCACTAGAGAAGAGCTCAGGTGTGAATTTTTACGACTTGGTAAGAGTGAATCCAGAACTCCGTTATTGAGGAGCAACAGTGGTTTGAGCACTTGTGCTCAGATTAGCGTTTTCACTGCTGTTGCGGTTAGGGATGGGCTCTTGAGCACCTCCAGAGTTGATGTGAGCATTAAACAGCATGATGCTTTCTTCAATCATTTGAGTATTGAGAGAGAGAGAGAGAGAGAGAGAGAGAGAGAGAGAGGGGGGGGGGGAGAGAGAGAGATCTACTTTTGAGTAGGTAGAACTTACTCTGATACCACTTGTTGGTCTCGGAAAGCCTAGAGGAGGAGGTGAATAGGCTCTTTTAAAACTCTTCTCATTCTTTTTGACGCAACACTTAATCTAGTAAAAGATAAAATCAATGTAGAAGATAATCATATAATGGAAGTAATTTGTATTATTATCACAAGATAATTATAACAAATTGTAGAAGATTAAAGTTGATTACAAGCTTTTGGATCTACTGAAAGAGTATCTCTCTTCTATTTATAGTAACACTCTGTTTTACAATGACACACACTAGCCAAAATCAAATTCTCTAAGCTCTTTCACATGTACGCGGATTTGAAAATATACAAGGCTTAGTGTATATATAGACATCCCCAGGAAACATTCTTGGAAAAGGATTTTTCAAACAATGTGTAGCATTGAAGACTTCTCGGAAAATACATTTACTATAACTGTTGCAGATGTAGAGCACAAGATGTTGGAAGTATAAGCATATTGAATTGCTTCGCATGATTCCAATTGCATTAATAGCTTTGTCCATACCTCCGAGTGACCCACGTGTAAGATGATAAATGTTCAACGAATCTTTCTTACATCGGGACACAGCGAGCTAATGACTTTGAATGCAGAGATGATTAATTGGAACAGTGTCGTCCTAATCCGTTGTAAGGTTCCTTACTCTGTGTTAGTGGTTGCTTACTCCGTGTCAATTTGATACTTGAATCCTTATTCCGTGTCATCGCTTCCTTACTCCGTGCGAACAAAAGATTCGGATGGCTTACTCCATGTCAGCGCTTCCTTACTCCGTGCGAGTATGAGGTTTAGATAGCTTACTCCGTGTCAGCACATCCTTACTCCATTTAAGTAAAGGTTCGGATTCCTTACTCCTCTTCTCTTTTCCTTACTCCATGCGAACAAAAAACTCGGTTCTTATTCCATACAAGTTCTTCTTTACTCTGCATGAATGAAAGATTCAGATTCCTTACTTCGCATCTTCTTGTCAATAGTCCACATGAGTGAAAGACTTAGCTCTTTATTCTGCATATTTCTCTCTTACTCCGTGTGAGTTGTTGACTAGGATTCTTAGTCCGTTTGAGTGTAAAACCTGAATTCCCTAGTCCATATCTTTAAGTGCTTAGTCCGCGCTAATAATCCTTACTTCGTATCTTGTAATGACTTAGTTATTTACCAAGTTGATTGACGACACTCACGTTGGTCAGGATCATGATTATATATCCTGTCCTTAACTTTGTACTCATGAGTGAAGATCCAGATTAACGCTTGTCTTCTACAACATGTTAGAATTTACATTAAAAATCTCAAATCAAATTACGTAGGATTTTATCAGCATCATTCAAATTCTGGATTCGATCTAACACTTTCAATATTTTTTTTACTACATATTAAAAAAATCAAAAGCTTCTCATTTGCAAAAACAACATACTATCTAAATACTTTCAAAACATAAAACAGTTGATCAGTGTAGGTATAGAATCACACAATTAGTAGTTACATTACTATGAGGTTTTTTTAGCAAGGCCCAATCCATGATGAAGATAACATCGTATTTGCGGGTTTAGGACTGTTGATAAATAACACAACTCACTAACATATGCTTTATTAATGCCCATAAGCAATGTTTTTAAACACGGTGAGAGACATCAAATTAGAATAATAATGGGATAAATGGAATCACTATCCAGGTACTCACATCGGTTATACAATTATTTTTTCTAAGTTTACTGATTTAAATTACTTATTAATTTTCATCACAATAGATTTTCTTAATCATTCTATATGTTATTAAAATAATATTTTATATTATTTTTTATTTAATAATAAAATTTTAATATCTTAAATTTTAATATTTTATGAAAAACATGAAAGGAAAAAAGTAAATTTTTTTTATATAATTTAATAATATAAGAGTAACTATCAATATATTAGGGTATAAATCACATAAAAAAGTTAAATATAAAATTTTTATGATAAGATAATTTTATGACTTTTTATTATTTCAAAAGAAAATAAAATGCACCAGTGCTCTTAGTCTAGAAGCCCAAAAGCTTAAGAGCATAACGAAGACTGTCGCCCAGAAGTAGCAGTAGAGCGGAAACAACGCAGAATATGCGGCTTGGACCCAGAAAGAGGTATGCGGATGGATGGTATTCCATTCCTAGGGTTTTCTCTCTTTGACTGACCCAGCCAAGCCTTTCATCGTAGAATATTGGGCTGCACAAGTCATTTTGATACCATAGATGGGCCTGCCCATGAATGGTATAATCACCCTAGGGTGTTCATCTGTTCGGTTGGCTACCGCTCAAATCGAAAAAACCAACATGAAAGATCAACCAGATTGAACCGGATGAGAGAAACTGCGCAATAACATAACGGCAATCCTATTCTTCGCACAATATCAACATGAAGTTAAGTAAACACAAATGAAGGAACCAAAACAAACAATCACCAACGAAGCTCAAGAAAACTTTTCGTAAATCAATAAGCATGGGCAAAAGTGAGAACCAATCGAACGGAAATCTAAATCAGGGGCAGATTTTATAAAGCAGACAGGAAACACATCTAAACTGAAAAGCGAAAGAGGCATCAAACAGAAAAATCGGGGAAAAAAACATCCATCGTCATCACCATCGTCATATTTAGACAGACACGCACACATATAGAGATTACCTGTTGGGGTGTTGATGCCGTTGTGGTTGCTGTTGGTGGTGGAGGAGGAGAAGAGCGTGGGGTTGTTAATGGGGGTGGTGTTTATAATGGTAAGGATTGGAATCGAAGCCGTAGAGTTGGAGGAGGAGGTCCTCACGTTGTCCGGTGATTTGGCCCAGCATGGCCACGCCTTCCATACCCCGTTCTCTCAATCACCGTCCCGCGATCGATTCCTCAGCGTCGTCTCTCAATCCCCGTTGATGGGTGCCGCCGACGACCCAGATGACCTCAATGAGTGCGATGTCTTCTGGACCAGCAACTTCGCCCAAAACAACTTCCTCTGCTCTAACCCTCCCGAGGATAGCCGCTCGTTTCTGGAAAATCCTGAACCCATTGCCAGCGCGTGTACCGCGTGTCTCCGGTCTCTTAGCGATTGTCGTCGGGGATGATTCCGAACACTCCCAGGACCACCCAGCTTGGTAACGAAACTCCCGGTGGTGCTGTTAAATATTTTTAAAGTTTCGTAGATGGCAAAAGTTGCTAATGGGGTTTTAATAAATAAAAAATAAAATTATTGTGGTTATTTAAGAAGGAAACATTTTAAAAACGAAAATTAGTTTCTTTTAAATAAAGTTAATATAATGGGCATGGGCCGAGTCAAGTACCACGTTCGATTCGACTGCTAAAATTGTGAAGGAATACCTATCCGTGTACATTGGCCTGAAAAAGGGCCTGACCATTGTCATTAGTTTGTGTCTCGATGTGGGGTTATGTAAGGAGATCCTAACGGTCAGGGCCGGCCCCAAAATCTAGGGAGCCCAAGGCAAGATTAAGTTTGAGGCCCTTACCTAGTGCAGATTCTACGCCAACTTGGTCATCAGCACCTTCTCCTTCCATGCTTTGCTCAAGCTCAATGGGATCTAATCTTGCGAGTTTATCCAATCGTTAGAGCTGCTGCAGTAGCTTCTGCTTTGTTCTTGCAATTTCAGTTGACAAAAGAAAATCATGATCGGTTCGTTCATTGATTGGTCATCCCTGAAGCAGCAAACAAGACTGTCCAATCATTCAATACAATTAAATTGTACATTGTAAGGGCAACAAATACAACTACTTCGACAAATAGTAGCACATGGGGCATTAGTTCCCAGTAAAATATTTGATAATTTGAAGTATGAATGGCTTGGTTGACCCACAAAATTTAAGGCGGAGGATTATTGCAATAGCTCATTATTTCATAGGAGTTCCTTGATGTATTGAAAACCAAAGACCCATTGCAATGCAAATGACACATTATATCAAACATAATAGTGAGTGACCGATTTTCGAAGGAAAGAACTCGCCTGAAGAGGCAAAACGGCAGTAGTGTGGCAGCGGGGCGCAGCACAGCAGCGTCGGCGGGGCGCCGCACCACGGACATGCAGGGCAGGGGTAGCAACGCGCCTTCACAGCAGTGCAGCACAATCGTGGCAGTAACGGCAGCGGGCAACGGCTGAGCGGCGGAGGGAGCGTGGAGACAGAGTGGTGACTTGCGTTAGGGTTAGAACTTAGACGTGGAGGTCTGGAGTGTAAGGAATGTTAGCATTTGTATGTCGGCTCGGCTGCTAGGTTAAGTTATAAGAAATTAACTTGTAAAATGGGGCCCTAAATCATGATTAATTTTTGAGGGCCCAAGGCCCAGGCCTCAGTTGCCTGGCCTGCTAACGGTAGTAGTTTTTACGGTTCTCTTATGGTAAAATAAAACGATATCGTTTTATACAAAAGTAAAAATAAAATTAAAACTGATCTGTGTCAGCCCTCCTCTCCCGTCAACTCCCCTCTCTTTCAATCTCTCCTTGACAGATCTATACTTCATGTGTATACCCACTCGTAAAAAAAGACAAGCACCCACTCATGGGCTCAAAGTAAACACTCCCCTCTCTCTCTCTCTCTACCCTCTACCTAGTCCCTATTCTCTCTCTCTCTCTCTCTCTCTCTCTCTCTCTCTCTCTCTCTCTCTCGACCCTTCAATTTGAATGGTAGAAGCAAAATCAATCGCCCGCATCCTTCTCGCCCTAATTCTCTATCATTGTCTCACTCATTCACTTTGTGTCACCGCCAATAACAGCTCGAGTTCTATCAAAACGGTGGTGGTGGTGATGGAGAACCAGTCCTTCAATCACATGCTAGGTTGGATGAAGCTCCTAAACCCGGGAATCAATGGCGTCACGAGCCGCGAATCCAACCCCCCTCTCCACAATAAACACATCCTCCCCCCTTCCTCCTCTTCACACAAGGCTCCACCCTGGTCGACCCCGACCCGGGACACTTGTACCAGGTCATCTTCCGACAGGTCTTCGGACACGACAACTACAACGCCATTGCTCCTGACCAGGCCCCAATGGATGGCTTCGCCGACCAGGCCTGCTCCATGGACTGCGCCAACATGCCCCACGCCGTCATGTCTGGCTTCCACCTTGATCGCATCCCCGTCTACCGCCAGCTCATCGACGAAATTGCCGTGTTAATTGTCGTTATTCATGTTTTCAGAGCACTGGCTAGAAAAGCAAAGGACGGGTTGATGTGTGCCTCTTAAAGATTTAATGGAGCGGACTGCGTCGAGGGAGAGGGGGCTGACGGGAGAGGAGGGCTGACGCGGATTAGTTTTAGTTTTATTTTTATTTTTGTATACAACGATGCCATTTTATTCTACCGTAAAAGAACCGTAAAAACTACTACTGTTGAGGATCTGTGCTCTTGTGTAAGGGTCTCTCGTTTCGGAGGCGGAGATGGAGTTTTGAGTTATAAAAAATAATATAGATATTTAAGAAAATCTAAACACGCATTGTGCACACTCGTGCTGATAGAGACCATGAATCAAACTTTTTTTAATTAACCGAAGGAGTTTTCTATTTCTTTCATTATTATTTAATCTCATTTAATTAATTATTAAGTTAGACTTTCTTTTTCTTTATTATATTTAATTAATTGTTGTCTAAAGTTTCATTTTAATTGTTGTTGTTTTAATTTTCATTGTAACCCTACACAGATATAGGTATAAATAGACTACTAGGGTTATTATAATAGTATATTATCATTCTTATTAAAAATGTTTAATTTTTTTTAAACTTTACTCTATTTTAACAAGTCTCTTATTTTTGGATGTGTTCCTCTTAATTAATCAATCGTATGTTGGTTAATCGATCAACACACTAACCTAACTCTCATGTCCCAACTCTCATCTGTCATGAAATGATTTGCAATTGTTCATGCCCACATCCGAAGAATTAAGGGATTTATGTATTACACCTAAGGAAAATTGTAGCACGAATGCTATCTCAACTTTTATATCAGCCTGCTCCCAACAATAGTATACCAGACCACACTAACCCAATGTTCCTAACACCAAAATGTCAAGTATATGCTTATGCTCATGTTGTATGTCACGCCCCCAAATTCCAGGGGACCCGGAACCAAGAACATGACTTCCCCTTGCCCGCATCCAAAAAGTCAAAGGGTTGGTGATTAGCACCAATAGAGACTACACCGCGGGTGTTATCTTAATCATGCAACCCTGTACAGTCATACATCAAGGGTAATCCTTTACTTTATAATAAGTCAAACAGTCATACAGATATCACATCATAAACAGTATGCGAATACAACTGTCCATGGACTCATGTCCAGGATATCACACAAAACAATACAAAATACAATACTATATCATACATCAGAGTAGTGACATATCCTCCTAGAAGAAAGTCCTCCACTAGTCTCGGGTCACACCTAAAAAGGGAAAATAACAAGTAGGGTGAGTGACAAGCTCAATAGGTGACCCTAATACTCCACATCATGCAAACATACAAGTCTATACTACATGCTCAGTGTACTCGTGCACCATGTAGTGTGCACAATCATCAGGACACAGCCTGCAAACAAACATCAGGACCCAGCCTGCCCATACAGGACAGCTTGTCCACAATCCTCCATGGGATCCCAGCTCAGGGCACTCAATCCTAGCTCCACGAGCTCAACAGCTCAACACAGGCCTTAGCCTCATAGTGAGAACCCAACAAGTCATAGAGCCCAAGCCCCAATTCCTCAAACCAACATACTAACACCAATATGGCATTAAGGTTCACCATACTCCCTTTATAACTGAAGCCAGTCTTCATAAATCGATTATCATTCCTTGACCAAGGAAGGAGATACCTATAGAAGTTGTTTTCTTGGAATAAAAAGTCCCGGCATTGGGTCCCTGTAATGACCCATGTTTGGAGTTCTGGGAGATAGCCATGGGAGGGAAGACACATCGAGGGATGTGACTATCGATCTGACGATGTATGTGTTGAATAGAGAGTTTTGACTGTGAGTGAGCCCGATTTCGGGTCGGGGCCTTGAGTGGCCCGATTGTTGACTTTCTCAAGGTTTGTTGGTTGACCTTGGGTTTGAGAGGTCAACTGGGTTAGAAAATATCTGGATAGTAATGTACTCGTCATTTTGAGCGTTTTGACTGTACTTGGGCTCAATTTGGAGTTCGTGACCCTGGAGGTCAAATAGTACTTTTTGGGGATTTATTCATTTAACAAAATACAGAAACATAAATAAGAGGAAAGGATAAGCTTCCACGTTACGGTTTTTTTGATCGTGCGTTGGAGAGCTTAGAGAGAGAGAGAGAGAAAGAGAGAGAAGGAAGCTTGGAGGCTTTGATTTGGCTGTTTTGAGCTTGTTTGTTCCTCAAGAATCATTCCAGGTAGGGATTCTTTTACTCTTTTCTTCGTTATTTGATGTTTAACATGCAAAAATTTGGAGATTTTATGAATTTCGTGATGAACCCTAAAATGTGGGGAAACTTGATTTTGATTGTGAACTTTCGAATTAAGGTCATTTTGTTAGCCTAATATGGTGAGGATGGGTTAAGAACTCATTTTAGGGTTGAATTGATGCTTAAAATTAGGTTTTTGAGGTCACAGGACTGGTTTCCAGGATGAACAACGACGTTGTAGGTCCATCTCGGGCGAGTACAGAGACGACGGGTCGACCTAGGCGATCGACGTGGTTGACGTGGTCGACCTGGGTGGTCGACGTGGTCGATGTAGGTCGATGTGGTCGACCCGGGTGGTCAACGTGGTAGACCTCGGTGGTTGTCATAGTCGATGTGGGGTGGTCGATGTGGTCGACGTCGACCAAGTGCAATTTCCAAAATGTTTTTAAGCCGAGCAAAGGTTCCAGGCCTTGCGGTAGCATTCCAAGTAATATACTTAAGTTATAATGTAAATAAGGAAATACCCCCTATTTGGATTCAAAGAAAAATACTAGAAAATCAAATTCTCACTCCTTCAAAATGTGAAAAATGGGATTTAGTGTAAAATCCCAAAAATATGCAATTTTTCGTAGTGGTGACTTTTTGGAAAGTGCGGTTAGACCTCTCAGAAAAATCCCCAAAAATAAGATTATCTTAGTTATGATATGAGGTGCCAATGTCGGGGTACTGTTCATTGTCGTTTTTACCTGTTCTTCATCTGGAATCAACCCAGCAACTCCCAGACGCTCACAAACACACGTTTTACGCAATAGACTATAATATTTACCTCAAAACGTGCCCTGAACGCCTTTAAGTCGCACAGTAACAACAGAAATATGCAGATAATTGCAGATTTCCAGAAATCTAGATCTAAATCCAAATTTTCATGGTTAACTTCTCAACCCTCATGGAATACACAGTTAAATAACCCCAGATCACAAAAACACATATCCAAACTGATATAAATCAGTTCTTAACCACATATCTTATGCTAAACCATTAGATCTAACCCAAAATTGGATTTCCCCCAAAACCTAGGGTTCATGCTTAATTCTATAAATCATGAAAAATTAGTGCATACCAAAGACAGAATCAAGATAAAAAGTTTGGACACCTACCTGGAGTGATTCTTCGAGTGCCACGAACCCAAATCGCCTCAAATCGCCAATGCTTCAAGCTTCCAAGCTCTCTCTCTCAAATGCACAAACATGATAGCGTAAAGTGAAAGCTCTTTCTTTTCATTCTATTTATATTTTTGTTAATCATTGACTACTAATTGACCCAGTCAATAATTGACCTCGCAACACAATAATTGACATCCAAGGTCTCGAACTCTAAATTGAGTCAAATTACAGTCAAAACGCTCGAAATGACGAGCACAACACTATTCAGATGTTTGCATACTCAAATGATTGCTCGAACGCAAGATCAACCAATAAATCCCAAAAAGTCAACAATAGGGCCACTTGGGGCCCCAACCCGAAATCGGGCCCAATTACTGTCAAAATACTCACATCGATGACTATACTACCATCTAGATAGTTGTATTCCCATAGAATAACTATCTTTCAATACTACCCAAATACAAGTCTTTACATTGTGAATTAAATGCAGCAATTTAATCACACATCACATCAACCATACACACTAATTGTTATTCGTATTTATAGGTAGAAGATATCCCGCCACCATAACGACATACCAGACCACACCAACTGAAAATGCAACATTTTTTTCCACCAAATTGGAAATTGGTTTACTATTCCCCCAAATACATCATGAGTATAAACTTAGCCCAACATCATGAGTGTATCATCATTCCATACATGAGCCAATACTCTTTTAACTGACAAATCGCAGATCAATAATCTTTTAACTACCCAAATCACACATTAGTAATATTATAACTACATGAATCAAAATTTCATAGTCAAATACGGAGTAGGGTGATAACCAAATTACAACATTCATCACAAAACAACACACAATTCATGGTTAAATCTCAACAAGGCAATATCACAACACATGTATCATTTTCCATCATAAAATAATACAACACATTTCTTTCCAATTTTACATATACATAAACTCATATAATCATATTTTATCAGGTAACACAATTAGAAGCTCTCACTTTGATCCCTAGGGTATTATAGGAAATACTTCAAAATCGAAAAGGTATTTTTCCTAAAGAGTTTTATACTATTATTAGCTCCATATCATAGGTATTATTATATTTAATTCAAATTTGATGTCTTAAGCTTAATAACATATGCAAAAGATTCCTCACAAACAATTCAATTTAATCTTTTTACTTTTATGTTATAAGGAGTTGATAGTGGGAATGCAAAGGCATAACACATTTTGGATCTAGTTGATTATGTTTTAGAAGAAATGCTAGATTTCTAGTATGTTACTTTCAAACAAAAACACTCGATTCAAACACAACTTTATTTAAAAGTATATGACACTTTTGGATTAATATTTTGATCACCAGGATCATAATATGGATATGGGTATGTATTTATCTTCGTTCTCTACATTATGATTAATAGGTAATACATTTATTTTAACTTTAATAAAATATAATATTTTTTAAGAATTAAATAATTTTAATATATTTGGTTAATTTTGTTTGGATTTCATGGCAGTTTACATATACTAAATTACTTATAATTTTGAATTCTTAGATTTGTAGTGTTTAATAACCACCAATAAGTAGTTTAAGATTTTATAAGTGTCACCTTTTGTGGCGTTTTCAAATTTCTATTAAGTAGTAGTATTTTGCAAATTTTGTTTTTCTGGAATTTTTGTTAAATTTGTTTTAAATATCTATTACCATTTTGCCTTTGTGACATTTACAAACCATTTTATAATTAAATGCAATATTTATATATCTATGATATACACACATAATAGCAATAACGGCTCAAAAATGCTACAAAATATTTGGAATGTAAAATTCCAAACAATTTAGTAATAGTTTGGAACTGTCACTAAGTTCAGAAAGAAATTGCCATAAAGTACAATTATATTTAGTGACGGTTATTTTGGTATTACCTAAAAGCTATCTCAATTACCATTATGGTGCACGTTTCCCTAATAGTTTTATAACCACCACTAATGGCCATTGTAGTGATAGCACAAGTAGCGGAGTTTGCTTATAATAATGTATTTCATAGTGCTATGGGAAGGGTTCTATTGTGTATTAAAGTCTCCTTGCCATTCTTTGAAGTTTGTGAAACTTTCAAATGTCCCAAGAGTTAGCCTAGTAGTTGGTGATCTTACCAAGCATTTTTAAAAGATTCAAGTATGACTAAATTGGAAAAAGCTAATGTTGAATACAAGGTGGAAGCAAACTAGCATAGATGCTTTAAAGTATGTTTTGATGAAGATGAAGTGATGATGTTTCTTAGCGAAAGAAGATTGCAAAGTGGTGTGAATAGAAAGTTCGAACAGAAGAAGTATGTCCTATAAAAATATTGAAGAAAATGAATGAAAATGCTTCGTGGCAGATTTACCAAATTGGATGAATATTTCTAAAACATTCAATGTTGTTGATTTCACATTATTCTAATTGAATGTGAGTTTGAGATATTCGGAAGATAACTCATAGATGAGTTCTTTTTACGTGGAGGTGAATAATGGAGACTACAAATCATATTTTCCTTTAACTAATCAAAGGAGTTCCCTATTTCTTTTGTTTTTATTTTATCTCATTTATTTAATTATTAAATTAGACTTTCCTTTTATTTATTTCTTATTTAATTAATTGTCACCTAAAGTTTTCTTTTGACTGTTATTTCTTTAATTACTATTATAACATTATCAATGAGTATAAATAGACGGCTAAAGTTATTGTAGCAGCAAAATGATCATTATTATTGAAAAAAATTCAAATTTTATTTGACCTTTGTCTATTTTAAGAAGTTTTTTTTTGGTTTTGGAATGTATTTTTCCTAATTAATCAACCGTTTGTTAGTTAATCAAACGACACGTTGTGTCAAGTGCAAAAATCAATATTTTTGATATGTTTTGTTGGTAATAGTTTTGTTCAACATATTTTTAAGCATTTTTCATCAATACATGATTGTATTGTCAAATTTGTTAAATATATGGACATTGATAAACACTCGTATTCGAGTCATATTTGTAAATTAGTTCAAAAACAAATTCGATTAAGAACCATGAATAATTAACTGATTGGTTGATGTAACTGTCTTAAAGTTTGACAAAACTACAACCGTATGTCCGAGTATTGTTTAAAGGAAATTTACATGACTTTGGATTGGAGAACTTATTTATGTCATGCATGCTCATGCTTTACATTCGCTGCGCATGCTTAAACGTTTGCTCGAATCCCGACAAAATTGGCAATTTCAAAGAGAACCAATCATATGCATGCCAACGACGCTAGAGACCCTCTGCGTACGTGTATACCTTACTACAAGTTTAATTTTTTATGACTGTTTTTTAAAATAAAATTATTTTAAAAAATTATGAGCTAATAAAAAGTTATTTAAATTTATAATTTTTAAAATAATTATATTTTCAAAAATAATTTACCTAAATTTTTTTTAAAAGAAAGTATAGGCATGCAGATCTTTCCTCTCCTCATCAATCATAAAGCAGATTTACTTTTACAGCATAAAACCCATATATATATATATATATAGCAAACTGGGAAAAGAAGAAAACGACTCATCTTCATAATAAATTATACAACACTACACAGCCCTCCTGAAAGACATATCGGTTTCGGTATCAATGATATATATATATATATATATATATATATACACATATATTAATGGATCGTGAGATCAGAATATCAGAAGGACGAGAAATGTGTCTGTGAAGGCCGCACCATTTGCAAATCTGTCATCGTTTGACATGAATTGCCCTCATCACTTATCGTACTCCTGCGCCATTAATAATATTTTTAATATGCATTAAAAACTTATTATCATTATTAATCATTTAAAAATTGTCATGAAACATTTTAGATCTTACTCTCGCGAGCGGGAGGCCCAAAGGGAACTTAAGGCTCGCAACCGAGTATAATACTCGCCAATCACAAGGAAACACTTGGCTGCTTGTCGAACCGTCAGATTGCGGCACAGCTGATGCAACATTTGCTGTCTCAAGTTATCAGCCTACAATTATAAATTGGGTACATTAAGAAAACTCGTGAGTTAAATAATAGCCAATTATCCTTACAACGGGGGAATAATAATACCATTAAAAAAAACAGAAACTAAAATATTAATCACTAGCTTATAGCCAGAAACTTAAATAATAGATTGATGGTTCAAAACTTTCCACAAAACTTGTGCCTGTGTGGATGCCATAATAAAAAAAAATCTGCAAGCTCACATGGGCACAGCTTGTGGCAAACTGCAATTTCAAAACCTATGTACAGATTATTCTAGTTCGGCGACTTGGGCTCTTCCAATCATAGATCATATATATGATATGTTATATGCATTAAAAGTCGATATTATATATATCCATTCACATTATATATATTATAATTTTAAAATAATTTCATTAGAATCGCTCTCAAATCTCCACCCCTTCGAAACTTTCATCTAGCCCAAATATTGCCAAAAACGAAGGCCGATTAGCAAACCGTATGTGTTGAAATCAATCCTGATTTTGACATTGACATTGATGTTTAAACTTATTTTATGAGAAAAACGATTTACACGCAATATGTGAGTGTCGCCTTGGTCAATTTTTGATAGCCTGAAATATAAATATATGTTTGTTGAATACAAATATATAAATATATTTTTGTATAATTTTTGATAGTATTCTATTGACTAATAATTTGATCAAATTTTACCTATAATTTGATTAGAGTTAATAAAAATATTAACATATTAGACGTGAGCGGAAGAAATCTACACAAAAGACTGAAATAATTAATATATATTTAATAAGAAAGTGTTAACCAAAACCAATAGCACATATTCATAAGGTTTTCGTAACAGTGTGGTATGGGCCGCTGACATTTAAGGTTTCAAGGTGAAATTTAAATTAAAACTCTTATTTCCTATACAATTTTAAATTATAAAAATATTTATATTTACAACAATTATATCTATTTTCAAAATTTAATTACGGAACAAATTTGATAAGAATTTTTTTTCACCTGAACCACAGGCCGATTGCATAGCCATGGGCCGGCCCTGTGGTACCTTAGAAAAAAACATAACGCAAAGCTAAAAACACATTCCTATATACGTATTCCGCAAATACAAAGTTGCTAAAGTAGTCCGTCAATCTATCTCGACTCGAGAAACAAGTCACAGCTTCCAACCTTATGGATCAATAAAACAATATTATCACTGAATATTAGATAACTATGACTAAATCCTAAATTGCCTACTTTAGTTTGGCACTGCATGCAGCATTTCCTCAAAAGAACAGCGACAGTCTGAGGGCGTTCCATGTTCATATGGTGGAGATACTTTAGTATAAAAGTCATTTAAAGTCCTTTTTTTCCTTTTTTTGATTCACGCGAACATCAATGATTGAATCTATATGGTATTATTGTACGTGAATATGTGCATATTCATTCTTGACTCTTTTTCGTGACTGTATGCATATACATGATAGAGTTGGTAATATTAAGTACTGTTTGCAGTTTTTTATTGGATGATACATACCTGGTGCACGAAACCTTCGAGATTGAGGAGCTTGGCCAAAGCCATGTTCATGATGTGTTCATAACCGCCATCTACGCATCCACCGGCGATGGTCTCGAGGAGAGACTGCTGGAGCCGCTCCAGCCCCTGTGACAGGGCGTCCTCAGTCTGCTGTGTTGACTGCTGGAGGCTGTAAATCCCCATAATCTGCTGTTCTGTCAATGGGTCTAAATGTGACAGTAGCACCTGAGTTGCCCAACCCAAGATCCAATAACCAATAACCAATAACCAATAACCAACATAAACAACAAGAAAAGTATCAGTCAATAGAAAACCAAAAAACATAGAAAAAACGTTTTTGTTTTTTTACTATTAACAACTCACAAATGAAAAGGTGACGTGAGAATTTTTTTTTACTCGAAAAGTTGGCTTGATAAATTGTCAAAAATTTGTTTTGACAAGCACAGAGTTATTTGGCATCGCCTTACGTGTCATCTCCTCATTCACAAGCTAATAATGTACTTAACCAAATAATGTAAACGGATTCAAGCCCAATTAATGGCTTGATGAAACGGTGTGATGTGGTCCTCATTATTTTATTTCATGAGACGTTGTAGTAAGAATCATTTACCCCAACTTCAAAAAACTTAAAACAGAGTAAATTAAGCTAATGTGTCAACCTTGATGAGTTCTGAGGGCCTAAAACCACCCATCCAAAGGAAACACCGCTCAGCCGGAGTAGTCCACATTCCGGTGATGAGATGAAGGACATCGGACTTGGCAGCCATCACTTTTAGCTGGAAAATTTCATCGTAATGGGTGATGTAGGCATCAACTATGAGTTTGAGATCGCTGTCCGGGAGGTGAAGCCCGGTTCTCAGCTCCGACATGTGCCGTATATCTTCGTCCAGCCACCTTGCATATTCTACGTCGAATATTGCGGCTCCTGCAAGTTCCGCATTGCGGATTGTTAATTACCATATTTGATTTTGAGTTTTGGTGAGCAAAAAGTAGGGAGAGTGTGTGTTTTTGGATACACATCGGCCCACAGTACACTAAACACTTTTTTTTGGGTTTTGGCTGTGACTTCGGTTCTTTTACAAGATCACGATCATCCAAAGCTATCCCGAGTTAGCAATGAAGATATGGAGACTCCATATTGGACCACTTTCATGTTAATAATGGAGGGGGAAAAAAGTAGGGTCCATAGTTCATCTAAGTTTAAAATTTTAAAATTCAAGGTGCGATTGACTTTGGGAAATTACTGATCTGATTCCTTCCCTCACAGAAAGTGACAGACTGATGAGTATGAGGCAGCAGGGACACTTAAATGGCAAATTACTTGCCCACCACCCCCTTCGGTCATGCTGCAATCAGATACGCTTGGCAATAATAGTATTCCAACCCCATATTTTCTTGATTTCACCTAAACTTTTGACATGTTGAGGGTACCTTCTGTGCGTAGACTTCGCAGATAATAAATTTCTCTCGAGGGAGCTTACCAGTACTAATGTTCGGACCAACACCACCGACTCCTAAGAACAACCCCTGTCACATAAATAACCAAATATGAAAATTAATATAATAATAACAGTCATGTCAATGAAAAAGTCTTTTTAAAATAATGACTTTTTTTTTTCCTGGTTTTATATTTAAATTACCTGAGTTCTGGCTCTTTGAAGCTCTTCTTCTAGCCGTGCAAGCTTCATCCTACTTGACTCCAACTGCTGTACGTATGCCTGTCAGAGAGAGACAGAGGGACTAGGTGAGCAATTTTTAATTTTATTTTATTTTGAAGGGATGGGTAAAAAAGCTTCAAAGCCAAAGGTCGTGAAACCTTTTTTCCTGAGTCTGCTTTTCCTTGCTGCCTCTCTGTTTTGAGCTAAACGCCGCTGAGTCTGAAACCCAATAAGACAGGGAAAATAAATTGAATATTTGTAAAGCATTATTATTTTTATTATTATTATTAAAAGTTGTTTATCTGATGATGTAGAACTGGGTCACTTCATCTACATCATCCAAACAAAGAATGACCCCACAGAAAAAGAATAAGAAAGAATAAAATCTTTGATTTTAGAAGTAAATAACCTAACATTTGTAAACACCAGAAAAAGATTCCAAGATTTTAAAATAAACATAAAACCAAAAGAGATCTGAAGAACACAAATTAAATTGCACCTTAAACATTAATTCACAACATCCGGATTCCTTGCAGATTCTAACAGTGGGCAAAGACAAAGAAAGGCCACGTCCACTTATGGCAAGCTATAAAATAAATGATATGGGAAAGCAGTTTCTGAGAAAGCTAATTGCCCGGTGCTGCTTTGCTGCAGCAGGCACGAAGTTTAAATTTGAAAAACGGTACGAAGACAAAATTAAATTTCAAATTGTATGATCAAATAATTCAAAACCTAGATTTACTGTTTATAGAAATTTAAAGGGAGAAAAAATAAAACTTTATGGAAATCACAACCCCGTTGCTTTCATAAAATTAGAAGGCTACATCTGAATCATATCAGAAGTTCTTTCAGGATTCATATATTATTGCCCTTGTTATGGGATTCATTTTGTGAGAGAAAGAGAAGATAAAAAAGAGAAGGGGGTGGGGGGTGAGAGAGAGATGGAAAGGATAGTAAAACAAAAAAAAAAACCTTTTCTGGTCGGGCTTGGTTGGTGTGTTGGGATGTTCCAGCCGCAACTATGGCTCCAGTGTTGGTCTTACTTGCCGTGTCCATGACTTGCGTTTGTAAACGTTTCTGATCAAAGAAAGGCTCTTGAAGTCGTTGTTGACATGAGGAAGGAGACTCCCCCTGCTCCATCTGGGTCTCTCCTTTACCTGAAACACCATTCAGTGCTGACCCTGAATCACTACTCTCCTCCCCTGATTTTGAATTATTCCCCTGTATTTAAACATAAAAAAGGGAGGAAAAAGAAAGGAAAAAATCCCCACCAAGTTACCACTCAATTCCTGCTTCAAACTAGAAGATTTGGTGCTCAAATCGATTGGGTTTTCGGAAATAAAGACAGAAGTTACTAGTAAGAGATACGAATTAGACACCCAGATATGTGTGTGTGTAGAGAGAGAGAGATAGAGATAGAGAGATAGAGAGAGAGAGAGAGCGTGAGAGAGACTCTGCTGGTAGTTAGAAGCCAAAGCCTGCTTGCTTCTTTAGAACTTGAAACGAGTTAAATTAGAAAAGCAAATGGTCAAAGACAGAGATTGGGGAGGGGGTTTAGAAGGAGACTAACTCTTGGGTCTGAGGATATCTGTTGGAATCTGATTGGCCAGGCCGGGAACATTTCCAGAGTAGCTGCTGGAAGCCTGCCTTCTGTGAATAAAACTGCCAGAGAAACCCTTGAACATCAGCCAAATATATAGAAGGAGTTTTGAAGATTTTCACAGCCATCAAAAAGTGAAAAACCTAACCCGCACCCCAAACTCCCCTTTTATGTTTTCCCTTTATTGGCGTCAGTAAATCTTGATGGGAGGTCATGTTTCCCATTTTGTAACCTCACACCATTCAAAACCCATCTCAAAATGATTACACCATTGGAAATGGTAAAGCCCCATTGTAGCCAGTGGATAAATTCAAAACCCCTTCTCTCCCATCCTATATCTATGCTTCGCATATCACAGGTCACAAAAAGGAGGAGGAAGAAAATCCTATTTGCATGCCTTTTGCTGCATCATTGTTGAGATTATGAACTCCCTGGAGCACAATGGCTGCCTCCAGCTCCCCACATACGAAAGCAGATCCTTCTTGATTCCTTCCAGAAAGTAGCAGTCATTCATTATCAATGTGAACATATTAATTGCAGACTAATTAATTAAATAATTTTACAAACAAGCAGACCAACCAAACATTGCGCTGCTTTAATGATTCCATGAATATGCAACACATCAAAAAGCAAATTGTACTTTCAGGGGACCCGCCGACAAATTTTGAGAACAAAATAAACATACCTGAAATTAGTGGTGCCGGGAGGATTAAATCCAGGAAGAACAGTGTAAGGGTTAAGGTGGTGATGACTGGAAGGTCCTGAATGACTCGCCATGCATTTATTCTTCAGTCCCATCCCATCATTTCCCCGATAACAAACTGGAAAGAGCACCCTACCCTCCACAAAAGCAAAGAAACATAGTCAATAAAACAAAGCATAAATCATTGGAGTTGGGGTGATATAAGAAACAGATGAATTGAGAACAGTTTTCAAGTGACTGATTTCCCAAATGATTTGCTTCAGTTTTACCATGAATCAATCCCTAGAGAGAGTTATTTCCCAAGCCCAATACACAACTGAGAGAGGAGGGAGAAAGATGGACATATGGACCCAGAAACAAAAGATCAAAACTTTCTTGTCAACTTAAATATGTTATCTGAAGAGGTATGTCTGTACATATATATATATGGATGTATGTATGTATGTACCTACACACACATAGGCAACCACAGCTTAAGTGAGGGTCCAATCTTTTTCACAATTATACGTGTCTCACTCTTTCTCTTTCTCTGCCACTTTTGATCTTTGATGGGTCTCCCTCTTTCCCTTTCTATTCCCTCTCACTCACTCACCTTCTCTGCGAAGAAACCTGAGATTTGCTTCTTCTAGTTTGGGTCTGCTTTACCATCCTCTTTAGCTAGTAATTAATGTTAGCAGATTTTAAGACTCGTGGTATGGTCCAGAAAAGATGATGTCCCTCCCTGCAGCTAGCCCTGCCCATGAGGCCCCTCCCTCCCCGTACCTTGGCTGTGCTCTGCTTCCGTGGGGTATTTACAAAAATTCAATTAATTGAATCATAAAATTGAAGGGGAAGATTAAAAAACCAAAAAAAAAAAAAAACATTGATGATAAAATTTGTGGGACCTGTCTCTGGATCCTTTGGAGGAAGAACCCACTAAAAGCCACTGACCCTCTCTACTCAACTCTCTCTCCTCTAACCGCCTGTGCTTTCCAATTGGCCCTTTGTTGGGCTATTTAGGGATAATCCAAGTACTAGAACAAGAAAAAAAAAACAGAAGAATATAAAAGCGATATGTTTCACATTGAACGTGGGAAGAGACAGCAAAAAGGAGTCATTATCTCGGAATTGGCCTGGAAAAAACAAAAGCTTCCCCTTAAGGATAATGGAGCTGAACTTTGACGTATACCGCAATCATAAATAAATAACAATATATGTATTTATAGAGATCATATTGGGTGTCGTGACATGGAATGCCGCTTGAACCATGCTTACTGTCAGTGGCCAAGTCATTCTAGTGGTTGTGGTTTACATTTATGTCATTTGATAATTATGCGTGAGAGTCTTTATTATTAATAAGAAACAAAGAAAGAAAGAAAGATATTTATTTATTTATTTATGTTTACAGTCAATTGATTTTTTTCTTTAAACATTTTATTCATCGCATACCGTTTCAACCAAAACATTAAACTAAACTTTCCCAAGCAGGTAAACCCACTTTAATGCATATATTCTACCCTGGCTGCTGTGACGGATTTGTTTGATAATATCCCCTTTGTTGATGGGTCGACATCCACTCTCATCTTCTGTACCTAAAACCGTGCCACGTCACTATTCTTTCCCATTAATAGGGATATTATATTTTGCACTAGGGTCACTCTGGGTACGTTGTAGGTGGTTCTTCAATTATTCACAGGATCGAGCCCCTGGATCAGGGTTTCTGTGTATCGGTGTAGACGAGCCTTCGAACAGTTTCATTAAACTATTTATCCCCTACTGTTACCGTGGTCATCTCATTCATTGTATTTCTTTTCTCTTCGATGACAGTATCACCGTTCTTTCATTAAACTATTCTTGCTCATTTTTCATTAACAATTATATATAAATATATGTGAGATAAGACGTATGGATTTATAAAATTAAATTACTTACAAATAATTCTAAAAAAGTAAATATTTCAATTGTCCTTTTAAAATAATGTTTTTAAATGTATACTTATAATTTAATTTTAAACTATAATTTTAATATATTATCAAATAGATTACTTCAGGTAATTTATTTTAAATTAATAAGTCAATATAAAAATTATATTATTGAATTAAGTAACTAAATATATTATTATATAAAATTAATATGATAAATAATTTAAAAACTGAATAAATATCTCATAATAATACTTTAAATGAGAAAAAAAATTTCATATCAATTTATTATATATATTATAATAAAAATAAATAGTATATATAATATTATATTTGAAAATATAAAAATAAATTGGTTTACAGTGTTTAACTTTTTAATAATTAGGTTTGATAATTTTTATATTCATGTTACTACATCTATATACTTAAATATTATATTAATGATATATAATATGAAGTCAATGATTAATTTTAATAAATTGTTAAGATATTACTATGCATTATTACATAATCAAATGTGTATTTGTTTATTGATTTAAAAAATACATAATAAATCAAACACTTAGTATATATGCCTTCTAAACTTTTATATATTTGTGCGTGTTATGGCTTGCACTTAGAAGCCTTTTAGAAAAATAAATAAATAAATAAACTCAAAATTAATCACTTCCAACAAAATATGATATTTGAGAATCTAATAAAATTATATTTGTCTTCAAAGTTCATGAAAGTCTATCGTCATCACTATTTTTCATGTAAATTTAAGCATTTGATACAACTAATTTTAATCTCATTGAATGTTATTTCTCAATGCCCGACTAAGTTCAATCGCTTCTCTCTCTCTCTCTCTCTCTCTCTCTCTCTCTCTCTCTCTCTCTCTCTCTCTCTCTCTCTCTCTCTCTCTCTCTCAGTATATAAGCTGTCACGCCCCCGAATTCCAGGGAACCCGGAACTGGGTACATGACTTCCCCTTGCCCGCACCCGATAGGTCAAGGGGTTGGTGACTAGCACCAAAGGAGACTACACCGCGGGTGCTGTCTCAAATATGCAACCCCGTACAGTCATACATCAAGGGTAATTCTGTACTTCCCATATATCATCATGCATACAATGAGTCAAACAGTCATACAGACATCACATCATACAGTATGCAAATACAACTGTTCACAGACCCATGTCCGGGCCATCACATAAAACAATACAAAATATAACTGTATCATACATCAGAGTAGTGGGCGTCCTCCTGGAAGAAAGTCCTCCACTAGTCTCGGGTCACACCTGAAAAGGGGTAAACAACAAGTAGGGGTGAGCGACAAGCTCAGTAGGTGACCCGAAAACTCCACATCATGCAACACATATAAGTCTATACTATATGCTCAGTGTACTCGTGCACCGTGTAGTGTGCACAATCATCAGGATTCAGCCTGCAAACAAACATCAGGACTCAGCCTGCCCACACATGACAACTTGTCCATGATCCTCCATGGGATCCCAGCTCACGGCACTCAGCCCTAGCTCCACGAGCTCAACGGCTCAACTCAGGCCTTAGCCTGTCCACCGCGCAATATGCCCGGCCACAGTCGCCACACAGGCCTACCATCGGTGCATATACCTGCCACGTCAAACACATAGCACCATCGGTGCATCACGGTGAGAACCAAACAAGTCACGGAGTCCATGCCCCAATACCTCACACCAACATACTAACATTAGTATGGCATGTCATTCTCAACATTTCCTTTAGAACTGTAGCCAGTCTTCACAAGTAAATCCTCAATCCTTGATTTATGAAGGAAGTACCCATAGCAGCTATTTTCTCGAAATCAAAAGTCTCGGCATTGGGTTCCCATAGCATAACTAAGATAATCTGATTTTTGAGGATTTTTCTGAGATGTCTAACCCCACTTTCCAAAAATTCACCACTATGAACTTTTGGGTTTTTCCGAGATTTTACACTAAATCCCAATTTTCACATTTTGAAAGAGTGGGAATTAATTTTTCTAGTATTTTTCTTTGAATCCAAATGGGGGGTATTTCGTTATTTACATAGTAACTTAATACTTAAATGTGTAGATGAGTATAGGTTATGATATAAATAGGTCCAGTCCAGTGCTGTCTAGTGTCCAGTTACATTGTTGGAGCTGCGATTCGTTGCTTAGAACCTGCGACTCGTAGCTGCGGAACGGCGACTCGTAGCTGCGGAGTGCGGAGCTGCAGTGCGCCTCGAAGACTCGCAGCGAGGCTACGACCTTCGACCTACGAGGCTACGACCTTCGACCCTTCAGCTACGAACTTCGAACCTTCGACCTACGAACTACGAACCTTCGAACCTTCGAACTACGAACCTACGAACTACGGGTCTACGAATTACGACCCTACGACCCAGAACTTCGGATTTTCGTCAGTTCGACCCAGTAACGCGCCCAGGGTACTGTTCATCGTCGTTTTTGCCTGTTCTTCGTCTAGAACGCGCCCAGAAACTCCCAGACGCTCACTAACACCCCTGTTTCGCAACAAACTACGATATCTACCTCAAAACGCGTCCAAAACGCCTCTAAATCGCGTAGAAACAACACAAACACGTATAAAATTCTAGATTTCCAGAAATCTAGATCTAAACCCAGATTTCCATGGTTGACTTATCAACCCTCATGAAAAACACAGTTAATCAACCCCAAAATCACAAAAACATATATCCACAATGATATAAAACAGTTTCTAACCACAGATCTTATGCTAAACCATTAGATCTAACCCAAAATTGATTTTCCCCAAATTCTAGGGTTTATGCTCAATTTCATAAATCATGATAAATTCGTGCAGATCCAAAACAAGAGAGAGAGAAGAAGTTCAAGGACACCTACTTGAAGTGAATCTTTGAGCTCCATGAACCCAAATCGCCCCAAATCGCCAAGGCCTCCAAGCTCTCTCTCTCAAACGCACAAACGTGAAACGTAAAGTATCATCACTGGTTTTCGTCCGGGCTCGTTTTGGGGTGAGCTCAAACTAAACCAATGGTGAGAAGTTTTAGAGTCGCCACCAACTGTTTTTGGGGTACAGTTGGATACCCTCTACTTTGAGTAGTTTAAAGTGTGTGGTCTGCGTCATCAGAGAAGGGTTCGGGAGTTAGTTACGTGTAGGGAAAGATTAGCACCCCTACAGCGCCCTTTCGGTATCTAATTTAGGAGGAGGAGGTTTTATTTTATTTATACTGCCATAACTGGTTAAATTTCCTCAAAAAGTCTATGATTTTTATTTGGCTAAGTTATTTATTAAAGTCATGGTTAAAATGGGTTTATCCTAAATTTCTAAAGGGAATCTTAAAGGTTTTGGATTTTTGAAGTGGATAATGAGATCCTAGGGATTGGTTTGTTTTTTTGGTTTTGCTCTTGAAAATTGAAGTCCTAAAAAATGTTCTTTTATTTTTCCCCTTTTTTGGTTTGGGTTAGAACATACATTTTGTGTTTGTTTTTCTATATTTTTTTGTTTTTTTGTTTTTGTTGGAAGACATTTGGAAAACATTTTATGAAAACATTTTCAAAATATGTTGTTGAAGAGATTTTGAAAAAAACATTTTATTGCAAAACGTTTTGTTTTTGTTTTTTTGCTTGTTTGTTTGTTTGTTTTGTTTTGTTTTTTTTTTAAAACATTTTGAAAATTATTTATTGAAAACGTTTTGAAAAACATTTTCGTTTTTTTTTTGTGTTTTTTTTTGAAATTGAAAATGCATATATCAAAATAGATGTGGAGTGTGTGAGTGTGACATCCACAAAATAAAATTACTTTTTTTTGTTGCTTTTCATCTTCTCCCTTTGCTCTCTCCTTTTTTCTTCTTTTTTTTTTTGTTTTTCTTTTCTTTTTACTGTACTTTACATATTACAACATACACATAGGAAGAAATACATGAAAACACAATGAAAAAGGCTGAAAAGTAATTACACCAAATATAGATAAGCTCAAAACAAAAACTAGAAAATGCTAAAAAAAATAATTACACTAAATATAGATACAAATAAGCTGAAAAAGTAGTGAAAAGATAAGGGCTGAACCGACTTTGAAGCTTTGCAATGCCAATCTTCTGCTTGAGCTCCCGCCGGCGCTGATAGTCACTTGCTCGACTCAGAATCGACAGATCTGACAGTGGAACTTATGAAGAGACTTCCCTGGTATTTGGAGATAGGAAGGCTGGAGTGGGTGTAGGAGAAAGAAAGGGCTAAAGTTGGAGTTTGCAAGGAGTGGACGAGTGATCTCTTATGATGATGATTCTAGGATTCTGTGTTTTTTTCTTTGTCTGGGTTTGCAAGGAGGAAGCTGGGGCGTTTTTTTTTGATGAAGAGGCTAGGGCGTTTTCTGATGATGATGAGGCTGGGGTGTTTTTTTATGATGATGGGGCTGGTTTTTGAGTTTCTCTCCTTTCTTTCTTCTTCAATAATCTCTCTCTTTTTTTTTTAATATCCACCAGAACTGCTTTCAAAGAATCAGTCTTTTTTTCAATGATCCCCTTTTTTTGGGCTCTCTCTGTTTTTTTTTTTGCAGGGAAGAAGCTTGGACGTAACACTGGTAGCAGCTTTTCAACGATAAGGGGTCTCTCTGTGTCTCTTCCTCTCGCGTGGACAGGAGCCTGGATTTAAAGGCTGGCAGAATTTTTGGCTGGACTGTCATTAATTGCAGCATTAATTGTTTTGTCGGATGCATTGTTATTTGCAGATCAATGCTTGGTCGGGTGGACAGCCTATGCGGAAAAAGGGGAGCTCGTGATTGCCTTTTGAGTTTGTATTTTAGCACATGTGACTGACAGGGTTGTTGAGAAATGATTCCTTGTCTGATGGCCAGCGCAGAAGACGAGTCTCGTGAAGCCAGCGAGAAGAATAAGCCAGCGAGGAAGCCAGCGAGAAAAATCAGTGAAGGCAAAAAAAGGGGTCGAGGTTCGAAGTGTCGGCAGGGTCGAAGGGTCGAAGGTGGAAGGCGTACGGGTGCCGCGGGTCGGCGTCGCAAGTTGGCGTCGTAAGTCGCGGGTCGAAGTGTTGGCAGCGAGGCTTCGAGGGTCGAAGGTCAGAAATCAGCAGGTCAACGGGGCTTCGAGGCTTCGAGGCTTCAGGGGCTTTGAGCTTCGGGACTTTGGGGCTTCGAGCTTCGGGGCTTCGAGGCTTTGAGCTTCGGGACTTCGAGCTTCGGGGTCAATGGGTCGAAGTGTCGGCAGGTCAACGGTCAATGGTCAACCCCGTTTTTTTTTTTAAACTTTTAATTACCTTTTTATCCCCACCAAAAATGCTAAAACGGACAAACTTTGGGAGGTTGTTTGGGAAGCCCCGTATTCGCCTAAATAGTCATTTTTGAGAATCTCACATGGTCACATTTTCGGGCCCTTTGACCAGGGGCATTGATCGTCTTTTGGCATGTTTTGACTTTTCCAACGAAAGTTGTTTTGGCCATAACTTCTTCATTTTAAGTCCGATTGGAGCTCGGTCAAGTGCGTTGGTCTCCAATTTTCCTCCTCCATCACCTGGTGTTGGTCTTGGGGCGCTTCAAGGACTTGTAGCAGAAGTCATTAATTTTGGACTCCCCCGTCCATGTCAATTGTGTTCATCTCATGCAGATTGGGGTAGACCATTCGTTGGAAGTATGGGATCATTGTGGACCTCTTCAACAAGGTATATGGCATGGGTAGAAAGGTATATCAAAATGGGGTCAGTATGTCCAACTCGGACAAAATGGGGTCCAACAGCTACCCCTCTTTGTGCATTGTTTGTATACAAACAACGTACAAAGATGAAAGGGAGTCATTTTGGACGGGTTGGAGCACTTACCTGACTTACCTAGAGGAAGAAGTGCGATGGTTGGGTCTGTCCCCGAGAGGGAAAAGGGGCTTCACAAGCTGGTGGGCTTGGATAATACCTTGATGAGGCCTCTAAGGCCGCCTGATACTAGAGATTGAAAACCTACAACAATGATAGGCTTGAAAAGAGAAAAGGCCCACAACAATGATGGACGTGAACTAAAAGGTGAAAGGCCCACAGCAACGATAGGCTCGAATTAAAAAATGGAAAATGCCCACAACAATGATGGGTGTGAACTAAAAATTGAAAGGCCCACAACAACGATAGGCTTGAACTGAAAATGGATAGCCCACAGCAACGATAGGCTTGAATTAAAAACGGAAAAGGCCCACAACAAATGATGGGTGTGAACTAAAAATTGAAAGGCCCACATCAACGATAGGCTTGAACTGAAAATGGATAGCCCACAACAACGATAGGCTTGAATTGAAAATGGAAAGCCCACAGCAACGATAGGCTTGAATTGAAAATGGAAAGCCCACAGCAACGATAGGCTTGAATCAACGATAGGCTTGAATTGAAAATGGAAAGCCCACAGTGACGATAGGCTTGAATTGAAAATGGATAGCCCACAGCAACGATAGGCTTGAACTAAAAATGGATAGCCCACAGCAACGATAGGCTTGAATTGAAAATAGATAGCCCACAGCAACGATAGGCTTGAATTGGGACTTGTTGGAGACCTCAAATGGTATTTGGGGAAATTTTTTAAGGAATTGGTGAGTTTGGGAAGTAACCCAATTTAAGCTCCTTCTACGAGTTCACTCAAGGAGATCGCTCTACGAGGTGACCCAAAATGGGAAAAGGTTGTCGAGTGCCAAAAGGATGCGTTTAGACTTTGGGGAAATTGCAAGGAAAGAGTTGTACAGTTGAACGAAGAAAGCTAGGATAGCTTGAAGAGAAGTTTGCTAAATATGAGCTCCTAGGATCTCCAGAGGCAGCAACATTCCTGCAATTACAGAGTATGTTGAATGTATGCCAATGATGCATGGAATGCAATGTGCTGTATGCGGGGATGCATAAACTTAAACTTGTGGTGAAATATGATGCAATGTGATGCCATGCGATGTATGCATTGAATGCCACGTGATGTATCACTGAGGGTTTGGCTGTTGTTGGAGAGGTTGGCTAACATTCAACTTGTTGGGGAACAACGTTCTCTTTGGATGGAAAGTCCGTCCTGTGTTTGCTGAGGAACTCCCTGTTGTGCATGAAGGGTCTGTTAAATTTCGCTTCGCCATATTGAGGAGCTTGATTTGATGGCTTCTCTGGGGATAGTGATATCCCGTGGAGATATGAGTACTCCGAGTTGGGGGCTTTAAGTTGTTTGGGGATTTTGAGCTTGGCCCTACTCATAAGGCAATGCTAGAAGAGCTTACTGGGGATTTAAGATGTTCTACTTAAATGTGAAATGAAGACGATGTAACATGATTAAAGAGATAAAAAAGATTTTTGCTGGTTTAATTCCACAAAACATATTTATATCATAAAAAGTGTCCTATTGTCATAATCTGATAAATAGAATCGCAAGTCTTTAAAAGCATAATGTACAAATTTGATTCGAGCGTGCCGCAGGTTTGACCAAGTCTTCCACTGTTTGCAGTCGCTGTTTTTGGATGATGTTGTCTCTACTGCTTGCAATGGACCCTATTTGTTGTGGTCCTGATCCTTTCAGATTCTGACTGATTTCACCCTTCAAGATTTATTGTTGGCTTTGTATTTTACCCTTGGTGCCCTTTCGGGTTTTCACCAAGTCCGCCTTTGTTTTCTTTTTTGTCTTTTGTTGGAGCTTTGTATTTTACCCTTGGTGCCCTTTCGGGTTTTCACCAAGTCCGCTCATTACAGGAATGAGAATCTTGTTGGGAGACATGAGAGTTGAGCATAAAACTTTTTGACGGCGTCACTATTTACTGGATTAGGAAGCTCATCTCCGTCCATTTTGGCAAGGATCAATGCGCCTCCTAAGAATGCTTTTTTCACAACATATGTGCCTTCATAATTGGGAGTCCACTTGCCTCGATGGTCATGCTGGATTGGCAAGATCTTCTTGAGGACAAGATCACCCTCTTGAAAGCTTCTGGGCTTCACCTTTTTATTGTAATTGTTCATTATTCTCTGTTGATACAATTGTCCTCTGTAAACTACTGCCAAGCGCTTGCCTTCAATTAAATTCAACTGCTCATAACGACTTTGGACCCATTCTGCTTCTTCGAGCTGAGTGTCCTTAAGTATTCGGAGGGAAGGTATCTCCACTTCGACCGGTAGAACTGCTTCCATGCCATAGACCAAAGAAAATGGAGTTGCCCCAGTCGATGTACGCACTGAGGTACGATAGGCGTGCAAAGCGTAAGGTAGCTTCTCGTGCCAGTCTTTGTATGTTTCAGTCATCTTTCTGATAATGTTCTTGATGTTCTTGTTAGCTGCCTCGACTGCTCCATTCATCTTTGGGCGATAGGGGGTCGAGTTGCGGTGTTGAATTTTGTATGTTTGACACAACCTCCCTATCATCCGGCTGTTCAAATTGGCAGCATTGTCAGTTATGATCTGTTCGGGAAGCCCATATCTGTGTATGACGTTGTTCCGCATAAATCAAAGTACCACAGCCTGTGTGACATTAGCATATGATGCTGCTTCTACCCATTTGGTGAAGTAATCAATGACTACCAAAATGAAACGATGACCATTAGAAGCTTTTGGAGATATTGGTCCGATAACATCAATGCCCCAAAGCGAGAACGGCCACGGGGAAACCATCACGTGTAGTCTAGACGGCAGTACTTGAATCTTGTCGCCATAAATTTGACACTTGAGGCATTTGTGCACATATTCAATGCAATCTTTTTCCATGGTGACCCAATAATAGCCCATTCGCATGATTTGTCCTGTTAATGCATGTCCGTTTGCATGTGAACCACATTCCCCTTCGTGCACTTGTTTCATTATTTGTGTCGATTCTTCTTTTGCCACACACCACAATAACACCAGAGGCCGAAGGAGGATACTCTTGTTTAAGCAAGTATTGTCTGATATCATTGTACCAGGGCTTTTCTTTGGTATTTTCGTCAATGGCCATGCAATGTGTAGGAGCATCTTGTATGCGGATATCAAAAGACTGAACTTCTAACTTTGTGTCTAGCCGAAGGAGGGAGGCTAGAGTTGCCAGCGCGTCAGGGAGCTGATTGTATTCCCTGGGCATATGCTCAAATGTGATGTCTTCGAATTGCTCGGCTAACTCTGCAACGTGCTTCCGATATGGGATTAATTTGTGGTTTCGAGTCTCCCATTCACCCCTTACTTGAAAAATGATGAGTGCCGAATCGCCGAACACTCGTAATTTTTTGATTCCTTTGTTAACGGCTTCTTGAAGTCCCATCACACAAGCCTCATACTCTGCTGGATACTCTTGTTTAAGCAAGTATTGTCTGATATCATTGTACCAGGGCTTTTCTTTGGTATTTTCGTCAATGGCCATGCAATGTGCAGGAGCATCTTGTATGCGGATATCAAAAGACTGAACTTCTAACTTTGTGTCTAGCCGAAGGAGGGAGGCTAGAGTTGCCAGCGCGTCAGGGAGCTGATTGTATTCCCTGGGCATATGCTCAAATGTGATGTCTTCGAATTGCTCGGCTAACTCTGCAACGTGCTTCCGATATGGGATTAATTTGTGGTTTCGAGTCTCCCATTCACCCCTTACTTGAAAAATGATGAGTGCCGAATCGCCGAACACTCGTAATTTTTTGATTCCTTTGTTAACGGCTTCTTGAACTCCCATCACACAAGCCTCATACTCTGCTACATTATTTGTACAAGGGAAGGTTAGCTTTGCCGCCATGGGGAAATATTCGCCTTTTGGGGATATCAGGATGGCCCTAACACCGTGACCTAAGAGACTAGAGGCTCCATCGAACCACATTGTCCATATGTCTGATACTTCGGCCGAAATGATGTTAATGTGCTCATCTGGGAAGCCAACAGTCATGGGCTCAAAGTCTTCCAGCGCTCTATCTGCCAAATAGTCGGCTATCGCACTTCCTTTTATGGCTTTTTGAGGTACGTAGATGATATCGTACTCCGATAAGATCAACTGCCATTTGGCGATTCTTCCAGAAATGGATGGCTTTCCCAAGAGATATTTGAGCGGATCATGCCTTGAAATCAGCCAAGTAGTATGATAAAGGGTGTATTGCCTCAATCTTCTTGTTATCCAGACAAGAGCACAACACGTCTTCTCCAAGGGCGTGTAGTTTTCTTCATTGATGGTGAACTTCTTGCTGAGGTAATAAATGGCCTGCTCCTTCTTGCCTGTAGAATCATGTTGCCCCAAGACACAACCCATCGCTGACTCCTGAACGGTCAAGTATAAGATCAGAGGTCTATCCGGTACTGGTGGGACCAAAATGGGTGGATTAGACAGATATTGTTTGATCTTGTCAAAAGCTTCTTGACATTTGTCATTCCAAATTTCTGGGTTGTTCTTTCGTAAAGTCTTGAAAATGGGTTCACATGTGGCTGTCAGCTGGGAAATAAATCGGACAATATAATTTAGTCGCCCTAGGAATCCTCTAACCTCCTTGATGGTCCGTGGTGGCGGCATCTCTTGGATAGCTCGAATTTTTTCTGGATCGATTTCCACTCCTTTTTGGCTCACAATGAAAACCAACAGTTTTCCCGACATGGCTCCAAAAGTGCACTTTTCGGGGTTCAATTTCAATTGATATTTCCGTAGCCTGTTGAAGAGCTTACGGAGTACTTCGATATGATCTTCAGTGCTTCGAGATTTGGCTATCATGTCATCCACATATACCTCGACTTCTTTATGCATCATGTCGTGGAATAGGGTCACCATGGCTCGCTGATAGGTTGCCCCTGCGTTCCTCAAGCCAAAAGGCATCACATTATAGCAAAAAGTGCCCCAAAGTGTCGTGAATGTGGTCCTCTCTTTGTGTTCGGGGGCCATACGAATTTGATTATAGCCCGAGAAACCATCCATGAAGGAGAATAGGGCATGTTTTGCTGTATTATCCACTAAGGTATCAATATGAGGAAGTGGGAAGTTGTCTTTCGGACTGGCCCAATTCAGATCTCTATAGTCGACACACATGCATACTTTGCCCCCTTTCTTTGGTACTAGTACAACATTAGCGACCCATTCTGGATAGTGGGAGACACTTAGGAAACCTGCATCCCATTGCTTTTTGACTTCTTCTTTAATCTTTAGTATCATCTCTGGCCTCATTTTTCGCAATTTCTGCTGTACTGGCTTGCACTCTAGCTTCACGGGTATGTGATGTTACACTATATCTGTGTCTAACCCGGGCATATCTTGGTATGACCATGCAAAAATGTCGATGTAGCTTCTTAACAGCTCGATTAACTTCCTCCTGATGTCGGTAGCTATCAAAGACCCCACCCTCAATTCTTTTGGTTCGGCTGTCGTCCCCAAATTCACTATTTCTACTGGGTCTTCACTTGGAACGGATAAACGATCTTCCCTTTCCAATAGGCGTATAATCTCTCCTGGTAGCTCAGGTGTCTCTTCTATCTCATTCTCATCAGCTTCAAACACGGGCTGCTCCCAGTTTGGACTTTGGTCAAACCTTTGGCATCTCGTTTCGCTTTCGCATACTAGGTTTTCATTGACATTGTGATACCTGCTTATAAGAGAATGACAAGTTGGTAACCAAATATGATATGCATATGTGATGAATGACATGCACCATGAAAGATTTGGAAAACACATTTTATTGGAAGGTTTAAGGAAAAACAAATGTTCACAGCTTCAAAGTACATTAAAATAGAATACATTAAATCCCAGTGACCCGTAAGCATTACATTATGGGGAGGTCCAGGCTGGTCCAATTGTTCAATGGCTGGTTGGGATCCTCTCGCACTAACTGAACCATCTCGCTTGGTGCATGCTCATTTGTGTCCAGTATGGCTACAGTCCCCGTCATGGGCTCAGGTTGGCTCTTGTGGATAAACCCTCCACTTCGGAATGTAACATTCAAAGGGGGAAAGCTTCTTCTTTCTTCTTGTACTGGCCTTTTTTGCAATCTTGCCATTCTGACTTCCCTCTTCTTGATAGCTTCCATCTGTCTGTCAGCTTTTGTAGGGACGTAGCCTAGCCCAAACTTTTTGGTATTTTCTCGGATGGTCAGGGGTTTCTGAATCCCTTGAGCTGTCAGGCCTAATCCTTGCCCCGGTTTGTACCCCTGTTTGATCATAGTGGCTGCAGCCATTTTTGCTGCCTTCGAGAGACGATGGTCTGGGGCAGAAGCGACATTCACCATCTCAAAAGCCCGATAGGAGCATTCTGGCACATCTTCGTTGCTTTCAATATAAGGAACTGATGCCGGTTTGGTGACGAGGAAACTTGTCTCGCCAGAGATGCAAATGAGCTGGTCCCCCATTACAAACTTCATCTTCTGGTGGAGACTTGATGGCACTGCTCCTGCCATGTGGATCCAGGGTCTTCCCAACAAACAGCTGTAATATGGCGTGATGTCCATCACCTGAAATTTCACCGTAAAAGTAGTTGGCCCAATCATGAGTGGAATATCCAGAGTTCCCACCACGTCACGCTTTCCTCCATTGAATGCCCGAACCTTCATCATACAGGGACGCATATAGGACGCGTCAATTGGAAGTTGCTGCAGTATATGCAAGGGCATAATGTTCAAGGCCGAGCCGTTGTCAATGAGTACGCGGGCTATGATGTGCTCCTTGCATTTGACCGTGATGTGCAAAGCTTTTATATGTCCTTTCCCTTCTTGGGGTAGCTCGTCATCTCCAAAGCTAATGACATTGTTCATGATGAGGTTACTGGCGATTCCGTCAACATTTGCCACTGAGACGGTCGGTGGAACATAGGCTTGGCTCAGAACTTTCAGCAGTGCTTCCCGGTGAGGATGGGAATCCATCATTAATGAGAGCAAGGAGATGCGAGCCGGTTGTCGGCTTAGCTGATCCACAATATTATACTCGCTCTGTTTTATGAATTTCAGGAATTCCAATGTCTCTTTTTCAGTGACCGGTGCTCCTTTCTTTGTTGACTCCAGCGTTGGCTCAATGTCTAGTTCTACAGCTTTTTCCTTCCTTGCTTTGTCAGCCATATCAGGGGCATAAGCCTTACCACTCCTAGTTATCTTCTCTGCTGCGGTGGCTCCCTGGACTACTTCACAACTGTAATTCCATGGGACTGCTTTATCAGTTTTATAGGGGAAAGGAGCAGGAACACCTATGGTGAGGGGTGCAATTCCATGCAGTAGTTGTGGGATTTCGGTCCTTTCCCCCTTGTCTGGCACGAGACTTGAGGCATGGATAGTGAGAGGCTTGATTCCATGTGGCAGTAACGGGTTCTCCATAGCCTTAACAGTTAAGACAAGGGGTGTTGGCACCCATGGCGATTTGTGTGAATGATCTTCTTGGATCATGTGGCTTTGGTTGTCCATTCCTCCTCTTGAGAATTCTATCATCCTTTGGTCCATGAGTTTTTGCACCACCTCGGAAAACTCAGTGCATTCTGCGATGTCATGTCCCCGTGACATCTTATGATAAGGGCATTGTTTTTCCCCATCTATTCCGTTTCCTGCCCTTGGCGTGTCTTTAGCAAGTATATAGCCATGTTCTTGTAACAGAGTAAACAAATGTGTTTTCTCCATTTGTACTTGGGAAACCCTTTCCAGCCGTGCTTCATTTTCGATACTAGCAATATTATTGGAGTGTTCTGGGAGAGGATTGCTGTTCACATTTGGCGTCCCAGACAGTGCGGAGAAATCCAGCCATTTTGCATCCTTTAATGCTTGAACCTTCCTTTTGAAGGTTATACAGTTTTCGATATCATGTCCAGCTCCACCTGCATGATATTCACATCTGGCATCTGGCTTATAACAACCCGGGGGAGGAGTGTTTATTTTTCCCAAGGGTATAGGGGTTACCATCCTTGCCTCTAAGAGCTTGGGGTATAATTCTGTATAAGTCATTGGAATTGGATCAAACTCTTGTCGTGGTCGACGAGAAGCCTGATTCGCTCCTGCTTGCTGGGTCAGGGCCCTCGGTTGCCCCTGTCCTTGGAATGAGGGTCCTGGTCCTTCCTGACTTGCTGGCTTTGGTTGCTCTGCGTAAGGCACTCTTGGTTGAAATGGATTAGGTGTCATGGGATATGGAAATGGGACCCCTCCCTGTGGCAAGTATGGCATGAATTGGGGAGGTGGTGTAGGTGCAGCGTAGGCGGCCACAGGTGACCCTCTATAGCACCCTGGTGCTTGGTAGAATATTGGTTGCATCGGCGGGTGCGATGGGTATACTAGGTTGGTTTCATTTTTTTTCTTCTTTGCTGGTGGTTGAAACCGTTTTGATGCCTCAGCCGCATCACCCTTTAGCTTTCCTCCTTTAATTCCACTTTCTACGCGTTCACCGGATGCAACCAAGTCTGCAAAGCTGTTGGAGACATTACCTATCAACTTCTCGTAGTATACGCCTTTTAGTGTGTTGATAAAAAGAGTGGTGAGTTCTCTTTCGGTAAGAGGAGGTTGGACCTCCACAGCGGCCTCTCTCCATCTTCGTGCATAATCTTTGAAATTCTCCTCGGATCCCTTTTCCATGGACTGCAGGGTTAATCGATCCAGCGCCAGTTCGGTGACATGTTTGTACTGTGCCAAGAAGGAAGTAGCTAATTCTTTCCATGTCTTGACGCGGTTTCCATTTAGCTGAAAGTACCAGCGAAGGGATGCCCCAGTTAGGCTTTCCTGGAAACAATGCATGAGGAGCTTGTCTTCACTAGCATAAGCAGCCATCTTTTGACAGTATATGGCCAAATGTGTCTTTGGACATCGGGTCCCGTTGAATTTTTGAAACTCTGGCATTTTGAATTTTGGTGGCAGCACCACTCCAGGGACTAAGCATAAGTCTTGTGGGCTGGTCATGCCATAGCTGTCAGTGCCTTCTACGGCTTTCAATCTTTCCTCGAGTCGGCGTAGAGCGAAAGACTCAACATTTGCCTGAGGAGCTGGGGAACCCACTGCTTCCATTACATTTCCCGGTGCAGGCATAGTGAAATGAGTTTGATTTGGGGTTGGAGGTTGTGCCATAGCAGGATGGTATGTGGGTGCCTGGCTTGGAGCCAGATTGGGTGACTGAACGGCCTCCTGTCCCTACTCTTGATGGTGATTGGTAGTTCCCCCGGTCGGAATTCTTCCTCTTTCTTCAGTCAATTTTGTGAGCATTTCCATTATTGCAGACATTTGCCCCTGTAGGGTTTGTTGTGACTGTTCCAACCCCATGAGTCTGTTCTCTGTTTCTTCTGCCATTGGCTGCGGTTGGGGTATTTGATTGCGCCGGGATCTGAGATTGTAAGAGTGCGCAATCCTGGAGAGAGGCTGCTACCCACCTGGGTACAAGGGAACTTTGATTTGATTTTACATTTGATATGCATGTATGCATGAATGTCTATGCAGAGGGCTAAAGAAACAAACAACTTTATTGCACACAATATAAACACTCAATACAAACATACAATGCTGAAATGCCATGTAAAATGAAAGCTATCACTACATGATCTTAAGGCATTCTTCCAGTCATCTCCTAAGGAGCACGACGCCTCTTTCTCTAGGGTGGTCGTTTACCTGCTTCCTCCCTCTACTTCATTATCGTCTCGATCTGTTTTTCCCTCAGTTGCAGCCTTTGAAGAGCTCCTTCTAGAGATGCTTCTAGCCTCTGGATTTGCTGCCTTAAAGTCTGATTCTCCTAGAGGATAGCCTTCATGTCTGAAGTTAGCTGTGGCTTGTGTTGTGCCCTCCAAGATATGTATGCTGGGAAAACACCAGGTTTTGAACTGTTGGGTTGGATCTTGTGCGGTGTGGACCATGCTTGATACATCTTCTTGCCTTCTTCTGCGAGCATGGTTCTGTTGTAGGTGAAGTCACACTCTTCCATGCCAAAGAGCACGGGAATAATTTGATGACGCCCCACTTGTCTTCCCACCTGTAATGGTGCATATGCAGTTCCTCCCCAGGGACCTAAAAGTGGAACCCAATTATAGTCCCCGCAGCTATATGTCATGGAGACCACCGGCATCCAAGGAGCAGTCTAGGTAATGTCAACTTCTGTGAGGTTCCCCAACTTCTTTTTCCAGCTTTCAAAGTGTTTTGGTAGGCTCCACTTGCTGAGCAGAATATCTAGTAGTGTTGTGGCTGGTACTTGATAAACAACAGGGAAACGATAAACACTACAGGGGAAATGACCTTGCAACCAAGTACATAGGAGAGGTAAGCACCCCATGAACTGTCCCGAGCCTTTACTCCTTAGGTAAGTAAGAGATCGGATGGTTTCAGCCAAGATAGCAGGAGTAGGGTCACATCCTTTAAGCACCTACTGGACCAAATCTACAATTGCCCCATCAATGTGGGCCGGTATCCTCGAGAAAATGACTAGCCCATATATAGCTAGTGTAAGCAATTTGTGTGCCTCCGCTTCCGTTGCAGTTTGTATTATTTCTTTGATTGTTGCCCATGGAAGATATTCACGCCCACCGTAAGTTGTGACCGTCGGTGAGTCCCATACTGGCTTTCCCATAATCTCAGCAAAGGCCCTTCGGCATGACCTTCTGGGCTCTGGCAGATAGATTTTCATTTTGTTTTCCACGAGGATATCCAGTAATCTTCTGTATTCTTCTATTGTGGGAACAAGATCTAGGCTGTTGAAGTTGAAGCACCGCCGTCGAGGTTCCCAGAAATAAATGGCTGCCCCAAGCATATCCGTATCGGCCAGTAGCTCGGTTACATGGAGCAAATCCCCAAACTGTTGTATGTATATGCTTTTCCTTTCGTCTGACCACTGCTTCCATATTGTCTGTACCTCCTTAGTGTAGTCCAGCTGATCTTCTATGATAACATGTTCTGCCTTGTAGGCCTCTCCTGGCGGGAAATCTCCAAGGCGAAGTTGAATGTCTCCCGATGCTTGGGCCACCACTGTGGCAGTCTCCTTGTCCTGAAGGCCTTTTAGGAGATGACTGAAAGTTTCCATGCCTATATGAATGATGAATGTCATGTTATGCATGATAACAGGTTAGGATGACAAGTTAGTATATATCAAGGCAGGTAGACAGGATAAAGAATAACCCAATTGCAAAAAAAAAAACAGTTAAATGTGCAGGGGATGACTTAAGGACTACCCTACAAAACAAAGGTTAGCATGGCATGGAATGAGCAGACAAAATGTGGGTCAATACCCCTGATGGGCTTCTATTGCTACACCTATTGTAAGGACCCGTACCTTGAGTTAGTCAGTTTTGCCTCCTGAGTAGAGTTTTTCTAGATTTTGACCTAGTAAATGGACTCCAATGAATTCACGTGCAAAAGGAAAGATGCTTAGAATGGTGTCCTCTATCTACCACAGAAGTTTCAGGCCAAATGGACATGTATGTGAGGTGCACGTGATATGGGTCCAATTCACGTGCAAGTGTGGTTGTCTTCTAAATGATGCAAGGAGGCTAGGGGTGAAGTTTGAGAGCATTTGGAGTGCATATGGAGTTGCACGTGAATTGGGGAATTCACGTGCAAATTGGCGTGCAGGCATATTTTTGCATGGTTCCCTTGGTTTTGACATTCTAAGGAACTTTCTCCAAAGGACCATGTTGAAATTCTGAGTATTTTGGCCTATATGGGTGTGGAAAGGTGCTAACTTGTGTGATCAAAACTACGTCGTTTTGATCCTGGGTTTCACTTAATCAAAACTACGTCGTTTTGATAGTGGAAGGCCTATATAAGGATGAGGAGACTCCTTGTTCTAGGGTTAGGGGTTTTTCCAGCCACTGCAGCCGTCGTGGAGAGAGAGAGAGCTAGAGAGAGGGAAAGGGGGAGGACTGCTGGTTGCTGCCGGAGTATCTTGCGTGGGGAGGACGGCATCTAACGCGGGAGCAAGGAGGATCTTCATTAAGGTAGGGGTTCTGTTTTCTCATACCTGATCCGGGGTTAGGCCCTGTGGTGAATTACCCGTTGGATATTGTCCTTGTTATCATACTATCTATATGTAAATTCATATAGGTGTGATCTCCTATATGAATGTTGGCCTTCAATGGCGTGTTGTTTGGATATATGTATATATGCCGCTAGTGTTTGACATAATGCCTGTGAGGTGCATGTTATGTATTTGAGATAATGCCTGTGAGGCTGTGCATGATATGTGTTTGAGGTAATGCCTGTGAGGCCACGTACGTCCAGTGTGTTAGATTATGTCCGTGTGGCTGGGTTTATGAGCTTGTGGATATATGCATGCTAAGTGTTCGATGTTATTCCTGTGTGACTAAGCATACTAAGTGTTTGATGTTATGCCTGTGTGGCCATGTGTGCTGCGTGTTTGTTTTGTACACCCGGTGGCTGTGGAAGCCCGGGACTGTTTTGTGGAACCCGGTGGCTGTGGAAGCCCGGGACTGTTTTGTACACCTGGTGGCTGTGGAAGCCCGGGACTGTTTTGTGGAACCCGGTGGGTGGAAGCCTGGGACTTTTTGTGGAACCCGGTGGCTGTGGAAGCCTGGGCTGTTCTTGAAACCCGGTGGCTGTGGAAGCCCGGGAGTGTTTATGTACCAGCCCATGTATGATTGTGTTTCTTGTTATAGCCTGTAACTATATCTGGTGGAATAATTGTATCACGACACACACTTGTACACAAGGCATGTAGATATTAGGTGCATGGGATGGGTTGGGGAGACATGATCCTTGGAGCTGTGGTTGCTCACCCCTCCTACCATGTTGTTTTCTTTACAGGGAACCTACAGGCGTTAGGTGGGACCCCAAGGTGGAAGACCTTATTTATTTTATTGTTTATGTTATTTTATTATGGGAACTGATGTAACCCCAATGGGGATGGATTGAAAAGAAGACTTTGTATTAAAGACTGATTTGGTTTGTGGACTGCTTGATGGACTTTATTTTTCTTGAATGTGTTGTGAATGTTTAAAATATTCAGTTCTGGGTTTGTAACCTAATCCCTTTGCCCTCCGTGTGGGTAAAAGGGGAGTCACGTACCGGTTTCCTCGGGTTGGAAATCCGGGGCGTGACACCTATCTTATTCGTTGGTTCCCAAACTTCCTCAATAGAGGGCTCCGTACACTATGGGATTTACCGGAGGGGGATCTTAAAAGGACGTGCCTTAAAAGAACCTCAAGCTTGAGTGAGGAGTCCGAGGCCCCATTGCGGATAATGATCAACGCGCTGGGGACCGTATTGAACCACGCTAACCTAAATTGTGTTAAACCCGGGTATAGGGTTATGTACGAATGCAACAAGTATGGAAAGTAGTAAATCACAACTATCATGGTAATTAAAGTGTATAAAGAAATCACAGTTTAAATGACAACTGTATAAAAAATAAGTAAATCACAATTATATCTAAAAAAACAACTTAGCATGACAGTTAAATGTATACAACAGTATAAATAAAGATATCCTCCTAATCCTCGTTCTAGACCTAACTCTCTAAAGTGTTTATTCTAAGTCCCCAGCAGAGTCGCCAGCTGTCATCACCGGTTTTCGTCCGGGCTCATTTTGGGGTGAGCTCAAACTAAACCAATGGTGAGAAGTTTTAGAGTCGCCACCAACTGTTTTTGGGGTACAGTTGGATACCCTCTACTTTGAGTAGTTTAAAGTGTGTGGTCTGCGTCATCAGAGAAGGGTTCGGGAGTTGGTTACGTGTAGGGAAGGATTAACACCCCTACAGCGCCCTTTCGGTATCTAATTTAGGAGGAGGAGGTTTTATTTTATTTATACTGCCATAACTAGGTTAAATTTCCTCAAAAAGTCTATGATTTTTATTTGGCTAAGTTATTTATTAAAGTCATGATTAAAATGGGTTTATCCTAAATTTCTAAAGGGAATCCTAAAGGTTTTGGATTTTTGAAGTGGATAATGAGATCCTAGGGATTGGTTTGTTTTTTTGGTTTTGCTCTTGGAAATTGAAGTCCTAAAAAATGTTCTTTTATTTTTCCCCTTTTTTTGGTTTGGGTTAGAACATACATTTTGTGTTTGTTTTTCTATATTTTTTTGCTTTTTTTGTTTTTGTTGGAAGACATTTGGAAAACATTTTATGAAAACATTTTCAAAATATGTTGTTGAAGAGATTTTGAAAAAAACATTTTATTGCAAAACGTTTTGTTTTTTTTGCTTGTTTGTTTGTTTGTTTGTTTTGTTTTTTTTTTTGAAAATATTTTGAAAATTATTTATTGAAAACGTTTTGAAATTGAAAATGCATATATCAAAATAGATGTGGAGTGTGTGAGTGTGACATCGACAAAATAAAATCACTCTTTTTTTTTGTTGCTTTTCATCTTCTCCCTTTGCTCTCTCCTTTTTTTTCTTTTTTTTTTTTTTTCTTTTCTTTTTACTATACTTTACATATTACAACGTACACATAGGAAGAAATACAGGAAAACACAATGAAAAAGGCTGAAAAGTAATTACACCAAATATAGATAAGCTCAAAACAAAAACTAGAAAATGCTAAAAAAACAATTACACTAAATATAGATACAAATAAGCTGAAAAAGTAGTGAAAATATAAGGGTTGAACCGACTTTGAAGCTTTGCAACGTCAATCTTCTACTTGAGCTCCCGCCGGCGCTGATAGTCACTTGCTCGACTCAGAATCGACAGATCTGACAGTGGGACTTATGAAGAGACTTCCCTGGTATTTGGAGATAGGAGGGCTGGAGTGGGTGTAGGAGAAAGAAAGGGCTGAAGTTGGAGTTTGCAAGGAGTGGACGAGTGATCTCTTATGATGATGATTCTAGGATTCTGTGTTTTTTTTCTTTGTCTGGGTTTGCAAGGAGGAAGTTGGGGCATTTTTTTTTTATGAAGAGGCTAGGGCGTTTTCTGATGATGATGAGGCTGGGGCGTTTTTTTATGATGATGGGGCTGGTTTTTGAGTTTCTCTCCTTTCTTTCTTCTTCAATAATCTCTCTCTCTTTTTTTTAATATCCACCAGAACTGCTTTCAAAGAATCAGTCTTTTTTTCAACGATCCCCTTTTTTTGGGCTCTCTCGTTTTTTTTTTTTTGGAAGAAGCTTGGACATAACACTGGTAGCAGCTTTTCAACGATAAGGGGTTTCTCTGTGTCTCTTCCTCTCACGTGGACAGGAGCCTGGATTTAAAGGTTGGCAGAATTTTTGGCTGGACTGTCATTAATTGCAGCATTAATTGTTTTGTTGGACGCATATTATTTGCAGATCAATGCTTGGTCGGGTGGACAGCCTATGCGGAAAAAGGGGAGCTCGTGATTGCCTTTTGAGTTTGTATTTTAGCACATGTGACTGACAGGGTTGTTGAGAAATGATTCCTTGTCTGATGGCCAGCGCAGAAGACGGGTCTCGTGAAGCCAGCGAGAAGAATAAGCCAGCGAGAAAAATCAGCGAAGGCAAAAAAGGGGTCAGAGGTTCGAAGTGTCGGCAGGGTCGAACGTGGAAGGCGTACGGGTGCCGCGGGTCGGCGTCGCAAGTCGGCGTCGTAAGTCGCGGATCGAAGTGTCGGCAGTGAGGCTTCGAGGGTCGAAGGGTCGAAGGTCAGAAATCAGCAGGTCAACGGGGCTTCGAGGCTTCGAGGCTTCGGGGGCTTCGAGCTTTGGGAGTTCGGGGATTCGAGCTTCGGGGTCAATAGGTCGAAGTGTCGGCAGGTCAACGGTCAACGGTCAACGGTCAACCCCGTTTTTTTTTAACTTTTAATTACCTTTTTACCCCCTCCAAAAATGCTAAAATGGACAAACTTTGGGAGGTTGTTTGGGAAGCCCCGTATTCGCCTAAATAGTCATTTTTGAGAATCTCACATGGTCACATTTTCGGGCCCTTTGACCAGGGGCATTGACTGTCTTTTGGCACATTTTGACTTTTCCAACGAAAGTTGTTTTGGCCATAACTTCTTCATTTTAAGTCCGATTGGAGCTCGGTCAAGTGCGTTGGTCTCCAATTTTCCTCCTCCATCACCTGGTGTTGGTCTTGGGGCACTTCAAGGACTTGTAGCAGAAGTCATTAATTTTGGACTCCCCCGTCCATGTCAATTGTGTTCATCTCATGCAGATTGGGGTAGACCATTCGTTGGAAGTATGGGATCATTGTGGACCTCTTCAACAAGGTATATGGCATGGGTAGAAAGGTATATCAAAATGGGGTCAGTATGTCCAACCCGGACAAAATGGGATCAAACATAAAGTGAAAGCTTCTTTTTTTTTTCTGCTATTTATATTTCTGCCAGTCAACTGACCTAGTCAACCATTGACCCAGTCAATAATTGACCTCCCAACACAAAAATTGACCTCCAAGGTCCCGAACTCCAAATTGAGTCAAACTACAGTCAAAACGCTTGAAATGACGAGCACAACACTAGACTGATATTATCACACGCAAATGACCGCTCAAACGCAAAGTCAACCAATAAACCCCAAAAAGTCAATAATCGGGTTAAATGGGGCCCCGACTCGGAATCAGGCCCAAGTACAGTCAAAATGCTCACATCGACGGCTACACTACCGTCCAGATAGTTACATTCCAATAGAATGACTATCTCTCAAAACTACCCAAATACGAGTCTTTACATCCTCTCCACCTTAGGACTTTTCGTCCTCAAAAATAAAACACATGCCCAAATGACATAGCAAAATTCAAGCTCAAGCACCGTACAACAACCAGACACAAACACATGATCATCAACATGATCACGAAGCAAGCACACATGTGCAATGTAACTCGCAACAAGCCAAAAGGGCTGACAAAATCCAACAACAATGAGCTAAACCATATCTCAAACAACATATGCAAAACAAATGCATAAAACATAACTCATACCTCAGGGAAGGTCCTCACATCCTCCCCACCTCAGGACTGATCGTCCTCGAACAGCTCAGGATGAAGAGCCCGCATCTGGCTCTCTTTCTCCCAAGTCTGCTCCTCCATGCCTCGGTGTCGCCATAACACTCGAACTAGTGGGATCGTCTTGCCTCGCAAGACCTGGTCCCGCTTGTCCAAAATCTGTCACGCTTGTCCAAGTCTATCTCGCGATAGTCCAACACATGAGAAGGATCAGGGTGATACCGCCTCAACTGAGACACATGAAACACATCATGTACTTACGCCAACTCTGGTGGCAAAGCTAATCGGTAAGCCACTGCGCCCATGGTGGCAACAATCTCAAATGGCCCCACAAAACGAGGGGAAAGTTTGGATCCATGTCCAAACCTACGATGCCCTCGACGCGGCGAAACCCGCAAAAATACACGGTCCCCCACCTCAAACTGCAAGGGTCGACGCCTCTGATCCGCGTATGTAATGACCCGTGTGTAAGAAGTTAACCACAAACACCTTGGATGTTGGTGCATAAGTTTGAGGTAAGAGATGTGCCCAAGAGGGGACTTTTGGGAGGTGCATGTGACAAGTGATAACGTACCTTTATGCCCTAGGAAGATGCTATGCGTATACAGGCGGTATTAAGCTGTTTTGGCTGATCTTGGAGCTCACTTTTGATAGGGTAGATGGCCTCAAACAATTGGCGTGCAAGAACAAAAGTTTCTTAGAATGAGGTCCTCTACCTACCGCAGAAATTTCAGAGCATTTGGAGCTGCACGTGAATTCACCCATTTCACGTGCAAGCATATTTTTGCTTCTCAGGCCTCTACAAGATCCAAGGAGGCTTGGGGTAAAGTTTGAGTGCATTTGGAGCTGCACGCCAATTGGGGAATTGGCGTTCAAATTGGCGTGCAGGCATATTTTTGCATGGTTACCTTAGTTTTGTTATTCTAATCATCTTTTCCTAAAAGACCAGGTTCGAATAGTGAGTATTTTGGTGTGTATGGATGCAGAAAGGTTGTAGCTTGTGTAATCAAAACTACGTCGTTTTGATCCTGGGTTTTACTTAATCAAAACTACGTCGTTTTGATAATGGGAGGTCTATATAAGGATGAGGAGACTCCTTGTTCTAGGGTTAGGGTTCTTTTCAGCCGTCGCAGAGAGAGAGAGAGAGAGAGAGAGAGAGAGAGAGAGAGAGAGGGAAGGAAGGAAGGAAGGGAGCTGCTTGCTTGAGCCGAGCGTCATGCGTGGGGAAGACAACGTCTAGCATGGAAGCAAGAGCTGGAGGACGTTTTCAAGGTAGGGGTTCTGTCTCACCTGGTCTGTTCCGGGGTAAGGCCCTGTGTAGAGGGTTTCTCGAGTTTCTATTGTTATTGTTATATTATTTATATGTAAATTCATATAGGTGTGACCTCCTATATGAATGTTGGCCTTCAGTGGCGTTTTGGTGTGATTTCTGAGGTTGGGTGGTTAGTGCATGTTAAGTGTTCGATAAAATGCCTGTGTGAATATGCCTGTGTGTATGCTCGAACGTGTTTGAAATAATGCCTGTGAGGCTATGCATATTATGTGTTTGAAATAATATCCGTGTGGGTTGGGTTTGTGAGCCTGTGAATATATGCATGCTAAGTGTTCGACGTTATTCCCGTGTGACTAAGCATATTAAGTGTTTGATGTTATGCCTGTATGGCCTTATGTGCTGCGTGTTGGCTGTGGAAGCCCGGGACTGTGTTGTGTTAGCCTGTGAGGCTGTGGAAACTATGCCTGAGAGGCGGTTAAACTATTTGCCTGAGAGGCGGTTAAATCATTGGCCTGAAGAGGCGGTTAAATCACTTGAATCATTGGCCTGAAGAGGCGGTTAAATCACTTGAATCATTGGCCTGAAGAGGCGGTAAAATCACTTGTGGTTAAAGTGTTAGCCTGTGTGAATGTAGAAATGATTATATTTGCTGGTGGTTTGTTATTATATCTGTTGGAATGTATCACGACACCGCACTCGTACACATGTCATGTAGATGCTAGGAGCATGGGATGGGTTGGGGAGACATGATCCCTACTGAGCTGTGGTTGCTCACCCCTCTTACTGTGGTGTGTTTTCTTGCAGGAACCTACAGCGTTAGGTGGGAACACCTAGGTGGAGGAGTTCCGTTTTGTGGCTTTGTTTTATGTTATGTAATTTGTGTTATGTAATTTCGTTGAGGCCTTGTAACCCCAGCGGGGAGATTTTGTAATGAAGTTTGAAATATAATAAAGGCATGTGGTTTGAATTTAATAATTATGTGATTTTGGTCTCTGAAAATAAAATGTGAAGTGTATGTTTTTTTTTTTTGTTTTTCTCTTCTCTTTTCAAAGGGGGGGGAGGGGGGGGGGGGGGTTGGGGGGGGGGGGGGGGGGGGGGGGGGGGGGGGAGGGGGTGGGGGGGGGGTAGGGGGGGTAGGGGGGGGGGGGGGGGGGGGGGGGGGGTGAGTTGGTTTGGGGGGGGCGCGGGGGGGGGGGGGGGGGGAGAGGGGAAAGAGGGGGGGTTGGGGGGGGGGGGGGGGGAATTTTTTAATTAAAAAGATAAAGGATTGGGGAATAAAAAAAAAAGAATTGGTTTTTTTTTTTGGGGTTTTTTTTAAAGAAATTAAGATTTTGTGGGGGAAAAAAAAAAAAAAAAGAATGTATGTATAGTAGGTTAGGGGGGGGAGGGGAGGGGGGTGAGGTTGGGGGGGGTGGGGGTGGGGGGGGGAGGTTGGGGGGGGGTGTGGGGCCCCCCTCCGGAAATTTGGGGAAAAGAAAAAGGGTTTTTTTACAGAGAGAGAAGGTTGGTGGAAAAAAGAAAGGAGGAAATTTTTTGGGTTTCTTTCCAGGGGGGGGGGGGAAAAAAAGAAAACACTAGTATAGCCGCTCCTTGGGTCCATGAGGTATTGACTTATTGGCTAGGGTGGTCGTTGCTAGTTCTTGTTAGTGAATATATAGGTGTTATGGGTTCTCGGATGGTCAGCGGGTAGCCATGTGTCGTGCTTATGGTGTGTCGAAAACACCGAGTAAGGTAAAACAGATATGTTGTGAAACCAGTTGTGCATGTATGAAATGTGCGGTGTTCTAGAATTGAACTAGCGGCTATGAGTGGGTTTTGAGGGTTATGCCCGGTGCATCAATTTGGTAAAAAAAGAGGTAAGCAAGTGAGATTTGGGCGGGCCTTGTTTGGGTTTTTCCTCATATTTGAAGACATCTTCCGAGGGGTTGAGGATGTACTCCTGGTGGTAGGACCATTCCGCTAATCCATGTCCTGTGGGTAATAGGCTTAAAAGAGGCGAGGAGGTGGGGGCTAGTATGTCCTCTCTCTTACATGTGTTCTGCATGAGTTTATTTCGTGTGTTGTGGTTGCTTTGTTTTGTTGTGTGTGTTACATATGTGCTAAAGGAGTAGCAAAGTTCTTATGTGTGGGTCTCGTGGCATTCAAATGCAGAGGAGTAGGAGGTGATGCATGCGCATATTATGTGCGGTGTGGGATGAAGAGGGGTGTTATGTGTAATGTTGATGTTATTCCTTGTCACGTGTGATGGCATGCTAAGTTAAAGTGTGAAAGTATTGATGAGTTGTGATTCATAGAATGGAGTCAGATGTGAGTTTTGCTTGTAAGGGGTATTAGTCCTACTCCTTTGGGGGGAGATTTGTGTGTCTGCGCTATTATGGGGTCTTCATGCTACATATATTCTTCTTGAAAGTCTTTCGTGTGCGTTTCTGTAGGTGTGGTGGTCCACGCTATCAAAGTGTTGGTGTGTTTGGGAGGCTGCGTGAATGTCCCGAATTAGGAGTTTGCATGTCTTGTTTCCTGTGCCTACCCGAAGGGAATTGCAATGACCCTATTAAGCTGCGGCTAGAGCGGAATTTCTTGGTCCATTTGAGTGCTTTGCTGTGTGTTGAGATAAAACGTAATAGTTGATATAGCGGAGTTGGTGGGCCATGAGGTGGGGTGTGTCTTGGAGGCAAGGGATTTTCTAGTGACCTGGGGTGGTGACACAGAGGATTCCATTGTGGTCAAGTTGCAGATAGGAGAGTTTCGGGGGAGTGCAGAATATGTTGTTCATAGCTACTCGGCATCAAGGGATTCCTATCGCGTGGCGCATCTGTGACTTGGTAAGGCATTATCTCTTGGGGGCTGCAGGTAAGCCTCGCTGTAAGGCTGTGTGGGACCTTGGTGGATCCCTATTTGACCGTGATCAAGGAGGTTGATAACGTGCATTTATGCCGTTATTTTATAGCCTATTTAGGGTATCAAAGAGCTTGTTTAGAGCCTTTTTAGTACCATATTTCATATATATTTGCTCTAACCCCAAGAAAGACACTACTTTGTCTGTATATGTGTTTTTGAGCTTGTTTTTGGGTAGGTTTTTGGATGATTTCTTCTCTAGTCATCAGCTAGACTACTCTATCTCCTAAAAAGGGAGCTTGTGGCAACTTATGATCTCAAAAGGAGGCATTTTGAAGGCTCGCGACAAGGCGCAAGAGGTCTCTTCACACTATTAGTGCGGAACAAACATTTTGATTTATTTGACCACGAAGATGGCCTTAACAATATCACATGCAGAAGGGAAAGTTGCTTCAAATGATGCCCTTTACCTCCCATAAAAATTTTAGAGCAAAAGGACAACAAAATATTTTGCACGTGATATTGGGATTTGATTTTTTTGACCTAGTAGGAGGCTTCAGATGATCTCACGTGCAGAACAAAAAGTTGCTCCAAATGATGTCATCTATCTCTCACAAAAATTTCAGACCATTTGGAGGTGCCCGTGAAAATGACCTTTTTCACGGGCAAGGATATTTTTGCATGGAAGGCTTCTATCCGATGTGATAAAGTGCTTTGGGTGAAGTTTGAGCAAATGGAGCTGCACGTGAAAGGGGTCTTCTCACGTGCATTCTCACGTGCAAGCATTTTGGCGCTCCAAATGATGTATTTTGTTGTTTTAATCATTTTCCTCAAAAGCCGGGGTCAAATTTGGTGTAGTTTGAGTTTTATTTCGCCTAGAACGACGATTAGTGTCACTAACCAAAACGACGTCGTTTTGGCTGCGACCACATTTATAATTAGGGCATACCTTTTGTAACCCTAATTTGGCCCACTAAAACCTATAAATAGGGGTCTTTTGGAGGCATTGTAAATCATCTTGAGTGGGAGAATCTGATCCTCGAGTTACGAAAGAGCTATAGCCATTGCTAAAAGATCGGATTGTCCTTGGCAAGGAGTGAGTTTGGGCAGACGACGCCGGAGTCTTTGGAGGCTGGAGTCCTGGTTCATCTTGGGGTCTTCCTTTATTGTCCTGATATTGTAATCATGTTCTTTCCTATGATTGTTATTGTTTTTATCATGATTATGGAGTAGTCCTGTTAGTCTAGGGGAGCAATGTAGCCCCCAATAAATTGTATTCAGTTAGGTTATGGTTGTTCAATAAAATAGAATTCAGTTCTTGTTTAATTCACTTGCTTGAATGGAAATGCCTAGTTTATGCATAATTAGGTAATCTTAGCCCTTGTCTAGGGTGGAACACTAGTGAATTAGATTTAATATTGTATGATGGACCAAGTCTATAACTATTAGATTGTTTATCTACCTTGATCACTTTTATTCACATGGACCAAATGGGATAAAAGCCTTTAATCTATCTTAGCATGGACCAAATGTAAGATAGGTAGGAGATAATCAACATGAACTTGAACTAGAACATAAATCAAGAACAAGAGCCATAACTGCATTAGTACAATCGATTGGGTGGTAAACATTGTGACCCTAGATGTCTATACCAACCGCTTGCCAACATTCTGATTTAATATCTTTTTGTTCAAACTATTTGCACAACAAACATCAATTGTCCAGACATAAAATCAACTTGTTAGCCTAGTGCTTGCTTAACAAGCATTAGCTACCTCCCATGGGTTCGCAAACCGGAGTCTTAATACTCCATTTTATTACTTGACCACAGGCACTTGCTGCAAAACCTTGGGACATAATTTATGCGGGTCAAGTTTTTTGGCGCCGTTGCCGGGGAGGCAAGCCAAACGTTGTTAGGGTTAGGTGACATTAGGTGATCAAGTTCATTTGTGATCTGGAATTTTAATTTTCTATTTTTCTAGTGTGGTGTGGCTTTGTATTTCTCTGTTTTGTTTTGTTTTCTTTTAGGGGTACACATCAAGTGTTTGTTTTAATTCCTCGGTGTATGCGACATACTCGAGGAGAGTTATTGCCTTACACTCCTCCCGGATAATGGACTTTTCTTTAGGATGTGAATATGTATATGTGAGTGCTCACGTTTCGCTTTTTGTTCGGGTTTATGTGTGGTATTTGGTTGTTTTTGTTTTTGTAGGTTTAAAAACCAAACATTCCAATGGATTGGAGCTATGAAGTTGATCCCAAGTAAGCAATGGAGGATTTGTTGGAGTCGTGCTTGCCCAACGTTTCGTCCTACCCAAGAAGACCGAGGGAGATTTTGGGATTCTCCATATGAAGCTTATTCGACCCAAGTTATATAAAGTGTTCAACATTTAAAAAGTGGGACTACAACCAAGGACATCTTGCCACTAATTCTACTTACCAGGCCCCGAATCGCTAATAACTTTTATGGAGATGGCTATGGAGTTTGGCCAAGTGAAGAACAATTCAACGCTGAATATTCTCCACAAGAAGCATCACCCCAGACATGACTGAATTCTTCGCGAAGTGTGACGAGGACACATGGGCAAGGATGCACAATGATGATTTAATTTGTTCATCCTCACTCTTTGGAGGCAATGAGTTACAGAGAACTTAGAGTGGCAGCATGATCCTCCGTTACAAGATCTTCATGAAGAAATGAGGGAGTTCTTTTAAATGTCAACAAGGAAACTGAAAAACAACTCCAAGATACAAAGGTTGAGGGGTTTATACACCCTACTTCTCCAAATGTTTTATTACCAGGAGACAAGAGAAGTGAAGATTGAAAAGACTATTGAAGCATTACACGCTGAGATGGCACCTAGCAAAGACGAATGCAGACGGTGGTTGGGCAAGTATTAGACAATACACACTCCATCAATGCCCGACAACCCATTCAACCTTTATGTAGCAAGAGTTACTACGGAAAACAAGACCGGTTGTTTTCACTTTTCCATCGAACAGCTAGCTCTCGCCAATGAAGCTACAAAAGAAGGTCGAGCAGGGATAGCAGACCTATATCCCTACTACAATGAAGTTGTTGTTCCTAGATTTGAAGAAAAAGAAGAGGAGGAAAGAGCACTAATTCCAATGACCAGATCGCATAAGAATGGCAACATAGGATTCGATCGGGATGGTGTACCTGCCTCAAGACATTCATTCTCGGCTTCGTCATCAAAAAATATGGGACTTTGTGGATGATGATGATTCTTCTTATACCGATCCCATTCTAGATCACCACAATGATGTTGCTAATATTACAAAACTTCGAAGTGGTACAAAGGACAATGTCTGACCATGACAAGGTGGCTCTTCCATCTCAACTATTTTGCCCATCTAATGTATCTACTTGTTTTCTCCCAAAAGCTGAAGAACATATAAGCAACTTGATGCCCCAAACTGAACAACCTGCTTTACATTGGTCTCTTCCAACCGAAGAAGAGGAGGATGGCTTGACCATTTCTGGATTGTTTGAAAAAGAAGAAGAACCACAAACGGTGGAGAATCTGGATATGCAACCCCGAAATTTCGGTGATGATCGGTTTATTTTGCTATCTGGAGACCCATCAATCAAAGTTGTTCAAGATGAAGAAGATTTGCATGCGTCAAGCTTTACGAGTTTCCTTGGGGATTAACTTATCCTATCTTTAAAGAGAAAGTGTTAGATGAGGAAGGTACACACATGAGCATATTGACTAATCCAATTGTGGAGTATATCGAATTTTTGTTGCCTACCCAACATGAGAGGAAAGAGAACCTCAAGTTTGTGGGGGTGCTCTTCATTTTGTACGTGCTCCTGGAGTCCAAGTTGTTGCCACAACAATTCTTTCATCCGATTGCCGTGGAATATGAACGCGAAGTGTATATGGCAAGGATGAAGGCTTACCATGTGTTGGTTAAACATACTAAGAACGGTCTAGCTACGGACTTAAAATAGAGCGCTTGTTGGAGGCAACCCAATTTCTTTTCATTTTTTTTTTTTTTTATTTTTTGTTATGTTTATCAATTATTATGATTATCTTGCTGCCACTAACCACCCAGTAGGGTTTTAAATGAAATAAGGAGGGAATCGAGACATCCAACTGACGCGTTTTTATTCATTGAAAAGGGTCCCACACATAGGAAACGTTTCAAGTAAATTGCAACCCATTTGATGCCTCAATAGCATACCCGTGATATCACTACACTTACCCACTCGAGAGGTAAGTGTCTTCTTTTCCCTTGTCCCATGCTCGAGGACATAGCAATTTCTTAAGTGTGGTGTGGGGGTGGCTTGCGCCATTTACTTGTCCTTATGGTTGCGTAAATTGTTTTCGTGTTTGAATGTGTGTTTTGTATGTGGAGAGCCATGGATAATAAAGTATGCCCTTTTGGTGAATTTTAATTTAAGTAATTAAAGTGTATTATACTTTTGGTTTATTCATGTCCGTACCTTGTGAATGAGATCACCATGTTAGTGGAGCTGGTATTTGAATATTAAATGAGCATGACATATTATGATAGACCTTAGTGGCCTTTAAAGTTGAGGGAAAAAGAAAATACAAAAACAAACTGAGATCGGCAGACCTCTTTTCTAGCCCTTGAGTGACATTTTTGGGTATGGGTAATAGTTTGCTTTGCTCCTCTATGCATTCAACATTAGTTATTTAATGGTAGGAATTAAGTATGCATGATGACTAGTTATTTGTGCTCAGTGCTTGGTGTTGGTGTCATTGTGCCATAAGAGACCAAAGAGCCTTATGTGTCATGTAATAAAGGGATTGAGATACGTTTTTCTCTCCTTCCAAGAAAGAAAAAGGCAAATAAAACAAAAAATTAAATAAAAGGTGAGTATTTAAAAAAAGCAAAAAAAGAGTGAATAATCCATCAAGGGAGAGCATAAAATGCAACCTTGTAAGGTTATTACTAAAAAGAAGTGTGAAAAAAAGGAAAAAAAAAAAAAAAAAACAAAAACAGAAAAAAAAAATGTTTGCCAGAATAAAAGCCACAATGGCTTACTGTTTATATGTGTTTGTTTTCGTGTTGCAGCCATAATGGCTAAGTTATTTTGTTTTGCAATTTGCTTCACAAGTGTGAGCTTAAATCTTTAGCTCCAAGTGTTTATCAGTAAGTAGAATAGAGTGTGTGTTTTTGTTGATGAGCACGGGTTGGAACTCCCATGTATGCTTGGCAAGAACTTAAGCAATAGCTAATGGAGAATGTAGTGAGGAGTTTTTCTACCCCTATTTTTGTTAGGTATTGATCTTGGGCTTGAGCATGAGAGAGAAGAAAAATTATATCTGAGTGAGGCAGTTCTGACCTTGGTGATGACTTTAATGGTAGCTAAGTTCTATTGATATCTGACTTTCAGTAATGAGACTGCATGGTTGTTGGACTTAGAGGTATGAACATGAATGAGCTAAATTATAATTCGTTTTGCTTACTGAAATGCCCATTTCAGCATGATAAGGTTGTATACTTAGGAAACATGACTCTTTTGTTTGTTATTTTATTTTTCTTCATGTTTGAATGAGTGTTTGTTTCCTTTTTGGCTGATTGTGTTTTTGCTTGAGGACAAGCAATGGTTCAAGTGTGGTGTATTTGATAACGTGCATTTATGCCGTTATTTTATAGCCTATTTAGGGTATCAAAGAGCTTGTTTAGAGCCTTTTTAGTACCATATTTCATATATATTTGCTCTAACCCCAAGAAAGACACTACTTGTGCTGTATATGTGTTTTTGAGCTGTTTTGGGTAGGTTTTTGGATGATTTCTTCTCTAGTCATCAGCTAGACTACTCTATCTCCTAAAAAGGGAGCTTGTGGCAACTTATGATCTCAAAAGGAGGCATTTTGAAGGCTACAAGCGACAAGGTACAAGAGGTCTCTTCACACTATTAGTGCGGAACAAACATTTTGATTTATTTGACCACGAAGATGGCCTTAACAATATCACATGCAGAAGGGAAAGTTGCTTCAAATGATGCCCTTTACCTCCCATAAAAATTTTAGAGCAAAAGGACAACAAAATATTTTGCACGTGATATTGGGATTTGATTTTTTGACCTAGTAGGAGGCTTCAGATGATCTCACGTGCAGAACAAAAGTTGCTCCAAATGATGTCATCTATCTCTCACAAAAATTTCAGACCATTTGGAGGTGCCCGTGAAAATGACCTTTTTCACGGGCAAGGATATTTTTGCATGGAAGGCTTCTCATCCGATGTGATAAAGTGCTGGGTGAAGTTTCGAGCAAATGGAGCTGCACGTGAAAAGGGTCTTCTCACGTGCATTCTCACGTGCAAGCATTTTGGCGCTCCAAATGATGTATTTTGTTGTTTTAATCATTTTCCTCAAAGAACCTGGGGTCAAATTTTGTATGTTTGAGTTTTATTTCGCCTAGAACGCCGATTAGTGTCACTAACCAAAACGACGTCGTTTTGGTCTGCGACCACATTTATAATTAGGGCATACCTTTTGTAACCCTAATTTGGCCCACTAAAACCTATAAATAGGGGTCTTTTGGAGGCATTGTAAATCATCTTGAGTGGGAGAATCCGATCCGAGTTCGAAAAGAGCTATAGCCATTGCTAAAAGATCAGATTGTCCTTGGCAAGGAGTGAGTTTGGGCAGCAGACGGGAGTCTTTGGAGGCTGAGTCCTGGTTCATCTTGGGGTCTTCCTTTATTGTCCTGGTACTGTAATCATGTTCTTTCCTATGATTGTTATTGTTTTTATCATGATTATGGAGTAGTCTGTTAGTCCAGGGGAGCAATGTAGCCCCCAATAAATTGTATTCATTAGGTTATGGTTGTTCAATAAAATAGAATTCAGTTCTTGTTTAATTCACTTGCTTGAATGGAAATGCCTAGTTTATGCATAATTAGGTAATCTTAGCCCTTGTCTAGGGTGGAACACTAGTGAATTAGATTTAATATTGTATGATGGACCAAGTCTATAACTATTAGATTGTTTATCTACCTTGATCACTTTTATTCACATGGACCAAATGGGATAAAAGCCTTTAATCTATCTTAGCATGGACCAAATGTAAGATAGGTAGGAGATAATCAACATGAACTTGAACTAGAACATAAATCAAGAACAAGAGCCATAACCAGATTAGTACAATCGATTGGGTGGTAAACATTGTGACCCTAGATGTCTATACCAACCGCTTGCCAACATTCGATTTAATATCTTTTTGTTCAAACTATTTGCACAACAAACATCAATTGTCCGGACATAAAATCAACTTGTTAGCCTAGTGCTTGTCCTTAACAAGATTAGCTACCTCCCTGTGGGTTCGACAACCGGAGTCTTAATACTCCATTTTATTACTTGACCAGTGCACTTGCTGCAAAACCTTCAGACATAATTTATGCGGGTCAGAGGTCGATTCTCAAAGTCAGTGACTAGTGATAGCCCGATAGTGGGTTCTGGTCTTACCATGGTTGTGTGTGTGGTGCTGCATTTACTGTTTTTAGTGCATCCTTGGACTCCGTTGGGCGCCAGGTTGTCTGTGACCGAGTGGTTGAGAGCACACTCCATTCTCGTGTTGGTGTGTCCGGGCTTGTACTTCGTTCTGCGTCACCAATGGCGTTGGTTGGGTTTCAATGTTCCTTGCTTGAGTGAGGTGGTTTTCAGCTGTGATGCGAGGTCTTCTTGTGGTGATATCCCTGTGTGGGATTGTGATTGTGGTTTGCATAATGCTTTTCTCTTGTTTGTTCGTGTTTCCTTGTGACCTCTTTGTGTTTGCTGCCAGGGTAAGGTCTACATATGGAGTGTGGCTGCGTTGTAAATTGTTGGTGTCCGTTGACATCAAATCTCAGTGGTGTCATTGTTAGGTATTTCACATTGTGGAGTGTTGGTCCTATTGTGACATGAGTAGGCGTCTAACACCGAGTACCCTGCTATGTCGATGTAGTGACTTCTCGTTCAATCATATGAATTCTAGCGAATGGATACTGTCATCACTGGTTTTCGTCCGGGCCCTTTTGGGGTGAGCTCAAACTAAACCAATGGTGAGGAATTTTAGAGTCGCCACCAACTGTTTTTGGGGCACAGTTGGATACCCTCTACTTTGAGTAGTCTTAAGTGTGTGGTCTGTATCTATCGAGAGATGGGTTCGGGAGTTGGTTACGTGTAGGGAAGGATTAGCACCCCTACAGCGCCCTTTCGGTATCTAATTTAGGAGGAGGAGGTTTTATTTTATTTGTACTGCTGTGATTGGGTTAAATTTCCTAAAAAAGTCTATGATTTTTATTTGACTAAGTTATTTGTCGAAGTTATGGTTAAGATTGATTTACCCTAGATTTCTAAAGGGAATCCTATAAGTTTTTTGGTTTTTGTTTGAAGTGGGGAATGAGATCCTATGGGTTGGTATTGGGTTTTTGGTTTTGCTTTGGAGAAATTGAAGTCCTAGAAAATGATTTTTATCTTTCCTTTTTTGTTTTTGTTTTGTTTTGTTTTGTTTTTTTGTTTTTTTTTGTTTTTTTTGTTTTGTTTTTTGTTTTGTTTTTTTTTGGTTAGAGAACATACATTTTTTTTGTTTTCTATATTTTGTAAAAAAACATTTTGGTCTTTTGTTTTTTTTTGTTTTTTTTTGTTTTTTGTGTTTTTTGCCCTTTTTTTTTGGTTTTGGAAATGCATTTTGTGGTTATTTATTGAAAATGTTTTGAAAAAAAAACATGTTTGCTTTTTTTTTTTTGTATTTCTTTGAAATTGAAAATGCATGTATCAAAATAGATGTGGAGTGTGTGAGTGTGACATCCACAAAAATAAAATCACTCTCTTTTTTTTTTTCTTTTTCTTCTTTTCCATCCTTTCCCTTTGCTCTCTCTTTTTTCTTTGTTCGTTGTTTTTTTTTTTGCTATACTTTACATATTACAAGGTACACATATACAAAGGAAAGGGAAATACAAGGAAAACACAATGCAACCAATAAAAGAAAAAAAAGAAATACAAGGAAATATTAAGAGTTACATCCAATATCAAAATAAATAAGCTAAAAAGTAATGAAGGAATAAGGGCTAAACCGATTTTGAATCTTACGCTTGAGCTCCCACCGATGCCGATGGTCACCACCGTTGGATCCAAGAAGATTTGACGAGGTTTGTGAAGGGGGTTTTTTTGGTATTTGAAGAGATGAATTTTCTGGGTTTGAGGTAGGAGGGCTGAAGTGGGCGTGAGAGAAAGGGGACTGGAAAAAGGATGGGTGTCTGTTGTACTTTTTTGCTTGCTGCACACGCAGGAAAAAGGGGGGGCTGAAATTGGGATGGTTTTTGTGTGTTTTTTTTTGCTGAAAGAGAGGGAGCTATAACGAGAAAGAGGGAATGAGGAGTTGGAGAGGATGAGTGATTTTGATTTTGGGATAGGGAGCGTGTTGGACGAAACGTTGGCAGCTGGGTTTGATGATTTTTTCCTCTGCTGAATTCCTGGTTCTTCCCCTCTCTTTGAACTCTGCTTTTTTTTTCTCTTTTCTGGGTTTGAACCCTTTTTCCTTTTCCACGATGATAGCTCTCTCTGTATCTCTCCTTTTTTTTCCTTTTTTTTTTCACGAACAGGGCTTTCTTTCTCTTTTTCTGCTGGAACGAAGCTGGGGGGAAGGTTTTGCAGATTTTTTTTAATGATGATGGCACTCTCCTCAACGAAAATCGACTCCTCCTTTTTATCCACACGCAGAACTCTCTCTTTTTTGGACTGCAGACTGCATCTTAAAGAGCTGCCGAACGTCTTTGGCTGGACTGTCATAACTGCTGTATTATTGGCTGCAGTTTTTTTAATTTGCAGATTTAATGCTTTGTCGGGTAGACGGCTTGTGCGAAACAGGGGTGGCTCGTGACTGCCCTTTGGAGTTTGTATTTTAGCAATGCATGTGATCGACAGGTTGTTGAATTATTCTTTGTCCGATGGTCAGCGCAAAGATGAGTCCCGTGAAGCCAGCGAGAAGAATAAAGGGAAACACGTGAAAAAAGAGTTGACGCGAGAAGCCAGCGAAAAAAGAATCAGCGAAGGCGAAAGGGTCGGAGATTCGAAGTGTCGCAGTCGGAGCGTCGGCAGGGTCGGCTTCGGTGGTCGGGGTGGAAGGCGTATGGTGTCTTGCGGGTCGGCATCGCAAGTCGGGACCGTAAGTCGCGGGTCGAAGATCGAAGTGTCGGCGCGGTCGGAGCTTCAGGGGTCGAAGGGTCGAAGGTGAAATCAGCAGGTCAATGGGGCCCGAGGCCGAGGCCGGGGCCTGGGGCCGAGGCTTCGAGCCGAGGCTTCGAGCCGAGGCTCGGGGCTTCGAGCCCGGGGCTTCGAGGCTTCCGGGCTTCGAGCCCGGGCCGAGGCTTCGAGGCTTCGGGGCCGGGCTTCGGGGCTTCGAGGCTTCGAAGGTCAACGGGTCACAGTGTCGGCAGGTCAACGGTCAACGGTCAACCCCGAAGTTTTTTTTTTTTCAACTTTTAATTACCTTTTTACCCCCACCAAAAATGCCAAAATGGGTAACCTTCCAGGAATTGTTTGGGGAGATCCGTATTCGCCTACATAGGCATTTTGAAGAGTTTCGCATGATCACTTTTGCGGGCGTTTGACCAGGGGCATTGACCGTCTTTTGGCAAGTTTGACTTTTTCCAACAAAAAGTTGTTTTGGCCGTAACTTCTTCATTTTAAGTCCGATTTGAGCTCGGTCAAGTGCGTTGGTCTCCATTTTTCATCCTCCATCACCTGGTGTTGGTCTTGGGGGCGCTTCAAGGACTTATAGCAAAAGTCATTAATTTTGAACTTCCCCATCCGTGTCAATTGTATCCATCTCGTGCCGATTGGGGTAGACCATTCCTTGGAAATATGGGATCATTGTGGACCTGTTCAACAAGGTATATGGCATGGGCAGAAAGGTATATCAAATGGGGTTAGTATGTCCAACCCGGACAAAATGGGGTGCAACAGCGCCTCTCTTTGTGCCTTTGTTTGTATACAAATAGCGACAAAGATAAAAGGGAGTCATTTTGGACGGGTTGGAGCACTTACCTGACTTACCTAGAGGAAGAAGTGCGACGGTTGGGTTTGTCCCCGAGAGGGCAAAGGGGCTTCGCAGGCCGGTGTGCTTAGATAATGCTTTGCTAAGGCCGCTTGATACCGGAGATTGAAAGCCTACAACAATGACAGGCTTGAACCGAAAAAAGAGAAAAGGCCCACAACAATGATGGGCGTGAACTAAAAGTTGAAAGGCCCACAGCAACGATAGGCTCGAATTGAAAAATGGAAAAAGGCCACAACAATGATGGGCTTGAATTGAAAACTGAAAGGCCCACAGCAACGATAGGCTCGAATTGAAAAATGGAAAAAGGCCCACAACAATGATGGGCTTGAATTGAAAACTGAAAGGCCCACAGCAACGATAGGCTCGAATTGAAAAATAGAAAAAGGCCCACAACAATGATGGGCTTGAATTGAAAATGGATAGCCCACAGCAACGATAGGCTTAAAGTGAAAACGGGAAAGCCCACAGCAACGATAGGCTTAAAGTGAAAAATGAAAGGCCCACTGCAACGATAGGCTTGAATTGAAAAACGGGAAAGCCCATAGCAACGATAGGCTTAAAGTGAAAAATAAAAGGCCCACTGCAACGATAGGCTTGACTTGGAAAACAGGAAAGCCCACAGCAACGATAGGCTTAAAGTGAAAAATAAAAGGCCCACTGCAACGATAGGCTTGAATTGAAAACGAGAAAGCCCACAGCAATGATAGGCTTAAAGTGAAAATGGATAGCCCACAGCAACGATAGGCTTAAACTGGAAAGACTTGTTGGAGATATCAATTGGTATTTGGGGAAATGGTTTAAAGAATTGGTGAGTTTGGGAAGTAACCCAATTTAAGCTCCCTCTACGAGTTCACTCAAGGAGATCGCTCTACGAGGTGACCCAAAGTGGGAAAAGTTTGTCAATTGCCAAAAGGGATGCGCTTAGAGCTTGGGGAAATTACAAAGGAAGAGTTGTACAGTTTGAAGGAAGAAAGCAATGTTAGCTTGATGAGAAGTTTGCTGGGTATGCTTCTAGGATCTTCAGAGGCGGCAACATTCCTGAAATCATAGAGCATGCGGAATGTATGCAAATGATGCATGGACTGCAATGTGTTGTATGCGGGTATGCATAAACCTCAACTGGTGGTGAAATATGATGCAATGTGATGCCATGCGATGTATGCATTGAAATGCCATGTGATGTATCACTGAGGGTTTGGCCGTTGGCTAACATTCAACTTGTTGGGGAACAATGTTCTCTTTAGATGGAGAGTTTGTTCTGTCTTTGCTGGGGAACTCCCTGTTGTGCATGAAGGGTCTGTTAAATTTTGCTTCGCCATATTGAGGAGCTTGATTTGACGGCTTCTTCGGGAATAGTGACATCCCATGGAGATATGAGTACTCCGAGTTGGGGTTTTGAATTGTTTGGGGATTTTGAGCTTGGCCCTACTCATAAGGCAATGCTAGCAGAGCTTACTGGGGATTTAAGATGTTCTACGCAAATGTGAAATGAAAACGATGTAACATGATTAAAGAGATAAAAAGATTTTTGCTGGTTTAATTCCACAAAACATATTTATATCATAAAAAGTGTCCTATTGTCATAATCTGATAAATAGAATCACAAGTCTTCAAAAGCATAATGTACAAATTTGATTCGAGTGTGCCGTAGGTTTGACCAAGTCTTCCACTGTTTGCAGCCAACTTTTTTGGATGATGTTGTCTCCTACTGCTTGGATCCCATCTGTTGTGATCCTGATTCTTTCAGATTCTGACTGATTTCACCCTTCAAGATTTATTGTTGGCTTTGTATTTTACCCTTGGTGCCCTTTCGGGTTTTCACCAAGTCCGCCTTTTTTTCTCTTTTTTTTTTTTATCTTTTGTTGGAGCTTTGTATTTTACCCTTGGTGCCCTTTCGGGTTTTCACCAAGTCCGCTCATTACAGGAATGAGAACCTTGTTTGGGAGACATGAGAGTTAAGCATAAAATGTTTTAACGGCGTCGCTATTCACCGGATTAGGAAGCTCATCTCCATCCATTTTTGGCAAGGATCAATGCGCCTCCCGAGAATGCTTTTTTCACAATATATGGGCCTTCATAATTGGGAGTCCACTTGCCTCTATGGTCATGTTGGATTGGTAAGATCTTCTTAAGGACAAGATCACCTTCTTGAAAGCTTCTGGGCTTCACCTTTTTATTGTAATTGTTCATCATTCTCTGTTGATACAGCTGTCCTCTGCAAATAACGCCAGGCGTTTGCCCTCAATTAAATTCAACTGCTCATAACGACTTTGGACCCATTCTGCTTCTTCGAGCTGAGTATCCTTAAGTATTCGGAGGGAAGGTATCTCCACTTCGACCGGTAGAACTGCCTCCATGCCGTAGACCAAAGAAAATGGAGTTGCACCAGTCGATGTGCGCACTGAGGTACGATAAGCATGCAAAGGGTAAGGTAGCTTCTCGTGCCAATCTTTGTACGTTTCCGTCATCTTTCTGATAATGTTCTTGATGTTCTTGTTGGCTGCCTCGACTGCTCCATTCATCTTTGGGCGATAGGGGGTCGAGTTGCGGTGTTGAATTTTGTATGTTTCGCACAACCTCTCTATCATCCCATTGCTCAAATTGGCAGCATTGTCCGTTATGATCTGCTCGGGAAGACCATATCGGCATATGATATTGTTCCGTATAAATCGAAGTACCACAACCTGTGTGACATTAGCGTATGATGCTGCTTCTACCCACTTGGTGAAGTAATCAATGGCTACCAAATGAAACGATGACCATTAGACGCTTTTGGAGATATTGGTCCGATAACGTCAATGCCCCAAAGTGAGAATGGCCACGGGGAGACCATCACGTGTAGTTTGGACGGCGGCACTTGAATCTTGTCACCATAAATTTGACACTTGAGGCATTTGCGCACATATTCATTGCAATCCTTTTCCATGGTGACCCAATAGTAGCCCATTCGCATGATTTGTCTTGTTAATGCATGTCCGTTTGCATGTGAACCACATTCCCCTTCGTGCGTGTCTTTCATGATTTGTGTTGATTCTTCTTTTGCCACACAACGCAATAGCACCATATCGTGGTTTCTCTTATACAGAATTGAGCCATCAATATAATAGTTGGATGCAGACCTTCGGATATTTCTCTTGTCAGATTCAGTGGCCTCTGCTGGGTATTCTTGCTTAAGCAAATATTGTTTGACGTCCTCAAACCAAGGTTTTTCTTCAGTATGTCCTTCAATGGCCATGCAATGTGCAGGAGCATCTTGTATACGGATATCGAAAGACTGAACTTCCAACTTGGTGTTTAGCCGAAGGAGGGAGGCTAGAGTTGCTAGCGCGTCTGGGAGCTGATTGTGTTCCTTGGGCATATGCTCAAATGTGATGTCTTCGAATTGCTCGGCTAACTCTGCAACGTGCTTTCGATATGGGATTAATTTGTGGTTTCGAGTCTCCCATTCATCCCTTACTTGAAAAATGATGAGTGCCGAATCGCCGAACACTCGTAATTTTTTGATTCCTTTGTTAACGGCCTCTTGAAGTCCCATCACACAAGCCTCATACTCTGCTACATTGTTTGTACAAGGGAAGGTCAACTTTGCCGCCGTGGGGAAATGTTCGCCTCTTGGGGATATCAGGATGGCCCCAACACCATGACCTAAAAGACTGGAGGCTCCATCGAACCACATCGTCCATATGTCTGATACCTCGGCCGAAATGATGTTGATGTGCTCATCCGGGAAGCCAATAGTCATGGGCTCGAAGTCTTCCAATGCTCTATCTGCCAAATAGTTGGCTATTGCACTTCCTTTTATGGCCTTTTGAGGTATGTAGATGATATCGTACTCTGATAGGATCAACTACCACTTGGCGATTCTTCCAGAAATGGATGGCTTTTCCAAGAGATATTTGAGCGGATCATGCCTCGAAATCAGCCAAGTAGTATGATAAAGAGTGTATTGCCTTAATCTTCTTGTTATCCAGACAAGAGCACAGCACGTCTTCTCCAAGGGTGTGTAGTTTTCTTCAGTGACGGTGAACTTCTTGCTAAGGTAATAAATGGCCTGCTCCTTCTTGCCTGTGGAATCATGTTGTCCCAAGACACAACCCATCGCTGACTCCTGAACGGTCAAGTATAAGATCAGAGGTCTATCCGGAACTGGTGGGACCAAAATAGGTGGATTGGACAGATATTGCTTGATTTTGTCAAAAGCTTCTTGACACTTGTCATTCCAAATTTCTGGATTGTTCTTTCGCAAGGTTTTGAAAATGGCTTCACAGGTGGCTGTCAATTGGGAAATAAATCGGGCAATGTAATTCAGTCACCCTAGGAATCCTCTAACCTCCTTGATGGTCCGTGGCGGCGGCATCTCTTGGATAGCTCGAACTTTTTCTGGATCGATTTCCACCCCTTTTTGGCTCACAATGAAACCCAATAGGTTTCCCGACATGGCTCCGAAAATGCACTTTTCGGGTTCAATTTCAGTTGATATTTCCGTAGCTTTGTTGAAGAGCATGGGAGTACTTCAATATGATCTTCAGTGCTTCGAGATTTGGCTATCATGTCGTCCACATATACCTCGACTTCTTTGTGCATCATGTCGTGGAATAGGGTCACCATGGCTCACCGATAGGTTGCCCCGCATTCCTTAGGCCAAAAGGCATCACGTTATAGCAAAAAGTGCCCCAAAGTGTCGTGAATGTGGTCCTCTCTTTGTGTTCGGGGGCCATACGAATTTGATTATAGCCCGAGAAACCATCCATGAAGGAGAATAGGGCATGTTTTTTGTATTATCCACTAAGGTGTCAATATGAGGAAGCGGGAAGTTGTCTTTCGGATTGGCCCAATTCAGATCTCTATAGTCGACACACATGCGTACTTTGCCCCCTTTCTTTGGTACTGGTACAACATTAGCGACCCATTCCGGATAGTGGGAGACACTTAGGAAACCTGCATCCCATTGATTTTTGACTTCTTCTTTAATCTTCAATATCATCTCCGGCCTCATTCTTCGCAATTTCTGCATCTTGGTTTGCACTCCTTACGGTATGTGATGTTGCACTATATCTGTGTCTAACCCGGGCATATCTTGGTATGACCATGCAAAAATGTCGATGTAGCTTCTTAACATGTTCGATTAACTTCCTTCGATGTCGGTAGCTATCAAAGACCCTACCCTCAATTCTTTTGGTTGGCCGTCATCCCCAAATTCACCGTTTCTATTGGGTCTTCACTTGGAACGGATAAACGGTCTTCCCTTTCCAATAGGCGTATAATCTCCCCTGGTAGCTCAGGTGTCTCTTCTATTTCATTCTCATCGCCTTCAAACACGGGTCGCTCCTGGTTTGGACTTTGGTCAAACCTTTGGCATCTCGTTTTGCTTTCGCATACTATGTTTTCATTGACATTGTGATACTTGTTTATAAGAGAATGACAAGTTGGTAACCAAATATGATATGCATATGTTATGAATGGAATGCACCATGAAAGATTTTGAAAAACACATTTTATTGGAAGGTTTAAGGAAAAACAAATGTTCACAGCTTCAAAGTACATTCAAGTAGAATACATTAAATCCCGACACTGTAAGCATTATATTATGGGGAGGTCCAGGCTGGTCCAATTGTTCAATGGCTGGTTAGGCTCCTCTCGCACTAATCGAGCCATCTCATTTGGTGCGTACTTGTTTGTGTCCAATGCGGCTCGGTCCCCGTCTCGGGCTCAAGTTGGCTCTTGTGGATAAACCCTCCACTTCGGAATGTAACATTCAAAAGGGGAAAGCTTCTCCTTTCTTCTTGTACCGGCCTTTTCTGCAATCTTGCCATTCGACTTCCCTCTTCTTGATAGCCTCCCTGTCTCGTCGGCTTTTGTAGGACGTAGCCTAGCCCAAACTTTTCGGTATTTTCTCGGATGGTCAGGGGTTTCGAATCCCTTGAGCTGTCAGGCCTAACCCTTGCCCCGGTTTGTACCCCTGTTTGATCATAGTGGTCTGCAACCATTTTTGCCGCTTCGAGAGACGATGGTCTCGGGGCAGGGGTACATTTACCATCTCAAAGGCCCGATAGGAGCATTCTGGCACATCTTCGTGGCTTTCAATATAAGGAACTGATGCCGGTTTGGTGACGAGGAAACTTGTTTCGCCAGAGATGCAAATGAGCTGATCCCCCATTGCGAACTTCATCTTCTGGTGGAGACTTGATGGCACCGCTGCTGCCATGTGGATCCAGGGTCTCCCCAACAGACAGCTGTAATATGGCGTGATGTCCATTACCTGAAATTCCACCGTAAAAGTAGTTGGCCCAATCATGAGTGGAATATCTAGAGTTCCCACCACGTCACGCTTTCCTCCATCGAATGCCCGTACCTTCATCGTACAGGGACGCATATAGGACGCGTCAATTGGAAGTTGTGCAATGATATGCAAGGGCATAATGTTCAAGGCCGAGCCGTTGTCAATGAGTACCCGGGCTATGGTGTGCTCCTTGCATTTGACCGTGATGTGCAAAGCTTTTATATGTCCTTTCCCTTCCTGGGGTAGCTCGTCATCTCCAAAGCTAATTATGTTATTCAGGATGAGGTTACTGGTGAGTCCATCCACATTCGCGACTGAGATGGTTGGAGGAACGTAGGCTTGGCTTAGAACCTTCAGCAGTGCTTCCCGGTGAGGTTGGGAATCCATCATTAATGAGAGCAAGGAGATGCGAGCCGGTTGCCGACTTAATTGATCCACAATATTATACTCGCTCTGCTTCATGAGTTTCCGGAAATTCAGTGGTTTCTTCTTCGATCGGTGTTCCCTTCTTTGTTGCTTCCAAGTGTAGGCTCAATGTCTTGTTCTACGACTTTTCTCTTTCCTTGCTTTGTCAACTATCTCAGGGCGTAAGCCTGACCGCTCCTAGTCTTCTTTTTGTGTAGCGGCTCCTTGAACTACCTCACGAGTTATAGTTCCACGGGACCGCATTATCCGTCTTGTAGGGGAAAGGGGCAGGAACCCGTATGGTGAGAGGTGTGATTCCATGAGGCGATAGCGGGATTTCTCGGAGTCTTAACATTCAAAACATGGGGGTTGGCACCCATGACGGTGTGTATGACACGTCTTTTTGAATCATGTGGCTTTGACTGTCTATCTCTTCCGTGGAGAATTCGATCATCCTTTGGTCCATGAGCTTTTGCACCACTTCAGAAAACTCAGTACATTCTGTGATGCCATGTCCCCATGCCATCTTATGATAAGGGCATTGTTTTTCCCTATCTGTTCCATTCCGTGCTTTTGGCGCATCTTTTAGCCATATATAGCCATGTTCCTAGAATAGAGTAAACAAATACATTTTCTCCATTTGTACTTGAGAGAACCTTTCCAGGCCGCCCTTCCTTCTCGATACTAGCAACATTGTTGGAGTGTTCTGGGAGAGGATTGCTGTTCACATTTGGTGTCCCAGCCAGTGCGGAAAAATCCAGCCACTTTGCATCCTTTAACGCCTGAACCTTCCTTTTGAACGTTATACAGTTTTCGATATCATGTCCAGCTCCACCTGCATGATACTCACACCTGGCATCTGGCTTGTACTAGGCCGGGGAAGGAGTCTTTATTTCTCCCAAGGGTATAGGAGTTACCATCCTTGCTTCTAAAAGCTTGGGATATAATTCGGCATATGTCATTGGGATCGGGTCAAACTCTTGTCGTGGTCGACGAGAAGCCTCGATTTGCTCCCGCTGTCGGGTCGGGGCCCTTGGTTGCCCCCTGTCCTGAAATGCGGCTCCCGGTCCTTCTTGAGCTACCGGCCTTGATTGTTCCGGGTATGGTGCTCTCGGTTGAAATGAGTTAGGTACCATCGAGTATGGAAATGGGACGCCTCCTTGTGGCGGTATGGCATGAATTGGGGAGATGGAGCGGGTGCGGCATAAGCACTCTACAGGTGACCCTCTGTAAGCATCCCGACGCTTGGTAAACGTTGGTTGTATTGACCGGTGTGATGGGTATACCAGAGTTGGTTTCATTTTCCTTCTTTTCGCTAGTGGTTGAAACCGTTTTGATGCCTTAGCTGCATCACCCTTTAGCTTTCCTCCTTTAATTCCACTTTCTACGCGTTCACCGGATGCAACCAAGTCTCAAAGTTGTTGGAGACATTACCTATCAATTTCTCGTAGTATACGCCTTTTAGTGTGTTGATAAAAAGAGTAGTGAGCTCTCTTTCGGTAAGAGGAGGTTGAACCTCCACAGCGGCCTCTCTCCATCTTCGTGCATAATCCTTGAAATTCTCCTCGGATCCCTTTTCCATGGACTGCAGGGTTAATCGATCCAAAGCCAGTTCGGTGACATGTTTGTACTGTGCCAAGAAGGAAGTAGCTAATTCTTTCCATATCTTGACGCGATTTCCATTTAGCTGAAAATACCAGCGAAGAGATGCCCCAGTTAGGCTTTCCTGGAAACAATGCATGAGGAGCTTGTCTTCACCAAAGATAAGCACCATCTTTTGACAATACATGGCCAAATGTGTCTTTGGACATCGGGTCCCGTTGAATTTTTCAAACTCGGCATTTTGAATTTTGGCGGAGTACCACTCCAGGGACTAGGCATAAGTCTTGTGGCTGGTCATGCCATAGCTGTTGCCTTCTACGGCTTTCAACCTTTCCTCGAGTCGGCGTAGGCGAAAGACTCAACATTTTCCTGAGGAGCGGGGGAACCTCATCGCTTCCATTACATTTCCCGGTGCAGCATAGTGAAATGAGTTTGATTTGGGGTTGGAGGTTGTGCCATAGCAGGATGGTATGTGGGTGCTTGGCTTGGAGCCAGGTTGGGTGACTGAACGGCCTCTGTCCCTGCTCTTGATGGTGATTGGTAGTTCCCCCAGTCGGAATTCTTCCTCTTTCTTCGGTCAATTTTGTGAGCATTTCCATAATTGCAGACATTTGCCCCTGTAGGGTTTGTTGTGACTGTTCCAACCCCATGAGCCTGTTCTTTGTTTCTTCTGCCATTGGCTGCGGTTGAGGTGTTTGATTGCGCCGGGATCTGAGGTTGTAAGAGTGCGCAATCCTGGAGGGAGGCTGCTACCCACCTGGGTACAAGGGAACTTTAATTTGATTTTTTTTTATTTGATATGCATGTATGCATGGAATGTATATGCGGAGGGTTAGAAAAACAAACAACTTTATTACAAACCAAACACACAATACAAACACTTAATGCAAACGTACAAGTGCTGGAATGCCATGTAAAATGAAAGCTATCACTACATGATCTTAAGGCATTCTTCCAGTCATCTCCTAAGGAGCACGGCGCCTCTTTCTCTGGGGTGGTCGTTCACCTGCATCCTCCCGCTGCTTCATTATGGTCGCGATCTGTTTTTCCCTCAGCTGCAGCCTTTGAAGAGTTCCTTCTAGAGATGCTTCTAGCCTCTCGGATCTGGTTGCCTTAAAGTCCGATTCTCCTGGAGGATAGCCTTCATGTCTCGAGTTAGCTGTGGCTTGTGTTGTGCCCTCCAAGATATGTATGCTGGGAAAACACCAGGTTTTGAACTGTTGGGTTGAATCTTGTGTGGTGTGGACCATGCTTGATACATCTTCTTGCCTTCTTCTGTGAGCATGGCTCTGCTGTAAGTGAAGTCACACTCTTCCATGCCAAAGAGCACGGGAATGATCTGATGACGCCCCACTTGTCTTCCCACCTGCAGTGGTGCATATGCGGTTCCTCCCCCAGGGACCTAAAAGTGGAACCCAATTGTAGTCCCCAGCAGCTATATGTCATGGAGACTACCGGCATCCAAGGAGCGGTCCAAGTAATGTCAGCTTCTGTGAGGCTTTCCAACTTCTTTTTCCAGCTCTCAAAGTCTTTTGGTAGGCTCCACTTGCTTGAGCAGAATATCTAGTAGCGTTGTGGCTGGTACTTGATAAACAAAGCAGGAAACGATGAACACTACGGGGGAAATGACCTTGCAACCAGGTACACAGAGAGGTAGGCACCCCATGAACTGTCCCGAGCCCTTACTCCTTAGGTAAGTAAGAGATCGGATGGTTTCGACCAAGATAGCAGGAGTAGGGTCACATCCCTTGAGCACCTGCTGGACCAAATCTACAATTGCCCCATCAACGTGGGCCGGTATCCTCGGGAAAATGACTAGCCCATATATAGCTAGTGTAAGCAATTTGTGTGCCTCCGCTTCCGTTGCGGTTTGTATTATTTCTTTGATTGTTGCCCATGGAAGATATTCGCGCCCACCGTAAGTTGTGACTGCCGGTGAGTCCCATACTGGCTTTCCCATAATCTCAGCAAAGGCCCTTCGGCATGACCTTCTAGGTTCTGGTAGATAGATCTTCATTTTGTTTTCCACGGGGATATCCAGTAGTCTTCTGTATTCTTCTATTGTGGGAACAAGATCTAGGTTGTTGAAGTTGAAGCACCGCCGTCGAGGTTCCCAGAAATAAATGGCTGCCCCCAGCATATCCGTATCGGCCAGTAGCTCAGTTACATGGAGCAAATCCCTAAACTGTTGTATGTATATGCTTTTCCTTTCATATGACCACTGTTTCCATATTGTCTGTATCTCCTTAGTGTAGTCCAGCTGATCTTCTATGACAACATGTTCTGCCTTGTAGGCCTCTCTGGCGGGAAATCTCCAAGGCGAAGTTGAATGTCTCCCGATGCTTGGGCCACCATTGTGACAGCCTCCTTGTCTGAAGGCCTTTTAGAGATGACTGAAAGTTGCCATGCCTATATGAATGATGAATGTCATGTTATGCGTGATGGCAGGTTAAGATGACAAGTTAATATATATCAAGGTAGGTAGACAGGATAAAGAATAAACCAATTGTAAAAAAAACAGTTAAATGTACAGGGTATGACTTAAGGACTACCCTACAAAACAAAGGTTAGCATGGCATGGAATGAGCAAACAAAATGTGGGTCAATACCCCTGATGGGCTTTTATTGCTACCCCTATCTTATTCGTTGGTTCCCAAACTTCCTCAATAGAGGGCTCCGTACACCATGGGATTTCACCGGAGGGGGATCTTAAAAGGACGTGCCTTAAAAGAACCTCAAGCTTGAGTGAGGAGTCCGAGGCCCCATTGCGGATAATGATCAATGCGCTGGGGACCGTACTGAACCTCGCTAACCTAAATTGTGTTAAACCCGGGTATATGGTTATACATGTATGCAACAAGTATGGAAAGCAGTAAATCACAACTATCATGGTAGTTTGGTAGTTAAAGCGTATAAATAAATCACAGTAAATATGAGCAACAAGCAAACAATTTAGCACAATAGTTAAATATATACAACAGTATAACCTCCTGATCCTAGTTCTAGACCTAACTCTCTAAAGTGTTCATTCTTACGTCCCCAGCAGAGTCGCCGGCTGTCATCACTGGTTTTCGTCCGGGCCCTTTTGGGGTGAGCTCAAACTAAACCAATGGTGAGGAATTTTAGAGTCGCCACCAACCGTGGTTTGGGGCACGATTGGATACCTCTACTTTGAGTAGTCTTAAGTGTGTGGTCTGCGCATTGCTCGGAGATGGGTTCGGGAGTTGGTTACGTGTAGGGAAGGATTAGCACCCCACAGCGCCCTTTCGGTATCTAATTTAGGAGGAGGAGGTTTTATTTTATTTGTCTTCGTGTGATTGGGTTAAATTTCCTAAAAAAGTCTATGATTTTTATTTGACTAAGTTATTTGTCGGGTTATGGTTAAGATTGATTTACCCTAGATTTCTAAAGGGAATCCTATAAGTTTTTTGGTTTTTGTTTGAAGTGGGGAATGAGATCCTATGGGTTGGTATTGGGTTTTTGGTTTTGCTTTGGAGAAATTGAAGTCCTAGAAAATGATTTTTATCTTTCCTTTTTTTGTTTTTGTTTTGTTTTGTTTTGTTTTTTTGTTTTTTTTGTTTTTTGTTTTGTTTTGTTTTTTTTTGTTTTTTTTTTGGTTAGAGAACATACATTTTTTTTGTTTTCTATATTTTGTAAAAAAACATTTTGGTCTTTTGTTTTTTTTTTGTTTTTTTTTGTTTTTTGTGTTTTTTGCCCTTTTTTTTTGGTTTTGGAAATGCATTTTGTGGTTATTTATTGAAAATGTTTTGAAAAAAAAAACATGTTTGCTTTTTTTTTTTTTTTGTATTTCTTTGAAATTGAAAATGCATGTATCAAAATAGATGTGGAGTGTGTGAGTGTGACATCCACAAAAATAAAATCACTCTCTTTTTTTTTTCTTTTTCTTCTTTTCCATCCTTTCCCTTTGCTCTCTCTCTTTTTCTTTGTTCGTTGTTTTTTTTTTTGTGCTATACTTTACATATTACAAGGTACACATATACAAAGGAAAGGAAATACAAGGAAAACACAATGCAACCAATAAAAGAAAAAAAAGAAATACAAGGAAATATTAAGAGTTACATCCAATATCAAAATAAATAAGCTGAAAAGTAATGAAGGAATAAGGGCTAAACCGATTTTGAATCTTCTGCTTGAGCTCCCATCGATGCCGATGGTCACCACTTTCGTGGATCCAGACAAGATTTGACGAGGTTTGTGAAGGGGGTTTTTTTGGTATTTGAAGAGATGAATTTTCTGGGTTTGAGGTAGGAGGGCTCAAGTGGGCGTGAGAGAAAGGGGACTTGGAAAAGGATGGGTGTCTCGTTGTACTTTTTTGCTTGCTGCACACGCCGGAAAAAGGGGGGCTGAAATTGGGATGGTTTTTTGTGTTTTTTTTTTGCCGAAAGAGAGGGAGCTATAACGAGAAAGAGGGAATGAGGAGTTGGAGAGGATGAGTGATTTTGATTTTGGGATAGGGAGCGTGTTGGACTAAACGTTGGCCCGGGTTTGATGATTTTTTCCTCTCGCTGAATTCTGGTTCTTCCTCTCTTGAACTCTCTGTTTTTTTTTTCTTTTCGGGTTTGAACCCTTTTTTCCTTTTCCACGATGATAGCTCTCTCGTATCTCTCCTTTTTTCCTTTTTTTTCACGTAACAGGGCTTTCTTTCTCTTTTTCTCTGAACGTGTCGGGGGAAGGTTTTGCAGATTTTTTTTAATGATGATGGCACTCTCCTCAACGAAAATCGACTCCTCCTTTTATCCACATGCGAACTCTCTCTTTTTTGGATCACGACCGCATCTTAAAGAGCTGCCAACGTCTTTGGTCGGGTATAATCATGCTGTATTATCGTGCGCTTTTTTAATTCATTTAATGCTTTGTCGGGTAGACGACTTGTGCCAAGAAACAGGGGTGGCTCGGACTGCCCTTTGGAGTTTGTATTTTTAGCAACGCATGTGACCGACAGTTGTTGAATTATTCTTTGTCTGGATGGTCAGTCCGTGAAGCCGTGAGAAGAATAAAGGGAAACACGTGAAAAGAGTTGACGCGAGAAGCCAGCGAAAAAGAATCAGGGAAGGGAAAGAGGGAGATTAAGTGTCGGCGGAGTCGGAGCGTCGGCGAGCCAAGCTCGGTGGTCGAAGGGTGGGGGAAGAGGCAGTCCTTGCGGGGTCGGCATCGCAAGTCGGCCGTAAGTCGCGGGTCGAAGATCAAGTGTCGGCGAGGTCGAGCTTCGGGGTCGAAGGGTCGAGGTGAAATCAGCAGAGTCACTGGGCTTGAGGCTTCGAGGCTTCGTCGGGGGGGGCTTCGAGGCTCGGCCGAGGCCGGACAGGCTCGGGCTTCGAGGCTTCGGGCCGGGCCGGGGCTCAAGGCTTCGAAGGTCAACGGGTCGCAGGTCGCCGTGTCAACCAAGTCGGCCCCCCAAGTTTTTTTTTTGTTTTTTGTTTTTAACTTTTAATTACCTTTGTACCCACCAAAAATGCCAAAATGGGTAACCTTCCAGGGAATTGTTTGGGGAGATCCGCAGTGAGTCGCATAGGGCTTTTTGAAGAGTTCGCATGATCACTTTTGGGTCGGGCGGGAAGCATTGACCGTCTTTTGGCAATTTTGACTTTTTCGAGAAGTTGTTTTCAGGTAATTTCTTCATTTTAAGTCCGATTTGAGCTCGTCAAGTGCGTTGGTCTCCATTTTCATCCTCCATGACCTGGTGTTGGTCTTTGGGCGCTTCCAAGGACTTATAGCATTAATTTTGAACTTCCCCGTCACCGGTGTAATTGTATCCATCTCGGTGCCGATTGGGGTAAATTCCTTGGGAATTTTGGGATCATTGTGGGTACAGGTATATACTTGGGTAATATGGGCCTTGTTCGGTTGTTGGGGTCTTAGCGACTCTGTGGGAGGTTTCTCGGCCTCACTATTGTCAGACTTGCTCACATGAGTTGTTGTCAGCACGCTAATTGGCCAAGCCCTAGTTCTTGTTGTGCTCATGGGTGTTATGTGTTGCTTTGATCTTCTCGTGATGTTACTACTTGATTTCTCTTTTCGGGGACGAAAAGTCCAAAGGTGGGAAGGTTGTGAGGACACTCCCTGCGGATGAGTTTGTATGATGTTGGTGACTGGGCAGTGGAACGTTAAACGTGTAGTAGTGCTTTGTTTGTGAGTTGTTCATTGTGGTGGTGTTTATGATGTGAGTTGCTCTGTGATCCATGTGATTTGTTAAACGTGTTGGTGATGGGCGTATATGTCTGATACTGTCGTGACATGTGAATACTTGTGACATGTGTCAGGTGAGGAGAACAAGGGTTGTTTGTGAGATTAGAATATGTGTTTCCCTATCATGCTGTGTTGTATTGGGTCTGTGGGTACGTGCCTTCATGTGTGTTATGGTGTGATATCTTCAGTTGCGGGTATGTGAATGGTTGTGGGCGATGTGCATCAGCATGTGCGTTTTGGAAGGTGTGTTGTCTTTTAGAAGCCGACACGTCCTGCAGAGGAGACATGGAATGTGAGCCCATGATGCGTGAGCAACACCCAGCGTTGTTCGAGGACGAACAACCTTAAGAGTGGGAGGTGGCTATTGGTGGCTGTTGGCCAAGGGATAGTGATGTGTTTTCTTGTATTAGTTGTGTATGATTTGGTGTATTTGTTTTGTCTTTTAGACATGTGTTCATCATTGTGATGTGTTTTGTGATGTGTATTCGTGACATGCGGATATGTGTTATATGCATTATTGTGATGCATGTGGTTATGGATTATGGTGGTACTTTGTTATGTGCCGTTATGTGCTATCGCGCTGTATGACCCATTTGGCTGTTGTGGCTCGCCGTGTGGCAAATGGGTAGCTTGTGTTTGTTTTCCTCGTATTTCATTTCTTTTCGAGGACGAAAAGTCTTAAGGGGGAGAGGATGTAATGACCCGTGTGTAAGAAGTTAACCACAAACACCTTGGATGTTGGTGCATAAGTTTGAGGTAAGAGATGAGCCCAAGAGGGGACTTTTGGGAGGTGCATATGACAAGTGATAACGTACCTTTATGCCCTAGGAAGATGCTATGCGTATACAGGCGGTTTTAAGCTGTTTTGGCTGATCTTGGAGCTCACTTTTGATAGGGTAGATGGCCTCAAACAATTGGCGTGCAAGAACAAAAGTTTCTTAGAATGAGGTCCTCTACCTACCACAGAAATTTTAGAGCATTTGGAGCTGCACGTGAATTCACCCATTTCACGTGCAAGCATATTTTTCCTTCTCAGGCCTCTACAAGATGCAAAGAGGCTTGGGGTAAAGTTTGAGTGCATTTGGAGCTGCACGCCAATTGGGGAATTGGCGTTCAAATTGGCGTGCAGGCATATTTTTGCATGATTACCTTAGTTTTGTTATTCTAATCATCTTTTCCCAAAGGACCATGTTAGAATAGTGAGTGGTGTGTATGGATGCGGAAAGGTTGTAGCTTGTGTAATCAAAACTACGTTGTTTTGATCCTGGGTTTTACTTAATCAAAACTACATCATTTTGATAATGGGAGGTCTATATAAGGATGAGGAGACTCCTTGTTCTAGGGTTAGGGTTCTTTTCAGCCGTCGCAGAGAGAGAGAGAGAGAGAGAGAGAGAGAGAGAGAGAGAGAGAGAGAGAGAGAGAGAGAGAGAGAGAGAGAGAGAGAGAGAGAGAGGGAAGGAAGGAGCGCTGCTGGCTTGCTGCCGGGAGCGTCGTGCGTGGGGAAGACAACGTCTAGCGTGGAAGCAAGAGCCGGGAGGACGTTTTCAAGGTAGGGGTTCTTTCACCTGGTCCGTTTCCGGGTAAGGCCCTGTGTAGAGGGTTTCTCGAGTTTCTATTGTTATTGTTATATTATTTATATGTAAATTCATATAGGTGTGACCTTCTATATGAATGTTGGCCTTCAGTGGCGTTTTGGTGTGATTTCTGAGGTTGGGTGGTTAGTGCATGTTAAGTGTTCGATAAAATGCCTGTGTGAATATGCCTGTGTGTATGCTCAGAACGTGTTTGAAATAATGCCTGTGAGGCTATGCATATTATGTGTTTGAAATAATATCTGTGTGGCTGGGTTTGTGAGCCTGTGAATATATGCATGCTAAGTGTTCGATGTTATTCCCGTGTGACTAAGCATATTAAGTGTTTGATGTTATGCCTGTATGGCCTTATGTGCTGCGTGTTGGCTGTGGAAGCCCGGGACTGTGTTGTGTTAGCCTGTGAGGCTGTGGAAACTATGCCTGAGAGGCGGTTAAACTATTTGCCTGAGACGCGATTAAATCATTGGCCTGAAGAGGCGATTAAATCACTTGAATCATTGGCCTGAAGAGGCGGTTAAATCACTTGTGGTTAAAGTGTTAGCCTGTGTGAATGTAGAAATGATTGTATTTGCTGGTGGTTTGTTATCATATCTGTTGGAATGTATCACGACACCGCACTCGTACACATGTCATGTAGATGTTATGAGCATGGGATGGGTTGGGGAGACATGATCCCTACTGAGCTGTGGTTGCTCACCCCTCCTACTGTGGTGTGTTTTCTTGCAGGACCTACAGGCGTTAGGTGGGAACACCTAGGTGGAGGAGTTCCGTTTTGTGGCTTTGTTTTATGTTATGTAATTTGTGTTATGTAATTTCGTTGAGGCCTTGTAACCCCAGCGGAGAGATTTTGTAATGAAGTTTGAAACATAATAAAGGCATGTGGTTTGAATTTAATAATTATGTGATTTTGGTCTCTGAAAATAAAATGTGAAGTGTATGTTGTATCCTACCCCTTTATCCAAACCCGGGTAAAGGGAGGGTCACGTTCCGGTCTCCTCGGGTTGGAAAACCGGGGCGTGACAGCGTAGGACTTCTGCCTACTCTGTGCTGTCAGCATACACTGTCTAATTAACTGCACTATCTCCGTGGTTTCTCGAACCATATCAGGATCGAGAACTGCTGTCTCTCCCGTCTGTGCCCAACACAAGGGTGATCTACAAGGCCGCCCATACAACGCCTCATACGGAGCTATCCCAATCGTGGCCTGATAACTGTTGTTGTAAGAGAACTCCACCAAAGGAAGGTGAGTCTCCCAACAACCTCCAAAATCTAGGGCACAGGCACGCAACATATCCTCGAGCGTCTGAATCATCCGCTCCGACTGACCATCCGTCTGCGGATGAAAGGCTGTACTGAGGTTCACCCTAGTACCCAAAGCTCGCTACAACTGTCTCCAAAACTGAGATGTAAACCTCGCATCCCAATCAGATACAATAGACAATGGGACTCCATGCAACCGCACAATAACATCAATATACCTCTGTCCCAAAGTCCTTACTGGGTCTGTCTCTCGAATCGGAATAAAATGTGCCGATTTGGTCAACCGGTCGACAACTACCCATATCGTGTCGTGTCCCCTGGAACGAGGATGTCACGCCCCAGATTTCCGACCCACAAAAACCGGTTAGTGAATCCCCATGCCCGCACCCGAAGGGACAAGGGGTTGGTGAGAACACCGAGAAAGGGACCTTAGCACGGGTGCTGTCCCTAAACCATATCACACATATACTAAAATCTCATTTCAAAGCACAGTACAAACACACATACATACATGTTCTTTCCCCCACGGGGTTACCACATAGTTTTTTTTTTACAATACAACAAAATAAACAAACACACACAAGGTCTTCACCTCTGGTGAACCTCCTAGCTCCTGTAAGCACCTGAAACAAACAAAAACAAACACAATAGGAGGGGTGAGCAACCACAGCTCAGTAGGGATTATGTTTCCCCGACCCATCCCAACTCATAAACTAGTGTAGGCATGTGCTCATGTAATGCTACATATACATATATATCACCAACTCAATCATGTACACATATTGAAATGAAAGAAAACCTCTCAGGTAATCCCAAACATTGCCTCTCAGGCACACAGTACTGCCCCTCGGGCATAGCAGTGCCTCTCAGGCATAATATTGCCTCTCAGGCACAATATTACCTCTCAGGCTCTGAACAAATCTCACCTCCCAGGTCCTCAATAGTACCCTCCCAGGCTTATCAAGATAGCCTCGCATGCCCACATGACCACTTGAGTTCACAACTCTATCCTTATGTCTTGACCAAGAGAGAGGATTCTGGTAGAAGCTATTTTCTTGAAATAAAAAGTCCCGGCATTGGCTCCCCATAGCATAACTAAGATAATCTGATTTTTGGGGATTTTTCTGAGGGGTCTAACACCACTTTCCAAAAAGTCACCACTACGAACTTTTGAAGATTTCCGAGATTTTACACTAAATCCCATTTTTCACATTTTGAAGGAGTGAGAATTAATTTTTCTAGTATTTTTCTTTGAATCCAAATGGGGGGTATTTCCTTATTTACATTATAACTTAAATGTGGAGAGGCATAAAGGTTTTCAATGTAAATGGTTCAGTCCAGTCAAACTGCATTTCGAATCTGCCAGTGAAACTATATTTTTGAATCTGTATTTTCGAATCTCTTTTCGGACTTCCTTCGACCCTCGAACCTACACTCGAACTACCTTCGAAAACTACCTTTGAAGTACCCATGAACTGCCTTCAAAACTCCCTTCGAAGTACCTTTGAAACGATACTCGAAAACTGCACATTCGACACTCGAAATTACACGACATCGAACCTACCTTCGAACCTTCGAAACTGCACATTCGAAATTTTCAATTTCCAGTCGATCTCATTGGCTGTTCTGCTCAATTCACGACAGTTACTGTTAATCATCGTTTTTCACCTGTTTCTCGTCTAGATTCAACCCAGAAACCTCCAGACCTTTCGAAATCTCATAAAACTCATACCTAATAATATATATTAGGTTTTAAATTATGTCTTACCACTCAAAACACATTATGCATGCAAATAATAAGATTCAACCCAAAATTGGTTTTTCCCCAAAACTTAGGGTTCATCCAAATTCCACGAATTTGGGGTTAATTCACATGGTTTAGCTACTCTAGCAAGTACAATCAACAAATAAGAGTGAGAATAACGAATCCCTACCTCGACTTTGGCCGATTTGAGCTCCGGATCGTCAATTCCTCTTTTCCCCTTTCTCTTTCTCTCTCCTCTTATCTTTCTCTCTCTAGAAAGGCAAGCACGTAAGACACTTAGGGATTTGAGTTCTTCACTGCCCTATTTATACTTTCCCACATTTAATTCATTAAAATATCAAAATTACGCTCTCAGGGTCCCGACTCCAAATCGAACCCAATTACTGTCAAAACTCTCTATTCGACGAATACGTCGTCGTACTAATATTCACATCCCTCGATGTGCATTCCATCACATGGCTCTCTCCAGAACCCCAAACACGGGTCCTTACATCCTCTCCCCCTTAAAAGTTTTTCGTCCCTGAAAAGAAACAAAAGAGCCAAACAATAACACAAAGTTACACTCAAACTCAACAAATCCATCGCAAAAGCCAAACTCACTCACAAACATGCCACACAGCTCACAGCTCACAACAAGCCGAAACAGGCACAAACAACCCCACAAGAAAGTCACAACTCACAAAGACACTTACCTATCCAATACATGTTTAACCAAATAGATCACATATATTCAACACCACAAAGCCATATTCAACACCACAAAACCACATATCACATATCACCTCATATCACATATCACATATGTGAAAATCACATATCACCTCATATCACATATCACATATGTGAAACCAAACAAAACACAAAAATAACGGCATATCTCACATGTGCACAAACCCACCTAAACGAATGCAAGAATAACACATAAACAATAAACAATAAACACACGAAGCACATCATACACCTAATAAACACGAAAACACAAACCCAAGAAACACACCATACACATAAGAAACACGAACCCACATATCTCATATGTGCATAATACCACGTCATGTGCATAATACCACGTCACATAAGACAGAGCACATACCGTATAAGGCTTTCGCCACCTCCCTCCCTCAAGATTGTTCGTCCTCGAACAACTCGGGGTAATGCTCCCGCATCTCCGCCTTGCGTTCCCATGTCTCCTCCTCCATGCCACGGTGTCTCCACAAGACACGAACTAAAGGGATAGCTTTGTCTCGCAAAAGCTTTTCCCGGCTGTCCACGACCCGAACAGGAACCTCAACAACAGAGATATCATCAGCAATATCTAGATCACCCCAATTGATCACATGAGCTGGGTTTGGATGATATTTGCGCAACTTCGACACGTGGAACACATTGTGCACCCTGCTCAATCGTGGCGGAAGAGCCAATTGATACGCCACAGGACCAACTCGGTCCAGAATCTCAAAAGGGCCAATAAATCTCAGCGATAGTTTGGAACCCTTCCCAAACCGTCGATGTCCTTTCCTCGGGGACACACGGAGAAATACATGATCGTCCACTGAAAACTCTAAAGGCCTCCGCCTCTGATCTGCATAGGATTTCGGCTTACTCCGGGTTGTCAAAAGACGCTGACGAATCATTTTCACCTTCTCGGTGGCCTCCTAGACCAGCTGTGGTCCCAAGAGAGCGGCCTCGCTCACCTCAGTCCAACATAATGGAGACCGACAAGTCCTCCCATACAATGCCTCAAATGGTGCCATCCCAATGGACACCTGATAGCTGTTGTTGTAAGCAAACTCCACCAGTGGTAGGTGAGTGGCCCATAAACCCCCAAAATCCAACACACATGCTCGCAGCATATCCTTCAAGGTCTGGATCGTCCTCTCAGACTGACCATCCGTCTCAGGATGAAAAACTGTACTCAAGTTCAGCTTTGTCCCCAAAGCCTCCTACAAACCTGCCCAAAAGCGGGATGTAAACCTCACATCCCTATCCGATACAATAGATGAGGGCACCCCATGAAACCTCACGATCTCACTGATATACAGCTGGCTCAAAGCCCCAATAGGATCCCGCTCCCTTGTAGCTAGGAAATGGGCTGATTTCATCAGCCGATCCACAATAACCCAAATCATGTCCTTCCTCCCCGAGGTAGGTGGAAGTCCTGTCACGAAATCCATCGTAATTTGATCCCATTTCCACTCTGCCACTGCTAAGGGCTGCAACATACCCGTTGGACGCTGGTGCTCCGCCTTTACCTGTTGGCAGGTAAGGCATGCAGAAACAAACTCTGCCATATCCCTCTTCATCCTAGGCCACCAAAAATGTCTCCGAAGAGAATGGTACATCTTGGTGCCTCTTGGATGAACAGCAACTCCGGACTGATGGAACTCCCTCATCACATCCCTACGAAGAGGAGACGCCACAATCAGACGCCCCTGAAAGGTCAACTCATGCTCAGGACTCTCGGCCCAATCTCCTACTAGTTCCCCGGCTAAAATCTGTGCACGGAGTGCCTCACACTCATTATCCCCCAATTGTCCCTCTCGGACTCGCTGATATAACTCAGGCACCACAACAATAGGGCTCAAAACCATTCCTCTCTCAGAGGTACTGGGCTGGAGCTGCAATATAGCCAACTGCTCCATCAGTTTCCACTCTCTCATAGCCACCTCGGCCTTGCTCTTCCTACTCAGAGCATCTGCCACCACATTCCCCTTACCAGGGGTATACGCAAGGGTAAAATCAAACATCTGTAGATACTCTATCCATCGACGCTGCCTTAGGTTCAAATCCTTCGGGTAAAGATATACTGAAGACTTCGATGGTCTGTATACACCACAAACCTGTCCCCCAAAAGATAATGTTGCCAACTCTTTAAGGCAAAGATCACTGCCGCCAACTCTAAATCATGCGTGGGGTAGTTCAATTCATGAGGTTTCAACTGCCTCGAACCATACGCAATCACATTGCGCTCTTGCATCAGCACACACCCTAGGCCTACTCTGGGCGCATCACAATATACCTCATAAGGCACCCCCTCTCATGGTAACCTCAACACTGGCGCGGTGGTCAACCGGGCTTTCAAAGTCTCAAAAGCCTGCTGGCACTTGTCAGTCCACTCAAATTTGACCCCCTTCCGAGTCAATGCTGTCAAAGGTGCTGACAAACGGGAGAACCCCTCCACAAAGCGCCGATAATACCCTGCCAAGCCTAAAAAGCTCCTAATCTCAAACACATTCACTGGCCTCCTCCACGATGACACTGCCTCAATCTTAGCTGGGTCCACTCGGACTCCTCCAGCTGATACCACATGGCCAAGGAAATGCACTTCCTGCATCTAAAAGTCACACTTACTGAACTTGGCATACAGCTAATGCTCCCTCAATGTCTGCAAAGCTATAGCCAAATGTTCCTCATGCTCCAATTTGGTCTTGGAGTACACAAGGATGTCATCAATGAATACCACCACAAAGGAATCCAAGTAAGGAGCAAACACCTGGTTCATTAACTGCATAAATACCGCAGGTGCATTAGTGAGCCCAAAAGGCATCACCAGCCACTCATAATGCCCATATCGACACCGAAAAGCAGTCTTGGGGATATCCTCCTTTCTGACTCTCAACTGATGATATCCTGATCTCAAATCTATCTTTGAAAACCACTGAGCCCCGCTCAACTGATCAAACAAATTATCTATTCGAGGCAATGGGTATTTGTTCTTTACCGTTACTTGGTTTAGTTTTCTGTAATCAATGCACAACCGCAGCGTCCCATCTGCTTTCTTGGCAAAAAGTACTGGAGCACCCCAAGGCGAATTACTCGGTCGAATAAATCTCTTGCCCTCCAATTCCTCTAGTTGTTTCTGCAGCTCTCTTAACTCTGCAGGCCCCATCCGATAGGCCACCTGCGAGATAGGCCCTACCCCCGGTAGCAACTCAATGCAAAACTCTATACCCCTCTCAGGTGGTAGACTCCACAACTCCTCTGGAAACACATCCTGGAACTGGTCCACGACTACTAGCCATACTCTCTTCTCTACATTCCCCTCGGCAAATGTGAGTACTACTAATCTATGAGTAATGGCGCCCCACTGCTCCACCATCAGTCCAGCTCGACTCGCCTCACGATCCCATTCACCCAACAAGGTGTAAGGAAGCCCTGTCGGTGACACAAAAGATACCCGCCGTCTATAACAATCAATAGTAGCTTGGAAGGTTCTCAACCAATCCATGCCCAAAATCAAATCAAATGCCCTCAAAGGCATGACATATAAGTCAAATGACAACTCTACATCACCCACGGTGAGAATACACTGGCGACTCACCTGTCGCACCTCGTAGATACCACCCACTGGTGATTCAATAGACAGTGGCCTCTTAACTGCACCACTCTCTAAGCCAAGGCTATTCACTACAGATTCAGCAACAAAGGAACACGATGCACCCGTATCAAATAAAACAGATACAAGTGTGCGAGAAATCAAAATCGTACCTCGTACAACTGAAGGTCCTGCCCCGCCCTCGGTAGTTGAGGATGGAACCTCTGCCTCCTCCTGCAGTGTCGTGGTCAAGGCAAACACTCTGTCCTGAGCTGCACTACCAGTAGCCTCGCTCCTCTATCCTCTCTCCTCTGTACGGATCCCACTCTGGACCCCTTCACCTCCATGTGGCTGCCTCTCTGGCCTCCCTTGAGGTCTAGACTGACTAGAACCTGCCTGACCGCCCTGCCACTGACGGGCTGGTCTCTCCCCTAGAGCTCTAAACTGGGTGTCACCTCGGACACTTTGTGCTACCCCTCCAGCACCGCTCGTACTACCTCTGCTATGGCACACTCTGCTTAAGTGCCCCTCTCGCCCACAAGTGCGGCATGTCAAATGTCTCCGGGGACACTCCCATTTCCAGTGTCCTGGATCCCCACAACACAAACAACCTCCTGGTGGACCACACGTCGAACCCCCCTTGTCTCCCCTCGTCGAGACCCCTCTCAACAATAAGGGCCGTCTCCACTGTCTCTGAATATGTGCTCAGACGGAATGCCTCAACTCTCTGTTTGAGGGCAGGCCTCAAACCCAAGGTAAACTTATGGGCCTTTAAGTCATCCTAGGCCACAGTCTCTGGAGCAAACCTACTTAGGTTCCTAAACTCCCGCTCCTACTCTGACACTGTCCTCGACCCCTGCCTCAGACCGGCAAACTCTTCCCTCTTCTGCCACCTCACGGACTCAGGGAAGAACTGATCATGAATAATTGAAGGAACTCATCCCACAGTATCATCTGCACATCACGGCTCCCAGCAACACTAAGCCACCACTCCAGGGCTTCACCCTCCAACTGTCTCACTGCCAATCTCACCATATCCTCCTCCCGCAGTATGAGAAAGGAGAATAGGTGCTCAATATGCCTCAGCCAGTGCTCTGCAGCCACTGGATCACCCCCTCCCAGGAATTTACTCGGTTGTTCCTTTTGGAACCTCATGACCACATCCTCATCAACATGTCGGGTCTCCACTGCCTCGCGTGGAACCCTATCCTCACGCTAGGACTCCTCTCTGGGTGGTGGTGGAACCACTTGCTGTGCCGCTAACTCATGGCGCAGCGCTTCCCGAACCTCGTCCCCCATACTTTCCCTCAACGCCCCCACTTGGGCCACAAGCTATGCCAACAACTCATTTCCCCCAACGGACTGCCCCGTATCCGGTCCCACATGGGTGGAAGACTCATCACCAATTGCCTCAGACGCACGCAGCACTCTCCTCAGAGGCATTTTCACTACACAAAGAAACAAAGGTTCAATCTCTAGTCCATCCCCATCACATGGGTCAATCACACATATGGCACATATATAAGCTGTCACACAGTCACACATGTCTATACTGTCACACAGTTATTCATATCATCACATATAGCACATCAAATCAGTTTCACATTCTCAATGCAAACTAGTGCCTATCCATGCATGCACACCTACACAATAACTAATTAGCCTCAGTACACCTCAGAGGCTCATACAGGATCGTGTTGATCGGGCACGTCCCTCTATGCCCCTCAAAAGGACTCAAGAGTAATCAATCACCCCACTACCCTAGGCCAACTAGACCATGCTCTGATACCATCTGTCATGCCCCGGATTTTCGACCCACAAAAACCGGTTAGTGAATCCCCATGCCCGCAACCGAAGGGACAAGGGGTTGGTGAGAACACCGAGAAAGGGACCTTAGCAAGGGTGCCGTCCCTAAATCATATCACACATAAACTAAAATCTCATTTCAAAGCACAGTACAAACACACATATATACATGTTCTTTCCCCCACGGGGTTACCACATAGTTTTTTTTTTTTACAATACAACAAAATAAACAAACACACACAAGGTCTTCACCTCTGGTGAACCTCCTAGCTCCTGTAAGCACCTGAAACAAACAAAAACAAACACAACAGGAGGGGTGAGCAACCACAGCTCAGTAGGGATTATGTTTCCCCGACCCATCCCAACTCATAAACTAGTGTAGGCATGTGCTCATGTAATGCTACATATACATATATATCACCAACTCAATCATGTACACATATTGAAATGAAAGAAAACCTCTCAGGTAATCCCAAACACTGCCTCTCAGGCACACAGTACTGCCCCTCGGGCATAGCAGTGCCTCTCAGGCATAATATTGCCTCTCAGGCACAATATTACCTCTCAGGCACAATAGCCTCTCAGGCTCTGAACAAATCTCACCTCCCAGGTCCTCAATAATAGCCTCCCAGGCTTATGAAGATAGCCTCGCATGCCCACATGACCACTTGAGTTCACAACTCTATCCTTATGTCTTGACCAAGAGAGAGGATTCTGGTAGAAGCTATTTTCTTGAAATAAAAAGTCCCGGCATTGGCGCCCCATAGCATAATTAAGATAATCTGATTTTTGGGGATTTTTCTGAGGGGTCTAACCCCACTTTCCAAAATGTCACCAGTACGAACTTTTGAAGATTTCTGGGATTTTACACTAAATCCCATTTTTCACATTTTGAAGGAGTGAGAATTAATTTTTCTAGTATTTTTTTTGAATCCAAATGGGGGGTATTTCCTTATTTACATTGTAACTTAAATGTGTAGAGACATAAAGGTTTTCAATGTAAATGGTTCAGTCCAGTCAAACTGTATTTCGAATCTGCCAGTGAAAGTATATTTTCGAATCTGTATTTTCGAATCTCTTTTCGAACTGCCTTCGACCCTCGAACCTACACTCGAACTACCTTCGAAGTACCCATGAACTGCTTTCAAAACTCCCTTCGAAGTACCTTCGAAACGATACTCGAAAACTGCACATTCGACACTCGAAATTACACGACATTGAACCTACCTTCGAACCTTCGAAATTGCACATTCGAAATTTCCAATTTCCAGTCGATCTCATCGGCTGTTCTGCTCAGTTCATGACAGTTATTGTTTATCATCGTTTTTCACCTATTTTTCGTCTAGATTCAACCCAGAAACCTCCAGACCTTTCGAAATCTCATAAAACTCATACCTAATAATATATATTAGGTTTTAAATTACGTCTTACCACTCAAAACACATTATGCATGCAAATAACAAGATTCAACCCAAAATTGGTTTTTCCCTAAAACTTAGGGTTCATCCAAATTCCACGAATTTGGGGTTAATTCGCTTGGTTTAGCTACTCTAGGAAGTAGAATCAACAAATAAGAGTGAGAATAACGAATCCCTACCTCGACTTTGGCCGATTTGAGCTCCGGATCGTCAATTCCTCTTTTCCCCCTTCTCTTTCCCTCTCCTCTTATCTTTCTCTCTCTAGAAAGGCAAGCACGTAAGACACTTAGGGATTTGAGTTCTTCACTGCCCTATTTATACTTTCCCACATTTAATTCATTAAAATATCAAAATTACGCTCACAGGGTCCCGACTCAAAATCGAGCCCAATTACTGTCAAAACTCTTTATTCGACGAATACGTCGTCGTACTAATATTCACATCCCTCGATGTGCATTCCATCACATGGCTCTCTCCAGAACCCCAAACACGGGTCCTTACAGAGGAATTCCAGTGACAAAATCCATGGTCACGTGGTCCCATTTCCACTCTTGCACTGGCAATGACTGCAACTCACCAGCTGATCTCAGGTGCTCTGCCTTGACCTGCTGACAGGTCAAACACCTCCTCGCAAAATCTGCAATGGCCTTCTTCAGGCTTGGCCACCAAAATTGCCTCCTCACAGCATGGTACATCTTGGTCCCACCAGGATGTACAACTAACCTCGGCTGGTGAAATTCCCGAAGAACCTCCTCCTGAAGAGAAGTGGGAACTATCAATCTACCCCTATACCGCAGCACATGCTCTGCATCCTCAGTCCAATCAGAAGGTGCCTGCCCAGTCTGAATCTGGTCGCGGATGACCTCACAATCAACGTCCCCCAGCTGATCCTCTATGATCCTGGTCTGCATCTCTGGGACTGCTACAACAACACTGAGGGTCCCCTGCCCCTCACTAGTCACCATCTGCAACCTCATCGCTGCCAACTGTCCCATCATTTCCCATTCCTTAATGGCACAATGGGCAACCACGGCCCTGCTCTTCCTACTCAACGCATCTGCCACCACGTTACCCTTCCCAGGGGTATACATCATATCAAATTGAAACTGTTGTAGGTACTCCACCCACCGCCTCTGCCTAAGGTTTAGATCTCGCTGAGAGAAGATATACTGCATGCTCTTGTGGTCAGTATACACCACAAACTTCTCCCCAAGGAGATAATGCTGCCAGCTCTTAAGTGCAAAGATCACTGCAGCGAACTCCAAATCATGCGTGGGATAGTTCTGCTCATGTGGTCTCAACTGCCTAGACCCATAAGCAATCACTTGCCGAGTCTACATCAACACACAACCAAGTCCCACCCTAGAAGCATCACAATACACCTCAAAAGGCATACCCTCCTATGGGAGGATCAAGATAGGTGCTGAGGTCAATCGTGCCTTTAGCTCCATGAAAGCACTCTCACACGCATTAGACCAAACGAAAGGAACTCCCTTCCTGGTCAGGTTCGTCATAGGAGCTGCCAACCTGGAAAAATCCTCCACGAACCTCCGATAGTAGCCTGCCAAACCAAGGAAGCTACGAATCTCAAACACATTCGTGGGCCTCTTCCACGACATGACTGCCTCAATCTTCTCAGGATCCATTGTGATACCCTCCGAAGATACCACATGCCCCAAGAAGTGTACCTGTTGCAACCAGAAGTCACATTTCGTGAACTTCGCGTACAACCGATGCTCTCGCAAGGTTTGCAACACAACCTGAAAATGCTCCTCATGCTCCCTCTTGGTCGCTGAATAGACCAAAATATCGTCGATGAACACCACAATGAACATATCTAAATATGGAGCAAACACATTGTTCATCAGTCCCATAAACACTGCCGGAGCATTCGTGAGCCCAAATGGCATCACAAGCCACTCATAATGCCCATAGCGACAACTTAATGCGGTTTTAAGGATATCTGCCTCCCTAATCCTCAACTGATGGTATCCAGATCTCAAGTCTATCTTGGAAAACCATCTAGCACCGCGAAGCTGATCAAACAGGTCATCGATCCTCGGCAATGGATACCTATTCTTCACAGTCACCTAGTTCAGCTTCCGGTAGCCTATACACAGCCGAAGTGAACCATCCGCCTTCTTGGCGAACAACACTGGAGCGCCCCACGGTGAGCTACTCCGCCTGATAAATCCTCGTGCCAATAGGTCATCTATCTGTCTCTTGAGCTCTCTAAGCTCTGTCGGTGCCATCCTCGCTAACCTGATCGGTGTTGTCCCTAGCAACAACTCGATCGAAAACTCTACCTCCCTCACGAGTGGTAAACTGACCAAGCCCTCGGGAAACACATCCGGGAACTGATCTACAATGGGTGGCAAAACAGCCTTTCCCTCTCTCGTCCTGTCAACCAATGTCTAGCTGGCTAACTGGTGGGTCACATCACCCCACCAATGCCTCAAAGGTCCCAACCCTGCATGCCTCCTCAGTCCACTCACCCACAAAGACACCCCGCATGCCCTCTGGTGTGAGAATCGTCACACGTCGTCGAAAACAATCAATCTTGGCCTCCTCGGAGACCAACCAATCCATACCTAGGATAACATCAAAATCATCTAACTCCATGATATACAAATCATACAACAGGTTAACACCCCCAAGTGTTACCTGACAAGCACGACAGATACTCTCAAGTATCACAATTCCACCCAAAGGTGAAGTAACCATCAGAGACTGACTAACTGTCTCCTGGTCTAACTCCAATCCAACCACCGTAGTATACGAAATAAAAGAATGGGTAGCACTAGTATCAATCAAAACTGAACAAATAGTATGAGAAATGATGATGGTACCTCTCACCACTGAAGGTCCTGCTCCTGCCTCGTCCACTGGTGGAACCTCTGCCTCTCTGCTGGTAAGGGCAAAAGTCCTCCCTCGTGGTCCACTGCCACTAGCCTGGCCCATTGGGGCCTTGCCCCGCTGATCAACATGACCCTGTGCCTCCCGCTGAGGCTGCTGCACCATAGGTCGCGTCTGCGTGCTCTGTGCCGGCGGCACTGACCTCTGAGATGGAGCCCCACTCCTCTGTCCCTGATCTCTCGGACGAGGGCCTACACTGCTGGTCGAGCTAAGGGTAACACATTCCCTAGCTCCATGTCCCACCTTCCCGCATCGGAAGCAAGTCATCTTTTTCCTCGGGCAGTCTCTCGATACATGCCCAGTCAAACCACAACTCCAACAGGCCCCTGGCCTCCTGCTGGATGAACTCTCATGGGGTCCCACCGCCTGGCTGGAAACCCTCTGCACCTGCCTCCTCTCAGACTTAGGAGCACTGCTCTCCCCACTCTGTCTCTTCTTGCCCGAACCTGCCGAACCGCCCGGCCTCTGGGCTCTCGCCTGATCCTGACCTCACTCAATAATGAGCGCCTTGTCGACCGCCTCCCGGTAGCTGGTCAACTGTATCCGTTCCAGTTGTCTTTTCAGAGACGGCCTCAACCCTTGAATGAAGTCCTGCGTCTTCTGGCATTCCTTTTCCCAAGCCTCCAGAGCAAACTGCCCCAAATTAGTGAAGGCCTACACATACTCCCCCACATGTCATGCTACCCTACACAAGCTCATAATACTCTCTACGTCGAGCATACTGCAACGAGCTGGGAAAATACTCCCCAAAGAAGCGCTCAACAAACTCTCTCTAGCTCATCTGACTGCCGTGGACAGCTCTAGTGGATTCCACCACCTGCGTGGGATACCCAACAGATAGTGCGTCGCCACGCGCACCCGCTCCTCATCTGGCACCCCAATCATCTCAAAGATGTCCTCTGTCCATCTAATCCAATCCTCGGCTACCTCTGGCCGCGAACCATCCTCAAAAGTCCTGGGTGCATATTTCAAAAACTGTGCAGCCCAGTCCACTCCTCGCCGTGCTGGCTCTATCACAACCTCCTGCTGGTGCACATCCTGCACCACCCTCGCCTCCTGCTACTGAGGCTATGGTGGCTGCTGAGGCTGTTGTTGCCTCTTCAGCTCATCCACCTCTCTAGTCATATCCGTCATTGAGCCCTGCATACCTTGCATGGCCTCCTGCAACTAAATCAACACTTGAGCCAAATCAGGTCCCCCAATGGGAGCTGACGACCTCTACTGCGGGCTCTGCTGCCCCTGGTGCCCCGACTCTATTGTGGGCTCCTCTGCCGGGCCCTGGCCTCGGACAACCCTCCTCGGTGGTGCCATCACACTGGCAACAACAACAAACAACAAACGATCAATACTAGCACTACTAACACAAACAGCCATCAAAGGAACAACCGACTTGTAGGTTCTCACCACACGACCCGTAGGTCCATACCATGCATATAGCATCGTGTCCCCCATCAGGGTACACCACACGACCTGTAGGTCCACAACCATGCATATAGCATCGTGTCACCCCTCAGGGTACACCACAATCAAGTCCTGGCTCTCACGGCCACGTGCCATCCTGGCACCACATACAAGCACATCACACACAAAGACAATCTAGTGCCCTATATGCATACAATCATACCACTAGCAATGCACCCTATACCCATGTATGCTCCTAGGATGATCTAACTGACACCAAAATAACCTAGAATACATGTAAGGACTGTGTTGATCAGGCGTCCTCCCTACAGTTTTCCAAGTCACATGGAATCAATTAACCACCCCTCACTAACCTAGGTCCACTAGATCATGCTTTGATACCAACTTATCATGCCCCCGAATTCTAGGGAACCCGGAACCGAGTACATGACTTCCCTTTGCCCGCACCCGATAGGTCAAGGGGTTGGTGACTAGCACCAAAGGAGACTACACCACGGGTGCTGTCTCAAATATGCAACCCCGTACAGTCATACATCAAGGGTAATCCTGTACTTCCCATATATTATCATGCATACAATGAGTCAAACAGTCATACAGACATCACATCATACAGTATGCAAATACAACTGTCCACGGACCCATGTCCGGGCCATCACATAAAACAATACAGAATATAACTGTATCATACATCAGAGTAGTGGGCATCCTCCTGGAAGAAAGTCCTCCACTAGTCTCGGGTCACACCTGAAAAGGGTAAACAACAAGTAGGGGTGAGCAACAAGCTCAGTAGGTGACCCCAAAACTCCACATCATGCAACACATATAAGTCTATACTATATGCTCAGTGTACTCATGCACCGTGTAGTGTGCACAATCATCAGGACTCAGCCTGCAAACAAACATCAGGACTTAGCCTGCCCACACAGGACAACTTGTCCACGATCCTCCATGGGATCCTGATGGTCCCTTGGAGCCTAGAGGGGGGGTGAATAGGCTCTTATCGAAACTCTTTTCATCTCTTAAGGCACTACACTAATCTAGTCAAGTGATAGAATCACTGCGGAAGATAACCAGATAGTAGAAGTATTTTGTTTTATTATCAAGAGATAAATACAACAAAATATAAGCAAGACTCTCTTACACTCTGTTTACAAAGGGATTCACACACTAGCCTAGATTATCTCTTTGAGCTCTTCTGCATACATAGGTTATTCAGTCTAGTTCACACAGGTACGCACTTTACTCTACAAATATACAAGTATGAATATTTATACAAACATTCCTAAGAGACAACCTTGGAACTTGTAGTTCCGGAATGCGTTCAGCACTAACTATTCCTCGGTAATCTCTCTGTCTTGACTGCTGCAGTTTGTGGAGCTCAAGATCTTGGGTTTGAAGAGTATAAGTGCATTTGTGAGTTCCCAAATACAATTGAGGTTGTGTCCACATATCCGGATGATCCACGTGTAAGATTCTTCAGGTTCTCAATAAGTTTGTCTTACATCGGGATACCACGAGCTGATAACTTTAAATGTGGTGAGTTGAAGTAGTATCTTCTTGGTCCGGTATAATTCTCCTTACTCCGTTGCTAATGAAGCTTGGAACCTTACTCCGTGTCAGTGGTTGCTTACTCCGTATCTGTTTAGTACTGGAATCCTTAGTCCGTGTCAACGCTTCCTTACTCCGCATGTAAGTTCCTTACTCCGTATGTAAATTCCTTACTCCGTATGTAAGTTCCTTACTCCGGGTGAGTCTTGAAAATTCGGATGACTTATTCCATATCAGTGCTTCCTTACTCCGCATGTAAGTTCCTTACTCCGTATGTAAATTCCTTACTCCGTATGTAAGTTCCTTACTCCGGGCGAGTCTAAGGGATCGGAGTGCTTACTCCGTATGAGTAAGTTGTCCGGATTCCTTACTCCGCATCTAGTTTCCTTACTCCGTGCGAATAAAGGCTCGGATCCTTATTCCGCATCAATACTTCCTTACTCCGTATGTATGAAAGACTCGGATGCCTTACTCCGTGTCTTCTTCACTTCAGTTCGCTTTGAGGGAAGACTTAACTTTTTAACTTCGTTTCAAACCTTTTACTTTGTGCGACCTTGTTGACCAAGACTCTTACTCCGCATTAGTTTGACTTAGTCCGTTTGAGGCACTAGGAACATATTCTGCAATCCGTAGCCTTTAAGTTCTTAGTCCGCACGATGTTCCTTATTCCGTATGTATTGATGACTTGGTTATTTACCAAGTGTTTGACGACAGTCACTCTTGTCCGGATCAGGATTATGTATCCTGTCCTTAGCTTTGCTCTCATGAGTGCATCTCCGGATTAATAACATATCTTCTGCAACGATCAAATAAACACAAAAGATCTCAAATCAAATTACATAAGGCTTTATCAGCATTATCCAAATTCTGGGTTTGATCCAACAATCTCCACCAATTATGGATATGCCCAAACCCTTTGTAATCTGATCTGGTAAGCAGTGCAAAAAGATAACATACAGAATACGCATCACAACCAATTTCATTTATCAGCAACTAAGTACAATTCAGCCTTAATACAAGATTTTCGCTAAGGTACATAAGGCTTACTATACTTGAAGATCATAGTTGCTGCCTTTTCTCTAAGCTCCATTGTCTGCTTCATCGTATAAGTAGTTTGTTGGCTCCACGATTTGTCCACAGTCAAAAAGGACTCGATGAAGTAACAGACAAAGGCCCCGCAGCTATCTCCATTTGGCTGTTGTGGTACTTGCTTCTTGCCCCAGAATGTCGCCTTCAGCTTCTCAGTTGGACCCAAGGGTGTGATGCCCAACTCTTCATATAAACCAGCTTTCTTCACAGCTTCAGTCAGCCTGAGACACAGTGGTTCCCATTGATTCTTTCTTTCAAAGTGCTCCACTATCTGATGAGAATCGATGAGAATCATTTGCTTGGACTGAATCATGAAGACAGCCATCATGAAGTGTGGCGACATGATCCGGTACGGAATGAGGATAGTTGAGAGAGTTTTCCATGGCTTGCTATCCTCAGCAGTTCCGTCGATAAAGGACTAAATTAGATCTACACTGGGAAGATAGCCTTCATTCCAACACGGTAGAACTTCAAACAAGTGCCCATCCTTGTATAGAGATGGAAACAGCCTCATCTCCATTTTAGCAGCCCTAGAGAAGTTGTCGATGTCTTCTATTGTAAAGAGTCCTTTTTCCGAACAAAGGGTCCGAATGTCGTCCGGGGAAAAAGGGTACATTTCAGAAAGACATCTTCTCTCAGCAGAAGACAATGCATAGGACTTCATTGCTTTGCGAACGCTTCCATCCGCATCAGAAGGGTCAAATGCCGCATATGATGGGAGGAAGGTGTCGGCTGCAGATGAGGAGGATGGAGGAGGAGCTGGAGCTGCAGTAGAGGAGCTTGGCTGAGAGAAGCGGCTTTGTTTGGGAATTTGAACTCCCTAAAGCACTGAAGAGGCAGGCCGCTTCTCAGCCCGAGTAGATGGTTGTGGTGCAGAAGGAGCAAAAGGGGCAGACGGATCAGATGACACTCTCTCCCTCGGTTTGGCAGATCGCCGGGAAGCAATGGGAGGACGAGCCATCATGTGCGCTAGGTCCGCGAAGGAGGTAGACAATGAATGGATGGACGAGGCGACGAGATCCATTTTCTGCTCCATAGAAGTGGAGGAGTCAGTGAGAGCGGAGAGGAGTTGGGCGCCGAGTGTATCAACCTTGGCGGCGATGGCGGAAATTTGGGCGCTTTGAGCCTGGGTGTGGCGGTCCAGCTGGGCGGAGAGCATAGCATCGGAGTGAACCGTGCCAAAAGAAGCACGCCCAAGGACCAACTCCGGAGCTTTGGAGGACTCCCCCGCATGAACAGGAGCAGGAGTGCACTGGGCAGAGGAGTCCGCAGGAGTATCAGAAGCAGCAGAAGGGGCATCCGGAGCATCGGAGGCATCCGGAGCAGCTGACCCGCTTTGACCAGAGAGGTCAACCACGGGAGTGGTGGCAGCAGGAGAAGAGGGTCCAGCCTTAGCAGGGGAAGGACCCCGGGTGGAAAGGACTGGGATGGAGGGGGTAGGGAACGGCACATCTGGAATGGAGGCCGGCGTAAGAAAGCCATGATCCAAGTTCCAGATGATCATTGTCTCCGAGGATTGGGTATGTCATGTGTAAAACACCCGGAGATCGTTGTCAGGAATGGAGGCGGTGTTGGCGAGGCTAAAACGGAGCCATAGGTCCGTTAGGGTGTCGGCGAAGAGATGGTCTAGGTAATCTCGGGGTTGAGGTAGGGGAGGCAAAAGAGCTTCCGGAGTAGAGGATTCCGGGACATCAGCAATGACGGCAGCAACATCGGTATTAACCGCGGCAGCAACAGCGGAGGTGGAGGGAGTGGGGACATCCGCAGCAGAGGGGACTAAAGAAACAGCTTTAGGGGCACTGTGCTGAGATGGCCCCACAACCTCGGACGGGTCGGCACGAATGCTGTGCTAGGAGGCTCGAGAGTGGGAAGGTGCTGCAACGGACCGAATCCGGGAGGATCGGGGAGCAGAACTGACGTCAGGTGCTTGGCTGTCGGAGGGGTTGCCAACAGAACTGCCTTGTTGTTCCGAGGCAGGGAGAATGCGGAGAGCTGCAGATGGTCGGCGGGCTGTCATGTTCCCATCCGGCGTAAGATAACGAAGGTAATAAGCCGAAGGAAATGGAACAGCATCATATCGGGTGAAATGGTCTAGATTAAGATGCCGGAAGACAATGCTGAGGATGCGCCCGAATGACGATTCTTGGGACCATTCTGCAGCAATCGAAACAAGAACATCCCCCAATCCATTGGAAGACCTTCAAAAACGACGTACATGGCCAGGAGAAGGTCGTACGGAACGGAGTCCAGGGCGGATGTGCGAGCCAGTAGACATCGACCCAAGATGGTCGCCATACATCGATAGCGACCTTGGAAGAATTTCACCTTGTATTCCTTGCCTTTTTGTGTGCAACCCATAGAAGCCGCCATTGGATCGGCATCTGGGCGCTGTGGTTCACCGGGAGGTAGGTGGAGAGCAGCGCGGAGAACGGCCGGAGTGATGGTGATGGATTCACCGCGGACATAGGAGATGATGGAGTCGGTGGTGCAGCGAATCCGTTGGTAATACTCAATGATGTCGTCGATAAGAAGATCGACGGGATTGGAGATCAGGTTGAGTATATGCGAGGCTTCAAGGAGAGGGCGAAGTTGGAGAAACCAGTCTGGAGGATTAGATACAGCACTCCAATCAACCAGATGGCCAGGATTAACGCCGGAAAGAGAGATTCTGGGTGCCATTGCAGATGAAATTTGAAGGACAAGAGGAAAGGTGAGGTCTTGGCGATGGACGGAGCAATGAGAGGTTTAGGGATTTGAAATGAGCAATACTCGTGCTTCGCAGGAATGACCAGAACATATAAGACCGAGTCCGCAAATGTCAGCGGGTCTAGGAATTGGCGAGTGAAACAGGGACCTGCTTGACAGGCTGATGTCATTAGTCTGGATATCGATGCGCCTCCGAATGAAACGATGTCGTGGAGACCGCATGACCAAATAAGTGTAACAGCTGGTTGCCATCCAGAGAATTGTGTGTGCATCCCGAGAGTTGCAATTAATGAATCATCATGATTCCTCCTCAAAAGCACGCGACATATAGGAAGACTTGGATTGTCGCAATTAGACTGTGTCAGGAGTCCGGAGGAATGAACCGACAATCATCCGGAGTAAATAATAGTCGAGGAAGAGTATCCGGATGAAAAGTAGACCGTGTTCGTAGTAGACAGAGTTCGGTGAGAGAGTAAAGTAGATTCCTTTGCAGTCAATAGGTCGAAGAGAAGAGAAGTACCATAACACTTCAAATCCAAGACTATGGACTAGATTTATCGATACGGTTGCAAAGAAAGTCTGAACCTGTAGCTAAAAAAAATGGACTGAAAATACAGAAGCTTAACAGGCAAGGATTAGTACGGATTAGAGAAAATAATCAGTGAAAAACAACATAATCCGAACTAATAAGAAATAGAACTTATGCATTACAAAGCATGTAAGAGACATATACATACGTGAGAATGATCAATATTACTGAATCAGGGCATATGTCAGATAACAATACACAAGTTCATATAAGTCAACATAGCGAAACCGTCTTGCTGAGCAACGTAGCTAAGATTAATTAAAGATCATATGATTTGGCCAATTTTAGGATTCATGAGTGAAAAATGAGGAAGCGAACATATGTCAAAAGTAAGCAGGTGATTATCCGATTAAAATGCATGGTTGAAGAAAGAAAATACATCAAAGCATGCCACTTTTCTGATCCAAAACAGCATGTCCAGTCAGATCCGGAAGTGAACATTTAGAGGAGGGAGTATCCGAGACATATTAGGGGTTCATTACTGCTCCCCCGTAGATCATTTAATCCTCTCAATGAAAAGCTCCCCCTCAATTAGACAGCCAGGAAGGAGGTCATGAGACATATATGGGGGTATTACTGAATAATATATAAAGCATTTTCTCCCCCGTAGATTGTGCAATCCTCTCGGTTGACCTTTCCGGTTTGTAGAAATTCAGCACTGTCTATCTTATTAGAAAACTATACTTCAGAAGCTGATCAGACTGCGATTGAGTATTCATCCACCAGGCATTCCGAGCTAACCCATTTCATTTCTTCAACTATACATGTTAATAGAGTAATCTAAATGAACATGCTTTTGTCATGTGGTGATCAGTGGAAATTAAGATCATGAAACCAGAAAGCGGTAAATCATATAAACTTTAGTCATGTTAGCTTAAACGACTTCAGTTGGGAAACGCAAGCATCCTCCCAATATGAAGTTGATATTAATATCAGAAGCATGAAGCCGTTAATCAGTAAGTATGATCAGCATTAAAATCAGTATGTATCTACAACTTTCAATAAAAGCACAATGCATGTTCTGATAGTAAGTATACTGTTGGGTAATGTAAATGTGAAGCTATGCAGAGAAGTCAAGCATACCTAATCGGATGAGTAGTTCAGAGAATCTTGCATCAGGTAGGGGCTTTGTAAGAATGTCTGCCAGTTGATCTTCAGTAGCAACATGTTCCAAGGAAATGTGATCTTTGAGAACATGGTCACGTATGAAGTGATATCTGACCTCAATATGCTTCGTCTTAGGATGCATGACAGGATTGTCGCTGATAGCAATTGCACTAGTGTTGTCGCAGTAGAGTGGAATAGATGACATGTTGAAACCGTAGTCAGTAAGTTGACTTTGCATCCAGAGTAGGCGTGCGCAAAGAACTCTCGAAGAACTATGTATTCCGCCTCCGCAGAGAGGTTGATACGGAATTCTGCTTCTTCCTGAACCATGAAATTAATCTATTTCCAAGAAACTGACACGTACCACTTGTGCTCTTCCTGTCGATGCGTCATCTAGCAAAGTCGGCATCAGAGTATCCAGATAAGGTGAAGTTGGACTCCTTTGGGTACCAGAGTCCCAAATTCATTGTTCCCTTTAGATACCTTAATATCCGTTTAACATGAAGCATATGTGACTCCTTGGGATTCGCCTGATATCGTGCACAAATGCAAGTTGCAAACATAATGTCTGGGCGACTTGCTGTAAGATACAGCAATGATCCTATCATCCCTCTGTAGTCAGTCACATTTACTGAGATGCCATCCACATCAGGATCTAATGTGGCACTGACAGGCATGGGAGTTTTGACAGGAGATGAACCTTCCATACCAAACTTCTTAATAAGATCGCGAGTGTACTTAGCTTGATTAATGAAGATTCCTTCCTTAAATTGTTTAACTTCTATTCCGAGGAAGTAGGACAGTTCTCCCATTATGCTCATCTCAAACTTGCCTGTCATCAACTTAGCAAACTCTTCACAAAGCATCGGATTCGTTGATCCGAAAATGATATCATCCACGTATATCTGTACGATTAGAGCGTGTCCTTTCTCTTTTCGTAGAAATAAGGTGGTGTCAATCTTCCCTTTTTGGAAGTTGTGAGCAAGTAGGAATTCTGACAGTGTGTCGTACCAGGCTCTTGGAGCTTGCTTCAAACCGTATAAAGCTTTCCGAAGTTTGTAGACCAGATGTCCTGCTTTAGGTTCAATGAAACCGGGAGGTTGTTCTACGTAAACCTCCTCTTGAAGATCTCCATTCAGGAATGCGCTCTTGACGTCCATTTGATAAACTATGAAGTTTTCATATGAAGCGTATGCCAGAAACATCCGAATTGCCTCAAGTCTTGCTACTGGAGCAAAGGTCTCATCATAGTCTATTTCTTCTTCTTGATGATATCCTTTGGCTACCAGTCTAGCTTTGTTCTGGATTACTATTCCATCCGTATCAAGCTTGTTCCGGAACACCCATTTAACGCCAATGACTTGCTGAGACTTAGGCCTTGGTACTAAGGTCCACACATTATTTCTCTTAAATTGATTCAGCTCTTCTTGCCTGGCTTCTATCCAATTCGAATCTTGAAGAGCTTCATCTACCACCTTTGGTTCTATTTGTGATAGAAAACACGAGTAAAGACTCATGTTGGAGGTGGTTGCTCTTGTTCTTACACCAACAGTGGGATCACCAATCACTTGATCTGAGGGATGGTTTCTGGTCCATCTGTAATTCTGTGCATGTGATGGTTGATCGTGAATAATTTGAAGCTCTGCCAGATTTGGTGGTTCATGTATATCTGCTGGTTGAGCTTCTTCCGGACCAGATGTTTCCGTATTAGAGGGTATGGTAGAACTAGATAGTTCTTTAACACTGTTTCTGTCAGTGTTAACTAGTTCGGACGGACTTGAAGGTGCTCCGGAATTTTGGGTATCCGTAGGAGTGTGTCCGAAGCTAAACGGTAGTCCAGAGTCCGAGTCATCCGTAGCATCGTCCATATCATTTCTTTGTGCTCCTCTGGTGCCGCTTGGTTGGTCAGTATGTATAACAGGAATAGTCATAAACTTTGAATAGTCGATGTTGTTGTCTTGAACCTGTACGTTAGAACTTGAAGAAGTAACTTTTGACCAATCAAGATTAGTTTCATCAAAGGTCACATGGATAGATTCTTCAACTTTAAAAAGTTTTCTATTGAAGACCCGATAAGCCTTGCTATATAGTGAGTACCCGATAAAAATCCCATCATCAGATTTTGGTTCAAATTTATTCCGGGTCTCTTTGCCATTTATCAATATATAGCAAGTACACCCAAAAGCTCTAAAATGTGAAATAGAAGGTTTTCGTCCTCTCCACATCTCATAGGGTGTTTTCATGGTAGACTTATTTATTAAAGTTCTGTTCTGAACATAGCGAGCGGTGGACACAACTTGACCCATAGGCGAGAGGAAGTGTTGCCCCTGCTAACATGGATCTACCAGCTTCAACTAAAGTACAATTCTTGCGCTCAGCTACCCCATTTTGTTGTGGAGTTCTGGGAGAAGAGAAGTCACGTTGTATGCCCTGTTCAGAACAATATGATCTCATTTCTGAAAAATCAAATTCTGTACCATGATCACTCCTGATGCACTTTATGCTCAGTCCTTGTGAGTTGCTTATCCAGTTGAAAAGATCTACTAGATGTTCAAAAGTTTGATCCTTTGATTTCAGGAACATCACCCAAGTGTATCTGGTGAAATCATCGATAACCACAAGGGTATATCTCGCACCAGCCAGAGACGGAACAGAAATAGGACCACAGAGGTCCATATGAAGAAGTTGTAGAGGAGCAGTTATTGAATTAACTGATTTGCTTTTAAAGCTATGTTTGGTCTGCTTGCCCAGTTGGCATTCTCTACAGAGAGTGTCTCTGGAGAACTTGAGTTTAGGTAGACCAGTGACAAGATCAAGTGACGCTAATTTAGACAAAGTCTTAAAGTTTAAATGTGCGCATCGCTTGTGCCATAGCCAATTATCTTCATCTGATGCTTTAGTGAGGAAGCATACAGGGTCAGAAGAATTATTTCTTAAGACCACTGAGTATATGTCCCCATCTCTTGATCCGGATAACTTAATATCTCCGGATAAGTTTTCTCTTACTGTACAGGAGTTGGACATAAAGGAAACAGTAAATCCTTTGTCACATAAATTACTGACACTTAGCAAATTATGCTTCAAACCTTCGACTAGTGCAACTCTAGTGATTGATACACAGCCGTTAGTTAAAGTGACATACCCGACAGTCTTACCTTTTCGTTAACTTCTACGAGTAGAGTCTGATCACCCGTCATATGTCCGGAGCATCCACTATCGAGGATCCACTTGCTTTGATTGATCTTTAACTTCAAGTGATCCGGCAATGCATTCCAGAGATGCTCCTGAAAGACAACAGTTTACACTTTTGGTGCCCAAACTTGTTTCGGGCGGTTAGAGAGAGCAGCAATATTGTCAACAGTTCCGGATTTGATTTTGCTAGGACTTTTAGCTCTCCAAGTTGACTTTAACTTATTAGTTTCAACTGCTTCTTTTATTTCGGTTTTCTTGGGAGAGACACCTCTTTGAGGAGTTACCTTGTCATTTTTCTCGGCCACTTTTGATTTGGATCTGCATTCCTTGGCCCAATGACCGGTTTTCCCACAGTTGTAGCATTCCTGGGAACTAGACTCCGGTTACTCCTTCCTTTGGAAAGATGATGATGAGCATCTCCTGAATCCTTTTCTGCTTTTCCGTAGGAATCACTTAAAGGATTTGACGAGAAGAGCTATCTCCTCCTCCTCGTCAGAGTCAGAATTCTCGGATACGTCCGTATCATCATTCCTCAGTATGTTTAAACATTCCGTAGCTTTGAGAGCTACTCCCTTTTCTTTCCGAGCTATTTTCTCATCCCGGTCAGAGTACTTAAACCTGACTTCGTGAGTCCGCAGCTCTCCATATAGTTCTTCAAGGGGAACATACCGCGCTTTTTGTCTGATTGCATTTGGAGTTGTTTGGAGTAGTATCGATCCGGCAAGGAGCGAAAGAACTTGTCATTGATCTGAGATTGAGAATAATGCTCATTGACAGTCTTCAGCTTAAGAATGAGCTTGCCGAATCTTCGATAGATGCTTTCGAGTGATTCGCCTGGTTTATGATTGAAACTCTCAAAGTTCTGCCTGAGAGTACATATCACATTTTGCATTTGGGACTGACTCCCCTCATAGAGGATTGTCAGTTTATCCCAAACGGCTTTTGCTGTCGTGCAACCCTGGACGTCCATGAAAGCCTCGAAATCCAAAGATGATGTAACATAAGCCAGAGCCTTTTCACTAGCGCACTACCAGGCTCTTTCATCGTTGGTAAGTTCAGCATCCGTCTTTGGCCTCCTAACTCCATGTTCTCCGATAGTCATCGGAATTGGAATCTCCTGATGAAGACATGGCCACATGAGATGATCATCGCACACCATAAACATCTTCATGCGAGCTTTCCACTGGGAGAAAAGCTCAGGTGTGAATTTGGGCGGTTTCGTCAGAGTAAAACCAGAACTCCGTGGTTGAGGAGCGTCGGCAGCAGTAGGTTGAGGTGGGTCGACGTTTTCACTGCTGCTGCGATTTGGGATGGGCTCTTGTGCACCTCCGGAGTTAAGGCGAGCGTTGAATAGCATACTACTTTCTTCGGCCATTGCTTAGAGTAAAAGAGTGGATCTCTACTTTTGAACAAATAGACTTGCTCTGATACCACTTGATGGTCCCTTGGAGCCTAGAGGGAGGGTGAATAGGCTCTTATCGAAACTCTTTTTATCTCTTAAGGCACTACACTAATCTAGTCAAGTGATAGAATCACTGCGAAAGATAACCAGATAGTGGAAGTATTTTGTTTTATTATCAAGAGATAAATACAACAAAATATAAGCAAGACTCTCTTACACTCTGTTTACAAAGGGATTCACACACTAGCCTAGATTATCTCTTTGAGCTCTTGTGCATACACAGGTTATTCAGTCTAGTTCACACAGGTACGCACTTTACTCTACAAATATACAAGTATGAATATTTATACAAACATTCCTAAGAGACAACCTTGGAACTTGTAGTTCCGGAATGCGTTCAGCACTAACTATTCCTCGGTAATCTCTCTGTCTTGACTACTGCAATTTGTGGAGCTCAAGATCTTGGGTTTGAAGAGTATAAGTGCATTTGTGAGTTCCCAAATACAATTGAGGTTGTGTCCACATATCCGGATTATCCACGTGTAAGATTCTTCAGGTTCTCAATAAGTTTGTCTTACATCGGGACGCCACGAGCTGATAACTTTAAATGCGGTGAGTTGAAGTAGTATCTTCTTGGTCCGGTGTAATTCTCCTTACTCCGTTGCTAATGAAGCTCAAAACCTTACTCCGTGTCAGTGGTTGCTTACTCTGTATCTGTTTAGTACTGGAATCCTTAGTCCGTGTCAGCGCTTCCTTACTCCGCATGTAAGTTCCTTACTCCGTATGTAAATTCCTTACTCCGTATGTAAGTTCCTTACTCTGGGCGAGTCTTGAAAAGTCGGATGACTTATTCCGTATCAGTGCTTCCTTACTCCGCATGTAAGTTCCTTACTCCGTATGTAAATTCCTTACTCCGTATGTAAGTTCCTTACTCCGGGCGAGTCTAAGGGATCGGAGTGCTTACTCCGTACTAGCGCTTCCTTACTCCGTATGAGTAAGTTGTCCGGATTCCTTACTCCGCATCTAGTTTCCTTACTCCGTGCGAATAAAGGCTCGGATCCTTATTCCGCATCAATACTTCCTTACTCCGTATGTATGAAAGACTCGGATGCCTTACTCCGTGTCTTCTTCACTTCAGTTCGCTTTGAGGGAAGACTTAACTTTTTAACTTCGTTTCAAACCTTTTACTTCGTGTGACCTTATTGACCAAGACTCTTACTCCGCATTAGTTTGACTTAGTCCGTTTGAGGCACTGGGAACATATTCCGCAATCCGTAGCCTTTAAGTTCTTAGTCCGCACGATGTTCCTTATTCCGTATGTATTGATGACTTGGTTATTTACCAAGTGTTTGACGACACTCACTCTTGTCCGGATCAGGATTATGTATCCTGTCCTTAGCTTTGCTCTCACGAGTGCATCTTTGGATAAATAACATATCTTCTGCAACGATCAAATAAACACAAAAGATCTCAGATCAAATTACATAAGGCTTTATCAGCATTATCCAAATTTTGGGTTTGATCCAATAGATCCCAGCTCAGGGCACTCAGCCCTAGCTCCACGAGCTCAACGGCTCAACTCAGGCCTTAGCCTGTCCACCGCGTAATACGCCCGGCCACAATCGCCACACAGGCCTGCCATCGGTGCATATGCCTGCCACGTCAACCACATAGCACCATCGGTGCATCACGGTGAGAACCCAAACAAGTCACGGAGTCGATGCCCCAATACCTCACACCAACATACTAACATTAGTATGGCATGTCATTCTCAACATTTCCTTTAGAACTGTAGCCAGTCTTCACAAGTAAATCCTTAATCCTTGATTTATGAAGGAAGTACCCATAGTAGCTATTTTCTTGAAATCAAAAGTCCCGGCATTGGGTTCCCATAGCATAACTAAGATAATCTGATTTTTGGGGATTTTTCTGAGATGTCTAACCCCACTTTCCAAAAATTCACCACTACGAACTTTTGGGTTTTTCCGAGATTTTACATTAAATCCCAATTTTTACATTTTGAAAGAGTGGGAATTAATTTTTCTAGTATTTTTCTTTGAATCCAAATGGGGGGTATTTCGTTATTTACATAGTAACTTAATACTTAAATGTGTAGATGGGTATAGGTTACGATGTAAATAGGTCCATTCTAGTGCTGTCCAGTGTCTAGTTACACTGTTGGAGTTGCGACTCGTAGCTCAGAACCTGCGACTCATAGCTGTGGAACGGCGACTCGTAGCTGCGGAGTGCGGAGCTGCAGCGCGCCTCGAAGACTCGAAGCGAGGCTACGACCTTTGACCTACGAGGCTACGACCTTCGACCCTTCGGCTACGAAATTCGAACCTTCGACCTACGAACTACGAGTCTACGAACTACGAACCTTTGAACCTTCAAACTACGAACTTACGAACTACGGGTCTACAAACTACGACCCTACGACCCAGAACTTCGGATTTTCGTCAGTTCGACCCAGTAACGCGCCCAGGGTACTGTTCATCATCGTTTTTGCCTGTTCTTCGTCTAGAACACGCCCAGAAACTCCCAGACGCTCACTAACACCCCTGTTTCGCAACAAATTATGATATCTACCTCAAAACGCGTCCAGAACGCCTCTAAATCGCGCAGAAACAACACGAACACGTATAAAATTCCAGATTTCCAGTCATCAACTTTGCAAACTCTTCACAAAGCTTCGGATTTGATGATCCAAAAATGATATCATCCACGTATATCTGTACGATCAGAATATGTCCTTTCTCTTTTCGTAGAAATAAAGTGGTGTCTATCTTCCCCTTTTGAAAGTTGTGAGCAAGTAGGAATTGACAGTGTAACACATCACTATCCCTTGGCCAACAGCCACCTCCCACACTTAAGATTGTTCGTCCTCGAACAAGTCTGGGTGCTGCTCACGCATCGCGGACTCACGCTCCCAAGTCTCCTCCCCAATGCCACGGTGCTGCCACAGCACGCAAACCAAAGGAATAGCACGACCACGCAAAAGTTTCTCCCGCCGGTCGAGTATACGAATAGGGGCCTCAACAATGGACATGTCATCCTCAACATCCAATGTCCCCCAATCGATCACATGAGTGGGGTCAGGGTGATACTTCCTCAACTGGGACACGTGAAACACATTGTGCACTCGACTCAGCCGCGGTGGTAACGCTAACTGGTAGGCTACAGGCCCCACACGATCTAGAATCTCAAAAGGACCAATAAACCGCGGAGATAGCTTGGAACCTCGCCCAAACCGTCGATGTCCACGACGTGGAGAAACACGAAGAAACACATGATCACCAACAGAAAACTCCAAAGGTCGTCGCCGCAGATCCGCATAAGATTTCTGCCGACTCTGAGCTGATAACAAACGCTGATGAATCAACTTAACCTTCTCGGTAGCCTCTTGAACCAACTGCGGTCCCAAGAGAGCTGTCTCCCCCTCCTCGGTCCAACACAAAGGTGACCGACACGGCCGCCCATACAACGCCTCAAAAGGAGCCATCCCAATGGATGCCTGATAACTGTTATTGTAGGTAAACTCCACCAAAGCAAGGTGAGTTGCCCACGAACCCCCAAAGTCTAACACACAGGCCCGTAACATGTCCTCCAAAGTCTGATTCGTCCTCTCTGTCTGGCCGTCAGTCTCAGGGTGAAAGGCTGTACTCAAGTGAAGCTTGGTCCCCATAGCCTTCTGCAAACCTGCCCAAAAACGGGAAGTGAACCTCGAATCCCGGTCAGAGACAACCGATGATGATACTCCATGCACTCTCACAATCTCGTTCATGTACAGCTGACTCAAGGTCCCAATGGAGTCCCGCTCGCGAACAGCCAGGAAATGGGCCGACTTTGTGAGTCGATCCACAATCACCCAAATCATATCTTTCCGCCCTGTGGTGGGTGGAAGACCAGTCACAAAATCCATCGCTATGTGGTCCCACTTCCACTCCGCTATGGGCAAGGGCTGTAACATGCCCGCCGGCCGCTGATGCTCAGCCTTCACCTGCTGACACGTGAGGCACCGCGAAACAAAGGCAACCACATCGTGTTTCATCCCGGGCCACCAAAAATGTGCCCGAAGCGCATGGTACATCTTCGTACCCCCTGGATGCACAGCAACTCTAGACTGGTGAAACTCCCTCATCACCTTATCCCTGAGGGAAGAAGCCACTACCAACCGCCCCTGAAAAGACAACTCATGCTCAGGACCCTCTGTCCAGTCCTCAGATAGCTCCCCAGCCTCAATACGGGCACCGAGAACCTCACACTCAATGTCACCCAGTTGTTCCTCCCGGATGCGCTGATACAACTCAGGCACAACCACCAAAGGACTCAGGACTGTCCCACCATCACGAACAACAGGGTGCAGCCACAACATCGCCAACTGCTCCATCAGCTTCCACTCTCTCACGGCCACCTCAGCTTTCCCTTTCCTGCTCAACGCGTCAGCTACAACATTACCCTTGCCCGGGGTATAGGCAAGAGTAAAGTCAAAGGTCTGCAAATACTCCACCCATCTCCTTTGCCTCAAATTCAAGTCCTTCTGAGTAAAGATGTATTGAAGGCTCTTGTGATCTGAGAACACCACAAACTTTTCCCCCAAGAGGTAGTGCTGCCAACTCTTCAGGGCGAAGATGACAGCCGCCAACTCCAGATCATGAGTAGGATAATTCTGCACATGAGGCTTCAGCTGCCTTGACCCATAAGCTACCACATTGTGCTCTTGCATAAGCACACACCCCAAACCAACCCTGGACGCATCACAATACACCTCATACGGAATATCCTCCCTAGGCAACCTCAACACAGGTGCAGTGGTCAAACGGGTTTTGAGAGTCTCAAACGCCTGCTGGCACTTGTCCGTCCACTCAAATTTCACTCCTTTCCTAGTCAACGCCGTCATAGGAGCCGCCAAACGGGAGAAACCCTCTACAAAACGGCGATAATAGCCTGCCAAGCCAAGAAAACTACGGATCTCAAAAACGTTGGTTGGCCTCGCCCACGATGCCACAGCCTCAATCTTGGCTGGGTCCACCCTGACTCCCTCAGCTGACACCACATGGCCAAGAAAGTGAACCTCTTGCAGCCAAAATTCACACTTGCTAAACTTAGCAGACAGCTGCTGGTCCCTCAAGATTTGTAACACTGTTGCCAAGTGCTCCACATGCTCCTTCTCGGTCTTGGAGTACACCAAGATATCATCAATAAACACCACCACAAACGAATCCAGGTAGGGAGCAAAGACCTGGTTCATCAAATGCATGAACACCGCTGGCGCATTTGTGAGCCCGTAAGGCATCACTACCCACTCATAATGCCCATACCTGCACCGAAAAGCCGTCTTAGGGATGTCCCCCTCCCTAACCCTGAGCTGGTGATACCCCGACCGTAAATCTATTTTGGAAAACCACTGGGCCCCACTCAATTGGTCAAACAGGTCATCTATCCGAGGCAACGGGTACTTCTTCTTCACAGTCACTGAATTCAGCTTCCTGTAGTCGATGCAGAGACGAAGCGTGCCACCAGCCTTCTTAGCAAAAAGCACCGAAGCACCCCAGGGTGAGGTACTCGGTCTGATATACCCCTGGTCCCCCAACTCCTCGATTTGCCTCTGAAGCTCCCTCAACTCGGCTGGCCCCATACGATACGCTACTTGGGAAATCGGACCCGTCCCCGGCACCAACTCAATGGTGAACTCCACACTCCTCTTAGGTGAGAAACTCCTCAACTCTTCAGGAAAAACATCCTGAAATTGATCCACAACAGTGGGCCACACCCTCTTTTCCACCTTACCCTCCTCAGCAAAGGTCAGGGCTGCCAACCTGTGGGTAATGGCACCCCACTGGTCCAACACCGGCCCGGCCCGACTCGCCTCACGGTCCCCACTCCCCCTGCCGGGGTGCAAGAGGTCCCTGCAGGTGTCACGAAGGATACACGCCGCCGGTAACAGTCTATCTTGGCTTGGAAAGCCATAAGCCAATCCATACCCAAGATCAGGTCAAAAGTACGCAAAGGCATCACATGCAAGTCAAACTCAGCCCCACCTTGCCTATGGTTAACACACAGTCACGACACACTCGCCGTACCTCAATCATACCCCCCACTGGAGACTCAACAACTAGGGGCTTCGCTGCCTCCACACAAGCTAACCCCAAGCTATCTATCACAAGTTCAGCAACAAAAGAACACGATGCTCCCGTATCGAAGAGAACAAGCTAATGTACGGGAGATCAAACGGGTACCTCGACCACCGATGGTCCTGCTCCACCCTCGCTTGGTGGGGGTGGTAGCTCGGCCTCCTCCTGGTACGTCGCCTCCAGCGAGCAACACCCTTCCTTGGCCCGGGCCACTGGTCGGCTCACTCACTGGACGCTTCCCGCTAAGGTTGCCTCCAGCCTCAGTCCGCTGCCGCTCCGGCCTCCCCTGGGGTCGGGTCTGACTGGATCCTACCTGGCTGGCCTGCCACTAATGAGCTGGTCTCTCAGCTGGTGCACGGAAGCTAGCATCACTCCTCACGCTGGATGCCACGCCCCCTGTTCCCCTGTTGCCACTCCTGCAAACCCGGCGCAAATGACCCTCTCGTCCACAGTTGTTGCATCACCAGTCCTTCTTGGGGCACCTCCCCTTGAAGTGACCCTGCTCTCCACAGCAGTGGCAACTGCTAGGTAGACTCCCAGATGGACCACCCTGTCTTCCGCCGCCAAAGGTGAACCTCCCAGGGTTCACAGATGTCTGACCCCGACTGCGAAAAGAACTGCTATCCCTCTCCTTCGTCTTGAGTCTCTTGGACCCTGCATCTCGATCAGGCCCGCTCTGCAACTGGCGACCCTGATGGGCCTGCCTCCCATAATCCAGCTCTCTCTCGGCTATACGGGCTGTCTCCACAACCTCAGCATAGGTCCTCAAGCGTAGAATTGCCACCTTCTGCCTAAGGACTGGCCTAAGGCCCAAAGTGAACTTGTGGGCCTTCAGGTCCTCCCTTGCCACAGTCTCAGGAGCAAACTTACTCAAGCTCTGGAACTCCCGCTGATACTCAGGTACCGTCCTAGATCCCTGCTTCAAGCTGCCGAATTCTTCCCTCTTCTACCATCTCACTGATTCCGGGAAGAACTCATCATGGAAGAGTTGCAAGAACTCCTCCTAAAGCATGAGTTGCACTGCACGGCTCCCCGCGACACTCGTCCACCACTCCAAAGCATCCCCCTCCAGCTGCCGAATTGCCAGTCGCACCTTATCCTCCTCCCGGGGCAGGAGAAAGGAGAACACATGCTCGATCTGCCTCAACCACTGTTCGGCTACCACGGGTTCACCTTCCCCCTTGAATCGCGGAGGTTGTTCCTTTCGGAACCATGTCACCACGTCATCCTCTGCACAAGTCGGTACACCACCCAGCGAACTCTCACGCTCACGAGGCAGCTCTCCTACTGGTGGTGGTGGTGGTGGTGGCACCACCTGCTATGCTGCCATCTCACGACGCACCTCCTCCCGAACGTCCTGCCAGAGTCCCTCCCGTAGCTCTCGTACCTCCAGCCGGATGCCTTCTTGTAGCTGTGCCAGTAACAATGCATGCCCTCCAACAGACGGTCCCGCACCCGGACCCTCATGGGCAGATGACTCATCAGCTACTGCCCTGGACGAACGTGTCACTCTCCTCGGCGGCATTCTTACTACACGAAGTAAGAAGCACAAACGTCAAAACAAATTTATAATCTATCGCGTCGCTACCTCTACCACACTGATCAATTCCACTATCACATGACATTACACACATACATCGTATCAATCACATTTCACAGTTCAGTATGCATTGCCAAACAAATCAGAGTTGCACATGTCACTTAATCATTTTATCTTATCCACAGTTTAGCACACATTCACAGCAAATGCAACTAGTGCCCTAATACCAATGCATGCAAATCCTACCACAAGACTGGACTACCCTAAGTACACCTTAGAGGCTCAAAGAGGACCATGTTGATCAGGCATGTCCCTCTAGGCTCCTCCAAAGGACTCCAGATAACCAAGTCCGCCCACTACCCTAGGCCAACTAGACCATGCTCTGATACCATATTGTCACGCCCCGGATTTCCAACCCGAGGAAACCGGTACGTGACTCCCCTTTTACCCACACGGAGGGCAAAGGGGTTAGGATACAAACCAAGAAGATAACATTTTAAACATCCACAACACATTCAAGAAAGTAATGTTCATAAAAGCAATCCAAACCAGTTTATTACAATAAAATCCTTTCCCATCCCATCCCCACTGGGGTTACATCAATTCCCATAAAAAAATAACATAAATGGAAGAGAGTAAAATAAATAAGGTCTTCCACCTTGGTGTATCCACCTAACGCCTGTATGTTCCTGGAAAACAAGCAAACACAGTAGGAGGGGTGAGCAACCATAGCTCAGTAGGGATCAAGTCTCCCCAACCCTTCCCATGCTCCTAATGGCTACATGCATGTGCACAGGTGTAGTGACGTGACAGTATTAGGAAAAAGAAAATAAAACATTCCACACAAGTGGGCGTAACCCCAGCCCCAGCCACACTGGCTAACAAACCACATCTCAAGAAAGTAATTTAACCGCCTCTTCAGGCCACTGATTTAACCGCCTCTCAGGCAAAGTAGTTTAGCCACCTCTTCAGGCCACTGGTTTAACCGCCTCTTAGGCAAAGTAGTTTAACCGCCTCTTCAGGCCAGATACCACAGTCATGCACACAACACACATTACGGTCATTTAAGCATAAAACCAAACACTTGGTGTGCACCCGTTCACAAGTGCACAAACCAAGCCATTCAGGCAATAGAACAAACACCCAGCATACATACATACACTAAACCACAAGTCCAGCCACACATACATATTACCAAACACGTAATGGGCATATACACACAGCTATATTCACACAGGCATTTCATCGAACATATAGTATGTAACAACAGGATCACACCAAAATGCCACTGAAGGCCAACATCCATATAGGAGATCACACCTATATGGATTACATATATATATATATATATAACAGATATAACCCATAATCTATCCTAGAACCCTCGGATAGAGGAGGATTTAGGAAGAACAGAACCCCTACCTTGTATGTTCTCCTACTCCCGCTTCCACGCAAGACTCCGACCACCCACGTAAGACGCTCCGGCAGCCACCAGAAGCTCTCCTTCCCTCTCTCTCTCTCTCTGCGACGGCTGGTGGAGCAACAAACCCTAACCCTAAAACAGAGAGGCTTCTCCTCCTTATATAGACAACACAACATCAAAACGACGTAGTTTTGATTAAGTGAATCCCAGCATCAAAATGACGTAGTTTTGATTACACAAGTTACAACCTTTCCGCATCCATACACACCAAAATACTCACTATTCCAACCTGGTCCTTTGGGAAAAGATGATTAGAATGACAAAACCAAAGGCAACCATGCAAAAACATGCCTGCACGCCAATTTCCCAATTGGCGTGCAGCTCCAAATGCATTAAAACTTCACGACAAGCCTCCTTGCATCTTGTGGAGGCCTGAGAAGCAAAAATATGCTTGCACGTGAAATGGGTGAATTCACGTGCAGCTCCAAATGCTCTGAAATTTCTGTGGTAGATAGAGGACCTCATTCTAAGAAACTTTTGTTCTTGCACACTAATTGTTTGAGGCCATCTACTAGGTCAAAATAGCTCTCCAAAACCTGATAAAACAGCCTAAAAGCGCCTGTATATGCATAGCATCTTCCTAGGGCATAAAGGTACGTTACCACTTGTCACATGCACCTCCCAAAAGTCCCCTCTTGGGCTCATCTCTTACCTCAAACTTGTGCACCAACCTCCAAGGTGTTTGTGGTTAACTTCTTACACACAGTTTACACACGGGTCATTACATCTCTAGGGTTAAGGTGCAAACGAATGGGATGTTGAGGATGAATGCCTTTTTGCTCTGGATTTTCCAGGGATCGATCGGGTGTTTTGAGAAGTAAAGCAGGGTGCTTGTTTTTTTTTTTGGAGTCAAGAGAGGGGATGATGGAGGGCGGTGTGTTTGGATTTTCGGGGAGGAAACCAGAGAGGAAGGGGAGGACGTCGTGCGTCTGGGTTTCTTGGCCAGGGAACTAATGAGAGAGGAAGAGATGATGAGGGCGAGTTGATTTCTTTAGGGAGAAGAGGAACCAGGGAGGAAGAAGATTGTGTTTTTTTTTTGGCCATCCAGAGAGCTGAGGGACGAACATCTTGGGGCTTTATAAGCGTCGCGATTAGGGTTTGAGAGGAGGGATGAAAGACGCCGTTGAATCGGCCAAGGGTTAGTGCTGCTGGGTGAGGGGTTATGGTTAAGAGAAGGGAACGCAACCCATGGTTGGGTGATGCGTTGGAGGGATGGGTGAATGGTGAGCTAGATCCGGCAGGCGCGGGGTGGTCCGGTGGTCCTCTGGGATCACGGAGGAAGCTGCGTGGCCTTGGGGAAGAGGACGCGATTGGGAAAGGAGAGAGGGGGAAGACAACAACGGGGCGGGTGATGGAGATAAGGGAGACCGGCGTGCTGTGACTGTATTTTTTTTGTTTTTATTTTTTTATTTTGTTTTTTTTTTATTTTGTATTTTATTTTTGTTGTTTTGATTTGTTTTATTTCATTTTAACCAATCAGGGGCTGACACATGGCTTGGAATGGGTTGGAAAAAGAGGGAAAAAAGAGAAATTATTTTGTTTTTGGGTTTTTAACTGACGTCTTTTGGTTCTTGGGATCGGTAGGACAAATCGGATTTCAAAATATTTCGAAAAAATTATTTTTGGACTCGGGAAGTCATGATGAGCGACCCCGTGTCAATTTTATTTGAAAACGAGCTCATTTTTACGGCAAGCCTGTACTGAGATTATTTGTTACCGAAAAACTTATTTATTTTTAATTTTTTAATGAAAAAGGCCCCGAGAGCAAATATATACAAAATATATGTCAAAATTATCAGAACGACGAGTAAGATAAGATTATGAGGTTTGGGACTTGATCTGGATCTCCGTTTGAAAGGTCAGTTACCATTTTGACCCCCGATGGCGGCCCGAACGCTGTTTTGACTATATCTTCTTCATTTGACCTTAGAATTGAGCACGGTCGATGGCGTTGACCCTCAAATTTGATTTTCTATCGCCCAGGACTGGCTCTTTGGCATTTGGAGGTCTTTCTTGAATAATTGTCTTAAAATTGGGCCTTTGCGCCTCGACGATCACGACCCGTCGTCCTTCATACATTTCAACAAACCAAGGCGGCAAGGAGGAAAATTGAATATGATAACTTTTGTCCAACCCGGACAAATTAGGGTCCAATAGCTGTCCCTCTTTGTGTATCGTTTGTATACAAATGATGCGCAAAGATAGGATAGACTTGTTTTGGACGGGTTAGACTGCTAACTTGGCTTACCTATTGCCAAATGATGGTTCGAAGCACTTTGGTTTTGCGTTGAGAAAGGCAAATGCTTTGGAAAGTGGAGAGGCTCTTGAGGTAAACGAAAAATTGAGACTTGAAATAAAATGCCCTTGAGGTTGACATGGAGTTGAAAACTTGGAATGAAAAGCCCTTGAGGTTAAAGAAATTAAAAGGACATTAAAAACACTAAACGGAAAAGGCCTTTAAGGTTTAAAACAGAGAATAAAAATCATTGGGATGAACATGAATTTAAAACTTAGAATGAAAAGACCATTGAGGTTAAAACGGGAATAAACATCCTTGACATTACTAGGAATTGAGAACTTAGATTGAAAAGACCCTTGAGGTTTAAAATAGGAATGAAAAATTCTTGAGATTAACAAGATTTGAAAATCTTGAAATTGAAAAGCCATTGAGGTTTTAAAAACTGGAAATAAAAATCCTTGAGATTAACAGGAATTGAAAAACTCAGATTTGAAAAGACCCTTGAGGTTTAAAATAGGAATGAAAAATCCATGAGATTAACAGGAATTAAAAACATGGAATGGAAAGGCCCTTGAGGTGTAAACAGGAATGAAAAATCCTTGAGATTAACAGAAATTTAAAAACTCAGAATTGAAAGGCCCTTGAGGTGTAAAAAAGTAATGAAAAATCCTTGAGATTAACAGGAATTTAAAAACTCGGAATTGAAAGGCCCTTGAGGTGTATAATAGGAACGAAAAATCCTTAAGAGTAACGGGAATTGTAAAACGAGGATAAAAGGTCTTTAATGGGAAATTGAACACTTGAAATGAAAACTCTTGAGATTAACAGGAATTTAAAAAACCAAAAGTCTTCGAGGTTAGCAAAAAGTTAAAATAGGGAATGAAAAACCTTTGAGATGGCGGTCTAAAAATTTTGGATTGAAAAAGAGGGTAAAAAGGCTTGAGAGATATCCGACATTTGACGGTGACTTGAGATAGTCCTGAAGTGAGAAGTCCACGCCTTTCAGGGTCCCTCCTGAAACTTAGTCACAAAGTACGAGAGCCTGCATAGAATAGGTACAACTGAATGTATGATGTGTATGCATGGATGCATGAAATTTTTTTGCAATCTTATTGAAAACCCAAAGAGAAAGGGAAGGGTTAAATGTTTCAAGCTTTGTGATCTTATCTTTCTGGAGAGTTAGAGATCCTGATGGAGTGTCATGGTTTTCTTTCAATGATGCTTGATGTTCACCGCTCAGTCCTTTTCGGGGCTCTGTTGGCTTTAATGGAGGATCTAATTGATGGAGTCTTTCGCTGACTTTACTGGCTTCAATGATGGGCCACCATTTCATTGCAACATCTATTGTCGTGATTGAGTCTTTATCGAGCTCTGTTGGCTTCCCTAGAGAATCACTACCTTTGTTTAACAACGTCGAGTGTCACAAATTTGTTCTCCAGGCTCTGCTGGTTTTGACAATGGGCTGTCCTTTTTTGGCAACATCTACTATCATGATTTGGTCCTTCTTAGGGATTCTGTCCATGGGGCCTTGGTGTTGCCTCATAATTATTTGTAGCAACTTCTTCCTGTGAGCAGTCCTTGAGGAAGTCTATTAGGACTTTGGAAGGTTTCACTCTACAGCGAGATAACAATTTTTTTTAAAAACCAAACATATTAAAAAAGAATTTATGAGCATGATCTCAATTTATCATAGTCACATCATATAAAGCACAACATGCCTAACTTTAACAAACAAAACCTGACTTCTTGAAAAGCGTGAGGCGCAATTTTGATTTGGTTATGCCTTTAGTTTGACCAAAGTTCTTCTCTTGCTTGTAATATGTAGTTGCTTCGCTGGCTGCTTTGTTGGCTGCTTTGCCATGAGTCTATGATCATCTCTAACCCCAAGTGTTGGAAGTTGCATTGCTGGGTTCTTTTTTTGTTGTCTTTGCTTTCTCTTTAGCGCCCTTTTAGGTTTCCGCTAAGTCCAATTGTCCGTTTTTTTTTTGGCCTTTGTATTTTACCCTTAGCCCCCTTTCGGGTTTTCACTAAGTCCGGCTTTCTTTTTGCGTTTGTATTTTACCCTTAGTGCCCATTTGGCTTTTCACTAAGCCTAGCTTTATTTTTTATTTTTTTTTCATTCTCGAGCTTTATATTTTACCCTTAGCGCCCTTTCAGGTTTTCACTAAGTCTGCTCTCTGCTTCAAGATGTCCTGTTACTTATATCGGATTGAGAAAAAGATCATACATGTAATCAATGACTCTGGAAAGGTATAGGTATTGGCAGTTAGCTTTTGGCGGGGATAGAAGGTTAAAGAAAATTGTTGGTCATTATTGAGGATAGGGCGTTACTAAATGTTTAAAAATTGTGCTACTGGAGTGATCAAACACCTTCTTTTTCTCTTTCTTTTTTTTTCTCTCTTCTTTTTTTGCTTTTTTTTTTGTTGTTTTTTTCATTTTTTCTTCTTTTCTTTTGGGGCTTTAGGCTAGGTAGGGGTTTTAGGCATGCATGTTTCTACTCCTCATGTTGCGGAGGAAATGCCCCAGTGTATAGGGGTATTAAACGGGCCAGCGGCCAGCGGGCTATGCGGACTGGCCCGTAAAATGGGCCTGGCCGGGCCATCAAATATGAGCCCGTTTCAACACGGGCCTAAACGGTTTGCAGCCCACGGGCCGCGGTTTAAACGGGCTGGCCCATACGGTTACGGGCTGGCCCGTGGGCTGATGCCCCCTCCCACTTAGCCCAGCACGCAGCAGCCCACGCCCCCTCTCACCCAGCCCAGCAGGCAGCAGCCCAGCCCACCCACCCTAACTCCTCTAAAATGCTAAAAATTCCTTGGCAAATTATGCTATTAATGCAACTTGAACCCTAGACCTCCTACAAGATATGAATAACATCCAACCATTAGGCTATAGGATACTTGTTAAATTTATTTACGTAATTAATATATGTAGTAGTAATAATAATAATAATAATAATATATATAAAAATTATTAATAATAAATATTATTTATTATTATTATTATAAAGGCCTGGCCCGTGGGCCAGCCCGCCCCGTAAGTGGGCTGGGCCGGGCTAGACTTTTCTGACCCGTTTAAAAACAGGCCTAAATGTGATGAGAGTCGTTTGATTACATGTTGAAAAATGGGCCCGGCCTGCCTGTTTAACACCCTTACCAATGTAAGGCATCATCATGGGAGGTGTATTGAAAAGATGAGAGAATGACAACGAAAGGTTTGACATGGATAGAGTCGTTTAATTACATGTTGATCCTAATCCAATACAATATTGTAACAGGAGTCAGACATAGAATTTCTTTACGACATCACTGTTGACCGGATTTGGTAACTTATTTCTGTCCATTTTGACAAGGATTGATGCTCCGCCAGAGAAAGCTCTTTTGATGTCGTACGGACCTTCATAATTGGGTGTCCACTTGCCCCTGTGGTCAGCTTGGATAGGCAAGATCTTCTTAAGTACAAGCTCCCCCTCTTGAAAAGTCTGAGGCTTCACCTTCTTGTCATAACTCTTCATCATCCTCTACTGGTACAAACGGCCTCTATTCATCGCTGCGATACGCTTTTCTTCCACGAAATTCAGTTGTTCATACCGGCTTTGAACCCACTCTGCTTCATCCAACTGTGTGTCCTTGAGTATGCGTAAGGAAGGAATCTCCACTTTTATCGGTAACACCACTTCCATTCCGTAGACTAATGAAAATGGAGTTGCCCCAGTTGATGTACGTACCGAGGTGCGATATGTGTGTAATGCATAGGGCAGCTTCTCATGCCAATCCTTGTACGTCTCAGTCATCTTTCTAATAATATTCTTGATATTCTTGTTAGCTGCTTCGACTGCCCCATTCATCTTGGGTCTTTACGGGATTGAATTTCGATGCTGGATCTTGAATTGCTCACATAGATTACCCATCATTCGGCTGTTCAAATTTGTTGCATTATCTATGATGATTTGCTCTGGGAGTCTATAACGGCATATGATATTGCTGTGAACAAACTTTACTACCACTGCTTGTGTCATGTTGGCGTAGGATGCGGCTTCCACCCATTTAGTGAAGTAATCAATGGCCACCAAGATGAAGCGATGTCCATTAGATGCCTTCGGTGATATAGGTCCAATGACGTCCATGCCCCAGAGCGAGAAACGCCATGGTGAAGTTATCACATGCAACTGAGATGAGGGTGCTTGAATCCGATCACCGTATATTTGACATTTGAAACACTTGTGTACATAATCAATGCAGTCCTTCTCCATTGTCATCCAGTAGTAACCCATTCTCATAATTTGTCTTTCTAGTGCATACCCGTTTGCATGTGACCCGCAACTCCCTTCATGAAGTTCCTTCGACACAACGTAGTAGCACCATATCGTGATTTCGTCGATATAGGATAAAGCCATCAAGGTAATACTTGGTTGCAGCCCGCCGGATGTTCCTCTTGTCTGCGTCAAATGCACCTTCAGGATATTCTTGTTTGAGTAGGTATTGCCTAAGATCATGATACCAAGGCTTTTCTTATGGATTTCCTTTAATAGCCATACAATGAGCTGGTGTGTCTCGAACATGAATGTCAAAGGATTGAACCTCCAGTTTTGTATCCAGTCGAATGAGAGAGGCTAGGGTTGCCAATGCATCGGGAATCTGATTATGCTCTCTTGGCATGTGATCAAAGGTAATCTCCTCGAATTGCTCAATCAGCCTACTAATAAGCTTCTGATATGGGATCAATTTGTGGTTTCGGGTTTCCCACTCATTCATAACTTGGTAAATCACAAGGGCTAAATCTCCAAAGACTTGTAACTTTTTGATTTCTCGATCAATAGCTTCTTGAAGACCCATCAAACAAGCTTTATACTCGGCCACATTATTGGTGCATGGGAATGTCAACTTGGCTGCCATGGGGAAGTGTTAACCCTTTAGGGATATCAGGATGGCCCCAATACCATGCCCCAACAAACTAGAGGCACCGTCGAACCACATAATCCACGAGTCAGATTCTTCTTCAATGATATTGATGTGCTCATTGGGAAATCTAACATTCATCGGCTCGTTGTCTTCCAAGGCCCTTTCTGCCAGATAATCTTCTATAACACTTCCTTTTATGCCTTTCTGAGGCACGTACACAATATCATATTCGGATAATAACAATTGCCACTTGGTGATCCTCCCGGAAATTAATGTTTTCTCCAATAAGTATTTGAGTGGGTCATTGATAACGTGCATTTATGCCATTATTCTAGTATATATTTAGGGCATTAAAGAGCATGACTAGAGCTTAATTTACCCATATTTCATAGATATTTGCTCTAACCCCTTAGGAAGACATTATTTGTTCTAGATATGTGTTTTTGAGTTGTTTTGGCAGGTTTTTAGGTGATTCCTTCTTGAACAAATCAGCTAGATCATCTTGTCTACTAAAGAGGAAGCTTGTGGCAAAATATGAGCTCAAAAGGAGGCATTTTGAAGGCTACAAGCGACAAGGCTGCAAGAGGCCTCTTCACACACTCAGTGTTGAGCAAGCACGTTTTGATTTATTTAATCGTGAAGATGACCTTACTAATATCACGTGCAGAAGGGAAAGTTGCTCCAAATGATGCCCTCTACCTCCTATAAAAATTTCAAAGCAAATGCAGGTGCCCGTGACAATGACCTTTGTCACGGGCAAGAATGTTTTTGCACAGTCACCTTTGTTTTGTTATGCTGATGATTTTTCTCTTCAGGAGCTTGATCAAATTCTGCTTGGTTTGGGTTGTATAATGGCTGGAAGGTAAAATCGCTGTCACTTGTCAAAACTACGCTATTTTGATTAATGACGACAGCTGGCGACTAGGGCACACATTACACAGCAGCCTCCTCTATAAATAGAGGCCCTAAAGGCACATTCTTACACAGCAATCTTGAGAGAGGGGCACGCCTAGGGTTTGGAAAGAGAGCTTGACGGCTGGGAAGTTCTGGAATTGAAGTTCTGCTGCTCCTGGTTCTAAGATGATGTTCTTTATTTGTTTATTCTTTGTCAAGAACATGTGTGAGTAGTTTTCTTTATCTAGGGGAGCAATGTAGCCCCCTATGCTGCTGTACTGATTCTATGAATATTGGGTTTGTTTTATTGAATTGCATGTTTTATGAATTTGTTCTTCATCTTTTATATCTAGGCTGTATACACCTAGGTTTCTTAGCCCTAGTCTGGGGCTGACTTTGGATTCATAAAATATTTGTGATTGGTGTGACCATTATCCTTTCAGAAATATGATAAATAGGCTTTCAGGCATACAACACTTAGAAGGTCTGTCAATGACCATTTGCAAAACCTTGGCTCATGTATAGCATGCTATCATTTAAATAACCCCAAGAACCTTAAAATCAGTAGAAACAGCGTAGGGAGGTGAAATTGTGATCCTAGATGCTTTAATTTTTGAGTTTTAACCTTAAATTTAATTCTGCTGTCTTTGATATTTTAGAAAACCACATAAAAATTAGATCTTTAGTTTAAAAAAGAGAACTTTTTGCGAAGACATTTTATAGAACAAGAATAGTTGGGTGATTTGATTTGAAAACTAGAAAACTAGGCTAATCCCTGTGGGTTCGACCCCTTACTTTCTGCTATTCTTTTAGTGCAAACTTAGGGAATTTATCATCTTGAAGAGAGATTTAATGACATTAGCTAGCTCTTTTAGGGAGGCTAAAAATCTGTCTGTCAGTCATGCTTCGCAATAAGCCATGTCGTATGATAGAGGGTGTACTGCCTTAATCGTCAGATGGTCCAAACCAGAGTGCAACTGGCCTTTTCCAATGGGGTGTACTTTGTCTCGCCAGGGGTAAATTTCTTACTTGGGTAATAAATTGCTTGTTCCTTCCTTCCTGAAGCATCATGCTGCCCCAATACAGAACCCATCGATGAGCCTTGGACAGTTAGATATAAGATAAGTGGCTTATTAGGTACCGGTGGGACCAGGCATTATGGGTTTATCAAGTACTTCTTGATTTTGTCAAAGGCCTCCTGACATGCTTCATTCCAAACTTCTGGATTGTCCTTTCGTAGTGATTTAAATAATGGTTCACATGTGGCCGTCAACTGCGAAATGAACCTAGCGATGTAATTTAAATGCCCCAGGAAGCTTCTGACTTCCCTGACAGTGGTTGGCGGTGACATCTTCTGGATAGCTCGAATCTTGTCAGGGTCGATCTCTATCCCTTTCTCACTGACTATGAAGCCCAATAGCTTACCCGATGTAGCACCAAAAGTACACTTCTCTGGATTCAACTTGAGTTGATGCTTTCGCTACCTTTGGAAAACTTTACGGAGTACCATGACATGACTTTCCGTACTTGCTGATTTGGCTATCATGTCATCCACGTACACTTCCACCTCCTTATACATCATATCATGAAACAACGTCACCATGGCTCTTTGATAAGTGTCTCCCGCATTCTTGAGTCCGAATAGCATCACATTGTAACAGAAAGTGCCCCATAATGTTGTGAAGGTTGTCCGCTCCTTGTGCTCAGGGGCCATTTGGATTTGGTTATAGCCCGAGAATCCATCCATAAATGAAAACAAAGCGTGCTTCGCCATGTTATCCACCAGAGTATCAATATGTGGTTATGGAAAATTATCTTTTGGGCTCGCCTTATTTAGATCTCGGTAGTCGACGCATACTCGGATTTTTCCCCCTTTCTTCGGCACTGACACAATGTTCGCCACCCATTCTGGATAATGAGCAACATTGAAGAAATCGGCATCCCATTGCTTTGTGATCTCCTCTTTGATCTTCAATATCATCTGGGGTCTCATCCTTCGCAGCTTCTGCTGGACCGGTGGACATTCTGGCTTCCGTGGTATTTGATGTTGCACAATATCTGGATTCAAACCCAGCATATCTTGAAAGGACCAGGCGAACACATCCTTGAAGCTGGTCAACAATTCAATCAAATGCCCCTTGATCTTCGCGGATAATAAAGAACTCACTTTGAGCCGTCTTGGTTCTGCGTCTGTTCCCACATTTATTGTTTCTATAGGGTCCTCACTTGGGGTCTTGAGCTTGTCTTCCCTTTCCAACAGTCGGAGGATATCCTCAGGTAAATCGACCTCATCTTCTAAGTCAACCTCACTTGTCTCATGCACTGACTTCTCCCAATCTGGACTTTGGTCAAACTTTGGGCATCCCAACTCATTATTGCTTGTCACACCCTCGTTGAATTCACGGTACCTGTTTGTGAAAAGATCAACAAGTTGATAGCAAAATATGATAAGCATATGATAATGAGATGTAATGCACCATTTTTGGAAAAACATATACTTTATTAAAAGCGAAACATCTCAAAGAGACATAAACTGTTTTTTAAACATTGAAAAAGACATAAAAATGAAAACAAACAAATATCCAAATAGGATTTCCACAAGGATTACATCACGGGGAGACAAGTGCTAGTCCAATTATTGAGAGGTTGTCCTAGAGCTCCTTCTTGCACGAACACCACCTGGCCCGCTTCTAGCTCCTTGCTCTCCACAACAGCAATGACCGCAGCCTTCTCTTGATAAATAAACCCTACACTATAGAATGTATCTTCTAAGGGTGGAAATGTCATCTGATCCTCTTGGATAGGTCGTTTTTGCAGCTTGGCCATTCTTACTTCCCTCTGTCGGTCTGCTTTGGTGGGTTTGTAGCCTAGCCCATATCGTTTTGTTGTACCCCAGATACGTAGGGGTCTTTCATGCCCTGAGAAGATGCCCCAAGCCCGAGTCCTGGCTTGTGTCCTTGCTTGATCATTGTATGTGCAATCATCTTGGTGGCTTTGGATAGTTGAGCTCCTATCCTTTGATACAAGCTGGGCCATGTCACATAGACTACTTCAAAGGCCCAGAAAGAACATTCTGGGACATCCTCCCCACTATTAATATAAGGCATGGATGATAGCTTGGTTACCAACATGTCTGTCTCCCCGAATACACAGATTAGGTGATCGTCAATCACGAACTTCAGTTTCTAGTGTAGAGTAGAAGGTATTGCTCCCGCTGTGTGAATCCATGGTCTTCCTAACAAGCAACTGTAGTATGGCGCAATATCCAAGATTTGAAACTCAACTGAAAATATCGTGGGCCCAATCAGCAATGGAATATCCAATGTTCCTGTTACCTCTCTTTTTCCCCCGTCAAAGGCTCGAACTACCATGTTACTCGACCGCATGTATGAAGAATCTATGGGCAGCTGTTGTAATATTTGTAAAGGCATAATGTTGACAGCGGACCCATTATCGATCAGTACCCGAGAGATAGTATGTTCTTTACACTTGACAGAAATGTGCAAAGCTTTAATGTGACCCTTGCCCTCCTGCAGCAATTCATCCTCGCTAAACGATATAAAGTTGTCCACTACAAGGTTTCCAGCGAGTGTGTCCTTGTTCTCCACCAAAATAGTTGGCGGGACGTAAGCCTTGCTAAGGACCTTCATTAATGCTTCTCGGTGTGGAGTAGAATCTTTTAGCAGTGAGAGTAATGAGATCCGAGCGGGCTGTTTCCTTAGCTGCTCCACGATGTTATATTCACTATGCTTAATCAACTTCAGAAACTCAATAGCATCTTCCTCAGTAATCTGAATTTCCTCTTTGGCTGGTTCTGATGTAGGTAAGATATCTTTCCCAACAGCTTTCCCGTTCTATGACTGTTCAAGCATGTCGAGTGCGTAGGAACATCCACTCCGAGTTGTCTTCTTTGTTTGGGGGTTCCCTTGTACTATAGCTTTACATCCGTACCTCCAAGGAATAGCTTTCTCATTTTTGTAGGATGGTTGAGGGCAAGGGCATTTCTGGAGTTGTAGCGTAAATCCTAAGAGGCTTGGGCATGTCTGTGAAAACGTCTCCTTGGACCATCTGGATAGATGCGTCAATACACTGTTTTGAGAATTCAATCCTTCTGCAGTCGATCAATTCCTGAACAGCACTTTCGAACTCCATGCAATTGTTAATGTCATGTCCTGGAGCCATCTCATGGAACAAACACCTTTTCTACTGGTCGGTCCCTTCTTCACTTTTAATAGCTGATTTGGTCAACAAATACCCATATATACTTGAGTAAAAAAAGAAACAAATGGTCCCTTTGCATCCGTACTTGGGAGATCTTTGCAATCCTAGCTTCCAAGGTGATGGCAGTAACACTATTAGAGTGTTCTGGCAATGGGTTGTTGTTGAGACTCGGGGAATTGGATAGCATCTCGAAATCCAACCAGTGAGCATCTTTTAATGCTTGGACTTTCCTTTTAAATGCGATACAACCCTCAACATTGTGTCCTATGGCACCAACATGATATACACAATGAAGGTCTGGTTTGTACCAATTTGGATACGGCGGTTTTAGTCCTCCCACAGGGGAAGGGACTACCAGTCTTGCCTCAAGGAGCCTTGGGTACAGTTCAGCATAAGTCATAGGGATTGGGTCGAACTCCTGGTGCTTCTTGGGAGCTTGATTTGGTTTTGGGTCAGTAGATGGGCATCTGATGGGTGCTTGGCTGGTGCTGGGGTAGGTAGTTGAGGAAATTGTGGAGCTGGGTAAGTGTATTGGGGTCTTGCCAGAAATTGGAAAGGTTAGAATTGCGGGATAGGTGCAGGTGTGGCGTATGCGGCTACTAGAGGTGGTATGAAGTAAACAGGCATTTGGGGAGGGTTAGGTGGCATTATAGGTCCGGATTAATACACGAAGTTAGTTTCCCCCTCTTTCTTTTTCGGAGGCAATGGTGACCTCTTCGGTGCCTCGACCATTTCTCCTTTCAGCTTTCCTCCTTTGACTCCACCCTCGATGAGTTTGCCTGAAGCGACTAGATCGGCGAAAGCACTAGAAACATGACCGATCAGCTTTTCATAATACACACCCTTCAATGTGTTGATGAATAATGTAGTGAGCTCCCTCTCTATTAGCGGAGGTTGCACTTCAACTACAGTTTCCCTCTACAGTTTCCCTCTACCTTCTTGCATAGTCTTTGAAATTTTCATTAGGAACTTTCTCCAAAGATTGCAGCATCAGACGATCCAAGGCTAGTTCAGTAACATGTTTTGTCACGCCCCAGATTTCCAACCCAAGGAAACCGGTACTTGACTCCCCTTTTTTACCCACATGGAGGGCAAAGGGGTTAGGGTGCAAACCCCGAACATAACATTTTAAACATCCACAACACGTTCAAGAAAGTAAAGTTCATGAAAGCAATCCACAATCCAAACCAGTCTTTATTACAACAAAATCCTCTTTTCAATCCATCCCCACTGGGGTTACATCAATTCCCATAAAACAAGATAAATGAAAGGCAGTAAAGTAAATAAGGTCTTCCACCTTGGGGTCCTGCCTAACGCCTGTATGTTCCTGAAAGAAGACACAACATAGAGGGAGGGGTGAGCAACCACAGCTCAGTAGGGATCATGTCTCCCCAACCCATCCCATGCTCCTAGCGTCTACATGAGGGTGTGTACAGGTGCAGTGTAGTGACAATAAGATATAAACAGGTTATATTCCACAATCACACGGCATACACATTTCCACAGCCATACAGGCTTAGCCATATAGGCTAACATGTCCACAGCCACTCAGGCTTAGCCACACGGGCTAACATATCCACGGCCACTCAGGCTTAGCCACACGGGCTAACATATCCACAGCCATATAGGCTTAGCCACACGAGCTAACAGTTCCAGTCCCGGGCTTCCACAAACACAGCATACAAGGTCACACAGGCATTAAACCAAACACATAGCATACACAATTTCACAGGCATAATACCAAACACTTAGTTCACACAGCCAATTAGGCATAAAATCAAACACTTGACATATAGAGTCTCACAGGTATTTTACCAAACGCTTAACATGCATACATTCACAAACCCACAAACCCAGCCACACAGGCATATTATCAAACACATACTAGGCATATTCACACAGACATATTCACACAGGAATTTTATCGAACACTTGATATACACTCACCATCCAACACCAAAATACATCAAAAACCGCCATTGAAGGCCAACATCCATATAGGAGATCACACCTATATGGATTACATATATATATAAACAGGTATAATGCATAATCTGCCCTAGAACCCTAGGACAGCGGAGGATTTAGGAAGAATAGAACCCCTACCTTAAAGCAGATCTTCCTTGCTCCCGGTGCTAAACGCCGTCCTCCCCACGCAAGATGCTCCGGCAGCAACCAGCAACTCCCCTTCCTTCCCTCTCTCTAGCTCTCTCTCTCTACGACGGCTGGTGGAGCAACAAACCCTAAACCTAAAACAGAGGGGCTTCTCCTCCTTATATAGACAACACAACATCAAAACGACGTAGTTTTGATTAAGTGAATCCCAACATCAAAACGACGTAATTTTGATGGAACAAGCAATAACCTTCCCACATCCATACACACTAAAATATCCACAATTCCATCATGGTCCTTTGGGGAAAGATGATTAGAATAACAAAACTAAGGTAACCATGCAAAAACATGCCTGCACGCCAATTTGAACGCCAACTCCCTAATCGGCGTGCAGCTCCAAATGCACTCAAACTTCACCCCAAGCCTCCTTGCATCTTGTAGAGGTCTGAGAAGCAAAAATATGCTTGCACATGAAAGGGGTGAATTCACGTGCATCTCCAAATGCTCTGAAATTTCTGTGGTAGATAGAGGACCTCATTCTAAGCAACTTTTATTCTTGCACGCCAATTGTTTGAGGCCATCTACTATATCAAAAGTGAGCTCCAAAATCTGCCAAAACCGCTTAAAACCGCATGTATATGCATAGCATCTTCCTAGGGCATAAATGTACGTTATCACTTGTCACATCCACCTCCCAAAAGTCCCCTCTTGGGCTCATCTCTTACCTCAAACTTGTGCACCAACATCCAAGGTGTTTGTGGTTAACTTCTTACACACGGGTCATTACATCCTCTCCCCCTTAAGACTTTTCGTCCTTGAAAAGAAATGACATACGAGGAAACAAACACAAGCTACCCATTTGCCACACGGCGAGCCACAACACCCAAATGGGTCATACACCGCGCACCGCACATAACAACACATAACAAGGTACCACCATAATCCTAACCACATACATCACAATAATGCATATAACACATATCCGCATGTCACAAATACACATCTCAAAACACATCACAAATAGAACACATGTCTAAAAGACAAAACAAATACACCAAATCATACACAACTAATGCAAGAAAACACATTACTATCCCTTGGCCAACCGCCACCAACAACCACCTCCCACGTTTAAGATTGTTCGTCCTCGAACAATTCTGGGTGCTGCTCACGCATCACGGACTCACGTTCCCATGTCTCCTCCTCAATGCCACGGTGCTGCCACAGCACGCGAACCAAAGGAATAGCACGACCACGCAAAAGCTTCTCTCGCCGATCCAGGATACGGATAGGGGCCTCAACAACGGACATGTCATCCTCCATGTCTAATGTCCCCCAATCGATCACATGGGTGGGGTCAGGGTGATACTTCCTCAACTGGGACACGTGAAACACGTTGTGCACTCGACTCAGCCGCAGTGGTAACGCTAACCGGTAGGCCACAGGCCCCACACGATCCAGAATCTCAAAAGGACCAATAAACCGCGGAGATAGCTTGGAACCTCGCCCAAACCGTCGATGTCCACGACGTGGGGAAACACGAAGAAACATATGATCACCAACAGAAAACTCCAAAGGTTACCGCCACTGATCCACATAAGATTTCTGCCGACTCTAAGCTGATAACAAACACTGACGAATCAACTTAACCTTCTCGGTAGCCTCTTGAACCATCTGTGGTCCCAAGAGAGTGGCTTCGCCTACCTCAGTCCAACACAACAGTGATCGGCACGGTCTGCCATACAATGCCTCAAAAGGAGCCATCCCAATGGATGCCTGAAAACTGTTGTTGTAGGCAAACTCCACCAAAGGAAGGTGAGTTGCCCACGAACCCCCGAAATCTAACACACAGGCCCGTAACATGTCCTCCAAAGTCTGATTCGTCCTCTCTGTCTGGCCGTCAGTCTCAGGGTGAAAGGCTGTACTCAAGTGAAGTTTGGTCCCCATAGCCTCATGCAAACCTGCCCAAAAATGGGAAGTGAACCGCGAATCCCGGTCAGAGACAACCGATGATGGTACTCCATGTAGTCGCACAATCTCATTCATGTATAGATGACTCAAGGTCCCAATAGAGTCCCGCTCGCGAACAGCCAGGAAATGGGCCGACTTTGTGAGTCGATCCACAATTACCCAAATCATATCTTTCCTCCCTGTGGTGGTGGAAAACCAGTCACAAAATCCATCGCTATGTGGTCCCACTTCCACTCCGCTATGGGCAAGGGCTGTAACATGCCCGCCGGCCGCTGATGCTCAGCCTTCACCTGCTGACACGTGAGGCACCGCGAAACAAAGGCAGCCACATCGCGTTTCATCCCAGGCCACCAAAAATGTCCTCGAAGCGCATTGTACATCTTCGTACCCCCTGGATGCACAGCAACTCTTGACTGGTGAAACTCCCTCATCACCTCATCCCAGAGAGAAGAAGCCACTACTAACCGCCCCTGAAAAGACAACTCATGCTAAGGACCCTCTGTCCAGTCCCCAGATAGTTCACCAGCCTCAATACGGGCACGGAGAACCTCACACTCAATGTCACCCAACTGTCCCTCCCGGACGCGCGGGTACAACTCAGGCACAACCACCAAAGGACTCTGGACTTTCCCACCATCAAGAACAACAGGCTGCAGCTGCAACATCGCCAACTGCTCCATCAGCTTCCACTCTCTCAAGGCCACCTCAGCTTTCCCTTTTCTGCTTAATGCGTTAGCCACAACATTACCCTTGCCCGGGGTATAGGCAAGAGTAAAGTCAAAGGTCTGCAAATACTCCACCCATCTCCTTTGCCTCAAATTCAAGTCCTTCTGAGTAAAGATGTACTGAAGGCTCTTGTGATCTGAGAACACCACAAACTTTTCCCCCAAGAGGTAGTGCTGCCAACACTTCAGGGCGAAGATGACAGTCGCCAACTCAAGATCATGGATAGGGTAATTCTGCTCATAAGGCTTCAACTGCCTCGACCCATAAGCTACAACACTGTGCTCCTGCATAAGCACACACCCCAATCCAACCCTGGACGCATCACAATAGACCTCATATGGGATATCCTCCCGAGGCAACCTCAACACCGGTGCAGTGGTCAAACGGGTCTTGAGAGTCTCAAATGCCTGCTGGCACTTGTCCGTCCACTCAAACTTCACTCCCTTCCGAGTCAACGCCGTCATAGGAACTGCCAAACGGGAGAATCCCTTTACAAAACGACGGTAATAGCCTGCCAAGCCAAGAAAACTACGAATCTAAAAAACGTTGGTTGGCCTCGCCCACGATGCCACAGCCTCAATCTTGGCTGGGTCCACCCTAACTCCCTCAGCTGACACCACATGGCCAAGAAAGTGAACCTCCTGCAGCCAAAACTCACACTTGCTAAACTTAGCAAACAGCTGCTGGTCCCTCAAGGTTTGCAACACTGTTGCCAAATGCTCCACATGCTCCCTCTCGGTCTTGGAATACACCAAGATATCATCAATAAACACCACCACAAATGAATCCAAGTATGGAGCAAAGACCTGGTTCATCAAATGCATGAACACCGCTGGCGCATTAGTGAGCCCGAAAGGCATCACTACCCACTCACAATGCCCATAGCTACACCGAAAAACCGTCTTAGGGATGTCCTCCTCCCTAACCCTGAGCTGGTGATACCCCAACCGTAAATCTATTTTGGAAAACCACTAGGCCCCACTCAATTGGTCAAACAGGTCATCTATTCGAAGCAATGGATACTTGTTCTTCACAGTCACTGAATTCAGCTTCCTGTAGTCGATGCAGGGACGAAGTGTGCCATCTGCCTTCTTAGCAAAGAGCACCGGAGCACCCCAAGGTGAGGTACTCGGTCTGATATACCCCTGGCCCACCAACTCCTCGATTTGCCTCTGAAGCTCCCTCAACTCAGCTGGCCCCATACGATATGCTGCTTGGGAAATCGGACCCGTTCCCAGCACCAACTCAATGGTGAACTTCACACTCCTCTGAGGAGGTAAACTCCTCAACTAGTCAGGGAAGACATCCTGAAATTGGTCAACAACTGCTGGCCACACTCTCTGCGCCACTTTCCCTTCCTCAGCAAAGGTCAGGGCTGCCAACCTGTGGGTTATAGCACCCCACTGGTCCAGTACTGGTCCAGCCCGACTAGCCTCACGATCCCACTCCCCCTGCAGGGTGCAAGAAACCCCCGCTGGTGACACAAAGGATACCCGCCGCCGATAACAATCTATCTTGGCCTGGAAGGCCATAAGCCAGTCCATACCCAAGATTAGGTCAAACGTCCTCAAGGGCATTACATGCAAGTCAAAACTCAGCTCCATCTCTCCTATGGTTAACACACAGTCACGACACACACACTGTACCTCAATCATGCCTCCCACCGGAGACTCCACAACTAGGGGCCTCGCGGCCTCCACACAAGCTAACCCCAAGCCATCAATAAGAAGCTCGGCAGCGAAGGAACACGATGCACCCGTATCAAAAAGAATAGAAGCTAACGTACGAGAAATCAAGAGGGTACCTCTAACCACCGATGGTCCTGCTCCACCCTCCGCAGGTGGAGGTGGTAGCTCAGCCCCCTCCAGGTATGTCGCATCCAACACAAACACCCTTCCTTGGCCCGTGCCACTGGTCGGCTCACTCACTGGATGCTTCCCGCTAAGGTTGCCTCCAGCTTCAGTATGCTGCCGCTTTGGCCTCCCCTGGGGTCGGGTCTGACTCGATCCTGCCTAACTAGCCTGCCACTGACGAGCTGGTCTCTCTGCTGGTGTACGGAAACTGGCATCACTCCTCATGCTGGATGCCATGCCTCCAACTCCCTTGTTGCTACTCCGGTAAACCCGGCTCAAATGGCCTTCTCGTCCACAGCTATTGCATCGCCAGTTCTTCTTGGGACACTCCCTCTTGAAGTGGCCTTGCTCCCCACAGCAATGACAACCGCTGGGGAGTCCTCCTTTGGACCTCCCGATCTCTACCGCCGAAGCTAGACCTCCCTGGGGGCACTGATGGCTGTCCCCGGCTGCGAAAAGAACTGATATCCCTTTCCTCAGTCTTGGGCCGCTTGGACCCGGAATCACGCTCCAACCCACCCTGCAACGGGCGACCCTGATGGGTATGCCTCCCATCATCCAGCTCCCTCTCAGCTATTCGGGCTGTCTCCACAACCTCAGCATAGGTCCTCAAACGCAGAATTGCCACCCTCTGCCTAAGTGCTGGCCTGAGACCCAAGGTGACTTGTGGGCCTTCAGGTCCTCCTGCGCCACGGTCTCGGGAGCAAATCTGCTCAAACTCCGGAATTCGCGCTCATACTCGGGCACCGTCTTTGATCCCTGTTTCAGGCTACCGAATTCTTCTCTCTTCTGCCACCTTAACGACTCAGGGAAGAACTCATCATGGAAGAGTTGCAGGAACTCGTCCCACAACATGAACTACACAGCACGGCTCCCCGCAACACTCTGCCACCATTCCAGAGCATTCCCCTCCGGCTGCCGAATGGCCAGTCTCACCTTATCCTCCTCCCGAGGTAGGAGAAAGGAAAACACATGCTCGATCTACCTCAGCCAATGCTCAGCTAACACTGGATCCTCCTCCCCTTTGAATCACGGAGGTTGTTCCTTTCGGAACCGTGTCACCACGTCATCCTCTGCACGAGTCGGTATACCACTCAGTGCACCCTCACGCTCCCTTAGTAACTCCCCTGCTGGTGGTGGCGGTGGTGGTGGCACCACCTGCTGTGCCACCATCTCACGGCGCACCTCCTCCCGGACTTCTTGCCGGATACCCTCCCCCAGCTCTTGGACTTCCAACCGGATGCCTTCTCGCAGCTGCGCCAGCAACAGTGCATGTCCTCCAACGGACTGCCCCACACCCGGACCCTCATGGGTAGATGACTCATCAGCCACTGCCCCGGACGCACGTGTCACTCTCCTCGGTGACATTCTTACTACATGAAGTAAGAAGCACAAACGTCAGAACGCGTTCGACAATTATCGAGTTTCACTACCTCTACCCCACTATCAAGTCAAGTAGTACATGGCATCACACACATTTCACACATTGCACCAATCAACATTACACACAGTTCAAATAAACACGGACCTTTCCTTGTAGTCATGCTCAAGGTACTTCAAATAAAATCAGAATTGCACAATTCACACCTTATCACACTATTCACATTTTCCACAGTGTAGCACACATTCACAGCAAATGCAACTAGTGCCCTAATGCCAATGCATGCAAATCCTACCACAAGACTGGACTACCCTAAGTACACCTTGGAGGCTCAAAGAGGACCACGTTGATCAGGCATGTCCCTCCAGGCTCCTCCAAAGGACTTAGGATAACCAGGTCCGCCCACTACCCTAGGCCAACCAGACCATGCTCTGATACCATATTGTCACGCCCCAAATTTCCAACCCAAGGAAACCGGTACTTGACTCCCCTTTTTTACCCACACGGAGGGCAAAGGGGTTAGGGTGCAAACCCCAAACATAACATTTTAAACATCCACAACACGTTCAAGAAAGTAAAGTTCATGAAAGCAATCCACAATCCAAACCAGTTTTTATTACAACAAAATCCTCTTTTCAATCCATCCCCACTGGGGTTACATCAATTCCCATAAAACAAGATAAATTAAAGGCAGTAAAGTAAATAAGGTCTTCCACCTTGGGGTCCCGCCTAACGCCTGTATGTTCCTGAAAGAAGACACAACATAGAGGGAGGGGTGAGCAACCACAGCTTAGTAGGGATCATGTCTCCCCAACCCATCCCATGCTCCTAGCGTCTACATGAGGGTGTGTACAGGTGTAGTGTAGTGACAATAAGATATAAACAGGTTATATTCCACAATCACACGGCATACACATTTCCACAGCCATACAGGCTTAGCCATATAGGCTAACATGTCCACAGCCACTCAGGCTTAGCCACACGGGCTAACATATCCACGGCCACTCAGGCTTAGCCACACGGGCTAACATATCCACAGCCATATAGGCTTAGCCACACGGGCTAACAGTTCCAGTCCCAGGCTTCCACAGCCACCGGGTTCCACAAACACAGCATACAAGGTAACACAGGCATTAAACCAAACACATAGCATACACACTTTCACAGGCATAATACCAAACACTTAGTTCACACAGCCAATTAGGCATAAAATCAAACACTTAACATATAGAGTCTCACAGGTATTTTACCAAACGCTTAACATGCATACATTCACAAACCCACAAACCCAGCCACACAGGCATATTATCAAACACATACTAGGCATATTTACACAGACATATTCACACAGGAATTTTATCGAACACTTGATATACGCTCACCATCCAACACCAAAATACATCAAAAACCGCCATTGAAGGCTAACATCCATATAGGAGATCACACCTATATGGATTATATATATATATATATATATATATAAACAGGTATAATGCATAATCTGCCCTAGAACCCTAGGACAGCGGAGGATTTAGGAAGAACAGAACCCCTACCTTAAAGCAGATCTTCCTTGCTCCAGCGCTAAACGCCATCCTCCCCACGCAAGATGCTCTGGCAACAACCAGCAACTCCCCTTCCTTCCCTCTCTCTAGCTCTCTCTCTCTCTACGACGGCTGGTGGAGCAACAAACCCTAAACCTAAAACAGAGGGGCTTCTCCTCCTTATATAGACAACACAACATCAAAACGACGTAGTTTTGATTAAGTGAATCCCAGCATCAAAACGACGTAGTTTTGATGGAACAAGCTATGACCTTCCCACATCCATACACACCAAAATATCCACAATTCCATCATGGTCCTTTGGGGAAAGATGATTGGAATAAGAAAACTAAGGTAACCATGCAAAAACATGCCTGCACGCCAATTTGAACGCCAATTCTCCAATTGGCGTGCAGCTCCAAATGCACTCAAACTTCACCCCAAGCCTCCTTGCATCTTGTAGAGGTCTAAGAAGCAAAAATATGCTTGCACGTGAAATGGGTGAATTCACGTGCAGCTCCAAATGCTCTGAAATTTCTGTGGTAGATAGAGGACCTCATTCTAAGCAACTTTTGTTCATGCACGCCAATTGTTTGAGGCCATCTACTATATCAAAAGGGAGCTCCAAAATCTGCCAAAATCGCTTAAAACCGCATGTATATGCATAGCATCTTCCTAGGGCATAAATGTACGTTATCACTTGTCACATGCACCTCCCAAAAGTCCCCTCTTGGGCTCATCTCTTACCTCAAACTTGTGCACCAACATCCAAGGTGTTTGTGGTTAACTTCTTACACACGGGTCATTACATGTTTATACTGTGCCAGGAATGCAGTAGCTAAGTCTTTCCATGTTCTGATACATCCTCCGTCCAGCTGAAAATACCAACATAAAGGTGCCCCCATTAGACTCTCCTGGAAGCAATGCATAAGAAGTCTATCGTCGTTGGTGTATGCGGCCATTTTTTGACAGTACATCGCCAAGTGAGTTCTGGGACAGCATGTGCCGTTGAACCTCTCAAATTCGATTATCTTAAACTTATGGGGTAAAATAACACTAGGGACCAGGCACAGCTCATCAGGGTTAATCATGCCATAAATCTCGGCGCCTTCAACTGCCTTTAATCGTTCCTCAATCCTCCTTAGCACAGGGGACTCAACTTCCTCTTTGTATGCTGGATACCCTACCACTTCTATAGGGACTCCCATTACCAGGTGGAGTGTATTAGCCTGGATTGGGCGTGCCCAAATGCTCGGGAACGACAATGTGTGTCACAGGCTATGTGGGAGGTGGAGGCTGTGTCACTTTTGGCCTAGGTTGTGAGTTTGCTTCCCTTGGAGCTCCTTCGACCAATCTGGCTATATTTTTGCCATACAGTTCATCTGTTCTTGCAGGTTCTGGAGTGTATCACTCATGCCTGGGTGACTTTGCTTTAGCCTCATCAGTCTATTTTCGTTCTCGTCGGCCATCGGGTGAGATGTGTGCTTGTGTCTGGACCAAAGGTTGTAAGTGTGCCCAATTCTGGATGAAAAAATATTTCTGTCGAAAGAAACATGAAGGGTAAGCATTTTTTAGTTTTGTTTTCACTTTTTATATGAATGCATGAGATATGTGAATGGATGCAAGTGAACGGGCTTAATAAACTTCATTTTATTAATAAAAGGAAAAACATTACATGCATACATGCTGTGCAACCTTCTAACAACTACAATAACAGAAACTACATGGGTCTAAGGCAATTATTTAGTCATCTCAAAGATGGTAACATGGTCTTCAAGCGCGACACCTCCTCTTCTACGGCGGCCTTTCTCTGGCATCCTCCCTTTGCTGTAGCATGGTCTCCAGTTGCTTGTCCCTCAACAGCAACCTCTGAGTAGCTCTCTCCAAAGCGGCTTCCAGTCTGTGGACTTGCTGCCTCAGCTCCTGGCTCTCTTGCAAGAGGGTCCTCACGATCAAACCCTACTGTGGCTCATGTTGTGCTCTCCAAGGGATGTAAGCTGGAAATATACCAAATTTTGAGTTGTTAGGCTGAATCTTGCGAGGTGTGGACCACGCTTGATGCATCTTCATCCCCTTCTCTTCTAGCATGGTACGACCATAAGTGAAGTCGTAGTCCTCCATCCCATATAATACCGGAACAACCTGACTGTCTCCTAGCTGTCTTCCACTCTGCAGTGGTGCATAAGTAGTAGCTCCCCAGGGGCCTAGCAAAGGGACCTAGTTGTACTCACCACAACTGTATGTCATAGAGTATCTTGGCATCCAAGGAGCAATCCAGACGATGTCTTCTTCCTTTAAGTCCTGCAGCTTCTTTTTCCAGTCTGTAACTCCTTTGGGCAGAATCCACTTACTAAGCAGGATGTCCAATAGTGTAGTATAAGGCAACTGGTATACCGGTGTGAAGTTGGGGACAGCACAGGGGAGGTGTCCCTTCAGCCAAGTGCAGAAAAGTGGTAAGCAGCCTGTAAGCTATCTAGAACCACGAGTTCTCAGATCGAAAAGGGAATGGATGGTTTCTGCTAGGATAGTCGGGGTAGGATCACAACATTGCACCACTTGCCGCACCAAGTCAATGACTGCCATGTCTACGTACGCCGAGATGCGCCGAAAAATGACTAACCCATAAATGGCTAGGGTCAAAAGCCGATGAAATCCTGTTTTTGTAGTAGTTGACATAACCTCCTGGATAGTTTCCTTTGATAGCTGCTCTCGCCCCTCGCGGTTTACTAGAAAAGGTGCTCTCCAAATGGGGACCTCCATCATGTTAGTAAAAGCTCTTCATCCCGCCCTTCTTGGATCAGGTAAGTAAACTTTTCTTCGGTGTTCTTGTGGTATGTCAAGCAGTCTTCTATATTCATCTACAGTAGGAATAAGGTCAATGCCATTGAAGTCGAAGCATCTATGCCTTGGCTCCCAAAAATGAAGTGCAACTTGAAGCATGTCTCTATCAACTGGTAAGTCGGTTAAATGCAGTAAATCGCCAAATTGTCGGACATAAGCAATCTTTCTTTTATTCATCCACTGACTCCATTTGGCCCGTAACTCATTAGTGAAGTCTTGTGAAAATTCTACTGTGACCCGGTCTGCCTTGTGCAACTCTCCCGGTGGAAAGTCTCCTAGACGGCGTTGGATTTCGTTGGATGCTTGAGCCACCTTAGTAGCAGTCTCCTTCTCCCATACACCCTCTAAGAGATGACACAATGTTGTTATGCACCCTATATGAATGACGTGATATGCAAAATGGAAGCGTTAGGAGAGCAAAAAGAAATATATACAGAATAGACAAATGTTGACATTTTAAACAAACAAGGGATGTCTTAATGCAGCTACCCTGCAAAACCAAGATTAGCATGGCATGCTTAGTCATACAACATGTGGGTCGGTGTGCCCCTAATGGGCCATGATTTCTCACCCTATCTTATTCATTGGTCCCCAAGCTTCCTCTTTAGAGGGCTCCGTACACCATGTGATTTACTAGAGGGGGGCCTTAAAAGGACGTGCCTTAAAAGGACCTCAAGGCTGAGTGAGGAGTCCGGGGTCCCTTTGCGGATAATGATCAATGCTCGGGGCACCCTAATAAACCTCGCTATCCTAGACTGTGATAAAACCCGGGTATAGAGTTTATGTATGAATGCAACGATTTAGGAAAAGCGGTAAAGCACGACTTTCATGGCATCAAAGTGCGTAAATCAAAACTATCATACAACGGCGATTACGCACAGTAAATAAATCAATTAAATAAAGAATAAAGAATGAATAAAAATAATTTAAAACAAATAATAAACCTCCTAATCTTAATCTTAGGCTTAACTCTCTAACTGTCCCCAGCAGAGTCGCCAGCTGTCATCACCGGATTTCGTCCGGGAGGAAAACCGCTTTTGGGGTGCGGTTCCCCCCAACCTTCATCCAAACGGTAATGAAAATCAGAGTCACCACCAACCGTTTTTGGGGTGTGGTTGGCCTCCTAAAGGAAAATTGATCTAATGCCACTAGGGGATGGGCTCGGGAGTTTATTACGCGTAGGGAAGGACTAACACCCCCACGACGCCCTTTAGGTACCTATCTAAGATTGGGAGATTTCTAACTTGTTTTAAGTGCTTGATCTAAGGTTAATTAGCTTAGATGTGATGTTTAACTTGCATGCAGCCTAAAGGTCTATTATTTTTATTTTTCTAAGTTGTTTGTTGAAGTAAAATTCAATTCAATTTATCCTAAATGCGTAAGGAAAGTCCTAACAAATTTGTTTTTTTTTCCATTTTTTCTATTTTTTTTATTTTCTAAGTTATTTGTTAACATTAAAAATAAGTTCAATTTGCCCTAAATATCTAAAGGAAGTCCTACAATTTGTTTTGCCTACTTTTATTTCCACATTCTTTATTGAAGTTAAAAGTTAAATTCAATTTAATCTTAAACTCCTAAAGGAACCCTACGATTTGTTCTAAGTTTAAAACTTAAATCTAAAGTGAATTCAAAGTTGAAATTATTTTTAAATCGCATGCTATTAAAGGTAAAAAGTACTAAGCACATAGTAGAATTAAACCAAGATAATCTAAATTTTTTTTTTGGTAAAGGAAAAAGGCGAAATGATAAAAAATAATTGAGTTTGAAAAGTTTGTTTGTTTGCTTGCCCTCTTTTTTTTTATAAAACGTTTTTAAATTAAAAAACAATTTATTTTTAGGAAAATATTTTTTTACATTAAAAGAAAGGGTTTTTTTGTTTTTGTTTTTTTACTACTAAATAAATAAATAAAGACACAAGTGAGGTGTGTGAGAGTGTTATTCACAAAATAAAACAAACTCTCTTTTTTTTCTTCTTTTTTTGTCTCTCTCTCTTTTTTCTTTTTTTCTTTTTTATGTTTTTACTTTTCTCTCCTTTTTTTTCTCATCTTTTTTTTATGCATTTAATTACAACGTTACAAAAGTCATAAGCTCACGTTTACAACATTATGAACGGCCAACTAACAAACACCTAAGGCCGAAGGAAACAAATAACACAAACCATATCATAATAGGCTTTGCCCATGACTGAACAATAATAAAGAAAACATATACGGGTACTAACCGAAAGAAAGAAACAGAAGCCAAACAACAACCAAAATAGAACCTAAAAAAATAGTGAAGAAAAACTTGTAAAGAGCAGTGGGCAGTGGACGCAGCCAGAGGCCGTGAACAATAGACTCAAGTTGAAACCTAACCAGCCAGAATCAGTAAACCAGAAACAAGGCCAAGGAAGAAAGAGGAAAATACATTAAGAGCTGAGCTTAAAAATAACCAAAAGAAAAGGACTAAGCAATGACAAAACTGAAACCAAAAGTGACATCATACTCAGAATACCACGAAAACTGTAAACAAAACATAAACAAAGGAACAAAACAGAGGTGCATTCGGCCCTTCAACATTTTTTTTTCTTTTAAAACAAAGAAACAAACAGAGAATGCAAAAACAGATCAACATAGTAGAAGAAAATAAAACCAAACGCGTGTGATGCCAGTAATCAACCTAACTAACGCCTTAAAACCACTAACACAGAGAATACAGACGCAAGCAAACGAATAATCAAATGAGCACAGTGATTATTCGTTCATTCATCCACCCCAAACAAATGCAAGCAACATTAGTATCCACACCAGACCATAACAACACAAGCACCAACAACACCAACTAAATGATGAAAGAAAAGAAACAAAAGCACACACGCAAACATGGCCAAGGTATATGCCTGACTATGTTGCATTTTCTTCACTCGACCAAGACACGACACAGAAAACAAAAATGGCATCTTTGTTCACCACATAAATAGAAACGAAACGCGTACACTGGCTACAGCACAAAACGCAAGTGGAGACCAACACACGTATCAAACACACAGAATCAAAGAAAGAACTATCAAGAACAAAGTAACCAACCACGCAAAATAAAGAGACTTTCTCTTCTCCAAGGCGCCTTCTTTAGTCACAAACCGGTTGCTTTTTCTTGGCTTCTTGTCTTGATGAACCAGGACGTACTAGGCCACCTTCTTCAACTTCTAAGTTCCCTTCCTTCAGTCTGTGCAGAAGCCGTGACGGGTCATTGTGATGGACGCTGGTTCAGCCTGAGCGAGATGGTGATTCGCGGAGCAGAATAGTGATGGAGTTCCGACCAATGGAGAAGTGGGACTCTGTGGGTTGAGGTCCAAACGAGTGGGATGTTGAGGATGAATGCCTTTTTGCTCTAGATTTTCCAGGGATCGATCGGGTGTTTGGAGAAGTAAAGCAGGTTGCTTGTTTTTTTTGGAGTCAAGAGAGGGGATGACGGAGGGCAGCGCGTTTGGATTTTCGGGGAGGAAACCAGAGAGGAAGGGGAGGACATCATGCGTCTGGGTTTCTCGGCCAGGGAACTAACGAGAGAGGAAGAGATGATGAGGGCGAGTTGATTTCTTTGGGGAGAAGAGGAACCAGGGAGGAAGAAGATTGCGTTTTTTTTTTTGGCTAGCCAGAGAGCTGAGGGATGAACAGCTTGTGGCTTTATAAGCGAGGCGATTAGGGTTTGAGAGGAGGGGTGAAAGACGCCATTGGATTGGCCATGGGTTAGCGCTGCTGGGTGAGGGGTTAGGGTCGAGAGACGGGAAGGCAACCCATGGTTGGGTGATGCGTTGGAGTGATGGGTGAGTGGTGAGCTGGATCCAGCGGGCACGGTGTGGTCCAGTGGTCCTCTGAGATCACGGCGGAAGCTACGTGGCCTTGGGGAAGAGGACGCGATTGGGGAAGGAGAGAGGGGGAAGACGACAACGGGGCAGGTGATGGAGATAAGGGAGACGGGCGTGCTGTGGCTGTATATTTTTTGGTTTTTATTTTTTTTGTATTTTGTATTTTGTTTTTGTTATTTTGATTTGTTTTATTTTATTTCAACCAATCAGGGGCTGACACATGGCCTGGAATGAGCTGGAAAAAGAGAGAAAAAAGAGAAATTATTTTGCTTTTGGGTTTTTAGTTGACGTCTTTCGGTTCTTGGGATTGGTAGGACAAACCGGATTTCAAAACATTTCGAAAAAATTATTTTTGGACTCGGGACGTCATGACAAGCGAGCTCGTGTCAATTTTATTTGAAAACAAGCTCATTTTTTTACAGCAAGCCTATACTGAGATTATTTATTACCGAAAAACTTATTTATTTTTAATTTTTAATGAAAAAGGTCCCGTGAGCAAATATATACAATATATATGTCAAAATTCTTAGAACGACAAGTAAGATGAGATTATGAGGTTTGGGACTTGATCCGGAGCTCCGTTTGAATGGTCAGTTACCATTTTGACCCTTGATGGCGGCCCGAATGCTGTTTTGACTATATCTTCTTCGTTTGACCTTAGAATTGAGCGCGGTCGATGGCGTTGACCCTCAAATTTGATTTTCTATTGCCCAGAACCGGCTTTTTGGCATTTGGAGGCCTTTCTTGAATAATTGTCTTAAAATTGGGCCTTTGCGCCTCGATGATCACAACCCGTCGTCCTTCATACATTTCAACAAACCAAGGCGACTAGGAGAAAAATTGAATATGATAACTTTTGTCCAACCCGGACAAATTAGGGTCCAACAGCTAGCAGCACACACCAAACACTAAACTACTAATAGGTAATTCTCATGCTTAATCAACTCCAGCCATTGAATAGCCAATTTTGAATGAAAAGAACAAAATTGTTAACCCTATAACCTATTAAATTCACTCAAAGACAAGATGGAGAATGGTGCTCTCAAACATTTGTTTTTATCAACTCCAAGGTTCGTTAAGCTTATCCTAACATGTCATGCTCAACTTTTGATCCAAACGTCAGCTCTAAAAACATGGTGATATCATGCAAGAAGTATAGACATGCTCAAACTAACTCATAATACACCGTAACAACTTAAACACCTTTATCACAACATGATACTAATGTGGCAAATTTACATACCTTATAACCATGCTGCTCACATGCAAACCACACAATCACATTATTCATTAAAAGAAAACAAAGTAACCAATCACTCAAAAAGAAAACAAAACAAAACAATCATACAACATGGACAACAAAACAAATGGTTCAAGTCACCCCCACACCACACTTAAAAATTGGCTCTATCCTCAGAGCATGGCATAAGGGTTAAAGAAGACACTTACCGACAGGTGGGAAGGCTATAAAAGAAAATAACATAGGCCACCTATCACGCCCCGGATTTCCAACCCGAGGAAACAGGTTCGTGACTCCCCCTTTACCCACGCGGTGGATAAGGGGATAGGATGCAACTTTCCCACTTAGGACAACATACACCTTCACAAAATATATTCAGAAAGACAAAATCATATATTTAATAAGTTCAAACCACCATAAACATTTACAACCAAACCACATGCCTTTATTATGTTTTAAACCCCATTACAATATCTCCCCACTGGGGTTACAAGGCCTCAACAGGATTACATAACACAAATAACATAAAACAAAGCCACAAAACAGAACTCTCTCCTACCTTGGTGTTTCCACCTAACGCCTGTAGGTTCCTGCAAGAAAACACACCACAGTAGGAGGGGTGAGCAACCATAGCTCAGTAGGGATCATGTGACCCCAACCCATCCCATGCTTCTACCATCTACATGAAGAAGTGCACAAGTGCAGTGTCGTGGTAATTACATTTTAAACAGGTCATAATCAATACTATACACAAGCCATAAAACAAGTACAACCTTTGCCTTAGCCACAAAGGCTCCTCAGTCAATCCCACTGACAGTAACTCAGCCTCTCAGGCTCCTCAGTCAGTCTCACTGACATTAACTCAGCCTCTCAGGCTCCTCAGGTACACAAGCATTGCCTCAGCCTCTCAGGCTTCTTAGGCTCCACAGACATTGCCTCAGCCTCTCAGGCTTCTTAGGCTCCACAAACATAACACCAAACACTTAACTTACATCTCAACCATTAAGGCATAACATCAAACACTTAACATGCATACCCATACTGGCATAACATCAAACACTTAGCATATGTATCCTCACGGGCATAACATCAAACACTTTTTAGGCATAACCTCACTGGCATAACATTAATCGCATAACATGCGTGGCCTCACAGGCATAATATCAAACACATAATACGCATGGCCTCACGGGCATAATATCAAACACATACTCGCCACTGAAGGCCAACATCCATATAGGAGATCACACCTATATGGATTTACATATAATATATCCAAATTACCATATTACAAATCGCCTACCACAAGGCCATAACCCTGGGATAGGTCCAAGGAGAGCAGAACCCCTACCTTGAAAACGTCCTCCTGCTCTTGCTTCCACGCTAGACATTGTCCACCTATACAAATCACCACAGCAGTGATTAGAATCACCTCTCTCTCTCTCTCTCTCTCGGCGGCTAACAGAAGGAAACCCTAAAGCTAAAACAAGGAAACCTGCACCTCTTTATATAGGAATCACAACATCAAAACGACGTACTTTTGATTAAGTGAAACCCAAGATCAAAACGATGTAGTTTTGATCGCACAAGCTACAACCTTTTCACATCCATATAAGACAAAATACTCATAATTCCAAAATGGTCCTTTGGGAAAAGATGATTAGAATAACAAAACCAAGGTGACGGTACAAAAATATGGCTGCACACCATAATGCACGCCATATCCCCATATGACGTGCAACTCCAAATGCTGTGAAATTCTACCCTAAGCTTTCTTGCATCATGTAGAAAGTAGGCATACAGTAATATCCTTGCACGTCATAATGCCCCATATGACGTGCACTCTATTTCTGCCTCCCTAGGCTGCCCTCTTTCGTCAAAAGCTCCCTATTTGGTAAATAAAATGATTTGGCTGAAGTCCATGAGTAGAAGTTCCCCAAAAACTAAAAAATTGCCACTTAAAAGGCAAAACTGTGACTAACTCCACACATCTCAAAACACGGGTCATTACACCACCATTCTTCTTAGGTGGGCTACAAAGTCAGCTAAAGTCTCAACAGTTATTGCCCATGTGTCCTTATTCTGCAAAAGAGTGTCAAATAGTAACACAAAAAGATCCCACAGCTGAACTGGTCAGCTGTTGGGGAAGCTCCATTTCATTAAAGTGCACTAGAGGGAACTTGGATGTCAACAGCCCCTTGTGCCTCATTGCTCACTTGACTCTTCTCAAAAAACCATGGATTATTTTTTTCTTTCTTGTGGAGAACCCATGAGCTTGGCACGGATCCTACAACACCACATGTACTGCATTTAAATCCAACTACAAAAGCACAAAATGACGATCTAGAAGGATAGGGATGAGTACCTAATGAACGTGGTGCCATGAGCGATGACCTTATGCAGTTCCATTAATTCTTTGGCAAAAAATATGTTTTGCCAAAGGCTGCTCATACAACTCACACAACATGATAAAAGTGTATTGTGCCATAGGGTAATCATTAGGCTCAACTTCCACTACATGCCGGAGTGTTTTGCAGAAAAGATCAACATCATGTGCATATAAATATTTGTTACCTAAAATCCGTTGCAGGTACGATGACGTGAACACTTTGGAATCCCGAGCAAACCGAGCTTGCCAAGCTCCACCTTGTAAGAATTGTTCAAACTCTGTTGTGGCTTCAGGAGATGACAAAACGGGATTAATGTTCAAAAATACTAGCTGGCCAATAAGATCCTCTTGTGCGGCCCCTGAAGAAGTACCAGACCACCATTGTAGAGGCTGAGCCACTAGAATGAGAGCATGAGAGGAGCTAGGGTAGGATTGAGGTTCAAATGAAGCTAGTGCTGCTAGGTGAGTGTATTGGGAATAATTAGGTGTCCCCGCCTTCTGATAGAACTCCTGCTGTGCTGGAGGTGTTGCCTCCTCCTTAGAGAGCTCAAGACTATGTCTAAGTTAGCATCGCTTGATTTGGTCATTGGCTTGCCCAAACACAAGTACTCCAGAGACACTTTCTGTCGAGAATGTCAACTTGGCAAACAGATCAAACATAACTTTAAGAGCAAATCTATTAATTCTATATCTGCTCCTTTACAAATTCTTCATATGGATCTCTGTGGTCCCATTTCTATTGCTTCACTTGCTGGTGCGAGATACACCCTTGTGGTTATCAATGACTTCATCAGATATAAATGGATGATGTTCCTGAAATCAAAGGATCAAACCTTTGACCATCTAGTAGATCTTTTACACTGGATAAACAATTCACAAGGACTGAGCATCAAATGCATTAGGAGTAATCATGGTACAGAATATGACTTTTCATATATGAGGTCATATTATTCTGAACAGGGCATTCAACACGACTTCTCTGCTCCGAGAACTCCACAACAAAATAGGGTCGCTGAGCGTAAGAATCGTACGTTAGTCGAAGCTGGTAAATCAATGTTAGTGTTGGATCGAACCCAGAATTTGGATGATGCTGACAAAACCCTATGTAATTTGGTTTGAGATCTTCCAATGTAATTTTTAATATGTTACAGAAGACAAGTGTTAATCTGGATCTTCACTCGTGAGTGCAAAGCTAAGGACAGGATACATAATTTTGATCCGGACCAAAGTAAGTGTCGTCAATCTACTTGGTAAATAACCAAGTCATTACAAGATACGAAGTAAGGATTATTAGCGCGGACTAAGCAATTAAAGATATGGACTAAGGAATCCGAGTCTATCACTTAAACGGACTAAGAATCCTAGTCTACAACCCGCGAGGAGTAAGAGAAAAATTATTGAATAAGGAGCTAAGTCCTTCACTCACACTGACTAAGGACAAAAAGACAGAAGTAAGGAATCCAAGTCTTTCATTTGCGCAGAGAAAGGAAGGACTTGTGTGGAATAAGGACCCAAGCTCTTGTTTGCACGGAGTAAGGAATCCAAACCTTCACTCAAGCGGAATAAGGAAGCGCTGACATAGAGTAAGCCATCCAAACCTTCACTTAAGCGGAGTAAGGTAGCGTTAACACAAAGTAAGCCATCCAAACCTTCACTCAAGCGGAGTAAGAAAGCGCTAACACGGAGTAAGCCATCTGAACCTTCACTCAAGCGGAGTAAGGAAGCGTTAACACGAAATAAGCCATCCGAACCTTCACTCAAGCGGAGTAAGGAAGCGCTGACACAAAATAAGCAACCACTGACACGGAGTAAGCAACCGCTGACACGGAGTAAGGATCCGAACCTCATTAACATGGAGTAAGGAACCTTACAACGGACTAAGATGACACTAGCTCCCACTAATCAGCTCCGCATTCAAAGGTATCAGCTTGCTGTGTCCCAATGTAAGAAAGATTCATTAAACATTTATCATCATACATGTGGATCACTCGGAGGTGTGGACAAAGCTATTAATGCAATTGGAATCATGCGAAGAAAGTGACAAGGTAAAACCCTGACGCTCTACCTTGAATCACGGCAAGAACAAGAGGAAGGCGTTCGTCTCAACGTACAGAAGCAGATCGGAAGAAGAGGAGGAATCCTCTGATGATGAGCCAACCAAGAAGCCGAACGTTTGCCTTATGACAAACACTGAGGTACCTTCTATCTCTGAGCTCATGAGTAGATTAGAATCTCTTACTTGCTGAACGTGATCATGAAAAAAATAAGAGATTAATAATTACTCGAATGTACCAAGACATGAGTGGTCAGGCTAAGCGTCTTGAATTCAATTAATAATTTCCAATCTTGAAAAAGACATAGCTGACTTTAGGATTAAAGAGGCTTGGTATCACGATTTGAGAGTTAAAAATCATTTGCTGAATACCAACCTAAATGGCCTAACAATGAATCTCAAAAGACTTGAATAAAAGCTTGAAAAGGAAAAGGAAATAAATCGTAAGTGGCTAAAATCGGGAGAAATAGCCTCTACATTTAGGACTGATCTAGACAATATTCGAGTCAAACCTGGCCTAGGCTCCGAACTGTCAACCTTCACACAAGCTACTGAGTGCCCCTTGGACATTACTCCCAAACTAACCAACCTATATTTTGTTAGTACAACTTAACCGTTGGATGACTTTATTTTAGGTGGCACCATAGTTTATAATTGTGGAGCTGAGGCTGTTACTGCTAATCCTGAAGTAGTAGCACCCGTACCGAAAGATGAAGGGAAGGCTGCTGCAGTAAAAGCCAAAACTATAGCACCCAGAAAGAAAGGAAAGGTTAAGACTGATACGTCTAGGTCCAAGAGCACGTCACCCATTCGTAAAGGATTAGGTCATAGAAAATAGAGTAGAAAAACTGTTAAACCAAAGAAACCTGTATCCCATGTTTTTGCTCCGCATCATAGTGTCTGTTTCATCTGTAGAGAGATAGGTGACAGACAGATTTTTAGCCTCCCTAAAGAGCAATCTAATGTCGTAAAATCTCTCTTCAAGATAATAAATTCCCTAAGTTTGCACTAAAAGAATAGCAGCAAGCAAGGGATCAAACCCACAGGGATTAGCCTAGTTTTCTAGTTCTTAAATCAAAATACCCAATTACTCTTGTTCTATAAAATGTCTTGGCAAAAAGTATTCTTTTTTAAACTAAAGATCTAATTTTTATTTGGTTTTCTGAATAAACAAGGACAGCATAATTGAATTTAATGTTAAAATTCAAAGATTAAAGCATCTATGGTCACAATTTCACCTCCCTATGTTATCTCTGCTAAATCATGATTATTGGATTGTTTTATGGATACATGCTAAACATGAGCCAAGGCACTACAATGGTCATTGTCAGTCCTTTTAAGTGTTATATGCATGAATGGTCATCAAAACATAAACATGCAAAGCCAATAAATCATACTTTTAAAAGGATAATGATCACACCAATTATAAATAAGTTATGAATCTCAATCTGCCCCAGACTAGGGCTAAGAATCCTAGGTGTATACTTTCTAGAGATAGAAGAATAAAAAAAGATTCATAAAACATGTAAACTCAGTCATCCAAACCCAATATCCATAAATTCACCACAGCAACAACGGGGCTACATTGCTCCCCTAGATTAAAAGACTACTCACGCATGATTACAAGCAAACACAAGCAGGAAAAACTCAACATCTTCTTCTAATCACCCACGCAGCAGAGCTTCAATCCAAGTTTCCAAAATCACGGCTACTCCCTAGGTTTCCTCCAAAAACGTGCAACCCTGCAAAAATCTCCAAAAACGTGTTATGTTGCCTCCTCCTCTCCAAGGACGTGTAGACCTCCTTATATAGCTGCTGGATGGGCCTGAATGCTGTATTATAAAGTGTGCCCTAGCCCATCTGTCACAACTTATCGAAACGACGTAGTTTTGATAAGTGACACTTCTAACATTAAAATCTCTCAATCTAAGCACAATATGAATAAGGTCCTTTAGCAAAGAATGATCAGCATAACAAAACGACTGAATCGGTGCAAAAATATGGCTGCACGTCAATTTGAACGTCATATGCCCAATTGGCGTGCAGCTCCAAATCAGGTGAAATTCTTCCCCAAGCTTCCTTGCGTCATGTAGAAGGCTGGTATGCAGTAATATGCTTGCACGCCAATTGGTCCAATTGGCGTTCAAGGCCTTTGGCTCTGAAACTTCCATGGTTCGTAGAGGACATCATTCTGAGAAACTTTAGTTCTGCACGCCAATTGGTTTGAGGCCATCTACTTGGTCAAAATTAATCTCCAAAACCTGACAAAACAGCCTAAAAGCACATGTATATGCAAATAGCATCTTCCTAGGGGTTAGAGCAAATATAAATGAAATATAATACAATAAGGCTCTAATCATACTCTTAAACACCCCTAAATAGGGAATAGAATAACGGCATAAATGCATGTTATCAAATACACCACATTTAAACCATTGCTTGTCCTCAAGCATGCAGAAATAAAATAAACACTCAGTCAAACTGAAAGAAAAATAAAATAACAATCAAGGAGAATCATGATTTCCTAAGCATGCACTCTATCATGATGAAATGGGAATTTAAGCAACCAAAATGAGTCATATCTTAGTTCATTCATATCCATATTCCTAAGTCCAACAACCATGCAATTTCAGCACTGAAAATTCAGATATCAACAAGTATTTCATGATAAAATAGCACCTAGTTTCCCTTTAAGTTCTCACCAAGGATAAAGCTGCCTTACTCAAATATAAATTCTCATTTCTCTCCACACAAGCCCAAGTACCATACCTAACAGAAAATTAATGGGTGGAAAGCTCCTCCTATATTCTCCACTAGTTATTAATTAAGTATTTGCCAAGCAAACATGAGAGTTCCCTATTATGCTCATCAAAGAAAACACACTCTCTATTCTACTTTATTTGAGACTCACACGCTATTCAAATAACTGATAAAACACACCTTGAGCCTAAGAATTGAGCTCAACACTCTCAAAACAAACAAAACTCAGCCATTGTTGCTACAAATCTAACTAATTACTCATATAAACATCAAGCCATTGTGGCTTTTATTTTGAATCTCTTTTTTTTCACACTTTTTTTAAGTAATAACCTTACAAGGTTGCAATTTATGCTCTCCCTTGATGGATTATTCACTCTCTTTTTTTATTCATGCTCACTTTTTCTTTTTGCTTTTTTTTTTTTTGCAATAAAATAACAATACTTACAAACACATAGGAAAGCTGGATTTTTGTATTGCATACCCTTTTCACAATGTGCATCACAGCCTTTCTTTTACTTTCCAACACCACAAAATAAAGAAAAGGATGCATAGACAGTCAAAGTGACTTAGAGGCCTTGCACCCTAACTTCACACCAAACACTGAGCACTAATAAGTAATCACATGCTTACTTAACTCCTACCATTAAATAACCAATGTTGAAAGCAGAGAAGAGTAAGCAAACTATTACCCATGCCCAAAAATGGCACTCAAGGGCTAAAAAGAAGCTTTTCTCATGTTTTCTTTTTATTTTCTTTGTCACTCAACTTTAAGGGTCACTAAGGTCTATCTTAGCATGTTATGCTTAGCTAATATTCAAACTTCAGCTCCAAAAACATGGTGATATCATTCAAAAGATAAAGACATGATTAAACCAAATCAGAGCACATTTTAACTACTTTAACACCCTTATCACAACATGATACTAATGTGGCACAAAAAGTAAAATTTTTAGGCCAAAATTGCATACTTAATAACCATGTCTCCACATGCAAATCACTCAAGTAGGCAACACAAACAATCATGCAAACAAAAAATTTTCAATCTAAGAACAAACACCATAAATAAAACATGCAATCACACAACATAAAAGATAAGCAAGTGGCTCAAGTCACTCTCCAATACACCACACTTAAAATATGCTATGTCCTCATGGCATGAAATAGGGAGTAGGAAAATACTTACCTCTCAGTTGGCAAGCTGTAATAGTAGATAACATTGGCCACCATTCGACGTGCACGAGTAACAAAATCAGCTGAGGTTTCTCCGCGTATTTCCCAACTTTCCCTCATTTGCAGAATAGCCATCATATAGTAACAAACAAAAATCCCACAGCTGAATTGGTCAGGCTATTGAGGGAGTTCCATTTCGTTGAGGTGAATAAGAGGGAGCTTGTCCTGCAACAATCCTTCTTTTTTCATCGCATCCTTGATTCTTTTTATGAGCCCATGAACAAGCCGTCTCTTTCTTTTAGTGAACCCTTCGCCTTGGCTTGGATCATAAAGCACCGCATGCCCTGCACTCAAATCCACACGCACCAAGACATAGTGATGATCAATGTGTATAGGGATTAGCACCTCGTGCATACCATGCCAATGATGGTGCCCTTTATTCTGACCATTTATACGTTGGCGCCACACACTTTCAAACAAAGGTTGCTCATAAAGCTCGCACAGCATAATAGAGGTATACTGGGACAGTGGGTAGTTATGAGGCTCAGCCTCCACTATAAAATGCATAGTCCTGCAAAATAAGTCCACCTCATCTGTGTATAGATATTCATCACCTAAGATCCGTTGAAGGACAAACGAGGTGAAGAGGTCCATATCCCTTGCAAAGCGAGCCCTTAACACCTGTGAGTTAATGAAGTTCTCAAATTCTACTTGACTCTCAGCAGATGATAGGGCTGGATCTATGGTTAAGTGTATAGGCTCTCCGAGCAGGTCTTGAGGTGCAGCAGGAATGTATGTCCCCCATGAGACAGGAAACACCATAGGCACAATAGCCTGAGAATAGGTAGGATCCATAAAGGGCTGAAAAGGTGAATGCCCTGCTTCTGGCTCTGCCTCCTCTGGATAACAAGCTTGCTCGGCTGAAGTGTCTGGTTGTGGTGGGTCTTTTTGGGCATGATAAGAGTCTTCATGGATTGAAGGTGAGTCTTCTTCAAATATCTCCACTACAGGAGAGTGTTTGGATGCTTTCTTCTTGCTCAAGGCCTTCCAAATTTTTCCTAGGAGGCCCTTGACTTCCTTGTTATTCTTCCTTAATGCTTCCACTTCGCGTTGGGTTCTAGCATTTGCCTCCCTGAGCTCTTGTGTTTCTTTTCTCCACATTTCAGTAGATGCAGTAGCAGGAGCTTCAGGGGCTTCCCATGCTCTGGTTCTAGGTCTGGAAGTGGCTTGTTGATCTTGAGTGATAAGGGCCATTAACTCTTCAAACTGGGTACTAGTGATGTGCCCATTGGTGAATGCCCAATTTATAACTTCCACTTCACTCACTATCTGCCCACTTATACCTTGAAAGAAGTTAAAAATATCTTCCTTGTTCACATTGAACTGCATGTACATGGCAGTGAGTCTAAAGAGACTTTGCTTCCTGTCATCCATTGGAATAGAGGTGTCCCTTGCAAAGTCAGTGGATCTCTCCACATGAACGCTGTGCCTAGATGGCTGTGATGGAGGAGGAACACTGGTTGCCCAATGACCTCTTGTACTGACCCCCAAACCTCCTTCAGTATGCAATACTCTTAAAACCCATCGAGGAGGGAAAGGAATGCTATTCATGGCAGAAAATTTCAAAGTAGGTAGGCTTTGGAATATCAAACACAAAATTCTGCCATTAATCTATTTTGTTGAATTCTTCTTCCACCACTTAAAAATAGTAGTGGCCCAATCCACATTTAACATATGATCCATACTATACATGAATTCCAGATGTGGCTTAGGCACACTATCCCTTCCACTAGTCTGAATCAATAAGCACTTTCCTACAAGGTATGCTAGGCATCTAAATTTTCCCACAAAGCCATTCTTAGTATACTGCCTTCTACTTTCAAATTTTCTAGCATAATTGCAAGCAGTACCAAATTCTCCTAAGCTTAAATGAGGGAAGCTATCAGTGGGTGCAGGGATGTTAAAGCAATTTCTAATAACATCAGGGGTAATTCGGACGTAAACCCCCAGCACAATCCCTATCAATTCATCTTCTTCCTCATTCACATAGACAGATGCATAAAATTCTTGCAGGGCAGGGTAGGAAATGGCACATTGAGCAAAGACTAACCTTTGTAAACCCAGATTTTGAATCTTCAAAGCCACCTCTCTAGCCCAACCCAGCTCTGATTCCTCCAAAGCACGCATATCCAGAGCTTGCCCCAAGAGTATCTCCTCTTTAGTACTGCTATCAGCACTAGGTGAGTGCACCTCTTCCTTGCCTGACCTCCTTGTGCGCACCACATTTACAATAAGAGCAAGAGCAAAGAGCAGAGAGCAGAGTAAAGAACAGTGCATCCCCAATTTCAGATCTGAAATCATTTTTGGTGTGGAAGACCTAGATGCAGGCCTCCTTACTTATAGCGTGCAGAAGGACATGTGCTCCAATTGCAATAATACACGTGATCCCAAAATTTCAGAGTGTTTGGACCATTTTAGCCCTTGCACGTCATATGGGTGAATTGGCGTGCAGGTCAGAATTGTCCCAAATTTTTGTGGTGGGTCCATCATGAGCTGTTAAGCAATAGTCTCTTTTGCACGTGATATTCTTGAAGCTTCTAGGAGGGTCAAAATCGATATTTTGCCTTTTTATCCCTTCAAATGACAACTAGAAATTAGCGTGCAAGAAGTAAAGTGCTTCATGTGATGTTTATCTACTGGCCCAGAAATTTGCAGAGGCAAAAGAGGTGCACGCCAATTGGTCATTTGGCGTTCAATATGGCGTGCAGGCCCAAATGAGCCCAAACTTTTCCGCTGAGTTGCTTTTGCAGTATGGATCAACTTCTATGCTTGCACGCCAATTCGTTGGGCTTAAATTCAAGTACTTGTGGGCTTCACTTGTTCCTTGCTCCAGGACTTGTTCCTTAAAATAAATTCAGAAGTCCAAGGCCCAATAATTTTGGCTTATCCTGCAAATGGTTAGTTAAGAAAGAAACAAAATCTACCGCACCAGGGTTAGCTTGCAAACAAAATTGTTGAATAAAAATAAATAAAATAAAACATTGGGTTACCTCCCAACCAACGCTTTATTTAAAGACTGTAGCTAGACTTTCAATTAAGATCATGAGGTGGTGAAAGAGAGGGAATCAACAATCTCCCTCTGAGTTGGATCAAAGTATGGTTTCAGTCTGTTGCCATTCACCCAAAATTTCTTGCCATCTACAGCTTGGAGCTCAAAGCTCCCATATGGCTTCTTATCAACTATCACAAAAGGTCCCATCCACTTGGACCTTAATTTTCCAGGAAATAGCCTTAACCTTGTGTTAAATAAGAGAACTTTCTGCCCCAAGGTTAAAAGTTCATTGGTTAATTGCCTATCATGCCATTTCTTGGTTCTTTCTTTATAAATTTTAGCACTTTCGTAGGCATCCATCCTGAACTCATCTAATTCAATTAATTGAGTCATCCTAAGCTCTTTGACCTCTTGTGGATCAAAATTTAACTTCCTCAAGGCCCAGTGAGCCTTGTGCTCACATAAAGAATACGGTAAGGTGACATCTCAATGGGAGTTTTATAGGCTGTCCTATATGCCAATAAGGCTTCATCAAGCCTTTGAGACCAGTCTTTCCTATTTGCTCCAACAGTTTTCTCTAAAATGGCTTTAATCTCTCTGTTGGACACCTCTGCTTGTCCATTAGCTTGTGGGTGGTAAGCTAAAGACTTCCTATGAGTTACCCCATATTTGTTCAACAACTTGTCAAACAATTTATTGCAGAAGTGACTACCCTCATCACTAATTATAGCCCTTGGTGTCCCAAATCAGCTAAAGATATTTCTGGTAAGGAAGTGAGTCACTACTCTAGCATCATTCACTCTGGTTGGTATAGCTTCTACCCACTTTGACACATAATCCACAACCAATAGGATATATGAATACCCATCAGAATTGGGGAATGGCCCCATAAAATCAATGCCCCATATATCAAAAATTTCAACTGGAAGAATTCCAGTTAATGGCATCTCATTCTTCCTAGATAGACCACCTACCCTTTGACATCTATCACAGGTTTTGATGTAGACATAGGCCAATAGAAGCCACACTGCATGATCTTAGCCACAGTTCTCTGAACCCCAAAGTGGCCCCCATAATGTGATGAATGACAATGGTATATTATGTCATCTATCTCCTCCTCAAGGACACACCTTCTAATTATTTGGTCTGGACACCTCATATAGATAATAGGGTCTTCCCAAATGTATTTCTTAGCATCCACTACCAAACTCTTTCGCTGATGGTAGTCCAATTGCTTGGGTATAAACCCAGTAGCTAAATAGTTTGCTATATCAGCAAACCAAGGAAGCTGGTTCACCTCAAACAACTTCTCATCAGGAAAGTCATCTACAATGGGTAGAGACTTAGGTGCATTCTCCATATGGGAGAGGTGGTCAGCCATAGAATTTAGGGCTCCCTTTGGGTCTCTAATTTCAAGATCAAATTCCTATAAAAGGAGTACCCACCTAATCAAACGTGGCTTAGCTTCCTTTTTAGCAAATAAATATTTCAAAGCTGCATGATCAGTATAAACAATTACATTAGACCCAAAAAGGTAGGGTCTAAACTTGTTGCAGCCATAAACCACGGCTAGCAACTCTTTTTCAGTGGTGGTGTAGTTCTGTTGAGCATCATCTAAGGTCTTACTAGCATAGTAAATGACCCTAAACACCTTATCACGTCTTTGCCCTAAGACTATCCCCACAGCATAATCACTTGCGTCACACATTAGCTTAAAAGGCTGAGCCCAGTCTGGTGTAACTATAACTGGTGTAGTGACTAACTTACCCTTGAGGATGTTGAAAGCTTCTAAGCAATCTGCATTGAACTCAAAGCTTGTGTCCTTCTCTAACAGCTTACTCATGGGTTTTGCAATTTTAGAGAAGTCCTTAATGAGTCTCCTATAAAAGCCAGCATAGCCAAGGAAACTTCTCACCCCTTTTTCATTTGTTGGAGGTGGCAAAGTCTCAATAATGGAGATTTTTGCCTTGTCCACCTCCAAACCTTGTGAAGACACCTTGTGTCCTAGAACTATCCCCTTAGTTACCATAAAATGGCATTTTTCCCAATTTAGCACTAGTTCCTTCTCCTCACATCTTTCTAAGACCACATCTAAATTTTTCAAACACTGTTGGTAGGAGGAACCAAACACCAAAAAGTCATCCATGAAAACCTCCATGATCTCCTCCACCAGGCCCTGGAAAATGGCCATCATGCACCTTTGAAAGGTGGCAGGTGCATTGCATAGCCCAAATGGCATCCGCCTAAAAGCAAAGGTTCTAAAGGGGCACGTAAAAGTGGTCTTTTCTTATTTAAATAAATTTAAAAATTATTAAAAAAAGGGGTTTTTTACCAACATCTGGGTCAATGAAAGGAAGGGGAAAGTGATCCTTACCTATGGTCTTATTTCCTATATGTAAGGACCCGTACCTTGAGTTAGTCGGTTTGCCTCCTGATGGGGGGAGTTTTTCTAGATTTTGACCTAGTAAATGGACTCCAATGAATTCACGTGCAAAAGGAAAGATGCTTAGAATGATGTCCTCTATCTACCACGAAGTTTCAGGCCAAATGGACATGTATGTGAGGTGCACGTGATATGGGTCCAATTCACGTGCAAGTGCGGTTGTCTTCTTCTTAAATGATGCAAGGAGGCTAGGGGTGAAGTTTGAGAGCATTTGGAGTGCATATGGAGTTGCACGTGAATTGGGGAATTCACGTGCAAATTGGCGTGCGGGCATATTTTTGCATGGTTCCCTTGGTTTTGACATTCTAATGAACTTTCTCCAAAGGACCATGTTGAAATTCGAATATTTTGGTGTGTATGGATGTGGAAAGGTCTTAGCTTGTTTCACCAAAACTACGTCGTTTTGATGCCGTGGATTCACTTAATCAAAACTACGTCGTTTTGATGTTGTGTTGTCTATATAAGGAGGAGAAGCCCTCTGTTTTAGGTTTAGGGTTCTCTTCAGCTGCTGCAGCCGTCGGAGAGAGAGAGAGAGAGCTAGAGAGAGAGAAGGAAGGGGAGTTCTTTGAGTTCTTTTCTTCTCATTTTTAATCATTGTCATACCCCCTTTCTTGGGCACAACATGCAACGGACTTACCCACTCACTATTCGAAATAGCATAAATTATACCCGCATTTTTCCATTTTAGAATTTCTTTTCTTACTACTTCTTTCATGGCAGGGTTTAATCTTCTTTGTCTTTCAGTTGGGTTTAAAGTCATCATTCATTAGAATTTTGTGCATACAAATCCCTGGACTTATACCCCTAATGTCTTCAATGGTCCACCCTAGGGCCTTTTGTGTTTCTAAGGATTTCAAGTGCACTCTACATCATTTAAATTAGCAACAACTATAACTGGAAATTTATTTGTGAAGTCTAGAAATTCATACCTTAGGTGTCCAAGCACGTTCCTTTCAGTTGAAGGTATGTCCTCTTCCTTCTCCTCCTTTGCTTGCTCCAGAGAATTTGATGTTTGCTCATCCTCCTCAGCTATCAAGTCCACTTCTTCATCTTGTTGAGCTTCTATAAGCGGGCACTCCATCATTTGTGGTAATTTCTTCCTCCAAAAAGTCTTCCACCAACTCCTCAAAATCTTCAACCCATAAGCGGTCCTCCTCCTCTTGACCTTGTAAAGCCTTTCCCATATGGAAAACTAAGGTCTCTTCATTAATTCTCAGAGCTGCCCTTGAGCCACATCTATCGAACGTTAAACGGTCTTCCAAGGAGGAGCCGAACTCCCTATCTTCTTCCATTTCTAAAACTACAAAGTCTTTGGAAAAATGAAGGATCCCACCTTAACTAGTACATCTTCAATGATTCCTTCAGGTCTTCCATGGACCGGTCCTAGCAACCGCAATGAGATGGAAGTTGGCTTCATTCCTGTGAGCCCAAGTCGCTTGTATAGAGAAAAGGAGATCAAGTTGATACTAGCCCCCAATCACAAAGGGCCTACACAGCACATTTCCAATCACACAAGGGAGGTTAAAACTACCCGAATCTTTATGCTTGATGGGCAAATTCCTTTGGACAACACCTTCCTCTGTCTCATGGTCCCCATACCTTCTCTTCTTCTTCACAAAATCTTTAATGTATTTTTTATACCCGGCAGCTCCAAAACTTCCACAAATGGGATATTAATTTCAAGCCCTTGAATAAACTCGAGAAGCGCTCATACTCTTCCTCAACCCTTTGATTTCTTAACCGGAGGAAATGGCATGGTAGGCCTTAGCTCTTTCAATGTTCTAATTGTGCCGTCTTTGATCACTGTTGGTCCTTCTTTTCTTGCACCTTTTTCTTGCTTCTTTTATTGAATTTTCCTAAGTCACACCTTCAAGGGTCTTTGTTCTTCGATATGGCCCTCTTCTTAGGCTCTTCGCTTTCCTTCAATGCTTTCCCACTCCTTAAAGTGATAGCCTTGCAACTCTCCTTGGGGTTCACTTCGGTATCACTTGGAAAAGATTTAGTTGAAACTCCTTGATTTGCATTCTTGGTATCTTACGAGCAGCTTTTCCATATTCTTCATTGAAGATTCCATGCTTTACCCTTTCCTCCAAATCACCCATCTTTCTTTTAGCTGTCTCATCCTCATTCGATATGTTCTTCCTCTTTGTTGTTGAGGGAGGCCTTGTCGTTTCGAATCCCTGGAGGTGGATGTAAATAATTGTCGATAGACAGATTTTACTTCATCCATGGGGGCACATATTTATACTTGACCGATGTATCTCCCCCTCGGTCGGTTCTTCCATATACCCGAGATTGTTGTTGGTTATGATTGTACCCTTGTCCTTGTTGTTAAGGATAATATTGCTGCTTCTGGTACAAGCCTTTCCCTCCAACATAATTTGCTTCTTCAACTCCACTCCATCCTTGCTCAACTATTGGTGAGGCTTGTTGTGATCCTCCGACTTTAAGAGCCAACACTTCCATGCTTTTCACTAAAGCCTGGATCGCTGCTGCATATCGTTGGAAGAATTGTCAACAAAACTATTTTCTCCCTTGGCCTTGAAGTCCATACATTCGACCACCGCTAATCGGCCAAAGACAGCTCTCTAAGAGTTCACAGCGTGACGGTCTAGATTCATTAAACATCCTCCAAGATTCACCTTATCTTGTGAGTGAGACTAAAGACCAATGTAGAAAGATTCAATTTGAATCCATTGGGGTCTTCCATGGTCAGGGCATCTTCTAATCAAATCTTTAAAGCGCTCCCAAGGCTCATGAAGAGTCTCCATCTCATCTTGCCTAAATTGATTTCCCCTCACACTGGATCACCTTGGCAGAGGAAAGTATTTAGACATGAATTTAGTCTGCATCTCCTCCCAAGTATTTATTAAACCTTGTGGTAACCACCCAAGAGCTCTATCCCTTAAGGAGAAAGGGAAAAGCCTTAGCTTTATTGCCTCCTCCAACACATTGTTGATCTTTATGGTGTCACACATCCGGTAGAACCTCATCAAATGCGGTGTGGATCATCCACTGTTCCTCCAAAAGCATTGTTGCTCACCATATTAATTAATGCCGTCAAAACTATTTGCTTGAAGTCTTGTTTGCCTAATCCCGAATGGTCCGACATCATCGGTCTCGCGTAGTCTAAGAAGGTTCTGGGCATAAACCTATTACCCTCTTTCGGATATTGGCCATTGTAATTGGCCCCTCCTTGCGGTGCACCACCATCAGGCCTTAAAGCCATCAATTCACCTCTGAATGCTCTAAGCCTTGCGGCTCACGTCTTGCTTCCCTAGGCCCACGAGCTCTGAACAACCTTTCAGGTTCCATTAAATGGTACAAACTCCTCTCTTGGCATGCACAACTAGGAATTCTCGCAAATACGCAGTGAATGTTCTTGTAAGAAAACAAGAACACACCCAGCAGCTCCGAACAATTCAAAAATAAATAAAAAATAAAGAAAAAACAAGCACCAAGATTAGAATTCAGACAATTTCATTCAATGTTGATTTTCTAAAACCGTTGAATCCCCGGCAACGGCGCTAATTTGACAGACAGATTTTTAGCATCCCTAAAGAGCTAGCTAATGTCGTAAAATCTCTCTTCAAGATAATAAATTCCCTAAGTTTGCACTAAAAGAATAGCAGCAAGCAAGGGGTCGAACCCACAGGGATTAGCCTAGTTTTCTAGTTCTTAAATCAAAACACCCAATTACTCTTGTTCTATAAAATGTCTTGGCAAAAAGTTTTCTTTTTTAAACTAAAGATCTAATTTTTATTTGGTTTTCTGAATAAACAAGGACAGCAGAATTGAATTTAATCTTAAAATTCAAAGATTAAAGCATCTAGGGTCACAATTTCACCTCCCTATGTTATCTCTACTAAATCATGATTATTGGGATTGTTTTATTGAAAACATGCTAAACATGAGCCAAGGTACTACAATGGTCATTGTCAGTCCTTTTAAGTGTTATATGCCTGAATGGTCATCAAAACATAAACATGCAAAGCCAATAAATCATACTTGTAAAAGGATAATGATCACACCAATTACATATAAGTTATGAATCTCAATCTGCCCCAGACTAGGGCTAAGAATCCTAGGTGTATACTTCCTAGAGATAGAAGAATAAAAACAGATTCATAAAACATGTAAACTCAATCATCTAAACCCAATATCCATAAATTCACCACAACAACAAGGGGGCTACATTGCTCCCCTAGATCAAAAGACTACTCACGCATGATTACAAGCAAACACAAGCAGGAAAAACTCAACATCTTCTTCTAATCACCCACAGCAGAGCTTCAATCCAAGTTTCCAAAATCACGGCTCCCTAGGTTTCCTCCAAAAACGTGCAACCCGCAAAAATCTCCAAAAACGTGTTATGTTGCCTCCTCCTCTCCAAGGACGTGTAGACCTCCTTATATAGATGCTTGGATGGGCCGAATGGTATTATAAAGTGTGCCCTAGCCCACTCACAACTTATCGAAATGACGTAGTTTTTATAAGTGACACTTCTAACATTAAAATCTCTCAATCTAAGCACAATATGAACAAGGTCCTTTAGCAAAGAATGATCATCATAACAAAATGACTGAATCGGTGCAAAAATATGGCTGCACGTTAATTTGAACATCATATGCACAATTGGCGTGCAGCTCCAAATCAGGTGAAATTCTTCCCCAAGCTTCCTTGCATCATGTAGAAGGCGGATGTAATATGCTTGCACGCCAATTGGTCCAATTGGCGTTTAAGGCCTTTGGCTCTGTAAAACTTCGTGGTTCGTAGAGGACATCATTCTCGAGAAACTTTAGTTACAGCCAATTGGTTTGAGGCCATCTACTTGGTCAAAATTAATCTCCAAAACCTAACAAAACAGCCTAAAAGCGCATGTATATGCAAATAGCATCTTCCTAGGGGTTAGAGCAAATATAAATGAAATATAATACAATAAGGCTTTAATCATGCTCTTAAACACCCCTAAATAGGCAATAGAATAACGGCATAAATGCATGTTATCAATAGGTCATTATCATTACGAGTGTTGGAGTCTATATGATGACTGGCTTTGTAATCAAGTTCATATTAATAAAGATCAGTTCATCAAAAAGGGTTCTTCTAGCAAATTAAAGTCTAAATCTCAAAGGAGTAACTCTCCCAAGAAAACCCAAGTAAAAGAAGTAACTGACACTTACAAAGAAAAGTCAACATGGAAAGCTAAAGTTCCTAACAAAGCTAAATCTGGAACTGTTGACTCTGTTACTGCTTCTCCTAACTTGCCCGAAACAAGTTTGGGCACCAAAAGTGTAATCAATAGTCTTGCAGGAGCATCTCTGGAATTCACTTCCATCTAAAGATAAATCAAAGCAAGTGGATACTCGATAGCAGATGCTCCAGACATATGACGGGTGATAAGACTCTGCTCGTGGACATCACTGACAAACGAGGACCATCTGTATCATATGACGACAATAGCAAAGGTAAGAATGTGGGGTACGGTACTTTAACCAATGGTTGTGTATCAATTACAAAAGTTGCACTAGTCGAAGATTTGAAGCATAATCTAGTCAGTAATTTATGTGACAAGGGATTCACTATTTCATTCCTGTCCAATACCTGCACAGTTAGCAAAAACCTATCCAGAGATATTAAGTTATCTGGATCAAGAGATGGGGACATATATTCAATGATCTTAAGAAATAAGTCTTCAGATCCTATATGCTTCCTCACTAAAGCATCAACTAAAGAAAGTTAGCTACGGCATAAGCGTTGCACGCACTTAAATTTTAAGACTCTATCTAAATTAGCATCGCTTGATTTGGTCACTGGCTTACCCAAACACAAGTTCTCAAGAGACACTCTCTGTCGAGAATGTCAACTTGGAAAGTAAATCAAACATAGCTTTAAGTGTAAATCTATTAATTCTATATCTGCTCCTTTATAACTTCTTCATATGGATCTTTGTGGTCCCATTTATATTGCTTCACTTGCTGGTGGGAGATACACCCTTGTGGTTATCGATGACTTCACCAGATATACATGGGTGATGTTCCTGAAATCAAAGGATCAAACCTTTGAACAACTAATAGATCTCTTCAATTGGATAAGCAATTCACAAGGACTGAGCATCAAATGCATCAGGAGTGATCATGGTACGATATTTGACTTTTCGGATATGAGGCCATATTGTTCTGAGCAAGGCATTCAACACAACTTCTCTGCACCCAAAACTCCACAACAAAATGGAGTTGCTAAGCGTAAGAATTGCACATTAGTCGAAGCTGGTAGATCAATGTTAGCAGGGGCAAAGCTTCCTCTCAGTCTATGGCCTGAAGCTGTGTCCACTGCATACTATGTTTAGAACAGAACTCTAATCAACAAGTTTATCATGAAAACACCGTATGACATGTGGAGAGGAAGAAAGCTATCAATCTCCCATCTGAAAGCTTTTGGGTGTGCTTGCTATGTGCTTAACAACGGTAAAGAACCCCGAAGCAAATTTGAGCCAAAATCCGATGATGAGGTCTTTGTTGGATACTGATAACGTGCATTTTATGCCGTTATTCTAGTATTTATTTAGGATGTTTAAGAGCATGATTAGAGCCTTATTGCTTCATATATCATATATATTTGCTCTAACCCCTAAGAAGATGCTATTTGCAAATACATGCGTTTTTAAGCTGTTTTGGCAGATTTTGGAGCTCACTTTTGACTAGGTAGATGGCCTCAAACAATTGGCGTGCAAGAACAAAAGTTGCTTAGAATGATGTCCTCTACCTACCACAGAAATTTCAGAGCATTTGGAGCTGATTTGGAGCTGCACATGAATTCACCCATTTCACGTGCAAGCCTATTTTTGCCTCTCAGGCCTCTACGGGATGCAAGGAAGCTTGGGGAGAAGTTTGAGCTGATTTGGCATATCACGTGCAAATTGATGTGCAGAGATATTTTTGGACCGATCCTATCGTTTTTCCATGCTGATCATTTGTTTCTGAAGGCCCATGTCCAAATTGTGGATGGAAGATAGAGATTTTAAAGTTTCGAGTGTTACTTATCAAAACTACGCCGTTTTGATAAATGGGCTAGGGTACACACCTCAAAGCCCATCCAAACTCTATAAATAAGAGCTCCACGCCCTCTGCTATGTATCCTAGACCCCCTACACGTTTTTAGAGAGAGAGAGAGAGGCTCCATGACTTGGAGGTTGCTCCTTGACCTAGGAGAGCAGCCGTCGCAGCAGCCGTCGCGGATTTTGGAGCCTGGATTTGAAGCTTTGTTGCGCGCGTGGATTAGAAGAAGATGTTTAGCTTTTCTGCTATGGTTTTGCTTGTAATAATGCCTGAGTAGTTCTTATAATCTAGGGGAGCAATGTAGCCCCCTTGTTGCTTTGCTGTGTTTATGAATATTGGGTTTGGATGATTGAGTTTTGCATGTTTTATAAATCTGTTCTTAATTCTATCTTTGGATGTACACCTTGGTATTCTTAGCCCTAGTCTGGGGCGGATTGAGATTCATAACTTATTTGTAATTGGTGTGATCATTATCCTTTTGCAAGTATGATTTATTGGCTTTGCATGTTTGTGTGTTTAGATGACCATTCTGGGCATACAACTCTTAAAACGACCTCAATGACCATTTGTTGTCCTTGGCTTATATTTAGCATGTTTTCAATCGACAACCCTAATACCATGAACCAGGTAGAGATAACATAGGGAGGTGAAATTGTGACCCTAGATGCTTTTAATCCTTGAATCTTAATCCTAAAATCGGTTTACTTTCTTTGTTCATTCAGAAAACCAAATAAAAATTAGATCTTTAGTTTAAAAAAGAAAACTTTTTGCCAAGACATTTTATAGAACAAGAGTAATTGAGTGTTTTGATTTGAGAACTAGAGAACTAGGCTAATCCCTGTGGGTTCGACTCCTTGCTTGCTGCTATTCTTTTAGTGCAAACTTAGGGAATCTATTATCTTGAAGAGAGATTTAACGACATTAGCTAGCTCTTTTAGAGAAGCTAAAAATCTGTCTGTCAAATTGGCGTCGTTGCTGGGGATTTAACGGTTAACTAGTTTTTAAAATCAACATTGAGTGAAATTGTTTGAATTCTGATCTTGGTGTTTATTTTGTCTTTTATTTTCTGTTATTTTGTGTTCTTTATTTGTTTATTTTGCATTGTTCGGAGCTGCTGGGTGTGTTCTTATTGTTTTTCAGGAACATACACCAAGAGTTTGAAGAATTGCTAGTTGTGTATGCGACGAGGGGAACTTGTGTCCTTTAATCCAGAACCTGAACAGCACTCCAATGGATAGATAGTTTGGAGATGAGGAGGAGGTAACCATGGAAGAATGTTTGGAAAGGATGATCCAAGGCAACAAATATTTGTGGGAAAACCAAGGGAGAGATGAGGAGAATTCAATGATGGCAGACCAACATGTTTATGTTCCAGGCCATGTAGCAGATCAATTTTCATACGGTGCTTGAGATTGCACTTGTCTATGATCCTCCCACAAGCGTTATTCATACCAGGAGCCTCTTTGTTATGGTGGGAGTATTAATGGAGATGGTAGAGAAGTATGGCCAACTTACACCCAACCTAAGGGTGACTACTATCCACAAGAGCCACCACCTAAGGAGTTTAATGGTTTCTTCAATGGATATTCTGAGAACATATGGGTTGGGCAATATCAAGATGAAGCTTACTCAAAGCCCCACTCTATGGCAATTATTGTCCATATCAACAACAAGAGTGGCAGCCCCAAGTTGAAGATGAAGAAACCGAAGAGAGGGAGAGGATTTGAATGAAAGGCTAGGAAGTATAGAGACTACCATAAAAAATATAGAGCAATTATTGATGAGTATGGTTCAAAATGCAGATAACGGAGTCTCATCTAACTCCTTTGCTGGTGACACAGAGATAAAAACTGAAGAGAATTGCAAAGCCATTACTCCAACTTCCATGTATCAATCTTTGACATCTGCCTCACAAGAATGGGAGTTTTCTGCTAATAATGATTCTGAAGATGAAGCTCGCATTCTAGCTGGTCAAACCATTAATGATGCTATAGACCAAGAAGTGGATACAAGGGCAATGGTTCATTATGATAAGGTTGTCCCTCCACCACAATTTAATAGCCCATGTGATGTATCCACTTTAACTCTTCCCATGGTTGGAGCTTATGAGGACAATTTTTCCATCCAAGAAGAAGAGGAAGACTTGAATTGTTCTGGGGTGTTAGAAGAACATGAGAAACCAATAAATGACAACCCAAGGATGCAGCAACAAATCTTGGATGATGATGCTATAATTCTCATATCTGAAGGCACATCAAACCAGGGTACTCTTTATGAAGACAAGCTACATGAGCCCACCACTACTATGTTTGCTTTGGAATCATCTTCCCTTATACAAGAGAAGGAAGTGCTTGACAAGGGAGGTAACCATGCGTGCATCATGACTACTCCAATTGTGGAGTATGTTGAATTTGTGTTACCACCTCGATGGAATGAGAGGAAGGAGAACCATAAGTTTGTGGAGGTGTCTCCCTATCAACAATTGAATCAGGAGTTCAAGTGGCTCCCACAGCAGTTCATTCATCCCATTGCTATGGTCTACGAGACTACTGAGGTTTACAATGCAAGGATAAAAGCCTTTCATACATTGGTTGAGCTTAGTATGACAAAGTCTAGCTACAGACCTTAAATAAAGCGTTTGTTGGGAGGCAACCCAATTGCTTTTCTTTTATATTTATTTTATTTTTGCTTGTTGTTTGCTAACCATGGTGCAGGAGATATAGTTTGGTCTTCATTAACCCTTTTGCAGGCCTTTCTATTAGGATTTGGACTTTAGGACTACTCAATAAAGCTCAAGTCTTGGCTCAATCGCCAAGCTAAAGCTGGATTTTTCAAAGCCGCAACTCAAAAACACAAGGGATTTTCAAGTGGGAATCATGCAAGGGCATTTGACACGGTTTGCACCTTGAAATGGGAAATCCACCGACAGGTAAGTATCTTCCTACTCTCTACTTCATGCCATGAGGACATAGCATACTTTTAAGTGTGGTGTGGGGAGTGACTTGAGCCACTTGTTTGTCCTTTATATTGTGTGATTGCATGTCTTGTTTTTATTTAAGTGTTTTTGTTGTCCTTTATTTTTATTTTGGGTGATTGTTTGAGTTGTCTGCTTGAGTGATTTGCATGTGGAGACATGGATATTAAGTATGCACCTTTGGCCTAAACATTTTACTTTTTGTGCCACATTAGTATCATGTTGTGATAAGGGTGTTAAAGTAGTTAAAATATGCTCGATTTGGTTTAATCATGTCTATATCTTTTGAATGATATCATCATGTTTTTGGAGCTGAAGTTTGAATATGAGCTAAGCATAACATGCTAAGATAGACTTTAGTAACCCTTAAAGTTGAGTGAAAAAGAAATGAAAAATGAGAACATCTTCTTTTAGCCTTTGAGTGCCATTTTAGGGTATGGGTAATAATTGCTACTCTTCTTGCACTCAACATTGGTTATTTAATGGTAGGAGTCAAGTAAGCATGTGATTACTTATTAGTGCTCAGTGTTTGGTGTTTAGTTAGGATGCAAGACCTCTGAGTCACTGTGACTGTCTTTGCATTCTTTCCTTTATTTTGAGATATTATTGGAAAATCTTTGTGATATAGAATGTGAAAAAGCCATCACTTAATTGGAAAATGGGATGTGAGACATCAATGAATTTTTGTCTCTCCTTATGTAGCAAAATGGCAAGGGGTATGCATTAGAAAAATCAGTCTTATTTATGTGTTATGTGAGTAAAAAAAATAGTGAATAATCCATCAAGGGAGAGCATAAAATGCAACCTTGTAAGGTTATTACGAAAAAAAAAGAAAAAAAAAAGAAAGATTCAGAATAAAAGCCACAATGGCTTGATGTTTATGTGTGATTATTTATTTGAGAAGCCACATTGGCTGAATTGTGTTTTGTTTTGAGAGTTTTGAGCTCAATTCTTTAGCTCATGTTTTGTTTTATCGATTATTAGAATAGAGTGTGAGTTTATTGAGTTTAGACTAGCGTGCGAGTTCAAATAAAGTAGAATAGAGAGTGTGTTTTCTTTGATGAGCACAATAGGGAACTCTCATGATTACTTGGCAAGTACTTAATCAATAGCCGATGGCGAGTGTAGAGATAGAGTTTTCCATCCATTGTTCATTGATAGGTATTGGGCTTGAGAATTATTATATTTGAGTGAGGCCGCTTATCCTTGGTAAGAACTTAAAGGGAAACTAGGTGCTATTTTATCATGGATTGCTTGCTCATATCTGAAATTTAAGTGGAGATATTGCATGGTTGTTGGACTAGGGATATGGACATGAATGAACTAAGCTATGACTCATTTTGATGCTTAAATTCCCATTTCATCATGATAGAGTTGCATGCTTAGGAAACCATGATTCTCCTTGATTGTTATTTTATTTTTCTTCCGTTTGATTGCGTGTTTATTTTATTTTTGCATGCTTGTATGTTTTTGCTTGAGGACAAGCAATGGTTCAAGTGTGGTGTATTTGATAACGTGCATTTTATGCCGTTATTCTAGTATTTATTTAGGATGTTTAAGAGCATGATTAGAGCCTTATTGCTTCATATATCATATATATTTGCTCTAACCCCTAGGAAGATGCTATTTGCAAATACTTGTGCTTTTAAGCTGTTTTGGCAGATGTTGGAGCTCACTTTTGACCCTAGATGCTTTTAATCCTTGAATCTTAATCCTAAAATCAGTTTACTTTCTTTGTTTATTCAGAAAACCAAATAAAAATTAGATCTTTAGTTTAAAAAAGAAAACTTTTTGCCAAGACATTTTATAGAACAAGAGTAATTGGGTGTTTTGATTTGAGAACTAGAGAACTAGGCTAATCCCTGTGGGTTCGACTCCTTGCTTGCTATTATTTTTTTAGTGCAAACTTAGGGAATCTATTATCTTGAAGAGAGATTTAACGACATTAGCTAGCTCTTTTAGAGAGGCTAAAAGAGCCCCGAAACAAATTTGAGCCAAAATCCGATGATGGGGTCTTTGTTGGATACTCGTTAACTAGCAAGGCTTTTGGGTGTGCTTGCTATGTGCTTAACAGCGGTAAAGAACCCCGAAGCAAATTTGAGCCAAAATCCGATGATGGGGTCTTTGTTGGATACTCGTTAACTAGCAAGGCTTATTGTATTTTCAATAGAAAACTTTTGAAGGTTGAAGAATCTATCCATGTTACATTTGATGAAGCTAATATGGATTGGTCAATAATAGGATCTTCGAGTTCTAATGTGCAGGATTAGTCAGACACAACCGACTACTCATAATTCATGCATGTTTCTATTACTCCTACTGGCCAATTGTCACGCCCCGGATTTCCAACCCGAGGAAACCGGTTTGTAACTCCCCTTTACCCATGCGGTGGATAAGGGGTTAGGATAATATAACTCCACACAAGACATCACAAACTTCCACAATAGATATTCAGAAAGACAAAATCATATATCTTTATTAAACTCAAACCACAATAAATGTTTATAAAACCAAACAATATGCCTTTGTTATAGTCAAATCCCTTTTACAATCTTTCCTCACTAGTTATATCACTTTCCCATTGGGATTACAAAGGTCCCACAAAATAACATAACACAAAATAATATTAAACAAAGTAACAAAGCAGAATTGTCTTCCACCTTGGTGTTCCCACCTAACGCCTGTAGGTCCCTAAAAAGAAAACAAAACACAGTAGGAGGGGTGAGCAACCACAGCTCAGTAGGGATCATGTCTCCCCAACTCGTCCCATCTCCTAACACCTACATGTCAACGTGTACAAGCGCAGTATCGTGGTAGATTGTTTAAACAGGTTTATTCAACATAAATAAATATGATAACACACAAACCACAAAAGCAAGTACAACTATTTCCATAGCCACACAGGCTTCCACAACCACAGCCACACATACTCCATAGCCACACAGGCCCACGTCCACAGCCACACAGGCTCACAATCAAACACAGCACAGCAATAAGCATTTACACTACATCAAATAACACACAATCCATAATTATCATATTCACATATATTCTCAAACATGACTTTCCTTCCCCAGAAACCCCAAGGTTTCCTTACGAGGCCCTACCACGGGACGAACCCTATTGAACAGCGTAGACACCCCAATGACCCCTAAGGCCCACTATCATGTGTACGAACCCGAAAATCCCTAGATCCCGGACTCAACATCAAACCTAAACATAACTTGCCACTGAAGGCCAACATTCATATAGGAGATCACACCTATATGAATTTATGTATATATATATATATATATAAACACGATTAAACTACAAAGAACGACTACCGCAAGCCCTAACCCTAGATTCGGGTTCAAGGAAGGAAAGAATCCCTACCTCAGGAAAATCCTCCTTGTTCTTGCTCCCACGCTAGACACCATCCACCCACGCGAATCACCACAGCAGCGATCAGGAGAAGATCCTCTTCCCTCTCTCTCTCTCTCTCTCTCTCTCTCTCTCTGCAACGGCTGCGACAGCTGACAACGAACCCTAAACCTAAAACAAAGAGACCTCCACCTCCTTATATAGACACCTCATTTATCAAAATGATGTAGTTTTGATAAGTGACACCTCCTTTTACAAAAACACAACACTTATCAAAACAACTTAGTTTTTTTAAGTGACACCTTCCCGCTAACACAAAGGACAAAATACCCATAATTCGAACAAGGTCCTTTGGGAAAAGATTATCAGCGTAACAAAATGAAGAAGACGGTGCAAAAACATGGTTGCACGTGACAAAGGCCATTGTCACGTGCAACCTCCAAATGCCCTAGGATTTGGCCACTAGCTTTAGAACTTTGTCTGGAAGGCTCCTATACAAAAACATCACTGCACTTGACAAAGGCCATTGTCACGTGCAACCTCTAAATGCTCCCTCTTGAGCTCATCTCTTGCCTCATGCTTGCTCATCAATATACAAAGTGTTCTAGATGATGTGTATGAGAAGAATCTCCCAAAAAACTTGACAATTGCCACTCAAAAGGATAACATGACTAACTCCTCACATCCCTAAACACGAGTCGTTACATCCTCTCCCCCTTAAGACTTTTCGTCCTCGAAAAGAAACTACATATTAACAAGAACTGTGAGGAATAACAAACACAAGCAATCCATTATGCAAAATCGCAAGCCACAACACACAAATGAATCATACGCCGCACACAGCACACAGCACACAAAAGGACATATGTCCACAAACTCAACAAAGCACCACCACAATGGATATAACACATACCCGCATGTCACAAACACATCTCAAATACAAGTACATGTCTCAAAAGGACAATACGCAACATGTAAGCACCCGTGTTTAAGGGGCCTTAGAGACAGCATTGAGTTAGAGACCTTATTTTAACAAATGAATATCAACACAATGATGTGCTCATCAAATGGAGAATTTTGACTGTACTTGGACTAAATTTGGGATTTGAGGCCCTGAGGGGTATTTTCGGGATTTCACAAATAATTTTATATTCCCTTTTAAATTACCTGGGTTTGTATTTTGAGCTTTGGGCCTCCCTTCAAGGGAAAAACCCAATATGAGAGAGAGTGGGCTATTTTGCCTTTCTTCTTGGGTTTACTTAACCATTGGGCTGCATTTGGTCTTGGGCTTCTATTAAAAACAAAATAAAAAGAAATAAAATAGGAGAAAAGAAAAGGGGACCAAACCCTACCTTCCCTGCACCCGTCACACACATACACGCCCGCCGAGAGAGAGAGAGAGAGGGAGGGAGACGATCCAGAGTGGAGGGGTTTCGACGATCAAGGATCTCCTACGACGACGAGAGGCCGGAGGCGTTGAGGCAACAGGGGATACGAGATCGCTCCATTCTTTTCCCCTATTCTTTTCTGCAACACTTGAGGTAGGGATTTCAAGTTTCTCTAATTGCCGTCTCTCTCTTACAGATTTCTAGAAAATGAAATTTATGTGATGATCTGGGATGTTGAGAAGGGACCTTTTTATATATATTGAGTTTCTAAATTCTACCTTGAGCCTATGGATGATCTGGGGTTTTTGTCCGAGTTTTCTAAATTTCCGAATTTCCGTGTGAGATTATCTATACTTTTGGGTTTGGGACATTTGTATACCCATTGTCTTGGGATTATGTAGATGAAAAGTTTTGGGAAAACCCTGTATTTGGCTTGGCTAAGGCCTCTGGTATTGGAAAATCAAATGAGAGTGAGGCCAGGTGTTGGATTTAGACCCAGGTTTATGGGCTTAGAACCTCAATAACTTCTAAACTAAGACGAATTTGAGGTTGGTTCTTTAGGGAAAAATGATTAGAATGATAAAAGGAAGGTTTTGGAGCCTGCACGTGAGAAAGCCTTTTTCACTTGCAGATTCATTCTTGCTCCAAATAGCCCCAAATTTTAGGTGGAGCTTCCTTTGAGGCATAGGAGTTGAAATACCCCCTGCACGTGAGAATGACCTTTTCACGTGCAACCTTGTTTTTGGCTAAAAATCGTCCCTGAACCTTCTGGGATGGTTAGTTTGAAGTTTGGAGTTAATTTGCCTCTGCACGTGATAAAAGGTTGTCACGTGCAGCTTGTTTTGGGCTCCCCTTGAGGTGGATAAGCTTCCTCTGAAAGGTTATTGATGATCCAGACTATGAGAGTGAGAAATGAGTGGACTTTAGGGACCATGAGGAGTCAGGTGATGTTATATGTGATGACTTGATTGTTCTGAGACTACCTGTTGTTTTACATTCTGGGTTAAGTTTTTGTGTATGCTAAACGAGTTGCATGTCTGGGCTATGTCTTTGAGTTGTGTTTATGAGCTTACTGGTTGAATTGCATAGTATTTGTGGAATTGTACTTATTTGAGTTAAGCTTACTGAATTGTACTATATTTATTGAGTTGAGATTGTTGAGTTATATATGTTGAAATGTGTATGTGGAGGACCCCAGAAACGCGGAGAGTTGAGATAAGAACCCTAGAAACGCGGGGAATTGAGCTGAGTATGGGACAGTCATTATACTGTACCCCTTGAGATGAGATTCACATTTGCCTGGTATGGCATGTCACATCGCCGTGGTGGCGGGGTGTCCTTTGCCCTCCTGTACAGGCAGAGGTATGAGGCGTGTTTACTGGGTGATGATTATTGTTTTAGCTTAAGTCACTACACGAGCACATGCATCCACTTGACATGCATAGTTTTAGAGTGGGACGGGATTGGGGAGACTTGATCCCTACTGAGCTGTGGTGTGCTCACCCTTCCTATGAACTGTTCTTTGCAGGACCTAGCAGGCGATAAACGGAAGAGCTGAGTTGGTAGGCCGTTAGGGTTGTATGGCCTTATATATATATATATATATACATTTGGTTATTTCATTGTATTTGAGATTCTGTTTGCTTGAACTGTGTACCCTGGTTTTATTATTAGGAATTTGTTCCCTAGTGGGTTGTAAAAGGGCTGGAAGCCTCTAAGCAATGTAATTGATGTATTGGGTTGTGAACACTGTATTTATATATATATTGTGGTGGTGTGCTTGGCATGGAAACAGGTACGTGCCCCTTGGCATGTTGACTTGTGATACGGGGATAGGACGAGACCCGCGTGTAGGTGTCCTCACTTTGGTGTTTACACCGAACCCTTGACCCTTCGGGTGCGGGCATGGGCAGTCATTACCCATTTCCAAGGGAAGGAAATTTGGGGCGTGACACAACACATCATGAACAACTAGCACAGGAAATTATATTACTATCTCTTGGCCAACAGCCACCTCCCACCCTCAAGATTGTTTGTCCGTGAACAACTCCGGGTGTTGTTCACGCATCATGGACTCACGTTCCCATGTCTCCTCCTCAATACCATGGTGTTGCCACAGCACGCGAACCAAAGGAATAGCACGATCACGCAAAAGTTTCTCCCGTCGATCTAGTATACAGGATAGGGGCCTCAACAACGAACATGTCATCCTCAATATCCAATGTCCCCCCAATCATTCACATGAGTGGGGTCAGGATGATACTTCCTCAACTGGGACACATGGAACACATTATGCACCCGACTCAACCGCGGTGACAATGCTAACCCGTAAACCACTGGCCCCATACAAGCCATAACCTCAAAAGGACCAATAAACCGTGGAGATAGCTTGGAACCCCTTCCAAACCGCTGATGCCCACAACGTGGAGAAACACGGAGGAACACATGATCGCCCACAGAAAACTCCAAAGGTTGTCACTGCTGATCTGCATAAGATTTCTGTCGACTCTGAGTTGACATCAAGCGTTGACGAATCAACTTGACCTTCTCGGTAGCCTCTTGAACCAACTATGGTCCCAAAAGAGCTGTCTCCCCCACCTCAGTCTAACACAAAGGTGATCAACATGGCCTCCCATACAACACCTCAAAAGGAGTCATCCCAATGGATGCCTGATAACTGTAGTTGTAGGCAAACTCCACCAAAGGAAGGTGAGTTGCCCATGAACCCCCAAAATCGAGCACACAGGCGCACAACATGTCCTCCAATGTCTGATTCGTCCTCTCTGTTTGACCGTCAATCTCAGAGTGAAAAGTGGTACTCATGCTAAGCTTTGTCCCCATAGCCTACTGCAAGCCTACCCAAAAACGGGAAGTGAATCTCGAATCTCTATCGGACACAATCGACAATGGTACCCCATGCAATCGCACAATCTCGTTCATATAAAGCTAACTCAAAGCCCCAATGGAATCCCGCTCACAAACGGCAAGAAAATGGGCCGACTTTGTTAACTGATCCACAATCACCCATATCATGTCTTTCCTCCCAGTGGTGGGTGGAAGGCTAGTCACAAAATCCATTGCTATGAGGTCCCACTTCCACTCCGCTATCGGCAATGGTTGCAACATGCCCGCCATCCGTTGATGCTCAGCTTTCACTTGTTGACAAGTAAGGCACCTCACAACGAATGCTGTCACATCACATTTCATCCTAGGCCACCAAAAATGCCCCCGAAGTGCATGGTACATCTTCATACCCCCTGGATGCACAACAACTCTAGACCGATGAAAATCCTTCATCACCTCGTCTCTGAGAGAAGAAGCCACTAGCAAATGTCCCTGAAAGGACAACTCATGCTCGGGACCCTCGGTCCAATCCTCGAATAGCTCGCCGGCCTCTATACGGGCACGAAGAACCTCACACTCTATATCACCCAATTGTCCCTCCCGGACTCGCTGGTGACACACCAACAACAATAGGACTCAGGTCTGTCCCACCATCACGAGCAATAGGCTACAACGATCGCAACATCCAGTGCTACATCGCCTTCCTCTCTCTCACTACCACCTCGAATTACCTTTCCTGCTCAACGCATCGGCCATGACATTACCCTTGCCTGGGGTGTAGGTAAGAGTAAAATCAAAGGTCTGCAAATATTCCACCCATCTCCTCTCGCCTCAAATCCAAGTCCCTCGAGTAAAGATATACCGAAGGCTCTTGTGATCGAGAATACCACAAACTTTGCCCCCTGAGATAATGCTACCGACTCTTCAAGGCAAAGATAACATCCATACTCAAGGTCATGGGTAGGGGTAATTCTACTCATGAGGTTTCAACTGCCTTGATCCATAAATTACCACACTGTGCTCCTTCATAAGCACACACCCCAAATCAATCTTGGACGCAGCATAATACACCTCATATAGGATGTCCTCCCTAGGTAACCTCAACACGGGGGGGGGGGGGGGGGGGGGGGGGGGGGGGGGGTTTGGGGGGGGGGGGTGGGGGGGGGGGGGGGGTTGGGGGGGGGGGGGGGGGGGGGGGGGGGGGGGGGGGGGGGGGGGGGGGGGGGGGGGGGGGGGGGGGGGGGGGGGTTTGTGGGTTTTGTTGGGGTGGGGGGGGGAGGGGGGGTGGGGGAGGGGAAAAATTTGAGGATTTTTTTGTTGGATGGTGTAGGGGAAAATATGGTTTAGGGAGTAGAAAAGGCATTGAGGCATTTGGCGGTACACTTCAAGGCGACTTTTCCAACCTTCCTTGTCAATGCCATCATAAGAGCTACCAAACGGGAGAATCCCCCTACAAAACGACGGTAATACCCCGGCAAGCCAAGAAAACTATGAATCTAGAAAACATTGTTTGGCCTCTCCCACGATGATACAACCTCAATCTTAGCCAGGTCTACTCTGACCCCCTCAGCTAACACTACATGACCAAGAAAATGAACCTCCTGCATCTAAAACTCACATTTGCTAAACTTAGCAAACAACTGTTGGTCCCTCAAAGTTTGCAACACTGTTTCCAAATGCTCCACATGCTCCCTCTCCGTCTTGGAATACACCAAAATATCGTCAATGAACACCACCACAAAAGAATCCAAGTATGGAGCAAAAACCTGGTTCATAAGATGCATGAACACTGCTGGTGCATTAGTGAGCCCAAAAGGCATCACTACCCACTCATCATGCTCATACCGACACCGAAAAGCAGTCTTAGGGATGTCCTCATCTTGAACCCTTAACTAGTGGTACCCAAACCGCAAGTCTATCTTGGAAAACCACTGGGCTCTACTCAACTGGTCAAACAAGTCATCTATCCGAGGCAATGGATACTCATTCTTCACAGTCACCGAATTTAGCTTCCTATAGTCAATGCAAAGACGAAGCGTACCATCCATCTTCTTTGCAAAGAGCACTGGAGCACCCCAGGGTGAGGTACTCGGCCTGATATACCCCTGGTTCACCAACTCCTCTACTTGCCTCTGAAGCTCCCTCAACTTTGCTGGTCCCATACAATAAGCCACTTGGGAAATCGGACCAGTCTCCGGTACCAACTCAATGGTGAACTTCACACTCCTCTTAGGTGGTAACCTCCTTAACTCCTCAAGAAAGACATCCTGAAACTGGTCAACAACTACTGGCCACACCCTCTTTCCCATTTTCCCTTCCTCCACAAAGGTTAGGGCTGCCAACCTATAGCTAATGGCACCCCACTGGTCCAACACTAGCCCAGCTCGACTCGCCTCATGATCCCACTCCCCCCTGCAGGGTGCAAGAAATCCCTATATGGTGACACGAATGACACACGCCGCCGATAACAATCTATCTTGGCCTAGAAAGCCATAAGCAAATCCATACCCAAGATCAAGTCAAACGTCCTCAATGGCATCACATACAAATCAAAACTAAGCTCTACATCTCTTATGGTCAACAGACAGTCACGACATACACGCCGCACCTCAATCATACCACCCACTGGTGACTCAACAACTAGAGTCCTCTCTGCCTCAACATATACTAAGCCCAATCTATCAATCAGAAGCTCAGGAACGAATGAACAGGATGCACCCGTATCGAAAAGAACAGAAGCAAGCGTACGAGAGATCAAAAGGGTACCTCTAACCACCGATGGTCCTGCCCCTCCCTCCGCCGGTGGAGGTGGTAGCTTAGCCTCCTCCTGAGGTGTCACATTTAGCGCAAACACCCTCCCCTGGCCTGTGCCACTAGTCGGCTCACTCACTAGACGGTTCGTGCCATGACTGCCTCCAGCTTCAATCTACTATCACTCTGGCTTCCCCTGAGGTCGGGACTGGCTGGATCCCGTCTAACTAGCCTACCACTGATGAGCTGGTCTCTCTGCTGGTGCCCGAAAACTGGCATCACTCATGCTGGATGTCATGCCTCCTGCTCCCCTATTGCCACTCCTGTAAACCCAGCTCAAATGGCCCTCTCGTCCACAGCTCTTGCATCGCCAGTCCTTCTTGGGACACTCCCTCTCGAAATGGCCTTGCTCCCCACAACAACGACAACTGCTAGGGAGAGCTCCTGCTGAACCACCCTGCCTGCTGCCACCAAAGGTGAACCTCCCTGGGTTCACTGATGGTTGACCCTTGCTGCGGAAAGAACTGCTACCTCCCTCCTCGGTCTTGGGCCTCTTGGACCCTAAATCACGGTCAGACCCACGCTGCAACTGACGACCCTGATGGGCCTGCCTCCCATCATCCAACTCCCTCTTAGCTATATGGCCTGTCTCAATAACCTCAGCATAAGTCCTCAAATGCATAATCGCCACCCTCTGCCTAAGGGCTGGCCTAAGACCCAAGTTGAACTTGTGGGCCTTCAGGTCCTCCCTTGCCACAGCCTCGGGAGCAAATCTACTCAAGCTCCGGAACTCCCGCTCATACTCGGGCACCGTCCTTGATCCCTGCCTCAAGCTGCCAAACTCCTCCCTCTTTTGCCACTTCAAGGACTCTGGGAAGAACTCATCATGGAATAGTTGCAAGAACTCGTCCCACAACATGTACTGTACTACACGGCTCCCCGCGACACTCTACCACCACTCTAAGGCATTACTCTCTAGCTGCCGGATAGCCAACCTCACCTTATCCTCCTCCCAAAGGAAAACACATACTCAACTTGCCTCAGCCAGTGCTAAGCCACCACTAGATCTACCTCTCCCTTAAATCTCAGCGGTTGTTCCTTTTGGAACCTCGTCACCACATCATCATTGACTCGATGAATCGGTACGCCATCTAGCGGACTCTCACACTCATGAGGTAACTCCCCTACTGGTGGTGGTGGTGGCACCACCTGTTGTGCCGCTATCTCACGGCATACTTCCTCCCGAACCTCTTGCCGGACACCCTCCCTCAGCTCTTGGACTTCTAATCGGATGCCCTCTCGTAGATGTGCCAGCAACAGCTCATTGCCTCCAGCGGGCTGTCCCACACCTGGACCCTCATAGGCAGATGACTCATCAGCCACTGCCCCGGACGCACGCGTCGCTCTCCTCGGTGGCATTCTTACTACACGAAGTAAGGAACACAAATGTAAAAATGTATTCGAAATCTATCGAATCTCACTACCTATACCCCCATTTTGTTTCGTTTCAATTATCACATTGCATTACATACATTGCACACATTTCAATTCTCACTAATTCGCGTCGCACAAGCATCAATCCCACAAGCACACAGCTCAATAACACAAGTACTTTCCCATGTAGTCACGCTCAAATTAACACAAAATTTCAGAGTTGCACAATTAAAATTTTATCACATGTTTTTCATATTTTCTTATCAAATTTAAACTTTATCACATGCTTTTGCAGTTATCCACACAATAACACATGAACAACAAATGCAACTAGTGCCCTAATGCCAATGCATGCAAGTCCTACCACAGAACTAGACTACCCCAAGTACACCTTAGAGGCTCAAAGAGGACCATGTTAATCAGGCATGTCCCTCCAGGCTCCTCCAAAGGACTCAAGATAACCAGATCCGCCCACTACCCTAGGCCAACTAAACTATACTCTGATACCATATTGTCACGCCCCGGATTTCCAACCCGAGGAAACCATTTCGTGACTCCCTTTTACCCACGTAGTGCATAAGGGTTAGGATAATATAACTCCATACAAGATATCACAAACTCTCCAAATGGAGATCTTCAAGAGGAGGTTTATGTTGAACAACCTCTCCGATTCATTGAACACAAGGCTGAACATATAGTGTACAAATTACGGAAAGCTTTGTATGGATTAAAGCAAGCTCCAAGGGCCTGGTACGACACACTACTAGAACTCTTGCTCGAACACAACTTCACAAAAAGAAAGATTGACACACATTATTCCTCATCATGCAAATCTATGTGGATGATATCATTTTTGAATCATCAAATCCAAAGCTATGTGAAGAGTTTGCAAAGTTGATGACTGGCAAATTTGAAATGAGCATGATGGGAAAACTATCCTACTTCCTTAGAATAGAAGTCAAACAAATGAAGAAAGGAATCTTCATCAACCAGGCTAAGTACACAAGGGACTTACTCACGAAGTTTGGTATGAAAAATTCATCTCCCATGAAAACTCCTATGTCAATTAATTCTAAGTTAGATCTTGATTCGAGCGGACAATCAGTAAATAAGATTGAATATAGAGGTATGATAGGATCATTGTTGTACCTTACAACGAGTCACCCAGATATCATGTTCGCAACCTGCATATGTGCAAGATATCAGGCGGATCCTAAAGTGTCACATATGCTTCATGTCAAACGGATATTGTGGTAACTCAAAGGGACAGTGAATTTGGGACTCTGGTATCTAAAGGAGTCTAATTTCTCTTTATCCGGATATTCAGATGCTAATTTTGTCGGGTGTCATATAGACAGGAAGAGCACCAATGGTACATGCCAGTTTCTTGGAAACAGACTTATCTCCTGGTTCAGTAAGAAGCAGAATTCCGTATCAACTTCTACTGCTGACGCGGAATATATAGCTGACGAGAGTTGCTACGTGCAACTCTTATGGATGCAAAGTCAACTTACTGACTATGGTTTCAACATGTCGTCTATTCCACTTTACTGTGATAATACCAGTGCTATTTCAATCAGCAACAATCTAGTCATGCACCCGAAGACATAGCACATCGAGTTTAGGTATCACTTCATCCGAGACCATGTTCTCAAAAAGCATATATCTCTCGAACATGTTGTTATGGATAATTAACTTGCAGACATACTCACAAAGCCCCTACCCGACGCAATATTCTCAGATCTGCTCCTGAAGTTAGGTATGTTTGACCCTTCTGCACAGTCTCTAACTTTAATAATCCAAATGTCTATATCTCAGAAAATGCATCGTGCTTTGTGAATAGTGAAAGACACTGACTCTACTTCATGACTGATCATATTTACTTTTGAAGTCATGCACTATGTTTCTGATGATTATCTCATAATTTAAAATGGGAGGATGCTTGCTAATCCAGACTGAAATAGGTAAAGCCAACATAATTAATGATATATGGATCAAATCTTCTTTCGATGTCATGATTCCATTTCTATTTCTCACCACATGTCTTATGATTTCTATGATTGACTGAAATATCTATCATGCATTGTTGAAGATATGAAATGGGTTGGCTCGAAATGCTTGGTGGATAGAATCACAGTTGCAATCTGCTCAGCACCCTGAGTAGAGTTTTATCTCAGATAAACAGCACTTTCTCATGATCTAAAATCATTTTACAAGAAAAGTCTATCGAGAGGATCGCACGATCTAAGGGTGAGAAAATGCTTCATTTATTAACTAAGTAATACCCCCATGATATGTCTCGTGACCTCTTTCTTGGCTATCTATCTGAGGGGGAGTTCCTCTCGAAAGGATCGCACGATTTAAGGAAGAGAAAACGCTTCATTTATTGACTAAGTAATACCCTCCCTGATATGTCTCGGACACTCGTCCCTCTAAACCCTCACTCTTGGGTCTAATTGGACCTATATTGTTGAATCAGAATTGTAAAATGTCTGGAAAAATTTCTGCTTCAACGTTGTATCTTAGGCATGACTATCAATTGATTAATCATACATTATATGCTTTCTTATTCACCCTCACTCATGACTCTTAAGATAGAAAAATTCATATAGCATTAATTTATATTTGTTATCTATCTCAGTATGAAAGATTTGCTATGTTGACCTATTGAACTTATGTGTTTATTATCGGTTATATGCATTGATTTCCGTAAAGTGATCTTTAACTTGTATATATGTGTCCATCACTATCATTCCTTATGCATAAGTTCTGTTTTTCCTTTCATTCGGATGATACTGAGTTTACTCATATTATTTATCTTATATTCGTACTAATCCCAAACTGTTAAGTCTTCTGCCTTCTTTAGTCTATCTTTATGAAACTACAGGTTCATATTTTCTTTGCACTTCAAAGGTATATCTTATCTGATGTCTCGGATCTAAGGTGTTCTGGTACCTCCTATCTTCTCGACTTTAAGACAGCAAAGCAATCTTCTTCTCTCTTCGTCAGCACCTGTTACTACGGAACAAGTCTGTCATTTATCCAGTTCATTCTTCCTATGGATTATCTTTACTCCGAATGACAGTCGGTCTCCTTCCTCCTGACTCTTGGCATTCTCAAATCGTGATAATTCATGTATTATCTTATATCGTGTATTTTTGAGGAGGAATAATGATGATTCATTAAATGCATGTCTCGAGCCGAGTAATTATTTTCAAATTTTCAGAAGTAGGCATATAGTTGTCATAAATGCTTGGTTCTTACGAGCTCCACGTTATCTTATTATCCGGCGCCATTCGCATATCTCGCTTAAACCCTAAACCCGCTGGCATCCACAGCCCAGTCATATATATCATGCGTATTCAAGTATAGAGCGACATTGCATCTTCAAATCCCCAAATATTTTATCGCTCTCATCTTCTCAAAACCCCATCTTTCCTTCCCTTCTCCCACTTCGACTTCAATGGCACCCAAAACTGCATTGTATGGCGTAAATCCGGGCCACTTGGTTGATTGGAACGTGATTTCTGATCCTCCAGCGTGGTTTCTAGCGCTGCGTCCCATCCTCGGCGCCAACCACCTTCTCGATCTTGTCTCCAACCCAGTTGAACTTCTTCTTGAAGATATTATTGAATTCTGCCGGAATTTCAGCTACATTATCGATCCATAACCTCCACAGTTCAAGGTGAATCCATTGCCATCAACCCTGGCATTTTTTGTGCCGCTCTCTACCTCCCTCAAGGTACTTATATGTGGCCCGAGCCTGAGAAGATGGCAGCCTCGATGGACTGCACTCATAAAGGGAAGGAGTACAAGCTGAAATCCTTCCAGGGCCAACATCATTGTATAGCCACTATCCTGAGCTGATGCTTACTGGCCAGGACATCTACTCTTGACTCTATCCCGTATGATATGCTTCTTGCTATGTACGGAGTCTTTGAGCATCTGCCGATGGATTGGGGGACTTTTCTCTTCTGGCTGATGAGCAACAACCCACGGAACCATTCTTTTGGGCGGATTCTCTCCATCGTGTTCCGGCATCTTCGACCAGCTCACTTTGATGGACGTCTAGTTGTCACCTTTCCACAGGCATACTATCTTCGCCATCTATCTCCTGATGGAACCCTGACTGTTCACCGGACTGCTACTCCAAGCTGCACCCTTATCGCCCCAAAACAGCAAGCAAGTTCTGTTGGTGACCCCACCGACTCCTCTACCCATGAAGTTAGTTCCGGCCACCACTCCTCTCGGATCCAGTTCATTGCTGGTCCTTCCATCTCCTGAGGCTCGCAACATAGCGTCCGCGTTGATCCTCCTGAAGTTGCAGGGCCCTCTCAGCCAGCCTCTCTTCTAACCGAACCCTCGGTCCCCACTGATACTGACACCCCTGCTCCTGATGTTCCTGCTACTCCTGCCTCTCCTCTAGCTATTACTCTAGACCTACCCCTCCAACCTCAAGACTATTTCAATCGTCTCACTAACGCCATTCTTATGGACCTATGGTTCCATTTTAGTCTTACATGGACCACCACCATCCCTGATAACGATTTTGGGTCTATTATGCTCAACATACACAAACCCCGGAAGCTATGATCGCCTGGAACTTGGAACACGGTTTCTCTCACCGGCTTCCCTCCAAACTGCTCCTCCTCCTGCTGCTTCCTCTGGACTGGCCCACGACGCACAGGTTTCCTTCCCTGTCGAGGCCGGACCCTCTTCTCCTGGCGGATGTCCCCATTATTGAACATTTCGGTCAAAGTGGATCCGCCACCGCATGTGCTTCTGATGCTCCGGATGATGGTGCTGCTGCTAACCTTTCGGTCCCTTCTCCTACTGACTCCTCTGCCCAGCGCACTCCTGCACCACTTCAAGCAGGGGAGTCCTCCAAAGCTCCAGAGTTTGCCCTTGGGTGGGCCTCTTATGGCACGATCCACTCCGATGCTATGCTTTCTGCTCAGCTGGACCGCCATGCTCAGGCTCAGAGCACCCAAATTGCTGCCATTGCCGTTAAGGTTGATGCTATAGGCGCTCAACTCCTTTCCGCCCTCACCGACTCCTCCACCTCCATGGATCAAAAGATGGACCTGGTGGCCTCCCCGGTTCATAACTTGTCCTCTTCCTTTGCGGATCTGGCCCACACCATTGCTCGCATTCCTAGCGCCCTTCGCAGATCTGCCAAAACAGCGAAGAACTTGCAATAACTCGATTTTTTCGGTTCAGGATCGAAGGGGATTTCAATGCTTTTTGACCTTCGACTCATAAACCTAGCTGCTATCACTTGCAAACACAATATCCAAAAATATACCAAAACACAGTTGTATAATAAGATTTAAAGCTAGAAAAGAATTTCCTATTCTATCAATGCCTTCCCCGGCAACGGCGCCAAAAACTTGATCGGCAATTTGCATGTAAGGACCCGTACCTTGAGTTAGTCACAGTTTTGCCTTCTGAGTAGAGTTTTTCTAGATTTTGACCTAGTGAATGGACTCCAATGAATTCACGTGCAAAAGGAAAGATGCTTAGAATGATGTCCTCTATCTACCACAAAAGTTTCAGGCCAAACGGACGTGTATGTGAGGTGCACGTGAAATGGGTCCAATTCACGTGCAAGTGTGGTTGTCTTCTACATGATGCAAGGAGGCTAGGGGTGAAGTTTGAGCGCATTTGGAGTGCATTTGGAGTTACACGTGAATTGGGAAATTCACGTGCAAATTGGCGTGTAGGCATGTTTTTGCATGGTTACCTTGGTTTTGTCATTCTAATCATCTTTTTCCAAAGGACCATGTTGGAATTGTGAATATTTAGGTGTGTATGGATGTGGAAAGGTCATAGCTTGTTCCATCAAAACTACGTCGTTTTGATGCTGGGATTCACTTAATCAAAACTACGTCGTTTTGATGTTGTATTGTCTATATAAGGAGGAGAAGCCCCTCAGTTTTAGGTTTAGGGTTTGTTGCTCCACCAGCCGTCGCAGAGAGAGAGAGAGAGAGAGAAGGAAGGAGAGCTTCTGGTGGCTTCCGGAGCATCTTACGTGGGTGGTCGGAGTCTTGCGTGGAAGCGAGGGCAGGAGAACATATAAGGTAGGGGTTCTGTTCTTCCTAAATCCTCCTCTGTCCTAGGGTTCTAGGGCAGATTGTAGAGTTATATCTGTTTATATATACATATGTAATCCATATAGGTGTGATCTCCTATATGGATGTTGGCCTTCAGTGGCATTTTGGTGTGATTCTGTGGATTACATGCTATATGTTTGATGAAATGCCTGTGTGAATATAGTTGTGTGTATATGCCCATTTCGTGTTTGGTAATATGCCCGTGTGGCTGGACTTGTGATTTAGTGTATGTATGTATGCTGGGTGTTTGTTCTATTGCCTGAATGGCTGGGATTGTGCACTTGTGAACGGGTGCACACCAAGTGTTTGGTTTTATGCTTGAGTGACTGTGGTGTGTGTTGTGTGCATGACTGTGCTATCTGGCCTGAAGAGGCGGTTAAACTACTTTGCTTGAGAGGCGGTTAAACCAAAGGGGCCGAAGAGGCGGTTAAACTACTTTGCCTGAGAGGCGGTTAAATCGATGGCCTGAAGAGGCGGTTAAACTACTTGCTTGAGATGTGTTTTGTTAGCCAGGTGTGGGTGGGCTGGGATTACGCCCACTTGTGTGATGTTTTATTTTATTCTTCTTAATACTGTCACATCACTACACCTGTGCACATGCATGTAGCTGCTAGGAGCATGGGAAGGGTTGGGGAGACTTGATCCCTACTGAGCTGTGGTTGCTCACCCCTCCTACTGTGTTTGCTTGTTTTCCAGGGACTTACAGGCGTTAGGTGGATACACCAAGGTGGAAGACCATAATTATTTTTACTCTCTTCCATTTATGTTTTGTTTTTCTTATGGGAATTGATGTAACCCCAGTGGGGATGGGATTGGAAAGGATTTTGTTGTAATAAACTGGTTTGGATTGCTTTTATGAACATTACTTTCTTGAATGTTGTGGATGTTTAAAATGTAATATTCTTGGTTTGTATCCTAACCCCTTTGCCCTCCGTGTGGGTAAAAGGGGAGTCACGTACCGTTTTCCTCGGGTTGGAAATCCGGGGCGTGACATTGCAAGTGTACAAATCGTGACAAGTAATAAAGTGATTTTAAGTCTGAATATCGTACCCAAGGGAAGGATGTAGAATTAGAAATTTTTAACTAGCTTATAAAGGGATTTTTGAGTGAAAATATATTAAAACAGAACTGAATTTAAATAATTTGATTTGAAGATTTGTGAGATACGGAAAAATGCTTTCTAAAGTAGAGATAAGTTCGCTTGATAAAGGTGATTGGAGTTAAGATTTCATTTGATATATTTTTCCCAAGAATATGTCTTAGTTTAACCTAATACTTTCCTTGTGATAACATTTAATACCCAACCTCTAATACATGAATTAGCCTTTTCCAAGTACAGTAATTCTGTTTACACCCTAGCATGGGGGACGGGTGACCCTTTAAGATTTGGATTGTTTAGTCTAGAGTTGGCATTGCGCCCTCTCTTAACTTGGTATCCTAGGCTTACACTCGCTGCCGCATGTCATGCAACCCCTAGTTTAAGTATCTTGATTTTTCTAGTACTTATGCTTCATTTTCCAATCCTTCACATAAATACCTAATATAATAAAATGAAATGGCCAAAATCCATTTTATATTTAAACCCAAGATATCCAATAAACACTCACAAGATAAAAAAAGATTAAACTAAAACATTGCAAATTAATTTATTACATCAAACTCCATCCTAACCCCAATCAAGGGTTTTTAAGCTTCCATAGTTAGATTGAAAACAATAAAATTACAAAACATGGAATAAAGAAACCAAAAGGATAGCTTGCCTATTTAGACCAAGAATTCCAAGGTTAATCTTCTTTTCCCAGCAGATTGTCTTCAACTCCAAGATATACGCCAAACCTTCTTCTCTATCCCTTTCTCTACTTTAGGTGAGGAATGGAATTGTAGGATGGAAGAGAATTAGATGATGAGTTGATTCATTACAATGGAGGATCAGCTCCCCTATTATAGCCTTCCCAGCCATATTTTGAATATTTGAATTTGAATCTTGCATAAATCCTCCATAACTCTTCAAATAATAGCCCATATTTAATCCCTTGTAACTCCCACTTTTTGAATTTGAAAAAGGGATTAAATATTATCCTTCTAAGCTCCCTTAATTCCCAAAAAACCTCAGTCCAAATGCATAACACCTATTTTTGAATCTGAATTTCTTCTTTTAATTTCCCTTTGACTTGAGTGTTTGGTGCTTGTCCTTTGTTCAAATGACTTTGGTCCAGAAGGGAATAAGTAAGCTGCAAAAATAAGGGTTCCATCGCCGAAATTTGGGATTTGGTCGGGTGAAGAAGGCTTCACCCGACCTTCACCCGACCAACACTAGACCACCTCGGATTTCACCCGACCAGAAGGAAAGTGTTTTCAGTGAAGCTCAGAGACTCCAGATATGCAAAAAGTAGCTTCACCCAACCTGGTCGGGTGAAGAGTACTTCACCCGACCTTCACCCGACCATCACCAAACGACTTCGGATTTCACCCGACCAGAAGGAAAGTATCTTCAATGAGGCTCAAGGACTCCAACTATGCAATTTGGGCTTCACCCGACCTTCACCCGACCAAATTGAAATTTGGTCATCGTGATCTTTTGGTCTTTGGGATTCTTTCTTCCTTCTGTTGCTCTAGTGAATTCATCCTTGATTTTTGGATTCTTGTCAAAATATAGCAAAAATACCACCAAAAACTACAAGAAATCCTCTTTTCTAGGTTAGGGCATGAAAATATGATAATATAGCAAGAAATAAATACTAAATCAAGCAAGTGAAAAATAAGAAAATGGAAAATTACAAGTGAAATAATGGTCAGCAGAAAACACATGTAACATATGAAAGTGTATTGTATGATTAGTAGTGCAGCCCAAAACATTTTGCATTGCTTTCTTTATACTTAGTCCATCAATTATATACAATCTTGACCAATACTAAGGAGCAACCAAGTTAAACAAGTTAAAAGCGTAACAAGCAAATCTATGGAGTCCTCACAAATAAAACAAGGCAGCCTCACTCAAGTGTAAGTCTCACACCACTCACTCTCAATACCTATAAGGGTTTTCAGACCTTAAGTAAGTACAAGTAGTCCTCTCTTATGGTGACACATCCAGTCTTACCACAATAAGAGGTGAGTTACCCAAATAATGCTCAACCTTAAAAGATGTAGGCTTAGAAATTCTTAATTATATCTAACACAAATAAAAGTCGCAAAAAAATATGGGGTGTACAATATAATTATTTGGTAGAGAGAGGCGAAGTAATCCTCGAAAGATTATAAAACCCCATTTACAACAATTGCCACTATTTTTTTTTTCTATTTTTCCTGATTTTTTTGTTATTGTTGTTTTTTCTTTTTCTTTTTCTTTTTGTTTTTTTTTCTCAAATGAAGTAGAACCAATACTAAGGAGCATCAACTAGGCTACCCACAACACTGTAACATGTGACTCTAGCCTATCTTAGCTAACATAAACCAATCACCATAAGTAGGTCAAACATGTACTTGCCCAAGCTCATCAACCAAGAGATAAAATCACTTATAAAAGGAATATTGTGATGATGGACTGTTTCTCTTTAATCACACAACTCCAAAGATTAAGCAAGCTTTTGCATTTAATCATGAAAAACCTAGTACGAACCCAAGTGCTAGCTCATGCATATAATGATATCATTCCAAGCATAGAGAAAATAATTTAAAGAGTCTAAGCATTACTACCAATACACATAATATACTTCAAGTAGGTACAGGTGCCTCTATCCTAAACCATATGCTATCTCCAAAGTCAAGCAAGCGTTCATGCAATCAATCAATCATGCAATGAATATACAAGGGATACAATAAAAACATGCAATCAAATAAAGCAAAAAGAATAAAAAGTGTACAACACTTTCCCTCCTTCACACTTAAACCAAGGCATGGTCCCCATGCCAAAATGAGATAAAAGTAAGCATAAAAGTACCCGGGCTAAACTAGTAGGCTGAAAAAGTATATGAATGGATTAACCATTTCTTGGAGTGCATCAGGGGAGAGCTTTAGTGTAGTTGTCAACGTGCCACCATGGGCTTGAACATAGGCACCCATATAAGAACACACAAAAGCTCTACAACTGTTAATATTCAACTGCTGAGGAACACCGTGGTGAGGGAAAAGTGCGAGGCTTCTAGCTGGAGGATGCCGTCCACTCTGAAAAATTCAAAATCCTACAAAACAAAACACAAAACAAAACACAAAGGTATACCACATAGCCTCCCAAGAGCGCTTGTTTAGGGTCCCAGCTAGACCGTTGTATGGGGATCGCTACCCTGGATCTGTTAGTTTGATGACTTCAACTTTGACGACTGCTTGAATGTTTGGATGAAGTCTCCTTTGATGTTCTACGGTCCTCGTCTCTTTGTCCTTCAGTTTCACCTTTGGAGCTTCTTGAATTGATGGTAGTGGTAAAGGCTTTCCTGGGCCTAGTTCTTCAAAATTTTGTCTCTTTGTGAATGGCTCAGTTTCTTGTGTTTTCTCTTCCATAACCACTTCCTCATAGCTTACATCTGATGGACCTGCCATAGCTACATCCAAAGGTGCTTGAAAATTTATAGTATGGCTACTTACTAGATTTTCCACGAAGTCCACCCTGTATCCTTGTGCAGAGTTATTCAAATGCTTCATACTTGTAAACACATTAAACTCTATCTTCTCATCACCAATGTTTAGGGTCATTCATCCTCCCTTCACATCAATGATGGCTCCAGCTGTTGCAAGGAAAGGTCGTCCCAAAATCAGAGGCAAAGCTCCGGCCTCGTCCATACCTAGAGCAATCAAGTCCATCAGGATTATTAAATTTCTGACTTGTAAAGGAGCATTCTCCAAAATCCCGACAAGATGCTTGATTGACTTGTCTGCCATCTGGAGTGTGATGGATATTGGTTGTAATTCCCCAAGCCCTAATCTCTTGCACATGGGAAAGGGAATCAAACGGACACTTGCACCAAGGTCGCATAGGGCATTGTCAAAAGAGAGATTGCCTATGACGCAAGGAATGGAGAAACTACCAGGATCACTCATCTTCGGTGGAAGATTCCTTTGTATTATTGCACTACAGTTCTCTGATAATGCTACCGTAGCATGTTCCTCTAATGTTCTTTTATTCCCCACTATGTCCTTTAAAGACTTGGCATATGATGGCATAGTTGCAAGGATGTCGGTAAAAGGAATTGTTACCTTGACTTGTTTGATGATATCAACGAATTTGTTGTATTATTCATCCTTCTTCCACTTCATTTGTCTTTGAGGGAATGGTATAGGTGGAACATATGGCTTAAGTTCTTTCTTTCGTGGCTGTTCTTTAGTTTCTTGAGCCTCCTTTGTCTTATCTTCTTCTTTATCCTTGGAAGACTCTTTAGTGGATTAAACCTCCTTTAGTTGGTTTTTCTCCTTGTTCAACTCTGATTCCATATGAGGTTCTTATTGTTGAAGTTCTTTGCCGCTTCTCAATATTACTGCATTATAGTATTCTCGTGGATTGGGCTCCGAGCAGCTTGGAAGTTCTCCAGGATTTCTTTGAGTAAGAGCTTCAACAATTTGGGAGAGTTGAGCTTTTATCCTCTTGCCTTGGCTTTCAGCTCTGTCCATCGCTGTGCTAACCTCCTGGATTTTGTCGTTCGTGACATTGGCCAGCTTTTCAATGGCTACCTCCCAACTTGCTTTCTAGTCCGGTTGGTTCCTTTGTTATTGTTGTTGAGGTCTAAAGTTCTGTCCACTAGCTTGGCCTTGATTGTTATAAGACTGTTATTGATCACCCCACCTGAAATTGGGGTGATTTCTCCAGCCAGGATTGTAAGTGTTGGAGTAAGGATCGTTATGAATATAGTTACATTGATCCATACTCTCCATTAGATTGCTGACTTGACAAATGTTCAGAGGACAGTTTGTTAGTGTATGTGCCCCTCCACACTTTGAACAGTTAGAACTTATGTTTGCTACTGGCTTGGCCACGAGCTTCTCTACTTGATGAGTTAATGCATCCAGTTTGGCATTAAGTAGAGTGTTTTCTTCTACTTCATAAGCTCCTGGTTTGTTGGGAACTATCCTCCTTCCTGTTCCCATAAAGAAATTCTTGGCCATATCTTCAATAAGAGTAGTGGCCTCTTGAATGCTCTTCTTCATAAGAGTTCCGCCGGCTGCTGCATTAAGGAGGTTCTGATCTTCTTGGCTTAATGCATAGAAAAATATCTCCAGCCGGAACCCTTTGTTGAGCTCATGATTTGGGCATCTTCTTTGCAGGTTTTTGAAGCGTTCCCATGCTTCTTCGACATTTTCTCCCACTCCTTGAGAGAAAGCAGTAATCTGACTCCTTAGCTTAGATAATTTTCCTAGGGAAAAGTATTGTGATAAGAATTCCTGTGCACAGTCCCCCTAGTTAGTGAAGTAATGGTCTGGAAAGGAGTTAAACCATCATAGTGCATTGTCTCGTAGAGACCACGGGAACATCTCCAACTTAATTGTATCTTCGGACACCCCTTGCTTTCTGATTATTCGGCAGATTTGATTAAATCTCAAGAGATTGAGTATAAGGATCCTATGTGGGTAGCCCAGCAAAGTTGTGCTAAGTCACTAGGTTGATTAATTAAGGAGAGAAATCGAAGTTCGCTCTAGTGATCTCAGGTGGGTCGATAGGATTATGTATGTGCCTGGCGTCGGGAGAAACATACTCCTGAACTGGTCTATTGTCCAGGTAAGCTTCATCCATGGTTGGCCTAAGTTGTGGACGAGATTCCACCTCTTGTTCATGGAATAATAGGTCTAGTCCGGACAACCGTTCTCCTTCGGGTGTTCTTGGTAGCTCCAGGTTTGAGTTTGTCGTCTTTTACTCAAATACTTCCCTAAGTTGTTGTACCTGAGCTCGGAATGATTTTTCCGGTTCAGGATCAAAGGGGATGTTAATGCTTTTTAACCTTCGACTCATAAACCTAGTTATTGTCACTTGCAAACACAATATCCAGAAATATACCAAAACACAGTTGTATAATAAGATTTAAAGCTAGAAAAGAATTTCTTATTCTATCAATGCCTTCCCCGGCAACGGCGCCAAAAACTTGATCGGCAATTTGCAAGTATACAAATCGTGACAAGTAATAAAGTGGATTTTAATTCCGAATATCATACCCAAGGGAGGATATAGAATTAGAAATTTTTAACTAGCTTATAAAGGGATTTTTGAGTGAAAATATATTAAAACAGAACTGAATTTAAATAATTTGATTTGAAAAATTGTGAGATATGGAAAAATGCTTTCTAAAGTAGAGATAAGTTCGATTGATAAAGGTGATTGGAGTTAAGATTTCATTTGATGTATTTTTCCCAAGAATATGTCTTAGTTTAACCTAATTCTTTCCTTGTGATAACATTTAATACCTAACCTCTAATGCATGAATTAGCCTTTTCCAAGTACAGTAATTCTGTGTACACCCTAGCATGGGGGACGGGTGACCCTTTAAGATTTGGGTTATTTAGTCTAGAGTTGGCATCGCGCCCACTCTTAACTTGGTATTCTAGGCTTACACTCGCTGCCGCATGTCATGCAACCCCTAGTTTGAGTATCTTGATTTTTCTAATACTTATGCTTTATTTTCCAATCCTTCACATAAATACCTAATATGATAAAATGAAATGGCCAGAATCCATTTTATATTTAAACCCAAGATATCCAATAAACACTCACAAGGTAAAAAAAGATTAAACTAAAACATTGTAAATTAATTTATTACATCAAACTCCATCCTAACCCCAATCAAGGGTTTTTAAGCTTCCATAGTTAGATTGAAAACAATAAAATTACAAAACATGGAATAAAGAAACCAAAAGGATAGCTTGCCTATTTAGACCAAGAATTCTAAGGTTGATCGTCTTTTCCCAGCAGATGGTCTTCAACTCTAAGAGATACCCCAAACCTTCTTCTCTCTCCCTTTCTCTACTCTAGGTGAGGAATGGAATTATAGGATGGAAGAGAATTAGATAATGAGTTGATTCATTACAATGGAGGATTAGCTCCCCTTTTATTGCCTTCCCAGCCATATTTTGAATATTTGAATTTGAATCTTGCATAAATCCTTCATAACTCTTCAAATAATAGCTCATATTTAATCCCTTGTAACTTCCACTTTTTGAATTTGAAAAAGGGATTAAATATTATACTTCTAAGCTCCCTTAATTTCCATAAACCTCAGTCCAAATGCATAGTACCTATTTTTGAATTTGAATTTCTTCTATTAATTTCCCTTTGACTTTAGTGTTTGGTGCTTGTCCTTCATTCAAATGACTTCGGTCCAAAAGGGAATAAGTAAGCTGCGAAAATAAGGGTTTCATCGTCGAAATTTGGGGTTTGGTCGGGTGAAGAAGGCTTCACCCAACCTTCACCCAACCAACACCAGACCATCTCGGATTTCACCCGACCAGAAGGAAAGTGTCTTCAATGAAGCTCAAAGACTCCATATATGCAAAAAGTAGCTTCACCCGACCTTCACCCGACCATCACCAAATGACTTCGAATTTCACCCGACTAGAAGGAAAGTATCTTCAGTGAGGCTCAAGGACTCCAATTGTGCAATTTGGGCTTCACCCGACCTTCACCCGACCAAATTGAAATTTGGTCATCGTGATCTTTTGGTCTTTGGGATTCTTTCTTCCTTCTGTTGCTCTAGTGAATTCTTCCTTGATTTTTGGATTCCTGTCAAAATATAGCAAAAATACCACTAAAAACTACAAGAAATCCTCTTTTTTGGGTTAGGGCATGAAAATATGATAATATAGCACACTTGGGCAATAAATAAAGCAAAAAAGTAAGAAAATGTACCCAAAATGGCCCTAAAAATGGGATATAAATCCCTCCGCTCAGTCACTTACCAAAACTACACCGTTTTGATAAGTGACAACAGCTGGCACTTAGGGCACACCTTATGCATGACCTGCAACCCAATATAAAGGGGGAAACACATCTTTTCTAGAGGGCTAACATCGGGGAGGAGCTAGGGTTCTTCCTCCACCTTGGAGGAGAGGAGAGCAAGGCTGACAGGTAGAGAAGGGATTTGGAGGGCAGAACGTGTTCTGCAAGAGATGGACTTGAAGAGATTAAGCACTGCTGCATACTCTGGAGATTAGGGCTGGAGACGATGACCATCTATCTCTTCCCCCCTTCTGTTCATGGGTTTGTGGATTATTATTGAGATTATTTTGATTATTATGAGTGTGTAATTCTCTTTTCTAGGGGAGCAATGTAGCCCCCTTATGCTGTTGTGACGATTTTATGAATTCTGGGTTTGGTATTTGATAATTTCATATTTTTATGAATCTATTCTTCATCTTTTAATATCTGGGGTGTACACTTGGGTCTTCTTAGCCCTAGTCTGGGGTAGACATGAGATTCATGACATGCTTATGATTGGTGTGACCATTATCCTCTTGTATATGTGATATATTGGCTGTGTATGTTGCTACTGTGATGACCATTCAAGCAACCAGCACTTAGAAGGTCTTGCAATGACCATTTGCAGTTCCTTGGTTAATATATAGCATGCTGTCATCAAAACAACCCCAAAGAACCATAAAATCAGTAGCAGCAGCATAGGGAGGTGAACTTGTGACTCTATAACCTCAATCCCTTGGTATCAATTCTAAATTTCTACTGTCTAAAAATTACAGAAAACAAAATAAAAATTAGTTCTTACTTTAAAAGTTAACTGGTTTACTAAAACAATTTAGAAACCATTAGTAAATTAGTGATTTGATGAGACTTTTATCCAAGCAATCTCTGTGGGTTCGACCCCTTACTTGCTACTACACTGTGGAAAGCATCTAGGGATTAAAAATATTATTTGGCATTGATTTAAACGACATTAGCTAAACTCTGTTAGAGAGAGGTTAAAAATATGTTTTCAGCTCCCGTTGCGAACATCACCTTCCTCCTATCATACGCGGAACTTGATCCGACTGATGAGGATGAAAGTATTTTTCAGGCAATGAAAGATTATGCCTGCCCCACTGCCGAGCGAAGATGTCTAACATTGATCCCCTTCGCACCTGAAGATATATGCAATATACTTGCTGAGGAGGGACTGTACACAACTGATGACATCAACAACTTTGCTCTGGCAGCGAAGATGGAATCCAGGTTGTTTCCTTCTCTTTACAAGGATGCAAACCTTGTTGATATCCTGTCATGCTGGTTTGAGGACTATATTCTAGCTTCTTCCCACATCCAAACCTTCATTGACGGAACTGCAGAGAATAGCAAACCATGGAGCACTCTTAATTCTGTTCTCATTCCGTACCCGGTCAACTTGCCACACTTCATGCTTGCAATCTTCATGATCAGCTCAAGGAAGGTTCTTCTCCTTGATTCTCACCAAGTCGTTGATCGACAAGTGAGGAAGACTCAACTGGAACCCTTGCTCCTAAATCTATCTGCTGCAGTAAGAGAGAGCAACATGTTTGAGTCTATTGGACAACCTCCCTTGGCCCCTAATGCAAAGTTAAATTCGGTGATCCGCGGCAACGATACTGTTCCTCGGCAACCTGATGGAGAGAGCTGTGGTGCCTTCATTTGCTTTTTCATACAAGTTCTCTTTAGGTTTGATCATTTCTAGAACAATGTTTTTAACTATTCAAAGAGTCAAATGATGCAGCTACAGGAGCTAACAACAGCAATGATTTTCAAGTATGGTAAGCCTTATGTTCCATAATCATTAATTCTATGTACTAAGGCTGAAATAATGTACTTGCTGTTATAAATTAATGGATAGAGCAATTATCTTTATCTCTGTATATTTATTTTCTGCTTCTCTAACCAAATCAGATTACAAAGGGTTTTAGCATCTCCATATTGGGGGAGATTGTTGGATCAAACCCAGAATATGGATGATGCTGAAAAATCTTATGTAATTTGGTTTGAGATCTTTCAATGTAATTTCTAATATGTTGCAGAAGACAAGTGTTAATCTGGATCTTCACTCGTGAGAACAAAGTTAAGGACAAGATACATAATCCTGATCCGGACCAACGTGAGTGTTGCCAATCAACTTCGTAAATAACCAAGTCATTACAAGATATGAAGTAAGGATTATTAACGCGGACTAATCACTTAAAGATATGGACTAAGGAATCCGAGTCTATCACTTAAACGGACTTATAATCCTAGTCTATAACTTGCACGGAGTAAAAGAGAGATTATGGAATAAGTAGCCAAGTCTTTCACTCACGCGGACTAAGGACAAAAAGACACGGAGTAAGGAATCCGAGTCTATGATTCGTGCGGAGTAAGGAAGGACTTGTACAGAATAAAGACCCGAGCCTTTCGTTCGCACAGAGTAAGGAAAAGAGAAGTGGAGTAAGGAATCCAAACCTTTACTCAAGCGGAATAAGGAAGCGCTGACACGGAGTAAGCCATCCAAACCTTCACTCAAGTGGAGTAAGGAAGTGCTGACATGGAGTAAGCCATCCGAACTCATACTCGTACGAAGTAAGGAAACGCTGACACGGAATAAGGATTCAAGTATTAAATTGACACGGAGTAAGCAATCACTGACACGGAATAAGGATCCGAGCTTTATTAACACGGAGTAAGGAACTTTACAACGGATTAAGACAACACTGCTCCTTTTAATCAACTCTGCCTTCAAAGTCATCAGCTCGTTGTGTCCCGATATAAGAAATATCCATTGAACATTTATCATCTTACATGTGGATCACTCGAAGGCATGGACAAGGCTATTAATGCAATTGGAATCATGCGAAGAAATTCAATACACTTATACTTCCAATATCTTGAGTCCACATCCGTAGCAGTTATAGCAGATATATTTTTCGAGAAGTCTTCAATGCTACACACTGCTCGGAAAAGAATGTTTCCTAGGGATATCTATATATATTAAGTCTTGTATATATTTTCACATGTGTGCATACATGTGAAAGAGCTTAGAGAATTTCATTTTGGCTAGTATGTGCGTTATCGTAAAAAAGAGTGCTACTGTAAACAGAAGATAGATACACTTTTAGTAGATCCAAAAGCTTGTACTCAGCTTTAATCTGCTACAATTTATTTTAATTATTTTGTGATAATAATACAAATTACTTTCACTATCTAGTTGTCTTTCGCATTGTTTTATCTTTAACCAGATTAAGTGTTGCACCAAAAAGAGTGAGAAGAATTTTTCAAAAACCTATTCACTTCCCTCTAGGCTTATTGGGACCAACAGAAGAGTTAAAGACAAAGATTCTCGTTGTTATGCAAATGTTGAAGGGAGTAAAGAGATAGGAGTCAAACTTTCTTGAAACTCTTAAGAAAGAACAGATCGTGGAGGATAGAGCTGAAACCCTAACGAAGGTGAAGATGGTCCTCGGAGAGTTTATGGATGTGATACCTGCGGAACTTCCAAAACAACTTCCGCCAAAGAGGGTGGTGGACCATACAATTAAGCTGGAGAAGGGCGTGAGTCCCCCTGCAGCAGTGCCTTACCGCATGGCACCACCGAAGTTGGAAGAACTTCGGAAGCAACTCAAAGAGCTTTTAGACGTTGATTTATTTGGTTGTCCAAGGCACCTTTTAGAGCCCCGATGTTGATCCAAAAGAAGCAAGACGGGTCGTTGTGACTTTGTATCGACTATTGGGTATTGAACAAGACCACACTAAAGAATAAGTACCGATTCTACTCATTTCAAACTTGTTCGACTAGCTGGGAGGTGCAAGATAGTTCTTAAAGCTGGATCTAAGGTCAAGATATTGGCAAATGCAAATAGTCAAAGGAGATGAGCCAAAGATAGCATGTGGCGAGATATGAATCGTACAAATGTCAAGTATAAAGTTTTAACATTAGAGTCTTACTTTACGTATAGATTTTATGTCTATTTCAATTCTACCACTAGAAAACATTCGATCAACACTTCTGTACCAATTGCATATACTTATCCTATTTCACTCTATGTGCTGCATAAATACCACGACTAGCATAGAATTGTAGAAAAACATGAAAGAAATAAGTGAAGAAAATGTTACGCATAATAAATGTATTGGTGTTAATCGGATCGCATACAAGCCTGTGGACCCATATATGTTTTATCTATTTAAAGACGAAGTAATAATGATATGCTGAGGAAATTTTGTGTATATTTAATCTGGCTCTCTATATATTCATTGTACTTGAGTTTGTCTTTCTAAATTGTAATATAAATATTTATATGATGTCTAGTGTTTGTTTGACCTGTCCTATATTTTAATAATATTGTCTGACGAGCAAGCTAGGCCGGAGCGGACTACAATCATGTCTAGGCCATAGTAAACAAATTACATATAAAAATAATGTCAAATCTCATGATTCAAATCAACATACAATTAAAGTTAAAATTTCTATACTTGCACATAAAATTTCAAACTCTAAATTAAATTATAGATTTTGTACATTTCTACTAAAGTTTTAAAAATATAATATGACATGGTTGAAAAAAATAGGCGTCTGACCCTGGCTTTGGTGTGCTTGTGATTGATAAATTAAAGTTGATAAGATTTTTATTTTATTTTTATTTATTAAAATTATAAAATAAAAAAGTATTTGCTTCATTTTATCTTTGTTTTGTTAATTATTTTATAAATTTTAAAAATCTTTACCTATTAAATACGCTACCAATAAAATTAATTCTCAATTTTTTAAACAATTTACTCATTATAAATTCTTTGGCAATTAAATTATAGACTTTTTAAAATTTATTATCAATTAAATTAGCTATGTTTTTATAATTTACATATTAAAATAATTATCAATTTAAAAATAACTTAGTGCTAGTACTAAATAATTTAACTCGTAATTTAATTTACCAATTAAACTAGTTATACATTATTATTCTTATAAAAAAGTGCCGTATTATGCTTAAATTATATTTGCTCTATTTTACCCTCAATATTATTATTTTAGTAGTTGTGCCCATGATAGTAGAATGAGATAATTATATTTAAAAAACGTTTTAGATTTGTTGGAAAATAAAATTATTTGTTAAAGTTATATAATATTATGGACACAGAATATTGTTATCTTAATACTCAATGACAAGTAAATGGTTTTAAAAACTTGTCTTGATGTTGAAATCAATACCGTAATGTTATGTATAGTAATAGTGTACGTAATATATATTTTTTAAAAAAAAATTGAAGATAAAGAACTAGTACTTGTCTAGGGCATTTTCAAATTCAACTATCAATAAAAATATAAAGCAAGTAACTTTTAAAAAAAACACAACCAACAGAAATGAACATGTGGATAACTAGACCCGATATTGTGAAGGCAAAAGATTGCTTAGACATGTTTTAGGTAGTATGTTTGCACATAGCTAGTATCTTGATGTTAAATAATAAATATGACTAATTGGGTCAAAATTCAAATTATTTTGATTATTTAATTATGCATCTTGTTTTTAATATTGTACAATGTTTGAATAGGACGTCCCCAAGGCCAAGCAAGCGAGCCTGGTGTCACGGACTGAGGCTTATCCTAGCACACTTAGGCTATTTTGGGGTATTTTCCCATTGTAAAGTGTTGTACTTAGCTTATAAAGTAAGTTGTAGAGATTTTAGATTTCGAGCATATATGATGTCTCCTGGTGACATAGCCAGAAAAGTGTTAACATCTATATGTAGGGGAGTGATGTTGTAAATCTTTCAAGCAATCAATACAATCGTTTGTTGCCTTCGTTTAATCGATCTTCCGCTAAGCGCTTCCCTACACAATTGATTTACAACGGATCGATGAGTTCCAATCCAAATGCGACGAGTTAGGCTGACCTAGCGTTCCTTCGTACGGGTGGGAACTAGGTGCCGCACGGGTTAAGCTGTTATAAAGACTGACCCCGTGATAAGTGGTATCAGAGCACAGTTGGGTGCTAAAGTTCGGTGGAACAATCAAAACTTCGAGACGGTGTAAAAATGACAAACGGAGGATCCATTGTCATTGGGCACGAAGGCCGCGAGAAGGAGCAAACCGCTAAGGAACGGAGGAGAGACAAGTCCGTTTCAAGGGAAACATGTCCGCTGGAGAGTCGGCTAGCCAAAGTGGAGTTAGCGTTAACCGACCAGATGGAGGTGATCGAGGAGCACTCTGGAAGCATCGAAAGGCTGGACTTAGAGGAAAGCTATGGAAGGATGCAAGGACTTCTCAACTCCGTCATAGACAACATGAACTCTCGATTTAAGGGCTTGAAAGGTTCTCTCATGTCCCAAAGGCGGATTGGTCTCTCTGCAAGATGGCGGTCACCCAAGGTGGCGTTGGCGGCCATTCCAGCTCCAAAATCGACGTGTCGAAACCTAAGACCTATGCTGGGTCAAGGAATGCGAGGGAGTTAGACAACTTCCTCTGGACCATAGAGCAATACTTCGATGCCTTGAACATTATCGATGAGGCAAAGAAGGTGAAGACCGCTCCACTATACTTAGTCGATTCGGCTATGGTGTGGTGGAGGCGATGATATGCCGACAAGGAGTGCGGCCTATGCGTCATCGACAATTGGGCGGATTTCAAGCGGGAGATCAAGGCCCAGTTCTATCCCCAGAATGCGGAAGACGAGTCTCGGGCGAAACTTCGACGCCTTACCCACAAAGGCACGGTGCGGGAGTACGTCCGTGAATTTTCCGAGCTAATATTAGAGATTCCGGATATGTCCGCAAAGGATTCACTATTTTTCTTCATGGACGAATTACAACAATGGGCGAAGTTGGAGCTGCAGCGGAGAAATGTGCAAGACCTGGCGTCGGCCATGGCGGTGGCTGAATCACTCATCGAATACAAGAAGCCAGAGAAGACCACCAGTTCTTCATCGACTTCCAAGGCAAACAGGTTCCACAAGGAGAAACGTGGGGAAGACAACCAAAGTGAAGGAAAAGGGAGACCCTTCCAACCATCTAAGGACTTTCGCCCAAAACATATCGCGAATAGTTCCAAGGATGGGGAGAAGCCAAGGATCTCCTGTTTCCTTTGTGAAGGCCCTCACAAGGCGTTTGAGTGCCCGAAGCGCTCTAAGTGATAACGTGCATTTATGCCGTTATCCTATACCTTATATAGGGTGTTTTAGCGTATGTTTTGTACCTATTTGCATGTTATTTTCGACATATTTGCTCTAACCCCTAGGAAGATCCGGTTTGGTGTATAGTGGTACTTTTTGAGAGCACCATTATCTTACCTTTGAGTGTATTTTATGGGTTATTGGGTTATCAATTCGCTCTTAATATTCATTACTAGCTATTTGATAGTTGGAGTTACTTAGGCATAAGAAGAACCTGTTTGTGCTCAGTGTTTGGTGTATGATGTTAGCGATTCCAGTATTCTCGCTCAGTTCTAGCTTGTTTAAAAAAAAAAAAAAAAAAAGGGGCTTGTGTGAGGACAATAGCAGAGTGAATAATCCATCAAGGGAGAGCATAAAATGCAACCTTGTAAGGTTATTACTAAAAATAAGTGTGAAAAAAAAAAAGAAATAAAAAAAAAAGTGTTTGCCAGAATAAAAGCCACAATGGCTTACTGTTTCTATGTGTTTTTGTTTTTGTGTTGCAGCCATAATGGCTAAGTTGTTTGTCTTGCAATTTGTTTCACAAGTGTGAGCTTCCATCTTTAGCTCCAAGTGTTGGTCCAAAAGTAGACTAGAGGGTGTGTTTCCCTTGACGAGCACAATGGGGATCTCTTATGTTTACGTGGCAAAACTTAATCAATAGTTAGTAGTGGGTGAAAGAGTAAATCCTTAGCTGCTAGGCATTGATAGTAGGGCCTGAAAGGAGAGAAAAGAAAGTGACATTTAAGTGAGGCTGCATACTCGAGGGGAACGGGTGTACGTTCCCAAATGGGGAAGTTTGAGGAGAGACATCCTCAAAGAGTGTCACGACTCGCAGTGGGCTGGCCATCCCGGAGTCGATCGTACCTTGGCGTTGGTGGAACGGAGCTACTACTGGCCTCAACTTTACGAGGACGTCCAAGTGTACGTGAGGACTTGTCTTGTGTGCCAACAAGACAAGATAGAGAATCGACAATCAGCGGGATTGTTAGAACCTTTGCCTACTCTAGAAAGACCTTGGGAAAGTGTTTCGATGGACTTCATTGTTTGTCTCCCAAGATCCGAAGGATGCGGTACGATCATTGTGGTGGTCGACCGATTCTCTAAGTATGGAGTTTTCATTCCAGCTCCAAAGGACTGCACGGCAGACGACACGGCCCGACTATTCTTTAAGTACGTAGTGAAGTATTGGGGCTGTCACGCCCCCGAATTCCAGGGAACCCGGAACCGGGTACATGACTTCCCGTTGCCCGCACCCGATAGGTCAAGGGGTTGGTGACTAGCACCAATGGAGACTACACCGCGAGTGTTGTCTCAAATATGCAACCCTGTACAGTCATACATCAAGGTAATCCTGTACTTTCCCATACATCATCATGCATACAATAAGTCAAACAGTCATACAGACATCACATCACAAACAATATGCAAATACAACTGTCCACGGACCCATGTCCGGGATATCACATAAAACAATACAGAATATAACTGTATCATACATCAGAGTAGTGGGCGTCTTCCTGGAAGAAAGTCCTCCACTAGTCTCGGGTTACACCTGAAAAGGGTAAACAACAAGTAGAGGTGAGCGACAAGCTCGGTAGGTGACCCCAAAACTCTACATCATGCAGACATACAAGTTTATACTACATGCTCTGTGTACTCGTGCACTGTGTAGTGTGCACAATCATCAGGACTCAGCTTGCAAACAAACATTAGGACCTAGCCTGCCCACACATGACAGCTTGTCCACGATCCTCAACAGGATCCCAGCTCAGGGCACTCAGCCCTACCACAACGCTATATACTCGGACACAGTCGCCACACCGGCCTGCCATCGGTGCATATGCCTGCTATGTCAACCACATAGCACCATCGGTGCATCACGGTGAGAACCCAGACAAGTCACGGAGTCCATGCCCCAATACCTCACACCAACATACTAACATTAGTATGGCATGTCATTCTCAACATTTCCTTTGGAATTGTAGCCAGTCTTCACAAGTAAATCCTCAATCCTCGCTTTATGAAGGAAGTACCCATAGCAGCTATTTTCTTGAAATCAAAAGTCCCGGCATTGAGTTCCCATAGCATAACTAAGATAATCTGATTTTTGAGGATTTTTCTGATATGTCTAACCCCACTTTCCAAAAATTCACCACTACGAACTTTTGGGTTTTTCCGAGATTTTACACTAAAACCCAATTTTCACATTTTGAAATAGTGAAAATTAATTTTTCTAGTATTTTTCTTTGAATCCAAATGGGGGGTATTTCGTTATTTACATTGTAACTTAAGTATAATACTTCTGATGCTATGGACTGATGCTGCGGACTGATGCTACGGATCACTGCTCCTGATCCGGACTACTAATCCGGACTAACTATTCCGGACTACTGATCCGGACTAACTGCTCCGGACTACTGATCCGGACTACTACTCCGGACTACTGATCCGGACTAACTATTCCGGACTACTGATCCGGACTAACTGCTCCGGACTACTGATCCGAACTATTGATCCGGACTAACTATTCCGGACTACTGATCCGTACTAACTCCTTCGGACTACTGATCCGGACTAACTCCTCTGGACTACTGATCCGGACTAACTGCTCCGGACTACTGATCCGGACTACTACTCCGGACTACTGATCCGGACTAATTGCTCCGGACTACTGATCCGGACTAACTCCTCCGGACTACTGATCCGGACTAACGAAGTTGCTGACTGGTCTGTCAACCCTAAAACTCGCCCAGGGTACTGTTCATCGTCGTTTTTGGCCTGTTCTTCGTCTGGAAGCAACCCAGTGACCCCCAGACGCTCATAAACACATGTTTTACGCAATAAACTGCAATATTTACCTCAAAACGCGTCCTAAACACCTCTAATTCGCACGATAACAATAGAAATACACACAAATCATATATTCATCTAGATCTAAATCTAGACCTCCATGGTTGACTGCTCAACCCTCATAAAATACACACTCATACAACCACAGATCACATATTCAAAGATAGGATCGAGATAAGACAGTTAAGGACACCTACCTGGAAGATTATTTGTGATCCATGAGCTCCAATCGCCCCAAAATCGCCAAGAAAGCTCTTCACCTTCTCTCTCTCTCTCTCTCTCTTGTTCAAACACGCACGCACCAATAATTGGCAATTAAGAAATAAGGTAGTTCTTAATTATATATATACTGTTGCCAATAATTGGCCTCCCAGCAATAATTGATCTCCCAAGGTCACGAACTCCAAATTGAGTCAAATTATTGTCAAAACGCTCGAAATGACGAGCACAACACTGTTAAGATATTATTACACTCAAATGACTGCTCAAACGCAAAGTCAACCAATAAACCTCGAAAAGTCAACAATCGGGTCAAATGGAGCCCTGACTCAGAATCGGGCCCAAGTACAGTCAAAATGCTCACATCGACGACTACACTACCGTCCAAATAGTTAAATTCTCATAGAATGGCTATCTCTCAAAACTACCCAAATACGAGTCTTTACAGGGGCATTTCAAAGACAATCGTGAGCGATCGGGACTCACGGTTCACTGGGCGGTTTTGGACCGAGCTGTTCCGGATAATGGGTTCGGACTTAAACTTTTCAACAAGTTTCCACCCACAAACAGATGGCCAAATTGAACGTGTCAATGGTTTACTGGAGCTGTATCTGAGGCACTATGTGAGTGCCAATTAAAGAGATTGGGCCAAGTTACTGGACATAGCCCAATTCTCATATAACTTGCAGAAGAGCGAGTCCACGAACGAGAGCCCGTTCGAACTCGCAACTGGGTAGCAACCATTGACGCCCACTTCCATCACTCGGGGGTACACTGGAAAGAGACCCGCGGCGTTCAAGTTTGCAAAAGGATGGCATGAACAGATGGATCTGGCCAGGGCATACTTGCACAAAGCGGCGAAGAAGATGAAGAAGTGGGCGGATCAATAAAGGAGGCCCTTGGAGTTTCAGGAAGGAGACATGGTGATGCTCAAACTCCTTCCGCGCCAAACCAAAGCACTCAGACAATTGCATAAGGGTTTGATGCGTCGATATGAGGGGCCTTTCAAAGTACTTAAGAGAGTTGAGAAGGTCTCATACAAACTGGACCTCCCGACTAGCTTACAAAGGCATCCGGTGTTCCACGTTAGTTTGCTCAAGTCTTACCATAAAGACTTGGAAGATACGAGCGAACAACGGGCGGTGCGGACACCAACAGCATCAACAGGCAAGGCCTACGACAAAGAGATAGACAAAATCCATTCTCGTAGAGTCGTGCTAAGAAGAGGCGTAGATCTAAGCCGAGTGGAGTACTACGTCCAATGGAAGAACAAGCCGGTTGAAGAAGCGAGGTGGGAGAAGGAAGAGGATCTGGGGCAATTCTCCAAGGAGATTGAAGAGTACCATGAAGGAGTCGAACGCTACATCAGGCAGTTTGACGAGCTCGAGGAAGCCGAAGATGCAGCGAGGACGCTGCGAAATCGGGTGGGGGAGAATGTCACGGACCGAGGCTTATCCTAGCACACTTAGGCTATTTTGGGGTATTTCCCCATTGTAAAGTGTTGTACTTAACTTATAAAGTAAGTTGTAGAGATTTTAGATTTCGAGCATATATGATGTCTCTTGGTGACATAGCCAGAAAAGTGTTAACATCTATATGTAGGGGAGTGATGTTGTAAAGCTTTCAAGCAATCAATACAATCGTTTGTTGCCTTTGTTTAATCGATCTTCCGCTAAGTGCTTCCCTACACAATTGCTTTACAACGGATCGATGGGTTCCGATCCAAATGCGACGAGTTAGGCTGACCTAGCGTTCCTTCGTACGGGTGGGAACTAGGTACCGCACGGGTTAAGCTGTTATAAAGGCTGACCCCGTGACACTGGGCCTTGGGCTCCCAAAAAATAAGGATTCTCATTTTATAATTATTAATACCATCTTATTATCCTAATTAAGCAAGCCAACACACTCCACGACCACGATCTTCATATCCACACAGCACGCTAACCCTACCACCACTGCTCCACAGCCTCCAATGCTCCACCCATGCAGCCACACTTAGTGCTCCCTCTCCCTAAGCCGCGTTGCTGCCGCCGCCCGCTGGTGCTGCTGTGCCACGCCTATGTGTCTCTACTACTGCTGGGCTGCGATGCGACGCTACTCAGCCACTGCCGCCAGCCGCTGCTCTGTCACGCTGACGCCGTTGCTGCCAAACTTAATCTCGCCTTAGGCCCCCTGGATGGAGCCGGCCCAGTGTCCAAAAATAGATAATTGAATAAAAAAATGCTGAATTAACCCTTTACCAAAAAAACAAAAAACAAAAATACACTTAGGTATGATTTAATTATATTTTTTATTTAGAGGTAAAAAAATTACAGTCAATTATACATTAAAATAATGCTCAATTAAACGATCAACTTATTCAATATTCAACATTTAACAATCAACAAAATTTATTTAATGATTATATTCTATTCAACATTTAAAATCATCTGGGATTCAAGTAACAACATAGCTAAATTTCATATGATTTAAATTAGAGGAGACTTGGTATAAAATGAAGTTCGAAATATTACTATGGCGTGCAATTAAAATAAGTGACTTTGAATAATGGTTTAAATAAAATTTCCAACACTCGCCCTTGAGGCTTTAACATTAGTTTTTCTTAATAATAATAAACCCAACGAACAAATCATGTCTCTTTAATCCCCAATCGTGATTATTGTTAATCAATTGAGAATTATATGAGATGAAAAGGCCTATAAACATTTTAGTAGGTGTGTTGAACTTAAGACCAAAGTTTTGATCGAGAATTTGGGCAATTTTTTGAGCCAACGAATGACAAAACGAGGAAAGTATACACGTGGTAGAATTTTTTTTACATTTAAAAATATTAAGAGATGCGAATATTGTTAAGATTACAATTGTTTTTTAAAAAATAAATTCCCAAAAAATAATTATTTATTACTAGATGTCTGGTATGTATTGCTAGAAAAATATTCAATGAAAAATGTTTGTCTAAATCCAAAGGTATATAGGAGAGTGAATAAACATAGGACAGGTAATTATAGCTTTTGCTCACTCAAATTTAAGCTCTATTTGCAAAAAATTAAATATGTAGAAGACAAACAAGTTAGATTAAACAAAGTAAAAACAAATTTTATTACTTTTGGAAGGATGGTTACCGTGTTATAATAATAACGTATCAATCTATCACAACTATGAATATCAAAGAGTGATATATTGTGAAACGACAAAGCAGGTATATGATAAATTAGAAGAGATCCATTGTGGTGATGTCAGAGAAACTTCAAATTTTTATCTAGAAGTATAAAACTATTAAAATGAACCCTTATGATACTGTCAATGAGTTCTTTAATAGAAATTGTTAATGATTTCACAATTCATGAGAAGAAAAAGAAAAACTTATTTATAATCAAGGTGTTTATGATTCTTCCTCAAAAATTTGTGCAAAAGGTTGGTGTGTTAGAAAACGGTAGAGAACTAGAGAATATAACTTTCTAGAAGTTGCAATGTGGTTTTGCAATAACTTGTATTTTGAGGTTTGGGAGTTAGCCATGTGATAGAATGGGTATATGGGAATATGAATATCAATATAATGATGTATATGTCAAACAAGAAATTTTGACTACGAGTGGGCCCGATTTAGATTTGGAGCCTTGAAAAGATAATTTTGGAAATTTTGACTATGAGTGGGCCCGATTTAAAGTCAGAGCCTTAAAAGGGTAATTTTGGAATTTTTATAGTACTATTGGGCAACCTTGTGTGTGAGTCATCATTTAGGGATGAAAATATCCAGACAACAATATACTCATCAAATGGAGCATTTTGACAATAATTAGCTCTGATTTGGAATCAAAAACCCTGAGAAAGTATTTTGGATATTTTAATCAATTAAATGCAAAAACTATATAAAGAGGAGAAAAAAAATGTAAAAACCCTAATTTGGTTTCTAGCTGTTGCATGTGTTTTTGGGGGGAGAAAGCTATCTAAAGAGAGAAAGCAAAGGGAAATAAATGGATTGGCATATTTGAATCACATTCAATTGAAAGTTAAATCCAATCGTGCAAAGTTAAAGTAGGTGATTTTTGATCCTTCGTTATTCTATTGTATGAACGCAGACTAATAGAGGAAAACAAAACACATGTTCAACCCCGAATTTTGTATGTGAATACATACATATATATATACATATAAATGTTGAATATATATATATACACACACACACACACATACATATATATATATATATATATATATATATATATATATATATATGAAGATCTACGCAGCCATTGAAGGTGATTATGTAGCAACTCCGGCGATTTCTAGGTGAGGCGCCGGCCTCGATCAACTTTTCCCCTTCTCATCTATTTATTTATTTGTGTTTATTTGATAAATCTGCTTTATTTGTATAATGGGCTATAGCAAGGGATTGAGATCCCCAATAACCAGTAGTTATCACCGAAGGGTGTCAGTGCCAACTCGGCGTGGAAGAGCTCTGACGTTCATCTGCTACCTTGTGGTAAATGGGTCTTCCTGTTTATTTAAAAATAAAAAAATAACAAATAGTAGTATGGTCCTGCATCGGCTCAAGCTTGTGGAGCACCAGGCTGTCATCTGACGACATGATCGGCGTAACCCTGCCCACCTTGGTGGAAAATGGGGGTGGCCCTATGCAGCCCCCTTTTCTTTGTAGTTGTCTCTAGTCCTGGTGGACTGGTAGTGTGTCATGGACCGGTCCTTTATGGCCCGACATTATTTCCCTTAGCCCTTAAGGGCTTTTCTTGCTTGATTTTAGTGGCCTTAATTACAAGACTCATTATAGTATTTTCTTTCTATCCTGATTTGAAGTTATTTTAATTAAATAAATATTATTTGAGCTTAACAATTAGTTTAATACTATAAATATTATCTGGGCATGGTTTGGTTAATTTGATTAAATAAATATTGTTTGGGATTGAGATTGTAGTTTAATATAAATATTGTTGGGCTTAATATTGTAATGTAAATAATATAAATATTTTTGAACATTATATTATTAATTTGTCATTAGAAATATTATTTGTGGTACATTATTACTAGTTTAATGTTTTGTTAAGCTGTTGTATTGAATAATAATTATTGAAAAATTCTGTTTATTGATTTTATGTGTGGAATTAGTGGTGGAGTTGGTTGGGTTAACCGTGGGTCCCATATAAGGCAGGCAAGAGGCCACAAGTCTCCTATATGACCGGTTAACCTAGGTCCATATGTGGCGGGTTGTCGTCAAGGACACTATAGGTCTCACATATGGGCTATCAGGTAGTGACTGAGATATTTGAAGTTGGTTGTGGGAATTTCGTGGATGGTTGGACTGTCGGGTGCGAACCTTTAATGAAAGAAATATAATGTGTGCGATGTCATATTTTGTATTTTAATGTAAGCTTACTGTGATAAAATAGGACAGTACACTAGTACAAGCATACACCGATCATGTAAACTTAGGATTTCATATTATAAGATGGTGAGGAGATGAAGATCACCTACTGGGCATTCGTGCTCACTTCTACTTTATTGACATGTTTCAGGTATCGACTTATTCGCTAGAGGCTTGTTTAAAGTTAATTGTTATTTATTTCACATTTTGTTATAACTTAGCTTAAGGATTTTGTAAGACATAATTGGTTTTATTATTTGAATATCCAGACAAGAGTCTATGAAAGTTGTATTGGATTTATAGCATGACTCTATTATTAATAAATTATTTTACTTAGCTTCATACATGTAGAAATATATAGGAATACCCCTGATGTATTATTGTACAAGTATATCTCGGACAACACCCGCTGTGTGGTCCATATCGGTGTTAGTCATCAATCCCTTGACCTTTCGGGTGCGGGCATAGGGAAGTCACACTCTTAATTAGTTCCAAATTTGGGGGCATGACAAGTTGGTATCAGAGCATGGTCTAGTAGACCTAGGGTAATGAGGGTGATTGATTAATTCCTAGGAGCTTAGGAGACTGTAAGGAGGGCGCCTGATCAACGTAGTCCTTACATGTGTTTTGAGTTATCTTGGGAGTTAATTAGATCATCTTAGGATGCATTGGATTGGGTGCATAAATTATGTCATGTTGTTTGTGCATTATAGACACTAGAACTGGTTGCGTTTAATACTTTGATGATAGTTTGACATTACAATTGAAAAATTTCTTGAAATTGTATGGAATGAATTGCCATCTGAGCAGCCTCCACTAATTCTGCCTTTGAAAATTCTGGTAACCCCTCTCTCCCTTGAGTACCGATTCTCTGTCTCTTTTTTTTTCAGTCATTACATGCCCTTGAAAAAATAACAATTAACAACTTATCTAAAAATGAAAAATCCATCAAAATCTGAAAATTCTGACAACATATCTCCCGTGGCCATCAAATCCATCGCCCTTAAAGGTGCTATAATGGCCGACAGATGAGAGGGAGCACGAACGTAGTAGAAGAAAGAGAAAATGAGAGAAAGAAATTAATGTGCAATTAGAACAATTAGTGGAAGCTGCTCGGATGGCAATCAAGAAAGGGAAGTCATGGGAGGTAAGTTCTGCAATCAGGAATGGGCAAGCATGAACGGGGGCTACAATTAGAATAATAATAAGTTTTTTTAAAATAAAGTGCTATAATGGCTGACAGAGGAGAGAAAGGAAGGGAGAGAGAAAATGGGAGAAAGAAATTAATGTTAAATTTTAAAATTAACACGTGTTAGCCTTAACTAGTGACACGTCATTGGATAGAAGAAATTTCCTCTGACCTTGATTGAAGACAAGTTCTGTCCAATAAAATATATCAATACATTCATATATATATATATATATATATAAAAGATTGATAAAAGAACACGAGTGTATTGAGTGTAGTACGATTGATCAAACGGTCTTGATTGTCCTATTTAACTAAAATAAATACCATAACAAATATTACAGCAGATAAATAACTAAATAAAAGTATAATTTAATCACGCTTTTTCTTTTTTGGTTTACGAGTCATATATATATATATATATCATACAAATTCAATATGTGGACTTGGGCCTCAAACTGTAAAACCGGAAACTTACAAGGACTGAAGGGTAAAAACAGAAAACACGCTCGCAGCTCTCTCACACACGAGTCTAGGTTTTTAAAAACCGCAGTCTCGCTGCATCTGAGTCTCCTCGCTAGGGTTTGCTCCTCAGCCTCAGGTATCTTCCGTCTCTCTCTCGCGCCGCTTACAACGTTAATGTTAAAATTACCACATCTGTGTAACTGTGTTAGCTCTACGATCTGTTTGCCATCCGGGAAAACGGTAGAAATGGAGCGAAAGACCTTTTTTTTTTTTTTTATTTCACAGCAGTCAGTATTATAAATACGATGATTTGTGATGATACGTTGTTTGTGTATTTATCAGAAATATTGAATGAATCAGTTCATGGTTTTGATTTCTTTAATTGATGTGATTTTGTCGATAACAGAGAAATTTACCGTTGATATACCGGATCTGAAGAGTTTCGAAGATGAGGTGAGTTCCATGATTTAGGTTTATTTTGTTTACACTGAAATTGTATTAAAAACTACGGAATTAGATATAAAACTGTTTTTTTAAACCTTCCTAAAATAAGAAAAAAATCATCGTTAGTATTGCAGGGATAATCATGATATATAATCATGGTTAATGTCACAAGTGATTATAGTTATTTCAAGGGTTTTCGTGTCATATTTAATATGGGTTTTTGTGTAGACATATTCCCTCCTATCTGTTATTATTATTATTATTATTATTTTGCAGTAAGCTCCAGAGTGAGGCACTGAGAGAAGCCATTGCAGGGATTGTGACTGATGCCAAGGAGAAAAATCGTGCTTTTGTTGAGACGATTGAGCTCCAGATTGGTCTTAAAAACTATGATCCGCAGAAGGACAAACGTTTCAGCGGTTCTGTTAAGTTGCCACACATACCTCGCCCCAAGATGAAGGTTTGCATGCTTGGTGATGCTCAGCATGTTGAAGAGGTAATCCCTGTTTGTAGTTGTCAGATTAGAGAATATAAGAGTTAGGTGTAGAGAATGAGCCTTAATTTCTAGTCTAGCAATTGATTGAATGTACATATTTTTAAGATAGGGATCTCAAACTTGGAGCTTCATCATGTACATATCTCAAAGCTGGGGAATTGAGAAGCACTGAAGTGTGGTCATGTTTTTATTTCTCATCATATTACATTGTTGTAGCTTTTATCATTTTTAAATACTGGCCAATATGACTTTTATGCCAATGAAACTAGAAATATTAGACCTTCCGTTTGTAGGCTATGTATGATGCATAATCGTACAGTATAGTAGATAATGATTTAAATTTTAATCTCTTATAAAATTTGAAATGCTTTTGCCAACTTCTTTGTCTAAACATGAACAGGGTTTTGGGGTTGTATCATGAATTATTCCCTTCTTTGTTGAGCCTCTGCACAATATTTCATTTTGAGTAAATTTTATGATTATAATTCCAGGCAGAGAAGATGGGTTTGGATTATATGGATGTTGAATCACTGAAGAAGCTCAACAAGAACAAGAAACTAGTGAAACGGCTCGCAAAAAAACACCATGCATTTTTAGCATCAGAAGCAGTGATCAAGCAAATCCCTCGTCTATTGGGTCCTGGCCTTAACAAAGCAGGCTAGTAAAATTTCTACTTTTTACAAGCATGTTTTTTTTTGTTTCTATGTTTCTCAGGTTTGCTTTAAATTCTGTCTTTAATCTTCATTTAAAAAATAATGATCATAGTTATCAATTTTTTTTATAAAACAAAACCAGGACAATTGCTGATAAATCTTTTTTTTTTCTACATTTTTATCACTTAGAGCACTAGTATTGGACTAGCTAAAAATTTCAACAAATTTATCTATATAGAGCACAAATTATACTTAATATATGCATTTTGATTACAAAATTTGTTAAAATTTTGTAAACTTTGATATATTAGAATTTTAACAAACTTTGATACTAGTTGGCACTTCAAAGTTTAAAATTTTAATAAAATTTGTAGCCAAAATATGGATCTCGAGTATAATTTGTGACTAATAATATTCTATGTAGATAAATTTGTTGAATTTTTTAGCTAGTTCATTACTAGTATTCTCATAGAGCATCCGTTGCATATTATATATATGTATTTTTTTAGTTTGAAAAGTCCGTTTAACAAAAAGTTTTAAAATGTTAAAATAAAAGTTTTCTCTCTTCAAATATAAAAGGTTAAAATAAAAGAATAAATAATTTAAAATAATAATATTATAATTAATGACGAGTTAAAATAGAGGTTAAATAATGGACTTTTAAAATGCAGGTTGTTAAAATTAAAAATGGTATCTATGATTATTTTAAATAGTTAATTTTAGAAAGGTTTCAGTGAATGCTCTTACTAGCTTTTGTATGGTTTTTGGTATATAATTTTGATTTTTGAGTAATTTGTTAACATTAAATTTGATTATTAGTCTATTGTTAATTTGTTAAATTGTTATTATTATTTAAAATTTTTATTGGTAAATGAAAATTCAAATCGTTTCTTTATTTTGCATTTTGATGATGGTGATATGAATTTAATCAATTTGTTATTTAATTATTTTTGGATTGTTTAATTATTTGAAATGAATATTTATTGATGCTAGATTATTAATTTGGAAATAATGTTATTTTATTTTTTTAATATCTACTATATTTTGCTTAGTACTTTGTTTCATGTTGTACTAATAATATGAAGTTGTATCATTTGTCATATTTCCTTAGAGTTTATATCAATCTTGATTACATTACATCTTGGCTGCCCTGTGAGCATTTTATTGGGCGTTTTATTTGTAAGGCTATCGAGCCCCACCTAACCACTTCAATTCGCATGGATGCTTTGAAAACTATGACAATGATGAATGAATGTAGGAGCATTTTACTTCTATTGAAGTCATTTTAAACTCTATTTGTTTATTCTTGTCATATGTAGCATCACATTCCTTTTGCTTGGCTAAGCTTGCACTTGATATATATATACCTATATATGCAATGCCATCCTTCACCTATATTAGTGCTATATCAGATGATTTTAGTCATTTTTATTTGGTTGTGTTGGAAATTATGCAACATGAACTGATGAATTCTCTCTTTTGCATTCCCTTGTTATTTGATCACAGGGAAGTTCCCAACTCTTGTTACTCATCAGGAGTCTCTTGAGGCCAAGGTCAATGAGACCAAAGCAATGGTGAAGTTCCAACTTAAGAAGGTTCTGTGCATGGGAGTTGCTGTGGGAAACTGCAGCATGGAGGAGAAACAGATATTCCAGAATGTTCAACTCAGCGTTAATTTTCTTGTCTCATTGTTGAAGAAGAATTGGCAAAATGTGAGTTTGGTCACCCCAAGTTTTTAAGGACATTTTCCCGATTTTGTGTTTTCTCCATTCAGTAGTTTCGGTTCTTTTCCCGATCTTTTCCCGATTTTGTGTTTTCATGCCTCTGATCTTAGCTGTGCGAGTAATTATTAGTCTCCGTTTTTATTCCACAATTTGATAGTGCGGTTGATTGCGCTCCATTTCTTCATCTTTCAAGTGTGTAGGAGGTAGGTTTGCGACGGTTGCATTAGTTGGAACATTTTGTTAAATCCATTTATGGGGTCCTCCTTATTGTCTGTAGGGATTGTGATTTGCCCTGGATATGTTTTACTTGTCTTCATTACTTGCATGTGCTACGTGGCGGTTTCGTGTGTTCACATGTCCTTTTCTTGCTGCATGAGTTTGAATTTCTAAATGATGTTCCATGATGAATGGTTGCATTAGTTGGAACATTTTGTTAAATCCATTTATGGGGTCCTCCTTATTGTCTGTAGGGATTGTGATTTGCCCTGGATATGTTTTACTTGTCTTCATTACTTGCATGTGCTACGTGGCGGTTTCGTGTGTTCACATGTCCTTTTCTTGCTGCATGAGTTTGAATTTCTAAATGATGTTCCATGATGAATGGTTAGGTAGATAATTTTAGCTCATTCCTTCTCTCTGCATAATTGGCGTTTTGACTAATATTTCTGGTTGTTTGCAGGTTAGGTGCTTGAACATTAAGAGCACCATGGGAAAGCCATACCGTGTCTACTGAGTTAGTCTACTGGTCGTTGGAAGCAGCCAGCGTGTAGACATTAGCATGAACTTATTCTTGAATTTTGGCTTCCTCTTGATCCCCGCAGACTTGATATTTTTGTTGATTGTGAAGCAAGATCAGAAATTGACTTTATCTTTGTTGACTTTTGTTCTAAGCATTTTTTAATGAGCAGATAATTTTGTTTGCCTTACAATTTTGTTTTAGGTCTGTATGCCTTCACGATTTATGGTTTGTGGGTTATGTTACCGTTTAAAAAATGTGCGGAGAACCTAATTTGGTTTGCCTCTACAGGAAAGTCAGCTGAGGTAGGAGGCAGAGAACCTAATTTTGGGCTTTAACATATGAAGCTCAAAAATCAACAAACAAAATAGTCATTATTTCCTCTCCACAAAGGATTACTGATATAATAATTAATTTGAGTAAACAATGTCCAGAAGGATTGGATTTTTTGGGCGGAAAACAAAAGGCCTTCAAAGAGACGTTTTTCATCACAATAGAATTAATTCTATATCACAATAGAATTAATTCTATAACCATAAATGGTCCTTAGGTTCCAAGCATATGAGCTTGGATGAAATCAGATGAGGGCAATCAAGGTTGTGGTAATCAGTGCCCGCAATCAAACCAAACTATTGTTAATATGTAGGAGCAACTATTGCCATCTACTACCAACAACTCTTAAAGATCAAGGTTGTTGTAACCAATGACACATGCCCACTAACAAATCGCAACCAATGCCACATGTCCACGGAGAGCTATTCTGCCTGATAAAAGCTCTCTTCAATAGATCATTCACCCGCCTTCTGAGCTTTCTAAGCTCTATTAGTGCCATCCTATAGGCCACCAACCTGATAGGTGTTGTCCTAGGTAGTAACTCGATTGAAAACTCTACCTCTCTCATAAGTGGCAAACTGATTAAGTTCTCGAAAAACACGTCCAGGTACTAATCCACAGTGGGTGGCAAAATAGTCTTTCCTTCTCTTCTCCTGTCAACCAACATCAAGTTGGCTAACTGGTGGGTCACATGACCCCACCTATGCCTCAAAGGTCCCAATTTATATGCCTCCTTAGTCCACTTACCCACAAAAACACTCCGAGTGCCATCTGGAGTAAAGAACATCATGCACCGTTGAAAACAATCAATCTTGGCCTCCACAGAAACTAACAAATCTATACTCAGGATAACATCAAAATCATCTAACTCTATAATATACAAATAACATAATATGTTGATAGCCTCAAGTGTCACCTACAATTTACGACGATACTCTCAAGTATTATAATTCCACCCAAAAGTGAAGTAATCATCAAAGACTGACTAACCCTCTCCTGATCTAACTCCAATCCAACCATCGTAGCATACGAAATAAAAGAATGGGTAGCACTAATATCTATCAAACTGAACATATAGTATAAGATATAATAATGATACCTCTGACCATTGAAGCTCTTGGTCCTGACTCATCCACTGGCGGAACCTCTGCCTCTTTACTGGTAATGGCAAAAGTCCTCTCTTGCAGCGCACTACTACTAGCCTGACCCATTGGGGCCTTGCCCCGCTGGTCAACATGACCCCACACCTCCCACTGAGGTTGCTGCACTACAGGTCGCGTTTGAGTGCTCTGTGTTAGTGGCACCGGCCTTTGAGACAGAGCCCTACTTTTATGTCCTTACTCTATTGGACGAGGAATACATTGTTGGTCGAGCTAAGGGTAAAACATTCCCCAGCTCCATGCCCCAGCTGACGGCATCAGTGACATTTCATGTTTCTCCTTGGCCAGTCTCTCGATAGATGCCCTGTCAATCCACAACCCCAATAGGTACCTAGCCTCTTGCTGGCTGAACTCTCACTAGGTCCCACTGCTTAGCTAGAAACCCTCTGCGCTTGCCTCCTTTCAGGCTGAGTTGTACTACTCGCCATACTCTGCCTCTTTTTGCTTGGCCCTATTGAACTTCCCGGCTTTTGGGCTCTCGCCTAATTCTGGCCTCACTCAATAATGATTGCCTTGTTGACTACATCCCTGTAGTTAGTCAACTCCATCACCTCCTGCTTAATTTTCAAGGATGGCCTCAAGCCCTGAATAAAATCCCGCATCTTATAAATGTCCTCTTTTCAAGCCTCGAGAGCAAATCACCCCAAATCTGTGAAGGCCTGCACACACTCACCCACTGTCTTGTTACCCTGTTCATGACTGTAGTACTCCTTCTGTCGTGCATGCTGTAGTGAATGAGAAAAATACTCTCTAAAGAAGAGTTCCAAAAACTCTCTCCAGCTCATCTGATTGCCATGGATAACTTTAGTGGACTCCCACCACTTGCGTGGGCCACCCAACAGATAGTGTATCACCATCACTTTTCATCTGGCACCCGAATCATCTCAAAGATGTCTTCTGTCCATTAGATTTAGTCCTTGGCTACCCCTGGCCGCGAACCATCCTCAAAAGTCTTGGGCACATGTTTTAGAAACTCCGCACCTGTAAGGACCCGTACCTTGAGTTAGTCACAGTTTTGCCTTCTGAGTAGAGTTTTTCTAGGTTTTGACCTAGTGAATGGGCTCAAATGAATTCACGTGCAAAAGGAAAGATGCTTAGAATGATGTCCTCTATCTACCACAGAAGTTGCAGGCCAAACGGACGTGTATGTGAGTTGCACGTGAAATGGGTCCAATTCACGTGCAAGTGTGGTTGTCTTCTAAATGATGCAAGGAGGCTAGGGGTGAAGTTTGAGCGCATTTGGAGTGCATATGGAGTTGCACGTGAATTGGGGAATTCACGTTCAAATTGGCGTGCAGCCATATTTTTGCATGGTTCCCTTGGTTTTGGCATTCTAATGATCTTTCTCCAAAGGACCATGTTGAAATTCTGAGTATTTTGGCCTATATGGGTGCGGAAAGGTGCTAACTTGTGTGATCAAAACTACGTCGTTTTGATCCTGGGATTTACTTAATCAAAACTACGTCGTTTTGATGTGGGTAGTGTCTATATAATGAGGGCTTGAGTTTGAGTTTAGGGTTCTTGTGTTCTTCTTTGCTGCAGCTGCTGCCGAGAGAGAGAGAGAGAGAGAGAGAGAGAGAGAGAGAGAGAGAGAGAGAGAGAGAGAGAGAGAGAGAGAGAGAGGATCTCCCAGTAGTTGCCGTGGTGGTTCGCGTCGTTGGAAGGTGTCTAGCGTGGAGGTTAGGACAAAAGTCTGAGGTAGGGATTCATGTTCTTCCTAACTCTCCTCTGTTCTAGGATATTCACCTATATATATATATATATATGTAAATCTATATAGGTGTGATCTCCTATATGGATGTTGGCCTTCAGTGGCATGTTCTGTTGATTCTGATGTTGAATTTGGCCTGAGAATTTTCTGGGTTTATTTATGCCCACCATGTGTTTGATGAAATGTCTGTGAGGCCTGCACACTATGTATTTGATAAAATGTCTGTGAGGCCTGCATGCCATGTGTCATCACTGGTTTTCGTTCGGGCCCTTTTGGGGTGAGCTCAAACTAAACCAATGGCGAGAAATTTTAGAGTCGCCACCAACTGTTTTTGGGGTACAGTTGGATACCCTCTACTTTGAGTAGTCTTAAGTGTGTGGTCCTCGTTATCAGAGATGGGTTCGGGAGTTGGTTACGTGTAGGGAAGGATTAGCACCCCTACAGCGCCCTTTCGGTATCTAATTTAGGAGGAGGAGGTTTTTCATTTATTTGTACTGTCATAATTGGGTTAAGTTTCCTAAAAAGTCTATGATTTTTATTTAGCTAAGTTATTTATTAAAGTTATAGTTAAAATGGATTTATCCTAAATTTCTAAAAAGGGAATCCTAAAAATTTTGGGTTTTTGTTTAAAGTGGAGAATGAGATCCTAGGGGTTGGTTTTGGTTTTTGGTTTTGAAGTCCTAGACAAATGATTTTTTTTCTTTCCTTTTTTTGTTTTGTTTTGTTTTTTTTTTTTGTTTTTTTGGGTTTAGAAAACATACATTTTTTTTGTTTTCTATGTTTTGTAAAAAACATTTTGGTCTTTTTTTGTTTTTTTTTTGTTTTTTTGGTTTTTCTTTTCTTTTTTTTTTTTTTGGTTTGGGAAATTGAAGTACTAATTTTGATTTTTCTTTTTTTTGTTTGAAAACATGAAAACGTTTTTTTTTATGTTTTTGTTGGAAGACATTTGGAAAACATTTCATGAAAACATTTTCAAAACATGTTATTGAAGAGATTTTGAAAAAAACATTTTATTGAAAAACATTTTGTTTTTTTTTGCTTGTTTTTCTGTCTTATTTCGTTTTTTTTTGCTTGTTTATTTGTTTGTTTGTTTGTTTTGTTTTCCTTTTTTGAAATTGAAAATGCATATATCAAAATAGATGTGGAGTGTGTGAGTGTGACATCCACAAAAATAAAATCACTCTCTTTTTTTCTTTTTCTTTTTGTTGCTTTTCATCTTCTCCTTTTGCTCTCTCCTTTTTTCTTTTCTTTCTTTCTTTTCTTCTTCTTTTTTTTCTTTTTACTATACTTCACATATTACAACATACACATAGAAAGGAATACAGGAAAATACAATGGAAAAAGGTTGAAAAGCAATTACATCAAATATAGATAAACTAAACTAAAAAAAAAAAACGAAAATTAGAAATAAATGCTAAAACAAATACACCAAATATAGATACAAATCAGCTGAAAAAAAGGAGTGAAAAGATAAGGGCTGAACCGACTTTGAATCTTCTGCTTGAGCTCCCACTGATGCTGATGGTCACCACCTGCTTGGATCCAGCAAGATTTGACAACGAGGTTTGTGAGGGGGGGGGGGGGGGGGGGGTTTCTTGGTATTTGGAGATAGGAGGGCTGAAGTGGGCGTGAGAGAAAGGGGGACTGGAAAAGGATTGGTGCCTGTTGTATTTTTTGCTTGTTGAACACGCAGAAAAAGGGGCTGAAATTGGGATTGTTTTTGTGTTTTTTTTGTTTGCTGAAAAAAGAAGAAAAAGCTGGCGTGAGAGGAGGGAAAGAGGATGCAGGGGCGATGCTGATTGCAGAAAAACTGGGCGTTCAATCTGAGAAGATGAGGCTGGGGCATTTCTCTCCTTTCTTTCTTCTTCAATGATCTCTCCCTTCTTTTTTTTCAATGATCTCTCCACTTTGTGTTTTTTTTCTGTCTGCACTAGGATGAGGGAGGGATGAAAGGGTACAGGTTTGTTCCCTTTTTTTTTTTCAACGATTTTGCTCTGTCTGTGTTTTTCTCTTTTTTTTTTTTTGCGGGGATGAAGTCAGGGCGGAAGAATTTTTGGTCAGGGTGGGGGAGTTTCAGGCGTAATCTCCTCTCTTCTTTTTTCTTCCCTTTTTTTTCTTTCTTTTTTTTGTGAACTGCAGATCGCATCTTAAAGAGTCTGGAACGTTTTTTGGTCAGTTTGTCATTAATTGCAGCATTTAATGCTGCAATTATTATTTCCAGCTCTTGTGCAATCTATTGGGTGCATTATTATTTCCAGCTCCATTAATTTGCAGATCAGTGTTTGGTCGGGTGGACAGCGTGCGGGAAAAGGGGAACTCGTGATTTGCCTTTTTGCATTCGTATTTTAGCAGCACATGTGACTGACAGGTATTAAAATGATGCTTTGTCAGATGGCCAGCACATAAGACAAGTCCCGTGAACGACCAGTGAGAGGAAAAAAAGGAAACCCGTGAGAAAAAGTCGACGCGAGAAGCCAGCAAAAAAAAAGAATCAGCGAAGGTAGAAAGGGTCAGAGGTTCGAAGTGTCGGCAGGTCGAATTTCGGTGGGGCAAAAGTCAACGGTCAACGGGTTGAAGTGTCGGCAGGTCGAAGGTCAACGGTCAACGGGCCGAAAACTTACTGGTATTGCAAGTCAAGGTTCGAAGGTCGGAGTGTCGGCAGGGTCGGAGCTTCGGGGGTCGAAGGGTCGAAGGTGGAATCAGAAGGTCAACGGGGCTTCGAGGCTTCGAGGCTCGGGGCTTCGGGCTTCGAGGCTTCGAGCCGAGGCTCGGGGCCGAGCCGGGGCTTCGAGGCTTCGGGGCTTCGAGCCGGGGCTTCGAGGCTTCGAGGCTTCGGGGCTTCGGGCCTCGGGGCTTCGAGGCTTCGAAGGTCAACGGGTCGCAGTGTCGGCAGTCAACTGGTCAACGGTCAACTCCGAAGTTTTTTTTTTTTTTAACTTTTAATTACCTTTTTACCCCCACCAAAAATGCCAAAATGGGTAACCTTCCAGGAATTGTTTGGGGAGATCCGTATTCGCCTACATAGGCATTTTGAAGGGTTTCGCATGATCACTTTTGCGGGCAGTTTGACCAGGGGCATTGACCGTCTTTTGGCAAGTTTGACTTTTTCCAACGAAAGTTGTTTTGGCCATAACTTCTTCATTTTAAGCCCGATTTGAGCTCGGTCAAGTGCGTTGGTCTCGAATTTTCATCCTCCATCACCTGGTGTTGGTCTTGGGGCGCTTCAAGGACTTGTAGCAAAAGTCATCAATTTTGAACTCCCCCATCCGTGTCAATTGTATCCATCTCGTGCCGATTGGGGTAGACCATTCCTTGGAAGTATGGGATCATTGTGGACCTGTTCAACAAGGTACATGGCATGGGCAGAAAGGTATATCAAATGGGGTTAGTATGTCCAACCCGGACAAAATGGGGTTCAACACCATGTATTCCATATAATGCCCGTGAGACCTTGTATATGGGTGTCTGATGATATACCTACGTGACTGGTGTGTACTGTGTTTGATTTGTATTTGAATTTAAGCCTATGAGGTTGATGTGTGTGGCTTGTATCTGACCATGTTGGTCCTTCTGAGATAAAGTGTAAATGCTGTGCTGAGTTTACATGTTGAGATATAATGCTATGCTGTTCTGTTGATCTGTTTGAGACTGAGCTGAGATATGGGCCAAGCACAATAGCTATACCCCTTTGAGATTTGACCAGGACGTGGTCCTGAGTCTCGGTGTAGCACTCACGACGGTGGGTTAAGTCTACACCCATTCCTGAGGGTAGGTATGACGCCCGAGGAGGTGGTTGACCATATTTGACTCGGGTGGAAAATGTTGCATTGGTGTCCATGCAACATTCGCCTGGATGTGGTATGTCATGTCGCCGTGGTGGCGGGGTGTCCTCTGCCCTCCAGTGCGGGCTCAGGTAAAGAGTGTTTACTGGGTGATGTTTGCTGCTTTAGCCTTAGGCACGACACGAGCACAAGCATACACATATCATGCATGTTGTAGAGCGGGATGGGTCTGGGGAGACCGGATCCCTACTGAGCTATGGTTTGCTCACCCCTCCTATAAACCGGTTCTTTTGCAGGGTTTAGCAGCGGTAGGTGAAGGCTGAGGAGCTAGGCCCCTGAGGCTGGGAGTTTTATGTTATTTCCTTTGTTGTACTCTGGTTTTATGTGTTTGGAATTTGGTTTGGTTTTATTTGTGGCTTCATAGGGGTTTTTCCCCGACTGGGTTGTAATAAACATTTAGTCTATGAAATGAAATAAAATGAGATGTTGTTATTCAATTTGTGCTTGTGTGCATGGTTTGGGAGCAGGAGCATGCCCCTTGGCATGTTAGCCTGGTTGTGCAGGTTTGGGACAGCACCCGTGCCAGAAGTACTTTTTAGGTGCTTGCACCAACCCCTTGTCCCTTCGGGTGCGGGCATGGGCAGTCAGTACTCATTTCCAAGTGGAAGGAAATTGGGGCGTGACAATATGGTATCAGAGCGATAGTTCATGGTCTAGTGGACCTAGGATAGTGGGGAGGCCTGGGCGCTTCGAGACTCTTAGGAGGCGTATAGGACACGCCTGATCAACGTGGTCCTATCTGGTTTTCTGGGGTGTACTCAGGGGTAGTTAGACCAAGGAGTAGGGCACTTGCATTGGGGTTGAGGGTGCATACATGCATTGGCATTAGGGCACTAGTTTAATGCCAGTTTGAGTATTGTGATTAGACATGCTATGTTGCTGAAACTTGTTGCAAAAAAAAAAAAAAAAAATTTTGTTGCTGTGAAATTCGGTGATTTTCTGTGAGGCTTGTTGCTATGAATTGCTGCTGTGTACTTCTGTGATTTACCTATGTGTTTAAATGTAAAATGTTACTTGAGTACCTCATGGCCCATGGGGATGAGGGTGTGTAGAGCTTGAGAGAAGCTGATCCTAGTTTGGTTTAAATGATGTAGACTATGCCTCCTAGGAGAGTAACCCGAGCTACTCCAGCTGTAGAAGATGAATCTTCTGCCCATGCTGGAGAGGGAAGAGGACAGCGTGTAGAGGGCGATGATACCCTGGAGTGGATCATGGCCCAAGTCCGGGCCCTAAGTGAGAACGTGCAAGGCATGCGTGAGGACCTCAGGGGAGAGATCCTAAACGAGGTGCGTCAGGAGATGATGGCACGACAGGCAGTGCCACCCTCTCCACCCCGTGAGGCGGAACCCCCGTGTAGGCAGGAAGTGCCGGTGAGGCGGGAAGAGGGAGACATGTTGACGCAGTTCCGAAAGGAACACCCACCACGGTTCAAGGGAGGAGCTGAACCTCTAGGAGCAGAGCACTGGCTGCGGCAGATCGAGCATGTGTTCTCCTTTCTTCGACCCCGGGAGGAAGACAAAGTGAGACTAGCAGTTCGGCAGTTGGAGGAGGAAGCCTTGGAATGGTGGCTTAGCATCTCAGGAAGCCGAGACATGGAGACCATGGCCTGGGAATGAGTTCCTCCACTGTTCCATGAGGAGTTCTTTCCAGAGTCATTGCGGTGGCGAAGCGGGAGGAGTTCGGCGGCTGAAGCGGGGATCGCGCTCGCAGGCAGAGTATGAGCGAGATTTCCGGGGCTGAGTCGGTTTGCTCCAGAAGCAATATCAAGGGAGGACCTGAAGGCCCATAAGTTTACCATGGGTCTCAAACCCGCCCTGAAGCAAAGGGTGGAGATGCTGCGGCCGAAGACCTATCCTGAAGTCGTGGACACCGCCAAGATTGTTGAGAGAGGATTAGAGGAGGGAAGACAGGCTCACCAGGAGCGGATGGGGCAGAGCGCGCGACAAGCACGGTGAAACCAAGAGGCGAGAAGGTTGAGCCCGGGAGTGGGACTTTTCCCAAGGATGGGGGCCAAGCTTCAATGGCTCCGCCCGGATCCCGTTACTTTGGAGGACAGGGGAGTCTTGCTGGGAACTTCCCAAGCGGGTGTACCTGTTGTGGCCTGTCAGGGCACGTCAAACGTGAGTGCCCCAAGCGAGACTTGACGTGTCATAGCTGTGGGAAGGTGGGACACATCAGCAAGGTATGTTTCGAGAAGGGGAACAGCCGGGGAGCTGGAAGCTTAGCATAAGGGAGCAGGGGTGGGACCCAATTTCAGCCCCAGCCCCCTAAGCCAGGACATTCGTGGCGGGCCGGTCGGCCTGGTTCCGGTCACACTAGGCCACGGGGGGAGAGGCAACCACAAGGAGGATCGGAGGGGCGTCCCAGTTGGACTGCAGGCAAGAGCAAAAGGGAAGGCAAGTGAGGCTAGTGGTGGGGCGGGCCAAGGCAGAGTGTTCGCGCTTACCTCAGGCCACCTGAAATGGAGGATTTACTATCACCCTCCGAGGAAGGTGGAGCTGGACCTTCGGTGGTTCGAGGTACTATTCTAATATCTCGCACCGTTGTTGCCGCATTGTTTGATACCGGAGCTTCGTGCTCCCTGATTGCTAAGTCCTTAGTGGAGAGCCTTGGACTTGATTGTGTGGAGGCTGATAGACCTCTGAGGGTCGAGTCCCCAATGGGAGGTGTGGAGTTGATCCACCAAATGTGTCGAGAGTGTGCGCTTACAATAGGAGAGGTTGACCTCACATTTGATTTGTACGTAATGCCCATGAGGACTTTTAGTTTGATTCGGGGGGATGGACCGGTTGATGGCCTTTCAGGCTAAGATTGATCGCTATAGGCGATGAGTATCGTTTACTACACCCACAGGATCTTCCTGTACCCTAGTGGGTGAATGGGATAGGGATGCTGGGAGAGCTGGACCGGCGAGGGAGCTATGGGGCAATATTACCCATAGGCTTGCCACCCTAACCTTTGAGGAGGAAGGTAACTTAGAGAAAAGGGTGTGGCCAGATGTTGTCGAGAATTTCCAGGATGTCTTTCTTGGGGAGTTGTTGGAGTTGCCTCCACACAGAAGTATCGAGTTCACGGTTGAACTGTTGCCAGGGGTGGGACCCATCTCACAAGTAGCATACCGGATGGGACCTGCTGAGTTGTGGGAGCTTCAGAAGCAAATAAAGGAACTGGGAGATAAAGGTTTTATCTGTCCTACTACCTCACCTTGGGGTGCACCGGTCTTGTTTGCTAAGAAGGCGGATGGTTCGTTGCGACTTTGCATTGATTATCGGAAGTCGAATCAAGTAACGGTAAAGAACAAGTACCCTTTGCCACGGATTGATGACTTATTCGACCAGTTGAGTGGAGCACGGTGGTTCTCAAAAATCGATCTGCGTTCGGGATATCACCAATTGAGGGTCGGGAGCGAAGACATCCCTAAGACGGCGTTCAGGTGCCGGTACGGACACTATGAGTGGTTAGTGATGCCTTTTGGGCTCACGAACGCACCTCGTTGTGTTCATGCATCTAATGAATCAGGTATTTGCCCCATACCTGGATTCCTTCGTGGTGGTATTTATTGACGACATCCTTGTGTACTCCAAAACCCAAGCTGAGCATGAGGAGCACTTGGCCGTGGTGCTGCAGGCACTACGAGATCATCACTTGTATGCTAAATTTAGCAAGTGTGACTTCTGGATGCGAGAGGTGCATTTTCTTGGGCATGTGGTATCTCCCGAAGGAGTTAGAGTGGACCCAACCAAGATTGAGTTCGTAGCATCTTGGAAGAGGCCCACAAATGTTTTTGAGATCCGGAGTTTCTTGGGTCTGGCAGGGTATTACCGGCGTTTTGTGGAAGGGTTTTCTCGGTTGGCGGCGCCCATGACAGCTCTTACACGGAAGGGAGCCAAATTCGAGTGGACGGACAAGTGCCGGCAGGCATTCGAGGAGTTGAAGACTCGCCTGACTACCGCACCGGTGTTGAGTCTACCGCAGGAGGGAGTGCCATTCGAGGTGTATTGTGATGCGTCTCGCGTTGGACTGGGTTGCGTTCGATGCAAGAACGCCAAGTCATAGCATATGGCTCGCGACACTGAAGTCCCATGAGCAAAACTACCCAACACACGACCTGGAGTTAGCGGCATTATTTTTGCCCTGAAGTCTTGGTGACATTACCTGTTGGGAGAGAAACTTGTGGTATATACCGACCACAAAAGCCTACGATATCTTCACCCAGAGAGACCTAAATTTGCGACAACGGAGGTGGGTAGAGTACCTGCAAATGTTTGACTTCATGCTCTCCTACACGCCTGGGAAGGGAAATTTAGTAGCCGACGCGCTAAGTAGAAAGGGGAAAGCCGAGGTTTCCATGAGAGAATGGAAAATGATGGAGCAATTGGCGATTTCAGGTGCAACCTGCTTTCGGGATGAGGGAGCTATCCTGTGTCCTCTCACCGTGATACCAGGAGTTGTATCGGCGTGTCCGTGAGGGACAGTTAGGCGACGTGGATCGTGAGGTGATCCGGGCCCAGGATAGAGTCCAGGAGAGCGTTAGAGGACCGGACGAAGGAGTTGAGCATGAGCTGAAATTTCGGGGGCGTCTGATAGTACCACCTCCCTTGCGTGAGGATGTGCTGAGGGAATTTCATCATTCCCGTTTGGCTGTACATCCAGGAGGAACTAAGATGTATCATGCCGTTCGCGCACAATTCTGGTGGCCGGGGCTGAAACGGAGTGTAGCGAGTTTGTTTCCAGGTGCCTTACCTGTCGGCAAGTGAAGGCAGAACACCAACGACCCGCCGGTCAATTGCGGCCTTTACCTGTAGCCGAGTGGAATTGGGAGCATATTACCATGGACTTCGTGACGGGACTTCCTACCACTTCGGGAGGAAGGACATGATTTGGGTCATAGTGGACCGCTTAACTAAGTCAGCCCATTTCTTGGCAATTCGAGAGCGCGACTCTATCGGCACGTTAAGCCAGTTGTATGTTGATGAGATTGTCTGCTTGCACGGAGTGCCCTTGTCTATTATTTCGGACAGAGATGCGCGGTTTACATCCCGGTTTTGGGGAGGTCTACAGGAAGCATTGGGAACCTGACTTAATTTGAGTACCGCATTCCATCCTGAGACTGATGGTCAGTCCGAGAGGACCATTCAAACATTGGAAGACTTGTTGAGGGCTTGTGTACTTGATTTTGGAGGATCATGGGCTTCCCACCTTCCTTTGGTGGAGTTTGCCTATAATAACAGTTACCAGTCTTCGATTGGGATGGCCCCATTTGAGGCATTGTATGGCCGACCGTGTCGGTCTCCATTATGTTGGGCGAGCCGGAGAGGCAGCTATGTTAGGACCTCAATTAGTCCAGGAGGCTACGGCAAAAGTTCACTGATTCGGCAACGCCTTCTTACGGCTCGGAGCACGACAAAAGTCTTATGCGGATCGCCGACGCCGACCGTTGGAGTTTTTGGTGGGAGACCACGTATTCCTTCGTGTTTCTCCACGGAGAGGGCATAAGAGATTTGGGACCTGGGTCCAAGTTGTCCCCTCGGTACATTGGACCGTTCGAGATTTTGAGCGAGTTGGACCTGTTGCTTATAGGTTGGCGTTACCACCTAGTTTGAGCCGAGTTCATAATGTTTTCCATGTATCCCAGTTGCGGAAATATCATCCAGATCCCACACACGTGCTAGATTGGGGTACCCTGGATCTTGGAGAGGATGTGTCTGTTGTCGAGGCACCCATCCGTATTGTAGATAGGCGCGAGAAGCAGCTGAGAGGTAAGACTATTCCGTTGGTTCGGGTGTTGTGGCAACACCGACGGCTGGAGGAAGAGACCTGGGAACGTGAGACTGAGATGCGTGCTCATTATCCTGATCTGTTCGAGGACGAACAACTCTGAAGGAGGGGAGGAGGGCAAGCATCAAACTTCAACATAATCAGGTATTTGCCCAACTAGTCATCGCTACATGACCATGTGGAGTGTATAAATGTGTGAAATAATTTGTGATTTGTTGTGTATTAATTTGTGCTAGAGGGTGTTAGAGGCCTATGCATTGGTTGTGATTGTTTTTTTTCATTCCACTTTTCTTTTCGAGGACGAAAAGTCTTAAGAGGGAGAGGATGTAAGGACCCGTACCTTGAGTTAGTCACAGTTTTCTCTTCTGAGTAGAGTTTTTCTAGGTTTTGACCTAGTGAATGGGCTCAAATGAATTCACGTGCAAAAGGAAAGATGCTTAGAATGATGTCCACTATCTACCACAGAAGTTGCAGGCCAAACGGACGTGTATGTGAGTTGCACGTGAAATGGGTCCAATTCACGTGCAAGTGTGGTTGTCTTCTAAATGATGCAAGGAGGCTAGGGGTGGAGTTTGAGCGCATTTGGAGTGCATATGGAGTTGCACGTGAATTGGGGAATTCACGTTCAAATTGGCGTGCAGCCATATTTTTGCATGGTTCCCTTGGTTTTGACATTCTAATGATCTTTCTCCAAAGGACCATGTTGAAATTCTGAGTATTTTGGCCTATATGGGTGCGGAAAGGTGCTAACTTGTGTGATCAAAACTACGTCGTTTTGATGTGGGTAGTGTCTATATAATGAGGGCTTGAGTTTGAGTTTAGGGTTCTTGTGTTCTTCTTTCTTGCAGCTGGCCGCAGAGAGAGAGAGAGAGAGAGAGAGAGAGAGAGAGAGAGAGGATCTCCAGGGCGATTGCCGTGGTGGTTCGCGTCGTTGGAAGGTGTCTAGCGTGGAGGTTAGGACAAAAGTCTGAGGTAGGGATTCATGTTCTTCCTAACTCTCCTCTGTTCTAGGATATTCACCTATATATATATGTAAATCCATATAGGTGTGATCTCCTATATGGATGTTGGCCTTCAGTGGCATGTTCTTTTGATTCTGATGTTGAATTTGGCCTGAGGATTTTCTGGGTTTATTTATGCCCATCATGTGTTTGATGAAATGTCTGTGAGGCCTGCACACTATGTATTTGATAAAATGTCTGTGAGGCCTGCATGCCATGTATTCCATATAATGCCCGTGAGACCTTGTATATGGGTGTCTGATGATATACCTACGTGACTGGTGTGTACTGTGTTTGATTTGTATTTGATTTTAAGCCTATGAGGCTGATGTGTGTGGCTTGTATCTGACCATGTTGGTCCTTCTGAGATAAAGTGTAAATGCTTGTCTTGAGTTTACATGTTGAGATATAATGCTATCTTGTTCGTTGATCTGTTTGAGACGAAGCCGAGATATGGGCCAGGCACAATAGCTGGACCCCTTTGAGATTTGACCAGGACGTGGTCCTGAGTCTCGGTGTAGCACTCACGACGGTGGGCTAAGTCTACACCCATTCCTGAGGGTAGGTATGGCGCCCGAGGAGGTGGTTGACCATATCTGACTTGGGTGGAAAATGTTGCATTGGTGTCCATGCAACATTCGCTTGGATGTGGTATGTCATGTCGCCGTGGTGGCGGGGTGTCCTCTGCCCTCCAGTGCGGGCTCAGGTAAAGAGTGTTTACTGGGTGATATTTGCTACTTTAGCCTTAGGCACGACACGAGCACAAGCATACACATATCATGCATGTTGTAGAGTGGGACGGGTCTGGGGAGACTGGATCCCTACTGAGCTATGGTTTGCTCACCCCTCCTATAAACCGTTCTTTTGCGGGGTTTTAGCAGGCGGTAGGTGAAGGCTGAGGAGCTAGGCCCCTGAGGCTAGGAGTTTTATGTTATTTCCTTTGTTGTACTCTGGTTTTATGTGTTTGGAATTTGGTTTGGTTTTATTTGTGGCTTCATAGGGGTTTTTCCCCGACTGGGTTGTAATAAACATTTAGTCTTTGAAATGAAATAAAATGAGATGTTGTTATTCAATTTGTGTTTGTGTGCATGGTTTGGGAGCAGGAGCATGCCCCTTGGCATGTTAGCCTGGTTGTGCAGGTTTGGGACAGCACCCATGCCAGAAGTCCTTTTTAGGTGCTTGCACCAACCCCTTGTCCCTTCGGGTGCGGGCATGGGCAGTCACTACTCATTTCCAAGTGGAAGGAAATTGGGGCGTGACAGCACCCTAGTTCACCTCTCATTGTGCTGGCTCTGTCATGACTTCCTGCTACTGCACATCATGCATTACCCTCACCTCCTGCTGATGCTGCAGAGACTGCTGCCATTTCTTTAACTCATCTATCTCCCTAGACATGTCCCTCATTGAGCCTTGTATACCCTGCATGCCCTTCTGTAATTAGATCAATACCTGAGCCAAATCAGGTCTAACAACGGGAGCCGGCGAACTTTACTATCCCTAGAGCCAGACTCTATCGTGGGCTCCTCTGCCGGACCCTAACCTCGGACAACTCTCTCTGGTGGTGTCATCACACTAGCCACACCAACAAACATCAATGATCAACACTAGTACCGCTAGTAGAAGCAACCATTAAAAAACACAAAATAATCCGTAAGTTCTCACAACACGACCTGTGGATCCATAACCATGCATATAGCATTGTGTCACCCCTCAGGGTACATAGGAACAAATCAAACCTTGACTATCATAACCACATGCCATCTTAGTACCAATGCAGTTACATCACACATAAAGACAATCTAGTGCCTTATATGTACACAATCATATCAATAGATATGCATCCATGCCAATGTATGCTCCTAGGATGATCTAATCTGTCACGGGGTGAGAATTCAACCCCCGCAGTACTTAGCTTTCCTTGTATCTCAGCTCATTAAGTTCAACCGTCACTGTTCGAATCGTTCGCCTACGATCTTGGAACCTATTAAGAAATCACACAAACAATGGCAAACACACACGCAGAAACAATATGAGAAATACGTTCTCTTTGTATTGATTGAATGAAAACTTTACAATATAGAAACTATCCTATAGAGCCTTGCTCTACATATAGATCTTAACACCTTTTTGTCTCTACCATCAGGAGACATACATAATGATACAAATTACATGATGATGCTAACTAAGCTAGCTCCCATTAGGAGTTGTACAAACATAAGAGGCTATAAAATTCTTTAAGTGTGACATTCCCCCCACTCAATCTCATAGCACCCTCGATGCGAATGTTGCATGAAATGCCTTGATTTCTTTGGGAAATTGCCACAAGTGAGCTTCACGTTCCTAACATGCCTCTTTGTTAGGTCTGTTATTCCATTTGATGTAGTACTCCACATGACTTGGAATTACGCCTCTTCTTGGCACGACTCTATGAGCCATTATCTCCTTAATGTTTTTATTGTGTCCTTTGTCAACTGCTGCAGGGGTTCACACCTTTTGTTGTCCACTTGGTTTTTCATCAGCACTAAAAGGTTTGAGTAGACTCACGTGAACCACTGGGTGTCCCTACATTTTTGTTGGGAGTTCTATCTTGTAGGCTACCTTCCTGACTCATTTCAAAACTCGAAAAGGACCTATATATCTATGCACCTAACCCTTATGCTTTTGCCTTAGCATCTTTGTTTGGTCCGGAAGGAGTTTGAGCATCACCCATGTTTCCCTCCTGGAACTCCACTTGTTGTCGATGTTGATCCGCCCACTTCTTCATTTTTTCCCCGCCTTGTACAAGTATGCTCTAGCTAAATCAGTTTGTTCATGTCATCCCTTAGAAAACTTATACACCGCAGGACTTCTTCTGGTATAGCCAATAGTGAAGGAAGTTGGTGTCATTGGCAGTTGTCTAGTAGCAAGTTTGAACGGACTCACATTTGTCGACTTGCTCTTCTGCAAGTTATATGAGAAATGGACAATGTCCAATAATTTCACCAAATCCTTTTGTTGGCACTCACATAGAGTTTCAAGTATAACTTTAGCAACCCATTGACACACTCCGTCTGTCCAACCGTTTATGGGTGAAAACTTGTGGAGAAGTTTAAGTCTGAACCCATTAAACGGAACAACTCTGTCCAAAGTCTTTCTGTGAACATGGAGTCTCGGTCACTAATGATAAACTTCGGAATGCCCCAATACTTCACCACATGTTTGAAAAATAATCGGGTCATGTCGTCTGCTGTGCAATCCTTCGGAGCTGCAATGAAAATCCCATACTTTGAGAATCGGTTGACCACTACAATGATCGTGGCGCATCATTTGGACATGGGGAGGGCAACTATGAAGTCCATCGAAACACTTTCCCAATGTCTTTCTGGAGTGGGCAATAACTCCAACAATCATGTCAGTTGTCGATTTTTAATCTTGTCTTGTTGGCACACATGTACACTTGGACGTCCTCTACCATTTGAGGCCAATAGTAGGTCCATTCTACCAACGCCAATATACGATCCACTCTAGGATGTCCCGCTCATTTCGAGTTGTGACACTCCTTCAGATTCTTTCCGAAGATTTCCCCACTTTGGCACAAAGACATGCTCTACTCACATGTATAGCAGCCCATCCCTCGACCAAAATCTATGCGTCTTCCCTTCCTTGACGCACTCCACCAAGTACTTGGCCATTGGGTCGTACTCATTCCCTTCCTTCAACCTCGAAAGTAAAGGGAATTATGGTTGACTAATGGCTACAAGTTCTGCCTCTTTGCTTAGTGCATCCGCCACCACATTTGTTGTTCTTGGTTTGTACTCTAGTATAAACTCGAATTCCACCAGGAATCCTTGCCGCCTTGTTTGCTTTAGAGTTTGGTTCCTTTGGGTGAGGAAGTAACTCATTGCAATGTTGTCCATCTTCACCATGAACTTTGCCCCAAGCAAGTAATGTCTCCATGCCCGCAAACAATGGATGACAGTTGTCATCTCCTTCTCATGCACTGCATATCTTTGCTCGGTGTCATTGAGTTTTTGGCTTTCATAAGCGATAAGATGTCCTTCCTGCATAAGAACACCACCAATGACAAAATCAAAAGCGTCAGTATTCATCTCATATGGCTTCTTATGGTCTAACAACACAAATCACAGGTTCTGCCATCACCACCCACTTTAGATCCTCAAAGGCTTCACGGAAAGTCTCGCTCCCACACCTATCGCTTGTTCTTTTTCAATAACTCCGTTAAGGGAGCGACAATGTGTAAATAGCCGCGGATGAATATTTGATAGCAGTTCACCAATCCAAGGAATGACTTCTGTTCAGGAACTTTTTTAGTTGTCTCCCATTCTTGGATGGCTCGTACCTTCTTATTGTCCATTTGAAAATTCCCTCCATCGATAACATGACCAAGGAATGACACCTCATCCCGGCCAAAGCTGCACTTCTCCTTTTTTACGTATAATTGATTCTCCCACAATACTTGGAAGACTAGTCGTAGGTGTTCCCGATGTTCCTCCAATGAATTGCTATACACCACAATATCATCAAGGTACACTACGATGAATCTATCCAAGAACAGTTAGAAGACTTTATTCATCAACGTACAAAATGTGGCAGGAGCATTTGTGAGACCAAAGGGCCTCACCAAGAATTCGTAAGATCCATATCCCGTCATGTATACTGTCTTTGGCTCATCTCCTTTAACTGTTCGCACTTACCAATATCCCGACCTTAGGTTTAGCTTCAAGAACCATAACGCACCTCCTAGTTGATCAAACAAGTCTGAGATGAGTCAAATCGGGCACTTGTTCTTCAATGTGATCTCGTTTAACGCCTGATAGTCGATACAGAGTTGCAATGACCCATCTTGTTTCTTTTGGAACAACACTGAGGCTCCAAAAGGTGCCTTGGATGGCCAAATAAATCTAGCGTCCAATAGCTCTTTGAGTTGCTTCTAAAGTTCCTCCAACTTCGGCGGTACCATGCTGTAAGGCATTGCTATAAGGGGCCTCACGCTCTTCTCCAACTCGATTGTATGTTCCACCTCCCTCTTTGATGGAAGTTGTTTAGGAAGTTCCATAGGCATCACATCCCTAAACTATTCAAGGACCATCTTCACATCCATTAGGCTTTCACCCCCATCCTCCATGACCTATTCCTCCTTAAGAGTTGCAAGAAAGGTTGGCTCCTGTTGCTTTACTCCCTTCGAAAGTTGCATCACGAAAAGAGTTTTTGCCTTCAACTCTTCCTCCCTTATTACGAACACCATACACGTTCGCCCCTCATCCATGATGCACATTGTGTTAGTGCTAGAAATTGGGATCGCTTGTACTTGATCGAGAAACTCCATCCCAAGTACCATTGGAATGGAGTTATTTGTTGCCCTAGGTCCATCAAGGCCTTCGTCTCGCAAGCACCAGTTTTGGTAATCACGTACATCCTTTCTTTTCTTTCGGACTTCGGCACCTCCACCTATGCTATGATTGCATTCAAGAGTTGCAAGGAACCAAGATGTGGATCATTTGCTTCTTTTTCCTCCTCGTCTTGAATCATCACTATTAGCTCTGACTGCTACGGACACTCGAACGCCTTATGGGGACCCTCACAAAGGAAGTAAGAGATCTGTAGCCTCTCCCCGCCCTTGAAGTTACTCGGATAAGTTTTGTTCCGATAGTCCTTAGATGGTTGGAAGTTTCTCTCATTCCCTTGATTTTGGCCATCTCCCCTACATCTGTCCTTGCTGAACTTTTGATGCTTCTTTGATAATGAAGTCGTAGTAGGCTTCTTTGACTTATTGTATTCAATTAAGGACTCGGCCACCGCCATAGCAAAAAAAAGGTCTTGAACATTCCTCCATTGTAGTTCAAGCTTCACCCATGATTGCAATCCATCCATGAAGGAAAATAAGGAATCCTTCAGGGACATATCTAGAATCTCCAACACCAATTCTGAAAACTCTAGCACATACTCATGCACCGTGCCCTTTTGAGCAAGGTACCTAAGTTTCGCCTTGGACTTGTCCTCCGCATTCTAGGGGTAAAATTGGGTCTTGATTTCCCTCTTGAAATCTCCCCAACATTCAATCATGCATATTCCACACTCTATGTTGGCAAGTCTATGCCTCCACCATACCATCGCCGAGTCGACTAGATATAATGGTGTGGTCTTGATCTTTCGAGCATCTTCGACGACGTTTACCACATCGAAGTATTGCTCCAACGTCTAAAGGAAGTTGTTTAACTCCCTTGCACTCCTCAACCCACCATAGGTCTTGGGTTTCGGCACGTCCACCTTGGAGTAGGATTGGCCGCTAACTCCATCTCGAGTCACCGCTATTTTACAAAGAGACTAATTTGCCTTGACCCTTCTTTGATTTCCTTTTGCATTGCCAGGATCTACATCGAAAGATTTCCCACCAAGTTCTCAAACCGATTGTTGAGATTATCCACTGCCGAGTTGAGCAACCCTTGCATTCTCCCAAAGAGTTCGTAGTCGCCAGACTCAATACTCTCAATGCTTTCACTATGCTGCTCAATTGTCTCCTTCTGGTCAGTCAGCGCCAACTCCAGCTTGGCTACTCGGCCTTCCAATGGGCATGATTTTCTCAATATGGACTTGTCCCTCTTCCATTCCTTCACAGTGAAAGCATCAAGAGTATTGAGAGACATGGATTTGATAGTTTTAAATCAAAGTGTCAATCTTCTAAATCAAAGTGCCAATTTTAAAGTTCCCTAACAATCCAATCTTATTTTCTATTAATTCTAAACATCCCCCAATTCATAGGAACGTAGAAACATTGTTAGAATTAAAATATACATTCAATATCAAGATTTACCAAAGTAACAACTCACTTCCCAAACCAAGGTTCCTCATCAAATGACAATCAAACAACAATAATCTACATAAACATCAACATGTTCCATTAACACGATAGGTTAACATCAACATGTCTTATCAATGATAAATAATCATGACGTGTTTTAACAATGATAGTAATATCATCATTAAGAGGTTTCCAAATTCCAATCCAAAAGTAGTAAGGGTTTTTCATCAAAATGATAATCAACAACAATTTTACCAACCCTAGACATAGCATAACTGTGAGAAGGATTAGAAAAGTTAGAATCACCTACCTGTTAATGCTAGAATCGATCAAATCATCAAATTCTTCTAGAGTTGTAAAGTTATCCTCTTCTCCCTTCTCTCTTACATCTCTCTCTCCTTTAGCGAGCATAAAAACGTGTACTAAGAATGCCTCCCATGCTTTTTTTTTCTTAATTATATATTTGGTAAATCATGTAGGTCCTAACAGGTGGTTTGGAGGGGGAGAGGGGTGAAAAAACCTTTTTCTTTAAAATTATAAGAGCTTTGTATTTAGAGAGTATAGATTTAAAGATAATGAAGGTGGAGATGGCAAGATAAAGTAGCTAAAGATATTTCAATAGATTATGTTCGCTAAAAAGGATTGCAAGTGTAGAACCATGTGTTTTTACAAGAATATCTAGACTAAAGACACAATAGGTCTGAGGAAAGAGATAAGGAATATTTAAGATCCAAAATATTCACTCTTTAACGTTAATATGAAGAAGTATATAATATTTATGTAGCAGAATACTCTATATTCTTCAGATTTTGCTTTTAATGATTCTCCTTTTTCATCATCATCTCACTTGCATTTATGTGCACACTTGTGTTTTTCAATCTTTTTTTCTCAGAGAGCATTTGTTATTTCACACTTAATACTTTATCTTTAGTGAGCAAATATTGCAAGTAAGTGTTCTCTTTCAATTTCTCACTACGTCATGAAATTTCAAATTCGTACATTCATTGAAATCAAAGAAATCATACTCTGTAGATCTGATTTGCCATCCTTTAAATAGGCGACCCTTAGGGTTTGTCTACTAGAGTCCATCCTCATCGTTTAATCCTAACCATTCATTTCTCTATAGTGGTTGGCACTATATGGTTGTTGATAGAGGGGGCTCTTGGAAGGCATTGATGGAAGGGCCCTTGGAAGGTCTTCGCTTGAGTAAGCAGTTCCAATAGCATACACGAGGCATCCTTATTAAACCTCACTAATTCGAAGTTGTGAAAATAAAACTTCGGTATAGGTTTGGGGGAGATAGAGAAATGCATGTATATGCAAACATAGTAGTTATATAAAAAAGGGAACAAAAAAAAAAGCAAGCACTCACAAAAAGAAGACCGTGGCTAGACTCTCTCAAAATTATCCATAGGATGTCTATGAATCTAGAGAATAAGCTCAGGAGTTAGTTACGAGTGGGAAAGAGAAAAATACTCTCGCAGCCCACACTGCTAAAATCGCTATCAGGTCTTAAGTTAAGGAGTGTTTGGTTACTTTTTTATATGGTTTTGATTTTTTTTTATATAATTAAGAAAACATGCTTTCCATTTTTTTAAAAAAAGGGGGAATATAGGGCTAAGGGCCTCTTGTGGCATATATTTTGGAAAAATGAAGAAAATAAGCCTTAACTTTATAGGATGTCACATAAATTAAAGAAAAAAAGTTGCCATAATTGATTTCGGTGCAACCAATTAAGATCTAAGCATTGATCGCTCAACCCTACAGTTAGGGGTGGATAACGGGTACTTGCACCCGCTATTCCATCTGGTTTTTTGCTTTGCCCCCATTATACGGGGCGGGTTAGCCCGCTCAAGCAGGGGCGGGGGATGGTTTTAGAACTTGATCATCCGTTTGGGGGGGGGGGGGGGGGGGGGTTGTAATTGGTAGCAGGGTACCTCACCCTTTATCCCATTGAATTTTAATTATTTATATTTATAATTTAATAATATTTCAAATGTGATTATCTAATTATTTTGTAATTATTATTTATAAATTTTGACAATTTGAATAGTATTTGTTATTATAAATGAAATCAGTTTTTTCTAATTATTTAGGTCAAAAATGGTGTAAAAGTTTTATTTGAGTCAAAATTGTTCATATGGGCAAAACTAATAAGGAGTGCTAGGGGGTGCGGGTGGATGAAACCTCTCTCGCTAACCCTGTTAGAAGCGGTGTACCCCACCCTGTCAACACATGGGGTGAGATAGGGTTTTAAAATTTAACATCCCACCTAAGTGGGGTAGGGGTACGGTAATAGGTCGACCCCGCTCTCAATAGGGTGGGTATTACTCCTACCTACGGTCACTTGGGTCTTTTAGATTTATTTTAAATCTCTAGAAAAGAAATGTTTTTGTTTTTGTTTATATTTATTCTGACATGAAAAATAAATAAATAAAAGTTAATATGACAAAATCGGATCTCAAGGGATCTAAATTTTATTTAAGATTTTTTTAGCTCTTTTATTCGAATATAGAAAAGGGGAGAGAAGTTGGTATCTAGATACAAACACAACAACACAATAAATAATAAATTACAAATAAGCTTACAATTTAGAGAAGAAAAAAACCTGGTGAAATAAAGAAGGTTATGAAATATGAACTCGACGTCTCCTTTTAACACTAATATTAATTATCCAATAACATAAAGGGTTAGAAAAAATGATTTGCCATCAATAGCTTGATACTCCATGAATGGACTCCCCTTCTTTGATATCATCAAACTTGAATTCATGTAGCAACACATCGGATTTGGATTGAGCTTGTGGATTGATATGAAGGGGAAAGACTTAGAGATTTTGGGTTTGAATTTGGTAGAGATTTTGGGTTAGATTGGAGTGAGTGGTTTTCTCTATCTTTAAATATAGAACTCTTTTATCTCTAAAAAAGTCTCAAAAGTTCCCCCCAAAACCTCCCTTTTTTGAAGTTATTGACCCCTTTTAGGGGGGGGGGGGAGTTAAATTGTATTTGGAAAGAATAAACTATTAAATGCATTCTAGGAGTTCCAATAGTTCAAAATTTGTTATCCCAAAGAGTCAAATTCACTTTTCCAATGCTTCCACTCTCCCTACAACATTGACTATGGAATAGTGAGATTGAGAATTTTAAGACTTTTAAAAGGGTCCCAATTTCTTTATTTGACTTTGTTATATTCCAAATTAAATTATCGTGGGCCAAAATTGGTGAATTAAATATTGGGCCAACATTAGTGAATTATAAGACCCAGAGCATTGATCAGGGCATCAACTGTTTTTTTTATCATGTTTGACTTTTTCAAGGCGAAACTATTTTGGTCATAACTTTATCATTTTCACTCGGAATTGAACTAGGTCACGTGCGTTGGTCTCAAAACTTCCTTTTCTATTATTTGGAACTAGCTTTAGGTTTCTTTGAATCTTTGTGAGAGAGATCTTCAATTTGTGCTCCACTTGATAATTGTAATTATGTATCTAATCTGAGCAAAATATGGTCCAACAATCATTAAAGTATAATTTATTCTCCATCAAAGTTTTCTATAGAGAATAATTTGATGAATTCAGTTTTAAAATCACTAAATTATCCTTGTCTTCCTCCATTACTACTAGATTGAATTGGTTTGTTTAAAATAAAGAGTAGGGGTCAAAATTGGGCAATACCGATCAAACTTGGGGCTCCTTTGGATATCCTATTTGGATGTTTGAATCTCTTACTCAAATTTTGAATCTTTTGTTTCGATTTGATGTTTAGATCTCAATTTTTATTCATAACTTAGTTTATATTCAAATATGCTATTCTTAACTCTTATTCTCAACTGGTGTTCTAAATTGATGTACGAATCTCTTATTTGAAACTCATGTTTAGGTCGTTTGTTCTCAACTTCAAACTTTCACTTAAAATTGTTTGAAACTTGTAGAGGCAACTAGAACGTTTATGTTGGCTTCAACTTTGCTCTAATTGCAATTGTTGGGGATATCTATTGTAAATTCCCCACCCGATATTGTGTTGTCAACACCCACAAACACTATAAACAATAATAATATATACAATGGAAATTAAAGAGATAAAGGGTGAGAATCAAACACACAAACTAACACTTTTAAAGTAGAAATCCCAAATCAGGAAGAACCACATGGTGTTTACCTAGGAGATGAATCCACTATGATTGGTATGAGTAATACTTAATTGGATCTTTGATTGGTTCTTCTCCTGTCCAATATATAGGTACAACTCTATCCTTCCTCTTTCTCTTCTCATGCACACGATTACTACAAACGTAGCTCGTGATTCTTTATAGACAATGGTAATAACATATGTAACTCATCTTCTCTTTTCATTTTCCTGGATCTCTCTCTCTCTCTCTATATATATATATATATATATATATATATATATATATATATATATATATATCACAATTCCTTCTTATCTCTTGCTATGCTACACATACAGATGCTTATGGGGATGGGACTAGAATATCTGCATGATTGCCTCACATAGCCTAATATACTAGGGCTACAAAATATAAGGAGAGAGTTACAAATACATCCTTATGGGCCTCTAGCCATCTCCACCAGTCTAATTATTTGTACAACCAACTTGAGATTGAAATTGACCAACAATATTGGTGTATTATGACATATTTCAATATGCCACACTCAACTTGAACCCTGTAGGTCCCAAAGTGAGTCTAGAGGGCGGGTGAATAGACTTTCTTCGTGCGCGGAAGCTAAACTGTTAGTTGGCTTTTGATTCTTCTATGGATAACTATGATGGAAGTATTAATGGAGAAGATGACAGTAGTAATGTGAGTGATAATGTGAGTCATAATGAACTATCAGACAAATCTGAGATGGGAGTAAATGCTCATTGCTGAATAGATCTCAGATGCAACAAGAATGAACTGTGATAGTTTGGATTGTGGGAAACAAGCAGAGATTAGACTCGATGATAGTGCTGGATCTTTGATGAACAAGAGTTTGTGATTAATCAACAGGCTTGCTCTTGTTCTAGGTCAACGCGGTGCACAACACTTAGAAGTTATCTCTCTTGGAGTCTCTCTCTCTAGCATTGGAACTCTTTCATTCAATTTCGCAAAAGATTTTTCTTTTTGTTATTTTAGAATCCTTTATCTTGTGTTCTATGTATTCCACGCTTTCTGAGAGAGAGGTTAGACTCAGGTTTTTGTCGCTAAGTGTGTGAGAGAGATATATTTTAAGGTTAAAGTGCTGTGCGCCTTGTTGTCCATCCCGATAGAATGACTTCCTGCCACTGGAAATGCGGGATGTCAGGGGATGGGTTGATCTGCTCTAATTTGCAGATTAGATGCCATACTGCATATTTGCATGCAGTCGATCTTGGCCGTTCATCCGTGGATGGTGGTTGGCAGTAATTAATGCGACATTAAATGCGCTCAACTGCTCAGAATGGTGCAGGCTTACTGTACAAACCCTATCTGACGATATCGCTAAGTTAGTATACTTAGGGTTGCATATTTGCCTCGAAGGTGGATGCCTCGTAGGTTTGGTGACTTGAAGATTTTGAGTACAGCCTGTAGAAGTTGCGGAAGTTGGCTTTAGGCTTTATAACGTTAATTTCTGCGAGTCTACGATTCACATATCTTCGAGTCTTCGAGGCTAGAGTTTAGGTTAGATTAATTCTTTTATGTCATTCTATTAACTGTATGTCTACGACTTTGTGAGTCTACGACTCTACGAGTTTACAACTATCCTAATGGCTCTTAGAGTGACTTCTTTGTAGTGCATCTAATCTACCCGTTGTTATAGCTGAAAGTCTACGACCCTAACTCTGTGGGTCTACGACCATCGGGTCTCTCAGTTTACTTTACTTGACTAAGAGGCTCTTTGGCTCTACGAGTCTTCGACCATGAAAATCTCCGACTCTACGAGTCTTAGATTTCTCATTTCTTTCTTAGTCTTTCGCAGTTGCTCATGAACTAAGTCTCTGTATTCTTCGAGTCTTTGACTCTACGGCTACGACCCTTCAGCTATAACCCTCGGCCTCCAAGATCTCCGAGTCTGTAAGTCTAGCAATTTCTTTAGAATGACTGTATCCCTTGAGTTACAGTTTCATTTGTTTGCCAGTCTTCATGGCATCGACTCTTCGACCTTCAACCTACGAGTCTGCGAGTCCTATTTTCTTAACAGTATTCTTAGGCTTTGACTCTACGACCCTAGAGTTTACGAGTCTACTTTACGTTCTGTTAATTTACTTAGTCGCTCTTAGGGACTCTACAGTTCTACGGGCTTCGAGTCTTCGAGTCATTCAAAGTTGGTTACTGTTCTTTAGAATTCTTCGACTCTACAAGTCTCTGAATTTTTTTATGCTTGCAGTAACTCTCTTTTTTTCGCACTTCGACTCTACGACCTTTGACCCTGGATCTACGAGTCGTAATGTGTTTTGTCACAATTTCGCTTTGAGTCTCCAGACCCTACGAGTTTACGACTCTCTCGCCAATATGCCCTGTGATAGTTCTACTTCTACGAATTTCGACTCTTCGACCCTATGACCTTTGAATATTCGAGTCTCCAGACTTAGACTGTATTTTGGCAGCTTCATTAAATCCTATATTTCCAACAATCTCTCCCCTATTTAATGTAAGCTGACAACGGGTGAAAAACATGAAGTTTGAGACTACGTGTTTGAATGGGCAGATCAAATATAAACAGATAAAAATCTTTGCATGAGAAAAATGGAGGGATATCAAAATTAAGAAAAATGCACACACCTCTCCCCCATAGTCATGAAGCTTCATAGTTGCCTCCCTTTGAAGATAACTCCCCCTACGACCTTGCTGCCCTTGAGACACACTCCCCCTTTTTTGGGGTGAGGAACAAGCACCATAACACATGAGAGCAATATAAGAACACACATAATAGCAGGCAGCGCAACAAATATATAAACAAGATGTAACTGAGGAAAAAAGTAAGTACACAGAGATACGAGAGAAGTACAGTGTACAGATATATACAGCACAACACAGTTACTGTGTAAATTCAGAATAATTTACACTTTGATAAAATAAAAAGATAGTGGCTTGCTTGCGTAGGAGTTGAGCAGGTGTCAGATTTAGTGAGGCGGCACGGCTGTTCAGACGGTCGAATTCAGGCATGAGCGCAGGAAAGCCAGTAGTCGTTAGGATGTGGATATAATAGCATACGAAGAAGCCACAACTGTAAGCATCATCTTGAGTAGGAACACCTTTCTTGACTCTGGTGATCTCCATAGGCTTAGTAAGAGGATATCCACCACACCCATGTCGATAGCCCTGCATGACATGAGTGAGGGTGCGATTGAACTCACAAAGTTGTTCCCACCTATGGAGTATAGGAGTAGTAGGCTTGGAGTCAAAAATGATGATCTGTTGGTGGACGAAGTCGATGTCGAGAAGAAACCAGCGAGGGGACGAGGAGAGGAAAGGAATAAATACATGATCAACTTCGTTCCATGGATGTAAGGAGTTCTCATATCTGCAACCCTGAATAATCTCGATCATTGAGGCATCATCAATGAGATAATCCTGCATGATAGGCAGACAGAGCTCCATCTCGAGTATCTCGGCGAACGGTGAGGGGAAGCTTCGCCAGATAGGACTTCTGGGCAAATATGAATTGTGTCATCTCAACGTTATCCATTTCCTCACCGTCATGTAACAACCTGTAACAGCCCAGCCCACCTGTAGCCTGATATTGTCCACTTTGGGCCTCGCCCTCACGGTTTTGTTTTTGGTAGGCCCTCGGCCCCCAAAACGCGTCGTGCTAGGAGAGGTTTCCACAACCACCTAAGTAGCTTGCTTCGTTCTCCTCCCCAGCCGATGTGGGACATTACATCCACCCCCCCATCGGAGAGCCCAACATCCTCGCTAGCACACCGACCCGGGCCCTGGCTCTGATACCATTTGTAACAGCCCAGCCCACCCATAGCCCGATATTGTCCGCTTTGGGCCTCGCCCGCACGGTTTTGTTTTTGGTAGGCCCTCGGCCCCCAAAACGTGCCATGCTAGGAGTGGTTTCCACAGCCACCTAAGTAGCCTGCTTCGTTCTCCTCCCCAGCCGATGTGGGACATTACATAACCGACATAGCTCGGGCCCAGTGAAGAAGGCCTCATATCCACAAGTCCGCGCAGTGGTGTCCCCAGCAACATATTTATTGAACGCGGCAAGTACAGCTGGGGTGGCTCCAGTAGTGACTGTATGCGGTGGGACCTTCAGGGCATTGGCAGAGGTTGCAGTGGTTGGTTTGGTGGGTGAAGATGGCATTGAGGTTGCAGCCTGAAGTTGGTTGTGTCGTTGAGGGACCAGGCTGGGTGGAGGAAGTTTGACCTGGAGGAGCGGGAGGCCTCTTCATGCGTGTCCTAATGGGTACACTATCATTATCAGAGTCTGTGTGAACAGTGCCTCTGCGTGCTCGTTTTCGCCCACGGGCATAGGTAGCTTCCGATTGAAGTTGAGGAGGAGATGGCTGAGGTGGAGGAGCTTAAGATGTAGTAGCACTGGAAGCAGGCCTAGTCGAGGTTGTAGGTTCGATAATGGGAACTGGCTCAGGTCTGCCCTCAGAAACCTTTTGAGGTGGCTTCATGGTGAGAGTGATCTCTCCACGATATAGCTGACTACATGCTTCAAAAATGGGACCCATGGTCTGGAGGAATCCTTTATGTTAATCTTTGTAAGCTGCCTTCATGTCTTCACTGTGTTCCTCAAGGCGTTTGAAGCCAGAGGTGCATACTCTGATGAGGGATTCCAGCTCGCTTTTGACCCTTTCCAATTCAAGGTCCAATAATTCAACTTCATTTCTAAGCCTCTCTATTCCACTTTCCATTGCAGAGAACCGTCCCTCGACTGCATGTATAGCAGGTGTAAAGCTTAATATTCCAGAAGTGGTTAGTTTTTCCATTACCTTGTCAGCAATACGGTCCACTTCCTCAGCAGTCAAGGAGTGAGAGTTAGAGACAGAAACTAATGGAATGGCTGTGGGAATTTTATCCTCACTCATCTGAGTGGCCACTTGATGAGTTTGCAGTATAGCTGGAGTGGCCAGCTCAGGTACCTCCACATGCCTAGAAGCATGTGGGATGTTCTCTACATCAGAGTCACTTGCTTTAACAACAATAGGTGCTTCCTCTTCCTCTTCCTCGATGGGTGGAACCATCTTAGCATCGTGTGTGGGAGAGTATGCAGGAGAGTCAGCCACAATAGGTGATGGAGCAACCATAAACACAACTTCCATAGGGTCTCTCCTCACGAGACCTTGTTCCACTAACCAACTTATCAAATGGTCTTTGTCCACCATCTGCTTCCCGAAGGCTATCCATGCCTTCTTCAACTCCGCAGGAGTCATATGTGCCTTCGCATATGCAACATAGAAGTCTTCAAGTTCAGACTCCCTGAGAGAGCTTAAGAGTACAAGTGCTTTACCCCTAACCTCTGGGGTTTCCTGTACCGGTGACTCCCCTCCAGCTGCAGGCTTTTTTACTTCTGCAGTATCACTGGGCAGCTCAACAGGTTTGGCCTCCTCTGGTGTAGGATCAGTGGGGAGATGGATTCTGACAATATTTTCCACCACTTCAGCTATATGCGCCGTTGCTGCAGACGCAGAGGAGACCCGAGAAGTCTAGGGAACTGGTGTCGGCTGTCGTGGTATACGAGCTGGGGCTCTAACAGAGCTGGCAGTGTCCTCTGCAAGACTTCTCGCACTCGACCCTAGCCTCTTCAATGGCTTGATCTCCAGCCGGCCGTCCTTGTAAATGCTTTTGAATATGTACGTGGCTGGCAGTGGCACCGCAAGTCGAGTGTTGAAAATATCAGGATGAAGGAACCTTAGGACTCTGGTAAGAACTAGTCCAAAGTGATGCTTCTTGGCTTTGATCATGTTGTGTACTTGTGCTCCCCAGTTAATTCTTGTTCTCTATAAGACACTACACATGATCTTCATGAGCACTCTTTTTTGACTCTTCTCTAAAAGAGTCATGAGCACTCTTTTTTCACATTAGGTACTGTCCAGTTAAGATAACAGTACGTTGCCAGTGCCTAACCGGAGAACCTAATCTTTAGTGCTCCCCATCCTTTCTTACCAGGGTCGGAATACCCCAGAAAAGCCTTACATGCCTCTCTGGAAAGACTAGGTAGAGGTTCGAAGTTACCTTTAGGGAGTTGGAGAGCATCGCGGAGCATTTCGGCTGAGATCTGAATCTCCACTCCTTGTACTGTTCCCACCAGGTCATCTCCAGAGATGGCTAACGTCTCATGGAACTACGAGATGTCTTCCACTAGCACATCTTACATCCTAGAGCATACAAATGTTATGCCCGACTCATCAAGGTGATTTCTGAACTCGCCCAGCCAGCTGACTTTCGCGTCGCCTATGGCTTCCCAGTCATCAATGAAACTCGAGACAATGTTGTTTAGTTCGTCAGCCATCGATGAGCTTGGTCCTGTCATGGAGTTTGTAGAGAGAGAAAGAGACACTCGTAGAGAGACAGTGTGGTAAGGTTCGAAAGTGGTCAAAGGAGAGTGACAAAGAGAGAGGGGATGAGGATCGAAGAGAGAGATGGAGCGTTAGGGTTAGGGTTCGAGTGTGAAAACAAAGAACATACCTTTGGGCTCCGTCTCTATCTGTGACTTATATATGAGGTGGAAGTGTATCGTAGAAGTCACATGCTCTGTCGGATCGTCTTCAGGATCCGCATCCTTTTCTCTGACCCGTCTCTTTATTTTCCAGATCCACCCGTTGGAGTACTTAAGCAATAAGTGCACGTCACCCCTTATGTCGGTGGATTTTGAACTTTAAGTGCACAGTGATGTGCTGACGTGTCTTCGACACTTGAGCAACGAGGAAACTGAATCCATCTCACTTCGACCCTTTGGAACTGCAACTCTACGAAGCTGCGTTTAGGAGAAATTGCAGATTCTTCGACCTTCGAGGCTTCAAAGCAGCAGTCTTCGAGGCAGCAGTTCTTCGATGCTGTTTGCTTTGTGGTCGACTACAAATTCAGCTACAGAGGTGGATTTCTCTTGACTTTTTCAACACTTAACAACACGAATGTGACGCATATGATATTTCACATAAAACCATGCATGATGAATAGTGCCGTAAGCGGAATTAAGATTACATGCTCAGAACTTGAATTCTTTCAATCGTAATACCTGGTTTACATGTATGGCTACTGAATTACTACCATTTACCTTTCCATTAACCTTAAAAATGACTAAGTACTTCATCACACTGAATCTTTATGCAGGAAATCGATCACTATGTTATCATAGCTTCCAATAAACCATGGTTAGTCCATTGTAGCAACCCAGTCATGAAATCAACAGTCGTCTCACATATAAGCAAAACTCACTCAGTGAAGGCCTCACCCTCGGATCAGTATGTGAGTTTGATTCAGGAACTAGGATTGCACTGTTTGGTCTACTCATGGTCAACTGAATTCTACCACAAACCCTGATCCAACAATGATTTTTAGTTCAGCATAGATGACGAGAGACATGATGGCCCTATTGAGAATCAGAACACACACTCTATCATTGTCTATTTTACAACACAATGCATACATAGAGTTTAGAGTTTGAGCATATGAATTTTTTGTGTGAGTTGTCCTCTTCTTTTGTGTAACACCATTTTTGAGTGCTTATTCATGAATTTTTCATGTGGACAGAGCTCAACACAGTTTCTTTTTGATTACATGACAAGCTCAAGTACATACCTCAAACTATTACTCTGAAAAGAAAGTATTCATGGGGTATAGTGAGGACTCCCCCTAAGATAGGCAACCTATTTTCTATTTTCTTTTCTCATTTAGCCTTTTTCACCTTGCCTTTTTCTAGTGAAAGGTATTGGCTCTTTTTGAGTAATAAGCTTTTTATGATTCTTAAATACTACAGTCTCAGTCATCCTTAGGGCATTGAATCATTGTGGATCCTTTTCGTGCAAGCCAACAGTACCATGAGAGACAACAATTCCTGCTAGTTAATAAATGCAATGCCATACAAGTGATATTCACTCAGAAGAAAAACAACAAATAATGAGAATATCATTTAATTGAAGTATGAAGGAAATTACACTCATTTGACTCTAGACTTGAGGATTCCTGACAGTTTGCACAGAGGATTTATACCAGGTTCATAGGTAGCAAGATTCATCCATGTGATTTCTCAATTACCCGCAGTAGAAATGTATGAATCACACTTAGGCATTGCTAATTTTCATGGAGAGATAAACAATCATTAACAGTTTCATACCTATGTTCATGCACAGGTAATTAGGTTGAAATGAAACATGAGAAATGCAGTAAGAATTATGAAGTTAAATCTAGCATGCCAAGTTTTGTCAGAAGTTCATTGAACTTGGCTTCTTGCAATGGTTTGGTGAATATGTTGGCCAGCTAGTCCTCAATGGATATGTACTCCAGGGAAATGTCTTTCTTTAGCACATGGTCATGTATGAAGTGATGTCTGACCTCAATGTGCTTGGTATTGGGATGTATGACATGATTGTTTGAGATTGTAATGGCGCTTTTATTGTCACAGTATAGTGGCACAGCCTTGAGGTTAAACCCGTAGTTTGAAAGTTGATTGGCCATCCAAAGCAATTGAGCACAACAGCTTCCTGCAGCAATATATTCAGCTTCAACAGTTAAAGTTGAAACTAAATTCTCTTTCTTGCTAAACCAGGATACAAGTCTGTTGCCAAGTAGTTGGCATGTTCCACTTGTGCTCTTCCTATCAATCCTGTAGCCAGCAAAGTCTTCATCTGAATATCCTCTCAGTTTGAAATCAGACTCCTTTGGATACCAAAGTCCCAAATTTTCTATTCCCTTCAGATATCTTATAATCCTCTTGACATGAGACAAGTGTGATTCCTTAGGATTAGCTTGATATCTGGCACAGATGCATGTTGAAAACATTATATTAGGTCTGCTTGCTGTCAAATACAGCAAGGATCCAATCATGCTTCTATATTATGTAATATCCACCTCCTTGCCTGCTTCATCCATATCCAATTTGGCTTTTGTAGGCATGGGTGTTTTCATGTGAGTCACATCAGTCATCTTGAATTTCTTTAGATTCTCCTTTATGTATTTGGTCCGATTGATAAAGATCCCATCCTCCAACTGCTTAAGCTCCAACCCAAGGAAGAATGAAAGTTCTCCCATCATACTCATCTCACATTCACTTTTCATCAGATGGGAGAATTCTTCACATTGCTTCTTGTCCCTTGATCCAAAGATAATGTCATCAATATAGATCTGGACAATCAAGGGTGATCCTTTTCCTTCCTTGAAAAACAGTATGGGGTCAATTTTTCCTTTTCTAAACTTGTTCTTGATCAGAAACTCTGACAGTGTTTCATACCAAGCCCTGGGTGCTTGTTTTAGTCCATAAAGAGCCTTCTTCAGGTTGTACACCTTGTGCTCTTGGTTATGCTCTTGAAATCTAGGAGGTTGATCAACATAGACTTCTTCTTGAAGGTCTCCATTCAAGAAAGCACTCTTGACATCCATTTGATAAACTTTGAAGTCCTTGAATGCTGCATTTGCTAAGAATATGCGGATGGCCACCAGTCTAGCAACTGGTGCAAAGGTTTCATCATAGTCAATTCCTTCTTCTTGTCTGTACCCTTTTGCAACCAGTCTGGCCCTATTTCTGATCACAACACCATCAACATCAAGTTTATTTCTGAATATCCATTTCACGCCAATGACTTGCTATGATCTAGGCCTATTGACCAACTCCCATACTTTCCGTCTCTTGAACTAATTTAACTCTTTTTGCATAGCTTTAATCCAATAGGGATCCTGAACTGCATCATCCACTGATTTAGGCTCCACTTATGATAAAAAACACATATAAAGATTCTCATGAAGTGTGGCAGCTCTCGTTTTGACTCGTGCACCAGTATTTCCTATTATCAGTTCAGAAGGGTGGTCCTTTAACATTCTCTTTGCCTTTGCAAGGTCTTCTCTTTCTTTGTGATGAATGCCCAACTGCTCTATGTCAGGTTCTTGGGCTGGTTGAAGTGATGGAGACTGAACAGGTTAAATGTTGAGTTCATGGTCTTCTGCTGATTTTTGACTTTGTTCTGCAGCAATCGGTTCAGCTCTTTGTTCATCAGGTTCAGGTACATCTTCCATTGGTTCTGTCGTTGGATTGTCTGTGTCTTGGTCTTCTACTATGATAGTATCTTGCACTTCATTTACATTTTGGTCTCCTCCTTTCTGCATACCATGGTTAGTCTCATTAAAAGAAACATGAATAGACTCTTCAACATTTTTGATGTCACGCCCCCAAATTCCAGGGAACCCGGAACTAGGAACATGACTTCCCCTTGCCCGCACCCGATTGGTCAAGGGGTTGGTGACAAGCACCAATGGAGATTACACCGCTGGTGGTGTCTCAAATATGCAACCTTGTACATTCATACATCAAGGGTAATCCTGTACTTTCCTATATATCATCATGCATATAATGAGTCAAACAGTTATACAGATATCACATCATAAATAATATGCAAATACAACTGTCCACGGACCCATGTCCGGGATATCACACAAAACAATACAGAATATAATATTGTATCATACATCAGAGTAGTGGGCGTCCTCCTGGAAGAAAGTCCTCCACTAGTCTCGGGTCACACCTGAAAAAGGTAAACAACAAGTAGGGGTGAGCGACAAGCTCAGTAGGTGACCCCAACACTCCACATCATGCAAACATACAAGTCTATATTACATGCTCTGTGTACTCGTGCACTGTGTAGTGTGCACAATCATCAGGACTCAGCCTGCAAACAAACATCAGGACCCAGCCTACCCACATAGGACAGCTTGTCCACAATCCTCCACGGGATCCCAACTTAGGGCACTCAGCCCTAGCTCCACGAGCTCAATGGCTCAACTGAGGCCTTAGCCTGTCCACAACGCAATATGCCCGACCACAGTCACCACACAGGCCTCCCATTGGCGCATATGCCTGCCACGTCAACCACATAGCACCCTCGGTGCATCACGGTGAGAACCCAACAAGTCATAGAGCCTAAGCCCCAATCCCTCATACCAACATACCAACACCAATATGGTCTTAAGGTATATAACACTCCCTTTAGAACTGTAGCCAGTCTTCACCAGTCGATCATCATTCCTTAACTAAGGAAGGAGATACCCATAGGAGTTGTTTTCCTGAAATAAAAAGTCCCGGCATTGGGTTCCCATAGCATAACTAAGATAATCTGATTTTTGGGGATTTTTCTGAGATGTCTAACCCCACTTTCAAAAAATTCACTTCTACGATAGGGGTGTAAAATGGGTTAAAGCCTGCGGGCCAAGCCCGCGGGCTTGCGGGTTTGGGCCGGGCCGGGCCGAGCAAAGCTCGGTCCATTTAAAATGTGGGCCTAAAAGGGTTAGCCCGTTTAAGCCCGCCCCATTTAGGCCCGGCCCGTGCGGGCTGCGGGCTGGCCCGCGAACTTTTTTTATTTTTTATTTTTATTTTTCTATTTATAAATATCTTAAAATTTAATACATATATTATATTATATAATTTTAATTAAGTAATTAAATTTTATATATGAAAAATTGTAAAACAAAATTGAAATAATATTAGTTTGATAAAATTATATTGTTTACTTTTTAATTTTAAAAAAATAAAAATCAAAAGATAAAAAATAAATAAGTAAATATGGGCCAGCTTGCGGGCCCCCGCGGATTGCTGCGGGCCGGGCCGGGCCGAGACTTGCCCAATTCATTTAGAACGCGGGCCTGGCCGGGCCGGGCCGAGCTGGCCCGTTTTACACCCCTACTTTACGAAAAACTGGATTTTTTTTTTGAGATTTTACATTAAATCCCAATTTTCACATTTTGAAGGAGTGAGAATTAATTTTTCTACTGATCCAGACTAACTGCTCCGGACTACTGATCCGGACTAACTGCTCCGGACTACTGCTCTGGACTAACTGCTCCGTACTACTGATCCGGACTAATTGCTCCGGACTACTGCTCCGGACTAACTGCTCCGGACTACTGATCCAGACTAACTGCTCCGGACTACTAAGCTGCTGACTCCACAACTGCTAACTACGAACTTTGACCCTACAGTTCGCCTAGGATACTATTCATCGTCGTTTTTGGCTTATTTTTTGTCTGGAATCGACCCAGCAACCCCCAGGCACTCACAAACACGCGTTTTACTAAACAGAGTACAAAATTACATACCGAAACTGATATAAATCAGTTCTTACCCACAGATCCTATGCTAAATCATTAGATCTAACCCAAAAATTGGGTTTTCCCCAAAACCTAGGGTTCATGCTCAAATTTATAAATCATGATAAATTCATGCATGTTCAAGGATAGAATCGAGATAAGAGGTTCAAGGACACCTACATGGAAAGATTATTTGCGATCCACGAACTCCAATCGCCCCAAATCACCAAGGGAAGCTCTTCACCTTCTCTCTCTCTCTCTTGCTCAAACACGCATGCACCAAGCAAATTAAAGGGATAAGGCAGTTTCTTAATTATTTATACTGCTGCAAATAATTGGCCTCCTAGTAATAATTGACCTCCCGAACACAATAATTGACCTCCCAAGGTCACAAACTCCAAATTGAGTCAAATTACTGTCAAAACGCTCGGAATGACGAGCACAACACTATTCAGATATTATCACACTCAAATGACCGCTCAAAGGCAAAGTCAACCAATAAACCCCGCAAAGTCAACAATCGGGTCAAATGGGGCCCCGACTCAGAATCGGGCCTAGGTATAGTCAAAATGCCCACATCGTCGACTATACTACTATCCAGATAGTTGCATTCCCATAGAATGACTATCTCTCAAAACTACCCAAATACGAGTCTTTACATCCTCCCCACCTTAGGACTTTTCGTCCTCGAAAATAAAACACATGCCCAAAGGACATAGCAAAATTCAAGCTCAATGTCCCAACAACAAAACATAAAACATGATCACCGATCACACATGTGCAATGCAACTCACAACAAGCCAAAAGGGCTGACAAAATCTAACAATAATAAGCTAAACCACATCTCAAACAACATATGCAAAACAAATACATAAAACATATCTCATACCTCAGGGAAGGTCCTCACATCCTCCCCACCTCAGGACTGATCGTCCTCGAACAGCTCAGGATGAAGAACCCGCATCTGGCTCTTTTTCTCCCAAGTCTGCTCCTCCATGCCTCGGTGTCGCCATAACACCCGAACTAGTGGGATTGTCTTGCCCCGCAAGACCTGGTCCCGCCTATCCAAAATCTGTGCCGGCATCTCAACAACGGCACCATCATCAGCCAAGTCTATCTCGCGATAGTCCAACACATGAGAAGGATCTGGGTGATACCGTCGTAACTGTGACACATGGAACACATCATGTACTCGCGCCAACTTCGGTGGCAAAGCTAATCGGTAAGCTACTGCGCCCACGGTGGCAACAATCTCAAATTGTCCCACAAAATGAGGGGAGAGTTTGGATCCACACCCAAACCTCCGATGCCCTCGACGCGGTGAAACCCGTAAAAATACACGATCACCCACCTCAAACTGCAAAGGTCGACGCCTGGGTCTCGCGTAGGACTTCTCGCTCTGTCGTGCTGTCAGCATACGCTGTCGAATCAACTGCACTATCTCCGTGGTCTCTCGAACCATATTGGGACCGAGAACCGTTGTCTGTCTCGTCTGTGCCCAACACAAAGGTGATCTACAAGGCTGCCCATATAACGCCTCATACGGAACCATCCCAATCGTGGCCTGATAACTGTTGTTGTAAGAGAACTCCACCAAAGGAAGGTGAGTCTCCCAACAACCTCCAAAATCAAGGTGTCACGCCCCGGATTTCCAACCCGAGGAAACCGGTACGTGACTCCCCATTCACCCACACGGAGGGCAATGGGGTTGGATTACTGGATGCCACACAAGCAAGTCTAACAATTACAATAAATCAAATAAGCCACATCTTTATTTAATTCCAAAACATCAAAGGTTCACAAAATAACCAAGTCCCTGATTACAGTTCAATCCCTTAGTACATTCCCCTCCCTGGGGTTACATAAATCATAAAAGTACATTACTGAAATGAACAATAAAGTGGAGAGGGTCTTCCACCTTGGTGTATCCACCTAACGCCTGTAAGTCCCTGGAAAACAAACAAACACAAGGAGGAGGGGTGAGCAACCACGGCTCGGTAGGGATCATGTCTCCCCAACCCATCCCATGTTCCTAGCATCTACATGCCATGTGTACAAGTGCGGTGTTGTGTTACAATAATTTCAACAAACATAATAAAAACCACATCAACAATTACAACCTTCCACTGCCACAGGCTAACACTTTATCCACAAGTGATTTAACCGCCTCTTCAGGCCAAGTGATTTAACCGCCTCTTCAGGCCAAGTGATTTAACCGCCTCTTCAGGCCACTGGTTTAACCGCCTCTCAGGCAAAGTAATTTAACCGCCTCTTCAGGCCGGATACCACAATCATGCACACAACTTACACCACAATCACACAAACATAAAACCAAACACTTGGTGTGCACCCGTTCACAAGTGCACAAACCCAGCCATTCAGGCAACAGAACACACATCCAGCATACATACATACACTAAACCACAAGTCCAGTCACCCGGACATATTACCAAACGCATAATGGGCATACACACACAGCTAAGTTCACACAGGCATTTCATCAAACATGTAGCAGGCATGTCATACAGGCATTTTATCAAACACTTTTCATGCATCACCCAAACACCAGAAACACCAAAATCGCCATTGAAGGCCAACATTCATATAGGAGGTCACACCTATATGAATTTACATATAAATAATATAACAGATATAACCCATATTCTGCCCCAGGACCCTAGGACAGAGGAGGATTTAGGAAGAACAGAATCCCTACCTTAAAACAGATCTTCCTTGCTCCCGCGCTAAACGCCGTCCTCCCCACGCAAGATGCTCCGGCAAAGAACCAAGAATTCCCCTTCCTTCTCTCTCTCTAGCTCTCTCTCTCTCTACGACGGCTGCAGCAGCTGAAGAGAACCCTAAACCTAAAACAGAGGGCTTCTCCTCCTTATATAGACAACACAACATCAAAACGACGTAGTTTTGATTAAGTGAATCACAGCATCAAAACGACGTAGTTTTGGTGGAACAAGCTAAGACCTTTCCACATCCATACACACCAAAATATTCAGAATTTCAACATGGTCCTTTGGAGAAAGTTCATTAGAATGTCAAAACCAAGGGAACCATGCAAAAATATGCTCGACGCCAATTTGCACGTGAATTCCCCAATTCACGTGCAACTCCATATGCACCCCAAATGCTCTCAAACTTCACCCCTAGCCTCCTTGCATCATTTAGAAGACAACCACACTTGCACGTGAATTGGACCCATATCACGTGCACCTCACATACATGTCCATTTGGCCTGAAACTTCTGTGGTAGATAGAGGACATCATTCTAAGCATCTTTCCTTTTGCACGTGAATTCATTGGAGTCCATTTACTAGGTCAAAATCTAGAAAAACTCTACTCAGGAGGCAAAACTGACTAACTCAAGGTACGGGTCCTTACACAAGGACACAAGCACGCAACATATCCTCGAGCATCTGAATCGTCCGCTCCGATTGATCATCCATCTACGGATCAAAGGCTGTACTCAGGTTCACCCTGGTACCCAAAGCTCGCTGCAACTGTCTCCAAAACTGAGAGGTGAACCTCACGTCCCGATCAGATACAATAGATAATGGGACTCCATGCAACCGCACAATGACATCAAGATACCTCTGTCCCAAAGTCCTCACTGGGTTTGTCTCCCGAATCGGAATAAAATGTGCTGATTTGGTCAATCGGTCCACAATAACCCATATAGTGTCGTGTCCCCTGGAACGAGGAAGTCCAGTGACAAAATCCTTGGTTACGTGGTCCCATTTCCACTCTGGCACTAGCAATGACTTCAACTCACCAGCTGATCTTAGGTGCTCTGCCTTGACCTGCTGACAGGTCAAACACCTCTTCACAAAATCAGCAACGGCCTTCTTCAGGCCTGGCCACCAATACCGCCTCCTCACGGCATGGTACATCTTGGTCCCACCAAGATGTACAGCTAACCTCGACTGGTGATATTCCCGAAGAACCTCCTCCTGAAGAGAAGTGGGAACTATCAGCCGACCCCTATACCTCAATATATACTCTACATCTTCAGTCCAATCAAAAGATGCCTGTCCAGTCTGAATCCTGTCCCTGATGACCTCACAGTCAACGTCCCCCAATTGATCCTCTATGATCCTACGTTGCAACTCAGGGACTACGACAATAACACTAAGAGTCCCCCGTCCCCCACTGGTCACCATCTGCAACCTCATCGCTGCCAACTGGCCCATCATTTCCCATTCCTTAATGGCACAATGGGAAACCACGGCCCTGCTCTTCCTACTCAGAGCATTTCCCACCACATTACCCTTGCCAGGGGTATACAGCATATCAAACTGAAACTGCTGCAGGTACACCACCCACCGCGTCTGCCTAAGGTTCAGGTCTCGCTGAGAAAAGATATACTGCAAGCTTTTATGGTCTGTATACGCCACAAACTTCTCCCCAAGGAGATAATGCTGCCAGCTATTAAGTGCAAAGATCACTGCAGCCAACTCCAAATCATGCGTGGGATAATTCTGCTCATGTGGTCTCAACTGCCTAGATCCATAAGCAATCACCTGCCGAGCCTGCATCAACACACAACCAAGTCCCACCCTGGAAGCATCATAATACACCTCAAAAGGCACACCCTCATGTGGAAGAATCAAGATAGGTGCTGAGGTCAATCGTGCCTTCAACTCCATGAAAGCACTCTCACACGCATCAGACCAAACAAAAGGAACTCCATTCCTAGTCAAGTGTGTCATAGGAGCTGCCAACCTGGAAAAATCCTCCACAAACCTCCGATAGTAGCCTGCCAAACCAAGGAAGCTACGAATCTCAAACACATTCGTGGGCCTCTTCCATGACATAACCACCTCGATCTTCTCAGGATCCACGGTGATACCCTCCAAAGATACCACATGCCCCAAGAAGTGCACCTGTTGCAACCAGAAGTCACATTTCATGAACTTCGCGTACAACCGATGCTCTCGCAAGGTCTACAACACAACCTGCAAATGCTCCTCATGCTCCCTCTTGGTCGCCGAATAGACCAAGATATCGTCAATGAACACCACAACGAACATATCTAAATATGGAGCAAACACCTGGTTCATCAATCCCATAAACACTGCTGGAGCATTCATGAGCCCAAACGGCATCATGAGCCACTCAAAATGCCCATAACGACAACTGAATGCGGTCTTAGGGATATCTGCCTCCCTAACCCTCAACTGATGGCATCCAGACCTCAAGTCTATCTTGGAAAACCACCTCGCACCGCGAAATTGATCAAACAGGTCATTGATCCTCGGCAATGGGTACTGTTCTTCACAGTCACCTGGTTCAGCTTCCGGTAGTCTATACACAGCCGAAGCGAACCATCCGCCTTCTTGGCGAACAACACTGGAGCACCCCACGGTGAGCTACTCCGCCTGATAAAGCCTTGTGCCAGTAAATCATCTACCTGCCTCTTGAGCTCCCTAAGCTCTGTCGGTGCCATCATGTAGGCCGCTAACCTGATCGGTATTGTCCCTGGCAACAACTCGATCAAAAACTCTACCTCCCTCACGGGTGGCAAACTGACCAAGTCCTCGGGAAACACATCCGGGAACTGATTTACAATGGGTGGAAAAACAACCTTCCCCTCTCTCCTCCTGTCAACCAACGTCAAGCTGGCTAACTGGTGGGTCACATCACCCCACCCATGCCTCAAAGGTCCCAACCTGCATGCCTCCTCAGTCCACTCACCCACAAAGACACCCTGCGTGCCCTCTGGCATGAGGAACGTCATGCACCGTTGAAAACAATCAATCTTGGCCTCCACAGAGACCAACCAATCCATACCCAGGATAATATCAAAATCATCTAACTCCATGATATACAAATCACATAAACAGGTTAACACCCCCAAGTGTTACCTGACAAGCACGACAGATACTCTCAAGTATAACAATTCCACCCAAAGGTGAAACAACCATTAGAGACTGACTAACTGTCTCCTGATCTAACTCCAATACAACCACCGTAGCATACAAAATAAAAGAATTGGTAGCACTAGTATCAATCAAAACTGAACAGATAGTATGAGAAATGATGATGGTACCTCTCACCACTGAAGGTACTACTCCTGCGTCGTCCACTAGTGGAACCTCTGCCTCTCTGCTGGTAAGGGAAAAAGTCCTCCCTCGTGGTATACTGCCACTAGCTTGGCCCATTGGGGTCTTGCCCCACTGATCAACATGACCCTGTGCCTCCCGCTGAGGTAGCTGCACCGCAGGTCGCGTCTGCGTGCTCTGTGTTGGCGGCACCGACCTCTACGATGGAGCTCCACTCCTCTATCCCTGCTCTCTGGGACGAGGGCCTACACTGCTGGTCGAGCTAAGGGTAACACATTCCCTAGCTCCATGTCCCACCTTCCCGCATCGAAAGCATGTCATCCTTTTCCTCGGGCAGTCTCTCGACAAGTGTCCGGTCAAATCATAGCTCCAACAAGTACCTGACCTCCGATTGGCTAAAGTCTCATGGGATCCCACCACCTGGCTGGAAACCCTCTGCACTTGCTGCCTCTCAGACTGAGCAGCACTGCTCTCCCCACTCTGCCTCTTCTTGCTCGGACCTACCGAACCGTCTGGCCTCTGGGCTCTCGCCAGATCCTGACCTCGCTCTATCATGGGCTCCTCTGCCTGGCCCTGGCCTCGGAAAACTCTCCTCGGTGGTGCCATCACACTGGCCACAATAACAAACAACAAATGATCAACACTAGCACTCCTAGCACAAACAGCCATCAAAGGCACAAATCAACTCGTAAGTTCTCACCACATGACCCGTAGGTCCACAACCATGCATATAGCATCGTGTCCCCCTCAGGGTGCACGACACGACTTGTAGGTCCTCAACCATGCATATAGCATCGTGTCACCCCTTAGGGCACACAAAATCAAGTCCTGGCTCTCATGGCCACGTGCCATTCAGGCACCAAATGAAATCACATCACACACAAAGACAATCTAGTGCCCTATATGCACACAATCATACCACTAGGAAAGCATCCATGCCTACATATGCTCCTAGGATGATCTAACTGACACCAACATAATTGAGAATACATGTAAGGACTGCGTTGATCAGGCGCCCTCCCTATAGTTTTCCAAGTCACATGGAATCAATTAACCACCCCTCACTAACCTAGGTCCGCTAGACCATGCTCTGATACCAACTTGTCACGCCCCCAAATTCCAGGGAACCCAGAACTAGGAACATGACTTCCCCTTGCCCGCACCCGATAGGTCAAGGGGTTGGTGACTAGCACCAATGGAGATTATACCGCGGGTGCTGTCTCAAATATGCAACCCTATACATTCATACATCAAGGGTAATCCTGTACTTTCCTATATATCATCATGCATACAATGAGTCAAACAGTCATACAGATATCACATCACAAACAATATGCAAATATAACTGTCCATGGACCCATGTCCGGGATATCACACAAAACAATACAGAATATAATAATGTATCATACATCAGAGTAGTGGGCGTCCTCCTGGAAGAAAGTCCTCCACTAGTTTCGGGTCACACCTGAAAAAGGTAAACAGCAAGTAGGGGTGACCGACAAGCTCAGTAGGTGACCCCAACACTCCACATCATTCAAACATACAAGTCTATACTACATGCTCTGTGTACTCATGCACTGTATAGTGCGCACAATCATCAGGACTCAGCCTGCAAACAAACATCAGGACCCAGCCTACCCACACAGGACAACTTGTCCACGATCCTCCACGGGATCCCAGCTCAGGGGACTCAGCCCTAGCTCCACGAGCTCAACGGCTCAACTGAGGCCTTAGCTTGTCCACAACGCAATATGCCCGGCCACAGTCGCCACACAGGCTTGCCATCGGCGCATATGCCTGCCACGTCAACTACATAGCACCATCGGTGCATCATGGTGAGAACCCAACAAGTCATAGAGCCTAAGCCCCAATCCCTCAAACTAACATACCAACACCAATATGGTCTTAAGGTATACAACACTCCCTTTAAAACTGTAGCCAGTCTTCACCAGTCGATCCTCATTCCTTAACTAAGGAAGGAGATACCCATAGGAGTTGTTTTCTTGAAATAAAAAGTCCCGGCATTAGGTTCCCATAGCATAACTAAGATAATCTGATTTTTGGGGATTTTTCTGAGATGTCTAACCCCACTTTCCAAAAATTCACCTCTACGAAAAACTGGATTTTTTTCGAGATTTTACACTAAATCCCAATTTTCACATTTTGAAGGAGTGAGAATTAATTTTTCTACTGATTCGGACTAACTGCTCCGGACTACTAATCCGGACTAACTGCTCCGGATTATTGCTCTGGACTAACCACTCCGGACTACTGATCCGGACTAGTTGCTCTGAACTACTGCTCCGGACTACTGATCTGGACTAACTGCTCTGGACTACTAAGCTGCTGACTCCACAACTGCTAACTACGAACTTTGACCCTACAGTTCGCCTAGGGTACTATTCATCGTCGTTTTTGGCTTATCTTTTGTCTGGAATCGACCCAGCAACCCCCAGGCACTCACAAACACGCGTTTTACTAAATAGAGTACAACATTACATACCCAAACTGATATAAATCAGTTCTTACCCACAGATCCTATGCTAAATCATTAGATCTAACCCAAAAATTGGGTTTTCCCCAAAACCTAGGGTTCATGCTCAAATTCATAAATCATGATAAATTCATGCATGTTCAAGGATAGAATCGAGATAAGAGGTTCAAGGACACCTACCTGGAAAGATTATTTGCGATCCACGAACTCCAATCGCCCCAAATCACCAAGGGAAGCTCTTCACCTTCTCTCTCTCTCTCTTTTGCTCAAACACGCACGCACCAAGCAAATTAAAGGGATAAGGCTGTTTCTTAATTATTTATACTGCTGCCAATAATTGGCCTCCTAGCAATAATTGACCTCCCAGCAATAATTGACCTCCCGAGGTCACGAACTCCAAATTGAGTCAAATTACAGTCAAAACGCTCAAAATGACGAGCACAACACTATTCAGACATTCAAATGACTACTCAAACGCAAAGTCAACCAATAAACCCCGAAAAGTCAACAATTGGGTTAAATGGGGCCCTGACTCAGAATCGGGGCCAAGTACAGTCAAAATGCCCACATCGACGACTACACTACTATTCAGATAGTTGCATTCCCATAGAATGGCTATATCTCAAAACTACCCAAATACGAGTCTTTACATTTTGTCCTTTTATTAAACACACGATAAGCTTTGCTATTCATGGAATATCCAACAAGATATCCATCATCTGATTTGGCATCAAACTTAATCAAGTAATCCTTGCCATTGTTCAAAATATAGCAAGTACACCCGAAGATCCTTAGGTGACCTATGTTTGGTCTCCTTTCTTTCTATAACTCATAGGGTGTTTTCATGGCTTATTTGTTAATTAGAGTTCTATTTTGTACATAACAAGCAGTGACAACACCTTCAGCCTATAGGGATTTTGGGAACTGAGCTCCTATTAACATGGTTCTTGTTGCTTCAACTAAAGTCTGATTCTTTCTTTCAACAACTCCATTTTGTTGTGGAGTTCGAGGTGCTGAGAAATTATGTTGGATATCATGTTCAGTACAAAACTCTAACATATCAGAAAATTCAAATTCTTTGCCATGAACGCTTCGTATGCGTTTAATAGACAGACTCTTAACATTAGTGATCCAGTTGAAGAGTTCAACAAGATTTTCAAATGTTTCAGTTTTGCTTTTGAGAAACATAACCCATGTATATCTGGTGTAGTCATCTACTACTGCAAGGAAGTATCGTGCACCAGATAGTGAGGATACATTGATTGGTCCACATAGGTCCATGTGCAAAAGTACAAGTGGTTGTGTGATTGAGGTTTTGTCCACACTCTTAAAAGACTGTTTCACTTGCTTACCCAGCTGACAATCCCTACAAGGGTGTTCTTTCTCATAAACATGCTTGGGTAAGCCCTCAACTAAATCAAGAGATGCCAACTAAGACATAGTCTTAAAGTTTAAATAACCAAATCTCTTGTGCCACAACCAACTAATGTCAGGTGAAGCTTTGGACAGAAAACAAATTGGTTCATTAGATTGAGCATTGCCAAATACCAATTTGTAGACATTGCCTTCTCTATGTCCATTTAGCTTTACCTCTTTGGAGACTAGATCAATAACTGTGCAAGTGTGCTTAGTGAACAAAACTTCATAACCCTTGTCACACAATTGACTTATGCTCAACAGGTTATGTTTAAGACCTTGAACAACAGACACATTCTGAATAGAAATAGAACCATTGGAGAGTGTACCCTTACCAACAATCTTACCCTTCTTATTGTCCCTGAATGTAACAGATGAAGAAACAACCTCCCTTACTTCACTCAATAGAGAGGCATCATCTGTCATGTGTACAGAACAGGCACTGTCAAGATACCACTGACTGGAATTGATCTTTTGTGTCCAGTGGTTACTTTCAATTTCAGGTACCTGTTCCTGCACACCAAGAAACTAAGTCTTGGGAGCCCAATGATGATTGAGGTTTGGGTAAGTGAAAGCTGCAGTTAACAATTTAGGTTTCTAATAAAAAGAAGCAGATTTAATTTTTCATGCTAATTTAGGTGATCCATCATTAGATTTGTTAGTAAGATTATTATTTGGGCTCTCATCAATTTTTCCTTCCTTATTGTTACCTTTAGCAGCTTGGGTAGGCATAGTGTTGACAGTTAGCTTCACAGGTTTAGCCTTTATGTTCATTGGTGAGGTAAACTATGTGTGCCTAGTTTCCTTCTTCCTATCAGGAGTGTGATTGTGCAAATTTTTTAAACAGTTCAACTAATTAATGTTTAACCTGATTTCTTTAATGACCTCATTCTTAAGATACTCAGGGTATAATCTGCACTGATAGGAAAGGTGTCCAACTTCATAACAGATGGGGTAAGTGACAGGTTTGGGTTGGACACTCTGTCTCAAGGGTTTAGTTGGTGGGCTAAGAGGCTTCCTAGGTTTTCTTTCATATCCTAGACCGTTCTTAACTCTACCACCAGGGACAAACTTGGGCTGGGAGGAAGCAGCCTTGCTAGATGATCCAGTCTCAAACTTAGTAGTATATCTACTAGGGTTTGTCTCTAGAATTGCTACACCCTTACCCTTGCATTGGGATGTAGAGGACAGGTTGACTATAGGTTCAGCTTCCAGTTCTATCGTATCAACTACTGCATCACTGTCCTGAGATGCAACAGTACCTTGATCTCTAAGCTTGGGTGCTACTGGTTTGGGTGGACTAGTAGTAGCCATTGGTACCTCCTTTCCACAATCAAGGAGCACACTGCCAACAGGAACAATGCCAACAAGACACTTGGTCTGCACAGGGTAAGTCTGAGCCTTGGCTATTTGGTCTTCAGAGAAACCTAGACCTAAGGCTAGACCTTTAACATCTGGAGTAGTCCTAAAGTGGGCTGCAATCTCAGCAGAATCTTACCACTTTTTACTGATTTGTCTTTCTTTGTCTAGCTCGGCTTTGGTTTCCTTTGGTTCCTTTTCTAGCCTATCGATGTCTTTATTTGCCATTTTTTAATTATTCAGCTTTGTCCAAAATATCATCATATGTGCTTCTCATTTCACTCAATTTAGCTCTAATTCTTCTCTTTGTTCTTTTATAGTCATCTATAGAGTCTCTATATTCATATGAAAGCCTTTCCAGTTTAGAATAATATCTTTTTTTTGTCAGCTTTGATAGGGAGAAATTGTTCCTCTATTTCTTTGAAAGCTCTATAGGTATCTTCATATTCAATATAGAGTTATTCATAAGTTTTTACCTTGAGGGAAGGTGTGTGGTCAGCCATGAAGTAAATAAGACCTTTTTCCTTCTACACTTCATCTGAAGGTTCTTCTTCCTCCTTTGTTTCACTGTTGAACTTGTTGGTAACAAGAGCCTTCTTTCTTTTGTCATCCTTCCTGCTTGAGGAGCCTTTGGTATTCTTTTTCTGCTCAGCTGCCTCCTTCTTCTCCCTTTTCAGCTTGTAACAGTTGGCGGTGAAGTGATCGGGCCTGTTGCAGTGGTAGCACTACAACTTCTCCTTATCCTTTCCCTTAGAGAAGGATGAGGATAACTGCCTTGCTTTCCTCTTGTAGTTCCTCCTTCTCTTCAGTAGTTTCTTGATTAGAAACGCTAGCTCTTCATCTGAGGCGCTATCTGAGTCAAGCTCTTCAGCCCCATCTTCTTCTTCTTCTGAAGATGGTTCCCTTGATTCAGCAACCTTAAAGGCAACAGACTTCTCCTTTTTCTTGGAAGGGTTCTCAAATGCCTCAAGTTCTTCTTTTTGCATTTCAAATGTCTTGAGGTCCCCATATATTGCTTCCAAGGTAGAAGTCTTCCATTCTTTCAGCTGACGGATGGCTGATGTCTTTATCGGCAATCTCAAAGGTAGAGATCTCGAGAAATTTATCATTTTTGTCCTTCGAGAGATCTCAACATGGTACATCTTCATCCATTGAATCAGACCTTGAACCATTTGTATATCTTGTCCAGTGATTCCTTCGGTTCATATCTGAAGGCTTCATACTCCTGTTTGAGTATGGAGATCTTTTTATCCTGAATCTGTTTATCTCCTTCATAGATGAGACATAACTTGTCCCATACCTCCTTCGCAGTCTCAAGATCCTGCACATCCGTGAACATATCATCGTCGAGCGCAGAGAAAAGTATGGCTTTTGCTTTGAAGTTGAGTTTTACTTTCCTTTGCTCCACCTTAGACGAACTGTTTGGGTCTTTCGTCATTAACCGGCCTCTCTGCATACTCTTTGGGGTGAAAGGCCCGTTCTTAATCGTTTCCCATAGATAAGTGTCAAGCATGTCTAGGTGAGCTCTCATTCTCGCTTTCCATTTAGAGAAGCGTGCGGGCATGCACATAGGTACTTGAGAGGATAAGCCAGGCAGGAGGTCATAGAAGTCTTCTGGTTCTTTCTTATTGTTACTGGTACTTGGTTCTTCTTGCTCCTGGTCTCCAGTCGGTCTTCTTCTGGAGCACGACTGGCTTTTGGTTCCTCGATTGGAACTGGAGCTTGCTCTGGGGCTGGAGTTGCTCTACTGGAATCCATATCGGCCATTTAGGAATCTCTACAGAGTTGTAGAACTGCTCTGATACCAATTGTAGGTCCCAAAGTAAGTCTAGAAGGGGGGGGGGGGGGGGGGGTGAATAGACTTTCTTCGTGCGCAGAAGCTAGACTGTTAGCTCGCTTTTGATTCTTCTATGGATGACTATGATGGAAGTATTAATGGAGAATATGATAGTAGTAATGTGATTGATAATGTGAGTCGTAATGAACTATCAGACAAATCTGAGAAGGAGTAAATGCTCTTTGCTAAATAGATCTCAGATGTAACAGGAATGAACTGTGTGAACAATACCCGTGTACTTTTTAAAAAAAACAAGTACCCGTATATTTTTTTTAAAAAAAACAAGTGTGAACAGTACCCGTATATATTTTTTTTAAAAAAACAAGTGTGAACAGTACCCGTGTACTGTTTACAAGCTAAAAAAAAAAAATACTAAGAAACCTTTTAAAAAAGAACCACGTGTGAACAGTACCCGTGTACTCTTCCTTTCTCTTCATTTTCCTTCCCAAAACCCAAATAAAAAAACCTCATTTTCCATCCCAAAAATCCCATGAATTTTCCCAAAAAAAAGCCTACTCTCTCTTCCTTCCTCTCCACTCTCCTTTCCCAAAACAAAAATAAAAAAACATCATTTTTCATCCCAAAAAAGTCCTACGAAAATTCTCAAAAACAAAATCATCCTCTCTCTCATTTTTCAATCTTCAAACAAAAAAAAAACCCCAAAAATCATTACATATCTCCCTTCCTTTACAGCAATAAATTAAACCCAATCATCTCCAATCCCTCCCAAGTTTTGATCCGTCTCCGGCGTCAATTTCAAGTTCCGGCCAAGCTCCGGCGCATTGCACAAGGCGAGTTCACAGTTTTCCACCGGACTCGAAGTTTCTTTCAACATTACCGACGTCCACAGGATAGCTCGGACGTGGAGCCGCTGTCAAGATCGATAAAGTCGGTTCTGCTACCCTTTTATTATTGTTTATTTTGTGCTATATTGCTAAATTTCGTTTTTTTGTTATTTGTGTTTTTTTTCTTTCTTTTTTGTTTTGGCGCTGTAATATTATTTTTATCTCTTTGTATTTTTTTTCTTTTTTTTTCTCTTCTTGTTGTATTTGTATTTTTTTTTTCTTTTTTTACTTTTGTTTGTTTATTTTGTTGTATGTAATTGTAATATGTAAAAAGCAAAAAAAAAGCAACAAACAAAAAGAGAAAACAAAAGGAGAGACAAAAAAAGAGAAGGAATTGTATTTAGTATTCCGGTACACACACCACAAAATTGTTTAATTTTTGGGTTTAGTTATTTTTATTTCTTTGCTATGTTGCATGTTTTTATTGTTGTAGTAAAAAATATAAAAAACGTTTGTTTAAAACTCAAATCAATACAAAAATATATGGTTTTATTAGGCATATGTTCCAAAAAAAAAGGTGTAAAAAAATCATTTTTTTATAATATAGTGATATAAATATATTTTTCTTGTTTTATTAGGTATGTTTTCCAATAACAAAAGCAAAAGATATAAAAACGTTTTTTTAAATTCACATAAATAAAATATAGTGATATAAATATTTTTTTGGTGTTATTATGTTAGTTTTCCAATATAAAAAAGCAAAAGATGTAAAAACGTTTTTTAATAAAGTGATATAAATGTTTTTTTTGTATTATTATGTTAGTTTTCCAATATAAAAAAAACAAAGATGTAAAAAATGTTCATTTTTTTTAAAATAAAAAAATGATGGTTATAAGTATAGCGTTCTTAGATTTATCAAGTACGTTTTTCAATACCAAAAATAAAATAAAAATAACCAAAAGGCTTAGTTAAAAAAAAACAAAAAAAACCAAAAATGAATAAGCGTGTCCTTTTACAATCACAACAACAACAAAAATTAAAACCCCTCCACTCACATGCATCCTTTAGACTTATCCATTTGTGGGTTCACTTTAGATAAGGAAATCGAATGTCATAAATAAAAAAACAAAACAAAAAAAGAAAAGCTAAAAAAAATTGTTTTCAAACCAAACACCAAAAAGATTTCATGTTCCATTTAAAAAACAACAACAACAACAAAAACAAAAAAAACAAAAAAACAAAAAAGCAAAACATTTAGGATTTCATTTAGAAATTTAAGGTAAAACAATTTTAAGCATAACTTTAACAAATAACTTAGTAAAATAAAAGCATAGACTTTCTAGGAAAACCATAGTGCCTTGACCCAATTACAACAGTGAAAATAAATAAAAACCTCCTCCTCCGAAAATAGATACCGAAAGGGTGCTGTAGGGGTGCTAATCCTTCCCTACACGTAACCAACTCCCGAACCCTTCTCTGATAACGTAGACCACACCTTAAACTACTCAAAGTAGAGGGTATCCAACTGTACCCCAAAAACAGTAGGTGGCAACTCTAAATTTCTCACCATTGGTTTAGTTTGTGCCCACCCCAAAAGGGCCCGAACGAAAACCAGTGATGACAGCTGGCGACTCTACTGGGGACTATGAAACTTTAGAGAGTTAGGTCTAGCACTAGGAATAGGAGGTTATTTTATTTTTGTATATATTTAACTATTATTTATACACTTTAACTACCATAATAATTGTAATTTTGTTTACTTAACTGTAATCGTGATTTCTTTATATGCTTTAACTGCCATCTTTTTTAACTGTAATTATGATTCATTTATACGCTTTAAACTACCATAATAGTTTTGCTTTACTACTTTCCCTACTTGTTGCATTTATGCATAACCCTATACCCGAGTTTATCACAATCTAGGATAGCGAGGTTTAGTACGGTCCCCAGCGCGTTGATCATTATCCGCAATGGGGCCTCAGACTCCTCACTCAAACTTGAGGTTCTTTTAAGGCTCGTCCTTTTAAGACCCCCCTCTGGTAAATCCCATGGTGTATGGAGCCCTCTACAGAGAAAGTTTGGGGACCAACGAATAAGATAGGTCTAGCAATAGAAGCCCATCAGGGGCATTGACCCACATGTTGTTTGCTTATTCCATGCCATGCTAACCTTTGTTTTGTAGGGTAGTCCTTAAGTCATCCGTTGCACATATTATTTGCCTTGCTATTGATTTATTCTTTATCCTATCTATTTGCCCTGATATGTGTTAAACTGTCATCCTAACCTGTCATCATGCATAACACGACATTTATATAGGCATGGCAACTTTCAGTCATCTCCTAAAGGGCCTTTAGGATAAGGAGGTTGTCGCAGTGGTGGCCCAAGCATCTGGGGATATTCAACTTCTCCTTGGAGATTTTCCACCAGGAGAACCCACAAGGCAGAACATGTTATCATAGAAGATCAGTTGGACTACACTAAGAAGGTACAGACGATGTGGAGGCAGTGGCCAGACGAAAGGAAAACCATCTATATACAATAGTTTGGGGATTTGCTCCATGTGACTGAGCTACTCGCTGACAAGGATATGCTTGGGGCAGCAATATATTTCTAGGAACCTCAATGACGATGCTTCGACTTCAATGGTGTAGATCTTGTTCCTACCATAGAAGAATACAGAAGATTACTGGATATCCCAGTGGTGGAAAACAAAAGGAAGATTTATTTATCGGATCCCAGAAAAACATGTCGAAGGGCCTTTGCTGAGATAATGGGAAAGCCAGTTTGAGACTCACTAATGGCTACAACCTATGGTGGGCGAGAATATCTTCCATGGGCAACGATCAAAGAAATGATACAGACTGCAACAGAAGTAGGGGCACACAAACTACTTACACTAGCCATATACGGGTTAATCATCTTCCCGAGGATTCTGGCTCACATCGACGGAGCAATTGTGGATTTGGTTCAGCAAGTGCTCAATGGATGTGACCTTGCTCCTGCTATATTGCTCGAAACCATTCGATCTCTTACTTATCTGAGGAGTACGGGCTCGGGGCAGTTCATGGGGTGCCTGCCTCGCCTATGCACTTGGCTACAAGGTCATTTCCCTTGCATTGTTCCTCGTTTCCATGCTGTTTATCGAGTATCGGCCATGACACTGTTGGATATTCTACTCAGCAAGTGGAGTTTACCTCAAGGCTTTGAAGACTGGAGGAAGAAGTTAGAAAGCCTCACAGAAGCTGACATTACCTGGACTGCTCCTTGGATGCCGGTGGTCTCCATGACATATAGCTGCGGGGACTACATTGAGTTCCACTCTTAGGTCCTTGGGGAGGAACTGCTTATGCACCACTGTAGGGTGGAAGACAAGTCAGGCATCATCAAATTATCCCTGTACTATTTGGCATGAAAGATTGTGACTTCACTTACAACAGAACTATGCTTGCAGAAAAAGGCAAAAAGATGTATGAGGCATGGTCCACCCCATACAAGATCCAACCCAATACTCCAAAACCTGGCGTTTACCCCGCATACATATCCTGGAGGGCAGAACACAAGCCACAGTTAACTATTGACATGAGAGCTATCCTCCAGGAGAATCAGATTCTAAGGCAGCAGAGCCAAAGGCTAGAAGCATCTCTAGAATGAGCTCTTCAAAGGCTGCAGCTGAGGGAAAAACAGATCGAGACCATAATGAAGTAGAGGGAATAGGCAGGTGAGTGACCACCCCAGAGAAGGAGGCGCCGTGCTCCTTAGGAGATAACTGGAAGTTTGTTTTAAAGATCATGTTGCAATAGCTCTCATCTTATGCTACTACATGGCATTTCTGCATTGTACTGTGCGTTTGTTTGAAAACGTTTGCAATAAAGTTGTTTGTTTATCTAACCCTTTGCATATTCATTCATGCATACATGCATATGAAAATTGAAAATCAAATAAAAATTCTCTTCTACCCAGGTTGGTAGCAGCCTTTATCCAGGATTACGCACTCTTACAACCTCAGATCCAGACGCAATCAGGTAGCACAACCACAGTCGATGGCAGAAGAAGCGAAAAATAGGTTCATTGGGTTGGAACAGTCACAACAAGAACTGAATGGCAGTATACAAGCCCTACAGGGGAAAATGACCTTAGTTATGGACATGTTGGCAAAACTGACTGGAGAAAGAGAAAGAACCCCAACAGGAGGAACCACAAATCACCATCCAGAGCAGGGACAGGAGGCTGGTCTGCCACCCAACCTGGCTCCAAGCCAGATACCCATATATCACCCTACTATGGCACAACCCCCAACTCCAAATGAAACTCACTTCACTATGCCACCATCGCAACATGCAATGGAAGCGGTGGGATCCCCAGCTCCTAAAGAAAACATGGAGTCTCCCATTCTAAAACGACTGGAGGAAAGACTGAAAGCCGTAGAAGGCATCGACAACTATGGCATGACCAGCCCACAAGATTTATGCTTAGTCCCTGGAGTGGTGCTAACACCAAAGTTCAAAATGCCAGAGTTTGAGAAGTTTAATGGGACCCGGTGTCCAAAGACACATCTAGCCATGTATTGTCAAAAGATGGCTGCTTATGCTGGTGAAGACAAGCTCCTCATGCATTGTTTCCAAGAAAGCCTAACTGGGGCATCCATTCGCTGGTACTTTCAACTGAATGGCAACCGTATCAAGACCTGGAAGGAGTTAGCTATGTCCTTTTTGGCACAATACAAACATATCACGGAGCTCGCACTGGACCGATTGACCCTACAGTCCTTAGAAAAGGGGGTTGAGGAAACTTTCAAGGACTATGCCAGGAGATGGAGAGAGACTTCCGTAGAGGTCCAACCTCCCCTCACAGAAAGAGAACTCACTACTCTTTTTATCAATACGTTAAAAGGGGTCTACTACGAGAAGTTAATCGGTAACGTCTCTAGTAGCTTCGCCGACTTGGTCGCATCGGGTGAACGAGTCAATAGTGGAATTAAAGGAGGAAAGCTAAAGGGTGATGTCGCAGAGATAGCGAAAAAGTTCCAACCACTGGCAGGAAAAAAGAAGGAAGGCGAGACCAATCTGGTATATCCGTTAAGCCCAACAGTACAACCGGCATTCTACCAAGCGCCAGGGTACTATAGAGGATCACCAGTAGCCGCGTATGCTGCGCTTGTACCACCTCCCCAATTCATGCCATACATGCCACAAGGAGGGGTTCCATTTCCATTTCCAATGGCATCTAACACATTTCAACCGAGAGCGCCATACCCAGCGCAACCAAGGGTAGAAACTCAGGAAGGACCAAAAGCCTCATTCCAAGGACAGGGGCAACCGAGGGCCCAGAACCAGTATGCAGGAGTGAATCAGGCTCCTCGTCGACCACGACAGGAGTTCGACCCGATCCCAATGACATATGCCGAATTATACCCCAAACTTTTAGAAGCAAGGTTGGTACTCCCTACACCCTTGGGAGAAATAAGGTCTCCTTTCCCGGGCTGGTATAAACCAGATGCCAGATGCGAGTATCATACTGGTGGAGCTGGGCATGATAACGAAAATTGTATAACATTCAAAAGGAAGGTTCAGGCATTGAAGGATGTGAAGTGGCTAGACTTTTCCACACTGACTGGGACGCCGAACGTGAATAGTAATCCACTCCCAGAAAACTCTCATGACGTGGCCAGTATCGCAACTGAAGGGCGATTGGAAAAGGTTTCACAAATACAAATGGAGAAAAGTTATTTGTTTAACCTTCTACAGGAACATGGATATATACTTACTACGGACTCACCGAAAGTAGAAAAGGGGATAGATTTGGACAAACAATGCCCTTACCACAAGATGTCCCGAGGACATGACATCGAATGATGTAGCGAGTTTGCTAACATGGTCCAAGAACTCATGGACCAAAAGATGATCGAATTCTCAAGAGAAAAGACAGACAACCGGAGCCACATGATCCAAGAAGACAATTCGCCTAAATTGCCATGGATGCCAATACCCCTTGTAGTGAACGTGAAGACTCCAGGACCCCCACTATTGCCACATGGCATCAGACCTCTCACTATTCATGTCTCAAATCTCATGGCGGACAAAGAGGAGAGAACCGCAATCCCGCAACTACCTCATGGAATTGCACCTCTCACCATAGGTATTCTTGCCCCTTTCCCTTACAAGACTGATAAGGTAGTCCCATGGAACTACGGTTGTGAAATAGTCCAGGGAGCAACCGCAGTAGATAAGAAAACCAGGAGCGGTCGAGCTTATGCCCCTGATATGGCGGATAAAGGTAGGAAGGAAAAAACTGTTGAACCAGACATTGAGCCAACATTAGAGGCAACGAAGAAAGGAGCAACAGTCACTGAAGAAGAGACAGCAGAATTTCTAAAACTCATGAAGCAGAGCGAGTATAAGATTGTGGATCATCTAAGTCGAAAACTGGCTCGCATCTCCTTGCTCTCATTAATGATGGATTCCCAACCTCACCGGGAAGCACTAATGAAAGTTCTAAACCAAGCCTATGTTCCTCCAACCATCTCAGTGGCGAATGTGGATGGAATCGCCAGTAACCTCGTCGTAAACAACGTCATCAGTTTTGGGGATGATGAGCTACCCCAGGAAGGGAAGGGACATATAAAAGCTTTGCACATCACGGTCAAATGCAAGGAGCACACCATAGCCCATGTACTCATTGATAACGGCTCTGCCTTGAGCATTATGCCCTTGCATATACTGTAGCAACTTCCAATCGACGCATCCTATATGCGTCCCTGTACGATGAAGGTACGAGCATTCGATGGAGGAAAGCGTGACGTGGTGGGAACTCTGGATATTCAACTCATGATTGGGCCAACTACTTTTACGGTGGAATTCCAGGTGTTGGACATTGCACCATATTATAGTTGTTTGTTGGGAAGACCCTGGATCCACATGGCGGGAGCAATGCCCTCTAGCCTTCATCAAAAAATGAAATTTGTGATGGGAGACCAGCTCATTTGCGTCTCTGGAGAAACAAGTTTCCTTGTCACCAAACCTGCATCAGTCTCATATATTGAAAACAACGAGGATGTACCGGAATGTTCCTATCGATCGTTTGAGGTCGTGAACATCACTTCTATACCAAGCTATCATCTCTCGAAGGCATCAAAGATGGTTGTAGCCACTATGATCAAACAGGGTTACAAACCAGGGCAATGATTGGGCCCGAATCTCAGGGGATCCAGGAACCGTTGACCATCCAAGAAAATACCGAGAAGTTTGGGTTGGGCTATATACCTACTAGAGCTGACAAAAAGAGGGCAGCTATCAAAAAGAAGGAAACCAGAATGGCAAAGTTGCAGAAGAGGCCGGTACAGGAAGAAAAGAGGAGCTTCCCCCCTTAAATGTTACATTCCGGAGTGGTGGGTTCATCCACAACAGCCAACCTGAGCCTATGACAGAGTTTGTAGCCGCATTAGATGCCGACGAGCAGGTGCTGAGCAAGATGACTCTGGTGGTGCAAGGGGTTCCCAACCAACCATTGAACAATTGGACCAGCCTGGACCTCCCCATAATGTAATGCCTAAGGGGTCACTGGGATTTAATGTATTCTATTTAATGTATTTTGAAGCTATGAACATTGGTTTTCCTTAAACCTTTTCAATAAAATGTATTTTCTTCAAATCTTTCATGGTGCATTCCATTCATAACATATGCATATCATATTTAGTTACCAACTTGTTATTCTCTTATAAGCAGGTATCGCAATGTCAATGAAAACATAGTATGTGAAAGTGAAACGAGATGCCTAAGGTTTGACCAAAGTCCAAACTGGGAGCAGTCAGTGTTTGAAGCGGATGAGAATGAGGTAGAGGAGACACCCGAGCTACTAGGAGAGATCATACGCTTATTGGAAAGAGAAGATTGTTTACCCATTCCAAGTGAAGACCCAGTAGAGACGGTGCATTTGGGGACCGCAACCGAACCAAGAGACTTAAGGATAGGATCCTTAATAGCTGATGATATCAAGAAACAATTAGTTGAGCTGTTAAGGAACTACATAGATGTGTTTGCATGATCATATCAAGATATGCCGGGATTAGACATAGACATAGTGCAGCATCACATACCATTGAAGCCTGAATGCAAGCCAATTCAGCATAAATTAAGAAAAAGACCGGAGATGCTACTGAAGATTAAAGAAGAGGTCAGAAAGCAATGGGACACATGTTTTCTAAGTGTCTCCCACTATCTAGAATGGGTGGCCAATGTTGTACCAGTACCGAAGAAAGGAGGCAAGGTCTGCATGTGTGTCGATTATACAGATTTGAACTGGGCCAGTCCGAAGGATAACTTCCCACTTCCTTATATTGATACCCTAGTAGATAACACAGCAAAGCATGCTCTATTCTCGTTCATGGACGGCTTCTCGGGCTACAATCAGATTCGTATGGCCCCCGAACACAAGGAGAGGACCACGTTCACAACACTTTGGGGCACTTTCTGTTATAATGTGATGCCATTTGGACTGAAGAATGCAGGAGCAACTTATCAGCGAGCCATGGTGACCCTATTCCACGATATGATGCATAAAGAAGTCAAAGTATATGTGGACGACATGATAGCCAAATCACGAAGCATTGAAGATCACATTGAAGTACTCTGTAAGCTCTTCAACAGGCTACGAAAATATCAGTTAAAATTGAACCCCGAAAAATGCACTTTCGGTGCCATGTCGGGAAAACTGTTGGGTTTTATTGTGGGCCAAAAAGGAGTTGAAATCGATCCAGATAAAGTTCAAGCTATCCAAGAGATGCCGCCACCACAAACCATCAAGGAGGTTAGAGGATTCCTCGGGCGACTCAATTACATTGCTCGATTTATTTCCCAATTGACAGCCACATGTGAACCCATTTTCAAGACCTTACGGAAGAACAATCCAGAAATTTGGAATGACAAGTGTCAAGAAGCTTTTGACAAGATCAAGCAGTATCTGTCTAATACACCTATTTTGGTCCCACCAGTACCAGATAGACCTCTGATCTTATACTTGACCGTTCAGGAGTCATCAATGGGTTGTGTTTTAGGGCAACATGATTCTACAGGAAAGAAGGAGCAGGCCATTTATTATCTAAGCAAGAAATTCACCATCAATGAAGAAAACTACACACCATTGGAGAAGACATGTTGCGCCCTTGTCTGGATAACAAGAAGATTGAGGCAATACACTCTTTATCATACTATGTGGCTGATTTCAAGACATGATCCGCTCAAATATCTCTTAGAAAAACCATCAATTTCGGGAAGAATCGCCAAATGGCAGCTGATCTTGTCAGAATATGATATCATCTACGTGCCTCAAAAAGCCATAAAAGGAAGTGCGATAGTTGATTACTTGGCAGAAAGAGCATTAGAAGACTATGAACCTATGACTATAGGCTTTCCTGACGAGCATATCAACATCCTTACGGCAGAAGTATCAGATATATGGATGATGTGGTTTGATGGAGCCTCCAGCCTCTTAGGGCACGACATCGGGGCCATCCTAATATCTCCAAAAGGCGAACATTTCCTGATGGCGGCCAAGTTAACCTTCCCTTGTACCAACAATATAGTAGAATATGAGGCCTGTGTGATGGGACTTCAAGAAGCAATTAGCGAAGGCATCAAAAATTTACGAGTATTTGGTGATTCTGCGCTCATCATTTTTTAAGGGGAGAATGGGAAACTCGAAATCACAAGTTAATTCCATATCGGAAATATGTTACGGAGTTAGATGAACAGTTCGATGACATCACATTCAAGCATATGCCCAGAGAATGTAATCACTTCCTGATGCACTGGCAACTCTAGCCTCCCTCCTTCGGCTAGACACAAAGTTGGAAGTTCAGTCTTTTGATATCCACATACAAGATACTCCTGCACATTGTATGGCCATTGAATGAAATACAGAGAAAAAGCCTTGGTACAATGACATCATACAATATTTGCTTAAGCAAGAGTACCCAGCAGAGGCTTCTGAGTCTGATAAAAGAAATATCCGAAGGTTTGCATCCAACTATTATTTCGATGGCTCGCTTCTGTATAAGAGAAACTATGATATGGTATTACTGCGGTGTGTGGCAAAAGAAGAGTCAATACAGATAATGAAAGAAGTGCACGAAGGGGAATGCGGTTCACATGCAAACGGACATGCATTAACAAGACAAATCATGCGAATTGGCTATTATTGGGTCACCATGGAGAAAGATTGCATTGAATATGTGCGCAAATGCCTCAAGTGTCAAATTTATGGCGATAAAATCCAAGTACCACCATCCAAACTGCATGTGATGGTTTCCCCATCGCCGTTCTCACTTTGGGGCATCGACGTTATTGGACCAATATCTCCGAAAGCTTCCAATGGTCATCGTTTCATTTTGGTGGCCATCGATTACTTTACCAAGTGGGTAGAAGCAGCATCATATGCTAGTGTTACACAAGCTGTGGTACTTAGATTTATGGGGAATAATATTATATGTCGATATGAGCTTCCAGAGCAGATCATCACGGACAATGCCGCCAACTTGAACAGTCGGATGATGGGTAAGTTGTGTGAAACATACAAAATTCAACATCGCAACTCGACTCCCTATCGCCCCAAGATGAATGAAGCAGTCGAGGTAGCCAATAAGAACATTAAAAACATTATCAGAAAGATGACCGAGACATACAAAGATTGGCACGAGAAGCTACCATATGCTTTGCATGCTTACCGCACCTCAGTACGTACATCAACTGGGCAACTCCGTTTTCTTTCGTTTATGGTATGGAAGCAGTTCTACCTGTCAAAGTAGAGATACCTTCCCTCCGAGTACTCAAGGATACTTAACTCGAAGAATCAGAATGGGCCCGAAGCCGTTATGAGCAGTTAAATTTAATTGAAGGCAAGCGTTTGGCAGCAGTTTGTCGAGGACAGCTGTATCAACAGAGAATGACGAACAATTACAATAAAAAAGGTGAAGCCTAGAAGCTTTCAAGAGGGTGATCTCGTCCTCAAGAAGATCTTACCAATCCAGCATGACCATAGAGGCAAGTGGACTCCTAATTATGAAGGCCCATATGTTGTGAAAAAAGCATTCTCAGGAGGCGCATTGATCCTTTCCAAAATGGATGGAGAAGAGCTTCCTAATCCGGTGAATAGTGATGCTGTCAAAAAGTTTTATGCTTAGCTCTCATACCTCCCAACAAGACTCACATTCTTGTAATGAGCGGACTTGGTGAAAACCCGAAAGGGCATCAAGGGTAAAATACAAAGCTCCAATAAAAGACAAAAAAGAAACAAGGGCAGACTTGGTGAAAACCTGAAAGGGCATCAATGGTAAAATACAAAGCCAACAATAAATCTCGAAGGATAAAATCAATCAGAAGTTGAAAGGATCAGAACCTCAAAAAAATAAGGTTCTTTGCAAATAATGGAAGCAACATCATCCAGCAGCAACAACTGCAAACAGTGGAAGACTTGGTCAAACCTAAGGCACACTTATATCAAATTTGTACATTATGCTTTTAAGACTTGTAATTCTGTTTATCGGATGATAAGAAGTGGCATTTTATATGATATAAGTATGTTTTATGGAATTAAACTGACAAAAAACCTATTTTCATCTCCCTAATCATGTTTCATCGTCTTCATTTCACATTTAATTAGAATATTTTGAATCCCCAGTAGGCTCCTTTGGCATTACCTTATGAGTTGGGACAAGCTCGAAAACCTCAAACCAGTCAAGCTCCTCAACTCAGAGTACCAATATCTACATGGAGTACCAACATATCCAGTCTATGCCCAAGTCAAGCTCCTCAACACAGCGGGGCTAAGTCAACCAAGCCTTCCATCCACAAAAAGGGAGTTCCCCAGCAAAGATGGAAAGGTCTCCCCAGCTAGAAGGGAAACAAGTTCCCCAACAAGTTAGATGTTGGCCAACCTCTCCAGGAATTTGAGATGAATCCCCAAAGACCGGCAGAACCCTTAGCATTAAAACATTTCACTATGCATCTCCGCATACATTACATTGCATTCCCTGCACCGTTTGCATACATTCAGCATATTCTGCAATTTCAGGAACGTCATCGCCTCTGAAGATCTCAAGAGCTCATACTCAGCAAGCTCTCCATTAAGCTCTCTAAAAGCTTCCCTTGTTCAATCTTTCTTTGCCATTTCCCCAAAACACCCTTTCATCACTCGAACAAACTTCCCATCTTCTTTGGGTCACCTCGTAAAGCGATCTCCTTGAGTGAACTCGTAGAGGGAGCCCAGATCTCAAGCGCACCAATCCCCCAAAACATCTCCCCCAAATACCAATCGATGTTTCCAACAAATCTCTCCAGTTCAAGTCTATTACGTTGTTGCAGGCTTTAATTTGTCAGTTCAAGCCTATTACGTTGCTATAGTTTCTCAATTTTTAGTTCAAGCCTATTACGTTGTTGTAGGCTCTCAATTTTCAGTCTAAGCCTATTACGTTGCTGTAGGCTTTCAATTTTTCAGTTCAAGCCTATTATGTTGCTGTAGGCTTTCAATTTCCAGTATCTTTGCATCATAGGCGGCAATATTCTTGCCTCTGCGGACCTTTTCAAATTCTGTTAGGCCTTGGATGCCTTTTCCTTTTCTGTTGGGCCTTGGATGCCTTTTCCCTTTCTGTTGGGCCTTGGATGCCTTTTCCTTTTCTATTAGGCCTTGGATGCCTATTTCAATTCCTGTGAGGCCTTGGATGCCTTTTTCCTTTTCTATTAATCCTTGGATGCCTTTTCAATTCTTGTTAGGCCTGGGAGGCCTTTTCAATTCCTGATAGGCCTAGGATGCCTTTTCAATTCTTGTTAGGCCTTGGATGCCTTTTTCAACTCTGTTAGGCCTTAAATGCCTCGTCAAAATTGTCCAAAATTCACTGGCCTGAGAAACCCCTTGTCATGCTCGGAGACAGACACGACATCCCACTCTCCTTCTGCTTTAGCATTAGGTAAGTCAGGTAAGCACTCCAACCCGTCCAAAATGACTCCCTTTTATCTTTGTACAATGTTTGTATACAAACAATGCACAAAGAGGGGCAGCTATTGGACCCCATTTTGTCCGGGTTGGACATATATATTTATTATTCCATATCTGTCGTTGACTTTGTATATAAAATAAAGAGGCGTAACCATTAAGACAAAGGGTGGGAAAGAGACAGTCACAAGTGATAGAAAATCAAATTTGAGAATCAACACCTCCGACCACGCTCAATTTTGAGGTTAAATGACGAAGTTATAGTTAAAACAAGTGTTCGGACCGTTAATACCGGTCAAATGATAATTGACTTGCAAAACCACACTCCAAATCAGGTCACGAACCTCACCATCATGATCCTCTCGTCATTGTGAGATTTTTGATATATATATTGGCTATTTTTTTAAAAAAAAAAACACGCGTGAACAGGCACGTTAATGCTGTTCACAGAGTTAAAAAATAATAATACTAAAAAAAACTTTAAAAAAAAACCACATGTGAACAAGATCCGCCTACTGTTCACAGGCCCAAAAAAATATATTAATTTAAAACTAATACAAAAAACTTTTTTAAAAAAACACGTGTGAACAGATCGCGTCTGTTCACAGGCCAAAAAATATATATATTAAAAACGAAAACTAAAAAAAAAATTTTTTTTAAATAAAAAAATTAATTAATTAATAAATAATAATAAATTCTGACATGTTTGTTTTTTGTCTTTTTGTATTTTATTTTTTGTTATTTATTTTTTAAGAAAAAAACAAAATCAGAATAAAAAATAATTCAAATCTGGGTACTGTTCATGAACAGTACAGCCGACAGTTTTTTTTCTTCTCTTCTTCTTCTTTAACTATAAATACCCATTTATTTCCTCTTCCAAAAAAAAAAATGAATTTTCCCAAAAAAAAAAAGCCATTTTCTCTCTTCATTTCTCTTCATTTTCCTTCCCAAAACCCAAATAAAAAAACCTCATTTTCCATCCCAAAAATCCCACGAATTTTCCCCCCCAAAAGGCCTACTCTCTCTTCCTTCTTCTCCACTCCCCTTTCCCAAAACACAAATAAAAAAACATCATTTCTCATCCCAAAAAAATCTTACAAAAGTTCTCAAAAAAAAAATCATCCTCTCTCTCATTTTTCAATCTTCAAACAAAAAAGAACCACAAAAATTATTACATATCTCCTTTCCTTTACAGCAATAAATTAAACCCAATCATCTCCAATCCCTCCCAAGTTTCGATCCGTCTCCGGCGTCGATTTCAAGTTCCGGCCAACCTCCGGCGCATTGCACAAGGCGAGTTCATAGTTTTCCAACGGACTCGAAGTTTCTTTCAACACTTACGTCCACAGGATAGCTCGGACGTGGTGGCGCTGTCAAGATCGATAAAGTCGGTTCCGCTACCCTTTTATTATTGTTTATTTTGTGCTATATTGCTAAATTTCATTTTTTTTTTGTTATTTGTGTTTTTTTCTTTCTTTTTTGTTTAGGCGCTGTAATATTATTTTTATCTCTTTATATTTTTTTTCTTTTTTTTCTCTTCTTGTTGTATTTGTATTTTTTTACTTTTGTTTGTTTATTTTGTTGTATGTAATTGTAATATGTAAAAAGCAAAAAAAAAAGCAACAAACAAAAAGAGAAAACAAAAAAGAGAGACAAAAAAAGAGAAGAGATTGTATTTAGTATTCCGGTACACACACCACAAAATTGTTTAATTTTTGGGTTTAGTTATTTTTATTTCTTTGCTATGTTGCATGTTTTTATTGTTGTGGTAAAAAATGTAAAAAACGTTTTTTTAAAACTCAAATCAATACAAAAATATATGGTTTTATTAGGCATATGTTCCAAAAAAAAGTGTAAAAAATCATTTTTTATAATATAGTGATATAAATATATTTTTCTTGTTTTATTAGGTATGTTTTCCAATAACAAAAGCAAAAGATGTAAAAACGTTTTTTTTTAAATTCACATAAATAGAATATAGTGAAATAAATTTTTTTTTGGTGTTATTATGTTAGTTTCCAATATAAAAAAAAGCAAAAGATGTAAAAACGTTTTTTAATAAAGTGATATAAATGTTTTTTTTTGTGTTACTATGTTAGTTTTCCAATATAAAAAAAAGATGTAAAAAACGTTCGTTTTTTTTAAATAAAAAATGATGGTGATAAGTATAGCGTTCTTAGATTTATCATGTACGTTTTTTAATACCAAAAATAAAACAAAAATAATAAAAATAACCAAAAGGCTTAATTAAAAAAAACCAAAAATGAATAAGTGTGTCCTTTTACAACTACAACAACAACAAAAATTAAAACCCCTCCACTCACATGCATCCTGTAGACTTATCCATTTGTGGATTCACTTTAGATAAGGAAATCGAATGTCATAAATAAAAAAAACAAAACAAAAAAACGAAAGCAAAAAAAAAGTGTTTTCAAACCAAACACCAAAAAGATTTCATGTTCCATTTAAAACGAAAAAACAACAACAACAACAACAAAAAACAAAAAAAAAACAAAAAAACAAAACATTTAGGATTTCTTTAGAAATTTAGGGTAAAACAATTTTAAGCATAACTTTAACAAATAACTTAGTAAAATAAAAGCATAGACTTTCTAGGAAAAGCCTTGACCCAATTACAATAGTGAAAATAAATAAAAACCTCCTCCTCCGAAAATAGATACCGAAAGGGCGCTGTAGGGGTGCTAATCCTTTCATACACGTAACTAACTCCCGAACCCTTCTCTGGTAACACAGACCAAACCTTAAACTACTCAAAGTAGAGGGTATTCAATTGTACCCCAAAAACAGTTGGTGGCGACTCTAAATTTCTCACCATTGGTTTAGTTTGTGCCCACCCCAAAAGGGCCCAGAGAAAACCAGTGATGACAGACTAAGTCAAATAATTGCGGAGTAAGAATCTTAGTCTACAAAGTCACTCAGAATAAGAGAGTCGTCAAGAAGGTGAAAAGTTAAGTCTTCCACTCAACCGGACTAAAGTAAAGAAGACACGGAGTAAGGAATCCGAGTCTTCCATACATGCGGAGTAAGGAAGTACTTCTATGGAATAAGGACTTGAGTCTTTATTAGATGCCTATTTCAATTCCTGTGAGGCCTTGGATGCCTTTTTCCTTTTCTATTAATCCTTGGATGCCTTTTCAATTCTTGTTAGGCCTGGGAGGCCTTTTCAATTCCTGATAGGCCTAGGATGCCTTTTCAATTCTTGTTAGGCCTTGGATGCCTTTTTCAACTCTGTTAGGCCTTAAATGCCTCGTCAAAATTGTCCAAAATTCACTGGCCTGAGAAACCCCTTGTCATGCTTGGAGACAGACACGACATCCCACTCTCCTTCGCTTTAGCATTAGGTAAGTCAGGTAAGCACTCCAACCCGTCCAAAATGACTCCCTTTTATCTTTGTACAATGTTTGTATACAAACAATGCACAAAGAGGGGCAGCTATTGGACCCCATTTTGTCCGGGTTGGACATATATATTTATTATTCCATATCTCGTCATTGACTTTGTATATAAAATAAAGAGGCGTAACCATTAAGACAAAGGGTGGGAAAGAGACAGTCACAGGTGATAGAAAATCAAATTTGAGAATCAACACCTCCGACCACGCTCAATTTTGAGGTTAAATGACGAAGTTATAGTTAAAACAGTGTTCGGACCGTTAATACCGGTCAAATGATAATTGACTTGCAAAACCACACTCCAAATCAGGTCACGAACCTCACCATCATGATCCTCTCGTCATTGTGAGATTTTTGATATATATATTGGCTATTTTTTAAAAAAAAAAAAACACGCGTGAACAAATGCCGTGTGCTGTTTCACAGGTTAAAAAATAATAATACTAAAAAACTTTTAAAAAAACCACATGTGAACAGTATCCGCCTACTGTTCACAGGCCCAAAAAATATATTAATTTAAAACTAATACAAAAAACTTTTTAAAAAAACACGTGTGAACAGTACCCGCGTACTGTTCACAGGCCCAAAAATATATATATTAAAAACGAAAACTAAAAAAAAGCTTTTTTTTAAATAAAAAATTTAATTAATTAATAAATAATAATAAATTCTGACATGTTTGTTTTTTGTCTTTTTGTATTTTATTTTTTGTTATTTATTTTTTAAGAAAAAAACAAAATCAGAATAAAAAATAATTCAAATCTGGTCTTGTTCATGAACAAGACAAACCGACGCTTTTTTTTTTCTCTTCTTCTTCTTTAACTATAAATACCCATTTATTTCCTCTTCCAAAAAAAAAAAATGAATTTTCCCAAAAAAAAAAAAGCCATTTTCTCTCTTCATTTCTCTTCATTTTCCTTCCCAAAACCCAAATAAAAAAAACCTCATTTTCCATCCCAAAAATCCCACGAATTTTCCCCCCCCAAAAGGGCCTACTCTCTCTTCCTTCTTCTCCACTCCCCTTTCCCAAAACACAAATAAAAAAACATCATTTCTCATCCCAAAAAAATCTTACAAAAGTTCTCAAAAAAAAAAATCATCCTCTCTCTCATTTTTCAATCTTCAAACAAAAAAGAACCACAAAAATTATTACATATCTCCCTTCCTTTACAGCAATAAATTAAACCCAATCATCTCCAATCCCTCCCAAGTTTCGATCCGTCTCCGGCGTCGATTTCAAGTTCCGGCCAACCTCCGGCGCATTGCACAAGGCGAGTTCATAGTTTTCCAACGGACTCGAAGTTTCTTTCAACACTTACGTCCACAGGATAGCTCGGACGTGGTGGCGCTGTCAAGATCAATAAAGTCGGTTCCGCTACCCTTTTATTATTGTTTATTTTGTGCTATATTGCTAAATTTCATTTTTTTTTGTTATTTGTGTTTTTTTCTTTCTTTTTTGTTTAGGCGCTGTAATATTATTTTTATCTCTTTATATTTTTTTTCTTTTTTTTCTCTTCTTGTTGTATTTGTATTTTTTTACTTTTGTTTGTTTATTTTGTTGTATGTAATTGTAATATGTAAAAAGTAAAAAAAAAAGCAACAAACAAAAAGAGAAAACAAAAAAGAGAGACAAAAAAAGAGAAGAGATTGTATTTAGTATTCCGGTACACACACCACAAAATTGTTTAATTTTTGGGTTTAGTTATTTTTATTTCTTTGCTATGTTGCATGTTTTTATTGTTGTGGTAAAAAATGTAAAAAACGTTTTTTTAAAACTCAAATCAATACAAAAATATATGGTTTTATTAGGCATATGTTCCAAAAAAAAGTGTAAAAAATCATTTTTTATAATATAGTGATATAAATATATTTATCTTGTTTTATTAGGTATGTTTTCCAATAACAAAAGCAAAAGATGTAAAAACGTTTTTTTTTAAATTCACATAAATAGAATATAGTGAAATAAATTTTTTTTTGGTGTTATTATGTTAGTTTCCAATATAAAAAAAAGCAAAAGATGTAAAAACGTTTTTTAATAAAGTGATATAAATGTTTTTTTTGTGTTACTATGTTAGTTTTCCAATATAAAAAAAGATGTAAAAAACGTTCGTTTTTTTTAAATAAAAAATGATGGTGATAAGTATAGCGTTCTTAGATTTATCATGTACGTTTTTTAATACCAAAAATAAAACAAAAATAATAAAAATAACCAAAAGGCTTAATTAAAAAAAACCAAAAATGAATAAGTGTGTCCTTTTACAACTACAACAACAACAAAAATTAAAACCCCTCCACTCACATGCATCCTGTAGACTTATCCATTTGTGGATTCACTTTAGATAAGGAAATCGAATGTCATAAATAAAAAAAAACAAAACAAAAAAACGAAAGCAAAAAAAAAGTGTTTTCAAACCAAACACCAAAAAGATTTCATGTTCCATTTAAAACGAAAAAACAACAACAACAACAACAACAACAACAAAACAAAAAAAAACAAAAAAACAAAACATTTAGGATTTCTTTAGAAATTTAGGGTAAAACAATTTTAAGCATAACTTTAACAAATAACTTAGTAAAATAAAAGCATAGACTTTCTAGGAAAAGCCTTGACCCAATTACAATAGTGAAAATAAATAAAAACCTCTTCCTCCGAAAATAGATACCGAAAGGGCGCTGTAGGGGTGCTAATCCTTCCATACACGTAACTAACTCCCGAACCCTTCTCTGGTAACGCAGACCAAACCTTAAACTACTCAAAGTAGAGGGTATTCAATTGTACCCCAAAAACAGTTGGTGGCGACTCTAAATTTCTCACCATTGGTTTAGTTTGTGTCCACCCCAAAAGGGCCCAGACGAAAACCAGTGATGACAGACTAAGTCAAATAATTGCGGAGTAAGAATCTTAGTCTACAAAGTCACTCAGAATAAGAGAGTCGTCAAGAAGGTGAAAAGTTAAGTCTTCCACTCAACCGGACTAAAGTAAAGAAGACACGGAGTAAGGAATCCGAGTCTTCCATACATGCGGAGTAAGGAAGTACTTCTATGGAATAAGGACTTGAGTCTTTATTAGATGCCTATTTCAATTCCTGTGAGGCCTTGGATGCCTTTTTCCTTTTCTATTAATCCTTGGATGCCTTTTCAATTCTTGTTAGGCCTGGGAGGCCTTTTCAATTCCTGATAGGCCTAGGATGCCTTTTCAATTCTTGTTAGGCCTTGGATGCCTTTTTCAACTCTGTTAGGCCTTAAATGCCTCGTCAAAATTGTCCAAAATTCACTGGCCTGAGAAACCCCTTGTCATGCTTGGAGACAGACACGACATCCCACTCTCCTTCTGCTTTAGCATTAGGTAAGTCAGGTAAGCACTCCAACCCGTCCAAAATGACTCCCTTTTATCTTTGTACAATGTTTGTATACAAACAATGCACAAAGAGGGGCAGCTATTGGACCCCATTTTGTCCGGGTTGGACATATATATTTATTATTCCATATCTGTCATTGACTTTGTATATAAAATAAAGAGGCGTAACCATTAAGACAAAGGGTGGGAAAGAGACAGTCACAGGTGATAGAAAATCAAATTTGAGAATCAACACCTCCGACCACGCTCAATTTTGAGGTTAAATGACGAAGTTATAGTTAAAACAGTGTTCGGACCGTTAATACCGGTCAAATGATAATTGACTTGCAAAACCACACTCCAAATCAGGTCACGAACCTCACCATCATGATCCTCTCGTCATTGTGAGATTTTTGATATATATATTGGCTATTTTTTAAAAAAAAAAACACGCGTGAACAGTACCCGTGTACTGTTCACAGGTTAAAAAAATAATAATACTAAAAAAACTTTAAAAAAAACCACATGTGAACAGTATCCGCCTACTGTTCACAGGCCCAAAAAATATATTAATTTAAAACTAATACAAAAAACTTTTTAAAAAAACACGTGTGAACAGTACCCGCGTACTGTTCACAGGCCCAAAAATATATATATTAAAAATGAAAACTAAAAAAAAACTTTTTTTTTAAATAAAAAAATTAATTAATTAATAAATAATAATAAATTCTGACATGTTTGTTTTTTGTCTTTTTGTATTTTATTTTTTGTTATTTATTTTTTAAGAGAAAAACAAAATCAGAATAAAAAATAATTCAAATCTGGGTACTGTTCATGAACAGTACAGCCGATAGTTTTTTTTCTTCTCTTCTTCTTCTTTAACTATAAATACCCATTTATTTCCTCTTCCAAAAAAAAAAATGAATTTTCCCAAAAAAAAAAAGCCATTTTCTCTCTTCATTTCTCTTCATTTTCCTTCCCAAAACCCAAATAAAAAAACCTCATTTTCCATCCCAAAAATCCCACGAATTTTCCCCCCCAAAAGGCCTACTCTCTCTTCCTTCTTCTCCACTCCCCTTTCCCAAAACACAAATAAAAAAACATCATTTCTCATCCCAAAAAAATCTTACAAAAGTTCTCAAAAAAAAAAATCATCCTCTCTCTCATTTTTCAATCTTCAAACAAAAAAGAACCACAAAAATTATTACATATCTCCTTTCCTTTACAGCAATAAATTAAACCCAATAATCTCCAATCCCTCCCAAGTTTCGATCCGTCTCCGGCGTCGATTTCAAGTTCCGGCCAAGCTCCGGCGCATTGCACAAGGCGAGTTCATAGTTTTCCAACGGACTCGAAGTTTCTTTCAACACTTACGTCCACAGGATAGCTCGGACGTGGTGGCGCTGTCAAGATCGATAAAGTCGGTTCCGCTACCTTTTTATTATTGTTTATTTTGTGCTATATTGCTAAATTTCATTTTTTTTTTTGTTATTTGTGTTTTTTTTCTTTCTTTTTTGTTTAGGCGCTGTAATATTATTTTTATCTCTTTATATTTTTTTTCTTTTTTTTTCTCTTCTTGTTGTATTTGTATTTTTTTACTTTTGTTTGTTTATTTTGTTGTATGTAATTGTAATATGTAAAAAGTAAAAAAAAAAGCAACAAACAAAAAGAGAAAACAAAAAAGAGAGACAAAAAAAGAGAAGAGATTGTATTTAGTATTCCGGTACACACACCACAAAATTGTTTAATTTTTGGGTTTAGTTATTTTTATTTCTTTGCTATGTTGCATGTTTTTATTGTTGTGGTAAAAAATGTAAAAAACGTTTTTTTAAAACTCAAATCAATACAAAAATATATGGTTTTATTAGGCATATGTTCCAAAAAAAAGTGTAAAAAATCATTTTTTATAATATAGTGATATAAATATATTTTTCTTGTTTTATTAGGTATGTTTTCCAATAACAAAAGCAAAAGATGTAAAAACGTTTTTTTTTAAATTCACATAAATAGAATATAGTGAAATAAATTTTTTTTTGGTGTTATTATGTTAGTTTCCAATATAAAAAAAAGCAAAAGATGTAAAAACGTTTTTTAATAAAGTGATATAAATGTTTTTTTTTGTGTTACTATGTTAGTTTTCCAATATAAAAAAAAGATGTAAAAAACGTTCGTTTTTTTTAAATAAAAAATGATGGTGATAAGTATAGCGTTCTTAGATTTATCATGTACGTTTTTTAATACCAAAAATAAAACAAAAATAATAAAAATAACCAAAAGGCTTAATTAAAAAAAAACCAAAAATGAATAAGTGTGTCCTTTTACAACTACAACAACAACAAAAATTAAAACCCCTCCACTCACATGCATCCTGTAGACTTATCCATTTGTGGATTCACTTTAGATAAGGAAATCGAATGTCATAAATAAAAAAAACAAAACAAAAAAACGAAAGCAAAAAAAAAGTGTTTTCAAACCAAACACCAAAAAGATTTCATGTTCCATTTAAAACGAAAAAACAACAACAACAACAACAACAAAAAACAAAAAAAAAAAACAAAAAAACAAAACATTTAGGATTTCTTTAGAAATTTAGGGTAAAACAATTTTAAGCATAACTTTAACAAATAACTTAGTAAAATAAAAGCATAGACTTTCTAGGAAAAGCCTTGACCCAATTACAATAGTGAAAATAAATAAAAACCTCCTCCTCCGAAAATAGATACCGAAAGGGCGCTGTAGGGGTGCTAATCCTTCCATACACGTAACTAACTCCCGAACCCTTCTCTGGTAACGCAGACCAAACCTTAAACTACTCAAAGTAGAGGGTATTCAATTGTACCTCAAAAACAGTTGGTGGCGACTCTAAATTTCTCACCATTGGTTTAGTTTGTGCCCACCCCAAAAGGGCCCAGACGAAAACCAGTGATGACAGACTAAGTCAAATAATTGCGGAGTAAGAATCTTAGTCTACAAAGTCACTCAGAATAAGAGAGTCGTCAAGAAGGTGAAAAGTTAAGTCTTCCACTCAACCGGACTAAAGTAAAGAAGACACGGAGTAAGGAATCCGAGTCTTCCATACATGCGGAGTAAGGAAGTACTTCTACGGAATAAGGACTTGAGTCTTTATTAGATGCGGAGTAAGGAATCCGAACCACTCACTCATGCAGAGTAAGGATGTGCTGATACGGAGTAAGACATCCGTTCCTTTAACTCATGCGGAGTAAGGAAACTAGATGCGGAGTAAGGAAGCGCTAATGCGGAATAAGCACTCCGACCTTCTCTTTCATACGGAGTAAGGAAGCGCTTACATGGAACAAGGATTCCAGTACCAAATTGATATGGAGTAAGCAATCAGTATTGCGGTCTAAGGATCCGAGCTTAGTTTAAACACAGAGTAAAGAACCTTACACCGGATTCAAGAAGACGCTACTTCAACTTATCTATTCGTATTCAAAGTCACCAGCTCGCTGCTTCCTGATGTAAGACAAACTTGTTGAAGACCTAAAGCATCTTACACGTGGATCATCTGGATATATGGACACAACTTTAACTACACTTGGGAACTTACAAAGACTCTTATGCGTTGCAAACCCAAGATCTTGAAGACCACATCCGCAGTAATTGAGGCAGAGAGATTTCTGAGATACAGTAAATGTGCACAATGTCCGGAACAACAAGTTCCAAGGTTGTCTCTTGTGGATGTCGCTATAAATCGTAACACTTGTACATTTTAGAGAGTGGGCGTACAAGTGCATTAGAACAAGTGTAATAGATTTTGTGTATGTACCGAAAAGCTCATTGAGATCATAGAGGCTAGTGTGTGTGTGTGTACTTGTAAACAGAGTGTTAAAGAGTTGTTAAGTAGGTCTAAAAGCTTTCAAGCTTTAGTCTGCTTCCATTTTGTTGTATTTATCATTCTGATAATAAAATAGAACACTTCCACTATCTGGTTATCTTCCGCATTGATTCTATCTCGTAACCAGATAAGTGTTGTGCCAAAGAGAAAGAAAAGAGTTTAGATAAGAGCCTATTCACCCCCTCTAGGCTCCAAGGGACCAACAGTAACCTTGCGACGGAATAAGATAATATTGCTCCGTTTACTCGTTATATCAGTTCAGCGCATCCAAACGCATTTAAACTCACAGTATCCCGATGTAAGATAGATCCATTGAAGACATTTATCATCTTACACGTGGATCACTCGAAGGCATGGATTTAGCCTTAAATGAAATTGGAATCACGCAAAGCAATTCAATACGCTCATACTTTCAATATCTCGAGCTCCACATCCATAGCAATTAAAGCAATGGTATTTTCTGAGAAGATCATTAATGTAGCTCAACACTCGAAATGTCCAGTTCCAAGAAAGTCTCTCAGGAAAGGCCTATAAATACAGTCTTGTATATTTATAAAGTGTGCCTTTTGGTGTATGTGTGCTTGTGCTTTGAATTTATAATACTTACTAGCGTGTGCGTAATAATCAAGTTTCAGAGTGCTATAGTAAGCTTAAAAGAGATACATTCTTTCAGTAGATACAAAACTCGTGCAAACAGCTTAATTTGCTTATATATTGTTGTAATTATCAGTTTGACAATAAAGCAAAATACTTCCACTATCTGATTATCTTCCGTATAGATTACATATTTCAATCAGTCTTAGTGTCGTGCCATAAAGAAGAGAACTAATTTTTAAAGTGCCCATTCACCCCCCATCTATGCTCTCAGGAACCTAGTATATATAATATAAGTTCTTGGCCATAATAAAAAATTTAATGATTTCAAATCAATCGAGAACCTAAGAATTTGTTATTAATAACTTTGAGGTAATTGTTGGACTAGGCCAATGCGCAGGCCTGCTCGTGTGTATATTGTCCGTTGGACTTGCTATATCGACATACACAATTTTAAAATGTATGTAACATTTTAAATTTCCTCTCCTTATATATTGCCTTGACTTTCTCAAATTGAGAGCTATTGGACAAATTCTTTTCAACAGTAATATCTAGGGGTCTAAAATGGACCATCAGTCTGTAGACTGTGTGGACTAGAGCAGACTTGACTACTTCAATTATGGTCCATATAATCCATGGGCGTAAACCAATCCGCATGAACCAAGATTCACGTGGACCAAACCATGTGAACATGGACCAGTCCACGGACTCACCTATATATAATGCCTAACTCTAATTTTATTTATTCATTCGTAATATATTTTATGCCCATCAGGAACCTACATTTGGGATGGGCTTCTGCATTAACAACTTGCATCTGCATTCATAACGGGCGTCTGCACCGGCTATAGGCATTGACGAGTGTTATCCTACACCCCTTCCTCATTTCCTTTAATCCTCTCTTTTTCCTCTCTCTCCAATCTGGCGATTCAGCATGATGGCGTCGACTCCATCATCTCGGCCGTACCAATATACAAACTGCGGATCTACCTAGCATCGATGTCAGTTCCTCTCCTCTCCTTCATATTCTCCTCCTCTATTATCCCGCTGTCCAGGTGTCTTGTACCCATCAAGCCATCTGCGGATCTACGCTGCAGCTCGGTGCCAGCCCACTGCTCCACCGTCTAGCACATGTGGATCTCCTCCTCTCTCGATGGCCATCGCATCCCGAATAACATATAACCGCGCCATCACATTCCAACAATTAATAACCTAGTTTGTTTGATGCTTGCTGGTTTGTGGATTGCAAATCGGACTGCACCAGCCTATTTTTGGTCCATGTAAAATGCAGGCTTGGACTAGCCCATTTAGGCATGCCCCGTGAAGGATCGGTCCACTTTTATTAAGGCTGAAAATTTAAATTCTTTGTCATCCTCTTTGGGTGAGAAAACCATAGATGTTAAACATAAACTTCTCTTATCCTTTTATTATTCATTGCCTGTCCCATAAATAGGCGAGCATAGATGTTTACATGACTACAATACAAACCTCTTACAACTGTCTTTCCAGATACAACATATATTAAAAATAGTTACTAAAATTGATATTGTAAACTATATGTTTAATGTCTTGACATGTGTTGTATTAAAAACTATAAGCTAACATCCTAACATGTGGCCATAATACTTAGGATTAAATCTGCTACAGCAAGTGGAGCAACACCGCGCAACAATTGCTCCCCCATTTAGTGGACACTTGTCCCCAAGGTCCACATCTACAAATTGGTCACACAAGGATTAATGTGTCTCCCGAGTGGCGTCTTCGGCCGGTAAAATTTTCCATTGAACCAAATGTTTTTCCATGAACTACTTCCCTCGCTGAATCTAGTGAGTGTCAAGAATACGGTGGGGTTCCAATAAAACAACTGTCACGACGCCAACTCTAGGAAACCCAAAACCGGACACGTGACTACTCCTTACCCGCACCTGAGGGCAAGGGGTTGGTGACTAGCACCGAAAGAGGCACACTGCGGGTGCTATCCAAATACACTTGTACAATCCTACAACAAAGGTATTCCTATACACTCCCAAAACCATGCAACTGAATGAAATATCAAATAAAATATCATCATAGTATAGCATACATATCATGAGAACCAAAACAACAACCACAGGCCCATGTCTAGGAAGAAAATTCATTAATAATACAAAATAATCAAAACGGACATAAGGTTCCATACATCAACGAGGTCCGGTTTGCTGAATCTACTTGACTGCAAACCCTGTGGCTACCTCCTTCTTAAACTTGAAAGTCAAGACAACAACATAGGGTGAGCACAAAGGCTTAATAGGTGACCTACAATGCACTACTCATGTATACATGTGCCAATGAATGCAAAACCACATAACAGTATCCAGAGAGTCCTATGTAATACCAATGAAAGCATAAACACACAAGGACCACACAATCGAGTCACACAAATAGTTCATAGCTCAGCTAATCAGCACAGGGCAAGGCTCTTATAGCCTGCCTACCATAATGGTAACGTAACATGAAAAGCAGCCACCTGTGAGACCTTCCGCTTTTAACCATCCATGTAGGAGGCCTTAGCTCCTAGCCAGCCCTATATGGGACCTCGATTGACCAGCCAATCAAATCAACAAATCAACACAAGTATGGCATTAAGGTTTCACAACACTTCCTCTGTAACAGAGGCCAATCTCCACATATCTATCCTCATGTCTTAACCAAAGGAGAGAATTTTCATAGAATGTATTTTCTTAAAATAAAAAGTGCCATAAATGGTTTTTCATATCATAACTAAGATAACTTGACTTTTTGGGATTTTTCTGAGAGGTCTAACCCCACTTTCCAAGTAGTCACCTCTAACTAAAAATTGGATTTTTTCGAGATTATATACTAAATTCCATTTTTCACATTTTATAGGAGTGAAAATTTGATTTTCTAGTATTTTTCTTTGAATCCAAAAGGGGAGGCATTTCGTTATTTACATTGTAACTTAAGTAATTACTTACGTAAAGGTTTACAATGTAAATAGTCCTTCGAAACTCTGCTTCGAAGCTCCCTAAAAACTCGCCTGAAGCTTGAAGCTCTACCTCAAAGCTCGAAGTCCAACCTTCAAGGTCCTGACCCGAAGCATTGACTCGAAGCTGCTTTGACTCGAAGCTCTGACCCTTCGAACCTTCGAACCAACCTTCGAAACTTCAAACCTACGAATCTTTGAACTAACCTTTGAATCTTCAAACTAACCTTCGAACATACAAACCTTTAACCCTTAATGTGTCGCCAACCTAACAGTTCGCTAAGGGTACTGCTCATCGTCGTTTTAGCCTATTTTCATCTGAAATCAATCTAGCGACCCCTAATACACAAGCATACTTTTACTCAACAAACTATAATATACACCTCAAAACGCATCCTGAACACCTCTAAATCACACAGTAACAACAGTAATACACATATATATTTACAAATTTTGTCCATATAGATCTAGATACAGATTCTCATGGTTGCCCTCACAACCCTCATGGAATAAACAGTTATAAAACCCCCATATCACAGAAACATATACCCAAAATGATCCATATTAGATCTTAGTCACAAATTATATACTAAACCAAATTCAATCCAAAATTGGATTTCTCCAAAAACCTAGGGTTCATGCTAAATCTCATAAATCATGCTAAAGTCATGTATATCAAGAGCAAAATCGAAATAGAAAGTTTAGGAACACCTACTTGGTAAGGATTCACGAATGAATCAACCCCAAAACCTAAGCTCCAAGCTCCAATTTGGCAAGCTCCACCTCCAAGCTCTCTTTATGCTCTCCTTTTCATGAAGGTCAAGAAACGCAAATGACGTACGCTAGGAGTTTCTCTCACTCCTCATATTTATATTTTTTTAATTTCTTTAATTCATAAACACCCAAAATTACATAACTAGCCTTTTTGGATCCCGAACTCCAAATTAAACCCAACTATAGCCAAAACGCTCGTATCCCCGAGCACGATACCGAAATGATATTTTCATTACCAAATAAAAATTATCTCATAAATCAGCGCAAACACAGATCTCTATAGCAACTCCTACGTCCCTGATGGGAGGCAATTCTATGGTAGGTGAAGCATGTTCTCAAAAAAACATTTTTAAGAGAGATGTGGAAGACAAGGTTGGATTTTAGCTTTATCGTAATTGCAGACAGTATTTTGTGTTGCCGATCTTATGTACCACTGGATATGGTCCATAGGATCTCTGAGCGAGCTTTTAGTGCCGACGTTTAAACACTAACTATTGGCGCTATGGGTGTAATTGAGGAGGACCATGTCGCCCATTTCAAAGATGACAAATGATATAAGGCAAATACAGATTGAATTCTAATTCTTGTCAATTTCTAAGCCAAATGCAAATTGGTGGTCTCTATTACAAAAAGAAGTCTAGCAAGATCCTTTTTATGAAGCGTTGGATAGGACTAGTTCACACTTGGTCCAAAGGGATGAAGTTTGGTTTAAAAATGGTAAAGTCCTCTTGTGTCCTGGTTCATCCTTGATCTAAAAGGTATTAGCTGATTACCATTCCTCCCTTAGTGGGTGTCACGCCCCGAATTTCCAACTCGAGGAAATCGGTACGTGACTCCCCTTTACCCACCTAGTGGGCAAGGGGTTGGGATAAAATAACTCTACACAGGGCTCAAACTCCCATTATAGATATTTAGAAAGACCAAACTATGTATCTTTATTCAAATTAAAACATAATAATCAATTATAAACCAGACAATAGGTGTTTACAAACCAAACATGCCTTTATTACAATTAAATTTCCCCTTACAATATCTCCCCACTGGGGTTACAAAGGACCCATAAAAATAACCATAAAATAATATTAAACAAAGCAATAAAGCATAACTGTCTTCCACCTTGGTGTTCCCACCTAACGCCTGTAGGTTCCTGAAAAGTAAACAAAATACAACGGGAGGGGTGAGCAACCACAGCTCAGTAGGGATCATGTCTCCCCAACCCATCTCATGCACCTAACATTACATGTTGACGTGCACGAGTGCAGTGTCGTGGTAATACTATACAGACAGGCCATAATCAACATTTATACACAAACAAGCCACATCAACAGGTACAACCATTGCCACAGCCACACAGGCTTCACAACTAGCCACGGGCTTCCACAGCTACCGGGCTCCATAACCTGCAGCCACAGGCTACCACAGCCACCGGGCTCCATAACCAGCCTCGAAGGCTCCAGCCACACAGGCTCCAATCTCAGCCACACACGTATACAATCAAACACATAGCATACATCTCAGCCACTCAAGCATACAATCAAACACATAGCGTACATCTCAGCCACACAGGCATATAATCAAACACATAGCATGCATCTCAGCCGCACAGGCATATAATCAAACACATAGCATGCATCTCAGCCACACAGGCATATAATCAAACACATAGCATGCATCTGGATCAATAATCATTATATCAAGTATATTCCCCCCCCCCCTCGAAAACCCCAAGGTTTCCCACGTGATCCTACAGCAGAACAAAGCCTAACGATCCACAGACATCTCAACGGCCTCTAAGGCCCACTTCCCCGCAATGAACCCCGAGAGTTCCCATATCCCGGACTCAACGTCAGAATCAAACAAAACATGTCATTTGAAGGCCAACATCCATATAGGAGATCACACCTATATGGATTTAAATATATATATTATAACAACAACGACAATACTCTACAAATCATCCACCATAGGGCCTAACCCCGGAATGGGTACCGGAAGAGACAGAACCCCTACCTCAAAAGGTTCCTCCTTGCTCTTGCTCCTACACTAAACGACGTCCACCCACGCGAATCCATAGCAGCAACGATCAGGAACTCTCTCTCTCTCTCTCTCTCTCTCTCTCTGCGACGACTGGTGGAAAGAAGCCCTAAACCTAAAACAAAGAGACCTCCACTCTCTCTCTCTCTCTCTCTTTGCAGAACGGCTAGCCATAAATGGATACGTTCGCACGAACAGGAAAGCCCAAAATGGATAACCATTGCTACAAGTCCCTGAAGTACCCCAAGACCAATACCAGGGGATAGAGGAGGAAATTTAGAGAATAACGCACTTAGTTGAGCTCAATTTCGATGAAAAACGAAGAAGTTATGGCTAAAACAACTATCGTTGGAAAAAGTCAAACCTGCCAAAAGACGGTCAATGCCCCTGGTCAAACTGCCCGGAAAAGTGACTATGTGAAATTCTCCAAAACATCTATTTAGGAAAATACGGGTCTTCCTAAACAATCCCCGAAAGGTTGTCCATTTTTGCATTTTGGGTGAGGGTAAAAAGGTAATTAAAAACTCGAAGACTCGTAGACTCGTAGCCTTGTAGCTTCGTAGACTCGTAGACTCGAAGCTTTGTAGACTCGTAGACTCGAAGCCTTGAAGCCTATCTTCGATTGAGGAAGTGTTCGAGTCTTCGAGGATAGGTCTTCGAGGAGTGACCCTTCGACCCTACCGACGCTCCGACTTGCCGACACTTCGACCCGTGGACCTTCGAACCTTTGCCCCTTTGATCTTCAACCCTTGACCTTCGAGGGTTGGCCTACGACCCGTTGACCGTTGACCTACGACCTGTTGACCGTTGACCTTCGACCCACCAACCTTCGACCCTGCCAACACTTCGACCTGCCGACACTCTGACTCTCTAACCTCTGACCTTTGTTATTTGGTCTCTCTCGCTGGTTCTCTCGCTATTTGCTCATGGGATGTGTTTTTATTAGCTGGCAATTGTCAGAGATGCTTTTCAATGCCTATTAAACGCATGTGCTCATAAAAGAACGAAAAAAGCAATCACAAGCTGCCCCATTTTACACACAGGTTTTCCAACCACCAGACAAAGCATCGAATCTGGAAATTAATAATACACCTGATAAAGCATTAAATGCAGCAATTAATGAGATGCAGCCAACCCCTTTAAAGCCAGCATTCTGTCCACGCAATTAGAGGGAGAACAGAGATTACGCCCGAAAAGAACCCCTCTCTGACTAAAAAATTGCTGCCATTTTCTCTCAGATTCATCCTAAAAAACGCCCAGAGCCTTTAATGCCTGCCCAAATCTTCACCAAAACCTTTTTATGAAAATCAAAAGAAGAAAAGCTCTTCTGCCATCTTCACACCCAGCTCCCTAATCCCAAAAAAAAAAAAAAAAAACAAAACACCCGCATAGCTTTCTGCTATTCTGAAAAACCAAATCGCCCATCCTTCCTAACTTCTCTTTCCCTATTATTTCGTTCCAGCTCTCTTTTTCCCAGCAGAAGAAAGACACAAAAAAAAACAACTCCAGTCTGCCCTTTCTTTTTTTCTTACGTTTCCGTCACGAAAACAAAAAATCCCAGCGTACCTTGGCAGTCTCCACAGTACGTCCTAGCTGATCGTTGCACTTGGCGCCTTGGAATTTGGTGATTTGGGTGAGCAAGCGTCTTTCGGTACGGGCAGGAATATTTCAGGCACGTCCCGTGCTAAAGCCCTATTCAAGCCAAAGTCAGTGTAATTTACATTTGCTGCTCTATTTTTTCAGCTTATTTGTATTTATATTTAATGTAATTTTAGTATTTTTCTGGTTTTCATTTTTTAACTTATCTCTATATTTGATGTAATTTTTAGTATTTGCCATTGTATTTTCCTTCTTTGTATGTTGTACGTTGTAATATGTAAAATATAGTGGAAACAAAAAAAAACAGAGAACGCAAGGAGAGGCATAAAAAAAAGAAAAAAAAAGAGTGCTTTTAGGTTTATTTATTTGTGGATGTCATAATCACACACTCCACGTTTGTTTATTTTAATGTATGTGCTCATTACTTTGATATGCATTTATGACTTTGGGTTTTCAAAATAAAACAAAAAAAAAACTTTCAAAAGTTAAAAACAAAGAACAAAAAAAACACAAAACGTTTTTTAACAAAAAAAACACACAAAACAAAAACAAAACAAAAAAAACAAAAACAACAAAACAAAAAAAAAACAAAAAAAAAAAAAAAAACAAAAACAAAAAACAAAAACAAAAAAAATTAGGATTTCATTTTCCACTTCAACCAAAAACTTTTAGGATTCACTTTAGAAATTTAGGGTAAATCAATTGAACCATAACTTTAACAAATAACTTAGCCAAATAAACAGCCTAGACTTTCTAGGAAACCCAACCCAAGCACAGCAGTGACAATAAATAGAAAACCTCCTTTTCCAAAAATAGATACCGAAAGGGCACTGTAGGGGTGCTAATCCTTCCCTACACGTAACTAACTCCCGAACCCTTCTTTGATAACGTAGACCACACTTTACACTACTCAAAGTAGAGGGTACCCAACTATACCCCAAAAATAGTTGGTGGCGACTCTAAATTTCTCACCATTGGTTTCGTTTGAGCTCACCCCAAATGGGCCCGGATGAAAACAAGTGATGACAACTGGCGACTACGTTGGGGATATACACACTTTAGAGAGTTAGGTCTAGAACTTGGATTAGGAGGTTATTTTCATTGTACTGGTGTAGAGTTATTTTCTAGCCGTAATTTTGATTTACTTGTTTAACTAACATTACAGTTGTCGTTTATTTTTAAACTGTGATTTATTTATACGCTTTAACTACCATGATAGTTATGATTTACTGTTTTCCCTACTTGTTGCATCCATGTATAACCCCATACCCGGGTTTAGCATAATTTAGGTTAGCGAGGTTCAGTACGGTCACCAGTGCGTTGATCATTATCCGCAATGGGGCCTCGGACTCCTCACTCAAGCTTGAGGTTCTTTTAAGGCACGTCCTTTTAAGACCACCCTCCAGGTAAATCCCATGGTGTACGGAGCCCTCTATTGAGGAAGTTTGGGAACCAATGAATAATATAGGTGTAGCAATAGAAGCCCATCAGGGGCATTGACCCACATGTTGTTTGCTCATTCCATGCCATGCTAACCTTTGTTTTGTAGGGTAATCCTTAAGTCATCTCCTGCACATATTATTATTAGTTTATTCCTTTATCCTGCACATCTACCTTGATAAGTGTTTATGCATTTAACTGCCATCCTAACCTATTATCATGCATAACATGACATTCATATAGGCATGGCAAATTTTAGTCATCTCCTAAAAAACCTTCAGGATAAAGAGGTTGTTGCAGTGATGGCCCAAGCATCTGGGGACATCCAACTTCGCCTTGGAGATTTTCCACTAGGAGAAGCCTACAAGGCAGAACATGTTATCATAGAAGATCAGTTGGACTATATTAAAGAGGTACAGACAATATGGAGGCAGTGGTCAGACAAAAGGAAAAGCATAAATATACAACAGTTTGGGGATTTGCTCCATGTGACCGAGCTACTGGCTGATAAGGATATGCTTGGGGTAGCCATATATTTCTGGGAGCCTCGACGGCAGTGCTTTGACTTCAACGGCATAGATCTTGTTCCCACAATAGAAGAATACAGAAGATTATTGGATATCCCTATGGAAAACAAAATGAAGATCTATCTACTTGAGCCCAGAAGGTCATGTCGAAGGGCCTTTGCTGAGATAATGGGAAAGCCAGTATTGGACTCACTGGCGGCCACAACCTATGGTGGGCGGGAATATTTTCCATGCGAAACAATCAAAGAAATGATACAGACCGTGACACAAGCGGGGGCGCACAAATTGCTTACGCTAGCTATATATGGGCTAGTCATTTTTCCGAGGATACCGGCCCACATCGATGGAGCAATTGTAGATTTGGTCCAGCAGTTGCTCAAAGGATGTGACCCTACTCTTGCAATATTGGCTGAAACCATTCGATCTCTTACTTATCTGAGGAGTAAAGGCTCGGAATAGTTCATGGGGTGCCTGCCTCTCCTATGCACCTGGTTGCAAGGTCATTTCCCATGTAGTGTTCCTCGTTTTCTTGCTGTTTACCAGGTACCAGCCACAGCAATACTAGATATTCTTCTCAGCAAGTGGAACCTACCTAAAGACTTTGAAAGCTGGAAAAAGAAGTTAGAGAACCTCACAGAAGATGACATTACTTGGACTGCTCCTTGGATGCCGGTGGTCTTCATGACTTATAGTTGTGGGGACTACAATTGGGTGCCACTCTTAGGTCCTTGAGGAGGAACTGCATATGCACCACTGCAGGGTGGAAGACAAGTTAGGCATCATCAGATTGTCCCTGTGCTATTCGGCATGGAAGATTGTGACTTCACCTATGACATAACCATGCTCACGAGAAAAGGCAAAAAGATGTATCAGGCATGGTCCACCCCACACAAGATCCAGCCCAACATCCAAAGCCTGGTGTTTATCCTGTATACATATCTTGGAGGGCACAACACAAGCCACGATTAACTTTGGACATGAGAGCTATCTTCCAAGAGAATCAGATTCTAAGGTAACAAATCCAAAGGTTAGAAGCATCATTAGAAGGAACTCTGCAGAGGTTGCAGCTGAGGGAAAAACAAGTTGAGACCATATTGCGGCGAGAGGGAGGGAAGCAAGTGAGCGACCACCCCAAGAGGAAGAGGCGCCGTGCTACTTAGGAGATGACTGGAAGAATGCCTTAAGATCATGTAGCGATAGCTTTCATGTTACATGGCATTTCGGCATTGTATGTTTGTATTGTGTGTTTGTATTATGTGTTTTGTTTGCAATAAAGTTGTTTTTTTTCAAACCCTCCGCATATACATTCATGCATACATGCATATCAAATGAAAAAAATCAAATAAAAATTCCCTTGTACCTAGGTGGGTAGCAGACTTTTTCTAGGATTGCGCACTCTTACAATCTCAGATCTCGTCGCAATCAGGTATCACAGCCACAACCAATGCCAGATGAAGCAGAGAATAGACTCATGGGTTTAGAACAATCATAACAAGTCCTGTAGGGCCAAATGGCTTTGATGATGGATATGCTCACCAAGTTGACTAAAGAAAGAGAAAGAATCCCGGCAAGAGGAACCCCGACAGGGGGGAACTACCAATCACCATCAAGAGCATGGGCAGGAAGCGGTTCAACCGCCTAATTTGGCTCCAAGCCAAGCACCCACCTATCATCCTGCTGTGGCACAATCCCCAACTCCAAATCAAACTCACTTCACTATGCCCGCATCGGGACATGCAATAGAGGTAATGGGGTCTCCAACCCCGAAGGAGGACATTGAGTCCCCTGCTTTAAGACGACTGGAGGAAAGATTGAAAGCCATAGAAGGCATCAATAGCTATGGCATGACTAGCCCACAAGACTTATGTCTGGTCCCCTGGAGTGGTGCTGCCACCAAAGTTCAAAATGTCGAGTTTGAGAAGTTCAATAGGACCCGATGTCCGAAGACACATCTAGTCATGTATTGTCAAAAGATGGTTGCTTATGCTGGTGAAGACAAGCTCCTCATGCATTGTTTCCAGGAAAGCCTAACTGGGGCATCCCTTTACTTGTACTTTTAGCTAAATGGAAACCGCATCAAGACATGGAAAGAATTAGCTACTTCCTTCTTGGCACAATACAAACATGTCACCGACTTGGCACTAGATCAACTAACCCTGCAGTCCATGGAAAAGGGATCCGAGGAAAATTTCAAAGATTATGCACGAAGATGGAGAGAGACCGTTGTGGAGGTCCAACCTCCCCTTCCTGAAAGAGAACTCGCTACTCTTTTTATCAACACACTAAAAGGCGTATACTACGAGAAGTTGATAGGTAACGTCTCTAGCAGCTTTGCAGACTTGGTTGCATCCGGTGAACGTGTAGAAAGTGGAATTAAAGGAGGAAAGCTAAAGGGTGATGCGGCTGAGGCATCAAAACAGTTTTAGCCACCAACAAAGAAGAAGGAAAATGAGACCAACCTGGTATACCCATCGCACCCGCCGATACAACCAACATTCTACCAAGCACCAGGGTACTATAGAGGGTCACCGGTAGTGCGCCTATCTTTGCTCTCCTGCTCCCCAATTCACTCCCTACTTACCACAAGGAGGGGTTCCATTTCCATATCCAATGGCACCAAACCCATTTCAACCAGGAGCACCGTACCAAGAGCAACCAAGGGCGTCAGCTCTAGACGGACCGAGACCTGCATTCCAAGGACAGGGGCAACCAAGGGCCCAAACTCAACAGCAGGGAGCGAATCGGGCTCCGTATCGACCACGAGAAGAGTTTGACCCAATTCCAATGACTTATGCAGATTATACAACAAGCTTTTAGAGGCAAGGATGGTAACCCCTATACCCTTGGGAGAAATAAAGTCTTGTCCCCGACCTGGTACAAGCCAGGATGCCGGATGTGAATATATCATGCGGTGGAGCTGGACATGATATCGAAAATTGTATAACATTCAAAAGGAAGGTTCAGGCATTGAAGGATGCGAAGTGGCTAGACTTTTCTGCACTGACTGGGACGCCAAATGTGAACAACAATCCTCTCCCAGAACACTCCAACAATGTTGCCAGTATCGAGAATGAAGGACGGCTGGAGAAGGTCTCCCAAGTACAAATGGAGAAAACATATTTGTTTACCCTGCTACAGGAACATGGCTATGTACTTGCTAAAGACACGCCAGGAGGTTGGAAAGGGAACAGGATGGGGAAAAACAACGCCCTTATCACAAGATGTCGTAGGGACATGACATCGCAGAATGTAGTGAGTTTTCCAAAGTGGTGCAAAAACTCATGGACCAAAGGATAATCGAATTCTCCGGGGAAGAGATGGACGAGTCAAAGCCACATGATCCATGGAGACATGTAATACAAACCATCGTGGGTGCCAACCCCCCTTGTCTTGAATGTTAAGACTCCAGAAATCTCACTACTGCCTCATGGAATTACACCTCTCACCATATGTGTCCCTGCCCCTTTCCCCACTGCAGCAGAAAAGAAAACCCGGAGTGGTCATGCTTGTGCCCCTGATATGGTTGACAAAGCAAGGAAAGAAAAAGCGTCGAACCGGACATTGAGCCAACACTAGAGGTAACAAAGAAAGGAGCACCTGTCATTGAAGAAGAGACAACGGAATTTCTAAAACTCATGAAGTAGAGCAAGTATAACATTGTGGACTAGCTGAGTCGACAACCAGCTCGCATCTCATTGCTCTCATTAATGATGGATTCCTAACCTCACCGGGAAGCACTATTGAAGGTTTTGAGCCAAGCCTATGTTCCTCCAACCATCCCGGTGGCGAATATGGATGGACTCACTAGTAACCTCATTATTGATGGTCCCTTGGAGCCTAAAGGGGGGGGGGGGGTGAATAGGCTCTTACTCAAACTCTTTCCTTTCTCTCAAGACACAAACACTTATCTAGTTAAGTGATAGAATCATCTAGGAAGATAACCAGGATAGTGGAAGTATTTTGTTTTATTATCACGAGATGAATACAACAAAATAAAAGCAAGACTCTCTTACACTCTGTTTACAAATGAACTCACACACTAGCCAACTTCTATCTCCAAAGATGAAAAACACACTTGTGCATACACAGAATTAGTCCTTTTTAACTGATGCCCATTCGCTCTATTTTTCAACATTTTTAATAACGTACAAGTATGAATATTTATACAAAACATTCCTAAGAGACAACCTTGGAACTTGTAGTTCCGGAATGCGTTCAGCACTAACTATCCCTCGGTAATCTCTCTGCCTTGACTGCTGCGGATTGTGGAGCTCAAGATCTTGGGTTTGAAGAGTATAAGTGTCTTTGTGAGTTCCCAGATACAATTAAGGTTGTGTCCACATATCCAGATGATCCACGTGTAAGATTCTTCAGGTTCTCAATAAATTCGTCTTACATCGGGACGCCACGAGCCGATAACTTTAAATGCGGTTGAGTTGAAGCAGTATCTTCTTGGTCCGGTGTAATTTTCCTTACTCCGTAGCTAATGAAGCTCGGAACCTTACTCCGTGTCAGTGGTTGCTTACTCCGTATCTATTTAGTACTGGAATCCTTAGTCCGTGTCAGCGCTTCCTTACTCCGCATGTAAGTTCCTTACTCCGTATGTAAGTTCCTTACTCCGTATGTAAGTTCCTTACTCCGTATGTAAGTTCCTTACTCCGGGCGAGTTTTGAAAAGTCTGATGACTTATTCCGTGTTAGCGCTTTCTTACTCCGCATGTAAGTTCCTTACTCCGCACTTATCCTTTAAGTTTTTAGTCCGTAAGAATGTTCCTTATTCCGTATGTATTTGTTACTTGGTTATTTACCAAGTGTTTGACGACACTCACTCTTGTCCGGATCAGGATTATGTATCCTGTCCTTAGCTTTGCTCTCACGAGTGCATCTCTGGATTAGTAACATATCTTCTGCAAGGATCAAATAAACACAAAAGTTCTCGAGATCAAATTACTTAAGGCTTTATCGGCATTATCCAAATTCTGGTTTTGATCCAACAATCTCTCCCAATTATGGATATGCCCAAACCCTTTGTAATCCGATCCGGTAGCGAGGCAAAAGAATAACATACGTATACGCAACACAACCAATTTCATTAATCAGCAACTAAATATAATTCAGCCTAAATACAAGTTTTTCACTAAGGTACATAAGGCTTACTATACTTGAAGATCATAGTTCTTTGCCTTCTCTCTAAGCTCCATTGTCTTCTCCATCGTAAATGTGGTGTGTTGGCTCCAATATTTGTCCATAGTTAAGAATGACTTGATGAAGTGACAGACAAAGGCTCCGCAGCTATCTCCATTCGGCTGTTGTGGCACTTGCTTCTTGCCCCGGAATGTCGCCTTGAGTTTCTCAGTCGGACGCAGGGGTGTGATGCCCAACTCTTCATATAATCCGGCTTTCTTCACAGCTTCAGTCAACCTAAGACACAGAGGTTCCCATTGATTCTTCCTAACGAAGTGCTCCACAATCTGATGAGAATCAATGAGAATCAATCTGAATCATGAAGACAGCCATCATGAAGTGTGGCGACATGATCCGGTACGGAATGAGGATGGTTGAGAGAGTTTTCCATGGCTTACTATCCTCGGCGATTTCGTCGATGAAGGACTGAATTAGATCTATCTTGGAAGATAGCCCTCATTCCAACATGGCAGAACATCAAACAAGTGCCCATCTTTGTAGAGAGATGGAAACGTCCTCATCTCCATTTTTAGCGGCTCTCGAGAAGTTATCAATGTCTTCTGTAGTAAAGAGTCCTTTCTCCGAACAGAGGGTCTGAATGTCGGCCGGGGAGAAAGGGTACATTTCAGAAAGACATCTTCTCTCAGCAGAAGATGCAACATAGGATTTCATTGCCTTGCGCAAGCTTCCATCCGCATCGAAGGGTCAAACTCCGCATATGATGGGAGGAAGGTATCAGTGTGGATGAGGAGGATGGAGGAGGAGCTTGGAGGCGCGAGAGGAGCTTGGTTGAGAGAAGCGGCTTCGTTTGGGAATTTAAACTCCCTGAAGCACTTAAGTGGCGGGCCGCTTCTCGGTCCGAGTAGATGGTTGTGGGGCGAGAAGGAGTAGACGGATCAGATGACACTCTCTCCCCCGGTTTGGCGGATCGTCGGGAAGCAACAGGAGGACGAGCCATCGTGTGCGCCGGATCCACGAAGGAGGTAGACAAGGAATGGACGGATGTGGCGACAAGATCCATTTTCTCCATGGAAGTGGAGGAGTCGGTGAGAGCGGAGAGGAGTTGGGCACCGAGGGCATCAACTTTGGCAGCGATGGCGGAAATTTGGGCGCTTTGAGCTTGGGCATGGCGGTCCAGTGGGCGAAAGCACGGCGTCGGAGTGGACCGTGCCAAAAGAGGCACGAATAGGAGCAGGGAGTGCATTGGGCGGAGGAGTCCGCAGGAGGATCACCAGGCAGCGGGAGCATCCGGAGCATCGAGAGCATCCGGAGCATCGAAGCATCCGGAGCATTGGAGGCATCCGGAGCAAGAGACCCGCTGACCAAGATAAGTCAACCACGGGAATCGCGGCAGCAGGAGAAGAGGGTCCAGCCTTAGCAGGGGAAGGACTCCGTGCAGCAGGGACTGGGCCAGAGGGTGTAGGGAACGGCACATCGGGAATGGCATCCGGCGTAAGAAAGCCTTGGTCCAAGTTCTAGATGATCATGGTCTCCGGGGATTGGGTATTGCGTGTGTAAAACACCCGGAGATCGGTGTCAGGAATGGAGGAGGTGTGGGCTAGGCTGAAACGGAGCCAAAGGTCCATTAAGGTGTCGGCGGAGAGATGGTCAAGGTAATCTCGGGGTTGAGGTAGGGGAGGCAAAGGGGCTTCCAGAGAGGCGGCCGGGACATCGGCGGTGGCGACAGCAATAGCGGTAGCAACCGCGGCAAGAATAGCGGATGTGGAGGGAGTGGGGACATCGGCGGCGAGAGGGGGCCGAGGAAACGGCTTTAGACGCACTCGCGCCGAGAGGGCCCCGTAACCTCGGACGGTTCGGCACGTACGCTTGGCTAGGAGGCCCGTGAGTGGGAGGGCGCAAAGCAACGGACCGAATCCGGGAGGATCGGGGTGCGAACCGACCTCGTGGGCTTGGGCGTCGGAGGGGTCACCACCGTAGCCGCCTTGTTGTTCCGAGGCGGAGAATGCGGAGAGCTACGATGGGTCGGCGAGCGGTCATGTTCCCGTCCGGCGTAAGGTAACGAAGGTAATAAGCCGAGGGAAACGAGACAACATCAAGTCGGGCGAAATGGTCCGGACGTAGATGCCAGGAAGACAATGCTAAGGATGCGCCCGAAGGAATGGTTTTTGGGACCATTCTCGCAAAGAAACGAAATAAGAACATCCCCCAATCCATCGGAAGACCTTCAAAAATGCCGTACATGGCCAAGAGAAGGTCGTACGGAACCGAGTCCAGGGCGGATGTGCGAGCCGATGGCAACGACTTAGAATGGTCGCCATACATCGATAACGACCCTGGAAGGATTTCACTTTGTATTCCTTGCCTTTTTGTGTGCAACCCATAGAAGCCGCCATTGGATCGGCATCTGGGCGCTGTGGTTCACCAAGAGGTAGGTGGAGAGCAGCGCGGAGAACAGCTGGAGTGATGATGATGGATTCACCGCGGACATAAGAGGTTATGGAATCGGTGGTGCAGCGAATCCGTTGGTAATACTCAAGAACGTCGTCGATAAGGAGATCGACGGGATTGGAGATCAGGCTGAGTAGATGCGAGGCTTTAAGGAGAGGGCGAAGCTGGAAAAACCAATCCGGTGGATTAGAAACAGCATTCCAATCAACCAGGATGGCCAGGATTAACGCCGGAAAGAGAGATTCTGGGGTGCCATTGCAGATTAAATTTGAAGGACAAGAGGAAAGGTGAGGTCTTGGCGATGGAAGGAGCAACGAGAGGTTTAGGGATTTGAAATGAGCAATACTCGTGCTTTGCAGGAATGATCAAAACATATAAGACCGAGTCCGCAAATGTCAGCGGGCCTAGGAATGTGCGAGTGAGATGGGGACCCGCCCGACATGCTGATGTCATTAGTCTGAATATCGATGTGCCTCCGAATGAAACGATGTCGTGGAGACCGCATGACCAAGTAAAGATTACAACTGGTTGCCATCCAGAGAAGTGTGTGTGCAACCCGAGATATGTATTTAATGAATCATCATTATTCCTCCTCAAAAGCATGCGACATATGAGTATACATGGATTGTCACAATTGAACAGTGTCAGGAGTCCGGAGGAAAGAGCCGACAATCATCCGGAGTAAATAATATTCGTGGAAGAGTATCCGGATGAATAATAGACCTTGTCCGTAGTAAACAGAGTTCGGTGAGAGAGAAGAGTAGATTCCTTTGCAGTCAAAAAGTCGAAGAGAAGAGAAGTACCACAACACTTCAAATCCGAGACTATGGACTGGATTTATCAATACGATTGCAAAGAAAATCTGAACCTGTAGCTAAATAAGGATAAATTGAAAATACAAAAGCTTAACAGGCAAGGATTAGTACGGATTAGAGAAGATAATCAGTGAAAAAACAACATACTCCGAACTAATGAGAAACAGAACTCATGCATGGCTAAGAATGTAGTAGACATATGCAAATGTGAAAATGATCAATATTACTGAATCAGGGCATATGTCAGATAGCAATACACAGGTTCATATAGGTCAACATAACGAAACCGTCTTGCTGAACAACGTAGCTAAGATTAATTAAAGAGCATATGATTTGGCCACATTAGGATTCATGAGTGAAAAAAAAAATGATAGAGCGAACACATGTCAAAAGAAGGCGGATGATTAGCCGATTAAAATGCATGGTTGAAGAAGGAAAATACATCCAAACATGCCACTTTTCCGATTCAAAACAACATGTCCAGTCGGATCCTGAAGTAAAAGTTTAGAGGAGGGAGAATCCAAGACATATTAGGGGTTCATTGCTGCTCCCCCGTAGATCATTTAATCCTCTCAATGAAAAGCTCCCCCTCGAGATAGACGATCGGGAAAGAGGTCATGAGACATATACGGTGGGTATTACTTGAATAATATATAAAGCATTGTCTCCCCGTAGATTGTGCAATCCTCTCGATTGACCATTCCGATTTGTAGAAGTTCAGCACTATCTATCTTATTAGAAAACTATACTTCAGAAGCTGATCAGACTGTGATTGAGTATTCATCCACCAGGCATTCCAAGCTAACCCATTTCACTTCTTCAACTATGTATGTTAATAGAATAATCTAAATGAACATGCTTTTGTCACGTGGTGATTAATGGAAGTTAAGATCCTGAACCCGAAAGAGGTAAATCATATAAACTGTAATTATGTTATCTTAAACGACTTCAGTCGGAAACGCAAGTATCCTCCCAATACGAGGTTGAGATTAATATCGAAACATGAAACCGTTAAACATGAAGTATGATCAGCAATACGATCAGTAAGTTTCTACTACTTTTAGTAAACGTACAATGCATGTTCGAGAGTAAATATACTATTGGGTAATTCAAATGTGAAGCTATGCAGAGAAGTCAAGCATACCTAATCGGAAGAGTAGTTTAGAAAACCTCGCATCAGGTAGGGGCTTTGTAAGTATGTCTGCTAATTGATCTTCGAAGCAACATGTTCCAGTGAAATATGCTTTTTGAGAACATGATCGCGTATGAAGTGATACCTGACCTCAATGTGCTTCGTCTTAGGATGCATGAAAGGATTGTTGCTGATGGCAATTGCACTAGTGTTGTCACAATAAAGTGGAATAGATGACATGTTGAATCCGTAGTCGATGAAGTTGACTTTGCATCCAAAGTAGCTATGCTGCAACAACTTCCGGCGACTATATATTCCGCCTCGGTGGTAGAGGTTGATACGAAATTCGCTTCTTCTTGAACCATGAGATCAATCTATTTCCTAGAACCGACACGTACCGCTTGTGCTTTTCCTGTCGATGCGACATCCAGTGAAGTCGGCATCGAGTATCCGGATAAGGTGAAGTTGGACTCCTTTGGGTACCGAGTCCCAAATTCATCGTTCCCTTGAGATACCTTAATATCCGTTTCACATGAAGCATATGTGACTCCTTGGGATTCGCCTGGTATCGTGCACGGATGCAAGTTGCAAACATAATGTCCGGGCGACTTGTCAAGATACGGCAAGGATCCGATCATCCCTCCGTAGTCAATCACATTTACCGATATGCCGTCCACATCCGGATCTAACTTGGCACCGACAGGCATGGGAGTTTTGACGGGAGATGAACCTTCCATACCAAACTTCTTAATAAGATCGCGAGTGTACTTAGCCTGATTAATGAAGATTCCTTCCTTTAATTGTTTAACTTCTATTCCAAGGAAGTAGGACAGTTCTCCCATCATGCTCATTTCAAACTTGCCTGTCATCAACTTAGCAAACTCTTCACAAAGCTTCGGATTCGTTGATCCGAAAATGATATCATCCACGTATATTTGTACGATCGAGTGTGTCCTTTCTCTTTTCGTAGAAATAGGGTGGTGTCTATCTTCCCTTTTTGGAAGTTATGAGCAAGTAGGAATTCTGACAGTGTGTCGTACTAGGCTCTTGGAGCTTGCTTCAAACCATATAGAGCTTTCTGAAGTTTGTAGACAAGATGTCCTGCCTTAGATTCAATGAAGCCGGGAGGTTGTTCAACATATACCTCCTCTTGAAGGTCTCCATTCAGGAATGCGCTCTTGACGTCCATTTGATAAACTATGAAGTTTTCATATGAAGCATACGCCAGAAACATTCGGATTGCCTCAAGTCTTGCTACCGGAGCAAAGGTTTCATCATAATCTATTCCTTCTTCTTGACGATATCCTTTGGCTACCAGTCGCTTTGTTCCGGATTACTATTCCATCCATATCAAGCTTGTTCCGGAACACCCATTTAACGCCAATGACTTGCTGAGACTTAGGCCTTGGTACTAAGGTCCACACATTATTTCTCTTAAATTGATTCAGCTCTTCGTGCATGGCATCTATCCAATTCGAATCTTGAAGAGCTTCATCTACCACCTTTGGTTCTATTTGAGATAGAAAACACGAGTAAAGACTCATGTTGGAGGTGGCTGCTCTTGTTCTTACACCAACAGTAGGATCACCAATCACTTGATCTGAGGGATGGTTTCGAGTCCATCTATAATTCTGTGCATGTGTTGGATGATCTTGAACAATTTGAAGCTCTTCCAGATTGGATGGTTCAGTTGTATCGATCGGTTGAGCTTAGTCCCGGACTAGAAGTTTCCGTATTGAGAGGTACGGTTGAACTAGATGGTTCTTCAACACTGTTTCTTCCAGTGTTAACTAGTCCGGACGGACTTGAAGGTGCTCCGGAATTTCGGATATCCATAGGAGTATATCCGGAGCTAAATGGTAGTCCGGAGTCAGAGTCATCCGTAGCATCATCCATAAAATTTCGTTGTGTTTCGCTAATGCCACGTGGTTGGTCAGGATGTGTAAGAGGAACATTCATAAACTTCGAATAATCGATGTTGCTGTCCATGACCTGCATATTAGAATTTGAAGAACCGACTTTTGACCAATCGAGATTAACTTCATCAAAAGTCACATGGATAGATTCTTCAACTTTAAAAAGTTTTCTATTGAAGACCCGATAAGCCTTGCTATGTAGTGAGTACCCGACAAAAATCCCATCATCGATTTTTGGTTCAAATTTATTCCGGGTCTCTTTGCCATTGATCAAGATATAGCAAGTACACCCAAAAGCTCGAAATGTGAAATTGAAGGTTTTCGTCCTCTCCACATCTCATAGGGTGTTTTCATGGTAGATTTATTTATTAGAGTTCGTTCGAACATAGCAGGTAGTGGACACGACTTGACCCATAGGCGAGAGGAAGCGTTGCCCCCGCTAACATGGATCTACCAGCTTCAACTAAAGTACGATTCTTGCACTCGGCTACCCCATTTTGTTGTGGGGTTCAGGGAGCAGAGAAGTCATCTTGTATGCCCTATTCAGAACAATATGATCTCATTTCGAAAAATCAAATTCGTACCATGATCACTCCTGATGCATTTAATGCTCGGTCGTTGTGAGTTGCTTATCCAGTTGAAGAGATCTACAAGATGCTCAAAAGTTTGATCCTTTGATTTCAGGAACATCACCCATGTGTATCCGGTGAAATCATCGATAACCACAAGGGTATATCTCGCACCGACTAGTGATGGAACGATATAGGACCACGAGAGGTCCATATGAAGAAGTTGAAGAGGAGCGATTATTGAGTTAACCGATTTGCTCTTAAAGCCGTGTTTGGTCTGTTTGCCAAGTTGGCATTCTCAACAGAGAGAGTCTCCGGAGAACTTGAGTTTTGGTAGACCGGTGACAAGATCAAGTGACGCTAATTTAGACAAAGTCTTAAAGTTTAAATGTGCGCATCGCTTGTGCCATAGCCAACTATCTTCATCTCGATGCTTTCGTGAGGAAGCATACATGGTCGAAGAATTATTTCTTAAGACCACCGAGTATATGTCCTCATCTCTTGATCCGGATAACTTAACATCTCCTGGGATAAGTTTTCTCTTCTTTGTCAGGTGTTGGACAAAAAGGAAACAAGAAATCCTTTGTCGCATAAATTACCGACACTTAGCAAATTATGCTTTAAACCTTCGACTAGTGCAACTTTAGTGATTGATACACGGCCGTTAGTTAAAGTGCCATACCCGACAGTCTTACCTTTCATTGTCGCCATATGAAACGGATGGACCTTGTTTATCATTAACTTCTACAAGCGAGTCCGATCACCCATCATATGTCCTGGAGCATCTACTATCAAGGATCCACTTGCTTTTATTGATCTTTAACTTCAAGTGATCCGGCAATGCATTCCAGAGATGCTCCTGAAAGACAATAGTTTACACTTTTGGTGCGCAAACTTGTTTCGGGCGGTTAGAGAGAGCAACGGTATTGTCAACATTTACGAATTTGATTTTGCTAGGACTCTTAGCTTTCCAAGTTGACATTAACTTGTTAGTTTCAATGCTTCTTTTATTTGGGTTTTCTTGGGAGAGACACTCCTTTTAGATTTAGATTTTGTTTTGCTCGAAGAACCCCTTTTATAAAACTGATCTTTATTGGATTGAAATTGATTACAAAGCCAGCTATCGATAGACTCCAACATTCATAGTGATAATGACCCATTTCCTACCGATGGAACAGACACTATAATGTGAAGTACAAACAGGGGATACGGGTCTCTTAGATTTTACAGGACTTTCTACTCTGTTCCCTGTGGCCTAATCCATTGCGTTTGGGTGACGCGCTCTTGGCCCTAAATGCGTCGGCCTTAGCCTTGTCTTTCTTTTTGGGTGCTACGATTTTGGCTTTAACTGCAGCGGCCTTCCCTTGATCTTTAGTTACGGGTGCTACTTGGTTCGGAAGTGCGAGAATGACCTCAACTCCACAATCATAAACTATGGTGCCACCCGAAATGAAACCATCCAACGGTTTAGATGTATTAACAGGGATATAAATTGGTTTGTTTGGGAGTGAAGTCCGGAGGACACTCAAGGTAACTGAGCTATGGAAGTTGATGGTTCGGAACCTAGGCCAGGTTTGACTCGGATGTCGTCAGGATCGATCCTAAAGGTAGAGGCTATTTCCCCGGATTTTAGCCACTTACGATTTATTTCCTTTTCCTGTTCCAGTTCATTTTCGAGTCTTTTTTACTATAACTTTTAAGCCTGAGAGATTGGTATTTAACAAATGATTTTCGGCTCTTAGATCGTGATACCAAGCTTCTTTTCTCCTAAGTCGGTGATGTCCTTTTCGAGTCTATTAATAGTGAATTCAAGACATTTATTCCGACTTTCCATATCTTTGTACATTTGAGTAATTATTAGTCTCTCATTCTTTTCATGATCACATGCAGTAGTAAGAGATTCTAATTTACTCACGAGCTCGAAGATAGAAGGTACCTCAGATTTGCCATGAGGCAAATGTTCGGCTTAGTGGTCGGCTCATCATCCGAGGATTCCTCCTCTTCTTCCAAGCCACTCATGTATTTTGTCACGAGTGCCTTCCTCTTGCTCTTCTTTGTTAACCGAGGTGGAGCGGCGAGGAGTTACCTTGTCACTTTTCTCGGCCACTTTTGTTTTAGACCTGCATTCCTTGGCCCGGTGACCGGTTTTCCCACAGTTGAAACATTCCTGGGAACCGGACTCCGGTCGCTCCTTCCTTTGGAACGATGATGATGAGCGTCTTCCGAACCCTTTTCCGCTTTTCCGTAGGAATCGCTCAAAGGATTTGACAAGAAGGGCTATCTCCTCCTCGTCGTCGAATCGGAATTGTCGGATACGTCCGTATCATCATTCCTCAGGTATGTTTAGACATTCCGCAGCTTTGAGAGCTACCCCCTTTTCTTTCCGAGCTATTTTCTCATCCCTGTCGAGTACTTAAACCTGACTTCGTGAGTCCGGAGGCTCTCCATACGCTTCTTCAAGAGGGAACATACCGCGCTTTTTGTCGATTGCATCCGGAGTTGTTTGGAGTAGTAGCGATCCGGCAAGGAGCGAAAGAACTTGTCATTGATCCGGGATTGAGAATAGTGCTCATTGACGGTCTTCAGCTCAAGAATGAGCTTGCCGAATCTCCGATAGATGCTTTCGAGTGATTCGCCCGGTTTATGATTAAAACTCTCAAAGTTCAGTCCGAGAGTGCGAGATCACATTCTCGTATCCGGGACCGACTCCCCATAGAGGATTGTCGGTTTGCCCCAAACGACTTTTGCCGTCGTGCGACCCTGGACGTCCGTGAAAGCCTCGGAATCCAAAGACGATGTAACATAAGCTAGAGCCTTTTCACTAGCGCACCGCCAGGCTCTTTCATCGTTGGTTAGTTCAAAGATCTGTCTTTGGCCTCCTAACTCCATGTTCTCCAATAGTCATCGGAATTGGAATCTCCTGATGAAGACATGGCCACATAAGATGATCATGGCATACCATAAACATCTTCATGCGAGCTTTCCACCGGGAGAAAAGCTCAGGTGTGAATTTGGGCGGTTTTGTTAAAGTAAAGCCGGAACTCCGTGGTTGAGAAGCGGCGGCGGCGAAGGTTGAGGTGGGTCGACATTTTCACTCTTGTCGATTCGGGATGGGCTCCTGTGCACCTCCGGAGTTAAGGCGAGTGTTGAATAGCATACCGCTTTCTTCGGCCATTTCGAGATTGAAAGAGTGGGATCTCTACTTAGAACAAAGTAGAACTTGCTCGATACCACTTGATGGTCCCTTGGAGCCTAAAGGGGGGGGGTGAATAGGCTCTTACTCAAACTCTTTCCTTTCTCTCAAGACACAAACACTTATCTAGTTAAGTGATAGAATCACTGCGGAAGATAACCAGATAGTGGAAGTATTTTGTTTTATTATCACGAGATGAATACAATAAAATAAAAGCAAGACTCTCTTACACTCTATTTACAAATGAACTCACACACTAGCCAACTTCTATCTCCAAAGATGAAAAACACACTTGTGCATACACAGAATTAGTCCTTTTTAACTGATGCCCATTCGCTCTATTTTTCAACATTTTTAATAATGTACAAGTATGAATATTTATACAAAACATTCCTAAGAGACAACCTTGGAACTTGTAGTTCCGGAATGCGTTCAGCACTAACTATCCCTCGGTAATCTCTCTGCCTTGATCGCTACGGATTGTGGAGCTCAAGATCTTGGGTTTGAAGAGTATAAGTGTCTTTGTGAGTTCCCAGATACAATTAAGGTTGTGTCCACATATCCGGATGATCCACGTATAAGATTCTTCAGGTTCTCAATAAATTCGTCTTACATCGGGATGCCACGAGCCGATAACTTTAAATGCGGTTGAGTTGAAGCGGTATCTTCTTGGTCCGGTGTAATTTTCCTTACTCCGTAGCTAATGAAGCTCGGAACCTTACTCCGTGTCGGTGGTTGCTTACTCCGTATCTATTTAGTATTGGAATCCTTAGTCCGTGTCGCCGCTTCCTTACTCCGCATGTAAGTTCCTTACTCCGTATGTAAGTTCCTTACTCCGTATGTAAGTTCCTTACTCCGGGCGAGTCTTGAAAAGTCCGATGACTTATTCCGTGTCGGCGCTTTCTTACTCCGCATGTAAGTTCCTTACTCCGCACTTATCCTTTAAGTTCTTAGTTTGTACGAATGTTCCTTATTCCGTATGTATTTGTTACTTGGTTATTTACCAAGTGTTTGACGACACTCACTCTTGTCCGGGATCAGGATTACGTATCCTGTCCTTAGCTTTGCTCTCACGAGTGCATCTCTGGATTAGTAACATATCTTCTGCAAGGATCAAATAAACACAAAAGATCTCGATCAAATTACATAAGGCTTTATCAGCATTATCCAAATTCTGGTTTTGATCCAACAATTATGAACAACGTCATCAGCTTTGGAGATGACAAGCTGCCCTAAGAAGGAAAGGGGCATATAAAGGCTATGCATATCACAGTCAAATGTGAGGAGCACACCATAGCTCGAGTACTTATTGACAATGACTTTGCCTTGAACATTATGCCCTTACATATACTGCAACAACTGCCGGTCAACGCATCCTATATGCGCCCTTGTACAATGAAGGTACGGGCATTCGGTGGAGGCAAACGTGATGTGGTGGGAACTCCGGACATTCCACTCCTAATTGGGCCAGCGACTTTTACAGTGGAATTTTAGGTGATGGACATTACGCCCTATTATAGCTGTTTATTGGGAAGACCTTGGATCCACATGGTAGGAGCAGTGCCGTCAAGCCTCCACCAAAAGATGAAATTTGCAATGGGAGATCAGCTCATTAGCATCTCTGGGGAAACAAGTTTCCTAGTCACCAAGCCAGCATCGGTTCCTTATGTTGAGAACAATGAAGATATACTAGAATGCTCCTATCGGGCGTTTGAGGTGGTGAATGTCACTTCTGCCCCAACCCATTATCTCTCGAAGGCTGCAAGAATGGTCGCAGCCACCATGATCAAATAGGGGTACAAACTAGGGCAAGGATTAGGCCCAAGAGCTCAAGGAATTCAGAAACTGTTGACCATCCGAGAAAATACCAAGAAGTTTGGGTTAGGCTACATGCCTATAAGAGCTGACAGACAAAGGGAAGCTACCAAGAAGAGGGAAATCAGAATGACAAGGTTGCAGAAAAGACCAGTACAAGAAGAAAGGAGGAGCTTTCCCCTCTTACATGATACTTTTCAGAGTGGGGGGTTTCTCCACAAAAGCCAAGCTAAAACTAAAACTGGGACTATGGCTGCACTGAACACAGATAAGCATGCACTATGCGAGATGGTTCAGTTGGTGCGAGAGGATCCCAACTAACCATTGAACAATTGAACCAGCCTGGACCTCCCCATAATGTAATGCTTACGGGGTCACCTGGATTTAATGCATTCTATTTTAATGTCTTTTGAAGCGATTAACATTTGTTTTTATTAAAAGCTTTCCAACAAAATGTACCTTTTTTTTCAAATGTTTCATGGTGCATTCCATTCATGACATATGCATATCATATTTGGTTACCAACTTGTCATTCTCTTATAAGCAGGTATCACAATGTCAATGAAAATATAGTATGCAAAGCGAAACGAGATGCCTAAGGTTTGACCAAAGTCCAAACTGGGAGTAGCCGGTGTTTGAAGCCGATGAGAATGAGGTAGAGGAGACACCCGAGCTACCGGGAGAGATCATACGCCTATTGGAAAAGGATGATCGCTTATCCATTCCAAGTGAGGACCTAGTAGAAACGGTGAATTTAGGGACGGTTGCCGAACCAAGAGAATTGAGGGTAGGGTCTTTAATAGCTACCGACATCAAAAAGCAATTAATCGAGCGGTTAAGGAGCTACGTCGACGTTTTTGCGTGGTCATACCAAGATATGCCGGGATTAGACACGGACATAGTACAACATCACATACCAGTGAAGCCGAGTGCAAACCAATACGACAGAAATTGCGAAGAATGAGACCGGAGATGCTTCTTAAAGATTAAAGAAGAAGTCAAAAAGCAATGGGACGTAGGGTTTCTAAGTCTCTCCCACTATCTAGAATGGGTGGCCAATGTTGTACCGGTATCGAAGAAAGGAGGCAAAGTACGCATGTGTGTCGATTATAGAGATCTGAACGGGCCAGTCCGAAAGACAACTTACCGCTTCCTCATATTGTTACCCTAGTGGATAACACAAAGAAGCATGCTCTATTCTCATTCGGGGATGACTTCTTGGGCTACAACCTGATTCGTATGGCCCCCGAACACAAGGAGAGGACCACTTTCACGACACTTTGGGGCACATTTTGTTATAATGTGATGCCGTTTGGTCCGAAGAATGCGGGGGCAACCTATCGGTGAGCCATGGTGACCCTATTCCACAACATGATGCATAAAGAAGCCGAGGTCTATGTGGATGATATGATAGCTAAATCGCGGAGCACTGAATGTCAAATTGAACCCTGAAAAATGCACTTTTGGAGCCATGTCAGGAAAACTGTTAGGTTTCATTGTGAGCCAAAAAGGAGTGGAAATTGATCCAGACAAGGTTCGAGCTATCCAGGAGATGCCCCCACCACAAACTATCAAGGAGGTCAGAGGATTCCTCGGACGGTTGAATTACATTGCCCGATTCATTTCACAATTAACGGCCATATGTGAACCCATTTTCAAGACATTACGGAAGGATAACCCCGAAGTTTGGAATGACAAATGTCAAGAAGCTTTTGACAGGATCAAGCAATATCTGTCCAATCCACCTATTTTGGTCCCCCTAGTACCAGACACACCCTTGATCTTATACTTGACTGTTCAGGAGTCCTCAATGGGTTGTGTCGTGGGGCAACATGATTCTACAGGCAAGAAGGAGCAGGCCATTTATTATCTCAGCAAGAAGTTCACCATCAATGAAGAGAACTATACACCGTTGGAAAAGACATGTTGTGCCCTTATGTGGATAACAAGACGATTAAGGCAGTACACTCTTTATCATACCACATGGCTGATTTCAAGGCATGATCCACTCAAATATTTCTTGGAAAAGCCATCCATCTCTTGAAGAATTGCCAAATGGCAATTGGTCCTATCGAAATATGATATCATCTATGTGCCTCAAAAAGCCATCAAAGGGAGTGCAATAGCCGATTACTTGGCAGAAAGAGCACTAGAAGATTACGAGCCTATGACTATTGGATTTCTGATGAGTACATCAACATCCTTATAGCCGACGTATCGGACATGTGGACTATGTGGTTTAATGGAGCCTCCAGGTCTCTTGGGGCACGGCGTTGGGGCCATCTTGATATCTCCAAAGGGCGAACATTTCCCAATGGCAGCAAAGTTAACCTTCCCTTGCACCAACAACGTAGCAGAATATGAGGCCTATGTGATGGGACTTCAAGAAGCAATTAGCAGACGAATCAAAAAATTACGAGTGTTTGGCGATTCGGCACTCATCATTTTTCAAGTAAGGGGTGAATGGGAGACTCGAAACCACAAACTAATCCCCTACTGGGAGTATGTTACGAGTTAGCCGAGCAATTCGAAGACATCACATTTGAGCATATGCCTAGAGAATACAATCGATTCCTGATGCGCTAGCCACTCTAGCCTCCCTCCTTCGGCTAGACACAACATTGGAAGTCCGGTCTTTCAATATCCGTATACAAGATATTCCTGCACATTACATGGTCATTAAAGGAAATACTGAAGAAAAGCCTTGGTTTGATGACGTCAAACGATATTTGCTTAAGCAAGAATACCCACGAGAGGCCTCCGAGTCCGATAAAAGAAATATTCAAGGTCGGCATCCAATTATTACCTTGATGGTCCCATTCTATATAAGCGAAATCATGACATGGTGTTACTGCGGTGTGTGGCAAAAGAAGAGTCGAAACAGATAATGAAAGAAGTGCACGAAGGAGAATGCGGTTCACACGCAAATGGACATGCATTAACAAGGCAAATCATGCGAATGAGCTATTATTGGGCCACCATGGAAAAGGATTGCATTGAATATGTGCGCAAATGCCTCAAGTGTGAAATTTATGGCAATAAAATCCAAGTAACGCCATCCGGACTGCATGTGATGGTTTCCCCATGGCCGTTTTCACTTTGGGGCATCGATGTGATCGGACCGATATCTCCGAAAGCATCCAATGGTCATCGTTTCATTTTGGTGGCCATCGATTATTTTACCAAGTGGGTAGAAGCGGCGTTATATGCCAACGTCACACAAGTCAGTGGTACTTAGATTTATGCGGAATAACATCATATGCCGCTTATGGACTTCCTGAGCAGATCATAACAGACAATGCCGCCAATCTGAACAATCGGATGATGGGTAAATTGTGCGAAACGTACAAAATTCAACACCGCAACTCGACCCCTATCGCCCAAAGATGAATGGAGCAGTTGAAGCAGCCAATAAGAACATCAAGAACATTTTCAGAAAGATGACGGAAACATACAAAGATTGGCATGAGAAGCTACCATATGCTTTGCATGCTTACCGCACCTCGGTACCAACATCACTTGGGGCAACTCTGTTTTCTTTGGTTTATGGTATGGAGGCAGTCTTACCTGTCGAAGTGGAGATACCTTCCCTCCGAGTACTCAAGGATACTCAGCTCGAAGAAGCAGAATGGGCCCAAAGTCATTATAAACAATTGAACTTAATCGAAGGCAAACGCTTGACAATGTTTGCGAGGACAGCTATATCAACAGAGAATGATGAACAACTACAATAAAAAGGTGAAGCCCGGAGCTTTCAAGCGGGTGACCTCGTCCTCAAGAAGATTTTACCAATTCAATATGACCATAGAGGCAAGTAGACTCCCAATTATGAAGGCCCATATATTGTGAAGAAAGCATTCTCGAAAGGCGCCTTAATCCTGGGCAAATGGATGGTGATGAGCTCCCTAACCCAGGTGAATAGCGATGCGGTGAAAAAATTCTATACTTGACTCTCCCATCCAAATGAGGATTTCCTTAATCTTTCTTTCGGAACATGGAAGGAATAAAGCATGGCGGCAATGAGCGGACTTCGTGAAAACCTGAAAGGGCACCAAGGGTAAAATACAAAGCTCCAACAAAAGACAAAGAAGCAAACAAAGGCGGACTTGGTGAAAACCTAAAAGGGCACCAAAGGTAAAATACAAATCCAAAAACAAATCTTGAAGGATGAAATTAATCAAAATCTCGGAGGATCAAGACCACATAAAACGGGGGTCCTTTACAAATAATGGACACAACACCATTTAAAAACAGCGGCTACAAACAAGTGGAAGACTTGGTCAAACCTAAGGCACACCTGAATCAAATTTGTACATTATGCTTTTAAAGACTTTCAATTCCGTTTATCAGATTATAACAATGGGAACTTTTTATGATATACATATGTTTTGTGGAATTAAAGCAACAAAAAATCCCATTTTATATCCCTAATCATGTTTTATCGTCTTCATTTCACATTCAAGTTGAATATTTTAAATCCTAGTAAGCTCCTTTGGCATTGCCTTATGGATAGGGTCGAACGCAAAATCCCAAAACAAGTTAAGTCCCCCGATTCGGAGTACCAATATCTCCATAGAATGTCAATATCCCCGGTGAAGTTGTCAAGTCAAGCTCCTTAATGTGGCAAAGCTAAATCAAACAAACCCTTCATCCACAAAAGGGAGGTCCCCAGGAAAGATGGAACGAACTCCCTAGCCATAGAGAAAAGAGTTCCCCAACACGTCGGATGTCAGCCAAAATCTCGAGCAACGATGGAGATGAACCCCAGCCCATATTGGGTCATTCGCAATACATTTCACTATGCGTCCCTGCAAACACCAGATTACATTCCATGCATCATTTGCATATATTTAATCTTCTACAATTTCAGGAACGTCATCGCCACTGAAGATCCCAGGAGCTCTTCTACAGCTCAGTAAGCCCTACTAGCTTCCTTTCTTTGCAATTTCCCCAAGCTTTAAAAGAACCATTTTGACACTCGAACAAACTTCCTCTCTTTTTGGGTAACCTCGTACAACGATCTCATTGAGTGAACTCGTAGAGGGAGCCCATATACCTCCTTCAATAATAACGTACCCATGTCTAGGCCTTCGATGACTTTTCGATCCTTGATTCCTGTTAGGCCTTGGATGCCTTTTTTCCTTTCGTCGGGCCTTGGATGCCTTTTCAATTTCCGTCAGGCCTTGGACGCCTCTTCCCTTCTGTTAGGCCCTAATGCCTTTTCAATTTCTGTTAGGCCTTGGATGCCTTTTCACTTCCTATTAGGCTTTGGATGCCTTTTCAATTCTGTTAGGCCCTGGATGCCTTTTCGGCTCTGTTAGGCCCTAGATGCCTTTTCAATTCTGTCGGGCCTTGGATGCCTTTTCAATTTCTATCAGGCCTTGGATTCTTTTTTAATTTCTGTCAGGCCTTGGATGCCTTTTCCCTTCCGTTAGGCCTTAGATGCCTTTTCCCTTTCTATTAGGCCTTGGATGCATTTTCAATTCTTGTTAGGCCTTGGATGCCTTTTTTAATCACTGTTAGGCCTTGGATGCCTTTTTAATCCCTTATCGGCCTTGGATGCCTTTTCTCTTTCGTCAGGCCTTGGATGCCTTTTCAATTTCTGTCAGGCCCTGGATGCCTTTTCAATTTCTATTAGGCCTTGGATGCCTCTTCAATTCCTGTTAGGCTTTGGATGCCTTTTTATTTCCTGTTAAGCTCTAGATGCCTTTTCAATTCTTGATAAGCCTTGGTTGCCCTTTCCATTTCCATTCCTGTTAGGCCATAGATTCCAATTGTCCAAAGTCCATCAGCCTGAGAAGCCGCTTTTCCCTCTTGGGGACAGACCCAACCGTCGCATTCTACTCTTCTTCCATGCAAGGTAAGTCAGGTAAGTGCTCCAACCCGTCCAAAATGACTCATTTCTATCTTTGTACACTGTTTGTATACAAACAATGCACGAAGAGGGGCAACTATTGGACCTCATTTTGTCCGGGTTGGACATACTAACCCCATGTTTTTCTATATACCATTCTTCCCATGCCATATACCTTGTTAAACAGGTCCATAAATAGATATGCTTGCACAAACGAGAAGGCCCAAAATGGATAATCATTGCTACAAGTCCCTGAAGTACCCCAAGTCCAATACCAGGGGATAAAGGAGGAAGTTTTGAGAATAACGCACTTGACTGAGCTCAATTCCGATGAAAAACGAAGAAGTTATGGCCAAAACAACTTTCGTTGGAAAAAGTCAAACCTGCCAAAAGACGGTCAATGCCCCTGGTCAAACTGCCCGGAAAAGTGACTATGCAAAATTCTCCAAAACATCTATTTAAGCAAATACGGGTCTTCCTAAACAATCCCCGAAAGGTCGTCCATTTTTGCATTTTGGGTGAGGGTAAAAAGGTAATTAAAAACTCGAAGACTCGTAGCCTCGTAGACTCGTAGACTCGAAGCCTCGAAGCCTGTCTTCGACCAAGGAAGCCTTCGAGTCTTTGAGGATAGGTCTTCGAGGAGTGACCCTTCGACCCCGCCGACGCTCCGACCTGCTGACACTTCGACCCGTGGACGTTCGACCCTTTGCCCCTTTGATCTTCAACCTTTGACCTTCGAGGGTTGGCCTACGACCCGTTGACCATTAACCTGTGACCCGTTGACCATTGACCTTCGACCAACCAACCTTTGACCCTGCCAACACTTCGACCTGTCGACACTCCGACCCGCCGACACTCTAACTCTCTGACCTCTGACCTTCGCTATTTGGGTTCTCTCGCTGGTTCTCTCGCTGTTTGCTCACGGGATGTGTTTTTATTAGCTGACAATTGTCAGAAATGATTTTCAACGCCTGTCAGACGCATGTGTTCACAAAAGAACGAAAAAAGCAATCACAAGCTGCCCCATTTTACGCACAGGTCGTCCAACCACCAAACAAAGCATAGAATCTAGAAATTAATAATACTGGGATTAATAATACACCCGACAAAGCATTAAATGCAGCAATTAATGAGATGTAGCCAACCCCTTTAAAGCTAGCCTTCTGTCCACGCAATTAGAGGGAGAACAGAGATTACACCATAAAAAAACCCCTCTCTAACTGAAAAATTGCTGCCATTTTCTCTCAGATTCATCCTAAAAAACGCCCAGAGCCTTTAACGCCTACCCAGATCTTCACCAAAACCTTTTTCCGAAAATCAAAAGAAGAAAAGCTCTTCTGCCATCTTCACACCCAGCTCCCTTATCCGAAAACAAAACAAAACAAAACACCCGGATAGCTTTCTGCCATTCTGAAAAACCAAATCGCACATCCTTCCCAACTTCTCTTTCCCTATTATTTCGTTCTAGCTCTCTTTTTCCCAGCAGAAGAAAGACACACAAAAAAATAACTCCAGTCTGCCCTTTCTTTGTTTTTTTTCTTACGTTTCCGTCACAAAAACCAAAAATCCCAGCGTACCTTGGCAGTCTCCACAGTACGTCCTAGCTGATCGTTGCACTTGGCGCTGCTGGAATTTGGTGATTTGGGTGAGCAAGCGTCTTTCTATACAGACAAAATATTTCAGACGAACGTCCTGTGCTAAAGCCCCATTCAAGCCAAAGTCAATGTAATTTACATTTGTTGCTCTATTTTTTTCGGCTTATTTGTATTTATATTTAATGTAATTTTAGTATTTTCGTGGTTTTCATTTTTTAGCTTATCTCTATATTTGATGTAATTTTTAGTATTTGCCATTGTATTTTTCATGTATTTTCCTTCTTTGTATGTTGTACGTTGTAATATGTAAAATATAGTGTAAACAAAAAAACAGGGAGCGCAAGGAGAGGCGTAAAAAAAGATGAAAAAATAGAAAAAGAAATAAGAGTGCTTTTATGTTTATTTATTTGTGGATGTCATAATGACACACTCCACGTTTGTTTATTTTAATGTATGTGTTCATTACATTGATACGCATTTATGACTTTGGGTTTTCAAAATAAAACAAAAAAAAGCTTTCAAAAGTTAAAAACAAAGAACAAAAAAAACAGAAAACGTTTTTTTTTAACAAAAAAAAACACACAAAACAAAAACAAAACAAAGAAAAACAAAAAACAAAAACAACGAAACAAACAAAAAAACAAACCAAAAAAAACAAAAAACAAAAAACGAAAATAAAAATTAGGATTTCATTTTCCACTTCAAACAAAAACTTTTAGGATTCCCTTTAAAAATTTAGGATAAATCAATTGAACCATAACTTTAACAAATAACTTAGCCAAATAAACAGCCTAGACTTTCTAGGAAACCCAACCCAAGCACAGCAGTGACAATAAATAGAAAACCTCCTTTTCCAAAAATAGATACCAAAAGGGCACTGTAGGGGTGCTAATCCTTCCCTACATGTAACCAACTCCCGAACCCTTCTCTGATAACGCAGACCACACTTTACACTACTCAAAGTAGAGGGTACCCAACTGTACCCCAAAAACAGTTGGTGGCGACTTTAAATTTCTCACCATTGGTTTAGTTTGAGCTCACCCCAAACGGGCCCAGACGAAAACAAGTGATGACACACGTGACAAAGGCCATTGTCACGTGCAAGCTCTAAATGCCCCAAGATTTTGCCATAAGACTTAGAATAACTTCTGGAAGGCTCCCATGCAAAAACACCACTTCCCGTGACAAGCCATTGTCATGTTCATTGTCACGTGCACCCCCTAAAGGTTCCCTCTTGGGCTCATCTCTTACCTCAAGATTGCCCATCATCATACAAAGTGTTCAAGCCAATGTGTGTGGGAATAAAACTCCCTGAAACCCAACAATTACCACTCCAAAAGGCAAAATTGTGACTAACTCCACATCACAAAACACGGGTCATTACATCCTCTTCCCCTTAAGACTTTTCGTCATAAAAAAGAAACAATATGCAAGGAATAACCAACACATGCTACCCATTTACAGAACGGCTAGCCACAACACCCTAAATGGGTCATACACCGCACTTAGCACATAACAGGACATACGTCTACAACCTCAACAAAGCACCCTTACAATACATAACACAAACCCGCATGTCACAAATACACATCTCAAATACAAATACATGTCTAAAGGACAATACAAATACACCAGATTATGAACAACTAATATAGGAAAGCACATTACTATCCATTGGCAAACAGCCACCTCCCACCCTTAAGATTGTTCGTCCTCAAACAACTCTGGGTATTGCTCACGCATCATGGACTCACGTTCCCATGTCTCCTCCTCAATGCCACGGTGCTGCCATAGCACGCGAACTAAAGGAATAACATGACCATGCAAAAGCTTCTCTCGCCGATCTAGTATACGGATAGGGGCCTCAACAATGGACATGTCATCCTCAATATCCAATGTCCCCCAATCGATCACATGAGTGGGGTCAGGATGATACTTCCTCAACTGGGACACATGGAACACATTGTGTACCCGACTCAATCGCGGTGGCAACATTAACCGGTAGCCCACTGGCCCCACACGATCCGTAACCTCAAAAGGACCAATAAACCACGGAGATAGCTTAGAACCTCTCCCAAATCGCCGATGTCGACGACGTGGAGAAACACGGAGAAACACATGATCTCCCACAGAAAACTCCAAAGGTCGCCGCTGCTGATCTGCATAAGATTTCTGTCGACTCTGCGCGGACAACAAGCACTGACGAATCAACTTGACCTTCTCAGTAGCATCTTGAACCAACTATGGTCCCAAGAGAGTTTCCTCTCCTACCTCAGTCCAATACAATGGTGATCGGCATGATTTGCCATACAACGCCTCAAAAGGAGCCATCCCAATGGATGCCTGATAACTGTTATTGTAGGCAAACTCCACCAAAGGAAGGTGAGTTGCCCATGAACCCCCAAAATCTAACACACAAGCCCTTAACATGTCCTCCAATGTATGATTCGTCCTCTCAGTCTAACTGTCAGTCTTAGGGTGAAAGGCTGTGCTCAAGTTAAGCTTTGTCCCCATAGCCTCCTACAAGCCTGCCCAGAAACGAGAAGTAAACCTCGAATCTTTGTCGGACACAACCGACGACGGCACTCCATGTAATCTCACAATCTCATTCACATACAACTAGCTCAACATCCCGATGGAATCCCACTCTTGAACGGCAAGAAAATGGGCTAACTTGGTTAGCCGATCCACAATCACCCATATCATGTCTTTCCTCCCAGTGGTGGGTGGAAGACCAGTCACAAAGTCCATCGCTATATGGTCCCACTTCCACTCGGCTATTGGAAACGGTTGCAACATACCTGCTGGCCACTGGTGCTCAGCCTTCACCTGCTGACACATGAGGCACCTCGAAACAAAAGCAGCTACATCACATTTTATCCCTGACAGACAAGATTTTTAGCCTCTCTAAAACAGGTAGCTAATGTCGTTAAATCTCTCTTCAAAATAATAAATTCCCTAAGTTTGCACTAACAGAATAGCAGCAAGCAAGGAGTCGAACCCACAGGGATTAACCTAGTTCTCTAGTTCTCAAATCAAAACACCCAATTACTCTTGTTCTATAAAATGTCTTGGCAAAAAGTTTTCTTTTTTTAAACTAAAGATCTAATTTTTATTTGGTTTTCTGAATAAACAAAGAAAGCAAATTGATTTTAGGATTAAGATTCAAGGATTAAAAGCATCTAGGGTCACAATTTCACCTCCCTATGTTATCTCTACTGGTTCATGGTATTAGGATTGTCTGATTGAAAACATGCTAAACATAAGCCAAGGACAACAAATGGTCATTGAGGTCCTTTTAAGAGTTGTATGCCAGAATGGTCATCTAAACACACAAACATGCAAAGCCAATAAATCATACTTGCAAAAGGATAATGATCACACCAATTACAAATAAGTTATGAATCTCAATCCGCCCCAGACTAGGGCTAAGAATACCAAGGGTTACATCCAAAGATAGAATTTAAGAATAGATTCATAAAACATGCAGAACTCAATCATCCAAACCCAATATTAATAAACTCAGCAAAGCAACAAGGGGGCTACATTGCTCCCCTAGATTATAAGAACTACTCACGCATGATTACAAGCAAAACCATAGCAGAAAAGCTAAACATCTTCTTCTAATGCACGTGCGCAACAAAGCTTCAAATCCAAGCTCCAAAATCTGCGACGGCTGCTCTCCTAGGTCAAGGAGGAACCTCCAAGTCGTGAAGCCTCTCTCTCTCTCTCTAAAAACGTGTAGGGGGTCTAGGGATGCATAGCAGAGGGCGTGGAGCTCTTATTTATAGAGTTTGGATGGGCCTTGAGGTGTGTAACCTAGCCCATCTATCAAAACGACGTAGTTTTGATAAGTAACACTCGAAACTTTAAAATCTCTATCTTCCATCCACAATTTGGACTTGGGCCTTCAGGAACAAATGATCAGCATGGAAAAACGATAGGATCGGTCCAAAAATATCTCTGCACGTCAATTTGTACGTGATATGGTGAATTCACGTGGAACTCCAAATCAGCTCAAACTTCTCCCCAAGCTTCCTTGCATCATGTAGAGGCCTGAGAAGCAAAAATATGCTTGCACGTGAAATGGGTGAATTCACGTGCAGCTCCAAATGCTCTGAAATTTCTGTGGTAGGTATAGGACATCATTCTAAGCAAATTTTGTTCTTGCATGCCAATTGTTTGAGGCCATCTACTATGTCAAAAGTGAGCTCCAAAATCTGCCAAAACAGCTTCAAAACGCATGTATTTGCAACTAGCATCTTCCTAGGGGTTAGAGCAAATATATATGATATATGAAGCAATAAGGCTCTAATCATGCTCTTAAACATCCTAAATAAACACTAGAATAACGGCATAAAATGCACGTTATCAAATACACCACACTTGAACCATTGCTTGTCCTCAAGCAAAAACATACAAGCATGCAAGAATAAAATAAACACGCAGTCAAACGGAAGAAAAATAAAATAACAATCAAGGAGAATCATGGTTTCCTAAGCATGCAACTCTATCATGATGAAATGGGAATTTAAGCATCAAAATGAGTCATAGCTTAGTTCATTCATGTCCATATCCCTAGTCCAACAACCATGCAATATCACCACTTAAATTTCAGATATGAGCAAGCAATCCATGATAAAATAGCACCTAGTTTCCCTTTAAGTTCTTACCAAGGATAAGCAGCCTCACTCAAATATAATAATTCTCAAGCCCAATACCTATCAATGAACAATGAATGGAAAACTCTATCTCTACACTCGCCATCAGCTATTGATTAAGTACTTGCCAAGCAATCATGAGAGTTCCCTATTGTGCTCATCAAAGAAAACACACCCTCTATTCTACTTTATTTGAACTCACACTCTAATCTAAATTCAATAAACTCACACTCTAGTCTAATAACTGATAAAACAAAACCATGAGCTAAAGAATTGAGCTCAACACTCTCAAAACAAAGCACAATTCAGCCAATGTGGCTTCACAACTAAATAATCACACATAAACATGAAGCCAGTGCGGCTTTTATTCTGAATCTTTCTTTTTTTCTTTTCTCTTTTTATTTATTTATTTATTTTTAGTAATAACCTTACAAGGTTGCATTTTATGCTCTCCCTTGATGGATTATTCACTCTCTTTTTTTAAAACTCACATAACACATAAATAAGACTGATTTTTTTTATGCATACCCCTTTTCAAAATGTGATAGGCTTTTTCCACAATGTGCATCACAGCCTTTTCCAATAATATCACAAAATAAAGAAAAGGATGCAAAGACAGTCACAGTGACTTAGAGGTCTTGCATCCTAACTCCTCACACCAAACACTGAGCACTAATAAGTAATCACATGCTTACTTGACTCCTACCATTAAATAACCAATGTTGAATGCAAGAAGAGTATCAAATCAAATTATTACCCAAAAACCATGAATGTCACTCAAGGGCTAAAAAGAAGCTGTTCTCATTTTTCATTTCTTTGACACTCAACTTTAAGGGTTACTTAGGTCTATCATAGCATTTCATGCTCAGCTAATATTCAAAACTCAGCTCCAAAAACATGGTGATATCATTCCTATGAGTGACACCATACTTGCTCAATAATTTGTCAAACAATTTGTTGCAGAAATGACTACCCTCATCACTGATTATAGCCCTTGGTGTCCCAAAACGGCTAAAGATGTTCCTAGTAAGGAAGTGACTCACAACCCTAGCATCATTCACTCTAGTAGGAATAGCTTCTACCCACTTAGACACATAATCCACAACAAGCAAAATGTATGAATACCCATCAGAATTGGGGAATGGCCCCATGAAGTCAATGCCCCAAATGTCAAAAATTTCAACTGGAAGGATTCCAGTTAAGGGCATCTCATTTTTCCTAGACAGACCACCTACCCTTTGACATCTATCACACTTTTTAATGTAAACATAAGTGTCTTTCACCATGTGAGGCCAATAGAAACCACACTGCATGATTTTAGCCACAGTTCTTTGCACCCCAAAGTGGCCCCCATAATGTGATGCATGACAATGATGTATTATGTTATCTATCTCCTCCTCAAGGACACACTTTCTAATGATTTGGTCTGGACACCTCCTATAAAGAATTGGGTCTTCCCAAATGAATTTCTTAGCATCCACTAACAATTTCTTTCTCTGGTGGTAGTCTAAATGCCTGGGTATGAACCCAGTAGCTAAATAATTTGCTATGTCAGCAAACCAAGGAAGATAATGCACCTCAAACAACTTCTCATCAGGAAAGTCATCTACAATGGGTAGAGACTTAGGTGCATTCTCCACACGGGAGAGGTGATCAGCCACAGAATTAGGGCTCCCTTTGTGTCTCTAATTTCAAGGTCAAATTCCTGTAAGAGGAGAACCCACCTAATCAAGCGTGGCTTAGCTTCTTTTTTAGCAAACAAATATTTCAATGCAGCATGATCAGTATAAATAATGACTTTAGACCCCAAAAGGTAGGGTCTAAACTTGTTGCAGCCATAAACCACGGCTAGCAACTCTTTCTCAGTGGTGGTATAGTTCTGTTGAACATCACCTAAGGTCTTACTAGCATAGTAAATGACCCTAAACACCTTTTCTCGCCTTTGCCCTAAGACTACCCCCCACAAAGATAATCACTCGCATCACACATTAGCTCAAAAGGTTGAGCCTAGTCGAAGTGTGACTATAACAACAGCGGTGACTAGCTTACCCTTGTGGATGTTGAAAGCTTCTAAGCAATCTGCATTAAACTAAAAGCTTGTGTCTTTTTCTAACAACCTACTCATGGGTTTTGTAATTTTTGAGAAGTCCTTAATGAATCTCCTATAAAAGCCAGCATGGCCAAGGAAACTTCTCACTCCTTTTTCATTGGTTGGAGGTGGCAAAGTCTCAATAGTGGAGATTTTTGCCTTGTCTACCTCCAAACCATGTGCAGACACCTTGTGCCCTAGAACTATCCCCTCAGTTACCATGAAATAGCATTTCTCCCAATTTAGGACTAGTTCCTTCTCCTCACATCTCTTTAAGACCACATCTAGATTTTTCAAGCACTGTTGGTAGGAGGAACCAAACACCGAGAAGTCATCCATGAAGACCTCCATGATCTCCTCAACCAAACCCTGAAAAATGGCCATCATACACCTTTGAAAGGTGGTAGGGGCATTACAAAGCCGAAATGGCATTCTCCTAAATGCAAAAGTGCCAAAAGGGCACGTGAAGGTGGTCTTTTCTTGGTCCTCGGGCTTAACCATGATCTGATTATACCCGGAATAGCCATCTAAAAAAAGTAGTGACCATAGCCACTAACTTATCCAACATTTGGTCAATGAAAGGAAGAGGAAAATGATCCTTCCTAGTAGCCTTGTTCAGCCTTTCATAGTCAACACACACTCTCCACCCCATCACAGTGCGAGATGGGATCAATTCATTTTTCTCATTTTTAATCACGGTCATGCCCCCTTTCTTGGGCACAACATGCAATGGACTCCCCCACTCACTATCGGAAATAGCATAAATTATACCCGCATTTTTTCATTTTAAAATTTCTTTTCTAACAACTTCTTTCATGGCAGGGTTTAATCTTCTTTGTCTTTCAGCAGTGGGTTTAAAATCATCATTCATTAAAATTTTACGCATGCAAATCCCTGGACTAATACCCCTAATGTCTTCAATGTTCCATCCTAGGGCCTTTTTGTGTTTCCTAAGGACCTCTAGAAATTGAGTACACTCCACATCATTCAAATTAGAAGCAACAATGACAGGGAATTGATTTGTAGAGTTTAGAAATTGCACCTTAGGTGTCCAGGCAGCTCCTTCGGGCTCGGGAGCTGGAGGCACGTCATCTTCTTTCTCCTTCTCAGCTTGCTCCAGAGAGTTTGTAGTTTGCTCAACTTCCTCAGCTGTCAAGTACATCTCTTCATCTTGTTGAGCTTTTGTAAGATGAAGGGCTCCATTATTGGTGATGGTAATTTCTTCTGCCAAGTAATCTTCCACCAATTCCTCAAGGTCTTCAACCCAAAGGCAGTCCTCCTCCTCTTGACCTTGCAAAGCCTTCCCCATGTGGAAGACTAAGGTCTCCTCATTAATTCTCAGAGTTAGCTGCCCTTGAGCAACATCAATCAATGCACACCCTGTTCTGAGAAATGGTCTTCGAAGGAGTAGTTGAACTCCCTATCTTCTTCCATCTCCAAAACTACAAAGTCCGCCGGAAATATGCAAACTCTATTGAACAACACTACTCACCTCGTTAGTGACTGCCACCGTCTCATGATCCCTATATTTCCTCTTCTTTGTCACAAAATCTTTGATGTATTTTCTGTACCTAGGCATCTGCTCCAAGATTTCCACAAATGGAATGTTAATTTCAAGGTTCTTGAACAAACTCAGAAAGCGCTCATACTCTTCTTCAACCCTCTGGTTCCTCAGCCGCTGAGGAAATGGCATGGTAGGCCTGAGCTCTTGCCTTGGTTCTTCAACTATTTTGTCTTGACTCAGCTGTTGGTCCTTCTTTTCTTGCTCTCTTTCTTCTTCTTTATCTGATGTTCCTTGGTCATCAGCTTACAAAGGTCTGCTTTGTTCTTCTGGAATACCCCTTTTCTTAGGCTCTTCAGCTTCTTTCAGTGCCTTCCCGCTTCTTAGAGTAATAGCCTTGCAGCTCTCCTTGGGGTTCACCTCAGTGTCACGTGGAAAAGTGTTGGTTGACACCCTTTGATTAGCAATCTGTGCCACACTCACAAGTAACTTCTCCATATTTTTAATTGAAGACTCCATACTACCTACCCTTTCCTTCAAATCACCCACCTCTCTTCTAGCTGTCTCATCCTCATGCTGATATGTTCTTCTTTCCTGCTGAGGCTGAGGCTGTTGTTGCTCGAATCCAGGAGGTGGATGTAAGAAATTATCAGTAGCATACGGATTTTGCTTCATCCCCTGGAGGCACATATTTATACGGGAGCCGAGGTATCTCCCCTCGGTTCCGGTTTCCTCTGAAATGGTTGAGATTCTTGTTGGTTCTGGTTGTACCCTTGTCCTTGTTGGTGAGGATAAAATTGCTGCTTCTGGTACAAGCCTTTCCCTCCAACATAATTTGCATCTTCAGCTCCACTCCACCCTTGCTCAGCTACTGGTGAGGCGTGTTGTGATCCTCCAACTTTAAGAGCCAACACTTCCATGCTTTTTGCTAAAGCTTGGATCTGCCCTTGCATATCATTGGAGGGAGTATCAACTCGAAGATATCTTCTCCCTTGGCCTTGAAGTGCGCACATTAGACCACCTGCCAATCAGCTAATGACAGCCTCTCCAAGAGCTCGCGCCGCGTCCGGCTCTAGATTCATCAAGCATCCTCCAACGACGGCATTCACCTTGTCTTGTGAGTGGGACCAAGACCTGTGTAGAAAGATTCAATTTGAATCCACTGGGGTCTTCCATGATCAGGGCATCTTCTCATTAAGTCTTTGAAACGCTCCCAAGCTTCATCAAGAGTCTCCATCTCATCTTGCCTGAATCTGCTAATCTCCCCTCTGAGCTGGATCACCTTGGAAGGAGGGAAGTACTTTGACATGAACTTGGTTTGCATCTCCTCCCAAGTGTTGATTGAACTGCTGGGCAGATCGTTGAACCAGCCAAGAGCTCTATCCCTTAAAGAGAAAGGGAAAAGCCTTAGCTTTATTGCCTCCTCCGATACATTGTTAATCTTTACGGTGTCGCACATCTGGTAGAACCTCATCAAATGCTGGTGTGGATCATCCACGGCTGTTCCTCCAAACACGTTGTTGCTCACCATGTTGATCAACGCCGGCTTCAGCTCGAAGCTATTTGCTTGGACTCTTGTCTGCCGAATCCCAGAATAATGGTCTGACATCATTGGCCTCGCATAATCTAAGAAGGTTCTAGGCATAAACCGATTACCCTCTTCTTCTGGATATTGGCCATTGTAATTGGCCCCTCCTTGCGGTGCACCACCATCAGGCCTTAAATCTGCCATCAGTTCACCTACCGAATGCTCTAAGCCTTGTAGTGCTTCTTGAGCCTCACGTCTTGCTTCCCTAGTCGCTTCTACGCCGAGCTCTGAACAATCTTTCAGGTTCCCGATTAAATAGTATAAACTCCTGTCTTGGCATGCACAACTAGGACTTCCTCAAACACTTGGTGTATGTTCCTGTAAAACAACAAGAATACACCCATCAGCTCCAACCAATGCAAAATAAACAAGTAAAGAACACAAAATAACAGAAAATAAAAGACAAAATAAAACACCAAGATCAGAATTCAAACAATTTCACTCAATGTTGATTTTAAAAACTAGTTAACCGTTGAATCCCCGACAACGGCGCCAATTTGACAGACAAGATTTTTAGCTTCTCTAAAAGAGCTAGCTAATATCGTTAAATCTCTCTTCAAAATAATAAATTCCCTAAGTTTGCACCAACAGAATAGCAGCAAGCAAGGAGTCGAACCCACGAGGATTAACCTAGTTCTCTAGTTCTCAAATCAAAACACCCAATTACTCTTGTTCTATAAAATGTCTTGGCAAAAAGTTTTCTTTTTTTAAACTAAAGATCTAATTTTTATTTGGTTTTCCAATAAACAAAGAAAGCAAATTGATTTTAGGATTAAGATTCAAGGATTAAAAGCATCTAGGGTCACAATTTCACCTCCCTATGTTATCTCTACTGGTTCATGGTATTAGGATTGTCTGATTGAAAACATGCTAAACATAAGCCAAGGACAACAAATGGTCATTGAGGTCCTTTTAAGAGTTGTATGCCGAATGGTCATCTAAACACACAAACATGCAAAGCCAATAAATCATACTTGCAAAAGGATAATGATCACACCAATTACAAATAAGTTATGAATCTCAATCCGCCCCGACTAGGGCTAAGAATACCAAGGTGTACATCCAAAGATAGAATTTAAGAACAGATTCATAAAACATGCGAAACTCAATCATCCAAACCCAATATTAATAAACTCGAAAGCAACAAGGGGGCTACATTGCTCCCCTAGATTATAAGAACTACTCACGCATGATTACAAGCAAAACCATAGCAGAAAAGCTAAACATCTTCTTCTAATGCACGTGCGCAACAAAGCTTCAAATCCAAGCTCCAAAATCCGCGACGGCTGCTGCGACGGCTGCTCTCCTAGGTCAAGGAGGAACCTCCAAGTCGTGAAGCCTCTCTCTCTCTCTCTCTAAAAACATGTAGGGGGTCTAGGGATGCATAGCAAAGGGCATGGAGTTCTTATTTATAGAGTTTGGATGGGCCTTGAGGTGTGTAACCTAGCCCATCTATCAAAACGACGTAGTTTTGATAAGTAACACTCGAAACTTTAAAATCTCTATCTTCCATCCACAATTTGGACTTGGGCCTTCAGGAACAAATGATCAGCATGGAAAAACGATAGGATCAGTCCAAAAATATCTCTGCACGTCAATTTGCACGTGATATGGTGAATTCACGTGCAACTCCAAATCAGCTCAAACTTCTCCCCAAGCTTCCTTGCATCCTGTAGAGGCCTGAGAAACAAAAATATGCTTGCACGTGAAATGGGTGAATTCACGTGCAGCTCCAAATGCTCTGAAATTTCTGTGGTAGGTATAGGACATCATTCTAAGCAACTTTTGTTCTTGCATGCCAATTGTTTGAGGCCATCTACTATGTCAAAAGTGAGCTCCAAGATCTGCCAAAACAGCTTCAAAACGCATGTATTTGCAACTAGCATCTTCCTAGGGGTTAGAGCAAATATATATGATATATGAAGCAATAAGGCTCTAATCATGCTCTTAAACATCCTAAATAAACACTAGAATAATGGCATAAAATGCACGTTATCAATCCCAGGCCACCAAAAATGCCCCTGAAGTGCATGGTACATCTCCGTACCCCCTGGATGCACAACAACTCTAGACTGATAAAACTCTCTCTCATCATCTTTGAAAGAAGAAGCCACTACTAGCCACCCCTGAAAAGACAACTCATACTCAGGACCCTCTGTCCAGTCCTCAGATAACTCACTATCCTCAATACGGGCACGGAGAACCTCACACTCAATATCACCTTAACTGTCCCTCCCGGACTCACTGGTACAACTCAGGCACAGTAACAATAGGACTCAGCACTGTCCTACCATCACGAGCAATAGGCTGCAACTACAACATCGCCAACTGCTCCATCAGCTTCCACTCTCTCATTGCCACCTCAGCCATTCCTTTCCTGCTCAACGCGTCAGTCACAACATTGCCCTTGCTCGGGGTATAGGCAATAGTAAAATCAAAGGTTTGCATATACTCCACCTATCTCCTCTGCCTCAAATTCAAGTCTTTTTGAGTAAAAATGTACTGAAGGCTCTTGTGGTCTGAGAACACCACAAACTTTTCCCCAAGAGATAATGTTGCCAACTCTTCAAGGCAAAGATGACAGCTGCCAACTCAAGATCATGAGTAGGGTAATTCTGTGTCACGCCCCGGATTTCCTACCCGAGGAAACCGGTACGTGACTCCCCTTGTACCCACACGGAGGGCAAAGGGGTTAGGATGCAAACCCCGAATTTAACATTTTAAACATCCACAACACATTCAAGAAAGTAATGTTCATAAAAGCAATCCAAACCAGTCTTTATTACAACAAAATCCTCTTTCCAATCCATCCCCACTGGGGTTACATCAATTCCCATAAAAAAACATAAATGGAAGAGAGTAAAATAAATAAGATCTTCCACCTTTGTGTATCCACCTAACGCCTGTAAGTCCCTGGAAAACAGGCAAACACAAGAGAGGGGTGAGCAACCACGGCTCGGTAGGGATCAAGTCTCCCCATCCCTTCCCATGCTCCTAGCGGCTACATGCATGTGCACGAGTGTAGTGACGTGACAAGATTAGGAAAAAGAAAATAAAACATTCCACACAAGTGGGCGTAACCCCAGCCCCACCACACCGGCTAACAAACCACATCTCAAGCAAGTAATTTAACCGCCTCTTCAAAGCCTCGATTTAACCGCCTCTCGGGCAAAGTAGTTTAACCGCCTCTTCAGGCCACTAGTTTAACCGCCTCTCAGGCAAAGTATTTTAACCGCCTCTTCGGGCCGGATAACACGCTCATGCACACAACACACACCACGGTCACTCAAGCATAAAACCAAACACTTGGTGTGCACCCGTTCACAAGTGCACAAACCCGACCCATTCAGGCAATAGAACAAACACCCAACGATACATACATACACTAAATCACAAGTCCAGCCACACGGACATATTACCAAACACGTAATGGGCATATACACGACTATATTCACACAGGCATTTCATCGAACATATAGCATGTAACAACGAATCACACCAAAATGCCATTAAGGCCAACATCCATATAGGAGATCACACCTATATGGATTACATATATATATAAACAGATATAACCCATAATCTGCCCTAGGACCCTAGGACAGAGGAGGACTTAGGAAGAACAGAACCCCTACCTTGTATGTTCTCCTGCTCCCGCTTCCACACAAGACTCCAACCACCCACGCAAGACGCTCCGGCAGCCACCAGAAGCTCTCCTTCCCTCTCTCTCTCTCTCTCTCTCTCTCTCTCTCTCTCTCTCAGCGACGGCTGGTGGAGCAACAAACCCTAAACCTAAAACAGAGGGGCTTCTCCTCCTTATATAGATAACATAACATCAAAACGACGTAGTTTTGATTAAGTGAATCCCAGCATCAAAACGACGTAGTTTTGATGGAACAAGCTATGACCTTCCCACATCCATACACACCAAAATATTCACAATTCCAACATGGTCCTTTGGAAAAGATGATTAGAATGACAAAACCAAGGTAACCATGCAAAAACATGCCTGCACGCCAATTTGAACGCCAATTCCCCAATTGGCGTGCAGCTCCAAATGCACTTAAACTTCACCCCAAGCCTCCTTGCCTTTTGTAGAGGTCTAAGAAGCAAAAATATGCTTGCACATGAAATGGGTGAATTCACGTGCAGCTCCAAATGCTCTAACATTTCTGTGGTAGATAGAGGACCTCATTCTAAGAAACTTTTGTTCTTGCACGCCAATTATTTGAGGCCATCTACTAGGTCAAAAGTGAGCTCCAAGATCAGCCAAAACAGCTTAAAACCGCCTATATATGCATAACATCTTCCTAGGGCATGAATGTACGTTATCACTTGTCATATGTACCTCCCAAAAGTCCCCTCTTGGGCTCATCTCTTACCTCAAACTTGTGCACCAACATCCAAGGTATTTGTGGTTAACTTCTTACACACGGGTTACACACGGGTCATTACATTCTGCTCATGAGGTTTCAATTGCCTCGTCCCATAAGCTACTACACTGTGCTCCTGCATAAGCACACACCCCAAACTAATCCTAGATGCATCACAATACACCTCATATGGGACGTCCTCCCTTGGTAACCTTAACACCGGTGCAGTGGTCAAACGGGTCTTGAGAGCCTCAAACGCCTACTGACACTTGTCAGTCCACTCAAACTTCACTCCCTTCCTGGTCAACGCCGTCATAGGAGCTGCCAAATGGGAGAATCCCTCTACAAAACAACGATAATACCCTGCCAAGCCAAGGAAACTACGAATCTCGAAGACATTGGTTGGCCTCTCCCACGATAATACAGCCTCAATCTTAGCTGGGTCTACTCTAACCCCCTCAGCTGACACGACATGGCCAAGAAAATGAACTTCCTACATCCAAAACTCACATTTGCTAAACTTAGCAAACAACTGCTGGTCCCTCAAGGTTTGCAACATTGTTGCCAAATGCTCCACATCCTCCCTCTCTGTTTTGGAATACACCAAAATATAGTCAATGAACACAACTACAAAAGAATCCAAGTACGGAGCAAAAACTTGGTTCATAAGATGCATGAACACTGCTGGTGCATTAGTGAGCTTGTTGGTCCCGGAGAGCCTAGAGGGGGGGGGGGGTGAATAGGCTCTTTGAAAATTCTTTCTCTCTCTTAATGGCTAGACACTCACTCTGGTTAAATAGATGAAATCAGTGCAGAAGATTAACCAGGTAGTGGAAGTATGTTGCTTTATTATCTCAAGATAATTTCAATAAAGCAAAACAGTGTTTTAGTTGATTACAACACAACACTCGTTTATGGTTACACACACTTGGTCAAATCTCTGTATAAGCTATTTCACACGATACACGCTTGTAAGTATATCGGATAAGTAAGCGCAGGCATATTTCTTTTATTTTACATTGCTTCAGGTATATATAGACATCCTATGAATCTATCTTGGAACTGCATTTTCCGAGCAGTGTGAAGCATTGAAGTTCTTCATCGGAAAATGCTGAAGCTTTAACTACTGCGGATGTGGAGCTCGAAATATTGGAAGCATAAGTTGTAGTGAATTCTTGCTTGATTCCAATTGCATTTGAGACCGCGTCCACATCTCCGCGTGATCCACATGTAAGAATTTAGGTTTTCAATGGGTATGTTTTACATCGGGACGAAGCGAGCTGATTGCAATAAAAGCGGCTTGGAAATGATGAAGCAGCGTCTTCTTAGTCCGTCATAAGGTTCCTTACTCCGTATCAACGAAGCTCGGATCCTTACTCTGTGTCGGTGGTTGCTTACTCCGTATGAAGTATAGGCTGGGAGAGCTTATTCCGCATCAGTGCTTCCTTACTCCGCATAAAGTAGGTAATGAATGCTTACTCCGCATGAGTAATGGGGCGGATTCCTTATTCCGCATTTGTTGTCCTTACTCCGTTCGAATGAGACTCGGATTTCTTAGTCCGTGTCTCCTTTTTCTTTAGTCCAGTGGAGTGATGATTTCGATTCTCTCTCCGCAACAAGTCTCTCTTATTTCGTGCGAGTGATAAACTTGGAATCTTATTCCGTATCTGTCACGCCCCGGATTTCCAACCCGAGGAAACCGGCACGTGACTCCCCTTTTACCCACATGGAGGGCAAAGGGGTTAGGATACAAACCAAGAGTTTTACATTTCAAACATCCACAACACATTCAAGAAAGAAATATTCATAAAAATAATCCAAACCAGTTTTACAAATGAATTCTTTCCAATCCCATCCCCATCAAGGTTACATCGGTTCCCATAAAAGAAAACAACATAAATGGAAGAGAGTAAAATGGTTAAGGTCTTCCACCTTGGTGCATCCACCTAACGCCTGTAAGTCCCTGGAAAACAAGCAAAACACAGTAGGAGGGGTGAGCAACCACAGCTCAGTAGGGATCAAGTCTCCCCAACCCTTCCCATGCTCCTAGCGGCTACATGCATGTGCACAGGTGTAGTGACGTGTTACAACAATCTCAACAAACAATAACAAACCACATCAGTAGTCACAATTATCCACCACACAAAACACAAGTGATTTAACCGCCTCTTCAGGCCAAGTTATTTAACCGCCTCTTCAGGCCAAGTGATTTAACCGCCTCTTGGGCCACCGGTTTAACCGCCTCTTAGGCAAAGTAGTTTAACCGCCTCTTCAGGCCAGATACCACGATCAGGCACACAACTTACACCACGATCACACAAACATAAAACCAAACACTTGGTGTGCACCCGCTCACAAGTGCACAAACCCAATCATTCAGCAACGGAACACACACCCAAGATACATACATACACTAACTCACAAGTCCAACCACACAGGCATATTATCCAACACGTAATGGGCATATACATACAGCTATATTCACACAGGCATTTCATCGAACACATAACATGTAATCCACAGAATCACACCAACATGCCACTGAAGGCCAACATTCATATAGGAGGTCACACCTATATGAATTTACATATAAATAATATAACAGATATCTCATATTCTGCCCTAGGACCCTAGGACAGAGGAGGACTTAGGAAGAACAGAATCCCTACCTCAAGGAAAACGCAACAAAGACAAAGAACGGTCTGATCCCAAGCCGAACGCCGTCCACCCACGAAGCACCGACCACCCACGCAAGACGCCCGGCAGCAACCAGGAGCTCTCCTTCCCTCTCTCTCTCTCTCTCTGCGACGGCTGGTGAAGCAACAAACCCTAAACCTAAAACAGAGGGACTCCTCCTCCTTATATAGACAACACAACATCAAAACGACGTAGTTTTGATTACACAAGTTAGCACCTATCCGCACCCATATAGGCCAAAATACTCAGAATTTCAACATGGTCCTTTGGAGAAAGGTCATTAGAATGACAAAACCAAGGGAACCATGCAAAAATATGCCGACGCCAATTTGCACGCCAATTCCCCAATTGGCGTGCAGCTCCAAATGCACTCAAACTTCACCACAAGTCTCCTTGCATCTTGTAGAGGCCTGAGGAGCAAAAATATGCTTGCACGTGAAATGGGTGAATTCACGTGCAGCTCCAAATGCTCTGAAATTTCTGTGGTAGATAGAGGACCTCATTCCAAGAAACTTTTGTTCTTGCACGCCAATTTTTTGAGGCCATCTACTAGGTCAAAAGTGAGCTCCAAGATCAGCCAAAACAGCTTAAAACCGCCTGAGAACGCATAAGATCTTCCTAGGGCATAAATGTACGCTATCGCTTGACACATGCACCTCTCAAAAGTCCCCTCTTGGGCTCATCTCTTACCTTAAACTTGTGTACCAACATCCAAGGTGTTTGTGGTTAACTTCTTACACACGGGTTACACACGGGTCATTACAGTATCAATTGACTTAGCCAAATTGAGAGTTAGACACGGGTTCCTCAAGTCGTTTTGTCAAGTATTTAGTCTGCACAAAAAGTCCTTACTCCGGATGAAGACTCGGTTATGTACCAAGTGAATGACGATACTCATGATGATCCGGATCAGGATTATGTATCCTGTTGCCTTAGCTTTGTTCTCACACCAGTAGGTCCGGATTAGAGTTAAATCATCTCGCACGGACTTAATAGTAAACATGAAACATCTCAAGTCAAATTACATAGGGTTCGTTCCGCATTATCCAAATTCTAGGTTTGATCCAACAATCTCCCCCAATATGGATATGCCAAACCCTTTGTAATCTGATCCAGTAAGGCAACAAGAAATAACACAGAGGTAAGGATTAAAGAGAACAATTCCACTAGGTTGCAGCCGGAATACATTAAGCCTCAGTACAGATATAAATTATGATACATACGGCTTACTATATTTGAAGATCATCCTTGCTGCATGCTCTCGTAGTGCCATTGTCTGCTTCTTGGTGAATTTAATGATATTTTTCCAGTTATCATCAAAGGAGATAACAGATTTTAGGAAGTAGCAGACAAAGGCTCCATAGCTATTTCCATCGGGTTGCTGGGGCACATTATTCTTGTTCCGGATCGTCCCCATAAGTACTTCATCCTGACCAAGAGGTGGTAAATCCAAGTCTTCGTAGAGAGAACTTTGTCTGATTACATCAGACAAGGTTCAAACGAGACTCCGCATTTGATTCTTTCTAATCTGGCAGTCAACAACCTGATGAGAATCCAGAAGCAAGATTTTCTAGATGTAGGATAGAATAACAACCACAGCAGGAAACTGGTTTTTAACCCAGCAAGGAAGAACATCAAAATCAAGGCCTTCCTCAAGTAAAGAGGGGAATAGCCTCAACTCCATCTTTACCGCCAGAGCATAGTTGTCGATGTCATCAGTGGAAAATTGTCCCTCCTCAGACAGTATGGTCCGAATGCCTTGAGGTTCGAAGGGGGACGAGGCAGACAAACATCGGCGCTCGGCAGTGGAGGAGGCATAGGCCTTGGCCGCAGCAAGAATGCTCCCATCAGCATCATCCGGATGCAATTCCGCATATAATGGGAGGAAGTTGATGGCACCAGATGGAACAGCAGGAGTGGGAGAGCTGGTCCCGGCGCAGAGAAACAGCCGTTTAGGCACCTGGAAGGCCCGGAGGAAGAGCAGTGCAGACCGTTTACGAGAGGCAACGCCAGGATGGAAGGAGGGGAAGGATCGGATGATTTCTCCCCCGGTTTGGCATATTGGCGAGTGCGGGAGGGACTGGCCACGACTTGCGTTAAGTCCACAATGGAGGTAGACAAGTCAGAGAAAGATGTGGTGAGCCGGTCAAGCTTCTGATCCATGGAGAGAGAGGAAGAGGAGAAGGCAGAAAGAAGCTCGGCACCCATGGCCCGGACATGGTCGGAAAGGGCCTGGTTCCAAGACGACTGTCCTCAGGCAAGGCGATCGAGTTGGGCGGAGAAAGCGGCCTTAGATAAAATCGTGGCAAAGAGGCGCGCCCCGGACCAAAGCGAGGAGCTTTCAAGGACTCGCCCGCATGAAGAGGGGCAGTGTAGGCAGAAGCGAGTCGGCGGCCGTAGGAGAGGACGGTGGTTGTACGACGCGGTAGCAGAAGCAAGGAGGTGCGGCAGATCCACTTTGACCGGAGTGGTCAATGGTAGGAATATCCGCAGGATAAGAGGGACCAGCCTCGTTAGGGACAGGTGTCCGTGCGTCATGGGCGGGGATAGAAGAGGCAGCAGCAGGAGGTGCAACCTGGAAGGAGAGACGGCATCACAAAGCTGTGGTAGCGGTTCCAAGTAAGCATTTCCTCCGGGGTCTTGGTGTGTTGAGTGTAAAACACCCGGAGGGTAGGTTCTGGGATGTCGGCAGCAATGGCGAGGCTGAAGCGTACCCATCAGTCATTCAGTAGGTCGGTGGGAAGATGGTCGAGGTAGTCCTGGAGGTCCGGAGAGTGAGTGGGAGTGGCTTCCGCAGGAGAAGATGGGAGGTCTGGAAGAACAGCAACAACAGCCGCTGTGACCGGAGAGATGGGTGCGGGAGCGTCGGCAACAAAGATCATGAGCAAGGCAGCAACGAAGAGAGGCAGGGACATCGGCGGGAGAGGCGGAGGTGGTAACCTCAAGGAAATGCGGGCCGAGAGGGCCCTGCAATAGTAGACGGGTCAGCCCAAACGTCGCGCAGAATCGCGGGAGCATGTTGGAGCGGCAACGGACCGGATGCGGGAGTGGACGGACCGGAGGGCAGAACTAACTTCGTGACCCGAGCTTGCAACAGGTTCACCAACAAAACTAGCTTGTTGTTCCTAAGCAGCAGCAAGGGCACGGGAGACTGGAGGTCGGCGAACGGTGAGGGTCCCGTCGCCAGTAAGATGGCGGAAGTAGTAGGTCGCCGGGAAGGGAATCACCAGTTCACCCTAGAAGTGCGCGGAATGAAGATGCCAAAAAATTTGGGACAGAATCCGTCCGAAGGACAAGTTTCGTTTCCTATTCCGCATCACCCGAAAGAGAAAGTTGTCCCAGTCAAGTGGCAGTGACTCAAAAACCGCGTATATCGCCAGTAGGAGATCGTACGGAACAAGTCGAGAGCCGTGGAGCGAGCCAGAAGACACCGACTGAGTATTGTGGCCATACAGCGGTGAGGACCATGGAAAGACTTCATTTTGTACTCCTTCACCTTATTAGGACACCCCATGGAGGCAGCCATGGCAGCAGCGTTCGGCCGGATGTCATCGCCGGCAGGACGGTTGAAGACGTCCCGAATCACCTGAGGTGTGATCTTGATAGGTTCTCCTCGAACCACAGAAAAGATATACTCCTTAGTGGAGGTAGAGTGCTGATAGAAGGCCAGGACGTCCGACACTAGAAGATCGGCCGGGGCATAGACAAGCGTGAAAAGATTGCTGTGCTTGAGTAGCTGGCGAACCTCGTGGAGCCATGCTGGAGGATCAGAGATTCCGGACCAATTGACAAGATGGCCAGGAACAACACCATAGAGAGCTTGGGATGCCATTGAGAGTGAAAGATTGATGGAGAAGGAGAGAAGATCTTTGTAGGAAAAGGGGCGGTGAGGGTTTTAGGGTTTTGAGAGTTGGTAGTGATAACCTCGGTCGACGCTGATAGTGCGGTATAAATAGGATCCTTTCCGTGGAAGCAAGTGGGTCTCGAGTTTAAGCGAAATGAACAGTGAGCCACCCGACTTCCTTATGTCATTAGAAGTGATGGATTAGCGTCGTCGAATAGACCTATGATGTGGCGGCTATGCTAACCATTCAAAGATGACAGCTGTAGGCATATGTCCGGATTTTTGAAAAGATAAAATACCGGGCTCGAGGAGTGCATTAAATGAACCATCATTATCCCTCCTCAAAAATAAGCGATGTAAGATAATTACTTGGTTTATCACGAATTGTGAATTCCAAGAGTCAGGAGGAGATAAACCGACTTTCATCCGTAGAAGGATAATCCGTATAAAGAACATCCGGATGAGACTGACTAACTATATCCGTATAAATAGAGTGCTGAGTAGAGATGATTCCTTTGCTGTCTTGATGTTAATGTTGAGAAAGTGTGAAGTACCACAACACCTCAGAAATCCGAGACATCAGACAAGATAGAGCGATAAATTGCAAAGAGAATCTAAACCTGTGACATAACAAATAGATGCTTTGAAGAGCAAGTCTCGTCAGGTTCGGGTTAGTCCGGATAAACAATATAAGAGAATAACACACAATCCGAACTAAGAAGAAACAGAAGTTATGCATAAAAAGTTAAGTGCTAGACACATACATAAGAAGTTAAAGCCATCATGCTGAAATCAATGTATGTGTGAGATAATTAACACATAAATCCAATCCTTCATACTGAGAATGAGAGCAAAGATTAATTAGACTTATATGACGTCATCCATCAGAGAATGTATGAGTGAAAATGGGAAGAAGAGCACATGATGTATAATGTTACAACTAACTGTCATGCCTAAAATGCTAGGAACAGGAAGATAACAGCCAAGCAATCCACAATTCCGATTCAACAATGCAAATCCAATCAGCTTTATGAGTGAGAGTTATAAGGCGGAACATCCGAGACATATCAGAGAGGCATTACAAACTAATAAGCATTCTCTCGCCCTGTAGTCATGCCTTTTGCTGAAATAGGGGGCCTTACTTAAGATTCAATGAAGTATTCTCTCCCACTGAGATCAGCGAATCATTTTGATGTGATCTTCTCGGGGATGACTCCCCTTGGATAGACAGCCAGGAAAGAGGTCATGAAATGTGAATCGGGGGGTATTACTTAGATAATAGAGAGAGCAATTCCTCCCCCGTAGACTATCAGAGCCTTTAAGACGTTTCCTGTTTAACATGAATCGTGAGAAACTGTTGCCTATCCTTGATTTACTCCACTCAAGCAGCTGATTGGCAGACATAGTAAATTTCCACTTTCAATCCGAGCTATCCCAAATCATTCCTCAACCATGCATCTTAGATATGTCATTCACTCAGGAAATCATAAGACATGAGATAGAAGATGGAGTAGAATTCATGACATCAAAAGAGGATTTGTTTCATATATATATTTAATTATGTTTGCTTGATTCACTATCAGTCCGGATAAGCAAGCATCCTCCCAATTGAACTTAGTGAGAAATATCGGAACATTTACACGACTAAAGTAAGATAGTTAAACATGAAGTTCAAGATCTATCACTAACCATGAAGTACAACAATGCATGTTCTGAGAATAACTGCGATGGATAACAAGTGAGAAGCTATGCGGAAAAGTCAAGCATACCTAATTTGAGAAGAAGTTCGGAAAATCTTACATCAGGTAGGGGCTTTGTAAGTATATCCGCCGATTGATCTTCAGATAAACATGTTCCAAGGATATGTGCTTTTTAAAAACATGGTCGCGAATGAAATAATGCCTGACCTCAATATGTTTAGTCTATGGATGCATGACGGGATTATTGCTGATAAGAATAGACCTGGTATTGTCACGGTAGAGTGGAACAGATGTCATGTTGAAGCCGTAGTCGCGAAGTTGACTTTGCATCCAGAGAAGTCATGCGCAGCAACTCCCAACGACTTTATATTCCGCTTTAGCAGTAGAGGTTGATACGGAATTCTGCTTCTTACTAAACCAAGAGATCAATCTGTTTCCAAGGAATTGGCATATACCACTAGTGCTTTTCCTGTCTATGCGACACCCGACAAAATCAGCATCAGAATATCCGGATAAAGCGAAGTTGGACTCTTTTGGGTACCAAAGTCCCAAATTCATCGTCCCTTTGAGATACCTTAATATCCGTTTTACGTAAAGCATATGTGACTCTTTGGGATTCGCCTGATATCTTGCGCAGATGCAAGTTATAAACATTATGTCTGGGCGACTTGCTGTAAGATACAGCAAGGATCCAATATCCCTTTGTACTCAGTCACATTCACTGATTTGCCATCAACATCTGGGTCTAACTTGGCACTGACTGGCATTGAGTTTTGACGGGAGATGAACCTTCCATACCAAACTTCTTGATTAAGTTGCGAGTGTACTTAGCTTGGTTTATGAAGGTCCCTTCCTTCAGTTGTTTGACTTCGATCCCAAGGAAGTAGGACAGTTCTCCCATCATACTCATCTCAAACTTGCCAGTTATCAACTTGGCGAACTCATTACAAAGCTTCGGATTAGTTGATCCGAAAATGATATCATCCACGTAGATCTGTACGATCAGAGTATGTCCCTTCTCTTTCCGTAAGAATAGCGTGGTGTCAATCTTCCCTTTTTGAAAGTTGTGAGCAAGTAAGAATTCCGAAAGTGTGTTATACCAGGCTCTTGGAGTTTACTTCAATCCATACAAGGCTTTCCTTAATTTGTAGACCAGATGTCCAGCCTTGGGTTCAATGAAACCTGGAGGTTGTTCAACATATACCTACTCTTGAAGATCACCATTTAGAAATGCACTCTTGACATCCATTTGGTAAACTTTAAAGTTTTCGTATGAAGCGTATGCCAAGAACATTCTAATTGCCTCAAGTCTGGCTACTGGGGCAAAGGTTTCGTCATAGTCTATTCCTTCTTCTTGACGATAACCCTTGGCTACTAGTCGGGCTTTGTTCCAGATTACGATTCCGTCCATATCAAGTTTGTTCCGAAACACCCATTTAACTCCAATGACTTGTTGAGACTTTGGCCTAGGTACAAGAGTCCACACATCATTCTTCCTGAACTGATTTAACTCTTCTTACATGGCGTCTATCCATTTTGAATCTTGAAGTGCTTCTTCCACCACCTTTGGCTCTATTTGCGACAAAAATCAAGAGTAGAGGCACACGCTGGAGGTGGCTGCCCTTGTTCTAACACCAACAATAGGATCACCAATCACTTATTCTTGAGGGTGGTTTCGAGTCCACCTATAGTTTTGTGCAAGTGGTGGTGAATACTCAATGATTTGAAGCTCTGTCAGATTAGGTGGTTCTTGTTCGTCTGCTGTGTGAGCTTCTTCCGGGCCAGCATTATCCATATTAATAGGTTCTGGAGTGTTTTGCGGTTCTCCATTACTATTCATTTCTGTATTAGCTGGTCCGGATGAACTTGAAGGTACTCCAGTATTTTGAATATCCGAAGGAATATGTCCGGAGTTAAGTGGAAGTCCCGAGTCCGATTCATCCGTAGCATCATCTGCATCATTTCTTCGTTCTTCACGGGTCTCACATGGTTGGTTAGTAGGAGCGACAGGAACATTCATAAACTTTGAGTAGTCAATGTTGTCGTCTTGATCCTGCACATTAGAACTTGGAGGACCAACTTTCGACCAATCCAGCTTAGCTTCATCAAAGGTCACATGGATAGATTCTTCAACTTTGAAGAGTTTTCTATTGAAAACCCGATAAGCCTTGCTATGAAATAAATACCCAACAAATATCCCATCATTAGATTTTGGTTCAAATTTATTCCGGGATTCTTTTCCATTGTTCAGTACGTAGCAAGTACACCCAAACGTTCTGAAGTATGAATTAGAAGGCTTTCGGACTTTCCACATCTCATAGGGTGTTTTCATGGTAAATTTATTTGTAAGAGTTCTGTTCTGAACATAGTAGGCAATAGACACCGCTTCAGCCCATAGACAGAGAGGAAGCTTTGCCCCTGCTAACATTGATCTGCCAGCCTCGACTAAAGTGCGATTCTTGCGCTCAGCTACCCCATTTTGTTGTGGAGTTCTGGGCGCAGAGAAGTCGTGCTGAATGCCCTGTTTAGAACAATAAGACCTCATATCTGAAAAGTCAAATTCTGTACCATGATCACTCCTAATGCATTTAATGCTCAGTCCTTGTGAGTTGCTTATCCAGTTGAAGAGATCAACAAGGTGTTCAAATGTTTGATCCTTAGATTTCAGGAACACCCATGTGTACCTGGTGAAGTCATCAATAACCACAAGGGTATATCTCGCACCAGCAAGTGAAGAAACAGAAATGGGACCGCAAAGATCCATGTGAAGTAGCTGTAAGGGAGCAGTTATTGAATTAACTGATTTGCTCTTAAAACTATGTTTGGTCTGTTTGCCAAGTTGGCATTCTCGACATAGTGTGTCTCTGGAGTATTTGTGTTTAGGCAAGCCAGTGACCAAATCAAGCGACGCTAATTTAGACAAAGTCTTAAAATTTAAATGTGTGCAACGCTTGTGCCATAGCCAACTATCTTCATGTGATGCTGTAGTGAGGAAGCATACAGGGTCAAAAGAATTGTTTCTCAAGACCACAGAATATATGTCCCCATCTCTTGATCCGGATAACTTAATATCTCCAGATAAGCTATCTCTAACTGTGCAGGTGTTTGACAAAAAGGAAACTGTGAATCCTTTGTCACATAAATTACTGACACTCATCGATTATGCTTCAAACCTTCGACTAATGCAACCTTAGTAATTGATACACATCCATTGGTTAAAGTGCCATACCCCACAGTCTTACCTTTACTGTTGTCACTATATGTTACGGATGGGCCTCATTTGTCAGTAACATCCACGAGCAAAGACTTATCACCCGTCATATGTCCGGAGCATCCGCTATCGAGTATCCACTTGCTTTGATTGATCTTTGACTTTAAGTGAGATGGCAGTGAATTCCATAGATGCTCCTGCAAGACAACAGATTACACTTTTGGTGCCCAAACTTGTTTCGGGCGGTTAGGAGAAGCAACAACAGTGTCAACTATTTCGGATTTTACGTTGCTCGAAACTTTAAGTTTCCAAGTTGACTTAGCTTTTTCCGTATTAGTTGCTTCTTTAACTTGGGTTTTCTTAGGTGAGATACTCCGAGGAGTTTTAGATTTAGATTTCCGAGAAGAACCCTTTTTAACAACCTGATTTTTATTGATTAAAAAGTGATTACATAACCAGTTATCAGATAGACTCCAACATTCATAATAGTAGTGACTTATTTCACGACATATCGAACAGACACTATGATGAGGAGTTATAGCGGGGGATACAAGTTTCTTTGGCTTAACAGGTTTCCTACTCTGTTCCCTATGGCCTAATCCTTTGCGAACGAGTGACGCGTTCTTGGCCCTAGAAGCGTCAACCTTTGCCTTTTCTTTGTTTCTGGGTGCTGTAGTTTCGGATTTAACTACAGCAACCTTCCCTTCATCGTTTGGTATGGGTGCTACTACTTTGGGATTAGCAGTAACAGCCTCTCTTCCACAATCATAAACTATGGTGCCACCTGAAACAAAACCATCCAACGGTTTAGATGTACTAATAGGATATAGGTTGGTTAGTTTTGGAGTGTAGTCCAGAGGGCACTCGATAATGGAGCAGTGGAAGTGGATTTGGATCCTAGGCCAGGTTTGACTCGGATATTGTCAGGATTAGTCCTAAATGTAGAGGCTATTTCCCCGGATTTTAGCCATTTACCATTTATTTCCTTTTCCTTTTCAAGTTCAATCTCGAGTCTTTTAAGATTTACATTAATGCCTGTGAGGTTGGTATTCAGCAAGTGATTTTTAGCTCTTAGGTCGTGATACCAAACCTCCCTGCTTCGGTAGTCAGCTATGTCCATTTCAAGTTTAGAAACAGTAAGTTCTAGGCGTTTAGTTTGATCACTCATATTTTGATACATTTGAGTAATTATTAATCTCTCATTCTTTTCATCATCACGTTCCTTAGTAAGAGATTCTAATTTACTCAAGAGCTCAGAGATAGAAGGTACCTCAGTGTTTGCCATGAGGCAGACGTTCGCCTTTTCCGTTGGTTCGTCGTCTGAAGATTCATCTTCTTCTTCCGAACCACTGATGTATTTTGAGACGAACGCTTTCCTCTTCGTCTTCTTGCGTTGTCCGAGGTGGAGCATCGGGGTTTAACCTTGTCATCCTCGTCGGCCGTCTTGGGTTTGGATCTACGATCCTTGGCCTAATGACCAGGTTTCCCGCAATTGTAGCGCTCTTGGGATGTCGACTCCGATTGCTCCTTCCTTCTCGAAGATGAGGAAGAGCCTCTTCTGAATCCTTTTCTGCTTTTCCGCAGAAATCGTGTGAAGGATTTCACCAGAAGTGCTATTTCTTCTTCCATGTCCGAGTTAGAGTTTTCTGACTCATCTGTATCATCCTCCGTCAGCATGCTTGGTTTAGCCGTAGCCTCGGTCAATGTATTTGAATCTGACCTCATGAGTCCGTAGCTCTCCATATAGTTCTTCAAGGGGAGCATACTGCCAGTTGTCTTTGGATTGAATCTGGAGTTGCTTGGAGTAATAGCGATCCGGCAAGGAATAAAAGAACTTGTCATTTGTTTGGAACTGAGTGTAGTGCTCGTTGATAGTTTTCAATTCCAGGATGAGCTTGCCGAATCACCGATAGATGCTCTCCAGGGATTCGCCAGGTTTGTGGTTGAAGCTCTCAAAGTTCTGTCTGAGAGCGCAAATGATGTTCCGTATCCTGGGACTGACTTCCTTCATATAGAATAGTTAATTTGTCCCACACGCTTTTTGTCGTGCAACCCTGGACGTCCGTGAAGGCCTCTGGAATCCAAGGACGATGTCACGTAAGCTAGAGCCTTTTCACCGGCGTATTGCCAGGCTCTTTCATCATGAGTGAGTTCAAAGATCGGTCTTTGGCCTCCTGACCCCATTTTCTCCGATGGTCATCGGAATGGGAAGCTCCTGATGAAGACAAGGCCACATTAGATGATCATGACAGGTCATGAACATCTTCATGCGAGCTTTCCACTGGGAGAAAAGCTCTGGTGTGAACTTTGGCGGTTTGCTTAAGGTGTAGCCTGAACTCCGTGGTTGAGGAGCAGCGGCAGCAGCAAGTTGTGGTGGATCAACATTTTCACCGTCGCTACGGTGGGGAAGGGGCTCTTGAGCTCCCCCGAGTTGAGGCGGGTGTTGAATAGCATGCTTCTTTCTTCGGCCATTGTTGAGTTGAGAGGGAGTGAGCGATCTCTACGAGCAGGTAGAACTGGCTCTGATACCACTTGTTGGTCCCGAAGAGCCTAGAGGGGGGGGGGAGGGGGGAGGGTGAATAGGCTCTTTGAAAATTCTTTCTCTCTCTTAATGGCTAGACGCTCACTCTGGTTAAACAAATAAAATCAATGCGGAAGATTAACCAGGTAGTGGAAGTATGTTGCTTTATTATCTAAAGATAATTACAACAAAGCCGAACAGCGTTTTAGCTGATTACAACACAACACTCTATTTATGGTTACACACACTTGGTCAGAAATCCACGTATGAGCTATTTCACACGATACACGCTTGTAAGTATATCGAGATAAGTAAGCGCACGCATATTTCTTTTATTTTACATTGCTTCAGTATATATAGACATCCTAGGAATCTATCTTGGAACCGCATTTTCCGAGCAAGTGAAGCATTGAAGTTCTTCATCGAAAAATGTTGAAGCTTTAACATTGCGGATGTGGAGCTCGAAATATTGAAGCATAAGTTGTAGTGAATTCTTGCTTGATTCCAATTGCATTTGAGACTACGTCCACATCTCCGCGTGATCCACGTGTAAGAATTTAGGTTTTCAATGGGTTTATTTTACATCGGGACGAAGCGAGCTGATTGCAATAAAAGCGGCTTGGAAATAATGAAGCAGCGTCTTCTTAGTCCGTTATAAGGTTCCTTACTCCGTATCAACGAAGCTCGGATCCTTACTCCGTGTCAGTGGTTGCTTACTCCGTATGAAGTATAGGCTGGGAGAGCTTATTCCGCATCAGCGCTTCCTTACTCCGCATAAAGTAGGTACTGAATGCTTACTCCGCATGAGTAATGGGTCGGATTCCTTATTCCGCATTTGTTGTCCTTACTCCGCAACAATTGTCCTTACTCCGTTCGAATGAGACTCGGATTTCTTAGTCCGTGTCTCCTTTTTCTTTAGTCTAGTGGAGTGACAATTTTGATTCTCTCTCCGCAACAAGTCTCTCTTATTCCGTGCGAGTGATAGACTTGGAATCTTATTTCGTATCAATTGACTTTGCCAAATTGAGAGTTAGACACAGGTTGCTCATGTCGTTTTGTCAAGTATTTAGTCTGCATGAAAAGTCCTTACTCCGGATGAAGACTCGGTTATGTACCAAGTGAATGACGATACTCATGATGATCCGAATAAGGATTATGTATCCTGTCCTTAGCTTTGTTCTCACACGAGTAGGTCCGAATTAAAGTTAAATCATCTGCAGAGACTTAATAGTAAACATGAAACATCTCGAGTCAAATTACATAGGGTTTGTTCCGCATTATCCAAATTCTAGGTTTGATCCAATAGAGCCCAAAAGGCATCACTACCCACTCATAATGCCCATACCTGCACCGCAAAGCAGTCTTAGGGATGTCCTCCTCTCTAACCCTTAACTGGTGATACCTCGATCGCAGATCTATCTTGGAAATCCACTGGCCCCACTCAACCGGTCAAACAAGTCATCTATCCAAGGCAATGGATACTTGTTCTTTAGTCACCAAATTCAGCTTCCTATAGTCAATGCAAAGACGAAGTGTACCATCTGCCTTCTTTGCAAAGAGCACCGGAGCACCCCAAGGTGAGGTAGTCGGCCTAATATATCCTTGGCCTCGCCAACTCCTCTATCCGCCTCCGGAGCTCCCTCAACTTAGCTGGTCCCATCCGATAAGCCACTTGGGAAATCAGACCAGCCCCTGCACTACCCACACTCGTCTTAGGTGGTAAGCTCCTCAACTCTTTAGGAAAGACATCCTAAAATTGGTCAACAACCGCTGTCTAAACCCTTTTTCCCATCTTTCCCTCCTCAGCAAAAGTTAGGGCTGCCAACTTGTGGGTAATGGCACCCCACTGGTCCAAAACTGGCCCAGCCCGACTCGCCTTACAATCCTACTCCCCCTGCAAGGTGCAGGAAACCCCTGCAGGTGACACGAATGATACACGGCGCCGATAACAATCAATCTTGGCCTAGAAAACCATAAGCCAATCCATACCCAAGATCAAGTCAAACATCCTCAATGGCATCACATAAATTGAAGCTAAGCTCCATATCTCCTATGGTTAACACACAGTCACGACAAACACGCCGCACCTCAATCATACCTCCCACTCGAGACTTAATAACTAGGGGTCTCGCTGCCTCAATGATAACGTGCATTTATGCCGTTATTCTAGTGTAGATTTAGGGTATTAAAGAGCATGATTAGAGCTTAATTCATCCATATTTCTTAGATATTTGCTCTAACACCCTAGGAAGACTGCTTAGCATATATATATGTATGTTTTTGAGCCGTTTTGGCAGGTTTTTAGGCAATTTCATTTCATGGACATCAGCCAAATCAATTCATTTACCAAAGAAGGAACTTGTGGCAAAAAAGGGTAGCTTGAGGAGGCAAAACAAGGGTGCACGCCATATGGACCATTATGACGTGCAAGGATTTTATTGCAGCCCTGCCTTCTAAACATTTCAAGGAAGCTTGGAGCAAAATTTCAGACCATTTGGAGGTGCACGTCATATGGCCATATGACGTGCAATGTGCCGTGCAGCCGGATTTTTGCATCGATTGCTTTGTTTTGTTATTTTAAGCACTTTTCTCTAAAGCACCTAATCCAAATTATGCTTGGTTCGAGTTGTATTCAAGTTGGAAAAAGAATGGAGGAGGCAGTAGCCCTTTTGGACAGCTAGGGCACTCATTGCACAGCAGTTTTCTATATAAATAGAGGAGGCAGCAGCCCTTTTGGAGCATGTAGAGAGGGGGGCACATTTTTAGAGAGAGAGAGAGAGAGATAGGCTGACGGTTTTGGAGGCTAGGGTTCTGATCCTGGAGCTGCTAGCCCTAGGAGGTCTGACGGCTGGAGAAGACCTAAAGTTGGAGTTTTGCTGCACCTGCTTGAGGATGATGTTCTTTATTTCTTATTGTTTATCCAAGAACATGTGTGAGTAGTTTCCTTTATCTAGGGGAGCAATGTAACCCCCTAAGTTGTTAAACTGATTAATTGAATATTGAGTTTGTTTAATTGAGGTTGCATGTTTCATGGATCTGTTCTTATCTTTTAATATCTAGGCTATACACCTGCGTTTACTTAGTCTTAGTCTAAGGCTGATCTTTGATTCATAACTTATTTGTGATTGGTGTGACCATTATCCAGTCATGGGTATGATAATTAGGCTTTGCATGTTGATGTCATGATGACCATTCAGGCAGACAAAGACTTAGAAGGGTTGGCAATGACCAATTGCGCATACCTTGGCTTAGTTATAGCATGTTATCAATTAAATAATCTCAAGAACCTTAAAATCATAGAGAATAACATAAGGAGGTGAAGTTGTGACCCTAGATGCCTTTATTCCTTGAATCTTAATCCTAAAATCAATTTGCTTTCTTTGTTATTTAGAAAACCAAATAAAAATTAGATCTTTAGTTATAAAAAGAATTCGTTTTTGCCACGACATTTTATAGAGCAAGAGTAATTGAGTGGTTTGGTTTAAAAACTAAAGAACTAGACTAATCCTGATGGGTTCAACCCCTTACTTTCTACTATTCTCGTTTAGTGCAAACTAAGGGAATTAATTATCTTGAAGAGAGGTTTAACAACGTTAGCTAACTCTTTTAGGGAGGCTAAAAAATCTGTCGTCAAATTGGCGCCATTGCCTGGATTGTACGGTTAACTAGTTTTTCAAAATCAATATTGAGTGAAATTGTTTGAATTCTGATCTTGGTGTTTAATTCGCTTTTTATTTTCTGATATTTTGTGTTTTATTTAGTTATTTTGTCTTGTTCGGAGCTACTGGGTGTGTTCTTGTTGTTTTACAGGATCGTTCACCAGGTGTTTTAAAAAAAAAATTCTCAGCTGTGTATGTGACGAAGGGAACTTGTGCCATTTAATTCAGAACCTGAACGGATAATTAGAGATCGTCGTAGGGCAGCTAGAGAAGCCTCAAGGGAAGCTGAAGAAGCACTGCAAGGTTTAGAGGATACAATTCTTGAAATTATGGAGGATACAAGACCTAATGGCAGTGTACAAGGAGGGGCCAATTATAATGGCCAATACCCAGATGAAGATGGTAACAGATTTAGGCCTAGGACTTTCTTGGATTTTGCAAGGCCAACTATGTCAGATCACTATTTAGGGATTAGGCAAGCAAGAGTCCAAGCAAACAGTTTCGAATTAAACCGGCACTGATCAACATGGTGAGCAACAATGCATTTGGCGGAACAGCAATGGATGATCCACATCAGCACTTGATGAGGTTCTTTCAGATGTGCGACACAATAAAGCTCAACAATGTGTCGGAGGAAGCGATAAAGTTAAGGCTTTTTCCCTACTCTTTAAAGGATAGAGCTCTTGGATGGTTCAACAACCTACCTGCTAGTTCCATAAACACTAGGGAGGAGATGTAGACCAACTTCATGTCCAATTATTTCCCTCTTACCAAGGTGATCCAACTTCGAGGGGAAATCAGCAGATTTAGGCAAGACGAGATGGAGACTCTCCCTGAGGCTTGGGAGAGATTTAAAGATTTGATCCGAAGATGTCCTGATCATGGAAGACCTCAATGGATTCAAATTGAATCCTTCTACAATGGTCTTCAGTCTCACTCACAAGACAAAATGAATGCAAACTGCAGGAGGATGTTTGATGAACTTGGAACCTGATGTAGTCGCCACCTCTTAGAGAGACTATCATTAGCTGATTGGTAGTGGTCAAATATTCGAACCTCAAGGCCAAAGGAGAAGATAGCTTCAGTTGATAATTCTTCCAATGATATGCAAGAGCAGATTTGTGCTCTAGCTAAAAATATTGAAGTATTATCTCTTAAGGTTGAAGGACCACAGCAAGCTCTACCAGGGGTTGATCAAGGATGGAGTGGAGCGGAAGACGCACATTTTGTTGGCGAAAGGGGATGTATCGAAGCAACCTTTTTACCAAGGTCAAGGCTATTCGCAACAACTAAACCAAGGCTATCGAAGAATGCCTTTACTCGGAATCGAATAGAGGAGGTGAAGCTTCAAATCGGTATAAATATATACCTCTAGGAATGAAGCGTAATCCATATGCTACGGATAATTATTTACAACCACCTCCAGGTTTTGAGCAAAGAAGAATGAGCCTCACCCTCAAGAACAGAGAAGAAATTATTAGACGAGAATGAGATAGCAAAGAGGGAAGGTGGTAATGTGGATGAGAGACTAAACAAGATGGAGTCTCGCCATAAAAAAACTTGGAAAAGTTACTAGTGAGTGTGGCACGAATGCCAACCAAGGAGTCTCCTCCAAAGCTTTTCCCAGGGGACATAGAGGTTAATCCCAAGGAGAGCTGCAAGGCTATCACTTTGAGAAGTGGTAAGGCACTTAAGGAAACTGGAGAGCCCAAGTCGAAGGCCATACCAGATGCACCAATTCAACCTTTAGCAGCTGACAATCTGGAAAGAGTTGTTGAGGAAGAGTGATAACGTGCATTTTATGCCGTTATTCTAGTGTTTATTTAGGATGTTTAAGAGCATGATTAGAGCCTTATTGCTTCATATATCATATATATTTGCTCTAACCCCTAGGAAGATGCTAGTTGCAAATACATGCGTTTTGAAGATGTTTTGGCAGATTTTGGAGCTCACTTTTGACATAGTAGATGGCCTCAAACAATTGGCATGCAAGAACAAAAGTTGCTTAGAATGATGTCCTATACCTACCACAGAAATTTCAGAGCATTTGGAGCTGCACGTGAATTCACCCATTTCACGTGCAAGCATATTTTTGCTTCTCAGGCCTCTACAGGATGCAAGGAAGCTTGGGGAGAAGTTTGAGATGATTTGGAGTTGCACGTGAATTCACCATATCACGTGCAAATTGACGTGCAGAGATATTTTTGGACCGATCCTATCGTTTTCCCATGCTGATCATTTGTTCCTGAAGGCCCAAGTCCAAATTGTGGATGGAAGATAGAGATTTAAAGTTTCGAGTGTTACTTATCAAAACGTCGTTTTGATAGATGGGCTAGGTTACACACCTCAAGGCCCATCCAAACTCTATAAATAAGAGCTCCACGCCCTCTGTTATGCATCCCCAGACCCCCTACACGTTTTTAGAGAGAGAGAGAGAGAGGCTTCACGACTTGGAGGTTCCTCCTTGACCTAGGAGAGCAGCCGTCGCAGCCGTTGCAGCAGCCGTGGCAGATTTTGGAGCCTGGATTTGAAGCTTTGTTGCGCGCGTGGATTAGAAGAAGATGTTTAGCTTTTCTGCTATGGTTTTGCTTGTAATCATGCGTGAGTAGTTCTTATAATCTAGGGGAGCAATGTAGCCCCCTTGTTGCTTTGCTGAGTTTATTAATATTGGGTTTAGATGATTGAGTTCTGCATGTTTTATGAATCTGTTCTTAAATTCTATCTTTGGATGTACACCTTGGTATTCTTAGCCCTAGTCTGGGGCGGATTGAGATTCATAACTTATTTGTAATTGGTGTGATCATTATCCTTTTGCAAGTATGATTTATTTGCTTTGCATGTTTGTGTGTTTAGATGACCATTCTGGCATACAACTCTTAAAAGGACCTCAATGACCATTTGTTGTCCTTGGCTTATGTTTAGCATGTTTTCAATCGTACAATCCTAATACCATGAACCAAAGAGAGATAACATAGAGAGGTGAAATTGTGACCCTAGATGCTTTTAATCCTTGAATCTTAATCCTAAAACCAATTTGCTTTCTTTGTTTATTCAGAAAACCAAATAAAAATTAGATCTTTAGTTTAAAAAAAGAAAACTTTTTGCCAAGACATTTTATAGAACAAGAGTAATTGGGTGTTTTTATTTGAGAACTAGAGAACTAGGTTAATCCCTGTGGGTTTGACTCCTTGCTTGCTGCTATTCTGTTAGTGCAAACTTAGGGAATTTATTATTTTGAAGAGAGATTTAACGATATTAGCTAGCTCTTTTAGAGAGGCTAAAAATCTTGTCTGTCAAATTGGCGCCGTTGCCGGGGATTCAACGGTTAACTAGTTTTTAAAATCAACATTGAGTGAAATTGTTTGAATTCTGATCTTGGTGTTTTATTTTGTCTTTTATTTTCTGTTATTTTGTGTTCTTTACTTGTTTATTTTGCATTGTTCGGAGTCGTTGGGTGTGTTCTTGTTGTTTTACAGGAACATACACCAAGTGTTTAAGGAAGTCCTAGTTGTGCACGCCAAGACAGGAGTTTATACCATTTAATCGGGAACCTGAAAGATTGTTCAGTACCAGAGGTCATTGGGCAACCAATGTTCCTCCTCCATCACGACCCCGCCAGGCACAGTGTTCATGTGGAGTGATCCACCGACTTTGCAAAGAGAGACCTCTCCTCATGTGGATCAAAGGAAGCGGACTCTATACATACTCACTGCCATGTACATGCGATTCAATGTACACAAAGAAGATATTTTCAATTTCTTTCAAGGCATTAGTAGGCGGTGGTGGTGAGCGAAGTGGAGGTCATCAATTGGGCGATCACTAATGGGCACATCACTAGTGCCCAATTTGAAGAATTAATGGCCCTCATCTCTCGGAGACCAACAAGCTACTTCACAACCTAGAACAAGAGCATGGGAGGCCCCGGATGTAGTTGCTCATGCATATCCTAGAGCATGGGAGGCCCCAGGCTCCTCCACTGCCTCTACCGAAGCTTGGAGGCAAGAAACACAGCAGCTCAGGGAGGCAAATGCCAGAACCCAAAGACGAGGTGGAAGCTCGAGGAAGGACAACAAAGAAGTCAAAGGCCTCCCTAGGCAAAATCTGGAAGGCCTTGCGCAAGAGGAAAGCATCAAAACGTTCTCCTATAGTGGAGATATCCGATGAAGAACCCTCTCCATCCCCTGAAGTTTCTTATCCGGCCCGCAATGGATCCACCTCAACCCGAACCTTCACTCGGCCATCCCACTATCACCCGAGGAGGCAGAGCCAGCGAAGGGTATTCACCCTTCCAACCCTCAAGAGGAGACAAAGCCAGCAGAAGGGTATTCACCCTTTTAGCCGTTTCGATCCTGCATATTCTCAGGCTCTTGTGCTCGCTATACTTCCTATCTCTTGGGGTGCATACATGCCTGCTGAACCCGAAGATCTTCTTGGCCCTCCTATCCATTTAATCATTAATCCAGCTTTATCATCCGACGAGAGCCAAGCAAAGATTTGAAGAGTTCATCAATTCCATGGTTCGGAGGGCTCGCTTTATACGGGATAATGATATCTTCACCCCTTTTAGCCTAAAGAGGATCTCGGAGAATGAATATCTCTACTACGATGTGATAGACCTCTTCAACAGGACCATGCGCTATGTAGTGAGGCTCGGCCCTCATAACTACCCCTTAGCTCAGTTCACTTCCATTATGCTATGCGAGCTATTCAATCAACCCTTGTCCGAAGAGGTGTGGCGCCAACGCATCAATGGTGAGAATGAAGGGCACCGCCCTTGGCATGGTATGCATGAGGTGCTGATTCCGGTGCACATTGACCGCCACTATGTACTGGTCCGTTTGAATCTGGATGTAGGACATGGCGTGCTATATGACCCAAGCCAAGGCGAAGGGTTTGCCAGACGGAAAAGACAGTTAGTGCATGGGTTCATCAAACGAATCAAAGTGGCGATGATCAAAAAAGGCTTTTTGGCAGACAAGCTACCTCTTATTCACTACAACAAAATGGAAATTCCCCAACAGCCTGACCAATTCAGCTGTGGGATCTTTGCTTGCTACTACATGATGGCTATTCTGCAAGGGAAGGAAACTTGGGAAGTGCGCGGTGAGACGTCGGTTGACTTTGTGGCTCAAGTGCGACGAATGGTAGCCAATGTCATCTACTATTACAGTGTGCCAAACCAGGGGTAAATGTTTTTCCTACTCCCTATTTTCTGCCATGAGGACATAGCATATTTTAAGTGTGGTGTATGGGGAGTGACTTGAGCCACTTGCTTGTCTTTTATGTTGTGATTGCATGTTTTATTTAAAAAAAACCTGTTTTTAGTTGCATGATTGTTTGAGTTGTTTGCTTGAATGATTTGCTTGTGGAGGCATGGATATTAAGTATGCAATTTTGGCTTAAAATTTAATTTTTTATGCCACATGAGTATCATGTTGTGATAAGGGTTTTTACGTAGTTAAAATGTGCTCTAATTTAGTTTGATCATGTTTTTATCTTTTGAATGATATCACCATGTTTTTGGAGCTGAGTTTTGAATATTAGCTGAGCATGAAATGCTATGATAGACCTAAGTAACCCTTAAAGTTGAGTGTCAAAGAAATAAAAAATGAGAACAGCTTCTTTTTAGCCCTTGAGTGACATTCATGGTTTTTGGGTAATAGTTTGATTTGATACTCTTCTTGCACTCAACATTGGTTATTTAATGGTAGGAGTCAAGTAAGCATGTGATTACTTATTAGTGCTCAGTGTTTGGTGTGAGGAGTTAGGATGCAAGACCTCTAAGTCACTGTGACTGTCTACGCATCCTTTTCTTTATTTTGTGATATTATTGCAAAAGGTTGTGATGTACATTGTGGAAAAAGCCTATCACATTTTGAAAAGGGGTATGTATATAAAAAAAATCAGTCTTATTCATGTGTTATGTGAGTTTAAAAAAAGAGTGAATAATCCATCAAGGGAGAGCATAAAATGCAACCTTGTAAGGTTATTACTAAAAAAATAAATAAAAAAAAAGAGAAAAGAAAAAAAGAAAGATTCAGAATAAAAGCCACACTGGCTTCATGTTTATGTGTGATTATTTAGTTGTGAAGCCACATTGGCTGAATTGTGTTTTGTTTTGAGAGTGTTGAGCTCAATTCTTTAGCTCATGGTTTTGTTTTATCAATTATTAGACTAGAGTGTGAGTTTATTGAATTTAGATTAGAGTGTGAGTTCAAATAAAGTAGAATAGAGGGTGTGTTTTCTTTGATGAGGACAATAGGGAACTCTCATGATTGCTTGGCAAGTACTTAATCAATAGCTGATGGCGAGTGTAGAGATAGAGTTTTCCATCCATTGTTCATTGATAGGTATTGGGCTTGAGAATTATTATATTTGAGTGAGGCTGCTTATCCTTGGTAAGAACTTAAAAGGAAACTAGGTGCTATTTTATCATAGATTGCTTGCTCATATCTGAAATTTAAGTGGTGATATTGCATGGTTGTTGGACTAGGGATATGGACATGAATGAACTAAGCTATGACTCATTTTGATGCTTAAATTCCCATTTCATCATGATAGAGTTGCATGCTTAGGAAACCATGATTCTCCTTGATTGTTATTTTATTTTTCTTCCGTTTGACTGCGTGTTTATTTTATTCTTGCATGCTTGTATGTTTTTGCTTGAGGACAAGCAATGGTTCAAGCGTGGTGTATTTGATAACGTGCATTTTATGCCGTTATTCTAGTGTTTATTTAGGATGTTTAAGAGCATGATTAGAACCTTATTGCTTCATATATCATATATATTTGTTCTAACCCCTAGGAAGATGCTAGTTGCAAATACATGCGTTTTGAAGCTATTTTGGCAGATTTTGGAGCTCACTTTTGACATAGTAGATGGCCTCAAACAATTGGCGTGCAAGAACAAAAGTTGCTTAGAATGATGTCCTATACCTACCACAGAAATTTCAGAGCATTTGGAGCTGCACATGAATTCACCCATTTCACGTGCAAGCATATTTTTGCTTCTCAGGCCTCTACAGGATGCAAGGAAGCTTGGGGAGAAGTTTGAGCTGATTTGGAGTTGCACGTGAATTCACCATATCACGTGCAAATTGACGTGCAGAGATATTTTTGGACCGATCCTATCGTTTTTCCATGCTGATCATTTGTTCCTGAAGGCCCAAGTCCAAATTGTGGATGGAAGATAGAGATTTTAAAGTTACGAGTGTTACTTATCAAAACTACGTCGTTTTGATAGATGGGCTAGGTTACACACCTCAAGGCCCATCCAAACTCTATAAATAAGAGCTCCACGCCCTCTGCTATGCATCCCTAGACCCCCTACATGTTTTTAGAGAGAGAGAGAGGCTTCACGACTTGGAGGTTCCTCCTTGACCTAGGAGAGCAGCCGTCACGGATTTTGGAGCCTGGATTTGAAGCTTTGTTGCGTGCGTGGATTAGAAGAAGATGTTTAGCTTTTCTGCTATGGTTTTGCTTGTAATCATGCGTGAGTAGTTCTTATAATCTAGGGGAGCAATGTAGCCCCCTTGTTGCTTTGCTGAGTTTATTAATATTGGGTTTAGACGATTGAGTTCTGCATGTTTTATGAATCTGTTCTTAAATTCTATCTTTGGATGTACACCTTGGTATTCTTAGCCCTAGTCTGGGGCGGATTGAGATTCATAACTTATTTGTAATTGGTGTGATCATTATCCTTTTGCAAGTATGATTTCTTTGTTTTGTTTTTGGTGGTTTTTTATTCTATTAGTGCAAACTTAGGGAATTTATTATTTTGAAGAGAGATTTAACGACATTAGCTAGCTCTTTTAGAGAGGCTAAAAATCTTGTCTGACAAAGAGCAACAAATGGGAGATAACCAGGAGCAACAACCAACTAAGACTCAACCAGTTGAAGAATAAAGGCCAAGAGAGCTTAGGCCTACAATACCATTTCCTCAACGGATGAGGAATCAAAAGATGGAAGAAGAGAATGAACGCTTTATGCAGATATTCAAGAAGCTAGAAATCAATATTCCATTTATTGAAGCTCTTGAGTAGATGCCCAGATGCAAAAAGGTTTTAAAGGACTTCATGCTGAAGAAGAGGAAATACGGCGATCACGAAATTGTTGCTGTCACTAATGAGGTGAGCAATGTGGTTCAAAGGAAGTTACCCACAAAGCATAAAGATCTGGATAGCTTCACTCTACCGTGTGTAATAGGAGACACACCACAACAACAGGCTTTATGTGATTTGGGGGCCAGTATAAATTTAATCTCCTTTTCCCTCTACAAGCAGCTTGGGTTAACAGGAATGAAGCCCACTTGTATATCACTTCAGTTCGCTGACCGGTCCACTAGAAGGCCCGAGGGAATCATAAAAGATGTACTAGTGAAAGTGGGATCATTTATTTTTTCAGCTGACTTTGTGGTATTAGAGATGGAAGAAGCCACGGGAGTTCAGTTACTCCTAGGAAGACCCTTCCTGAGGACAAGGTGTGCTTTGATTGATGTCGCTCAGGGTAAATTAAGCTTGAGGATAAACGATGATACCTTAGTCTTCCACATGGAACGGTCTTTTGAAGGGCAAGGAGAGGAAAGTTGTCTCTGGATCGAAGATTTCAAGGAATTAGTTGAAGATTACTTGAGCGAGCAGATCGAACAAGAAGATGAAGTGCTTCACACATCAAAGAATCCAAAGAAGAAGAGGCGTAAGACTTGATCACCGACGAGGAGGAACTAAAATCAAGTCCATTGGAGCAAGCTAAGGAGGAGCATGACGAGCAAACAACTCCAGCGCCATAATCGAAGGAGTTGCCTGGACACTTGAGGTATGAATTTCTAGATTCCACAAATAGATTTTCGGTAATTGTTGCTTCAAATTTAAATGCTTTAGAATGTGAACAATTGCTAGAAATTCTAAGGAAACATAAAAAGGCCCTTGGGTGGAATATTAAAGATATTAGGGGCATTAGTCCAGGGCTGTGCATGCATAAAATCTTAATGAATGATGACTTTTATCCCACTATTAAAAGACAACGAAGACTGAACCCAGTAATGAAAGAAGTTGTTAGGAAAGAAGTTCTAAAATGGAAAAATGCTAGGATAATTTATGCTATATCTGATAGTGAGTGGGTTAGTCCTTTACATGCCGTGCCCAAGAAAGGGGGCATGACGGTGATTAGGAATACAAAGAATGAATTGATTCCATCCCGAACTGTGACGGGGTGGAGAGTCTGTGTGGACTATCGGAAGCTAAATAAGGCCACTAGGAAGGACCACTTTCCCCTTCCTTTTATTGATCATATGCTTGATAGGTTGGCTGGATATAGTCATTACTGTTTCTTATATGGGTATTTAGGGTACAATCAGATCATGATTAAACCCGAGGACCAGGAGAAAACAACGTTCACTTGCCCTTTTGGTACCTTTGCATTTAGGAGGATGCCATTTGGGCAGTGTAATGCACTTGCGACCTTTCAAAGGTGCATGATGGCCATTTTTCAGGGCCTAGTGGAGGAGATAATGGAAGTTTTTATGGATGATTTTTCTATGTTTGGTTCTTCTTACCAACAATGCTTAAAAAACCTAGATACTGTCCTGGAAAGATGTGAAGAGAAAAAACTTGTCCTCAATTGGGAGAGATGCCATTTTATGGTAAGTGAGGGCATAGTCCTTGGACACAAAGTGTCCACAAAAGGTTTGGAGGTGGATAAAGCTAAGATATCCACAATTGAAACCCTGCCACCTCCAACTAATGTGAAAGGGGTGAGAAGTTTCTTAGGACATGCTGGGTTCTATAGAAGGTTTATTAAAGACTTCTCCAAAATAGCTAAACCCCTAAGTGTGTTGTTGGAGAAGGACACAACCTTTGAATTTAACGAAGAGCGTTTAAAAGCTTTTGAGGTCCTTAAGCACAAGCTAGTTACAGCCCCTGTCATAGTTACTCCTGATTGGGAACAACCATTTGAGCTTATGTGTGATGCGAGTGATTATGTTGTAGGGGTAGTTCTAGGGCAGAGGAGAGAGAAAATTTTTAGGGCGATTTACTATGCTAGTAAGACTCTAGATAATGCCCAACAAAACTATACCACTACTGAGAAAGAGTTGCTAGCTGTAGTGTATGGCTGCAACAAGTTTAGATCTTACCTGTTGGGGTCTAAGGTTGTTGTTTATACTGACCATGCAGCTCTTAAGTATTTGTTAGCTAAAAAGGAAGCTAAACCACGTTTGCTGAGATGGGTTCTCCTCTTATAGGAGTTTGATCTAGAGATTAGAGACACTAAGGGAGCTTTAAACACCGTTGTAGATCACCTTTCTAGACTTGAGAATGCACCTAAGTCTCTACCTATCTCTGATGACTTCCCTGATGAGGTAGTGTTTTAAGTAAGCCAGCTTCCTTGGTTTGCTGATATAGCAAACTATTTAGCCACTGAGCTTATACCTAAGGGATTTGATTACCACCAGCGGAAGCAGTTCATAGTGAATGCAAAGAAATATATTTGGGATGATCCCATCCTCTATAGGCGGTGTGCTGATCAAATCATTAGGAGGTGTGTCCCTGAGGAGGAGATGGATGCTATCATGCATCAGTGTCATGCATCACATTATGGGGGCCACTTTGGAGTGCAAAGAACGAGCTAAGATAATGCAATGTGGGTTTTATTGGCCCAACATGGTTAAAGACACTTATGTCTTCATTAAAACTTGTGATAGATGTCAAAGGGTAGGTGGACCGTCTAGGAAGAATGAGATGCCTTTAACTGGAATCCTTCCAGTTGAAATTTTTGATATTTGGGGCATAGACTTTATGGGGCCTTTCCCTATTTCGATGGGTATTCATACATTCTGTTGGTGAGATTATGTGTCCAAGTGGGTTAAGGCCATACCAACGAGAATGAATGATGCTAGAGTGGTGACTAAATTCCTTACCGGAAACATCTTTAGCCGTTTTGGGACACCAAGGGCTATCATTAGTGATGAGGGTAGTCATTTTTGTAACAAATTGTTTAACAAGTTGTTGACAAATTATGGAGTCAACCATAGGAAGTCCTTAGCTTACCACCCACAAGCCAATGGACAAGCCGAGGTGTCCAATAGGGAAATCAAAGCTATCCTTGAGAAAACTGTTGGAGGGAATAAAAAGGATTGGTCTCAAAGGCTTGATGAAGCCTTATGGGCTTATAGGACAGCCTACAAGACTCCCATTGGAATGTCCCCTTACGGAATCCTATATGGGAAGTCTTATCATTTACCTGTGGAATTAGAACACAAGGCTCAATGGGCCTTGAGGAAATTAAACTTTGATCCACAAGAAACCAAGGAACTGAGAATGACTCAATTAATTGAGTTAGATGAGTTTAGAATGGATGCCTATGAGAGTGCTAAAACTTATAAGGAAAGAACAAAACAATGGCATGATAGGCAACTTAATATAGAATTTTTAGCCCTGGGCCAAAAAGTTTTGTTATTCAACACTAGGCTTAGGTTGTTTCCAGGAAAGCTACGATCAAAATGGATGGGGCCATTTGTGCTAATTGATAAGAGGCCATATGGGAGCTTTGAGCTCCAAGCTGAAGATGGCAAGAAATTTTGGGTTAATGGCAATAGGCTGAAACCTTATTATGAGCCAACACAGAGGGAGATCGTTGATTCCCTCTCTTTTGAGTCTTCATGAGCATATTTTGAAGTCTAGCTATAGACTTTAAATGAAGCGCTTGTTGGGAGGCAACCCAACGGTTTTGTTTTAGTTTTAGTTTTTATATTTATTGTGTGAATTCACCATGGTGTAGCGAACTTTGTTTCTTTTTACTAACCATTTTGTAGGCTTCCAAGAGCACATCCATGGGCACTAGACTTTTGAATTTAGTTTCAAGCCCATGTCAAGAGCAAAGACAAAGTGAAGCAACAAGTGCTTAAAATTGAGCCCAACCATATACCGTGCACAAGAGAAAGATGATCCTCATTACATGGGCTAGCTACAGAAGAAAAATGGGCCAATTTGGGCCTGCACGTCATAATGCACGTGCTATGATGATATGGCGTGCACCTTGAATTTCTCTGAAAGTTTAATGGAAGATAGCTACCAACATGGGCAATAATAATGTCTTCTCCACGTCATATCCTACCTGTCTATTTGGTGGTCAAAAGGCAAAAATACCACTTTTCAGCCTTCTAGAGCCTTCTAATATATGCCGTGCAGAAGACACATGTGATAGACAGCTCATGATGGACCCACCATCGGAATATGAGCTTATTTTAACGTGCACGCCACAATAATGATATGACGTGCATAGGGGCATTTTCGTCCGATCAGCCTGAAAATTGGAGGACACGTGTATGATGGCATTTGAAGCACATCTCCTTTTGCACGCTATAAATACTGAGGCCGAGAGCTAGGTCAAATACACCAGAAACGATTTCTAGATCTGAAATTTGAAAAGCTCTGGTTCTTGTTGTTGTAGCTAAATTTCATCTTTCCTCTCCTTCAATTCCTATAGCAAGATGGTGCGCACAAGGCCATCAGGCAAGGAAGAAGTCCATTTCTCAAGTTCTTCAAGTAGTGAGGATGGGGAGATCTTCCTGGGGCATGCTCTGGATCTGAATGCCTTAGAGGAATCCAACCTGGGATGGTCAAGTGAGGTGGCCTTAAAGCTTCAAAATCTTGGGTTAGTAAGATTAGTTTCAGCCAGATGTGCTATTTATTATCCTGCCTTACATGAATTTTATCATTCCATTTACTTCAATGAGGAAAAGGATGCAGTTATAGGGCAGGTGCAGGGGATGTATATCCGTATCACACCAGAGACAATTAGGAAAACCTTTAACCTTCCTGTACCTACTAATCACTTCCCTCACCTGACCTTAGGGGAGTATGGTACTGCCTTCAAATATGCAAAATGATCTGAGAAGAGGAGGCAGTTTACAAAAAATGGCTTTGTGGGTAAATTTAGATGTATAGCTCATCTAGTAAGAAAGTGCTTGCTATTGCAAACTAGTGGAAAGGATGGTGTGCCTATGACCCATCTTGAATTCATGTATAGCATTGACCATATGTTAGATGTAGACTGGGCTGCCGCCATTTTCAAATGGTGGACAAAAAATTTGACAAAGAGAGTATATGGAAGAATGCTATGTGTCATTTTTCAAAACCAATATGCCCAGCACTTTACCTCTTTAGATAGCATCCCCTTCCCACCTCAAGGCTTTTGAGAGTATTGCAACCAGAAGGAGGTTTAGGGGTAAGCTCTAGAGGCAACTGGGGGAATGTTCCCCAAGCTGAACCACAGCCATCAAGGCACAGTGTTCATATGGAGAGACCCACTGAGTTTGCTGCGTGAGACAACTCCTCCCCATTAGATGAAAGAAAGCAGACCCTCTTCAGGCTCACTGCCATGTACATGCAGTTTAATGTGCATAAGGAAGATGTTTTCAACTTCTTTCAAGGTATTAGTGGCCAAGTGGTTAGTGAGGTGGAAGTTATAAATTGGGCATTCACAAATGGTCACATCAATGGTGCCCAATTTACTGAGTTAATGGCACTTATTTTGCAAGATCAGCAGTCCCATTCTAGACCATCAGCAAGGGCATGGGAAGCTCCAGAGGCTCCTTGCTGCTGCCTCTAATGATGCATGGAGGCAAGAAACTCAAGAGCCGAGAAGGGATCAAGCTGGAACAAAGCGTGCGAGAGAAGAGCTAAAGAGAGACAACAAGGAAATAAAAGGAGTTCGGGGAAAATTTGGAGGGCCTTGAGCAACAAGCAAAAGTCAAAAAAAATCCTCCAAATGGTGGAGATCTCCGATGAGGATGTACCTCCTGCTCATGAGGACTCGCACCGACTGCAGCATATGATAGTTCCTACCCCGCCCAAGAAAAGTACCCTCCACCAGGGCCTTCCATGGAGTACACCGATTATCATCCATTTCAGCAAGACGTTGTGACGGAACCACAATACTCCTCATTTGATCCCTTTGTGGATCCTTCCTATTCTCAGGCCATCGTGCCCATTGTGCAACCTATTTCATGGGGACCTTATATGCCAGCAGAACCTCAAGATCTCCTTGGCACACTGGTGCATCTGCGGATTAAGCCGGCTATCTCTTCTATGGAAGCTCAAGAGGCGTTTGCAAGTTTCATTGACCCTACGATGCTGCTAGCTCATTTTGCAAGGGACATGGATGTCTTCACCTCCGACTTCCTCTGGCGCATCTCAGGTAATGAATTTTTATTCACATATGATGTGGATTTGTTTTGCAGGACCATGCGGTTCGTAGTGGAGGCTGAGCCTCATGATTATCCATTGGCCCAGTACACGTCTATTATGCTGTGCGAGTTATACGAGCACCCCTTGTCTGAAACTGTTCTGCGTCAGCGCATGAATGGTGAGAATAAAGGTCACCGACCCTGGCGCACCATGCATGAGGTACTAATACCTGTACACATTGACCACCACTTTGTATTATTGAGTTTGGATTTGAGTGTAGGGCACGCGGTGCTTTATGATCCCAGTCAAGGACATGGATTCAGCTAAAGGAAGCGGCAGCTAGTCCATGGCCTCCTGAAATGAATCAAGGATGCAATGAAGAAAGAGGGGTTGCTGCAGGACAAATTGCCTCTTATTCATCTCACGGAAATGGAATTCCCTCAGCAACCTGATTAATTCAGCTGTGGGATTTTCGTTTGTTATTATATGCTGGCTATTTTGCAGCAGCGCGATACATGGACCATACGCGGTGAAACTTCAGCCGATTTTGTGGCTCGGGTGCGGAGGTTGGTGGCCCAGGTGATCTACTATTACAGCTTACCAACAGATAGGTCAGGTTCTTCTTAACCTCTCTACCATGCCACGAGGACATAACATATTTTTAAGTGTGGTGTGGGGAGTGTGCGGAGGTTGTTTGTCCTTTATTTTGCTTGATTGTTGTTGGTCCCGGAGAGCCTAGAGGGGGGTGAATAGGCTGTTTGAAAATTCTTGCTCTCTCTCTCTATATGGCTAGACACTCACTCTGGTTAAACAGATAAAATCAGTGCGGAAGATTAACCAGGTAGTGGAAGTATGTTGCTTTATTATCTGTAGATAATTACAACGGAGCAAAACAGTGCTTTAGCTGATTACAACTCAACACTCTGTTATGGTTACACACACTTGGCTGTAGATCTCTGTATATGCTCTTTCACACGATACACGCTTGTTAGTATTTGAGTTTTAGTAAGCGCTTCTGTATTTTACATTGCTTTAGGTATATATAGACATCCTAGGAATCTATCTTGGAACTGCATTTTCCAAGCAGTGTGAAGCATTGAAGTTCTTCATCGGAAAATGCTGAAGCTTTAACTGCTGCGGATGTGGAGCTCGAAATATTGGAAGCATAAGTTGTAATGAATTCTTTGCTTGATTCCAATTGCATTTGAGACCGCGTCCACATCTCCGCGTGATCCACGTGTAAGAATTTAGGTTTTTAACGGGTTTATTTTACATCGGGACGAAGCAAGCTGATTGCAATAAAAACGTCTTGGAAATGATGAAGTAGCGTCTTCTTACTCCGTCATAAGGTTCCTTACTCCGTATCAGTGAAGCTCGGATCCTTACTCCGTGTGAATGAAGTCCTGGAATCCTTGTTCCGTGTCAGCGCTTCCTTACTCCACATAAAGTAGGTACTGAATGCTTACTCCGCATCAGTGAATCCTTACTCCGCATGAGTAATAGGTCGGATTCCTTATTCCGCATTTGTTGTCCTTACTCCGCAACAATTGTTCTTGCTCCGTTCGAATGAGACTCGGATTTCTCAGTCCGTGTCTTCTTTTTCTTTAGTCCAGTGGAGTGACAATTTCGATTCTCTCTCCGCAACAAGTCTCTCTTATTCCATGCGAGTGATAGACTTGGAATCTTATTCCGTATCAATTGACTTAGTCAAATTGAGAGTTAGACACAGGTTCCTCAAGTCATTTTATCAAGTCTTTAGTCCTCACAAAAAGTCTTTACTCCAGATGAAGACTCGGTTATGTACCAAGTGAATGACGATACTCATGATGATCCAGATCAGGATTATGTATCCTGTCCTTAGCTTTGTTCTCACACGAGTAGGTTTGGATTAGAGTTAATTCATCTACACAGACTTAATAGTAACCATGAAACATCTCGAGTCAAATTACATAGGGTTTGTTCCGCATTATCCAAATTCTAGGTTTGATCCAACAATCTCCCCCAATATGGATATGCCAAACCCTTTGTAATCTGATCCGGTAAGGCAGCAAGAAATAACACAGAGGTAAGGGTTAAAGAGAACAATTCCACTAGGTTGCAGCAGGAATACATTAGCCTCAGTACAGATATAAATTATGATACATACGGCTTACTATATTTGAAGATCATCCTTGCTGCATGCTCTCGTAGTGTCATTGTCTGCTTCTTGGTAAACTCGATGATACTTTTCCAGTTATCATCGAAGGAGATAACATATTTCAGGAAGTAGCAGACAAAGGCTCCACAACTGTTTCCATCGGGTTACTGGGGCACATTCTTCTTGTTCCGGATCGTCCCCATAAGTACTTCATCCTGACCAAGAGGTGGTAAATCCAAGTCTTCGTAGAGAGAACTCTATCTGATTGCATTAGACAAGGTTCGAATGAGACTCCGCATCTGATTCTTTCTAATCTGGCGGTCAATAACTTGATGAGAATCCAGAAGCAAGATTTTCTTCTCTTCGATCAGAAAAACAGTCAACATGAAATGTGGGGAGTCGACCCGGAAAGGGATGAAAACGATGGACAGAGAGGTCCATGGTTGGCTGTTCTCTGCTGTGCCATAGATGTAGGATAGAATAACGTCCACAGCAGGAAACTGGTTTTCAACCTAGTAAGGAAGAATATCAAAATCAAGGCCTTCCTCAAGTAAAGAGGGGAATGGCTTCAACTCCATCTTTACCGCCAGAGCATAGTTGTCGATGTCGTCAGTGGAAAATTGTCCCTCCTCAGACAGTATGGTCCGGATGTCTTGAGGTTCGAAGGGGGACGAGGTAGATACACATCGGCGCTCGGCGGAGGAGGAGGCATAGGCCTTGGCTGCAGCAAGAAGGCTCCCATCAGCATCATCTGGATGCAATTCCGCGTATAATGGGAGGAAGGAGATGGCACCAGATGGAACAGCAGGAGTGGGAGAGCTGGTCTGGCCAGTGGAGAAACGACTGCGTTTAGGCATCGGAAGGCCTGGAGGAAGAGCAGGTGCAGACCATTTGCGAGGGCAATGCCAACAGTGAAGGGAGGGGAAGGATCAGATGATTTCTCCCCCGGTTTGGCAAATCTGCGAGAGCGGGAGGGACTAGCCACGACTTGCGTTAAGTCGGCAATGGAGGAAGACAAGTCAGAGAAGGACGTGGCGAGCCGCTCAAGCTTCTGGAAGAGAGAAGCTCGGCACCCATGGCCCAGACATGGTCGGATAGGGTCTGGGTCTGAAGACGACTGTCCTCAGCAAAGTGATCGAGTTGGGTGGAGAAAGCAGTCTCAAATAAAATCGTGGCAAAAGAGGCGCGCCCCAGACCAAAGGCGGGAGCTTTTGAGGACTCGCCCGCATGAAGAGGGGCATGTGTGGGCAGGGCAGAGTCGGCGGCAACAAGAGAGGATGGTGGTTGTACAGCAGCAGCAGTAGGAGGTGCGGCAGATCCACTTTGACCGGAGAGGTCAATGGGAGGGATATCCGCAGGATAAGAGGGACCAGCCTCAGTAGGGACAGGTGTCCGTGCGTCATGGGTAGGGCCGGAAGAGGCAGCAGCAGGAGGTGCAGCCTGAAGGAGCAACAGCGTTACAAACCCGTGGTAGCAGTTCCAAGTAAGCATTTCCTCCGGGGTCTGGGTGTGTTGAGCATAAAACACCCGGAGGGTAGGTTCTGGGATATCGGCAGTAATGGCGAGGCTGAAGCACAGCCAGCAGTCATTTAGTAGGTCGGTGGGAAGATGGTCGAGGTAGTCCTGGAGGTCCAGAGAGTGAGCGGGAGAGGCTTCCGTAGGAGAGGATGGGAGGGCCGGAAGAACAGCAGCAACAGCCGCTGTGACCGGAGAGATGGGTGCGGGAGCGTCGGCGAGCAAAGATCGGGAGCGAGAGCGAGCAGCGATAGTAAGAGAGGCAGGGACATCAGCAGGAGAGGTGGAGGTGGTAACCTCAAGGAAGTGCGACTGAGAGGGCCCTGCAGCAGTAGACGGGTCAGCTCGAACGCTGTGCAACGAACTGCGGGATCAGGCCGGAGCGGCAACGGACCGGATGTGGGAGTGGACGGACCGGGGAGCAGAACTGACTTCGTGACCCGAGCTTACAACGGGTTCACCAATGGAACTAGCCTGCTATTCTGAAGCAGCAGTGAGGGCACGGGAGACTGGAGGGCGGCGAATGGTGAGGGTCCCATCGGCAGTAAGATGGCGGAAGTAGTAGGTCACCGAGAAGGGAATCACCAGTTCACTCTGGAAGTGCGTGGGGTGAAGATGCCAAAAAATTTGGGACAGAATCCATCCAAAGGATGAGTTTCGTTTCCCATTTCGCGTCACCCGGAAGAGAAAGTTGCCCCAATCAAGTGGCAGTGACTCAAAAACCGCGTACATCGCCAGCAGGAGGTCGTACCGAACCGAGTCGAGAGCCGTGGAGCGAGCCAAAAGACACCGGCTGAGTATGGTGGCCATACAGCAGTGAGGACCATGGAAAGACTTCATTTTGTACTCCTTCACCTTATTAGGACACCCCATGGAAGCAGCCATGGCAGCAGCGTTTGGCCGGATATCATCGCCGGCAGGAAGGTTGAAGACGTCCTGGATCACCTGAGGTGTGATCTTGATAAGTTCCCCTCGAACCACAGAAAAGATATACTCCTCAGTGGAGGTAGAGTGCTAATAGAAGGCCAGGACGTCCGACACTAGAAGGTCGTCCGAGACGGAGACAAGCGCAAAGAGGTTGCTATGCTCGAGTAGCTGGCGAACCTCTTGGAGCGATGCTGGAGGATCAGAGATTCCGGACCAATCGACGAGATGTCCAGGAACAACACCATAGAGAGCTTGGGATGCCATTGAAAGTGAAGATTGAAGGAGAAGGAGAGAAGATCTTTGCAGGAAAAGGTGCGGCCAGGGTTTAGGGTTTTGAGAGTTGGTAGTGATAACCTCGGTCGACACTGATGGTGCGGTATAAATAGGATCCTTCCCATGGAAGCAAGTGGGTCTCGAGTTTAAGCAAAATGAACAGTGAGTCACTCGACTTCCTTATGTCATTAGAAGTGATGGATTAGCGCCATCGAATAGACCTATGACGTGGCGGCTGTGCTAACCATTCAAAGATGACAGCTGTAGGCATACTTTCGGATTTTTGAAAAGATAAATTACCGGGCTCGAGGCGTGCATTAAATGAACCATCATTATCCCTCCTCAAAAATAAGCGATGTAAGATAATTACTTGGTTTATCGCGAATTGAGAATTCCAAGAGTCAGGAGGAATTAAACCGACTTTCATTCGGAGAAGGATAATCCGTATAAAGAACATTCGGATGAGACTGACTAACTGTATCCGTACAAACAGAGTGCTGAGTAGATATGATTCCTTTGCTGTCTTGATGTCGAGAAAGTGTGAAGTACCACAACACCTCAGAAATCCGAGACATCAGACAAGATAGAGCAATGAATTGCAAAGAGAATCTGAACCTGTGACTTAACAAATAGATGCTTTGAAGTGCAAGTCTCGTCAGGTTCGGGTTAGTCCGGATAAACAATATAGGAGAATAACAGACAATCCGAACTAAGGAGAAACAGAACTTATGCATAAGAAGTTAAGTGCTAGACACATACATAAGAAGTGAAAGCCATCATACTGAAATCAATGTATGTGTGAGATAATTAACACATAAATCCAATAGGTCAACATAGCCAATCCTTCATACTGAGAATGAGAGCAAAGATTTAATTAGATTTATATGATGTCATCCATCAGAGAATGTATGAGTGAAAATGGAAAGAAGAGAACATGATGTATGATGTTACAACTAACTGTCATGCCTAAAATGCTAGGAAAATGAAGATATCAGCCAAGCAATCCACAATGCCGATTCAACAATGCAAGTCCAATCAGCTTTATGAGTGAGAGTTATAGGGCGGAACATCCGAGACATATCAGAGAGGCATTACTTAATAATAAGCATTCTCTCACCCTGTAGTCATGCCTTTTGCTGAAACAGGGGGCCTTACTTAATATTCAATGAAGTATTCTCTCCCCCTGAGATCAGCGAATCATTTTGATGCGATATTCTCGAGGATAACTCCCCCTCAGATAGACAGCCAGGAAAGAGGCCAGAGATGTGAATCGGGGGTTATTACTGAGATAATAGAGAGAGCAATTTCTCCCCCGTGGACTATTAAAGCCTTTAAGACGTTTCCTGTTAAACATGAATCGTGAGAAACTGCTTCCTATCCTTGATTTACTTCACTCAAGCAGCTGATCAGCAGACATAGTGAATTTCCACTTTCAATTCGAGCTATCCCAAATCATTCCTCAACCATGCATCTTAGATATGTCAGTCAGTCAGGAAATCATAAGACATGAGATGGAAGATGAAGTAGAATTCATGACATCAAAAGAGGAATTGTTTCATATATATTTAATTATATTTGCTTGATTCACTATCAGTCCGGATAAGCAAGCATCCTCCCAACTAAACTTAGTGAGAAATATCAGAACACTTACATGACTAAAGTAAGATAGTTAAACATGAAATTCAGTATCTATCACTAATCATGAAGTACAGCAATGCATGTTCTGATAATAACTACTGATGGTTAACAGGTGAGAAGTTATGCAGAAAAGTCAAGCATACCTAATTTGAGAAGAAGTTCAGAAAATCTTACATCAGGTAGGGGCTTTGTAAATATATCCGCCAGTTGATCTTCAGTAGCAACATGTTCCAAGGATATATGCTTTTTAAGAACATGGTCGCGAATGAAATGATGCCTGACCTCTATATGTTTAGTCTTTGGATGCATGATAGGATTATTGCTGATAACAATAGCACTGGTATTGTCACAGAGAGTGGAACAGATGTCATATTGAAGCCGTAGTCAGTAAGTTGACTTTGCATCCAGAGAAGCTGTGCGCAGTAACTCCCAACAGCTATATATTCCATTTCAATAGTAGAGGTTGATACGGAATTCTGCTTCTTACTGAACCATGAGATCAATCTGTTTCCATGGAATTGGCATGTACCACTGGTGCTTTTCCTGTCTATGCGACACTCGGCAAAATCAGCATCAGAATACCCGGATAAGGCAAAGTTGGACTCTTTTGGGTACCAGAGTCCCAAATTCATCATCCCTTTGAGATACCTTAATATCCGTTTTACGTGAAGCATATGTGACTCTTTGGGATTCGCCTGATATCTTGCGCAGATTCAAGTTGCAAACATTATGTCCGGGTGACTTGCTGTAAGATACAGTAAGGATCCAATCATCCTTCTGTACTCAGTCACATTCACTGATTTGCCATCAACATCTGGGTCTAACTTCTGACTGGCATTGGAGTTTTGACAGGAGATGAACCTTCCATACCAAACTTCTTGATTAAGTCACGAGTGTACTTAGTTTGGTTGATGAAGATCCCTTCCTTCAGTTGTTTAACTTCGATCCCAAGGAAGTAAGACAGTTCTCCCATCATACTCATCTCAAACTTGCCAGTCATCAACGTGGCGAACTCATCACAAAGCTTCGGATTAGTTGATCCGAAAATGATATCGTCCACGTAGATCTATACGATCAGAGTATGTCCTTTCTCTTTTCGTAAGAATAGTGTGGTGTCAATCTTCCCTTTTTGAAAGTTGTGAGCAAGTAAGAATTCTGAAAGTGTGTTGTACCAGGCTCTTGGAGCTTGCTTCAATCCATACAAGGCTTTCCTTAGTTTGTAAACCAGATGTCCAGCCTTGGGTTCAATGAAACCTAGAGGTTGTTCAACATATACCTCCTCCTGAAGATCTCCATTCAAAAATGCACTCTTGACATCCATTTGATAAACTTTAAAGTTTTTGTATGAAGCGTATGCCAAGAACATTCTGATTGCCTCAAGTCTGGCTACTGGGCAAAGGTTTCGTCATAGTCGATTCCTTCTTCTTGACGATAACCCTTGGCTACCAGTCGGTCTTTGTTCCGGATTACGATTCCGTCTGTATTAAGTTTGTTCCGGAACACCCATTTAACTCCAATGACTTATTGAGACTTTGGCCTGGGCACTAGAGTCCACACATCATTCCTCTTGAACTGATTTAACTCTTCCTGCATGGCGTCTATCCAATTTGAATTTTCAAGTGCTTCTTCTACCACCTTTCGCTCTATTTGCGACAAAAAGCAAGAGTAGAGGCACATGTTGGAGGTGGCTGCCCTTGTTCTAACACCAACAGTAGGATCACCAATCACTTGTTCTTGAGGGTGGTTTCGAGTCCACCGATAGTTTTGTGCAAGTGGTGGTGAATACACAATGATTTGAAGCTCTGTCAGATTAGGTGGTTCTTATTCGTCTGCTGTGTGAGCTTCTTCCGGGCCAGCATTATCCATATCAATAGGTTCTGGAGAGTTTTGCGGTTCTCCATTACTATTTATTTCTGTATTAGCTGGTCCAGATGGACTTGAAGGTACTCCGGTATTTTGAATACTCGAAGGAATATGTCCGGAGTTAAGTGGAAGTCCCGAGTCCGATTCATTCGTAGCATCATCTGCCTCATTTCTTCGTTCTTCACTGGTGCCACGTGGTTGGTCAGTATGAGCGACAGGAACATTCATAAACTTTGAGTAGTCAATGTTGTCGTCTTGATCCTGCACATTAGAAATTGGAGAACCAACTTTCGACCAATCCAGGTTAGCTTCATCAAAGGTCACATGGATAGATTCTTCAACTTTGAAGAGCTTTCTATTGAAAACCTGATAAGCCTTGCTATGAGATGAATACCCAACAAATATCCCATCATCAGATTTTGGTTCAAATTTATTCCGGGATTCTTTTCCATTATTCAGTACGTAGCAAGTACACCCAAACGTTCTGAAGTGTGAAATAGAAGGCTTTCAGACTTTCCACATCTCATAGGATGTTTTCATGGTAAATTTATTTATAAGAGTTCTGTTCTGAACATAGTAGGCAATAGGCACCGCCTGACCCATGACGACGAGAGGAAGCTTTGCCCCTGCTAACATTGATCTGCCAGCCTCGACTAAAGTGCGATTCTTGCGCTCAGCTACCCCATTTTGTTGTGGAGTTCTGGGTGCAGAGAAGTCGTGCTGAATGCCCTATTTAGAACAATAGGACCTCATATCTGAAAAGTCAAATTCTGTACCATGATCACTCCTAATGCATTTAATGCTCAGTCCTTGTGAGTTGCTTATCCAGTTGAAGAGATCAATAAGGTGTTCAAATGTTTGATCCTTAGATTTCAGGAACACCCATGTGTACCTGGTGAAGTCATCGATAACCACAAGGGTATATCTCGCACCAGCAAGTGAAGAAATAGAAATGGGACCGCAAAGATCCATGTGAAGTAGCTGTAAGGGAGCAGTTATTGAATTAACTGATTTGCTCTTAAAACTATGTTTGGTCTATTTGCCAAGTTGGCATTCTCGACATAGTGTGTCTCTGGAGTATTTGTGTTTAGGCAAGCCAGTGACCAAATCAAGCGACGCTAATTTAGACAAAGTCTTAAAATTTAAATGTGTGCAACGTTTGTGCCATAGCCAACTATCTTCATGTGATGCTGTAGTGAGGAAGCATACAGGGTCAAAAGAATTGTTTCTCAAGACCACAGAATATATGTCCCCATCTCTTGATCCGGATAACTTAATATCTCCGGATAAGTTATCTCTAACTGTGCAGGTGTTTGACAAAAAGGAAACTGTGAATCCTTTCTCACATAAATTACTGACACTCAGCAGATTATGCTTCAAACCTTCGACTAATACAACCTTAGTAATTGATGCACAGCCGTTGGTTAAAGTGCCATACCCCACAGTCTTACCTTTACTGTTGTGACCATATGTTACCGATGGGCCTCGTTTGTCAGTTACATCCACGAGCAGAGACTTATCACCCGTCATATGTCCGGAGCATCTGCTATCGAATATCCACTTGCTTTGATTGATCTTTGACCTCAAGTGAGATGGCAGTGAATTCCATAGATGCTCCTCAGCGTTTGCCATGGGGCAGACATTCGCCTTTTCTGTTGGTTTGTCATCTGAGGACTCCTCTTCTTCTTCCGAACCACTGTTGTATTTTGAGACGAACGCCTTCCTCTTCATTTAGCTGTTGTCTGAGGTGGAGAGTTGGGGTTTAACCTTGTCATCCTTGTCGGCCATCTTGGGTTTGGATCTATAGTCCTTGGCCCAATGACCGGGTTTCCCGCAATTGTAGCAGTCTTGGGATGTCGACTCCGTCCGCTCCTTCCTTCTCGAGGATGAGGAAGAGCCTCTACTGAATCCTTTTCTGCTTTTCCGCAGAAAACGTGTGAAGGATTTCACCAGGAGTGCTATTTCTTCTTCCATGTCTGAGTCAGAGTTTTCTGACTCTTCCGTATCATCCTCCGTCAGCATGCTTGGTCCAGCCGTAGCCTTAAGAGCTACCCCCTTTTCTCGTCTCGGTCAGTGTATTTGAATCTGACCTCATGAGTCCGTAGCTCTCTATATAGCTCTTCAAGGGGAGCATACTGCCAGTTGTCTTTGGATTGCATCTGGAGCTGCTTGGAGTAATAGCGATCCGGTAAGGAACGAAAGAACTTGTCATTTATTTGGAATTGAGTGTAGTGCTCATTGACAGCTTTCAATTCCAGGATGAGCTTGCCGAATCGCCGATAGATGCTCTCCCAGGATTCGCCAGGTTTGTGGTTGAAACTCTCAAAGTTTTGTCTGAGAGCGCAAATGACGTTCTGCATCTGGGACTGACTTCCTTCATATAGAATAGTCAATTTGTCCCACACAGCTTTTGCTGTCGTGCAGCCCTGGACGTCTGTGAAAGCCTTTGAATCCAAGGACGATGTCACGTAAGCTAAAGCCTTTTCACTGGCGTATTGCCAGGCTCTTTCATCGTAAGTGAGTTCAGCATCAGTCTTTGGCCTCCTAACCCCATTTTCTCCAATGGTCATCGGAATGGGAAGCTCCTGATGAAGACAAGGCGACATTAGATGATCATGACAGGTCATGAACATCTTCATGCGAGCTTTCCACTGGGTGAAAAGCTCTGGTGTGAACTTTGGCGGTTTGTTTAAGGTGTAGCCTGAACTCCGTGGTTGACGAGCAGCGGCAGCAGCAGGTTCGAGGTGGATCAACATTTTCACTGCTGCTTTGGTTGGGAAGGGGTTCTTGAGCTCCCCCGGAGTTAAGGCGGGTATTGAATAGCATACTGCTTTCTTCAGCCATTGTTAAGTTGAGAGGGAGTGAGAGATCTCTACGAGCAGGTAGAACTAGCTCTGATACCACTTGTTGGTCCCGGAGAGCCTAGAGGGGGGTGAATAGGCTTTTTGAAAATTCTTGCTCTCTCTCTCTCTCTATATGGCTAGACACTCACTCTGGTTAAACGGATAAAATCAGTGCGGAAGATTAACCAGGTAGTGGAAGTATGTTGCTTTATTATCTGAAAATAATTACAACGAAGCAAAATAGTGCTTTAGCTTATTACAACTCAACACTCTGTTATGGTTACACACACTTGGCTGTAGATCTCTGTATATATGCTCTTTCACACGATACACGCTTGTTAGTATTTGAGTTTTAGTAAGCGCTTCTGTATTTTACATTGCTTTAGGTATATATAGACATCTTAAGAATCTATCTTGGAACTGCATTTTCCGAGCAGTGTGAAGCATTGAAGTTCTTCATCGGAAAATGTTGAAGCTTTAACTGCTGCGGATGTGGAGCTCGAAATATTGGAAGCATAAGTTGTAATGAATTCTTTGCTTGATTCCAATTGCATTTGAGACCGCGTCCACATCTCCGCGTGATCCACGTGTAAGAATTTAGGTTTTCAACGGGTTTGTTTTACATCGGGACGAAGCGAGCTGATTGCAATAAAAGCGGCTTGAAAATGATGAAGTAGCGTCTTCTTAGTCCGTCATAAGGTTCCTTACCCCGTATCAGTGAAGCTCGGATCCTTACTCCGTGTCAGTGGTTGCTTACTCCATGTGAATGAAGTCCTGGAATCCTTGTTCCGTGTCAGTGCTTCCTTACTCCGCATAAAGTAGGTACTGAATGCTTACTCCGCATCAGTGAATCCTTACTCCGCATGAGTAATAGGTCGGATTTCTCATTCCGCATTTGTTGACCTTACTCCGCAACAATTGTTCTTGCTCCGTTCGAATGAGACTCGGATCTCTCAGTCCATGTCTTCTTTTTCTTTAGTCTAGTGGAGTGACAATTTCGATTCTCTCTCCGCAACAAGTCTCTCTTATTCCATGCGAGTGATAGACTTGGAATCTTATTCCGTATCAATTGAGTTAGTCAAATTGAGAGTTAGACACGGGTTCCTCAAGTCGTTTTGTCAAGTCTTTAGTCCTCACGAAAAGTCCTTACTCCAGATGAAGACTCGGTTATGTACCAAGTGAATGACGATACTCATGATGATCCAGATTAGGATTATGTATCTTGTCCTTAACTTTGTTCTCACACGAGTAGGTTCAGATTAGAGTTAATTCTTCTGCACAGACTTAATAGTAAACATGAAACATCTCGAGTCAAATTACATAGGGTTTGTTCCGCATTATCCAAATTCTAGGTTTGATCCAACAATTGTATGTGTTGGTTTGTTTTGGTTTGTTTAGTAGTTATAATGTTCTTTTTATTTTGTGTGATTGTTTGAGTTGCTTGATTGTGTGATTTGCATGTGGAGAGGCATGGATACTAGGTATGCAATTTTGGCTTAAATTTTAATTTTTATGCCACATTAGTATCATGTTGTGATAAGGGTGTTAAAGTAATTAAGGTGTGTTATGATTTGCTTTAAGCATGTCTTTACTTCTTGAATGATATCACCATGTTTTTGGAGCTGAAGTTTGAATATTAGCTGAGCATGACATGCCAGGATAACACTTAGTGACCCTTAGAGTTGAGTGAAAGAAAATCTAAAACGAAAATGAGAAAAACCTCTTTCTAGCCCTTGAGTGACATTCATGGTTTATGGGGTAATAGTTTTCTTTGATCCTCTTAACATTTAACATTAGTTATTTAATGGTAGGAGTTAAGTAAGCATGATGATTACTTATTAGTGCTCAGTGTTTGGTGTGTTGCTAGTGATACAAGGCCATTTAAGTCACTTGACTTCCTATGTATCCTAGTTTTTGTTTTGTTGTGTTGTAAATGTAGAAGGCTGTGATATAGAATGTGAAAAAGCCATCACTTAATTTGATAATGGGATGTGAGACATCAATGAATTTCTGTCTCTCCTTATGTAGCAAAATGGCAAGGGGTATGCATTAGAAAAAAAATCAGTCTTATTTATGTGTTATGTGAGTAAAAAAAAGAGTGAATAATCCATCAAGGGAGAGCATAAAATGCAACCTTGTAAGGTTATTATTTAAAAGAAGTGTGAAAAAAAAAGAGTTGACAACGTAAAAAAAAAAAAGTTTTTCAGAATAAAAGCCATAATGGATGAGTTGTGTTTATTTAGAGTGTTGAGCTCAATTCTTTGGCTCGAGGTGTGTTTTATCAGTCATTAGAGTAGAGTGTGAGTTCATTGAGAATAAAATAGTGTGTGAGTTTTCAAACAAAGTAAAATAGAGAGTGTGTTTCCTTTGATGAGCACAATAGGGAACTCTCATGTTGCTTGGCAAGTACTTAATTAATAACTAGTGGAGAATGTAGGAGGAGCTTTCCACCATTGATTTTCTGTTAGGTATGGTACTTGGGCTTGTGTTGAGAGAAATGAGAGTTTATATTTGAGTGAGGCAGTTTATCCTAGGTGAGAACTTTAAGGGAAATTAGGTGCTGTTTTATCATGGTATGCTTGCTAATGTCTAAATTTTCAGTGATGAGATTGCATGGTTGTTGGGCTTAGGGGTATAGACATGAATGAGCTAAATTATAGTTCATTTGGTTACTTAAATTCCCACTTCATCATGATAGAGTTGCATGCCTAAGAAACCATGACTCTCTTTGATTTTTATTTATCTTATTTTCATTCCAATGTGACTGTGTGTTTATTTAATTTTTGCATGCTTGTATGTTTTTGCTTGAGGACAAGCAATGGTTCAAGTGTGGTGTATTTGATAACGTGCATTTATGCCATTATTCTAGTGTAGATTTAGGATATTAAAGAGCATGATTAGAGCTTAATTCATCCATATTTCTTAGATATTTGCTCTAACACCCTAGGAAGCCTGCTTAGCAAATATATATGTGTTTTTGAGCTGTTTTGGCAGGTTTTTAGGCAATTTTATTTCATGGACATCAGCCAAATCACTTCATTTACCAAAAAAGGAACTTGTGGCAAAAAAGGGCAGCTTGAGGAGGCAAAACAAGGGTGCACGCCATATGGACCATTATGATGTGCAAGGATTTTATTGCAGCCCTGCCTTCTAAACATTTCAAGGAAGCTTGGAGCAAAATTTCAGACCATTTAGAGGTGCACGTCATATGGCCATATGACGTGTAATGTGCCGTGCAGCCGGATTTTTGCATCGATTGCTTTGTTTTGTTATTTTTAGCACTTTTCTCTAAAGCACCTAATCCAAATTATGCTTGGTTCGAGTTGTATTCAAGTTGGAAGAAGAATGGAAACTACTTATCAAAACTACGTCGTTTTGATAAGTGGCAACTGCTGATGGCTAAGTCACTCATTGCATAGCAGTTTTCTCTATAAATAGAGGAGGCAGCAGCCCTTTTGGAGCATGTAGAGAGGGGGGAATGTTTTTAGAGAGAGAGAGAGAGAGAGAGATAGGCTAACGGTTTTGGAGGCTAGGGTTCTGATCCTGGAGCTGCCGGCACTATGAGGTCTGACGGCTGGAGAAAACCTAAAGTTGGAGTTTTGCTGCACCTGCTTGAGGATGATGTTCTTTATTTCTTATTGTTTATCCAAGAACATGTGTGAGTAGTTTCCTTTATTTAGGGGAGCAATGTAGCCCCCTAAGTTGTTAAACTGATTGATTGAATATTGAGTTTGTTTAATTGAGGTTGCATGTTATATGGATCTCTTCTTATCTTTTAATATCTGGGTTGTACACCTGGGTTTACTTAGCCTTAGTCTAAGGCTGATCTTTGATTCATAACATATTTGTGATTGGTGTGACCATTATCCTATCATGGGTATGATAATTAGGCTTTGCATGTTGATGTCATGATGACCATTTAGGCAGACAACACTTAGAAGGGCTGGCAATGACCAATCGCAGTACCTTGGCTTAGTTATAGCATGTTATCAATTAAATAATCTCAAGAACCTTAAAATCAGTAGAAACAACATAGGGAGGTGAAGTTGTGACCCTAGATGCCTTTATTCCTTGAATCTTAATCCTAAAATCAATTTGCTTTCTTTGTTATTCAGAAAACCAAATAAAAATTAGATCTTTAGTTATAAAAAGAATTCATTTTTGCTAAGACATTTTATAGAGCAAGAGTAATTGAGTGGTTTGGTTTAAAAACTAGAGAACTAGACTAACCCCTGTGGGTTCGACCCCTTACTTTCTACTATTCTGTTTAGTGCAAACTAAGGGAATTAATTATCTTGAAGAGAGGTTTAACGACGTTAGCTAACAATGTCACGCCCCGGTTTTCCAACCCGAGGAGACTGGAACGTGACCCTCCCTTTACCCGGGTTTGGATAAAGGGGTAGGATACAACATACACTTCACATTTTATTTTCAGAGACCAAAATCACATAATTATTAAATTCAAACCACATGCCTTTATTATGTTTTCAAACTTCATTACAAAATCTCCCCGCTGGGGTTACAAGGCCTCAACGAAATTACATAACATAAATTACATAACATAAAACGAAGCCACAAAACGGAACTCCTCCACCTAGGTGTTCCCACCTAACGCCTGTAGGTTCCTGCAAGAAAACACACCACAGTATAAGGGGTGAGCAACCACAGCTCAGTAGGGATCATGTCTCCCCAACCCATCCCATGCTCCTAGCATCTACATGACATGTGTGCGAGTGCGGTGTCGTGATACATTCCAACAGATATAATAACAAACCACCAACAAATACAATCAATTCTACATTCACACAGGCTAACACTTTAACCACAAGTGATTTAACCGCCTCTTCAGGCCAATGATTCAAGTGATTTAACCGCCTCTTCAAGCCAATGATTCAAGTGATTTAACCGCCTCTTCAGGCCAATGATTTAACCGCCTCTCAGGCAAATAGTTTAACCGCCTCTCAAGCATAGTTTCCACAGCCTCACAGGCTAACACAAAATAGTCCCGGGCTTCCACAGCCACCGGGTGTACAAGCAAACACGCAGCACATAAGGCCATACAGGCATAACATCAAACACTTAATATGCTTAGTCACACGGGAATAACACCGAACACTTAGCATGCATATATTCACAGGCTCACAAACCCAGCCACACAGATATTATTTCAAACACATAATATGCATAGCCTCACAGGCATTATTTCAAACACGTTCTGAGCATACACACATGCATATTCACACAGGCATTTTATCGAACACTTAACATGCACTAACCACCCAACCTTAGAGATCACACCAAAATGCCACTGAAGGCCAACATTCATATAAGAGGTCACACCTATATGAATTTACATATAAATAATATAACAATAACAATAGAAACTCGAGAAACCCTCTACACAGGGCTTAACCCCAGAACAGACCAGGTAAGACAGAACCCCTACCTTGAAAACGTCCTCCAGCTCTTGCTTCCACGCTAGACGTTGTCTTCCCCACGCACGACGCTCCGGCAGCAAGCTAGCAGCTCTCCTTCCTTCCCTCTCTCTCTCTCTCTCTCTCTCTCTCTCTCTCTTTCTCTCTTTGCGACGGCTGAAAAGAACCCTAACTCTAGAACAAGGAGTCTCCTCATCCTTATATAGACGTCCCATTATCAAAACGACGTAGTTTTGATTAAGTGAAACCCAGGATCAAAACGACGTAGTTTTGATTACACAAGCTACCACCTCCTCGCTTCCATACACGCCAAAATATCCACAATTCCAACATGGTCCTTTGGGAAAAGATGATTAGAACGACAAAACCAAGGTAACCATGCAAAAACATGCCTGCACGCCAATTTGAACGCCAATTCCCCAATTGGCGTGCAGCTCCAAATGCACTCAAACTTCACCCCAAGCCTCCTTGCATCTTGTAGAGGTCTAGGAAGCAAAAATATGCTTGCACGTGAAATGGGTGAATTCATGTGCAGCTCCAAATGCTCTGAAATTTCTGTGGTAGGTAGAGGACCTCATTCTAAGAAACTTTTGTTCTTGCATGCCAATTGTTTGAGGCCATCTACCCTATCAAAAGTGAGCTCCAAGATCAGCCAAAACAGCTTTAAAACCGCCTGTATACGCATAGCATCTTCCTAGGGCATAAAGGTACGTTATCACTTGTCACATGCACCTCCCAAAAGTCCCCTCTTGGGCTCATCTCTTACCTCAAACTTGTGCACCAACATCCAAGGTGTTTGTGGTTAACTTCTTACACACGGGTTACACACGGGTTATTACATCCTCTCCCCCTTAAGACTTTTCGTCCTCGAAAAGAAATGACATACGAGGAAAACAAACACAAGCTACCCATTTGCCACACGGCGAGCCACAACACCCAAATGGGTCATACACCGCACATTGTACACAATAGCACATAACATAGTGCCACCACGGTCCATAACCACATGCATCACAATCTATGGAAACACATCCACATGTCACAAATACCCATCACAAGCACATTTCATTAACACATTCAATATAAATAAAAGTCAAAAGTCGAAAGGAAATACAAATACACTAGCCAACAGCCACCCCTCCACCCTTAAGATTGTTCGTCCTCGAACAACTCTGGGGGTTGCTCACGCATCATGGATTCGCGTTTCCATATTTCCTCCATAGGACGTGTCGTCCTCGAAAAGACAATACACTTTCCATAATGCACATGCTGATGCACATCGTCCACAACCATTCACATACCCACGACCGAAGATATCACACAATAACACACATGAAGGCACGTACCCACAAACCCAATACAACACAGCATGATAGGGAAACACATATTCTAAACTCACAAACAATCCTTGTTCTCCTCACCTAACACATGTCACAAGTATTCACATGTCACGACGGTGTACGACATATACGCCCATCCCCAACACGTACGTTTAACAAATCACATAGGTCACAGACCAACTCACATCATAAACACCACTACAAGGAACAAAGCACAAACAAAACACTACTACACGTTTAACGTTCCACTGCCCACTCGCTAACACCATACAAACTCATCCGCAGGGAGTTTCCTCACAACCTTCCCACCTTTGGACTTTTCGTCCCCGAAAAGAGAAACCAAGTAGCAAACATCACGGGAAGATTAAAGCAACACATAACACCCATAAGCATAACAAGAACTAGACCTTGGCCAATTAGCGCGCTGCCAACAACTCACGTGAGTAAGTCGGACAGCAGTGAGGTCGACAAACCGCCCATAGATTCGCTAAGACCCCGACAATCGAACAAGGCCAACACCATCAGCCTAAGCGTATCCCAATAGAAGCAACACTCCCCAATTAAAGGTACCGCAATAGTAACCCACCACTAAGATTTGATGCAACGGACACCAACAATTTACCATGCAGCCACACCTCAGATGTAGACCGCACCCTTACAGCAAGCACCATGAGGTCACAATGAAATACAACCAACACCAATGATGGCCCTCCACAGCTTACAATCTAGGACACAGCTATACTAGGATGAAGTTTCCATTCAGTTACAGTCAACATGACGCCCAATGGAGTCCAGGGATGACAAATTCAGTGCCATACACAACCACGACAAGACCAAAAAGCTACTATCGGGCTAACACCAGTCACCAATGTTGAGAATCTACTAAAGAATCCCTTGAACCAGAACGTCACATAAATAACACCTCCCTAACTACGGTCAGATAGGGATCCACCAAGGGCCCACACAGCCGTCACTAACTAAGGCTTATGTTACAACCCAAGTGATAACGCCTTACTCAGTCGCCAGACATTCCATGCGACAGGAATTCTTTGACGCCGGGTAGTTGCCAACAACGTAGTTCTCTCCACCCTGGAAAAGTCTCCTACCTGCAACATGACAATAACAGAATCCTCGGTGTCACCACTCACAGGTCACAAAGGAATCCTTTGCCTCCAGGACATACTCCACCTCATGGCCCACTAACCCTGCTATACCAACCGTCACGTCCTATCTCAACACACCAACAAAACACTCAAACTGACCAAGAAATGCTTGGGCTCTAGCCTCAGCTTAATGTGATCACTGTCATTCCTCCGGGTGGCGCAGGAAACAAGACATGCAAATGCCTGATTCGGGACCTTCACGTAGTTCCCAAACACACCAACACCTTGATAGCGTGAACCATCTCCCTTACCGCGTGATACTGTACCTGAAAGGTTTTCAAGAGCACAAATGTAGGTCATCCGCCTACCAGCAGTGCTCTAAAACATGCACCTTTGTGACATCCGCCCGACATAAATCGCTCCCCAAGGAGTAGCACTAATACCCCTTCCAAGCAAAAACTGCCAACTGACTCAATTCTTGGGATCAAACAACCCCCCCCCCCCCCCTTTTTTTTTTTTCAACTTAGCAACAGTTTAATAACACCAGACAAGGAAGAACATAAACAATCATCACTTCTAACACTCTTCCTCATCCTCACACCACAGTTACTATACCAATACACCATGCCTCATCCTTCTCTACGCATATGTGTCGCAACACCCACACGTAACAACTCCGCTATATACCTCTACCACTTATGCAATACATACAACAACACAATGCCACATTTTCTACACATTCTCAACACATGCAACGAAACACAAGACTCCTGGCGAGTAGAACGTACCAAATATTTTTTTTTACACCTTCTCCTCAAGATACAGACCAAAGGAATGGCCCTACCATGCAAAAGCACACCCGCAGCCCCTAGAGAAATGTTTTCCAGATGTGGGTAAAAAGCCCGAACAAGGCCTGCCAAATCTCACTTGCTTACCTCTTTTTACCAATTGGATGCATCGGGCACGACCCTTGAAACCCACTCACAGCCGATAGTTAAGCTCCAGAACACTTCACATTTTACACGTGTGCATCCCCATTTCACAACATGTTCTAAGAACATCACTCATGGTCTTTCACACTCGACAAACATGACACATGGCCACTGCTTGACCATCTGAGAACCCAGAACACCTATATAGTTACTAGCCAAAACTTGCAATGACCACTCTAGCCAACAAGATAACACTTCAAGGACTCTAAGAGCAGGCTATACTAGCTGCGTTTTCCCCTCAACCACAACGCTTGGCAAAAGGTAGCCTACAAGATTTGGTTACTCTGATTATCAACACGTGCCAAAGTTGAATACCATTCACATACAAATCAACACCCATATATATTCATTAGTTACCTATTATTCTTCTAGCATTATAAATCTATATTTATTCTTTTTACTTATTTATTTCCTAACAGGTCACCAACCACATCTATTCAAAATGCTAACTCAAACGTGACATGATAAAGTCCACCCTGCCTCTCATAACTAGTACGAGACTCAACCGACAACCCACCAAAGGGGCACGATACCACCAATGAAGTTCTGTCTTGCTCTTCTACAGGCCTCACTAGCTAGTCCTCTAGCATCACTCCCGGTCCTACCAAAATAGACTGTACGAAGACGTCCTACTTTTCCATAGAGGCGACACCGGTACTGCTTCTTGGCATACTCTCTTTTCCAATGTCCCGGTTGCCCACAGCAAGCACAACCCTTAGGGAAACGGGACTCAAATGGAAGTGTTGAGGGTTGACCCCCAACATGAAACTCGTGACCATTCTCAACTTGCACCCTTTGCCTCTTAAGTCCTTCCTGCTGATTGGGAAAATGTGGCTTCCGTTGATCCGCACCCAAGCTCCCCTCAATGATATGGGTTGACAGCTCTTGGCGTACCTCGCTCCTAATCAGTCGTCGAATCTGATCCCTCATCGCTTGGATAATCGGGTTAAAGATGCCAACCTCTGCCGTGATTAGTTTATCACCTTCAGCCTGCAGCTCTCTCACTTGCCCAACCTGAGTTGCGGCCTCCTCTGTTACCTCAACAGTCGTACGGTTTATAATTCTCAGAAACATTGGCTATGCGAAAAGGTAGCACTCCAGATTAACACTGAACGATCTCAACAATTGCGAGATCACTACCGACTAAGCAGCTTAAGCTATAACACGCATTCTTGTGTACACAAGTCCATAGGTTCACATTTCACAGACTATACCAATTTTTTTTTTTACATTTCATTGCATTGCTCATAACCATGCTCATGTCACACAATACCAAACAAATCACATGCTCAACCATTCACAGAACACCAACATTATTGTATATTTAATTTAATTTATTATTATTATTATTATTATTTTGTTAACAGTTCACAAGCCTCAAGTTTCCAAGCACACAGTTTCAATTCCACAATTTCTTTTCCTTGCTTTCATGTTCAAATTACCACAAAAGATCAGAGTTGCACAGATTAACACTTTATCACGTTATTCATGCATTCCGACCACATATACAACTTAATCACGGTTCCCACACGATCACACATGAGCAACATATGCAACTAGTGCCCTAATGCCAATGCATGCAAATCCTACCACAAGACTGGACTACCCCAAGTACACCTTGGAGGCTCCAAGAGGACCGTGTTGATTAGGCACGTCCCTCCAGGCTCCTCCAAAGGACCCAAGATAACCGAGTCCGCCCACTACCCTAGGCCAACTAGACCATGCTCTGATACCATATTTTCACGCCCCGGTTTTCCAACCCGAGGAGACTGGAACGTGACCCTCCCTTTACCCGGGTTTGGATAAAGGGGTAGGATACAACATACACTTCACATTTTATTTTCAGAGACCAAAATCACATAATTATTAAATTCAAACCACATGCCTTTATTATGTTTTCAAACTTCATTACAAAATCTCCCCGCTGGGGTTACAAGGCCTCAACGAAATTACATAACACAAATTACATAACATAAAACAAAGCCACAAAACGGAACTCCTCCACCTACGTGTTCCCACCTAACGCCTGTAGGTTCCTGCAAGAAAACACACCACAGTAGGAGGGGTGAGCAACCACAGCTCAGTAGGGATCATGTCTCCCCAACCCATCTCATGCTCCTAGCATCTACATGACATGTGTACGAGTGCGGTGTCGTGATACATTCCAACAGATATAATAACAAACCACCAACAAATACAATCATTTCTACATTCACACAGGCTAACACTTTAACCACAAGTGATTTAACCGCCTCTTCAGGCCAATGATTCAAGTGATTTAACCGCCTCTTCAGGCCAATGATTCAAGTGATTTAACCGCCTCTTCAGGCCAATGATTTAACCACCTCTCAGGCAAATAGTTTAACCGCCTCTCAGGCATAGTTTCCACAGCCTCACAGGCTAACACAAAACAGTCCCGGGCTTCCATAGCCACCGGGTGTACAAGTAAACATGCAGCACATAAGGCCATACAGGCATAACATCAAACACTTAATATGCTTAGTCACACAGGAATAACGTCGAACACTTAGCATGCATATATTCACAGGCTCACAAACCCAGCCACACAGATATTATTTCAAACACATAATATGCATAGCCTCACAGGCATTATTTCAAACACGTTCTGAGCATACACACATGCATATTCACACAGGCATTTTATCGAACACTTAACATGCACTAACTACCCAACCTCAGAGATCACACCAAAATGCCACTGAAGGCCAACATTCATATAGGAGGTCACACCTATATGAATTTACATATAAATAATATAACAATAACAATAGAAACTAGAAACCCTCTACACAGGGCTTAACCCCTAACGGACCAGGTGAGACAGAACCCCTACCTTGAAAACGTCCTCCAGCTCTTGCTTCCACGCTAGACGTTGTCTTCCCCACGCACGACGCCCCGGCAGCAAGCCAGCAGCTCTCCTTCCTTCCCTCTCTCTCTCTCTCTCTCTCTCTCTCTCTTTCTCTCTTTGCGACGGCTGAAAAGAACCCTAACCCTAGAACAAGGAGTCTCCTCATCCTTATACAGACGTCCCATTATCAAAACGACGTAGTTTTGATTAAGTGAAACCCAGGATCAAAACGACGTAGTTTTGATTACACAAGCTACCACCTCCTCGCTTCCATACACGCCAAAATATCCACAATTCCAACATGGTCCTTTGGGAAAAGATGATTAGAACGACAAAACCAAGGTAACCATGCAAAAACATGCCTGCACGCCAATTTGAACGCCAATTCCCCAATTGGCGTGCAGCTCCAAATGCACTCAAACTTCACCCCAAGCCTCCTTGCATCTTGTAGAGGTCTAGGAAGCAAAAATATGCTTGCACATGAAATGGGTGAATTCACGTGCAGCTCCAAATGCTCTGAAATTTCTGTGGTAGGTAGAGGACCTCATTCTAAGAAACTTTTATTCTTGCATGCCAATTGTTTGAGGCCATCTACCCTATCAAAAGTGAGCTCCAAGATCAGCCAAAACAGCTTAAAACCGCCTGTATACGCATAGCATCTTCCTAGGGCATAAAGGTACGTTATCACTTGTCACATGCACCTCCCAAAAGTCCCCTCTTGGGCTCATCTCTTACCTCAAACTTGTGCACCAACATCCAAGGTGTTTGTGGTTAACTTCTTACACACGGGTTACACACGGGTCATTACAAACAATTACAAACTCAGCAACAAAAGAACATGATGCACCCGTATCGAAAAGAACAAAAGAAAGCATATGAGAGATCAAAAGGGTACCTCTAACCATCAAAGGTCCTGCCCCACCCTCTGCTGGTGGAGGTGGTAGCTCAGCCTCTTCCTAGGGTGTCGTATTCAGTATAAACACCCTCCCTTGGCCCGTGCCACTGGTCGGCTCACCCACAGGGTGATTCCCGCCATGGCTGCCTCCTGCTTCAGTCTGCTACCGCTTCGGCCTCCCCTGAGGTCGGGTCTGACTAGATCCTGCTTGACTAGCCTGCCATTGACGAGCTGGTCTCTCTGCTGGTGTATGAAAACTAGCATCACTCCTCATGCTAGATGCCAAGCCTCCTGCTCCCCTGTTGCCACTCTTGCAAACCCTGCTCAAATGACCCTCTCGTCCACAGCTCTTGCATCGCCAGTCCTTCTTGGGACACTCCCTCCTAAAATGGTCTTGCTCCCCACAACAATGACAACCACTGGGGAGACCTCTTGCTGAACCTCCCTGCCTACTGCCGCCAAAGGTGAACCTCTCTGGGTTCACAGATGGTTGACCCCGGCTGCAGAAGGAACTGCTATCTCTCTCCTCAGTCTTGGGCCTCTTGGACCCTGAATCACGTTCAGACCCACCCTGCAACTGGCGACCCTGATGGGCCAGCCTCCCATTATCCAGCTCCCTCTCAGCTATACGAGCTGTCTCAACAACCTCAGCATATATAGGTCCTCAAATGCAGAATCGCCACCCTCTACCTAAGGGCTAGCCTGAGACCCATGGTGAACTTGTGGGCCTTCAGGTCCTCCTTTGCCATAGTCTCGGGAGCAAATCTACTCAAGCTCCGAAACTCCCGCTCATACTTGGGCACTGTCCTTGATCCCTGCTTTCAGGCTGCCGAATTCTTCCCTCTTTTGCCACCTCAACAACTCAGGGAAGAACTATCATGGAAGAGCTGTAAGAACTCCTCCCATAGCATGAACTGCACTGCACGGCTTCTCGCAACACTCTGCCACCACTCCAAAGCATTCCCCTCCAGCTGCCAAATGGCCAGCCTCACCTTATCCTCCCCCCCGGGGTAGGAGAAAGCAAAACACATGCTCGATCTGCCTCAACCAATGCTCAGCCACCACGGGATCCACTTCTCCCCTGAACCTCAGAGGTTGTTCCTTTCAGAAGCTTGTCACCACGTCATCCTCTGCACGAATCGGTACGCCACCTAGTGAACTCTCATCCTGCTGTGCTGCCATCTCATGGCGCACCTCTTCCTGAACCTCTTGTCGGATACTCTCCCTCAGCTCTTGGACTTCCTGTCAGATGCCCTCCCGCAGCTGTGCCAACAACAGCGCATGTCCTCCAATGGGCTGCCCTGCACCTGGTCCCTCATGGGCAGATGACTCATCAGCCACTGCCCCAGACATACGCGTCACTCTCCTCGGTGGCATTCTTACTACACGAAGTAAGGAACACAAACGTCAAAACGAATTCGAATATATTGAGTCTTACTTCCTCTACCCCATTTATCAATTCAATTATCACATAGCTTTACATACTTTGCACACATTTCAGTTCTCATTAAGTCACATTGCACAAGCACACTACTCAAGTTATCACAAAATCAGAGCTGCACAGATTAAATCACGTACCTCATATTTTCCTATCACATGCTTTATCTCAGTTATCCACACAATCACACATAGACAACAAATGCAACTAGTGCCCTAATGCCAATGCATGCAAATCCTACCACAGGACTGGACTACCTCAAGTATACCTTAGAGACTCAAAGAGGACTGTATTGATCAGGCACGTCCCTCCAGGCTGCTCCAAAGGACTCAAGATTACCAGATCCGCCCACTACCCTAGGCCAACTAGACCATGCTCTGATACCATATTGTCACGCCCTGAATTTCCAACCCGAGGAAATCGGTATGTGACTCCCCTTTACGCACCCGGTAGGCAAGGGGTTGGGATAAAATAACTCTACACAGGGCTCAAACTCCCACTATAGATATTCAGAAAGACCAAACCATGTATCTTTATTCAAATTAAAACATAATAATCAATTATAAAGCAGATAATAGGTGTTTGCAAACCAAACATGCCTTTATTATAATTAAATTTCCCCTTACAATATCTCCCCACTAAGGTTACAAAGGTCCCACAAAAATAACCACAAAATAATATTAAATAAAGCAATAAAGTAGAACTATCTTCCACCTTGGTGTTCCCACCTAACGCCTGTAGGTTCCTGAAAAGTAAACAAAACACAACAGGAGGGGTGAGCAACCACAGCTCAGTAGGGATCATGTCTCCCCAACCCATCCCATGCACCTAACATCTACATGTTGACGTGCACGAGTGCAGTGTCATGGCAATACTATACAGATAGGCCATAATCAACATTTATACGTAAACAAGCTACATCAACAGGTACAACCATTGCCACAGCCACACAGGCTCCACAACTTGCCACGAGCTTCCACAACCACCAGGCTCCATAACCAGCCACCGGGCTCCATAACCAGCCACGGGCTTCCATAACCAGCGGGCTCCATAACCAGCCTCGAAGGCTCCAGCCACACAGGCTCCAATCTTAGCCATATAGGCTCCAATCTCAGCTACACACGCATACAATCAAACACATAGCATACATCTCAGCCACTCAGGCATACAATCAAACACATAGCATACATCTCAACCGCACAGCCATATAATCAAACACATAGCATGCATCTCAGCCACACAGGCATATAATCAAACATATAGCATGCATCTCAGCCACACAGGCATATAATCAAATACATAGCATGCATCTGGATCAACAATCATTATATCAAGTATATTCCCCCCCCCCTCGGAAACCCCAAGGTTTCCCACGTAATCCTACAGTGGAACAAAGCCTAACGAACCACAGACATCCCAACGCCTTTAAGGCTCACTGCACCGCAACGAACCCCGAGAGTTCCCATACCTCGGACTCAACGTCAGAATCAAACGAAACATGCCATTGAAGGCCAACATCCATATAGGAGATCACACCTATATGGATTTAAATATATATATTATAACAACAACGACAATACTCTACAAATTATCCACCACAGGACCTAACCCCGGAATAGGTACCGGAAGAGACAGAACCCCTACCTCAAAAGGTTCCTCCTTGCTCTTGCTCCCACGCTAGATGTCGTCCACCCACGCGAATCCACAACAACAACGATCAGGAACTCTCTCTCTCTCTCTCTTTGTGACGGCTGCGGCGACTAGTGGAAAGAAACCCTAAACCTAACAAAGAGACCTCCACCTCCTTATATAGACACCTCACTTATCAAAACGACGTAGTTTTGATAAAGGGAACATGCCACAATCTTCCCGCATCCACACGGGACAAAATACGCACAATTCGAATAAGGTCCTTAAGGAAAAGATGATCAGCAAAACAAAACGAAGAAGATGGTGCAAAAATATGGCTGCACATGACAAAGGCTATTGTCACGTGCAAGCTCCAAATGCCCTAAGATTTTGCCACAAGACTTAGAATAACTTCTGGAAGGCTCTCATGTAAAAACACCACTGCCCGTGACAAGCTATTGTCACGTGCACCCCCTAAAGGTTCCCTCTTGGGCTCATCTCTTACCTCAAACTTGCTCATCATCATACAAAGTGTTCAAGCCAATGTGTGTGCGAATAAAATCCCTGAAACCCAATAATTGTCACCCCAAAGGCAAAACTATGACTAACTCCACATCCCAAAACACGGGTCATTATAGTGGGGGGCACTTCAGGTACCATAAAACTCTCTCTTGCCTTAAACAGAGTTTTTCGTGGCCTAACATGCGTCACTCGGTGAAGGAATATTTGCAGCAATGCAATATTTTCCAATGATATAAGGCCGATTATATGAAGCCAGCTTGGTTACTTCAATTGTTGTCGGTCCCTACTCGATTATGGACCAAGGTTTCGATGGACTTTATCAAAGAGTTACCATCATCAAAAGGTCATACCGTCATCATGGTAGTTGTTGATCGACTTAGTAGGTATGCCCATTTCATAGCCATGAAACACCCATTTACAGCAGTCGTAGTAGCTACAACAATCATGGCCGATGTGTTCCGCCTCCATAGCATCCCTACGTCAATTGTTGGTGATCGAGATAGAGTATTTATTAACAAATTTTGGCAAGCTCTGTTTCGCTTGCAAAGAACCAAGCTCTGCATGAGTTCAAGCTACCACCCACAATCTGACGGCCAAATCAAGGCTATAAATCGTACCCTGGAGCAATATTTAAGGTGTTTTGCAGGAGACCAACCAAGGAAGTGGGTTGACTGGATAACCTGGGCTAAATTCAGCTATAATACCACAATTCATTCCTCCACGAAAATGATGCGCTTTGAGGCTGTTTATGGTGTCTCGCCAGTTAGCCCGCTAGTTTATGTACCAGGAACGTCTCTCGTCCAAGCAGTAGATGAATGTCTACGTGACCGTGTCACTATTTTACAGGAGTTACAAAGTAATTTATTGCTAGCCCAAAATCAAATGAAATGCCAGGCGGATCAAGGGTGACATGCAGTTTCCTTCAATTCAGGTGATTATGTGTATTTGAAGTTACAGCTGTATCGCCAATCCTCAGTAGATTTTCGGAGTTTGATGAAGCTTGCCCATCATTTTTTTGGTCCATACCAAATAAGCAAGAAAGTGGGTAAAGTGGCATATAGACTGGTTCTTCCCACAAGTTTTCAAATTCATGATGTGGTTCATGTGAGTTTGTTACGCAAGCATCTTGGACCTGTAGCCCAGGTCTCAACTCAATTGGCGCCTGTTGCAGATGATTCTACTGTTCTTCCCCAATCTGAAGTTGTCTTGGATCGACGTGTTGTTCGTAAGGGCAAGTACAGTCCGAAGTCTTTAATTTTAGTAAAGTAGAAAGGGGCACCAGTGGTAGATGCAACTTGGGAAAACGAATAGAGATTCTCCAAATCCTATCCTGATTTTATCCTTGGGAACAAAGATCTTTAAGTGGGGGAGAATGATATATGCCATAGTTGTAGGGCTATGTGTGCGTGGGTTGATCCCATCGTGTGCTAGAGTGGGATTTCAGCATGGGTGTAGTGTTTATATTTAATATAAAGCTAGTCTTAGTCGTGGGCAGTTTCCATCGTGGGATAGTGCCTATCATGTTTGAATTTTTCTATCGTGTTTAGATTTGTAAGGCTATTATATAAAGCCAAAGTAGAGTCTGTAAATGGCATGAACTAATTTCAGAAATTCCTCCTTTTGTCTCTTCCTCTGCTTACTAAATCATTTCTCAAATTCACCATATCAAGGCGGTAAGTCGGTAGGCTCTTGAAACACATCTGCATACTCATTTGATAATCCTTATATTTTTGTTTGTTCTGCTACGGGAGATTTATAAGGAGGCATTGCCTGAGGGTATTTTGCAAAAAAAAAAATGGTGTTGGCAGAATTCCTTTGTGAATTCGTGAATTGGGGAGATTTAAAAGGTCTAGGTCGTCAAACCTCTTTCATGCCATGGGACACCCAAAACCAGATCAAGACCAATTAAAGGCAATGAAAATAACGTAAGGCAGAACTTAATACCTTGTATATCAATTTGCACCTCATCATGACGTCCTTGACATCACATTCTAACACCATTGGCCTCCCACGTGGAGAATGGCCTTGTCAGAATAATTGGCAATTTTAATGTGCATGCCAATTGATCACTGATAAAATTGTGAGAGGATCCACTATCAATCAGGACCACGTCATCATGAGAACCCAAGCAAGCTATCGAACACATAGTCTTGGGTCCGCTCCATCCTGTCAGTGCGTGTAACATGATCTGTGGTTTGTTACTACAGTCCTCCTTTTCTCGTGTCCCACCACGTTCTATGTCTACTGCACCGCCATATTCGTCACTCGCCACACGTGTGGTTCTCTTCAAATGCGTGGTACTCAGTGTGTCAAATTGTCCTTTTAAGAGTAACAATTATGATTGTTTGCACTTGTACCCAACTGAAAACCTTTCATTGCAGTTAAAGCATAGCCCTAGGCTCGTCTCTTTTGCATCTCTTCCCACGACAGATGCCTCAATGGGGCTATCGTTGTAACCGGATTAATTGGTGCGGCTTGAGGGACACGATATGCATTTCTTATCAATGGACTTTTAAAAAACTTTTGTTGTTGTGCAAGTTGTTCATCACATATTTAGGCTAAGTTAATGGCCTCCTTGACAGATTGTGGCTTAAACTGCCTTATGCCGTCTGAAATCTCCGTCTTTAATCCTCCCATGAATATGCCCACTAATGCTCTGTGTCCAACTGTCATCACCCATTTTTGACCGGGTGCGTTATTGGCTTTGTGAAAGGACTTCATGTTGGTTCATTTAGTTAATCCTAGAGTCATCCCTGCATAATACTCGCACAAACCATAAAAGAAAAGAAAAAAAAGTCGTTACCAAACAATTTAGAGGTGTGATTGGGCACCTAAAAAAGAAAGATCTACGGTTCCAGAGAATTAAATTCAAGAGTCGATTATTTGTGGGGAAGGAAGAAAAACTTTTGCACCCTCACAACACCCACAATTGGTACCTAGTCTTGATTTATGGGTGTTTGCTTGCATTATTCAAAACAAGTTATTTTTATATATTTTTAATTTTAGGTAAAAGAGAGTTTTTACAATTTAGGCCTTAAAACAATAAAAAGAATTTAAAGCAGATAAAAGAGTACATTCTAATTTTTGAAAAAAAAAATGTGGGATCTAGGTCCATGTGACAATATTGCATTTTGTAAAAAAACAAAAGTAATTTTCCTTTTTTAGAAGAAAAAACCAATTTGAATTCAATTATGAAACTACTGCCATAATTGATATTGGCTCAGGTGGACTAGGATATGAGCATCGAGGGCTCAACTCTCATGACCACCCAGGTCTTGTTTTAATTTTTCTAGAAGAGATTTGAGTTTTTGTGTTTTTACATTTTATTATTTTTGAAAATAATAAATGCAAGATGTATTTTCATTTCTGAGTTTTATGCTTGAAAGCGACATAGAAAAAGAAAGAAAGAGACAGTTTAGATAAACAGAAGTAAAGAACCTAGAAGAAAGGAAATGATGCAGATTTGAGCCCTTTTTCCCTTCGAGAAATGTCTTTTGAGAGTCTCCTGCAAGCACAAAGGTTAGAAAAAGAAGCCCTCTTTTCTGTTGATAATTTCTCCTCTCCTAACCGATAGATGATGATAATGATGCCCCTATCTGATAATTAATGAATGATGCCCGTCTGATCCTTGATGCCCTCTACCAGAATCACCTCCTATGATAATGGATGCCTCCTGCCACCGGAAGAGGACTAACAATTCTGGGTTCTCTCTTTTGAAAATACCATGATACTTTTTCTCTGTCTCTCTCTTTAATTTTTTTTTATCCCTCAAAAATCCGGTCAAAAAGCTCTCTTCCAGAATAACCTCCTTTAATACTTGATAATTGATCCTCTATTGATATTTCATGCCCTCGTCTACCTCCTGGAGCAGTCTATTTATAAGTGCTTAAGGGAGGTATCTGACCATTGGTACATTAATTGCTCTTCTTATTTCTAATAAGTCCACAGTGGTGTCCTGAGATCTTAATTATGGCTCTCCATTCCCATACCTTGAAAAAGGGAATCCCCAGCAGCTAAAATAAAATAAATTTCCACGAAATTATTTTAATTTTCTGCTTGTTATATCTGGATGCTTTGCTAGGTAAAGGCTGAACGAATTTCTGGGTGTATTGGTGTCATTCTCTTAAATCAACTGTGCTATCCCGAGGATTCATAATTAATGTCTGGTCGGCCGCTAATTCCCATATTTTGAAAGACCGAGTTTCGAGGCATCCATGAGAGTCAAATGGGTGAATTTAGCTTTTGTTGTTAGTTTCGAGCCTTTGAAGAGTTAATCCGAATGATTGAAGCTTGATTTGAATGATTGAAGGTTAATCTAGCTGATTGAAGCTTATTCTGAATGATTAAAGCTTCTTCTAAATGATTAGAAGCTTATTCCGGATGATGGGAGAGTTAATCCGGATGATTAAAGCTTGAGCCGGATGATTGGAAGCATAATTTGGATGATTGAAACTTATTTCGAACGATGGAGAGCTCGGATACCTTATTCTGTGTTAATAGGCCTTATTCCGTGCCAAGGAATAGCTCGAATTCCTTATTCCGAATTAAGGGAAGGCTCATATCCTTATTCTATGTTAAGGGGCCTTATTCCATGCCAAGGAATAGCTCAGATTCGTTATTCCGTGTTAAGGAAAGGCTTAGATCCTTATTTCGTGTTAAGTAGCCTTATTCCATATTAAGGGATCTTATTCCGTGTTAAGGGAAGGCTCGGATCCATACTCCGTGTCTTTAAAACTTCTCTATAAGGATGATGCTCTAGATTTTTCTGATGATCCGGATTTTGGCTCTAATGTTTCGGATTTTGACTCTGATGATCCGGATTTTGGCTCTAATGTTCTGGATTTTGACTCTGATGATCCGGATTTGTATAGTCGTATTTTAGTTAGTTTGACCAAAGGCCTTGACCGTCTATCATCACTGGGTTTTGTCCGAGAGGGAAATCGCTTTTGGGGTGCGATTCCCCCCAACCTTCATCCGAAGGGTGATGAAAATACAGAGTCGCCACCAACCGTTTTTTGGGTGCGGTTGGCCACCTTAAAGGAAATTATCTATGCCGCTAGGGATGGGCTCGGGAGTTGGTTACGCTTGGGGAAGGACTAACACCCCCACGACGCCCTTTCGGTACCTATTTTACGAGTTTGGAGGTTTCTAACTTGTTTTAATTGCTTGATCTAAAGTTAATTAGCTTAAAGGTGATGCTGAATTTGTATTCTTTTTATATCCTAAGTTATTTGTTGAAGTGAAGTTAAGTCCAATTTGTCCTAAGCCTCTAAACAAAGTCCTAGCAAACTTGATTTTCCATTTTTTTTATTTCTACGTTGAAGTTAAAAATTAGGCTCAATTTACCCTAATCCTCTAAAGGGGATCTTATGTTTTAAGAAAGACCAAAGTTGAATTAATCTATCTCTAAGTGGCACACTAACAACAGCGCTTAAGGGTAAAAATTAATAAGAAAAGGTGAAAAGCACATAGAAAAACTCAAGTGATGGGAAAGGTTTTTAACATTCAAAATTAATGCCTAAGTGATCCAAAGGTCTAAAAAGAATGATAAAAGGAAAGCAAAGGCCAAGTGTTGAAAAACCCAATCATTTTGAAAAGCCTAAATAATTGATTTTGAAAAGTTTTTTTTGTTAGGAAAAGGGATTTTTTTTATTTATTTATTTAGAAAATAATTTTTTTTCATTCTTTTAAATTTATAAAACGTTTTTATACTGTTGTCTATTTACAAAAGATTTTTTGTTTTGTTTTTTATTTTGATTTTTTTAATCTAGAAAATATTTTTTGTTAAAACAAAATGCATAAGCCACTAAACAAATAGAAGTGATGTGTGTGATAGTGTATCATCCACAAAGTAAAAAACAATTTCTCTTTTTTTCTTTTCTTCTCTCTTTCACTCTCTTTTTTTGTGTTTTTTTTTTCACTATGCTTGATTTACAGTTATATAATACGAGCTAACAAAAGTGCTTATAGGCCCAAAACTGGCCCAAAGTGAAATGATACCAAAGAACTATCCCCCTTTTTTTATATTTTACAATACTCAAGTCAACCTATAAATGAAATTGCCAGAGGCAGAAAGAAAAAGGGGCTCCACGCCACAAACTCGCTCAGCCCATTCGTCAAGCAAACATAACCATAAAAAGAAAAAAAAACGGTAATACAAAACCAAGTCAACCGACAAACACAAAGGTAACAATACAAAAAAAAAAAAAAAAAATAACAAAAACAAAACAAACCATGAAAATGATACACAGACAAACAGCAACGAGCCAAACCAAGAGATTAAAAATGATAACAAACATACACCATGTAATGCATGTTGTGCAACATCATACCAGCAACCAAACAATCAAGATAACTCATGAGCACGTCAACTGTATAGAAAACAAGGCCCTAATTGATCCGCATTTCAAGGAGCTAAAATTGTCTGGAGCATAAACTGACACTGTGATAAACGAAACATTGTTCTTATTTTAAACAAGTTCCAGAGGACTTCATCAAGACTCACGTTTAGGAAACATATCCTCTCAAAGACTATAATCTTTCCAAAGCAAGACAATCCTTGAAAATAAACAACCAAACCGCAAACGACCAAACAAAACAGCCTAAAAACAAACCGATTGAAGACTTAATTAGAAAAGTTTCAAATAAAACTAACTTATTTGAAAATTTAGAAGTTGTAATTTTCTTGCTGGTTTAAAGAGATAGAAAGCTATATTTTCGATCATTTGATAGGGTCTAATGACTGAATTGTTCTAGTTATTTAGCTGCTGATGTTTTAATTAATATAGCGTGTTATATATGTGGTTAGCAATTTTACTAGTATTTAGCCAGCATTTAGTTCCAGTCAAAACTCTATGTTATAATTATTATTCTTATTTGCTTTAGTGAATTCTTTAAACTTTTACAAAATACTTTTCATCACAAATAAAAAAGTTAGCTACTTGAGTATCGAGACAACTTTTGTTTATCCATTTACATTCTAACTATGCAATAAGCAATTGAACAACATTACAAAAGATTTGTTGGGTTATAGATTATGGTTAAAATTTATTAATAACGTATTTATTATTTATATATACAATCATAAAAATAATTATTATATTTTAAAAATAAATATAAAAAACAAGCAAAAGAAACATGGTGTAAAGCGATCTTTTTCTCGATCGAAAGACGTTAACACTAACATGAAATACGCGTGAATGAAAAACAGTGTTGACTAAATAATCTAATTTCTCCCTTAATAAAACCTTAACTCTAATAATCCTAATTAAAAATTGTCAATTTAATTACAACGACCACCACGACACGGGATACGCGCATGGGTTCATGATCGCCCAGGATATGAAGCAAGCGTGTCGACAATTTAATGTAAAAATGTTTTTTTTAATATTTTGAATGAAGGTAAATCTGAACTCTAGGTGCACCCCCCTAAATGGAGCCCATAAATTTGATTTTTTAGCAATGAAACTGAACCAAAAACGTTCTTCAATACAATAAAATATTTCTAAAAATATATAAAACTATAACAACTCAGTAAAAACCATTATAAAAACAAAAATAGAAAAGAAAGAAGCATGTAGGCACATGCATAAATATTAAAATATTAAAATATTTTATAAAACTTCAAGTAGCATTGCTTTTTTATGCATAATTATCCGAGTATTTTTATATTGATCATTAATATTCAACTAGATGAATCAGACAAATTCATGATGTGTTATAATATCATCCATGTGATATAATTAAAAAAAACATTATATAACCTATATTGTATCATGTCATCAAATGATTGCCAAACGGACTTATTGATTCAGTTAAAAATATTTAATTATTTTTATTTTAATTTCTTTTTCTTTTTATTTTTAAAATATGATAATTATTTTTAAGTAAAAAAAATAAAATAAAATAATAAAATAAAATATTATTTTATTTTTTAGGAAAAAATCATCTTATATTATTTTTAGTTTTATATTTTTTATATATCACGTTTTAAAAAAGGAAAACAACAAAACAAAAGCCTTCCATATTTACGTAGCTGCTACGTAAGTTACCAAAAATCAATAATGGGGATATATATATATATATATGAGTTCGAGTGAGAGAGGTAGGCCAACAGCGGCCGAAGAACAGAACAGAACCCAACACATCAGTTCGGTTCAGTTATGGCAGGCCGGTCCTACCTCCTCAAATTCGTTCTTCTGGTTCTTTCGCTTTCAGGTTACTATCTTTTTCCTTGCATCACAATAAATTTGTTTTTGCACATATTATGATTTGAGTGCCTGTGCTTCACTAATTATTCTTCTTGGATATATATATTTAAATCAAAACCTGTGGCCGTCCTGTCCTGAATTTCATTGCTGCAAGTAGTTTGGTGTTTGAATGACTGCCATATAATTCTTTCAAATAGTACAACCATAGCCTGATTGTACCTAGGTTAAATAAAGAACGAATATGTTCGAATCCTCGTACAAGCGTGTGTGTGTGTGTATATATATATATGTATATATATATATATATATATATATATATATATATATATATATATATATATATATATATATATATATCATTGTCCGATTCTCGAGCACCACGGATTTGGACGCTGCGGTTTCCTTTTTTTTTTTTTTTTTGGGTCGTTTATTTGATGATAACAATGAAATTTTATGGCGCCATTAAATCAGTGGACTAAGATTTTGGGCAGTTCTCAGTTTATGCAGTTGTGGGAGCCGAATTTGGAATAAACTATGGTCGGATTGCCGACAATCTCCCATCTCCCGCTGGCGTAGCCACCCTCTTGCAGTCTCTGGGTGTGACTAGAGTGAAGATCTATGACGCTGATCCAACTGTCCTCAGGACCTTCGCCGGTTGCAGCGTAGAATTCATCATCGGTCTGGGGAATGGGGACCTGGCGAGCGTGGCTAATAGCCCCAACAATGCCCTGGCTTGGGTAAAACAGAATGTCCTACCCTACCTTAACCAAACCAACATCACGACCATTAATGTTGGGAACGAGGTATTTGGCAGCAACAACTCTCAGCTCATGTCTAGCCTCCTACCGGCGATGAAGTCAACCTACGGTGCCCTCCAAAATTTGGGGCTAACCCCGCGAGTGACGGTCACAACCGCGCATTCCCTCAACATCTTGGCTACCTCCTACCCCCCTTCCGCTGGCTCCTTTCAGCAGAGTCTAGCCCAGTACCTCCAGCCCCTCGTCGACTTCCATGCCCAGATTGATTCCCCTTTCCTGATCAATGCGTACCCCTTCTTTGCGTACAAAGACAACCCACAGGACGTGTCCTTGGCGTATGCGCTTTTTGAGCCAAATCAGGGGACCAAGGATCCCAATACTAATCTGGTGTATGATAATATGTTGTATGCTCAGATCGATGCTGTTTATTCGGCCATCAAGGCCATGGGGCACACCGATATTGAGGTCCAGGTTTCGGAAACGGGGTGGCCATCCAAGGGAGACCAGAATGAGGTAGGAGCCTCGCCCCAGAATGCTGCATTGTATAATGGCAACTTGTTGGCAAGAGTCCAGAAGGGGGAAGGTACTCCTATGAAGCCTTCTACTCCAATTGTTGTTTATGAATTTGCACTTTTCAATGAGGATCTCAAGCCTGGGCCAACATCCGAAAGGAACTATGGGCTATTCTATCCAAATATGGCGCCAGTTTACAATATGGGGTGGCAGGGGCAGGGGCAGGGGCAGGGGCAGCAGGATGCCTACCTGGTGTTCTCTGATTCCAATACCAAGATCAAGGTAACAAAACAAATACACATTCACTGAGAATGCAGTTAAATTTGCTCATTTAGCTAACTCAATCTGATTCAATATATATAATCGCCAACACATCTAATTCTAATCCTTTCGTGTTCTTCTGGTTTTGCAGGCCCTGCCCATTATTATCAGTACACTTTTGATGCTTATCGAAGCATGCCTGGTTTTTTAATTATACAGCTTGTTTTTAGCCATATCAAGATAGGAGTAGAGAGAAGGGATCATTCCTTCATTATTTACCTACAGGTGATAGTTACACAATTGTTACAACCTATAGAAATTGATGATGGGTGCAAAATCAAACGCACCTAAATTCTGTACAAATTCTCATTTTTATAATAATAACACATTTTTTTCCTTCCCACTCCTACTGAGCTTATTATTATTATTATATTATTATTATTATTATTTTGCTCTTTCTGTGTGGGCGGCCTAGCTATCCTTCGAGCCTTCAATCATATTCATGCATGTTCTGTGTGGCTTGCGAATTAAATTCCCTCCTGTCTACAACCGGGCAGTACAAAAGTCCACATTGGCTTCTCATCACAGTTAATGAAAGACGGCCAGCGAGAATTCCCACCAACACCTCCTTTACATTCGTTACCAAATCACAATTTTATTATATTTTATTTTATTCTCGTTTGGAGCCCCGATAGCCTTTGATATAATAAATTAATTAATGTGCCACATGCTATTTAAAACTCTCTTGATTTGTTTGAAGAGGTGAAGTATTAGAGCATAACTAATATTAATTAATAAGGCAAAAGCGGAAAGAAAAATATTATTCCCTAACATAACTAATATTAATTAATTTAGGCTTGCGTTTGGGAATAAAAGTTTAGCAGAAAATCCGAACGAATATAACAAAGAGGCGGCGGGTAAGTCACATGTCTTTGTCGGGTATGTAGGTCACTCCTTAATTCTTTAGTACTTGTAACATGTTTTATATTCATGTTTTTTAATTGAGTATTGCTATGTATAGGTAGATTGTACAAGTAATCTGTGCAGGATATCTTTATTATCGTTGTATTGATATTATTATTTTTAAATTTTTTTATCATACCAATCCAATGCTAGAAAAAATATTTCTATACAGATTTCTTGTACAACTTACCTGCAAATAGACTTTTCTTTTTTAATTTATATTAAAATATTAGAGCATCTTTATTCAGAACATCTCCAATCTATATTAGCTAAAGTGACTAGTTAAAGCTTTTTTTAACTTGTTACAGTACTATTTTAGCTAATGTTATTCCAATCCTACATCATCTATATTTTTGCTTAAGTTTTATTTGTTCTTATATATACTTAATATTTTTTTTCTTTAATTTTATTTGCTACGGGCCGGCAAGGGAAGAATGGGGTAGGAAGTGAGGGGGACACGCGTGAATTGGGGGGGGGGGGCGACCAAGTAGGGAGGAAGGGAGGGGGCAACGTGATCGAATCGAAAAGGAAGGGACGGAGGGCAGCGTGACAGGAGAGGGGAGGAGGGGAGGAGGGAGGGGGTGGTGCAACGGGGGAGAGAGGGAGGACAGGGGGCAGTGCGACCATGCGACGAGGTAAAGGGAGGGCAAGGCAGCACGACGGCCAACAAGGGAGTGATTGAGTAAAGGGGGCAGCATTACTGGAAAGAGAGGGAGACGTGGGAAAGAGAGGATAGGATTTGTAATTTTGGAATAGGGTTAGATTAAAAGTAGATGTGGCAATTTAGGTATAGGTTAAGCTAAAGTTAAATTTAAGTAAATTTTTAGCTTTGACTATTCATATAGCTAGTAGATTGGATAGTCATTTAAGTAATTTTTTGCTATAACTTTTGCTATAATTAATGGGTTGGAGATGACCTTAGAGCTATATTTCATTAGTTAAAGTAATAAATAGCTAGACTAATATAGTTATACTTAATATTATCTCCATCAATGCATTCAGCTATTTATTGCATAATTTTAATTTTCCCAAACAATCCTTCAAAACCTAAACCTAGCATTAGCAGCATAGCCTTTCTTTCCTTCTCACGTTCCCTTCCTCCTTTCTTCCTCTTGGGAAAAACTATAATATCCCGTATCAAGTAATAACATAAGATAGCCATAATTGGGGATGAGGATATCATTTTGTGGTAGTAATTATGAATATAGTTGTTTCGACTGCAATTTGGGTCCAATTTGGGGCCTGGATGACCCAAGGGCATTATTATAATTTTCAGTGGCAAGTTAAAGGGTTAATTGGTTAATTTGGTTATTTGGATATTTAAAAATATTAATATTTAATAAAAATACGAATTTTCATTAATTAAGGGCTTTTTGGTATTTTAAATTAATTTAAGATAGGAATTCTAGTATATTAGGAAATCTAGTCTAATTAGGTTTCTTAATTAGCAAGAAGTCTAAGCTAAATTAGACTCCTGCTCACCTCTATAAATAGGGAGGTTGGCCAGGGAGTGTTGGCTGTTGTTTCTGTGCGTATTGAGAGCCCTAGCCGTCCTTGGAGCAAAAGAGAGAGAAAAAGGTCGTGGCTTGAAGCTTCCGGGCGTCTAACAAGTGAAGTCTGTTGCACCGTGTTAGTGGTAGGTGTTTCTATCCTTCTCAAACTCTCCTAGAGTCCTATAACATCTAAGGTTGGTATAGTTTTGGGAATCAAAATTAGAATGAACTGTCACGCCCCAATTTCCTTTCACTTGGAAATGAGTAGTGACTGTCATGCCCGCACCCGAAGGGTCAAGGGGTTGGTGCAAGCACCTAAAAAGGACTTATGACACGGGTGTTATCCCAAACTTGTACAACCAGGCTAACATACCACGGGGCATGCTCCTGCTCCAAACCATGCACACAACCACAAATCAAACAATAACCATATCTCAATTTATTACATTTCGAAGGGGCTCAAAGTTCATTACAACTCAATTGGGAAAAAACTCCCATCAAACCACAATACATTCTGTTTACAAACAATCCAAACCATAAAAACACAAATCCACAAAAACAATGAAATTAATATAAAGTATTCAGCCTCAGTAGCCTACCACCACAGCTCTTCCACCTACCGCCTGCTAGACCCTGCAAAAGAACAGTTTATAGGAAGGGTGAGCAAACCATAGCTCAGTAGGGTTCCAGTCTCCCTAGACCCGTCCCACTCTACAATATGCATGACAAGTATATACTTGTGCTAGTGTAGTGCCTAAAGCTAAAGCAGCAAACATCACCCAGTAACACGCCATTTACCTGTGCCCACACTGGAGCGCAGTGGACACCCCGCCACCACGGCGACATGACATACCACATCTAGGCGAATGTTGCATGGTCACCAATGCAACATTTTCCACCCGAGTTAGATATGGCCATCACCTTCTCGGACGCCATACCTACCCTCAGGAATAGGTGTAGACTTAGCCCACCGTCGTGAGTGCTACACTGAGGCTCAGGACCGCAGTCCTGGCCAAATCTCAAAAGGGTCCAATAGTTGTGCCTGGCCCATAAGTCAGCTCAACCCACAAGTATTTGGGTACTCATTCTCAAACACAAGTTCACAGCATCGCAGCAAGTACATTTCAAGTACATCTCAGTAAACATAGCTCAAACGCAAGTGTAACTCAGAAATGCAACCCAGCAACTCATCTCAACTCATTACAAGGTAACTCAGTGAGCATAACTCAAATGTGTTAATGCAACTCAGCAAGCATAACTCAGACATATTAATGTAAATCAACAGTGCACTCAGCTCATGCAGTGCAGCAATATTCTCACTAACATTCACAGTTTACAATTTTACCAACATAGGTGTTTTTGAACTGTTTTGGCAAGTTTTTAGACAAATTCAACTCATGAATATTATCCAAATCACTCTATTTTCCACACAAGGGACTTCTGGCTAAATAGGGCAGCCAAAAGAGGCAAAATGAAGGGTGCACGTCATATGGGCGATATGACGTGCAAGGGTATTTTTGGCTCCCTACCTTCTACACATCTCAAGGAAGTCTGGGGTAAATTCTCAGGGTATTTGGACCTGCACGCCATATGGGAATATGGCGTGCAATATGGCGTGCAGCCATGTTTTTGCACAGTTTTCTTTGTTTTGTTATTCTAAAGACTTCTCTCTAAAGAATCCACCTCAAATTCCGGTTAGTTTGTGAGTTATTAGGTTTCAAACCTGAATACAAGACCTATTTTCAATTCCAGCCCCTACACTCATGCCCAACTACCCATCCAGACAAACCCAGACCATCCAAATCAATTCTTCCTCAGATATCTATATTGAAAATCTCACAATAAACCAACATACGCATATATATATATATATATATATATGTATATACTCATCATCACATTCACAGAATTTGGGAGTAAGAGAAGGGTCACAAAGGATCCACTACTAAATTTCCAGGACTCATCCATGACAGGTAAAATCTAGAATTTTGTGAGAGAGTTTCAAGGGTTGATAAAGAAATCCCTACCTCAAGAATTTGGGAATACAACAGATCGTTGTATCCTAGCTACCTCAACGCCTCCGGTCTCTCGTCGTCAGCAGGAACCTTAGATCGTCGGCCTTGGATCGTCTCCCTCCCTCTCTGGCCGTCTCTCCCTCTCTCTGGCCGTCTCTCTCTCTCTCTCTCTCTCTCTCTCTCTCTCTCTCTCTCTCTCTCTCTCTCTCTATGACGGCTACAAGGATCAAGAACCCTAATCCTTAGAGCTCCACCTTTTTATATAGACCCCTCTTAATCAAAATGACGTAGTTTTGATTAATTGAAGCCCAGCAGTTTACAACCCAAAGCCTATGGTTGTCTAACCCACCTCATCAAGCTCAGCAGCCCATTTTATTAAGCCCAACTCATATTTAAAATAAATACCCTCAAATAAATGTTAATTGGGATATTTAAATATATGTGAAATTCCTAAAATACCCCTCAGGGCCTCAAACTCCAAATTGAGCCCAAGTATAGTCAAAATTCTCCATTCGACTAGCACCTCACTGTTCTGATGTTCATTCTCTAAGACAAGGTCTCTTACTCAAGGCTAACTCCAAGAACCCCTCAAACACGGGTCCTTATACGAACGACTTTGCATATAACTGAGATAGAGATTCTAAATAAAGATGTTTGACGTTCAAGGTCGTTGTTGAGAATGTATATATCGTTTTAGGGCGGATTATTCGTATGTTGGAACTGTATGAACAATTCGGTTGGTGAACAGTGTTGGTCGATGAACAATAAAGTGGTTGGGTGAAGCTAATTTTTATACCGATGAAATATTCACGGTATTTAGAGGAACTTTGCCTTTTGGTCGGGTGAATTTTGAGGTGGTCGGGTGAAGCTAATTTTTATACGGTTAGAATACTCGTGGTATTTAGATGAACTTTTCCTTCTGGTAGGGTGAAGCTAATTTTTATACGGCTAGAATATTTGCGGTATTTCGATAAACTTTCCCTTTTGGTAGGGTGAATTTTGAGGTGGTCGGGTGAACAAAAATATGGTCGGGGTGAACAGTAACTTGGTCGGATGATTTTTCTGATATTTTTCTTGAATAGCCAGTTCAAAACCCTTCGAAACGGTGGATATTAATAGTGAATCGGAGTTCTGTAGAATTAGTTATGATTTTTCGAAGTTGAGATAGAATTTGCACTGTTTTATTAGCTTGTTTGGTTTTTTTTAACCTGTTAATGGGAATCTAAGCTTGAAACCTTTAAAGTGAAACCCTAATAAATGTTTGGATATTGTGGTGTGGCTTTCATTGTTGTAATTGGTGTGCATATATTTATTTATATGCTGAAAACATGTTCGTAATAATTGTACACTGGTATGATTTTACTGCTGATGTTATATATTATTGATGTGTGATCTTGCTATATAGTGCACTATATTTGTTGTGATGAGGTCCGGTAAAGGACAAGGGTCCGGTAAAGGACAATGGTCCAGTAAAGGACAAAGGCCCAATTAAGGGAAACAAGGATACGATGGATCCGGTCAAGGACATCGGTGCGGTAAAGCACAATTTGCACGGTGAAGTGCATGATTGAATTGTTATGAATAATGATGTTATATGTGATGTGATTATTTAACACTATACTCGCACATTTACACTTTGCATATAGAATTTGTTAGTTAAACTGACCAGAGAGTGTAGGGGGATAGTCACCTACTGAGCTATGAAGCTCACACCTATGTTGCTAAATCTCTTGCAAGTACTGAAGGGAGATTGGAGGAGCACTACTAGTCAAGTGGACCATGATTTTGATGTGATGCTTATGTCATTATAGGACTTATGATTATTGTGTTATTTGTTTGGATTGTGATTTCCCGAACATGGGTTCGTGGACATTGTAAGACAGTATAATTATTTTATAGTTTGCTTGTTTTAAAGAATTTTGTTTAATGGATATCATTGAGGAAGTACTATCATACCCCTGTTGTGTGACAATACAGGGGAGCGTGAGACAGCGCTCGCTTTGTAGTCTCTATTAGGTGCTAGTCACCAACCCCTTGACCTTTCGGGTGCAGGCATGGGACAGTCACGTGCTCAATCTTGGGCTTTCGAAATGGGAGGCATGGCAAAAACCATCAAGCATCAATAACGTTCGGGGGGGGGGGGGTGTTTGGCAGATATGGCGACGGGAAAGGGCAAGAAGGCTCTATTTCCTTCTTACAGCCTTGCAGGGAGATGGGTGGCAGATCCTAAGAAGAGCCCATATTTTAAAAATAAAAAATATTTAAATATTTTGGTAGAATTAAATTTATATTTGAAAACAGAAAATAATGATAGGGCCTATATTTTTTAAAAAATAGTTTTAAAATTTTTATCAAGTTTAAATTAAGAAGAGCCCATAATGAGCCCACTCTTTTGAAAAATAGTATTGGTTTGATATATTTGTTTTTAAAATAAATACTTCTATATACTACTAGGGTTAGGGTTCTAATAGATAACCTTAATAACGTAACATCTTATTAGATCACCAAATGATATATGAGTGATTTTTTATAATATTATATTACCAAAGGTGCATTGGTTATGCAACCTTACTTGCAAATAATAATTTTATTTCTGAATAAAATAATACTTTATTTAAATCTAATTGGAATAAAGTAATTATTTTTAAAAATATCTACAAATTATTTTCTGTTTAAAAATCTTAACTCAATTTTTTTGAACTCAATATAATTTTTTTGTTTCAATTTAAGATTTCAAACTCAAATAATAATAAAATAAAAAAATTATAAAATTAAAATACAAAATCAAAAACACTTTTAATGGGGTTTAATTTTTATTATTATTTATTATTATCAAATATCATACATCACAGCCCGAGGGAGGATATGTTTAAAAACTAGGCAATTGTTATTCCGTGATTCAGCATAATTTGGCGGTCGGCAGGTACCGCCCTACTATGTCACCAACGAACAAAAACAAAATGACCCAATCTCATGATAGGATAGGCTGCTCATTTTCCCTATTTTATTTTTGCTTTCCCACTACTCTACCTTGGAAATATAAATTTGATGAAGGTCTGCGTTCATAATTGATATAAGCGTGCGGGATAATCAAAATTCAAAAGGAAGAAGACAAAACTTTTGGTTTTCTGGGTATATAAAATCTTGAAGCCGAGCGCATGAGACTTCAAAATGTTATACGCAGTATATGATTTAATTTAGAGAAAATCTTCAAACGGGCGCAGTCCAATATATGTCACTTAACGGCATCCATTCACGTTCTGACACGTCAGTGACACATAATAAGACTCCTTACAGCGCATTGCAGCAGAACGCATCTCAAACTCCTCTACCTGCACGCGGTTTTCTCCCCACACACAGACGACACCCGCCTGGTCGCAGACGACTCCCGCGACGCCCTCGACGCTCAATCTCCACTCGACGCCTCGATACTCCTGACAACGCCTGGATCGCTTCAACGCCCCCAACCACTGGTCGCTTGGACCACTTCAACGCCCCCAACCGCTACTCGCCTCGACACTTCGACGCCCCCGACTGCCTGGACGCACTCGACGCTCAATCTCATCTCGATACCCCCGACGATGCCTCGACGCTCGCCTGGACCGCTTCAACGCCGGGTTGCTTGGACCCAGACGGTCACTGACGAGATCTTGACGACGGCCGCTTGGACGCAGATAACAAAAGCTAGCTCACCTCGAATCAAGTATTCAACACAAACCTTAGATTTCATTTTGAATTTCCATGAATTTAACCCGTGAATATTCGGCTGGAAATTAGAGATTGTGAATAGCGTTCATTGTGGGTGTCACTATAATTCGTGATTTCATTTTCACGAATAATGTTGTTTGTGTATTTAAAATTGAAATGTTTGTATGTAGTTGCTGTTACGAGTGTGAAGATTAGAGATTTTTCATGAATTTTTCAGGAGATTGTGAGTGTTACTGTATATAGTTTTGAATTTTTCATGAAAAAATCTGGTAAATATTTTATTGAAAATTAGAGATTGTGGCTTTAAAAATTAGATATTTTGTTTTCAATATAGCCCATGATTTGTGTTCATTTTGTTTTTGGCATTAAAATTTAAATGTTTGTACGTGGTTAGTTCATAGGTTGTCGTGCACCCCCTCTCTATACTTGCTCACTATTACGGGTGTGGAAATGGCGGCTGGGGCATAAACCCCATATTTGTTAGAAGATTGTCAACTAGGCGAGGATGTTTGCACTGAAACCGGTGACTGTGTGAATGTGGAAGATGGAGAGAAAGTCAATAACATTTCCGGTTCAAGTAGTGGTTTTCCTGAACCATTCGTTAGGAAGCCATTTGATGAGGTAGAAGATGCTCAAGCATTTTACAAGGCATATGCAAGAAGAATTGGTTTCGCAATGCGAACGAACCATACTCGATTATCAAAAGATGACAAGAAACTAGTTCTAGTAGAGTATGTTTGCTCAAGGGAAGGGTTTCGGTGTGAAAGTCAAAAGCAAATTGAAAGAAAAATTAATGAAGTTGCTGAGACAAAGATTGGATGTAAAGCAATAATGTGTATTAAAAAAGATTGTGAAAAGTGGGTAGTAAGTAAGTTCGTACATGAGCACAACCATGAGTTACTTACACCTAGAAGCACTAGTTTGCTTCATGGACATAGAGGTGTATCGCGTGCCTAAAAATAAACTCATTCTCACTTTGAATGAATCTGGCGTACCAACAAGAAAGATAATGTCAGTGTTGAGCAAGAATCTGGTGGTGACTTTGATATTGGATGCACTAGTAAGGACGTGGAGAATTATTTGGGAAATAAAAGAAGGAGATTGTTAGAGGAGGGAGATGCACAAAGGTTGTATGCCTATTTTCTTGATAGGCAATGTAAAGAACCTGGATTTGTGTATTCCATGCATGTAGATGAGAATGGGTGTATGAGAAGTTGTTTTTGGGCAGATGCAAGATCAAGGGTTGCATATCAATATTTTGGAGTTGTTGTCACGTTTGATGCGACATACTTGACAAATATTTATAAGATGCCGTTTGTGCCATTTTGTGGAGTTAATCATCATCACCAAACTATAATGTTTGGTTGTGCATTGTTGATTAATGAAACAGCTGAATCCTATATTTGGCTACTGAAAACTTGGCAAGAGGCCATGCTTGGGCGTGCTCCGACAACCATAATTACCGATGATGACAAGGCGATGGCAAAGGCCATTGTTGAGGTACTCCCAAATACAACTCATAGGTTGTGCCTATGGCATCTTTTACAAAAATTTCCAGAACATTTGGCACATGTCTATAATAAGTTTTTAGACTTCCAAAAAGAGTTCCATCATTGTATCCATGAGACAATAATGACTGATGAGTTTGAGCATGAATGGAGTTCTATTGTAACAAAGTATGATCTACTGGATAATAATTGGCTTCAAAATCTTTACAATCGACGAGATAAGTGGGTTCCAGCTTACTTTAGAACCACGTTTTGTGCCGGTATGTCAACCACTCAAAGGAGTGAGAGCATGAATAAATTTTTTAAGGACTATGTTCGTTCGAGCACAATGGTGAGTGATTTTGTGCTTCAATATGAGAAAGCCCTTGATACACGTTATATGAAGGAGAAAGAAAAGGATGTGCAAACAAAATCTACACGTGCGATTATGAAAACATTGTGGAAAATTGAAGAACAAGTGGCCTCAATTTATACGAGGAAGTCTTTCATTATTTTTCAGGATAAGCTATTCAATAGCTAACGATACATTCCGACCAAAATTGGGGAAGATGGTGAAAGTAAGATTTATAGAGTCAAATCAAATGACAAAGAAAGACCTATTTATCATGTGACCTTCGAGAGTGGATCATCCAGGGCAATATGTACATGTCATATGTTTGAGTTTATGGGGATTCTTTGTCGGTATATCCTATGTGTCTTTGGGAAAAAATCAAAATTAGATTTGTTGCCACATCATTACATTCTAGACAGATGGACCATTAATGCTAAGAACCGGGTTATTCTTGACATACCGGATTCTTATGGGCATGCAGTGACATAGGATAACCCAATGTTTAGAAAAAGTAAGTTAATGATGCAATTTTATGATATTGCCGAACTTGGATCACATTCAATCCAACTTTCTCAACACCTCAATCTTGCCTTAGAAAAGGTTCATAAGGAGTTGCTCTTAATGGAACAACTTGAGGGAGAAAAATTGGTAGAAGATGAAAACATATCAATGAATAATTCACAAATGGTGATGTCACAAGTTGTATCCAATTTTTCACAAGTTGTACAAGATCCTCCACGGGTGCCAACTAAAGGTCGACCAAAAGCATTGAGAGCAAAAAACCCGAAAGAGAGTCAACCCACAAAGAGAAGGTGTTGTAGCCTTTGCAAGATGGAGGGTCATACTAAAAATAATTGTCCTTCAGTGAGGTTGGGTAAAAGTTTAGAAATTTGATTTATAAGATTGTAAATATTATATCAATTATTTTTCATAGTTTATTATTGTTTATGTAGGGATCTTCATGATACAACTACTACCATTTCTAAAAGCTTGGAGCCATCAGATGAAATAAGAGATATTTATGTCATATCTCTACTTCGTTGATAGTGTAATCTTTTATATCACGTTAAAGGTTTTATTTGACGAGTTTTTTTCTTTATTGGATTTACAGTAACTGCAGTGGATTATGGAAGTAAGGCTATGGAGTTTCTTGGCTTACAAAATGGTGGACACAAAGATGTAAGCCCTCGTGGTCATGTATGTTTGTAGTACTAGAGTTTAAAATATCAGATTTTAAATTTTTTAAACTATTGAAAATATATCTGAATTTAAATTTATTCCAAATGCATTGTCAACCATGAATTATGATTTTGGATTGTTTTATGTATATTTTGTACACTGCCACTATTATAAATGTCATAGTTAGCTTGCATTATTTTTGATGCCTCGAATAAATGACATCATGATTTGCGTTACTGGTGGATACTAGTTGGTCATATGCGCATCTAAAACAAAAAAGCGGACTATGGATGGAGTTTATAAAAATTATTTTGGCTTTCATTAGTTCTAAGCAGCTGTTAATGCATCCAAATAAAAATTATTTTATTTCTTGTTTTTATATTTTCCTGGATGTTTTTAAACACTCACTGCAAAAGCAAGGTATATTTCATACCAGAAAAAAAGAAGAGAAATTATTAATTGTGGCTTGTATTCAATAGTATTCACTGTGTTTGTGGCTTTTGTTGGACCCCATTTTGTCCGAGTTGGACATACTAACCCCATTTGATATATATGCCTTTTTGCCCATGCCATATACCTTGTCGAACAGGTCCTTAGAGATTCCCTGCGATTTGCACAAGATGGATGCATTGACACTAACCGGGAAGCCCAACATTGATAATCTCTGTTTCCCGCCCCTAAAATGCCCCAAGATCAACACCGGGTGATAGAGGACGAAATTTGGAGACTAACGCACTTGACCGAGCTCAATTCTAATTTAAAATGAAGAAGTTATGGCCAAAACAACTTTCGTTGGAAAAAGTCAAACCTGCCAAAAGACGGTCAATGCCCCTGGTCAAACTGCCTGGAAAAGTGACTGTGTGAAATTCTCCAAAACATCTATTTAAGCAAATACGGGTCTTCCTAAATAATCCCCAAAAGGTCGTCCATTTTCGCATTTTGGGTGGGGGTATAAAGGTAATTAAAAAAAACTAGACTCGTAGCCTCGAAGTGTCGGCAGGTCGAAGCTCCGAAGACTCGAAGCCTCGAAGCCTTGAAGCCTGTAAGCCTGCCGACACTCCGACCTGCCGACACTTCGACCCATGGATCTTCGACCCACGACCTACGGACCTTCGACCCTTCGACCCTTGACCTTCGAACCCTGTGAGTCTTCGACCCTTCCTTTCCAACTGCCTTTTCCCTATTATTTTGTCTCAACTCTTTTTTTCCCAGCAAAAGAAAAACACAAAAAAAAAAAAAACTTCAGTCTGCCCTTTTTGTTCTTACGTTTCCATCACAAAAACAAAAAAAACAATCCTTTTGTAGTCCCCTATTTCTTACGCCCACTCTCCTTATTTCCAGTCACCAAAAAATCTTAGCCCCAAAAAAATACATCACTCTAATCTTCAAATACCAGGAAATCCCCTTTTTTACAAATCTCACTGCCAGATTTGTTGATTCTATCTTCAAGTAGGTGATTATCGGCGTGGACAAGATAGTTTAAGTAGAATATTTTAGACGGACGCCCTGTGTTAAAGCCCCATTTAAGCCAAAGTCAGTGTAATTTACATTTGCTACTCTATTTTTTTAGTTTATTTGTACTTATCTTTGATATACTCTTAGTATTTTCCTGGTTTTCGTTTTTTTAGTTTATTTCTATACCTGATGTAATTTTTAGTATTTGTCGTTGCATTTTCCTTGCATTTCCTTTATTTACATGTTGTACGATGTAATATATAAAATATGGTGAAAAAAAAAGCATAAAGAGAGGCATAAAAAAAAGATAAAGAAAAGAAAAAGAAAGAAGAGTGCTTTTATTTGTGGATGTCATAATCACACACTCCACGTTTTTTACTTTAATGCATATGTTCATTACTATGATTTATGACTTTGGGTTTTCAAAAAAAAAAAGGAAAGAAAGAAAGGTTTCCAAAAATTAAAAAAACAAAATAAAACAAACAAAATGTTTTTCCAAGAACAAAAATAAAAAAAACAAAACAAAGCAAAAACAAAAACAAAACGTTTTCTTTAACAAAACACAAAAACCAAAAAATGTTTTCTAACCCAAAAAACCCAAAAAAAGGAAAATAAACAAAAAACGTATTTCCATTTTTTAGGACTTTAATTTCTAAAATAAAACCAAAAAACCAAAACAAACCTCTAGGATCTCATTCCCCACTTCAAACAAAAAAAAAACCAAAACTTTTAAGATTCCCTTTAGAAATTTAGGGTAAATCCATTTTAACCATGACTTTAATAAATAACTGAGCTAAATAAAAATTATAGACTTTTCAGGAAATCTAACCCAGTCGTGGCAGTGCAAATAAAATAGAAAACCACCTCCTCCGAAAATAGATACCGAAAGGGTGCTGTAGGGGTGCTAATCCTTCCCTACACGTAACCAACTCCCGAACCCTTCTCTGATAACGCAGACCACACCTTTAAACTACTCAAAGTAGAGGGTATCCAACTGTACCCCAAAACAGTTGGTGGCGACTCTAAATTTTCTCACCATTGGTCTAGTTTGAGCTCACCTCAAACGGCCCCGGACGAAAACCAGTGATGACAGCTGGCGACTCTGCTGGGGACTCACACACTTTAGAGAGTTAGGTCTAGAACTAGGATTAGGAGGTTATTTTAATTGTAGTGTTGTATATATTTAGTTGTCGTGATAAACTGTTTTTTTTATTTTCTAGATATAATTGTGGTTTACTTATTTTTTTTGTCTAATTACCATTATAGTTGTCGTTTATCTTTAAACTGTGATTTATTTATACGCTTTAACTATCATGATAGTTGTGATTTACTGCTTTCCATACTTGTTGCATCCATGCATAACCCTATACCCGGGTTTAGCACAATTTAGGTTAGCGAGGTTCAGTACAGTCCCCAGCGCGTTGATCATTATCCGCAATGGGGCCTCGAACTCCTCACTCAAGCTTGAGATTCTTTTAAGGCACATCTTTTAAGATCCCCCTCCGATAAATCCCATGGTGTACGGAGCCCTCTATTGAAGAAACTTGGGAACCAACGAATAAGATAGGTGTAGCAATAGAAGCCCATCGGGGGCATTGATCCACATGTTGTTTGCTCATTCCATGCCATGCTAACATTTGTTTTGTAGGGTAATCCTTAAGCCATCCCCTGCACATATTAGCTTTCTTACTATTGGTTTACTCTTTATCCTGTCTGATTACCTTGATATATATTAACCTGTCATCCTAACCTATCATCATGCATAACACGACATTCACATAAGCATGGCAACTTTCAGTCATCTCTTAAAAGGCCCTCAGGATAAGGAGGCTGTCGCAGTGGTGGCCCAAGCATCTGGAGACATTCAACTTCGCCTTGGAGATCTTCCACCAGGAGAAGCCCACAAGGCAGAACATGTTATCATAGAAAATCAGCTGGACTACACTAAGGAGGTACAGACAATATGGAGGCAGTGGTCAGACGAAAGGAAAAGCGTATATATACAACAGTTTGGGGATTTGCTCCATGTGACCGAGCTACTGGTCGATAAGGATATGCTTGGGGCAGCCATATATTTCTGGGAGCCTCGACGGTGGTGCTTTGACTTCAACGGCATAGATCTTGTTCCCACCATAGAAGAATACAGAAGATTATTGGATGTCCCCGTGGAAAACAAAATGAAGATCTATCTACCGGAGCCCAGAAGTTCATGTCGAAGGGCCTTTGCTGAGATAATGGGAAAGCCAGTATGGGACTCACCGGCGGCCACAACCTATGGTCGGCGAGAATATCTTCCATGGGTAACAATCAAAGAAATGATACAGACCGCAACAGAAGCAGGGGCACACAAACTGCTTACACTAGCTATATATGGGCTGGTCATTTTCCCGAGGATACCGGCCCACATCGATGGAGCAATTGTAGATTTGGTCCAGCAAGTGCTCAAAGGATGTGACCCTACTCCTGCTATCTTGGATGAAACCATTCGATCTCTTACTTACCTGAGGAGTAAGGGCTCGGGACAGTTCATGGGGTGCTTGCCTCTCTTGTGCACTTGGTTGCAAGGTCATTTCCCTTGTTGTGTTTCTCGTTTTTTTTTTGTGTGTATCGGTTGCCATCCACGACACTATTGGATATTCTGCTCAGCAAGTGGAACTTACCTAAAGGCTTTGAAGACTGGAGAAAGAAGTTGGAGAACCTCACAGAAGCTGACATTACCTGGACTGCTCCTTGGATGCCAGTGGTCTCCATGACTTATAGCTGTGGGGACTACAATTGCGTCCCGCGTTAGGTCCTTGGGGAGGAACTGCATATGCACCACTGCAGGGTGGAAGACAAGTCGGGCATCATCAGATTATCCCTGTGCTATTTGGCATGGAAGATTGTGACTTCACTTACAGTAGAACCATGCTCGCAGAGAAAGGCCAAAAGATGTATCAGGCATGGTCCGCCCCACACATGATCCAACCCAACAGTCCAAAACCTAGCGTTTATCCGGCGTACATATCTTGGAGAGCTATCCTCTAAGAGAATCAAAATCTCAGGTAGCAGATCCAAAGGCTGGAAGCATCTCTAGAAGGAGCTTTTCAGAGGTTGCAGCTGAGGGAAAAACAAGTAGAGACCATATTAAAGCAGAGGGAGGAAGCAGGTGAGCGGCCACCCCAGAGGAAGAGGCGCCGTGCTACTTAGGAGATGACTGGAAGAATGTCTTAAGATCATGTAGCGATAGCTTTCATTTTACATGGCATTTCAGCATTGAATGTTTGTATTGTGGGTTTTGTTTGTAATAAAGTTGTTTGTTTTTCTAACCCCCCGCATATACATTCATGCATACATGCATAGCAAATGAAAAAAACATCAAATAAAAGTTCCCTTGTACCCAAGTGGGTAGCAGACTTTCTCCAAGATTGCGCACTCTTACAATCTCAGATCTCGCCGCAATCAGGTATCACAGCCACAACCAATGGCAGACAAAGCGGAGAACAGACTCGTGGGTTTAGAACAATCACAACAAGCCCTGTAGGGGCAAATGACATTGATGATGGATATGCTCACCATGCTGACTGAAGAAAGAGAAAGAATCCCGGCAAGAGGAACCCCAACAGGGGAACTACCAATCACCATCAAGAGCAGGGCCGGAAGCAGTTCAACCACCCAATCTGGCTCTAAGCCAAGCACCCACCTATCGTCCTGCTATGGCACAACCCCCAACTCCAAACCCAACTCATTTCACTATGCCCGCATCGGGACATGCAATAGAGGTAATGGGTTCTCCAGCCCCGAAGGAGGACATTGAGTCCCTTGCTCTAAAAGGACTAGAGGAAAGATTGAAAGTCGTAAAAGGCATCGATAGCTATGGCATGACCAACCCACAAGACTTATGTCTGGTCCCTGAAGTGGTGCTGCCACCAAAATTCAAAATGCTAGAGTTTGAGAAGTTCAACGGGACTCGATGTCCGAAGACACATTTGGCCATGTACTGTCAAAAGATGGCTGCTTATGCTGGTGAAGACAAGCTCCTCATACATTATTTCCAAGAAAGTCTAACTGGGGCATCCCTTCGCTGGTACTTTCAGCTAAATGGAAACCCCATCAAGACATGGAAGGAATTGACCACCTCTTTCTTGGCACAATACAAACATGTCACCGAACTGGCGCTGGATCGACTAACCCTGCAGTCCTTGGAAAAGGGATACGACAAAAGTTTCAAAGATTATGCACAGAGATGGAGAGAGACTGCTGTGGAGGTCCAACCTCCCCTTACTGAAAGAGAACTCACCACTTTTTTTATCAACACACTAAAAGGCGTATACTACGAGAAGTTGATAGGTAACGTCTCCAACAGCTTTGCAGACTTGGTTGCATCCGATAAACGTGAAGAAAGTGGAATTAAAGGAGGAAAGCTAAAGGGTGATGCAGCTGAGGCATTGAAACGGTTTCAACCACCAACAAAAAAGAAGGAAAATGAAACCAACCTGGTATACCCATCACACCCGCTGATACAACCAATACTCTACCAAGCACCAGGGTGCTATAGAGGGTCACCAGTAGCTGCCTATGCTGCACCTACACCACCTCCCCAATTCATGCCATATTTACCGCAAGGAGGGGTTCCATTTCCATATTCAATGGTATCTAACTCATTTCATCCGAGAACGCCATACCCAGAGCAACCAAAGCCAGCAACTCAGGAAGGACCAGGAGCCTCATTCCAAGGACAGGGGCAACCGAGGGCCCAGACTCAGCAAGCAGGAGTGAATTAGACTCAGCAAGCAGGAGCGAATTTGCCTCATGGGATTACACCTCTCACCACACGGGTTCCTGCCCCTTTCCCCTACAAGACGGATAATGCAGTCCCATGGAACTATAACTGTGAGGTAGTTCAGGGAGCCACCGCAGCAGAAAAGAAGACCAGGAGCGATCGGGCTTATGCCCCTGATATGGTTGATAAAGCAAGGAAAGAAAAGGTTGTCGAACAAGACATTGAACCAACACTGGAGGTAACAAAGAAAGGAACACCAGTCATTGAAGAGGAAACCACAGAATTTCTGAAACTCATGAAGCAGAGCGAGTATAACATTGTGGACCAGCTAAGTCGACAACCAGCTTGCATCTCATTGCTCTCATTAATGATGGATTCCCAACCTCACCGGGAAACACTAATGAAGGTTCTAAGCCAAGCCTATGTTCCTCCAACTATCCCGGTGGCAAATGTGGATGGACTCACTAGTACCTCATTATGAACAACGTCATTAGTTTTGGAGATGACGAGCTACCCCAGGAAGGGAAGGGACATATAAAAGCTTTGCACATCACGGTCAAATGCAAGGAGCACACCATAGCCCGTGTACTCATTGACAACGGCTCTGCCTTGAACATGCCCTTGCATATACTGTAGCAACTTCCAATCGACGCATCCTATATGCATCCCTGTACGATGAAGGTACGGGCATTCGATGGAGGAAAGCGTGACGTGGTGGGAACTCTGGATATTCCACTCATGATTGGGCCAACTACTTTTACGGTGGAATTTCAGGTGCTGGACATTGCACCATATTATAGTTGTTTGTTGGGAAGACCCTGGATCCACATGGCGGGAGCAGTGCCCTCTAGCCTTCATCAAAAAATGAAATTTGTGATGGGAGACCAGCTCATTTGCGTCTCTGGAGAAACAAGTTTCCTCGTCACCAAACCTGCATCAGTCCCATATATTGAAAACAACGAGGATGTACCGGAATGTTCCTATCGATCCTTTGAGGTCGTGAACATCACTTTTGTACCAAGCTATCATCTCTCGAAGGCGTCAAAGATGGTTGCAACCACCATGATCAAGCAAGGGTACAAACCAGGGCAAGGATTAGGCCTAAAGGCTCAAGGAATCCAGAAACCATTGACCATATGAGAAAATACTGAAAAGTTTGGGCTAGGCTACGTCCCTACAAAAGCTGACAGACAAAGGGAAGCTATCAACAAGAGGGAAGTCAGAATGGCAAGATTGCAGAAAAGGCCAGTACAAGAAGAAAGGAGAAGCTTCCCCCCCCCCATTAAATGTTACATTCCGGACTGGAGGGTTTATCCATAAGAGCCAACTTGAGCCCGAGACGGGGACTGTAGCTGTATTGGACACAAAGGAGCATGCAACAAATGAGATGGTTCAGTTAGTGCGAGAGGATCCTAACCAGCCATTGAACAATTGGACCAGCCTAGACCTCCCCATAATGTAATGCTCATAGGGTCGCTGGGATTTAATGTATTCTATTTTAACGTCTCTTGAAGTGGTGAACATTTGTTTTTATCAAAAACCTTTTCAATAAAATGTACTTTTCTTCAAATCTTTCACGGTGCATTCCATTCATAACATATGCATATTATATTTGGTTACCAACTTGTAATTCTCTTATAAGCAGGTATCACAATGTCAATGAAAACATCATATGCGAAAGCGAAACGAGATGCCTAAGGTTTGACCAAAGTCCAAATTGGGAACAGCCAGTGTTTGAAGCTGATGAGAATGAGGCGGAGGAGACACCCGAGCTACCGGGAGAGATCATACGCCTATTGGAAAGGAACGATCGCTTATCCATTCCAAGTGAAGACCTAGTAGAAATGGTGAATTTGGGGATGATAGCCGAACCAAAAGAATTGAGGGTAGGGTCTTTGATAGCTGCCGACATCAAAAAACAATTAATCGAGCTATTAAGGAGCTACATAGATGTTTTTGCATGGTCCTATCAAGACATGCCAGGATTAGACACGGGCATAGTGCAGCATCACAAACCAGTGAACCCAGAGTGCAAGCCAGTACAGTAGAAATTGCGACGAATGAGACCGGAGATGCTACTGAAGATTAAAGAAGAAGTTAAAAAGCAATGGGACGCAGGTTTCCTAAGTGTCTCCCACTATCCAAAATGGGTGGCCAATGTTGTGCCAGTACTGAAGAAAGGAGGCAAAGTCCGTATGTGTGTCGACTATAGAGATCTGAATTGGGCCAGTCCGAAAGATAACTTCCCGCTTCCTCATATTGATACCTTGGTGGATAATACAACAAAACACGCTCTACTTTCATTCATGGATGGTTTCTCAGGGTACAATCAGATTCGCATGGCCCCCGAACACAAGGAGAGGACCACATTTATGACACTTTGGGGCACATTCTGTTATAATGTGATGCCTTTTGGTCTGAAGAACGTAGGGGTAACCTATCAGTGAGCCATGGTGACCCTATTCCACGACATGATGCATAAAGAAGTCAAGGTCTATGTGGATGATATGATAGCTAAATCGTGGAGCACTGAAGATCACATCGAAGTACTCCGTAAGCTTTTTAATAGACTACGGAAATATCAACTCAAATTGAACCCGGAAAAGTGCACTTTTGGAGCCATGTCGGGAAAATTGTTAGGTTTCATTGTGAGCCAAAAGGGAGTGGAAATTGATCCAGACAAGGTTCGAGCTATCCAAGAGATGCCCCCACCTCGAACCATCAAGGAGGTCAGAGGATTCCTCGAGTGATTGAATTACATTGCTCGACACATGTGAACCAATTTTCAAGACTTTACGGAAGAACAATCCAGAAATTTGGAATGACAAATGTCAAGAAGCTTTTGACAGGATCAAACAATATCTGTCCAATCCACCTGTTTTGGTCCCACCAGTACCAGACAGACCTTTGATCTTATATTTGACTGTCCAAGGGTCCTCAATGGGTTGTGTCTTGGGGCAACATGATTCTACGAGCAAGAAGGAGCAGGCCATTTATTATCTGAGCAAGAAGTTCACCATCAATGAAATGAACTATAGCCCATTGGAGAAGACATGTTGTGCCCTTGCGTGGATAACAAGACGATTAAGGCAGTACACTCTTTATCATACTACATGGCTGATTTCGAGGCATGATCCGCTCAAGTACCTTTTAGAAAAACCATCCATTTCTGGAAGAATCGCCAAATGGCAGCTGATCCTATCGAAGTATGATATCATCTATATGCCTCAAAAAGCCATCAAAGGGAGTACAATAGCTGATTACTTGGCAGACAGAGCACTAGAAGATTACGAGCCTATGACTGTTGGATTTCCAGATGAGCACATCAACATTCTCACGACAGAAGTATCAGACATATGGACGATGTGGTTTGATGGAGCCTCTAGTCTCTTAGGTCACGGTATTGGGGCCATCCTGATATCCCCAAAAGGCGAACATTTCCCCATGATTGAAAAGCTAACCTTCCCTTGTACAAACAATATAGCAGAATATGAGGCTTGTGTGATGGGACTTCAAGAAGCAATTAACAAAGGAATCAAGAAATTACGAGTGTTCGACGATTCGGCACTCATCATCTTTCAAGTAAAGGGAGAATGGGAGACTCGAAACCACAAACTAATCCCCTATCGGGAGTACGTTACGGAGTTAGTCGAGCAATTCGAAGACATCACGTTTGAGCATATGCCCAGGGGATACAATCAGATTCCTGATGCGCTGGCCACTCTAGCCTCCCTCCTTCGACTAGACACAACGCTGGAAGTCCGGTCTTTTGATATCCGTATACAAGATGCTCATGCACATTGCATGGCCATCAAAGGAAATACTGAACAAAAACCTTGGTTTGATGACGTCAAATAGTATTTGCTTAAGCAAGAATACCCAGAAGAGGCCTCTAAGTCTGATAAAAGGAATATTCGAAGGTTGGCGTCCAACTACTACTTTGATGGTCCCGTGCTATATAAGAGAAACCATGACATGATGTTATTGCGGTGTGTAGCAAAAGAAGAGTCGAAACAGATAATGAAAGAAGTGCACGAAGGAGAATGCGGTTCACACGCAAATGGACATGCATTAAGAAGACAAATCATGCGAATGGGCTATTATTGGTTAACCATGGAAAAGGATTGCATTGAATATGTGCGCAAATGCCTCAAGTGTCAAATTTACGGTGATAAAATCCAAGTACCGCCATCCAGACTGCATGTGATGGTTTCCCCGTGGCTGTTTTCGCTTTGGGGCATCGACGTTATCGGACCAATCTCGCCAAAAGCTTCCAATGGTCACCGCTTCATCTTAGTGGCCATCGATTACTTTACCAAGTGGGTAGAAGCAGTGTCATATGCCAACGTCACACAAGCTGTGGTCCTTCGCTTTATGCGGAATAACATTATATGCCGCTATGGACTTCCTGAGCAGATCATAACAGACAATGCCGCCAATCTGAACAATCGGATGATGGGTAAATTGTGCGAAACGTACAAAATTCAGCCCCGCAACTCGACCCCCTATCACCCAAAGATGAATGGAGTAGTTGAAGCAGCCAATAAGAACATCAAGAACATTATCAGAAAAATGACTGAGACATACAAAGATTGGCATAAGAAGCTACCATATGCTTTGCACGCTTACCGCACATCAGTACGAACATCAACTGGGGCAACTCCGTTTTCTTTGGTCTACGGCATGGAAGCAGTTCTACCTATCGAAGTGGAGATACCTTCCTTCCGAGTACTCAAGGATACTCAGCTCGAAGAAGCAGAATGGGCCCAAAGTCATTATGAGCAGTTAAATTTAATTGAGGGCAAACGCTTGGCAGCTGTTTGCAGAGGACAGCTATATCAACAGAGAATGATGAACAACTACAATAAAAAGGTGAAGCCCAGAAGCTTTCAAGCGGGTGACCTCGTCCTCAAGAAGATTTTACCAATTCAATATGACCATAGAGGCAAGTAGACTCCCAATTATGAAGGCCCATATATTGTGAAGAAAGCATTCTCAGGAGGTGCCTTAATCCTTGCCAGAATGGATGGGGATGAGCTCCCTAACCCGGTGAATAGCGATGTGGTGAAAAAGTTCTATGCTTAACTCTCATACCTCTCAACAAGAGTCTTATCCCTGCAATGAGCGGACTTGGTGAAAACCCGAAAGGGCACCAAGGGTAAAATACAAAGCTCCAACAAAAGACAAAGAAGCAAACAAAGGCGGACTTGGTGAAAACCCAAAAGGGCACCAAGGGTAAAATACAAAGCCAACGACAAATCCTGAAGGGTGAAAGCAATTAGAATCCAAGGATCAGGACCACCTAAAACAGGGTCCTTTGCAAATAGTGGAAACAGCGTCACCTAAAGACAGTAGCTGCAAACGGTGGAAGACTTGGTCAAACCTAAGGCACACTCGAATCAAATTTGTATATTATGCTTTTTAAAGACTTGTAATTCCATTTATCAGATTATAATAATAGGGCACTTTTTATGATATACATATGTTTTGTGGGATCAAACCAGCAAAATCCCGTTTTATATCCTTAATCATATTTTATCATCTTCATTTCACATTTAAGTAGAATATCTTAAATCCCCAGTAAGCTCTTTTAGCATTGCCTTATGGGTAGAGTCAAGCTCAAAATCCCCAAACAAATTAAGTCCCCCAACTCAGAGTTCCCATATCTCCACAGAATATCACTATCCCCAGAGAAGTCATCAAGTCAAGCTCCTCAATGTGACGAAGCTAAATTTAACAGACCCTTCATGCACAAAAGGGAGTTCCCCAGCAAAGATAGAACGGACTCCCCAGCCAGAGAGAAAATTGTTCCCCAACAAGTTGAATGTTAGCCAACCTCTCTAACAGCATCGAGATAAATCTCCAGCCCTTGCTAAAACATCACATCGCATTGCATCACATTGTATCATATTTCACCATAAGTTGAGGTTTATGTATCCCCACATACAACACATTGCATTCCATGCCTCATTTATATACATTCAGCATATTCTGCAATTTCAGGAATGTTATCACCTTTGAAGATCCTGAGAGCTCATCCTCAGCAAGCTTCTCATCAAGCCTTCCTAGCTTTCTTTGTTCAACTGTACAAATCTTCCTTTACAATTTCCCCAAGCTCGAAAAGAACCCTTTTGACACTCGAATAAACTTTTTCCCTTTCCGGGTAACCATATAGAGCGATCTCATTGAGTGAACTCGTAGAGGGAGCCCATATGTCCTCTTCAATAATCATGTACTCTTGTCAGGCCCTAGATGCCTTTTCAATTCCTGTCAGGCCTTGGATGCCTTTTCCCTTCCAGTTAGGCCTTGGATGCCTTTTCAATTTCCTATCAGGCCTTGGATGCCTCTTCCCTTTCTATTAGGCCTTGGATGCCTTTTCCTTTTCTGTCAGGCCCTAGATGCCTTTTCAATTCCTATCAGGCCTTGGATGCCTTTTCCCTTTCTGTCAGGCCTTGGATGCCTTTTCAATTTCCTGTTAGGCCCTAGATGCCTTTTCAATTCTTGTCAGGCCTTGGATGCCTTTTCAATTTCCTGTTAGGCCTTGGATGCCTTTTCAATTTCATGTTAGGCCTTGGATACCTTTTCCCTTTCTATCAGGCCATGGATACCTTTTCAATTTCCTGTTAGGCCCTAGATGCCTTTTCAATTCCTGTCAGGCCTTGGATGCCATTTCCCTTTCTTTCAGGCCTTGGATGCCTTTTCAATTTCCTGTTAGGCCCTAGATGCCTTTTCAATTCTTGTTAGGCCTTGGATGCCTTTTCCCTTTCTGTCAGGCCATAAATGCCTTTTCAATTTCCTGTTAGGCCTTAGATGCCTTTTCAATTCTTGTCAGGCCTTGGATGCCTTTTCAATTTCCTGTTAGGCCTTGGATGCCTTTTCCCTTTCTGTCAGTCCATGAATGCCTTTTCAATTTCTTGTTAGGCCCTAGATGCCTTTTCAATTCCTGTCAAGCCTTGGATGCCTTTTCACATTCTGTTAGGCCTTGCTTGCCTTTTTAATTCCTAATAAGGCCTTGCTTGCCTTTTCTATTTCTGTTAGGCCTTAGATGCCTCATCACAATTATTCAAACCCACCAGCTAAGAAGTTACTTTTCACTCTGGGGGACAGACCTAACCATCGCATTCTATTCCTCCTCTGTGCAAGGTAAGCCAGGTAAGTGCTCCAACCCGTCCAAAATGACTCTATTTTATCTTTGTATACTATTTGTATACAAACAGTGCACAAAGAGGGGCAGCTATTGGACCCCATTTTGTCCGGGTTGGACATACTAACCCCATTTGATATATATGCCTTTTTTCCCATGCCATATACCTTGTCGAACAGGTCCTTAGAGATTCCCTGCGATTTGCACAAGATGGATGCATTGACACTAACCGGGAAGCCCAAAATTGATAACCTCTGTTGCCCGCCCCTAAAATGCCCCAAGATCAACACCGGGTGATAGAGGATGAAATTTAGAGACTAACGTACTTGACCGAGCTCAATTCTGATTTAAAATGAAGAAGTTATGGCCAAAACAGCTTTCGTTGGAAAAAGTCAAACCTGCCAAAAGACGGTCAATGCCCCTGGTCAAACTGCCCGGAAAAGTGACTGTGTGAAATTCTCCAAAACATCTATTTAAGCAAATATGGGTCTTCCTAAACAATCCCCAAAAGGTCGTCCATTTTCGTATTTTGGGTGGGGGTAAAAAGGTAATTAAAAAAAAAAAAAAAAAAACTTGACTCGTAGCCTCAAAGTGTCGGCAGGTCGAAGCTAAGACTCGAAGACTCGAAGCCTTGAAGCCTGTAAGCCTGCCGACACTCCGACCTGCTGACACTTCGACCCACGACCTATGGACCTTCGACCCTTCGACCCTTGACCTTCGAACCCTATGAGTCTTCGACCCTTCGACCCTGCCGACACTTCAACCCGTTGACCGTTGACCTTCGACCTGCCGACACTTCGACCCGTTGACCGTTGACCTTCAACCCACCGAAGCTTCGACCCTGTCGGCACTTCGACCCTGCCGACATTCTGACCCTTTGACCTCTGACCTTCGCTGTTTGGCCCCTCTCGCTGGCTTTCTCGCTGGCTGCTCACGGGATGTATTTTTATTTGCTGGCAATTGTCAAAGATGCTTTTCAACACCTGTCAGATGCATGTGCCGACAAAAGAATGAAAAGGCAATCACAAGCTGCCCCGTTTTACGCACAGGATGTCCAACCACCAGACAAAGCATAGAATCTGAAAATTAATAATGCTGGGATTCATAATACACCCGACAAAGCATTAAATGCAGCAATTAATGAGATGCAGCCAAATCTCTTTAAAACCAGTATCCTCTCCATCGGAAAACATTATTACGCCCCAGCTTCTTCCCTGCAAAAAAAAAAAAAGAGAAGAGAGGACAGTCTGCAAAAACAGAAAACGAAAAAGAGCTCTACTATTCTGCCATCTTCACACCCAGTTCCCTGAGCCCAAAAGAAAAAAGAGATTTACGCCCAGAAAAAGAAAGGAAGAGAGTTCGCTCAAGAGAGAATAAAAACGCCCAGAGAGAGAGGACGTTTTGCAAAAAAAAAAAAAAAGAGAACCAAAAAGGCTCTTCTGCCATCTTCATACCCAGCTCCATAATCCAAGAAAGAGAACGCCCAAATAGCTTTCTGCCATTCTGAAGATCCAAATCGCCCATCCTTTCCGATTCCTTTTCCCCTATTATTTCGTTTCAGCTCTTTTTTTCCCAGGAAAAGAAAAACACAAAAAAAAAACTTCAGTATGCCCTTTTTGTTCTTACGTTTCCATCATAAAAACAAAAAAACAATCCTTTTGCAGTCCCCTATTTCTTACGCCCACTCTCCTTATTTTCAGTCACCAAAAAATCTTAGCCCCAAAAAAATACATCACTCTAATCTTCAAATACCAGGAAATCCCCTTTTTTACAAATCTCACTACCAGATTTGTTGATTCTATCTTCAAGTAGGTGATTATCGGCGTGGACAAGATAGTTTAAGCAGAATATTTCAGACGGACGCCCTGTGTTAAAGCCCCATTTAAGCCAAAGTCTGTGTAATTTACATTTGCTGCTATATTTTTTTTAGTTTATTTGTACTTATCTTTGATATACTCTTAGTATTTTTCTGGTTTTCGTTTTTTTTTAGTTTATTTCTATACCTGATGTAATTTTTAGTATTTGCCGTTGTATTTTCCTTGTATTTTCTTTATTTACATGTTGTACGATGTAATATATAAAATATAGTGAAAAAAAAGAGCACAAAGAGAGGCATAAAAAAAAAGATGAAAAAAAGAAAAAGAAAGAAGAGTGCTTTTATTTGTGGATGTCATAATCACACACTCCACGTTTTTTACTTTAATGCATATGTTCATTACTTTGATTTATGACTTTGGGTATTCAAAAAAAAAAAAGGAAAGAAAGAAAGGTTTCCAAAAATTAAAAAAAAACAAAACAAAACGTTTTTCCACGAACAAAAATCAAAAACAAAAAAAAAAAACAAAACATTTTCTTTAACAAAACACAAAAACCAAAAAATGATTTCTAACCCAAAAAACCCAAAAAAAGGAAAATAAACACAAAACGTATTTCCATTTTTTAGGACTTTAATTTCCAAAATAAAACCAAAAAACCAAAACAAACCTCTAGGATCTCATTCCCCACTTCAAACAAAAAAAACCAAAACTTTTAGGATTCTCTTTAGAAATTTAGGGTAAATCCATTTTAACCATGACTTTAATAAATAACTTAGCTAAATAAAAATCATAGACTTTTCAGGAAATCTAACCCAGTCGTGGCATTGCAAATAAAATAGAAAACCTCCTCCTCCGAAAATAGATACCGAAAGGGCGTTGTAGGGGTGCTAATCCTTCCCTACACGTAACCAACTCCCGAACCCTTATCTGATAACGCAGACCACACCTTTAAACTACTCAAAGTAGAGGGTATCCAATTGTACCCCAAAAACAATTGGTGGCGACTCTAAATTTTCTCACCATTGGTCTAGTTTGAGCTCACCCCAAACGGGCCCGGACGAAAACAGTGATGACAGCTTTATATTTGTGCTTCTTGCTGAGCTAGCTTTTTTTGTTCACTATAAACAATTTGCTTCCTGCCAATCAATGAAATTCAGCTAAATTTTAAGATGTTATCCCCTCATTGATATGATCTTTTTTTTTTTTTTTTTGCAGGACAATGTCTAACATATTAACCGCCTTTATATTTGCAGATTTTTGGCAGATTTTTTGTCAGATATTTTGCAGATTTTTGAGCAGATTTTATGTGAATCATTTTTGGGACAACCACCTTTATATTTGCAAATAGCTGGACTAAAACGACTCACCCCTCCATATATATCGCCTTTATATTTGCATATTTTTGGCAAACTTTTTGCAGATTTTTGAGTAGTTTTATTGTGAATCATTTTTGGGTATTTTTGGGACAATCTATTTTTTGCAAATATTCTCATTGGGTAGAATATCAACAGAAAGCTCAATAGCCTGATTAAAACTACTCACCCCTCCATATCATTCGCCCCTCTATTTGCAGATTTTTGGCAGACGGAATTAATTAATGTGAAAGTCCATAAATACAAACTTTGGCTCATGCAGTTACTTATTATATTTTAATTTTATATAGTATACTAGGAGGAATACGATGCACACACGTATATATACGGAGACAATGAAATGATATCCGTTGGTAAAATATTAATAATATCGGACCTACATGAACATGATCTGTCAAGAACCAGAGTCCACGACAAAGACACAAAACTACTGCTGCCTCAATCTTCCATTGTATTCTTATTTTAGGATTGCTGTTAGTTGTGACCCATTAGAAGTTGTACTTATGGGCCTCGTAACCCAACGTTTATAATTTCTAAAACCGATAGGGTAAAAAAAAGGAGGAAAGAAAAAAAGAGGATAGAGAGTTGTTATTTTATTTGTAAATACCACTAATCACATACCGTTATTTTTATAGAAATTTAATAGGCATTTCATACACACAAAGAGAAAGCAACAATAATTGTAGAGATTTTATTTTGAATTTTCCATGACTTCATTTATCTCTCCTGGATTTCCTGATTTTGTTTTCAAAATTATTCACTGTGTTTGTGGCTTCATTTATCTCTCCTGTGTTTGTCTTCAATTTAGTGCGTTTTAGACCATGTCTAATACTTTCCACCTGTTAAAACCATTATAGCAACCAGGAATGCCCTCTGCAGCCTGTTTTAATCACCGTAGGAACCAAAAAAAATTCTCTGCAGTCCGTTCTAACCTCTGCAACATCCGCTTTTATCCGAATAAAGCCTGTTCCAGCCACCATAGCAACCAGAAAAAACTTTACAATCCGTTCCCAACCACTGCAGCAATCAGAAAATTATATATTCTTCCATTGTATTTTATTATTTATTTTTTATTTTGCTTTGTGCTCTATTTTGGTTATGTTTACTTTAGTCTTAGCCTTTGTTTAGGTTGTTGTGTGTCATAATGTCCACCTAGAATTTAGACAGATAAACCTGATGTTCTAACCTCTTATTTAAAGAAATTAAAGAAGCAACATTTTTAAAGTAACTCAAAATCTACTAGTAAAACAAGCCAATAGTGTATCAGATCCAAAACAAAGATGAAAATGAAAATAAAAACAAGCCAATATTGTTCTCACTTTTTGGTTTCTGGGTTACTATGCTTTATCCAACTTTTATTTCATGAAATGAAAGTAAATATATATTTGGACAGTGCCACCTAAAATTGTAGCTATAGCATTCTGAGAAATCGTGAAATTGCACCTAAATGTTATAAATAAAATTGTAGTTATAGCATTCGAAGAAATCGTGAAATTAAAAAACAGGACCGACTTCAGCATTGATGACACTGTTGTGGCGTTTTTAAAATGCCACCATAACCAAAACTTATAATAGCGTTGACAAAATGCCACCCAAAGTAATACTCAGCACCAAAAGTATAAAACTATGATCTATACCGTCATTTCGTAAAAACGCCAACACAAGTTACCTCGGCTGAATGCAAGTAATTTCAAAAAAAAAATTGGAATAAAAATTCTGCCTGCAAGCACTGTGGAAAACAAAATCATCCATTCAGGATGTTAAAGAAGGCCAGATGTAGAGTGTAGAAAAGGACAAAAACTTGAAAGTGAGGAGAAAAACGTATACTAGAACAAAACATATACTATAATAAAACATTAACAATTTCTGTACTAGTCATTACATAATCCAGCTCTTCAATTTACCATACGAGCAAACCCAAAAAAAAAAAAGGCTCCTTGGGCTACTGGACACGTGATATGATATTTCACTCCTTCGAAGTGTTCTTGCTTCTAATTATGTCAAGGGATGAACTGGGAACCGTCTCCACCCCAAGACTGCACTTGCTCAACAGGTAAATGTGCGTGCATAGTTGCTGCAGTAGAATACCCGTTTCCTAGAAACACTGGACCACCAAATAAACTTGATTTTGGGACACTATAGTCTCTACTCTTGTCAATGCATGCCTATTAACATAAACAGATAGTCAACACCACTCACACAATGACCCAACATAAACATACAATTATTCTTATCTCTATTTGGTGAGCATGTTTGATTTATCTACAACCACGATAAGACATTCCATAATCATAACCCACCAAAAAAATAGTAAAAGTATAACAACGAATTAAAAAATACACTATTCATGGAACACATTAGCTAGCAAATTTCATGAAAATCTACCATTATTGAATATCATTTTGCACAAAGCTCTCTGAAATTTTGAATTAAATTCATTAATAGGCCAACTAACATGAACATATATTTAAAATAATAAATGGCATAATTTTAAATGGAGGTAAATTTAAAAAAGGGCATATATGTGACCAAAATAGGAATTTATTGTGGGTATGGGTAGGCCACCAACTTGGGAGAATGAGAAGGCAAGCACCTGAGTGCGCGTGCATGAAAGGAAAATGGCTGAGAGCAATAGCATTTTGGTTTGGTTTGAAGCCTCCAAATGGATCCATCCATGCATTGCTAATTTGCTCCACTCTCTAATTTATCCAAGTTGCTGGGGGGAAAATGCTAAATTTTGAAATTCAAACAAATAATCCAAATAAATAAATTAAGACATTGATGTTGTTCAGGTATTAGGAAATACAATAAACCACCCTTAACTACGAACCAATTCAATATCATATGAGGACACTAAATCCAAAAAAAAAAAACCAAATTCACAGGTCATGAAACATAGTAGGTAGCAAGGAAATAAAAAAAATCTACCATTATTGAACATAATTTTGCACAAATAATTCACCGTATAAAGAACAAAGGAAAATACCTCATTGAAATTGCAAGGTGAGGAAGATTTGCAATCAAAATTGCTTCAATCAATGGGTAATAAAATTGCCTCACCAAACACACCACCGAGGACAGCCATAACAACACAACCAAGTACTAAATCAAAGGATAATAAAACACAAAATTTAGGATAGAAAATAGCACACGCTAATGCCACTAAATTATAAAAAATCAAAGGAACAATTGTAATCGTGTTCGATTAATTACTAGGCGCGCGATCCAGGCCCATAGCTCTCCGGATTTGTTGCTGAATCGATTGAGAAGGGCAGTGGCGATTGCCAAGCGTCAACAATATGGAGTTCAACCATTGGAGCAGCGCGGCGCACATCCCACTCCCTCGGCCTCATCTGGCGTTTGCAGTCTGCCTGTCTTGCGTTGGAGACTTGGAGCGGCATGGAGCAGGGTTGTAAGTGCCCCAACTGAAGGGTGGATGAGTGGGCTGAAGGGTGCCCCAAACGAAGACAACCAGGGGACCGCCTCTTCGGCCTCCCCTCAGGGCCAGCCCTAGGTGGGCGAGGGATGATGGCGGTGGAGGGCCAACGGGAGTGGCAGGATAACTGAGAAAGAGAGAGAGAGTGTGTGTGCGCGTGGGGGTGCTTGCTAGGGAGAGGCTGGGCCGACCCTTACCCCCTATCTTTGTAGCCTTTGCTGACGAACGATGGACGAGGGAGAGGAGAGACGATGGCAACAGGCAGCCATGGAGAGGGGTCGACGGAAGACGGCCGAGCCCGAGGGCGAGCCGGCAAGGGGCTTTGCACCTTTGTTATGTTTCCAGAGAGAGGGCCAAGGGGGAGATCCGAAGAGGGACGGTTTGAAACAAAGATGGCCTTTGGCCGATTGCAATCAACAACAACCAGCAACCAGAGAGGGCGAAGGCGGATCGGATCACTGGGGAGAGGGCGAGGGATGATGGCGGTGCAGGGCCAACGCAGCGGTAGGATAACTGAGAGAGAGAGAGAGAGAGAGAGAGAGAGAGAGAGAGAGAGAGAGAGAGAGAGCACGTGTGGGGGCGCTTGCGATAAGATGCAACGATCTCCTATGGCGTCGCTCATGGAATTAAAATGAAATTAATGCGTTGTCAAACTTTAATAGGATGTCGTTTATGAAGCAAAACCGGCATGACCGTTCGGAAGAGTCTCCCTTTAATTTATTAGCCTAAAAATATATCATGAGATTATGGCTTAGGTTAAATTTGATGAAATTGATTTTAATTGTAAAAAAAACTGTTGTACAAATAAGTAAATAGATGTTTGGAAAATTATAATTTTACAAATGTTATAAATTTAAACGCAAATAATAAGTATTTGTTAAATTTAAAATAAAATGAATGTTACTGTTTAAAATGATAAAATTATTTTTGCTTTTAAAATTTTAAAATTTAGATATGCACCTTTTTCTTTTGATTTTTAAATAGAATTAGTAATTATATTTATAAATTTAAAATTATTATCGGATAAAGCAACATTGAAAAATAATCTTAAACGGTTTTATTTTTTTTATGCTCTTTTTAGTTTACTAAACGGATTTTGTTGTTTCTGCTTATAAAATAAGTAAAAGCCTCTAAAAACAATACCAAATTAAGTTTTAATTTGGTAATGTTGTGCTTTTTAAAAGTTATTTTTAATTATACTAAAAAAATTTATTATGAAAACAAGTAGGTAAATATTTAGTAAACTATAAATTTAAAAGTAATGTATATTTTAAAAGCTGATAATATATATTCGATAATTGATTATAAAATAAGTAGAAGTATCTCAAAAATGATGTCAAATTGGACATTAGTCTGGCAATGTTATGCTTTTAATAAAATTGCTTTTAGTTGTACTAAAAAATTATTATGAAAACAAGTAGGTGGGTATTTGGTAAATTATAATTTCAAAAGTGATATATATTTTAAAAGTAGATAATATGTATTTGATAAATTAAAAGAATTATTGTGAATGTTTAGAATATCCTTAAATTTTAAATTTAAATATGCACCACTTTTCCTCTAATCAATGATATGGAGGGAGAGAGATAGGAGTATTAAACGGGGAGGCTGGGCTACACCCATTTAGGCCCACTTTTAAACAAGCCAGAATTCTCTAGCTCAGCTCAGCCCGCAGCCTAGATCTTTATTATTATTAATAATAATATATTATTATTACTACTATATATGTTAATTATGTAAATATATTCAAGAAGTATCCTATAGATTCATAGTTGGACAATGTTTATATTTGAAGGAGGTTTAGGGTTTAAGTCGTATTAATAGCATTTTGCCAAAGGTTTTACAACATTTTGACCAGATTGGGGGGGTTGTTGGGTGCGATTGTCAGACTGGGTTGGGTCTGGGGGGGGGGGGGCTTGTGGGCTGTGGTTGGCAGTGGGCTGGGTGCAAACTGGGTTGGATTTAGGAAAAAACTCGGCCGAGTCAATATAAGTTATGTGCCTGCGAGCTGTCTTGTATTCGTGCGGGCTAAGCCCGTTTAAACCGTAGCCTGCAGACTCAAAATCGTATATGCCCATTTGAAAACTTGCAAAAAAATATAACCCGGCCCACCCCATATTGCTGGTCGACTTGCATGACCTACGGGCCTCTGGTCTGTTTAACATGCCTAGAAAGAGGATAGAGGACCAGTTTGGTATTGCTATTAGGAGACTGTTTCTGCTTATTTTATAAGCACCAGTAAAATGTGTTTGGTAACCTTTAAAAAAGTACTTTTAAAATAAGTTTATGTTTTTTTTGCTTAGAAGCAGAAGCAGTTTAAAGGTTATTTCTAAAAACTATTTTTTCAGTAAGTAGCTTGAAAAATCTTAAATACTAATTTAGTCTTTCCATATCTTTGCCATGTCACCCTTCTATTACCTTTCTGATCATAAATACTTGTTACTTTCGTCTTTCATGGCTCTATACGAACCTGCAATTTCAATGGTGAGGGGTGTTGGGGGGGGGGGGGGGGGGGGGGGATAGGGAGCACGGGGTGGGACCCGCAGGAGGTGGCTATGGGGGGCGACGGGGGGAGGGGATGGGGAACATAGGGGGGACGGGGATGGAGGCCATCGGGGGTGGGGATGGGAAGGATTGCACTGTCGGAGGTGTACGCTCCTAGGAGAAGTGATCCCAGGGGGGATGCACTGTCTTGTCTTCACCCAGTTCCTAGATCTGCTCACTCGTTGATTAGATTACTTCACTCTCAATTTGTTTATAGGACTAGGAAGAGGGTCGGTGGGGGTGGGGATGGGGATGGGGACAACTTTTTTAAATATTTTTTATAAAAAATTATAATACAATTAAAAAGATTATTTTTGTCTTTTAAATCTCTACAATACTTTCGTTTTAAATTTATCAAACACCTATCACCTGCTTTTAAATTTTAAAACACTTTTAAAATTATATTTTACCAAATACTAATCTGTTTATTTTCACAGTAGCTTAATTTTCCAATACAACTAAAAACATTTTCTTTTAAAAGCACAATATTACTAAATTAGGTCAGAGTTAGGGATAAAGTGGATATGGAGGATAGGTGGAGAGAGATGACCAGGAGAGTATAGAGAAAGTTAAAATGAATTTTGCACAGAATGATTAGAATTAATGTTGATATTTTAAAATATTTAAAATTAATATTTAATAAAATAACTTTTAAAAGGAACATTTAATCAGGAATTCAAAGTTAGTATTTAATAAAATAACTTAGGACGATGACAAACATACACTCATTCATACGAGGAATTCAATTATATTTAATGAGGTAACGGAAATCCAATTAATCAAGGGCAGAAATCCAATTGGTGAGTGGTAGAATCAATATTGAGCGTGGGGTATCGTTTCCACCTTGCCCGACTTAGTATGAATACAATACAGGGTTGAAATTAATTCGATGTTGGCACATCAAGATTGAGTGTTCCATTTGCTACCAGAAGCATAGGGCCCGTTTGATTTGAATGTATTATTTTTGAAAACATGAATGTTTTTGAAAACGGTGAGGTCGATGAATTTTTTTAGTGTTTATGAGTGGTGTAAATTCATTTGGGCCTACCGTTTTTAAAAACAATTATGTTTTGAAAAATAAAACAGGTTAGGCAAACGAGGCCCTAGAGTTTGAGTGTGTGTGTGTGTGTATATATATATATATATATTAAAATAAGTTTTTGGTTTCCCATTTTCTATATATTTCGCGTTTTAATTTTATATCATTTTTTAAATTACAACTTAATGAAATTCACTCATGTTTGCCTAGCATTGTCCTCTTCTTCACAAGTTCAATGTTGATATCAATATTTTTATTAAATTAAAATGTGATTTCAACTTATAATTAACGAAAGGAAATAGTTGAGATAAATAGCTTGACTAAATAACGTTAATTTCATGGTCTTTATAACTCAAATTCAAGTTCTTAGATTGAGATACACCTTCATCGAATTTTAAAGTCAATATTTTCGATAAGTTGTTACATTCTCGAACCGACTAAGTCAAGTCTCTAATTAAGGGAAAGTAGTGCATCAGATACTCAAATTGATAACTCGATGCTCTGTCTATCTGTCAAATGCTTGAATCATCAAACCAAATCTCATACTACCAATCAGATGATCTAGCATTAACAAGTTACTTAGTAAGTTATCAGATGCTCGAACCACTTGTTAGATGCACATACAACCATTAAATGCTTGCATAACGAATCCAATAATTTAACAGCACTCTAGTAATTGGAAATAGAATGCAATGGAATAAAATCCTTTTCCATTCTTATGTTTGGTATACAAAAGGGAGGGAATGATCTATTACCATGGAAATGAAATTACTCTAGTAAAGTTAAATTTATTTCTTCAGGTCTCCCCTAGTATTGAATCATTTCCTTGCATGAGGGAATGAAATTTACAAGTCTATCCTTCAAGTAAATTTAAGTCTTTCATCTTGAAGCCTTCCTTTTGTTTTTTAAATTGGGTAAATTTACGTGTCTTTCGTCTTCATCTTCAACATGCATAAACACAGGTACCCAGAGAGAGAGAGAGAGAGAGAGAGAGAGAGAGAGAGAGAGAGAGAGAGAGAGAGAGAGAGAGAGAGAGAGAGAGAGAGAGAGAGAGAGAGAGAGAGAGAGAGAGAGAGAGAGAGAGAGAGAGAGAGAGAGAGAGAGAGAGAGAGGTTAATCATTACAAAATTTGTCATTTAACTTGCATTTAATTTGTGGGCTTTAATATCATATTTTGTTGAATTGATACATTTTTATAATATTTTTCTTATTTCAGTTATTTGAAGTTTTTAATCACTTTTGTTGATTTAATATCAATTTTAGTGAATTTTATTGTCAATTTAATTCCAATTTTGATATTTAATTCTTTGAGTTAATTTTTAAAACTTTTATTTGGGTGATTGAAAATTGAATCTATACATTTATAATTAAAATTTATGGTCAATATTAATTTAGCAAAATAGAGAAAAAAAGGAAGTGAGAATTAAAAAAATTAGCGTTTGGTTTGTATGTGTGAGAATAAAGAGGGTTTCAATAAGGTTTAATTGATGCTAACATAATTGAATTAATGAGGGAAGATTTTTAATCATAAATTCGTATTGAATTGGGAAAGGTATTAGGTATTTAAGGGATTAGGTATATTTTAAATCCAAGCATATGAATTATATTTTTTCATGAAGCCTACAATGCATGAATTTGGTTTGAGACTTTAGTCATGGCAAATGTTCATTAATTCACGTGGGAGGCTATCGTAAATTTGACAATGACGGCGTGAAGTAAGGCTTATTGGTTTTCATATATTTTTATGGAAGACCAGACCACGCTTATCTATATATTTTTAAGAGGACTTGCAACGCCGGCCAGCTCTTTGACCCAGTGTTGTCTGAACACCCTAGCCTAGTGGAACATCATCAGGCAGAATCGTGGCAAGAGAGGAAATTGGAGATAATACACTGAGCATTGAAGATTCGGATCGAGATTAAAACCGAATATTAAATTTTTTGCGGCTTATTTTTCTTAATTCCTTTTCTATTTCTGCTGTTCTAACTTTCTAAATAGGTTTATGATTTTTCTAACCCATGAAGGGTTAAGTATTTTATAATCGGTTTAACGTAGCACTTTGGATACTAGTTTTGAATCCATGTTTTAATATTCAATTTAGTATTTTATGTGTTGTGAATTAATTATCCATCTCTTTGATTTATTGATTTAATATCTTGGCTAAGTGTTAATTTAACAATTTATTGTGCGTTAATATTTTATTTGAGTGAAAAGATTTGTTTTATAAGAAATGAAGCAGTGTTTTGAGAATTAATTCATAATTATTCTGGTTGGAATAAATTCATAATTTAATTATATTTATGGTGTCTTGATGCATTTCAATTATGTAACAATAATTTATCTAATTTATCTCTTGGGATAGTGATAAACATTCAAGTGTGAAGTTAAACCAGTAACATCTTTAATTAATTGAATTTCTTAGTTAATTTTTTTTACTTTAATTAGTTTTAATTCAATCAAACCCTCCCCCCATTTTATATTTATTCTTTTTCATTAGTTTTGTTAAATAGGTAATTAAATATGTTGAATTGAATTTTATAAGTCCTCTAATCTAGGTCAAACCACTACCTATACTTAGTTTAAATTTTATTTGGAGTGTGGGTGTGACAAATGCGCTTTTTGGAGGTCGATAGAGCCCTAGTCAGCACCTAGATCGTCTTTAACAAAACCTATTGTAGTCATCCTCAAGCTTGCGTTACGACTCTTCGGACAGCTCATCAGCAGCAGGGGGTAGAGGGAGAGGTCGATGGAGCCCCAAAGAGCATCATAGATGATGGAGGTAGAGCGTACGTGGAGGAGAATGACAACGTTCTGGGTTTTTGGGATATAGGAATGAAAATTTGTAAACATAGAATGAATTAAAATATGCATACATCTAGAGATTGGGAGATTGAGGAAAAGTGTCCGTGTGAAAGAGGATAAAGGTTCATGACTTGAGATTATAGCAACTTTCAAGAGTTAATCGCAGTCTAGCTTTTTGATTGATTGAGAAGAAAACAAACAAAGAGGATATATTCATAAGTTAAAGAAAATAATTTCTTCATGGTATTATGTACGGTCACAAGTAAGGTAATGAATCATTTCCATGTTAATTTCATTTCTTCCAATTTTTTCCCCGTATACCAAATAAGCCTTTAGAGATCTTATGATTCTATTTTTATGCTAAGTATGGAAACCTTTAGGTACAACCCATTTGATAGCGTAGCAACTTCAAGAAAGAAAAACAATCAATTAGCAAAATTTTGGGTATTTATTATGAAGATATGCCTTCCAATATTGACATATGTCATTCCAAAATTGATGTCGTGATGATTGAGACTCCAATGAGATAATCTTTTGAGATTGATTCCATATTTATCATGTAGTGCAATAAATACACTCCATGTCTGAGAACCCTAAAAGGAGGAACAAGTCATTTGAGAATGTAATGATGATCTTTGTATTTGAAACCATACTTTAGTTTACTAAACTTATAACTTGTCACGTCCCTGATTCCAGGAACCTAGAACTGGAACATGACTTCCCCTTGTCTATACCCGAAGGGTCAAGGGGTTGATGACAAGCACCGAAAAAGACAAAACCACGAGTGTTGTCGCAAGCACAAACTAGTACAGTCCTATATCAAGGGTAATCCTACATTTTTCCATACAACATTATGTATACAATATGTTAAACAGTCATACATACATCATATCACAAATAGTGTGCAAACACAACTGTCCATGGATCCATGTCAGGGATACAACGCATAAACAATATAGAATACATCGTTGTATTATACATCAGAGTAGTGGGCACGTCCTCCTGGAAAAAAGTCTTCCACTAGCCTTAACAACACCAGAAAGGCAAACAACAACTGTAAAAACAGTAGGTGACCTATAACTCTACATCTTACCATGCAATACATGCTCAATGCACAACTAAACAAATAACAAACATCAGGACTCAGCCTTAAGCAAACCAAAATCAGGGAATGGATTCCTAACTCAAAGCATCTAACTTTCACGATAGCTCTCATAATATACTAGTGCAATCACTTGGTGCCAAGGGATAAGTATTCCAAATCCAATACCGCCGCCTTACGGGACACACCGCTTAACCACACCAGATTTAGAGGACTTTCGATATCATGGAATACCTTTCCGAAGACAACTAGACTATGACTCTAGCATAAGATCTTAGGGGCCTCTACCACCTGTCATAAGTAGTCACAACACCCCATCAATACAATGTCACACCAGGACATCCTCTTCACATCAGGACTCGGTATGTCCCCCACAATCCAAAAGGATCATAAGCAAATCATAACATTAAGATAGCCTATCTACAAAAGGACTAAGCATATCCACCACAATCTAAAACAGGATCCACAACACATCAGCACACAACCTATATCAGTCATAGGACGCAGTCTGTCCCCATTAGGACAGTTTGTCCACGATCCTCACCAGGATCCCAATAACCGGATGCAGCCTGTCCTCGCTAGGACATAGCTCATCCATGATCCTCATTAAGATCCCAATAACCGGATATAGCCTATCTTCACTAGGACAAAGCTTGTCCATGATTCTTAGCAGGCCGTAACCTCACAAAATAGGGTACATCACAAACCTAGGGGCCTTAGCGACTTGTAACATCCATGCTAGGGTACATTTACACCGAGCTCAACTCAGCCCAAACTCAACCACTGAGTATGCCACTAAGCACAATCAAATATATTACATGCAGACAAACAAACAAGTGTATCACAATAGACCTAAAGGTCCCATGCAGTACACATAGGTGTAGGATAACCACAACAACCAACATACCATGAGGCTCTCATAGTGCCGACCACCCTCACCGCCCATCGACACCTTAATCCTTATAGCCCAAACCATAACATCAAACAAACCATGAAAAACCACTATGGTTTCATCACACGGACTCACTAGGCTCTCACAGTGTCGACTGGCACGCTATGGGCTCCTTTAAGCCCAAACCTATCTTACACAGCTCACAACGGAGAGCATCATGTTTCTCTCTCACTGGACTTCCCACTGGGATCCAAACATCAACCTAATACATAGCTCACGAACCCAAGGTCCCCTAATCATGCAATTTAATGCATGATATAGCAACACAAATAAACCACTAGGGTTTCACAATACTCTCTAGAACAGACGCCAGTTTCCATAAATCTATCGTCATGTTTTGATCAAAAGAGAGGATTTTCGTAGAAGGCATTTTCTTGAAATAAAAATTCTCGGTAATGGTTTCTCATATTATAACTAAGATAACATAATTTTAAGGATTTTTTTGAGAGGTCTAATCCCACTTCGCAAATAGTCACCTTGAACCAAAAACTGATTTTTTTTTCGGGATTCAGTACTAAATCCCATTTTTTAGATTTTGAAGGAGTGAGAATTTGATTTTTTAGTATTTTTCTTTGAATCCAAAAGGGGGGGGGGTTTCCTTATTTACATTGTAACTTAAGTAATTTACTTAAGTGTGGAGATGTGTAAGGGTTTATAATGTAAATGGTCCTTCGGAATGCTTCTTTGAGGCTCTCTGGAAACTCTTATTTGAAGTTCCTTGGAAACTCCAACTGGTCAATGTCGTTCCCATAGATCGGCGTCAACTACACTACTTGGTCGATGCCGACCACACTATACCTTGAGCATGCCACGTCAACTAGGTCGACCTATATTGACCCCACTACATCGACCACGTCAAACATGTCGACCACCTAGATCGATCACATTGACCACGTCAAACATGTCGACCACCTAGATCGATCACATCGACCACATCGACCATGTCATCTATACTTGGCCATTCAAGTCTACTACCTAATGTTCATCAAAAAACCAGCTCAGTGACTCCAAAAACACAGTTCTAAGCATCAATTCAACCCTAAAATGAGTTTCTAAGTCATCCTAGCCATATTAGGCTACCAAAACAACCTTAATTCGAAGGCTAACATGCAAAATCGGGCTTTCCCAACTTTCTAAGGTTCATCCCCAAATCTATGATTTCACCCAAATCTTGCATGCTAATCCCACTAGGATGCATATAGAGAGATAGAATCACCTACCTAAAGGTACTATCAGGAATCAGATAACAACAAATTGCCAAACCATGGCTCCAAGCTCTAAGCTCTAAGCTCCTCAAGCTCCAAGCTCTAAGCTCCTTAAGCTCTAAGCTCCTTAAGCTCTAAGCTCTCCTTCATGCACAATTCCAATGCACAACCCGAACGAATGCAACAACGTTCTCTCTCTTTCTTCCACCTATTTATATTTTTGTATTTTCTTTCATTAATAAATCTCAAAAATAATAATTGATGACCTCCCGGGGTCACGAACTCCAAACTCAATCACAGTCAAAACGCTCCAAATTGGAGTTCGTGACCTCGGGAGGTCAATTAATATTTTTGGGATTTAGTAATGAAAGAAAATGCAGACATATAAATAGGAGAAAAGTAAGAGCTTCCATGTTACATTTCATTTCGTGCATTGGAGAGCTTAGAGAGAGAGAGACAAACAGAGAGAGAGAGAGAGGGAGAGAGAGAGAGAAAGAAAGAGAGAAGGAAGCTTGAAGCCTTCAATTTGAGGCATTTTGAGCTGGTTCAATCCTCAAGAATCATTCCAGGTAGGTGTTCCCTTGATTCTTCACTCCTTCTTTGCTGTTTCGTTGGATTAACATGTAAGAATTAGATGAATTCATGAAAATTGTGATGAACCCAAGAAAATTAAGGAAAACGGAAATTGAGCGTAAAACCTTGATTTTTAGGTTGTTTGGTGACCTAATGTGGCTAGAGGATGTTAGAAACCCATTTTAGGGATGAATTGATGCTTAGAAATGAGAATTTAACTAGTATAACTGGGTGTTGGTCCCTCAGAGCTTAGAGAGGGGATGAACACTAAGACTGATTGAAAGATGTAATCTATGCAGAAGACAATCAGATAGTAGAAGTATTTCGATTTATTATCAAACTGATAATTACAACAAAATGAATAAGAAGATTAAGTTATTTGCACAAGCTTTGTATCTACTGAAAGAATGTATCTCTCTTTAACTTACAGTTGCACTCTAAAACTTATCTATTACGCACATGCTATTAAGTATTACAAATTCAAAGCACAAGCACGCGTACACCAAAAAGCACCATTTATAAATATACAAGGCTCTGTATTTATAGACCTTCCCTGAGAGACTTTCTTGGAACTGGACATTCTAAGTGTTGAACTGCATTTATGATCTTCTCGGAAAATAGCTCTTGCTAAATTGATGCGGATGTGGAGCTCTAGATATTGGAAGTATGAATATATTGAATTGCTTCACGTAATTCCAATTTCATTAAAGATCATGTCCATGCATCCGAGTGATCTATGTGTAAGATGATATAAATGTCTTAAACGGATCTCTTTTTACATCTGGAACTAGCAAGTGATGAGTTTAAATGCGCTTAAATGACATAACGAGTAACTGGAGCAATATCATCTTATTCCGTCGCAAGGTTCCTTATTCCATGTTAATGAAGTGCTCAGATTCCTTACTCCATATCAATAGTTGCTTACTCCGTGTCAATTAAGTACTCGGATCCTTATTCCGTCGCAAGGTTCCTTACTCCGTATTAATGAAGTGCTCAGACTCCTTACTCCATAACAATAGTTGGTTACTTTGTGTCAATTAAGTACTCAGATCCTTATTTCGTATCAGCGCTTCATTACTCCATGCAAGTATAAAGCTCAGATGTTTATTCCACATCTTTTCTCCCTTACTCCGCGCGAGTGGAAGACCTGGATTCTTACTCCGTGTCTTCTTGCCCTTAGTCTGTGCAAGTGGAAGACTTGGATGCTTACTTCGTGTCTTCTTGTTCTTAGTCCGTATTAACGTTCCTCACTCCATATCTTGTGATAGCTCGGTTATTTACCGAGTCATTTGTTAACACTCACAATGATCAAGATCAGGATAATGAATCCTGTCCTTCACGTATCGCTCATGAGTGAATCGAGTTTGTCGTTTTAAGCTTTTCTTTTGCAACATTGTTAGAGATAAATAAACAAAAGATCTTAAATCAAATTACATAGGGTTTAATTTGCATCTTCCAAATTCCAGGTTCAATTCAATATTGGGTTTCGAGACGAAATCAGGATGAATGCAATCGACAGATCGTGACTGGGGATTGCTCATGGCTCGAGCGTCGAGCTAGCTTCGAGCAAAGCGTCGAGCATAGGGCTTCGAGCAAGGAGCATCGAGTAGAATATAGCATCGAGCGGTCTCAAGCAAGGTGTCTCAAGCAGTTGAGAAGTGTAGTTCTGGTGCAGTTCATGGATCAATGGACTAGACTATTTACATCGTAAACCTTTATGCCTAAATATCATATTTAAGTTACAATATAAATATGGAAATAACCCCTATTTGGATTCAAAGAAAAATGCAAAAAAATCAAATTTCACTCCTTTAAAATGTGAAAAATGAGAATTAGCATTGAATCTAAAAAAAATCCAGTTTTTGGTTCAAGGTGGCTATTTGCGCACTAAGGTTAGACTTCTCAGCAAAATCCCTAAAAATCAAATTTTCTTAGTTATGATATGGGGAACCATTACCGAGACTTTTTATTTCAAGAAAACATCTTCTATGAAAATCCTCTCTTTTGGTCAAGACATGAGGACATATTTGTGAAGACTAGCCCCAGTTATAAAGGTAGTGTTGTGAACCTTAATACCATACTAGTGTTGGTGTGTTAGTTTAAGGATTGGACCTTGAGCTCTGTGACTTGTTTGTGTTCTCACCGTGATGCACAGGTTGTGTTATGTGGTTGACTTGACAGGCTAAGGCCTGAGTTGAACTGTTGAGCTCGTGGTGACAGGCTAAGGTCTAGGTTGAGCTGTTGAGCTCATGGTGATAGGCTGTGGCCTGGGTTGAGTTGTTGAGCTCATGGTGCTAGGGTTGAGTACCCTAAGCTGGGATCCTGTTGAGGATCATGGACAAGCTATCTTGTGTGGATAGGCTGGGTCCTAACCCAACATCTCCTCTACAATATGTACAATGTGAATAAGTGCTATGCAGTGTAGTTTAAATAATAATAAACACATGTGGTTCCCTTAATGGAACTTCAACACTCTGGTCCACCCTTGGACCGTCCCTTCAATGGGACCTCAATAACTCATGTCCATCCCATGGACTGTTCTCTTAATGGAACCTCAATACCTCATGTCCATCCCATGTACTATCCCCTCAATGAGACCTCAATTCTACACATCCAAGAAAATTAACAAAACACACAAGTATTTCATGGAACACATCTATTAAAGAACGACAATTCTCACGCATGCACCCCAATACACAATGCACCTCAATATATTTTCATAGCATATCTATTTTATGTTTTACAATGTGAAACACAGACATGTGTGTGTGTATATATATATATATACATGCAACACAATATGCACACATTCACGTATAATAGTGTATACATCTGAATACCACATATCACATTACAGGCTCTCCAAATCCGTGATAAAATAACAATATTATAACATTTCACAACCATTGAAATAGACTCAAGATGACAGAACCACCTACCTCTGCCGGAAAAACAAATTGAAATGCTTGTCCTTCACGTTCTTGATCTAAGGGGACCTCCTGCACCACCTTCTCTCTCTCTCTCTCTCTCTCTCTCTCTCTCTCTCTCTCTCTCTCTCTCTCTCTCTCAAGCGTGCGACGACAGCAACTAGGGTTGTTTTTTTTTTTTCAAAAATATAAAATAAAATGCAAAGAGCACGAAAAGATACACTGCACCTGGTCGCCGCCGCCCAAAACGCATGTCGACCACTGCGTCTACCACCACGTCGACCATAGCATCAACCATTGCGTCGACCGCGTCAACCACCGCATCGACTGCGTCGACCGTGCATCGACCACCGCGTCAACCGCGCATTGACCTCGCATCGACCCCGCATCGACTAGCCTCCACGTTGACCGTCCTCCTTTGTTGGCTCTTGCTGCACTCCAAAATACTAGAAAATACATATGAAAAATTAAGATTTAGCACCATAAGGCACCTCCCAACTTCTAACTCTCAAGACTAGGACACTGGTCCTCACATCCTTTCCCCCTTAAAAGCTTTTCGCCTCCGAAAAGGCTATCTCGGGTCTTACACAATCCAACCACGAAGAATAACACAAAACACACAATACGTCTCCTCACAAGCATACCACATAACAATTCATAAAATAACACAAAGTATGCACCACACATACTAGGCTAATGCACCACACCTTAAACCCACTACACCAACATGCCACAAAACACAAGGCATCACCTTGAACACACATAACAACACATAAAACAAAACACATGAAATAATGCATGATGCATAACAAAACATACAAACAGCACACATGAAAACAATGCAACCAATGCACATAAAAGATAGAATATACTAGCCTCCTCCGCTCCTTTAAGACTATTCACCCTCGAACAACTCAAGAAACTGATCGCGCATCATAGACTCTCACTCCCAAGTCTCCTCCTCAATGTCTCGATGTGTCCACAAGACACGAACTAAAGGAATGGTTTCCCCATGTAGGATCTTGTCCCGCATATCCAGAACCCGAATAGGAGTCTCCATGATAGTAATATCATCCGCGATGTCTAAATTCCCTAAGCTATCACGTGTGCTGAATCAAGATGATATTTCCTCAATTGGGACACATGAAACACGTCATGCACTTCACTTAAACGTGGAGGGAGTGCTAATCGATATGCCACAGAACCAACTCGCTCTAGGATCTCAAAAGGTCCAATGTACCACGGAAATAACTTAGAACCTTTACCAAACCGGTGATGCCCTCTCCTCGGGGAAACTCGGAGAAACACATGATCCCCCACAACAAACTCTAATGGTCTCCTCCTCCTGTCTGCATAAGATTTCTGTCTACTCTGAGTTGTAAGCAAACGCTGCAGAATCACTCAAACTTTCTCTGTGACATCCTGCACTAACTGTGGCCCTAACCAAGTTGTCTCACCGGCCTCGGCCCAATACAGAGGTGACCTACAAGGTCTAACATACAATGCCTCATACGGAGCCATCCCTATGGAGGCTTGATAACTGTTGTTGTAGGTAAACTCCATCAATGGAAGGTGGGTGACTCACGAACCCCCAAAATCCATCACACAAGCTCTAAACATGTCCTCCAAAGTCTGGATAATTCTCTATGATTGCCCATCAGTCTTAGGATGAAAGGTTGTACTCAAGCTCAACTCAGTGCCCAAAGCTTCCTGCAAACCCTTCCAAAACCAGGAAGTAAAACGGGTATCACGATCTGACACAACAGACACAGGCACACCAAGCAATCTCACAATCTCATCAATATAAAGCTGACTAAGGCTACTCATGCTCCCTTTCTCTTTGATTGTCAAGAAATGTGTTGAGTTAGTCAAACGGTCCACAATGACCCAAATCATATTCTTCCCTCCCAAAGTGGGTAGAAGTCTAGTCACAAAATCCATTGTAATATGGTCCCACTTCCACTATGCCACAGCAATGGGTGCAACGTCCTTGCTGGTCGTTGGTGCTCAGCCTTCACTTGCTGGCAAGTAAGACATCGCGAGGCAAACTCTGCCACACCCCTCTTCATCCCCGACCACCAAAAATGCTGACGAAGGGAATGGTACATCTTCGTGCCACCCAAATGCATCGCTAACCTCAAAGCATGAAATGCTCTCATTACCTCCTCCCGAAGGGAAAAGATTACAAACAACCTCCCTCGAAACCTCAACTCACACTTCTCTCCCAATGCCCACTCTTTTATGAGCTCTTTGGCCTCCACCCTAGTGCAAAGCTTACCACACTCCTCATTCCACTGTTGTCCCTCCTATACACAAGTATACATCTCAGGCACAACCACAATAGGACTCAAAACAACCTTATCAACACAAATAGATAACTGTAATGAAGCCACATGCTCCATCATCCTCCACTCTCTCAAGGCAACCTTAGTTTGACACTTCTTACTCAAAGCATCAGCCACTAGATTCCCATTTACAGGGGTATAACCCAAAGTCAAATTAAGCTGCTGAACTTACTTCATCTATCTCCTCTGCCACAGATTCAGATCCTTATGAGTAAACACATACTGAAGACTCTTGTAATCTGAATACACCACAAGCCTCTCTCCCAACAGGTAGTGTTGTCAACTCTTCAAGGTAAAGATAACGGCTGCTAACTCCAAGTCATGGGTCGGGTAGCTTTGCTTATGAGGCTTCAACTTCCTCGAACCATAGGCTATAACCTGCCTCTCCTGCATCAAGACACAGCCCAAGCCCACTCCAGAGGCATCACAATACACCTCATATGGAACTCTCTCCTGCGGCAAACTCAAGACTGGTACTGTGGTCAAACAAGTCTTCAATTTCTCGAAGGCTTGCTGACATGCCTTAGTCCACTCAAACTTTACTCCCTTCCTCATTAATGCTATCAAAGGGGCTGCTAGATGAGAAAACCCCTCTACAAAATGCCGATAATAGCCTGCCAACCCCAAAAAGCTCCAGATCTCAAAAACATTAGTTGGCTTCCTCCATGCTGATACTACCTCGACCTTGCTTGGATCCACTCTAATCCCCTCTGCAGACACCATATGTCCAAGAAAGTGAACTTCCTGCATCCAGAAGCTACACTTTGAGAACTTGGCAAACAAATGATGCTTCCTCAAAACCTACAATACCATAGCCAAGTGCTCCTCATGCTCCTCTCGAGAATGTGAATAAACAAGAATGTCATCCACGAACACCACCACAAATGAATCAAGGTAAGAGGCAAATACCTTATTCATTAAATGCATGAACACTACTGGTGCATTAGTGAGCCCAAATGGCATCACAAACCACTCATAATGTCCATACCTACACTTGAAGGTTGTCCTTGGTATATCCTCTTTTCTCATTCTCAACTGATGATAGCCAGACCTCAAATCCACTTTGGAGAACCACCGTGCTTCACTCAGCTGATCAAACAAGTCATCTATATGGGGTAGAGGATACTTGTTCTTCACGGTTACCTAATTTAGCTTCCTATAATCAATGCACAAACGCAAGAAACCATCTGTTTTCTTTGCAAACAACACTGGAGCACCCCACAGTGAGGTACTCGACCTGATAAAACCCCTCTCTCCAAGCTCAGCTAATTACTTTTGAAGCTCCCTCAACTCCGTCGGCCCCATACGATAAGCCACTTATGAGATGGGTCCCACTCCCGGTAGCAAATCTATGGTGAACTCTACGCTCTGCTCTAGAGGTAACTCCACCAAATCCTCAGGAAAGACGTCCTGGAACTGATCTACTATAGGTGGCTATACCCTCTTACCCGAACTACGCTCCTCCCCAAACCCCAATGCTGCTAAACGGGGGGTGATAACACCACACAGCTCTCATGCTAGACCCACTCTACCCGCCTCATCACCCCATTCCCCATGCAAGGAACCCACCTCTCCTGAGGGCATAGTAAATACTACCCTCCTCCTAAAACAATCAATCCTCACCTGAAAGGCTGCTAACTAGTCCATCCCCAGAATAACATCAAAAGTATCCATAGCCATCACATATAGGTCAAAAGCTAGCATTACACTACCAATAGTCAGCTCACACCCACAACACTTCCTCCTTAACCATGTGTTGACACCCAAGGGTGACCCCAAAAGGAGAAGTTTATCAGTCTCAACACACTCTACCCCAAGGCTCTCTACTAAAGACTTAGCAATCAAAGAACATAATACACTAGTATCAAAAAGAACAGATATCACAGTGCTCGAGATAAGAATCGTACCCCGAGCAACTGATGGTCTTGCTCCCTCCTCCTCTGGAACTGCAGATGTGAGGACAAATACTCTGGCTTGACCTCCTCTAGCCTCAGATGTCTGACCTCCCATGCTCCCCTGGTTTCCACTGGACTATCTCACTATACTGCTCTACAGTTGCCCCTCCTGTCTGCCCAAAGGCTAGGCCTGGCTAGACCCTGCCTGGCTAGCCTGCCCTGGATGCGCTGGCCTCGCTGGCATCCTGAACTGGTCTCCACTCACACCCTGAGCTAGCCCACTGGATGCTTGACCTTCCCCTTTGCTGAAACATACCATGCTAATGTGCCCCACCTTGCCACATTTAAAATATGACATGTAGCTCTTCGGACAGTCCCTCTTCCAATGCCCCTCCTCTTCATAGCAGCTACATCCACTAGAAAAACTCTAAAAACTGCTCCCCTGCCCTCCAGCAAAATGGGGTCTACTCAAGGACCCTGCTGACTGGCCCCTGCTCTGCACATAACTATTCCCCTTAGTCTTCACCCTAGGCCTTTTCTGCCCACTAGATCGCTCTTGGGCTCCTTGCTCCTGCTTTCCCTCATCTAGGCCTCCCTCAAAAATCCTTGTGGTGTTCACCGCCTCTACATATGTTTTCAGCTTAAGCACCTCCATCCTTTGCCTTAAGGCAAGCTTGAGACCCATAATGAATTTGTGGGCCTTTAAGTCTTCCCTTGAGACTGACTTTGGAGCAAATCGGCTCAGATTCTGGAACACCTGCTTATACTCCGCTATTGATCGCCCTCCCTGCGTCAAGTTATCAAACTCGCTCCTCTTATGCCACCGGACTAAATCTAGGAAGAACTTGTTGTAAAACACTTGTAGGAACTCATCCCATAACATGTTGCCCACGTCAAGGCGACCTACCAAGCTCAACCACCACTCTAGGGCCTCTCTCTCAAGCTGCTGAATCACTAGCCTAACCTTCTTTTCCTAAGGTGGAACGAGAAAGGAGAAGACATGCTACACGTGCCTTAATCACTGCTCAGCTGCAACTGGGTCCACCCCTCCCTTGAACTTTGTTGGTTTCTCCTTTCTGAACCTTGCTACCTAATCCTCTGATGCCCTCCTTTGAATATCCTCGTTACGTGGAACATCCTCTCCTCGAGGTAGGGGTGGAGGGGTTCCCTATTGAGCGGCTATCTCTGCTCTCATCTCCTCTCGTAGCTCCTGACGAGTGTTATCTCTCATCTCGTGCATCGCCTCACTCAACATCTGAAACTGAGCCAACACTTGCGTCATGGGATCAACTCCTTCTGCCTGCTCAATTTGGACAGACACTTCATCCCCTGTAGCACCACTCTCACGTGGTGCTCTCCTTGGAGGCATGATTCTAAACAGGAACAAGAATCACAATGTACACACATAAACTATTCACATCTCATTTCAAAATCTCATAAGAGTGATTACACACTAACTCATCACGTCATATTACTCAAAACATGTAAATATCTCATGGCACATGTTTTCATATCATATATACTCATGAATCTCATGATGCACACCCATTATATAGTAGCATGCTACACTTCAAGATCACAGCACTGAAACAACAAGAATCAACACATACTAAGCATCACACATAACAAGAATTCAACAAATAACACATACTAGTGGCCCACTCAATGCATGTATGCAGTCTCAATGCACATCCTACTCTGTGGCTCATCAGCCCTTCAGTGCACCCTAGGAAAACACAAGAGTCTCATTGATCAGGCGAGTCTACTCATGCCCCCCTAAGGGCCTTAAGGATGACTTACCCTCCTACTCGGTCATGCCTCGGATTTCCCAACACCGAGAAACCGGTTAGTGGTGCCCCATGCCTCGCACCCAGGAGGACAAAAGGTTGGTGAATGGTTACCTAATAGGACTCTCACAAGGGTGCTGCCCTAAACCTGCTAAAATCTCATACCTGACATGCACAAACCATACATAAACCACTCCATGTAATAAAACAGTATCACATAATAAACATGGTCACCAGTCCTAAGACACGATGTCACAATTAAATACACTAATCTCATGTAAATACATGAGTCTCAGTCTCATCAATCACAATGTCTCAAATAAAATATCAAAACAAACACACATGCTTCCACAACGATGAAGTCTCCTAACGCCTGCTAGGTCCTGCAGAAAAAAACATTAAAGGTAGGTGAGCAAACCATAACTCAGTAAGGATTATGCCTCACTGGACCAACCCGACATCTCCTCCACAATATGTATAGTGTGAATAAGTGCTATGCAATGTAGTTAAAATAATAAACAACACAAGTGGTTCCCTCAATGGAACCACAACACTCGGGTCCACTCTTGGACCGTCCCTTCAATGGGACCTCAATAACTCATGTCCATCCCATGGACTGTTCTCTTAATGGAACCTCAATACCTCATGTCCATCCCACGGACTGTCCCCTCAATGGGACCTCAATTCCACACATCTAAGCAAAATAGCAAAACACACAAGCATTTCATGGAACACATCTATTAAAGAACGATAATTCTCACACATATACCCCAATACATAATGCACCTCAATATATTTTCATAGCATATTTGTTTTATGTTTTACAACACGAAACACACATGTGTATACACACACACACACACAACACAATATGCACACATTCACGTATACTAGTGTATACACATCTTAATACCACATATCACAATGCAGTCTCTCCAAATCCGTGATAAAATAACAATATTATAACATTTCATAACCATTGAAATAGACTCAAGATGACATAACCACTTACCTTTGCCAGAAAAACAAATTGAAATGCTTGTCCTTCACGTTCTTGATCCAAGGAGACCTCCTACAATACTCTCTCTCTCTATCTCTCTCTCTCTCTCTCAAGCATGCGACGGCAGCTGCTAGAGTTATTTCTTTTTTCCAAAAATACAAAATAAAATACAAATAAAACACAAAAAGATACGCTGCACCTGGTCGATGTGGCCCAAAATGCACATCGACCATGTCGACCGCCGCATCGACTGCCGCGTCGACCACCATGTCGACCGCATCAACCACCGCATCAACCACGGCGTTGACCACCGCATCAACCCCACGTCGACCATCATCCTTTGCTGCGTTTTGCTGCACTCCAAAATACCAGAAAATACATATAAAAAATGTGGATTTAAGCACCATAAGGTACCTCCCAACCTCTAACTCTTAGGACTATGACATGGGTCCTCACATGGTCGAGCTAAATATAGTTGGTCATATCTCACTAGACCTTTATGGTTCATTTGATCATATTTAGCTAATAAAACACTTTGGTCAAGCAAATGGGCAATTAAATTGGTCGCTTAAAATTTCAGTCAATCAACTAGTTTAAAACTGTCATAGTCGATCAACTAGTTCAAAACTAATCCCATGAAGTTCTCATATTTTAGTTACTCTAGCAAGCATAATCAATGACATATGAGTGAGAAGAATGACCTTGAATTTGGTCGATTTGAGTCTGGATCGTCAATCCCCTTTGCAATTGCTTTGTTCCTCCTCTTGTTGCTCCTCAAACACGTTTTCTCTTTCTCTCTCTTCACATCTCACGTTTTCTTTTTCTCTCTTCGCGTCTCACACACACAAAAGCAAAATAATGGTTTCTCCCCTATTTTCTCTATTTATACTTTTCTCATTTAATTCCTCAAAATATTAAAATTGCTCTCACAGTGCCCCGACTCCAAATTGAGCCCAATTACTGTCAAAAAGCTCTGTTTGACGAGTATATTCCCATCTAGATATTTTCATCTCTCGATATATATTCCATCACATAGCTATTTCCTAGACCCTCAAACATGGGTCATTATACGGACGGGCAACCCATTAAGTGCTTAACTTCTTTAAGTGTAGATTGGCATCACACCAATCTTAACTAGGTTATAAGAGAATGATATTGGCTTTCTCAAACTATATCCTTTTCAGGTCAATTCTCCTAACTACCCGGTTACCAACTTCATCTTTCAATTCATGATTGATAAACCTTTAACAAGAATTAAGGTGGTCAATCCTAATTCTAACCATATAAAATTTAGGAGAACTGATTAATAAAAATAGGGAATTTAAAGCAACATGCCACAAAAATTGAAATTATAAATATATATCAATATTCATCCTCCTCCCATGGAGGTTTATGTTATCATAGTACAAAAGAGTATAATCATCCTTGCACTCGACATCAAAAGCACTTTATCCTTTCTCTGATCTTTTCCCATTCGATCCCCCCTTTTATTTTCACCCAAAACCTAGAACCATCACCTCCCACCTAATAACCATTCCCACTAATTTTTAAATTACATTTCCCTCTCAAAATAGATCAATAAGGGTTATTTGATCCTCCTTTAAAGGCTTGAGAGTCATATAGTTGGCAAGGAAAAGAAATCCATTAAGTAGTAATTGGTTCACGTAGAGATCGCATTCTGGTCAATCAAAAGTGGTCGACTGAAATTTCAGTCGACCACCTCTAATTTCTTCTGTCGACAAAAATCTCTCGAGGCTATGGTTAATTCAATTAGCTCAATCAAAACTTCTTGGTCGTTCTCTACATTTTGAATCAATCACTTCCGGTAGTTTTCTTCTTTTTTCTTTGAACCTTGTGTATGCTCTATTCTTCATCAAAAAACATCACTAATAATACAAAAGTTCTACAATTGCTTTGTTAAGAGATTAATTCAATAATTAATCAATTTATATCAAAATAGGGATCAAAACATATTCAATTCTCATATAATTTCCCATAATTTGACATTAAAATAGGTTCTAATGAACCCCTAACAAACACCTACCAAGAATGATTCTTGAGGATTGAACAAGCTCAAAACGCCTCAAATTGAAAGCGCAAAGCTTCCTTCTCAAGCTCTCTATTTCTCTCTCTCTCTCTCTCTCTCTCTCTCTAGCCCTCCAATGCATGACCAATGAAACATAATGTGAAAGCTCTCTTTTCCTCCTATTTATATTTACTGCTTTTTTCTTTAATTAATCATTAATTAATCAACCTCCAAAATAATAATTGACCTCGTGGGTGTTACAAACTCCAAATTGAACTCAAATACAATCAAAACGCTCAAAATGACAAGCATATCACTATTAGATGTTTTCAACCCAACTGACTACTCAAACGCAAAGTCAACCAACAAACCCCAAAAAGTCATTTAGTCCCCAACCCGAAATCAGATCCGAGTACTGTCAAAATACTCGCATTGACGATCACATTATCATTCAGATGTTTTTAGCCGCTTAAAGTGACTATCTCTCAATCCTACCCAAAGATGGGTCTTTACAAGATCTCCATCAGCAATTTCTCCAACTACGTGTCGCTAGAGCCGCCGCTTCAAAAGAAGAAGTGCGTGGGCAGATGAGGGGAGGCCTTGGGCGGCAGCGGCGGCAATGACCCTTTTGAAGAAGATGAAATCCCATCACGCTTTCTCGGATGAGTATATGACAAATACTCAATGAGGGATTTCGATTCTAGGACCTCGCTAACACCACATATGACTTCAATGATCGGTTCATCATCGAAAAAGGTGAGTGGAACCATTTATGGGGCATTTTAGAAAGGATTTGGGTTAGACAAAAGCTTCCGAGCAGAGAGGCAGGGTTCGATTCGAGCTTTTGTTCTTCTTCAAAACCCACATCTCATAATAATGAGTTTGGTATAAGAGAATTGACTCTCTCCTTGACCCGGTGTCACGGGGCCAGATTTTATTCATATTTACTAGCCTTGTGACATTAGCCTCCATTCAACCATCTCACCTTGAGTGCCATTCTGCATCAAATTTTATTCACCTATTTCATCCATTTTATTATTAATTCCAGTCATATTTCATCTTATCTTCTTTCTCCCTAGACACTTTTATTGGTTTTATGAGATTTTGCTATGTTTTTTTTGTTTACTGATGCTTAAGTGATATAGCAAAAGTATATAAAAATAATATTTTGTTAAAATGGTTAAAAAAAGTGTTGAGCCTATTTGATGTGGCAAAAAATGAATAGTTAAATTTTGTAAAGTTAATTCTTTAGCTTAAACTTAATTGAAACATATTGAATCTATTGTGAGTTCTTAATTAAGAATAACTCTATTGGTTTTAGCTAATTTTAAGAGTAATTTTTTTCTAATTTATCTTTATAATATTTTTTTATTTTAATGTTATGTATTTCAGTGTTTGCCATGAATGATAAATTTAAATTTTAAAATAAGAGAATAATATTATAATATTAATTAAATTTATAATTTTAATTAAATTTAACTTAAACTTATGTTGTGGTTACACTATTATTTTTATATATATAATATATAAAATTTATGTTAAATTTAACTTTAACGTCCGTACACGATAACTCGACCGACAAGGATGGCCCTTTACGGATAGATGTCGTATATATGTCAAATCTGCGCCCATGTCGTGTATTCTTTCGTCCTGCAGCAGCACCCCATATACCAGACCCTCTCTCCTATGAACCCAATAACACCCCCAAAAAAATGTAGGTGCTGGCCGAAAATCCGTGTCCTGGACGGCGCATGACAATCAAACAGCGGAGGTTGCACTTAAGAATGACATTCAGGCCCGACAACGGTGAGATAAGCATGCATCTGAATTCTGAACCGTAATTAACAACCTTAAAAAAAAACACTTTCCATCGATTACCATTGGTCACGCATACTGTTTTAAGGTGATGTCATCGACACCAAGCCTGTCAATTTGTGTTCACCCCCACTTTCACTGCATCCGCACCTGGAGGTGAGGGGCCCCTCACAACATTTACGTTTGGTTTCCCAATTCCCACGGATTGGGTTTGACTCCCACCTTTATTAGACACTTGAATTAATAACAAGGAACAAATATGTGGATTTGCTTGTCGATCGTCCGAAGATCACGTATACATGCGCAGATTAATTGATAGGGGCAGAGAACGGCCCAACAATAACACCTTCTCGCAGCCTCGGAGGTTCACACGAGGTGGGTTAGCTTGAAATTGAGTAACGGTTTTTGACTTTTTACTAATCAATAATGAGAGTATAAATAACCATATTTCGCGAGACATCAACATTCCATCACCAGCATACATATTCAATGGTCCAAAAATCTGAAAGTCGAGAGAGTATCAACAATTCGAACCATTTATACCAGATAACCTTAAACCTCTATACTGAAATTTCAGCTTCAACCATTACTGGTTATATTTAAAGGAAACTCGAGTGGCTTGATAGCGCTGTCAAAATAATCGATAAGTTATATTTCTCCTTGATCTAAAATTCGAGCTAAATTTAGCATTTCGCCAAAAATTACTGATGAAATGGTAGACTATACAGATATTAATACCAATATATATTATAGATACTAGAACGTTATAGATAAATAAAAGAACTGATAATAAACTCTTTTCAAGCCGTGTCCAACATAGTAATACCGATTAAGTGAAAGAAATAAGATCCAGGACAAGCGAGACGTCAACTTCTCTTTTCAATTTATACTTTCAAAGATAAATAATGATATCCCCGAAAACAAAATCACATTATTTCATGTATCCACACAAGAAATAAAAGATCCAACTCGTCTACGCTCTCAGTGTATTTTCAGTTCAGTTGTAAGAAACAAGAAAAGGTAGCACCATAGTCATGAATGTGTCGTATGTAAAGGTTGCAAAGCCACTATAATGCCGATCCTTCTCCTTAAATTTTTCAGTCAATCCCTGAAATGGAAATTAGCAAAACATTATTCAGAAACATGAAAAACCCACAAGGTCAACAAACTACTTCGAAAATCCATCTGATTTGAAACTCAAAGAAGCTCGGCGCACTGGTTGGGGCACTAATGGTAAAATTACTGCATTACCTTCACAACCATTCCACACCTGCAAATCCAACAAAAGTATGGACCAGAGATTCAGAATACAATCGCATCCCAAAGCCCACAAAATTTTAAAGTAAATTGTATTTTGCAAGTGATGACTGAAGCCTCTTACTCGACAAAGCTACCAAAATCAAGCTCAACCTTCTGCCCAGTACCATCACCATAGTGGGAGATCAAAATCTGAAGAACAGAAGCTGGGATTGCATAACCAAGACCATAGAGGGCATCTCTCAACTCCATTGCATCGATTTTCCCACTCTGGTCCCTATCATACCTCTCAAATATGGCCTACAAGTACATGAGAGGGAATATTTTCAGTAATGCCAACAATATGTTTGCAGCTTCAAAATGATGGAATACTAATTCAAACAACAAATAAATAAATGAGAGGACTTGTCATACAGCTAAGAGCTTTGAAAACAAAATGTGACTTGAATTTATGAGGTTTTCTAATAGTGTGGTTTTGTATGTGTAAGAGTGCAGAATTTGTTACATTACATATAAGATACCATGGTTAGCTTTTGCCTTACAGGTTTGAGAGCCTCTCTCTATATAGTCTAAGACGTCTTACGGCCCACTCTACATTTCTCTACACACATAACCTAGCTAGTTCGCAAACCCAAATTCCCATTTTTCTAACACGACGCCCTAAACAGACACCATCACCGACACCAAGTAGCAAGAACGAAAATCTCGAAGGGCATTCCACCAACTTATAGAGGACCCTCGAGAATAAGCTCTGGATGGCTTTTTGGGGTAGTCCGAGAAAAAAACAACTAAATATATTCCATCATTCATAATGAAAACTGCAGGTTCTCTGCTGTAAGCCTGTAATAATTAAGGATAATCAATTAAAAAACTCAAGAGAGATGTACTCTTTATCTTCTTCTTTCTTCTTCATATGTGACGGGAACTGAACAATTGTTAATGGAGAGAAGAAGAATACTCACTCGCCACTGACTCAAACAGTTCCATAGCGCCGCAAATTCACTGGGACCTGTAACAGCAAAGTTCGATGATTTGAGAAGAACATATGAACTAAATTCATGGGCAGTTGGGCACCAGTCCGACAAATCAAAGAAACCACAGCAATAACCAAATTCACGAAAACAGATTTTTCAGAACAGACACGAACAGAGTATCATATAATTTGTGGTTGATAAATTGACAAACCACAAACCTGGAAACCAAAACAAAACACAGCTTGTATATATTCAAATTAAACCATCCATTTAAAAAAAAAAGAAAAAAGAAAAAGAATAGAAGTCTGACCGATCCGGAGAGAGTCGTGTGGGTTCTTGAAGAGGAACATGAGGAGGCGAATGGAGCGAAGGCGGAAGCGTTGGTAGCCGGGGGAGAGAGCCTCCTGCAACTCGTTCTCGTCGATGAACCCGCTCCTGTCCCTGTCCACCATCTCGAAGCTTCGAACCACGTCCGGGTGGGTCCCCGGTGGGAAGCTCGGCTGCTGGTACTGGTGATACGAACCGAACTTCCCGTACGGGCGGTCGTACGATTGGCACTCCTCCCCGTACGAGGAGGAATAGGAGGGCTCCGGCATCGCCGGCGGCGCCGAGGGAGCGTACGAGGTAGACGCATTTGTGCCGAGAGAGGATGACATTGATTGATGACGATGACGACGACAGACAGACAGACAGCCAATTAACAATCGAATCGAATCAGCGGACAAGTGGACAACCCGAAATTGAGATCCAGACAATTATAATCAGACCAGGAAAGAAGGTAATTTCAGGGAATCAGGTGGGATAAGGTCGCCGCCGGGGGGAAGTCGTAGACGCAACCGCAACCGCAACCGCAACGGCAAGTCCGCAACCGCGCGATGGGTGTGGGATGGGATTGGGGTTGTTGGGGATGGGTGGTGGTGGGCCTGGTGGCGTCGGTTGGAGCGAGAGGTAGTAAGTTTCCCAACCCCATGTAATTAGCGACCCGATTCGCGTTATTTTTCTTTGAATCTTTTCATGTATTGCAATTACTATGCTATAGAAAATTTATTTGAAAGTCTGTACAAATTGGCCTCATCCCGTAATTTGATTCAATTCAATAGAATATCAGAGGTGTTCAGAAAACTTATATTAATTAATCTCATAAAATGCTAATGTTGGCTATCAATGATATTACATGCGGTTATTAGATATATGAGTGTGGTCACTGGTCAATTTCACTGTACTCCACCATTTAGTAATATTTTTCTCAATTTTTTTATTTTCTCGTACTTTTTTAAAAAAATTCTTTGTGAGAAAGAGAGATGCTAATGGGGCGGAAATCAAATTTTTTGCCACACATTCCAGCCCGGTTGGGGCACGGGGCCCGCTCTAGCTCTAGTTAGAGTCTGCCTAGTCCAGTATGTTCCCACACGCATGCCAGCCCAGTCCGCTCCCACACTAGACGCCCAGCCCAACCCTGCTCCATGCGGGAAAACTCCTACCAAAATATTATCAGGATGAGAAATCGAAACCAAGACTTCCTCATCATGTAACATATCACTCAATTATAGGCTAAACTGTTTTTGTTATATATGCTTATATATTTAATATATACTTATAATATAATATATACATAATTATAATATTATTATTATTATTATTATCATTAATGACAATATTATTATCAGTAGTAGTAATGATAATAAAAAAGAGTGTATTTATTTTAAAAATAATAATAATTACAAAGTATATATATTTATATTAGAATAAAAACTAAATATACTATTAACATTTGGATATAAAATATAAATTAATTAGATTGAAAATTAGTTTTAAAGTTATATATTAGTTCATACTAATATACTATATAATTATAAATTATATTACTTTCTTATATTTTATATGCTTGTGAGTGATAACCTAACTAATATAATTATATATCATGGTTATTATATTACTTAGGTTATAAACAACATAATAGTACGAGAAGTCATGTTTCTCTAACTTATTTCCCTTAATGTAATTAAAATAATCAATAATATATCGTTTATTACTTTTAACCCAAATATAAAATACATACTATCAAAAATCAAAACTCACTCTCATCATGTATTTTATATTATATCAAAATAGTTAGTATTGTATAATGAATTAATAACATTGATTATAATTATAATAGTATATATATATATATCATATCAAAGAATACATATATATAATCTCACACTTAATAATTAATTATATATAAAATTAAATAATTATATTATTGATCATTTTAATTACATTAAGGGAAATAAGTTGAAAAAACAAGACTTCTCAAACTATTGTATTATTTATAACATAAGTAATATGATAACCATGATATATAATTATATTAGTTAGGTTATTGCTACTCATATTATTACTTATTATCAATGATAATTATATTACTTAGATTATCACTACTCACTACTTAAATTATTACTTATTGATTAGAATTTATACATGCATATACATAGTGATAGCTATATAACAATATATATATATATATAACATAAGTAAATGATAATTATTGAGTATATGTAGTTTAATAACTGATATTAAAAAATTTGTTCATAACTATTATATATTTCATAAATGAATATTGTTTACTATATATACATAATTAGTGTTTATATTTAAAATCTAAGATATAAATAATATTAGTATCAAAAATAATACCACTACTAATAATAATAATGAGTAAATGTCATTTTAAAAATAATATCACTCACAAAGTATATATACTTATATTTAAATAAAAATAAATATTTATTAAAAGTAGTAGTAATGTTTTAATATAAAATATAAGCATAAAAAGTTGGATCAAGCCCAGAATTTGGATAATGCTGATAAAGTCCTATGTAATTTGATTTGAGATCTTTTGTGTTTTGTCTTTAATCATTGCAGAAGATATGTTATTAATCCGGAGATACACTCGTAAGAGCAAAGCTAAGGACAGGATACATAATCCTGATCCGGACGAGAGTGAGTGTCGTCAAACACTTGGTAAATAACCAAGTCCCCAATACATACGGAATAAGGAACATTTGTGTGGACTAAGGAACGTAAAAGCTACGGATTAAGGAATCTGCTCTTAATACCTTAGACAGACTAAGTCAAACTGATGCAGAATAAGAATCTTGATCTACAAGGTCGCACGAAGTAAAAGAGTTGACACGGAGTTAAAAAGTTAAGTCTTCCACTCAAGCGAACTAAAGTAAAGAAGACACGGAGTAAGGCATCCGAGTCTTCCATACATACGGAGTAAGGAAGTACTGATGCGGAATAAGGATCCGAATCTTTATTCACACGGAGTAAGGAAACCAGATGCGGAGTAAGGAATCCGGACCACTCACTCATGCGGAGTAAGGATGTGCTAGTATGGAGTAAGCCATTCGATCCTTTAAACTCGCACGGAGTAAGAAACTCGTACGGAGTAAGGAACTTACATGCGGAGTAAGGAAGCGCTGATACAGAATAAGCACTCCGATCTTCTCACTCACACGGAGTAAGGAAGCGCTGACACGGACTGAGGATTCCAGCACCAAATAAATACGGAGTAAACAACCACTGACACGGAGTAAGGTTCCGAGATTCATTAGCAACGGAGTAAGGAAAATTACACCGGACCAAGAAGATGCTACTTCAACTTACCGCATTTAAAGTTATCAGCTCGTGGTGTCCCGATGTAAGACAAACTCGTTGAGAACCTGAAGAATCTTACACGTGGATCACCCGGATATGTGGACACAACTTTAATTATACTTGGGAACTCACAAAGGCACTTATATTCTTCAAACCCAAGATCTTGATCTCCACAAACCACAGCAGTCAAGGCAGAGAGATTACCGAGAAATAGTTAGTGCTGAACGCATTCCGAAACTACAAGTTCCAAGGTTATCTCTTAGGAATGTTTTTATAAATATTCATACTTGTACATTTGAAAATGTGTGTGCGAGCGAGCCTGAATCAACCCTGTGTATGCACAAGAGTTCAAAGACATAATATAGGCTAGTGTGTGAATCCTTTTGTAAATAGAGTGTAAAAGAGTCTTGCTTCTATTTTGTTGTATTTATCTTTTGATAATAAAATAAAATACTTCCACTATCGGGTTATCTTCCGCAGTGATTCTATCACTTAACTAGATAAGTGTTGTGTTATAAGAGAATCAAAAGAGTTTCGATAAGAGCCTATTCACCCCCCTCTAGGCTCCAAGGGACCATCAAGTGGTATCAGAGCACGATCTATTTGTTCTAAGTAGAGATCCCACTCTTTCACTCTCAGCAATGCCCGAAGAAAGCAGTATGCTATTCAACACTCGCCTTAACTCTGGAGGTGCACAAGAGCCCATCCTTAATCGAAGCAGTCAGTGAAAACGTGGACCCACCTCAACCTGCTGTTGCCGCCACTCCTCAACCACGGAGTTCTGGTTTTACTCTGACAAAACCGCCCAAATTCACACCTGAGCTTTTCTCCTAGTGGAAAGCTCGCATGAAGATGTTTATGGTATGCCATGATCATCTCATGTGGCCCTGTCTTGATCAGGAGATTCCAATTCCGATGACTATCGGAGAACATGGAGTTAGAAGGCCAAAGACGGATGCTGAACTTACCAATGATGAAAGAGCTTGGCAGTGCGCTAGCGAAAAGGCTCTGGCTTACGTTACATCGTCTTTGGATTCCGAGGCTTTCACGGACGTCTAGGGCTGCACGACAGCAAAAGCTGTCTGGGATAAACTGACAATCCTCTATGAGGGGAGTCAGTCCCAGATGCAGAACGTGATATGTGCTCACAGACAGAACTTTGAGAGTTTCAATCACAAACCTGGTGAATCCCTTGAGAGCATCTATCGGAGATTCGGCAAGCTCATTGTAGAGCTAAAAATTGTCAATGAACACTACACTCAGTCTCAAATCAATGACAAGTTCTTTCAATCCCTGCTGGATCGCTACTACTCCATGCAGCTCCAGATGCAAGCTGACAAAAATTGGCCGTTTACTGCCCTTGAAGAAATATACGGAGAGCTTCGGACTCATGAGGTCAAATTTAGATACACTGACCGTGATGAGAAAATAGCTCGAAAAGAAAAAGGGGTAGCCCTTAAAGCTACGGAATGCACCAGTAATCATCAAGAGGATGATACATATGAGTTAGAAAATTCTGACTCAGACGCAGAAGAGGAAATAGCTCTTCTTGTCAAATCCTTTGAACGATTCCTTCAGAAAAGTAGAAAAGGATTCCGAAGAGGCCCCTCATCATCCAGAAGGAAGGAGCGATCGAAGTCGAGCTCCTAAGAATGCTTTAATTGTGGGAAACCCGGTCACTGGGCCAAGGAATGCAGATCCAAATCTAAGATGGCAGAGAAAAGTGACAAGGTTACTCCTTGACGTACCACCTCAGACAACAGCAAGAACAAGAGGAAGGCGTTCATGACAAAGTACATCAGTGGCTCGGAAGAAGAGGAGGAATCCTCGGATGATGAGCCAACTCCTAAGCCGAACGTCTCCCTCATGGCAAATACTGAGGTACCTTCTATCTCTGAGCTCATGAGTAAAATAGAATCTCTTATTACTGAACGTGATCATGAAAAGAATGAGAGACTAATAATTACTCAAATGTACAAAGATATGGAAAGTCAGAATAAACGTCTTGAATTTACTATTACTAGACTTGAAAAAGACATAGCTGACTTTAGAGGAAAAGAAGCTTGGTATCACGATTTAAGGGTTGAAAATCATCTGCTAAATACCAATCTCTCAGACCTAAAAGTTATTGCAAAAAGACTCGAGAATGAACTTGAACAGGAAAAGGAAATAAATCGTAAGTGGCTTAAATCCGGAGAAATAGCCTCTTCATTTAGGACTGATCCAGATAATATTCGAGTCAAACCTGGCCTAGGCTCCGAATCATCAACCTCGAATGCTCAAGCTACTGAGTGTCCTCCGGATTTCACTCCAAAACTAACCAACTTATATCCTGTTAGTACGTCTAAACCGTTGGATGGTTTCATTTTAGGTAGCACCATAGTTTATGACTATGGAGTCGAGGCTGTTACTGCACTTCCCGAAGCAGTAGCACCCATAACTAATGATGAAGGGAAAGCTGCTGCAGTTAAAGCCAAAACTGTAGCACCCAAAAAGAAAGGAAAGGCTAAGGCTGACACATCTAAGGCCAAGAGCGCATCACCCAAACGCAATGGATTAGGCCATAGGGAACAGAGTAGAAAGTTTATAAAATCTAAGAGACCTGTATCCCCCTGTTTGTACTCCGCATTATAGTGTCTGTTCCATCTGTAAGGAAATAGGTCATTATCACTATGAATGTTGGAGTTTATCTGATAACTGGTTTTGTAATCAAATTCGTACCAATAAAGATCAGTTCAATAAAAAGGGTTCTTCGAGCAAAACAAAATCTAAACCTCAAAGGAGTGTCTCTCCCAAGATAACCCAAATAAAAGAAGTAGCTGAAACTAACAAATTAAAGTCAACTTGGAGAGCTAAAAGTCCTAGCAAAGTCAAATCCGGAACTGTTGACATTACTGCTGTTCTTTCTAACCGCCCGAAACAAGTTTGGACACCAAAAGTGTAAACTGTTGTCTTTCAGGAGCATCTCTGGAATGCATTACCGGATCACTTGAAGTTAAAGATCAATCAAAGCAAGTGGATCCTCGATAGTGGATGCTTCGGACATATGACAGGTGATCAGACTCTGCTTGTAGAAGTTAATGAAAAACGAGATCCATCCGTTTCATATGGTGACAACAACAAAGGAAAGACTGTCGGGTATGGCACTTTAACCAACGGCTGTGTTTCAATCACTAGATTTGCACTAGTCGAAGGTTTGAAGCATAATTTGCTAAGTGTCAGTAATTTATATGACAAAGGATTTACTGTTTCCTTTATGTCCAACACCTGTACAGTAAGGGAAAACTTATCCGGAGATGTTAAGTTATCCGGATCAAGAGATAGGGACATATACTCAGTGGTCTTAAGAAATAATTCTTCTGACCCTGTATGCTTCTTCACTAAAGCTTCGATGAAGATAGTTGGTTATGGCACAAGCGATGTGCACATTTAAACTTTAAGACACTGGTCTAAGTTAGCATCACTTGATCTTGTCACTGGTCTACCTAAACTCAAATACTCCAGGAGTACTCTCGTCGAGAATGCCAACTTGGCAAATAGACCAAACATAGCTTTAAGAGCAAATCAGTTAATTCAATAACTGCTCCTCTGCAACTTCTTCATATGGACCTCTGTGGTCCTATTTCTGTTCCTTCGCTGGCTGGTGCGAGATATACCCTTGTGGTTATCGATGATTTCACCAGATACACATGGGTGATGTTCCTAAAATCAAAGGATCAAACTTTTGAGCATCTTGTAGATCTTTTCAACTGGATAAACAACTCACAAGGACTGAGCCTAAAGTACATTAGGAGTGATCATGGTACAGAATTTGATTTTTTAGATATGAGATCATATTGTTCTGAACAGGGCATTCAGCATGACTTCTCTACGCCCAGAACTCCACAACAAAATGGGGTAGCTGAGCGCAAGAATTGTACTTTAGTCGAGGCTGGCAGATCTATGTTAGCATGGGCAACGCTTCCTCTCAGTCTATGGGCTGAAGCTGTGTCCACTGCCTGCTATGTTCAGAATAGAACTCTAATAAATAAATCTACCATGAAAACACCCTATGAGATGTGGAGAGGACGAAATCCTTCAATTTCACATTTCAGAGCTTTTGAGTGTACTTGCTATATATTGATAAATGGCAAAGAAACCTGGAATAAATTTAAACCAAAATCTGATGATGGGATTTTTGTCGGGTACTCATTACATAGCAAGGCTTATCGGGTCTTTAATAGAAAACTTTTTAAGGTTGAAGAATCTATCCATGTGACCTTTGATGAAACTAATCTTGATTGGTCAAAAGTTGCTTCTTCAAGTTCTAATGTACAGGTTCCGGACAGCAACATCGACTATTCGAAGTTTATAAATGTTCCTGTTACACATTCTGACCAACCACGTGGCATCAGCGAGGCACAAAGAAATTATATGGATGATGCTACGGATGATTCAGACTCAGGACTACCATTAAGCTCCGGACATACTCCTTTGGATACCTAAAATTCCAGAGCACCTTCAAGCCCATCCGGACCAGTTAACACTGAAAGAAACAGTGTTGAAGAACCACCTAGTTCTACTGTACCTTCTAATACAGAAACATCTGGTCCGGAAGAAGCTCAACCAGCAGATATACATGAACTACCTAATCTGGCAGAGCTTCAAATTATTCAAGATCAACCATCACATGCACAGAATTACAGATGGACCCAAAACCATCCCTCAGATCAAGTGATTGGTGATCCTACTGCTGGTGTAAGAACAAGAGCAGCCACTTTCAACATGTGTCTTTACTCGTGTTTTCTATCTCAAATAGAACCAAAAGTGATAGATGAAGCTCTTTAGGATTCGAATTGGATAGAAGCCATGCAAGAGGAGCTGAATCAATTTAAGAGAAATAATGTGTGGACTCTAGTACCAAGGCCTATGTCTCAGCAAGTCATTGGAGTTAAATGGGTGTTCCGGAACAAGCTTGATACAGATGGAATAATAATCCGGAACAAAGCCAGACTGGTAGCCAAAGGATATCGTCAAGAAGAAGGAATAGACTATGATGAGACCTTTGCTCCAGTAGCAAGACTTGAGGCAATCCGAATGTTTCTAGCGTATGCTTCATAGGAAAACTTCATAGTTTATCAAATGGACGTCAAGAGCGCATTCCTGAATGGAGATATTCAAGAGGAGGTGTACGTTGAACAATCTCCCGGTTTCATTGAACCTAAGGCAGGACATGTAGTCTACAAGCTTCGGAAAGCTTTATATGGTTTGAAACAAGCTCCAAGAGCCTGGTACGACACACTGTCAGAATTCCTACTTGCTCACAACTTCCAAAAAGGGAAGATAGACACCACCTTATTTCTACGAAAAGAGAAAGGACACACTTTAATCGTACAGATATACGTGGATGATATCATTTTCGGATCAACAAATCCGAAGCTTTGTGAAGAGTTTGCAAAGTTGATGATAGGCAAGTTTGAGATAAGCATGATGGGAGAACTGTCCTACTTCCTTGGAATAGAAGTTAAACAATTGAAGGAAGGAATCTTCATTAATCAAGCTAAGTACACTCGCGATCTTATTAAGAAGTTTGGTATGGAAGGTTCATCTCCCATCAAAACTCCCATGCCAGTCAGTGCCAAGTTAGATCCTGATGTGGATGGAATATCAGTAAATGTAACTGACTACAGAGGGATGATAGGATCCTTGCTGTATCTTACAGCAAGTCACCCAGACATTATGTTTGCAACTTGCATCTATGCACGATATCAGGCGAATCCCAAGGAGTCACATATGCTTCATGTTAAACGGATATTAAGGTATCTCAAGGGAACGATGAATTTGGGACTCTGGTACCCAAAGGAGTCCAACTTCACCTTATCCGGATACTCTGATGCTGACTTCGCTGGGTGTCGCATCGACAGGAAAAGCACAAGTGGTACGTGTCAGTTTCTTGGAAATAAATTAATTTCATGGTTCAGTAAGAAGCAGAATTTCGTATCAACCTCTCTTCTTGGAGGCGGAATATATAGTCTTTGGGAGTTGCTGCGCATAGCTACTCTGGATGCAAAGTCAACTTACTGACTACTGTTTCAACATGTCATCTATTCCACTCTACTGTGACAACACTAGCGCAATTGCTATCAGCAACAATCCTGTCATGCACCCTAAGACGAAGCATATTGAGGTCAGGTATCACTTCATACACGACCATGTTCTCAAAAGTCACATCTCACTGGAACATGTTGCTATTGAAGATCAACTGGCAGACATACTTACAAAGCCCCTACCTGATGCAAGATTCTTTGAACTACTCTTCCGATTAGGTATGCTTGACTTCTTTGCATAGTTTCACATTTAAATTACCCAACAGTATACTTACTTTCAGAACATGCATTGTGCTTTTATTGATAGTAATAGATACATACTGATCTTAATGTTGATCATACTTACTATTTAACGTGCTTCATGCTTCTGATATTGATATCAACTTCATAATGGGAGGATGCTTGCGTTTCCCGATTGAAGTCGTTTAAGCAAACATGATTAAAGTTTATATGATTAACCTCATTCTGGTTTCATGATCTTAATTTCCACTGATCACCACATGACAAACGCCTGTTCATTTAGATTACTCTATTAACATGTATAGTTGAAGAAATGAAATGGGTTAGCTCGGAATGCCTGGTGGCTGAATACACAATCGCAGTCTGATCAGCTTTCGAAGTATAGTTTCCTAAAAATATAGGCAGTGCTGAATTTCTTTAAGCCAGAAAGGTCTACCGAGAGGATTGCACAATCTACGGGGGAGAAAATGCTTTATAAATTATTCGAGTAATACCCCCCGTATATGTCTCATGACCTCTTTCCTGGCTGTCTCTTCGAGAGGGAGCCTTTCATTGAGAGGATCGAATGATCTACGGGGGAGCCTAAGCTTCATCTATTACCTCAGTAATAACCCCCTAATATGTCTCAGATACTCCCTCCTCTAAACCTTTACTTCCGGATCTGACTGGACATGCGTTGTTGAAACAGAATTGAGGTATGCTTGGATGTTTTTTTTCTTCAACCATGCATTTTAATCGGATAATCAACTGCTTGCTTTTGACATGTATCCGCTTCCTCATTTTTCACTCATGAATCCTAGTTTGGTCAAATCATATGATTTTTAATTAATCTTAGCTACATCATTCAGTAGGACGGTTTCGTTATGTTGACCTATATGAACTTGTGTATTTACTATCTGACATATGCCCTGATTCAGTCACATTGATCATTCTCTAGTATGTATATGTCTATTTCATTCTTTGTAATGCATAAGTTCTGCCTCTCATTAGTTTGGATTATATAGCTCTTCACTGACTATTTTCTCCTATCCGTACTAATCCTTGCCTGTTAAGCTTTTATACTTTTAGATTATTTTTTTTAAGCTACAGGTTCAGATTTTTTTTGCAACCTTATCGATAAATCTAGTCCATAGTCTTGGATTTGAAGTGTTGTGGTACTTCTCTTCTCTTTGACTTATTGACAGCAAAGGAATCTACTTCTCTCTCACCGCACTCTGTTACTACAGACACGGTCTACTTTTCATCCGGATACTCGTCACTCGACTATCGTTGATTCCGGATGATTGTCGGTTCATTCCTCTGGACTCCTGACACTGTCAAATTGCGATAATCCATGTCTTATTATATATCGCGTGCTTTTGAGGAGGAATAATGATGATTCATTGAATGCATGTCTTGGGATGCACACACTTCCCCAGGAAGGCAAACAGCTGTTACCCTTACTTGGTCATGCCATCTCCACGTCATCTTTTAATTCGGAGGCGCACCGATATCAAGACTAATGACATCATCCTGTCCAGCGGTTTACTATTTCACTCGCCAAATTCCTAGACCCGCTGACATTCACGGACTCGGTCTTATATATTCTGGTCATTCCTGCGAAGCACAAGTGTTACCCTTTTCAAATCCCTAAAACTCTTGTTGCTCCTTCAATCCCCAAGACCTCGCATTCCCTCTCGCCCTTCAACTTTCATCTACAATGGCACCCAAAACCTCTCTTTCCGGCGTCAATCCTGGCCATCTAGCCGATTGGAGCGCTGTCTCCAATCCTCCGAACTGGTTTTTCCAACTTCGCCCTCTTCTAGAAGCCTCTCACATACTTAACTTGATCTCCAATCCTGTCAATCTTCTTATAGACGACATTCTCGAGTTCTACCAACGGATCCGCTGTACCACCGACTCCATCATCTCCTCTGTTCGCGGTGAATCCATCCTAATCAACCCCGCCGTTCTCCGCGCTGCTCTCAATCTACCCCCAGGTGAACCACAGCGCCCCGATGCCGATCCCATGGCGGCTTCTATGGGTTGCACCTATAAAGGCAAGGAATACAAGGTGAAGTCCTTCCAAGGTCGCTATCGCTGTATGGCTGTCATACTGAGTCGATGTTTACTGGCTCGCACTTCCGCTCTGGACTCTGTTCCGTACGATCTTCTTCTAGCCATGTACGGCGTTTTCGAAGGTCTTCCGATGGACTGGGGGACGTTTTTGTTCCGACTGCTGCAGAATGGACCCAAGAACCATTCCTTCGGGTGCATACTAAGTATTCTCTTCCGGTATCTTCATCCGGACCATTTCGCCCACTATGATGCTATTCCATTTCCTCCGGCTTATTACCTTCACTATCTTACGCTTGATGGGAACATGACGGCCCGCCATCCTTCTGCAGCTCTCCGCCTTCTCCCTGCCACGGAACAACAAGGCAGTTCTGTTGGTGACCCCTCCGACAGCCATGCCCCTGACGTCAGCTCTGCTCACCGATCCTTGATAACGTGCATTTATGCCGTTATTTTATAGCCTATTTAGGGTATCAAAGAGCTTGTTTAGAGCCTTTTTAGTACCATATTTCATATATATTTGCTCTAACCCCAAGAAAGACACTACTTGTGCTGTATATGTGTTTTTGAGCAGTTTTGGGCAGGTTTTTGGATGATTTCTTCTCTAGTCATCAGCTAGACTACTCTATCTCCTAAAGAGGGAGCTTGTGGCAACTTATGATCTCAAAAGGAGGCATTTTGAAGGCTACAAGCGACAAGGCTGCAAGAGGTCTCTTCACACTATTAGTGCGGAACAAACATTTTGATTTATTTGACCACGAAGATGGCCCTAAAAATATCACGTGCAGAAGGGAAAGTTGCTTCAAATGATGCCCTTCACCTCCCATAAAAATTTCAGAGCAAAAGGACAACAAAATATTTTGCACGTGATATTGGGATTTGATTTTTTTGACCTAGTAGGAGGCTTCAGATGATCTCACGTGCAGAACAAAAGTTTCTCCAAATGATGTCATCTATCTCTCATAAAAATTTCAGACCATTTGGAGGTACCCGTGAAAATGACCTTTTTCACGGGCAAGGATATTTTTTGCATGGAAGGCTTCTATCCGATGTGATAAAGTCCTGGGTGAAGTTTCGAGCAAATGGAGCTGCACGTGAAAAGGGTCTTCTCACGTGCATTCTCACGTGCAAGCATTTTTGCGCTCCAAATGATGTATTTTGTTGTTTTAATCATTTTCCTCTAAAGAACTGGGGTCAAATTTGGTGTAGTTTGAGTTTTATTTCGCCTAGAACGTCGATTAGTGTCACTAACCAAAACGGCGTCGTTTTGGCTGCGACCACATTTATAATTAGGGCACACCTTTTGTAACCCTAATTTGGCCCACTAAAACCTATAAATAGGGGTCTTTGGAGGCATTGTAAATCATCTTGAGTGGGAAAATCTGATCCGAGTTCCAGAAAGAGCTATAGCCATTGCTAAAAGATCGGATTGTCCTTGGCAAGGAGTGAGTTTGGGCAGCAGACGCCGGAGTCTTTGGAGGCTGGAGTCCTGGTTCATCTTGGGGTCTTCCTTTATTGTCCTGGTACTATAATCATGTTCTTTCCTGTGATTGTTATTGTTTTTGTCATGATTATGGAGTAGTCTTGTTAGTCTAGGGGAGCAATGTAGCCCCCAATAAATTGTAGTCAGTTTGGTTATGGTTGTTCAATAAAATAGAATTCAGTTCTTGTTTAATTCACTTGCTTGAATGGAAATGCCTAGTTTATGCATAATTAGGTAATCTTAGCCCTTGTCTAGGGTGGAACACTAGTGAATTAGATTTAATATTGCATGATGGACCAAGTCTGGAACTATTAGATTGTTTGTCTACCTTGATCACTTTTATTCGCATGGACCAAATGGGATAAAAGCCTTAAATCTATCTTAGCATGGACCAAATGTAAGATAGGTAGGAGATAATCAACATGAACTTGAACTAGAACATAAATCAAGAACAAGAGCCATAACCAGATTAGTACAATCGATTGGGTGGTAAACATTGTGACCCTAGATGTCTATACCAACCGCTTGCCAACATTCTGATTTAATATCTTTTTGTTCAAAATATTTGCACAACAAACATCAATTGTCCAGACATAAAATCAACTTGTTAGCTTAGTGCTTGCTGCTTAACAGCATTAGCTACCTCCCTGTGGGTTCGACAACCGGAGTCTTAATACTCCATTTTATTACTTGACCAGTGCACTTGCTGCAAAACCTTCAGACATAATTTATGTGGGTCAATCCTCTCGGATTCGGTCCGTTGCTGCACCCTCCATTTCTCGGGCCTCCCAGCACAGCGTCCGTGCCAAACCCTCAGAGGTTGCGGGGCCATCTCAGCGTAGTGTCCATAAAGCTGTTTCCTCAGCCCCTTCTGCTGTGGATGTCCCCACTCCCTCCACTTCCACTGTTGCTGCCGCGGTTGATACCACCGTTGCTGCCGCCATTGCTAATGTCCCGGAATCTATTCCGGAAGCTCCTTTGCCTCCCCTACCTCAACCCCGAGTCTACCTTGACCATCTCTCCGCCAACACCTTAACGGACCTTTGGCTTTGTTTCAGCCTTGCCCACACCGCCTCCATTCCTGACACCGATCTCCGGGTGTTTTACACTCGCCATACTCAATCCCCGAAGACCATGATCATCTGGAATTTGGACCAAGGCTTTCTTACGCCGGCCTCCATTCCAGATGTGCCGTTCCCTCACCCCTCCAGCCCAATCCATGCCGCACGGAGTCCTTCCCCTGCTAAGGCTGGACCTTCTTCTCCTGCTATCGCCATTCCCGTTGTTGACCTATCTGGTCAAAGCGGGTCAGCTGCTCCAGGATGCCTCTGCTGCTCCAGATGCCCCTTTTGCTGCTGCTGCTGATACTCCTGCGGACTCCTCTGCCCAGCGCACTCCTGCTCCTGTTCATGCGGGGGAGTCCTCCAAAGCTCCAGAATTGGCCCTTGGGCGTGCTTCTTTTGGCACGGTCCTCTCCGACGCTGTGCTCTCCGCCCAACTAGACCGCCACGCCCAAGCTCATAGCGCCCAAATATCCGCCATCGCCGCCAAGGTTGATGCTCTTGGCGCCCAACTCCTCTCCGACCTCACCGACTCCTCCACTTCCATGGAATAGAAGATGGACCTAGTCGCCTCGTCCATCCACTCCTTGTCTACCTCCTTCATGGACCTAGCGCACATGATGGCTTACCCTCCCGTTGCTCCCCAGCGATCTGCCAAACCGGGGGAGAGAGTGTCATCTGATCCTTCTGCTCCTCCTGCATCACATTCCTCCACTCGTGCTAAGAAGCGGCCTGCCTCTTCATTTCTTTAGGGAGTTCAAATCCCCAAATGTAGCCGCTTCTCTCAGCCAAGCTCCTCGAGTGCAGCTCTTCCTCCATCCTCTCCATCTGCAACTGACACCTTCCACCCATCATACGCGGTGTATGACCCTCTTGATGCGGATGGAAGCGTGCGTAAGGCAATGATTTCCTATGCTGCGTCTACTGCCGAGAGAAGATGTCTCTCTGACCTGTACCCCTTCTCCCCGGACGACATTCGGACCCTTTATTCGGAGAAAGGCCTCTTTACAACAGACGACATTGAAAACTTCTCTAGGGCGCTAAAATGGAGATGAGGCTGTTTCCATCTCTGTACAAGGACGACCACTTGTTTGAAGTTCTGCCGTGCTGGAATGAGGGCTATCTTCCCAGTGTAGATATCATTCAGTCCTTTATCGACGGAACTGCTGAGGATACCAAGCCATGGAGAACTCTCTCAACTATCCTCATTCCATACCGGATCATGTCGCCACATTTCATGATGGTTGTCTTCATGATTCAGTCCAAACAGATGATTCTGATTGATTCTCATCAGATTGTAGAGCGGTATGTAAGAAAGAATCAATGGGAACCACTGTGTCTTAGGTTGACTGAAGCTGTGAAGAAAGCCGGATTATATGAAAAGTTGGGCATCACTCCTTTGAGTCCAACTGAGAAGTTGAAGGCGACATTCCGGGGCAAGAAGCAAGTGCCATAATAGCCAGATGGAGATAGCTGCGGGGCCTTTGTCTGTTACTTTATCAAGTCATTCTTAAGTGTGGACAAATCTTGGAGCCAACACACCACTTATTCGATGAAGCAGACAATGGAGCTTAGAGAGAAAGTAGCAACAATGATCTTCAAGTATAGTAAGCCTTATGTACCTTAATGAAAATCTTGTATAAAGGCTAAATTGTATTCTGTTGCTGATAAATGAAAATGGTTGTGATGTGTATTCTGTATGTTATCTTTTTGCGCTGCTTACCAGATCAGATTACAAAGGGTTTGGGCATATCCATAATTGGGGGAGATTGTTGGATCAAGCCCAGAATTTGGATAATGCTGATAAAGCCCTATGTAATTTGATTTGAGATCTTCTGTGTTTTGTCTTTAATCATTGTAGAAGATATGTTATTAATCCGGAGATAGACTCGTAAGAGCAAAGCTAAGGACTGGATACATAATCCTAATCCGGACGAGAGTGAGTGTCGTCAAACACTTGGTAAATAACCAAATCCCCTATACATACGGGATAAGAAACATTTGTGCGGACTAAGGAACGTAAAAGCTACGGATTAAGGATTCTGCTCTTAATACCTCAAACGGACTAAGTCAAACTGATGCAAAATAAGAATCTTGATCTACAAGGTCGCACGAAGTAAAAGAGTCGACACGGAGTTAAAAAGTTAAGTCTTCCACTCAAGCGAACTAAAGTAAAGAAGACACGGAGTAAGGCATCCGAGTCTTCCATACATACGGAGTAAGGAAGTACTGATGCGGAATAAGGATCCGAATCTTTATTCGCACGGAGTAAGGAAACCAGATGCGGAGTAAGGAATCCGGACCACTCACTCATGCGGAGTAAGGATGTGCTAGTACGGAGTAAGCCATCCGATCCTTTAAACTCGCACAGAGTAAGAAACTCGTACGGAGTAAGGAACTTACATGCAGAGTAAGGAAGCGTTGATACGGAATAAGCACTCCGACCTTCTCATTTACACGGAGTAAGAAAGCGCTGACATGGACTAAGGATTCCAGCACCAAATAGATACGAAGTAAGCAACCACTGACACGGAGTAAGGTTCCGAGCTTCATTAGCAACGGAGTAAGGAAAATTACACCGGACCAAGAAGATGTTACTTCAACTTACCGCATTTAAAGTTATCAGCTCGTGATGTCCCGATGTAAGACAAACTCGTTGAGAACCTAAAGAATCTTACACGTGGATCACCCGGATATGTGGACACAACTTTAATTATACTTGGGAACTCACAAAGGCACTTATACTCTTCAAACCCAAGATCTTGATCTCCACAAACCACAGCAGTCAAGGCAGAGAAATTACCGAGGAATAGTTAGTGCTGAACGCATTCTGGAACTACAAGTTACAAGGTTGTTTCTTAGGAATGTTTTTATAAATATTCATACTTGTACATTTGAAAATGTGTGTGCGAGCGAGCCTGAATCAACCCTGTGTATGCACAAGAGTTCAAAGACATAATATAGGCTAGTGTGTGAATCCTTTTGTAAACAGAGTGTAAAAGAGTCTTGCTTCTATTTTGTTGTATTTATCTTTTGATAATAAAATAAAATACTTTCACTATCTGGTTATCTTCCGCAGTGATTCTATCACTTAACTAGATAAGTGTTGTGTCATAAGAGAATCAAAAGAGTTTCGATAAGAGCCTATTCACCCCCCTCTAGGCTCCAAGGGACCATCAATATTAGTATGAACTAATATAAAAAAATTTAATTTCTATTTTGTATCAAAATATTAATAGTACATTTAGTTTTTATTCTAATATAAATATATATACTTTGTAATTATTATTATTTTTAAAATAAATCATACACTCATTTTTTATTATTATCATTAATGATAATAATAATAATAATAATAGTATTATTATAATTATTTATATGTTATATTATAAGTATATATATATTAAATATATAAGCATATATAACAAAAATAATTTATTTTTCAAGAAAGGGAGGTATTGGGTTTGATTTCTCATCCTAGCAATATTTTCTCAGGATTTTTCGCATGTGGGTGGGTTAGCTGGGCGGGTGGGCGTATGGGCTAGGCATGACGTGCGGCGGGGAATGCTACTAGGGCGGGTATAGGGGATGGAGCAGAAATATTTTGTCCCGCCAGGGGTACGGAGTGAGGACGGGGCAAGCATGCCCCGCCTCGTGAAACCCATTCTGCCATTCGGGATGGGTCACTACAGGGACTAGGGTAACACCGTTGCAATTGGGATACGTAGAAGACGTTGTGTACCTGTGCCAACTCTGTTAGGAAATCCAACCTATACGTTACAAAACCCACGACAGCCACAATCTCAAAGGGCCCCATTAAATGATGCGAGAGCTTAGATCCCCATCCAAACTTTCACTTAAGTACTAACAGTAACTATAACTCACTAGCTGACCTTAGATGCTTAGCCTTGATCAGCAGACAAGTCAAGCACTGCCGAACAAATTCAAAAACAGCCCTCTTCATGCCTAACCGCCTGTCTCCTCACTAAATAATATGTCTTGGTCCCACTAGAGTGTACATTCAACTTAGACCAGTAAATAATTTCATTTGGGATAGTCTTGATTTGAACAATTTCATCACTCATAAATGTCTAATGCGGAAAATGTTTAAAATTACCAAACAATATTTATACGATTAAATTGTTTTTGTTACCTTGAAAGTTGTATATATCTAGTCCTTTTAATACTCTTACACACTAGCATGATTTTGGGTGATGAGGCAATAGCCAACAATTTCTATGGGCCCGAGTGATCACTAATCCTTGCTGAAAATTGTTTTCACTTAATTCTGGGGAAGATCAAGTGCCTGCTAAAGGGTGAATACCTGGTATTTGGCATTCAGTTAAGACTAAGCTAGCTCTCATACATTGTTTAAAATTGTATCATCAATTTTCAATACTCTTTTTAGGCCTACGACAGTTAGTATAGAAATGTACTCTTGTATTTAAAGATTGGATTTTTTTTATTCTTACTTTTTTGCATATGGGATGAAATGGTCTTTATCTACCAGTTCACACAATACATAACATACTATAAAGTTTTCATTGTTATTGTTATTATCATTTGTCGGCAACATTCCGAGTAATTTTATATTTGTTTTTGGGTTATATTTTGGAGATCAATTAAAAAAAAGCTACAAACTCTCTTTCATAACTACTAGAGTTTTTTATTTATTAATTTACTTATTAATGTTTAATAATGATTATAATCACAATAAAAATATTATTGTCTATGTTATATGTAAAATATGAAATAAACTTTTAAAACATGACTTACTAATGACTTTAGTAACTACGACTAAAATAATTTATTTCTATTTTTATTTTTTTAGTTTTATATTATTTTAAAATTTTACGCAACATCTTATCGCGTATTTGGTCTTAAAACAATTCCAATAGATTTAGTTAAATTTAAATTTAGTTTTGTACGGTAAGACCATCTTCAATGCTACAATTACTTAAATCTATTTTTCAAAATTACCCTTCCTATAATTAGCTTAATCGTTAATGATGGAAAGGTATGTTGGAGGTTTTAGACAACTTTAGAGTGAGTATTTATGTGACATAATAATAATTTTATGTATGTTTATCTAATATTATAATTGATGTTAAATTTATTTAATATTATAGCTAAATTATTGGAGGAGACGTTTTAGTCAAGTTCAGCTTTAAGCTATGAATGTAACAAATTAAGCTATATTAGTTGCTTTTGTGAGCTTAATTGGCCTAAATTAAGTGAATTTCATATGGAAAGGAAACAAAGTATCAGGGTAGAATAGTCATTTTCTCTTTATAATAGAGTTCTTATAAATACAAGTTGACTAAAACGATATAAATCAATTTTCTATAATAAACATTTTACTGGACTAAATTAGTCCGTCTTCTTCTCTTCTATCTTGTTTCTTTCGTTTGGTTCTGTATCTTGTTATGGTATCAGAGCAAGTGAAATCAAGATTCTAATACGTTTCTTCATCGGTCTGCATCACGAATTCTTCAATTTTCGAAACGATACCAATCATCACCACCACCCTTGAGGATCCAATACTACTTGCATCATGCTGGAAGCCCAGGCCAAGTTCTTGTATCTCATCCACTTACCGGTGATAACTATCCAAGTTGGAGCCGTGCCATGTTACGAGCCTTATCATCCAAGAACAAGAAAGGTTTTGTTGATGGTTTTATTCCTGAGCCTACTAATGCTGATCCAGCGATTCTTTGTTCTTGGACTCGTAATAATGATTTTATAGTTTCCTGGATCTTGAATTCTGTGTCAAAAGAAATATCAACAAGCATCATATATGCAAACACAGCTGCCGAGGTGTGGAAAGATTTACAAGATCGGTTTCAACAAAGTAATGGACCCAAGATTTACCAGTTCCAACGAGAATTGATGAACTTACGGCAAGAAAATTCTTCTGTCAATATTTACTTCACCAAACTCAAGACCATTTGGGAAGAATCGAGCAACTATAGACCACCATGTTCTTGTTCCAACATGGAAGAGTATCACGCCATGGAGTATGTCATGTCTTTTTTTATGGGCTTGGATGATTCCTACTCACACGTTCAAGGACAAATCTTACTTATGAACCCCATACCATCAATCAATTGTGTGTTTTCATTGATTATACAAAAAGAACAACAACAACACTCTACTATCAATCGTACATCCACTGGTTCCATTGCTTATGCCGTTCACACAGGCAGCTCTTACAGACGGGGCAATAATGAAATTCCAAAGTTCACTAGTATGGGTACAAACAGGAATTAGAGAACAGATCATCCATTCTGTACTCATTGCAAGATTCCAGGCCACAGTGTTGATCGATGCTATAAAATTCATGGCTATCCACCAGGGTATAAATTCAGACATAATCATCATACTGCTACTACACACTAGGTCCCGACTATGGATACTGCTTTTGACCAAAACCAAGGTACACTTCATACCAATCCTATGACCGCCCTAGTTGAGAGCCTAAGTCCCACAAAATACCAAGATCTTTTGACTATCATGACCACTCATACCACTTCTAATTCTAAACCACCACCTTCATCTATCACTGGCGATTGCCATGTGGGAGTTTGCTTTTCCGCTTCCTTATCTTCCATTCTCCCTACATCTCATTCCTGGGTGGTAGATACTGGTGCTACTCAACACATATGTTCCATACCCAAATTATTTACTTCCCTTCATCGCATTCATGACACTATTGTTCACTTACCAAACAATACACAGATTCTGGTTAAATTTGCTGGTAACATTGTTATACACAATAGTCTTATTCATAAGAACACACTTTTCATCCCATAATTTCACATGAATTTACTTTCTGTTAGTGCCATTTTAACAAATTCATCCATGACTTTACAATTTTCTCATGATCAATTCTTCATTCACCCTCGAGCCAACATAGTTGCTACAGGTCACATGATTCAAAGATTATACATTTTACAGTCCACTGGGTCATCTCACATAACTTTTCGCACCCAAGTCAACATTATTTCAATCATGACATGGTATCACCGTTTAGGTCACCTTTCTTACACAAGACTACACCAATTGCAATCACAACTCAATTATGGGGACATCAATAACTCACATATTCACATATCAAACCATGCTATATTTGTCTTTTAGCTAAATAGCATCACCTTCCCTTTCTTTTCAATAATCATCTTGCTGACTCACCTTTTGACCTCATTGATAGACAGATTTTTAGCCTCCCTAAAAGAGTTAGCTAACGTCGTTAAACCTCTCTTCAAGATAATTAATTCTCTTAGTTTGCACTAAACAGAATAGTTGAAAGTAAGGGGTCGAACCCACAGGGATTAGCCTAGTTCTCTAGTTTTTCAAACCAAACCACTCAATTACTCTTGCTTTATAAAATGTCTTGGCAAAAATGAATTCTTTTTATAACTAAAGATCTAATTTTTATTTGGTTTTCTGAATAAACAAAGAAAGCAAATTATTTTTAGGATTAAGATTCAAGGATTAAAGGCATCTAGGGTCACAACTTCATCTCCCTATGCTGTTTCTACTGATTTTAAGGTTCTTGAGATTATTTAATTGATAACATGCTATAACTAGACCAAGTACTACAATTAGTCATTGCCAGACCTTCTAAGTGCTGTCTACCTGAATGGTCATCATGACATCAACATGCAAAGCCTAATTATCATACTCATGACAGGATAATGGTCACACCAATCACAAATATGTTATGAATCAAAGATCAATCTCAGACTAAGGCTAAGAAACCTAGGTGTATACAGCCCAGATATGAACGATTAAGAACAGATTCATAAAACATGCAATCTCAATTAAACAAACTCAATATTCAATCAATCAGTTTGACAACATAGGGGGCTACATTGCTCCCCTAGATAAAGGAAACTACTCACACATGTTCTTGAATAAACAATAAGAAATAAAGAACATCATCCTCAAGCAGGTGCAGCAGAACTCCAACTCTAAGTCTTCTCCAGCCGTCAGACCTCCCAGGGCCGACAGCTCCAGGATCAGAACCCTAGCCTCCAAAATCGTGAGACTCTCTCTCTCCTCTCTCTAAAAACATGCCCCCTTCTTCCTTCCTCCAAAAAGGGCTGCTGCCCCCTCTATTTATAGATAAACATGGAGTGTAATGAGTGCCCTAGCCGCCAGCTGTTGCCACTTATCAAAACGACATAGTTTTGCTAAGTAGTTTTCAATTTTCCCTCAACTTGAATATAACTTGAACCAAGCATAATTTGGACTAGGTGCTTTAGAGAAAAGTGTTTAAAATAACAAAACAAAGCGATCCATGCAAAAATCCGGCTGCATGGCATGTTGCACGTCATATGGCCATATGACGTGCAACTCCAAATGGTCTGAAATTTTGCTCCAGGCTTCCTTGAAACGTGTAAAAGGCAGGGCTGCAATAAAATCCTTGCACGTCATAAGGGTCCATATGACGTGCACCCTTATTTTGCCTCCTCAGGCTGCCCCATTTTGCTACAAGTCCCTTCTTTGATAAATAAAGTGATTTGGTTGGTGTCCATGAGATGAAATTGCCTAAAAACCTGCCAAAACAGCTCAAAAACACACACACACACACACACATATATATATAGGCCAAGCAGTCTTCATAGAGTGTTAGAGCAAATATCTAAGAAATATGGATAAATTAAGCTCTAATCATGCTCTTTAATACCCTAAATATGCACTAAAATAATGGCATAAATGCACGTTATCAAATACACCACACTTGAACCATTGCTTGTCCTCAAGCAAAAACACACAAACATACAAAAATAAAATAAACAAATAATCACACTGGAACAAAAACAAAAACAAATAAATAACAATCAAGGAGAGTCATGGTTTCCTAGGCATGTAACTCTATCATGATGAAGTAGGCAATCAAGTAACCAAAATGAATTATAATTAAGCTCAATCATGTCTATACCCCTAAGTCCAACAACCATGCAGTCTCATCACTGAAAATTTAGACATTAGCAAGCATACCATGATAAAATAGCACCTAGTTCCCTTAAAGTTCTGACCAAGGATAAAGCTGCCTCACTCAAATATAAACTCTCATTTCTCTCCACACAAGCCCAAGTACAATACACCACAGAAAATCAATGGGTTGAAAGCTCCTCCTATATTTCCACTAGTTATTAATTAAGTACTTGCCAAGCAAACATGAGAGTTCCCTACTGTGCTCATGAAAGAAAACACACTCTCTATTCTACTTTATTTGGAGACTCACACACTATTCTAACTCAATGAACTCACACTCTACTCTAATAAACACACCTTGAGCCTAAGAGTTAAGCTCAACACTCTAAACAAACAATGTTTTTTTTAAGTAATAACCTTACAAGGTTGCATTTTATGCTCTCCCTTGATGGATTATTCACTCTTTTTTTAATAAACTCACTCTTTTTTTTAACATAACACATAAATAAGGCTGGCTTTTTCTAATGCATAGCCCTTGCCATTTTGCTACATAAGGAGAGACAGAAATTCATTGATGTCTCATATCCCATTATCAAATTAAGTGATGGCTTTTGTTTTTTTTTTTTACATTGTGCATCACAGCCTTCTACATATACAACATAACAAAACAGAAACTAGGATACATAGGAAGTCAAAGTGATTTAAATGACTTTGTATCACTAGCACACACCAAACACTAAGCATTAATGGGTAGTCATCATGCTTACTTAACTCCTACCATTAAATAACTAATGTTAAATGCAGAGAGGAGCATCAAAGCAAACTATTACCCATAAACCATAAATGTCACTCAAGGGCTAGAAAGAGGCGTTTCTCAATTTGCTTCACACTCAACTCTAAGGGTCACTAAGTGTTATCCTAACATGTCATGCTCAGCTAATATTCAACCTCCAGCTCCAAAAACATGGTGATATCATTCAAGAAGTAAAGACGTGCTTAAACCAAATCATAACACACCTTAGCTACTTTAACACCCTTATCACAACATGATACTAATGTGGCATGAAAATTTAAAATTTAAACCAAAATTGCTTATCTAGTATCCATGCTCTCCACATGAAAATCACACATTCAAGCAAATCAAACAAGCACACGTCATAAAAATAAAATTATAACTAATAAACAAGCCAAAACAAACCAACACATACAATCAAGCAAAATAAAGGACAAAAAAGTGGCTCAAGCCACTCCCCACACCACACTTAAAATATGTTATGTCCTCATGGCATGGTAGAGAGATTAAGAAGAACCTGACCTATGCGCTGGTAAGCTATAGTAATAGATAACTTGGGCTACCATTTGCCGCACCCGAGCCACAAAATCAGCTAAAGTTTCGCTGCGTACCGCCCAATCATCTCTCTGCTGCAGGATAGCCAACATATAATAACAAATGAAAATCCCACAGTTGAACTGGTCAGGCTGTTGCGGGAATTCCATTTCATTGAGGTGAATCAGAGGCGGTTTGTCCTGCAGCAATCCCTCTTTCTTCATCACATCTTTAATTCTTTTTATGAAGCCATGAATAAGCTGCTTCTTCCATCTTCCAAACCCATGGCCTTGACTTGGATCATATAGCACTGCATGCCCTGCACTCAAATCCAATTGCACTAATACAAAGTGGTTATCAATATGGACAGGGATCAATACCTTATGCACGGTGTGCCACGGTCGGTGGCCTTCATTCGCACCGTTCATGCGCTGACGCAACACATTTTCAGACAAGGGTTGCTCATATAATTTACACTGCATAATGGACGTGTACTGGACCAACGGATAATTATGAGGCTCAGCCTCCACTATAAAGCGCATGGTCCTGTAAAACAAATCGACATCATCGGTGAATAAAAAGTCATTACCTGAGATGCGCCGGAGGAAGTCGGAGGTGAAGACATCCATGTCCCTTGCAAAACGAGCCTACAGCACCGTAGGGTCAATGAAGCGCTCGAACTCTGCTTGAGCTCCCACATAAGAGATAGCCGGATTAATCCTCAGATGCACCGGCTCTCCCAGGGAATCATGAGGGTCAGCTGGCATATAAGTCCCCCATGAAATAGGTTCCACCACAGGCACTATGGCCTGAGAATAGGTAGGGTCCACATAGGGATCAAAAGGTGAATATCGTGCTTCTGGCGCAGCATCTTACGGATACTTGGGATAATTAGAGTACCCTGCTGATGGGCCTGGTGGAGGGTGCTCTTCTTGAGCAGGGTAGGAACGATCGCATGCTGCAGGTGCTGGAGGAGAGTGCTCATGGGCTGGAGGTAAATCCTAATCAGATATCTCCACCACTGGAGATCGTTTGGACTTTTTCTTGTTGCTCAAGGCCCTCTAAATTTTTCCCAGTAAGCCTTTGATTTCTGTGTTATCTTTCTGCAGCTTCTCCACTTCATGCCTCGTCCTAGTTTGATCCCTCCTCAACTCTTGACTTTCTTGTTTCCACGCTTCATGTGAAGCAGTAGCATGAGCCTCCGGAGCTTCCCATGCCCTTGCTATAGGTCTAGAGGTGGCTTGCTGGTCTTGGGAGACAAGTGCCATTAACTCTTCAAACTGGGCACTCTGGATGTGTCCATTGGTAAATACCCAATTAATTACTTCCACCTCACTTACCACTTGGCCACTTATACCTTGAAAGAAGTTAAACACATATTCTGTATGCATATTATACTGCATATACATTGCAGTAAGCCGAAATAAGGTTTGCTTCCTTTCATCCAATGGGGTGGAGGTGTCTCGTGCAGCAAACTCAGTGGGCCTCTCCATATGAACACTATGCCGTGAAGGCTGTGGTGCAGCTTGGGGAACGTCCCCCCAATTTCCTCTAGAGCTTGCCCCTAAAGCTCCTTCTGGCTGCAGCTTTCTCAAAATCCACTTAGAGGGGAAGGGAGTGCTGTCTAAGTAGGCAAAGTGCTGGGCATATTGGCTCTGAAAAATGACACATAATAGTTTGCCATATACTTGCTTTGACAAATTTTTCTTCCACCAGTTGAAAATGGCGGTGGCCCAATCCACATCCAAAATATGGTCAATGCAATACGTGAATTCCATATATGTCTTAGGCACACCATCCCTTCCACTAGTTTGCAGCAGCAAACACTTCCCTACAAGATTAGCTAGGCATCTAAATCGACCCACAAAGCCATTTTTGGTAAATTGTCTCCTCCTCTCAAACCTTTTGGCATAATTTAAGGCAGTACCATACTCCGCTAAGGTCAGTTGAGGGAAGTGATCAGTAGGTACAGGAAGATTAAAACATCTCCTAATTATCTCAGGTGTTATACGGATGAAAGCCCCCTGCACCTGCCCTATGATTTCTTCTTCTTCCTCATTTAGGTAAATTGAATGATAAAACTCGTGCAGAGCAGTGTAATAGATGGCACAGCAGGCTGTAACTAACCTTTCTAAGATGATATTTTTAAGCTTTAGGGCCACCTCACTTGACCATTCCAGTTTTGATTCTTCTAATGCACTTAGATCCAAAGCATGCCCCAGGAACATCTCCCCATCCTCACTGCTTGAAGAACTTGATGAATGGACCTCGTTCTTGCCTGATCTCCTTGTGCGCACCATCTTGCTTCAGGAATAGAGGGAGAAGAAGGATGAAAGTTGGCTACAGCAAGGAACCAAGTCTTGGATCCCTCGCATCCCTCTCGTCTTCTTTGTTGATTATTGTAGAGAGCTTTGAGCGCTTCGGACACGCGAACCCCTTGTGAGGGCCTTCACAAAGGAAACAAGAGATTCTAGGCTTCTCCCCATCCTTGGAACCATTTGCGAAATGTTTTGGGCGAAAGTCCTTAGACGGTTAGAAGGGTTTCTCTTTTCCTTCACTCCGGTTGTCTCCCCCACATTTCTCCTTGTGGAACCTGTTTGCCTTAGAAGTCGATGAAGAACTGGTAGCCTTCTCCGGCTTCTTGTATTCGATGAATGATTCGGCTATCGCCATGGCCGACACTAGGTCCTGCACATTTCTTCGCTGCAACTCCAACTTCGCCCATTGTTGCAATCCGTCCATGAAGGAAAATAATGAATCCTTCGCGGACATATCCGAGATCTCCAATAACAGCTCGGAAAATTCACGGACGTACTCCTGCACCGTGCCTTTGTGGGTAAGGGGCCGAAGTTTCGCCCGGGACTCGTCCTCTGCATTTTGGAGATAGAATTGCGCCTTGATCTCCCACTTGAAATCTGCCCAGTTGTGGATGATGCATAGGCCGCACTTCTTGTCAGCATATCGTCGCCTCCACCATACCATAGCCGAATCGACTAAGTATAGCGGAACGGACTTCACCTTCTTTGCCTCGCCTGCAATATTAAAGGCATCAAAGTATTGCTCCATGGTCCAGAGGAAATTGTCTAACTCCCTCGCATTCCTTGACCCAGCATAGGTCTTAGGCTTCGCCACGTTGATTTTGGAACTGGAATGGCTACCAATGCCACCTAGGTGATCGCTATCTTGTAGAGAGACTAATCCATTTTGATCTCTTTGATTTCCTCCTGCATCGCCAGGATTTGGGATATGAGAGAATCCTTCAAGCCCTCGAATCGAGAGTTCATGTCATCTATGATGGAGTTAAGAAGCCCTTGCATCCTCCTATAGCTTTCGTCACCCTTTGACTCTAGCCTTTCGATGCTTCCAGTGTGCTCCTCAACCATCTCCATTTGGTCGGTTAACGCTAACTCCACTTTGGCTAGCTGACTCTTTAGCGGACATGTTTCCCTTTCGTTCCTTAGCGTTGTGCTCCTTTTTGCGGCCTTTGTGGCCACTAATGACAACAGATCCTCCGTTTGTCATTTTGTATCGTCTCAAAACTTTTGATTGTTCCACCGAACTTGGCACCAAACCGTGCTCTGATACCACTTGTCACGGGGTTAGCCTTTATAGCAGCTTGATAGACAGATTTTTAGCTTCCCTAACAGAGTTAACTAACGTCGTTAAACCTCTCTTCAAAATAATTAATTCCCTTAGTTTGCACCAAACAGAATAGCATAAAGCAAGGGGTTGAACCCACAGGGATTAGCCTAGTTCTCTAGTTTTTCAAATCAAACCACTCAATTATTCTTGCTCTATAACATGTTTTGGCAAAAACGAATTCTTTTTATAACTAAAGATCTAATTGTTATTTAGTTTTCTGAATAAACAAAGAAAGCAAATTGTTTTTAGGATTAAGATTCAAGGATAAATGCATCTAGGGTCACAACTTCACCTCCCTATGCTGTTTCTACTGATTTTAAGGTTCTTGAGATTATTTAATTGATAAAATGCTATAACTAAGCCAAGGTACTACAATTGGTCATTGCCAGACCTTCTAAGTGTTGTCTGCCTAAATGGTCATCATGACATCAACATGTAACGCCTAATTATCATACTCATGACAGGATAATGGCCACACTAATCACAAATATGTTATGAATCAAAGGTCAGCCTCAGACTAAGGCTAAGAAAACCCAGGTGTACAGCCCAAATATTAAAAGATGAAGAACAGATTCATAAAACATGCAATCTCAATTAAACAAACCCAATATTCAAATAATCAGTTTAACAACATAGGGGGCTACATCGCTCCCCTAGATAAAGGAAACTACTCACACATGTTCTTAGATAAACAATAAAAAATAAAGAACATCATCCTCAAGTAGGTGTAGCAGAACTCCAACTTTAGGTCTTCTTCAGCCGTCAGACCTCCTAGGGCCAGCAGCTCCAGGATCAGAACCCTAGCCTCCAAACCGTGACTCTCTCTCTTCTCTCTAAAAAAACGTGCCCCTCTCTGAATTGTCTTCTAAAAGGCCTGCTATCTCCTCTATTTATAGAGAAACAAGGGGTGTAATGCATGCCCTAGCCGCCAGCAGTTGCCACTAATCAAAACGACGTAGTTTTGATAAGTAGTTTCCATTCTTCTTCCAACTTGAATACAACTCGAACCTAGCATAATTTGGACTAGGTGCTTTAGAGAAAAGTGTTTAAAATAACAAAACCAAGCGATCAATGCAAAAATCCGGTTGCACGGCACATTGCACGTCATATGACCATATGACGTGCAGCTCCAAAATGCTCTGAAATTTGGCCCCAGGCTTCCTTGAAATGCGTAGAAGGCAGGACTGCAATAAAATCCTTGCACGTCATAATGGTCCATATGGCGTGCACTCTTGTTTTGCCTCCTTAAGCTGTCCTCTTTTGTCACAAGTCCCTTCTTTGGTAAATGAGGTGATTTGGCTACAGTCAATGAGATGAAATTGCCTAAAAACCCGCCAAAACAGCTCAATAACACACACACACACACACACACACACACATATATATATATATATATAGGCCAAGCAGTCTTCCTAGGGTGTTAGAGCAAATATCTAAGAAATATGGATAAATTAAGCTATAATCATGCTCTTTAATACCCTAAATATGCACTAGAATAACGGCATAAATGCACATTATCAAATACACCACACTTGAACCATTGCTTGTCCTCAAGCAAAAACATACAAGCATGCAAAAATAAAATAAACTCACAGTCACACTGGAATGAAAATAAAGATAAAAATCGAGGAGAGTCATAGTTTCCTAGGCATGCAACTCTATCATGATGAAGTGGGAATTTAAGTAACCAAATGAATTATAATGTAGCTCATTCATGTCCATACCCCTAAGTCCAACAACCATGTAGTCTCATCACTGAAAATTCAGACATTAGCAAGTATACCATGGTAAAATAGCTCCTAATTTCTCTTAAAGTTCTCACCTAAGATAAAGCTGCCTCACTCAAATATAAACTCTCATTTCTCTCCACACAAGCCCAAGTACCATACCTAACAGAAAATCAATGGGTGGAAAGCTCCTCCTACATTCTCCACTAGTTATTAATTAAGTACTTGCTATGCAAACATGAGAGTTCCCTACTGTGCTCATCAAGGAAAACACCCCCTCTATGTTACTTTGTTTTGAAACTCACACACTATTCTAACTAAATGAACTCACACTCCACTCTAATAAACACACCTTGAGCGTAAGAGTTAAGCTCAACACTCTAAACAAACACGACTCAGCCATTGTGGCTTTAAAACAGCACAAGCACATAAACATAATACACATCAAGCCATAGTGACTTTTATTTTGAATTTTTTTTTCACATTTTTTTAAGTAATAACCTTACAAGGTTGCATTTTATGCTCTCCCTTGATGGATTATTCACTCTTTTTTTTACATAACATATAACTAAGGCTGGCTTTTCTAATGCATAGCCCTTTGCCAATTTGCGAAGTAGGGAAAGACAGAAATGCATTGATGTCCCACTTCCCATTACCCAATTACGTGATAGGCTTTTTCACATTGTGCATTACAGCCTTCTACATATACAACACAACAAACCAGAAACTAGGATACATAGGAAGTCAAAGTGACTTAAATGACCTTGTATCACTAGCACACACCAAACACTGAGCACTAATAAGTAATCATCATGCTTACTTAACTCCTACCATTAAATAACTAATGTTAAATGCAAAGAGGAGCATCAAAGCAAACTATTACCCATAAACCATAAATGTCACTCAAGAGCTAGAAAGAGGCGTTTCTCAATTTGCTTCACACTCAACTCTAATGGTCACTAAGTGTTATCCTAACATGTCATGCTCAGCTAATATTCAACCTCCAGCTCCAAAAACATGGTGATATCATTCAAGAAGTAAAGACATGCTTAAACCAAATCATAACACACCTTAGCTACTTTAACACCCTTATCACAACATGATACTAATGTGGCATAAAAATTTAAAATTTAAGCCAAAATTGTTTATTTAGTATCCATGCTCTCCACATGCAAATCACACATTCAAGCAAATCAAACAAGCACACGTCATAAAAATAAAATTATAACTAATAAACAAGCCAAAACAAACCAACACATACAATCAAGCAAAATAAAGGACAAACAAGTGGCTCAAGCCACTACCCACACCACACTTAAAAGTATGTTATGTCCTCATTGCATGGAGTATCGATTAAGAAGATCCTGACCTATCCACGGGTAAGCTGTAGTAGTAGATAATGTGGGCCACCATGCGCCTCACACGAGCCACAAAATCAGCTGAAGTTTTGCCGCGGACCACCCAACTATCTCTGTGCTGTAGGATAGCTAGCAAATAATAGTAAACAAAAATCCCACAACTGAACTGGTCAGGCTATTGAGGGAATTCCATTTCAGTGAGGTGAATTAGAGGTAATTTGCTCTACAACAACCCCTCTTTCTTCATGGCGTCTTTGATTCGTTTCATGAAGCCATAAACAAGCTGTCTCTTTCTTCTTCCAAACCCATAGCCTTGACTGGGATCATACAGCACTGCATGCCCTACACTCAAATCCAAATGCACTAATACAAAATGATGGTCAATGTGTACAAGTATTAGTACCTCATGCACGATGCGCCGGGGTCGGTGGCCTTCATTCGCACCATTCATGCACTGACGCGGAACAGTTTTAGACAAGGGGTGCTCATATAACTCGCACAGCATAATAGACGTGTACTAGGCCAACGGATAATCATGAGGCTCAGCCTCCACTATGAATTGTATGGTCCTGCAAAACAAATCCACATCATCTGTACATAAAAATTCATTACCTGAAATCCGCCGTAAGAAGTCAGATGTGAAGACGTCCATGTCCCTGATAAAGCGAGCCTGTAACACCCTAGGGTCTATAAATTGCTAAAATTCCGCTTGAGCTTCCACAGAAGAGATGGCCGGATTAATCCTCAGATGCACCGGCACTCCTAGGGAATCGTGAGGTGCAGATGGAATATAAGTCCCCCATGAAATAGGTTGCACAACAGGCACTATGGCCTGAGAATAGGCCGAGTCCACATAGGGATCAAAAGGTGAGTATCGTGCTTCCGGTCTATTCTCACCTATCAAAATGGCACCGTTAGCTCCTAATTTCCCTTAAAGTTCTCACCTAGGATAAAGCTGCCTCACTCAAATATAAACTCTCATTTCTCTCCACACAAGCCCAAGTACCATACCTAACAGAAAATCAATGGGTGGAAAGCTCCTCCTACATTCTCCACTAGTTATTAATTAAGTACTTGCCAGGCAAACATGAGAGTTCCCTACTGTGCTCATCCAGGAAAACACCCCCTCTATGCTATTTTGACAGATAGATTTTTAACCTCTCTCTAACAGAGTTTATCTAATGTCGTTTAAATCCATGCCAAACCAATATTTTTAATCCCTAGATGCTTTCGGTGCAGCTTCTTGCAGATATTGGGAATAATCAGAGTACCCTGCTGATGGCCCTGGTGGAGGGTGCTCTTCTTGGGCAGGGTAGGAACTGTCGTATGTTGCAGGTGCTGGAGGAGAGTCCTCATGGGCTGGAGGTAAATCCTTATCAGATATCTCCACCACTGGAGATCGTTTAGACTTTTTCTTGGTGCTCAAGGCCCTCCAAATCTTGCCCAGTAAGCCTTTGATTTCTGTGTTATCTTTCTGCAGCTTCTCCACTTCGTGCCTTGTCCTAGCTTGATCCCTCCTCAGCTCGTGATTTTCTTGTTTCCATGTATCATGTGAGGCAGGAGTAGGAGCCTCCGGGGCTTCCCATGCCCTTGCTGTGGGTCTAGAATTGGCTTGCTGGTCCTGAGAGACAAGTTCCATTAACTCTTCAAATTGGGCACTCTGGATGTGTCCATTGGTAAATGCCCAATTAATAACTTCTACCTCACTTATCACTTGGCCACTTATACCTTGAAAGAAGTTAAAAACATCTGCTTTGTGCAGATGAGACTGCATATACATTGCAGTGAGCCAGAATAAGGTTTGCTTCCTTTTATCCAATGGGGTGGAAGTGTCTCGCGTAGCAAACTCAGTGGGCCTCTCCATATGAACACTATGTCGTGAATGCTGTGGTGCAGCTTGGGGAACATCCCCCTAATTTCCTCTAGAGCTAGCCCCTAAAGCTCGTTCTGGCTGCAGCTTTCTCAGAATCCACTTAGAAGGGAAGGGAGTGCTGCCTAAATAGGCAAAGTGCTGGGCATATTGGCTCTAAAAAATGACACATAACAGTCTGCCATATACTCGTTTTGACAAATTTTTCTTCCACCAGTTGAAGAATTCCACATCATCCCTTCCACTAGTTTGCAGCAGCAAACACTTCCCTACAAGATTAGCTAGGCATCTAAATCGACCCACAAAGCCATTTTTGGTAAATTGTCTCCTCCTCTCAAACCGTTTGGCATAATTTAAGGCAGTACCATACTCCGCTAAGGTCAGTTGAGGGAAGTGATCAGTAAGTACAGGAAGATTAAAGCATCTCCTAATTATCTCAGGTGTTATACGGATGAAAGCCCCCTGCACCGGCCCTATGATTTCTTCTTCTTCCTCATTTAGGTAAATTGAATGATAAAACTTGTGCAGAGCAGTGTAATAGATGGCACAACGGGCTATAACTAACCTTTCTAAGCCGAGATTTTTAAGCTGTAGGGCTACTTCACTTGACCATTCCAGTTCTGATTCTTCTAATGCACTTAGATCCAAAGCATGCCCCAGGAACATCTCCCCATCCTCACTGCTTGAACAACTTGATGAATGGACCTCTTCCTTGCCTGATCTCCTTGTGCGCACCATCTTGCTTCAAGAATAGAGGGAGAAGAAGGATGAAAGTGGGCTACAGCAACAATAACCAGAGCTTCTCAAATTCCATATCTAGAAATCGTTTCTGCCTTGTTTGACCTAGCTCCCGGCCTCAGCCTTTATAGCGTGCAACAGGAAATGTGCTCCAAATCCGATCATACACGTGTTCTAAAATTTTCAGGCTAATCGGACAATTATAACCCTTGCACGTCATATGGACTTTGTCGCATGCAGGTCAGAATCGTCTCAAATTTTGGTGGTAGGACCCTCATTGTACTCCAAATTACTCTTCACACGTGATATGTGTGAAGAATATATGAGGCTGAAAACTCATATTTTTAACTTTTGACCACCCAATTATTACAGCCACGTGTCAGTTAAATTTTAGAGGCAAATGATGTACACGCCATATCGCCATGTCACGTGCATTGTCACGTGCAGGCCCAAATTGGCTCGTTTTTCTTCTGAAGGTTGCCCATTTAATGAAGACCATCTTTTCCTTTTGCACATCATATTATTGATGACTCTTTCAAACACTTCCGGCCCTCCCTTGGTCATTGCTCTAAGCTTTGGGCCTTAAAAATAACTCTAGAAGTCCAGCCCATGATTATGCTCATGGAAGCCTACAAGATGGTTAGTAGAAATAAACAAAGTTCCCTGCACCAAGGTTAGTTCACATAAACAAATATAAAAACAAAACTAAAACAAAACCGTTGGGTTGCCTCCCAACAAGCGCTTCATTTAAAGTCTGTAGCTAGACTTCAAAATATGCTCATGAAGACTCAAAAGAGAGGGAATCAACTATCTCCCTCTGTGTTGGGTCATAATAAGATTTCAGCCTATTTCCATTAACCCAAAATTTCTTGCCATCTTCAGCTTGGAGCTCAAAGCTCCCATATGGCTTCTTATCAGTTATCACAAATGGCCCCATCCATTTTGATCTTAGCTTTCCTGGAAACAACCTTAGCCTAGTGTTGAACAACAAAACTTTTTGTCTCAGGGCTAAAGATTCTTTATTAAGTTTCCTATCATGCCATTTTTTTGTTCTTTCCTTATAAGTTTTAGCACTCTCGTAGGCATCCATTCTAAACTCATCTAACTCAATTAATTGAGTCATCCTAAGCTCTTTGGTTTCTTGTGGATCAAAATTGAATTTCCTTAAGGCCCATTGAGCTTTGTGTTCTAATTCCACAGGCAAATGACAAGACTTCCCATATAGGATTCTGTAAGGGGACATTCCAATGGGAGTCTTGTAGGCTGTCTTATAAGCTCATAAGGCTTCATCAAACCTTTGTGACCAATCCTTTCTATTTCCTCCAACAGCTTTCTCAAGAATAGCTTTTATTTCCCTGTTGGACACTTCAGCTTGCCCATTAGCTTGTGGGTGATAAGCTAAGGATTTCCTATGGTTGACTCCATACTTGGCCAACAATTTATCAAACAGTTTGTTACAAAAGTGACTACCCTCATCACTAATAATAGCCCTTGGTGTCCCAAAACGGCTAAAGATATTTCTTGTAAGGAATTTGGTTACCACTCTAGCATCATTCACTCTTGTTGGTATTGCCTCAACCCACTTGGACACATAATCCACAGCCAACAGAATGTATGAATACCCATCAGAAATGGGAAATGGCCCCATAAAGTCTATGCCCCAAACATCAAAGATTTCAACTGGAAGGATTCTAGTTAAGGGCATCTCATTCTTCCTAGACAGACCACCTACCTTTTGGCATTTATCACAAGTTTTAATAAAGACATAGGTGTCTTTAACCATGTTGGGCCAGTAAAACCCACATTGCATGATTTTAGCCACTGTTCTTTGCACTCCAAAGTGGCCCCCATAATCTGATGCATGACAATGATGCAAAATATCATCCATCTCCTCCTCAGGGACACACCTTCTAATTACCTGATCTGCACAATGCCTATAGAGGATAGGGTCATCCCAAATATACTTCTGTGCATCTACTATGAACCTCTTTCGCTGGTGGTAATCAAATTGCTTAGGTATGAATTCAGTGGCTAAATAGTTTGTTATATCAGCAAACCAAGGAAGCTGGCTTAGTTGAAGCACTGCCTCATCAGGAAAGTCATCAGAGATAGGTAAAGACTTAGGTGCATTTTCAACTCAAGAAAGGTGATCTGCAACAGTATTTAAGGTTCCTTTAGTGTCTCTAATCTCTAAATCAAACTCTTGTAAGAGGAGAACCCATCTCAGCAAACGTGGCTTAGCTTCCTTCTTGGCTAACAAATACTTAAGAGCTGCATGGTCAGTATAAACAATAACCTTAGACCCAAAGAGGTAAGATCTAAACTTGTTGCAACCATACACCATAGCTAGCAACTCTTTCTCAGTAGTGGTATAGTTCTGTTGGGCATTATCTAGAGTCTTACTAGCATAGTAAATCACCCTAAAAATTTTCTCTCTCCTCTGCCCTAGAACTACCCCCACAGTATAGTCACTCGCATCACACATAAGCTCAAATGGTTGTTCCCAATCCGGAGTAACTATAACAGGGGATGTGACCAACTTGTGCTTAAGGACTTCAAAAGCTTTTAAACATTCATCGTTAAAGTCAAATCTTTTGTCTTTTTCCAATAACACACTTAGGGGTTTAGCTATTTTTGAGAAGTCCTTAATAAATTTCCTATAGAACCCAGCATGTCCTAAGAAACTTATCACCCCTTTCTCATTGATTGGAGGTGGCAGGGTTTCAATGGTGGATATCTTAGCTTTATCCACCTCCAAACCTTTAGTGGACACCTTGTGCCCAAGGACTATGCCCTCATTTACCATAAAATGGCATTTCTCCCAATTAAGGACAAGTTCTTTCTCTTCACATCTTTCTAGGACAGTATCTAGGTTTTTTAAGCATTGTTGGTAAGAAGAACCAAACACAGAAAAATCATCCATAAATACTTCCATTATCTCCTCCACCAGGCCCTAAAAATGGCCATCATGCACCTTTGAAAGGTCACAGGTGCATTACATAACCCAAATGGCATTCTCCTAAATGTAAAGGTGCCAAAAGGGCAAGTGAACGTTGTTTTCTCCTGGTCCTCGGGTTTAATCATGATCTGATTATACCCAGAATACCCATCTAGGAAGCAGTAATGGCTATACCCAGCCAACCTATCAAACATATGATCTATAAAAGGAAGTGGAAAGTGATCCTTCCTAGTGGCCTTATTGAGCTTCCTATAGTCCACACAGACTCTCCACCCCGTTACAGTTCGGGATGGAATCAATTCATTCTTTTCATTCCTAATCACCGTCATGCCCCCTTTCTTGGGCACAACATGTAAAGGACTAACCCACTCACTGTTAGAGATAACATAAATGATCCCAGCATTTTTCCATTTTAGAACTTCATTCCTAACAACTTCTTTTATTACTGGGTTCAGTCTTCGTTGTCCTTCAATAGTGGGATGAAAATCATCATTCATTAGGATTTTATGCATGCACAGCCCTAGACTAATGCCCCTAATATCTTTAATATTCCACCCAAGAGCTTTCTTATGTTTCCTAAGAATTTCTAGCAGTTGTTCACATTCAAAAGCATTTAAATTTGAAGCTACAATTACTGGAAATCTATTTGTGGAGTCTAGAAATTCATACCTCAAGTGTTCAGGCAACTCCTTCAGTTCTGGCGCTGGAATTGTTGGCTCGTCATGCTCCTCCTTAGCTTGCTCCAATGGACTGATTTTTGTTCCTCCTCATTAGTGATCAATTCTTTAATTTCTGGCTGCTGAATCTCTGATGTATGAAACACTTCATCTTTTTGTTCTTCGATCTGCTCATTCAAGTAGTCTTCCACTAAGTCCTCAAAGTCTTCGATCCAGAGACAGCTTTCCTCTTCTTATGCTTGCAAAGGTCTTTCCATACGAAAGACTAGGGTATCTTCATTTATCCTCAAGGTTAACGTACCTTGAGCTACATCGATCAAAGCACACCATGTCCTTAAGAAAGGTCTTCCTAGGAGTAACTGAACTCCCATAGCTTCTTCCATCTTTAATACCACGAAGTCTGCTGGAAAAATAAATGAGCCCACCTTTACCAACACATCCTCTATGATTCCCTCAGGCCTTCCAGTGGACCGGTCAGCAAATTGTAGTGAGATAGAAGTGGGCTTTATCCCTGTTAACCCAAGCTACTTGTAGAGGGCATAGGAGATTAAATTGATGCTTGGCCCCCAAGTCACATAGGGCCTGCTGTTGTGTTGCATCTCTTATTACGCACGGAAGAGTGAAACTACCCGGATCTTTATATTTTATGGGTAACTTCCTCTTAACCACATAGCTCTCCTCATTAGTGACAACAACAATCTCATGGTCTTTGTACTTCCTCTTCTTCAGCATGAAATCTTTCAAAACTTTCTTGCATATGGGCATTTGTTCAAGGGCTTCAATGAAAGGAATGTTTATTTCCAGCTTCTTGAATATCTTCAAGAAGCGTTCATTTTCGTCTTCCACCTTTTGATTCCTCATCCACTGAGGAAATGGCATTGTAGGCCTCACCTCTCTTGGCCTTTCTTCTTCAGCTGGTTTAATCTTAGCTGGTTGCTGTTCCTGATTAACATCCAACTGTTTCTCTTCCTCATCAGCTTTTCTCTGATTTTCAGCTGCTAAAGGCTTAATTTGTGTTTCTTGAATGCCCTTCTTCTTAGGCTCCTCAGCCTCCTTTAACGCCTTACCACTCCTCAAAGTGATAGCCTTACAGCTTTCCTTGGGATTAACTTCAGTGTCACTTGGAAAGGATTTGGAGGACACTCCTTGATTGGCATTTTGTGCCACACTCACCAATAATTTCTCAATGTTCTTAATAGAGCTCTCCATACTTCCTACCCTTTCCTTCAAATCTCCCACCTCTCTTCTGGTCGTCTCATCCTCAGTCTGATAATTTCTTCCTCTTTGTTGCTGAGGGTGAGGCTGCTATTGCTGCTCAAAACCTGGAGGTGGTTGCAAATAATTATCCATAGCATATGGATTCTGCTTTATCCCTGGAGGGATATATTTATACTGATTTACAGTGTCACCTCCTCTATTCTGACTCTGGTTAAAGGCATTTTTCTGGTAGCCTTGGTTGGAATTCTGTTGCTGGTAGCCTTGACCTTGGTTTTGTTGGTAGAAAGGTTGCTTCTGATACATCCCTTTTCCTCCAAAAAAATTTGCTTCTTCAGCTCCACTCCATCCTTGATCAACTACTGGTGGAGCTTGTTGTGGTCCTCCAACCTTAAGAGCTAATACTTCCATGCTTTTGGCTAGAGCCCGGATCTGCTCTTGCATGTCATTGGAAGAATTATCCACGGAAGCTATCTTCTCCTTTGGCCTTGAAGTCCGCACATTAGACCACTGCCAATCATCCAAGGATAGTCTCTCTAAGAGTTCAACTGCTACATCAGGTTCCAAATTCATTAGAAATCCTCCCGCAGCTGCATTCACCTTGTCTTGTGAGTAAGATTGAAGACCAGTGTAGAAGGATTCGATTTGAATCCATTGGGATCTTCCATGGTCAGGGCATCTTCTTACCAAGTCTTTAAATCTTTCCCAAGCCTCATGGAGAGTCTCCATCTCGTCTTGCCTAAATCGGCTGATTTCCCCTCGAAGCAGAATCACCTTAGAAGAAGGGAAATATTTAGACATGAACTTAGTCTACATCTCCTCCCAAGTGTTTATAGAACCCACCGGTAAGCTATTGAACCATCCAAGAGCTCTATCTCTTAAGGAAAAGGGAAAAAGCCTTAACTTTATTGCTTCCTCTGACACATTGTTGAGCTTTATTGTGTCACACATCTGAAAGAACCTCATCAAGTGCTGATGCGGGTCATCCACTGCTGTTTTTCCAAATGCATTATTGCTCACCATGTTAATCAATGCCGGTTTTAGCTCAAAACTGTTTGCTTGGACTCTTGCTTGCCTAATCCCTGAGTAATGATCTGACATAGTTGGCCTTGCATAGTCCAAGAAAGTCCTGGGCCTAAATCTGTTACCCTCTTCATCTGGGTATTGGCCATTATAATTGGCCCCTCTTTGTACACTGCCATCAGGTCTTATATCCTCCATAATGTCAAGGACTGTATCCTCTAAACCCTACAGTGCTTCTTCAGCTTCTCTCGCTGCTTCTCTAGCTGCTCTACGATGATCTCTAAATATCCGTTCAGGTTCTGGATTAAATGGTACAAGTTCCCTTCGTCGCATACACAGCTGAGAATTTCCTCAAACACCTGGTGAATGTTCTTGTAAAACAACAAGAACACACCCAGCAGCTCCGAACAAGACAAAATAAATAAAACACAAAATAACAGAAAATAAAAGACAGAATTAAACACCAAGATCAGAATTCAAACAATTTCACTCAATGTTGATTTTGAAAAACTAGTTAACCGTACAATCCCCGGCAATGGCGCCAATTTGATAGACAGATTTTTAGCTTCCCTAACAGAGTTAACTAACGTCGTTATACCTCTCTTCAAAATAATTAATTCCCTTAGTTTACACCAAATAGAATAGCAGAAAGTAAGGGGTCGAACCCACAGGGATTAGCCTAGTCCTCTAGTTTTTCAAATGAAACCACTCAATTACTCTTGCTCTATAAAATGTCTTGGCAAAAACGATTTTTTTTGTAATTAAAGATCTTATTTTTATTTGGTTTTCTGAATAAACAAAGAAAGCAAATTGTTTTTAGGATTAAGATTCAAGGATTAAAGGCATCTAGGGTCACAACTTCACCTTCCTATGCTGTATCTACTGATTTTAAGGTTCTTGAGATTATTTAATTGATAACATGCTATAACTAAGCCAAGGTACTGCAATTGGTCATTGCCAGACCTTCTAAGTGCTATCTGTCTGAATGGTCATCATGACATCAACATGCAAAGCCTAATTATCATACTCATGACAAGATAATGGTCACACCAATCACAAATATGTTATGAATCAAAGGTCAACCTCAGACTAAGGCTAAGAAAACCCAGGTGTACAGCCCAGATATTAAAAGATGAAGAACAGATTCATAAAACATGCAATCTCAATTAAACAAACCCAATATTCAAATAATCAGTTTAACAACATAGGGGGCTACATCGCTCCCCTAGATAAAGGAAACTACTCACACATGTTCTTAGATAAACAATAAAAAATAAAGAACATCAACCTCAAGCAAGTGTAGCAGAACTCCAACTTTAGGTCTTCTTCAGCCCTCAGACCTCCTAGGGCCAGCATCTCCAAGATCAGAACCCTAGCCTCCAAACCATGACTCTCTCTCTCCTCTCTCTAAAAAACGTGCCCCTCTTTGAATTGTCTTCTAAAAGGCCTGCTGCCTCCTCTATTTATAGAGAAATAATGGGTGTAATGCATGCCCTAGCCGCCAGCAGTTGCCACTTATCAAAACGACGTAGTTTTGATAAGTAGTTTCCATTCTTCTTCCAACTTGAATACAACTCGAACCAAGCATAATTTGGACTAGGTGTTTTAGAGAAAAGTGTTTAAAATAACAAAATCAAGCGATCGATGCAAAAATCCGGCTGCATGGCACATTGCACGTCATATGACCATATGACATGTAGCTCTAAAAGCTCTGAAATTTTGCCCCAGGCTTCCTTGAAATGCGTAGAAGGCAGGACTGCAATAAAATCCTTGCACGTCATAATGGTCCATATGGCGTGCACTCTTGTTTTGCCTCCTCAGGCTGCCCTCTTTTGCCACAAGTCCCTTCTTTGGTAAATGAGGTGATTTGGCTGCAGTCCATGAGATGAAATTGCCTAAAAACCTGCCAAAACAGCTCAAAAACACATATATATAGGCCAAGCAATCTTCCTAGGGTGTTAGAGCAAATATCTAAGAAATATGGATAAATTAAGCTCTAATCATGCTCTTTAATACCCTAAATATGCACTAGAATAACGGCATAAATGCACGTTATCACAGCTTAACCCCGTGCGACACCTAGTTCCCACATGTACGAAGGAACGCTATATCAGTCTAACTCGTCGCATTTGGATTGGAACCCATCAATCTATTGTAAAGCAATTGTGTAGGGAAGCGTTTAGCAAAAGAAAGATTAAACGAAGGCAACAAATAATTGTATTGATTGCTTGAAAGCGTTACAACATCACTCCCCTACATATAGATGTTAACACTTTTCTGGCATTGACACCAGAAGATATCATTTTAGCTTGAGCATTAAAATCTCTACAACTCACTCTATAAACTAAGTTACAACACTTTATAAAGGGGCAATACCCCAAAATAGCCTAAGTGTGCTAGGATAAGCCCCAGTCCGTGACAACAGCCATGCAACCCCCCACCTGTGAGGACCCGTGTCCTAGTCCTCAGAGTTAGAGATTGGGAGGTGCCTTAGGGTGCTAAAATCCTAGTTTTTCATATGTATTTTTTGGTATTTTGAAGTGCAGCAAGAGGTAGCAAAGGAGAATGGTTGACGTGGAGGCTGGTTAACGCGATGGTCGACACGGTCATCACGGTGGTCGATGTTGTGGTCGACGCGATCAACATGATCGACGCGTGTTTTGGGCCGCGTCGACTAGGTGCAGCGTGTCTTTTTATGTCTTCTTTGTATTTTATTTTGTATTTTTGAAAAAAAAAACCCCTAGTAGCAGCTGGTTGTGTTTGAGAGAGGGAAAGAGAGAGAAGGTGGTGTAGGAGGTCTTCTTGGATCGAGAACACGTAGGACAAATATTTTAATTCGTTTTTCCAGTAGAGGTAGGTGTTTATATCATCTTGAGTCTACTTCAATGGTTGTGCAATATTATAATATTGGGATTTTTATCACAGATTTGGGAAGACTATATCGTGAAATGTGATATTGCGATGTGTGTATATATATATATATATATATTGTGTTGTAATGTATATATATGTGAAATCGAGATGCTGTGGAAATCCATACTGATATATATTGTATCTTGGGGTGAATGCGTGAGAATTGTGATTTTTAAATAGTGATATGCCATGAGATGTTTGTGTGTTTTGATATTTTAATTGGATATGTGATATTGAGGTCTAGTGAGGGAACGGTCCATTGGATGGACACGAGGTATTGATGTTCCATTGAGGGAACTGTCCATGGGATGGATATGAGTTATTGTGGTTCCATTGAGGGAACAGTTCATGGGATGGACAAGAGTTATTGAGGTCTCATTGAGGGGATGGTCCAAGAGTGGACCGGAGTATTGAGGTTCCATTGGGAGGACCATGTGTGTTGTTTGTTATTATTTTAATTACACTGCATAGCACTTATTCACATTGTGCATATTGTGGAGGAGATGTTGGGTTGGTCCAGGGAGGCATAACCCCTACTGAGCTATGGTTTGCTCACCCACCTTTAATGTTTTTTTCTGCAGGACCTAGCAGGCGTTAGGAGATTTCACCGCTGTGAAAGCATGTGCATTTGATTTGTTATTTTATTTGAGACATTGTAATTGATGAGACTAAGACTCATGCATTTCCTTACGATTGGTGTATTTAATTGAGACACTGTGTTTTGGGGCTGGTGACCCTGTTTATTATGTGATACAATTTTGTTACATGGAGTGGTTATTGTATGGTTGTGTATGTCATGTATGAGGTTGTAACAGGTTTGGGGTAGCACTCTTGAGGGAGCCCCATTAGGTGACCATTTACCAACCCCTTGTCATCCTAGGTGCGAGGCATGGGGCATCACTAATCGGTTTCTTGGTGTTAGGAAATCCAAGGCGTGACACCACCGTTGCGCTATCTCTCCACGGCCATGCACCCCACCACCACTACTGCACCTCCCCCTGTAGATATGCTCTAGACATTGTGTTTATAAACTGTCCTCGAAAACCAAACAAAACAACCATCAATTGGAAAGTGGTAGATGATGATATTTTGGTCATTTAGTTAATTTATTACTTTCACTCTTGCGTATTTCAAATGCAATTAAGGTAATTAAAATTTTTATTCCGTTTATCATATTAATTTTATTTCCATAATGATTTCATTCTTTCTAATATGATTCATCCATACCAAACATGTGATTAGTTTAAAAGCACTCGCATTGAATTATTCACATACTTATTAAAATTATATATATGTGATCAAATATTAATTACATGTCTATAAACTGTCCTCAAAGTTGGTATTTTATTCAAAAAAATTCAAATTATAGACTTCTACTACATAATTCATAATGGAGTAAAAGTAACAATTTTAAAATATATATATATATATAATATAAACTTATGAACAATAAATGTAATTGATATTTGCCTACATATATATATATTTTTTTAAAAAAAAACCTTTACCTAATCCAACGACAATACTGTAAAAATCCGTACTTGTATGAGGTTGAAGTTAGCCTTGAATCGAGTAGAAAATATCTATTTGGCAGCGTAGCTTTAACGTGGGCTTTTGAGTTATTATTATTTTTTTATTATTTTAATATTTTGAGTTTATTATTATTATAATATTAATATTATTAACATAATTATTAAGCTCATGATTATCATTATTATAATCACTAATAATATTATTATTATTATTATTATTATTATTATTAAGTTAAGGTAGCCTGAGGTATAAAAAGGGGAGGAAGCGTAGGGTTTCTTTTCTTTGGGGTGTCTGTGCATCGTCTGTGTGGGGAGTTTGGTGAGGGAAAAGGTGGCTTGGAGCAGCAGTTTCGGACATTAGATCCTTCAATCTAGGTAGGTGATTCTATCCTTCGTTATTCTATTTCACAAGCAATCTGTTGGAGATAAAACGTTGGCTCATACTTTTTTTTTATGTTCGTCAATATGAGTTTACCGTGTTCGAGATTATGGCTGCTATATATCTTTTATTTTTATTTTTTTGAAGTATCATCAAATTATTATTATTATGATTATTGGATGTATCTGTGTCGTTCGCCCAGTCTCCCATCTACGCAGCAGGGGGTCTTCGCCGTTTTCCCATCTGTGCTGCAGGGTTGTCTTATGCGCAGCAAGGCACCAGGCTATAAGCCAGCCCGGTCAGCGGCAGGGTCAAACCCTGCCGCATCTTCTACTGTTCATGAAAGGGGGGGGGCACCTATACCGCCCCCATGTGGTCTGTGGGTGGATTCAGTAAAAAAAAACTTTTATTAATCAAAATGAATCCCACTTGTCTCTTTTATTGATCAATTTCAGAATCTGCATCAAGGAGCCCCACTTGTTTTTAACGTATTATTATTATGAGTCCCACTTGTTTATTTTGATGTTGTTTTACCTTAAAAGAAAAATATACCAAAAGGAGAGTGGTTACATGCTTACACTCGATGGGACTAAAAACGGAGAAATGCTATTGGACAACAATACCGAGTAGCCCTTCTATTCAGTTTGCCTTATTCAATACGGAGTATACTGATCATTTTGGACTGATTAACTCTTCCTCCTATCCATATTCTGTCTTGGTTTGTTTTGGTGGGATTAATTCGAAACCTATTTTAGACTTTAATTTTCTATTAGTTAGAAAAATAATTATTTCTTGTAACTTGATGTTAATAGTTGAAAGTTTTAAAAATATTGTTGTATTTAATAATGTCTGACATGCTAAATACTGTTGGGTTATTATTGATTGACATTGGAATGTTATTTGTGGTGTAATATTATTAAATTAATGTTCTTTTTTAAAAAAAAAGAATGACTAAATAAATAAATATTACTTAGGCTTAATAATGATAATTCACAATTTAAATATTGTCTGGGTTTGATTTGGTTAGTTTAGTTAAATAAATTTTGTTAGATTGTTATTATCGATTTGGAGATTTAATTATAATTTGTGACACATTATTTGTTGGTTTAGCAATTTAAATGTTTTGTAAAGTTATTATGTTAAATAATAAATATTTGAAATTATTATCTGTTGGTTATATGTGTGGATTTGGTGGTGGTGTTGGTTGGGTTAACCAAAGGTCCCACATAGGGCTGGTAAGAGGCTGCAGGTCTCCTATGTGGCTGGTTAACCCAGGTCTCATATGTGACAGGTTGTCGTTAGGGACACCGTAGGTCCCACATATAGCTAGCTATCTAGTAGTGACTGGATTCTTGGAGTTGGTAGCGGGGATCCTGTGGATGGTTGGATTGCCAGTGCGAACCTTTAATGGATGAAATGTAATGGGTGTGATGTTATATTTGTGATTGAATGTGAGCTTATTGTAATAGAATATGACACTGCACTGGCATAAGCATACACTGATCATGTAGATTTAGGACTTCATGTTATAGGATGGTGAGGAGATGGAGATCACCTACTGGGCACTTGTGCTCACCCCTACTTTGTTAACATGTTTCAGGTATCGACTCTTTCGCTAGAGGCTGGTCCGAAGCTAATTGTTATTTATTTCATATTTGTTATAACTCTGTATAAGAATTTTGTAAGACATAATTTGGTTTTATTAATTGAATATCTGGATGAGAGTCCGTGAAAGTTGTATTGAATTTATATAATTAATAAATTATTTTCTTTAGCTTCATGACATATGGGAATGTACAGGAATACCCCTGTTGTATGGTTGTACAGGTATATCTCGGACAGCACTCGTTGTGTAGTCCATATTGGTGCTAGTCACCAACCCATTGACCCTTCGGGTGCGGGCATGAGGAAGTCACATTTCTGGTTCCGGGTTCCTTGGAATTTGGGGGCGTGACAAATACTCTTAATAAGAGCATCTCGAATTAATATAACTTAGCTAAAAGCTATAATAAATTTAAATATAACTTGCTATCATTATCATTTAGCTAATGCTTTTCCAACTTTTTTTGATAAATCATTTTTTTTCGAAATTTATCTTTTCAAATTTCCTCTTTCAACCTCTCTGATTTCATTCAATTCTACCTAATGGGCGTGCGTGATGCTGGGGCATGGGGCGATGGATCTTGTAGTGGGTGACATAGAGGGAGGGGGAAGGGCAGAGGTGGAGTAGCGGATCTTCACGGCATGCGGGGAAGGGCAGCGCGATCTTCCCCTACTAGAGAGAGAGAGAGAGAGAGAGAGAGAGAGAGAGAGAGAGAGATGAATTAGGTTTTTGTTTCTGGTCTGTCTCTGTATATGATTGGTACTTAGCCTGAAAATTAGGATTCTATGCTCTTCAGGTGATGATGATGAGTGATTGATTGAATTAGGTTTTTGTTTCTGGTCTGTCTTTGTATATGATTGGTACTTAGCCTGAGAATTAGGGTTCTATGCTCTTCAGGTGATGATGATGAGTGATTGATTGCACCGAGACATTCGTGTTTGCCTTTTTTTTTGGGGTGGGTTTTGGATTTGAGGATCTATGGATGAGATTTGGGAGGGGGCTGTGGAGATGGCGCTAGACCGATCACTCAATGGCACGTTCGCTCACCCTCGACGAAGAGAGGAGCGATGCGGGGGAGGGGTGATGCGGATGCCAGTAGGGATGCGAGAGGAGGGCGGGATAACGCCAGCAGGTCGTTGCGGCAGATGTAGAGGGGGACCTCAGCTAAAACTAAAATTTTAGTTAAATTTTGTTAAAATTTTAACTGAATTTATGGTTGAATTTATATTGCTGATGGTATAAGTTTTGTTATAATTTAATTAAAGAAGTATTAGAGAAATATTATTAGCTTACTTTAATATTTATTTACCTAAGAGATTTAAGAGTTGTTGAAATGAGAATCAAGCAATAACACGGTTATGAGTGATTTGATTAATAGTTTTTTAAGAGTTGTTGAAATGAGAATCAAGCAATAATACGGGAAAATATAATAAAGTGAATATATCTAAAATTAATGGGTATGCTTAGTAGTATTAGATTTTTTATAAGATTATGTTTTTTTATTTAAAAAATAAATAAATTAGAAGATCATAAAATTATTTCGTCTTATATTTAATTTTGATTTATATAATATTTTTTAATATATTAAAATTATTATTTATTTTCTATAATTATTAAATTACATAAAAAAAATTCTCATCTCTCTCTCATAAATTTTATTTTTATTTTATATTAAATTATAAAAAAACTATTATAAGAAAATATATAAAATATTATTTTAAAAATATATAAAAAAATTATTTGAAGTTATAAAATTAAAAAATACATCTTATTCGATAAACATGAATGGTCATCGTTAACGGAAGATGGCACAAACAATGGAACGCGAGTTTGCTGTTGTGGGGGAAAAAAGCCGCATCGTACGACTTTTTCATTTTTAGCTATCTTGTTATTGTTTGTTTCAAAAATCAACCGTTAAATATTATATTTATGTAGTGTATATCATATATGTAAATTTTTATAGTAATCTAACAGTTAGATTTTGCACAAATAAAATTATAAAAAATAAAAAAAAATATAAATTAATTTGTTTAGTATTTTAATTTATTTATCTTTCTATTTTTTGTAATTTCATTTGTACAAAATCTAATCGTCAGATTACTATAAAATTTTACAGGCATAACATGTACTACATAAATATAATATCTAACAGTCGATTTTTAAAACAAACAACAAAATAGCTAAAAATAAAAAAACCATACGGTGCAACTTTTTCTCCCCACAACAGCAAACTCACACTCCAAATAATGCATAGTGTTCATGCATGTTGACATGAACGATACTCATTCACGTTCGCCAAATTAGTATACACCCCTGATAAGATTTTTCTTCAAACTGATAATTTATATAAAATGTTTGACATGAAATCCATTTGTATAATTAATATCAATACATGGCATTGACATGCATTTTCCGATAAAATGACCATAAAACCTAAATCAACTGAAGGTTTTGTGGTCCAATCAAACCCTGTGCAATGCCATGCAGTAAAACCCACGAATAAACAATAGGAAAAGAAAGTAAAAATATTATAAAACTAGTGCAGGCCTGATTCCCACGCGATAAAAATGAAAAGATTATATGTAACGGATAAACACCAACTAGTTAGTGCTGACTTGAATCCCGCTTGGACATGGAAACACATTGCCCACAAGTGTTCGACCAGCCATAAAATCGGCCCAATTTAAAGTTCAGCAATACAGCTAGTCATGAAAGTTAAATGGGTCATCAAAACAAAATTTCAAGGTATGTTTATAAAAACGGGTGGGAGGGCAAATAAAAGGGTGCAGCCAGAAGGGTTATTGCACAATAAATGCAGAGAACAACCAGGTCAATTATGCTAGCAAACAAAGACAAATAACCCCTTGAGATACCCGGACAACAAAGAACCACAGGATTAAAAAGATAGAGACCAAAGAAAAAAATCATAGGATAGGTGACCTCCGGTAAGGCTATATCATTAGATAATAATGCAACTCGAGCCTCTATCAAGATAGCGCTAGCACATAGGAGAAAAAGGCAAGAAAAAGGTGGGGGATGAGTAAAAAAAAAAAAGACTGGAGAAGTTGTGCCAGAAGGATATGGTGGGAACTGCGTTAAGGATTTATATCAAGGTATGTGTCCAACTCAACCCACGTGACAAACTAGTAGTGAAATGACCAAATGAAATTCGCAAACAGCATTTAGCTTTATGCAATGATAGCCTCCACAACCAGGCACTAGAAAGACCAAGTGACTTCATGTCATGGCTAGGGGCTACTACCATCCAACGACAAAAGTACTTTGTATAACTCTGGGCGCCGATCCCGAAAGACTCCCCAACCGTGCCTCTTGGATTTAATTTTATCTACATCGAACCCAGCAACAAGCACAGCTTCCTCTTTATCATCAGCACTTGCAACAATTTCTCCGTTTGGTCCTGTTCATCAACATATTACAAATCATGTTTACAGTCCATGCAAAAAATGAAGAAACAGAACTACTTCAGACTAAGCAAATGACAGAAACTCTTCGAATAGAATTACCCGCTATAAAAGAGCTGCCATAGAACTTAATCTGACTGTTTCCATGTTCAGTCTGAATTGATTCCTTTCCTATACGGTTAGAAGCCACTAGAGGTACCTTACATTACCAAAAATGGGATATATTAACCTGGATATGTCACTTACTACTGCTGTAGTTAAAATACAATTTCCTATTGGCAAAGCTTACCAAATTAGCTCCAGCGTGTCCTTGCATCACTCGCCTCCAGTGATCACGAGAATCGAGTCCTTCATCTTGAGGCTCAGAACCAATAGCAGTGGGGTAAAACAATATTTCAGCACCTTGAAGAACCATAGCTCGAGCAGCCTCTGGGAACCACTGATCCCAGCATATTGCTTTAGAAAAAATATATATACTTTAAGCTTCTGTTCATACAGCTCCATGGAACAAAAATAAAAATCCAAGGTTTTTTTTTTGTGAAGCTGAAACTCATTACGGCTGAGACATTCTGTGGGCAGTGTTTTATAATTATGCCTCCAGGGTTTATGAAACAATAAACAGGTTCAATCAGAGTCCAATCATAAGTATGCTAGAGCTAAGAAAACAAGAATTCATAATGAATAAGCAACGAAAGTGCTTACCAACTCCAATTTTCGCAAATTTGGTATGGAAAACCTGTTTACAGGCAGAAGTTCATCAACTAATTCAAATCAACACCAAAATGAAAATTATTTTTGAAGAAATGGTGAACTTGGATCTGGATAATATCAGGTCACTCACCTTAAAACCAGTATCACCTGGGTTGAAGTAGAACTTCTCTTGGTAGCCTGAAAGAACGAACTCTATGTTGTGACTAAATAAAACCCAAAGGACAGATGATTAATGTATATGACACAACTCAACAATTCAAGTACCTGGTCCATCTGGGATATGGGACTTCCTATAAAGACCTAGATCAGTCCCATCGGCATCAATTATTGCTATTGAATTGTAATGGGCATTATTTGCTTCTTCAAAGAAACTTACTGGTATCACTACTCCCAACTCTTTTGCAATTTTCTGCATCCTGCAAATAAAAAAGAAATGCAAGCGTAATCTGTAACCTTACCAGATCATATTGTACCTGAAATAAAGGATCACATGATTACAACATGGGAGTATCCAACTGCCTAAATATGATCAAAGAACAGTTAATATCTGAAAACCAGTGCCTCATGATTGTAGGATGGCCCTTATAAGGCCTGGCCCGCTGAAAGAAGTCTTCCCTTTGTGCTTGACAAAAGTAGTAACCTTCAAATAGTTCCTGAACGCACGCACACAAAAGCCACACACCGCATAAAAAATTGATAAACCAAAGTGTATCTCAATTCTCAAACTAACAAAGATGAGCGAGAATGTGTAATTATCCTGGATTCAAGAGCACATACTTGAATAAGAATGATGTCAGCGCCCTTTGCATGGGCAGCTCTAACCAGTCTGCGTAGAAAAAAATAGCACATACTTTAAACGCACTTAGATCCATATATCGTGAATTGGTCGGTTTAACCTGTTGTCAGTCACTTAGGCGTGATATCAAAATCTTTAGTCTGAAATCTACTCCACGCATGGAGATATTTCTTATTATCACTTATTCACCCCATTAGATTAGAATTTAACACTCACTCCACTCCCTCGTGCTTCACTCTCTTATCGATGTAGCTATTCTAAACATCATCTGAGCTGAGTTGACATAAATAACATGAAGGCCCCCGTTTTTAATTGGAAAATTTGGCTATCAATGAAAAAGTAAATAAATGAGCAAATATCAACACTTTCTCTGTTGATCTCAATTCCAAGGTTAATGCTATCGCAGACCATAGGTTAGACTTGTATAGGAAACCCGAATTATTGACTCACTGAGAAAAGCAAATACAAGAACGAGGGCATAACCAAAATCACGAAAACATCGTAGGTTTCTCGATTCTAACATAGAAGACCATGACCCATTATTCAAAAGCCTAACCCTGATACGAGAAAATGATAAAAGGAGAGGCGATTGCACCGTTCTGCTGTGTCGACGTTGGTGGGGGTGTCATCGGTGCAAGCAAATTGCAGAGCTGAGACGATCACCTTCCTTCCCTCCATATTTCAGTCACTCTCCTTCGCTTATGCTGAGCTTCGCGCCGACATTAAACGCAACCCCTCTCCTCGCCTCCGGACAAGATCTCGTTTTATTGTTAAAAAAAAAAAGGTTTTCGTAAAAGTAAATTCAAACATTTTTTTTTATTTGATAAAAATTTATTTTATTGAAGTTGTTTTAAACTTTTAAGATTGTAAAAAAAAACAAAAGCTATTTAGTATCCATAAAATTTAATTTTTATGATTGAAATCGTAATTTGATAAAAGAAAATATGTTTTTTAACCGAATTCCAAAAATGAAAAAGAAAAAGAAAAAATATGATAAGATAGGATAAGAAAGTGGAAGATAGGAAAATAATAATAACAATAATAATAAATTAGGTCAAAAACAATTGAGGTTAAATTGAAAATAATTTGGGCTTTCAAAAACTATCACGGAACTCCCTTTTTCAAATTGAAAATTTAAATAAAAACAAAAATAATAAATAATAAGTTAAATAGTAAAATAATAAATAAATAAATAAAAAGTCAAATATAATAATAATAATAATAACAATAATAATACTAAAAAATAATAAAATAATAACTAATTACTAAAAACAATATTGTTAATGGTTAATGATAACAAATAACAATAATTATAAAATTATAAAATTAATTTAAAATTTTCAAATAATAATAATAATAATGAGATTTAATAATAAAAATAATTAAATAATTAAAATAATAAAAAAGTTAATAATAATTATAAAATTGTAAAACTAAAATAAAATATAATAAATAATAAATAATAATAATAAGTTTGAAAATAAAATAATAAAATAGTTAAATAATAATAATTAATAAAATTAATGTTGTTAATTTGTAATGTTACTAAATAATAATAAAACATAAGTAATGGATAAATAATAATAAAAATTATTAAAAAGATAAAAATAATAATAATTACTAATAATTAAATAAATAATAATAAATCTTCTGTCCATAAGGGGCTATGTACAAAATAGCTCGTTGGAGGAAATAACTAGTTGTTCACTTAACTCATGACTCAAGTGGTGTAAAGACCCGTATCAGTGTGTGACCGAAGTTAGGCCCGAATAAAGCTTGGGATATTTATTCAGCAGTATGGCCTTAGCATTAGTATTTTAATTTTATGCTCAATATTATTATTTTAGTATGTTCAGTTATTATGGTAATATTATTATGATTATTTAAGTCTTTGGATTATTATTACTTTAATTAATGCTATGCCGTTAATATTATTAGTGCGGTTATTGAGTTTATTATTATGTGATTATTATTAATTCACGTATTTTAATATTAAGATTTTATTATTAATAATAAGTTGTTATTATCTGGATTATTATTATTATTGTGATAATTGTTAAGATCGTTATTATTATTGTTATTTAATATTAGTATAAAAGGGGTGGTCAGGGTGAAATCCTACGTTAATTTTGTGTGTGCACAGTATCTGGTGAGAGAAGAGCACGGGGTTGAAGCAGCTGCGTTCTTGATTATTTCTGAAGTTTGAACTCAGGTAGGTGTTTCTTGATTAATTGTTATCCTATTGCATAAGCACAGACGGATAGAGTTAGTATCTGTTAATTCTTTATGGGTTTAAGCACATGTTTAATTGTTTTGTTACTCGATGACTTGTATCTCGAGTCCTGTGCGTGTTGCGTCGTATCAAGGGTGCCATAGCGCCGTTGGATGGAGGCATCACCGGCGTCGGGTTCAGGCGGCATCAAGGGCAACGGCTTCAGGCGGCGTTGTCACGCCTCCGAATTCCAGGGAACCCGGAACCGGGTACATGACTTCCCCTTGCCCGCACCTGATAGGTCAAGGGGTTGGTGACTAGCACCAATGGAGACTACACCGCGGGTGCTGTCTCAAATAGGCAACCCTATACAGTCATACATCAAGGGTAATCCTGTATTTTCCCATATATCATCATGCATACAATAAGTCAAACAGTCATACAGACATCACATCACAAACAGTATACAAATACATCTGTCCACGGACCCATGTCCGGGATACAACACATAATAAAATACAGAATATAGTACTGTATCATACATCAGAGTAGTGGGCACGTCCTCCTGGAAGAAAGTCCTCCACTAGTCTCGGGTCACACCTGAAAAGGGATAAACAACAAGAATGGGTGAGCGACAAGCTCAGTAGGTGACCCCAAAACTCCACATCATGCAACACATATAAGTCTATACTATATGCTCAGTGTACTCGTGCACTGTGTAGTGTGCACAATCATTAGGACTTAGCCTGCAAACAGACATCAGGACTCAGCCTGTTCACACAGGACAACTTGTCCACGATCCTCCATGGGATCCCAGCTTAGGGCACTCAGCCTAGCTCCACGAGCTCAACGGCTCAAATCAGGCCTTAGCCTGTCCACAACGCAATATGCCCGGCCACAGTCGCCACACAGGCCTGCCATCGGTGCATATGCCTGCCACGTCAACCACATAGCACCATCGGTGCATCACGGTGAGAACCCAAATAAGTCACGGAGTCCATGCCCCAATACCTCACACCAACATACTAACATTAGTATGGTATGTCATTCTCAACCTTTCCTTTAGAACTGTAGCCAGTCTTCACAAGTAAATCTTCAATCTTTGATTTATGAAGGAAGTACTCATAGCAGCTATTTTATTGAAATCAAAAGTCCCGGCATTGGGTTCCCATAGCATAACTAAGATAATCTGATTTTTGTGGATTTTTCTGAGATGTCTAACCCCACTTTCCAAAAATTCACCACTACGAACTTTTGGGTTTTTTCCGAGATTTTACACTAAAACCCAATTTTCGCATTTTGAAATAGTGGGAATTAATTTTTCTAGTATTTTTCTTTGAATCCAAATGGGGGGTATTTCGTTATTTACATTGTAACTTAAGTATAATACTTGGTATAGGTTGCAATGTAAATAGGTCCAGTCCAGTGCTGTACAGTGTCCAGTTACACTGCAGAAGCTGCGACTCGTAGCTCAGAACTGCAGCGCGCCTCGGAGACTCGTAGCGGGAGCTGTGACTCATAGCTACATAGCGCGCCTCGAAGACTCAAAGTGGGTCTTCGATCTTCGACCTACGAGGCTACGAACTTCGACCTTCGGACTACGGGTCTACGAATCTACGAACTACGAACCTTCGAACCTTCGAACTACGAACTATGAACCTACGAACTACGGGTCTACGAACTATGACCCTATGACCCAGAACTTCGGATTTTCGTCAGTTCGACCCAGTAACGCGCCCAGGGTACTGTTCATCGTCGTTTTTGCCTGTTCTTCGTCTGGAATCAATCTAGTAACCCCCTAGACACGCACAAACACGCATCCTACGCAATAGACTGCGATATTTACCTCAAAATGCGTCCAGAACGCCTCTAAATCGCACGAAAACAACAGAAACACGCATCAAATTCCAGATTTCTAGAAATCTAGATCTAAACCCAAATTTCCATGGTTGACTTATCAACCCTCATGAAAAACACAATTAATTAACCCCAAAATCACAGAAACATATATCCATAATGATATAAAATAGTTCTTAACCACAAATCTTATGCTAAACCATTAGATCTAACCCAAAATTGGTTTTCCCCAAATTCTAGGGTTCATGCTCAATTTCATAAATCATGATAAATTCTTGCATACCAAGCATAGAATCAAGATAAGAAGTTCAAGGACACCTACTTGAAGTGAATTTTTGAGCTCCACGAACCCAAATCGCCCCAAATCGCAAGGCTTCCAAGCTCTCTCTCTTAAACGCACAAACGTGAAACGTAAAGTGAAAGCTTCCTCTTTTTTTTTTTTTTTTTGGGGGTGGCTGGTATAAGTGACCTCCATGGCCCCGAACTCCAAATTGAGTCAAACTACAGTCAAAACGCTCGAAATAACGAGCACAACACTAAATAGATATTATTACACCCAAATGACCGCCCAAATGTAAAGTCAACCAATAAACCCCGAAAAGTCAACAATCGGGTCAAACGGGGCCTCGACTCGGAATCGGGCCCAAGTACAGTCAAAATGCTCACATCGACGACTACACTACCGTCCAGATAGTTACATTCCCATAGAATGACTATCTCTCAAAACTACCCGAATATGAGTCTTTACGGGCATCGTGGGCGACGGCTTCGGGTGGCGTCGAGGGTGTTGGTTCAAGCATCATGGCCGATGTCGAGTCCTCGCGCGCCGTGCAGATGCGTTGGAAGGGAAGAGCGGGAGCGGGCATCGGCGTTGGCATTGGAGTCTGCGCGGAGGAGCGGGCGATGGCGCTGGCATCAACATGGAGGAGAGAGAGATCGCGCCGCTGTCTACGTGCTGGCGCGGAGAAGCAAAAGGGAGGGGCAGGGCATCGCTTGATGTCGCCGCCCGCGTGGGGCCACTAACCCTAGTGTTGGTGGGTGGGCGTGCACGCGCATGTGTATATTACTATATAATTATATATATATATATATGTTAGTGTGTGAATTAAATAAATAAAATTAATTAATAGAAGGAAAAAAAATATAAGTTGGTCTGATAATTAAGTATGTATATATATATATATGTTAATGTTGTTGTAGTCCAATATTATTAGTCAATTAAAATAGAACTGTTAGGGTGTAACTGTAATTATTGTAGGGTCTGACACTGTTGGTTGATTGTAATAATGTGGGTCTGGACCTGTTTTTGCTTGTTGGTATAGAGTTGTCGTTTATGGTACATTATATTTGGCTTGATTGAAATATCTTGTATGGTTAATGTACTGAACGCTAGCTATTTGAGCACCTTGTTTAATTTTTTTTACGTGGGGTGAATTTTGTGGTGGAGATAGTTGGGTTAACCATGGGTCCCACATAGGGCTGGTGAGAGGCCGCAGGTCTCCCATGTGGCTGGTAACCCAGGTCCCATATGTGACAGGTTGTCGTCAGAGACACCACAGGTCCCACATATGGCTGTCTAGTGGTAATTTGAATTCCTGGAGATGGTAGCGGGAATTCCGCGGATGGATGAATGGCCGGTGTGAACCTCTAATGATGGAAATGTGTTATGATGTCTTGGAAATTTGATTATGATGGAAGATGACACTACACTAGCATAAGCATACACTGATCATACAAACTTAGGAATTCACGTAATAGGGTACTGGAGTTGGGGATCACCTACTGGGCATTCGTACTCACCCTATTTTATTTTTATTTCCTACAGGTTGTAGGGAGTAGCTGTTGGAGCCATAGCAGAGCAGGATGGGACATCTTTAAGTAGGATATCTTCTATGGAATTTGCCTACTTTCTATTATTTATTTATTTTCCGGACTAGGGTCCGTGACGGTTGTACGTACCTTTTTGGTGGAACTAATTTGTGAGTTGTTTGGTGTGTTGGACAATTATGTGGATTGTTTGCACTGTTATGTTCATTAAATGAATTTTGGATTTATTATACTGGCGTTCAGTTCTACCCCTGTTGTAGTATTATACAAGTTTGGATGTCACCAACCCCACGACTCTTGAGTGGGCGTGGGGAAGTCGCGTTCCTAGTTCTGCGGGTCTCAGAATTTGGGGGCGTGACAAGTTGGTATTAGAGCATGGTTTAGTGGACCTAGGTTAGTGAGGGGTGGTTGATAGACACTTAGAAGCTTGGAAGACTATAGGGAGGGCGCCTGATCAATGCAGTCCTTATATGTGTTCTGGTTTGATTGAGGGTTTATCAGATCATCCTAGGAAGCATTTGAGTTGGGTGCATACATGCTGCGTGACTGTGTGCATATTAGGCACTAGAAATCATTTGCAAATGATGCTTTAATGATGTGCTTGTATTAATTATACTATTGGCTATTTGTGGTCTATTTTTCTTTGGTGATTAAATGTGCTTAATTGAAGATGCTATTATGCTGGTTTAAGCCTAGGAGGTGTAAGTGAATAACCCCATAATTTGGTTGTTTGACTAGTGCGTAGTAGTTAATAGATATTGTTAATATGTGTTGGTGCAGAATGGCACCCAAGACTAGGGCTTAAGGTCCAGCAGAGGAGCTATCCATTTAGTCCGAATCACAAGGAGAATAGAGTTCTCCAGTACCTGCTTTGGGTTTAGACATTGCTGTTCAGATTGGGGCTCAAATATTGAGCCAAATCCAGGGTGTCATGTAGGGTACCATGAGGGAGGTGGCTAGAGAAGTGAAACAGGAGGAACTGAGGAGGCAGCAGCAGCCTCAGCAAGAGCAGCAGCAGGAGGTTCTAGAGGAGAGTTAGCCACAGGTCACAGCAGTTACGCCCGCAGTACCGATCGACTGGGTGAGTTGATTCCTGAAGTAGAAACCGATGAAGTTTGAAGCGAATACGAGACCCGATGAGGCCGAGGAATGGATCAAATGGACAGAAGACATCTTCGAGCTGATCCAGGTGCCCGAAGAGGCTAAGGTCCGCTTAGCCACACATTTCCTAGTAGTTGGGGCCCGCAGGTGGTGGGACGCTGTGAAGCATGTTCACGAGAGCCCGATGGCATGGGAGGACTTCGTGGAGCTCTTCTACACAGAGTATTTCCCTTGCACTGTGCAGAAGACGAAGCGACGGGAATACTACACTCTGGAGCAGGGCAGTCGGACTGTGACAGAGTATGTCACTGCCTTCACTGAGCTAGGGAGATTTGCCCGAGAGTCATGGAGGGTTGAGGCTAATAAGACCCAGGATTTCATAGATGGGCTAAGACCATCACTTAGGAGGGGACTGAACATGATGGAGTTGACCACTTACAGTGACGTGGTCAACAAGGCACTTATTGGAGAGTGGGACTTAAACCAGATCAGGACTCAGAAACCAGGGAGCTCATCGGGGCCTAGCCAAAAGAGGCCAAGAGAGGAGCAGTTTGAGGGACAGGGGGACAAGAGGCCGGTGCCCAAATTCTCACATACGGGGAACTCAGGCAGCAGTTCTACCTCACGGTTTTCAGGGACGTGTCGATCCTGCGGACTTCGGGGACACAAGGAGGCGGATTGTAAGCGGAAGAGTGGCAACCTACTCAAGTGTTTTCGATGTGGGGGACTGGGACACAGGATAGGAGAGTGTCCTTCTGCCAGCTCGGCTAGTGTTGCGGGGCCACATCGACCTCGTGACCAGGGCCAGAGGAGCGGGACTCCATATCAGAGGCCAGCTCAGTCAGGACAGACAGTACAGGGACGACTTGCTACACAGCAGCCTCAGCGGGAGGCCCAAGCTCAGAAGGGACAGAATGATCGAGCTATGACGAGTCAGGCCAGAGGCAGTGTGCAGAAGGGGAGGAACTATGCTATCACTGACAGAGAGGTAGAAGTTCCACCAGTTGATGAGGCGAGTCAGGGGCAAGCTGCGGTGAGAGGTACAATTTTGGTTTCACGCACTATTTGTACTGTTTTGATTGATACTGGTGCTACACACTTGTTCATTGCGCACTCCACTGTAGAGGGACTAGAGTTGGATTGTACCACCATTGATCAGCCCCTTGTGGTTGATACACCCGTAGGGGGCCTGGTGGTGGTAGATAAGGTCTGTTCGGAATGTGAGGTTACTCTAGGAGGTGTCGACCTCCGGTGTAACCTATATGTGATGCACTTTGATGCCTTTGATGTGATTTTGGGTATGGACTGGTTGACCCATGTGGAGCCAGTGATTGAGTGTTATAGGCAACGAGTGACCTTCCTCACACCGAAGGGCACTCGAGGCACTTTTGTGGGTGAGTGGTCTGATGATGCATGCAAGTTGGGGCCTTTGAGGCAGGGATGGGGTGATGTAACCTATCAGTTAGCCAGTCTGACCCTAGTTGACCCCCAGCAGGAGAGTAAAGTGGTGTTATCCAAGGTGGTGGATCAGTTTCCCGATGTTTTTCCCGAGGACTTGGTTGACTTACCACCAGAGAGAGAGGTGGACTTCTCGATAGATGTCACGCCCCGGATTTCCGACTCGGGGAAACCGGTACGTGACTTACTTCTCGATAGAGAGGTGGACTTCTCGATAGATGTCACGCCCCGGAGGAGCCTGGAGGGACATGCCTGATCAACATGGGTGATTGCCACCCTCTGCCTCAGGGTGGAAGGCCGTACTCAAGTTAAGTTTTGTTCCCATAGCCTCCTACAAGCCTTCCCAAAAACGGGAAGTGAACCTCGAATCCCAGTCAGAGACAACCGACGATGGTACTCCATGCAGTCGCACAATCGCGTTCATGTGCAGCTGACTCAAAACCCCGATAGAGTCCTGCTCGCGAACAGCCAGGAAATGGGCCGACTTTGTGAGTCGATCCACAATCACCCAAATCATATCTTTCCTCCCTATGGTGGGTGGAAGACCAGTCACAAAATCCATCGCGATGTGGTCCCACTTCCACTCCGCTATGGGCAACGGCTGTAACATGCCTGCCGGCCGCTGATGCTCTGCCTTCACCTACTGACACGTGAGACACCGCAAAACAAAGGCAGCCACATCGCGTTTCATCCCAGGCCACCAAAAATGTCCCCGAAGCGCATGGTATATCTTCGTACCCCCTGGATGCATAGCAACTCTAGACTGGTGAAACTCTTGCATCACCTCATCTCTGAGAGAAGAAGCCACTACTAACCGTCCCTGAAAAGACAACTCATGCTCAGGACCCTCTGTCCAGTCCTCAGATAGCTCCCCAGCCTCAATACGGGCACGGAGAACCTCACACTCAATGTCACCCAACTGTCCCTCCCGGACGCGCTGGTACAACTCAGGCACAACCACCAAAGGACTCAGGACTGTCCCACCATCACGAACAATAGGCTGCAGCTGCAACATCGCCAACTGCTCCATCAGCTTCCACTCTCTCACGGCCACCTCAGCTGTCCCTTTCCTGCTCAGCGCGTCAGCTACAACATTACCCTTGCCCGGGGTATAGGCAAGAGTAAAGTCAAAGGTCTGCAAATACTCCAACCATCTCCTCTGCCTCAAATTCAAGTTTGTCTGAGTGAAGATGTACTGAAGGCTCTTGTGATCTGAGAACACCACGAACTTCTCCCCCAAAAGGTAATGTTGCCAACTCTTCAAGGCGAAGATGACAGCCGCCAACTCAAGGTCATGTGTAGGATAATTCTGCTCGTGAGGCTTCAACTGCCTCGATCCATAGGCTACCACACTATGCTCCTGCATAAGCACACACCCCAAACCAACCCTGGACGCATCGCAAAATACCTCATACGGGGTATCCTCCCTAGGCAACCTCAGCACAGGTGCAGTGGTCAACCGGGTTTTGAGAGTCTCAAACGCCTGTTGGCACTTGTCCATCCACTCAAACTTCACTTCTTTCCTAGTCAACGCCGTCATAGGAGCCGCCAAACGGGAGAACCCCTCTACAAAACGACGATAGTACCCCGCCAAGCCAAGAAAGCTACGGATCTCAAAATCATTGGTTGGCCTCGCCCACGATGCCACAGCCTCAATCTTGGCTGGGTCCACCCTAACTCCCTCAGCTGACACCACATGGCCAAGAAAGTGAACCTCCTGCAGCCAAAACTCACACTTGCTAAACTTGGCAAACAGCTGCTGGTCCCTTAAGGTTTGCAACACTGTTGCCAAATGCTCCACATGCTCCCTCTCGGTCTTGGAATACACCAAGATATCATCAATAAACACCACCACAAACGAATCCAAGTATGGAGCAAAGACCTAGTTCATCAAATGCATGAACACCGCTAGCGCATTAGTGAGCCCGAAAGGCATCACTACCCACTCATAATGCCCATACCTGCACCGAAAAGCCGTCTTAGGGATGTCCTCCTCCCTAACCCTGAGCTGGTGATACCCCGACTGTAAATCTATCTTGGAAAACCACTGGGCCCCACTCAATTGGTCAAACAGGTCATCTATCGGAGGCAACGGATACTTGTTCTTCACAGTCACCGAATTCAGCTTCCTGTAGTCGATGCAGAGACGAAGCGTGCCATTAGCCTTCTTAGCAAAGAGCACCGGAGCACCCCAAGGTGAGGTACTCGGTCTGATATACCCCTGGCCCACCAACTCCTCTATTTGCCTCTGCAGCTCCCTCAGCTCGGCTGGCCCCATACGATACGCTACTTGGGAAATCGGACCCGTCCCCGGCACCAACTCAATGGTGAACTCCACACTCCTCTTAGGTGGTAAACTCCTCAACTCTTCAGGAAAAACATCCTGAAATTGGTCCACAACAGCGGGCCACACCCTCTTTTCCACCTTCCCCTCCTCAACAAAGGTCAGGGCTGCCAACCTGTGGGTAATGACACCCCACTGGTCCATCACTGGCCCGGCTTGACTCGCCTCACGATCCCACTCCCCTTGCAGGGTACAAGAGATTCCTGCGGTTGACACGAAGGATACACGCCGCCGGTAACAGTCTATCTTGGCTTGGAAAGCCATAAGCCAATCCATACCCAAGATTAGGTCAAAAGTACGCAAAGGCATCACATGCAAGTCGAAACTCAGTTCCACATCACCCATGGTTAACACACAATCGCGGCAAACATGTTGCACCTCAATCATACCTCCCACCGGAGACTCTACAACTAAGGGCCTCTCCACCTCAATACACGTTAACCCCAAGCCCTTAACTATAAGCTCAGCAATAAAAGAACGCGATGCACCCATATCGAAAAGAACAAAAGCAAGCATGCGGGAGATCAAAAGAGTACCTCTAACCACCGATGGTCCTACTCCCTCCTCTGCCGGTGAAGGTGGAAGCTCAGCCTCCTCCTGTGGTGTCGCATTCAGTGCAAACACCCTCCCTTGGCCCGTGCCACTGGTCGGCTCACTCACTGGGCGGCTCCCGCACTGACTTCCTCTAGCATCAGCCTGCTGTCGCTCTGGCCTCCCCTGAGGTCGGGTCTGAGTGGATCTGCCTGGCCGGGCTTGCCACTGACGAGCTGGTCTCTCAGCTGGTGCACGGAAGCTAGCATCACTCCTCATGCTGGATGCCAAGCCCCCTGCTCCCCTATTGCCACTCCTGCAAACCCGGCGCAAATGGCCCTATCGTCCATAGTTGTTGCATCACCAGTCCTTGGGGCACTCCCCCTTGAAGTGACCCTGCTCTCCACAGCAGTGACAACTGCTAGGTAGACTCCCAGATGGACCACCCTGTCTTCCGCCGCCAAAGGTGAACCTCCCAGGGTTCACAGATGTTTGACCCCGACTGCGAGAAGAACTGCTATCCCTCTCCTCCGTCTTGAGCCTCTTGGGCCCTGCATCTCGATCAGGCCCACTCTGCAACTGGCGACCCTAATGGGCCTGCCTCCCATCATCCAGCTCTCTCTCGGCTATTCGGGCCGTCTCCACAACCTCAGCATAGGTCCTCAAGCGTAGAATTGCCACCCTCTGCTTAAGGGCAGGCCTAAGGCCCAAAGTGAAGAATCACCCATGTTGATCAGGCATGTCCCTCCAGAGCGTAGAATCACCCATGTTGATCAGGCATGTCCCTCTAGGCTCCTCCAAAGGACTTAGGATAACCAGGTCCGCCCACTACCCTAGGCCAACTAGACCATGCTCTGATACCATATTGTCACGCCCCGGATTTCCGAGTCGGGGAAACCGGTACGTGACTCCCCATTCACCCACACGGAGGGCAACGGGGTTGGATTACTGGATGCCACACAAACAAGACTAACAATTTCAATAAATCAAACATACCACATCTTTATTTAATTTCAAACATCAAAGGTTCACAAACCAGCCATGTTCCTTACTACAATTCAATCCCTTAGTACATTCCCCCCCCTGGGGTTACATAAATTATGAAATTACATTACTGAAATGAACAATAAAATGAAGATGGTCTTCCACCTTGGTGTATCCACCTAACGCCTGTTAGTCCCTGGAAAACAAGCAAACACAGTAGGAGGGGTGAGCAACCACAGTTCAGTAGGGATCAAGTCTCCCCAACCCTTCCCATGTTCCTAGCGGCTACATGCATGTGCACAGGTGTAGTGACATGGCAGCATTAGGAAAAAGAAAATAAAATATTCCACACAAGCAGGCGTAACCCCAGCCCCAGCCACACTGGCTAACAAACCACATCTCAAGCAAGTAATTTAACTGCCTCTTCAGGCCACTGATTTAACCGCCTCTCAGGCAAAGTAGTTTAACCGCCTCTTCAGGCCACTGGTTTAACCGCCTCTCAGGCAAAGTAATTTAACCGCCTCTTCAGGCCACTGGTTTAACCGCCTCTCAGGCAAAGTAATTTAACCGCCTCTTCAGGCCACTGGTTTAACCGCCTCTTAGGCAAAGTAATTTAACCGCCTCTTCAGGCCAGATACCACAGTCATGCACACAACACACTATGGTCACTTAAGCATAAAACCAAACACTTGGTGTGCACCCATTCACAAGTGCACAAACCTAGCCATTCAGGCAAAAGAACAAACACCCAGCATGCATACATACACCAAATCGCAAGTCCAGCCACACAGGCATATTACCAAACATGTAATGGGCATATACACACAGCTATATTCACATAGGCATTTCATCGAACATATAGCATGCAACAACAGAATCACACCAAAATGCCATTGAAGGCCAACATCCATATAGGAGATCACACCTATATGGATTACATCTATATATATATATAAATAGATATATTCCATAATCTACCCTAGAACCCTAGAACAGAGGAGGATTTAGGAAGAACAGAACCCCTACCTCAAGTAAGACGCAACAACACAGCAATCTTCTGTTCCCACGCCGAACGCCGGCCACCCACGAGACTCCGACCACCCACGTAAGACGCCCGGCAGTAACCAGGAGCTCTCCTTCTCTCTCTCTCTCTCTCTCTCTCTCTCTCTCTCTCTCTCTGCGACGGTTGGTGGAGCAACAAACCCTAAACCTAAAACAGAGGGGCTTCTCCTCCTTATATAGACAACACAACATCAAAACGACGTAGTTTTGATTAAGTGAATCCCAGCATCAAAATGACGTAGTTTTGATTACACAAGATACAACCTTTCCGCATCCATACACACCAAAATACTCACTATTCCAAACTGGTCCTTTAGGAAGAGATGATTAGAATAACAAAACTAAGGTAACCATGCAAAAATATACCTGCACGCCAATTTGAACGCCAATTCCCCAATTGGCGTGCAGCTCCAAATGCCCTCAAACTTTACCCCAAGGCTCCTTGCATCTTGTAGAGGCCTGAGAAGCAAAAATATGCTTGCACGTGAAATGGGTGAATTCACATGCAGCTCCAAATGCTCTGAAATTTTTGTGGTAGGTAGAGGACCTCATTCTAAGAAACTTTTGTTCTTGCACGCTAATTGTTTGAGGCCATCTACTAGGTCAAAAGTGAGCTCCAAAATCTGCTAAAAAAACTTAAGACCGCATGTATATGCCTAGCATCTTCCTAGGGCATAAATACATGTTATCACTTGTCATATGCACCTCCCAAAAGTCTCCTCTTTGGCTCATCTCTTACCTCAAACTTGTGCACCAACATCCAAGGTGTTTTAGCTAAAGTGTGTGGGAAGGAAACTCCCTAAAACTCAACAATTTCCACTCACAAGGCATCTGTGATTAACTTCGTACATCCCACAAACACGGGTCATTACAATAGAGTTGCTACCCGGGATAGCACCTATCAGATTGGCAGCTTACAGGATGGCACCAGTTGAGCTTCGAGAGCTCAAGAGGCAGATTGACGATCTTTTGGCGCGTGGTTTCATTAGACGGAGTAGTTCTCCTTGGAGTGCTCCGGTGTTATTCGCCAAAAAGGCGAATGGTTCGCTTCGATTGTGTATTGACTACCGACGGTTGAACCAGGTGACAGTGAAGAACAGATACCCCCTACCGAGGATCGATGATTTGTTTGACCAGTTCAGGGGTGCCCGTTGGTTTTCCAAGATCGATTTGAGGTCTGGATACCATTAGCTGCGTGTGTGGGAGTTAGACATTCCAAAGATAGCCTTCAGTTGCAGATATGGCCATTATGAGTGGCTGGTGATGCCCTTTGGGCTCACAAATGCTCCAGCGGTGTTCATGGGGTTGATAAACCAGATTTTCACACCCTATCTTGATCAGTTCGTGGTAGTCTTTATTGATGATATCTTGATTTTTTCCCGGACAAAGAGCGAGCATGAGGAGCATTTACATGTGGTGTTGCAGACGCTGAGGGACCATAGACTATACGCAAAATTCACGAAGTGTGACTTTTGGCTGCAGCGGGTGAAATTTTTAGGGCACGTGGTATCATCGGAAGGTGTCACAGTGGACCCTGGCAAGATTGAGGCCGTGATGTCATGGAAGTGCCCAACGAACATTTTTGAGATTCGAAGTTTTCTGGGGTTGGCAGGTTATTATAGGAGGTTCGTTAAGGACTTCTCTCATTTAGCTGCACCGATGACTGGCTTGACCCAAAAGGGAGTACAGTTTGACTGGTCGGATGCTTGTGAGGAGGCTTTCAGTCAGCTGAAGGCCAGATTGACTTCAGCACCTATCCTGGTTCTACCACAGGAGGGTGTACCCTATGAGGTCTATTGTGATGCCTCAAATGTTGGTTTGGGTTGTGTGCTCATGCAGGAAGGACGGGTAATTACTTATGGTTCCCGTCAGTTGAGGACCCATGAGAAGAACTACCCTACGCACGATTTAGAGCTGGCTGCAGTGATCTTTGCATTGAAGAGTTGGCAGCACTATCTCCTTGAGGAGAAGTTTGTGGTATATACTGACCACAAGAGTTTGCAGTACATCTTTTCTCAGCGAGATTTGAATCTCCGACAGAGGCGTTGGGTGGAGTATATACAACAGTTCCAGTTTGATCTTCAGTATACACTTGGGAAGGGGAATGTAGTAGCTGATGCGTTGAGCCAGAAGAGCCAGGCCACGGTGGCTCTCTGTGCTATCAAGGAATGGGAGATAATGGGGCAACTTGCTTCTCTGAGGTTACAGCCAGTGCAAGGAGCAGTGCAGGATATGCTGAGCGCGGTTATAGCAGTGCCTGAGCTGCGACGTCAGGTTATTGAGGCTCAGTTGGGGGATGTAGAGTGTGAGGTCATTCGAGACCAGATTCAGACTTCTGTACATTCCCCAGATTGGACTGAGGATTCTGACCATGTTTTGCGCTATCGAGGTCAGTTGATTGTTCCATATCCTCTCCGGGAGGCAGTTTTACGGGAATTTCATCACTCTCGTTTGGCTGTTCATCCTGGGGGAACGAAGATGTGTAATGCTGTCCGGCAACAGTTCTGGTGGCCGAGCCTTAAGAAAGCCATTACGGAGTTTGTTCAACGGTGTTTGACATGCCAGCAGGTCAAGGCCGGTGAGTTGCAGTTGTTACCTGTGCCAGAGTGGAAGTGGGATCTTGTGACTATGGACTTCGTCACAGGGCTTCCTCGTTCTAGATGTCATGATACTATTTGGGTTGTCGTAAACCATTTGATGAAATCTGCCCACTTTATTCCTATCCGTGAGACTGATCCAATCCGGACCTTGGAACAGCGTTATGTCGACGTGATTGTACGGTTGTACGGTGTGCCGTTGTCGATTGTTTCTGATAGGGATGCTCGGTTTACTTCACAGTTCTGGCGGCAATTACAGCGTGCTTTGGGCACCTGAGTGAACTTGAGTACAGCTTACCACCCTCAGACAGATGGCTAGTCCGAGCGCACTATTCAGATTCTCGAGGACATGCTCCGTGCTTGTGTGTTGGATTTTGGTGGTTGTTGGGAGGCTCACCTTCCCTTGGTGGAGTTCTCCTACAACAACAGTTATCAGGCTACGATAGGGATGACGCCACATGAGGCATTGTATGGGCGACCGTGTCGCTCCCCTCTATGTTGGGCCTAGGCAGGGGAGGCAGTTGTTTTGGGTCCCGATATGATTCAGGAGACTACCGAGTTGGTTCAGCCGATCCGACAGTGGATGTTGACAGCCCAGAGTCGACAGAAATCATATGCTCATAGACGGCGGCGACCGCTTCAGTTCGTCATAGGGGATCGCGTCTTCTTGCGAGTCTCGCTACGGCGGGGGCACAGACGGTTTGGGCGAGGTTCCAAGCTCTCACCTCGATTTGTGGGTCCTTTCCCTATTATTGCTGTTGTGGGACCGGTTGCCTATCGATTGGAGTTACCACCCGAGTTGGCTCGTGTTCATGATGTTTTCCATGTCTCCCAGTTGCGGAAATATTACCCAGATCCTTCTCATGTGCTTGATTGGCGTGAAATAGAGTTGGCAGATGATGGTTCTGTTGTAGAGGCACCAGTCCAGATTTTAGACCGTCGGGAGCAGGTCTTGCGGGGCAAGACAATTCCGTTGGTTCGTGTTTTGTGGCGTCACCGCAACATGGAGGAGCAGACCTGGGAGCGCGAGAGTCAAATGCGTGCTCTTCACCCCGAGCTATTCGAGGATGAACAATCCTAAGGTGGGGAGGATGTCAGGATCTTCATCATGCATTGAGGTAGTTAACCTTGTTGTTTGTTTGTTGTGCTTATGATTGTTAATATCTTTGGGTTGCGTGTGAATTGTTGTGCTGTTGGTTACCTTGTTTGTGGGCATTGTTTTGTCTATCATGTTAATTGGCGCTAAGTTGTGCATACTTTGGTTAGCCGGGGTAGTGTTACCTCGTAGTGGATGACTTATCTTTTCGGGGACGAAAAGTCCTAAGGTGGGGAGGATGTAAAGACTCGTATCAGTGTGTGACCGGAGTTAGGCCCGAATAAAGCTTGGGATATTTATTCAGCAGTGTGGCCTTAGCATTAGTATTTTAATTTTATGCTCAATATTATTATTTTAGTATGTTCAGTTATTATGGTAATATTATTATGATTATTTAAGTCTTTGGATTATTATTACTTTAATTAATGCTATGCCGTTAATATTATTAGTGCGGTTATTGAGTTTATTATTATGTGATTATTATTAATTCACGTATTTTAATATTAGATTTTATTATTAATAATAAGTTGTTATTATCTGGATTATTATTATTATTGTGATAATTGTTAAGATCGTTATTATTATTGTTATTTAATATTAGTATAAAAGGGGTGGTCAGGGTGAAACCCTACGTTAATTTTGTGTGTGCGCAGTATTTGGTGAGAGAGGAGCACGGGGTTGAAGCAGCTGCGTTCTTGATTATTTCTGAAGTTTGAACTCAGGTAGGTGTTTCTTGATTAATTGTTATCCTATTTCATAAGCACAGACGGATAGAGTTAGTATCTGTTAATTCTTTATGGGTTTAAGCACACGTTCAATTGTTTTGTTACTCGACGACTTGTATCTCAAGTCTCGTGCGTGTTACGTCGTATCAAGGGTGCCATAGCGCCGTTGGATGGAGGCGTCACCGGCGTCGGGTTCAGGTGGCATCAAGGGCAACGACTTCAGGCGGCGTCGTGGGCGACGGCTTCAGGCGGTCGTCGTGGGCGATGGCTTCGGGCGGCATCGAGGGTGTCGGTTCAAGCGTCATGGCCGATGTCGAGTCCTCGCGCGCCCTGCGGATGCGTTGGAAGGGAAGAGCGGGAGTGGGCGTCGGCGTTGGCGTTGGAGTCTGCGCGGAGGAGCGGGCGATGGCGCTGGCGTCAACACGGAGGAGAGAGAGAGCGCGCTGCTGTCTGCGTGCTGGCGCGGAGAAGGAAGAGGGAGGGGCTGGGCATCGCTTGATGCCGCCGCCCGCGCGTGGCCACCAACCCTAGTGTTGGTGGGTGGGCGTGCACGCGCGTGTGTATATTACTATATAATTATATATATATAGATATATATGTGAGTGTGTGAATTAAATAAATAAAATTAATTAATAGAAGGAAAAAAAATATAAGTTGGTCTGATAATTAAGTGTATATATATATATATATATGTTAATGTTGTTGTAGTCCAATATTATTAGTCAATTAAAATAGAACTGTTAGGGTGTAACTGTAATTGTTGTGGGGTCTGACACTGTTGGTCGATTGTAATAATGTGGGTCTAGACTTGTTTTTGCTTGTTGGTATAGAGTTGTCGTTTATGGTACATTATATTTGGCTTGATTGAAATATCTTGTATGGTTGATGTACTGAATGCTGGCTATGTAATGACCCGTGTGTAACCCGTGTGTAAGAAGTTAACCACAAACACCTTGGATGTTGGTGCACAAGTTTGAGGTAAGAGATGAGCCCAAGAGGGGACTTTTGGGAGGTGCATGTGACAAGTGATAACGTACCTTTATGCCCTAGGCGGATGCTATGCATATACGAGGCGGTTTTAAGGTTGTTTTTGGCTGATCTTGGAGCTCACTTTTGATAGGGTAGATGGCCTCAAACAATTGGCGTGCAAGAACAAAAGTTTCTTAGAATGAGGTCCTCTACCTACCACAGAAATTTCAGAGCATTTGGAGCTGCACGTGAATTCACCCATTTCACATGCAAGCATATTTTTGCTTCCTAGACCTCTACAAGATGCAAGGAGGCTTGGTGTGAAGTTTGAGTGCATTTGGAGCTGCACGCCAATTGGGGAATTGGCGTTCAAATTGGCGTGCAAGCATGTTTTTGCATGGTTATCTTGGTTTTGTCATTCTAATCATCTTTTCCCAAAGGACCATGTTGGAATTGTAACTATTTTGGTGTGTATGGATATGGGAAGGTCATAGCTTGTTCCATCAAAACTACGTCGTTTTGATGCTGGGATTCACTTAATCAAAACTACGTCGTTTTGATGTTGTGTTGTCTATATAAGGAGGAGAAGCCCCTCTGTTTTAGGTTTAGGGTTTGTTGCTCCACCAGCCGTCGCAGAGAGAGAGAGAGAGAGGGGGAAGGAGAGCTTCTGGTGGCTGCCGGAGCGTCTTGCGTGGGTGGTCGGAGTCTTGCGTGGAAGCAGGAGCAGGAGAACATACAAGGTAGGGGTTCTGTTATTCCTAAATCCTCCTCTGTCCTAGGGTTCTAGGGCAGATTACGAATTATATCTGTTTATATATATATATATGTAATCCATATAGGTGTGATCTCCTATATGGATGTTGGCCTTCAGTGGCATTTTGGTGAGATTCGTTGTTACATGCTATATGTTCGATGAAATGCCTGTGTGAATATAGGTGTGTGTATATGCCCATTACGTGTTTGGTAATATGTCTGTGTGGCTGGACTTGTGATTTAGTGTATGTATGTATCCTGGGTGTTTGTTCTATTGCCTGAATGGCTGGGTTTGTGCACTTGTGAACGGGTGCACACCAAGTGTTTGGTTTTATGCTTGAGTGACTGTGGTGTGTGTTGTGTGCATGACTGTGCTATCTGGCCTGAAGAGGCGGTTAAACTACTTTGCCTGAGAGGCGGTTAAACTAGTGGCTTGAAGAGGCGGTTAAACTACTTTGCCTGAGAGGCGGTTAAATCAGTGGCCTGAAGAGGCGGTTAAATTACTTGCTTGAGATGTGGTTTGTTAGCCAGGTGTGGTCAATGGGGTTACACCCGCTTGTGTGGAATGTTTTATTTTCTTTTTCCTAATACGGTCACGTCACTACACATGTACACATGCATGTAGCCGCTAGGAGCATGGGAAGGGTTGGGGAGACTTGATCCCTACTGAGCTGTGGTTGCTCACCCCTCCTACTGTGTTTGCTTGTTTTCCAAGGACTTACAGGCGTTAGGTGGATACACCAGGGTGGAAGACCTTATTTATTTTACTCTCTTCCATTTATGTTATTTTTTTTATGGGAATTGATGTAACCCCAGTGGGGATGGATTGGAAAGAGGATTTTGTTGTAATAAAGACTGGTTTGGATTGAGGATTGCTTTTATGAACATTACTTTCTTGAATGTGTTGTGGATGTTTAAAATGCTAAATTCGGGGTTTGCATCCTAACCCCTTTGCCCTCCGTGTGGGTACAAGGGGAGTCATGTACCGGTTTCCTCGGGTTGGAAATCCGGGGCGTGACAATATGGTATCAGAGCATGGTCTAGTTGGCCTAGGGTAGTGGGCGGACCTGTTTATCCTAAGTCCTTTGGAGGAGCCTGGAGGGACATGCCTGATCAACATGGTCCTCTTTGAGCCTCCAAGGTGTACTTAGGGTAGTCCAGTCTTGTGGTAGGATTTACATGCATTGGCATTAGGGCACTAGTTGCATTTGCTGTGAATGTGTGCTAAACTGTGGATAAGATAATATGATTAAGTGAAATGTGCAACTCGATTTGTTTGGCAATGCGTCTTGAATCGTGAAATGTGATTGATATAATGTATGTGTGTAATGTCATGTGATAGTGGAATTGATCAATAGGGTAGAGGTGGTTACGCGATAGATTATAAATTTGTTTTGATGTTTGTGCTTCTTACTTCGTGTAGTAAGAATGCCGCCGAGGAGAGTGACACGTGCGTCCGGGCGATGGGCGATGAGTCATCTGCCCATGAGGGTCCGGGTGCGGGACCGTTCGTTGGAGGGCAAGCATTGTTGCTGGCACAGCTACGAGAAGGCATCCGGTTGGAGGTACGAGAGCTACGGGAGGGACTCCGGCAGAGGGTTCGGGAGGAGGTGCGCCGTGAGATGGCAAGACACGGCAGGTGGTACCACCACCACCACCACCGATGGGGGAGCTACCTCGTGAGCGTGAGAGTTCGTCTGGGTGGTGTACCGACTCGTGCGAGAGGATGACGTGGTGACACGGTTCCAAAAGGAACAACCTCCGCGATTCAAGGGGGGAAGGTGATCTTGTGGTAGGCGAGTAGTGGTTGAGGCGGATCGAGCATATGTTCTCCTTTCTCCTGCCCCGGAAGAGGATAAGGTGCGGCCGGCAATTCGGCGCTGGAGGGGGATGCTTTGGAGTGGTGGACGAGTGTCGCGGGGAGCCGTGCGGTGCAACTCATGCTTTGGGAGGAGTTCTTGCAACTCTTCCATGATGAGTTCTTCCCGGAATCGGTGAGATGGCGAGAAGAGGGAAGAATTCGGCAGCTTGAAGCAGGGATCCAGGATGGTACCTGAGTATGAGCGGGAGTTCCGGAGCTTGAGTAGGTTTGCTCCTGAGACTGTGGCAAGGGAGGACCTGAAGGCCCATAAGTTCACTTTGGGCCTTAGGCCAGCTCTTAAGCAGAGGGTGGCAATTCTACGCTTGAGGACCTATGCTGAGGTTGTGGAGACGGCCCGTATAGCCGAGAGAGAGCTGGATGATGGGAGGCAGGCCCATCAGGGTCGCTAGTTGCAGAGTGGGCCTGATCGAGATGCAGGGTCCAAGAGGCTCAAGATGGAGGAGAGGGATAGCAGTTCTTTTCGCAGTCGGGGTCAGACATCTGTGAACCCCGGGAGGTTCACCTTTAGCGGCGGAAGACAGGGTGGTCCATCTGGGAGTCTACCTAGTAGCTGTCACTGCTGTGGAGAGCAGGGTCACTTCAAGGGGGAGTGCCCCAAGAAGGACTGGCAATGCAACAACTGTGGATGAGAGGGCCATTTGCGCCGGGTTTGCAGGAGTGGTAACAGGGGAGCGGGGACCGTGGCATCCAGCATGAGGAGTGATGCTAGCTTCCGTGCACCAGCTGAGAGACCAGCTCATCAGTGGCAGGCCAGCCAGGCAGGATCTAGCCAGACCCGACCTCAGGGGAGGCCAGAAGCGACAGCGGCTGATGCTAGAGGCAGTCGGGCGGGAGCCACCCAGTGAGTGAGCCAACCAGTGGCACGGGCCAAGGGAGGGTGTTTGCATTGAATGCGATACCCCAGGAGGAGGCTGAGCTACCACCTTCACCGGCAGAGGAGGGAGCAGGACCATCGGTGGTTAGAGGTACTCTTTTGATCTCCCGCATGCTTGCTTCTGTTCTTTCCGATACGGGTGCATCGCGTTCTTTTATTGTTGAGCTCATAGTTGAGGGCTTGGGGTTAACGTGTGTTGAGGCGGAGAGGCCCTTAGTTGTAGAGTCTCCGGTGGGAGGTATGATTGAGGTGCGACACATTTGCCGCGATTGTGTGTTAACCATGGGTGATGTGGAATTGAGTTTCTGTCACGCCCCGGATTTCCAGCCCGAGGAGACCGGAACGTGACCCTCCCTTTACCCAAGTTGGATAGAGGGGTTAGAATACAACATATATCTCACACTTTATATTAAGAGAACAATCTTATATTTATTGAGTCCAAACATAGCAAATACGTCCGAAACATACTCTTATTACATTAAACTCCACATTTCAATATCTCCCCACTGGGGTTACAAAGCTTACATAAAGAAAAACAGTATAACTCGAATAATAATAAGCAAGCCAACAAGCAGGACTTCCACCTTGGTGTTCCCACCTAACGCCTGTAGGTTCCTGTAAAGAAAACAACATAGTAGGAGGGGTGAGCAACCACAGCTCAGTAGGGATTATGTCTCCCCAACCCATCCCATGCACCTAATATCTATATGCCTGGTGTACAAGTGCTATGTTGTGATACAATTATTCCACCAGATATAATTATAGGTTATAGCAGCAAATACAATCATACACAGGCTGGTACATAAACACTCCCGGGCTTCCACAGCCACCGGGTTCCAAGAACAGTCCCGGGCTTCCACAGCCACCGGGTTCCAAGAATATAGCACACATAGCAACACTTAGTCACACAGACATAACATCAAACACTTAGCATGCAAAGCCTCACAGGTATAAAACCAAACAATTGGTGTACATAAATTCACAGGCTCATAAACCCAGCCGCACAGGCATTTTCTCAAACATGTAGCTGGCATGTCACACAGGCATTTTATCGAACACTTTTCATGCATCACACGAACACCAGAAACACACCAAAATCGCCATTGAAGGCCAACATCCATATAAGAGATCACACCTATATGGATTACATATATATATAAACAGGTTTAACTCCATAATCTGCCCTAGAACCCTAGGACAGAGGAGGATTTAGGAAGAACAGAACCCCTACCTTGTGTGTTCTCCTGCTCCCGCTTCCACGCAAGATGCCGACCACCCACGCAAGACACTCCGGCAGCCACCAAACGCTCTCCTTCCCTCTCTCTCTCTCTCTCTGCGACGGCTGGTGGAGCAACAAACCCTAACTCTAAAACAGGGGGCTTCTCCTCCTTATATAGACAACACAACATCAAAACGACGTAGTTTTGATTAAGTGAATCCCAAGCATCAAAACGACGTAGTTTTGATCACACAAGTTAGCACCTTGCCGCACCCATATAGGCCAAAATACTCAAATTTCAGCATGGTCCTTTGGAGAAAGATCATTAGAATGTCAAAACCAAGGGAACCATGCAAAAATATGGTCGCACGCCAATTTGAACGTGAATTCCCCAATTCACGTGCAACTCCAAATGCACTCCAAATGCTCTCAAACTTCACCCCTAGCCTCCTTGCATCATGTAGAAGACAACCACACTTGCACGTGAAATGGACCCATATCACGTGCACCTCACATACACGTCCGTTTGGCCTGAAACTTCTGTGGTAGATAGAGGACATCATTCTAAGCATCTTTCCTTTTGCACGTGAATTCATTTGAGCCCATTCACTAGGTCAAAATCTAGAAAAACTACTCAGAAGGCAAAACTGTGACTAACTCGAGGTACGGGTCTTTACATCCTCTCCCCCTTAAGACTTTTCGTCCTCGAAAAGAAATTACATACGAGGAAAACAAACTCAAGCTACCCATTTGCCACACGACGAGCCACAACACCCAAATGGGTCATACACCGCGCATAGCACATAACAGCACATAACAAGGTACCACTATAATCCATAACCACAATAATGCATATAACACATATCCGCATGTCACAAATACACATCTCAACACATCACAAATAAGAACACATGTCTAAAAGACAATACAAATACACCAAATCGTACACAACTAATACAAGAAAACACATCACTATCCCTTGGCCAACAGCCACCTCCCACGCTTAAGATTGTTCGTCCTCGAACAAGTCTGGGTGCTGCTCACGCATTGCGGACTCACGTTCCCATGTCTCCTCCTCAATGCCACGGTGCTGCCACAGCACGCGAACCAAAGGAATAGCACGACCACGCAAAAGCTTCTCTCGCCGATCTAGGATACGGATAGGGGCCTCAACAACGGACATGTCATCCTCAATGTCTAATGTCCCCCAATCGATGACATGAGTGGGGTCAGGGTGATACTTCCTCAACTGGGACACGTGAAACACGTTGTGCACTCGACTCAGCCGCGGTGGTAATGCTAACCGCTAGGCCACAGGCCCCACACGATCCAGAATCTCAAAAGGACCAATAAATCGCGGAGATAGCTTGGAACCTTGCCCAAACCGTCGATGTCCACGACGTGGAGAAACACGAAGGAACACATGATCACCAACAGAAAACTCCAAAGGTCGCCGCCGCTGATCCGTATAAGATTTCTGCGACTCGAGCCGACAACAAACGCTGACGAATCAACTTGACCTTCTCAGTAGCCTCTTGAACCAACTGTGGCCCCAAGGGAGCTGTCTCCCCCACCTCGGTCCAACACAAAGGTTAGCAGCACGGCCTCCCATACAATGCCTCAAAAGGAGCCATCCCAATGGATGCCTGATAACTGTTATTGTAGGCAAACTCCACCAAACGAAGGTGAGTTGCCCACGAACCCCCAAAATCTAGCACACAAGCCCTCAACATGTCCTCCATGGTCCGATTCATCCGCTCGGTCGACCGTCGGTTGCGGGGTGAAAGGCTGTACTCAGGTGAAGCTTGGTCCCCATAGCCGCCGCAAACCTGTCCTAAACGGGAAGTGAACCGCGAATCCCGATCAGAGACAACCGATGATGGTACTCCATGCAGTCTCACAATCTCGTTCATGTATAGCTGACTCAAGGTCCCAATGGGGTCCCGCTCGCGAACAGCAAGGAAATGGGCCGACTTTGTGAGTCGATCCACAATCACCCAAATCATATCCTTCCTCCCAGTGGTGGGTGGAAGACCAGTCTCAAAGTCCATCGCGATGTGGTCCTCGAAGCGCATGGTACATCTTCGTACCCCCTGGATGCACAACAACTCTAGATTGGTGAAACTCCCTCATCACCTCATCCCTGAGGGAAGAAGCTACTACCAACCGCCCCTGAAACGACAACTCATGCTCAGGACCCTCTGTCCAGTCCTCAAATAGCTCCCCAGCCTCAATACGGGCACGGAGAACCTCACACTCGATGTCACCCAGCTGTTCCTCCCGGACGCGCTGGTACAGCTCAGGCACAACCACCAAAGGACTCAGGATTGTCCCACCATCACGAACAACAGGCTGCAGCCGCAACATCGCCAACTGCTCCATCAGCTTCCACTCTCTCACGGCCACCTCAGCTGTCCCTTTCTTGCTCAGCGCGTCAGCTACAACATTACCCTTGCCCGGGGTATAGGCAAGAGTAAAGTCAAAGGTCTGCAAATACTCCAACCATCTCCTCTGCCTCAAATTCAAGTTTGTCTGAGTGAAGATGTACTGAAGGCTCTTGTGATCTGAGAACACCACGAACTTCTCCCCCAAAAGGTAATGTTGCTAACTCTTCAAGGCGAAGATGACAGCCGCCAACTCAAGGTCATGTGTAGGATAATTCTGCTCATGAGGCTTCAGCTGCCTCGACCCATAAGTTACCACACTGTGCTCCTGCATAAGCACACACCCCAAACCAACCCTGGACGCATCACAGTATACCTCATACGGAATATCCTCCCTAGGCAACCTCAACACAGGTGCAGTGGTCAAACGGGTTTTGAGAGTCTCAAACGCCTGCTGGCACTTGTGTGTCCACTCAAATTTCACTCCTTTCCTAGTCAACGCCGTCATAGGAGCCGCCAAACGGGAGAACCCCTCTACAAAACGGCGATAATAGCCTGCCAAACCAAGAAAGCTACGAATCTCGAAAATATTGGTTGGCCTCTCCCATGACGATACCGCCTCAATCTTGGCTGGGTCCACCCTAACTCCCTCAGCTGACACTACGTGGCCAAGAAAGTGAACCTCCTGCAGCCAAAACTCACACTTGCTAAACTTAGCAAACAATGCTGGTCCCTCAAGGTTTGCAACACTGTTGCCAAGTGCTCCACATGCTCCTTCTCGGTCTTGGAATACACCAAGATATCGTCGATAAACACCACCACGAACGAGTCTAAGTATGGGGCAAAGACTTGGTTCATCAAATGCATAAATACTGCCGGCGCATTAGTGAGCCCAAAAGGCATCACTATCCACTCGTAGTGCCCATACCTGCACCGAAAGGCCGTCTTAGGGATGTCTCCCTCCCTAACCCTCAACTGATGATACCCCGACCGTAAATCTATTTTGGAAAACCACTGGGCCCCACTTAATTGGTCAAACAGGGTCGTCTATCCGAGGCAACGGGAACTTGTTCTTCACGATCACCGATTCGACTTCCGTAGTCGATGCAGAGACGAAGTGTGCCATCGGCCTTCTTAGCAAAGAGCACCGGAGCACCCCAAGGTGAAGTACTCGGTCCGATATACCCCTGGCCCACCAACTCCTCGATTTGCCTCTGAAGTTCCCTCAACTCGCCTGGCCCCATACGATACGCTACTTGGGAAATCGGACCCGTCCCCGGCACCAACTCAATGGTGAACTCCACACTCCTCTTAGGTGGCAAACTCCTCAACTCTTCAGGAAAAACATCCCGAAATTGGTCCACAACAAGGGCCACACCCTCTTTTCCACCTTCCCCTCCTCGGCAAAGGTCGGGCTGCCAACCCTGTGGGTAATGGCACCCCATTGGTCCAATACGGCCCGGCCCGACTCGCCTCACGGTCCCACTCCCCCTGCAGGGTGCAAGAGGTCCCTGCAGGTGTCACGAAGGATACCCGCCGCCGATAACGATCTATCTTGGCCTGGAAAGCCATAAGCCAATCCATACCCAAGATCGGGTCAAACGTCCTCAAAGGCATTACATGCAAGTCAAAACTCGGCTCCACCTCTCCTATGGTTAACACACGATCCACGGCAAACACGCCACACCTCAATCATACCCCCCCCACTGGAGACTCAACAACTAGGGGCTTCGCTGCCTCCACACAAGCTAACCCCAAGCTATCTATCACAAGCTCGGCAACAAACGAACACGATGCACCCGTATCGAAAAGAACGAAGCTAATGTACGGGAGATCAAAAGGGTACCTCTAACCACCGATGGTCCTACTCCACCCTCAGTGGTGGGGGTGGTAGCTCGGCCTCCTCCGGGTACGTCGCCTCCAGCTGCAAACACCCTCCCCTTGGCCCGTGCCATTGGTCGGCTCACTCACTGGGCGCTTCCCGCCAAGGCGCCCCGGCTTCGGTCTGCTGCCGCTCCGGCCTCCCCCGAGGTCGGGTCCGATTCGATCCTGCCTGACTAGCCGGCCACCGACGAGCCGGGTCTCTCTGCTGGTGCATGGAACCGGCATCACTCCTTGTCTTGGATGTCATGCCTCCAACTCCCCGTTGCCACTCCGGCAAACCTGGCTCGAATGGCCCTCTCATCCACAACTATGGCATTTCCGGTCCCTCTTTGGACACTCCTTCCTCAAGTGGCCTTGCTCCCCACACAGAAACAACCGCCGGGGAGACCTCTTGCTGGACCGCCCTGTAAGGACTCGTACCTTGAGTTAGTCACGATTAGTCACGCTTTTGCCTTCCGAGTAGAGTTTTTCTAGATTTTGACCTAGTGAATGGGCTCAAATGAATTCACGTGCAAAAGGAAAGATGCTTAGAATGATGTCCTCTATCTACCACAGAAGTTTCAGGCCAAACGGACGTGTATGTGAGGTGCACGTGATATGGGTCCAATTCACGTGCAAGTGTGATTGTCTTCTAAATGATGCAAGGAGGCTAGGGGTGAAGTTTGAGAGCATTTGGAGTCCATTTGGAGTTGCACGTGAATTGGGAATTCACGTTCAAATTGGCGTGCGGCCATATTTTTGCATGGTTCCCTTGGTTTTGACATTCTAATGATCTTTCTCCAAAGGACCATGTTGAAATTCCGAGTATTTTGGCCTATATGGGTGCGGAAAGGTGCTAACTTGTGTGATCAAAACTACGTCGTTTTGATCCCTGGGTTTACTTAATCAAAACTACGTCGTTTTGATGTGGGTAGTGTCTATATAAGGAGGGCTTGAGTTTGAATTTAGGGTTCTTGTGTTCTTCCTTGCTGCAGCTGCTGCGAGAGAGAGAGAGAGAGAGAGAGAGAGAGAGAGGATCTCCGGGCTTGCCGTGGTGGTTCGCGTCGTTGGAAGGTGTCTAGCGTAGAGGATAGGACAAGAGCCTGAGGTAGGGATTCATGTTCTTCCAAACTCTCCTCTGTTTTAGGATATTCACCTATATATATATATATATATGTAAATCCATATAGGTGTGATCTCCTATATGGATGTTGGCCTTCGATGGCATGTTTTGTTGATTCGATGTTAATTTGGCCTGAGGATTTTCTCGGGTTTGTTTATGCCCACCATGTGTTTGATGAAATGTCTCGTGAGGCCCGCACACTATGTGTTTGATGAAATGTCCGTGAGGCCTGCATGCCATGTATTCAATATAATGCCCGTGAGACCTGGTATATGGGTGTTTAACGATATGCTGTGCGGCGGTGTGTGTACTGTGCTTGATTTGTATTGGATTTTAAGCCTGTGAGGCTGATGTGTGTGGCTTGTATCCGACCATGTTAGTCCTTCGAGATAAAGTGTAAATCTTTGTCTGAGCTTACATGTTGAGATGTAATGTTATCTTTGTTCGTTGGTCCTGTTTGAGACCGAGCCGAGATTTGGGCCAGGCACAATAGCTGGACCCCCTTGAGATTTGGCCAGGACGTGGTCCTGAGTCTCGGTGTAGCACTCACGACGGTGGGCTAAGTCTACACCCATTCCTGAGGGTAGATATGGCGCCCGAGGAGGTGGTTGACCATATCCGACTCGGGTGGAAAATGTTGCATTGGTGTCCATGCAACATTCGCCTGAATGTGGTATGTCATGTCGCCGTGGTGGCGGGGTGTCCTCTCGCCCTTCGGTGCGGGTTCGGGTAAAGAGTGTTTACCGGGTGATGTTTGTCGCTTTAGCCTTAGGCACGACACGAGCACAAGCATACACATATCATGCATGTTGTACGACGGGACGGGTCCGGGGAGACCGGATCCCTACTGAGCCGTGGTTTGCTCACCCCTCCTATAAACCGATTCTTTTGCGGGGTTTAGCAGGCGGTAGGTGAAGGCTGAGGAGCTAGGCCCCTGAGGCTGAAAGTTTTATATTATTTCCTTGTTGTACTTTGGTTTTATGTGTTTGGATTTTGGTTTGGTTTTATTTATGGCTTTATAGGGGTTCTTCCCCGACTGGGTTGTAATAAACATTTAGCCTTTGAAATGAAATAAAATGAGGTGTTGTTATTCAATTTGTGTTTGTGTGCATGGTTTGGGAGCAGGAGCATGCCCCTTGGCATGTTGGCCTGATTATGCGGGTTTGGGACAGCACCCGTGCTAGAGGTCCTTTTAAGGTGCTTGCACCAACCCCTTGTCCCTTCGGGTGCGGGCATGGGCGATCACTACTCCTTTTCCGGTGGAAGGAAATTGGGGCGTGACACGCCCGTGTGCCACCGCCAAAGCTAGACCTCCCTGGGTTCACCAATGTCTGTCCCCTGTTGCGGAAGGAACTGCTATCTCTCTCCTCAGTCTTAGGCCTCTTGGACCCCGAATCGCGTTCAGACCCACCTTGCAACTGGCGACCCTGATGGACCTGCCTCCCATCCTCCAGCTCCCTCTCAGCCTATACGTGCTTGTCTCAACGACCTCGGCAGTAGGTCCTCAAACGTAGAATCGCCACCCTCTCGCCTAAGGGCTGGCCTAAGACCCGAGTGAACTTGTGGGCCTTCAGGTCCTCCTTTGCCACTATCTCGGGGGCAAACCTACTCGAGCTCCGGAACTCCCGCTCATACTCGGGCACCGTCTTTGATCCTTGCTTCAGACCGCCAAATTCCTCTCTCTTCGCCATCTCAAAGATTCCGGGAAGAACTCATCATGGAAGAGCTGTAGAAACCCCTCCCAAAGCATGAACTGCACCGCACGGCTTCCCGCGACACTCAACCACCACTCCAGAGCATCCCCTTCCAGCTGCCGAATGGCCAGTCTCACCTTATCCTCCTCCCGGGGTAGGAGAAAGGAAAACACATGCTCGATCTGCCTCAGCCAATGCTCAGCTAACACTGGGTCCTCCCCCCCTTTAAATCGTGGAGGTTGTTCCTTTCGGAACCGTGTCACCACATCATCCTCTGCACGAGTCGGTATACCACGCGGAGAAACCTCACGCTCCCGGGGTAGCTCCCCGCTGGTGGTGGCGGTGGGGGTGGCACCACCCGCTGTGCCGCCATCTCACGGCGCACCTCCTCCCGGACTTCATGCCTGGATACCCTCCCTCGGCTCTTGGACTTCCAACCGGATGCCTTATCGCACTGCGCCAAGCAATAATGCATGTCCTCCAACGGACCGTCCCGCACCCGGGCCCTCATGGGCGGATGACTCATCGCCCACTACCTCGGACGCACGCGTCACTCTCCTCGGTGGCATTCTTACTACATGAAGTAAGAAGCACAAACGTCGAACGCGTTTGACTACTAACAAGTTGACTACCTCTACCCCATTATCAAGTCAAGCAAGACATGGCATCACACACATTTTAACCATTGCATCAACCAATATTGCACACAACACAGTCCACATTGTAGTCATACCCAAGGCATTCCAAGAATATTCGAGTTGCACGGTTCACACATAATCATGTTATTCACATCCTTCACACATGACAACAAATGCAACTAGTGCCCTAATGCCAATGCATGCAAATCCTACCTCAGGTCCGGACTACCCCAAATACACCTTAGAGGCTCCAAGAGGACCGTGTTGATCAAGCACGTCCCTCCAGGTTCCTCCAAAGGACTCAGGTTAACCAGATCCGCCCATTACCCTAGGCCAACTAGACCATGCTCGATACCATATTGTCACGCCCGGATTTCCGGCCCGAGGAGACCGGAACGTGACCCTCCCTTTACCCAAGTTGGATAGAGGGGGTTAGAATACAACATATATCTCACACTTTATATTAAGAGAACAATCTTATATTTATTGAGTCCAAACATAGCAAATACGTCCGAAACATACTCTTATTACATTGAACTCCACATTTCAATATCTCCCCACTGGGGTTACAAAGCTTACATAAAGAAAAACAGTATAACTCGAATAATAATAAGCAAGCCAACAAGCAGGACTTCCACCTTGGTGTTCCCACCTAACGCCTGTAGGTTCCTGTAAAGAAAACAACATGGTAGGAGGGGTGAGCAACCACAACTCAGTAGGGATCATGTCTCCCCAACCCATCCCATGCACCTAATATCTATATGCCTGGTGTACAAGTCTTTGTGTTGTGATACAATTATTCCACCAGATATAATTATAGGTTATAGCAGCAAATACAATCATACACAGGCTGGTACATAAACACTCCCAGGCTTCCACAGCCACCGGGTTCCAAGAACAGTCCTGGGCTTCCACAGCCACCGGGTTCCAAGAACAGTCCCGGGCTTCCACAGCCACCGGGTTCCAAGAATAGTCCCGGGCTTCCACAGCCACCGGGTTCCAAGAACACAGCACACATAGCAACACTTAGTCACACAGACATAACATCAAACACTTAGTCCAAGATACCGACCACCCACGCAAGACGCTCCGGCAGCCACCACACGCTCTCCTTCCCTCTCTCTCTCTCTCTCTCTCTCTCTCTCTCTCTGTGCGACGGCTGGTGGAGCAACAAACCCTAACTCTAAAACAGAGGGGCTTCTCCTCCTTATATAGATAACACAACATCAAAATGACGTAGTTTTGATTAAGTGAATCCCAGCATCAAAACGACGTAGTTTTGATCACACAAGTTAGCACCTTGTCGCACCCATATAGGCCAAAATACTCAGAATTTCAGCATGGTCCTTTGGAGAAAGATCATTAGAATGTCAAAACCAAGGGAACCATGCAAAAATATGGCTGCACGCCAATTTGAACGTGAATTCCCCAATTCACGTGCAACTCCAAATGCACTCCAAATGCTCTCAAACTTCACCCCTAGCCTCCTTGCATCATGTAGAAGACAACCACACTTGCACGTGAAATGGACCCATATCACGTGCACCTCATATACACGTCCATTTGGCCTGGAAACTTCGTGGTAGATAGAGGACATCATTCTAAGCATCTTTCCTTTTGCACGTGAATTCATTTGAGCCCATTCACTAGGTCAAAATCTAGAAAAACTACTCAGAAGGCAAAAATGTGACTAACTCGAGGTACGGGTCCTTACAGTTTCGACTTGCATGTGATGCCTTTGCGTACTTTTGACCTGATCTTGGGTATGGATTGGCTTATGGCTTTCCAAGCCAAGATAGACTATTACCAGGTGGCATGTATCCTTCGTGTCACCTGCAGGAATCTCTTGTACCCTGCAAGGGGAGTGGGATCGTGAGGCGAGTCGAGCCGGGCCAGTGTTGGACCAGTGGGGTGCCATTACCCATAGGTTGGCAACCCTGACCTTTGCTGAGGAGGGGAAGGTGGAAAAGAGGGTGTGGCCCGCTGTTGTGGACCAATTTCAGGATGTTTTTCCTGAAAAGTTGAGGAGTTTGCCACCTAAGAGGAGTGTGGAGTTCACCATTGAGTTGGTGCCGGGGACGGGTCCGATTTCCCAAGTAGCGTATCGTATGGGGCCAGCCGAGCTGAGAGAGCTGCAGAGGCAAATCGAGGAGTTGGGGGACCAAAGGTATATCAGACCTAGTACCTCACCTTGGGGTGCTTCGGTGCTCTTTGCTAAGAAGGCTGATGGCACGCTTCGTCTCTGCATCGACTATAAGAAGCTGAATTTAGTGACTGTGAAAAACAAGTATCCGTTGCCTCGGATAGATGACCTGTTTGACCAATTGAGTGGGGCCCGGTGGTTTTCCAAGATAGATTTACGGTCGGGGTATCACCGTTTCGGGGTTAGGGAGGAGGACATCCCTAAGACGGCTTTTCGGTGCAGTATGGGCATTATGAGTGGGTAGTGATGCCTTTCGGGCTCACTAATGCGCTAGCGGTGTTCATGCATTTGATGAACCAGGTCTTTGCTCCATACTTGGATTTGTTTGTGGTGGTGTTTAATGATGATATCTTGGTGTATTCCAAGACCGAGAAGGAGCATGTGGAGAACTTGACAACGGTGTTGCAAACGTTGAGGGACCAGCATTGTTTGCTAAGTTTAAGAAGTGTGAGTTTTGGCTGCAGGAGGTTCACTTTCTTGGCCATGTGGTGTCACTGAGGGAGTTAGGGTGGACCCGGCCAAGATTGAGGCCGTGGCATCGTGGGCGAGGCCAACCAACGTTTTTGAGATCCGTAGCTTTCTTGGCTTGGCGGGGTACTATCGTCGTTTTGTCGAGGGGTTCTCTCGTTTGGCGGCCCCTATGACGGTGTTGACTAGGAAAGGAGTGAAATTTGAGTGGACGGACAAGTGCCGGCGGGCGTTTGAGACTCTCAAAACCCGTTTGACCACCGCACCGGTGTTGAGGTTGCCTCGGGAGGATATCCCATATGAGGTGTCTTGTGATGCATCCAGGGTTGGTTTGGGGTGTGTGCTTATGCGGGAGCACGGTGTGGTAGCTTATGGGTCAAGGCATTGAAGCCTCATGAGCGGAATTATCCTACTCATGACCTTGAGTTGGCGGCCGTCATCTTCGCCCTGAAGAGTTGGCGACATTACCTCTTGGGGGGAGAAGTTCGTGGTGTTCTCGGATCACACGAGCCTTCGATACATCTTTACTCAAAAGGACTTGAATTTGAGGCGAGAGGAGATGGGTGGAGTATTTGCGGACCTTTGACTTTACTCTTGCCTATACCCCGGGCAAGGGTAATGTTGTGGTCCGACGCGTTGAGCATAAAAGGGAAAGCCGAGGTGGCCGTGAGAGAGTGGAAGCCGATGGAGAGCATTGGCGATGTTGCAGCTGCAGCCTGTTGTTCGTGATGGTGGGACAGTCCTGAGTCCTTTGGTGGTTGTGCCTGAGTTGTACCAGCGCGTCCGGGAGGAACAGTTGGGTGACATTGAGTGTGAGGTTCTCCGTGCCCGTATTGAGGCTGGGGAGCTATCTGAGGACTGGACAGAGGGTCCTAAGCATGAGTTGTCTTTTCAGGGGCGGTTGGTAGTGGCTTCTTCCCTCAGGGATGAGGTGATGAGAGAGTTTCACCAGTCTAGAGTTGCTGTGCATCCAGGGGGTACGAAGATGTACCATGCGCTTTGAGGACATTTTTGGTGGCCTGGGATGAAACACGATGTGGCTGCTTTTGTTTCGCGGTGCCTCACGTGTCAGCAGGTGAAGGCTGAGCATCAGCGGCCGGCGGGCATGTTACAGCCCTTGCCCATAGCGGAGTGGAAGTGGGACAACATCGCGATGGACTTTGTGACTGGTCTTCCACCCACCACCAGGAGGAAGGATATGATTTGGGTGATTGTGGATCGACTCACAAAGTCGGCTCATTTCCTGGCTGTTCGCGAGCGGGACTCTATTGGGACCTTGAGTCAGCTGTACATGAACGAGATTGTGAGACTGCATGGAGTACCATCATCGGTTGTCTCTGACCGGGATTCGCGGTTCACTTCCCGTTTCTGGGCAGGTTTGCAGGAGGCTATGGGGACCAAACGTCACTTGAGTATAGCTTTCCACCCTGAGACTGACGGCCAGACAGAGAGGACGAATCAGACTTTGGAAGACATGTTACGGGCCTGTGTGTTAGATTTCGGGGGTTCGTGGGCAACTCACCTTCCTTTGGTGGAGTTTGCTTACAACAACAGTTTTCAGGCGTCCATTGGGATGGCTCCTTTTGAGGCGTTGTATGGCAGACCGTGCCGATCACCTTTGTGTTGGACCGAAGTGGGGGAGACAGCTCTCTTGGGACCACAATTGGTTCAAGAGGCTATCGAGAAGGTTAAGTTGATTTGTCAGCGTTTGTTATCAGCTCAGAGTCGGCAGAAATCTTATGCGGATCAGCGGCGGCGACCTTTGGAGTTTTCTGTTGGTGATCATGTGTTTCTTCGTGTTTCTCCACGTCATGGACATCGACGGTTTGGGCAAGGTTCCAAGCTATCTCCGCGGTTTATTGGTCCTTTTGAGATTCTGGATCGTGTGGGGCCTGTAGCCTACCGGTTAGCGTTACCACCGCGGCTAAGTCGAGTGCACAATGTATTCCACGTGTCCCAGTTGCGGAAGTATCACCCTGATCCCACTCATGTGATCGATCGGGGAACATTGGACATTGAGGATGACATGTCCGTTGTTGAGGCCCCTATCCGTATCCTAGATCGGCGAGAGAAGCTTTTGCGTGGTCGTGCTATTCCTTTGGTTCGCGTGCTGTGGCAGCACCGTGGCATTGAGGAGGAGACTTGGGAGCGTGAGTCCGTGATGCGTGAGTAGCACCCAGAATTGTTCGAGGACGAACAATCTTAAGCGTGGGAGGTGGCTATTGGCCAAGCGATAGTGATGTGTTTTCTTGTATTAGTTGTGTATGATTTGGTGTATTTGTATTGTCTTTTAGACATGTGTTCATATTTATGATGTGTTTTGAGATGTGTATTTGTGACATGCGGATATGTGTTACATGCATTATTGTGGTTATGGATTATGGTGGTACCTTGTTATGTCTTTGTTGTATGTCTTTGTGCGCGGTGTATAACCCATTTGGGTGTTGTGGCTTGCCGGGTGGCAAATGGGTAGCTTGTGTTTGTTTTCCTCGTATGTCATTTCTTTTCGAGGACGAAAAGTCTTAAGGGGGAGAGGATGTAATGACCCGTGTGTAACCCGTGTGTAAGAAGTTAACCACAAACACCTTGGATGTTGGTGCACAAGTTTGAGGTAAGAGATGAGCCCAAGAGGGGACTTTTGGGAGGTGCATGTGACAAGTGATAACGTACCTTTATGCCCTAGGCAGATGCTATGCGTATACAGCGGTTTTAAAGTTGTTTTGGCTGATCTTGGAGCTCACTTTTGATAGGGTAGATGGCCTCAAACAATTGGCGTGCAAGAACAAAAGTTTCTTAGAATGAGGTCCTCTACCTACCACAGAAATTTCAGAGCATTTGGAGCTGCACGTGAATTCACCCATTTCACGTGCAAGCATATTTTTGCTTCCTAGACCTCTACAAGATGCAAGGAGGCTTGGGGTGAAGTTTGAGTGCATTTGGAGCTGCACGCCAATTGGGGAATTGGCGTTCAAATTGGCGTGCAAGCATGTTTTTGCATGGTTATCTTGGTTTTGTCATTCTAATCATCTTTTCCCAAAGGACCATGTTGGAATTGTAACTATTTTGGTGTGTATGGATGTGGGAAGGTCATAGCTTGTTCCATCAAAACTACGTCATTTTGATGCTGGGATTCACTTAATCAAAACTACGTCGTTTTGATGTTGTGTTGTCTATATAAGGAGGAGAAGCCCCTCTGTTTTAGGTTTAGGGTTTGTTGCTCCACCAGCCGTCGCAGAGAGAGAGAGAGAGAGAGAGGGAAGGAGAGCTTCTGGTGGCTGCCGGAGCGTCTTGCGTGGGTGGTCGGAGTCTTGCGTGGAAGCGGGAGCAGGAGAACATACATGGCAGGGGTTCTGTTATTCCTAAATCCTCCTCTGTCCTAGGGTTCTAGGGCAGATTACGGATTATATCTGTTTATATATATATATATATGTAATCCATATAGGTGTGATCTCCTATATGGATGTTAGCCTTCAGTGGCATTTTGGTGAGATTCGTTGTTACATGCTATATGTTCGATGAAATGCCTGTGTGAATATAGTTGTGTGTAAATGCCCATTACGTGTTTGGTAATATGTCTGTGTGGCTGGACTTGTGATTTAGTGTATGTATGTATGCTGGGTGTTTGTTCTATTGCCTGAATGACTGGGTTTGTGCACTTGTGAACGGGTGCACACCAAGACTGGTTTCCAAGGACTTACAATCTACCCCCCTGCTCTCAATCTACCCCCCTGTGTGAATATAGCTGTGTGTATATGCCCATTACGTGTTTGGTAATATGTCTGTGTGGCTGGACTTGTGATTTAGTGTATGTATGTATGCTGGGTGTTTGTTCTATTGCCTGAATGGCTGGGTTTGTGCACTTGTGAACGGGTGCACCCTCTAGACTGGTTTGTGCACTTGTGATCGGGGTGCTGTGGTTCACCAGGGGGGTAGATTGAGAGCAGGCGGAGAATGGCGGGGTTGATTAGGATGGATTCACCGCGAACGAGAGGAGATGATGGAGTCGGTGGTACAATGGATCCGTTGGTAGAACTTGAGAATGTCGTCTATAAGAAGATCGACAGGATTGGAGATCAAGTTGAGTATGTGAGAGGCTTCTAGAAGAGGGCGAAGATGGAAAAACCAGTCTAGAGGGTTGGAGACAGCGCTCCAATCGACCAAATGGCCGGGATTGACGCCGGAAAGAGAGGTTTTGGGTGCCATTGTAGATGAAAGTTTAAGGGCGAGAGGGAAGGCGAGGTCTTGGGGATTAAAGGAGCAACGAGAGTTTTAGAGATTTGAAAAGGGTAACACTCGTGCTTCGAGAGAATGACCAAAATATATAAGACCGAGTCCGTGAATGTCGCCGGGTCTAGGAATTTGGCGAGTGAAACGAGAACGCGCTTGACGGGCTGATGTTATTAGTCTTGATATCGGTGCGCCTCCGAATTAAAAGATGACGTGGAGACGGCATGACCAAGTAAGGGTAACAATGTTTGCCTTCCTAGGGAAGTGTGCACATCCCGAGATATGCATTCAATGAATCATCATTATTCCTCCTCAAAAGCACGCGATATATAATAAGACATGGATTATCACAATTTGACGATGTCAGGAGTCCGGAGGAATGAACCGACAATCATCCTGGAATCAACGATAGTCGAGTGACGAGTATCCAGGATGAAAAGTAGACGTGTCCGTAGTAACAGAGTGCGGTGAGAGAGAAGTAGATGCCTTTCTTTGTCAATAAGTCGAAGAGAAGAGAAGTACCACAACACTTCAAATCCAAGACTATGGACTAGATTTATCGATAAGGTTGCAAAGAAAATCTAAACCTGTAGCTTAAAAAAATAAACTAAAAGTACAAAAGCTTAACAGGCAAGGATTAGTACGGATAGGAGAAAATAGTCAGTGAAGAGCTATATAATCTGAACTAATGAGAAGCAGAACTTATGCATTACAAAGAATGAAATAGACATATACATACTAGAGAATGATCGATGTGACTAAATCAGGGCATATGTTAGATAATAAATACACAAGTTCATATAGGTCAACATAGCGAAACCGTCCTGCTGAACGACATAGCTAAGATTAATTAAAAATCATATGATTTGACCAAACTAGGATTCATGAGTGAAAAATGAGGAAGCGGACACATGTCAAATGCAAGTAGTTAATTATCTGATTAAAATGCATGGTTGAAGAAAAAAAACATCCAAGCATGCCTCAATTCTCGTTTCAACAACGCATGTCTAGTCGATCCGGAAGTAAAGGTTTAGAGGAGGGAGTATCTGAGACATATTAGGGGGTTATTACAGAGGTAATAGATGAAGCTTAGGTTCCCCCGTAGATCATTCGATCCTCTCAATGAAAGGCTCCCCCTCGAATAGACAGCCAGGAAAGAGGTCATAAGACATATACGGGGGGTATTACTCGAATAATTTATAAAACATTTTCTCCCCCATAGATTGTGTAATCATCTCGGTAAACCTTTCCGGCTTAAAGAAATTCAGCACTGTCTATCTTTTTAGGAAACTATACTTCAGAAGCTGATCAGACTGCGATTGTGTATTCATCCACCAGGCATTCCGAGCTAACCCATTTCATTTCTTCAACTATACATGTTAATAGAGTAATCTAAATGAACAGGCATTTGTCATGTGGTGATAAGTGGAAATTAAGATCATGAAACCAGAATGAGGTTAATCATATAAACTTTAATCATGTTTGCTTAAACGACTTCAGTCGGGAAACGCAAGGATCCTTCCAATATGAAGTTGATATCAATATCAGAAGCATGAAGCACGTTAAACAGTAAGTATGATCAACATTAAGATCAGTATGTATCTACTACTATCAATAAAAGCACAACGCATGTTCTGAAAGTAAGTATACTGTTAGGTAAGTTAAATGTGAAACTATGCAGAGAAGTCAAGCATACCTAATCGGAAGAGTAGTTCAGAGAATCTTGCATCAGGTAGGGGCTTTGTAAGTATGTCTGCGATTGATCTTCGGTAGCAACATGTTCCAGTGAGATGTGACTTTTGAGAACATGGTCGCGTATGAAGTGATACCTGACCTCAATATGCTTCGTCTTAGGGTGCATGATAGGATTGTTGCTGATAGCAATTGCGCTAGTATTGTCGCAGTAGAGTGGAATAGATGACATATTGAAACCGTAGTCAGTAAGTTGACTTTGCATCCAGAGTAGCTGTGCACAGCAACTCCCAGCAGCTATATATTCCGCCTTAGCAGTAGAGGTTGATACAATTATGCTTCTTACTGAACCATGAAATTAATCTATTTCCAAGAAACTGACACGTACCACTTGTGCTTTTTCTGTCGATGCGATACCCAGTGAAGTCAACATCAGAGTATCCGGATAAGGTGAAGTTGGACTCCTTTGGGTACCAGAGTCCCAAATTCATCGTTCCCTTGAGATACCTTAATATCCGTTTAACATGAAGCATATGTGACTCCTTGGGATTCGCCTGATATCGTGCACAGATGCAAGTTGCAAACATAATGTCTGGGCGACTTGCTGTAAGATACAGCAAGGATCCTATCATCCCTCTGTAGTCAGTCACATTTACTGATATTCCATCCACATCAGGATCTAACTTGGCACTGACTGGCATGGGAGTTTTGACGGGAGATGAACCTTCTATACCAAACTTCTTAATAAGATCGTGAGGTACTTATCTTGATTAATGAAGATTCCTTCCTTCAATTGTTTAACTTCTATTCCAAGGAAGTAGGACAGTTCTCCCATCATGCTCATCTCAAACTTGCCTGTCATCAACTTTGCAAACTCTTCACAAAGCTTCGGATTTGTTGATCCGAAAATGATATCATCCACGTATATATGTACGATTAGAGTGTGTCCTTTCTCTTTTCGTAGAAATAAGGTGGTGTCTATCTTCTCTTTTTGGAAGCTGTGAGCAAGTAAGAATTCTGACAGTATGTCGTACCAGGCTCTTGGAGCTTGTTTCAAACCATATAAAGCTTTCCGAAGCTTGTACACTAGATGTCCTGCCTTAGGTTCAATAAAACCGGGAGGTTGTTCAACGTACACCTCCTCTTAAAGATCTCCATTTAGGAATGCGCTCTTGACGTCCATTTGATAAACTATGAAGTTTTCATATGAAGCATACGCCAGAAACATTCGGATTGCCTCAAGTCTTGCTACCGGAGCAAAGGTCTCATCGTAGTCTATTCCTTCTTCTTGACGATATCCTTTGGCTACCAGTCTGGCTTTGTTCCGGATTACAATTCCATCCGTATCAAGCTTGTTCCGGAACACCCATTTAACTCCAATGACTTGCTGAGACTTAGGCCTTGGTACTAGAGTCCACACATTATTTCTCTTAAATTGATTCAGCTTTTCTAGCATGGCTTCTATCCAATTCGAATCTTGAAGAGCTTCATCTACTACTTTTGGTTCTATTTGAGATAGAAAACACGAGTAAAGACACATGTTGAAAGTGGCTGCTCTTGTTCTTACACCAGCAATAGGATCACCAATCACTTGATCTGAGGGATAGTTTCGGGTCCATTTGTAATTCTGTGCATGTGATGGTTGATCTTGAATAATTTGAAGCTCTGCGCATTAGGTGGTTCAGGTATATCTACTGGTTGAGCTTCTTCCGGACCAGATGTTTCCGTATTATAAGGTACGGTAGAACTAGGTGGTTCTTCAACACTATTTCTTTCAGTGTTAACTGGTCCGGACGGGCTTGAAGGTGCTCCGGATTTTGGGTATCCGAAGGAGTATGTCCGGAGCTTAATGGTAGTCCTGAGTCCGAATCATCCGTAGCATCATCCATGTAATTTCTTTGTGCCTCGCTGATGCCACGTGGTTGGTCAGAATGTGTAACAGGAACATTCATAAACTTCGAATAGTCGATGTTGCTGTCCAGGACCTGTACATTAGAACTTGAAGAAGCAACTTTTGACCAATCAAGATTAGTTTCATCAAAGGTCACATGGATAGATTCTTCAACTTTAAAAAGTTTTCTATTGAAGACCCGATAAGCCTTGCTATGTAATGTGTACCCGACAAAAATTCCATCATCAGATTTTGGTTCAAATTTATTCCGGGTTTCTTTGCCATTTATCAATATATAGCAAGTACACCCAAAAGCTCTGAAATGTGAAATTGAAGGCTTTCGTCCTCTCCACATCTCATAGGGTGTTTTCATGGTAGATTTATTTATTAGAGTTTTGTTCTGAACATAGCAGGCAGTGGACACAGCTTCAGCCCATAGACTGAGAGGAAGCGTTGCCCCTACTAACATTGATCTGCCAGCCTCGACTAAAGTACGATTCTTGCGCTCAGCTACCCCATTTTGTTGTGGAGTTCTGGGCGTAGAGAAGTCATGCTGAATACCCTGTTCAGAACAATATGATCTCATATCTGAAAAATCAAATTCTGTACCATGATCACTCCTGATGCACTTTATGCTCAGTCCTTGTGAGTTGCTTATTCAGTTGAAAAGATCTACAAGATGCTCAAAAGTTTGATCCTTTGATTTCAGGAACATCACCCATGTGTATTTGGTGAAATCATCGATAACCACAAGGGTATATCTCGCACCAGCCAGCGAAGGAACAGAAATAGGACCACAGAGGTCCATATGAAGAAGTTGTAGAGGAGCAGTTATTGAATTAACTGATTTGCTCTTAAAGCTATGTTTGGTCTGTTTGCCAAGTTGGCATTCTCGACAGAGAGTGTCTCTGGAGTATTTGAGTTTAGGTAGACTAGTGACAAGATCAAGTGACGCTAACTTAGACAGTGTCTTAAAGTTTAAATGTGCGCATCGCTTGTGCCATAACCAATTATCTTCATCTGAAGCTTTAGTAAGGAAGCATACAGGGTCAGAAGAATTATTTCTTAAGACCACTGAGTATATGTCCCCATCTCTTGATCCGGATAACTTAACATCTCCGGATAAGTTTTCCCATCTGTCTGGTGTTGGACATAAAGGAAACAGTAAATCCTTTGTTACATAAATTACTGACACTTAGCAAATTATGCTTCAAACCTTCGACTAGTGCAACTCTAGTGATTGATACATAGCCGTTGGTTAAAGTGCCATAACCGACAGTCTTTCCTTTGCTGTTGTCACCATATGAAACGGATGGACCTCGTTTTTCATTAACTTCTACAAGCAGAGTCTGATCACCCGTTATATGTCCAGAGCATCCACTATCGAGGATCCACTTGCTTTGATTGATCTTTAGTTTCAAGTGATCCGGAAGTGCATTCCAGAGATGCTCCTGAAAGACAACAGTTTACACTTTTGGTGCCCAAACTTGTTTCGGGCGGTTAAAAAGAACAGCATTAATGTCAACAGTTCTGGATTTGACTTTGCTAGGACTTTTAGCTCTCCAAGTTGACTTTAATTTATTAGTTTCAGCTGCTTCTTTTATTTGGGTTATCTTGGGAGAGACACTCCTTTGAGGTTTATATTTTGTTTTGCTCGAAGAACCCTTTTTATTGAACTGATCTTTATTGGTACGAATTTGATTACAAAACCAGTTATCAGATAAATTCCAACATTCATAGTGATAATGACCTATTTCCCTACAGATGGAACAGACACTATAATGCGGAGTACAAATAGGGGATACAGGTCTCTTGGATTTTACAAACATTCTACTTTGTTCCCTATGGCCTAACCCATTGCGTTTGGGTGACGCGCTCTTGGCCCTAGATGCGTCAGCCTTAGCCTTCCCTTTCTTTTTGGGTGCTACAATTTTGGGTTTAACTGCAGCAGCCTTCCCTTCATCATTAGTTACGGGTGCTACTGCTTCAGGAAGTGCGATATGACCTCGACTCCACAGTCATAAACTATGGTGCCACCTGAAATGAAACCATCCAACGGTTTAGACGTACTAACAGGATATAAGTTGGTTAGTTTTGGAGTGAAATCCGGAGGACACTCAGTAGCTTGAGCATTGGAGGTTAACGATTCGGAGCCTAGGCCAGGTTTGACTCGAATATTATCTAGATCAGTCCTAAATGAAGAGGCTGTTTCCCCGGATTTAAGCCACTTATGATTTATTTCCTTTTCCTGTTCAAGTTCATTCTCGAGTCTTTTTACAATAACTTTTAGGCCTGAGAGATTGGTATTTAGCAGATGATTTTCAGCCCTTAGATCATGATACCAAGCTTCTTTTCCTCTGAAGTCAGCTATGTCTTTTTCAAGTCTAGTAATAGTAAATTCAAGACGTTTATTCTGACTTTCCATATCTTTGTACATTTGAGTAATTATTAGTCTCTCATTCTTTTCATGATCACGTTCAGTAATATGAGATTCTATTTTACTCATGAGCTCAGAGATAGAAGGTACCTTGGTATTTGCCATGAGGCAGACGTTCGGCTTAGGAGTTGGCTCATCATCCGAGGATTCCTCCTCTTCTTCCGAGCCACTGATGTACTTTGTCACGAACGCCTTCCTCTTGTTCTTGCTGTTGTCTGAGGTGGTACGTCGAGGAGTAACCTTGTCACTTTTCTCTGCTGTCTTAGATTTGGATCTGCATTCCTTGGCCCAGTGATCGGGTTTCCCACAATTAAAGCATTCTTGGGAGCTTGACTCCGATCGCTCCTTCCTTCTGGATGATGAGGGGCCTCTTCTGAATCCTTTTCTACTTTTCCGAAGGAATCGTTCAAAGGATTTGACAAGAAGAGCCATTTCCTCTTCCGCGTTTGAGTCAGAATTCTATGACTCATCCCTATTATCCTCTTGATGATTACTGGTGTATTCCGTAGCTTTGAGGGCTACCCCTTTTTCTTTCCAAGCTATTTTCTCATCACGGTCAGTGTATCTGAATCTGACCTCATGAGTCCGAAGCTCTCCGTATATTTCTTCAAGGGCGAACGGCCGGTTTTTGTCGCCTTGCATCCGGAGTTGCTTGGAGTAGTAGCGATCCGGCAGGGATCGAAAGAACTTGTCATTGATTTGAGACTGAGTGTAGTGCTCATTGACAGTTTTAGATCTAGAATGAGCTTGCCGAATCTCCGATAGATGCTCTCAAGGGATTCACCAGGTTTGTGATTGAAACTTTCAAAGTTTTGTCTGAGAGCACATATCACGTTTTGCATCTGGGACTGACTTCCCTCATAGAGGATTGTCAGTTTATCCCAGACAGCTTTTGCTGATGTGCAGCCCTGGACGTCCGTGAAAGCCTCGGAATCCAAAGACGATGTAACATAAGCCAGAGCCTTTTCGCTAGCGCACTGCCAGGCTCTTTCATCGTTGGTAAGTTTGGCATCCGTCTTTGGCCTTCTAACTCCATGTTCTCCGATAGTCATCGGAATTGGAATCTCCTGATGAACAGGGCCACATGAGATGGTCATGGCATACCATGAACATCTTCATGTGAGCTTTCCACTGGGAGAAAAGCTCAGGTGTGAATTTGGGCGGTTTTGTCAGAGTAAAACCAGAACTCCGTGGTTGAGCAGTGGAGGCAGCAGCAGGTTGAGGTGCGTCGACATTTTCACTGCTGCTCGATTCGGGATGGGCTCTTGTGCACCTCCGGAGTTAAGGTGAGTGTTGAATAGCATACTGCTTTCTTCAGCCATTGCTGAGAGTGAAAGAGTGGGATCTCTACTTAGAACAAATAGAACTTACTCTGATACCACTTGATGGTCCCTTGGAGCCTAGAGGGGGGTGAATAGGCTCTTATCCAAACTTTTTTTATTCTCTTATGACACAAATACTTATCTAGTTAAGTGATAGAATCACTGCGGAAGATAACCAGATAGTGGAAGTATTTTATTTTATTATCAAAAGATAAATACAACAAAATAGAAGCAAGACTCTTTTACACTCTGTTTACAAAAGGATTCACACTCTAGCCTATATTATCTCTTTGAACTCTTGTGCATTCACAGGATTGATTCAGGCTCACTCGCACACACATTCTTTCAAATATACAAGTATGAATATTTATACAAAAACATTCCTAAAAGACAACCTCGGAACTTGTAGTTCCAAAATGCGTTCAGCACTAACTATTCCTCGGTAATCTCTCCGCTTGACGCCCGGGTTTGTGGAGCTCAAGATCTTGGGTTTGAAGAGTATAAGTGCCTTTGTGAGTTCCCAAGTATAATTAAAGTTGTGTCCACATATCCGGGTGATCCACGTGTAAGATTCTTCAGGTTCTCAACAAGTTTGTCTTACATCGGGACACCACGAGCTGATTACCTTAAATGCGGTTAAGTTGAAGTAGCATCTTCTTGGTCCGGTGTAATTTTCCTTACTCCGTAGCTAATGAAGCTCGGAACCTTACTCCGTGTCTGTGGTTTCTTACTCCGTATCCATTTGGTACTAGAATCCTTAGTCCGTGTTAGCGCTTGCTTACTCCGTATGAATGAGAAGGTCGGAGTGCTTATTCCGTATCAGCGCTTCCTTACTCCGCATGTAAGTTCCTTACTCCGTATGTAAGTTCCTTACTCCATGCGAGTCTAAAGGATCAGATGGCTTACTCCGTACTTGCACATCCTTACTCCACATGAGTGAGTGGTCCGAATTCCTTACTCCGCGTCTAAGTTCCTTACTCCGTGTGAATAAAGACTCAGGTCCTTATTCCACATCAGTACTTTCTTACTCCGTATGTATGGAAGACTCGAACGCCTTACTCCGTGTCTTCTTTACTTTAGTTCGCTTGAGAGGAAGACTTAACTTTATAACTCCGTGTTGACTCTTTTACTTCGTGTGATCTTGTAGACCAAGATTCTTACTCCGCATCAGTTTGACTTAGTCCGTTTGAGGCATTAAGAGCAGATTCTGTAATCCGTAGCTTTTAAGTTCTTAGTCCTCACGAATGTTCCTTATTTCGTATGTATTGGTGACTTGGTTATTTACCAAGTGTTTGACGACACTCACTCTTGTCCGGATCAGGATTATGTATCATGTCCTTAGCTTTGCTCTTACGTGTGTATCTCCGAATTAATAACATATCTTCTGCAATGATCAAAGAAACACAAAAGATCTCAAATCAAATTACATAGGGTTTTATCAGCATTATCCAATTTCTGGGCTTGACCCAACACAACACTTATCTAGTTAAGTGATAGAATCACTGCGGAAGATAACCAGATAGTGAAAGTATTTTGTTTTATTATCAAAAGATAAATACAACAAAATAGAAGCAAGACTCTTTTACACTCTGTTTACAAAAGGATTCACACACTAGCCTATATTATGTCTTTGAACTCTTGTGCATACACAGGGTTGATTCAGGCTCGCTCGCACACACCATTCAAATGTACAAGTATGAATATTTATAAAAACATTCCTAAGAGACAACATTGGAACTTGTAGTTCCGGAATGCATTCAGCACTAACTATTCCTCGGTAATCTCTCTGCCTTGACTGCTGTGGTTTGTGGAGATCAAGATCTTGGGTTTGAAGAGTATAAGTGCCTCTGTGAGTTCCCAAGTATAATTAAAGTTGTGTCCACATATCCGGGTGATCCACGTGTAAGATTCTTTAGGTTCTCAACGAGTTTGTCTTACATCGGGACACCACGAGCTGATAACTTTAAATGCGGTAAGTTGAAGTAGCATCTTCTTGGTCCGGTGTAATTTTCCTTACTCCGTTGCTAATGAAGCTCGAAACCTTACTCTATGTCAGTGGTTGCTTACTCCTTATCTATTTGGTGCTGGAATCCTTAGTTCGTGTCAGTGCTTCCTTACTCCGTGTGAATGAGAAGGTCAGAGTGCTTATTCCGTATCAGTGCTTCCTTACTCCGCATGTAAGTTCCTTACTCCGTACGAGTTTCTTACGTCGTGTGAGTTTAAAGGATCGGATGGCTTACTCCGTACTAGCACATCCTTACTCCGCATGAGTACTTCCTTACTCCGTATGTATGGAAGACTCGGATGCCTTACTCTGTGTCTTCTTTACTTTAGTCCGCTTGAGTGGAAGACTTAACTTTTTAACTCCGTGTCGACTCTTTTACTTCGTGCGACCTTGTAGATCAAGATTCTTATTCTGCATCAGTTTGACTTAGTCCGTTTGAGGTATTAAGAGCAGATTCCTTAATCCGTAGCTTTTACGTTCCTTGGTCCGCACAAATGTTCCTTATTTCATATGTATAGGGGACTTGGTTATTTACCAAGTGTTTGACGACACTCACTCTCGTCCGGATCAGGATTATGTATCCTGTCCTTAGCTTTGCTCTTACGAGTGTATCTCCGGATTAATAACATATCTTCTGCAATGATTAAAGACAAAACACAAAAGATCTCAAATCGAATTACATAGGGCTTTATCACCATTATCCAAATTCTGGGCTTGATCCAACAAATTGAATACCCAAACTCTAATCCAATTAATTCAAGTAATTAACTGAAAAAGCTGAAAATAAGTATAAACCTCTAATTGAGAGTTTATAATTAATAAAATCACTCTTGAATGTCTTACTACGTCCAAATACAAGGCCTATTTAAAGGCAAACGACTAACTAGGAATTGAAAACTTAATACAATTAGGAAATTAAAGTAAAATACCAAAATACCTTAATACAAATTAAATAAAGAAAAGTAATAAAAAATAAAAACTTATAATATGATAAGGCAACTAAATAAAAAGAAGAGCCCTAACAGTATAAGTAATCTTAGTCAACACGACACTTGCACGTGGCGATGCACGCGATGATGGAATCTGCATGTGGCGATGGAATCTACACATAGTGATGAAATCTGCATATAAACGGATCATCATTGGAAGGCTGCTAGGTCTTCTCCACGTGGTGGTGTATCTGCACGTGGCGATGATCGCCACATGCACGCTATGTGCAGTACTAGCTTTGCATGTAGCCCCATAACTCTTTTCCCGTGATCTTCGTGCACGAAGTCGAATACTCTCTCTAGGTGTTGGTGCAACGTTCTCATTAGATTTTAATTTGAAAATATTTTTTGTTTGGCATGAGAGAGAATGTATTTAAAAAAGAGTCTGTATTTTTTAAAATTAAGTCCTACAACTTTTTAAAAATAATATTTAATGAGTCCAAATAATAAAATAGAGTCTGTATTTTTTAAAATTAAGTCCTACAACTTTTTAAAAATAATATTTAATGAGTCCAAAGTAAAAAAAATTTGGATCTCCCGACAAAATTGAGTTTAAATTTGAAAACAAAAAATAATTACAAATAGTTTTTGATAATAGCTATGGGACCCATCATTTTTTAAAATAATTTTCAAATATATATTATTAAATTTAAGTGAGCCCACACTAGAACCATAATTTTTAAAAATGATTCTAAAAACCATTTGTATCAAACAAACACTTAGCATCCGTTTGGACCAATTTGGTACACACTTAATTTTGGTTTGTTTTGAAAAATAGTGGGCCCAGTGTGAGCTCAGCCAAATTTGATAATAATATGTATTTGAAAACTGTTTTTTAAAAACAGTGAATTCCATATCTGTTTTTAAAAATTGTTTCTAATGATTTTCTGTTTTCAAATCTAAACTCAATTTTGTAGGGAGATTCAAATAATCTTTTTATTTTTATTTTATACTTTTCTTCATTTTGATTACTTGAGCCTACCAAATATAAATTTTTTAAATTTTTTTGGTACTTAATTTTAAAAAACACGTACTCTTTTAAAAACACATTTTCTCTCATACAAACAGAAATTGTTTTCAAATTGTAATTTAACACGAGCTCCAACAAAACTTAGAAAACAAAATTCAAAAATCAGAACTTATAGGGTATATTTGTTTTGCCTATTTTTTGTTTTTATTTTTAAAATGTGATAGCTATTTCCGAGTACATAAAACATAAAACTAAAAATAACAAAAGTTTGTTTTTATTTTTAATGACTTAAAAAATGAAAACAATCTTTTGTTGTTTTCTAAGACTGAGCCAAAAAATCGAAAAATTGATTTAACCCGATAACTTGACTGACCGAAAACCTAATAAACTAATTAGATAAATAGTGCAACTCGCCCAAACCGACCGACGAATACTTCTTGATGAGAAATTTTCTCAAACAGAGTAAAAAATATAAAGATTTTATAAATTAGAGGTGAAAGTCTATTGGTTGCGGACTTGCAGAGTTTAATCCAAAGATATTTTTGATGATGATAATTTATTTGATTTAGTTGGTTCAAATTAGACATTAGATTCTGTATTATAGGTTGTGTTCATGTTATAAATTTAATATGAGAAATTTATGATGCTAGAGTTGAGAAGGAAAATTGTTAACCTGATTTAACTCGACAAACCGACCGTGTAATGACCCGTGTTTGGGTTGCTTTAATTGATAATGAAGATCTCATTTTGGTATCGTGCTCGACGATACGCGCATTTTCGCTGTAGTTGGAAGGCTAATTGTGTAATTTTAGGTGTTTATTAATTAAAGAATTAGCAAGAAATATAAATAGGAGGAACATAAAGAGAGCTTCCACTTTACGCTATCACGTTAGTGTGTTCGAGAGATAGAGCTTAGAGAGCTTGGAAGTTTGAAGCCTTGGTGATTTGGGGCAATTTGGGTTCGTGTAGCTCAACGAATCACTCCAAGTAGGGGTTCCTATACTCTTTCTCTTAATTATGTTCTTGATTTGCATGAATTTTGTCATGATATGAAATATAGCATGAACCTTGGGTTTGGGGAAACTCAAGATTTCGGGTTAGATCTGGCAGTTCATCATAAGATCTATGGTTAAGATCTAAATTATATCATTGTGGGCATATATTTATGAAATTTGGGGGTTTAGAACCATGTTTTTCATGAGGGTTGAGAAGTTAACCATGGGAAGGTAGATTTAGATCTAGATGGTTATAATATGTAAAAACAATATATGTGTGTTTCTGTTATCACTGTGCGATTTAGAGGCGTTAAGGATGCATTTTGGGGTATATATTATGGTTTATTGAGTTAAAAGTGGGTTTGTGGGCGTCTGTGGGTCGTTGGGTTGATTCCAGACGAAGAACAGGCTAAAACGACGATAAACAGTACTCTGGGCGATCTAGGAAGGGTCAAAGTTCGAAGGGTCGAAGGTCGAAGGGTTGAAGTTCGAAGTTCGAAGGTCAAACCTTCGAGGCAAATCCTCGAGTCTTCGAGTCTTCGAGTTTATGCTTTGAGTCTCCTGGTTAGCAGTTCTGTAGCTTCGGGTTAGCAGTTCCAAGGGGTATAGCAAAACCATTTACATTATAAACTATTATGCCTAAGTATTAAGTTACAATGTAAATAACAAAATACCCCTATATCGAATTCAAAGAAAAATACTAGAAAATCAAATTCTCCTCCTTCAAAATGTGAAAAATAGGATTTAGTGTAAAATCTTGAAAATATGCAGTTTTCCGTAATGGTGGCTTTTTGGAAAGTGGGGTTAGACCTCTTAGAAAAATCCCCCAAAATCAGATTATCTTAGTTATGGTATGGGGAGCCGATGTCGGGACTTTTTATTTCAAAAAAATAGCTTTTACGAAAATCCTCTATCTTGGTCAAGACTTGAGGATAGTTTTATGAAAACTAACCTATAGTACAGAGAGAGTTGTGAACTTTAGTGGTCATGTGGGCCTGTGAGGCTACCTTGTTAAGCCTGGGAGGCTACTATTGAGGGCTTAGGAGGTAATACGGAGCCTGATGGGCAATACTGTGCTTGGGGGGGGGGGGGACATAGTGCTTGAGAGGCAATGTTTGGGATTACCTAGGAGGTTTTCTTTGTATTTTAGTGTGTGTACATGATTGAAATGGTGATGTATATGTAGCATTACACGAGCACATGCCTACACTAGTTTATGAGTTGGCATGGGCCGGGGGGATATGATCCCTAATGAGCTGTGATTGCTCACCCTTCCTATTGTGTTTGACTTTGTTTGTTTCAGGTGCTTACAGGAGCTAGGAGGTTCACCAGAGGTGAAGACCTTGTGTGTATTTGTTTATTTTGTTGGATTGTAAAAACTATGATTGTAACCCTGCGTGGGAAGTCGATGTATGTATATGTGTTTATACTATGGATTTCTGTCTTCGTGTGCTATATATGTGTAGTATGGTTTGGGGACGACACCTGTGTTAAGATCCCTTTTCCGGTGTTACCAACCCCTTGTCCCTACGGGTGCGGGCATGGGGATTCACTAATCGGTTTCTGCGTGTCAAAAATTTGGGGTGTGATAGATGGTATCAAAGCATGGTCTAGTTGGCCTAGGGTAGTGGGGTGATTGATTACTCTTGAGTCCTTTTGAGGAGCATGGTGGGATGTGCCTGATCAACACGATCCTTTATGAGCCACTGAGGTATGTCATCACCGGATTTCGTTCGGGTGGGAACTCGCTTTTGGGGATGCGATTCTCCCACCCTTCATTCGAATGGTGATGAAAAAAATACAAAGTCGTTACCAATTGTTTATGGGGTGCAGTTAGTCACCTAAAAAAATGTGATCTATGTTACCAGAGCTAAGTTCGGGAGTTTGTTACATGTGGGGAAAGATTAACACCCCCATAACACCCTTTTGGTACCTATTTTAGGAGGAGGAGATTTTTAATCTGTTTTAACTATTGGCTTAAGGGTGAAGCCAAAAATGGCCTAAAAATCTACTCTTTTATTTTTCTAAATTTCATCCTAAGCCTCCAAGGGATATCCTAATGGATTTTTTTATTTCTAAATTCTTTGTTAAAATTAAAAATTAAGTCCAATTTACTTAAATGCTCAAAGAATCTTAAGGGTCGAGTTATTTCTTTCTATTTCAAAGTCCTTTGTTAAAAAAATAATAATAATAAAGAATTTAAGTTAAATTATTTCCAAAAAGTAAATCCTAATGATGATAATCTATTTTTTTTCTGTGTCTTTTAAAAGTTGAAATTTTAAAAGAATGGGCTAAAAAAAATAAAGAGAATATTTTTTAAAAGAAAGTTTTTTTTTTGTCTTTTGAGAAAATGGTGATTGTGAAAGTTAATTTTTTTGAAATAATGGACTAAAAAGATTTTTAAAAAAATTAAAGAGAATATTTTTGTCTTTCAATTTTTTTTTGTTGCGCTTTGTTTAAATGAAAATATTTTATTTTGTTTTTGTTTTTGTTTTGTTTTATCTTTGTTTTTCAAAGGAACATTTTTTTTGTTTTCTCTATTGGGAAGCACACCCCTTTTTTTAACATTTTGATTTGCTTTGTTTTTTTTTTAAATAAAATAGAGCAAGTAAATAAATGTGTTGTGTGTGTAATCCACAAAACAAAATAAAAACAAAATAAAATAAAATCTCTCTTTTCTTTTCTTTTCTTTTTTCCTCTTTTTCCTCTCTTTTTTTTTTTTTTTTCTCTCTTTTCTTTTTTTTTTCTCTTATCATTTTTTTATCACTTCTGGATTGCTTGCCTACATTTGTTTATAAGTGGCTCCAAGCCATTACAATAAATGAAATACAATGGGATATACCTAAATACATAGGGACTAAAAAAGTAGAATAAATAATAATGATACAAGTATCGAAGAGAGAATGTTAAAATAAACTCTGCAAAACAAATATAAGTAAAACCACATTAAACCATACAATGAAGCTCCAAAATCAAGGTGAATGCCCGTGAAATCAATAGCAAGCTTACGCATGGCTAAGACTGACCCCAAAAGTAAAGAGAATAGGACACCAAGACCCATAATAATTTTAAAAACATATAGCCAGATGAATTATAAAAAATAGATGACTTTGATTTGCACAACACGTATAGGCTAAAACGCCAATACCAGAGATTTATTTTGATAAAAACCATATACTGGGGAGAACAGAAAACGTATACTAGTGCAAAAAAGAAAACGCCTTTTGACAACGTATAGGCAAAACTAGATGACAAAAACCCAAAAACCAAACAATATGTAACATTATAGGACCCGTAAAAGCATGACCGAGAAAACGATTTTGACAAACTCTATAATGTTGGCATAGATTTGGTATGAGAAAATTAATTAATCACCAAACAAAGGAAATCAAAAAATCTTAAAGTAAATAGAACAAACCTAATCGTCTTTGTCTTGTAGTACTACGAGCGATGGTTGAACACCGTGAACAAAAACCAAGCAACACCAGCGGTACAAACTCCTCCTCCTTTTGGATTTTGGAATTTCGTTAGCTTCGTCTTTGTCTTGTCGTTTGGAGGCTCCAAACAGGGTTACCAGGTTTGGAGGCCTTTGCAAGCGATGGTTGGACTGGTTGGCACCAAGTTGGTATGGCGGCATGGGCTGGCTGGTATGGCGGCATCATAGAGGGCTGAGGCGACGGCAGTTGGTGTCATCAATGTCAGCCGGTCGGCATGGCGATGCCGTGGATCTGCGTTCTGGGGCTGCCGTGTTAGAAGGACAGATCGTGGACGATGTGATTTCTGGCTGGGGTTTGGATTAGAGATGATGATGGGTGATGATGAAGAAGGTATGACGATGGTAGGCTGTCGGCGAGACGGTTCCGACTAGTGGGGGACTCTCTTTAGAAGGAGAAGGTAAGAAAAATTTGGAGAATATATCTAGGTTGGTAAATCGTGAGAGCCCCCCTTGCTTGATGGAGAAGATGAGTTTAATAGAGGGGAAGGAAGGTTAGGGTTTTGGGTTTGATTGAGGGAGAGAGAAAAGGAGGTAGGGGCATGGCGAGAGGGGGTAGGCATGATGGCTGTCTGGTGTGGATGAGGAAGACGACGCAGCGTAGGAGAGAGAGAAGAAGATGTGCGAAGAGATAAGGCAGAAATTTTTATATTTTATTTTATTTTGTTTATTATTGTTTTTGTTTTTCTTTTTTTTCTTTCAACCAATAAAACAATGACACGTGGACAAGACATGTCACGCACCCAAATTCCAGGGAACCCGGAACCGGAAACTTGACTTCCTTTTGCCTGCACCGGAAAGGTCAAGGGGTTGGTGACTAATACCAATATAGACTACACCGCGGGTGTTGTCTCAATCGTGCAACCCTGTACAGTCATACATCAAGGGTAATCTTATACTTTCCCGTATATCATCATGTATACAATAAGTCAAACAATTATACAGACATCACATCCCAAACAGTATGCAAATACAATTGTCCACGAACCCATGTCCGAGATACAATACACAACAATACAAAACACAATACTGTATCATACATTAGAGTAGTGGGCATGTCCTCCTGGAAGAAAGTCCACTAGTCTCGGGTCACACCTGAAAAAGGTAAACAACAAGTAGGGGTGAGCGATAAGCTCAGTAGGTGATCCCAAAACTCCACATCATATAAACATACAAGTCTATATGCTCAGTGTACTCATGCATTGTGTAGTGTGCACAATCATTAGAACACAGTCTGCAAACAAACATCAGGACCCACCCTGCCCACTGATCGGCAATTTGCAAGTGTACAAATCGTGATAAGTAATAAAGTGGATTTTTAAGTCTGGATTATCGTACCCAAGGGAAGGATATAGAATTGGGAAATTTTAACTAGCTTATAAAGAGATTTTTGGTTGAAAATATATAAAAACATAACTGAATTTAAAACAAGTTGATTGAATGGTTGTGAGAAATGGAAATGAGCTTGTTTGAGTAGAGATAAGTTCAATTGATAAAGGTGATTGGAGTTAAGATTTCATTTGATGTATTTTTCCCAAGAATATGCCTTAGTTCAATCTAATTCTTTCCTTGTGACAATATTTAATACCCAACCTCTAATGCATGAATTAACCTTTTTCAAGTGCTATAATTCGTGTGTACACCCTAGCATGGGGGACGGGTGACCCTTTAAGATTTGGGCTATTTAGTCTAGAGCTACCACACCCACTCTTAACTTGGTATCCTAGGTTTTACACTAGCTTTCGCAAATTATGCAACCCTTAGTTTGATTATCTTGCAATTTTCAGTAATTATGCTTCATTTTTCAATCCTTCACATAAGTACCTAATATGATAAAATGAAGTGATCAAATTCATTTTATATTTCAACCCAAGATAGTCAATAAACATTCACAAGGTGAAAAAGATTTAACCAAAGACCTCTCCTTCCTTCTCCTTCAATCTTCAAATCTAAATGGCATCTTCCGCTCTTTACGGCGTTGTTCCTGGCCATCTTGTCGATTGGGCCGGCATTTCCGACCCTCCTGCCTGGCTCGAGGAGGTCTGCTCCTTGTTAGCCTTCAGTGGTCTTCTAGACATTGTCTCTGCTCCTATAGATCTTCTCATCTCAGACGTCAGATCTTTCTATGAGCACTTCGAATCCCGTGACCACTCGATTGTCTCTGGTATCCGAGGCAAACCCATCAAGATCACTCCTCAGGTGATTCGTGACGCCTTCAATCTCCCCAGCAGCAATGATTTCTGGCCGAGCGCTTCCACCTTGGCTACTGCCATGGGATGTCCCTCTAAAGTGAAGGAATACAAGCTGAAGTCTTTCCAAGGCCCCTACCGCTATATGGCCACCATACTCAGTCGATGCTTACTGGCTCGCTCTACGGTGCTTGACTCAGTCCCGTATGATTTGCTCCCGGCAATGTACGTGGTCTTTGAGTAGTTGCCTCTTGACTGGGGCGATTTTCTCTTTCGGCTTATGCGAAATGGCAAAAGGAACTCATCTTTCGGACGGATCCTCTCCCACCTCTTCAGACATCTGCGTCCCGAGCACTTCCAGGACCAGTTGACGATACCCTTCACGCAGAATTTTTATTTTCGTCATCTCACCCCCGATGGGACGCTTACTGTTCGCCGTTCTCCTGTCTCTCGTGCACTAGTTGTTGTCTCAGAACATCATGGTAGTTCCGTTGGTGACCCCACCCCCAGCTCAGGTCACGAGGTTAGCTCAGCTCCTCGGTCTTCACGCATCTGGTCCATTGCCGCTCCGGCACGCTCCCGCAGTTCGCAGCACAGTCTTCATGATGCTGCAGGGCCCTCTCAAGCATTTCCTCATGACACTGTTTCTTCAACCCCTCCCGCTGATGCCCCTGCTGATATCTCTCCTGCTGCTGCTGCTGATACTGCTGCTGGTGATCCTGCACCCACCTCTCCGGTGAGTGCTGCAGTTGTTGCTGTCATTGCTGACTTACCTACCTCTTCTCCAGCTGCCTCTCCAGCACGCCCTGTTGACCCTCACGACTACCTTGACCATCTTCCCGCCGATATTTTGACTGACTGCTGGCTCCGGTTTAGTCTCGCTCACACTGCAGACGTCTCTGAATCTGCTCTCCGGGTACATTACACTAAACACTCTCAAACCCCGGAAGCTATGATTCTTTGGAACACTAAACACGGCTTTCTCACGCCGTCTCTGCTTCAGGCTGCACCTCCAACTGCTACTGCCCCTTCCGGACCTGCTCATGACGCACGGACTCCTCTCCCTGCTGAGGCTGGTCCCACCTCTCCTGCGGACATTCCTCTCATTGACCTCTCTGGTCAGAGTTGCTCCACTACACCTGCTACTGCTACTGGACCCTCCTCCTTCTCTCCACCTACTGACTCTTCCGCACTGCGCACTCCTGCCCCTCTTCATGCAGGGGAGTCCTCCAAGGCTCCTGCCTCTAGCTTTGGCTGCCCCTCATTTGCCACGATCTTATCTGAAGCTGCGGTCTCCGCTCAGCTGGATCGTATTGTGGAGGACAATCGTTCACGGGCCCAGGTCATTGCTGACAAAGTTGATGACATTAGGACCCAGATCCTCTCCGCTCTCTCCAACTCCTCTCTCTCCCTGGATCAGAAGTTGGACCTTATTGCCCAATCTCTTTCGGGCCTCTCCACCTCGGTCCGGGATCTGACTCAAGTTGTGGGTTGTCCCTCTCGCCCTCCTCGCCGATCTGCCAAACCAGGGGAGAATGTCTCATCTGATCCAGCTCCCTCCACTACTGCTCCTGACACTACTGACGTTCCCAGCCGAAGCTGAAGATCTGCACCCAGCCTCCCTCTGGGTCTCCCGGTTCCCAAACACAATCGCTTCTCTGGATCGTCCAGTGCTGCTCCTTCTGATCGTCCCAGCTCCTCCACTGCAGCTCCCTCCTCTTCTGATTAGGCTCCGCAAGTCACGTTTCTCCCATCTTATGCTGAATTCGATCCATATGATTCAGATGGGCGTGTACTAGCAGCCATGCTAGCATATGCGAGTGCTGCTCCCTCTACCCCAAAAAGGTGCATGTCATCTCTGTCCCCTTTCTCCCTTGAAGGCATAAGCACCCTACTGTCGGAGAAAGGACAGTTCTCTACTAAGGATATTGACAACTTCACCTTGGCGGTAAAGAAAAAGATGAGATTGTTTCCCACCTTGTATCAAGACGAGCAGATGTTCGAAATCCTACCTTGCTGGCTTGATCACTACCTTCCTGAAGTAGACTTCATTCAGACCCTCATAAATGGAACAACTGAGAATAGTAAACCATGGAAAAATATTACAACTGTTCTCATTCCATACAGGATCAGCACTTCTCATCACATGCTCGCGGTCTTCTCTATTAAGGACAGGAGAGTTGTTCTGCACGACTCCCATCAGGTTGTGGGACACCAGATGAGAAGAAGCCAACTTGAACCATTGCTTCAGACTCTGTCAGAGGCTGTCAGACAGAGTGGACTTTTCGAATCAATTGGCCAACCTCCTCTGCTTCCCAATGCTCTCCTCAATTCGTCAATTTTGAGCAAAAAGGACGTTCCCCAACAACCTGACGGAGAAAGCTGTGGAGCTTTTGTCTGTTACTTTATTAGGCACCTTTTGAAGTATGATCCCAACTGGAATTACTTTTTCTTGTGCACTATAGAACAGTCTAAGCAGCTAAGGGAGTAGGCAACAACTAAAATCTTCAAGTACAGTAAGCCTTACAATTCTTAGTATAACTTTTGTACTAAGGCTTACTTTGTATTACTGTTGCTGATATAGTGGAAATTTCTTTTATGTATCCTTATCTCTGTATATCTTGCTGCCTAACTGGATACGATTACAAAGGGTTTGGCACATCTATATTGGGGGAGATTGTTGGATCAAACCTAGAATTTGGATGATGCGGATCAAACCTAATGTAATTTGATCTTAGTTGTTTCATGTTTATTTTAACTCTCTGCAGAAGATTAAATTGTTATCCGGACCTACTCCTATAAGAGCAAAGCAAAGCATAGGATACATAATCCTGATCCGGAACATCATGAGTGTCGTCTTACACTTGGTAAATAACCAAGTCTTCATCCAGAGTTAGGACTCTCTCGAACGAACTAATCATCTGTGAAAAGGACTAAGGATTCCGCGCTCTTATTGTCGATTGGACTAAGTCAATTTATGCGGAATGAGAATCTGAGACTATGCCTCGTACGGAGTAAGAGAGATTTGTTGCAGAGAAAGAATTAAGTCCTTCGCTCAAGCTGCTAAGGAAAAGACGATTCGGAATAAGGAATCCGAGTCTTTCATTGGAGCGGAGTAAGGACAACTGATGCGGAGTAAGGACATCTGATACGGAATAAGAAATCCGAATCATTACTCAAGCGGAGTAAGGAACTCTCGCGGAGTAAGGAAACACTGATGCGGAATAAGGATTCCGTATATCTACATCATGCTGAGTAAGGAAGGGTTGACACGGGATAAGGATTTCAGGACTTCATATACGCGGAGTAAGCAATAACTAATATGGAGTAAGGATCCGAACCTCGTTGATACGGAGTAAGGAAAGCTACACCGGACTAAAAGGACGCTACTTCAACTTATCAATACCGCATTTATGATATCGGCTTGCTGTGTTCCGATGTAAGACAAACTCATTGAAGATCTAAACTATCTTACACGTGGACCACTCAGAGATGTGGATGCAGTCCCAAATGTAGTTGGAAGCAAGAGAAGTTATTTAATTTAATTATGCTTCCAATATTTCGAGCTCCACATCTGAAGCAGTTACAGCAGAAGCATTTTCCAAGGAGAACTTAATGTTTACATAGCGCTCGGAAAACACAGTTCCATGATAGATTCCTAGGATGTCTATATATATATCTGTAATGTTGTACATTAAAGAAGTGCGTACACATACAAAGGAAAACTGATACGCGTGTGAGCAAAGTAATTGTACAATAGCTTATAGAGATTATTAACGCCTGTGTGTGTGATTGTAAAACCAAGTGTTAGTGTAATCAGCTAACTGCTACTTATTTTGTTGTAATTATCATTTGATAATAAAGCAAAATACTTCCACTATCTGGTTATCTTCCGCAATGATTTTATATCCTTTAACGAGATTGTGTTACACCTGTGAGAAAAGAGTTTTTGATTTAAGCCTATTCACCCCCCCCCCCCCTAGGCTACCAGGGACCAACACACGGGAACATTTCCAACTTAATTGTATCTTCGGGCACCCCTTGCTTTCTGATTGTTTGGCAGATTTGATTAAATCTTGAGAGATGAGTATACGGATCCTCTGTGGGTAGCCCGACAAAGCTGTGCTGAGTCACTAGGTTGATTAATTGAGGAGACAAATCGAAGTTCGCTCTAGTGATCTCAGGTGGGTCGATAGGATTATGTATGTGCCTGGCGTCGGGAGTAACATACTCCCGGACAGGTCTATTGTCCATATAAGCTTCATCCATGATTGGCCTTGGTTGAGGATGAGATTCTGCCTCTTCTTCGTGGAATAGTCTTTCTAATCCGGCCAATTTTTCTCCTTCTGGTGTTTATGGTAGCTCCTAGTTTGAGTTTGCCATCCTTTGCTCAAATACTTCCTTAAGTTGTTGCACTTGAGCTCTAAACGATTTCTCCAATTCAGGATCGAAGGGGATGTCAATGCTTTTTGACCTTTGACTCATAAACCTGGCTGTTGTCACTCGCAAACACAATATCCAAGAATATACCAAAACACAATTGCAAAAATAAATTTTGAAGCTAGAAAAGAATTTCCTATTCTATCGATGCCTTCCCCGGCAACAGCGCCAAAAACTTGATCGGCAATTTGCAAGTGTACAAATCATGATAAGTAATAAAGTCGATTTTTAAGTCCGGATTATCGTACCCAAGGGAAAGATGTATGTCACGCCCCCAATTCTAAAACCCACAGAACCAAGAACGCGACTTCCCCACCTCCACTTAGGAGGTCAAGGGGTTGGAGGCCGATCCATTCCTGTACAATACTACAACGGGGGTAGCATTGTACTTACCAATGATCCAAATGTAACATGCAATCAACTAATAATTAACAGTGTAATCAAAATTTCTGAATTCAATCAACACGCACAAACACAAAGTAACACGGTCTAGCTATCCAAGTTAATACAACTGTCACAGACCTTTGTCCGGAAAATATATAAAACAATAGAAAATAAACAAAGTCTATAGGAGAAATCCCAGACGAAGATATCCCAACCTGCTCCGCTGTGGCTCCAAAGCTACTCCCTACAACCTGTAGGAATAGAAATAAAGTAGGGTGAGCACGAGTGCCCAGTAGGTGATCCCCATCTCCACTATCCAATTACCCAAAACCCTAGGTCTACATAATCAGTGAATGCCTGTGCCAGTGTAGTGTCCTTTTTCTATCACGTCTAGCTGAAAATTGTATCACAAATCAAACGTCTCATCACATGTCATTACGGTTACACACCGGCAATTCAACCATTCTCTGGATCCCCACTACACTCCAAGGAATCCAGGCACTACCAGACAGCCAAATATGGGACCCATGGTGTCCTAACGACAACCCGCCACATATGGGACTTGGGTTAACTAGCCACATAAGGGACCCGTGGCCTCTTGCCAGCCCTATGTGGGACCCGTGGTTAATCCAACCAATCCTACCACCAATTCCACATGCAACCAACAATTAATAATTCTGATTACCATGATTATATCATGCAGTGTATCTAAATCGTTAGATCAACAATAGCATTTAATTAAACCACCACACTAATAACATTTGAATCACCAAACTGATATTAACAAATCCAACGTTATTATTTAATTAAACCAATCAATTCTAGTCCAAATATAACAGACAATATCAAGTCTAAATATAATTATGCTACCATAAGCCCACCTAATATTTAATTTGTAAACAATTAATATTAATCCTAGTTAATATTTATTTTGTGAATTTAACAAATATAAAAGCTTATAATTCGGTCCCAAAAATTATTCGCACTTAGCTAGCAAATAAAGAAAAAAGTCACACAGGACCAGGAAGAACCGGGCCGGCCCAAAAGGACCGGCTCAGACCCGCCCAGCTATTAGGGCCGCGCGCTTGCGCTGGGGGGTGGCACACGCGCGCCGCCCCGTTCCCTTTTTCCCAAACCTGAGCGCGGTCGCGCTGCACTGCGCACAAAGGACCAGGCCAGTCGGCCTGGTCAACCTCTGATAATAATAATAATAGTCCTACAATTAAATTAAAGGGGTGAGAGGAAAAGCAATTGCAACGTCCGGTGTGCGTTCGGCTGGAGAGAAACGAAGAGAAAGAGGAAGAAAAGACACCCATTTATGTATATACATATTTATATAACTATACATACATATTTATATATATATACACACACAGATATATATATATATATAATCGCACATCCATAAGACGAATTTACATACACCTATATCTATTTCTAACGATTTGCAAACATGAACATTAGAGAATAACACCTACCTGATTGTTGTCTCCAAGGATTATTATGACAGTTTGCTTCAACCTCTCTTGCTCCTCTTGGCAAGCTTGCGCACGCACAACCAAATAGGTTTCTACCTTAGTTCCTCTCTATTTATACTACCTTAATAATAATAATAATAATAATAATAATAATAATAATAATAATAATAATAATAATATTAGCAGGAATAATCATAGTAATAAAAATAATAATTTATTATAAAAATTAACCTCAAGTATTTTTAAATTATATTACGAATACTAACATAATAATAATAATAACCAAGCCTCAACATTAAATACCCAGATTAATAACAATTACATAATAATATATCGTACAACAATAATAACAGGACATGTTTAAATAATCCTTTTTAATAATCATAATAATATTTAATAATAACTTAACATATTAAAAATCATACTAACAATAATAATAACCCAAAATGCTAACGCTAAGGGCACACTGCCGAATAGATATTCCAAACTCTATTCGGGGCTTAACTTACAACCGCTCACACAAGTACGGGTCTTTACAATGTAGAATTGGGAAATTTTAACTAGCTTATAAAGAGATTTTTGGTTGAAAATATATTAAAACAGAACTGAATTTAAAACAAGTTGATTGAATGGTTGTGAGAAATAGAAATGAGCTTGTTTGAGTAGAGATAAGTTCAATTGATAAAGGTGATTGGAGTTAAGATTTCATTTGATGTATTTTTCCAAAGAATATACCTTAGTTCAATCTAATTCTTTCCTTGTGACAATATTTAATACCCAACCTCTAATGCATGAATTAGCCTTTTTCAAGTGCCATAATTCGTGTGTACACCCTAGCATGGGGGACGGGTGACCCTTTAAGATTTGGGTTGTTTAGTCTAGCACCACACCACTCTTAACTTGGTATCCTAGGTTTTACACTGGCTTTCGCAAATTATGCAACCCTTAGTTTGATTATCTTGCAATTTCCATTAATTATGCTTCATTTTTCAATCCTTCACATAAGTACCTAATATGATAAAATGAAGTGATCAAATTCATTTTATATTTCAACCCAAGATAGTCAATAAACATTCATAAGGTAAAAAAGATTAAACTAAAACATTACAAATTAATTCATTACATCAAACTCCATCCTAACCCCAATCAAGGGTTTTTAAGCTTCCATAATACGTTTGAAAACAAAAGAATTACAAAACATAGAATAAGAAAACTAGAATCATAGCTTGCCTATTTAGACCAAGACTTCCAAGGTTGATCTTCTTTTCCTCGCAGATTGTCTTCAAACTCCAAGAGATACCCCAAACCTTCTTCTCTCTCCCTTTCTCTACTCTAGGTGAGGAATGAATTTGTATAATAGAAGAGAATTGTCTAATGACTTGATTGATGATTACAAATGATGGAGTAGTTCCCCTTTTATAGCCTCCCAGGAGGAATTCGAATTTTTGAATTTTGAATTCCCCATTATTTCTCATAATTTCTCTAAATAATTAACCCATATTTAATCCCATGTAACTCCCACTATTTGAATTTGAAAAAGGGATTAAATATTAACCTTCAAAGCTCTCTTAATCCTCATAAAACCTCAGTCCAAATGCAGAGCACCAATTTTGAATTTGAATTTCTTCAATTAATTTCCCTTTGACTTGAGTATTTGGTGTGTGTCCTTGATCAAATGACATCAGTCCAGAAGGGAATAAGAAAGCTGCAAAAATAAGAAGTCCATTGCCGAATTTTGGGCTTTGGTCGGGTGAAGCGACCTTCACCCGACCAGAAGGAAGTTCTGTTCCATGATGCTGGGAGAGTCTAAATATGCAGAATAAGCTTCACCCGACCTGGTCGGGTGAAGAGTCCTTCACTCGACCACCTCCAAACGACCTTGGATTTCACCCGACTAGAAGGACCTTTACCCAACCTTCACCCAACCTTCACCCGACCAACTTGAAATTTGGTCATCATGATCTTTATGTCTTTAGGATTCTTTCTTCCTTCTGTTGATCTGGTGAATTCTTCCTTGATTTTTGGATTCCTATCAAAACATAGCAAAAATACCACAAAAACTACAAGAAATCCTCTTTTCCGGGTCAGGGCAGGAAAATGTAATATTGTAACTCTTTTGGGCAATAAATGAAGTAAAAGAGTATGAAAATGTACCCAAAATGGCCCTAAAAAGGGGGTATAAATCCCCCCGATCACCCACATAGGACAGCTTGTCCACGATCCTCCACGGGATCCCAACTCAGGGCACTCAACCTTACCACAGCACTATATGCCTGGACACAGTGCCACACAGGCCTGCTATCGGCGCATATGCCTGCCACATCCACTGCGCAATATGCCTGGCCACAGTGCCACACAGGCCTACCATCGACACATGTGCTTGCCCCGTCAACCACATAGCATCATGTGTGTTTCACGGTGAGAACCCAACAAGTCATAGAGCCCAAGCCCCAATTCCTCAGACCAACATACCAACACCAATATGGCATTAAGGTTCACCATACTCCCTTTATAACTGAAGCCAGTCTTCACAAATCGATCATCATTCATTGACCAAGGAAAGAGATACTCATAGGGGTTGTTTTCTTGAAATAAAAAGTCTTGGCATTGGGTTCTCATATCATAACTAAGATAATCTGATTTTTGAGGATTTTTCTGAGATGTCTAACCCCACTTTCTAAAAGTTCATCTTTACGAAAAACTGGATTTTTCCGAGATTTTACACTAAAACCCGATTTTCACATTTTGAAGGAGTGAGAATTTAATTTTCTAGTATTTTTCCTTGAATCCAAATGGGAGGGGGTATTTCGTTATTTACATTGTAACTTAAGTATAATACTATAATGGTTTACAATGTAAATGGTCCAGTGATCCAGTCCAGTGTAGTTGCACTAGCTCGAAGCTGCAGGACTGCCTGACTCGTAGTTGCGAAACCGCGACTCGTAGTTGCGGAATTGCGGTCTCGAAGACTCGAAGCTGCGACCTTCGACCTTTGGATCTTCGACCCTACGACTACGGGTCTATGGACCTTCAACCCTACGACTACGGATCTTCGACCCTTCAACTACGGATCTTCAACCCTACGACCCAAAATCTTCGACCCTTTGACCCAAATCTTCGGGTCTTCGTTCTTTCAACCTAATAATACGCCCAGGGTACTGTTCATCGTCGTTTTTGCCTGTTCTTCGTATGGAATCAACCCAGTGACCCCCAAACGCTCACAAACACACGTTTTACGCAACAAACTATGATATCTACCTCAGAACGCGTCCTGAACGCCTCTAAATCGCACAGTAACAACAGAATTACGCACATAATTTCAAATTTCTAGAAATCTAGATCTAAATCCAGATTTCCATGGTTGACTTCTCAACCCTCATGGAATACGTAGTTAAACAACCCCAGATCACATAAACACATATTCAAACTGATATAAATTAGTTCTTAACCACAGATCTTATGTTAAACCATTAGATCTAACCCAAAATTGGATTTCCCCCAAAACCTAGGGTTCATACTCAATTGAATAAATCATGACAAATTCGTGCATACCAAAGACAAAATCAAGATTAGAAGTCAAGGACACCTACCTGGAGCGATTTTTTGAGCTCCACGAACCCAAATCGCCCCAAATCGCCAAGGCTTGAAGCTTCCAAGCTCTCTCTAGCAAACGCACAAACGTGATAGCGTAAAATAAAAGCTCTTACTTTTCATTCTATTTATATTTCTGCCAATCATTGACCACTAATTGACCCAGTCAATAATTGACCTTCCAACACAATAATTGACCTCAAAGGTCCTGAGCTCCAAATTGAATCAAATTACAGTCTGAAGATCCAAAAGTACTAAAAGTGCTTTTGTGAGATGTTGGATTTGTTATCAACCATAGATGTCAACATTAGATTGAAGAGCTATCTGAAAAAGGAGTATGTTTAGAATTGAAGTAGCTATGCAGTTTTAGCAGCTGTGCAGTTTTTCAGTTCCAACTTTGAAAAATCATATCTCACTCGTTACAGCTCCGATTGGCTTATAATTGGTGCCATTTTGTAGCTATTTGAGTTAGCTATCCAGGAAAAATAATATAGAAAAATATTAATCTGAAATCCAGTAAAAAGTGTTGCACAAAACAATAAGGTCTAGTGCACGGATTGGGGAAAGTGCATCAACTTCAAAAAATCATATCTTTCTCTACCGACCACGGATTGGCTTATAATTGGTTCCATTTTGTAGCTATTTGAGCTAGATATCCAGGAAAAATAATATGGAAAAATATTGAGCTTAGAAAGACAGTAAAAAGTGTTGCACGGCACAGTAAAGTCTAGTGCACGGATTGGGAAAAGTGCATCAACTTCAAAAAATCATATCTTTCTCTACCGACCTCGGATTGGCTTATAATTGATACCGTTTTGTAGCTATTTGAGTTGGATATCCAGAAAAAATAAGTTTGGGGTGAATGGAATGGTGAAAGGCCTTGAAAAGCTTTGTCACGTGCACAAAGATGTTTATCACGTGCAGAATTTCTTTGTCACGTGCAAAATGTTTTTGAACCTGGTGACAGCTCTCATCCTTCTAAGAAACTTTAATTCTTGTCCTAAACATGTTTGAGGTCTCAAAGGTCATGTTTTAGATCATCAAAGGTGCTAAAACTGCCAGTTCTGAAAAATGAACAGCCCAGATTAATTCTCTGATAGGTTGATGTGATCAATGGCTTGGATTAATTCATTTAATGCAATGGATGGTTAGGATTTGTTGTATGGCATTATGGATGGATCAATGGCTGAGAAATATGTTGGAAGAGATCAACGGTCCATAGTTGGCTACTGCATTAGGGCAACCTAAATCCTGTAAATTAGATCCAAGGGCTAAGGCTTGTCGGCTGATGCAATCAAGGGCTGAGGTGTGACTGCTGTGCTAGGGTTATGTGCAACCCTATATGTATGAGATGAAAAAAAATGATATAGTGCGTGTGAGCAGAATATTTGAGGCAGTACTTGATCCTATACTTGAAGAACTTCAAATTCAAGGCTCTGCTATGATTAAAAGGAAAAACTGCTCAAGAGAAGTTTTGTGCATCTGAAGAAGATCATTACAGCTGCTGAAGTTTACCTGAGTATCTTCTTCCCACCTCCTTCAGATATTTTGTTCTGAAAAATCCTTATTGTGATATTGTAATTTGTTGGTGATTGTGTTGAGGCATTGCTGCTTATCTGTATGCCTATATGGGGATTAAAGGAAGAATAGATCCTTTCCCTACCTCTAGTGTATTAGTGTTCAAGCATTAGTGAAATCTGTGTGGTGTGGGTGATACCCATCACACCAAGGACGTAGCCTCTCCACATTGGAAGGTGAACCTTGTACATGCTAGTGTTCTTCGTGTTTTTTTTTTATTTATGCTTTATGTTGGTGAGGTGAGGTATTCTGAAATCTGATAAAGAACACCTAAGTGAGAAAAAGTGTTTAATTGGATTTAACCTTAACCGGTTGCGAGGGTTGAATTAATATTCATAAAAGTTTTTATAGAACCACTGATTCACCCCCCCCCCCTCTCAGTGGTGCTCAATCTTGTGGGAACTTCAATTGGTATCAGAGCCAGGTTCCTTCGTTTATCCAGTTATTGTGTTTTGCCTGCTGTGTATAGAAGGTGTTTGATAATTTGTCTCAGATGGATCATCTAAATTTTGTAAATAGTAAGGGGCTGCCCATGTTTGATGGGAATAATTATCATGTGTGGAAGGAGAGGATGCTTCCATATTTGATCTCTCTTGGATTGGATGTTTTGAGTGCTAGTCACAACAGGTTTCACAAGCCTTGAGATTAAAGCAGATAATACTCAAACAGAAAAGAAGAATATTGAGATTGATGGAAAAGCTAGGAATGCTTTATTGGCTGCTTTATTAGATAAAGAATTTGCAAAAGTAATTGGATGCAAATCTGCCAAAGATATCTGGGAGAAACTCAGAATCATCTATGAAGGTGATAAGAAGGTCAAGGAAGCAAAGCTGCAAGTATGGAGAGCTAAATTTGAAGACCTCAAAATGAAAAATGAAGAAACAGTGGATGAATTCTTCACCAGGGTAAATGAGATTGTCAGCACTATCAGAGGTTTTGGTGAAGATATGACTGATGCTGCAGTTGTGAAGAAACTTTTAAGGACACTACCAGATAAGTTTGATGCCAAAGTGTCAGCTCTTGAAGATAGAGACCTAGATAATTTTCAGTTGGATGAACTGCATTCCATTCTTATTGCCTATGAGATGAGAAAAGGGCAAACCTTGAAGAAGACAATGAAAACTGAGAAAGAGGTTGCCTTCAAGGTAATGAAGAAATTAAAAATTAGAGAAGAACAGGCAGATGCATCAGATTCAGAAGAGGAGTTGACTCAGGCAAAGTTTGATAAACTGATGTCTTTGTTATCTAAGAACATCAAGAAGGGAAAAGGTAGATATAAGGGTAAGCTACCCTTAAAATGTTTCAGTTGTGGGGGCATTGGTCATTTTGCTGTTAATTGCCCAAAGAGAAGAGAAGATGACAGTGAAGAAGATGAAGTAGCAACATCTACTTCAAAAAGAAAAATAATTCGAGGAGACAAGAAAAAGAAGCCTTACAAGTACACTGGTGAAAAGAAGAAATTTTTTGGTAAGTCAAAGAGAAGTAGCTTCTTATCAAAGGAAGATGATGAACACAGTGAGGCTGAATACTCAGATGAAGATTCTTTTGAAGATGAAAGAATAATGACTTTCATGGCCAAAATAGATACTGAGATAGCTGAAGAGAAAAACTCAGAAGCTGAAGGCAACAGCTCTGAAGATGAGAAAGAAGAAGAAGAAGAGACTAAAATGGAGTATATGCTGAAAAATGAGTTAAAAGCTTGTCTTAAAGAAAATACCAGATTAGAGAAAGAGATAAAGTCTCTCAAGAAGAAAGTTAAGCTTAATGAGGAAGACCATGAGCAGTGCATCAAAAGGGAGTCTGAGTTGACTGAGATGATTAAGAATATTAAAGTACAGCTAGAAGAAGCAAACAAGTTGAATGAAGACGTGCTACTGATTAAAACTGCCAAGGAAATTGAGATTGATGAGCTACAATCCAAGATCATGAGCATGCAGAAGGAAATGAAGAAATACAAGTTTGACTTTAACAATGCTTTAGAGGTTGTTTGTGCTAAATCAGATAAGCATGTTGAGTCATCAAAGAAGCTACAACACTGTATTGAGTAGCAAAGACCTGTTTATCTTGGCAAGCAAGGCATTGGATGTGAAAGTGGAGAATCTTCTTCAAAGAAGCATGAAAAAAGAGAAGAGCAAGTCTTGAAAGGAGTTCAGCCAAAAGCAGGCTCAAGGCAGATATGGAAGCAGAGAGGGTTTACAAAGGAAGTAGCATTGGAGCAGCCACAGGTGAAGTTGACAGTAAGATCAAGTGATCAACAAAAGGTTTTGACCAAGAGAGCTGAGTACCAAAAATAGTACAAAACTCAAAGACAGAGACAAGGCACTTTTAGATACACTTGTTATGGATATTTTTGGTGTTGTGGTGTCTATGGTCACAAAGCTAGAGGATGTTGGTACAATGAAGCCAACGACAGAAGAGGGAAAAGCTATGAGTTGAGGGGGAGTTCAACTCAAAGGAGGCAACAACAAGCACAGAGGCAGAAACCAAAAGTTGAGATCAAAAACAGGTTTGCTGCGCTTGAAAATATGTGTAGCAGGTGTGATCAGCTAGGGCACATAGCTGATGATTGTAGAGCTGTGTTTCCCACTTATTGATCATATCAGAGGGCTTCATCTACAAAGAGAATCACGAATCATAGGGCTATGGTAGTTGAAGTAGCCTTAAAGGCATCAGAAAAGAAGAAGTCTTGGATTTTGAACAGTGGATGCTCAGGTCATATGACAGGTGATAGAAAGCTGTTGAAGAATGTGGAAGTTTATGAAGGTGGGTCAGTGACCTTTGGAAATGAAGGTTCATTAAAAATTATTGGAGTTGGTAAGGCAGCTATTGGTGAGAGTAAACTAAGTTCAGATAAAGTCTTATTAGTGGAAGGGCTGAAACACAACTTGCTAAGTGTTTCACAGCTTTGCAAAGATGGAAATCAAGTTATATTTAGAAAAAATGGATGCATTGTAAGATCCTTAAGAGATAAAACAACTCTTGCTAAAGTAGAGAAGACCACAGGTAACTTGTTCGTTGTTGGAAGCAATCAAACATGCTTCATGGGTTCAAAAGAAGAAAGCATGCTGTGGCATAGGAGATTTGGTCATCTTAGACAGAAGAGCATGAATAAAGTGACAAGAGAAGGTGCTGTGAGACATGTTCCTTTGTTGAAAAGAGATAGAAGCTCGATTTGTAGCACATGTCAAAAGGGCAAGATGGTGAATCTCAGCCACAAAGGAGTGGAAATTCAGACTTCCAGGCCACTAGAGTTGGTGCATTCAGACATTTGTGGACCTATCAGACCACAAGCATTGAGAGGAGATAAGTACTTCATTACATTTATTGATGATTTCACTAGACTAACAAATGTGATGTTTATGAAGCATAAGTCTGAGGCTCTACAGAGAATCAAAAGGTTTAGGAGGATGTTTGAGAATGAATGTGGTCAAACTATCAAGAGGTTCAGAACAGACAATGGGAGAGAATACATAAGTGGAGGATTTGAAGACTATCTTGATAAGCATGGAATCAGACATGAATACAGTGCTCCATATACCCCACAACAAAATGGAGTAGCTGAAAGGAAAAATAGAAGCTTGGTAGAGATGGCTAGAACCATGGTAGCTGAGCATAGAACACCAAAATATTTTTGGAGAGAAGCTATTGCAACAGCTACACACATTCAGAATAGGTGTCTGTTAAGGCCTGGATCAGACATGACACCATATGAGATGTGGTTCAAGAGAAGTGATGGTCCCTTGGAGCCTAGAGGGGGGTGAATAGGCTCTTATTGAAACTCTTTCTTTCTCTTAAGGTACTACACTAATCTAGTCAAGTGATAGAATCACTGCGGAAGATAACCAGATAGTGGAAGTATTTTGTTTTATTATCAAGAGATAAATACAACAAAATAGAAGCAAGACTCTCTTACACTCTATTTACAAAGGGATTCACACACTAGCCTAGATTATCTCTTTGAGCTCTTGTGCATACACAGGTTATTCAGTCTAGTTCACACAGGTACGCACACACTCTACAAATATACAAGTATGAATATTTATACAAACATTCCTAAGAGACAACCTTGGCACTTGTAGTTCCAGAATGCGTTCAGCACTAACTATTCCTCGGTAATCTCTCTGTCTTGACTGCTGCGGTTTGTGGAGCTCAAGATCTTGGGTTTGAAGAGTATAAGTGCATTTGTGAGTTCCCAAATACAATTGAGGTTGTGTCCACATATCTGGATGATCCACGTGTAAGATTCTTCAGGTTCTCAATAAGTTTGTCTTACATCGGGACGCCACGAGCTGATAACTTTAAATGCGGTGAGTTGAAGTAGTATCTTCTTGGTCCAGTGTAATTCTCCTTACTCCGTTGCTAATGAAGCTCGGAACCTTACTCCGTGTCAGTGGTTGCTTACTCCGTATCTGTTTAGTACTGGAATACTTAGTCCATGTCAGCGCTTCCTTACTCCGCATGTAAGTTCCTTACTCCGTATGTAAGTTCCTTACTCCGTATGTAAATTCCTTACTCCGGGCGAGTCTTGAAAAGTCGGATGACTTATTCTGTATCAGTGCTTCCTTACTCCGCATGTAAGTTCCTTACTCCGTATGTAAATTCCTTACTCCGTATGTAAGTTCCTTACTCCAGGCGAGTCTAAGGGATCGGAGTGCTTACTCCGTACTAGCACTTCATTACTCTGTATGAGTAAGTTGTCCGGATTCCTTACTCCACATCTAGTTTCCTTACTCCATGCGAATAAAGGCTCGGATCCTTATTTTGCATCAATACTTCCTTAACTCCGTATGTATGAAAGACTCAGATGGCTTACTCCGTGTCTTCTTCACTTCAGTTCGCTTTGAGGGAAGACTTAACTTTTTAACTCCATTTCAAACCTTTTACTTCATGTGACCTTGTTGACGAAGACTCTTACTCCGCATTAGTTTGACTTAGTCCGTTTGAGGCACTAGGAACATATTCCGCAATCCGTAGCTTTTAAGTTCTTAGTCCGCACGAATGTTCCTTATTCCGTATGTATTGATGACTTGGTTATTTACCAAGTGTTTGACGACACTCACTCTTGTCCATATCAGAATTATGTATCCTGTCCTTAGCTTTGCTCTCACGAGTGCATCTCCAGATTAATAACATATCTTTTGCAACGATCAAATAAACACAAAAGATCTCAAATCAAATTACATAAGGCTTTATCAGCATTATCCAAATTCTGGGTTTGATCCAACAATCTCCCCCAATTATGGATATGCCTAAACCCTTTGTAATCTGATTTGGTAAGCAGTGCAAAAAGATAACATACAGAATACGCATCACAACCAATTTCATTTATCAGCAACTAAGTACAATTCATTCTTAATACAAGATTTTCACTAAGGTACATAAGGCTTACTATACTTGAAGATCATAGTTGCTGCCTTTTCTCTAAGCTCCATTGTCTGCTTCATCGTATAAGTAGTGTGTTGGCTCCACGATTTGTCCACAGTTAAAAAGGACTTGATGAAGTAACAGACAAAGGCCCCGCAGCTATCTCCATCCGGCTGTTGTGGCACTTGCTTCTTGCCCCGGAATGTCGCCTTGACTTCTCGGTTGAACCCAAGGGTGTGATGCCCAACTCTTCATATAAACCAGCTTTCTTCACGGACTTCGTCACTGGAGACACAGTGGTTCCCATTGATTCTTTCTTACAAAGTGCTCCACTATCTGATGAGAATCGATGAGAATCATTTGCTTGGACTAAATCATGAAGACAGCCATCATGAAGTGTGGCGACATGATCCGGTACGGAATGAGGATAGTTGAGAGAGTTTTCCATGGCTTGCTATCCTCAGCAGTTCCGTCGATGAAGGACTAAATTAGATCCACACTGGGAAGATAGCCTTCATTCCAACACGGCAGAACTTCAAACAAGTGTCCATCCTTGTATAGAGATGGAAACAACCTCATCTCCATTTTAGCAGCCCTGGAGAAGTTGTCGATGTCTTCTGTTGTAAAGAGTCCTTTTTCCGAACAAAGGGTCCGAATGTCGTCCGGGAAAAAAGGGTACATTTCAGAAAGACATCTTCTCTCAGTAGAAGACGCTGCATAGGACTTCATTGCTTTGTGAATGCTTCCATCCGCATCAGAAGGGTCAAACGCCGCATATAATGGGAGGAAGGTGTCGGCTGCGGATGAGGAGGATGGAGGAGGAGCTGGAGCTGCAGTAGAGGAGCTTGGCTGAGAGAAGCGGCTTCGTTTGGGAATTTGAACTCCCTGAAGCACTGAAAAGGCAGGCCGCTTCTCAGCCCGAGTAGATGGTTGTGGTGCAGAAGGAGCAGAAGGGGCAGACGGATCAGATGACACTCTCTCCCCCGGTTTGGCAGATCGCCGGGAAGCAACGGGAGGACGAGCCATCGTGTGCACCAGGCCCGCGAAGGAGGTAGACAATGAATGGACGGACGAGGCGACGAGATCCATTTTCTGCTCCATAGAAGTGGAGGAGTCAGTGAGAGCGGAGAGGAGTTGGGCGCCGAGTGCATCAACCTTGGCGGCGATGGCGGAAATTTGGGCGCTTTGAGCCTGGGCGTGGCGGTCCAGCTGGGCGGAGAGCACAGCGTCGGAGTGAACTATGCCAAAAGAAGCACGCCCAAGGACCAACTCCGGAGCTTTGGAGGACTCCCCCGCATGAACAGGGAGCGGGATGCGCTGGGCGGAGGAGTCCGCAGGAGTATCGCAGCAGCGAAGAAGGGGCATCCGGAGAATCGAGGCATCCGGAGCAGTGACCCGCTTGACCGGAGAGGTCAACCACGGGAATGGCGGCAGCAGGAGAAGAGGGTCCAGCCTTAGCAGGGGAAGGACCCCAGGCGGAAAGGACTGGGCTGGAGGGGGTAGGGAACGGCACATCTGGAATGGAGGCCGGCGTAAGAAAGCCGTGATCCAAGTTCCAGATGATCATTGTCTCCGGGGATTGGGTATATCGTGTGTAAAACACCCAGAGATCGTTATCAGGAATGGAGGCGGTGTGGGCCAGGCTAAAACGGAGCCATAGGTCCGTTAGGGTGTCGGCGGAGAGATGGTCTAGGTAATCTCGGGGTTGAGGTAGGGGAGGCAAAGGAGCTTCCGGAGTAGAGGCCGGGACATCAGCAGTGGCGGCAGCAACAGCGGCATCAACCGCGGCAACAATAACGGAGGTGGAGGGAGTGGGAACATCCGCAGCAGAGGGGGCTGAGGAAACAGCTTTAGGGGCATTGCGCTGAGATGGCCCCGCAACCTCGGACGGGTCGGCACGAACGCTGTGCTAGGAGGCCCGAGAAAGAGAAGGTGTTGCAACAGACCGAATCCGGGAGGATCGGGGTGCAGAACTGATGTCGGGGGCTTGGCTGTCGGAGGGGTCACCAACATAACTGCCTTGTTGTTCCGAGGCAGGGAGAATGCGGAGAGCTGCAGATGGTCGGCGGGCTGTCATGTTCCCATCCAGCGTAAGATAACGAAGGTAATAAGCCGAAGGAAATGGAACAGCATCATATCGGGCGAATGGTCCGGATTAAGATGCCGGAAGACAATGCTGAGGATGCGCCCGAAGGAACGGTTCTTGGGACCATTCTGCAGCAACCGAAACAAGAACATCCCCCTATCCATTGGAAGACCTTCAAAAATGCCGTACATGGCCAGGAGAAGGTCATACGAAACGGAGTCCAAGGCGGATGTGCGAGCCAGTAGACATCGACCCAAGATGGTCGCCATACATCGATAGCGACCTTGGAAGAATTTCACCTTGTATTCCTTGCCTTTTTATGTGCAACCCATAGAACCCGCCATTGGATCGGCATCTGGGCGCTGTGGTTCACCGAGAGGTAGGTGGAGAGCAGCGCGGAGAACGGCCGGAGTGATGGTGATGGATTCACCACGGACATAGGAGATGATGGAGTCGGTGGTGCAGCGAATCCGTTGGTAATACTCAATGATGTCGTCGATAAGAAGATCGACGGGATTGGAGATCAGGTTGAGTAGATGCGAGGCTTCAAGGAGAGGGCGAAGTTGGAGAAACCAGTCTGGAGGATTAGATACAGCACTCCAATCGACCAGATGGCCAGGATTAACGCCGGAAAGAGAGATTCTGGGTGCCATTGCAGATGAAATTTGAAGGACAAGAGGAAAGGTGAGGTCTTGGCGATGGAAGGAGCAACGAGAGGTTTAGGGATTTGAAATGAGCAATACTCGTGCTTCGCAGGAATGACCAGAGCATATAAGATCGAGTCCGCAAATGTCAGCGGGTCTAGGAATTGGCGAGTGAAACAGGGACCCGCTTGACAGGCTAATGTCATTAGTCTGGATATCGAGGCGCCTCCGAATAAAACGATGTCGTGGAGACCGCATGACCAAATAAGTATAACAGCTGGTTGCCATCCTGAGTAGTGTGTGTGCATCCCGAGATTTGCATTTAATGAATCATCATGATTCCTCCTTAAAAGCACGCGACATATAGGAAGACTTGGATTGTCGTAATTAGACTATGTCAGGAGTCCAGAGGAATGAACCGACAATCATTCGGAGTAAATAATAGTCGAGGAAGAGTATCCGGATGAAAAGTAGACCGTGTCCGTAGTAGACAGAGTTCGGTGAGAGAGTAAAGTAGATTCCTTTGCCGTCAATAAGTCGAAGAGAAGAGAAGTGCCACAACACTTCAAATCCAAGACTATGGACTAGATTTATCGATACGGTTGCAAAGAAAATCTGAACCTGTAGCTAAAAAAAATGGACTGAAAATACAAAAGCTTAACAGGCAAGGATTAGTACGGATTAGAGAAAATAATCAGTGAAAAACGACATAATTCGAACTAATGAGAAACAGAACTTATGCATTACAAAGCATGTAAGAGACATATACATACGTGAGAATGATCAATATTACTGAATCAGGGCATATGTCAGATAACAATACACAAGTTCATATAGGTCAACATAGCGAAACCGTCTTGCTAAGCAACGTAGCTAAGATTAATTAAAGATCATATGATTTGGTCAATTTTAGGATTCATGAGTGAAAAATGAGGAAGAGAACACATGTCAAAAGTAAGCAGGTGATTATCTGATTAAAATGCATGGTTGAAGAAATAAAATACATCCAAGCATGCCACTTTTCTGATCCAAAACAGCATGTCCAGTCAGATCCCGAAGTAAAAGTTTAGAGGAGGGAGTATCCGAGACATATTAGGGGTTCATTACTGCTCCCCCGTAGATCATTTAATCCTCTCAATGAAAAGCTCCCCCTCAATTAGACAGCCAGGAAGGAGGTCATGAGACATATACGGGGGGTATTACTGAATAATATATAAATCATTTTCTCCCCCGTAGATTGTGCAATCCTCTCGGTTGACCTTTCCGGTTTGTAGAAATTCAGCACTGTCTATCTTATTAGAAAACTATACTTCGGTGATCGATCAGCGATTGAGTATTCATCCACCAAGCATTCCGAGCTAACCCATTTCATTTCTTCAACTATACATGTTAATAGAGTAATCTAAATGAACATGCTTTTGTCATGTGGTGATCAGTGGAAATTAAGATCATGAAACCAGAAAGAGGTAAATCATATAAACTTTAGTCAGGTTAGCTTAAACGACTTCAGTCGGGAAACGCAAGCATCCTCCCAATATGAAGTTGATATTAATATCAGAAGCATGAAGCCGTTAATCAGTAAGTATGATCAGCATTAAAATCAGTATGTATCTACTAGTTTCAATAAAAGCACAATGCATGTTCTGATAGTAAGTATACTGTTGGGTAATGTAAATGTGAAGCGATGCAGAGAAGTCAAGCATACCTAATCGGATGAGTAGTTCAGAGAATCTTGCATCAGGTAGGGGCTTTGTAAGAATGTCTGCGAGTTGATCTTCAGTAGCAACATGTTCCAAGGAAATGTGATTTTTGAGAACATGGTCGCGTATGAAGTGATACCTGACCTCAATTTGCTTCGTCTTAGGATGCATGACAGGATCGTTGCTGATAGCAATTGCGCTAGTATTGTCGCAGTAGAGTGGAATAGATGACATGTTGAAACCGTAGTCAGTAAGTTGACTTTGCATCCAGAGTAGCTGTGCGCAGCAACTCCCAGCAGCTATATATTCCGCCTCAGCAGTAGAGGTTGATATGGAATTCTGCTTCTTACTGAACCATGAAATTAATCTATTTCCAAGGATCCAATCATCCCTCTATACTCAATCACATTCACTGATTTTTCATCAACATCTGGGTCTAACTTGGCATTAACTGGCATTGGAGTTTTGACGGGAGACGAACCTTCCATACCAAACTTCTTGATTAAGTCGCGAGTATACTTAGCTTGGTTTATGAAGGTCCCTTCCTTCAGTTGTTTGACTTCGATCCCAAGGAAGTAGGACAGTTCTCCCATCATACTCATCTCAAACTTGCCAGTCATCAACTTGGCGAATTCATCACAAAGTTTCAGATTAGTTGATCCGAAAATGATATCATCCATGTATATCTGTACGATCAGAGTATGTCCTTTCTCTTTCCGTAAGAATAGTGTGGTGTCAATCTTCCCTTTTTGAAAGTTGTGAGCAAGTAAGAATTCCGAAAGTGTGTCGTACCAGGCTCTTGGAGCTTGCTTTAATCCATACAAGGCTTTCCTTAGTTTGTAAACCAGATGTCCAGCCTTGGGTTCAATGAAACCTGGAGGTTGTTCAACGTACACCTCCTCTTGAAGATCTCCATTCAGGAATGTACTTTTGACGTCCATTTAATAAACTATGAAGTCTTCATATGAAGCATACGCTAGAAACATTCGGATTGCCTCAAGTCTTGCCACCGGAGCAAAGGTCTCATCATAGTCTATTCCTTCTTCTTGACGATATCCTTTGGCTACCAGTCTGGCTTTGTTTCGGATTACAATTCCATCCGTATCAAGCTTATTCCGGAACACCCATTTAACTCCAATGACTTGCTGAGACTTAGGCCTTGGTACTAGAGTCCACACATTATTTCTCTTAAATTGATTCAGCTCTTCTTGCATGGCTTCTATCCAATTCGAATCTTGAAGAGCTTCATCTACCACCTTTGGTTCTATTTGTGATAGAAAGCACGAGTAAAGACTCATGTTGGAGGTGGCTACTCTTGTTCTTACACCAACAGTAGGATCACCAATCACTTGATCTGAGGGATGGTTTCGGGTCCATCTGTAATTCTGTGCATGTGATGGTTGATCGTGAATAATTTGAAGCTCTGCCAGATTTGGTGGTTCACGTATATCTGCTAGTTGAGCTTCTTCCGGACCAGATGTTTCCGTATTAGAGGGTACGGTAGAACTAGATGGTTCTTCAACACTGTTTTTGTCAGTGTTAACTAGTCCGGACGGACTTGAAGGTGCTCCGGAATTTTGGGTATCCGTAGGAGTGTGTTCGGAGCTAAACGGTAGTCCAGAGTCCGAGTCATCCGTAGCATCGTCCATATTATTTCTTTGTGCTCCTCTGGTGCCGCTTGGTTGGTCAGTATGTATAACAGGAACAGTCATAAACTTTGAATAGTCGATGTTGTTGTCTTGAACTTGTACGTTAGAACTTGAAGAAGCAACTTTTGACCAATCAAGATTAGTTTCATCAAAGGTCACATGGATAGATTCTTCAACTTTAAAAAGTTTTCTATTGAAGACCCGATAAGCCTTGCTATGTAGTGAGTACCCGACAAAAATCCCATCATCAAATTTTGGTTCAAATTTATTCCGGGTCTCTTTGCCATTTATCAATATATAGCAAGTACACCCAAAAGCTCTGAAATGTGAAATAGAAGGTTTTCGTCCTCTCCACATCTCATAGGGTGTTTTCATGGTAGATTTATTTATTAGAGTTCTATTCTAAACATAGCAAGCAGTGGACACAGCTTCAGCCCATAGACTGAGAGGAAGTGTTGCCCCTGCTAAAATGGATCTACCAGCTTCAACTAAAGTACGATTCTTGCGCTCAGCTACCCCATTTTGTTGTGGAGTTCTGGGAGCAGAGAAGTCATGCTGTATGCCCTGTTCAAAACAATATGATCTCATTTCTGAAAAATCAAATTCTGTACCATGATCACTCCTGATACACTTTATGCTCAGTCCTTGTGAGTTGCTTATCCAGTTGAAAAGATCTACTAGATGTTCAAAAGTTTGATCCTTTGATTTCAGGAACATCACCCAAGTGTATCTGGTGAAATCATCGATAACTACAAGGGTATATCTCGCACCAGCTAGAGACGGAACAGAAATAGGACCATAGAGGTCCATATGAAGAAGTTGTAGAGGAGCAGTTATTGAATTAACTGATTTTCTCTTAAAGCTATGTTTGGTCTGCTTGCCCAGTTGGCATTCTCGACAGAGAGTGTCTCTGGAGAACTTGAGTTTAGGTAGACCAGTGACAAGATCAAGTGACGCTAATTTAGACAAAGTCTTAAAGTTTAAATGTGTGCATCGCTTGTGCCATAGCCAACTATCTTCATCTGATGCTTTAGTGAGGAAGCATACAAGGTCAAAAGAATTATTTCTTAAGACCACTGAGTATATGTCCCCATCTCTTGATCCGGATAACTTAATATCTCCGGATAAGTTTTCTTTTACTGTACAAGAGTTGGACATAAAGGAAACAGTAAATCCTTTGTCACATAAATTACTGACACTTAGCAAATTATGCTTCAAACCTTCGACTAGTGCAACTCTAGTGATTGATACATAGCCGTTAGTTAAAGTGCCATACCCGACAGTCTTACCTTTGCTGTTGTCACCATATGAAACGGATGGACCTCGTTTTTCATTAACTTCTACGAGCAGAGTCTGATCACCCGTCATATGTCCGGAGCATCCACTATCGAGGATCCACTTGCTTTGATTGATCTTTAACTTCAAGTGATCCGGCAATGCATTCCAGAGATGCTCCTGAAAGACAACAGTTTACACTTTTGGTGCCCAAACTTCTTTCGGGCGGTTAGAGAGAGCAGCAATATTATCAACAGTTCCAGATTTGATTTTGCTAGGACTTTTAGCTCTCCAAGTTGACTTTAACTTATTAGTTTCAACTGCTTCTTTTATTTGGGTTTTCTTGGGAGAGACACTTCTTTGAGGTTTAGATTTTGTTTTGCTCGAAGAAACCCTTTTATTAAACTGATCTTTATTGGATTGAATTTGATTACAAAGCCAGTTATCAGATAAACTCCAACATTCATAGTGATAATGACCCATTTCTCTATAGATGGAACAGATACTATAATGTGAAGTACAAACAGGGGATACAGGTCTCTTAGATTTTACAGACTTTCTACTCTGTTCCCTGTGGCCTAATCCTTTGCATTTGGGTGACGCGCTCTTGGCCCTAGATGCGTAAGCCTTAGCCTTGTCTTTCTTTTTGGGTGCTACAGTTTTGGCTTTAACTGCAGCAGCCTTCCCTTCATCTTTAGTTACGGGTGCTACTGGTTCGGGAAGTGCGATGCATGCCCTCAACTCCACAATCATAAACTATGGTGCCACCTGAAATGAAACCATCCAACGGTTTAGATGTACTAACAGGATATAAATTGGTTAGTTTGGGAGTGAAGTCCGGAGGACACTCAGTAGCTTGAGCTATGGAAGTTGATGGTTCGGAACCTAGGCTAGGTTTGACTCGGATGTCGTCAGGATCAGTCCAAAAGGTAGAGGCTATTTCCCCGGATTTTAGCCACTTACGATTTATTTCCTTTTCCTGTTCCAGTTCATTTTTGAGTCTTTTTACTATAACTTTTAAGCCTAAGAGATTGGATTGAATTTGATTACAAAGCCAGTTATCAGATAAACTCCAACATTCATAGTGATAATGACCCATTTCTCTACAGATGGAACAGATACTATAATGTGAAGTACAAACAGGGGATACAGGTCTCTTAGATTTTACAGACTTTCTACTCTGTTCCCTGTGGCCTAATCCTTTGCATTTGGGTGACGCGCTCTTGGCCCTAGATGCGTAAGCCTTAGCCTTGTCTTTCTTTTTGGGTGCTACAGTTTTGGCTTTAACTGCAGCAGCCTTCCCTTCATCTTTAGTTACGGGTGCTACTGGGTTCGGGAAGTGCAGAAACAGCCTCAACTCCACAATCATAAACTATGGTGCCACCTGAAATGAAACCATCCAACGGTTTAGATGTACTAACAGGATATAAATTGGTTAGTTTGGGAGTGAAGTCCGGAGGACACTCAGTAGCTTGAGCTATGGAAGTTGATGGTTCGGAACCTAGGCTAGGTTTGACTCGGATGTCGTCAGGATCAGTCCAAAAGGTAGAGGCTATTTCCCCGGATTTTAGCCACTTACGATTTATTTCCTTTTCCTGTTCCAGTTCATTTTTGAGTCTTTTTACTATAACTTTTAAGCCTAAGAGATTGGATTGAATTTGATTACAAAGCCAGTTATCAGATAAACTCCAACGTTCATAGTGATAATGACCCATTTCTCTACAGATGGAATAGATACTATAATGTGAAGTACAAACAGGGGATACAGGTCTCTTAGATTTTACAGACTTTCTACTCTGTTCCCTGTGGCCTAATCCTTTGCATTTGGGTGACGCGCTCTGGGCCCTAGATGCGTCAGCCTTAGCCTTGTCTTTCTTTTTGGGTGCTACAGTTTTGGCTTTAACTGCAGTAGCCTTCCCTTCATCATTAGTTACGGGTGCTACTACTTCGGGAAGTACAGTAACAGCCTCGACTCCACAATCATAAACTATGGTGCCACCTGAAATGAAACCATCCAACGGTTTAGATGTACTAATAGGATATAAGTTGGTTAGTTTAGGAGTGAAATCCGGAGGGCACTCAGTAGCTTGAGCTATGGAAGTCGATGGTTCTGAACCTAGGCCAGGTTTGACTCGGATGTTGTCAGGATCAATCCTAAAGGTAGAGGCTATTTCCCCGGATTTTAGCCACTTACGATTTATTTCCCTTTCCTGTTCCAGTTCATTTTCGAGTCGTTTCACAATAACTTTTAGGCCCGTTAGGTTGGTATTTAACAGATGATTTTCAGCTCTTAGATCATGATACCAAGCCTCTTTTCCTCTGAAGTCAGCTATGTCCTTTTCAAGTCTAGTGATAGTAAATTCAAGGCGTTTATTCTGACTTTCTACATCTTTGTACATTTGAGTAATTATTAATCTCTCATTCTTTTCATGATCACATGCAGTAGTAAGAGAATCTAATTTACTCATTAGCTCAGAGATAGAAGGAGTATTTGCCATGAGGCAGACGTTCGGCTTAGGAGTTGGTTCATCATCCGAGGATTCTTCCTCTTCTTCCGAGCCACTGACGTACTTTGTCACGAACGCCTTCCTCTTGTTCTTGCTGTTGTCTGAGGTGGAGCGGCGAGGAGTTACCTTGTCACTTTTCTCGGCCACTTTTGATTTGGACCTGCATTCCTTGGCCCAATGACCGGTTTTCCCACAGTTGTAGAATTCCTGGGAACTGGACTCCGGTTTCTTCTTCCTTTGGAAAGATGATGATGAGCATCTCCTGAATCCTTTTCTGCTTTTCCGTAGGAATCGCTCAAAGGATTTGACGAGAAGAGCTATCTCCTCCTCCTCGTCAGAGTCAGAATTCTCGGATACGTCCGTATCATCATTCCTCAGTATGTTTAAACATTCCGTAGCTTTGAGAGCTACCCCCTTTTCTTTCCGAGCTATTTTCTCATCCCGGTCAGAGTACTTAAACCTGACTTCGTGAGTCCACAGCTCTCCATATAGTTCTTCAAGGGGAACATACTGCCAGTTTTTGTCTGATTGCATCTGGAGTTGTTTGGAGTAGTATCGATCCAGCAAGGAGCGAAATAACTTGTCATTGATCTGAGATTGAGAATAATGCTCATTGATAGTATTCAGCTCAAGAATGAGCTTGCTGAATCTTCAATAGATGCTTTCGAGTGATTCGCCTGGTTTATGATTGAAACTCTCAAAGTTCTGCCTGAGAGTACATATCACATTTTGCATTTGGGACTGACTCCCCTCATAGAGGATTGTCAGTTTATCCCAAACGGCTTTTGCTGTCGTGCAACCCTGGACGTCCGTGAAAGCCTCGGAATCCAAAGATGATGTAACATAAGCCAGAGCCTTTTCACTAGCGCACTGCCAGGCTCTTTCATCGTTGGTAAGTTCAGTATCCGTCTTTGGCCTCCTAACTCCATGTTCTCCGATAGTCATCGGAATTGGAATCTCCTGATGAAGACATGGCCACATGAGATGATCATGGCACACCATAAACATCTTCATGTGAGCTTTCCATTGGGAGAAAAGCTCAAGTGTGAATTTGGGCGATTTCGTCAGAGTAAAACCAGAACTCCGTGGTTGAGGAGCGGCGGCAGCAGCAGGTTGAGGTGGGTCGACGTTTTCACTGCTGCTTCGATTTGGGATGGGCTCTTGTGCACCTCCGAAGTTAAGGCGAGCGTTGAATAGCATACTGCTTTCTTCGCCCATTGCTTAGAGTAAAAGAGTGGGATCTCTACTTTTGAACAAATAGACTTGCTCTGATACCACTTGATGGTCCCTTGGATCCTAGAGGGGGTGAATAGGCTCTTATTGAAACTCTTTCTTTCTCTTAAGGCACTACACTAATCTAGTCAAGTGATAGAATCACTGCGGAAGATAACCAGATAGTGGAAGTATTTTGTTTTATTATCAAGAGATAAATACAACAAAATAGAAGCAAGACTCTCTTACACTCTGTTTACAAAGGGATTCACACACTAGCCTAGATTATCTCTTTGAGCTCTTGTGCATACACAGGTTATTCAGTCTAGTTCACACAGGTACACACACACTCTACAAATATACAAGTATGAATATTTATACAAACATTCCTAAGAGACAACCTTGGAACTTGTAGTTCCGGGATGCGTTCAGCACTAACTATTCCTCGGTAATCTCCCTGTCTTGACTGCTGCAGTTTGTGGAGCTGAAGATCTTGGGTTTGAAGAGTATAAGTGCATTTGTGAGTTCCCAAATACAATTGAGGTTGTGTCCACATATCCGGATGATCCACGTGTAAGATTCTTCAGGTTCTCAATAAGTTTGTCTTACATCGGGACGCCACGAGCTGATAACTTTAAATGCGGTGAGTTGAAGTAGTATCTTCTTGGTCCGGTGTAATTCTCCTTACTCCGTTGCTAATGAAGCTCGGAACCTTACTCCGTGTCAGTGGTTGCTTACTCCGTATCTATTTAGTACTGGAATCCTTAGTCCATGTCAACGCTTCCTTACTCCGCATGTAAGTTCCTTACTCCGTATGTAAGTTCCTTACTCCGTATGTAAATTCCTTACTCCGGGCAAGTCTTGAAAAGTCGGATGACTTATTCCGTATCAGTGCTTCCTTACTCCGCATGTAAGTTCCTTACTCCGTATGTAAATTCCTTACTCCGTATGTAAGTTCCTTACTCCGGGCGAGTCTAAGGGATCGGAGTGCTTACTCCGTACTAGCACTTCCTTACTCCGTATGAGTAAGTTGTTCGGATTCCTTACTCCGCATCTAGTTTCCTTACTCCATGCGAATAAAGGCTTGGATCCTTATTCTGCATCAATACTTCCTTAACTCCGTATGTATGAAAGACTCGGATGCCTTACTCCGTGTCTTCTTCACTTCAGTTCGCTTTGAGGGAAGACTTAACTTTTTAACTCCATTTCAAACCTTTTACTTCGTGCGACTTGTTGACGAAGACTCTTACTCCGCATTAGTTTGACTTAGTCTGTTTGAGGCACTAGGAACATATTCCGCAATCCGTAGCTTTTAAGTTCTTAGTCCGCACGAATGTTCCTTATTCCGTATGTATTGATGACTTGGTTATTTACCAAGTGTTTGATAACCCTCACTCTTGTCCGGATCAGAATTATGTATCCTATCCTTAGCTTTGCTCGCACGAGTGCATCTCCGGATTAATAACATATCTTCTGCAACGATCAAATAAACACAAAAGATCTCAAATCAAATTACATAAGGCTTTATCAGCATTATCCAAATTCTGGGTTTGATCCAACAAGAAGACCAAGTGTGAAGTATTTTAAGGTGTTTGGTAGCCCATGTCTAATCAAAGTCGAAGGGAAAAACCTTGGTAAATTTGATGAGAAAGCTGATGAAGGCTTTTTCCTTGGGTATTTATCAAATGGTAAAGGCTATAGATGCTACAACAAGAATCTTAATAAAATGGTTGATGCTTATGATGTGAAGGTGATTGAAGATGATTCAACACCAAGAAATCAGCAGAATATTTCTGATTGTGAGCTGAATATTGATGACAGTGAAGCTCCAGGTCAGAGTCAAAAAGATGAAGAAGGAAGAGCTCAGGTTGATGAACTTGACTCAACTTACACAAGTGATAATGAGAGACCTAAGCCACAAAAACTTCATAAAGTGGCTAAGCATGTAGACCAACAGAATATCATTGGTGATAAAGGAGAAGTTGTTCAAACTAGGAGGACTTTGAGGTCATCAGCTCATGTTGCCTTGTTCTCCCAAGTAGAACCACAAAAGGTTTATGAAGCTCTAAATCACAAGGAGTGGATCGAAGCAATGAATGAAGAGCTTGATCAGATTGAGAAGAATAACACATGGGAGCTGGTTCCAAGGCCAAAGGACAAGAATGTGATAGGCACAAAATGGGTGTTCAGAAACAAGAAGAATGAAAAAGGTGAAATAACCAGAAACAAAGCAAAACTAGTTTGTAAAGGGTATGCACAAGTGAAAGGAGTAGATTTTGAAGAAACATTTGCTCTAGTTGCCAGAATGGAAGCCATCAGAATTCTCTTAGCAGTTGTAGCTCATAGAAAATACAAAGTCCACCAAATGGATGTAAAATCAGCATTCTTAAATGGAGACTTGGAAGAGGAGGTCTACATTGAGCAACCAGAAGGATTTTTGCTTGACAAGGATGGCTCAAGTGTGTGCAGGCTGAAGAAGGCCCTTTATGGTCTAAAAGAAGCACCAAGAGCTTGGTATGCCAAGCTGGATAGTTTCTTGAAGGAGATGAATTTCAGCAAAGGCCAAGTGGATAGCAACTTATATGTTAGAAACAAGCATGGTAAACATTTAATGGTGATTATTTATGTTGATGACATAATTTTTGCAGGAAATGATGATGCCCTATGCAAAAAGTTTTCTGATCAAATGAAGAGAAGGTTTGAGATGTCAATGCTAGGAGAGTTGAATTTCTTTTTGGGACTCCAAATCACTCAAAGAAAGGACTCAATCTTTCTATCCCAAGAGAAGTATGCAAAGGATCTCATCAAGAGATTTAGAATGGAAGAAGCCAGAGAAGTGACTACACCCATAGTCACAGGATCAAAAGTGTCAAAAGATGAAAAAGGAAAATTAGTAAATCAAAAGGAGTTTAGAAGACTTATTGGAAGTTTATTATATCTGACAGCTTCAAGACCAGACATTGTCTATGCGGTTACCTTATGTGCTCGGTATCAAAGTGATCCTAAGGAGTCACACATGTTAGCTGCAAAGAGGATATTGAGATATGGCAAGGGAACCTTGAACTATGGACTATATTATGGAAGACAGGACAGTCTTGAACTCTATGGCTTTACAGATGCTGATTGGGCAGGAGATGTAGATGATAGAAGATCTACTTCAGGAGGTGCTTTCTTTCTAGGCACTAAGTGTGTGGCATGGCATAGCAAGAAACAGAACTCAGTGACCCTCAGTACCACTTAAGCTGAGTACATAGCAGCAACCCAGGCTATAACACAAATGATTTGGATGAAGACACAACTTACTGATTTGGATGTCAATGTCAAGTTACCATTGAATCTTGGGTGTGATAATCAAAGTGCTATACAACTGACGAAGAATCCAGTTCAACATTTAAGATCAAAACATATCGACATTAGATATCATTTTATTAAGGAGAGAGTTGAAGAAGGTCATCTCAAGCTTGAATATGTTCCTACTAAGGACCAGTTAGCTAATATTTTTACAAAACCATTATCCACAACAACTTTTCATACTCTGCGGTTAAAATTGGGTGTTCAACCACTGCCTTCTCACCATTAAGGTATATGCAAAATACTTCTCCACTATGCTTCATATTTATGAGATTCATCTTTGGATTTGGTTGTCAAAGGGGGAGAATATTATTATACAGCCAAAGGGGAAGAGTTAAAAGATACAAGGGAAGAGTTTTTATTAGAAGAGGAGAGCAGTGTTAAAATTAGAAAATTAGAATGGGTGTGTGATTATAAGACCAAGGGGGAGAGTTCTTGCATTCATGATGAGATATGGTGGCATCAAGTGTTATGAAAAAATATGAACTACTTGTGTTGGATTACTTCGTAGGGCGATCTTTTAAAGTGAACCCATAGAAGGCGTCCATACTTGTAAATTCATAGAGACAGTGAGTGTGTTACCCAATATGAGAGATGAGAGTGTTGCCAACAAAATCCAAAGGGGGAGATTGAAGATCCAAAAGTACTAAAAGTGCTTTTGTGAGATGTTGGATTTGTTGTCAACCATAGATGTCAACATTAGATTGAAGAGCTATCTGAAAAAGGAGTATGTTTAGAATTGAAGCAGCTGTGCAGTTTTAGCAGCTGTGCAATTTTTCAGTTCCAACTTTGAAAAATCATATCTCACTCGTTACAGCTCCGATTGGCTTATAATTGGTTCCATTTTGTAGATATATGAGTTAGCTATCCAGGAAAAATAATATATAAAAATATTAAGCTCTGAAATCCAGTAAAAAGTGTTGCACAGCACAATAAGGTCTAGTGCACGGATTGGGGAAAGTGCATCAACTTCAAAAAATCATATCTTTCTCTACCGACCACGGATTGGCTTATAATTGGTTTCATTTTGTAGCTATTTGAGTTAGATATCCAGGAAAAATAATTTGGAAAAATATTGAGCTCAGAAAGACAGTAAAAAGTGTTGCACGGCACAATAAGGTCTAGTGCACGGATTGGGAAAAGTGTATCAACTTCAAAAAATCATATCTTTCTCTACCGACCTCGGATTGGCTTATAATTGGTACCGTTTTGTAGCTATTTTAGTTGGCTATCCAGAAAAAATAATTTTGGGGTGAATGGAATGGTGAAAGGCCTAGAAAAGCTTTGTCACGTGCACAAAGGTGTTTATCACGTGCAGAATTTCTTTGTCACGTGCAAAATGTTTTTGAACCTGGTGATAGCTCTCATCATTCTAAGCAACTTTAATTCTTGTCCTAAACATGTTTGAGGTCTCAAAGGTCCTTTTTTAGATCATCAAAGGTGCTAAAACTGCCAGTTCTGAAAAATGAACAGCCCAGATTAATTCTCTGATAGGTTGATGTGATCAATGGCTTGGATTAATTCATTTAATTCAATGGATGGTTAGGATTGGTTGTATGGCATTATGGATGGATCAATGGCTGAGAAATATGTTGGAAGAGATCAACGGTCCATAGTTGGCTGCTGCATTAGGGCAACCTAAATCCTGTAAATTAGATCCAAGGGCTGAGGCTTGTTGGCTGATGCAATCAAGGGCTGAGGTGTGGCTGCTGTGCTAGGGTTATGTGCAACCCTATATGTATGAGATGAAAAAAAAGGATATAGTGCGTGTGAGCAGAATATTTGAGGCAGTACTTGATCCTATACTTGAAGAACTTCAAATTCAAGGCTCTGCTATGATTAAAAGGAAAAACTGCTCAAGAGAAGTTTTGTGCATCTGAAGAAGATCATTACAGCTGCTGAAGTTTACCTGAGTATCTTCTTCCCACCTCCTTCAGATATTTTGTTCTGAAAAATCCTTATTGTGATATTGTAATTTGTTGGTGATTGTGTTGAGACATTGCTGCTTATCTGTATGCCTGTAGGGGGATTAAAGGAAGAATAGATCCTTTCCCTACCTCTAGTGTATTGGTGTTCAAGCATTAATGAAATCCGTGTGGTGTGGGTGATACCCATCACACCAAGGACGTAGCCTCTCCACATTGGAAGGTGAACCTTGTACATGCTGGTGTTCTTCGTGTTTTTCTTTTTTGTTTATGCTTTATGTTGGTGAGGTGAGGTATTCTGAAATCTGATAAAGAACACCTAAGTGAGAAAAAGTGTTTAATTGGATTTAACCTTAACCGGTTGCGATGGTTGAATTAATATTTATAAAAGTTTTTATAGAACCACTGATTCACCCCCCCCCCTCTCAGTGGTGCTCGATCTTGTGAGAACTTCACAGTCAAAACGCTCAAAATGACGAGCACAATACTATTCAGATATTATCACAGTCAAATGACCGCTCAAAAGCAAAGTCAATCGATAAACCTTGAAAAGTTAACAATCGGGCCACTCGGGGCCCCGGACTGGAATCGGGCCCTAGTACTGTCAAAATGCTCACATCGATGACTACACTACCGTCCAGATAGTTGCATTCCCATAGAATGGCTATCTCTTAACACTACCCACATACAAGTCTTTACAAGACATAGGCTAGAAAAGATAGGGTGGCCGCTAGGGTTTTTGACTTTTTCAACTGGGTAGTTGTTAAATGTATTTTTAGGGTTTTAAGACCGGGAAGGTAACTCGGGTTTCAAAAAAAATTCAAGAAAATTATTTTTGAACTCGGGGCGTCGTGACGAGCGACCCCATGTCCTTTTTATTTTAAAATGATTTTGTTTTTGCGCTAAGCCTGTATTGCGTGTCCCAAAACTGCTTTATTACTGATTTTTTTTTCAAAAATAAGCTTTGTGAGCAAATATATGCAATATATATGTCAAAATTCATAGAATGATGAGAGCATTAAGAAAACGAGGTTCCTGACCTGACCTAGAGTGTTATTTTGAATATTGGCCGCTAATTGACCACCGTTAGTGGTCCAAATACGGTTTCGACCATAACTTCTTGGTTTGACCTCGGATTTGAGCGCGGTTGAAGGCCCTCATCCTAGAATTTGATTTTCTATCACCTGAGACAGGATTTTTAGCATTTGAAATCTTTTTTAAAGAAGTCATTAAAATCCACCTATGAATCGATGGTCTTGTCTCTTTATTTACCTGTACAAAGTGATGAACAAATAGAAAAGAAGTTTAAAGTGGTAAATGAATATGTATGTCAAACCCGGACAAAATGGGGTCCAACAGCTGCCCCTCTTTGTACAATGTTTGTATACAAATAGTGTGCAAAGATAAGAATGAAATCATTTTTCACGGGTTGGAGCACTTACCTGACTTACCTGATGTCAAAGCAAAGGTAGAACGTCATGGTTGGAATAGGGGCTTTTAAGGCCAACGAAAATTTAAGAAGCATCTAGGGCCAATGAAAATTGGAAAGGTCAACATGTCAGAAATTTAAAAGGTATCTTTGAGTACCAAGAATTGAAAAGGCATCTAGGGCCGACATAAATTGAAGAGTAAAGGTGGGATAGGTGTAGGAGAACGGCCTGCGGACTTTCCAAACAAAGAAAACGAGAAGGATAAATGTAGGGGAACCACCTGCGGACTTCCTTGAAATTGAAAAGAAAATGTGGGATAGGTATAGGGGAACTGCCTATGGACTTCCCGAAATTAAATTTAATAACTGAGGATAGTACCGGGGAACTGTCGGTGGACTTCCTTGAAATTGAAAACAAAATGTGGGATAGGTGCAGGGGAACTATCTGCGGACTTCCCGAGACTAAATTTAACAACTGGGGATATGTACTAGAGAACTGCTGGTGGACTTCGTGAAAAAATAAAACAGAGAAGGTGGGTAGGTGCAGGGGAACTGCCTGCGGACTTCCCAAAAGTAAATTTAAAAACTGAGGATAGGTACCGGGGACCTGCCGGTGGACTTCCTAAAAAAAATGAAAAAGAAAAGTGGGATAGGTACAGGAGAACTGCCTGCGGACTTCCCTAAGGTAAATTTAAAAACTAAGGATAGGTACCGAGAACCTGTCGGTGGACTTCCTGAAAGAATGAAAAAGAAAGGTGGGATAGGTGCAGGGGAACTGCCTGTGGTCTTCCCGAAAGGATAAAAAAGGATAAAGGTATGTACAGAGGATGACTTCTAACGTTGAGAGAGACTGAAATGGCATCTAAGGCCTGGAAAGGAATCAATGATTGCTGAAGAAATTTGTTAATGACTCAATATGGGCTCCCTCTATGAGTTCACTCAATGAAATCGCTCTACGAGGTTACCTAAAAAAGAAGAATAAGATGTTTATTTGATTATCACGGATGCTTCTAAGGCTTGGGAAATCTCAAAGAATAACTTTTATGGTTGAACAACGGAAGCCTTTAGGGCTTGATTATTTTGGGAAGCTTGTTGAGGATGATCTCTTGGGACCTTTAGCGGCAACAATGTTCCTGAAATGGAAGAAAATGATGAATGTATGCAAGTGATGCATGGAATGAATTGAGATGCATGTCTAGGATGCAAGATGCAGTTTACATTAAAAGGGAGCTTAAACCGCTAGGGGATTTGGTGTTGTTGGAATTCAACTGAGTTTGCTGGCGAATGGGATTCAAATCTCATATGAAAAACTTTTAATTGAGGGTGCTCCGGTCACTGGGGAGGCTTGCTTAATTTCTTTAGAATGTAAAAATGCTCAAGAAACTGTTCCAAATCAATTGAACCATGCTAGGAGGTCATTGTATTCCTGGATGGTGGTTTTGGCTTCAGTTAGGGAGTAAGTTCATTCAATCGGGGAACCCTTTCTTGCTTGGTCGGGACATTCTTGCGGAGTGATACCCTGGGAAACTCAATTGGGCATAATTATTTTATTGAAAACAATGCACATAGAGCTATTAAATTTTGAAAAACAAATTTTTGTTGATTTTTTTTAAAACATGAATATGCAATGTAAAATCACCACTTGTTTCCTCGCTTGAGAGAGGTAAAAGCTTTCAAGGGGAAGCCCTCTAAAGTTCATGTAAACTATCTAAGTGTCGCTGCCAACTAGACCTTGCATGGATTTAAGGGTATGAAATTCTTTTATGGTAAGATCTCAATGGGTTGGGCTATCTTATGTGAAGATGGGAAATTTTATCTGACAGTTTGGATTTAAGTACTCAGAGGCTAGGTTGTAAAGAATGCCTGGTTGTTTAAATCTTTGAGGCTTAGGGACTTGATTAGAGATTTTGGCTGCTTACTTGGTAGTCTTGGACCCTTGATGTTTTGAAACTCAGAGAATGGATGCTTGCAAATCTTGAACTTGATGCGTAGAGGCTTGATCTGAGAGGATATCTGATTACCGAAGTCTTGATGCTCAATGACTTAATTGGAGAAGATGGTGACTAATCTCGGGTCTAGAGTGCTTGACCTTCTTTTCTTAGCTTTGAATTTTGCTCTTAGTGCCCTTTTGGGTTTTCACTAAGCCCGCCTTATTTTCTACTCATTCCTTCTGCCTTGTAGTTGGCTTTGTATTTTACCTTTGATGCCCTTGTAGGTTTTCATCAAGTCCGCCTTGAATATTTATGACCTGTTTCTTTTTCAGCATTTGAGAAATAACTTGATTGCTTAATCGAAGAGGACTTTATTAGGACTGTAATGTAGGCTCGAGCTACTAGGTTTATCAAGAAAGGGTATAAAGCGGCTCAAACCTATTCTAGGCTAGAATTGATTTGTAGTTTAGCTACACTTTACAAAATTACTAAAATTGCCCAATACAGGATTTTTTCCTAACAAAAGCTACCCCGACTGTGGGGTGTATCTCTATGAGGGGTCTTAAAAACTGCCCTGATGTGAGAGTCATGTTTTTTCCTTCATTCTTTTCTTTTGTTTTTTTTACAAAAACTACCCCAATTGTGGTGTCACGCCCCCGAATTCCTGGGAACCCGGAACCAGGTACGTGACTTCCCCTTGCCCGCACCCGAAAGGTCAAGGGGTTGGTGACTAGCACCAATAGAGACTACACCACGGGTGCTGTCTCAAATATGCAACCCTGTACAGTCATACATCAAGGGTAATCCTGTACTTTCCCATACATCATCATGCATACAATAAGTCAAACAGTCATACAGACATCACATCACAAATAGTATGCAAATACAAGTCCACGGACCCATGTCCGGATATAATACAAACAATATAGAATACAACACTGTATCATACATCAGAGTAGTGGGCACGTCCTATTGGAAGAAAGTTCTCCACTAGTCTCGGGTCACACCTTAAAAAGGTAAGCAACAAGTAGGGGTGAGCAACAAGCTCAGTAGGTGACCCCAACACTCCACATCATGCAAACATACAAGTCTATGCTACATGCTCTATGTACTCGTGCACTGTGTAGTGTGCACAATCATCAGGACTCAGCTTGCAAACAAACATCAGGACCCAACCTACCCACACAGGACAGCTTGTCCATGATCCTCCATGGGATCCCAACTCAGGGCACTCAGCCTTAGCTCCACGAGCTCAATGGCTCACGTGCTCAACGACTCAACACAATCCTCAATGGGATTTCACCTCAGGGCACTCAACCCTACCACAGCGCTATATGCCCGGACACAGTGCCACACAAGCCTGCCATCGGCGCATATACCTGCCACGGCCACAGCGCAATATGCCCGGCCACAGTGCCACACAGGCCTGCCATCGGCAAATATGCCTGTCCCGTCAACCACATAGCATCATCTGTGCTTCACGGTGAGAACCCAACAAGCCATGGAACCTAAGTCCCAAATCCACAAACCAATCATACCAACACCAATATGGTCTTAAAGTGTACAATAATCCCTTTAGAACTGTAACCAGTCTTCACAAGTCGATCCTCATTCCTTGACTAAGGAAAGAGATACCCATAACAGCTATTTTCTTGCAATAAAAAGTCTCGGCATTGGGTCTCCATATCATAACTATGATAATCTGATTTTTGGGGCTTTTTCTGAGATGTCTAACCCCACTTTCCAAAAAGTCACCACTACGAACTTTTGAGTTTTTCCGAGATTTTACACTAAATCCCAATTTTCACATTTTGAAAGAGTGGGAATTAATTTTTCTAGTATTTTTCTTTGAATCCAAATGGGGGGTATTTCGTTATTTACATTGTAACTTAAGTATAGTACTTAAGATGTGGAGAGGCATAATGGTTACAATGTAAATGGGTCCAGTCCAGTCAAACTGGAACTACACTGTCCAACTGCTTGAAACTGCCTGCTCGAGACACCTTGCTCGATGCTCTGCTCGATGCTGCTCGACGCTATAGGCTCGAGCATCATGCTCGAGACTCCCTGCTCGAGGCTCCTGCTCAACGCTGCTCGACACTCTGCTCGAGGCTACATTCTGCTCAACGCTCCTTGCTCGAAGCCTCTGCTCGAGACTGCTCGAAGCTAGCCTCGAGCAGTTCTCCAGTCGCGAATTGTCGACTGCGTTCTTCCCCAATTCGTCCCAAAACCCAATTATACTTGTTAAATCTCCATTTTTAAGCAACAATTCATCCCTATTAAGGGTTTCTAACATCATCTAGCCATAGTAGGCTACCAAATAACCTAAATTATCTAGGTTTCATGCTCAATTTCCATTTTCCCCAATTTCTAGGGTTCATCACAAATTTGCATGATTTCATCAAATTCTTACATGTTAATCCAATAAAATAGCAAGAAAAGGGAGAAGAATCAATGGAATACCTACCTGGAGTGATTCTTGATGTTTGAACGGGCTCAAAACGTCCCAAATCGAAGGCTCCAAGCTTCCTTCTCTCTTTCTCTCTCTAAGCTCTCCAACGCAGACGCAGAAACGTGAAACGTAACGTGAAAGCTCTCCTTCCCCCTATTTATATTTTCGTATTTTCTTTCATTAATAAATCCCAAAAATATTAATTGACCACCCGAGGTCACGAACTCCAAATTGAGCCCAAGTACAGTCAAAACGCTCGAAATGACGAGCACATCACTATTCAGATATTTTTCCAACCCAGTTGACTGCTCAAACACAAAGTCAACCAATAAACCCTGAAAAGTCAACAATCAGGCCACTCAGGGCCCCAACCCGGAATTGGGCCCAATTACTGTCAAAATGCTCACATCGACGAACACAATATTGTCTAGATGTTTTTAGCAACAGAGAAAGACTATCTCTCAGTCCTACCCAAATACGGGTCTTTACATGTGGGGTATTTATCTATGAGGGGTCTTAAAAATTACCCCATTATAAGAATCATTTTATAAAGCTGCCCCAGTATGAGGCCTCGACACTTAATTGATTGCCCTAATGTGGGGTGAACTACGGATCAGGTTATTTGAAAGAAATATACTCAGGCTCAAAAAGGCTAGCAATGGTAGTATTACAAGGAAAGAAAAGACGGCCTCTCTTCATTTTAAACAATCAAAATGTGTCTCAAAATGCTCAAACGGAAATGAACTTATCTCTTGGCTACAGAAGGAACTCTTCATGTCAAATGCTTCTATTTTGGTGGATGTTGCTTCTCTTGAGTCTGATTCCTTGATGTCAATGGTAATTACTCATCTGATCCTCCTTTTGGTTTTGGCTATACCTAGATAGCCTAGTTTCTTGGTTTGGTATGCCCCTGTTGGGCCTATTACCCATGTCAAGAGAGTAAACAACTGATAATGGACATTGCATGCAAAATGTGGGTAAAACAACTTTTAAAAGACAGGCTTGATTATTTTTCACAAATGCCAAACAAAGGAACAAAGTTTAGAATTTCAAAAGGCATGCAGAATGTAAAACAAGATTGACAAAACCAAACACAAGAAAAAGATTTTAAACTCCCATAGAGTTTCCCAAGGTGAAACAAAGCTTGCTCCTCTCCTTTATTCCAATGGCTCCCACATTCACAGTTCACTAGTTGGAATGCTCTGGCAATGAATTTGAGTTGACATTTGGTGCACTAGCTTAATTTGAGAAATCCAACCATTTAGAATTGATTAGATGTTGGACCTTCCTCTTAAAGGCAATGCAACCTTCAATGTTGTGACTAACTTCGTTATTGTGATAGGCGTAACGGGTATCTCCCTTGTACCATGCCCGGTAAGGTTGCTTCACTTCTCCCATAGGTAAAGGGCTCACCATACCAGCTTTCAACAGTTGGGGATATAACTCAATATAGGTTATGGTAATTGGGTCAAACTCTAGCTTGGTCCTGTTGGGAGCTTGATTTGGCTTAGCGGGTGCCTGCTGGGGCCTTAGTTGCACAGTCAAAGGTGGGACTGGTGGAAGAGGGCTAGGGGCTCCTCTTGGTGGTTGATATGTTGGGAATTGACGTACTGGGGCCGCATAGGCTGCAAATGGAGGTGACCCCATATAGAACCCAAGTGTAGGGAAAAAACCTGTGTATGCCCCAAAATTTGCTTGAGGAATGGGAGGATTCTGCCAAACTAATTGAGTGTCAGCTTCCTTTTCTTTCCTCCTAGTGGAGACTTCTTTGGTGGATCAGGTGTATCTCCATGAAGCTTCCCTTCCTTAATACATCCTTCTATGCGTTCCCTAGAAGTCACCAGGTCTGCGAAGTTGCTAGACATATTGCCGATTAGCTTCTCATAGTATACCCCCTTTAGAATTCTGATGAACATTGTGGTCAACTCTTTTTCAGTCAACGGGGGTTGGACTTTCATAGCTGCTTCCCTCCACCTTCTAGCATAGATTTTAAAGCTTTCATTAGCCCCTTTTTCAAAAGCTAGTAGTGTTAACCTGTCGAGTTCCAACTCCGTGACATGCTTGTACTGTGTTAGGAATGCAGTTGCAAGATCCCTCCAGGTCCTGATATGATGTCCCTCCGACTGAATATACCATCGAAGTGGTTCCTCAGCCAAACTCTCTTGGAAACAGTGAATTAGGAGTTTATCATCACTGGCGTGAGCAGCCATCTTCCTACAGTACATAGTGATATGTGTCCTAGGACATTGGGATCCATTAAACTTTTTAAATTCTGGAACCTTGAATTTCAATGGTAGAATAACTCCAAGGACTAGGCACAAGTCTTGAGGACTGATCATTCCATAGGTTTCTATTCCTTCCACAACTTTTAGTCTCTCCTCCAATCGCCTCATTGTCAGGGACTAGTCGTCTTCTTTATGTGTTGGAGTCTCCATCCGTTCAACAAGGATTTGGTTGAACAAATGGCATATGGTTTGAAGGTCCGGGATTCACATTGGTTAGAACAGATACTTAAGGCGGCGTTGGCATGAAATTTTGGGGTAGTGGTGCTTCTTACGGCTGCCCGAGAGGGGAGTTAGTGTCTACCTCCATAGAACCCCTGTCTTTTTCGGTTGCCATCTTTGTCAACATTTCCATCATGACCCTCATTTGATTTTGAAGTTCTTGTTGACCTTGCTCCAGACTAGTAAAACGATTTTCAGTTTGATCCGCCATTGAGGTGATTGGTTGTTGACGTCAGGATCTTAGATTGTATTGGTGCGCGATGTTGACTTCTGAAAAAGTGAAATATGGTAAGCTCCCTTTTATTCTGTTTTCATTTTTAAATTTTTTTTTATGCTGAAGGCATGCATGTAAGGATGTATATGAGATATTTAAATACGTGTTTATTTTTAGAGTGATGCATGAATGCATGTTATAAGTCCTAGAGGCTTGTATTATTTATGTGATTTTTTTTTCTTATTTTGTTTTTGAAATGCATGAACGAGTACACATGCATTTATAAGGCATAAATGTACACTAAGTAATGAATGCTTAAATGTACACTTATGTTTGGTATCCATGTCCTAATGCTATATGAACAATTATATGAATGAATGTTAGATAATAATATACAAGATAAGATTAGCAAAAGAAAAAGACATTAATATTTATACAATGAAGACAAGGTTAGTAAAAAGAACAATAATATACATCAAAATAAGGTTAGTAAAAAAATAATATTCGTATAAACAATTGCATAAATCAAAACAAGGTTAGTAAGAAGAATAACAATATAAAAAAGACAATATATGAACAATAACAACAAGAATACTTATAAGATAGTATACAACAAGATAACAAGAATATGGTCTAATATGATGCACTTATCCTTCAAAAGGAAGGCTAAAATGAACAAACAATATGTGGGTCAATGTCCTTAATGGACTATTACTGCTAAACCTATCTTATTCGTTGGTTCCTAAGCTACCTTAATAGAGGGCTTCATACACTATTGGATTTACCGGAGGAGGGCCTTAGAAGGACGAGCCTTAAAAGGATCTCTAACTTAAGTGAGGAGTTTAGGGTCCCTTTGCGGATAATGATCAACGTGCAAGGCACCCTAATAAACCTTAAACTGTGATAAAAACCCGGGTATAGGGTTTATGCATGAATGCAACAATTAGGAAAAACGGTAAAACACGACTATCATGGCATTAAAGTGCGTAAATCAAAACTATCATGTAACAACGATTAAGCGTAGTAAATAAATCGATTAAATAAAGAATAAATAAAGAATAAAAGAAAAAAAACAATTTAAAACAAATAATAAACCTCTTAATCCTAATCTTAGGCCTAACTCTCTAACTTTCCCCAGCAGAGTCGCCAGTTGTCATCACTGGATTTCGTCCGGGGGGGAACTCGTTTTTGGGGATGCGATTCTCCCACCCTTCATTCGAATGGTGATGAAAAAAATACAAAGTCGCCACCAACTATTTATGGGGTGCACTTGGTCACCTAAAAAAATGTGATCTACGTTACCAGAGCTAAGTTCGGGAGTTTGTTACATGTCGGGAAAGATTAACACCCTGACAACACCCTTTTGGTACCTATTTTAGGAGGAGAAGATTTTTAATCTGTTTTAACTATTGGCTTAAGGGTGAAGCCAAAAATGGCCTAAAAATATACTCTTTTTATTTTTTCTAAATTTCATCCTAAGCCTCCAAGGGATATCCTAATGGATTTTTTTTATTTCTAAATTCTTTGTTAAAATTACAAATTAAGTCCAATTTACTTAAATGCTAAAAGAATCTTAATGGTCGAGTTATTTCTTTCTATTTCAAAGTCATTTGTTAAAATAATAATAATAATAATAATAATAATAATAATAAATTTAAGTTAAATTATTTCCAAAAAGTAAATCCTAACGATGATAATCTATTTTTTTTCTTCCTTGTATTTTGAAAGTTAAAATTTTAAAAGAATGGGATAAAAAAATAATAAATAAAAAGAAAGTTTTAAAAAATATTTTTTGTCTTTTGAGAAAATGGTGATTCTGAAAGTTAAATTTTTTGAAAGAATAGACTAAAAATTTTTAAAAAAATAATTAAAGAGAATATTTTGTCTTTCGATTTTTTTTGTTTCACTTTGTTTAAATGAAGACATTTTATTTTGTTTTTGTTTTGTTTTATCTTTGTTTTTCAAAGAAACATTTTTTTGTTTTTTTCTATTGGGAAGCACACCCCTTTTTTTTTAATATTTTGATTTGCTTTGGTTTTTTTTTTTGATAAAATAAAGCAAGTAAATAAATGTGTTGTGTGTGCAATCCACAATACAAAACAAAAAAAAAATCTCTCTTTTCTTTTCTTTTTTTTTCTTTTTCCTCTTTTTTTCTTTTTTTTTTCTCTCATCATTTTTTTATCACTTCTGGATTGCTTTCCTACAATTTTTTACAAGTGGTTCCAAGCCATTACAATAAATGAAATACAATGGGATATACCTAAATACATAGGGACTAAAAAAAGTAGAATAAATAATAATAATACAAGTATCAAATAGAGAATGTTAAAATAAACTCTGCAAAACAAATGTTAGTAAAACCACATTAAACCATACAATGAAGCTCCAAAATCAAGGTGAATGCCCATGAAATCAATAGCAAGCTTACGTAGGGCTAAGACTGACCCCAAAAGTAAAGAGAATAGGACACCAAGACCCACAATAATTTTAAAAACATATAGCTAGATGAGTTAAAAAAAAATAGATGACTTTGATTTGCACAAAATATATAGACCAAAATGCCAATACCAGAGATTTATTTTGATAAACACCAGAGACTAGGGAGAACAGAAAACGTATACCAGTGCAAAAAAGAAAACGCCTTTTGACAACGTATAGGCAAAACTAGATGACAAAAACCCAAAAACCAAACAATATGTAACATTACAGGACCCGTAAAAGCATGATTGAGAAAATGATTTTGACAAACTCTATCATGTTGGCATGGATTTGGTATGAGAAAATTAATTAATCACCAAACAAAGACACAATGAATACATAAGGGAAATAAAAAAAATCCTAAAGTAAATAGAACAAACCCAATCGTCTTTGTCTTAAGGTGCTGTGAGCGATGGTTAAACACCGTGAACAAAAACCCAGCAACACCAGCGGTACAAACTCCTCCTCCTTATGGATTCTGGAATTCCGCTAGCTTCGTCTTCGTCTTGTCGTTTGGAGGCTCCAAACAGGGTTACCAGGTTTGGAGGCCTTTGTGAGCGATGGTTGGAATGGTTGGCGCTAAGTTGGTATGGCGGCGTGGGCTGGATGGTATGGCAACATCGTAGAGGGCTGAGGTGATGGCAGTTGGTGTTGTCAACGTCAGCCGGTCGGCATGGCGACACCGTGGGTCGGTGTGGTGACGCCGTGGATCGGCGTTCAAGGGCTGCCGCGTTAGAAGGACAGATCGTGGACGATGTGATTTCTAGCTGGGGTTTGGATTGGAGATTATGATGGGTGATGACGAAGAAGGTATGACGATGGTAGGCTGCTGGCGAGACGGTTCCGGCAGGTGGGGGACTCTATTTAGAAGGAGAAGGTAAGAAAAATTGGGAGAATATATCTAGGTTGGTCAATCGTGAGAGCCCCTTTGCTTGATGAAGAAGATGAGTTTAATATAGGGGAAGGAAGGTTAGGGTTTTGGGTTTGATTGAGGGAGAGAGAAAAGGAGGTAGGGGTATGGCGAGAGGGGGTAGGCATGATGGCTATCCGGCGTGGATGAGGAAGACGGCGCAGCGTGGGAGAGAGGGGGAAAAAGACGTGCGAAGAGATAAGGCATAAATTTTTATATTTTATTTTATTTTGCTTATTATTGTTTTTGTTTTTGTTTTTTCTTTTTTTCTTTCAACCAATAAAACAACGACATGTGGACAAGACATAGGCTAGAAAAGAGAGGGTGGCGGCTAGGGTTTTTGACTTTTTCAACTGGCTAGCCGTTAACTGTATTTTTAGGGTTTTAAGATCGGGAAGGTAACTCGAGTTTCAAAAAAAAATTCTAGAAAATTATTTTTGAACTCAGGGCATCGTGATGAGCGACCCCGTGTCCTTTTTATTTTAAAATAATTTTGTTTTTGCGCTAAGCCTGTACTGTGTGTTGCAAAACTGCTTTATTACTGAATTGTTTTTTCAAAAATAAGCTCTGTGAGCAAATATATGCAATATATACGTCAAAAATCTCATAATGATGAGAGCATTAAGAAAATAAGGTTCCTAACCTGACCCAGAGTGTTGTTTTGAATATTGGCCGCTAATTGACCACCGTTAGTGGTCCAAATACGGTTTTGACCATAACTTCTTCATTTAACCTCGGATTTGAGCACGGTTGAAGGCGCTCATCCTGGAATTTGATTTTTTATCACCTGAGACTGGATTTTTAGTGTTTGAAATCATTGTCATTAAAATCTACCTATGAATCGATGGTCTTGTCTCTTTATTTAGCTGTACAAAGTGATGAACAAATAGAAAAGAAGTCTAAAGTGGAAAATGAATGTGTATGTCCAACCCAGACGAAATGGGGTCCAACAAGGTATATTGGGGGTAATCAGTTATGACGTATGTGTGCATGCATGAATAGGCACTAGTTTGCATTGCAAATATAAAACCGACTTAATGTGTTATATGTATGTAATGATATATGTGCCTGTGTCACAGCTTATATATGTGTATTAGGTGACTTGTGTGTTTTGTTGTGAGCCATATGTGATATGTGCCATATGTGTGATTGACCCATGTGATGGAGATGGAATTGAGATTAAACCTTTGTTTCTCTGTATAGTGAAAATGCCTCTAAGGAGAGTGCTACGTGTATCTGGGGCAGTTGGTGATGAGTCTTCCATCCATGTGGGGCCAGATATGGGGTAATCCGTCGGGGGAAACGAGTTGTTGGCACAATTAGTGGCCCAAGTGAGGGCACTAAGGGAAAGTATGGGGGACGTGGTGTGGGAAGCGATGCGCCCTGAGTTAGCGGCATAGCAGGTGGTTCCACCACCACCCTGAGAGGAGGAGTTCCAGCGTGAGGATAGGGTTCCATGCGAGGCAGTGGCGACTCGGCATGTTGATGAGAACGTGGTTACGAGGTTCTGAAAGGAACAACCAAGTAAGTTCCCGGGAGGAGGTGATCCAGTGGCTGCGGAACACTGGCTGAGACATATTGAGCACTTATTCTCCTTTCTTCTACTGTGACAGGAGGATAAGGTGAGATTGGCAGTTCGATAGTTAGAGGGTGAGACCCTAGAATGGTGGCTTAGTGTTGCTGGGAGCCATGATGTGCAGATGATGTTGTGGGATGAGTTCCTTCAGTTATTTCATGATCAATTCTTCCTAGAGTCCGTGAGATGACAGAAGAGGGAAGAGTTTGCTGGTCCGAGGCCGGGGTCGAGGACAAGTGACAAAGTATGAACGGGAGTTCAAGAACCGAGTAGGTTTGCTCCAAAAACTATGGCATATGATGACCTAAAGGCTCATAAGTTTGCCTTGGGTTTGAGGCCTCCACTCAAGCAGAGAGTTGAGGCATTTCATGTGAGGACATACTCAGAGACAGTGGAGATGGCCCGTATTATTGAGAGGGGTCTCGACGAGGGGAGACAGGCCCATCAGGGATGACAGCTCCAAAGTGGATCTAATTCCAAGGGGCCTAAGATAGAGTTTGGGAGTAGTTCCAGAGAGAGGGGTCATGCCTAGTGGTTGTAGCGAGGTCCCACTTTAGTGGGAGACAGGGGGTTCAACGGGTGGTCCACCAGGAGGTAGTTTGTGTTGTGGGGATCCAAGACAATGGAAACGGGAGTGTCTCCGGAGACATTTGAAATGTTGCACTTGTGGGCAAGAGGGGCACATAAGCAGAGTGTGCCATAGCAGAGGCAGTACGAGTGGTGCTAGAGGGGCAATATAGAGTGTCCGAGGTAACACCTAGTTTAGAGCTCCAGGGGAGAGACCATCCCGTTAGTGGCAGGGTGGTCAGGCAGGTTCCAGTCAGTTTAGACCTCAGGGGAGGCCAGAGAGGCAGCCACAGGGAGGTGGAGGGGCCCATAGTGGGACCCGTATAGAGGATAGGGTACAGAGGAGCATGGCTATTGGTAGTGCAGCTCAGGGCAGAGTGTTTGCTTTGATCACGACACCACAGGAGGAGGCAGAGTTTCCATCCTCAACCACCAAGGGCGGGGCAAGACCTTCCATTGTACGAGGTACAATTTTGATTTCTTGCACACTTGTATCTATTTTATTTGATATGGGTGCATCGTGTTCCTTTGTTGCTGAGTTTGTAGTGGATAGCCTTGGCTTAGAGAGTGGTGCAATTGAGAGGCCGTTGTCTGTTAAATCACCAGTGGGTGGTGTCTACGAGGTGTGATGGGTGTGTCGCGAGTGTATTCTCACCGTGGGTGATGTGTGTCATCACTGGTTTTCGTCCGGGCTTGTTTGGGGTGGGCTCAAACTAAACCAATGGTGAGAAATTTAGAGTCGCCACCAACTGTTTTTGGGGTATAGTTGGATACCCTCTACCTTGAGTAACACAAAAAATGTGGTCTGCGTTATCAGAGAGGGGTTCGGGAGTAGGTTACGTTTAGTGAAGGATTAGCACCCCTATAGCGCCCTTTCGGTATCTATTTTTGGAAAAGGAGGTTTTCTACTTATTGTCACTGCCGTAATTGGGTAGAGTTTCCTAGAAAATCTATAATTTTTATTGAGCTAAGTTATTTATTAAAGTTATGGTTAAAATCGGTTTAACCTAAATTTCTAAAGGGAGTCTTAAAAGTTTTGGTTTCTTGTTTGCAGTGGCAGACATTTTTTGTTTTGTTTTGTTTTGTTTTTTGTTTTTTGTTTTTTTGCTTTGAAAAACGTTTTTTGTTTGTTTTGTTTGTTTTGTTTTTCGAAGGAATTGAACCTAATCACAAGTTACAAAAAATGCATATTTAAGTCTTTTTGATTTTTGACTATAATTAAATGCACACACATCGAAATAAATGTGGAGTGTGTGAGTGTGACATCCATAAATAATAATATAAATATAAAACTAAAACTACTCTCTTTTTTTGTGCCTCTCTTTACTCTCTTTTTTTTGCCTTTTTTTACTATACTTTACATATTACAACATAAAAACAGAAAAAAACAGAAATACAAGGAAAATACAACATGAAAACAGAGAAAAAAACACTAAATATTACATCAAGTATAAATATAAATAAACTAAAAAGGTAGTAAATTAATAAATATAAAGTAACTGGACCGACTTTGGGGCTTCAACTGCGGTTGCCCGTTTGCATTATCTTGTCTGCACCGAAAGCCGCTTGCTGGGACGCAAATCACCAAATTGCCAAATTCCAGTAGCGCAGATTATGACAATCAGCTGGAGTTTAATTTGGAGACTGCAGTGATATGTTGGGACTGAGAGCAGATGATGAAAGGAATATATTTTCTTTTTTGGGTTTTGGGTAGAAAACGTGAGAGGGAGAGGATGTATTTTTCTTGATTGAAAATGGTAGAGAGTTTTGGCTTTGGGCAAGAGAACTCGCAAAAGAGAAAGAGAGAATCTGGGGGACTTTTTTTGTTTTGAGAAAAGAAGCTCGTAAGGGAAAGAGAAAGTCTGAGAAGTTTTTTTGATTTTGGGAAAGGGAGAGAATTGGGGGCGAAAATCTGGTTTTTTAGGTCTGACCTCTTGGCGTTTTTTTATTTTTTGTTTTTGGGCGAGAATCTGGGGATAGGAATTTTTTTTTTTTGAACTCTGGGTGTTCTCTCTCTCTTTTCCTTCGTATCAGGGAGCTGGGTATGAAGATGGCAGCAGAGTTCTTCGTTTTTCTTTTTCTGGCGGAATCTGAGCGTTTTCTGGGTGTTTTTTGGGGCGTAATGTCTGTGTTTTTTTGTTGGAGAGGATACTGGTTTTTAAAGAGATTTGGCTACATCTCATTAATTGCTCCATTTAATGCTTTGTCAGGTGTATTATTAATCCCAGTATTATTAATTTTCAGATTCTATGTTTTGTCAGGTGAACTGTCAACCTATGATTGCCTTTTTTTGGTTTTTTATTGACACATGTGACTGACATGCATTGAAAAGCATCTTTGACAGAATAGCCAGCTAATAAAAACGAATCCCGTGAGCAAACAGCAAGAGAACCAGCAAGAGGGGCCAGACAGCGAAGGTCAGAGGTCAAAGGGTCGGAGTGTTGGCAGGTCGAAGCGTCGGCATGGTTGAAGGTTGGTGGGTTGAAGGGCAATGGTCAACGGGTTGTAGGTCAATGGTCAACGGGTTGTAGGTCAACGGTCAATGGGTTGTAGGTCAACCCTCGAAGGTCAAGGGTCAAAGATCAAAGGGGCAAAGGGTCGAAGGTTCACGGATTGAAGTGTCAGTAGGTCGGAGTGTCGGCAGGGTAGAAGGGTCACTCCTCGAAGATCAAGGGTCGAAGGTCCACAGGTCGAGGTGTCGGTCGGTCGGAGTGTCGGCAGGGTCAAAGGGTCACTCCTCGACCCGAAGGCTTACTATGTCGAGGGCTTACAGGCTTCGAGGCTTCGAGTCTTCGAGGCTACGAGTTAAGTTTTTTTACTTTTAATTACTTTTTTACCCCCACCCAAAATGCAAAAATGGACGACCTTTCGGGGATTATTTGGGAGGACCCGTATTTGTCTAAATAAATGTTTTGGAGAATTTCGCATAGTCTCTTTTCTAGGCAGTTTGACCAGGGGCATTGACCATCTTTTGGCAAGTTTGACTTTTCCAATGAAAGTTGTTTTGGCTATAACTTCTTCGTTTTTCATCGGAATTGAGCTCAGTCAAATGCTTTATTCTTCAAATTTCCTCCTCTATCCCCTGGTATTGGTTTTGGGGTACTTTTGGGGCTTGCAACAGATGCTATTAATTTCGGGCTTCCTTATTCTTGTCAATGTATCCATCTTGTGCAAATTAAGGCTAACATCAATGCCAAACCATTCCTTGGTAGTGGGGAATCCTTGAGGACCTATTCCACAAGGTATGTGGCATTAGTAGACAACTATATACAAATGTGGTTAGTATGTCCAATCCGGACAAAATGGGGTCTAACAACTGCCCCTCTTTGTGCATTATTTGTATACAAACAGTGTACAAAGATAAAAGGGAGTCATTTTGGACGGGTTGGAGCACTTACCTGACTTACCTTGCTCTGAAGAAGAGTAGAATGCGATGGTTGGGTCTGTCCTCGAGAGTGAACAGGGGCTTCTCAGGCTAGTGGACTTAGATATAATTTTGATGAGGCATCTAGGGCCGCCTACGATGAAAAGATACTAGAGATTGAAAGCCTATATCAACGTAATAGGCTTGAACTGAAGATGAAAAGCCCACAGCAACGATAGGCTTGAACTGAAAAAATGAAAGGCCCACAACAACGTTAGGCTTGAACTGAAAAATGAAAGGCCCACAGCAATGATAGGCTTGAACTGAAAAATAGAAAGCCCATAGCAACAATAGGCTTGATGTCATGCCCCGAATTTCCAACCCGAGGAAACCGGTACGTGACTCCCCTTTACCCACCCGGTGGGCAAGGGGTAGATATACAGGATCAAATGTCCACACAGGACAACGTACACATTCACAACAGATATTCACAAAAATAGAAATCACATATCTTTATTAGTTTCAAACCACAATAAATGTTTACACCTGCCCTTATTACATTCAAATCCCTCACAAACTCTCCCCACTGGGTTACATTCATTTCCACAAAATATCATAAATGAAAAGAAACAATAAAACAAATAAGGTCTTCCACCTTGAGGTCCCACCTAGCACCTGTAGGTTCCTGAAAGAAAACACATCATAGAAGGAGGGGTGAGCAACCACAGCTCAGTAGGGATCGTCTCCCCGACCCATCTCATGCTCCTATCATCTACATGTGGACGTGCACAAGTGCAGTGTAGTGACAACAAGGTACAAGCAGTTTATAATCCAGTCAAACATCAACACACAAGTCACATGTACAACCTTTGCCACAGCCACACAGGCTCTCATATTCACAGCCACACAGGGTAACATTTACAATCCCGGGCTTCCATAGCCACTGGGTTCTATGAAATAGGCCCGAGCTTCCACAGCTACCGGGTTTCACAGAACAGTCCCGAGCTTCCACAGCTACTGGGTTTCACAAAACAGTCCCAAGCTTCCACAGCTACCAGGTTTCACAAAACAGTCCCAAGCTTCCACAGCTACCAGGTTTCACAAAATACAACACACATAGCCACACATAGTCACACAGACATAACATCAAACACTTAGCATGTATAGCCTCAGAGGTATAAAATCAAACACTTGGTGTGCATAACTTCACAAACACAGTATCGAACATGTAGCGTGCATACGTTCACAGGCTCATGAACCCAGCTGCACCGGCATTTTCTCAAACATGTAACGGGCATATACGCACAAGCATTTTGTCAAACATTTAACAGGCATGTCACACAGGCATTTTATCGAACACTTTACATACATCACACTAACACCAGAAACACACCAAAAATGCCATTGAAGGCCAACATTCATATAGGAGATCACACCTATATGAATTTACATATAAGTATTATAGCCATAACAATGAAAACTTTACAAAATATCCACAGGGCCTAACCCCGGAACAGACCAGGAAAGACAACCCCTACCTTAAAGAAGATCCTCCTTGCTCCCGCGCTAGACGCCGTCCTCCCCACACAAGACGCTCCGGTAGCAACTAGCAGCTCCCCTTCCTTCCCTCTCTCTAGCTCTCTCTCTCTCTCTCTCTCTCTCTCTCTCTACGACGGCTGCAGCAGCTGAAGAGAACCCTAAACCTAAAACAAGGAGTCTTCACCTCTTTATATAGACAACTCAAACCCCAAAACGACGCAGTTTTGATTAAATGAATCCCAACATCAAAACAACGTAGTTTTGATGACAGACTACAACCTTTTTGCAACCACACAGAACAAAGCACTCATAATTTCACCATGGTCCTTTAGCAAAAGAGGATCAGAACAACAAAACAAAGGTAATAGGGGCTGCACGTGAGAAAGCATTCTCACGTGCATTCTCACGGGCACCTCCAAACGCTCTATAATTTCACCAAAAGCCTTGGAACAACATCAGGAAGGCTCCCATGCAAAAATCTCCTTGCACGTGAAAAACATTCTCACGTGCATTCTCACGTGCACTCCCAATTGGGCTCAAACTTTGCCTCTTGCTTGCTTATCAACATACAAGATGATTAAGCCAAAGTGTGTGGAAAGAAAACTCCCTAAAACCCAACAATTTCCACTTAAAATGGCAAAACTGTGACTAACTCCTCACATCCCAAAAATGCGGGTCATTACACTTGAACTGAAAAATGGAAAGCCTATAGCAACGATAGGCTTGAACTGAAGATGAAAGCCCATAACAACGATAAGCTTGAACTGGAAAATAGAAAGCCCACAGCAACGATAGGCTTGAACTGAAAATGAAAGTCTACAACAACATAATAGGCTTGAACTGAAAAATGAAAAGCCCACAGCAACGATAGGCTTGGATTGACAATGAAAAGCCCACAACAATGATAGGCTTGAACTAAAAAATAGAAAGCCCACAGCAACGACAGGCTTGAACTGAAAAGACTTGTTGGGGACATCAATTGGTATTTGAGGGAAATGCTTTGGGGAATTGGTGAGCTTGGGAAGTAACCCAATCTGGGCTCCCTCTACGAGTTCACTCAAGGAGATCGCTTTACGAGGTGACCCAAAAAGGAAAAAAGTTTGTTCGAGTGTCAAAAGGATGCTTTGGAAAAGTGGCAAAGAAATATTTAGGGTTAAACAAAAGAAGCTTGGAGGGCTTGATGAGAAGCTTGCTGAGAATGAGCTCTTGGGATCTTCAGAGGCGATGATGTTCCTGGAATGTGGAATGCAAATAACGCATGGAATGCATGGAATGCATGCAAATAAGCTTGCTGAATGAATGCAAATAATGCATGGAATGCAATGTGGTGTATGCAGGGATGCATAGTGAAGTGAATGACTCAATATGGGATAGGGGTTTATCTCCATGCTGTTGGAGAGTTTGGATGACATCCAACTTGTTTGGGGAACTCTTTGTCTCTCTGGCTAGGGAGTCCGTTTTATCTTTGTTGGGGAACTCCCTTTTGTGGATGAAGGATCTATTTAATTCAGCTTCGCGCATTGAGGAGCTTGGCTTGATGACTTCACTAGGGATATTGATATTTTATGGCAATATTGGTACTTTGCATTGAAGAGCTTGACTTGTTTGGGGTTTTTGAGCTTGACCCTACTCATAAGGTAATGCCAAAAGAGCCTACTGGGATTTAAAATATTCTAATTAAATGTAAAATGAAGACGATGTAACATGATTAAAGCGATAAAAAAGGGATTGTTGTTGGTTTGATTCCACAAAACATACTTATATCATAGAAAGTCCCCCTTGTTATAATCTGATAAATAGAATCACAAGTCTTTAAAAGCATAATGTACAAATTTGATTCGAGTATGCCTTAGGTTTGACCAAGTCTTCCACTGTTTGTAGCTGCGGTTTTCAAATGGTGATGTGTCCATTATTAAGGACCCTGTTTTATATGGTCTTGAACCTCCGAGATTTTGATTGATTTCATCCTTCAAGATTGGTTTTTGGCTTTGTATTTTACCCTTGGTGCCCTTTCAGGTTTTCACCAAGTCTGCCTGTTTTTGTTTCTTTGTCTTTTGTTGGAGCTTTGTATTTTACCCTTGGTGCCCTTTCGGGTTCTCACCAAGTCCGCTCATTACTGTCATGTTTATTCCTTCCATGTCTATGAAAAAGGATTAAGGAACTCCTCATTTGGACGGGAGAGTTAAGCATAGAACTTTTTCACTGCATTGTTATTCACTGGGTTAGGGACCTCATCACCATCCATTCTGGCAAGGATTAAGGCACCTCCTGAGAATGCTTTCTTCACAACATATGGGCCTTCATAATTGGGAGTCCACTTGCCTCTATGGTCGTGTTGGATTGGTAAGATCTTCTTGAGGATGAGGTCACCCGCTTAAAAGCTTCTAGGCTTCACCTTTTGTTGTAGTTGTTCATCATTCTTTGTTGATATGGTTGTCCTCTGTAAACAGCTGTCAAGCATTTGCCTTCGATTAAGTTCAACTGCTCATAACGAATTTGGGACCATTCTGCTTCTTCGAGCTGAGTATCCTTGAGTACTCGAAGGGAAGGTATCTCCACTTCGACAGGTAAGACTGCCTCCATACCATAAACTAAAGAAAACGGAGTTGCCCCAGTTGATATTCGTACTGAGGTGTGGTAAGCATGCAATGCATATGGTAGCTTCTCATGCCAATCTTTGTATGTTTTCGTCATTTTTCTGATAATGTTCTTGATGTTCTTATTGGCTGCTTCAACTGCTCCATTCATCCTTGGGCAATAGGGGGTCGAGTTGCGGTGATGGATTTTGTATATTTCGCACAACTTACCCATCATCCAACTGTTCAGATTGGCGGCATTGTCTGTTATGATGTTATTCCGCATAAATCTAAGTACCATAGCTTGTGTGACGTTGGCATATGACGCTGCTTTTACCTACTTGGTAAAGTAATCGATGGCCACCAAAATGAAACGATGACCATTGGATGCTTTCAGAGATATCGGTTCGATCACATCGATGCCCCAAAGTGAAAATGGCCACAGGGAAACCATCACATGCGGTCTAGATGGCGGTACTTGGATTTTATCGCCATAAATTTGACACTTTAGGCATTTGCGCGCATATTCAATGCAATCTTTTTCCATGGTGACCCAATAATAGCCTATTCACATGATTTGTCTTGTTAATACATGTCCATTTGTGTGTGAACCGCATTCTCCTTCGTGTACTTCTTTCATTATCTATTTTGATTCTTCTTTTGCCACACACTGCATTCTCCTTCGTGTCATGATTTCGCTTATATAGAATGGGACCATCAAGGTAATAATTGGATGCCGACCTTCGAATATTTCTTTTATCGGACTCAGAGGCTGCTGCTGGGTATTCTTGCTTGAGCAAATACTGTTTGATGTCATCAAACCAGGGCTTTTCCTCTATATTTCCTTCAATGGCCATACAATGTGCGGGAGTATCTTATATGCGAATATCGAATGATTGAACTTCCAACTTTCTGTCTAGCCAAAGGAGGGAGGCTAGAGTGGCCAGCGCATCAAGAATCTGATTGTATTCCCTGGGCATATGCTCGAATTTGATGTCTTCAAACTGCTCAGCTAGCTCTGCAATGCAATTCCGATATGGGATTAATTTGTGATTCCGAGTCTCCCATTCTCCCCTTACTTGAAAAATGATAAGTGCAGAATCACCAAACATTCGTAATTTTTTGATTCCTTTGCTAATTGCTTCTTGAAGTCCCATCACACAGGCCTCATATTTTGCTACATTGTTTGTACAAGGGAAGGTTAACTTTGCCGCCATTGGGAAATGTTCGCCTTTTGGGGATATTAAAATGGCCCCTACACCGTGCCCCAAGAGATTGGAGGCTCCATCAAACCACATAGTCCACATGTCTGATACTTCAGCTGTAATGATGTTGATGTGCTCGCCTGGAAATCAAATGTTCATAGGCTCGTAATCTTCTAGTGCTCTGTCTGCCAATTGCTATGGAAATCAAATGTCCTTTGATGGCTTTTTGAGGCACATAGATGATATCATATTCCGATAGGACCAATTGCCATTTGGCAATTCTTCCAAACATGGATGGCTTTTCCAAGAGATATTTGAGTGGATCATGCCTCAAAATCAGCCATGTGGTATGATAAAGAGTGTACTGCCTTAATTGTCTTGTTATCTACACAAGGGCACAACATGTCTTTTCCAACGGTGTATAGTTCTCTTCGTTGATGGTGAACTTATTACTGAGATAATAAATGGCCTGCTCCTTCTTGCCTATACAATCATGTTGCCCCAAGACACAACCCATTGAGGACTCCTGAACAGTCAAGTATAAGATCAAAGGTCTGTCTAGTACTAGTGGGACCAAAACAAGCGGATTGGACAGATATTGCTTGATCCTGTCAAAGGTTTCCTGACATTTGCCATTCCAAACCCCGGGGTTATTCTTTCGTAATGTCTTGAAGATGGGTTCACATGTGGCCGTCAATTGTGAAATGAATCGAGCAATGTAATTCAATCTACCGAGGAATCCTTTGACCTCCTTGATAGTTCGTGGTGGGGGCATCTCTTTTCTGGGCAGTTTGACTAGGGGCATTGACCGTCTTTTGGCAAGTTTGACTTTTCCAACAAAAGTTGTTTTGGCCATAACTTCGTTGTTTTTTATCGGAATTGAGCTCAGTCAAGTGCTTTATTCTCCAAATTTCCTCCTCTATCCCCTGGTATTGGTCTTGGGGTACTTTTGAGGCTTACAATAGATGCTATCAGTTTTAGGCTTCCTTGTTCGTGTCAATGTATCTATCTTGTGCAAATTAGGGCTAACTTCAATGTTAAACATTCCTTGGTAGTGGGGGATCCTTGAGGACCTATTCCACAAGGTATATGGTATTGGTAAACAACTATATACAAATGTGGTTAGTATGTCCAACCCAGACAAAATGGGGTCTAACAATGTGGAGTTATCTTTTGACTTTTATGTAATGCCTTTGAGGACATTTGATTTGATTTTGGGCATGGTTTGGTTGAGAGCCTTTCGGGCTAATATTGACTGTTATAGATAGCAGGTGTCTTTTGTGACACCAACAAGGATTCCTTACACCTTGTTAGGTGAGTGGGATCACGATGCGAGTTAAGTTGGACTGATGGCGGAGCAGTGGGGCACCATTACCCATAGATTGGCAACACTTATATTCACCAAGGGGAATGTAGGGCAAGGAGTATGGCTAGTGGTCATGGACTAATTCCAAGATGTGTTTCCAAAGGAGTTGTGGAGTCTACCACCTGAGAGGGGCATAGAGTTTTGCATTGAGCTACTACCAGGGGTAGGGCTTATCTTGTAGGTGGCCTACCGAATGGGGCTTACAGCGTTAAGGGAGCTACATAAATAGCTAGAGGAGCTGGAGGGCAAGAGCTTTATTTAGACGAGTACTTCGCCATGAGGAGCACTAGTTCTTTTTGCCAAGAAGGCAGATGGGACATTACGGCTATGTATTGATTACCAAAAACTGAACCAAGTAATAGTAAAGAATAAGTATCTATTGCTTCGAATAGATGATTTGTTTGATTAGTTGAGCGGGCCTCAGTGGTTTTCAAAGATAAATTTGAGATCATGGTATCATTAGTTGAGAGTCAGGAAGGAGGATATCACCAAGACCACTTTTTGCTGTCAATATGAGCATTATGAGTAATTAGTGATGCCTTTTGGGCTCACTAATGCACCGATGGTATTTATGCAGTTAATGAACCAGGTGTTTGCCGCTTACCTGGATTCATTTGTGGTGGTGTTCATTGACAACATCCTTGTGTACTCCAAGACCAAATTAGAGCATGAGGAACATTTGGCAGTGGTTTTGCAGACCTTGAGGGAGTATTAGTTATATGCCAAGTTTAGTAAATGTGATTTTTGGATACAGGAGGTGCATTTCCTTGGCCATGTGGTATCAGCTGGAGGAGTCCGAGTGGACCTAGCTAAGATTGAGGCAGTATCATCGTGGAGGAGGCCAGTGAATGTGTTTGAGATCAAGAGCTTTTTGGGCTTGACAGGGCATTATCGGCGCTTTGTGGAGGGGTTCTCCCATTTCTCGGCGCCTCTGACAACATTGACCCGAAAGGGGGGTCAAATTTGAGTGGACTAACAAGTGTCAGCAGGCTTTTGAGACATTGAAGGCCCGGTTGACCATCGTGCAGTGTTGAGGCTACCACGAGAGGGGGTGCCTTATGAGGTATATTGTGATGCATCCAGAGTAGGCCTAGGGTGTGTGCTGATGCATGAGCATAACGTGATTGTGTATGGTTCGAGGCAGTTAAAACCTCATGAGCTGAACTATCCCACCCATGATTTAGAGTTAGCGGCAGTGATTTTTGCACTAAAGAGTTTACAGCATTATCTTTTGGGGGATAGGTTCGTGGTGTATACATACCATCGGAATCTTCAGTATATCTTTACTCAGAAAGATTTGAACCTGAGACAGCGTCAGTGGATAGAGTATCTACAGACGTTTGATTTTACCCTTGTATATACCCCTAGCAAGGGGAATATGGTGGCAGATGCTTTGAGTAGGAAAGACAAGGCCAAGGAGGCTATGAGAGAGTGGATACTAATGGAGCAGTTGGCTATATTGCAGCTCCAGCCTAGTACCTCTGAGAGAGGAATGGTTTTGAGTCCTATTGTTGTGATGCCCGAGTTGTATCAGCGTGTCCGAGAGGGACAAGTGGGGGATATTGAGTGCGAGGTACTCCGTGCTCGGATTATAGCTAGGGAGCTAGCGGGAGATTGGGCCGAGGGTCCTAAGCATGAGTTAACCTTTCAGGGGCATTTGATTGTGGCGTCTCCTCTTCGTAGGGATGTGATAATGGAGTTCCATCAGTCCAGAGTTGTTGTTCACAGGAGGCACCAAGATGTTCCATTCTCTTCGGAGATATTTTTGGTGGCCTGAGATAAAGAGAGATGTGGTAGAGTTTGTTTTCGCTTGCCTTACCTACCAACATGTATGTTGTAGCCATTAGCAGTACCAGAGTGGAAATGGGATCACATTATGATGGATTTTGTGATAGGACTTCCACCTACCTCGGGGAGGAAGGACATGATTTGGGTTATTGTGGATCGGTTGACGAAATCAGCCCATTTCCTAGCTATAAGGGAGCGGGATCCCATTGGGGCTTTGAGCCAGTTATATATTAGCGAGATCGTGAGATTGCACAGGGTGCCCTCATCTATCGTATCATATAGGGATGCGAGGCTTACATCCCGATTTTGGGCAGGTTTGCAGGAGGCTTTGGGGATAAAGTTGAACTTGAGTATAGCTTTTTATCCTGAAAAGGATGGTCAGTCTGAGAGGACGATTCAAACCTTGGAGGATATGCTACGAGCTTGTGTGTTAGATTTTGGGGGTTTATGGGCCACTCACCTATCTTTGGTGGAGTTTGCTTACAACAACTATCAAGCGTCCATTAGGATAACACCATTTGAGGCATTGTATGGGAGGCCTTGTCGGTTTCCTTTGTGTTGGACTGAGGTAGGTGAGGCTGCTTTTTTGGGACCACAACTGGTTCAGGAGGCCACCGAGAAGGTAAAAATGATTCATCAGCGTTTATTGACAGCCCAAAGTAGGCAGAAGTCCTACGCAGATCAGAGGCAGAGGCCTTTGGAGTTTTCCGTGGGTGATCATGTATTCCTCTGTGAGTCCCCAAGGATAGGACATTGACGGTTTGGGAAGGGTTTCAAGCTATCACTGAGATTTATTGGCCTTTTTGAGATTTTGGACCGGGTTGGTCCTGTGGCGTATCAATTGGCTATTCTACCTCGATTGAATAGGGTTTACATTGTGTTCCACGTGTCATAGTTACGGAAATATTATCTAGACCCAGCTCATGTGATTGATTGGGGGTGATTTGGATGTTGCTGATGATATCTCTATTGTTAAGGTTCCTGTTCGAGTATTAGACAAGTGGGAGAAACTTTTGCGAGGCAAAGCTATTCCTTTGGGTTGTGTCTTATGGAGACACCGTGGCATGGAGGAGGAGACATGGGAACGCGAGGCGGAGATGCGGGAGCATTATCCCGAGTTGTTCAAGGACGAACAATCTTGAAAGAGGAAGGTGGCGAGAGCCTTATCCGATATGTGTATGTATACTTATTGTGTGTTTCCTGTTTTTTTGTTCTGTATGGTTGTATTGAACATATGTGATATGTTTTATGTGATGTGATATTATGTGTATATATGATATGTGATGTGTTACATGTGGGTTTGTGGTTGAGTGGTGCATAGGAGATATGTGAGTTTCTTTGTGCTTTTCTTGTGGGGTTATTTGTGCCAGTTCCGGCTTGTTGTGAGCTGTGGTACACTCGTGTGATGGGTGGCATGTTTGTAAGTGTTAATATTATGTGGGGACTTTGAGTTTGAATTTTGTGATGGATTTATTGAGTTTTACGTGTGACTTTGTGTTGTTGTTTGGCCCTTATGTTTCTTTTCGGGGACGACAAGTCTTTAAGGGGGACAGAATGTAATGACCCATGTTTGGGTTGCTTTAATTGGTAATGAAGATCTCATTTTGGTATCGTGCTCGACGATACGAGCGCTTTGGCTGTAATTGGGTCCAATTTAGAGTTCGGGACCTTGGAAGGGTAATTATGTAATTTTGGGTGTTTATTAATTAAAGAATTAGCAAGAAATATAAATAGGAGTAACATAAAGAGAGCTTTCACTTTACACTATCACGTTAGTGTGTTTGAGAGAGAGAGCTTATAAAGCTTAGAAGCTTAAAGCCTTGGTGATTCGGGGCAATTTGAGTTCATGGAGCTCAATGAATCACTTTAGGTAGGGGTTCCTGTACTCTTTCTCTTGATTATGTTTTTGATTTGCATGAATTTTGTCATGATATGAAATATAACATGAACCTTGGGTTTTTGCGGAATTTGGGGAAAATCCAGATTTCGGGTTAAATCTAGCGATTTATCATAAGATCTATGGTTAAGATCTGATTTATATCGCTGTGAGTATGTATTTCTGGAATCTTGGGTTTTAGAATCATGTATTTCATGAGGGTTGGAAAGTCAACCATGACAAGGTAGATCTGGATCTAAATGGTTATAATCTGTAAAAACAATATATATGTGTTTCTGTTGTTACCATGCGATTTAGAGGCATTAAGGATGCGTTTTGGGCTATATATTGTGGTTTATTGAGTTAAAAGTGGGTTTGTGGGTGTCTGGGGGTCGCTGGGTTGATTCCAGACGAAGAACAGGCCAAAAACGACGATAAACAGTACTCTGGGCGATCTCGAAAGGGTCGAAGTTCGAAGGTCAAACCTTTGAGGCAAATCTTCGAGTCTTTGAGTCTGAGCTTCGAGTCTCCTGGTTAGCAGTTTTGTAGCTTCGAGTTAGCAGTTCCAAGGGGTACAACAGGACCATTTACCCTGTAAATCATTATGCCTAAGTATTAAGTTATAATATAAATAATGAAATACCCCCATTTCGGATTCAAAGAAAAATACTATAAAATCAAATTCTCACTCCTTCAAAATGTGAAAAATGGGATTTAGTATAAAATTTTGAAAATATGCAGTTTTTCGTAGTGGTGACTTTTTATTTCAAGAAAACATCTTCTACGAAAATCTTCTACTTGGTTAAGACTTGAGGATAGTTTTGTGAAAACTGACCTATAGTACAAAGAGAGTTGTGAACTCTAGTGGTCAAGTGGTGTCACGCCCCCGAATTCCAGGTAACCCGGAACCGGGTACATGACTTCCCCTTGCCCGCACCCGATAGGTCAAGGGGTTGGTGACTAGCACCAATGGAGACTACACCAGGGGGTCTTGTCTCAAATATGTAACCCTGTACAGTCATACATCAAGGGTAATCCTGTACTTTCCCATATATCATCATGCATATAATAAGTCAAACAGTCATACAGACATCACATCACAAACAGTATACAAATACGTCTGTCCACGGACCCATGTCCGGGATACAACACATAATAAAATACGGAATATAGTACTGTATCATACATCAGAGTAGTGGGCGTCCTCCTGGAAGAAATTCCTCCACTAGTCTCGGGTCACACCTGAAAGCGGTAAACAACAAGTAGGGGTGAGCGACAAGCTCAGTAGGTGACCCCAAAACTCCACATCATGCAACACATATAAGTCTATACTATATGCTCAGTGTACTCGTGCACCGTGTAGTGTGCACAATCATCAGGACTCAGCCTGCAAACAAACATCAGGACTCAGCCTGCCCATACAGGACAACTTGTCCACGATCCTCCATGGGATCCCAGCTCAAGGCACTCAGCCCTAGCTCCACGAGCTCAACGGCTCAACTCAGGCCTTAGCCTGTCCACAGCGCAATATGCCCGGCCACAGTCGCCACACAGGCCTGCCATCGGTGCATATGCCTGCCACGTCAACCACATAGGACCATCGGTGCATCACGGTGAGAACCCAAACAAGTCACAGAGTCCATGCCCCAATACCTCACACCAATATACTAACATGAGTATGGCAAATTATTCTCAACATTTCCTTTGGAACTGTAGCCAGTCTTCACAAGTAAATCCTCAATCCTTGATTTATGAAGGAAGTACCCATAGCTGTAATGACCCGTGTGTAATCCGTGTGTAACCTGTGTGTAAGAAGTTAACCACAAACACCTTGGATGTTGGTGCACAAGTTTGAGGTAAGAGAGGAGCCCAAGAGGGGACTTTTGGGAGGTGCATGTGTCAAGCGATAGCGTACATTTATGCCCTAGGAAGATGCTATGCGTTTACAGGCGGTTTTAAGCTGTTTTGGCTGATCTTGGAGCTCACTTTTGACCTAGTAGATGGCCTCAAACAATTGGCGTGCAAGAACAAAAGTTTCTTAGAATGAGGTCCTCTATCTACCACAGAAATTTCAGAGCATTTGGAGTTGCACGTGAATTCACCCATTTCACGTGCAAGCATATTTTTGCTTCTCAGGCCTCTACAAGATGCAAGGAGGCTTGGGGTAAAGTTTGAGTGCATTTGGAGCTGCACGCCAATTGGGGAATTAGCATTCAAATTGGCGTGCAGGCATATTTTTGCATGGTTACCTTAGTTTTGTTGTTCTAATCATCTTTTCCCAAAGGACCAGGTTGGAATAGTGAGTATTTTGGTGTGTATGGATGCGGAAAGGTTGTAGCTTGTGTAATCAAAACTACGTCGTTTTGATCCTGGGTTTCACTTAATCAAAACTACGTCGTTTTGATAATGGGAGGTCTATATAAGGATGAGGAGACTCCTTGTTCTAGGGTTAGGGTTCTTTTCAGCCGTCGCAGAGAGAGAGAGAGAGAGAGAGAGAGAGAGAGAGAGAGAAGGAAGGAGAGCTGCTGGCTTGCTGCCGGAGCGTCGTGCGTGGGGAAGACAACGTCTAGCGTGGAAGCAAGAGCTGGAGGATGTTTTCAAGGTAGGGGTTCTATCTCACCTGGTCTGTTCTGGGGTTAGGCCCTGTGTAGAGGGTTTCTTGAGTTTCTATTGATATTGTTATATTATTTATATGTAAATTCATATAGGTGTGACCTCCTATATGAATGTTGGCCTTCAGTGGCGTTTTGGTGTGATTTCTGAGGTTGGGTGGTTAGTGCATGTTAAGTGTTCGATAAAATGCCTGTGTGGATATGCCTGTGTGAATATGCCTGTGTGTATGCTCAGAACGTGTTTGAAATAATGCCTGTGAGGCTATGCATATTATGTGTTTGAAATAATATCTGTGTGGCTGGGTTTGTGAACCTGTGAATATATGCATGCTAAGTGTTCGACGTTATTCCCGTGTGACTAAGCATATTAAGTGTTTGATGTTATGCCTGTATGGCCTTATGTGCTGCGTGTTTGCTTGTACACCCGGTGGCTGTGGAAGCCCGGGACTGTTTTTTGTTAGCCTGTGAGGCTGTGGAAACTATGCCTGAGAGGCGGTTAAACTATTTGCCTGAGAGGCGGTTAAATCATTGGCCTGAAGAGGTGGTTAGATTACTTGAATCATTGGCCTAAAGAGGCGGTTAAATCACTTGAATCATTGGCCTGAAGAGGCGGTTAAATCACTTGTGGTTAAAGTGTTAGCCTGTGTGAATGTAGAAATGATTGTATTTTGCTGGTGGTTTGTTATTATATCTGTTGGAATGTATCACGACACCGCACTCGTACACATGTCATGTAGATGCTAGGAGCATGGGATGGGTTGGGGAGACATGATCCCTACTGAGCTGTGGTTGCTCACCCCTCCTACTATGGTGTGTTTTCTTGCAAGAACCTACAGGCGTTAGGTGGGAACACTTAGGTGGAGGAGTTCCAATTTGTGGCTTTGTTTTATGTTATGTAATTTGTGTTATGTAATTTCGTTGAGGCCTTGTAACCCCAGCGGGGAGATTCTGTAATGAAGTTTGAAACATAATAAAGGCATGTGGTTTGAATTTAATAATTATGTGATTTTGGTCTCTGAAAATAAAATGTGAAGTATATGTTGTATCCTACCCCTTTATCCAAAACCGGGTAAAGGGAGGGTCACGTTCCGGTCTCCTCGGGTTGGAAAACCGGGGCGTGACAATATGGTATCAGAGCATGGTCTAGTTGGCCTAGGGTAGTGGGCGGACTTGGTTATCTTGAGTCCTTTGGAGGAGCCTGGAGGGACGTGCCTGATCAACACGGTCCTCTTGGAGCCTCTAAGGTGTACTTGGGGTAGTCCAGTCTTGTGGTAGGATTCGCATGCATTGGCATTAGGGCACTAATTGCATATGTTGCTCATGTGTGATCGTGTGGGAATTGTGATTAAGCTGTATATGTGGTAGGAATGCTTGAATAACGTGATAAAGTGTTAATCTGTGCAACTCTGATCTTTTGTGGTAATTTGAACATGAAAGCAAGGAAAAGAAATTGTGGAATTGAAACTATGTGCTTGGAAACTTGAGGCTTGTGAACTGTTAACAAAAAAAATTGGTATAGTCTGTGAAATGTGAACCTATGGACTTGTGTACACAAGGATGCGTGTTATAGCTTAAGCTGCTTAGTCGGTAGTGATCTCGCAATTGTTGAGATCGTTTAGTGTTAATCTAGAGCGCTACCTTTTCGCGTAGCCAATGTTTCTGAGAATTATAAACCGTACGACTGTTGAGGTAAAAGAGGAGGCCGCAACTCAGGTTGGGCAAGTGAGAGAGTAGCAGGCTGAAGGTGATAAACTAATCACGGCAGAGGTTGGCATCTTTAACCCGATTATCCAAGCAATGAGGGATCAGATTCGACGACTGATTAGGAGTGAGGTACGCCAAGAGCTGTCAACCCATATCATTGAGGGGAGTTTGGGTGCAGATCAACGGAAGCCACATTTTCCCAATCAGCAGGAAGGACTTAAGAGGCAAAGGGTGCAAGTTGAGAATGGTCACGAGTTTCATGTTGGGGGTTAACCCTCAACACTTCCATTTGAGTCCCGTTTCCCTAAGGATTGTGCTTGTTGTGGACAACCAGGACATTGGAAAAGAGAGTGTACCAAGAAGCAGTACCGGTGTCGCCTCTGTGGAAAAGTAGGACGTCTTCGTACAGTCTGTTTTGGTAGGACCGGGAGTGATGCTGGAGGACTAGCTAGTGAGGCCCATAGAAGAGCAAGACAGAACTTCATTGGTGGTATCGTGCCCCTTTGGTGGGTTGTCGGTTGAGTCTCGTACTAGTTATGTGAGGCAGGGTGGACTTTATCATGTCACGTTTGAGTTAGCATTTCGAATGGATGTGGTTGGTGACCTATTAGGAAATAAATAAGTAAAAAGAATAAATATAGATTTATAATGCTAGAAGAATAATAAGTAACTAATGAATATATATGGGTATTGATTTTGTATGTGCGTGGTATTCAACTTTGGCATGTGTTGATAATCAGAGTAACCAAATCTTGTAGGCTACCTTTTGCCAGTGGGAGGAAATTTAGATTGGCTAGCTAGTAGAGCTTGAGGTGTGAAGTGATGGCTTGTGGGTTATTGTGTGACACCTCCTTGGCAACCTTGATTAATAGAAATATGTCCTTAAGTGGATAGAGGTATGTGTTGGAATACTACTTGAAAGGGGTATTCCTATGGTTACCTTTCTTTTCTAAGCGTTGTGGTTGAGGGGAAAACGCAGCTAGTATAGCCTGCTCTTAGTGTCCTTGAAGTGTTATCTTGTTGGCTAGAGTGGTCGTTGCAAGTTCTGGCTAGTAACTATATAGGTGTTCTGGGTTCTTAGATGGTCAAGCAGTGGCCATGTGTCAGGTTTGTCGAGTGTGAAAGACCATGAGTGATGTTCTTAGAACATGTTGTGAAATGGGGATACACACATGTAAAATGTGAAGTGTTCTGGAGCTCAACTATCGGATGTGAGTGGGTTTCAAGGGTCATGACCGATGCATCCAATTGGTACAAAGAGGTAAGCAAGTGAGATTTGGCAGGCCTTGTTCGGGCTTTTTACCCACATATGGAAAACATTTCTCTAGGGGCTGCGGGTGTGCTTTTGCATGGTAGGGCCATTCCTTTGGTTTGTATCTTGAGGAGAAGGTGTAAAAAAAAAAAATTGGTACGTTCTAGTCGTCAGGAGTCTTGTGTTTCGTTGCATGTGTTGAGAATGTGTAGAAAATGTGGCATTGTGTTGTTGTATGTATTGCATAAGTGGTAGAGGTATATAGCGGAGTTGCTACGTGTGGGTGTTGCGGCACATATGCGTAGAGAAGGATGAGGCATGGTGTATTGGTATAGTAACTGTGGTGTGAGGATGAGGAAGAGTGTTAGAAGTGATGATTGTTTATATTCTTCCTTGTCTGGTGTTATTAAACTGTTGGTCAATTGAAAAAAAAAGGGGGTTGTTTGATCCCCAGAATTGAGTCAGTTGCCAGTTTTTGCTTGGAAGGGGTATTAGTGCTACTCCTTGGGGAGCGATTTATGTCGGGCGGATGTCACAAAGGTGCATGTTTTAGAGCAGTGCTGGTAGGCGGATGACCTACATTTGTGCTCTTGAAAACCTTTCATGTACAGTATCACGCGGTAAGGGAGATGGTTCATGCTATCAAGGTGTTGGTGTGTTTAGGAACTACGTGAAAGTCCCAAATCAGGCGTTTGCATGTCTTGTTTCCTGCGCCACCCGGAGGAATGGCGGTGATCACATTAAGCTGAGGCTAGAGCCTGAGCATTTCTTGGTCAGTTTGAGTGTTTTGTTGGTGTGTTGAGATAGGACGTGAGATAGGACGTGACGGTTGGTATAGCAGGGTTAGTGGGCCATGAGGTGGAGTATGTCCTGGAGGCTAAGGATTCCCTTGTGACTGTGAATGGCGACACGAGAGGGATCAATTGTCTTGTTGCGGGTGGAAGGATTTTTCCTAGTCGAGAGAGAGCCGTGTTAGTTATACTTCACCGATGTCAGAGGGTAAGTTCCACTTCATTGCGTTTGGTGTTTGCCGACTCAAAAAGGCGTTAACACTTGGGCTGTAGGGTACGCCTCAGTTAGTATGCAGGCTGTGGACCTTGGTGGATACCTATTTAACCGTGATCAAGGATGCTAGCACGAAGTGTCCGAGAGGCGTTATAGTGTAGTGTTCTGGTTCATAGACTTCTTTTAGTCGATCCTCACGGTCGGTGACAGGTGATAGTCGGATGGTGGATTTTGGTCTTGCTGTGGTTGTGTATGGTACTGAATTCGTTGTTTTGAGTTACTCCTTGGACTCCATTGGGCGTCTTGTTGACTGTGACCGAATTGGTGGAGGGCACACTTCATCCTGATGTAGTTGTGTCCTGGATTGTAAGTCATCTTGAGTTCCCTTTGGCATTGGTTGGGTTCTGTTGTTGCGTGTATCGCTATAGAGTGAGGCGGTTTCAGCTGTGATGCAGGTGCTGCTGTGGTGATATCCCTGTGTGGGACTGTGATTGTGGTTTGCATAATGCTTTTCTCTTGTTTGTTTGTGTTTCCTTGTGACCTCTTGTGTTTGCTGCCAGGGTAAGGTCTACATATGGAGTGTGGCTGCGTTGTAAATTGTTGGTGTCCGTTGACATCAAATCTCAGTGGTGTCATTGTTAGGTATTTCACATTGTGGAGTGTTGGTCCTATTGTGACACGAGTAGGCGTCTAACGCCGAGTACCCTGCTATGTCGATGTAGTGACTTCTCGTTCAATCCTATGAATTCTAGCGAATGGATACTTCATGCATAGGCTTATGGTGTTGGCCTTGTTCGGTTGTTGGGGTCTTAACGACTCTGTGAGAGGTTTCTCGACCTCACTGTTGTCAGACTTGCTCACATAAGTTGTTGTCAGCACGCTAATTGGCCAAGCCCTAGTTCTTGTTGTGCTCATGGGTGTTATGTGTTGCTTTGATCTTCTCGTGATGTTACTTGATTTCTCTTTTCGGGGACGAAAAGTCCAAAGGTGGGAAGGTTGTGAGGAAACTCCCTGCGGCTGAGTTTGTATGGTGTCAGCGAGTGGGCAGTGGAACGTTAAACGTGTTGTAGTGTTTTGTTTGTGCCTTGTTCCTTGTAGTGGTGTTTATGATATGCGTATATGTCGTACGCCGTCATGACATGTGAATACTTGTGACATGTGTTAGGTGAGGAGAACAAGGATTGTTTGTGAGTTTAGAATATGTGTTTCCCTATCATGCTGTGTTGTATTGGAGGGGTGGCTGTTGGCTAGTGTATTTGTATTTCCTTTCGACTTTTGACTTTTATTTATATTGAATGTGTAAGGACCCGTACCTTGAGTTAGTCACAGTTTTGCCTTCTAAATAGAGTTTTTATAGATTTTGACCTAGTGAATGGGCTCAAATGAATTCACGTGCAAAAGGAAAGATGCTTAGAATGATGTCCTCTATCTACCACAGAAGTTTCAGGCCAAACGGACGTGTATGTGAGGTGCACGTGATATGGGTCCAATTCACGTGCAAGTGTGGTTGTCTTCTAAATGATGCAAGGAGGCTAGGGGTGAAGTTTGAGAGCATTTGGAGTCCATTTGGAGTTGCACGTGAATTGGGAATTCACGTGCAAATTGGCGTGCGAGCATATTTTTGCATGGTTCCCTTGGTTTTGACATTCTAATGATCTTTCTCCAAAGGACCATGTTGAAATTCCGAGTATTTTGGCCTATATGGGTGCGGAAAGGTGCTAACTTGTGTGATCAAAACTACGTCGTTTTGATCCTGGGTTTACTTAATCAAAACTACGTCGTTTTGATGTGGGTAGTGTCTATATAATGAGGGCTTGAGTTTGAGTTTAGGGTTCTTGTGTTCTTCCTTGCTGCAGCTTGCCGGAGAGAGAGAGAGAGAGAGAGAGAGAGAGAGAGAGAGGAGGATCTCCGGGCCGTTGCCGTGGTGGTTCGCGTCGTTGGGAGCCGTCTAGCGTGGAGGTTAGGACAAAGGTCCGAGGTAGGGATTCATGTTCTTCCAAACTCTCCTCTTGTTTTAGGATATTCACCTATATATATATATGTAAATCCATATAGGTGTGATCTCCTATATGGATGTTGGCCTTCGATGGCATGTTCTGTTGATTTGATGTTGAATTTGGCCTGAGGATTTTCTTGGGTTTGTTTATGCACACTATGTGTTTGATGAAATGTCTAAGAGGTCTGCACACCATGTGTTTGATAAAATGTCTGTGAGGCCTGCATGCCATGTATTCAATATAATGCCCGTGAGACCTTGTATATGAGTGCTTGATGATATACCTGTGTGACTGGTGTGTACCGTGTTTGATTTGTATTTGATTTTTAGCCTATGAGGCTGATGTGTGTGACTTGTATCCGACCATGTTGGTCCTTCCGAGATAAAGTGTAAATACCGTGTGGCGAGTTACATGTTGAGATGTAATGCTTTATCTTTGTTCGTTGATCTGTTTGAGACCGAGCCGAGATATGGGCCAGGCACAATAGCTGGACCCCTTTGAGATTTGGCCAGGACGTGGTCCTGAGTCTCGGTGTAGCACTCACGACGGTGGGCTAAGTCTACACCCATTCCTGAGGGTAGATATGGCGCCCGAGGAGGTGGTTGACCATATCTGACTCGGGTGGAAAATGTTGCATTGGTGTCCATGCAACATTCGCCTGAATGTGGTATGTCATGTCGCCGTGGTGGCGGGGTGTCCTCTGCCCTTCGGTGCGGGTTCGGGTAAAGAGTGTTTACTTGGGTGATGTTTGCTGCGTTAGCCTTAGGCACGACACGAGCACAAGCATACACATATCATGCATGTTGTACGATGGGACGGGTCCGGGGAGACCGGATCCCTACCGAGCTGTCGTTTGCTCACCCCTCCTATAAACTGTTCTTTTGCGGGGTTTAGCAAGCGGTAGGTGAAGGCCGAGGAGCTAGGCCCCCGAGGCTGAAAGTTTTATATTATTTCCTTTGTTGTACTTTGGTTTTATGTGTTTGGATTTTGGTTTGGTTTTATTGATGGCTTCATAGGGGTTTTTCCCCGACTGGGTTGTAATAAACATTTAGTCTTTGAAATGAAATAAAATGAGATGTTGTTATTCAATTTGTGTTTGTGTGCATGGTTTGGGAGCAGGAGCATGCCCCTTGGCATGTTAGCCTGATTGCGCGAGTTTGGGACAGCACCCGTGCTAGAAGTCCTTTTAAGGTGCTTGCACCAACCCCTTGTCCCTTCGGGTGCGGGCATGGGCAGTCACTACTCATTTCCAAGTGGAAGGAAATTGGGGCGTGACAATATGGTATCAGAGCGATAGTTCATGGTCTGGTGGACTTAGGATAGTGGGGAGGCCTGGTTGCTTCTAAGACTCTTAGGAGGCAGTATAGGACACGCCTGATCAACGTGGCCCTATCTGGTTTTCTGGGGTGTACTCAGGGGTAGTGAGACCAAGGAGTAGGGCACTTGCATTTGGGTTGAGGGTGCATACATGCATTGGCATTAGGGCACTAGTTTAATTTCGGATGAGTATTGTGATTGGACATGCTATGTTGCTGAAACTTGTTCTTGTGAAATTCGGTGATTTTCTCGTGAGACTTGTTGCTATGAATTGCTGCTGTGTACTTCGTGATTTTCCTGTGTGTTTAAATGTAAAATGTTACTTGAGTACCTCATGGCCCATGGGGATGAGGGTGTGTAGAGCTTGAGAGAAGCTGATCCTAGTTTGGTTTAAATTATGTAGACGATGCCTCCTAGGAGAGTAACCCGAGCTACTCCAGTGTAGAAGATGAATCTTCCGCCCGTCTTGGAGAGGGAAGAGGACAGCGTGTAGAGGGCGATGATCCCCTGGAGCGGATCATGGCCCAAGTCCGGGCCCTAAGTGAGAACGTGCGGGGCATGCGTGAGGACCTCAGGGGGGAGATCCTAAACGAGGTGCGTCAGGGAGATGATGGCACGACGGCAGGTGCCACCCGCTCCACCTCGTGAGGCGGAACCCCCGTGTAGGCGAGGAAGTGCCGGTGAGGCGGGAAGAGGGAGACGTGTTGACGCAGCCCCGAAAGGAACATCCACCAAGGTTCAAGGGAGGAGCCGAACCTCTAGGAGCAGAGCACCGGCTGCGGCGGATCGAGCATGTGTTCTCCTTTCTTCGACCCCGAGAGGAAGACAAGGTGAGACTAGCAGTCCGGCGTTGGAGGAGGAAGCCTTGGAATGGTGGCTTAGCATCTCAGGAAGCCGGGACATGGAGACCATGGCCTGGAATGAGTTCCTCCAGTGTTCCATGAGGAGTTCTTTCCGAGTCATTGCGGTGGCGAAGCGGGAGGAGTTCGGCGGCTTGAAGCGGGGATCGCGCTCGGTAGCGAGTATGAGCGAGATTTCCGGGGCTGAGTCGGTTTGCTCCAGAAGCAATATCAAGGGAGGACCTGAAGGCCCATAAGTTTACCATGGGTCTCAAACCTGCCCTGAAGCAAAGGGTGGAGATGCTTGCGACCGAAGACCTATCTTGAAGTCATGGACACCGCCAAGATTGTTGAGAGAGGATTAGAGGAGGGAAGACAGGCTCACCAGGAGCGGATGGGGCGAGCGCGCGCGACAAGCACGGTGAAGCCAAGAGGCGAAGGTTGAGCCCGGAAGTGGGACTTTTCCCAAGGATAGGGGCCAAGCTTCAATGGCTCCGCCCGGATCCCGTTACTTTGGAGGACAGGGGAGTCTCTGCCGGGAACTTCCCAAGCGGGTGTACCTGTTGTGGCTTGTCAGGGCACGTCAAACGTGAGTGCCCCAAGCGAGCACTTGACGTGTCATAGCCGTGGGAAGGTGGGACACATCAGCAAGGTGTGTTTCAAGCAAGGGGAACAGCCGGGGAGCTGGAAGCTTAGCACAAGGGAGCAGGGGGTGGGACCCAATTTCAGGCCCCACCCCTAAGCCAGGACATTCGTGGCATGCTAGTCGGGATGGTTCCGGTCACACTAGGCCACGGGGGGAGAGGCAACCACAAGGAGGGTCGGAGGGGCGTCCCAGGTGGACTGCAGCGGGAGCAAAAGGGAAGGCAAGTGAGGCCGGTGGTGGGGCAAGCCAAGGCGAGTGTTCGCGCTTACCTCGGCACCAGCTGAAATGGAGGAATTACCGTCACCCTCCGAGGAAGGTGGAGCTGGACCTTCGGTGGTTCGAGGTACTATTCTAATATCCCGCACCGTTGTTGCCGCATTGTTTGATACCGGAGCTTCGTGCTCCCTGATTGCTAAGTCCTTGGTGGAGAGCCTTGGACTTGATTGTGTGGAGGCCGATAGACCTCTCGAGGGTCGAGTCCCCAATGGGAGGAGTGGAGTTGATCCACCAAATGTGTCGAGAGTGTGCGCTTACGATAGGAGAGGTTGACCTCTCATTTGATTTATACGTAATACCCATGAGGACCTTTAGTTTGATTCGGGGATGGACCGGTTGATGGCCTTTCAGGCTAAGATTGATCGCTATAGGCGATGAGTATCGTTTACTACACCCACAGGATCTTCCTGTACCCTAGTGGGTGAATGGGATAGGGATCTTGGGAGAGCTGGACCGACGAGGGAGCTATGGGGCAATATTACCCATAGGCTTGCCACCCTAACCTTTGAGGAGGAAGGTAACTTAGAGAAAAGGGTGTGGCCAGATGTAGTCGAGAATTTCCAGGATGTCTTTCCTGGGGAGTTGTTGGAGTTGCCTCCACACGAAGTATCGAGTTCACGATTGAACTGGCTGCCAGGGGGTGGGACCCATCTCACAAGTAGCATACCGGATGGGACCCGCTGAGTTGCAGGGAGCTTCAAGCAGATAAAGGAACCGGGAGATAAAGGTTTTATCCGTCCTAGTACCTCACCTTGGGGTGCACCGGTCTTGTTTGCTAAGAAGGCGGATGGTTCGTTGCGACTTTGCATTGATTATCGGAAGTCGAATCAAGTAACGGTAAAGAACAAGTACCCTTTGCCGCAGATTGATGACTTATTCGACCAGCTGAGTGGAGCACGGTGGTTCTCAAAAATCGATCTGCGTTCGGGATATCATCAATTGAGGGTCGGGAGCGAAGACATCCCTAAGACGGCGTTCAGGTGCGGATACGGACACTATGAGTGGTTAGTGATGCCTTTTGGGCTCACGAACGCACTGCTTGTGTTCATGCATCTAATGAATCGGGTATTTGCCCCATACCTGGATTCCTTCGTGGTGGTATTTATTGACGACATCCTTGTGTACTCCAAAACCCAAGCCGAGCATGAGGAGCACTTGGCCGTGGTGCTGCAGGCACTACGAGATCATCACTTGTATGCTAAATTTAGCAAGTGTGACTTCCGGATGCGAGAGGTGTATTTTCTTGGGCATGTAGTATCTGCCGAAGGAGTTAGAGTGGACCCAACCAAGATTGAGTCCGTAGCATCTTGGAAGAGGCCCACAAATGTTTTTGAGATCCGGAGTTTCTTGGGTCCGCAGGAGTATTACCAGCGTTTTGTGGAAGGGTTTTCTTGGTTGGCGGCACCTATGACGGCTCTTACACGGAAGGGAGCCAAATTCGAGTGGACGGACAAGTGCTAGCAGGCATTCGAGGAGTTGAAGACCCGCCGACTACCGCACCGGTGTTGAGTCTACCGCAGGAGGGAGTGCCATTCGAGGTGTATTGTGATGCGTCTCGCGTTGGACCGGGGTGTGTTCCGATGCAAGAACGCCAAGTCATAGCATATGGCTCGCGACAACGAAGTCTCATGAGCAAAACTACCCAACACACGACCTGGAGTTAGCAGCAGTTATTTTTGCCCTGAAGTCTTGGCGACATTACCTGTTGGGAAAGAAATTTGTGGTATATACCGACCACAAAAGCCTACGAGATATCTTCACCCAGAGAGACCTAAATTTGCGACAACGGAGGTGGGTAGAGTACCTGCAAATGTTTGACTTCACGCTCTCCTACACGCCTGGGAAGGGAAATTTAGTGGCCGACGCGCTAAGTAGAAAAGGGAAAGCCGAGGTTTCCATGAGAGAATGGAAAATGATGGAGCGGTTGGCGGTGCTTCAGGTGCAACCTGCTTTCGGCGGAAGAGGGAGCTATCCTGTGTCCTCTCACCTGCGATACCAGAGTTGTATCGGCGTGTCCGTGAGGGACAGTTAGGCGACGTGGATCGTGAGGTGATCCGGGCCCAGGATAGAGGCCGGAGAGTTGTCGAGGACCGGACAAGGAGTTGAGCATGAGCTGAAATTTCGGGGGCGTCGATAGTACCACCTCCCTTGCGTGAGGATGTGCTTGAGGGAATTTCATCATTCCCGTTTGGCTGTACATCCAGGAGGAACTAAGATGTATCATGCCGTTCGCGTACGCTTCCGGTGGCCGGGGCTGAAACGGAGCGTCGCAGAGTTTGTTTCCAGTGTGCCTTACCTGTCGGCAAGTGAAGGCAGAACACCAACGACCCGCTGGTCAATTGCAGCCTTTACCTGTAGCTGAGTGGAAGTGGGAGCATATTACCATGGACTTCGTGACGGGACTTCCTACCACTTCTGGGAGAAAGGACATGATTTGGGTCATAGTGGACCGCTTAACTAAATCAGCCCATTTCTTGGCAATTCGAGAGCGCGACTCTATCGGCACGTTAAGACAGTTGTATGTTGATGAGATTGTCCGCTTGCACGGAGTGCCCTTGTCTATTGTTTCGGACAGGGATGTGCGGTTTACATCCCGGTTTTGGGGAGGTCTGCAGGAAGCATTGGGAACCCGACTAAATTTGAGTACCGCATTCCATCCTGAGACTGATGGTCAGTCCGAGAGGACCATTCAAACATTGGAAGATTTGTTGAGGGCTTGTGTACTTGATTTTGGAGGATCATGGGCTTCCCACCTTCCTCTAGTGGAGTTTGCCTATAATAACAGTTACCAGTCTTCGCTTGGGATGGCCCCGTTTGAGGCATTGTATGGCCGACCATGTCGGTCTCCATTATGTTGGGCCGAAGCTGGAGAGGCAGCTATGTTAGGACCTCAATTGGTCCAGGAGGCTACGGCAAAAGTTCAGCTGATTCGGCAACGCCTTCTTACGGCTCGGAGCAGACGAAGTCTTATGCGGATCGCCGACTCCGACCGTTGGAGTTTTTGGTGGGAGACCACGTATTCCTTCGTGTTTCTCCACGGAGAGGGCATAAGCGATTTGGGACTGGGTCCAAGTTGTCCCCTCGGTACATTGGACCGTTCGAGACTTTGAGCAGAGTTGGCCCTGTTGCTTATAGGTTGGTGTTACCACCTAGTTTGAGCAGAGTTCATAATGTTTTCCATGTATCCCAGTTGCGAAAATATCATCCAGATCCCACACACGTGCTAGATTGGGGTACCCTGGATCTTGGAGAGGATGTGTCTGTTGTCGAGGCCCCCATCCGTATTGTAGATAGGCGCGAGAAGCACTGCGAGGTAAGACTATTCCGTTAGTTCGGGTGTTGTGGCAACACCGAGGGCCGGAGGAAGAGACCTGGGAACGTGAGACCGAGATGCGTGCTCATTATCCCGATCTGTTCGAGGACGAACAACTCTGAAGAAGGGGAGGAGGGCAAGCATCAAACTTCAACATAATCAGGTACTTGCCCAACTAGTTATGACCATATGGAGTGTATAAATGTGTGAAATAATTTGTGATTTGTTGTGTATTAATTTGTGCTAGAGGGTGTTAGAGGCCTATGCTTTGGTTGTGATTGTTTTCTTTCATTCCACCTTTTCTTTTCGAGGACGAAAAGTCTTAAGGGGGAGAGGATGTAAGGACCCGTACCTTGAGTTAGTCACAGTTTTGCCTTCTAAATAGAGTTTTTATAGATTTTGACCTAGTGAATGGGCTCAAATGAATTCACGTGCAAAAGGAAAGATGCTTAGAATGATGTCCTCTATCTACCACAGAAGTTTCAGGCCAAACGGACGTGTATGTGAGGTGCACGTGATATGGGTCCAATTCACGTGCAAGTGTGGTTGTCTTCTAAATGATGCAAGGAGGCTAGGGGTGAAGTTTGAGAGCATTTGGAGTCCATTTGGAGTTGCACGTGAATTGGGAATTCACGTGCAAATTGGCGTGTAGCCATATTTTTGCATGGTTCCCTTGGTTTTGACATTCTAATGATCTTTCTCCAAAGGACCATGTTGAAATTCTGAGTATTTTGGCCTATATGGGTGCGGAAAGGTGCTAACTTGTGTGATCAAAACTACGTCGTTTTGATCCTGGGTTTACTTAATCAAAACTACGTCGTTTTGATGTGGGTAGTGTCTATATAATGAGGGCTTGAGTTTGAGTTTAGGGTTCTTGTGTTCTTCCTTGCTGCAGCTGCTGCGAGAGAGAGAGAGAGAGAGAGAGAGAGAGGATCTCCGGGCTGTTGCCGTGGTGGTTCGCGTCGTTGGGAGCTGTCTAGCGTGGAGGTTAGGACAAAGGTCTGAGGTAGGGATTCATGTTCTTCCAAACTCTCCTCTGTTTTAGGATATTCACCTATATATATATATGTAAATCCATATAGGTGTGATCTCCTATATGGATGTTGGCCTTCAGTGGCATGTTCTGTTGATTTGATGTTGAATTTGGCCTGAGGATTTTTTGGGTTTGTTTATGCACACTATGTGTTTGATGAAATGTCTAAGAGGTCTGCACACCATGTGTTTGATAAAATGTCTGTGAGGCCTGCATGCCATGTATTCAATATAATGCCCGTGAGACCTTGTATATGAGTGCTTGATGATATACCTGTGTGACTGGTGTGTACCGTGTTTGATTTGTATTTGATTTTTAGCCTATGAGGCTGATGTGTGTGACTTGTATCTGACCATGTTGGTCCTTCGAGATAAAGTGTAAATCTTTGTCTTGAGTTACATGTTGAGATGTAATGCTATCTTGTTCGTTGATCTGTTTGAGACCAGGCCGAGATATGGGCCAGGCACAATAGCTGGACCCCTTTGAGATTTGGCCAGGACGTGGTCCTGAGTCTCGGTGTAGCACTCACGACGGTGGGCTAAGTCTACACCCATTCCTGAGGGTAGATATGGTGCCCGAGGAGGTGGTTGACCATATCTGACTCGGGTGGAAAATGTTGCATTGGTGTCCATGCAACATTCGCCTGAATGTGGTATGTCATGTCGCCGTGGTGGCGGGGTGTCCTCTCGCCCTTCGGTGCGGGTTCGGGTAAAGAGTGTTTACTGGGTGATGTTTGCTTTGCGTTAGCCTTAGGCACGACACGAGCACAAGCATACACATATCATGCATGTTGTACAAGGGACGGGTCCGGGGAGACCGGATCCCTACCGAGCCGTGGTTTGCTCACCCCTCCTATAAACTGTTCTTTTGCAGGGTTTAGCGGGCGGTAGGTGAAGGCCGAGGAGCTAGGCCCCTGAGGCTGAAAGTTTTATATTATTTCCTTTGTTGTACTTTGGTTTTATGTGTTTGGATTTTGGTTTGGTTTTATTGATGGCTTCATAGGGGTTTTTCCCCGACTGGGTTGTAATAAACATTTAGTCTTTGAAATGAAATAAAATGAGATGTTGTTATTCAATTTGTATTTGTGTGCATGGTTTGGGAGCAGGAGCATGCCCCTTGGCATGTTAGCCTTGATTGCGCGAGGTTTGGGATAAGACCCCGTGCTAGAAGTCCTTTTAAGGTGCTTGCACCAACCCCTTGTCCCTTCGGGTGCGGGCATGGGCAGTCACTACTCATTTCCAAGTGGAAGGAAATTGGGGCGTGACAGAATGTGTTAATGAAACGTGCTTGTGATGGGTATTTGTGACATGTGGATGTGTTTCCATAGATTGTGATGCATGTGGTTATGGATTATGGTGGTACCTTGTTACGTGCTGTGCGCGGTGTATGACCCATTTGGGTGTTGTGGCTCGCCGTGTGGCAAATGGGTAGCTTGTGTTTGTTTTCCTCGTATGTCATTTCTTTTCGAGGACGAAAAGTCTTAAGGGGGAGAGGATATAATGACCCGTGTGTAACCCGTGTGTAACCCGTGTGTAAGAAGTTAACCACAAACACCTTGGATATTGGTGCACAAGTTTGAGGTAAGAGAGGAGCCCAAGAGGGGACTTTTGGGAGGTGCATGTGTCAAGCGATAGCGTACATTTATGCCCTAGGAAGATGCTATGCGTTTACAGGCGGTTTTAAGTTGTTTTGGCTGATCTTGGAGCTCACTTTTGACCTAGTAGATGGCCTCAAACAATTGGCGTGCAAGAACAAAAGTTTCTTAGAATGAGGTCCTCTATCTACCACAGAAATTTCAGAGCATTTGGAGCTGCACGTGAATTCACCCATTTCACGTGCAAGCATATTTTTGCTTCTCAGGCATCTACAAGATGCAAGAAGGCTTGGGGTAAAGTTTGAGTGCATTTGGAGCTGTACGCCAATTGGGGAATTGACGTACAAATTGGCGTGCAGGCATATTTTTGCATGGTTACCTTAGTTTTGTTGTTCTAATCATCTTTTCCCAAAGGACCAGGTTGGAATAGTGAGTATTTTGGTGTGTATGGATGCGGAAAGGTTGTAGCTTGTGTAATCAAAACTACGTCGTTTTGATCCTGGGTTTCACTTAATCAAAACTACGTCGTTTTGATAATGGGAGGTCTATATAAGGATAAGGAGACTCCTTGTTCTAGGGTTAAGGTTCTTTTCAGCCGTCGCAGAGAGAGAGAGAGAGAGAGAGAGAGAGAGAGAGAGAGAGAGGGAAGGAAGGAGAGCTGCTGGCTTGCTGCCGGAGCGTCGTGCGTGGGGAAGACAACGTCTAGCGTGGAAGCAAGAGCTGGAGGATGTTTTCAACGTAGGGGTTCTGTCTCACCTGGTCTGTTCCGGGGTTAGGCCCTGTGTAGAGGGTTTCTTGAGTTTTTTTTGATATTGTTATATTATTTATATGTAAATTCATATAGGTGTGACCTCCTATATGAATGTTGGCCTTCAGTGGCGTTTTGGTGTGATTTTTGAGGTTGGGTGGTTAGTGCATGTTAAGTGTTCGATAAAATGCCTGTATAGATATGCCTGTGTGAATATGCCTGTGTGTATGCTCAGAACGTGTTTGAAATAATGCCTGTGAGGCTATGCATATTATGTGTTTGAAATAATATCTGTGTGGCTGGGTTTGTGAACCTGTGAATATATGCATGCTAAATGTTCGACGTTATTCCCGTGTGACTAATGTCACGGGGTCAGCCTTTATAGCAGCTTAACCCGTGCGGCACCTAGTTCCCACCCGTACGAAGGAACGCTAGGTCAGCCTAACTCGTCGCATTTGGATCGGAACCCATCGATCCGTTGTAAAGCAATTGTGTAGGGAAGCGCTTAGCGGAAGATCGATTTAAATGAAGGCAACAAACGATTGTATTGAATGCTTGAAAGCTTTACAACATCACTCCCCTACATATAGATGTTAACACGTTTTTGGCTATGTCGCCAGGAGACATCATATATGATCGAAATCTAAAATCTCTACAACTCACGCTATAAGCTAAGTACAACACTTTACAAAGGGGAAATACCCCAAAATGGCCTAAGTATGCTAGGATAAGCCTCGGTCCGTGACATTCTCCCCCACCCGATTTCGCAGCGTCCTCGTTGCGTCTTCGGCTTCCTCGAACTCGTCGAACTGCTGGATGTAGCGTTCGGTTTCTTCCCGGTACTCTTCAATCTCTTTGGAGAATTGCCCTAGATCCTCTTCCTTCTCCCAGCTTGCCTCTTCAACCGGCCTGTTCTTCCATTGGACGTAGTACTCCACCCGGCTTGGATCTACGCCCTTTCTTGGCACGACTCTACGAGAGTGGATTTTCTCTATCTCTTTATCGTAGGTCTTGCCCGTTGATGCTGTTGGTGTCCGCACCGCCTGTTGTCCGCTCGTATCTTCCAAGTCTTCGTGGTAAGGCTTGAGCAAACTAACGTGGAACACCGGATGCCTTTGTAAGCTAGTCGGGAGGTCCAGTTTGTATGAGACCTTCCCAACTCTCTTAAGTACTTTGAAAGGCCCCTCATATCGGCGCACCAAACCCTTATGCAATTGTCTGAGTGCTTTGGTTTGGCGCGGAAGGAGTTTGAGCATCACCATGTCTCCTTCCTGAAATTCCAAGGGCCTCCTTTGTTGATCCGCCCACTTCTTCATCTTCTTCGCCGCCTTGTGCAAGTATGCCCTGGCCAGATCCGTCTGTTCATGCCATCCTTTTGCAAACTTGAATGCCGCGGGGCTCTTTCCAGTGTACCCCCGAGTGATAGAGGTAGGCGTCAATGGTTGCTGCCCAGTTGCGAGTTCGAACGGACTTTCGTTCGTGGACTCGCTCTTCTGCAAGTTATATGAGAATTGGGCTATGTCCAACAACTTGGCCCAATCTCTTTGGTTGGCACTCACGTAGTGCCTCAGATACAGCTCCAATAAGCCATTGACACGTTCAGTTTGGCCATCTGTTTGTGGGTGAAAACTTGTTGAAAAGTTTAAGTCTGAACCCATTATCCGGAACAGCTCGGTCCAAAACCGCCCAGTGAATCGTGAGTCCCGATCACTCACAATCGTCTTTGGAATGCCCCAAGTACTTCACCACATACTTGAAGAATAGTCGGGCCGTGTCGTCGCCATGCGATCCTTTGGAGCTGGAATGAAAACTCCATACTTAGAGAATCGGTCCACCACCACAATGATCGTACCGCATCCTTCGGATCTTGGGAGACAAACAATGAAGTCCATCAAAACACTTTCCCAAGGTCTTTCCGGAGTAGGCAGAGGTTCTAACAGTCCCGCCGACTGCCGATTCTCTATCTTGTCTTGTTGGCACACAAGACAAGTCCTCACGTACACTTGGACGTCCTCGTAAAGTTGAGGCCAGTAGTAGCTCCTTTCCACCAACGCCAAGGTACGATCGACTCCGGGATGGCCAGCCCACCGCGAGTCGTGACATTCTTTGAGGATGTCTCTCCTCAAACTTCCCCACTTAGGAACGTACACCCGTTCCCCTCGAGTATGGAGCAAGTCATCCCTTAGCCAAAATCGCCGCGTCTTCCCAGCTTTGACGCATTCCACCAAGGACTTGGCTAATGGGTCATGCTCCATTCCTTCCTTTAATTTGTCCACCAGGGGGAATTGTGGTTGGCTAATGGCTGCAAGTTCCGCCTTCCGACTTAGTGCATCGGCCACCACATTATTTGTGCCCGGTTTGTACTCGAGTACAAAGTCGAATTCCGCTAAGAGTCCTTGCCACCGTGCTTGCTTCGGAGTTAAGTTCCTTTGAGTTAGGAAATAACTCGTAGCAATGTTGTCCGTCTTCACCACGAACTTGGACCCTAGCAAATAATGCCTCCACACCCGAAGGCAATGCATAACTGCCGTCATCTCCTTTTCATGCACCGCGTACCTCCGTTCGGTGCCATTGAGTTTACGGCTTTCGTATGCTACAGGATGCCCCTCCTGCATTAGAACTCCACCGATGGCAAAGTCTGAAGCATCCGTGTGAACTTCATAAGGCTTTGTATGGTCCGGCAGTGCCATCACCGGTCCGTTTGTCACGGCTTGCTTCAACTTCTCAAATGCCTCTCGGCAAGCATCATCCCACACCCAAGTCTTGTTCTTCTTTAGTAGTTCCGTCAAGGGTGCGGCAATGTGGGAATAGCCGCGGATGAATCTTCTATAGTAGTTAACCAAGCCAAGGAAGGAGCGCATTTCAGGGACTTTCTTGGGCGTCTCCCATTCCTTGATGGCTAACACTTTCTTGTTATCCATCTTTAACTTGCCACCGCCAATAATGTGACCCAAGAAGGGCACCTCCTTCTTCGCAAAGTCACATTTCTCCTTCTTCACAAAGAGTTGGTTCTCCCTTAAGATTTGGAAAACCCGCCGTAAGTGTGCCTTGTGCTCCTCCAACGTTTTGCTATAGACAACAATGTCGTCAAGGTACACCACGACGAATCTATCCAAGTATGGTTGGAAGATCCGGTTCATCAACGTACAAAATGTGGCAGGGGCGTTTGTGAGGCCAAAGGGCATCACCAAGAACTCGTAAGAGCCGTATCTTGTGACGCACGCCGTCTTTGCCTCATCACCTTCGGCTATCCGTACTTGCCAATATCCCGACCGCAAGTCTAGCTTTGAGAACCATCTCGCAGCGCCAAGTTGATCAAATAGGTCGGATATGAGTGGGATGGGGTAGCTGTTTTTCACCGTAATCTTGTTTAGCGCCCTATAGTCAATGCATAACCGCATCGACCCATCGTGTTTCTTTTGGAACAACACCGGTGCTCCAAATGGCGCTTTGGATGGTCGAATGAATCCGGCATCCAACAAGTCCTTCAATTGTTTTCGAAGTTCCTCCAACTCCGGTGGTGCCATCCGATAGGGCACCGCAGCAGTAGGCCTTGCACCGGCCTCTAGCTCGATCCTGTGGTCCACCTCTGTAATGACCCGTGTGTAACCCGTGTGTAAGGAGTTAACCACAAACACCTTGGATGTTGGTACACAAGTTTAAGGTAAGAGATGAGCCCAAGAGGGGACTTTTGAGAGGTGCATGTGTCAAGCGATAGCGTACATTTATGCCCTAGGAGGATGCTATGCGTTTACAGGCGGTTTTAAGCTGTTTTGGCTGATCTTGGAGCTCACGTTTGACCTAGTAGATGGCCTCAAACAATTGGCGTGCAAGAACAAAAGTTTCTTAGAATGAGGTCCTCTATCTACCACAGAAATTTCAGAGCATTTGGAGCTGCACGTGAATTCACCCATTTCACGTGCAAGCATATTTTTGCTTCTCAGGCCTCTACAAGATGCAAGGAGACTTGGGGTAAAGTTTGGGTGCATTTGGAGCTGCACGCCAATTGGGGAATTGGCGTTCAAATTGGCGTGCAGGCATATTTTTGCATGGTTTCCTTGGTTTTGTCATTCTAAGGAACTTTCTCCAAAGGACCATGTTGAAATTCCGAGTATTTTGGCCTATATGGGTGCGGAAGGGTGGTAACTTGTGTGATCAAAACTACGTCGTTTTGATCCTGGGATTCACTTAATCAAAACTACGTCGTTTTGATGTTGTGTTGTCTATATAAGGAGGAGGAGTCCCTCTGTTTTAGGTTTAGGGTTTGTTGCTTCACCAGCCGTCGCAGAGAGAGAGAGAGAGGGAAGGAGAGCTCCTGGTTGCTGCCGGGCGTCTTGCGTGGGTGGTCGGTGCTTCGTGCGTGGACGGCGTTCGGTTTGGGATCAGACCGTTCTTTGTGTTGTTGCGTTTTCCTTGAGGTAGGGATTCTGTTCTTCCTAAATCCTCCTCTGTCCTAGGGTCCTAGGGCAGAATATTATATTATTTATATGTAAATTCATATAGGTGTGACCTCCTATATGAATGTTGGCCTTCAGTGGCATGTTGGTGTGATTCTGTGGATTACATGCTATGTGTTCGATGAAATGCCTGTGTGAATATAGCTGTATGTATATGCCCATTACATGTTTGGTAATAAGCCTGTGTGGCTGGATTTGTGGTTTAGTGTATGTGTGTATGCTGTGTGTTTGCTCTATTTTCCTGAATGGTTGGGTTTGTGCGCTTGTGAACGGGTGCACACCAAGTGTTTGGTGGTATGCTTGAGTGACCATGTGTGTTGTGTGCTTGATCGTGGTATCCGGCCTGAAGAGGCGGTTAAAGAACTTTGCCTGAGAGGCGGTTAAATCACTTGGCCTGAAGAGGCGGTTAAATAACTTGGCCTGAAGAGGCGGTTAAATCACTTGTGTTTTGTGTGGTGGATAATTGTGACGACTGATGTGGTTTGTTATTGTTTGTTGAGATTGTTGTAACACGTCACTGCACCTGTGCACATGCATGTAGCCGCTAGGAGCATGGGAAGGGTTGGGGAGACTTGATCCCTACTGAGCTGTGGTTGCTCACCCCTCCTACTGTGTTTGCTTGTTTTCCAGGGACTTACAGGCGTTAGGTGGATACACCAAGGTGGTAGACCTTATCCATTTTACTCTTCCATTTATGTTGTTTTCTTTTATGGGAACTGATGTAACCCCAGTGGGGATGGGATTGGAAAGAATTCTGTTGTAATAAACTGGTTTGGAATATTTTTATGAATATTACTTTCTTGAATGTGTTGTGGATGTTTGAAATGTAAAATTCTTGGTTTGTATCCTAACCCCTTTGCCCTCCGTGTGGGTAAAAAGGGGAGTCACGTTCCGGTCTCCTCGGGTTGGAAATCCGGGGCGTGACAATATGGTATCAGAGCATGGTCTAGTTGGCCTAGGGTAGTGGGCGGACTTGGTTATCCTAAGTCCTTTGGAGGAGCCTGGAGGGACATGCCTGATCAACATGGTCCTCTTTGAGCCTCCAAGGTGTACTTAGGGTAGTCCAGTCTTGTGATAGGATTTGCATGCATTGGCATTAGGGCACTAGTTGCATTTGTTGTGAATGTATGCTAAACGTGTGGATAAGATCACATGATTAAGTGAAATGTGCAACTCGATTTGTTTGGCAATGTGTACTGGATCGTGAACTGTGAAATGTGATTGATGCAATGTATGTGTGTAATGTCATGTGTTAGTGAAATTGATAATGGGGTAGAGGTAGTCAACTTGTTAGTAGTCAAACGCGTCCTGACGTTTGTGCATCTTACTTCATGTAGTAAGAATGCCACCGAGGAGAGTGACACGTGCGTCCGGGCGATGGCCGATGAGTCATCTGCCCATGAGGGTCCGGGTGCGGGACCATCCGTTGGAGGGCATGCGTTGTTACCGGCACGGCTACAAGAAGGCATCCGGTGGAGGGTACGAGAACTACGGGAGGGACTCCGGCGGGACGTTCGGGAGGAGGTGCGCCGTGAGATGGCAAAGACACGGGGTGGTGCCACCACCACCACCCCCAAGCTACGAGAGCTGCCTCGTGAGCGTGAGAGTTCGGCCGGGTGGTGTACCGACCCGTGCAGAGGATGACGTGGTGACACGGTTCCGAAAGGAACAACCTCCGCGATTTAAGGGGGGAGAAGACCCTGTGGTAGCCGAGCGATGGTTGAGGCAGATTGAGCATGTGTTCTCCTTTCTCTTGCCCCGGGAGGAGGATAAGGTGCGGCCGGCAATTAGGCAGTGGAGGGGGACGCTTTGGAGTGGTGGACGAGTGTTGCGGGGAGCCGTGCGGTGCAACTCATGTTTTGGGAGGAGTTCTTGCAACTCTTCCAAGATGAGTTCTTCCCAGGAATCGGTGAGATGGCGAAAAGGGAAGAATTTGGCAGCTTGAAGCAGGGATCCAAGACGGTACCTGAGTATGAGCGGGAGTTCAGGAGATTGAGTAGGTTTGCTCCTGAGACGGTGGTAAGGGAGGACCTGAAGGCCCACAAGTTCACCTTGGGTCTCAGGCCAGCCCTTAGGGAGAGGGTGGCGATTCTACGCTTGAGGACCTATCGTGAGGCCGTGGAGACGGCCCGAATAGCCGAGAGAGAGCCGGATGATGGGAGGCAGGCCCATCGGGGGCGCCGGTTGCAGAGTGGGCCTGATCGAGATGCAGGGTCCAAGAGGCTCAAGACGGAGGAGAGGGATAGCGATTCTTTTCGCGATCGGGGTCGGACATCCGTGAACCCTGGGAGGTTCACCTTTGGCGGCGGAAGACAGGGTGGTCCACCGGGGAGTCTACCGAGCGGATGCCACCGTTGTGGAGAGCAGGGTCACTTCAAAGGGGAGTGCCCCAAGAAGGACCGGCGATGCAACAACCGTGGACGAGAGGGTCATTTGCGTCGGGTTTGCGGGAGTGGCAACAGGGGAATAGGGGGCGCGGCATCCGGCGTGAGGAGTGATGCTAGCTTCCGTGCACCAGGTGAGAGACCGGCTCGTCGGTGGCGGGCCAGCCCAGCAGGATCTAGTCGGACCCGACCCCGGGGGAGGCCGGAGCGGCAGCAGACCGAGGCCGGAGGCAACCTTAGCGGGAAGCGTCCAGGTGGTCGAGCCGACCGGTGGCACGGGCCAAGGGGAGGGTGTTTGCGCTGGAGGCGACATACCAGGAGGAGGCCGAGTTACCACCCCCACCAGTGAGGGTGGAGCAGGACCATCGGTGGTTAGAGGTACCCTCTTGATCTCCCGTACCTTAGCTTCGTTCTTTTCGATACGGGTGCATCGTGTTCGTTTGTTCTTGAGCCTGTGATAGATAGCTTGGGGTTAGCTGTGTGGAGGCCGCGAGGCCCCTAGTTGTGGAGTCTCCGGTGGGAGGCATGATTGAGGTACGACGAGTGTGTCGTGGACCGTGTGTTAACCATAGGAGAGGTGGAGCTGCGTTTTGACTTGCATGTGATGCCTTTGAGGGCGTTTGACCTGATCTTGGGTATGGATTGGCTTATGGCTTTCCAGGCCAAGATAGATTGTTATCGGCGGCGTGTGTCCTTTGTGACACCTGCGGGGACCTCTTGCACCCTGCCGGGGGGAGTGGGATTGTGAGGCGAGTCGGGCCGGGCCGGTGTTGGACCAAGTGGGGTGCCATTACCCACAAGGTTAGCGGCCCTGACCTTTCCTTGAGGGGGGTAAGGTGGAAAGGAGGGTGTGGCCCGGCTGTTGTGGACCAATTTCAGGGATGTTTTTCCTGAGCAATTGAGGAGATTGCCACCTAAGAGGAGTGTGGAGTTCACCATTGAGTTGGTACCGGGGACGGGTCCGATTTCCCAAGTAGCGTATCGTATGGGGCCAGCCGAGCCGAGGGAGCTTCAGAGGCAAATCGAGGAGTTGGTGGGCCAGGGGTATATCGGACCGAGTACCTCACCTTGGGGTGCTCCGGTGCTCTTTGCTAAGAAGGCCGATGGCACGCTTCGTCTCTGCATCGACTACAGGAAGTCGAATTCGGTGATCGTGAAGAACAAGTACCCGTTGCCTCGGATAGATGACCTGTTTGACCAATTGAGTGGGGCCCAGGTGGTTTTCCAAGATAGATTTACGGTCGGGGTATCACCGGCTCGGGGTTAGGGAGGAGGACATCCCTAAGACGGCTTTCCGGTGCGGTATGGGCATTATGAGTGGGTAGTGATGCCTTTCGGGCTCACTAATGCGCCAGGCGGTGTTCATGCATTTGATGAACCAAGTCTTTGCCCCATACTTAGACTCGTTCGTGGTGGTGTTTATCGACGATATCCTGGTGTATTCCAAGACCGAGAAGGAACATGTGGAGCACTTGGCAACAGTGTTGCAAACCTTGAGGGACCAGCAATGTTTGCTAAGTTTAGCAAGTGTGAGTTTTGGCTACGGGAGGTTCACTTTCTTGGCCATGTGGTGTCACTGAGGGAGTTAGGGTGGACCCGGCCAAGATTGAGGCCGTGGCATCGTGGGCGAGGCCAACCAACGTTTTTGAAATCCGTAGTTTTCTTGGCTTGGCGGGGTACTACCGTCGTTTTGTCGAGGGGTTCTCCCGTTTGGCGGCTCCTATGACAGCGTTGACTCGGAAGGGCGTGAAGTTTGATTGGACTGACAAGTGCCAGCAGGCGTTTGAGACTCTCAAAACCCGTTTGACCACTGCACCTGTGTTGAGGTTGCCTAGGGAGGATATTCCATATGAGGTGTATTGTGATGCGTCCAGGGTTGGTTTGGGGTGTGTGCTTATGCGGGAGCACGGTGTGGTAGCTTATGGGTCGAGGCAGCTGAAGCCTCATGAGCAGAATTATCCTACTCATGACCTTGAGTTAGCGGGTCGTCATCTTCGCCCTGAAGAGTTGGCAGCACTACCTCTTGGGAGAAAAGTTTGTGGTGTTCTCGGATCACAAGAGCCTTCGATACATCTTTACTCGAAGGACTTGAATTTGAGGCAAAGGAGATGGGTGGAGTATTTGCAGACCTTTGATTTTACTCTTGCCTATACCCCGGGCAAGGGAAATGTTGTGGGCGATGCGTTGAGCGAGAAAAGGGAAAGCCGAGGTGGTCGTGAGAGAGTGGAAGCCGATGGAGCGGTTTAGCGACGTTACGGCTGCGGCCTGTTGTTCATGATGGTGGGACAGTCCCTGAGTCCTTTGGTGGTAGTGCCTGAGTTGTACCAGCGCGTCCGGGAGGGACAACTGGGTGACATTGAGTGCGAGGTTCTCCGTGCCCGTATTGAGGCCGGGGAGCTATCCGGGGACCGGACGAGAGGGTCCCGAGCATGAGTTGTCATTTCGAGAGGCGGTTGGTAGTAGCTTCTTCCCTCAGGGATGAGGTGATGAGGGAGTTTCACCGGCCTAGAGTTGCTTGTGCATCCAGGGGGGTACGAAGATGTACCATGCGCTTCGGGGACATTTTTGGTGGCCAGGGATGAAACGCGATGTAGCTGCCTTTGTTTCGCGGTGCCTCACGTGTCGCAGGTGAAGGCCGAGCATCGGCGGCCGGCGGGCATGTTACGGCCCTTGCCCATAGCGGAGTGGAAGTGGGACCATATAGCGATGGATTTTGTGACTGGTCTTCCACCCACCACCGGGCGGAAAGATATGATTTGGGTGATTGTGGATCGACTCACAAAGTCGGCCCATTTCCTTGCTGTTCGCGAGCGGGACTCTATTGGGACCTTGAGTCACTGTACATGAACGAGATTGTGAGACCGCATGGCGTACCATCATCGGTTGTCTCGGCCCGGGATTCGAGGTTCACTTCGCGTTTCCGGGCAGGTTTGCGGGAGGCTATGGGGACCAAGCTTCATCCGAGTACAGCCTTTCACCCCGAGACCGACGGTCGGACCGAGCGGACGAATCAGACCATGGAGGACATGTTGAGGGCTTGTGTGCTAGATTTTGGGGGTTCGTGGGCAACTCACCTTCCTTTGGTGGAGTTTGCCTACAACAACGATTATCGAGCATCCATTGGGATGGCTCCTTTTGAGGCGTTGTATGGACGGCCGTGTCGATCCCCTTTGTGTTGGACCGAGGTGGGAGAGACAGCTCTCTTGGGACCGCAGTTGGTTCAAGAGGCTACTGAGAAGGTCAAGTTGATTCGTCAGCGTTTGTTGTCAGCTCAGAGTCGACAGAAATCTTATGCGGATCAGCGGCGGCGACCTTTGGAGTTTTCTGTTGGTGATCATGTGGCCAAGGGATGGATAGTGATGTTTTCTTGTGATGTGTTTTCTTGTATTCGTTGATGTATTTGTATTGTCTTTTGAGGACATGTGTTCTTGTTTGTGATGTGCCTTGAGATGTGTATTCGTGCCATGTGGACATGTGTTATGTGCATTATTGTGGTTATGGATTATGGTGGTACTGTTATGTGCCGTTGTGCTGTGTGTGGTGTATGACCCATTTGGGTGTTGTAGCTCGCCGTGTGGCAAATGGGTAGCTTGTGTTTGTTTTCCTCGTATGTCATTTCTTTTCGAGGACGAAAAGTCTTAAGGGGGAGAGGATGTAATGACCCGTGTGTAACCCGTGTGTAAGGAGTTAACCACAAACACCTTGGATGTTGGTACACAAGTTTAAGGTAAGAGATGAGCCCAAGAGGGGACTTTTGAGAGGTGCATGTGTCAAGCGATAGCGTACATTTATGCCCTAGGAGGATGCTATGCGTTCTCAGCGGTTTTAAGGTGTTTTGGCTGATCTTGGAGCTCACGTTTGACCTAGTAGATGGCCTCAAACAATTGGCGTGCAAGAACAAAAGTTTCTTAGAATGAGGTCCTCTATCTACCACAGAAATTTCAGAGCATTTGGAGCTGCATGTGAATTCACCCATTTCACGTGCAAGCATATTTTTGCTTCTCAGGCCTCTACAAGATGCAAGGAGACTTGGGGTAAAGTTTGGGTGCATTTGGAGCTGCACGCCAATTGGGGAATTGGCGTTCAAATTGGCGTGCAGGCATATTTTTGCATGGTTCCCTTGGTTTTGTCATTCTAAGGAACTTTCTCCAAAGGACCATGTTGAAATTCCGAGTATTTTGGCCTATATGGGTGCGGAAGGGTGGTAACTTGTGTGATCAAAACTACGTCGTTTTGATCCTGGGATTCACTTAATCAAAACTACGTCGTTTTGATGTTGTGTTGTCTATATAAGGAGGAGGAGTCCCTCTGTTTTAGGTTTAGGGTTTGTTGCTTCACCAGCCGTCGCAGAGAGAGAGAGAGAGGGAAGGAGAGCTCCTGGTTGCTGCCGGGCGTCTTGCGTGGGTGGTCGGTGCTTCGTGCGTGGACGGCGTTCGGTTTGGGATCAGACCGTTGCTGTGTTGTTGCGTTTTCCTTGAGGTAGGGATTCTGTTCTTCCTAAATCCTCCTCTGTCCTAGGGTCCTAGGGCAGAATATTATATTATTTATATGTAAATTCATATAGGTGTGACCTCCTATATGAATGTTGGCCTTCAGTGGCATGTTGGTGTGATTCTGTGGATTACATGCTATGTGTTCGATGAAATGCCTGTGTGAATATAGCTGTATGTATATGCCCATTACATGTTTGGTAATAAGCCTGTGTGGCTGGATTTGTGGTTTAGTGTATGTGTGTATGCTGTGTGTTTGCTCTATTTTCCTGAATGGTTGGGTTTGTGCGCTTGTGAACGGGTGCACACCAAGTGTTTGGTGGTATGCTTGAGTGACCATGTGTGTTGTGTGCTTGACTGTGGTATCTGGCCTGAAGAGGCGGTTAAAGAACTTTGCCTGAGAGGCGGTTAAATCACTTGGCCTGAAGAGGCGGTTAAATAACTTGGCCTGAAGAGGCGGTTAAATCACTTGTGTTTTGTGTGGTGGATAATTGTGACGACCGATGTGGTTTGTTATTGTTTGTTGAGATTGTTGTAACACGTCATCGCACCTGTGCACATGCATGTAGCCGCTAGGAGCATGGGAAGGGTTGGGGAGACTTGATCCCTAATCGAGCTGTGGTTGCTCACCCCTCCTACTGTGTTTGCTTGTTTTCCAGGGACTTACAGGCGTTAGGTGGATACACCAAGGTGGTAGACCTTATCCATTTTACTCTTCCATTTATGTTGTTTTCTTTTATGGGAACTGATGTAACCCCAGTGGGGATGGGATTGGAAAGAATTCTGTTGTAATAAACTGGTTTGGAATATTTTTATGAATATTACTTTCTTGAATGTGTTGTGGATGTTTGAAATGTAAAATTCTTGGTTTGTATCCTAACCCCTTTGCCCTTCGTGTGGGTAAAAGGGGAGTCACGTTCCGGTCTCCTCGGGTTGGAAATCCGGGGCGTGACAACCTCCCGCTTCGGCGGAAGTTGTTTGGGGAGTTCGGGTGGCATAACGTCCCCAAACTCTTCAAGGACCATCTTCACTTCGGTTGGGGGTTCCTCCCCAACACTTGGGCATCCTTCCTTCACCATAGCAATGAAGGTTGGCTCCTGTCGCCTAACTCCTTTAGACAGTTGGAGCGCCGAAAGAGACTTCGCCTTGAGCTCTTCCTCCCGCATTACCTTCACCATGCACGTTTTCCCCTCGTCCATGATGCACATTGTGTTGGTGCTAGGAATTGGAATTGCCCGCACCTGGTCAACGAACTCCATCCCCAACACCATGGGATAGTCGTCCATCGACACCACGGAGAGATTCACCTTGCCTCTCCACTCGCCAATACTTAGCTCGACGCCTCGAGCCACGCCATGGATTGGACTGGCGCCGGAGTTCACCGCCTTCAGCCGGCCCCTTCTCTTCCTTGTAGACTATCCCCAGGTCTACGAGCTTCTTCGACCTTGATGAAGTTGTTGGTCGCACCCGTGTCCACCAAGGCCTTAGTTTCAAGGTTGTTGGCCTTAGCGAGCACGTACATGCGGCCCTTCCGTCGTCCGGATGGTGGCACCTCCACCTTCGCCTTGATTGCATTGAGGAGTTGCAAGGAACCAAGTCGTGGATCCCTCGCATTCCTCTCTTCGTCTTCGTTGATCATCGCGGAGAGTTTGAAGCGCTTCGGGCACTCGAACGCCTTGTGAGGGCCTTCACAAAGGAAACAGGAGATCCTTGGCTTCTCCCCGTCCTTGGAACCATTCGCGAAGTGTTTTGGGCGAAAGTCCTTAGACGGTTGGAAGGGTCTCCCTTTTCCTTCACTCCGGTTGTCTCCCCCACGTTTCTCCTTGTGGAACCTGTTCGTCTTGGAAGTCGATGAAGAGCTAGTGGCCTTCTCCGGCTTCTTGTATTCGATGAGTGATTCGGCCACCGCCATGGCCGACGCCAGGTCTGCACGTTCCTCCGCCGCAACTCCAACTTCGCCCATTGTTGCAATCCGTCCATGAAGGAAAATAATGAATCCTTCGCGGACATATCCGGGATCTCCAAGATAAGCTCTGAAAATTCGCGGACGTACTCCCGCACCGTGCCTTTGTGGGTAAGGCGCCGAAGTTTCGCCCGAGACTCGTCTTCCGCATTCGGGGGGATAGAACCGGGCCTTGATCTCCCGCTTGAAATCCGCCCAATTATCAATGATACATAGGCCGCACTCCTTGTCGGCGTATCGTCGCCTCCACCACACCATAGCCGAATCGACTAAGTATAGCGGAGCGGTCTTCACCTTCTTTGCCTCGTCGATAATGTTCAAGGCATCAAAGTACTTGCTCCATGGTCCAAGAGGAAGTTGTCTAACTCCCTCGCATTCCTTGACCCAAGCATAGGTCTTAGGTTTTGGCACGTCGATTTTGGAGCTGGAATGGCCGCCAACGCCACCTTGGGTGACCGCCATCTTGCGAGAGAGACCAATCCGCCTTGATCTCTTTGATTTCCTCCTGCATCGCCAGGATTTGGGACGTGAGAGTGTCCTTTAGGCCGTCGAACCGAGAGTTCATGTCATCCATGACGGAGTTGAGAAGCCCTTGCATCCTCCCATAGCTTTCCTCACCCTCGAGTCCGGCTTTTCGATGCTTTCGGTGTGCTCCTCGACCACCTCCATCTGTTCGGCTAATGCCAACTCCAATTTGGCTAGTCGACTCTCCAACGGACATGTTTCCCTCGAAACGGACTTGTCTCTCCTCCGTTCCTTAGCGTGGTGCTCCTTGTCGCGGCCTTCGTGGTCGCCACCACTAATGACAATAGATCCTCCGTTTGTCATTTTGCACCGTCTCGAAGTTTTGATTGTTCCACCGAACTTTAGCACCAACCGTGCTCTGATACCACTTGTCACGGGGTCAGCCTTTATAGCAGCTTAACCCGTGCGGCACCTAGTTTCCACCCGTACGAAGGAACGCTAGGTCAGCCTAACTCGTCGCATTTGGATCGGAACCCATCGATCCGTTGTAAAGCAATTGTGTAGGGAAGCGCTTAGCGGAAGATCGATTTAAACGAAGGCAACAAACGATTGTATTGAATGCTTGAAAGCTTTACAACATCACTCCCCTACATATAGATGTTAACACGTTTTTGGCTATGTCGCCAGGAGACATCATATATGATCGAAATCTAAAATCTCTACAACTCACGCTATAAGCTAAGTACAACACTTTACAAAGGGGAAATACCCCAAAATGGCCTAAGTATGCTAGGATAAGCCTCGGTCCGTGACACTAAGCATATTAAGTGTTTGATGTTATGCCCGTATGGCCTTATGTGCTGCGTGTTTGCTTGTACACCCGGTGGCTGTGGAAGCCCGGGACTGTTTTGTGTTAGCCTGTGAGGCTGTGGAAACTATGCCTGAGAGGCGGTTAAATCATTGGCCTGAAGAGGCAGTTAAATTACTTGAATCATTGGCCTGAAGAGGCGGTTAAATCACTTGAATCATTGGCCTGAAGAGGCGGTTAAATCACTTGTGGTTAAAGTGTTAGCCTGTGTGAATGTAGAAATGATTGTATTTTGCTGGTGGTTTGTTATTATATCTGTTGGAATGTATCACGACACCGCACTCGTACACATGTCATGTAGATGCTAGGAGCATGGGATGGGTTGGGGAGACATGATCCCTACTGTGGTGTGTTTTCTTGCAGGAACCTACAGGCATTAGGTGGGAACACTTAGGTGGAGGAGTTCCGTTTTGTGGCTTTGTTTTATGTTATGTAATTTGTGTTATGTAATTTCGTTGAGGCCTTGTAACCCCAGCGGGGAGATTCTGTAATGAAGTTTGAAACATAATAAAGGCATGTGGTTTGAATTTAATAATTATGTGATTTTGGTCTCTAAAAATAAAATGTGAAGTGTATGTTGTATCCTACCCCTTTATCCAAAACCGGGTAAAGGGAGGGTCACGTTCCGGTCTCCTCGGGTTGGAAAACCGGGGCGTGACAATAGCAGCTATTTTCTTGAAATCAAAAGTCCCGGCATTAGGTTCCCATATCATAAATAAGATAATCTGATTTTTGGGGATTTTTCTGAGATGTCTAACCCCATTTTCCAAAAATTCACCACTGCGAACTTTTGGGTTTTTCCGAGATTTTACACTAAATCCCAATTTTCACATTTTGAAATAGTAGGAATTAATTTTTCTAGTATTTTTCTTTGAATCCAAATGGGGGGTATTTTGTTATTTACATAGTAACTTAAGTGTATACTTTATTGGTTACGATGTAAATAGGTCCAGTCCAGTGTCTGTTGCACTGCCTCGTAGCTTCAGGACTGCGACTCGTAGCGCGGAACTGCAGCGCGCCTCGGAGACTCGTAGCGGGAGCTGTGACTCGTAGCTGCATAGCGCGCCTCGAAGACTCAAAGCGGGTCTTCGATCTTCGACCTACGAGGCTACGAACTTCGACCTTACGACTACGGGTCTACAAATCTGCAAACTACGAACCTTCGAACCTTTGAACTACGAACTACGAAGCTACGAACCTTCGAACTACGAACTACGACCCTATGAACCTTCGAGCTACGAACTACGACCCTACGACCCAGAACTCCGGATTTTCGTCAGTTCGACCCAGTAACGCGCCCGGGTACTGTTCATTGTCGTTTTTGCTTGTTCTTCATCTGGAATCAACCCAGTAACCCCCAGACACGCACAAACACGCATTCTACGCAATAGACTGCGATATTTACCTTAAAATGCGTCCAGAACGCCTCTAAATCGCGTAGAAACAACAGAAACACGTATAAAATTCCAGATTTCTAGAAATCTAGATCTAAACCCAGAATTTCATGGTTGACTTATCAACCCTCATGAAAAACACAATTAATCAACCCCAAAATCCAAGAAACATATATCCACAATGATATAAAACAGCTCTTAACCACCGATCTTAAGCTAAACCATTAAATCTAACCCAAAATTGGTTTTCCCCAAATTCTAGGGTTCATGCTCAATTTCATAAATCATGATAAATTCGTGCATACCAAGCATAGAATCAAGATAAGAAGTTCAAGGACATCTACTTGAAGTGAATCTTTGAGCTCCACGAACCCAAATCGACCCAAATTGTCAAGGCCTCCAAGCTCTCTCAAGCTCTCTTTCTCTCTCAACGCACAAATGTGAAACGTAAAGTGAAAGCTTCTCCCTTTTTTTTCCTGCTATTTATATTTCTGCCAGTCAATTGACCTAGTCAACCATTGACCCAGTCAATAATTGACCTCCAAGGCCCCGAACTCCAAATTGAGTCAAACTACAGTCAAAACACTCGAAATGACGAGCACAACACTAAACAGATATTATTACACCCAAATGACCGCCCAAACGCAAAGTCAACCAATAAACCCCAAAAAGTCAACAATCAGGTCAAACGGGGCCCCGACTCGGAATCGGGCACAAGTACAGTTAAAATGCTCACATCGACGACTACATTACCGTCCAGATAGTTACATTCCCATAGAATGACTATCTCTCAAAACTACCCAAAAACGAGTCTTTATAAGTGGGCCTGTGAGGCTACCTTGTTAAGCTTGGGAGGCTACTGTTGAGGGCCTGAGAGACGAGATTTGTTCAAAGCTTAAGAGACTACTGTGCCTTAGAGGTAATACGGAGCCTGAGGGGCAGCTATGCTTTGGGATTACCTAGGAGGTTTTCTTTATATTTTAGTGTGTGTACATGATTGAAATGGTGATGTATATGTAGCATTACACGAGCACATGCCTACACTAGTTTATGAGTTGGGATGGGTCGGGGAGACATGATCCCTAATGAGCTGTGATTGCTCACCCCTCCTATTGTGTTTGACTTTGTTTGTTTCAGGTGCTTATAAGAGCTAGGAGGTTCACCGGAGGTGAAGACCTTGTGTGTATTTGTTTGTTTTGTTGGATTATAAAAACTATGATTGTAACCCCGCGGGAGAAAGACCATGTATGTATATGTGTTTGTACTGTAGATTTCTATCTTCGTGTGCTATATGCGTGGTATGGTTTGGGGACGACACCCGTGCTAAGGTCCCTTTCCTGGTGTTATCACCAATCCCTTGTCCCTTCAGGTGCGGGCATGAGGATTCATTAATCGATTTCTATGGGTCGGAAATCCGAGGTAGACAGACTGATCGAAAACCGAATAAACCGATTTGGATAGGTTGAATAATTCTATCAACCTGACCAAAAATCAAAAATTTAGTTTAGCAAAGTGACGCCTAATCTGACCAACGATTACTTCTATTGTTTTTAGTTTTATGTTTTTTTTACCTGAAAACAACTATCACATTTTGAAACCGAAAGCAGAAATCTGACAAAACAAACATGCTCATATCAAATATGTCCTTAATCATCCACAACTGAGTTGGTTCTTGTCGATAAATTAAGACTACATTTGGTATACATATATTATTTTTTTAAAATATAATTATTTTTAAAAACTATAAATATAAATAAATTTACATAACTCATAAATAATTTTAAATTATTTGAATCGTTCTCTTAATTTTTTTTTTAAATAATATTATTATATCAAGAAAGCTTAAAATTGGTAGTCATGATAACAATTGATAGCGCTCGAACAAGCGAGATCTCCCTACGTGTAATATAGCTTATTGAGGTGGCACACATCCAATGGACCACGTCATCTGTACGGTTCAAGCTCTCCCACCAGTGCAGTCTAACGTACGCTTGCCAGGCCAACGTAAATTAACATGCGCTACCCCTTCTCTCTCTTCTCTGAACATCGCAGTCCTCAAATCTCCATTACAGAGGTCACCTTTGAAAACCTAGCTGTCCTCCAATGGCGGTTAGGGCCACGATGTCGCGGTTCCCGATGGACGCCGACGCGCAGGAGGCGTCGGGGCTGCCGTGGGGGGTGACGGTGACGCCGTTCGCCGGAAAGGACGAGAACGGCACCCCGCCGACGTACGGATCCGACGGCCAACTGCTCCCTCGCTGCGAGAACTGCTGGGCCTACTTCAACACCTACTGTCAGCTCGACCAGTGGGCTTGGAATTGTTCTCTCTGCGGCACCCTCAATGGCCTCTCGTCCCAGGCCATCGCTCGCTACTCCCTTCCTCGGTCCTGCCCCGAGATGATGTCCTCTTACGTCGATCTAGAATTACCCGGTAATTGTCATCCATCGCCGTGTTCGTAGGAGCCTCACTTTTGCAGTGATTAACTGTTTTTGAGTCAATGCAAAAGCCCAGTTTTCCACCATTGTGATCGCAGGAGTCTCAATTTTCAGTAATTAGTTGGTTTTGAATCAATTTATGTTTGTTAGTTCAATCGATTGAGCTAGCTAACCCGTTGCTTCGGGAAAACTGGGCTTTTTCAAGGTCTTTTTTTTTAAAATTTCTTTTTGACATCTGTTTCTGTTTCTGGGTTTCATTTCGTGTGCTCTGGTGACAGTGGAGGGTTCGGAAGAGGAAGCAATGCAGGCGCGTCCAGTTTATGTCGCAGCAATTGATTTGTCATGTATGTAACAGCTCGTAATTTGAAACTGAAAATGCCACGGGGGTTTGCAAATTTGTCAAATTTTTTTTCTTAATGAAGGCCTTTTGGGCATCTTATTAGCGAATTGTTGTTTCTTATTTAATATCTTACAGTAAGGGACATGCTTGTGTGAGGTTTCAAAAATGTGCATATGCAGTGCTTTCTTAACACTATTTAGTTGGCTCTCGCGCCTCGACCTTAGCTGTTAAATTGATTGAAAGTTGTTGTTGACAAGATTTTTTTTCCCGCCAGACATGGCAACTATATACGTATCTCTTAAAATATAATTTTTACATATGCTTTTGTTCTAAGTATATTATATTGCATCCAGCATGAGCCTGTGAACGTTAAAAAGAGATAATTTAGAATATGGAAGTAAGTGCCATCACCTGCTTGAGGATCGCATCATTGAAGTATCTTGAGATCAGTAACCCACAACTGGGTCTGGTTTGTGACAATGTTGTGTAAAGTGGAAACTGAAATGGATTGAATGTCTGATAACGGGCCCAAATCATTTTTTTCTTTTTGGGTTTCCATGTATATATAGTCTTAATAATTCTCCAAGTTCAAATTGTTTCAATAAGTTAACTACCTTTGACCTAGCCATCCTAGTAGGAATTACATGATCCCAGCGGTTCTTTCAGAATGGAGATATAATGTTGCTTAGATTGTTACTTTAAGCTTCATGCATTAAAGTTTGTTGAAACAGTATTGTCCGATTAGTGAGAGATTCGTAGGGTTGGTTTAATGAAAACTTCATATCAGGATCTCAGAGATGTAATAATCGATGACACAGAAGACACACCAAAAAAAAAAGGGAAAACAAACCAAAACAAGAGTGCATTTAGTGGTTCTCTCAAATTCATATCCATCACATTCACTTCTGCCCTTTGAAATATAGGCGGATTTCAAATTGATTCAAATTTTAGGATCCTAATTCCTATGGCCTAGTCTTTGTGTTATATTTTGGAAGTAGTGTTATTATGGAAAAATGATTATTTTAATTTATCTTTTATTCTATAGCAAAATAAAATATATATTACTCTATTGTTAATACTAGGTGTAGTTACTCTACTTATGTAACTATATTTTATTTATTGGTTTTTAGAGCTGATTTAATGGTTCTCTCTGCAGCTTCTGAAGAGTTTTTGGAACTTACAAAAAGTGCTTTGTTAGCTGCTTTGGAAGGTTGATGATTCCTGCAATAAAAAGATTCTCTAGCTTCCATCATTTGAAAGCCTCTTATCTTGCACTGATCAAATTTATTCTGATGCAGCTCTTGGTCCTGGGGCATTGTTTGGCCTTGCAACATTTAGCCACAAAATAGGACTGTATGATGTTCAAGGGCCTATACCTGTGGTAAAGAATGTTTTTATTGACCCAGAGACGGAAGGAGCCCAACTTTTAGAGCTTGCAGATGTCATGCCTTTGTTATCATTTTTGGCTCCAGTATGTTACTGATAGATATCACCTTTGTTTTTGTTCTTTTTTTTGTTTTGGATAAGTTATTTAGGTTTGTGATTGGATAGTCTTCCCATCATGTGAACTTGCTTTGACCTTACTGTATGACATTAAGATATTAGGTGTCTTATCATGCTAGTTTGTGCGCAGGTTGAAACTTGTAAGGATCGTATTGCGTCTGCTCTTGAAACATTAAAACCAACTTCTTCTTGGGATAGAACCACTGCTCCAGGCCAAGGGCTGGATGGTGTCTTGCTTGGTGGGCGGGGATTCGGAGCCTCAATGGAAGCCATTTTGAATTACCTAGGTTCAGAATATGGAAATACATTTGCTTTAGGTACGATTACTTTTAAAAATTACATGACAGTACCTTACAATATTTAGAGTTCTGGTTTAGGAATCCTTTTCTGTGGAGATGATATCTTGTTCTTATTGAAAACAAGTGCAGCACGAGTTTTTGCATTTCTATCTGGTCCTCCTGATTATGGTGCTGGTCAACTAGACACTCGACGATATGGTGAGCAATATGCTAGTAAGAGAGAAGATGCAGACCGTGCTTTGCTTCCTGAACAAACGCCATTCTACAAAGATCTGGTAATGTATGTTGGACTATGTGTTGTATTTGGATAGAACTATGTCATTGAAAATTAAGCTTTTCCACATATTACACAGGCTGCTGTTGCTGTTCAAGCAGGTGTTTGTGTTGACATATTTGCTGTTACAAATGAGTATACAGATTTGGCCTCTCTTAAGTTTCTTAGTATTGAAAGTGGAGGTTCGCTGTTTTTGTATTCAAACACAGATGACTCTACCCTTCCTCAGGATATGTGAGTGTCAAAAAGCAATTAATGTTAGAACATATGTTACCTTTAAACTAGTCATACAATTAACATTGTAACAATAAAGTATTGATGGTATAATTAGTGTCTTACGATGGAGTTAAGAAGTTTCATACACATACATATTTAAGAACTTGTTTGTTTGCAGGTATCGCATGTTAAGTCGTCCGTATGCTTTTGGTTGTATACTGCGATTAAGAACATCTTCTGAATTTAAACCTGGTCATTCTGTAAGTGATCATACAAGTACTGCAATTATTGCAGTATGCTTACTAATGCCTTTTGTTCACATCTACAGCTCTATTGGTACCTACTGGATACTAATACCTACATTATCTATTTACAGTTTGGGCATTTTTTTGCGGATCCACAGTATGAAAATGTTCAGCATGTAATATGCTGTGATTCTTATGCGACATATGCATATGACTTTGACTTTGGCAACAATGTTGGCTTTTCAAGGTGAACTAATCTCTCTTTACCTTGCGTCTTTTTCTGATTGTATAGCTGAACAGCTTATGTTGCAATTAATGTATCACTATGAGGAGAACGACTAGAGTAGTTTCTGGGGGTCTTACAAAATATAATTTATTTGCAATCCAGGCAAAAGAGAAATGTATGCTATATTTAATCATTCCATTTTGTGAATTCTGGCGGAGGCCATCTGCAGCAGTTGGCAACCCTAGTTTGAATTTGGCTCTCAACATTCAGTGTTTATATACATACCCGTCCAAAGAAAGGAAAATGATTTTCTCAACCTTGACAGGCCACACAAGCAATTAAAATAACACAAATAAACATAAATCAAGAAGGGGTTTACAATATAAGAATGATGCATGGTCCTTATTAGGAAGGCATCTCCACAGTAAAAACAAACCATTATGTCCCTGCTGCATGAAGAAAACACTTATGTGGTAAATTGAGTTTTATTGCAGGTTTTTATGTATTTAAAATTTTAAATATATAAATGGAAAGCACAAATTTATTAACCTGCTGGCCTGACACAAACTAAACATTGTATATTTGTGACTTAATGCCTGATCCTAAAAACAGTGACTTTTAAAAATGAACTTCTGAGTTTTGAGTAGACTAGTGTGTATAAATGCTGTAGTTTTAAATTTCATAGCAACTTGGAAGATGTGATCTCACCATTTTCAAGATAATAGTTTTGGTATGCCTCGGGCAAGTCGGTGCTTCATGTGCAAGTCTTCGCTGGAGTATGTGGACCATTTTTTCCTTCATTGCCTTTATGTCAGGGATTTGTGGGATATGATTCTGGGTCTTTTTGGCATTCCTTGGGTGATGCCTTCGTCTCTCTGTGCGTTGTTTGCTAGTTGGCTCGGCGGTGTGAGGTGGCATTCGGCGGTGTGGCGTGCTGTCCCTCATTGCATTCTTTGGAGTATTTGGCGGGAGAGAAATGCGCGGGTGTTTGATGCTCGGGAGAGGCCCCTTACTGTGCTTTCTTGTGTTTTCTTTCGTTATTTGGGTGATTGCTTGTATGCGTCGAGCGGGTTGTATTTTTCTTCCGTATGGGATGCTGTCAATGTGTATTCTTTTTGATTGGGTTGTTTTTGCTTTATAATTTTGCTTTTTTGCGTACAATTTGCTTTTAATCAATAAATTATTCTTACCTATAAAAAAAAGAAGAAGCTTCGGTTTGGCTTGGGCTTATGAGACAAATTTGTTAATTCTAGGACAGATTTTGTTTTTAATGGCAATAGCTTTTGACTTGGTTTTAATTGTGAAACCTTGCACAACGTCACAGAGTGAAAATTCATCCAGCAGACTTTGGAAATTCAATTCTCGTTGATGAATGTGATGCAATTGCATTCATTTGAGTCTTTAGTAATCTTTTGACTGGATAATTTCCAATCAGTATTCGTAAGGTTGCTTATTTGTAAGAATGCTCGAGTATTGCTTTCTTTTCATCATATTGACTAGTAACATAATATAACCTCACTAGCGGATGATTTTTTTGGAAAAGTCCATCAAAAGCTTTAACGTTATATTCTTTCCATTATGTTCTCGCAGGCATGCTTCAGAACCCCCTATGCTACAAATTGCATTTCAATACACTGTTGTTGTGCCTCCCGATGAGCTGTTTAATTCAGGGATTATTTCCTCAAGTAGGTATGTTTGTTTTTACACAATAGGTTTCTTAGTTTGTACAATTTGCTAATTGTTTTGTAAGATTAACCAAACATGATTGTTCCTGTTTTACTTTTCTTACCATGAATAATTTTTACCTTTGATATGATGTTTTTGGAACCCACTTTCTGTAGCTTTACATACATCCTTTAGATATTATATTTAAATGTCATTGAGCAAAAAGGCAGAATATGAAAACACTGTCAAAATTAACACATGTCCCGTTACATTAATAATATTTGTCCATAAAGGTTTGTCTACAAAGGAGAGATAGGTGCTTTTGTTGCAATGCCTTCTACCATTTACAATGCCTTTTCATTCTGGTTGATATATTGTGCATTTATGCAGCATGAGATATTCTCTCCAGAGACGATTAAGAATTCGAACTTTGCAGTTTGGAGCTGCTCGAAACATCAGCGAGCTTTATGACAGTGTTGATCCTGAGGTGGTATTGTCATTACTTGTTCACAAGGTTGTTTTCTGTTCGATCCTTGTCTTTGTTTGATCCTGACTCATTTACATAGTATTTATTTAACGTGAACTTTATTTGTTTTTATGGAATCATTCTGAGAGGCACACTAGAAGTGTATACTTTTGTAGAGAGCTAAAGAATCCAAAATAGTCTTATATCTACTTAATTGGTTTGATAAACAATGCAACGTTTAGAAATTCTTGCCGTCACCTCTTGGCCTTCTTCTGATGGTAAACCTGATACATGAAATTGTGACAAATGATGCTACATGTTAACTCTAGGTCATAATTGCCTCTTTGGAGCAAGGAGTTAGGGAAGGCAGGGCATTACTTCATGATTGGCTAGTGCTCCTCACTGCCCAATATAATGATGCTTACAAACTCGTGCAATATGAGAATGGAAGTTCATCGAGTGCTCAAATAGATTTGGCATTCTCACAATGCCCTCAACTGCAGCCTTTACCTCGCATAGTTTTTGCTTTGCTTCGCAGCCCTCTTCTACGCTTACATGAAGAAGGTGTACACCCTGATTACCGCATTTATCTTCAGTGCCTTTTCAGGTACTTGAGATATACATGCTAATGAAACTGTCTATATTCACCAGAGGCCCTTCACAATTGTATGATCATCTGAACCTTATATTCACTCGTACTTACCCATAGAGATTATGCCTAAGTGTCATCAGATCAGACAGTGGATTATCTATCTGAAATTGTTTCCGTGGGCAATGGCTACTATGCAAGATGATTAAGCTGCATGTTTGTAAAATGTTTGATTAAACGCACACACTTTAATTAAGCTGTGTTTATAGGATCAAGTCTTATGAAAATTATAAGAAGTGGATAATTTTGCTGTTTCATGTGACAGGGTGATAATTCTAGGGGGCCCTTTAATTAACAGTTCTCGTCTGAACACTGCTGATAAATTACTTCCAGGGAGACATTTTTAATCCTTGTATGGTTTGATTAGAAAATTTACGTGTCTAGTCTTAATTGGCTAGTAATTTCTTATGCTCTGTAAAAATGGGAAAACAAGCTCAAGCATTACTAGAAAATCTATGTGCTCGTAACAATCAAAGAAAGTTGCCTAGGATTGGGATGTCCCAATGTATTCTTCAATAATATCCCGAAACAAGCATTCTAGTTATTTTGACCTAAGCTGCATTTGTGTCTTTTTTTTTTTACTTTTAATTTCTAGGTATGTATGTGTTTGCATGTAAGATTTCACTTGACACTCATTTTTTTGTTATTCTCTTTCATAGCTGTTCATATTGTCACTCTTTTCATTAATTTTCTGGATGGTGTTTGGAAGTTTTCAGTGGGAATCAATTATAAGATTTGTCTTTCTTTAATTTGCTGATGCAGTGTCTTGGAACCAAGTTCTCTTCACCTTGCTGTATATCCCATGCTGACATCGTATATCACTCCAGATAAACAAGCATATCCACGCCACTCATTGAGTCGTGCTGCGCTTATCACCAGTGGCAGTCCAATATTTCTTTTAGATGCATATACAACTCTTATTGTGTTCTATTCTTCTACTGCAGACCCTTCTCTTCCTTTTCCTCCGCCCCACAATTGTAAGTTTTTCCGTTAGACCACCAAGGTAGTCTTAAGATTCTTTAAAAAATGTGATGAGGGAAATGCTGTCCATTACATCCAGGCTTATTGAGGAGCACAATAAACAAACGGAAGCAAGAGCGATGTATCACTCCAAAACTTATGTTCATCCGGGGAGGGCAAGATGATGCAGCGGCATTCGAGAACTATCTCATAGAGGAGCAAGATGTTGATGGTAGTGGCCTCACAAGCGTCATGGGTTTTGTTCGTTTCCTTGAGGATGTTACTCAGAGTGTCTTGGAATACATGAAATAGATCTAAGATCATATTTGAGGACATCTATGGGAAATGGTAGAATTTACCATTCGTTGGAGTTGGCTATATAGGTGGAGGAAAGGGGGGAATTCATTTTTATCAAGAGCTTCTGGCATTCAGGATTTCCATCCATTTGCTGCGATGCAGTTTAGCTGAAATTAGTCTTTTGAAAGCCGTACGTGTGGTGCAAACAATATTGTGCTTAAACTCGGGTGCCATACAATAGATTTTTGACGAAGAAATTTGCACAGGGCATTTGATTAGATGTTTTGGAAGGATATATTTCGGTGACTTTTGCCAACCAAGATTAATTTGTCAGTACAAACATTCTGATGTGTTTTTGAAGAAAACGTGAGACTGCCAAGATGCTCTTGTATTACTTCCGGACATATGTATACTCCTGATACAAATGTTTCTCTCATTTTGTACCCGTTTGGATGAATTAATATGTTATCGGGAACCTTTGTTCTATTCATTCAAACAATTATTTTTCTATCATGACGTTTGTTCTTATTACTTAATTAGTAAACCTTTTTATGTCATTAGCTATTAAAGTAATGGAAAGATGGAAACAAATGTAAACAAGATAAGATTATAACTGTTTTTTAATTAAAATCATAGGCACTAGGAAAAAAAAGGACTAACAATTTTTGAAGATTTAAATGCAAATAAATGTTGTCAATACTCTTTTATATAAAGTTGTCAACTATATTTATTTAATCTTTATCTGAATTATAAATGTGCTAATTTTATTTTTTTGGGAAACGTTTGATATGCAATTTGGTATCTCTATTTTGTTTTTAATATTTTAAAATTTTATTGTAGTTCGTGTTAAATTCTGAATTTTAAAAATAAATTTTATTTGGTAAGAAAAAATTTATTTCAACAAGAATATTTTTTAAAAATTTGGGTCTATTAAAAATTAAAATTAAATAAAATATGGTGGGTGCATATAATGAAGTTGAGAAAAAGTATAAAAAAATATTTGAGATTTCTATTAAAATTGAATTTAAATTTGAAAATAGAAAACAGTTAAATAGTTTTTAAAAACAGTTATGGAATTCATGTGTTTTAAAATCAAAATTCTAAATTTGATCATATTAAATTATTATAGGATTTGCACTTTTACAATTTGAAAATAAAAAACTAATTTGAAAACTTTGTAACAAATATAGCCTTAATCTCACAAAAACGATTTAAAAAAAGGGTTTGGGCTAAAGGGCATGTGCAATGATGAATGTTTGAGAAATAAAGTTACATTAGTCTAGCTGAAGGCCAAAATGTGTAATTATTAGCTATAATAATTCTATCATTTTTTCAAATTTGAAGAATATTGTGCACTCATTAAAGGTTTATTTTATTTTACTTTTAATGTTTTTTAATGTTTTTTTTCATATTATATTATTATTTTAATAAATCCAATGAATAATATACAATGATTATAGATAGAATAATTTTAAATTTATAAAAAAGCTATAATTTTCATTAAAATTTAACAAATTCTTTTGATGAAACCAATGACAATACTCAATGCCAATGCTATGATAAAAACTAACTTTGAGAAATAAAAAAAATGATATATAGAAAAAATGAAAACAACCTCGAACAAGTAGAATATGAGTGTTTTTGGGCGAGAATTGCTAATAATATTTTTTAAATGATTATTAAACAACATTGACTATCAAATCCGATTGAATTATAGAGCATTCATACCAACTTCATAATTTTCATCTCTATTGTAGGGAATAAATAGTATACTATTTGATATATTTTATTTATCCTTCACATCTCATTTTCCATCTCTCTCTATTGTTTTAAATTATAATTTTGTATTTACTATTTTTTATCTCTTTCATTTATTATAACCAATCAAAAGTGCACATATGTCAAGAAATATAATAAAAAAATATTTGAATGATGAATAGTGATCCTCCAAATATAGAGATTCACTCTCCAATATTTATTTTTAATATCTAAATTATGCAGTTTAGAGGACCTATGCAGTATAGTTTTTATCCAAAAGTTAATATTTTATTTAAATTTTAAAGAAAAATGTATTTTGGAGGAGCTAGTGTAAATGCTCTAATAGCATGCATGATTGTGTATTGATTTAAATTATATGCGTGTGAAAATAAGATAACAATTTATGTTATTTGTAAAATAATTTTGAGAAAATTATGGAGAGTTTGGTATTTTAAAATAATAAAATAGTCTATCAATAAACATAAAAGAATGGAAAATTAATATTAGAACATATAAAGAGAGGGGTAATATTGAATTAATTCTATCTGTAGCATTTACTTAGTGCTATAACACTAAATAATTGTTGCTATTCTTAGACTCCCGCTCACAATCTATGCCTTCCAAGTCGCATACATCCACGAAGTGAAGATTTTGTTTTCCCTTGTTTCCTGCCTTTTTTATTAGTACTAGCTTTAAAAATTATAAAAATTATATATATATATATATATATACACACCCACACCCAAAATATTAGAAATTAAAAGCATATATAAAAATTTAAACAAGCACTCATAATCATATATTACCATTATATGATTTTTATGGCCTTTTGTTCAGTATAAGCAATCCACTTTGGTAGCATGAAAAAAAAATCACCATTTGTATTGCAAAACATTGACACGTTAAATTAAATGAAATGTGTCCTGAATTCAATGAATTGGTGATTGAATTGGTCAATTGACTAGGAAAAAACTGTTAAAATGAATGTATCATGGAATTTCACACACGTAGGAATGGCAATGGGGCGGGGCGGGCTTTTGGTCGCCCCGTCGGGGCACGGGGCCGGTGTAAGACCCGCAAATTTTTTAGCTATTTAAGTTCTTCCTTAAAGAGTAATAATAATAAAATAATAATAATGTCATTGTTAACAATAGTTAGAAAGGACATTTTAGATATTATCACGATAAAAATAAGCACCTAATATAGTCATTCAAATAGCATGTGACTCGTAAGTAGCCGTTAGAATAGTAACTAGCCGTTATGAATAGTATCCGTTTGGACTTCCATAAATAGGTATGAGTATGAGATTTTATTTATAAGAGAGTATAGAAGTAAGAAGAAGAATAATAAGAGTTATGGCATCAAGCTTTCAAGTACCGCCATCCGAGAATAGTGTACGAGATGAAGATCGGCGAGTAATACGACTTGAAGTTACAAAGCTATGCTTTGCTATAGATGAGCTAAATGCTCGTGTCCAATGGCTGCAATATAATGCGACGAGACACATGGAGAAGTTTGAGGTTATTCGTGCGACAACCACGATAATGTTAGCCGAAGGGTTGTGCACTCTATCGTAGAAGCACAACACGTCCTACGCACATACGCTAATACAATTCAAGAAATTTTACGAAGGCCATAGAATATGATATTAATGTTTATATTTAGGTTTATAATATTTTATGCTATAATGTTATCTTACTTTATTGTTTATTGATTATGCAATTATATTATTTTATCTGCGTAAATATTAAATACGTTATAAAAAATAAAATTGTAAGACCCGCAAAAATTTAAGCCCTTCCTTAAATAGTAATAATAATAATGTCATTACTAAAAAATAGTTAGAAAGAATATTTTAGATATTATCAAAATAAAAATAAGTACCCAATATAGTCATTTAAGTAGCATGTGACTAGTAAGTAGCCGTTAGTATAGTAACTAGCAGTTAGAATAGTAACTAACCGTTATGAATAGTATCCGTTTGAATTGTTATAAATAGGTATGTGTATGTAATAATGTTTTATAATATTATACTTTATAAGTTTATAAAGTAAGAAGTCATGGAATATAATGTTATCTTACTTTATTGTTTATTGATTACGCAATTATATTATTTTATCCGCGTTAATATTAAATACGTTATAAAAATAAAATAATTTCTTATACGTCATAAAAAGTTTAGATGCTATATATTATGTCATTTAGTTTCTTAAACCAAATTACTATGGGTAAGTAAGTATTACAAGCCTTAACTTTACCAAAAGTATGAAACATAGGTAAGACCCAAAAATTTGAATAAGGTAGATTCTGGAGGTCCCATTCAAAAATTCATAACTTGAGTTATACAGGTCCAATTGACATGAAACCAAAGCCCATTTGTTCCTTTATCACTTAGCTAAAACGTGTACAAATTTCAGAATTTAATATGAAGCCAATCAATTCCAGAAGTTAAAATACTACACATAGGTTCAGTGTGAACGGGTAAACATTTTAGTATGACTTTAAAATTCAATAACTTTTGTTATACACATGTGAAAATTATAAAATTGGTACCCATTTGTAGATATTTTAGTTACTAATGCAATACAATTGGCCATTTGTCAAAAACTACAAAATTAAAAACGTTATAATTGAATTAGTAGGGAGTACACCAATGTGGACTTTTGATGCCAAAGGAACCTTCTAGGTTTAAAAGTCTTAAAACATTTTTAAATGGTAGGAGGAGATAACCACGTTTTTAATAAGAGATAATATGAGGAAAATAAAGTATTATATATATTTTAAATAATTTAATTTAATGCCAAAGTCAAATTCGTACACTATTTTTCACACTATTACACCTACCACCTTACCTATAAATAGCATGCCTCACTTCCCTTCTCAAGCACTCTTTCCATTCAAATAAGCCACAAAACTCTCCTCCAAATACTTCCCAAAAAGTTCTATTAACACCCCAATAGCCCTCCAAGCCTTCTCTTCTCTCAATCTTCCTCTCACTTGTTGGAAGTTCCAAGAGGTAAATATTTCAAGCATATATTAATCATGTTCTTCCTCCTCATACATATATATATTATGGATGGCCTTGCCCCTCAATATATATATGTATATATATAAATTATTATTATTCCATGGAAGGCTAAGCCTCCTTATACATATATATATTATGGATGGCTTTGCCCCTCAATATATATATGTATATGATATGTATATATGAGTATATAGATTATTATTATTCCATGGAAGGCTAAGTCTCCTCATACATATATATATATTATGGATGGCTTTGCCCCTCAATATATATATATATGTATATTGTATAATATATACGTATATTATATATGTATATGTATACGTATAGATTATTATTATTATCATGAGAAGTTTTTCCACTATAATATACTTATATATGTCTCTCAATATATTATTTATGAATATACTATTATTATTCAAACTAAAATATTAACTTTTAAATTTTGTTTCAAGGTTTATAAACGCGGAAGACAAAAAGATAGTAAGGATCCCCTCTTCTTTTCCTTACCACGATCTCCGACGTGGAAATTCATTTTCTATTTCTTCTCTATATTTATATCTCAAGATTTTTTTCTCATAATATTATTTTAAGAAGAATTAACTTTCTTTGGCACTTCTTGGAAACTTGGTAATCTAATTTATTGAATGGTGAATACCCCTTTTACTTATCGGGGCTATTATTGTAAGATCTTCCTTTACGTTGAAATTTACCATTGATGTGATTGTTTGAAAGTTTGTGAAGATATGTTTTATGTTTGGCAATATGTTTATGGGTGGTTCCAGAAAGACCTCCAATGCATTGGGTAAAGAACATCACTGGAGAGTGTCAATCCAGTTGATAACAAGTTATGCAAGATATCTAGGTGGTGAACCTAGATGAGTAGATATTCTTATTTTTCCATGAGTTGATTATTCTCCATATATTATCCCTTACTTTTAACCTTACTGGGTTATTTGAGCTCATTTCCTTTCATGTTTTGTTTCAAACCCCAAGGAACTAGGAGAAAGCAAGGATGCTAGGATAATGGTGTCCAGAGTGCTTGGAATAAAATCATAAGAAGATTATGCATGTAGTATTTATGTCATGTACAACTATAATGGGTTATCAACACCTAGTCTCTAAACGCTAAACCTTAGAGATCTTGTAATGAGTCTTGATGTAATAAATAAACCATCGAATTTATGTTGAGTAATAGATTACTATTCATATAATTGTAATATTTTATTTATCTAACGCACCCGGTCTGGAAGTCCAGATTTGGGGGCGTTACAGTGCATCGAGCAAAGGTTTAGTTAGGTATAGAGACTAGTTATAAATAACATAGTATAGAGTCCTATACTTATAACAATTATAGTAAATTATTTTACATAAGTATTATTGTGGTTATATGGTTAATTTTGAACTAACCTAACCTCGAGTAACGTGTGTGCTTAAAGGGCCAAAATGGTTGAAACAAGGAACGGAGGAAACAGGAACAACTCCACAAGGAATAACGGTATGGCAAATGAACTTCAAGAGGGTTCAACACCAATGAACTCTTCCTCTAGTGGACAGGTTGCGGGAACACTACCACCAAATGGGCAACCTTCAAACATGGCAGCACCACAAGGTGTAAGCGCGAGAGAACCTGATGGCATTTCTTATGCAAATGGCACAAACGATGGCAAGCAAATATGACTCAACCCAACACACCCGTCGGTCAACCGGAGCAAGGTATAAACCCTCAACCAAAAGAGGTGACAGTTGACCAATTTATGAAGCGGCATCCCCCAACCTTCTCTGGTTCAACCGATCCCACTCACATGGAGGAATGGATTAATAAGTTAGAAAAGATATTCTCAGTATTGGAATGTCCTGACCAGAAAAAGATAAAGTTTGCCATTTACAGAATGGAGGGCGAGGCAAACCAATGGTGGACCCTTGTTAAGAATACCAAAACGAGGGAGAGATAGAAGCTCTAAGCCGGGAAGCTTTCAAAGGAATCTTACTAGAAAAGTATTTTCCTCGACCATTGAGGAGTAAGATGGAGAGGGACTTCCTCGATCTTAAACAAAAGGATGATGATACGTGGCCACGTATGAGGCAAAGTTCACCAAGTTAGCAAGGTACGCACCTCAGTACGTAGCTGAAACGCAAAGTAAAGTTCAAATGTTCTACCATGGGTTGAAACCAAGCATACGGAGAGCATTGGCAGCTTTTGACTTCCCCGACTATGAAGCTGTTGTTCGATGCGCGATCAAAGTAGAAATGGAACATCTTGACTACCACCAAAATCGTAGTCAAAATGATAAGAAAAGGAAACACCAAGCTAATGGATTGGAGATCACAAAGCCTAGTATGAAGGAGGTAGTACATTCCACCTGCCCTAAATGTGGTAAAAGACACTCTGGTGAATGTCTCCAAGGATCGGGAAAATGTTTCAAGTGTGGTAAAGCTGGACATCAAGCACGTAAATGCCGGAAAAGGCCTAAACAAGGGCCCCAAATGGGTCCTAATCCCATTTGTATGCATAACCCTTTACATGCACCAAGACCAGAACCAAGTACACGCCCGACCGTCCAATGTTTCAACTGCAATGAATTTGGACATTATGCAAATAAATGCCCACATGCAAAAACTACGGGGGATTATCGACAACTGTTGCAGCAACCACTTCGACATGTACAGCCACAACGACAGCCACAACCACAGCAGCTGCAACAACCACCTAGGGCACCAGCTCACTCGTACGCCATTACAACTACAGAAGTGGAGCCAATAATGGAAGAAGAATCAAACAACGATGTGGTGAAAGGTACCTTGCTCATAAGCTCAAGAAACGCTTATACCTTATTTGATTTTGGTTCAACGCATTCTTTCGTCTCACCAAAGTATGCTGAACATATGGATATTCCACATCAGAGATTAAAAGTGGAATTAACAATAATGACACCAAGTGGTATCACCATAAATGCCACTAAGATATATAAAGCATGCCCCATTACTATATGTGATAGGGTACTTCCCGGAAACCTAATCTCCTTACAAATAGTGGACTTTGATGTTATATTAGGGATGGATTAGTTAACATCCAATCATGCCACCATAGAGTGTACTCAGAAAAGAGTAATTTTTAATCTCCCAAACCAACCTAAGTTAGTGTTTATGTGTCAAAAGGATGGAGAGGATGTATCTAACCAACCAAAAGAGGGATATTTTTCCTCGGTCAACACAAGTGTAGGTGAGATTACATTAAAAGAAGTCCCTATCGTTTGCAAATATGAAGATGTGTTTCCAGAAGAATTGCCAGGACCTCCTCCGCCACGAGAAGTTGAATTCTCCATCGATCTATTTCCTGGGACAAATCCAATCTCCAAAAGTCCTTATCGGATGGCACCAACAGAGTTAAACGAATTGAAGAAGCAATTGCAAGATTTGATGGACAAAGGATTCATTAGGCCTAGTGCATCACCTTGGGGAGCACCGGTCTTGTTCGTGAAGAAGAAGGATGGCTCAATGAGGCTCTGCATCGACTATAGAGGACTAAACAACGTCACCATCAAGAATAAATATCCTTTACCAAGGATAAATGATCTCTTCGATCAACTTAAAGGCGCTCAATACTTCTCAAAAATTGACCTTCGATCGGGTTACCATCAATTAAGGGTGAAGGAGATGGACATTCCCAAGACGGCCTTCCGAACGAGGTATGGCCACTATGAATTCGTCGTAATGCCTTTCGGATTGACCAATGCCCTCGCAATATTCATGGACCTGATGAACGAATATTCCATGACTTCTTGGACAAGTGTGTCGTTGTCTTCATTGATGACATACTTATTTACTCCAAGAGTCGCGAAGAACATGAAGAGCATTTAAGGAGCGTCTTGCAAACCTTAAGGGAGAAGAAACTATATGCCAAATTCAGCAAATGCGAATTTTGGTTACAACAAGTCGCATTTTTAGGACATATTGTCACTCATGAAGGCATCTCCGTGGATCCTGCAAAAACAAAGGCAATAGAAGACCTGGCCAAGACCCAAAACAACAACGGAGGTTCGTAGTTTTCTCGGACTCGCAGTATTACCGAAGGTTCGTAGAAAACTTTGCGAGATCGGCAGGCCCATTAATAAAGCCGACTCGTAAGGGTGCTAAGATCGAATGGACCACGAAGTGTGAGGAAAGCTTTCGAGAACTAAAACGGCGCCTAGTTAGTACACCTGTGCTGGCACTACCTTCAGGAGGAGAAAACTTCACAATTTATAGCGATGCATCGAAGGAAGGACTTGGTTGTGTGTTAATGCAAAATGGTAAAGTAATTGCCTATGCATCACGACAACTAAAGACCCATGAGGTGAACTATCCCACACACGACTTAGAACTAGCAGCAATCATCCTTGCACTAAAGATTTGGCGTCATTATCTTTATGGGGAGAAATGTGAGATCTACACCGATCATAAAAGTCTAAAATACATATTCACCCAAAAGGAGCTCAACATGCGACAAAGAAGGTGGCTAGAATTATTAAAAGACTATGATTGCACCATCAACTACCATCCTGGGAAGGCAAACGTGGTGGCAGATGCACTAAGCCGGAAACATGTCGAAACCTTGGCAACATTGATCACTTCGCAAAGGCCTCTAATTGAAGATCTGAAGAAGTTGGATGTTGAAATCATAAAACCTGGAGAAAGAAGCTACCTATTCCACATGACCATACAACCAACACTTTTGGAGAGGATAAAGGTGGCACAACAAGAAGATCCCAAGCTACAACGAAAGAGGGAAGCAGCGCAAAAAGGTGGACTTCCTGAGTTCAACATCGATAAAGGTGGTTTCTTAAGATTTGGTACAAGACTCTGTGTACCATCATCTTCTGGACTAAAAAGGGAGTTACTAGCCGAAGCACATAGCTCCGCATTCTCTATACATCCAGGAAGCACCAAGATGTATTGAGACTTACGAAAGAACTATTGGTGGGACAACATGAAGAGAGAAATCGCGGAATTTATATCCAGGTGCTTGGTGTGTCAAAGAGTAAAGACTGAGCGCCAATTACCAAGTGGAGTATTGCAATCACTTCCAATACCCGAATGGAAGTGGGAAAATGTAACTATGGATTTTGTCACGGGTCTACCTAGAACATCAAAAGGACACAATGCGATTTGGGTCGTAGTGGATCGCCTGACAAAAACGTCTCACTTCATCCCTATCCGCGATGATTTCTCTTTGGATCAATTAGCCAAGCTATACATCAAGGAAGTCATTCGATTGCATGGAGTGTCATTATCAATCGTCTCTGATCGTGATCCAAGATTCACATCTAAGTTTTGGAGGAGCCTTCAACATGCTTTAAGTACCGAACTGAAGTTTAGTACTGCTTTTCACCCTCAAACAGATGGGCAATCGGAGAGGACAATCCAAACTTTGGAGGACATGCTTAGAGCTTGTGCTATTGACTTTCAAGGGGATTGGGAGAAACACCTTCCCTTGGTGGAGTTCTCCTATAATAATAGCTATCACGCAAGTATACAAATGGCACCATATGAAGCTCTTTATGGGAAAAGGTGTCGAACACCAACATGTTGGGATGAGGTAGGAGAAAGCAAATTACTTGCCCCCGATTTGGTGCAAGAAACAACGAAAAAGGTGCGTCTAATTCAGCACCATATGCGAGCCGCTCAAAGCAAGCGAGAAGAGTTATGCGGACCACCGACGAAAGGACTTGGAGTTTGAAGTAGGCGATCATGTATTTCTAAAGGTTTCACCATGGAAAGGAGTCATGCGATTTGGAAAGAAAGGGAAGTTAAGCCCCCGATACATTGGACCATTTGACATAGTAGAAAAGATTGGAGCAACAGCATATCGCCTAGCCCTACCACCACATTTGGAACACGTGCACAATGTGTTCCATGTGTCTCTCCTAAGAAAGTACATACCAGATCCATCACATGTTTTAACGAAGAGCATCCAACTCGATGTTGACTTGACCTATGAAGAACATCCAGGTGCAAATCCTTGACCGTAAGGAACAAGTGTTACGTACGAAAAGAATTCCACTCGTGAAAGTGTTATGGAGGAATCAAATCACCGAGGAGGCAACGTGGGAGCATGAAGAAACGATGAGGCAAAAATATCCTAAACTTTTCCATGATTAAGGTACGCGATAATTTCGAGGACGAAATTCTTTTAAGTGGGGTATAATGTAAGACCCGAAAAAATTTAAGCCCTTCCTTAAATAGTAATAATAATAATGTCATTACTAAAAAATAGTTAGAAAGAATATTTTAGATATTATCAAAATAAAAACAAGTACCCAATATAGTCATTTAAGTAGCATGTGACTAGTAAGTAGCCGTTAGTATAGTAACTAGCAGTTAGAATAGTAACTAACCGTTATGAATAGTATCCGTTTGAATTGTTATAAATAGGTATGTGTATGTAATAATGTTTTATAATATTATACTTTATAAGTTTATAAAGTAAGAAGTCATGGAATATAATGTTATCTTACTTTATTGTTTATTGATTACGCAATTATATTATTTTATCCGCGTTAATATTAAATACGTTATAAAAATAAAATAATTTCTTATACGTCATAAAAAGTTTAGATGCTATATATTATGTCATTTAGTTTCTTAAACCAAATTACTATGGGTAAGTAAGTATTACAAGCCTTAACTTTACCAAAAGTATGAAACATAGGTAAGACCCAAAAATTTGAATAAGGTAGATTCTGGAGGTCCCATTCAAAAATTCATAACTTGAGTTATACAGATCCAATTGACATGAAACCAAAGCCCATTTGTTCCTTTATCACTTAGCTAAAACGTGTACAAATTTCAGAATTTAATATGAATCCAATCAATTCCAGAAGTTAAAATACTACACATAGGTTCAGTGTGAACGGGTAAACATTTTAGTATGACTTTAAAATTCAATAACTTTTGTTATACACATGTGAAAATTATAAAATTGGTACCCATTTGTAGATATTTGAGTTACTAATGCAATAAAATTGGCCATTTGTCAAAAACTACAAAATTAAAAACGTTATAATTGAATTAGTAGGGAGTACACCAATGTGGACTTTTGATGCCAAAGGAACCTTCTAGGTTTAAAAGTCTTAAAATATTTTTAAATGGTAGGAGGAGATAACCATGTTTTTAATAAGAGATAATATGAGGAAAATAAAGTATTATATATATTTTAAATAATTTAATTTAATGCCAAAGTCAAATTCGTACACTATTTTTCACACTATTACACCTACCACCTTACCTATAAATAGCATGCCTCACTTCCCTTCTCAAGCACTCTTTTCATTCAAATAAGCCACAAAACTCTCCTCCAAATACTTCCCAAAAAGTTCTATTAACACCCCAATAGCCCTCCAAGCCTTCTCTTCTCTCAATCTTCCTCTCACTTGTTGGAAGTTCCAAGAGGTAAATATTTCAAGCATATATTAATCATGTTCTTCCTCCTCATACATATATATATTATGGATGGCCTTGTCCCTCAATATATATATGTATATTTATTAAACAATACGTATATGTATATATATAAATTATTATTATTCCATGGAAGGCTAAGCCTCCTTATACATATATATATTATGGATGGCTTTGCCCCTCAATATATATATGTATATGATATGTATATATGAGTATATAGATTATTATTATTCCATGGAAGGCTAAGTCTCCTCATACATATATATATTATGGATGGCTTTGCCCCTCAATATATATATGTATATTGTATAGTATATACGTATATTATATATGTATATGTATACGTATAGATTATTATTATTATCATGAGAAGTTTTTCCACCATAATATACTTATATATGTCTCTCAATATATTATTTATGAATATACTATTATTATTCAAACTAAAATATTAACTTTTAAATTTTGTTTCAAGGTTTATAAACGCGGAAGACAAAAAGATAGTAAGGATCCCCTCTTCTTTTCCTTACCACGATCTCCGACGTGGAAATTTATTTTCTATTTCTTCTCTATATTTATATCTCAAGATTTTTTTCTCATAATATTATTTTAAGAAGAATTAACTTTCTTTGGCACTTCTTGGAAACTTGGTAATCTAATTTATTGAATAGTGAATACCCCTTTTACTTATCGGGGCTATTATTGCAAGATCTTCCTTTACGTTGAAATTTACCATTGATGTGATTGTTTGAAAGTTTGTGAAGATATGTTTTATGTTTGGCAATATGTTTATGGGTGGTTCCAGAAAGACCTCCAATGCATTGGGTAAAGAACATCACTGGAGAGTGTCAATCCAGATTGATAACAAGTTATGCAAGATATCTAGGTGGTGAACCTAGATGAGTAGATATTCTTATTTTTCCATGAGTTGATTATTCTCCATATATTATCCCTTACTTTTAACCTTACTGGGCTATTTGAGCTCATTTCCTTTCATGTTTTGTTTCAAACCCCAGGGAACTAGGAGAAAGCAAGGATGCTAGGATAATGGTGTCCAGAGTGCTTGGAATAAAATCATAAGAAGATTATGCATGTAGTATTTATGTCATGTAAAACTATAATGGGTTATCAACACCTAGTCTCTAAACGCTAAACCTTAGAGATCTTGTGATGAGTCTTGATGTAATAAATAAACCATCGAATTTATGTTGAGTAATAGATTACTATTCATATAATTGTAATATTTTATTTATCTAACGCACCCGGTCTAGAAGTCCAGATTTGGGGGCGTTACAAAAATAATTTCTTATATGTCATAAAAAGTTTAGATGCTATATATTATGTCATTTAGTTTCTTAAATCAAATTACTATGGGTAAGTAAGTATTACAAGCCTTAACTTTACCAAAAGTATAAAACATAGGTAAGGCCCAAAAATCTGAATGAGGCAGATTCTGGAGGTCCCATTCAAAAATCCATAACTTGAATTATACAGATCCAATTCACATGAAACCAAAGCCCATTTGTTCATTTATGACTTAGCTAAAATGTGTAGAAATTGCAGAATTTAATATGAAGTCAATCAATTCCAGAAGTTAAAATACTACACATAGGTTCAGTATGAATGGGTAAACATTTTAGTATGACTTTAAAATTCAATAACTTTTGTTATACATATTTAAAAATTATAAAATTGATACCCATTTGTAGATATTTGAGTTATTAATGCAATACAATTGACCATTTGTCAAAAACTACAAAATTAAAAACGTTATAATTGAATTAGTAGGGAGTACACCAATGTGGACTTTTGATACCAAAGGAACCTTCTATGTTTAAAAGTCTTAAAACATTTTTAATGGTAGGAGGAGATAACCACGTTTTTAATAAGAGATAATATGAGGAAAATAAAGTATTATATATATTTTAAATAATTTAATTTAATGCCAAAGTCAAATTCGTACACTATTTTTCACACTATTACACTTACCATCCTTGCCTATATAAGGAGTGTCTTGCCTCTCCTCTTAAGCACAAATCCCTCAAGCCACACCACGAAATTCCCTATAAAAACACTCCCTTAAGCCCTCTTAATACCCCAAATACGCTACTTAAATCCTCTTTTGCTTTTGGTACTTACCAAGCGTCGAAGTTCTACGAAAGGTAATACTTAAGATTTTGAAATTTTGAAGTCACTTCTTATTTATTATGTAGATCTATATGGTTGGTTTTACCACCTCATATATACTATATTCATGGTTGGTTTTACCACCTCATATATATTACTTACATAGTTGGTTTTACAACCTCACATATGTTATTTATATGGTTGATTATATCACCTCGTATATACATGCATGGTTGGCATTGTCACCTTATTTTAAAATATGTTATTCCACATAGCATTTTTATTATATAGTTAAAGTAAAAATATGAGAATATTGATTAAGGTTTCTTTTATTTTTACGGTTCTAGATAGCAGAGGATTGTAAGGAACAACTTCGATAATGAATTCCCCCGACAATCACCCTGCTTCTTCCGCAACCCCAATTGTTAATGCTTTAACCTCACAGCTATCCCCATCCTTATCTCCTTTAGATCTTCCCTTTAGACCCATGTCTAATATACCCTCATAGTTAAGGTAGAAGACACGTAGGAAAAATAAGCTTATCGAACGTCTTTTCCGTTCACCCAATACAAGAAGTAAATCTTATTCAAAAACTCTTAAGGCATATAACATATTTATTGCACAACTCAAGGCTTATGATACATGGGATCGAAATAGGAGATGGAACAGCAATAGAAGTGGGAACCCAAATTAATATTCAACCCCACAAGCACGGTTTAGAACGCGGAAAACGACAAGCGGATTGTAAGGGTTTTTCTCATCCCCTTTTTCTTTTTCATTATAATCTATATTTCATTATTATTGTTAGGGACTTTTCTCTTTCTCTTTATCTTGTTTTATTTGGAATTATTATTGTAAGAGTTTTATGTTTCTTATTCTTCTAATTCCATTTTATTGTTGAGAAGATTAGATTAGTCTCTTTTTAATCTCTCTTGGTAATCTATGCTATTGATTGGGGTAGATAACCATTTTGATATTCGTGGTTATCCTTGTTAACTTTGAATGTTTTATTGAAATTCTATGTGATGCCTCATGTTATGTATGTTAAAGTTGTTATAACCTCTTATGTTTGGACAAAGTAAGTTTATGATGGGTGGTTCTAGAAAGACCTCCAATGCATTGGGTAAAGAACATCACTGGAGAGTGTCAATCCAGCTAATAATATGTTATGTTATGATACGGTATCTGGGTAGTTAACCTAGGTCATGATGTTATGATACGATGTCTAAACATAATCTTCCATGTTATGATTTCCTTGTGAAATGTTGATCATGTATGCAAATGTTATATGGTATTTCCTATGTTCGATATCTTCATGATTTTTCTTACCCGCTTATTTTACCCTTACTGGGCTATTTGAGCTCACCCTTTTTATGATTTCTTTTCCAACCCTAGGTAATTAAGGGATGGAGAAACTAGGATAAGGAGTCGAGAAGTGCTTGGAAATAAAGTTGTGTGAAATTTTAAAGATTTATTAAGTTGTTTGCTAGTGTGCTTTGTTATGTAATAATGGATTATGGACACTTAGTCTCTAAACCCCTAAACCTTAAAGATCTTGGATTGAAATTGTAATAATGAACGGTTTGTTTGATTAAATAAGTAATAGTTTAAAATTGATATAAAATTTGTATATTTAATTTCCGCTAATGCACCCGGTTTGGAGGTTCAAATTTGGGGGCGTTACAGTTGGTATCAGAGCGATGGTTTATTATAGGTTAGAGACTGAGTTTTAGAAATATGAAGTGTGATACATAAGTTGAAGGTCTTAGAATGATAATTTCGTACAAAGCATAGTACAATACAAGAAATCAAAATCAATAAAACTTTAAGTGAACGAGTGAGATTATTGTCAAGAATTATATTTTGTTTACTAATTGACTAACGGGTATTTCATGTATATATCTTGAAAGAAGCAGATACAGTGAAAACTAGTAAATGACACGGTGAAAGGTATGTTATCAAGTCTTTTACGTGATTTTAGGAAAACACACTTGTGAAAGGTACGTCACTCGGCACGCTATAAAATAATAGTTGTGTATATCGCACACAAAAACAATTTATTTTATTTCATAAGAAAATAGTACTTAAAGGAAATTACACCAACATTGCAATAATATAAAACATATAGATTGTCATAAGAAACGGTATGAAAATTAGATTAAACACTTCGTCCATGAAAAATAAGAACGTTACAAAAATAACAAGAACGGTAAACAAGATCTTGACAAGTGGAAACATTTTGTAGAGAAGGGAAGGAGTGGTTGTTCGCCGGATTCGAAGCTCATCGTAGGAGAAGCAAGCTCGCCGGAGAAGCGATAACAATCGGCAAACCAGTTCGTTAGAGTGTTAGAGGGCGAGAAGATCAAGTCGTCAAGGTTGGGAAGCACCTTACTCGTAGAGTCTTCGACGCCAACGAGAAGGATTCGAAGTCAGGTGATGCTCACTGCAGTCCGACGAAGCCAGTGTTGCATGAGATGGTGCGGGATGACGACACCGAAGCATGCCTATAATGGAGGAATACGTGGTGAGGGATAAAAGTATGAATATGTGGTTAAAAAAAACCTATTAATAATAATAGTTATATAACTTAAATAATAAGTTAAAATTCACGTTTACTTCTACAATAATCGATAGCCCAAAACAATTATAGGCATGTCGAATTCGGTATATGTAATTAGGCTCGAACCAGCTCAGATAACAAGCAGGCCTCGTAAGTGGCAAATCATCAACCACTACTCCAGCAGGAAACACATAGGAACCGAACCAAGACGTTTAGAATATTCAAACAAGGTGACACCATTAGGCCACCTCCCAAGCAGTATACAAGTAAGTAGCCCAATTTAACGTAAGGATTATAATGTTCGGTTAGAGAAGCAAATAAATGATGACCCCTTAATTTAAGTAGTTATTGATGGTCCCTTGGAGCCTAGAGGGGGGTGAATAGGCTCTTATCCAAACTCTTTTTATTCTCTTATGACACAAACACTTATCTAGTTAAGTGATAGAATCATTGCGGAAGATAACCAGATAGTGGAAGTATTTTGTTTTATTATCAAAAGATAAATACAACAAAATAGAAGCAAGACTCTTTTACACTCTGTTTACAAAAGGATTCACACACTAGCCTATATTGTCTTTGAGCTCTTGTGCATACACAGTGTTTTTTCAGGCTCACTCACACACTCTATTTAAATATACAAGTATGAATATTTATAACAACATTCCTAAAAGACAACCTTGGAACTTGTAGTTCCGGAATCCGTTCAGCACTAACTATTCCTCGGTAATCTCTCTGCCTTGACTGCTGCGGTTTGTGGAGCTCAAGATCTTGGGTTTGAAGAGTATAAGTGCCTTTGTGAGTTCCCAAGTATAATTAAAGTTGTGTCCACATATCCGGGTGATCCACGTGTAAGATTCTTCAGGTTCTCAACGAGTTTGTCTTACATCGGGACACCACGAGCTGATAACTTTAAATGCGGTAAGTTGAAGCAGCATCTTCTTGGTCCGGTGTAATTTTCCTTACTCCGTAGCTAATGAAGCTCGGAACCTTACTCTGTGTCACTGGTTGCTTACTTCATATCTATTTGGTACTAGAATCCTTAGTCCGTGTCAGTGCTTCCTTACTCCGTGTGAATGAGAAGGTCGGAGTGCTTATTCCGTATCAGCGCTTCCTTACTCCGCATGTAAGTTCCGTACTCCGTATATAAGTTCCTTACTCCGTATGTAAGTTCCTTACTCCGTACGAGTTTCTTACTCCGTGCGAGTTTAAAGAATCGGATGGCTTACTCAGTACTAGCATATCCTTACTTCGCATGAGTGAGTGGTCCGGATTCCTTACGCCGCATCTAAGTTCCTTACTCCGTGTGAATAAAGACTCGGGTCCTTATTCCACATCAGTACTTTGTTACTCCGTGTTGACTCTTTTACTTCGTGCGACCTTGTAGACCAAGATTCTTACTCCGCATCAGTTTGACTTAGTCCGTTTGAGGCATTAAGAGCAGATTCCGTAATCCGTAGCTTTTAAGTTCTTAGTCTGCACAAATGTTCCTTATTCCATATGTATTGGTGACTTAGTTATTTACCAAGTGTTTGACGACACTCACTCTTGTCCGGATCAGGATTATGTATCCTGTCCTTAGCTTTGCTCTCACGAGTGTATCTCCGGATTAATAACATATCTTCTGCAATGATCAAAGAAACACAAAAGATCTCAAATCAAATTACATAGGGCTTTATCAGCCATTATCCAAATTCGGGCTTGATCCAACAATCTCCCCCAATTATGGATATGCCCAAACCCTTTGTAATCTGATTTGGTAAGCAGTGCAAAAAGATAACATACAGAATACACATCACAACCATTTTCATTTATTAACAACAAAATACAATTCAGCCGTTATACAAGATTTTCATTAAGGTACATAAGGCTTACTATACTTGAAGATCATTGTTGCTGCTTTCTCTCTAAGCTCCATTGTCTGCTTCATCGAATAAGTGGTGTGTTGGCTCCAAGATTTGTCCACACTTAAGAATGACTTGATGAAGTAACAGACAAAGGCCCCACAGCTATCTCCATCTGGCTGTTGTGGAACTTGCTTCTTGCCCCGGAATGTCGCCTTCAGCTTCTCGGTTGGACTCAAAGGAGTGATGCCCAGCTCTTTATATAATCTAGCTTTCTTCACAGCTTTAGTCAACCTGAGACATAGTGGTTCCCATTGATTCTTTCTTACATACTGCTCTACAATCTGATGAGAATCAATCAGAATCATTTGTTTGGACTGAATCATGAAGACAGCCATCATGAAATGTGGCAACATGATCCGGTACGGAATGAGGATAGTTGAGAGAGTTCTCCATGGCTTGCTATCCTCAGCAGTTCCGTCGATAAAGGACTGAATGAGATCTACATTGGGAAGATAGCCTTCATTCCAACATGGCAGAACTTCAAACAAGTGGCCGTCCTTGTACAGAGATGGAAACAGCCTCATCTCCATTTTAGCAGCCCTAGAGAAGTTGTCAATGTCTTCTGTTGTAAAGAGGCCTTTCTCCGAACAAAGGGTCTGAATGTCGTCCGGGGAGAAGGGGTACAGGTCAAAGAGACATCTTCTCTTGGCTGCAGACGCAGCATAGGACTTCATTGCCTTACGAACGCTTCCGTCCACATCAAGAGGGTCACACGCCGCGTATGATGGGAGGAAGGTGTCAGCTGCGGATGGAGAGGATGGAGGAAGAGCTACAGTTGAGGAGCTTGGCTGAGAGAAGCGGCTACATTTGGGGATTTGAACTCCCTGAATGTAAGGACCCGTACCTTGAGTTAGTCAGTTTTGCCTCCTGAGTAGAGTTTTTCTAGATTTTGACCTAGTAAATGGACTCCAATGAATTCACGTGCAAAAGAAAAGATGCTTAGAATGATGTCCTCTATCTACCACAGAAGTTTCAGGCCAAATGGACATGTATGTGAGGTGCACGTGATATGGGTCCAATTCACGTGCAAGTGTAATTGTCTTCCAAATGATGCAAGGAGGCTAGGGGTGAAGTTTGAGAGCATTTGGAGTTCATATGGAGTTGCACGTGAATTGGGAATTCACGTGCAAATTGGCGTGCAGCCATATTTTTGCATGGTTCCCTTGGTTTTGTCATTCTAAGGAACTTTTTTCAAAGGACCATGTTGAAATTTTGAGTATTTTGGCCTATATGGGTGCGGAAAGGTGGTAACTTGTGTGATCAAAACTACGTCGTTTTGATCCTGGGATTCACTTAATCAAAACTACGTCGTTTTGATGTTGTGTTGTCTATATAAGGAGGAGGAGTCCCTATGTTTTAGGTTTAGGGTTTGTTGCTTCACCAGCGTCGCAGAGAGAGAGAGAGAGAGGGAAGGAGAGCTCCTGGTTGCTGCCGGGCGTCTTGCGTGGGTGGTCGGTGCTTCGTGGGTGGACGGCGTTCGGTTTGGGATCAGACCGTTGCTGTGTTGTTGCGTTTTCCTTGAGGTAGGGGTTCTGTTCTTCCTAAGTCCTTCTCTGTCCTAGGGTTCCAGGGCAGATTTCTGGTTATAACTGTTATATATAAATATGTAATCCATATAGGTGTGATCTCCTATATGGATGTTGGCCTTCTCGTGGCATGTTGGTGTGCTTCTGGGATTACATGCTATGTGTTCGATGAAATGCCTGTGTGAATATAGCTGTATGTATATGCCCATTACGTGTTTGATACTATGCCTGTGTGGCTGGACTTGTGATTTAGTGTATGTATGTATGCTGGGTGTGTGTTCTGTTGCCTGAATGGCTGGGTTTGTGCACTTGTGAGCGGGTGCACACCAAGTGTTTGGTTTTATGTTTGTGTGACTGTGGTGTAAGTTGTGTGCCTGATTGTGGTATCTGGCCTGAAGAGGCGGTTAAACTACTTTGCCTAAGAGGCGGTTAAACCAGGGCCTGAAGAGGCGGTTAAATCACTTGGCCTGAAGAGGCGGTTAAATAACTTGGCCTGAAGAGGCGGTTAAATCACTTGTGTTTTGTGTGGTGGATAATTGTGACTACTGATGTGGTTTGATATTGTTTGTTGAGATTGTTGTAACACGTCACTACACCTGTGCACATGCATGTAGCCTCTAGGAGCATGGGAAGGGTTGGGGAGACTTGATCCCTACTGAGCTGTTGTTGCTCACCCCTCCTACTGTGTTTGCTTGTTTTCCAGGGACTTACAGGCGTTAGGTGGATACACCAAGGTGGAAGACCTTATCCATTTTACTCTCTTCTATTTATGTTGTTTTCTTTTATGGGAACTGATGTAACCCCAGTGGGGATGGGATTGGAAAGAATTCTGTTGTAATAAATTGGTTTGGATTATTTTTATGAACATTACTTTCTTGAATGTGTTGTGGATGTTTGAAATGTAAAATTCTTGGTTTGTATCCTAACCCCTTTGCCCTCCGTGTGGGTAAAAGGGGAGTCACGTGCCGGTTTCCTCGGGTTGGAAATCCGGGGCGTGACACTGAAGCAATGAAGAGGCAGGCCGCTTCTCAGCACGAGTGGATGAATGTGATCCAGGAGGAGCAGAAGGATCAGATGAGACTCTCTCACCCGGTTTGGCAGATCGCCGGGAAGCAATGGGAGGCCGAGCCATCGTGTGCGCCAGGTCCGCGAAGGAGGTAGACAAGGAGTGGATGGACGAGGCGACTAGGTCCATCTTCTGTTCCATGGAAGTGGAGGAGTCGGTGAGGGCGGAGAGGAGTTGGGCGCCAAGAGCATCAACTTTGGCAGCGATGGCGGATATTTGGGCGCTATGAGCTTGGGCGTGGCAGTCCAGCTGGGCAGAGAGCACAGCATCAGAGTGGACCGTGCCAAAAGAAGCACGCCCAAGGGCCAACTCCGGAGCTTTGGAGGACTCACTCGCATGAACAGGAGCAGGAGTGCGCTGGGCAGAGGAGTCCACAGGGGTATCAGCAACAGCAGCAGAAGGGGCATCCGGAGCAGCAGAGGCATCCAGAGCAGCGGACCCGCTTTTACCAGATAGGTCAACAGCGGGAATGGCGGCAGCAGGAGAAGGTCCAGCCTTAGCAGGGGAAGGACTCCGTGCGGCATGGACCGGGTTGGAGGGGGTAGGGAACGACACATCTGGAATGGAGGCCGGCGTAAGAAAGCCTTGGTCCAAATTCCAGATGATCATGGTCTCCGGGGATTGGGTATGGCGAGTGTAAATCACCCGGAGATCGGTGTCAGGAATGGAGGTGTTGGATCAAACCCAGAATTTGGATAATGCTGATAAAGCTTTATGTAATTTGATCTGAGATCTTTTGTGTTTATTTGATCATTGCAGAAGATATGTTACTAATCCAGAGATGCACTCGTGAGAGCAAAGCTAAGGACAGGATACATAATCCTGATCCGGACAAGAGTGAGTGTCATCAAACACTTGGTAAATAACCAAGTCACAAATACATACGGAATAAGGAACATTCGTACGGACTAAGAACTTAAAGGATAAGTGCGGAGTAAGGAAACCAGATGCGGAGTAAGGAATCCGGATATCTTACTCGCCCGGAGTAAGGAATTTACATACGGAGTAAGGAACTTACATACGGAGTAAGGAACTTACATGCGGAGTAAGAAAGCGCTGACACGGAATAAGTCATCAGACTTTTCAAGACTCGCCCTGTGTAAGGAACTTACATACAGAGTAAGGAACTTACATACGGAGTAAGGAACTTACATACGGAGTAAGGAACTTACATACGGAGTAAGGAACTTACATATGGAGTAAGGAACTTACATGCGGAGTAAGGAAGCGCTGACACGGACTAAGGATTCCAGTACTAAATAGATACGGAGTAAGCAACCACTGACATGGAGTAAGGTTCCGAGCTTCATTAGCTACGGAGTAAGGAAAATTACACCGGACCAAGAAGATACGTTTCAACTCAACCGCATTTAAAGTTATCGGCTCGTGGCGTCCCGATGTAAGACGAATTTATTGAGAACCTGAAGAATCTTACACGTGGATCATCCGGATATGTGGACACAACCTTAATTGTAATTGGGAACTCACAAACGCACTTATACTCTTCGAACCCAAGATCTTGAGCTCCACAAACCGCAGCAGTCAAGGCAGAGAGATTACCGAGGGATAGTTAGTGCTGAACGCATTCCGAAACTACAAGTTCCAAGGTTGTCTCTTAGGAATGTTTTGTATAAATATTCATACTTGTACATTAAAAGAAAAATAGCGAATGTGCGCTAGTAAAGAAAAGACTAATTCTGTGTATGCACAAGCGTTTTCATCTTTGGAGATAGAAGTTGGCTAGTGTGTGAGTTCATTTGTAAACAGAGTGTAAGAGAGTCTTGCTTCTATTTTGTTGTATTTATCTTGTGATAATAAAACAAAATACTTCCACTATCTGGTTATCTTCCGCAGTGATTCTATCACTTAACTAGATAAGTGTTTGTGTCTTGAGAGAAAGAAAAGAGTTTTAATAAGAGCCTATTCACCTCCCCCCCCCCCCCCCCTTTAGGCTCCAAGGGACCATCAAGTGGTATCAGAGCAAGTTCTATTTTGTTCTAAGTAGAGATCCCACTCTTTCAATCTTAGAAATGGCCAAAGAAAGCAGTATGCTATTCAACACTCGCCTTAACTCCGGAGGTACACAGGAGCCCATCCCGAATCGAAGCAGCAGTGAAAATGTCGACCCACCTCAACCTGCTGCTGTCGCCGCTTCTCAACCATGGAGTTCTAGCTTTACTTTAACGAAACCGCCCAAATTCACACCTGAGCCTTTCTCCCAGTGGAAAGCTCGCATGAAGATGTTTATGGTTTGCCATGATCATCTTATGTGGCCATGTCTTCATCAGGAGATTCCAATTCCGATGACTATCGGAGAACATGGAGTTAGGAGGCCAAAGACAGATGCTGAACTTACCAACGATGAAAGAGCCTGCAGTGCGCTAGTGAAAAGGCTCTGGCTTATGTTACATCATCTTTGGATTCCGAGGCTTTCCACGGACATCCAGGGCTGCACGACAAAGAAAGTCGTTTGGGACAAACCGACAATCCTCTATGAGGGGAGTCAGTCCCAAATGCAGAATGTGATCTGCACTCTCAGACAAAACTTTGAGAGTTTTAGTCATAAACCGGGCGAATCACTCGAAAGCATCTATCGGAGATTCGGCAAGCTCATTCTTGAGCTGAAGACTGTCAATGAGCACTATTCTCAATCCCAGATCAATAACAAGTTCTTTCGCTCCTTGCCGGATCGCTACTACTCCAAACAACTCTAGATGCAATCGGACAAAAACGGCGAGATGTTCCCCTTGAAGAACCGTATGGAGAGCCATGGACTCACGAAGTCGGGTTTAAGTACTCGACAGGGATGAGAAAATAGCTCGGAAAGAAAAGGGGGTAGCTCTCAAAGCTACGGAATGTCTAAACATACCGAGGAATGATGATACGGACGTGTCCGAGAATTCGATTCCGACGAGGAGGAGGAGATAGCCCTTCTTGTCAAATCCTTTGAGCGATTCCTACGGAAAAGCAGAAAAGGGTTCAGAAGACGCTCATCATCATCGTTCCAAAGGAAGGAGCGACCGGAGTCCAGTTCCCAAGAATGCTTCAATTGTGGGAAAACCGGTCACTGGGCCAAGGAATGCAGGTCCAAATCAAAAGTGGCCGAGAAAAGTGACAAGGTAACTCCTCGTTGCTCCACCTCAGACAACAAGAAGAGCAAGAGGAAGGCGCTCGTGACAAAATACATGAGTGGCTCGGAAGAAGAGGAGGAATCCTCGGATGATGAGCCGACCACTAAGCCGAACGTCTGCCTCATGGCAAATACTGAGGTACCTTCTATCTCTGAGCTCCTGAGTAAATTAGAATCTCTTACTACTGCATGTGATCATGAAAAGAATGAGAGACTAATAATTACTCAAATGTACAAAGATATGGAAAGTCAGAATAAACATCTTCAATTTACTATTAATAGACTCGAAAAGGACATCACTGACTTCAGAGCAAAAGAAGCTTGGTATCACGATCTAAGAGCTGAAAATCATTTGTTAAATACCAATCTCTCAGGCCTAAAAGTTATAGTAAAAAGACTCAAAAATGAACTGGAACAGGAAAAGGAAATAAATCGTAAGTGGCTAAAATCCGGGGAAATAGCCTCTACCTTTAGGACTGATCCTGACGACATCCGAGTCAAACCTGGCCTAGGTTCCGAACCATCAACTTCCATAGCTCAAGCTACTGAGTGTCCTTCGGATTTCACTCCTAAACTAACCAACTTATATCCTGTTAGTACATCTAAACCGTTGGATGGTTTCATTTCAGGTGGCACCATAGTTTATGATCGTGGAGTCGAGGTCATTCTTGCACTTCCCGAACCAGGTAGACCCGTAACTAAAGATGAAGGGAAGGCTGCTGCAGTTAAAGCCAAAACCGTAGCACCCAAAAAGAAAGACAAGGCTAAGGCCGACGCATTTAGGGCCAAGAGCGCGTCACCCAAACGCAATGGATTAGGCCACAGGGAACAGAGTAGAAAGTCCTGTAAAATCTAAGAGACCTGTATCCCCTGTTGGTACTTCACATTATAGTGTCTGTTCCATCTGTAGGGAAATGGGTCATTATCACTATGAATATTGGAGTCTATCCGATAGCTGGCTTTGTAATCAATTTCAATCCAATAAAGATCGGTTTTATAAAAGGGGTTCTTCGAGCAAAACAAAATCTAAATCTAAAAGGAGTGTCTCTCCCAAGAAAACCCAAATAAAAGAAGCGATTGATACTAACAAGTTAATATCAACTTGGAAAGCTAAGAGTCCTAGCAAAATCAAATCCGTAAATGTTGACAATATCTGCTCTCTCTCTAACCGCCTGAAACAAGTTTGGGCACCAAAAGTGTAAACCGTTGTCTTTCAGGAGCATCTCTGGAATGCATTGCCGGATCACTTGAAGTTAAAGATCAATAAAAGCAAGTGGATCCTTGATAGTGGATGCTCTGGACATATGACGGGTGATCGGTCTCGCTTGTAGAAGTTAATGATAAACAAGGTCCATCCGTTTCATATGGCGACAACAAGAAAGGTAAGACGTCGGGTATGGCACTTTAACTAATGGCCGTGTATCAATCACTAAAGTTGCACTAGTCGAAGGTTTAAAGCATAATTTGCTAAGTGTCGGTAATTTATGTGACAAAGGATTTACTATTTCCTTTATGTCCAACACCTGTACAAGAAGAGAAAACTTATCCAGGAGATGTTAAGTTATCCGGATCAAGAGATGGGGACATATACTCGGTGGTCTTAAGAAATAATTCTTCGACCCTGTATGCTTCCTCACGAAAGCATCGATGAAGATAGTTGGCTATGGCACAAGCGATGCGCACATTTAAACTTTAAGACTTTGTCTAAATTAGCGTCACTTGATCTTGTCACCGGTCTACCCAAACTCAAGTTCTCCAGAGACTCTCTCTGTCGAGAATGCCAACTTGGTAAACAGACCAAACACGACTTTAAGAGCAAATCGGTTAACTCAATAATTGCTCCTCTACAACTTCTTCATATGGACCTCTGTGGTCCTATATCGGTTCTATCACTAGGCGGTGCGAGATATACCCTTGTGGTTATCGATGATTTCACCAGATACACATGGGTGATGTTCCTGAAATCAAAGGATCAAACTTTTGAGCATCTAGTAGATCTCTTCAACTGGATAAGCAACTCACAAGGATTGAGCATTAAATGCATCAGGAGTGATCATGGTACGGAATTTGATTTTTCAGAAATGAGATCATATTGTTCTCGAACAGGGCATACAAGATGACTTCTCTTGCTCCCAGAACCCCACAACAAAATGGGGTAGGCGAGCGCAAGAATCGTACTTTAGTTGAAGCTGGTAGATCCATGTTAGCAGGGGCAACGCGTCCTCTCGGCCTATGAGTTAAGCTATGTCCATTGCCTGCTATGTTCGAACGGAACTCTAATAAATAAATCTACCATGAAAACACCCTATGAGATGTGGAGAGGACGAAAACCTTCAATTTCACATTTCGAGCTTTTGGGTGTACTTGCTATATACTTGATAAATGGCAAAGAGACCCGGAATAAATTTGAACCAAAATCTGATGATGGGATTTTTGTCGGGTACTCACTACATAGCAAGGCTTATCGGGTCTTCAATAGAAAACTTTTTAAAGTTGAAGAATCTATCCATGTGACTTTTGATGAAGCTAATCTTGATTAGTCAAAAGTCGGTTCTTCAAATTCTATTATGCAGGTCATGGACAGCAACGTCGATTATTCGAAGTTTATGAATGTTCCTGTTACACATCCTGACCAACCACATGGCATCAGCGAAACACAATGAAATTTTATGGATGATGCTACGGATGACTCTGACTCCGGACTACCTTTTAGCTCCGGATATACTCCTACGGATACCCAAAATTCTGGAGCACCTTCAAGTCCGTCCGGACTAGTTAACACTGGAAGAAACAGTGTTGAAGAACCATCTAGTTCAACCGTACCTCTCAATACGGAAACATCTAGTCCGGACGAAGCTCAACCAGCCGATACAACTGAACCACCCAATCTGGAAGAGCTTTAAATTGTTCAAGATCATCCAACACATGCACAGAATTATAGATGGACACGAAACCATCCCTCAGATCAAGTGATTGGTGATCCTACTGTTGGTATAAGAACAAGAGCAGCCACCTCCAACATGAGTCTTTACTCGTGTTTTCTATCTCAAATAGAACCAAAGGTGGTAGATGAAGCTCTTCAAGATTCGAATTGGATAGAAGCCATGCACGAAGAGCTGAATCAATTTAAGAGAAATAATGTGTGGACCTTAGTACCAAGGCCTAAGTCTCAGCAAGTTATTGGCGTTAAATGGGTGTTCCGGAACAAGCTTGATAAAGATGGAATAGTGATCCGGAACAAAGCCAGACTGGTAGCCAAAGGATATCGTCAAGAAGAAGGAATAGATTATGATGAAACCTTTGCTCCGGTAGCAAGACTTGAGGCAATCCGAATGTTTCTGGCGTATGCTTCATATGAAAACTTCATAGTTTATCAAATGGACGTCAAGAGTGCATTCCTGAATGGAGACCTTCAAGAGGAGGTATATGTTGAACAACCTCCCGGCTTCATTGAACCTAAGGCAGGACATCTTGTCTACAAACTTCAGAAAGCTCTATATGGTTTGAAGCAAGCTCCAAGAGCCTGGTACGACACACTGTCAGAATTCCTACTTGCTCATAACTTCTAAAAAGGGAAGATAGACACCACCCTATTTCTATGAAAAGAGAAAGGACACACTCTGATCGTACAAATATACGTGGATGATATCATTTTCTGATCAACGAATCCGAAGCTTTGTGAAGAGTTTGCTAAGTTGATGACAGGCAAGTTTGAAATGAGCATGATGGGAGAACTGTCTTACTTCCTTGGAATAGAAGTTAAACAATTAAAGGAAGGAATCTTCATTAATCAGGCTAAGTACACTCGCGATCTTATTAAGAAGTTTGGTATGGAAGGTTCATCTCCCGTCAAAACTCCCATGCCTGTCGGTGCCAAGTTAGATCCGGATGTGGACGGCATATCGAGAAATGTGACCGACTACGGAGGGATGATCGGATCCTTGCTGTATCTTACAGCAAGTCGCCCAGACATTATGTTTGCAACTTGCATCTGTGCACGATACCAGGCGAATCCCAAGGAGTCACATATGCTTCATGTAAAACGGATATTAAGGTATCTCAAGGGAACGATGAATTTGGGACTCTGGGTACCCAAAGGAGTCCAACTTCACCTTATCCGGATACTCGATGCCGACTCGCTTGGATGTCGCATCGACAGGAAAAGCACAAGCGGTACGTGTCGGTTTCTAGGAAATAGATTGATCTCATGGTTCGATGAAAGCGAATTCCGTATCAACCTCTACCGCCGAGGCGGAATATATAGCGCTTGAAGTTTCTCAAGACACGTACTTTGGATGCAAAGTCAACTTACTGACTATGGTTTCAACATGTCATCTATTCCACTTTACTGTGACAACACTAGTACAATTGCCATCAGCAACAATCCTGTCATGCATCTTAAGACGAAGCACATTGAGGTCAAGTATCACTTCATACGCGATCATGTTCTCAAAAAGCGTATTTTACTAGAACATGTTGCTACTGAAGATCAATTAGCAGACATACTTACAAAGCCCCTACCTGATGCGAGGTTCTCTGAACTACTCTTCCGATTAGGTATGCTTGACTTCTCTGCATAGCTTCACATTTGCATTACCCAATAGTATATTTACTCTCAGAACATGCATTGTACGTTTACTGAAAGTAGTAGAGACTTACTGACTGTATTGCTGATCATACTTACTGATTAACGGTTTCATGCTTCTGACATTAATCTCAACCTCATATTGGGAGGATGCTTGCGTTTCCCGACTGAAGTCGTTTAAGCTAACATAATTACAGTTTATATGATTTACCTCTTTCGGGTTCATGATCTTAACTTCCATTAATCACCACGTGACAAAAGCATGTTCATTTAGATTACTCTATTAACATGCATAGTTGAAGAAGTGAAATGGGTTAGCTTGGAATGCTTGGTGGATGAATACTCAATCGCAGTCTGATCAGCTTCTGAAGTATAGTTTTCTAATAAGATAGACAGTGCTGAACTTCTACAAATCGGAACGGTCAACCAAGAGGATTGCACAATCTACGGGGGAGACAATGCTTTATATATTATTCAGTAATACCCTCCGTATATGTCTCATGACCTCTTTCCTGACTGTCTATCTGAGGGGGAGCTTTTCATTGAGAGGATTAAATGATCTACGGGGGAGCAGCAATGAACCCCTAATATGTCTCGGATTCTCCTTCCTCTAAACTTTTACTTCCGGATCTGACTGGACATGCTGTTTTGAATCAGAAAAGTGGCATGTTTGGATGTATTTTCCTTCTTCAACCATGCATTTTAATCGGCTAATCATCTGCCTTCTTTTGACATGTGTTCGCTCTATCATTTTTCACTCATGAATCCTAATGTGGCCAAATCATATGCTCTCTAATTAATCTTAGCTACGTTGTTCAGCAAGACGGTTTCGCTATGTTGACCTATATGAACCTGTGTATTGCTGTCTGACATATGCCCTGATTTAGTAATATTGATCATTTTCACGTATGCATACGTCTACTACATTCTTAGCCATGCATGAGTTCTGTTTCTCATTAGTTCAGATTATGTTGTTTTTCACTGATTATCTTCTCTAATCCGTACTAATCCTTGCCTGTTAAGCTTTTGTATTTTCAGTTTATCCTTATTTAGCTATAGGTTCAGATTTTCTTTGCAACCGTATCGATAAATCCAGTCCATAGTCTCGGATTTGAAGTGTTGTGGTACTTCTCTTCTTTTCGACTTTTTGACTGCAAAGGAATCTACTCTACTCTCTCACCGAACTCTATTTACTACGGACAAGGTCTATTATTCATCCGGATACTCTTCCACGAATATTATTTACTCCGGATGATTGTCGGCTCTTTCCTCCGGACTCCTGACACTGTTCAATTGTGACAATCCATGTATACTCATATGTCGCATGCTTTTGAGGAGGAATAATGATGATTCATTAAATACATATCTCGGGTTGCACACACACTTCTCTGGATGGCAACCAGTTGTTATCTTTACTTGGTCATGCGGTCTCCACGACATCGTTTCATTCGGAGGCGCATCGATATCCAGACTAATGACATCAGCATGTCGGGCGGGTCCCTATCTCACTTGCACATTCCTAGGCCCGCTGACATTTGCGGACTCGGTCTTATATGTTCTGATCATTCCTGCGAAGCACGAGTATTGCTCATTTCAAATCCTTAAACCTCTCGTTGCTCCTTCCACTGTCAAGACCTCACCTTTCATCTTGTCCTTCCAATCTAATCTGCAATGGCACCCAGAATCTCTCTTTCCGGCGTTAATCCTGGCCATCTGGTTGATTGGAATGCTGTTTCTAATCCTCCGGATTGGTTTTTCCAGCTTCGCCCTCTCCTTGAAGCCTCGCATATACTCAGCCTGATCTCCAATCCCGTTGATCTTCTTATCGACGACGTTCTTGAGTATTACCAACGGATTCGCTGCACCACCGATTCCATAACCTCTTATGTCCGCGGTGAATCCATCATCATCACTCCGGCTGTTCTCCGCGCTGCTCTCCACCTACCTCTTGGTGAACCACAGCGCCCGGATGCCAATCCAATGGCGGCTTCTATGGGTTGCACGAACAAGGGGAAGGAATACAAGGTGAAATCCTTCCAGGGTCGCTATCGATGTATGGCGACCATTCTAAGTCGATGCCTACTGGCTCGCACATCCGCCCTGGACTCAGTTCCGTACGACCTTCTCCTGGCCATGTACGGCGTTTTTGAAGGTCTTCCGATGGATTGGGGGATGTTCTTATTTCGTTTGCTGCGGAATGGTTCCAAAAACCATTCCTTCGGGCGCATCCTCAGCATTGTCTTCCGGCATCTACGTCCGGACCATTTTGCCCGATTTGATGCTGTCTCGTTTCCCTCGGCTTATTACCTCCGTTACCTTACGCCGGACGGGAACATGACCGCTCATTGACCCACTGTAGCTCTCCGCATTCTCCATGCCTCGGAACAACAAGGCAGCTCTGTTGGTGACCCCTCCGACAGCCAAGCCCACGAGGTCAGTTCTGCACCCCGATCCTCCCGGATTCGGTCTGTTGCTGCGCCCTCCCACTCATGGGCCTCCCAGCCAAGCGTCCGTGCCGAACCGTCCGAGGTTGCGGGGCCCTCTCAGCGCAATGCATCTAAAGCTGTTTCCTCAGCCCCATTTGTTGTTGATGTCCCCACTCCCTCCACATCCGCTATTGCTGCCGCGGTTGATACTGCTGTTGCTGTCGCCACCACTGATGTCTCGGCCGCTTCTCCGGAAGCCCCTTTGCCTCCCCTACCTCAACCCCGAGCTTACCTTGACCATCTCTCCACCGACACCTTAACGGACCTTTGGCTCCGTTTCAGCCTAGCCCACAACTCCTCCATTCCTGACACCGATCTCCGGGTGTTTTACACACGCAATACCCAATCCCCGGAGACCATGATCATTTGGAACTTGGACCACGACTTTCTTACGCCGGCTGCCATTCCCGATGTGCCGTTCCCTACACCCTCCGGCCCAGTCCCTGCTGCACGAAGTCCTTCCTCTGCTAAGGCTGGACCCTCTTCTCCTGCTGTCGCGATTCCCGTGGTTAACTTATCTGGTCAAAGCGGGTCCCTTGCTCCGGATGCCTCCAATGCTCCGGATGCCTCCGATGCTCCGAATGCCTCTGATGCTCCGGATGCTCCTGCTGCTGCTGATACTCCTGCGGACTCCTCTGCCCAACGCACTCCTGCTCCTGTTCATGCGGGGGAGTCCTCCAAAGCTCCGGAGTTGGTCCTTGGGCGTGCCTCTTTTGGCACGATCCACTCCGACACTGTGCTTTCCGCCCAACTGGACCGACACGCCCAAGCTCAAAGCGCCCAAATTTCCGCCATCGCTGCCAAAGTTGATGCCCTCGGCGCCCAACTCCTCTCCGCTCTCACTGACTCCTCCACTTCCATGGAGCAGAAAATGGATCTTGTCGCCACATCCGTCCATTCATTGTCTACCTCCTTCGCGGATCTAGCGCACACGATGGCTCATCCTCCTGTTGCTTCCCGGCGATCTGCCAAACCGGGGGAGAGAGTGTCATCTGATCCGTCTACTCCTTCTACCCCACAACCATCTACTCGGACTGAGAAGCGGCCTGCCACTTCAGTGCTTCAGGGAGTTCAAATTCCCAAACAAAGCCGCTTCTCTCAACCAAGCTCCTCTACTACAACTCCAGCTCCTCCTCCATCCTTCTCATCCGCAGCTGATACCTTCCTCCCATCATATGCGGAGTTTGACCCTTCTGATGCGGATGGAAGCTTGCGCAAGGCAATGAAATCCTATGCTGCATCTTCTGCTGAGAGAAGATGTTTTTCTGAAATGTACCCTTTCTCCCCGGCCGACATTCAGACTCTTTGTTTGGAGAAAGGACTCTTTACTACAGAAGACATTGACAACTTCTCGAGAGCTGCTAAAATGGAGATGAGGCAGTTTCCATCTCTCTACAAAGATGGGCACTTGTTTGACGTTCTGCCGTGTTGGAATGAGGGCTATCTTCCCGGTGTGGAGCTAATTCAGTCCTTCATCGACGGAACTGCTGAGGATAGCAAACCATGGAAAACTCTCTCAACCATCCTCATTCCGTATCGGATCATGTCGCCACACTTCATGATGGCTGTCTTCATGATTCAGTCCAAGCAAATGATTCTCATTGATTCTCATCAGATTGTGGAGCACTTCGTTAGGAAGAATCAATGGGAACCTCTGTGTCTCAAGCTGACTGAAGCTGTGAAGAAAGCCGAATTATATGAAGAGTTGAGCATCACACCCCTGCGTCCGACTAAGAAACTCAAGGCGATATTCCGGGGCAAGAAGCAAGTGCCACAACAGCCGGATGGAGATAGCTGCGGAGCCTTTGTCTGTCACTTCATCAAGTCATTCTTAACTGTGGACAAATATTGGAGCCAACACACCACCTTTACGATGAAGCGAGACAATGGAGCTAAGAGAGAAGGCAAGCAACTATGATCTTCAAGTATAGTAAGCCTTATGTACCCTAGTGAAAAACTTGTATTAAGGCTGAATTGTATTTAGTTGCTGATTAATGAAATTGGTTGTGTTGCGTATTCTGTATGTTATTCTTTTGCATTGCTTACCAGATCAGATTACAAAGGGTTTGGGCATATCCATAATTGGGGGAGATTGTTGGATCAAACCCAGAATTTGGATAATGCTGATAAAGCTTTATGTAATTTGATCTGAGATCTTTTGTGTTTATTTGATCATTGCAGAAGATATGTTACTAATCCAGAGATGCACTCGTGAGAGCAAAGCTAAGGACAGGATACATAATCCTGATCCGGACAAGAGTGAGTGTCGTCAAATACTTGGTAAATAACCAAGTCACAAATACATACGGAATAAGGAACATTCGTACGGACTAAGAACTTAAAGGATAAGTGCGGAGTAAGGAAACCAGATGCGGAGTAAGGAATCCGGATTTATTACTCGCCCGGAGTAACGAACTTACATACGGAGTAAGGAACTTACATACGGAGTAAGGAACTTACATACGGAGTAAGGAACTTACATGCGGAGTAAGAAAGCGCTGACACGGAATAAGTCATCAGACTTTTCAAGACTCGCCTGGTGTAAGGAACTTACATACGGAGTAAGGAACTTACATGCGGAGTAAGGAAGCGCTGACACGGACTAAGGATTCCAGTACTAAATAGATACGGAGTAAGCAACCACTGACATGGAGTAAGGTTCCGAGCTTCATTAGCTACGGAGTAAGGAAAATTACACCGGACCAAGAAGATACTGCTTCAACTCAACCGCATTTAAAGTTATCAGCTCGTGGCGTCCTGATGTAAGACGAATTTATTGAGAACCTGAAGAATCTTACACGTGGATCATCCGGATATGTGGACACAACCTTAATTGTAATTGGGAACTCACAAACGCACTTATACTCTTCGAACCCAAGATCTTGAGCTCCACAAACCGCAGCAGTCAAGGCAGAGAGATTACCGAGGGATAGTTAGTGCTGAACGCATTCCGGAACTACAAGTTCCAAGGTTGTCTCTTAGGAATGTTTTGTATAAATATTCATACTTGTACATTAAAAGAAAAATAGCGAATGTGCGTTAGTAAAGAAAAGACTAATTCTGTGTATGCACAAGCGTTTTCATCTTTGGAGATAGAAGTTGGCTAGTGTGTGAGTTCATTTGTAAACAGAGTGTAAGAGAGTCTTGCTTCTATTTTGTTGTATTTATCTTGTGATGATAAAACAAAATACTTCCACTATCTGGTTATCTTCCACAGTGATTCTATCACTTAACTAGATAAGTGTTTGTGTCTTGAGAGAAAGAAAAGAGTTTTAATAAGAGCCTATTCACCCCGCCCTTTAGGCTCCAAGGGACCATCGGGAGGCAGTGTAGGCAAGGCTGAAACGAAGCCATAGGTCCATTAAGGTGTCGGTGGAGAGATGGTTAAGGTAATCTCGGGGTTGAGGTAGGGGAGAAAAAGGACGGCAGCAACGGTGGTATCAACCGCAGCAGCAACGGCGGAAGTGGAGGGAGTGGGGACATCCACAACAGAAGGGGCGGATGAAACAGCTTTAGGGACGCTGCGCTGAGATGGCCCCGTAACCTCGGAAGGGTCGGCACGGACGCTGTGCTGGGAAGCCCAAGAAATGGAGGGTGCAGCAACGGACCGAATCCGGGAGGACCGGTGAGCAGAGCTGACGTCAGGGGCATGGCTGTCGGAGGGGTCACCAACAGAACTGCCTTGTTGTTCCATGGCAGGGAGAGAGCGGAGAGCGGCAGAGGGACGACGGGCTGTCATGTTCCCATCAGGCGTAAGATAGCGAAGGTAATAAGCCAGAGGAAATGAAACAGCATCAGAGCGGGCGAAATGGTCCGGATGAAGATGCCGGAAGACAATGCTAAGAACGCGCCCAAAGGAACGGTTCTTAGGTCCATTCTGTAGCAGTCAGAACAAAAACGTCCCCCAGTCCATTGGAAGATTTTCAAAAATGCCGTACATGGCCAGAAGAAGATCGTACGGAATAGAGTCCAGAGCGGATGTGCGAGCCAGGAAACATCGACTCAGTATGGTCGCCATATAGCGATAACGACCTTGGAAGGACTTCACCTTGTATTCCTTGCCTTTATAGGTGCAACCCATAGAAGCCGCCATGGATCAGCATCGGGGCGCTGTGGTTCACCGGGGGGTAGATTGAGAGCAGCGCGGAGAACGGCGGGGGTGATTAGGATGGATTCACCGCGAACATAGGAGATGATGGAGTCGGTGCTACAGCGGATTCGTTGGTAGAACTCTAGAATGTCGTCTATAAGAAGATCGACAGGATTGGAGATCAAGTTGAGTATATGAGAGGCTTCTAGAAGAGGGCAAAGATGGAAGAACCAGTTCGGAGGGTTGGAGACAGCGCTCCAATCGACCAGATGGCCGGGATTGACGCCGGAAAGAGAGGTTCTGGGTGCCATTATAGATGAAAGTTGAAGGGCGAGAGGGAAGGCGAGGTCTTTGGGACTGAAGGAGCAACGAGAGTTTTAGGGATTTGAAAAGAGTAACACTCGTGCTTCGCAGGAATGACCAGAATATATAAGAACCGAGTCCGTAAATGTCAGCGGGTCTAGGAATGTGGCGAGTGAAATAGTAAACCGCTTGACAGGTTGATGTCATTAGTCTTGATATCGATGCACCTCCGAATTAAAAGATGACGTGGAGACGGCATGACCACATAAGGGTAACAGCTATTTGCCTTTCGGGGAAGTGTGTGCATCCCGAGACATGCATTTAATGAATCATCATGATTCCTCCTCAAAAGCACGCGATATATAATAAGACATGGAGTATCGCTATTTGACAATGTCAGGAGTCCAGAGGAATGAACCGACAATCATCCGGAATCAACGATAGTCGAGTGATGAGTATCCGGATGAAAAGTAAACCGTGTCCGTAGTAACAGAGTGCGATTAAAGAGAAGTAGATTCTTTTGCTGTCAATAAGTCGAAGAGAAGAGAAGTACCACAACACTTCAAATCCAAGACTATGGACTAGATTTATTGATAAGGCTGCAAAGAAAATCTGAACGTGTAGCTTCACAAAACAAACTAAAGGTACAAAAGCTTAACAGGCAAGGGTTAGTACGGATAGGAGAAAATAGTCAGTGAAGAGCGATATAATCCGAACTAATGAGAAGCAGAACTTATGCATTACAACGAATGAAATAGACATATACATACTAGAGAATGATCAATGTGACTGAATCAGGGCATATGTCAGATAATAAATACACAAGTTCATATAGGTCAACATAGCGAAACCGTCCTGCTGAACGACGTAGCTAAGATTAATTAAAAATCATACGATTTGACCACACTAGGATTCATGAGTGAAAAATGAGGAAGTGGACACATGTCAAAAGCAAGCAGTTGATTATCTGATTAAAATGCATGGTTGAAGAAACAAAAAAAAAATCCAAGCATGCCTCAATTTTGTTTCAACAACGCATGTCCAGTCAGATCCGGAAGTAAAGGTTCAAAGGAGGGAGTATCTGAGACATATTAGGGGGTTATTACTGAGGTAATAGTTGAAGCTTAGGCTCCCCCGTAGATCATTCGATCCTCTCAATGAAGGGCTTCCCCTCAAATAGACATCCAGGAAAGAGGTCATGAGACATATACGGGGGGTATTACTTGAAAATTTTATAAAGCATTTTCTCCCCCGTAGATTGTGCAATCCTCTCGGTATAAACTTTACTTCAGAGACTGCGATTGTGTATTCATCCACCAGGCATTCCGAGCTAACCCATTTCATTTCTTCAACTATACATGTTAATAGAGTAATCTAAATGAACATGCATTTGTCATGTGGTGATCAGTGGAAATTAAGATCATGAAACCAGAATGAGGTTAATCGTATAAACTTTAATCATGTTTGCTTAAACGACTTCAGTCGGGAAACGCAAGCATCCTCCCATATGAACTTAGTGAGAAATATTAGAGCATAAACATGAAGTTCAGTGTCTATCACTAACCATGAAGTACAACAATGCATGTTCTGAAAATAACTACTGATGGATAACAGGTGAGAAGCTATGCAGAAAAGTCAAGCATACCTAATTTGAGAAGAAGTTCAGAAAATCTTACATCAGGTAGGGGCTTTGTAAGTATATCTGCCAGTTGATCTTCAGTAGCAACATGTTCCAAGGATATGTGCTTTTTAAGAACATGATCATGAATGAAATGATGCCTAACCTCAATATGTTTTGTCTTTGGATGCATGACGGGATTATTGCTGATAGCAATAGCACTGGTATTGTCACAGTAGAGTGGAACAGATGTCATGTTGACGCCGTAGTCAGTAAGTTGACTTTGCATCTAGAGAAGCTGTGTAGAGCAACTCCCAGCAGCTATATATTCCGCTTCAGCAGTAGATGTTGATACGGAATTCTGCTTCTTATTGAACCAAAAGATCAATCTGTTTCCAAGGAATTGGCATGTACCACTAGTGCTTTTCCTGTCTATGCGACACCCGGCAAAATCAGCATCAGAATATCTGGATAAGGCGAAGTTGGACTCTTTTGGGTACCGGAGTCCCAAACTAATTGTCCCTTTGAGATACCTTAATATCCATTTTACATGAAACATATGTGACTCTTTGGGATTCGCCTAATATCTTGCGCAGATGCAAGTTGCAAACATTATGTCCGGGCGACTTGCTGTAAGATACAGCAAGGATCCAATCATCCCTCTGTACTCAGTCACATTCACTGATTTGTTATCAACATCTGGGTCTAACTTGGCATTGACTGGCATTGGAGTTTTGACGGGAGACGAACCTTCCATACCAAACTTCTTGATTAAGTCGCGAGTATACTTAGCTTGGTTTATGAAGGTCCCTTCCTTCAGTTGTTTGACTTCGATCCCAAGGAAGTAGGACAGTTCTCCCATCATACTCATCTCAAACTTGCCAGTCATCAACTTGGCGAATTCATCACAAAGTTTTGGATTAGTTGATCCGAAAATGATATCATCCACGTATATCTGTACGATCAGAGTATGTCCTTTCTCTTTCCGTAAGAATAGTGTGGTGTCAATCTTCCCTTTTTGAAAGTTGTGAGCAAGTAAGAATTCCGAAAGTGTCGTACCAAGCTCTTGGAGCTTGCTTCAATCCATACAAGGCTTTCCTTAGTTTGTAAACCAGATGTCCAACCTTGGGTTCAATGAAACCTGGAGGTTGTTCAACGTACACCTCCTCTTGAAGATCTCCATTCAGGAATGTACTCTTGATGTCCATTTGATAAACTATGAAGTCTTCATATGAAGCATACGCTAGAAACATTCGGATTGCCTCAAGTCTTGCCACCGGAGCAAAGGTCTCATCATAATCTATTCCTTCTTCTTGACGATATCCTTTGGCTACCAGTCTGGCTTTGTTCCGGATTACAATTTCATCTGTATCAAGCTTGTTCCGGAACACCCATTTAACTCCAATGACTTGCTGAGACTTAGGCCTTGGTACTAGAGTCCACACATTATTTCTCTTAAATTGATTCAGCTTTTCTTGCATGGCTTCTATCCAATTCGAATCCTGAAGAGCTTCATCTACCACTTTTGGTTCTATTTGAGATAGAAAACACGAGTTAAGACACATGTTGAAAGTGGCTGCTCTTGTTCTTACACCAGCAGTAGGATCACCAATCACTTGATTTGAGGGATGGTTTCGGGTCCATCTGTAATTCTGTGCATGTGATGGTTGATCTTGAATAATTTGAAGCTCTGCCAGATTAGGTGGTTCAGGTATTTCTGCTGGTTGAGCTTCTTCCGGACCAGATGTTTCCGTATTAGAAGGTGCAGTAGAACTAGGTGGTTCTTCAACACTGTTTCTTTCAGTGTTAACTGGTCCGGACGGGCTTGGAGGTGCTCCGGAATTTTGGGTATCCGAAGGAGTATGTCCGAAGCTTAATGGTAGTCCTGAGTCCGAATCATCCGTAGCATCATCCATATAATTTCTTTGTGCTTCGCTGATGCCACGTGGTTGGTCAGAATGTGTATCAGGAACATTCATAAACTTCGAGTAATTGATGTTGCTATCCGGGACCTGTACATTAGAACCTGAAGAAGCAACTTTTGACCAATCAAGATTAGTTTCATCAAAGGTCACATGGATAGATTCTTCAACTTTAAAAAGTTTTCTATTGAAGACCCGATAAGCCTTGCTATGTAATGAGTACCCGACACAAATCCCATCATCAGATTTTGGTTCAAATTTATTCCGGGTTTCTTTGCCATTTATCAATATATAGCAAGTACACCCAAAAGCTCTGAAATGTGAAATTGAAGGCTTTTGTCCTCTCCACATCTCATAGGGTATTTTCATGGTAGATTTATTTATTAGAATTTTGTTCTGAACATAGTAGGCAGTGGACACAGCTTCAGCCCATAGACTGAGAGGAAGCGTTGCCCCTGCTAACATAGATCTGCCAGCCTTGACTAAAGTACGATTCTTGCGCTCAGCTATCCCATTTTGTTGTGGAGTTCTGGGCGCAAAGAAGTCATGCTGAATGCCCTGTTCAGAACAATATGATCTCATATCTGAAAAATCAAATTCTGTACCATGATCACTCCTGATGTACTTTATGCTCAGTCCTTGTGAGTTGCTTATGCAGTTGAAAAGATCTACAAGATGCTCAAAAGTTTGATCCTTTGATTTCAGGAACATCACCCATGTGTATCTGGTGAAATCATCGATAACCACAAGGGTATATCTCGCACTAGCCAGTGAAGGAACAGAAATAGGACCACAGAGGTCCATATGAAGAAGTTGCAGAGGAGCAGTTATTGCTTTGCTCTTAAAGCTATATTTGGTCTGTTTGCCGAGTTGGCATTCTCGATAGAGAGTGTCTCTAGAGTATTTGAGTTTAGGTAGACCAGTGACAAGATCAAGTGAGGCTAACTTAGACAGTGTCTTAAAGTTTAAATGTGCGCATCGCTTGTGCTATAACCAACTATCTTCATCTGAAGCTTTAGTCAGGAAGCATACAGGGTCAGAAGAATTATTTCTTAAGACCACTGAGTATATGTCCTCATCTCTTGATCTGAATAACTTTACATCTCCGGATAAGTTTTCCTTTACTGTATAGGTGTTGGACATAAAGGAAACAGTAAATCCTTTGTCACATAAATTACTGACACTTAGCAAATTATGCTTCAAACCTTCGACTAGTGCAACTCTAGTGATTGATACACAACCATTGGTTAAAGTGCCATACCCGACAGTCTTACCTTTACTGTTGTTACCATATGAAACGGATGGACCTCGTTTTTCATTAACTTCTACAAGCAGAGTCTGATTACCCGTCATATGTCCGGAGCATCCACTATCGAGGATCCACTTGCTTTGATTGATCTTTAACTTCAAGTGATCCAGCAGTGCATTCCAGAGATGCTCCTGAAAGACAACAGTTTACACTTTTGGTGCCCAAACTTGCTTCGGGGGGTTAGAAAGAACAGCAGTAATGTCAACAGTTCCGGATTTGACCTTGTTAGGACTTTTAGCTCTCAAAGTTGACTTTAACTTGTTAGTTTCAGCTGCTTCTTTTATTTGGGCTATCTTGGGAGAGACACTCCTTTGAGGTTTAGCTTTTGTTTTGCTCGAAGAACCCTTTTTATTGAACTGATCTTTATTGGTACGAATTTGATTACAAAGCCAGTTATCAAATAAACTCCAACATTCATAGTGATAATGACCTATTTCCCTACAGATGGAACAGACACTATAATGCGGAGTACAAACAGGGGATACAGATCTCTTAGATTTTACAGACTTTCTACTCTGTTCCCTGTGGCCTAATCCATTGCGTTTGGGTGACGCACTCTTGGCCCTAGATGCGTCAGCTTTAGCCTTTCCTTTCTTTTTGGGTGCTACAATTTTGGCTTTAACTCAGCAGCCTTCCCTTCATCATTAGTTACGGGTGCTACCGCTTCTGGGAAGTGCGAGAATGAGCCTCAACTCCACAGTCATAAACTATGGTGCCACCCGAAATGAAACCATCCAACGGTTTAGACATACTAACAGGATATAAGTTGGTTAGTTTTGGAGTGAAATCCGGAGGACACTCAGTAGCTTGAGCATTGGAGGTTGATGATTCTGAGCCTAGGCCAGGTTTGACTCGAACATTATCCGGATCAGTCCTAAATGAAGAGGCTATTTCCCCGGATTTAAGCCACTTGCGATTTATTTCCTTTTCCTGTTTTAGTTCATGCTCGAGTCTTTTTACAATAACTTTTAGGCCTGAGAGATTGGTGTTTAGCAGATGATTTTCAGCCCTTAGATCGTGATACCAAGCTTCTTTTCCTCTGAAATTAGCTATGTCTTTTTCAAGTCTAGTAATAGTAAATTCAAGACGTTTATTCTGACTTTCCATATCTTTGTACATTTGAGTAATTATTAGTCTCTCATTCTTTTCATGATCACGTTCAGTAATAAGAGATTCTATTTTACTCATGAGCTCAGAGATAGAAGGTACCTCAGTATTTGCCATGAGGCAGACGTTCGGCTTAGGAGTTGGCTCATCATTCGAGGATTCCTCCTCTTCTTCCGAGCCACTGATGTACTTTGTCATGAACGCCTTCCTCTTGTTTTTGCTGTTGTCTGAGGTGGTACGTCGAAGAGTAACCTTGTCACTTTTCTCTACCGTCTTAGATTTAGATCTGCATTCCTTGGCCCAGTGACCGGGTTTCCCACAATTAAAGCATTCTTGGGAGCTCGACTCCGATCGTTCCTTCCTTCTGGATGATGAGGAGCCTCTTCTGAATCCTTTTCTGCTTTTCCGAAGGAATCGTTCAAAGGATTTAACAAGAAGAGCTATTTCCTCTTCTCGCGTCCGAGTCGAATTTCTCGACTCATCCGTATCATCCTCTTGATGATTACTGGAGCATTCCGTAGCTTTGAGGGCTACCCCTTTTTCTTTCTGAGCTATTTTCTCATCACGGTCAATGTATCTGAATCTGACCTCATGAGTCCGAAGCTCTCCGTATATTTCTTCAAGGGCAGTAAATGGCCAGTTTTTGTCAGCTTGCATCTGGAGCTGCATGGAGTAGTAGCGATCCAGCAGGGATCGAAAGAACTTGTCATTGATTTGAGACTGAGTGTAGTGTTCATTGACAACTTTTAGCTCTACAATGAGCTTGCCGAATCTCCGATAGATGCTTTCAAGGGATTCACCAGGTTTGTGATTGAAACTCTCAAAGTTCTGTCTGTGAGCACATATCACGTTTTGCATCTGGGACTGACTCCCCTCATAGAGGATTGTCAGTTTATCCCAGACAGCTTTTGCTGTCGTGCAGCCCTGGACGTCCGTGAAAGCCTCGGAATCCAAAGACGATGTAACGTAAGCCAGATGAGATGGTCATGGCATACCATGAACTTCTTCATGCGAGTTTTCCACTGGGAGAAAAGCTCAGGTGTGAATTTGAGCGGTTTTGTCAGAGTAAAACCAGAACTCCATGGTTGAGCAGTGGAGGCAGCAGCAGGTTGAGGTGGGTCGATGTTTTCACTGCTGCTTCGATTCGGGATGGGCTCTTGTGCACCTCCGGAGTTAAGGCGAGCGTTGAATAGCATACTACTTTCTTCGGCCATTGCTGAGAGTGAAAGAGTGGAATCTCTACTTAGAGCAAATAGAACTTGCTCTGATACCACTTGATGGTCCCTTGGAGCCTAGAGGGGGGTGAATAGGCTCTTATCCAAACTCTTTTTATTCTCTTATGACACAAACACTTATCTAGTTAAGTGATAGAATCATTGCGGAAGATGATAACGTGCATTTTATGCCGTTATTCTAGTGTTTATTTAGGATGTTTAAGAGCATGATTAGAGCCTTATTGCTTCATATATCATATATATTTGCTCTAACCCCTAGGAAGATGCTAGTTGCAAATACATGCGCTTTTAAGCTGTTTTGGCAGGTTTTGGACCTCACTTTTGACATAGTAGATGGCCTCAAACAATTGGCGTGCAAGAACAAAAGTTGCTTGGAATGATGTCCTCTACCTGCCACAGAAATTTCAGAGCATTTGGAGTTGATTTTGATCTGCACGTGAATTCACCCATATCACGTGCAAGCATATTTTTGCCTCTCAGGCCTCTACATGATGCAAGGAAGCTTGGGGTGAAGTTTGAGCTGATTTGGAGGTGCACGTGAATTCACCATATCACGTGCAAATTGGCGTGCAGAGATATTTTTGGACCGATCCAATCGTTTTTCCATGCTGATCATTTGTTCCTGAAGGCCCAAGTCCAAATTGTGGATGGAAGATAGAGTTTTTAATGTTTCGAGTGTTACTTATCAAAACTACGCCGTTTTGATAAGTGGGCTAGGGTACACACCTCAAGGCCCATCCAAACTCTATAAATAAGAGCTCCACGCCCCTTTGCTAGCCAAGCCTAACCCCCCTACACGTTTTAGAGAGAGAGAGAGAGGCTCCACGACTTGGAGGTGCTCCTTGACCTAGGAGAGCAGCCGTCGCAGCCGTCGCAGCAGCCCGTCGCGGATTTTGGAGCCTGGATTTGAAGCTTTGCTTGTGCGCGTGATCAAGAAGAAGATGTTGAGCTGTTCGCTTTGTGTTTGCTTGTAATCATGCGTGAGTAGTCTTTTAATCTAGGGGAGCAATGTAGCCCCCTTGTTTATTTGCTGTGTTTATGAATATTGGGTTTGGATGATTGAAGTTTTGCATGTTTTATGAATCTGTTCTTAATTCTATCTTTGGATGTACACCTTGGTATTCTTAGCCCTAGTCTGGGGGCGGATTGAGATTCATAACTTATTTGTGATTGGTGTGATCATTATCCTTTTGCAAGTATGATTTATTGGCTTTGCATGTTTGTGTGTTTAGATGACCATTCCTGGCATACAACTCTTAAAAGGACCTCAATGACCATTTGTTGTCCTTGGCTTATGTTTAGCATGTTTTCAATCGACAACCCTAATATCATGAACCAGGAGAGATAACATAGGGAGGTGAAATTGTGACCCTAGATGCTTTTAATCCTTGAATCTTAATCCTAAAATCAGTTTACTTTCTTTGTTTATTCAGAAAACCACATAAAAATTAGATCTTTAGTTTAAAAAAGAAAACTTTTTGCCAAGACATTTTATAGAACAAGAGTAATTGGGTGATTTGATTTGAGAACTAGAGAACTAGGTTAATCCCTGTGGGTTCGACCCCTTTCTTGCTGCTATTCTTTTAGTGCAAACTTAGGGAATTTATTATTTTGAAGAGAGATTTAACGACATTAGCTAGCTCTTTTAGAGAGGTTAAAAATCTTGTCTGTCAAATTGGCGCCGTTGCCTGGGGATTCAACGGTTAACTAGTCTTTAAAATCAACATTGAGTGAAATTGTTTGAATTCTGATCTTGGTGTTTTATTTTGTCTTTACTTTTCTCGTTATTTTGTGTTCTTTATTTGTTTATTTTGCATTGTTCGGAGCTCTTGGGGTGTGTTCTTGTTGTTTTACAGAACATACATCAAGGATTCCTAGTTGTGCATGCAAAGAGAGGAGGATATACAATTTACGCGGGAACCTAAAAGGTTGTTCGAGCTCGGCGTAGAGCGACTAGGGGAAGCGAAGACGTGAGGTCAAGAAGCACTACAAGGCTTGGAGCAATCCGTAGGCGACTTGATGGCAGATCTCGGACCTGATGGTGGTGCACCGCAAGGAGGGGCCAATTACAATGGCCAATATCCGGAAGAAGAGGGTAATAGGTTTATGCCCAGACCTTCTTAGATTATGCGAGGCCGATGATGTCGACCATTATTCGGGATTCGGCGACAAGAGTCCAAGCGAATAGCTTCGAGTGAAGCCGGCATTGATCAACATGGTGAGCAACAACGCGTTTGGAGGAACAGCCGTGGATGATCCACACCAGCATTTGATGAGGTTCTACCAGGTGTGTGACACCATCAAGATCAACAACGTGTCGGAGGAGGCCATAAAGCTAAGGCTTTTCCCTTTCTCTTTAAGGGATAGAGCTCTTGGCTGGTTCAACGATCCGCCAACAGGTTCAATCAACACTTGGGAGGAGATGCGGACCAAGTTCATGTCAAAGTACTTCCCTCCTTCCAAGGTGATCCAGCTCAGAGGAGAGATTAGCGAGGTTCAGGCAAGATGAGATGGAGACTCTTCATGAAGCTTGGGAGCGTTTCAAAGACTTAGTGAGAAGATGCCCTGATCATGGATGACCCCAGGGATTCAAATTGAATCTTTCTACACAGGTCTTCGGTCCCATTCACAAGACAAGGTGAATGCAATGCTGGAGGATGCTTGATGAATCTAGAGCCTGACGCAGCAGAGCAGAGCTCTTGGAGAGGCTGTCATTAGCTGATTGGCGGTGGTCTAATGTGCGTACTTCAAAGCCGAGGGAGAAGATTGCTTCAGGTTGAAAATTCTTCCAATGATGTGCAAGCACGGATTCAAGCTTTAGTGAAAGGCATGGAAGTATTGGCTCTTAAAGTTGAAGGATCACCAGCTTTACCAGTAGTTGAGCAGGGCTGGAGTGGAGTGGAAGAAGCAAATTATGTTGGAGGAAAGGGCTTGTACCGAAACAACAATTTTATCCTCAACAACAACAACTAGGGTACAACCTGAATCAGCAGCAATCTCAACCATTTCAGAGAACTCAGAACCGAGGGGGAGATACCTCATTTCAAGACAAATATGTGCCTCCAGGGGATGAAGCAAAATCCGTATGCTACGGATAATTATTTACACCCACCTCCAGGATTCGAGCGAAACTGAGCCTCGGCCTCAACGAGAAAGAGGAAGGGTATATCGAATGTGGATGAGCCAACCAAAAGAGAGGATAATTTGGAGGAAAGGGTAGTCACACTAGAATCTTCAATTCAGAATATGGAGACTTCATTTAAGAGTATGGAGAAGTTACTTGTGAGCATGGCACAGAATGCTAATCAAAGGGTGTCCACCAACACTTTTCCAAGTGACACCGAGGTGAACCCCAAGGAGAGTTGCAAGGCTATCACTCTAAGGAGCGGGAAGACACCGAATGAAGCTGAGGAGCCTAAGAAGAAGGCAAATCCGGAAGAACAGAGAAGTCCCTTGGAAGCTGATGACCAAGGAAAATCAGATAAAGTCAAGAAAAAGTGCAAGAGAAGAAGGACAAGCAGCTGAGTCAAGACAGAATAGTGAAGAACAGAAGCAAGAACTCAGGCCTAGTATGCCATTTCCTCGAGGCCGAGGAACCAGAGGGTTGAAGAAGAGTATGAGCGCTTCCTGAGTTTGTTCAAGAAGCTTGAGATTAACATTCCATTTGTGGAAGTTTTGGAGCAGATGCCTAGGTACAAAAATACATCAAAGATTTTGTGACAAAGAAGAGGAAATATGGGGATCATGAGACGGTGGCGATCACTAACGAGGTGAGCAAGTGTTGTTCAACGAGTTTGCCCATCAAGCATAAAGATCCGGGCAGCTTTAATCTCCCTTGTGTGATTGGCAATGCACCGCAACGCCCAGGCCCTATGTGATTTAGGGGCCAGCATCAATTTGATTTCCTTCGCTTTGTATAAACAACTTTGGGCTTAAGGGCATGAAGCCCACTTCCATATCATTGCGGTTCGTAGACCGGTCCACCTGGAAGGCCTGAAGGAATCATTGAAGATGTGCTAGTTAAAGTGGGTTCCTTCATATTTCCAGTGGATTTTGTTGTTTTGGAGATGGAAGAAGATAGAGGAGTTCAGTTACTCCTTGGAAGACCGTTTCTCGAACGGGTTGTGCATTGATTGATGTTGCTCAAGGGCAGCTAACTCGAGAATTAATGAGGAGACCTTAGTCTTCCACATGGGGAAGGCTTTGCAAGGTCAAGAGGAGGAGGATTGCCTTTGGGTTGAAGACCTTGAGGAATTGGTGGAAGATTACTTGGCAAGAAGAAATTACCACCACCAATGATGGAGCCCTTCACCTTATAGAAGCTCAACAAGATGAAGAGATGTACTTGACAATGAGAAAGATGACCAAACTACAAACTCTTTGGAGCAAGCCGAGGAGGAGAAAGAAGATGACGTGCATCCAGCTCCCGAACTAAAGGAGCTGCCTGGACACCTAAGGTATGAATTTCTAGACTCTACAAATCAATTCCCTGTTATTGTTGCTTCTAATTTGAATGATGTGGAGTGTACTCAATTGTTAGAAGTCCTTAGGAAACACAAAAAGGCCCTAGGATGGAACATTGAAGACATTAGGGGTATTAGTCCAGGGATTTGCATGCATAAGATTTTAATGAATGATGATTTTAAACCCATCGTTGAAAGACAAAGAAGATTAAACCTGCTATGAAAGAAGTTGTTAGAAAAGAAATTTTAAAATGGAAAAATGCGGGAATAATTTATGCTATTTCAGATAGTGAGTGGGTGAGTCCATTGCATGTTGTGCCCAAGAAAGGGGGCATGACCGTGATTAAGAATGAGAAAAATGAATTGATCCCATCTCGCACCGTGACGGGGTGGAGAGTGTGTGTTGACTATAGAAAGCCGAACAAGGCTACTAGGAAGGATCATTTTCCTCTTCCTTTCATTGACCAAATGTTGGATAGGTTAGCTGGCTATAGTCACTACTGCTTTTTAGATGGATATTCCGGGTATAATCAGATCATGGTTAAGCCCGAGGACCAAGAAAAGACCACCTTCACGTGCCCTTTTGGCACTTTTGCATTTAGGAGAATGCCATTTGGGCTTTGTAATGCCCCTGCCACCTTTCAAAGGTGTATGATGGCTATTTTCAGGGTTTGGTTGAGGAGATCATGGAGGTCTTCATGGATGACTTCTCGGTGTTTGGTTCCTCTTACCAACAGTGCTTGAGAAATCTAGATGTGGTCTTAGAGAGATGTGAGGAGAAGGAACTAGTCCTAAATTGGGAGAAATGCCATTTCATGGTAACAGAGGGGATAGTTCTAGGGCACAAGGTGTCTGCACATGGTTTGGAGGTAGACAAGGCAAAAATCTCCACTATTGAGACTCTGCCACCTCCAACCAATGAAAAAGGAGTGAGAAGTTTCCTTGGTCATGCTGGCTTTTATAGGAGATTTATTAAGGACTTCTCAAAAATTGCAAAACCCATGAGTAGGTTGTTAGAAAAAGACACAAGCTTTGAGTTTAATGAAGATTGCTTAGAAGCTTTTAACATCCTCAAGGGTAAGTTAGTCACTGCACCTTGTTATAGTCACACCTGACCGGGCTCAACCTTTTGAGCTAATGTGCGATGCGAGTGATTATCTTGTGGGGGTAGTCTTAGGGCAAAGGCGAGAAAAGGTGTTTAGGGTCATTTACTATGCTAGTAAGACCTTAGATGATGCTCAACAGAACTATACCACCACCGAGAAAGAGTTGCTAGCCGTGGTTTATGGTCGCAACAAGTTTAGACCCTACCTTTTGGGGTCTAAAGTCATTGTTTACACCGATCATGCTGCGTTGAAATATTTGTTTGCTAAAAAAAGAAGCTAAGCCACGCTTGATTAGGTGGGTTCTCCTCTTACAGGAATTTGACCTTGAAATTAGAGACACAAAGGGAGCCCTAAATTCGTGGCTGATCACCTCTCCCGTGTGGAGAATGCACCTAAGTCTCTACCCATTGTAGATGACTTTCCTGATGAGAAGTTGTTTGAGGTGCATCATCTTCCTTGGTTTGCTGATATAGCAAATTATTTAGCCACTGGGTTCATACCCAAGCAGTTAGACTACCACCAGAGAAAGAAATTGGTAGTGGATGCTAGGAAATTCATTTGGGAAGACCCAATTCTTTATAGGAGGTGTCCAGACCAAATCATTAGAAAGTGTGTCCTTGAGGAGGAGGTAGATGACATAATACATCATTGTCATGCATCACATTATGGGGGCCACTTTGGGGTGCAAAGAACTGTGGCTAAGATCATGCAGTGTGGCTTTTATTGGCCTCACATGGTGAAAGACACCTATGTCTACATCAAAAAGTGTGATAGATGTCAAAGGGTAGGTGGTTTGTCTAGGAAAAATGAGATGCCCTTAACTGGAATCCTTCCAGTTGAAATTTTTGACATTTGGGGCATTGACTTCATGGGGCCATTCCCCAATTCTGATGGGTACTCATACATTTTGCTTGCTGTGGATTATGTGTCTAAGTGGGTAGAAGCTATTCCTACTAGAGTGAATGATGCTAGGGTTGTGACTCACTTCCTTACTAGGAACATCTTTAGCCGTTTTGGGACACCAAGGGCTATAATCAAGTGATGAGGGTAGTCATTTCTGCAACAAATTGTTTGATAAATTATTGAACAAGTATGGTGTCACTCATAGGAAGTCTTTAGCTTACCACCCACAAGCTAATGGACAAGCAGAAGTGTCCAATAGGGAGATTAAGGCCATTTTAGAGAAAACTGTTGGAGCCAATAGGAAAGATTGGTCTCAAAGGCTTGATGAAGCCTTATGGGCATATAGGACAGCTTACAAAACTCCCATTGGGATGTCACCTTACCGTATTCTATATGGTAAGGCATGTCACTTGCCTGTGGAACTAGAACACAAGGCTCATTGGGCCTTGAAGAAGTTAAATTTCAACCCACAAGAGATCAAGGAACTTAGGATGACTCAATTAATTGAGTTAGATGAGCTTAGGTTGGATGCCTATGATAGTGCTAAATTTTACAAAGAAAGAACTAAGAAATGGCATGATAGGCAACTCAACAATGAACCTTTAACCTTAGGGCAGAAAGTTCTTCTATTTAACACAAGGTTGAGGTTATTTCCTGGCAAATTAAGGTCCAAGTGGATGGGACCTTTTGTGATAATTGATAAGAAGCCATATGGGAGCTTTGAGCTCCAAGTTGTAGATGGCAAGAAATTTTGGGTGAATGGCAATAGGCTGAAACCTTACTTTGATTCAACTCAGAGGGAGATAGTTGATTCCCTCTCTTTCACCATTGCATGATCATCACTGAAAGTCTAGCTACAGACTTTAAATAAAGCGCTGGTTGGGAGGCAACCCAATGTTTATTGCTATGTTTTATTTTATGTTATTTCTTTTATTTGTTTTCTTCAATAAATTTGTTTGCAAGCTAACCATTGTGCAGGAGACTTTGTTCCTTTCTTAGCTAACCATGTGCAGGATGAGCAAATTTTTGGGTCCTGAACTTGTGGAATTGTTTTTAAAGTCAAAGTCAAGGAGGAAGGAGCAAGTGAAGCCCAAAAGTGCTTGAAGATGGGCTCAAACAATTCACGTGCAAGACTTAAAGATGGTCCATAATGCATAAGCAACTCGGTGGAGAAATTTGGGCCGGTTTGGGCCTGAACGTGAATTTGCACGTGAATTGCCCAATTCACGTGCACCTCCTTTTGAGCTGTAACTTTCTGGAATAGTAGATGAAGACCATGTGAATCACGTTTACTCTTGCACGTAAATTGCTAGCTGTCATATGGAGGCCCAAAAATGCAAAATACCGATTTTAGCCCTCCTAGAAGCTTCCCACAATTCACGTGCGAAGGGAGTATTGCTTGCCACTCGGTGGGGACCCACCACCAAAGTTTGGGACGATTCGACCTGCACGCTAATTCGGCCAATTCACGTGCAGAGGGTATTTTGGTCGAACACTCGAAAAGTTAGGGGCACGTGTATCACGCCAATTGGAGCCTCTTTCCTTCGCACGCTATATAAAGGGAGGCCATCTTCAAAGGCTTCCACACCAAAATCACTCCAGATCCGAGTATTAGAGAAGCTCTGCCCTTTTGCTCTCTTGCTCTTCGCTTTTCTCGCTCTTGTTCTTATTTTCTCATTCCAAAGATGGTGCGCACAAGGAGGACCGGCCAGGAGGAGGTGCACTCACCTAGTGCTGATAGCCAACCTGAGGAGGAGATACTCTTGGGGCATGCTCCTGGATATGCAGGCTTTGGAGGCTTCGGAGCCGGGCTGGGCTAGAGAGGTGGCCGTTAAAATTCAAACTCGGGATTACAAAGGTTAGTATCCGCCCGACCAGCCTATTTCCTATTCTCGCCTTACAAGACTTCTATGCATCTGTCTCTCGGGAATGAGGATGAACCGATAGGGGTTGTGCAAGGGGTTTATGTCGAATAACCCCCGATATTATTAGAAATTGCTTTAACCTCCCTGAACCCAGAAGTAGCTTCCCTCGCCTAAGCCTAGGAGAATTTGGTACTGCATGTAACTATGCTAGAAAATTTCAAAGTCGAAGGCGTATACCAAGAATGGTTTTGTTGGAAAATTTAGATGCCTAGCTTACCTGGTAGGGAAATGCTTATTGATTCGGACCAGTGGGCTAGATAGTGTGCCTAAGCCACACCTGGAGTTCATGTATAGCATTGATCACATGCTAAATGTGGATTGGGCCACTACCATTTTTAATTGGTGGAAGAAAAACTCATCCAAGCGAGATAAATGGCAGAATTTTGTGTGTGATATTTCAAAGCATGCCTGCTTTGCAATTTTCCTCCATGGAGAGCATTACTTTTCCTTCTCACTGGGTGTTAAGAGTATTGCAAGCTGAAGGAGGTTTGGGGGTCAGCACCAGAGGTCATTGGGCAACCAATGTTCCTCCTCCATCACAGCCCGCTAGGCACAGTGTTCATGTGGAGCGATCCACAGACTTTGCAAGGGAGACCTCTCCTCATTTGGATCAAAGGAAGCAGACTCTATACAGACTCACTGCCATGTACATGCAGTTCAATGTACACAAAGAAGACATTTTCAATTTCTTTCAAGGCATTAGTGGGCAGGTGGTGAGCGAAGTGGAGGTCATCAATTGGGCGATCACTAATGGGCACATCACTAATGCCCAATTTGAAGAATTAATGGCACTCATCTCCTGGAGACCAACAAGCTACTTCACAACCTAGAACCAGAGCATGGGAGGCCCCAGATGTAGCCGCTCATGCATCACCTAGAGCATGGGAGGCCCCGAAAGCTCCTCCTGCCGCATCTATCGAAGCTTGGAGGGAAGAAACACAGCAGCTCAGGGAGGCCAATGCCAGAACCCAGGCGAGGTGGAAACCCCGAGGAAGGACAACAAAGAAGTCAAAGGCCTCCTAGGCAAAATCTGGAAGGCTTTGAGCAAGAGGAAAGCATCAAAACGTTCTCCTATAGTGGAGATATCCATGATGAAGAACCCTCTCCATCCCCCTCGAAGATGCTTATCCAGCCCAGGAAGATCCACCTCAACAAGAACCTTCAGCTCGGCCATCTTACTCTCACCCAGGAGGAGGCGAGCCAGCGGCAGGGTATTCACCCTTCCAGCCTTTTACGATCCTGCATATTCTCAGGCCCTGGTGCCTGCTATACTTCCAGGTATCTTGGGGTGCATACATGCCTGCTGAACCTGAAGATCTACTTGGCCCTCCTGTTCATTTAATCATTAATCCAGCTTTATCGTCCGAAGAGAGCCAAGCAAAGATTTGAAGAATTCATCAATTCCACAGTCATAGGGCTCGATTTATACGGGATAATGATATCTTCACTCCTTTTAGCTTGAAGAGGATCTCGAGAGAATGAATATCTCTATGCCGACGAGATAGACCTCTTCTGCAGGACCATGCGGTATGTAGTGGAGGCCGAGCCACATAATTACCCCTTAACCGGGTACACTTCCATCATGCCGTGTGAGCTTTTCAATCAACCCCCGTCCGAGGAGGTATGGCGCCAATGCATTAATGGAGAGAATGAAGGGCACCGCCCTTGGCATGGTATGCATGAGGTGCCGATTCCGGTGCACATTGACCGCCACTATGTACTTGTCCGTGTGAATCTGGATGTAGGCCATGCCGTGCTTTATATGATCCAAGCCAAGGCGAAGGGTTTGCTAAACGGAAAAGACAGTTAGTGCATGGGTTCATCAAACGCATGAAAGTGGCAATGATCAAAGAAGGCTTGTTGGCGGACAAGCTCCCTCTTATTCACTACAATGAAATGCAAATTCCCCAACAGCCTGACCAATTCAGCTGTGGGATCTTTGTTTGCTACTACATGATGGGTATTCTGCAAGGGAAGGAAAATTGGGAAGTGCGCGGCGAGACGTCGGCTGACTTTGTGGCTCAGGTGCGACGAATGGTGGCCAATGTCATCTACTATTACAGTGTGCCAAACCAGGGGTAAGTGTTTTTCCTACTCCTTCTTTTATGCCATGCGGACATAGCATATTTTAAGTGTGGTGTATGGGGAGTGACTTGAGCCACTTGCTTGTCTTTTATGTTGTGATTGCATGTTTTATTTAAAAAAAAAAAACTGTTTTTAGTTGCATGATTGTTTGAGTTGTTTGCTTGAATGCTTTGCTTGTGGAGGCATGGATATTAAGTATGCAATTTTGGCTTAAAATTTAATTTTTTGGGCCACATTAGTATCATGTTGTGATAAGGGTGTTAAAGTAGTTAAAATGTGCTCTGAATTGGTTTAATCATGTCTTTATCTTTTGAATGATATCACCATGTTTTTGGAGCTGAGTTTTGAATATTAGCTGAGCATGAAATGCTATGATAGACCTAAGTAACCCTTAAAGTTGAGTGAAAAAGAAATGAAAAATGAGAACAGCTTCTTTTAGCCTTTGAGTGCCATTTTAGGGTATGGGTAATAGTTTGATTTGCTACTCTTCTTTGCACTTAACATTGGTTATTTAATGGTAGGAGTCAAGTAAGCATGTGATTACTTATTAGTGCTCGGTGTTTGGTGTGTGGAGTTAGGATGCAAGACCTCTAAGTCATTGTGGATTGTCTTTGCATTCTTTTCTTTATTTTGTGATATTATTGGAAAAGGCTGTGATATGGAATGTGAAAAAGCCATCACTTAATTGGAAAATGGGATGTGAGACATCAATGAATTTCTGTCTCCCCTTATGTAGCAAAATGGCAAGGGGTTTGCATTAGAAAAACCAATGTTATGTGAGTAAAAAAAAAAAGAGTGAATAATCCATCAAGGGAGAGCATAAAATGCAACCTTGTAAGGTTATTACTAAAAAAAAAAAAAAAGAAAAGAAAAAAAAGAAGGATTCAAAATAAAAGCCACAATGGCCTGATGTTTATGTGTGATTGTTTAGATTTGTGAAGCCACATTGGCTGAGTTGTGTTTTGTTTTGAGAGTGTTGAGCTCAATTCTTTAGCTCATGTTTTGTTTATTGAGTTTAGAATAGAGTGTGAGTTGAAATAAAGTAGAATAGAGAGTGTGTTTTCTTTGATGAGCACAATAGGGAACTCTCATGATTGCTTGGCAAGTACTTAATCAATAGCTGATGGCGAGTGTAGAGATAGAGTTTTCCATCCATTGTTCATTAATAGGCATTGGGCTTGAGAATTATTATATTTGAGTGAGGCTGCTTATCCTTGGTAAGAACTTAAAGGGAAACTAGGTGCTATTTTATCATGGATTGCTTGCTCATATCTGAAATTTAAGTGGAGATATTGCATGATTGTTGGACTAGGGATATGGACATGAATTAACTAAGTTATGACTCATTTTGATGCTTAAATTCCCATTTCATCATGATAGAGTTGCATGCTTAGGAAACCATGATTCTCCTTGATTGTTATTTTATTTTTCTTCCGTTTGACTGCGTGTTTATTTTATTTTTGCATGCTTGTATGTTTTTGCTTGAGGACAAGCAATGGTTCAAGTGTGGTGTATTTGATAACGTGCATTTTATGCCGTTATTCTAGTGTTTATTTAGGATGTTTAAGAGCATGATTAGAGCCTTATTGCTTCATATATCATATATATTTGCTCTAACCCCTAGGAAGATGCTAGTTGCAAATACATGCGCTTTTAAGCTGTTTTGGCAGGTTTTGGACCTCACTTTTGACATAGTAGATGGCCTCAAACAATTGGCGTGCAAGAACAAAAGTTGCTTGGAATGATGTCCTCTACCTGCCACAGAAATTTCAGAGCATTTGGAGTTGATTTTGATCTGCACGTGAATTCACCCATATCACGTGCAAGCATATTTTTGCCTCTCAGGCCTCTACATGATGCAAGGAAGCTTGGGGTGAAGTTTGAGCTGATTTGGAGGTGCACGTGAATTCACCATATCACGTGCAAATTGGCGTGCAGAGATATTTTTGGACCGATCCAATCGTTTTTCCATGCTGATCATTTGTTCCTGAAGGCCCAAGTCCAAATTGTGGATGGAAGATAGAGTTTTTAATGTTTCGAGTGTTACTTATCAAAACTACGCCGTTTTGATAAGTGGGCTAGGGTACACACCTCAAGGCCCATCCAAACTCTATAAATAAGAGCTCCACGCCCCTTTGCTAGCCAAGCCTAACCCCCCTACACGTTTTAGAGAGAGAGAGAGAGGCTCCACGACTTGGAGGTGCTCCTTGACCTAGGAGAGCAGCCGTCGCAGCCGTCGCAGCAGCCGTCGCGGATTTTGGAGCCTGGATTTGAAGCTTTGCTGTGCGCGTGATCAAGAAGAAGATGTTGAGCTGTTCTGCTTTGTGTTTGCTTGTAATCATGCGTGAGTAGTCTTTTAATCTAGGGGAGCAATGTAGCCCCCTTGTTTATTTGCTGTGTTTATGAATATTGGGTTTGGATGATTGAAGTTTTGCATGTTTTATGAATCTGTTCTTAATTCTATCTTTGGATGTACACCTTGGTATTCTTAGCCCTAGTCTGGGGCGGATTGAGATTCATAACTTATTTGTGATTGGTGTGATCATTATCCTTTTGCAAGTATGATTTATTGGCTTTGCATGTTTGTGTGTTTAGATGACCATTCTGGCATACAACTCTTAAAAGGACCTCAATGACCATTTGTTGTCCTTGGCTTATGTTTAGCATGTTTTCAATCGACAACCCTAATATCATGAACCAAGGGGAGATAACATAGGGAGGTGAAATTGTGACCCTAGATGCTTTTAATCCTTGAATCTTAATCCTAAAATCAGTTTACTTTCTTTGTTTATTCAGAAAACCACATAAAAATTAGATCTTTAGTTTAAAAAAGAAAACTTTTTGCCAAGACATTTTATAGAACAAGAGTAATTGGGTGATTTGATTTGAGAACTAGAGAACTAGGTTAATCCCTGTGGGTTCGACCCCTTTCTTGCTGCTATTCTTTTAGTGCAAACTTAGGGAATTTATTATTTTGAAGAGAGATTTAACGACATTAGCTAGCTCTTTTAGAGAGGTTAAAAATCTTGTCTGGTCGAAGATAACCAGATAGTGGAAGTATTTTGTTTTATTATCAAAAGATAAATACAACAAAATAGAAGCAAGACTCTTTTACACTCTGTTTACAAAAGGATTCACACACTAGCCTATATTGTGTTTGAGCTCTTGTGCATACACAGTGTTTTTTCAGGCTCGCTCACACACTCTATTTAAATATACAAGTATGAATATTTATAACAACATTCCTAAAAGATAACCTTGGAACTTGTAGTTCCGGAATGCATTCAGCACTAACTATTCCTTGGTAATCTCTCTGCCTTGACTGCTACGGTTTATGGAGCTCAAGATCTTGGGTTTGAAGAGTATAAGTGCCTTTGTGAGTTCCCAAGTATAATTAAAGTTGTGTCCACATATCCGGGTGATCCACGTGTAAGATTCTTCAGGTTCTCAATGAGTTTGTCTTACATCGGGACACCACGAGCTGATAACTTTAAATGCGGTAAGTTGAAGCAGCATCTTCTTGGTTCGTTGTAATTTTCCTTACTCCGTAGCTAATGAAGCTCAGAACCTTACTCCGTGTCAGTGGTTGCTTACTCCGTATCTATTTGGTACTGGAATCCTTAGTCCGTGTCAGCGCTTCCTTACTCCGTGTGAATGAGAAGGTCAGAGTGCTTATTCCGTATTAGCGGTTCCTTACTCCACATGTAAGTTCCTTACTCCGTATATAAGTTCCTTACTCCGTATGTAAGTTCCTTACTCCGTACGAGTTTCTTACTCCGTGCGAGTTTAAAGAATCGGATGGCTTACTCAGTACTAGCACATCCTTACTCCGCATGAGTGAGTGGTTCGGATTCCTTACTCCGCATCTAAGTTCCTTACTCTGTGAGAATAAAGACTCGGGTCCTTATTCCACATCAGTACTTTGTTACTCCGTGTTGACTCTTTTACTTCGTGCGACCTTGTAGACCAAGATTCTTACTCCGTATCAGTTTGACTTAGTCCGTTTGAGGCATTAAGAGCAGATTCCGTAATCCGTAGCTTTTAAGTTCATAGTCCACACGAATGTTCCTTATTTCGTATGTATTGGTGACTTGGTTATTTACCAAGTGTTTGACGACACTCACTCTTGTCCGGATCAGGATTATGTATCCTGTCCTTAGCTTTGCTCTCACGAGTGTATCTCCGGATTAATAACATATCTTTTGCAATGATCAAAGAAACACAAAAGATCTTAAATCAAATTACATAGGGCTTTATCAGCATTATCCAAATTCTGGGCTTGATCCAACAGTTATCTTATGAAATCTCATTATTATCACATGCCATGTTTAAGTTATGTTACCATTTTAAGTTAAGTAACCCTTATATTTTTATACCACGGTTATTTTATTTTTGTTATATATACTCCTTTCTTTAATGCCCAAGTAAATACCTATCATCTTGTTCCATGCTTTAATTTAAGAATCCTAGCTTCAATATTGCGGCACGCTGAAGCTACATAGGTATAGATTTACTACACGTTAATGCCATATCATGCATGCCTTATACCGCACGCCAAAGGCACTCACCCATGCTCTTGCTATATGTAGAAGTTAATGCACCTATGCTTCTAAGACACGGTCAAGTTATCTTTTAGCTTGCTTTTTCTTACACGCTAAGTTTACCCACCCCAACGAATAACACTATAAATAGAAGTATGCACCATTTCCATAGTTCTAGATCTAGACAACAATTTCTCTTTAATTGAAAAATGGCTTCCTACTATAAACTACCACGAAACTCAAGGTTCCAACGAGTTGGTGTTCTTGGAGGAAAACTCATTGGAAAAAAAAAGTGTTTTAAGATCGCAACCATAGAACTCAGTGAGGAACTTGTCTCTAAAGGGTTAGACGTTGTCTGCAATTGCGAAATTATTGGACTTCTGGAGCTTTTGTCTCAAGTCGTTCGCTCAGCGGGAGGACATATATCTACACATTCAGAGCATGGAAACGCGATCTCCGAACTCCATCAACGAAAGGAAGAAGTCGCTAGACTCTCTGATTGCTTCATTATATTTCCTGGAGACCTTGGAGCTATGGAGGAATTCATGGAAATCGTCAGCTGGGCTCAACTAGGTATCCATGATAAACCCATAGGCTTACTTAATATAGGTGGATTTTTCGACCCCTTTATAGCCCAAATCGATACTGCCATCGAAGAAGGTTTCATTAAACCATCACAAAAGAGGATCATCATCGTAAGTAGCAGCGTGAAGGATCTACTAAGGAAAATAGAGGCGTATAAGCCAACACATAAAGATGCTATTACAAAGAACCTTTGGGAAGCTGAAGCTGGATCATCAAATCTAGACAACATCTAGAAAAAAAACCACTTAGCTCTATCATAATTTGAAATTTGTATGGTGTATTTTATTTCACGTATTTCCTTTTAAATAAATTATGCTTTTAACCCTATGTCATCGTAGAACCCTAGAGTTTTTTAAGAGTGATAATGTTCGATAAACATAATAAATGGAAAGTAATAATATTGGTGATAATGTCTATGACACGTTTTGGAACGTGAAACCACAAATCTTAACCTCATGTGGTTGATCTGGTAGTGGTAGGTTCTTAGGAACTCCACAGTTAAGTGAGGATATGACCAGAGCAATTCTAGGATGGGTGACCTCCGGGAAACCCACCCATGAAGGTATTTTTTGGAGCCGAAACAACTCCAACCACGGGGTGGAGGTGGGCCGAGGGCTACCAGCTCTGGGGGGTCAGGTGGACGGCCTTCACGATTATGACCCAGGATCGGCCTCGCTCGGTTTCCGAACCATATTCTCGGGACTCCGGGCCATAGATACCCCTGGGGGGGTCTCTAGGTCAGCCACCAAGTTCACGAGACAGTACCAGGGAGGATGATAACATGGGGTGGTGGGGGTAATAAACCCACTTCGGGCCAGAGTACCCGGATGGGCACCCCCGGGTGACCATCGGAGAGGACAACTGCGATCTGGGGTGGGTACATCAGCATAAAAATAAAAAATTGGGGTGTCTGGCCAGAGATGAAGCCGTGGATGGGAAACCTCCGGGTGACCAATTATCAGGTAACAAATGCGACCAGATCCCCAAAAAAAAAAAAAAACCACAAATCTTAGTCAATATTTTATATCTATAGGAAGTGATTGATATGATTTTAATTGATGATAGAACAAGCCTATTTTGACATTTGAGAACCTATATCGATATTATAATATCATTATCATTGTTGAAGTAGTCGTACTTTAAGCAAGTGATATATATATACAATGTAAACAGAAGGAGCAGATAATCTTTATAGAAAGCAGTGGAACGATATGGCATCATCCAACTCTCACGTGTATATACTCGAATAGGCCGTAGAAATTAATTATAATTTTCTCCTTGGAAGCATGAGCTTTTGTGATAACGAAGGTACGAAATAATTTCGAGGACGAAATTTCTTTAAGGAGGGAAGGATGTAAGACTCGCAAAATTTTTAGCTATTTAAGTTCTTCCTTAAAGAGTAATAATAATAAAATAATAATAATGTCATTGTTAACAATAGTTAGAAAGGACATTTTAGATATTATCACGATAAAAATAAGCACCCAATATACTCATTCAAATAGCATGTGACTCGTAAGTAGCCGTTAGAATAGTAACTAGCCGTTATGAATAGTATCCGTTTGGACTTCCATAAATAGGTATGAGTATGAGATTTTATTTATAAGAGAGTATAGAAGTAAAAAGAAGAATAATAAGAGTTATGGCATCAAGTTCTCAAGTACCGCCATATGAGAATAGTGTACGAGATGAAGATCGGCGAGCAATACGACTTGAAGTTACAAAGCTATGCTTTACTGTAGATGAGCTAAATGCTCGTGTCCAATGGCTGCAATATAATGCGACGAGACACAGGGAGAAGTTTGAGGTTATTCGTGCGACAACCACGACAATGTTAGCCGAAGGGTTGTGCAGCTCTACTGCCGAAGCACAACACGTCCTACGCACATACGCTAATACAATTCAAGAAATTTTACGAAGGCCATAGAATATGATATTAATGTTTATATTTAGGTTTATAATATTTTATGCTATAATGTTATCTTACTTTATTGTTTATTGATTATGCAATTATATTATTTTATCCGCGTAAATATTAAATACGTTATAAAAAATAAAATAATTTCTTATATGTCATAAAAAGTTTAGATGCTATATATTATGTCATTTAGTTTCTTAAACCAAATTACTATGGGTAAGTAAGTATTACAAGCCTTAACTTTACCAAAAGTATAAAACATAGGTAAGGCCCAAAAATTTGAATGAGGCAGATTCTGGAGGTCCCATTCAAAAATCCATAACTTGAATTATACAGATCCAATTCACATGATATCAAAGCCCATTTGTTCATTTATGACTGAGCTAAAACGTGTAGAAATTTCAGAATTTAATATGAAGCCAATCAATTCCAGAAGTTAAAATACTACACATAGGTTCAGTATGAACGGGTAAACATTTTAGTATGACTTTAAAATTCAATAACTTTTGTTATACATATTTAAAAATTATAAAATTGATACCCATTTGTAGATATTTGAGTTATTAATTCAATACAATTGGCCATTTGTCAAAAACTACAAAATTAAAAACGTTATAATTGAATTAGTAGGGAGTACACCAATGTGGACTTTTGATGCCAAAGGAACTTTCTAGGCTTAAAAGTCTTAAAACATTTTTTAATGGTAGGAGGAGATAACCAAGTTTTTAATAAGAGATAATATGAGGAAAATAAAGTATTATATATATTTTAAATAATTTAATTTAATGCCAAAGTTAAATTTGTACATTATTTTTCACACTATTACACCTACCATCCTTGCCTATATAAGGAGTGTCTTGCCTCTCCTCTTAAGCACAAATCCCTCAAGCCACACCATGCAATTCCCTATGAAAACACTCCCTTAAGCCCTCTTAATACCGCAAATACTCTACTCAAATCCTCTTTTGCTTTTGGTACTTACCAAGCGTCGAAGTTCTACGAAAGGTAATACTTAAGATTTTAAAATTTTGAAGTCACTTCTTATTTATTATGTAGATATATATGGTTGGTTTTACCACCTCATATATACTATATTCATGGTTGGTTTTACCACCTCATATATATTACTTACATAGTTTGTTTTACCACCTCACATATATTATTTATATGGTTGATTATATCACCTCGTATATACATGCATGGTTGGTATTGTCACCTTATTTTAAAATATGTTATTCCATCATAGCATTTTTATTATATAGTTAAAGTAAAAATATGAGAATATTGATTAAGGTTTCTTTTATTTTTACGGTTCTAGATAGCGGAGGATCGTAAGGAACAACTTCAATAATGAATTCCCCCGATAATCACCCTGCTTCTTCCGCAACCCCAATTGTTAATGCTTCAACCTCACAGCTATCCCCATCCTTATCTCCTTTAGATCTTCCCTTTAGACCCATGTCTAATATACCCTCATAGTTAAGGTGGAAGACACGTAGGAAAAATAAGCTTATCGAATGTCTTTTCCGTTCACCCAATACAAGAAGTAAATCTTATTCAAAAACTCTTAAGGCATATAACATAGTTATTGCACAACTAAAGGCTTATGATACATGGGATTGAAATAGGAGATGGAACAGCAATAGAAGTGGGAACCTAAATTAATATTCAACCCCACAAGCACGGTTTAGAATGCGGAGAACGACAAGCGGATTGTAAGGGTTTTTCTCATCCCCTTTTTCTTTTTCATTATAATCTATGTTTCATTATTATTGTAAGGGACTTTTCTTTTCCTCTTTATCTTGTTTTATTTGGAATTATTATTGTAAGAGTTTTATGTTTCTTATTCTTCTAATTCCATTTTATTGTTGAGAAGATTAGATTAATCTCTTTTTAATCTCTCTTGGTAATCTATGCTATTGATTGGGGTAAATAACCATTTTGATATTCGTGGTTATCCTTGTTAACCTTGAATGTTTTATTGAAATTCTATGTGATGCCTCATGTTATGTATGTTAAAGTTGTTATAACCTCTTATGTTTGGACAAAGTAAGTTTATGATGGGTGGTTCCAGAAAGACCTCCAATGCATTGAGTAAAGAACATCACTGGAGAGTATCAATCCAGCTGATAATATGTTATGTTATGATATGATATCTGGGTAGTTAACCTAGGTCATGATGTTATGATATGATGTCTAAACATAATCTTCCATGTTATGATTTCCTTGTGAAATGTTGATCATGTATGCAAATGTTATATGGTATTTCCTATGTTCCATATCTTCATGATTTTCCTTACCCGCTTATTTTACCCTTACTGGGCTATTTGAGCTCACCCTTTTTATGATTTCTTTTCCAACCCCAGGTAATTAAGGGATGGAGAAACTAGGATAAGGAGTCGAGAAGTGCTTGGAAATAAAGTTGTATGAAATTTTAAAGATTTATTAAGTTGTTTGCTCGTGTGCTTTGTTATGTAATAATGGGTTATGGACACTTAGTCTCTAAACTCCTAAACCTTAAAGATCTTGGATTGAAATTGTAATAATGAACAGTTTGTTTGATTAAATAAGTAATAGTTTGAAATTGATATAAAATTTGTATATTTAATTTCCACTAACGCACCCGGTTTGGAGGTTTAAATTTGGGGGCATTACAGCGGGGATTCCCCGCCATAGCTTTAATTAGAGCCCAATCCAGCCCACTCCTACACTAGACAGCCTAGCCCGCCCCAAACTAACTGGCAGCCCGCCCATCCAGCCTGCCCGCCCCGCCTAGCAACCCGCCCAGAAGACCCATCCGCGCGCGTGAAAAATCCTGGTAAAATATTGCCAGGATGAGGATTCGAACCCAGGACCTCCTTTTCATGCAGCATATGACTCAACCATTAGGCTAAACTATTTTTATTATATATAGTTATATATTTAATATATATACTTATAATATACCATATAAATAATTTAAAAAAGAGTAAAACTGATTTTTTTATATTTTATATGCTTATATTTTATATTAAAATGTTACTACTATTTTTAATAAATGATTATTTTTATTTAAATATAAGTATATATACTTTGTAAGTGATATTATTTTTAAAATAAAACATTTTATCATTATTATTGATAGTTGTACTATTTTTTGTTACTAATATTATTTATATGTTAGATTTTAAATATATATACTAATTATGTAAACATAGTAAATAATATTCATTTATGATATATATAATAGTTATCGACAAACTTCTTAACATAAGTTATTAAACTTCAGATACTCAATAATTATCATATTACTTATGTTATATATATATATATATATATATAGTTATATAGTTGTCACTATGTATATATATATGCATGTATAAATTCTAATAAATAAGTAATAATTTAAATAGCGAGTAATGATAATCTAAGTAATATAATTATTATTAATAATAAGTGATAATATGAGTAGTGATAACATAACTAATATAATTATATATCCTAGTTATCATATTACTTGTGTTATAAACAATATAATAGTCCGAGAAAACATATTTATCCAAATATAAAATATAAAATAAATACTATCAAAAATCAAAACCCACTCTCACCATATATTTTATATTATATCAAAATAGTCAGTATTGTATAATTAACTAGTAACATTTATTATAATTGCAATAGTATATATATATATATATATATATAAACTCATACTTAATAATTAAGCTTAGTTAGGTTAAACATGACTTTTCAGACTTTTCGGACTATTGTATTGTTTATAACACAAGTAATATGATGACCAAATATATAATTATATTAGTTATGTTATCACTACTTATATGATCACTTATTATTGATGATAATTATATTAATTAGATTATCACTACTCACTACGTAAATTATTACTTATTGATTAGAATTTATACATGCATATATATAGTGATAACTACATAACTATATATATATATATATAACATAAGTAATATGATAATTATTGAGTATATAAAGTTTAATAACTCATGTTAAAAAGTTTGTTCATAACTATTATATGTATCATAATTGAATATTGTTAACTATGTTTACATAGACACACACAAAGTATATATACTTATATTTAAATAAAAATAATCATTTATTAAAAGTAATAGTAATGTTTTAATATAAAATACAAGCATATAAAATATAAGAAAATAATCTAATTTATAATTATATAGTATATTAGTATGAACTAATATATAACTTCAAAACTAATTTTGAATCTAATTAATATGTATTTTATATGAAAATATTAATAGTATATTTAATTTTTATTATAATATAAAAATATATACTTTGTAATTATTATTATCTTTAAAATAAAGCATACACTTTTTTTATTATTATCATTACTAATAATAATAGTAATATTATCATTAATGATAATAATAATAAAAATAATTATATATAAGTATATATATGTTATATTATAAGTTTATAATATTAATTATATAAAAAAATTAGTTTTACTCTTTTTTAAATTATTTATATGGTATATTATAAGTATATATATTAAATATATAAGCATATATAGCAAAAACAGTTTACCTTGATGGTTGAGTCATATGTTGCATGTAAGGGAGGTCTTGGGTTCAAATCCTCATCCTGACAATATTTTGCCCCTCTGATGCTTCGGTTGTGTATGATCATATCACAACTTCTACAATTGAAATGTCGATGCCGTTGCCATTGTACCAGTTGGAGAACAAGCTAACACTGTTTAGTCCCCCCCCTTCCTGTTCTAGTATATGTAGTTAAACTCAAAGCCTCATGGCCTGAACAATTTTTTTTTCAACTCGTAAGAATTTGATTTCATTATTTTAATGACTCATGGTCCTATGTTATTTTAATTACAGTTATTATTACTATCATTATTATTTAATTATCATATATATATATATATATATATATATATATATATTATATCCAGATTTCTAAAGTCTGTTCATATTATTGATTTGGTGAAAATTTGCTTCTGCATTCCTTCTACTTTCATCATTTGTTTCTTTTGCATTTGTTTTTTGTTTTGTTAATTGCTAGAGGTGGATGCACAATGTAAATGAGAAAATAACTCCTCTCTAAAATAAGTAAAAATAAATTGAACAAAATTTATTTTATTTTATTACAAATCTAATTTTAGTATTTAAATCATAAAATTTCTTCTTTAGTGACTCCATAATTTTATTTAACACTTAATTTCCCCATTTCCTTTGTCAAAATTTTCCCATCCACTAGGGACATAGCTGCTGAAGGTATGCAATAACTATGGCTTATGATCTCAGGTTGTGGAGATGTATATCTTCGAAAAAGACAAATTAGGATACATCAGTTGGAATATCGAGCAACTCCCCTTAAAATAGACTCAAGTTTTTGAAGATGGAGAATAGAAAACTCAATTGTGAGAGGATGAAACCTATCTTAATCAAAAATTATATTCAATTTTCCACAGCTAAGGTAGTGTGGTATGCCGCATGGCCTATGATACGAATAGATAAACTAATGATTCATTGATATATTTTATACAATACATATCTACATACTAATGCAAAAAAAAAAAAAAAGCAAACTATCACAGTAATATAGATATTAGGATATCAATCCTAATTAATAATAATATCCACTAATTATTATACTAATTACAGAAACACACCCTCTCAAGTTGGAGTATAAATCTTAATCAAGCCTAACTTATTATAAATATAAGCAACTTGAATCCATTTAGAGCTTTGGTGAATATATCGCTTAATTATTCTCGCGGATGAAATGGCAGTTATTTTCAATATGTTTATTTCTCTCATGAAACACAAGATTTAAGGCAATATGAAGTATAGTCTAATTATCACACCACAATTTAGATCGTATTGTTTTAAAACTAATTTAATTTAAAAGATGAAATATCCACATTATCTCACACTGTGCGCACTATGAATTTCTTTTCTTTTCTTTTTAATGTTTTTTCCACTTCTCTTTAGAACCTACTTTCAAGTTTATTTTTTTCAAAAAATAATTTGCATGTGTAGTAGATATGTTATTTTATTCACTTATTTTCTTTATAGATGAACTTCTTCATATCTCTCTATTGTAATAGGCTGTACAAGAATTTTTAAGCTTCTAAATAATATTTTCTACTTTTATGGGGAGGGGTGAAGATTGAAGGAGCACTTGCTTTGTTTTCCTAACATTCTTGAAATTTAATATTTACTATATATATGCACTGGTATATTATGTATTCTAAGCTTTTGATATGCAAGCAGGGCTACATAAAATTTTCTTGACTAAACATATATCATGGACATTGGTTAATATTCTTTCAACTTGTGTTTTTCTATCTTTGTAAATGTTTTTGTTATCATTGCAGCTTATAGGAAATATTACAGAAAGATTTTAAGCTTTATGGTTGAAGGATAGCGGCGTTCTATATGAGTTCAATTTCCAGAATCTTTTTAAGCTGAGTAACAGTTCCAGGAGCTTGGCAGCAGCGTTCCGAAAGACCATTTACATTGTAAACCATTAAAGTATTACTTAAGTTACAATGTAAATAAGGAAATACCCCCCATTTGGATTCAAAGAAAAATACTAGAAAATCAAATTCCCACTCCTTTAAGATGTGAAAAATGGGATTTTGTGTAAAATCCCGGAAATATTCAAAAGTTCGTAATGGTGACTTTGTGGAAAGTGGGGTGAGACCCTTCAAAAAAAATCTCCAAAAATCAGATTATCTTAGTTATGATATGGGGAGCTAATGCTGGAACTTTTGATTTCAAGAAAACAACTCCTACGACAAGTCTCTTCCTTGGGCAAGGCATAAGGATAGAGTTGTGAACTCTAGTGGTTATATAGGCCTGCAAGGCTACCTTATTAAGCCTGGGAGGCTACTGTTGAGGACCTGGGAGGTGAGATTTGTTCAGAGCCTAAGAGGCTATTGTGCCTGAGAGGTAATACTGTGCTTGAGAGGCACTGCTGTGCCCGAGGGGCAGTGCTGTGTGCCTGATGTTTGGGAATACCTAGGAGGTTTTCTTTGATTTAAATGTGTGTACATGATTGAGTTGGTGATGTATATGTATATGTAGCATTACACGAGCACATGCCTACACTATTTGATGAGTTGGGGTGGGTCAGGGAGACATAATCCCTACTGAGCTATGGTTGCTCACCCCTCCTGTTGTGTTTGTTTTCGTTTGTTTCAGGTGCTTACAAGAGCTAGGAGGTTCACCAGAGGTGAAGACCTTATGTGTCTTTATTTGTTTTGTTGTATTGTAAAACCTATGATGTAACCTTGTGGGGAAAGAACATGTCTGTATGTATGTTTGTACTGTGCTTTAAAATGAGATTTCTGTGTATGATTTAAGGACAGCACCCGTGCTAAGGTTCCTTAACCCCTTGTCCCTTCGGGTGCGGGCATGGGGATTCATTAACCGGTTTCTGCGGGTCGGGAATCCGGGGCGTGACAATATATTTATCTCTTATTACCCACTCAACATCCATACCTATGGACATAAACACTGTCTCCATTCTGGCTCTCCACATCTTATAATTTGTTCCATAAAAAATAAGCACTTTCTTTGCATAATTGGAGCTGGTACTTAGTCTTCTGATAGGAATCTCCATTTATATATATATATATATATATATATACACACACACACACCAATGAACTCTTGCTTGGTCATTAAGCTGTTAAGCCTCATATCTTAGCAACACAAATGTATATGTCTGTGAGATCACTTCTCTACAAAGTGATAGATCTGTCTCCAGTGAGAACTTAGCTCTGATACTATTGGAAATATAGGATTTGATGAAGCTTCCAAAATATAGTCTAAGTCTGGAGACTCGAAGATCTGAAGGTCGTAGGGTCGGAGAGTCATAATTCGTAGAAGTAAAACTGTCACAAGACATATTGGCGAGAGGCTCATAGACTCGTAGGGTCTGGAGACTCAAAGCATATTTGTGACAGAACACATTGCCACTCGTAGATTCTGAGTCGAAGGTCGTAGAGTCGCAGTACGAAAAAGGGATCGTTACTATAAGCGACGATTCAATTCAGAGACTCGTAGAGTTGAAGAATAAAAGAATAGTAACCGAACTTAAATAATTCGAAGACTCGAAACCTATAGAACTGTAGAGTTCCTAGAGCGCTCATGTCACTTAACAGAATTTAATGTACCGCTAGACTCGTAAACTCAAGGGTCATAGAGTCGCAGCCTTAAAACCCTGTTAAGAAAACAGGACTTGCAGACTCGTAGACTCAAGGTTCGTAGAGTCGCAGCCTCAAAACCCTGTTAAGAAATCGGGACTCGTAGACTCGTAGGTTGAAGGTCGAAGAGTCGAAGCCAACATGACTGACTAACTTAAATGAATCTGTAACTCGAAAGTCGTAGAGTCGTAGACTCAAGGGATACAGGTATGTTAATGAACTTGTCAGACGTATCACAGACTCGAAGATCTTAAAGGCAAAGTGTTGCAGCTGAAGGGTCGTAGCCGTAGAGTTGAAGACTCGTAGAATAATCTTAGAGCATAAACAACTACGAAAGGCCAATGAAGAAATGTAAAGTCTAAGACTCATAGAGTCGAAGATTTTCAGGGTTGAAGACTCACAGAGTCGAAGAGCCTCTTAGTCAGGTAAAATAAACTGAGAAACCCGAGGGTCGTAGATCCGCAGAGCTAGGGTCGTAGACTCGCAACTGTAACAACGAATAAATTAGGCGCACTATGAAGAAGTCACTCTAAGAGCCATTAGGAAAGTCACAGACTTGTAGATTCGTAGACTCACAGTTAATAGAGTGACACAAAAGACTTAATCTAACTCGAACTCTAGCCTCGAAGACTCGAAGATGTGTGAGTCGTAGACTCGCAGATATCAACACTGTAAAGTCTAAAGCAAACTTCTGCAACTTTAATGAGCTCTAACTAAAACCTTTGAGTCACCAAACCTACGAGGCACTCACCTTCAAAGCATACTTACAACCCTAAGCATATTCACTTAGCGATATCTTTAGCTAGGGTTTGTACAGTAACCTGCGCCATCCAGAGCAGCTAGAATGCAATTAATGCCGCATTAATTGCAATCAACCACTCTCCACGGATGAACAGCCAAGATCGACTGCGCAAGTATGGGCATGCAACTGCGTAGCATGGGCAACAGATCTTCAAATCAGAGCAGATCAACCTATCCCTTGACATCCCGCATATCCAGTGGCGGGAAGTCAGTCTGTCGGATGGACAATTAGGCGCACAACAATCTAAACTTAAAATATATATCTCTCTCACACTTAACGACAAAAATAGGAGTTAGTCTCTTTCTATGAAAGCGTGGAATACACAGAATACAATAAAAAGGATTCTGAAATACATTAAGATATATCTTTTGCAGAATTCAAGCAAAAGTTGCAACGCAAGAGATAGAGACTCTGAGAGAGAGAACAAACTTGGAAGTGTTGTGCATCGCGTTGAACTAAGATCAAGATCAAACCTTTCGATTAATAATACTTTTTTGTTTATCAAAGATCCAACACGATCATTGAGTCTCTTCTCCATGTTGTTTCCCACAATTAAAACTATCTCTAAGCATTCCTATCATATCTGAGATCTGTTCAGTAAAGAACATTTACTCCCATCTCAGATTTGTCTGATAGTTAATTAAGTCTCATATCACTCACATTACTACTGTCGTCTTCTCCATCAATACTTCCACGTAGTCATCCATAGATAAATCCAAAACCAGCCAACAGTCTAGCTTCCGCAGGCGAAGAAAGTCTATTCAACCCCCCCTCCCTCTAGACTCACTCTGGGACCTATAATTGGTATCAAAGCAGTTCTACAACTCCGTAGAGATCCCTAAATGGCCAACATGGATTCCAGCAGTGCAGCTCTAGCTCCCGAGCAAGCTCTAGTTCCTATTGAGGAACCTGAAGCTAGTCGTGCTCCAGGAGAAGGAGCGACAGGAGATCAGGAGCAGGAAGAACCAAGTGCTAGCAGCACCAAGAAAGAACAAGAAGACTTCTACGATGTTCTGCCTGGCTTATCCTCCCAAGTACCTATGTGCACACCCGCACGCTTTTCCAAATGGAAAGCGAGAATGAGAGCACACCTAGAGATGCTCAACACCTATCTCTGGGAATAATAAAGAATAGACCTTTCACCCCAAAGAGTATGCAGAGAGGTCGGTTAATGATGAAGGACCCAAACAGTTGGTCTAAGGTGGAGCAGAGGAAAGTAAAACTTGGATTCAAGGCAAAAGCCATACTCTTCTCTGCGCTCGATGACGACATGTTCACGGATGTGCAGGACCTAGAGACAGCGAAGGAGGTATGGGACAAACTATGTCTCATCTACGAGGGAGATGAGCAAATACAGGACAACAAGATCTTCATGATCAAGCAGGAGTATGAAGCCTTCAAATGTAAACCAAAGGAGCCATTGGACAGTATCTATAAAAGGTTCACAGGTCTGATTCAACGGATGAAGATTTACAATGTTGAGATCTCTCAAAAGGACAAGAATGACAAGTTTCTGAGATCTCTACCCTTGAGACTTCTGATAAAGACATCAGCCATCCGTCAGCTGAAGGAATGGAAAACCTGTGCCTTGGAAGCATTATACGGGGACCTCAAGACGTTCTTTAAGGCCGCTACTAAACCAAGGCAACCATCTTCAGAGAGGAAGAAGATGAAGCTGAAGAACTTGTTTCAGATAGTGCCTCAGATGAAGAAGCGACATTTTTGATCAAGAAATTGCTGAAGAGAAGGGGGAACTATAGGAGGAAAGCAAGGCAGTCACCCTCATCCTTCTCTAAGGGAAAGGATAAGGAGAAGTTGTAGTGTTATCACTGCAACAAGTCTAGGCACTTTGCTGCCGATTGTTATAAGCTGAAGAGGGAGAAAAAGGAGGCAGCTGAGCAGAAGAAGAAGACCAAAGGCTCCTCAAGCAGGAAGGATGACAAGAGGAAGAAGGCTCTTGTCACTAACAAGTTCAACAGCGAAACTGAGGAGGAAGAAGAATTTTCTGATGAAGAGAAAAAAGAAAAGGGTCTTATCTGCTTCATGGCTGACAACTCACCTCCCTTCAAGGTAAGAACCTACGAACAGCTGTACATTGAATATGAAGATACCTATAAAGCTCTAAAAGACATAGAGGAACAATTTCTCCCTATAAAAGCTGACAAAGAAAGATATTATTCTAAACTGGAACGGCTTTCATGTGAATATAGAGACTCTATAAATGACTATGAAAGAACAGAGAGAAAATTAAGAGTTGAAGTGAGTGAGATGAGAAGCACACATGATGATCTTTTGGACAAAGCTGGACAACTAAAAATGGCTAATAAGGACATCGATAGGCTTGAAAAGGAACTAGATAAAACCAAAGCAGAACTGGAAAAGGAAAGACAAATCAGTCAAAAGTGGCAAGATTCTGCTAAAATTGCAGCTCACTTTAGGACTACTCCAGATGTTAAAGGTCTCACCTTAGGTCTAGGCTTCTCTGAAGACCAAATAGCCAAGGCCCAGACTTACCCTGTGCAGACCAAGTGTCTTGCTGGCTTTGTTCTTGCTGGCAGTGTGCTCCTTGGTTGTGGAAAGGAGGTGATGGCTGTTACTAGTCCACCCAAACCAGTAACACCCGAACTTAAAGATCAGGGTACTGTTGCATCTCTGGACAGTGATGCTGCAGTTGCTAAGATAAGACTGAAAGCTGAACCTTTAGTCAACCTGTCCTCTACATCCCAATGCAAGGGTAAGGGTGTAGTAATTCCAGAGACAAACCCAAGTAGACATACTACTACGTTTGAAACTGCTTCATCCAGCAAGGCTGTTTCCTCCTAGCCCGAGTTTGTCCCTGGTGGTAGGGTTAAGAACGGTCTAGGATATGTGAGAAAACCTAGGAAACCTCTTAACACTCCAGCAAAACCCTTAAGACCAAGTGTTCAACTCAAACCTATCAAATGCCCCATCTGTTGTGAAGTTGGACACTTTTCCTATCAGTGCAGATTCTATCCTGAGTATCTTAAGAATGAGGTTGTTAAAGAAATCAGGTTAAGCATCAATCAGTCAAACTTTTCCGAAAATCTGCACTGTCACATTACTGATAGGAAGAAGAAAACAAGGCAGACACAGGCTACCTTACCAAAGAACAAAACTCCTAAACTTGTGATGAAAACTGTCAATTCTGTGCCTAGCAAAGCTGCCAAGAGTAACCATAAGAAAGGAGAATCCACAAAGAGCCCTAAGAACACTCCTGTTAACAATGCTAATGATGAACCATCCAAATTAGCATGGAAAATTAAATTTGCTCCTTCTTATTGGAAACCTAAATTGTCAACTGTAGCTTTCACTTACCCAAAGCCCAATCATCATTGGGGCCCCAAGAGTTAGTTATTTGATGTGCAGGAACAGGTACATGAAGTTGAAAGTAACCACCGAAAACAAAAGATCAATTCCAGCCAGTGGTATCTTGACAGTGCCTGTTCTGTACACATGACAGATGATGCCTCTCTGTTGAGTAAAGTAAGGGAGGTTGCAGCTTCATCTGTGTTGGATCAAACCCAGAATTTGGATAATGCTGATAAAGCCTTATGTAATTTGATCTGAGATCTTTTGTGTTTATTTGATCATTGCAGAAGATATGTTACTAATCCAGAAATGCACTCGTGAGGGCAAAGCTAAGGACAAGATACATAATCCTGATCCGGACAAGAGTGAGTGTCGTCAAACACTTGGTAAATAACCAAGTAACAAATACATACGGAATAAGGAACATTCGTACGGACTAAGAACTTAAAGGATAAGTGCGGAGTAAGGAAACTAGATGCGGAGTAAGGAATCCGGATTTATTACTCGCCCGGAGTAAGGAACTTACATACGGAGTAAGGAACTTACATATGGAGTAAGGAAATTACATACGGAGTAAGGAATTTACATGCGGAGTAAGAAAGCGCTGACACGGAATAAGTTATCAGACTTTTCAAGACTCGCCCGGAGTAAGGAACTTACATACGGAGTAAGGAACTTACATGCGGAGTAAGGAAGCGTTGACACAGACTAAGGATTCCAGTACTAAATAGATACGGAGTAAGCAACCACTGACACGGAGTAAGGTTCCGAGCTTCATTAGCTACGGAGTAAGGAAAATTACACCGGACCAAGAAGACACTGCTTCAACTCAACCGCATTTAAAGTTATCAGCTCGTGGTGTTCCGATGTAAGACAAATTTATTGAAAACCTGAAGAATCTTACACGTGGATCATTCGGATATGTGGACACAACCTTAATTGTATCTGGGAACTCACAAAGACACTTATACTCTTCAAATCCAAGATCTTGAGCTCCACAATCCGCAGCAGTCAAGGCAGAGAGATTACTGAGGGATAGTTATTGCTGAACGCATTCCGGAACTACAAGTTCCAAGGTTGTCTCTTAGGAATGTTTTGTATAAATATTCATACTTGTACATTATCAAAAAAGGAGTTTTCCATCTTTGGAGATAGAAGTTGGCTAGTGTGTGAGTTCATTTGTAAACGAGTGTAAGAGAGTCTTGCTTCTATTTTGTTGTATTCATCTCGTGATAATAAAACAAAATACTTCCACTATCCTGGTTATCTTCTGCAGTGATTCTATCACTTAACTAGATAAGTGTTTGTGTCTTGAGAGAAAGGAAAGAGTTTTAATAAGAGCCTATTCACCCCCCCCCCTTTTAGGCTCCAAGGGACTATCAAGTGGTATCAAAGCAAGTTCTACTTTGTTCTAAGTAGAGATCCCACTCTTTCAATCTCAGAAATGGCCGAAGAAAGCAGTATGCTATTCAACACTCGCCTTAACTCCGGAGGTGCACAGGAGCCCATCCCGAATCGAAGCGGCGGCGAAAATGTCGACCCACCTCAACCCGCTGCCGCCGCTTCTCAACCACGGAGTTCGGCTTTACTTTAACGAAACCGCCCAAATTCACACCCGAGCTTTTCTCCCAGGTGGAAAGCTCGCATGAAGATGTTTATGGTATGCCATGATCATCTTATGTGGCCATGTCTTCATCAGGAGATTCCAATTCCGATGACTATCGGAGAACATGGAGTTAGGAGGCCAAAGACAGATGATGAACTTACCAACGATGAAAGAGCCTGGCAGTGCGCTAGTGAAAAGGCTCTGGCTTATGTTACATCGTCTTTGGATTCCGAGGCTTTCCACAGACGTCCAGGGCTGCACGACAAAGAAAAGTGTTTGGGACAAACCGACAATCCTCTATGAGGGGAGTCGGTCCCAGGATACGAGAATGTGATCTGCACTCTCGAGACGTAACTTTGAGAGTTTTAATCATAAACCGGGCGAATCACTTGAAAGCATCTATCGGAGATTCGGCAAGCTCATTCTTGAGCTGAAGACTGTCAATGAGCACTATTCTCAATCCCAGATCAATGACAAGTTCTTTTGCTCATTGCCGGATCGCTACTACTCCAAACAACTCCAAATGCAATCGAACAAAAAGGCGGTATGTTCCCCTTGAAGAACCGTATGGAGAGCTGCGGACTCACGAAGTCGGGTTTAAGTACTCGACGGGGATGAGAAAATAGCTCGGAAAGAAAAGGGGGTAGCTCTCAAAGCTACAAAATGTCTAAACATACTGAGGAATGATGATACGGACGTATCCGACAATTCTGATTCTAACGAGGAGGAGGAGATAGCCCTTCTTGTCAAATCCTTTGAGCGATTCCTACGGAAAAGCAGAAAAGGGTTCAGAAGATGCTCATCATCATCGTTCCAAAGGAAGGAGCGACCGGAGTCCAGTTCCCAGGAATGTTTCAACTGTGGGAAAACCGGTCACTGGGCCAAGGAATGCAGGTCCAAAACAAAAGTGGCCGAGAAAAGTGACAAGGTAACTCCTCACCGCTCCACCTCAGATAATAGCAAGAGCAAGAGGAAGGCGCTCGTGACAAAATACATGAGTGGCTCGGAAGAAGAGGAGGAATCCTCGGATGATGAGCCGACCACTAAGCCGAATGTCTGCCTCATGGCAAATACTGAGGTACCTTCTATCTCTGAGCTCCTGAGTAAATTAGAATCTCTTACTACCGCATGTGATCATGAAAAGAATGAGAGACTAATAATTACTCAAATGTACAAAGATATGGAAAGTCGAATAAATGTCTTGAATTTACTATTAATAGACTCGAAAAGGACATCACCGACTTGGAGGAAAAGAAGCTTGGTATCATGATCTAAGAGCTGAAAATCATTTGTTAAATACCAATCTCTCAGGCCTAAAAGTTATAGTAAAAAGACTCGAAAATGAACTGGAACAGGAAAAGGAAATAAATCGTAAGTGGCTAAAGTCCGGGGAAATAGCCTCCACCTTTAGGACTGATCCTGACGACATCCGAGTCAAACCTGGCCTAGGTTCCGAACCATCAACTTCCATAGCTCAAGCTACTGAGTGTCCTCCGGACTTCACTCCTAAACTAACCAACTTATATCCTGTTAGTACATCTAAACCGTTGGATGGTTTCATTTCAGGTGGCACCATAGTTTATGACTGTGGAGCAGAGGCTGTCACTGTATTTCCCGAACCAGTAGCACCCGTAACTAAATATGAAGGGAAGGCTGCTGCAGTTAAAGCCAAAACTGTAGCACCCAAAAAGAAAGACAAGGCTAAGGCTGACGCATTTAGGGCCAAGAGCGCGTCACCCAAACGCAATGGATTAGGCCACAGGGAACAAAGTAGAAAGTCTGTAAAATCTAAGAGACCTGTATCCCCTGTTTGTACTTCACATTATAGTGTCTGTTCCATCTGTAGGGAAATGGGTCATTATCACTATGAATGTTGGAGTCTATCTGATAGCTGGCTTTGTAATCAATTTCAATCCAATAAAGATCAGTTTTATAAAAGGGGTTCTTCGAGCAAAACAAAATCTAAATCTAAAAGGAGTGTCTCTCCCAAGAAAACCCAAATAAAAGAAGTAGCTGAAACTAACAAGCTAATGTCAACTTGGAATGCTAAGAGTCCTAGCAAAATCAAATCTGTAAATGTTGACAATACTGCTGCTCTCTCTAACCGCCCGAAACAAGTTTGGGCACCAAAAGTGTAAACTGTTGTCTTTCAGGAGCATCTCTGGAATGCATTGCCGGATCACTTGAAGTTAAAGATCAATAAAAGCAAGTGGATCCTTGATAGTGGATGCTCCGGACATATGACGGGTGATCGAGACTCGCTTGTAGAAGTTAATGATAAACAAGGTCCATCCGTTTCATATGGCGACAACAAGAAAGGTAAGACGTCGGGTATGGCACTTTAACTAACGGCCGTGTATCAATCACTAAAGTTGCACTAGTCGAAGGTTTAAAGCATAATTTACTAAGTGTCGATAATCTATGTGACAAAGGATTTCTTGTTTCCTTTTTGTCTAACACTTGTACGATAAGAGAAAACTTATCCGGAGATGTTAAGTTATCCGGATCAAGAGATGGGGACATATACTCGGTGGTCTTAAGAAATAATTCTTCGACCTGTATGCTTCCTCACGAAAGCATCGGATGAAGATAGTTGGCTATGGCACAAGCGATGCGCACATTTAAACTTTAAGACTTTGTCTAAATTAGCGTCACTTGATCTTGTCACTGGTCTACCCAAACTCAAGTTCTCCAAGAGACTCTCTCTGTCGAGAATGCCAACTTGGTAAACAGACCAAACACGACTTTAAGAGCAAATCGGTTAACTCAATAATTGCTCCTCTACAACTTCTTCATATGGACCTCCGTGGTCCTATATCTATTCCATCACTAGTCAGGTGCAGATATACCCTTGTGGTTATCGATGATTTCACCAGATACACATGGGTGATGTTCTTGAAATCAAAGGATCAAACTTTTGAGCATCTTGTAGATCTCTTCAACTGGATAAGCAACTCACAAGGACTGAACATTAAATGCATCAGGAGTGATCATGGTACGAGAATTTGATTTTTCGAAATGAGATCATATTGTTCCCAACAGGGCATACGAGATGACTTCTCTGCTCCCAGAACCCCACAACAAAATGGGGTAGGCGAGCGCAAGAATCGTACTTTAGTTGAAGCTGGTAGATCCATGTTATCAGGGGCAACGCTTCCTCTCGCCTATGGGTAAGTTGTGTCCATCGCCCGCTATGTTCAAATAGAACTCTAATAAATAAATCTACCATGAAAACACCCTATGAGATGTGGAGAGGACGAAAACCTTCAATTTCACATTTCGAGCTTTTTGGTGTACTTGCTATATACTGATCAATGGCAAAGAGACCCGGAATAAATTTGAACCAAAATCTGATGATGGGATTTTTGTCGGGTACTCACTACATCGCAAGGCTTATCGGGTCTTCAATAGAAAACTTTTTAAAGTTGAAGAATCTATCCATGTGACCTTTGATGAAGCTAATCTCGATTGGTCAAAAGTCGGTTCTTCAAATTCCAATATGCAGGCCATGGACAGCAACGTCGATTACTCGAAGTTTATGAATATTCCTATTACATATCCAGACCAACCACGTGGCATCAGCGAAACACAACGAAATTTTATGGATGATGCTACGGATGACTCTGACTCCGGACTACCATTTAGCTCCGGACATACTCCTACGGATACCCAAAATTCCGGAGCACCTTCAAGTCCGTCCGGACTAGTTAACACTGGAAGAAACAGTGTTGAAGAACCAACTAGTTCATCCGTACCTCTCAATACGGAAACATCTAGTCCGGACGAAGCTCAACCAGTCGATACAACTGAACCACCCAACTGGAAGAGCTTCAAATTGTTCAAGATCAACCAACACATGCACAGAATTATAGATGGACCCGAAACCATCCCTCAGATCAAGTGATTGGTGATCCTACTGTTGGTGTAACAACAAGAGCAGCCACCTCCAACATGAGTCTTTACTCGTGTTTTCTATCTCAAATAGAACCAAAGGTGGTAGATGAAGCTCTTCAAGATTCGAATTGGATAGAAGTCATGCAAGAAGAGCTGAATCAATTTAAAAAGAATAATGTGTGGACCTTAGTACCAAGGCCTAAGTCTCAGCAAGTCATTGGCGTTAAATGGGTGTTCCGGAACAAGCTTGATACGGATGGAATAGTAATCCGGAACAAAGCGGCTGGTAGCCAAAGGATATCGTCAAGAAGAAGGAATAGATTATGATGAAACCTTTGCTCCGGTCGTAAGACTTGAGGCAATCCGAATGTTTCTGGCGTATGCTTCATATGAAAACTTCATAGTTTATCAAATGGACGTCAAGAGCGCATTCCTGAATGGAGACCTTCAAGAGGAGGTGTATGTTGAACAACCTCCCGGCTTCATTGAACCTAAGGCAGGACATCTTGTCTACAAACTTCAGAAAGCTCTATATGGTTTGAAGCAAGCTCCAAGAGCCTGGTACGACACACTATCAGAATTCCTACTTGCTCATAACTTCCAAAAAGGGAAGATAGACACCACCCTATTTCTACGAAAAGAGAAGGGACACACTCTGATTGTACAAATATACGTGGATGATATCATTTTCGGATCAACAAATCCGAAGCTTTGTGAAGAGTTTGCTAAGTTGATGACAGGCAAGTTTGAAATGAGTATGATGGGAGAACTGTCCTACTTCCTTGGAATAGAAGTCAAACAATTAAAGGAAGGAATCTTCATTAATCAGGCTAAGTACACTCGCGATCTTATTAAGAAGTTTGGTATGGAAGGTTCATCTCCCGTCAAAACTCCCATGCCTGTCAGTGCCAAGTTAGATCCGGATGTGGATGGCATATCAGTAAATGTGACTGACTACAGAGGGAAGATCGGATCCTTGCTGTATCTTACAGCAAGTCGCCCAGACATTATGTTTGCAACTTGCATCTGTGCACGATACCAGGCGAATCCCAAGGAGTCACATATGCTTCATGTAAAACGGTTATTAAGGTATCTCAAGGGAACGATGAATTTGGGACTCTGGTACCCAAAGGAGTCCAACTTCACCTTATCCGGGTACTCTGATGCCGACTTCGCTGGATGTCGCATCGACAGGAAAAGCACAAGCGGTACGTGTCAGTTTCTAGGAAATAGATTGATCTCATGGTTCCTCTACCGCTGAGGCGGAATATATAGTCCTTTAGAAGTTGCTTGCACGCAGCTACTTTGGATGCAAAGTCAACTTACTGACTACGGATTCGACATGTCCTCTATTCCACTTTATTGTGACAACACTAGTGCAATTGCCATCAGCAACAATCCTGTCATGCATCCTAAGACGAAGCACATTGAGGTTAGGTATCACTTCATACGCGATCATGTTCTCAAAAAGCATATTTCACTGGAACATGTTGCCACTGAAGATCAATTAGCAGACATACTTACAAAGCCCCTACCTGATGCGAGGTTTTCTGAACTACTCTTCCGATTAGGTATGCTCGACTTCTCTGCATAGCTTCACATTTGAATTACCCAATAGTATATTTACTCTCGGACCATGCATTGTACGTTCATCGAAAGTAGTAGAAACTTCTTGATCGTATTGCTGATCATACTTACTGTTTAACGGTTTCATGTTTCTGATATTAATCTCAACCTCATATTGGGAGGATGCTTGCGTTTCCCGACTGAAGTCATTTAAGCTAACACAATTACAGTTTATATGATTTACCTCTTTTGGGTTCATGATCTTAACTTCCATTAATCACCACGTGACAAAAGCATGTTCATTTAGATTACTCTATTAACATGCATAGTTGAAGAAGTGAAATGGGTTAGCTTGAAATGCCTGGTGGATGAATACTCAATCGCAGTCTGATCAGCTTCTGAAGTATAGTTTTCTAATAAGATAGACAGTACTGAACTTCTACAAATTGGAACGGTCAACCAAGAGGATTGCACAATCTACGGGGGAGAAAATGCTTTATATATTATTCAGTAATACCCCCCGTATATGTCTCATGACCTCTTTCCTGACTGTCTATCTGAGGGGGAGCTTTTCATTGAGAGGATTAAATGATCTACGGGAGAGCAGGAATGAACCCCTAATATGTCTCGGATTCTCCCTCCTCTAAACTTTTACTTCCGGATCTGACTGGACATGCTGTTTTGAATCAGAAAAGTGGCATGTTTGGATGTATTTTCCTTCTTCAACCATGCATTTTAATCGACTAATCATCTGCCTTCTTTTGACATGTGTTCGCTCTATCATTGTTCACTCATGAATCCTAATGTGGCCAAATCATATACTTTTTAATTAATCTTAGCTACGTTGTTCAGCAAGACGGTTTCAATATGTTGACCTATATGAACCTGTGTATTGCTATCTGACATATGCCCTGATTCAGTAATATTGATCACTTTCACGTTGCATACGTCTACTACATTCTTAGCCATGCATGAGTTCTGTTTCTCATTAGTTCGGATTATGTTGTTTTTCACTGATTATCTTATCTAATCCGTACTAATCCTTTCCTGTTAAGCTTCTGTATTTTCAGTTTATCCTTTTTTAGCTACAGGTTCAGATTTTCTTTGCAACCGTATCGATAAATCCAGTCCATAGTCTCGGATTTGAAGTGTTGTAGTACTTCTCTTCTCTTCGACTTTTTGACTGCAAAGGAATCTACTCTATGGTATCTACTCTACTCTCTCACCAAACTCTGTTTACGACGAATAAGGTCTATTATTCATCCGGATACTCTTTCACGAATATTATTTACTCCGGATGAGTGTCGGCTCTTTCCTCCGGACTCCTGACATTGTTCAATTGTGACAATCCACGTATACTCATATGTCGCATGCTTTTAAGGAGGAATAATGATGATTCATTAAATGCATATCTCGGGTTGCACACACACTACTCTGGATGGCAACCAGTTGTAATCTCTACTTGGTCATGCGGTCTCCACGACATCGTTTCATTCGGAGGCGCCTCGATATCCAGACTAATGACATCAGCATGTCGCGCGGGTCCCTATCTCACTCGCACATTCCTAGACCCGCTGCCATTTGTGGACTCGGTCTTATATGTTCTGATCATTCCTGCGAAGCACGAGTATTGCTCATTTCAAATCCCTAAACCTCTCGTTGCTCCTTCCACTGTCAAGACCTCACCTTTCCTCTTATCCTTCCCATCCAATCTGCAATGGCACCCAGAATCTCTCTTTCCGGCGTTACTGGCCATCTAGTTGATTGGAATGCTGTTTCTAATCCTCCGGATTGGCTTTTCCAGCTTCGCCCTCTCCTTGAAGCCTCGCATATACTCAGCCTGATCTCCAATCCCGCAGATCTTCTTATCGATGACATTCTTGAGTATTACCAATGGATTCGCTGCACCACCGATTCCATAACCTCTTATGTCCGCGGTGAATCCATCATCATCACTCCGGCTGTTCTCCGCGCTGCTCTCCACCTACCTCTTGGTGAACCACAGCGCCCGGATGCCGATCCAATGGCGGCTTCTATGGGTTGCACGAACAAAGGGAAAGAATACAAGGTGAAATCCTTCCAGGGTCGCTATCGATGTATGGCGACTATTCTAAGTCGATGCCTACTGGCTCGCACATCCGCCCTGGACTCTGTTCCATACGACCTTCTCCTGGCCATGTACGGCATTTTTGAAGGTCTTCCGATGGATTGGGGGATGTTCTTATTTCATTTGCTGTAGAATGGTCCCAAAAACCATTCCTTCGGGCGCATCCTCAGCATTGTCTTCCGGCATCTACGTCCGGATTATTTCGCCCGATTTGATGCTGTCTCGTTTCCCTCGCCTTACTACCTCCGTTACCTTACGCCGGACGGGAACATGACCGCTCGCTGACCCACTGTAGCTCTCCGCATTCTCCCTGCCTCGGAACAACAAGGCAGCTCTGTTGGTGACCCCTCCGACAGCCAAGCCCACGAGGTCAGTTCTGCACACCGATCCTCCCGGATTCGGTCCGTTGCTGCGCCCTCCCACTCACGGGCCTCCCAACCAAGCGTCCGTGCTGAACCGTCCGAGGTTGCGGGGCCCTCTCAGCACAGTGTGTCTATAGCTGTTTCCTCAGCCCCCTCTGCTGCTGATGTCCCCACTCCCTCCACATCCGCTATAGCTGCCGCGGTTGATACCGCTGTTGCTGTCGCCACCGCTGATGTCCCGGCTGCATCTCCGGAAGCCCCTTTGCCTCCCCTACCTCAACCCCGAGATTACCTTGACTATCTCTCCGCCGGCACCTTAACGGACCTCTGGCTCCGTTTCAGCCTAGCCTACACCTCCTCCATTCCCGACACCGATCTCCAGGGTGTTTTACACACGCAATACCCAATCCCCAGGAGACCATGATCATCCGGAACCTGGACCAAGGCTTTCTTACGCCGGCTGCCATTCCCAATGTGCCGTTCCCTACACCCTCCGGCCCAGTCCCTGCTGCACGGAGTCCTTCCCCTGCTAAGGCTAGACCCTCTTCTCCTGCCGCCGCGATTCCCGTGGTTGACTTATCTGGTCAAAGCGGGTCCCTTGCTCCGGATGCCTCCAATGCTCCGGATGCTCCTGCTGCTGCTGATACTCCTGCGGACTCCTCTGCCCAACGCACTCCTGCTCCTGTTCATGCGGGGGAGTCCTCCAAAGCTCCGGAGTTAGTCCTTGGGCGTGCCTCTTTTGGCACGGTCCACTCCGACGCCGTGCTTTCCGCCCAGTGGACCGACACGCCCAAGCTCAAAGCGCCCAAATTTCCGCCATCGCTGCCAAAGTTGATGCCCTCAGCGCCCAACTCCTCTCCGCTCTCACTGACTCCTCCACTTCCATGGAGTAGAAAATGGATCTTGTCGCCACCCCCGTCCATTCATTGTCTACTTCCTTCGCGGATCTGGCGCATACGATGGCTCGTCCTCCTGTTGCTTCCCGGCGATCTGCCAAACCGGGGGAGAGAGTGTCATCTGATCCGTTTACTCCTTCTGCCCCACAACCATCTACTCGGACAGAGAAGCGGCCTGCCACTTCAGTGCTTCAGGGAGTTCAAATTCCCAAACGAAGCCGCTTCTCTCAACCAAGCTCGTCTACTGCACCTCCAGCTCCTCCTCCATCCTCCTCATCCGTAGCTGATACCTTCCTCCCATCCTATGCGGAGTTTGACCCGTCTGATGCGGATGGAAGCTTGCGCAAGGCAATGAAATCCTATCTTGCGTCTTCTGCGAGAGAAGATGTCTTTATCGAAATGTACCCTTTCTCTCCGGCCGACATTCAGACTCTTTGTTCGGAGAAAGGACTCTTTACTACAGAAGACATTGACAACTTCTCGAGAGCTGCTAAAATGGAGATGAGGCTGTTTCCATCTCTCTACGAAGATGGGCACTTGTTTGACGTTCTGCCATGTTGGAATGAGGGCTGTCTTCCTAGTGTGGATCTAATTCAGTCCTTCATCGACGGAACTACTGAGGATAGCAAGCCATGGAAAACTCTCTCAACCATCCTCATTCCGTACCGGATCATGTCGCCACACTTCATGATGGTCGTCTTCATGATTCGGTCCAAGCAAATGATTCTCATTGATTCTCATCGGATTGTGGAGCACTTCGTTAGGAAGAATCAATGGGAACCTTTGTGTCTCAGTGACCAGCCGTGAAGAAAGCCGGATTATATGAAGAGTTGGGCATCACACCCCTGCGTCCGACCGAGAAACTCAAGGCGACATTCCGGGGCAAGAAGAAAGTGCCACAACGACCTGGATGGAGATAGGCTGGGAGCCTTTGTCTGTCACTTCATCAAGTCGTTCTTAATCGTGGACAAACATTGGAGCCAACACTCTACCTTTACGATGAAGCGGACAATGGAGCTAAGAGAGAAGGCAACAACTATGATCTTCAAGTATAGTAAGCCTTATGTACCTTAGTGAAAAACTTGTATTAAGGCTGAATTGTATTTAGTTGCTGATTAATGAAATTGGTTGTGTTGCGTATTCTGTATGTTATTCTTTTGCATTGCTTACCAGATCAGATTACAAAGGGTTTGGGCATATCCATAATTGGGGGAGATTGTTGGATCAAACCCAGAATTTGGATAATGCTGATAAAGCTTTATGTAATTTGATCTGAGATCTTTTCTGTTTATTTGATCATTGCAGAAGATATGTTACTAATCCAGAAATGCACTCGTGAGAGCAAAGCTAAGGACAGGATACATAATCCTAATCCGGACAAGAGTGAGTGTCGTCAAACACTTGGTAAATAACCAAGTAACAAATACATACGGAATAAGGAACATTCGTACGGACTAAGAACTTAAAGGATAAGTGCGGAGTAAGGAAACCAGATGCGGAGTAAGGAATCCGGATTTATTACTCGCCCGGAGTAACGAACTTACATACGGAGTAAGGAACTTACATACGGAGTAAGGAAATTACATATGGAGTAAGGAACTTACATGCGGAGTAAGAAAGCGCTGACACGGAATAAGTTATCAGACTTTTCAAGACTCGCCCGGAGTAAGGAACTTACATACGGAGTAAGGAACTTACATGCGGAGTAAGGAAGCGCTGACACAGACTAAGGATTCCAGTACTAAATAGATACGGAGTAAGCAACCACTGACACGGAGTAAGGTTCCGAGCTTCATTAGCTACGGAGTAAGGAAAATTACACCGGACCAAGAAGACACTGCTTCAACTCAACCGCATTTAAAGTTATCAGCTCATGGTGTTCCGATGTAAGACAAATTTATTGAGAACTTGAAGAATCTTACACGTGGATCATCCGGATATGTGGACACAACCTTAATTGTATCTGGGAACTCACAAAGACACTTATACTCTTCAAATCCAAGATCTTGAGCTCCACAATCCGCAGCAGTCAAGGCAGAGAGATTACCAAGGGATAGTTAGTGCTGAACGCATTCCGGAACTACAAGTTCCAAGGTTGTCTCTTAGGAATGTTTTGTATAAATATTCATACTTGTACATTATCAAAAAAGGAGTTTTCCATCTTTGGAGATAGAAGTTGGCTAGTGTGTGAGTTCATTTGTAAACAGAGAGTAAGAGAGTCTTGCTTCTATTTTGTTGTATTCATCTCGTGATAATAAAACAAAATACTTCCACTATCTGGTTATCTTCCGCAGTGATTCTATCACTTAACTAGATAAGTGTTTATGTCTTGAGAGAAAGGAAAGAGTTTTAATAAGAGCCTATTCACCCCCCCCCCCCCTTTAGGCTCCAAGGGACCATCAATCTGTCACATTCGGGGATAACAAAAAGGAAAGGAGACCAAAATGTACATAAATTGCAGGATACTATCCTAGTAGAATACCAAGACATAGATAATCCAACAACAACTGAACCACTGGAAGATGAACTTAAACCTGAAGACCAAAGAGCTGAACTGGTTACTGCAGAATCAAATCAAAAATCAACAGAAGATCATGACTCTAACATTCAACCTGTTCAGTCTCTATCAACTCCACCAGCCCAGGAACCTAACATAGAGCAGTTGGGCATTCAACATGAAGAAAGAGAAGACCTTCCAAAAGCAAGGAGAAGGTTAAAGGACCACCCATTTGAACTAATAATAGGAGATCCTGTTGCACGGGTTAAAACAAGGGCTGCCGCACTTCATAAGAATCTATACATGTGTTTCTTATCACAAGTGGAGCCAAAAGCAATAGATGATGCCGTTTAGGATCCCTATTGGATTGATGCTATGCAAGAAGAGCTCAATCAGTTCAAGAGACAGAAAGTATGGGAGTTAGTCAACAAGCCTAGATCACAACAAGTCATTGGTGTGAAATGGATATTTAGAAACAAACTTGATGCTGATGGTATTGTAATCAGAAATAAGGCCAGACTAGTAGCAAAAGGTTACAGACAAGAAGAAAGAATTGACTATGATGAAACCTTTACACCAGTTGCTAGACTAGAGGCCATCCACTTGTTTTTAGCATATGCACCATTCAAGGACTTCAGGGTTTATCAAATGGATGTCAAGAGTGCATTCCTTAATGGAGACCTCCAAGAAGAAGTCTATGTTAAACAACCTCCTGGATTTCTAGAGCCAAAGCAAGAACACAAAGTGTACAAGCTGAAGAAGGCTATATATGGACTGAAACAAGTTCCTAGAGCTTGGTATGAAACGTTGTTAGAGTTTTTGATCAAGAACAAGTTCAAAAAATGCAAGATTGACCCTACCCTATTTCTCAAGGAAGGAAAAGGATCACCCTTGATTGTCCAGATTTATGTTGATGACATCATCTTCGGATCAAGGGACAAAAAGTAGTGTGAAGAATTCTCTCATCTGATGAAAAGTGAATATAAAATGAGTATGATGGGAGAAATTTCATTCTTTCTTGGGTTGGAGGTGAAGTAGTTGAAGGATGGGATCTTTATCAGTCAAACTAAATACACAAAGGAGATTCTGAAGAAATTCAAGATGACTGATGTGACTCACATGAAAATGCCCATTCCTACAAGCGCCAAATTGGATATGGATAAAGCAGGCAAAGAAGTGGATATCACTGAATACAGAAGCATGATTGGATCTTTACTGTATCTCACAGCAAACAGACCTGATATAATGTTCGCAACATGCATCTGTGCAAGATACCGAGAAAATCCCAAGGAGTCTCATATGTCTCATGTTAAAAGGATTATGAGGTATCTCAAGGGAACTGAAAATTTGGGACTTTGGTACCCAAAGGAGTCTGAATTCAACCTGAGAGGCTTTTCAGATGCAGACTTTGCTGGTTGCAGGATTGATAAGAAGAGCACAAGTGGAAGATGCCAATTGCTTGGCAACAGACTTGTATCCTGGTTCAGCAAGAAATAGAATTCAGTTTCAACCTCAATAGCTGAAGTAGAATATATTGCTGTAGGAAGTTGTTGTGCTCAATTGCTTTGGATGGCCAGTCAACTTTCAGACTATGGATTTAACCTGAAGGCAGTGCCACTATACTGTGACAACACAAGCGCCATTGTAATTTCCAATAATCCTGTCATGCATCCCAAAACCAAGCACATTGAGGTCAGACATCACTTCATACGTGACCATGTGCTAAAAAAGAACATTTCCCTTGAGTATATATCCACTGATGACCAGCTTGCCGACATATTCACAAAACCTCTGCACGAAACCAGGTTCAATAACCTTCTGACGAAACTTGGCATGCTTGACTTAACTTCATAATGCTTATTGCATGTCTTGTGTTTTATGTCAACTTCTATACCTGAGCATGAACATAGGTGTAACACTGTTAACAATTGTTTATCACTCCATGAATATTAGCAATGCCTAAGTGTAATTCATACATTTCTACTGCGGGTAATTGAGAAATCACATGGATGAAACTTGCTACCTCTGAACCTGGCTTAACTCTTTTGTAAAACCTTTCATGAATCCTCAAGTCTAGAGTGAAGAGAGTGCCATTTCCATCATACCTCAATTAAATGATATTCTTACTAGTTGCTATTTTTCATGTTGAGTGAATATCACCTGTGTAGCATTGCATTCACTAACTAGCAGGAACTGCTGTATCTCATGGTACTGTTGGCTTGCACGGAAAGGATCCTCAATGATTTAATGCTCTAAGGATAATTAAGACTGTAGAACTTAAGAATCATAAAAAGCCTATTACTCAAAAAGAGTCGATACCTTTCAATGAAAAAAAAAAGGCAAGGTGAAAAAGGCAAAAAGGAACTATCAAAATCAATTTCCTGTCTTAGGGGGAGTCCTCACTACTACCCTCAAATGTATCTCTTTCAGAGTAATAATTGGAGTTCAAACTGAATGATCATCTTATATCCAAAAGAAACTGTGTTGAGCCCTGCCCAAATGAAAAGGGTCATGAATTAGCACTGAAAAGGCATGATCTATGAAGAAAAGGGGTAGCTCACACAGAGAATATTAATGATCAAACTCCAAACTCTAAGTATGTACTGTGTTGTAAATTAGACAATACTAGAGTGTGTGTTCTGATTCTCAATAGGGTCATCTTGTCTCTCAAGTCATCTATGCTGAACTGAAAATCATTGGTGGATCAGGGGTGTGGTAAGATTCGGTTGACCATGAGATTATCAAATAGTGCATTCCTAGTTCCTGAATCAAACTCACATGTTGATTCGAGAGTGAGAGGGTGAGGCCTCCACTGAGTGAGTTTTGCTGAATATGTGAGGAGACTACTGAATTCATGACTGGGTTGTTGCATTAGACCAACTATGGATTACTGGATGCTATGTTAACATTGTGATCATTGTCCTGCATAAAGAAGTATGTGATGATACACTTAATAGTTTCTAAGCTTTGTGGAAATATAAATGATTGTGCTGTAGTAGTCATACAGGTACACCAGGTATTACGGTTGAAAGAACTCAAGTTCTGGACACACCCAATTTGGCTCACAACATTATTCATCATGCATAATTTTATGTGAAATATCATATACGTCACACTCGTGTTGTTAAGTGTTGAAAAAGTTCAGAGAAATCCACATTGGTAATTGAATCCGTAGTCGACCACGAAGCAAATAGCATCGAAGAACTGCTGCATCGAAGACTGCTTCTTCATAGCCTCGAAGCTCGGAGAGTCGTAGACTCATCCTGAACACAGCTTCGTAGAGTTGCAGTTCCAAAGGGTCGAAGCGGGACAGATTCAGTTCCTCGTTGTTCAAGCGTCGGAGACACGTCAGCACGTCACTGTGCACTTAACATTCAAAATACATTAACATAAGGGGTGACGTGTACATATCGCTTGAATTGTCTAACGGGTGGATCCGGAATATAAAGAGACGGGTCAGAGCAAAGGACGTGGACCTGAAGATGAACCGACAAATTGTGTGACTTCTACGGTACGCTTCTCACCTCATATATAAGTCACTGATAGAGACGGAGCCCAGAGGTACGTTGTTCGTTTTCACACTCGAACCCAAACCCTAAGCGCTCCCTCTCTCTCTCTCTTCGATTCTCGTTCTCTCTCTCTTTCTCTCTCCTATGACCACCTTCGAACCTTATAATCTCTCTCTATGAGTGTCTCTTTCTCTTTCTATAACCTCTATGGCAGGTCCAAGCTCATCGATGGCCGACGAACTAAACAACATCGTCTCGGGGTTTATCATCGATTGGGAAGCCATCGGCGACGTCAAAGTTAGCTGGCTGGGCGAATTCAGAAGTCGCATCGATGATACTGGCATTGCATCCGTCTGTACTGGGATGCATGACATTCTGGTGGAAGATGTGTCGGAATTCCACGAAACGCTGTCTGTTTCTGGACAAGGCTTGGTAGGCATTGCACACGGAGTGGAAATTCGGATATCAGCCGAAATGTTGCAAGAAGTTTTCTAGCTCCCTACAGGTAACTTCCAACTCCTACCTAGTCTTTCTCGAGATGACTGTAAGTCCTTTCTGGGGTATTCCAACCCTGGAAAGCAAGGATGGGGAGCCCTGAAGATCGGGTTCTCCGGCCAGGCACTGGCGACTCTCATAGTCACCGGACAGTGCCTTATGTGCAAGAAGATTGCTCATGACTCTGCAAGTCATGAGCAGATGAAGATCATGTGTAGTGTACTATAAAGAAATAGAATAAACTGGGGTGCTTAGTTGCACAACATGATCAAGAGCAAGAAGGGACACTTCGGACTGGTTTTAACTAAAATCCTGCGGTTCCTTTATCCTGAATTCTTCAACTAAAGACCCGCAATGCCACTGCCGACCAAATATATTTTTAAGAGCATATATGAGGATGGTCGGCTAGAGATCAAGTCGATGAAATGGCCCGAGTCGAGCACGAGAAGTCATGTAGAGGACACAGACAGCTCTGTAAGGGCCCCAGCTCACATTCCATGACCGTCGGCCCGTCTCCCACAGATTTCTAGGGGTTCCTCAGCGTCTGCAGCCACAACGCACATTACTGAAGTGGTGGAGAATATTGTCAGAACTTGTTTCCCCACTAATCCTACAATGGAGGCAGCTCAACCTGTTAACAGGCCCAGTGATACTGCATAGGTAAGAGAGCCTGCAGCTGGAGGGCAGTCACCGGTACAGGATACCCCAAAAGGTAGGGGTACAACACCTGTTTTGTTAAGTTCTCTTGAGGTGTCTGAGCTAGAAGACTTTTATGTTGAGTATGCTAAGGCTCATATGACCCCCGCTGAATTGAGGAAGGCATGGTTTGCCTTGGGTAAGCAGATGGTAGATAGAGACCATCTGATCAGCTGGTTGGTTGAGTAGGGTCTTGTTAGAAAAGACCCAATGGAAGTTGTATCAGTGGTTGCCCCATCTCCCATCATGGTGGACTCACCTATCCCATCAGCTCCCCATGATGTGACAATGGATTCAGCATCTGGGGCGGAGGAAGCACAAGAAGCACAAGAAGCACTTGTAGCTGAGGCAAGTGGAGTTGATGCTGAAGAAGCACCACAAGGTTTTATACCTGTGGATGACTCTGAGATGGCTATACCACCTGCACCACATATTCATCAAGTGGCCACTCAGGTGAGTGAGGAGTTAGAAGTCAATATCCCAATGGCCATTCCAGTGACGGCTGCATCTCACTCTCGTTCCCTGACAGCTGAAGAGGTAGATCTTCATGCAAGCAAAGTCCTTGAGAAACTGATTTCCTCTGGTATCCTTAGAGCATCGGTATCTCAAGCCTTTGAGGAACGACTTGCTGCGGTGGAATCGGGTATGGAAGAGGTACGAACTCAAGTGGAATTATCTGATCGTACCCTAGACAAGGTGCAACAAGAGATGACATCTCTCACACGTGTAAACTCCGACGGGTTCAGACATCTGGAGGAACACTGTGAAGACGTAAAAGGTGCTTACCAAAGACAATACCAAGGTCTCAGTACAACTTTGGGGGCCATTCTCTCAGAATGTCATCATCTTGCCTGTAGGGAGATAGCTCTCACTGTCAAAAACCCACACCCACAGCCATCAGACTGGCCTGCACCTGAACCTATAGATCCTACACAGACCGTAGAGCCTACTCCAAGTTATTCACCACCTCCACCTACATCCACTTACTCCCGTGGGCGAAAGCGTGCGCACAGAACCACTGTCATTACAGATTCTAATGATGATGATGATGTGCCCATTGGAACACGCATGAAGAAGCATCCAGCTGCTCCCGACCAACCATCATCCTCTACTTAGCCTGGTCCCTCAACTACCCATCCAAGTACGGCAGAGTATACCATGCCTGCTTCCCCCATTACACTAGCCACTACTACCACCAACCAACCGATGACACCACCATGCACTGTGACTACAGGAGCCAGCTCAACTGAACTTGCAGCTTTCAATAGCTATGTTGCTGGAGATACCACCGTGCGGACTTGTGGCTATGAAGCATTCTTCAGCAGCCCTGACCTGTGTCGATTACTACATGAGAGTGAAGAAATGGATAATCTTGAGATGACACAGTTCATCTTTGCACAAAAGTCATACCTAGAGAAGCTGCCTCTCCATATCCGCTGAGATACACGGGTGGAACTCTGTTTGCCGATCATGCAGGCACAGCTCATTGATGATGCTTCAATGTTCGAGTTCATACAGGGTCGCAGATATGAGAACTCCTTCCATCCATGGAATGAGGTAGACCATGTGCTCATCCCCTATTTGTCAACATCCCCGCACTCGTTTCTTCTCGATATTGACTTCAAGAACCAGAGGATCGTCATCTTTGACTCCAAGAAGACTACTCTACTAATCCATCGGTACGAACAACTCTGAGAATTCAATCGCACCCACACTCGTGTCATGCAGGGATATTCGCATGGGTGTGGTGGATATCATCTTTCCAAACCGATGGAAATTACTCTAGTCAAGCAAGGCGTTCCTACTCAGGATAATGCTCACAGTTGTGGGTTCTATGTTTGCCACTATATTCGCATCCTAACCACCACCGGGTTCACTGCCCTCATGCCTGAATTTGATCATGTGAGCAGTCGCGCCGCCTCGCTGCATCTAACTACTACTCAACTTCTGCGTGAGCAAACAGCTGTTTTTATGTTTACCCAAAGTGTAAAATATTCTGACTTTAAACCGTAAATGTCTTGTACTCTCTTTCATTGTACACTGCTCTTCCTCTTTCTGTGTTTTCTGTGTACTTACTTTATCTCAGTTACTTTTTGTGTATATCTTTGCTCTACTGCCTGCTAGTCTATGTTTTATTGCATTGCTCCCTTGTGATTTGTGTTCTGGTGCTTGTTCCTCACCCCAGAAAGGGGGAGTATATCTCAAGGGGAGCAAGGTTGTAGGGGGGGGGAGGGGGGGGGGGGTTATCTTCGATAGGAGGCAACTAATGTAGCTTCATGGCTACGGGGGAGAGGAGTGTGCATTTTCGTCATTTCGATCTCCTCCAAATTTTTCATATGCAAAGATATTTTCTGTTAACCTAAAATTGCCCATCAAACTCGTAGTCTCAAACTTCATGTTTTTCACGCATTGTCAACTTACATTAAATAGGGGGAGATCGTTGGAAATATAGGATTTGATGAAGCTGCCAAACTACAGTCTAAGTCTGGAGACTCGAAGATCTGAAGGTCGTAGGGTCGGAGAGACGTAATTCGTAGAAGTAAAACTATCACAAGACATATTGGCGAGAGGCTCGTAGACTCGTAGGGTCTGGAGACTCGAAGCATATTTGTGACAGAACACATTGCCACTCATAGATCCCAGGTCGAAGGTCATAGAGTCGCAGTACGAAAAAGGGAGCGTTACTGTAAGCGACGATTCAATTCAGAGACTCGTAGAGTCGAAGAATAAAAGAACAGTAACCGAACTTAAATAATTCGAAGAGTCAAAACCTATAGAACTGTAGAGTTGATAACGTGCATTTATGCCGTTATTTTATAGCCTATTTAGGGTGTTTAAGAGCATGTTTAGAACTTGTTTAGTACCGTATTTCATATATATTTGCTCTAACCCCTAGAAAGACACTGCTTGTGCTATATATGTGTTTTTGAGCTGTGTTGGGCAGGTTTTTGGATGATTTCTTCTCTAGTCATCAGATAGACTACTCTATCTCCTAAAGAGGGAGCTTGTGGCAACTTATGAGCTCAAAAGGAGGCATTTTGAAGGTTAGAAGCGACAAGGCTGCAAGAGGTCTCTTCACACTATCAGTGCTGAACAAGAGTTTTGATTTATTTGGCTATGAAGATGGCCTTAACAATATCACATGTAGAAGGGGAAGTTATTCTAAATGATTCCCTCTACCTCCCATAAAACTTTCAGAGCAAAAGGACAACAAAAGATTTTGCACATGACATTGGGATTTGATTTTTTTGACCTAGTAGGAGGCTTCATATTGCCACGCCCCGGATTTCCAACCCGAGGAAACCGGTACGTGACTCCCCTTTTACCCACACGGAGGGCAAAGGGGTTAGGATACAAACCAAGAACTGAACATTTTAAACATTCACAACACATTCAAGAAAAATAAAATCCATCAAGCAGTCCACAAACCAAATCAGTCTTTAATACAAAGTCTTCTTTTCAATCCATCCCCATTGGGGTTACATCAAAATAACATAAACAATAAAATAAATAAGGTCTTCCACCTTGGGGTTCCACCTAACGCCTGTAGGTTCCTGTAAAGAAAACAACATGGTAGGAGGGGTGAGCAACCACGACTCGGTAGGGATCATGTCTCCCCAACCCATCCCATGCACCTATTATCTACATGCCTTGTGTACAAGTGTTGTGTCGTGATACAATTATTCCACCAGATATATAGTTACAAGCTATAACAACAAACACAATCATACATGGGCTGGTACATAAACACTCCCGGGCTTCCACAGCCACCGGGTTTCAAGAACAGTCCCGGGCTTCCACAGCCACCGGGTTCCACAAAACAGTCCCGAGCTTCCACAGCCACCGGGTTCCACAAAACAGTCCCGGGCTTCCACAGCCACCGGGTTCCACAAAACAGTCCCGGGCTTCCATAGCCACCGGGTTTCACAAAACAGTCCCGGGCTTCCACAGCCACCGGGTTCCACAAAACAGTCCCGGGCTTCCACAGCCACCGGGTTTCACAAAACAGTCCCGGGCTTCCACAGCCACCGGGTGTACAAGCAAACACGCAGCACACATGGCCATACAGGCATAACATCAAACACTTAGTATGCTTAGTCACACCGGAATAACATCGAACACTTAGCATGCATATATCCACAAGCTCATAAACCCAGCCACACAGCTATTATTCCAAACACATAATATGCATGGCCTCACAGGCATTATTTCAAACACGTTCTGAGCATACACACAGGCATACTCATACAGGCATATCCGCACCGGCATTTTATCAAACACTTAACATGCACTAACCACCCAACCTCAGAAATCACACCAAAACGCCACTGAAGGCCAACATTCATATAGGAGGTCACACCTATATGAATTTACATATAAATAATATAACAAATATAACATATTCTGCCCTAGGACCCTAGGACAGAGGAGGACTTAGGAAGAACAGAATCCCTACCTTAAAACAGATCTTCTTTGCTCCTGCGCTAAACGCCGTCCTCCCCACGCAGGATGCTCCGGCAGCAACCAGCAACTCCCCTTCCTTCTCTCTCTCTAGCTCTCTCTCTCTCTCTCTCTCTCTCTCTCACGACAGCTGCAGCAGCTGAAAAACCCCTAACCCTAGAACAAGGAGTCCCCTCATCCTTATATAGGCCTCCCACTATCAAAACGACGTAGTTTTGATTAAGTGAAACCCAGGATCAAAACGACGTAGTTTTGATCACACAAGTTAGCACCTTTCCGCACCCATATAGACCAAAATACTCAGAATTTCAACATGGTCCTTTGGAGAAAGTTCCTTAGAATGTCAAAACCAAGGGAACCATGCAAAAATAAGCCTGCACGCCAATTTGCACGTGAATTCCCCAATTCACGTGCACCTCCATATGGACTCCAAATGCTCTCAAACTTCACCCCTAGCCTCCTTGCATCATTTAGAAGACAATTACACTTGCACGTGAATTGGACCCATATCACGTGCACCTCACATACATGTCCATTTGGCCTGAAACTTCTGTGGTAGATAGAGGACATCATTCTAAGCATCTTTCCTTTTGCACGTGAATTCATTGGAGTCCATTTACTAGGTCAAAATCTAGAAAAACTCTACTCAGGAGGCAAAACTGACTAACTCAAGGTACGGGTCCTTACATCCTCTCCCCCTTAAGACTTTTCGTCCTCGAAAAGAAATGACATAAGAGGAAAACAAACACAAGCTACCCATTTGCCACACGGCGAGCCACAACACCCAAATGGGTCACACACCACACACAGCACAACAGCACATAACAGTACCACCATAATCCATAACCACAATAATTCACATAACACATGTCCGCATGGCACGAATACACATCTCAAAGCACATCACAATTAAGCACATGTCTTTAAAAGACAATACAAATACATCAACTAATACAAGAAAACACAACACTATCCCTTGGCCAACGGCCAACGACCACCTCCCACGCTTAAGATTGTTCGTCCTCGAACAAGTCCAGGTGCCGCTCACGCATCACGGACTCACGTTCCCATGTCTCCTCCTCAATGCCACGGTGTTGCCACAGCACGCGAACCAAAGGAATAGCACGACCACGCAATAGCTTCTCTCGCCGATCTAGGATACTGATAGGGGCCTCAATGACGGACATGTCATCCTCAATGTCCAACGTCCCCCAATCAATCACATGAGTGGGGTCAGGGTGATACTTCCTCAACTGGGACACGTGAAACACGTTGTGCACTCGACTCAGCCGCGGTGGTAACGCTAACCGGTAGGCCACAGGCCCTACACGATCCAGAATCTCAAAAGGACCAATAAACCGCGGAGATAGCTTGGAACCGCGCCCAAACCGTCGATGACCACGTCGTGGAGAGACACGAAGGAACACATGATCACCAACGAAAACTCCAAAGGTCGCCGCCGCTGATCCGCATAAGATTTCTGCCGACTCGAGCGACAATAAACGCCACGAATCAACTTGACCTTCTCAGTAGCCTCTTGAACCAACTGCGGTCCCAAGAGAGCTGTCTCCCCCACCTCGGTCCAACACAAAGGTGACCGACACGGCCGTCCGTACAACGCCTCAAAAGGAGCCATCCTAATGGATGCCTGATAACTGTTGTTGTAGGCAAACTCCACCAAAGGAAGGTGAGTTGCCCACGAACCCCCAAAGTCTAACACACAGGCCCGTAGCATGTCCTCCAAAGTTTGATTCGTCCTCTCTGTCTGGCCGTCAGTCTCAGGGTGAAAGGCTGTACTCAAGTGAAGCTTGGTCCCCATAGCCTCTTGCAAACCGGCCCAAAAACGGGAAGTGAACCGCGAATCCCGGTCAGAGACAACCGATGATGGTACGCCATGCAGTCTCACAATCTCGTTCATGTACAGCTGACTCAATGTCCCAATAGAGTCCCGCTCGCGAACAGCCAGGAAATGAGCCGACTTTGTGAGTCGATCCACAATCACCCAAATCATATCCTTCCTCCCAGTGGTGGGTGGAAGACCAGTCACAAAATCCATCACGATATGGTCCCACTTCCACTCTGCTATGGGCAAGGGCTGTAACATGCCCGCCGGCCGCTGATGCTCAGCCTTCACCTGCTAACACATGAGGCACCGCGAAACAAAGGCAGCTACATCGCGTTTCATCCCAGGCCACCAAAAATGTGCCCGAAGCGCATGATACATCTTCGTAACCCCTGGATGTACAAAGAACTCTAGACCGGTGAAACTCCCTCATCACCTCATCCCCGAGGGAAGAAGCCACGACCAACCGCCCCTGAAATGACAATTCATGCTCGGGACCCTCTGTCCGGTCTCCGGATAGCTCCCCGGCCTCAATACGGGCACGGAGAACCTCACACTCAATGTCACCCAGTGTGCCTCCCGGACGCGCTGGTACAACTCAGGCACTACCACCAAAGGACTCAGGGATCCCATCATCACGAACAACGGGCCGCAGCCGCAACGTCGCCAACTGCTCCATCGCTTCCACTCTCTCACGGCCACCTCAGCCTTTCCCTTTTCCGCTCAATGCATCGGCCACAACATTACCCTTGCCCGGGGTATAGGCAAGAGTAAAATCAAAGGTCTGCAAATACTCCACCCATCTCCTTTGCCTCAAATTCAAGTCCTTCGAGTAAAGATGTACCTGAAGGCTCTTGTGATATGAGAACACCACAAACTTTTCCCCCCAAGAGGTAGTGCTGCCAACTCTTCAGGGCGAAGATGACAGCAGACTAACTCAAGGTCATGAGTAGGATAATTCTGCTCATGAGGCTTCAATGCCTCGACCCATAAGCTACCACACTGTGCTCCTGCATAAGCACACACCCCAAACCAACCCTGGACGCATCACAGTACACTTCATATGGAATATCCTCCCGAGGCAACCTCAACAAAGGTGCAGTGGTCAAACGGGTTTTGAGAGTCTTAAACGCCTGCTGGCACTTGTCTGTCCACTCAAATTTCACTCCTTTCCTAGTCAACGCTGTCATAGGAGCCGCCAAACGGGAGAACCCCTCTACAAAACGACGATAGTACCCCGCCAAGCCAAGAAAACTACGGATCTCAAAAACGTTGGTTGGCCTCGCCCACGATGCCACGGCCTCAATCTTGGCCGGGTCCACCCTAACTCCCTCACTGACACCACATGGCCAAGAAAGTGAACCTCCTGCGACCAAAACTCACACTTGCTAAACTTAGCAAACAACTGCTGGTCCCTCAAGGTTTGCAACACTGTTGCCAAGTGCTCCACATGTTCCTTCTCGGTCTTGGAATATACCAAGATATCATCGATAAACACCACCACGAACGAGTCTAAGTATGGGGCAAAGACTTGGTTCATCAAATGCATGAACACTGCTGGCGCATTAGTGAGCCCGAAAGGCATCACTACCCACTCATAATGCCCATACCTGCACCGAAAGCCGTCTTAGGGATGTCCTCCTCCCTAACCCCGAGCTGGTGATACCCCGACCGTAAATCTATCTTGGAAAACCACCGGGCCCCACTCAATTGGTCAAACAGGTCATCTATCCGAGGCAACGGGTACTTGTTCTTCACGATCCACCGAATTCGGCTTCCTGTAGTCGATGCGAGAGACGAAGCGTGCCATCGGCCTTCTTAGCAAAGAGCACCGGAGCACCCCAAGGTGAGGTACTCGGTCCGATATACCCCCGACCCACCAACTCCTCGATTTGCCTCTGAAGCTCCCTCAACTCAGCTGGCCCCATACGATACGCTACTTGGGAAATCGGACCCGTCCCCGGCACCAACTCAATGGTGAACTCCACACTCCTCTTAGGTGGCAAACTCCTCAACCGCTCAGGAAAAACATCCTGAAATTGGTCCACAACAACGGGCCACACCCTCTTTTCCACCTTACCCTCCTCGGCAAAGGTCGGGGCCGCTAACCTGTGTGGGTAATGGCACCCCACTGGTCCAACACGGCCCGGCCCGACTCGCCTCACAATCCCACTCCCCCTGCAGGGTGCAAGAGGTCCCTGCAGGTGTCACGAAGGTCACACGCCGCCGATAACAATCTATCTTGGCCTGGAAAGCCATAAGCCAATCCATACCCAAGATCAGGTCAAACGTACGCATGGGCATCACATGCAAATCAAAACGCAGCTCCACCTCTCCTATGGTTAACACACACTTACGACACACTCTCTGTACCTCAATCATGCCTCCCACCGGAGACTCCACAACTAGGGGCCTCGCGGCCTCCACACAGGCTAACCCCAAGCCGTCTATTACAAGCTCAGCAACGAACGAACATGATGCACCCGTATCGAAAAGAACAGAAGCTAATGTACGGGAGATCAAGAGGGTACCTCTAACCACCGATGGTCTTGCTCCACCCTCAGCTGGTGGGGTTGGTAGCTCGGCCTCCTCCGGGTACGTCGCCTCCGGCGCAAACACCCTCCCTTGGCCCGTGCCACCGGTCGGCTCACTCACTTGGGCGCTTCCCGCCAAGGCTGCCTCCGAGCTTCCGTCTGCTGCCGCTCCGGCCTCCCCCGAGGTCGGGTCCGATTCGATCCGCCTGACTAGCCGGCCACCGACGAGCTGGTCTCTCTCGCTGGTGCACGAAAACCGGCATCACTCCTTGTCTTGGATGTCATGCCTCCAACTCCCCTGTTGCCACTCCGGCAAACCCGGCTCGAGATGGCCCTCTCGTCCACATATGGCATTTCCGGTCCCTCTTTGGACACTCCTTTCTCAAGTGGCCTTGCTCCCCACAGCGGTAACAACCGCCGGGGAGACCCCCCGCTGGACCGCCCTGTCGCCACCGCCAAAACTAGACCTCCCCTGGGTTCACCAATGTCTGTCCCCCTGCTGCGGAAGGAACCTGCTATCCCTCTCCTCCGTCTTGAGCCTCTTGGGCCCCGCATCTCGATCAGGCCCACTCTGCAACCGGCGCCCCTGATGGGCCTGCCTCCCACCATCCGGCTCTCTCCGGCTATACGGGCCGTCTCCACGGCCTCGAAGCATAAGTCCTCAAGCGTAGAATTGCCACCCTCTCCCTAAGGGCTGGCCGAAGACCCGAGTGAACTTGTGGGCCTTTAGGTCCTCCTTTGCCACTGTCTCGGGGGCAAACCTACTCGAGCTCCAGGAACTCCCGCTCATACTCGGGCACCGTCTTTGATCCTTGCTTCAGGCTGCCAAATTCCTCCCTCTTCTCCATCTCACCGATTCCTGGGAAGAACTCATCATGGAAGAGTTGCAAGAATTCCTCCCAAAACATGAGTTGCCGCACGGCTCCCCGCAACACTCGTCCACCACTCCAAAGCATCCCCCTCCAGTGCCGAATTGCCGTCGCACCTTATCCTCCTCCCTGGGCAGGAGAAAGGAGAACACATGCTCAATCTGCCTCAACCACTGCTCAGCTACCACAGGGTCTTCTCCCCCCTTAAATCGCGGAGGTTGTTCCTTTCGGAACCGTGTCACCACGTCATCCTCTCGCACGAGTTGGTACACCACCCAGCGAACTCTCACGCTCACGAGGCGGCTCTCCCACTGGGTGGTGGTGGTGGTGGCACCACTGGTGTCTTGCCATCTCACGGCGCACCTCCTCCCGAACGTCCTGCCGGAGTCCCTCCCGTAGCTCTCGTACCTCCAGCCGGATGCCTTCTTGTAGCTGTGCCAGTAACAATGCATGTCCCCCAACGGATGGCCCCGCACTCGGACCCTCATGGGCAGATGACTCATCAGCCACTGCCCCGGACGCACGTGTCACTCTTCTCGGCGGCATTCTTACTACACGAAGTAAGAAGCACTACGTCAGAACAATTTTTTTTTTTTATAATCTATCGCGTCACTACCTCTACCCCACTGATCAATTTCACCAACACATGACATTACACACATACATTGCATCAATCACATTTCACAGTTCACAGTCCACATTGTAGTCATACCCAAGGCATTCCAAGAATATTCAGAGTTGCACAGTTCACACATAATCATGTTATGCACATCCTTCACACATGACAACAAATGCAACTAGTGCCCTAATGCCAATGCATGCAAATCCTACCACAAGACTGGACTACCCTAAGTACACCTTGGAGGCTCAAAGAGGACCATGTTGATCAGGCATGTCCCTCCAGGCTCCTCCAAAGGACTCAGGATAACCAAGTCCGCCCACTACCCTAGGCCAACTAGACCATGCTCTGATACCATATTGTCACGCCCCGGATTTCCAACCCGAGGAAACCGGTACGTGACTCCCTTTTACCCACACGGAGGGCAAAGGGGTTAGGATACAAACCAAGAATTGAACATTTTAAACATTCACAACACATTCAAGAAAAATAAAATCCATCAAGCAGTCCACAAACCAAATCAGTCTTTAATACAAAGTCTTCTTTTCAATCCATCCCCATTGGGGTTACATCAAAATAACATAAACAATAAAATAAATAAGGTCTTCCACCTTGGGGTTCCACCTAATGCCTGTAGGTTCCTGTAAAGAAAACAACATGGTAGGAGGGGTGAGCAACCACAGCTCAGTAGGGATCACGTCTCCCCAACCCATCCCATGCACCTATTATCTACATGCCTTGTGTACAAGTCTTGTGTCGTGATACAATTATTCCACCAGATATAGTTACGGCTATAACAAAGAAACACAATCATACATGGGCTGGTACATAAACACACCCGGGCTTCCACAACCACCGGGTTTCAAGAAACATCCCCGGCTTCCACAACCACCGGGTTCCACAAAATAGTCCCGGGCTTCCACACCACCGGGTTCCACAAAATGGTCCCGGGCTTCCACAACCACCGGGTTCCACAAAACAGTCCCGGGCTTCCACAACCACCGGGTTTCACAAAACAGTCCCGGGCTTCCACGACCACCGGGTTCCACAAAACAGTCCCAGGCTTCCACGACCACCGGGTTTCACAAAACAGTCCCGGGCTTCCACGGCCACCGGGTGTACAAGCAAACACGCAAGACACATGGCCATACGGGCATAACATCAAACACTTAGTATGCTTAGTCACACCGGAATAACATCGAACACTTAGCATGCATATATCCACAAGCTCATAAACCCAGCCACACAGCTATTATTCCAAACACATAATATGCATGGCCTCACAGGCATTATTTCAAACACGTTCTGAGCATACACACAGGCATATTCATACAGGCATATCCGCACCGGCATTTTATCAAACACTTAACATGCACTAACCACCCAACCTCAGAAATCACACCAAAACGCCACTGAAGGCCAACATTCATATAGGAGGTCACACCTATATGAATTTACATATAAATAATATAACAGATATAACATATTCTGCCCTAGGACCTTAGGACGAGAGGAGGACTTAGGAAGAACAGAATCCCTACCTTAAAACAGATCTTCTTTGCTCCCGCGCTAAACGCCGTCCTCCCCCCACGCAGGATGCTCCCGGGACGAACCAAAGAACTCCCCTTCCTTCTCTCTCTCTAGCTCTCTCTCTCTCTCTCTCTCTCTCTCTCTCTCCACGATGGCTGCAGCAGCTGAAAAACCCCTAACCCTAGAACAAGGAGTCCCCTCATCCTTATATAGGCCTCGCACTATCAAAACGACCTAGTTTTGATTAAGTGAAACCCAGGATCAAAACGACGTAGTTTTGATCACACGAGTTAGCACCTTTCCGCACCCATATAGACCAAAATACTCAGAATTTCAACATGGTCCTTTGGAGAAAGTTCCTTAGAATGTCAAAACCAAGGGAACCATGCAAAAATAAGCCTGCACGCCAATTTGCACGTGAATTCCCCAATTCACGTGCACCTCCATATGGACTCCAAATGCTCTCAAACTTCACCCCTAGCCTCCTTGCATCATTTAGAAGACAATTACACTTGCACGTGAATTGGACCCATATCACGTGCACCTCACATACATGTCCATTTGGCCTGAAACTTCTGTGGTAGATAGAGGACATCATTCTAAGCATCTTTCCTTTTGCACGTGAATTCATTGGAGTCCATTTACTAGGTCAAAATCTAGAAAAACTCTACTCAGGAGGCAAAACTGACTAACTCAAGGTACGGGTCCTTACACATATGATCTCATGTGCGGAACAAAAGTTGCTCCAAATGACGTCATCTACCTCCCATAAACTTTTCAGAGCAAATGGAGGTGTCCGTGACAATGACCTTTGTCATGGGCAAGGATGTTTTTGCATGGAAGGCTTCTATATAATGTGATAAAGTCTTGGGTGAAGTTTCAGAGCAAATGGAGGTGCCCATGACAATGACCTTTGTCACGGGCAAAGATGTTTTTGCATAGAAGGCTTCTATATAATGTGAGAAAGTCTTGGGTGAAGTTTTAGAGCAAATGGAGATGCCCGTGACAATGACTTTTGTCACGGGTAAGATTGTTTTTGCATAGTCACCTTTGTTTTGTTATGCTAATGATTTTTCTCTTCTGGAGCTTGATCCAATTCTGCGTTGTTTAAGGTGTTTTTAAGGTTTGAATGAAGAATAAGGGTCACTTACCAAAACTACGTCGTTTTGGTTGTGATAACAGCTGGCATTAGGGCACACTTTATACAATACCTGTAGCCCTATAAGAGGAGGGATCTTGGAGGCAGCAATGCATCAATTCTTGGAGGCTGAGACGCAGACAGAGGATAGAGAGAGACGTTGTTGGAGATAGAAGCAGTTGTTGAGTTTTGATGGTTATTAATCATCTCTATTCCTCTCTCTTTACTGGTACTGTAATCATGTGTTATTATGAACTTTCTGGGTTTGTAAACTTGATTATGGGGTAAAATCTTATTTCTAGGGAAGCAATGTAGCCCCCAAGGTCTTGTAATGTTCTGGATTATGGAATTTTGCTTGTTGTTATATGAAATTCTGGGTTTTTAATTAGTTCATCAAATGTTTTAATGCAAGGTCTGATGTATACATGATTAGACTATCTCAACCCTTATCAAGGGTAGAATTTGATGAACTAGATTTGACATTACATGATGGACCAAATCTGTATCTGCTGAATTGGTTGTTTTCCTTTGAACACTTTTATTCTCATGGACCAAATGGTTTAAAAGACTTAAACTCCCCTTTTCATGGACCAAGTGTTAGGGCAATGGGTGATGACCATTATAAACTTGGAATTAATCAAATGTTTTTAAGCAAGTACTATAACCAGAATATTATCAGGTATTGGGTGTGAAATTGTGACCCTAGATCATTTAATTCATTGCTATCTTCGAATTGCATTACAATCTCAATAGTTTCTGCATTTTGCATGTTTAAGACTTATACTTTAATTTGAAAATTCAAAAATCAATTGTCTAGACATAAATTTAACTTGTTAGCTTAGTGCTTGCTGCTTAACAACATTAGCTACCTCCCTGTGGGTTCAACAACCGGAGTCTTAATACTCCATTTTATTACTTGACCAGTACACTTGCTGCAAAACCTATAGACATAATTTACTTAGGTCAAGAGTTCCTAGAGCGCTCATGTCACTTAACAAAATTTAATGTACCGCTAGACTCGTAGACTCGAGGGTCGTAGAGTCGCAGCCTTAAAACCCTGTTAAGAAAACGGGACTCACAGACTTGTAGACTCAAGGTTCGTAGAGTCGCAACCTCAAAACCCTGTTAAGAAATCGGGACTCGCAGACTCGTAGGTTGAAGAGTCGAAGTCAACAAGACTTACTAACTTAAATGAATCTGTAACTCAAAAGTCGTAGAGTCGTAGACTCAAGGGATACAGGTATGTTAATGAACTTGTCAGACATATCACAGACTCAAAGATCTCGAAGGCAGAGTGTTGCAGCTGAAGGGTCGTAGCCGTAGAGTCGAAGACTCGTAGAATAATCTTAGAGCATAAACAACTGCAAAAGGCCAAGGAAGAAATGTAAAGTCTAAGACTCGTAGAGTTAAAGATTTTCAAGGTTGAAGACTCTCAGAGTCGAAGAGCCTCTTAGTCAGGTAAAATAAACTGAGAAACCCGAGGGTCGTAGATCCATAGAGCTAGGGTCGTAGACTCGCAGCTGTAACAACGAATAGATTAGGCGCACTACGAAGAAGTCACTCTAAGAGCTATTAGGAAAGTCGCAGACTCATAGTTAATAGAGTGACACAAAAGACTTAATGTAACTCGAACTCTAGCCTCGAAGACTCGAGGATGTATGAGTCATAGACTCGCAGATATCAACACTGTAAAGCCTAAAGCAAACTTCTGAAACTTTAATGAGCTCTAACTGAAACCTTCGAGTCACGAAACCTACGAGGCACTCACCTTCAAAGCATACTTACAACCCTAAGCATATTCACTTAGCGATATCTTCAGCTAGGGTTTGTACAGTAACCTGCGCCGTCCAGAGCAGCTGGAATGCAATTAATGCCGCATTAATTGCAATCAACCACTCTCCACGGATGAATGGCCAAGATCGACTGTGCAAGTATAGGCATGCAACTGCGCAGCATGGGCAACAGATCTGCAAATCAGAGCAGATCAACCCATCACCTGACATCCCGCATATCCAGTGGCAGGAAGTCAGTCTGTCGGATAGACAACTAGGTGCACAACAATCTAAACTTAAAATATATATCTCTCTCACACTTAACGACAAAAATAGGAGTTAGTCTCTTTCTATGAAAGCGTGGAATGCACAGAATACAATAAAAAGGATTCTGAAAAACATTAACATATATCTTTTGCAGAATTCAAGCAAGAGTAGTTCTAACGCAAGAGATAGAGACTCTGAGAGAGAGAACAAACTTGGAAGTGTTGTGCGCCGTGTTGAACTAAGATCATGATCAAACCTTTCGATCAATAATACTTTCTTGTTTATCAAAGATCCAACACGATCATTGAGTCTCTTCTCCGTGTTGTTTCCCACAATCAAAACTATCTCTGAGCATTCCTATCATATCTGGGATCTGTTCAGCAAAGAACATTTACTCCCATCTCAGATTTATCTGATAGCTAATTAAGTCTTATATCACTCACATTACTACTGTCGTCTTCTCCATCAATACTTCCACGTAATCATCCATAGATAAATCGAAAACCAGCCAACAGTCTAGCTTCCGCAGGCGAAGAAAGTCTATTCACCCCCCCTGTAGACTCACTTTGGGACCTACAGATACCAATTGATATTCTTAAGATCCAAACAAAATTGTATAGGTATATGCGTGTGTATACAGAGGGGAGGTGAATCTGTATACTTAAAACTAATTCCTTTAGTTTTAAGGAGTAGTTTACTTATTAGAGGTATTCTTACAGATGTGGTTATTATTTGGGTGGTATCTTAGTGTCTTGTGCATGATCAAGTTAACAGCAGGTGTGTATGGAAAATAAAAGACAAAGGCACATGATTTATGTGGTTCGATCAATGTGATTTACTCCACGGTGGTGAGGGTGTACTTACACCGAGTCCAATCCATTATATGCTTTTAATACAATAGGGTCTTGCCCTTATTACAACAAGATTAACTCTCTTCTCTTTTAAATGCAAATACAGAAACAGTATTACTTCATTATTCACTCACTGTGATGAACTGTCTAGCGTAACCTGCTTCTGTGTGTTCAACTATTTATACCTCTTGACCTTCAACCACTCCTTTGCCAAACTCACTATCTGTTCGTTGAATGTATGAGGAATGAAGCCAGATGAACTCACTATTATCTTGCTCTCAATCTTCTTCTCTTTGTGTATGTAGTACAAACTACTCTGCGTCTCTTGTATCACTTTAGATACTTTGTGTGTATTCTAAAAATATTCTGACGTTTGCCTAATGTATGACATATTCTTTTCTTATATAGGATGGCCATTGCATGAAAACCTTCTGCTAGGGTTAGACATGTTCCACCTTCTGATCTCCATCGTTGAAACATATTACTCCAACCTCGGATAACGTTTACGTGTTTGTTCTAATACTTAACGTGCCCAAACATGTCATCCAAATAACTTACTTAAATGGCATCCTTAATTGTGTTTTAATCCTTCGATTAGTCATAGCCTCGAAGATGACTGCTTTGTAGCCTCACAGATGCTTCATATATTATACGTACTAAAATTTTTGAGTCTGTACTTTCGAACCTTCGAGTCAGAACCTTTGGATCTTTGATTTAGATTAACTCCAATTTACAGTCAGTGACACTCTAATCTTTGGGTTAAGCCTTTGAGTCTCCGGGTCTCCAATTCGAGCCAGTGGAAACCACATTCTAACTTGGCTAATCATCGGTTCACATCAACATGTTTCTATTCATGTCAACGGGTCTCCAAATCTTTGCCCCTTCGAGTTTTGACTCTATGACACTATCACTCTATACCCAATGGGTCTTCAAGTCTACGACCCTATGGACCTTTGTGTCAGCGGTTCTTCGAGCATGAGGATCTTCGACTCTACAAATCTTCGAGTCTATGGATGATCTTTAACCTTGAACAAATTAGAAAAGTACATAGTTAAACTCTCTCTATGAGCTCACTCTAAGAGATCACTCTACGAAGTTATCCATCCAAGTACGTCATGCTGCTACCCACTTCTAAATATAACTGTTGAAAATAATGACAACCTAAAAAAACTGTGGGAACAACAAAAACACAGTCAAAACATAGCTTCACTATAGAGATTCAACATCAAACAAAATTAGCAAGCAGATCCCAGGCAAAACTAGCATATACAGAATGTCAAATGTTATACAGTCACACCAAATTTAAAATATCATAGATCAAATCAAACAAAAAAACTAAACTAAACAAAACTCACAACTAACCTATCTTCAATCACCCCTTTCTTGCTTCCTTGTAATGAGAATAACTGCTGCCAAAATGAACTCATAAATAACTGGCCTTGATTAATCGTGATACTTTTCAGAATACCAGGAAGTTTCATCACATTGTCCATAAAAGCCTTAGCCACACTGACAGTGTGAAAAGACACGTAAGAGGGATAAAGTGAGCACCTTTACTCAGTCTATCTACTACCACCAAAATGGATTCGTAGCCTCCACTACTAGGCAACCCTTCAACGAAATCCATAGATAGCCCCTCCCATATGCTTTCTGGAATCAGAAGTGGCCAAAGTAGTCTCATAGGTCATCTCTGATCATATTTCACTTTTTAACAGATGTCACACTCGACCAACACCTTCTTCACTTCATTCTTCAGGCCTTCCCAATAAAAGAAGTGTTTGATTCAGATATACGTGTGCAGTCACCCAGAATGTCCACCTTCTTTGCTATTGTGGAAGTGAGATAAAGTTTCCTCTCACAATCATGAAACATTAGGTACATAAACCATGTTTTTATAATATAATAGTACATCTTTGAGCCGAAAATTTTCAACTCCAGCTTTATGGTTCTCCAATTTCTTCATAATCTCCACAGACTTAGCATCAAACTGTAGAGCATCTCTAATGCGATCCCAAATCTGCCATTCAGATCCACCAAGGGTTAAACATCCATCTTTATCCTCTGAATAGATAGTCCATAGAATAAGGCTGCCCATTTCCTGTGATAGTGCATCTGTAACCTTGTTCTCCTTACTAGGCTGATATATTATATCGTATTCAAATCCATGAAGCTTCACAAGAAACTTCTACTGGTCTGGAGTTATAATCTTCTGCTCTAACAAATGCCTCAAAGTCTGTTGATAAGTGACAATGCTGAATTTTCTTCCCAAGAGGTATGGGCGTCATATCTTCACTACACACACGATTGCTAGGAACTCTCTAGCATAAGTACTCCACAATCTTTTCATAGGACCTAGGGCTTCGGAGATATAAGCCAATGGTCTCTTTTCCTATACCAAGATAGCACCAACACCATCTTCACTAGCATCAGTATAGACTTAAAGGCTTCTCGAAATTGGGGAAGGCTAGGATAAGTGTCTGAGTTATAGCCCTTTTCAAGTTTTCAAATGTTTCCTTGGCCTCATCTGTCCATTCAGAATTGTCCTTCTTTAACATCTCAATCAAGCACTTTGCTATTAACGCATAGTGCTTGATAAATCTCCAATAATAGCCGGTTAGACCCAAAAATCCCCTTAATGTCGATACATCCTTCGGTAAAGGCCAATCCACCATGGCCTCGATCTTTTTTGGATCAACCTTCACTCTAACTCCTGAGATAAGATGGCCTAGGTGCTAGAGCGCCTCCTACACAAAATCACACTTAGACATTTTAATATAAAAATTATGTTGCTCCAACGTCTCCAATGAAGTCTCCAAGTGCGCCAGATGCTCCTCTATAAATTTAGAATAAATCAGGATGTCATTGAAAAACACCAACACGAACTTTTGCAAGAAGAGCTTCAAAGTTGCATTCATAACATCTTGAAAAGTGGAAGAGGCATTGCACAAAAGAAACGACATCACCAATATTTATAAAGCCCTAAATGCATTCGGAATGGAGTTTTGTGAACATCTTTCTCCTTAATGCAGATTTGGTGAAATCCAACTCGTATATCTAGCTTGGTGAAGATACATGCACCAAACAACTCATCCAACAGCTCATCAACTGCAGGGATAGGAAATCAAGCCTTCATAATTCCTTCGTTCAAAGCTCGATAGTTGGTACAGAACCTCCAAGTTCCCTCTTTTTTCTTTACTAATAAAACTAGAGAAGAGAATGGACTTTGGCTTGGCTATATTAACCCATTCTTTAACATCTCTCCAACCTGCCTTTCTATCTCGTCCTTTTGAAAGTGAGCATATCCATAGGGAGGGGCATTCACTAGCTTCGTCTTATCTTTCAAAATAATGCGATGGTCGCTTTGTCGGGAAGGAGGCAAACTATTAGGCATCTTTATTACCTATTGGTGTCTGCCTAAGACCTCTTGTACCTTTCTGCAAGTCCTCTTGAAGTTCAAAAGAACCTTTGTCTTCCCCAGCTCGCTCCCCACTGGTCAATATTGCATAACATTGGGCACCACCCTTTCATAACTTCTCAATTGTCAAGGCCTTACATTGCTTGATCTCCTTGGAAGGTAGTCATATACACTTCTTTTTACGGCCTCCCAGCTTGAACTCCATGGTCATCACTTCAAAATTAGTGACCACCTTTCCAATGCTCTTGAGCCAAGCATTACCCAAGACAACATTGACACTTACTAGTGTGAGCACATGTAAATCAGCAACAATCCTAACTCCTTGCACATTCATCTTCATACTAGGAACAACCTCAGTACTCTGTAGCTTCTCCCCATTAGCCACCTTAACCTCTAGTACCTCAATGGTGGCACCACATAGCCCAATCTTCCTCAGAATTTCAGCATTAATAAAATTATGAGTATAACCAGAATCAACTAACAGAGCAACCTCATACTTACTTATCCACACCATAAGCCTCATTGTCGAGGGCTTGGAAACTCCAGTCACAGCACTGAGTGACACCTCAGCCTTACTCACGGTTCTTTTACTTCAGGCACACTTAGTTCTCCTTCTTCCAATATGTTTTATTCTTCTTCTTCATTGTCACTTGAGTCTTCTATCATGAACAACTTCCCAATAAGACAACGATGGTCCTTGCTTCACTTCCCACCACACTTGAAGCATAAACCCTTCTTTATCCTCTCCTGGACCTCTTCCTTCGAAAGTTTTTTCACCTCTTTGCCTTCCTTCTTGGCTCCATCCTCCACGACTCCCCTCCATTTGGTAAAATACTCTGGTTTTGAGGTTTTTCTTCCATAATCATCTTTGGGTAGTCACCCCTCTCCATTAGAACTCTCCTCTAGGATCTTAGCCATCCTCATAGCCTTAAATAACTTTTGGAGCTGCTTTAGTTTAAGCTCTCTGGTTAACTATGGCTTCAGTCCTTCAATAAACGTTCCAAGCAGAGACTCCTTAGACCAACTCCAAATAAGGATTGAGAGTCAATGAAATTCCTCCACATAGCCAGCTACTTTCCCATCATGCTTTAACTTAGCTAGTTGTCCATGGTGGTTGACAACTGGAGATGGCCCCCACTGAATTAGGAACTCTCACTCGAATGCAGTCTACCTCATTCATTGCTTATCTTGTTCATATTGGGCCTTGATCCAATGCTACCAACTATTCGCCTTCGCATCCAAATACATATAGGCCATTTCAACACGGTTATCTCTGGATACCTCGAAAACTCAAAAGTAGTGAGCTGTTTTGTCCAGCCACTCATCTAGATTACCTCCCTTAAAGTGTGGGAACTTGATCTTTGGTTTCCTTGGACCCTAATCATGGCATCCATCCCCGTCTGAATCATCAGCGCCATGCCTTTGGTCCCTTTGTTGATCATAGTCTGGTCTCCGTTTATGATCTGCTCTGTCGGATATCTCATCAGTTTTAAAGCCGTCATTGATCTCTCCTCTCACTGGATCATCTTGCAACCATCGCTCGACAACCACCGATCCTTGCTCCACACGACCACCACGCCTAAGATGGTTATGGTTGGGTATGTCTTTGGCTCCTGATGTACCATCAGCCTCCTATGTAGATCAACGTAATCTATGATATTCTCCATGAGTTCGCCTACCTCCGACCAGTTCTTTATCCTTGTTAGTAGTGAGAAGACGATTAATATTCTAGTTGGTTATATCTTGAGAACAAGTCATCTCCACCATTATCGTTGAAAACTCTGTAACAGAATGCTCCAGGGCTTTGAACCGTTGGTTGTTCGTCTTAGTCACCTCCTATGTCATCTCGATGAAGAACGCAAAAGAAGTTTGAAATACCCTAATGCAAATTAAATAAAGAAAGTAATAAAAAGGAAAGACTTCTAATACGATAAGGCAACTAAATGAAAGAAGAGTCCTAACGGTAAAAGTAATCCGGGGCAACACGTCACATGCACGTAACAATGCATGTAGTGATGAAAAAAAAAAAGAAACCATCTTGGGTTATGGCTTGGGTGTGTCTGTGAGAGAGAGGAGAATCGGGGCTTAATAATGGTTTGGGGAGAAGAGAGAGACGAGGCGTGGGTGTTGGCATTGACGTGGAGTGGTATGGTGGTCCTCCGACAAGCTTTACCAGACTTGTGGAAGAAAATAGAGGGTGCTAGGTTTTGGTGGAGAAGACGATGCGAGGTTAGGTGATGGAGAGATAAGGTTTATATGTTTTTATGGTTGTGGTTTTTTGCTTTGTTTTATTTTTTTTATTTTTTGTTATTTTTGTTTTTGTTTTATTATTATCAACCAACGAGAGTTTGACACATGGCTAAGGGAGGCGGGAAAAGAAAAGATAAAAAAAAGATTTTTTTATTGCAGCATTTTGTAATCTTTAAATGATATTTTGGGTTTTTGAGATCGGCAAAACAATTCGGTTTTCAATAAAATGTGAAAATTTATTTTTGAATTTAGGGTGTCACAAAGAGTGATCATGTATCCTTTTTTCTTGAAAATGAGCTCATTTTTGTACCAATACTGTATTACGCATCCCTAAACCGTTTTATTACAAGAAGAATAATAAATTTTCTTATTTCTCGGAAATAAGATCTGTGAGCGAATATATACAATATATATGTCAAAATTCTCATAATGATGAGAGGATTAAGAAAATGATGTTTGTAACCTGATCCGAGATGTCGTTTTGAATATTGGACATTAGTTTGTCATAATTAATGGTCCGAATACAGTTTTGGCCAAAAGTTTTTTATTTGCTATCAAATTTGAGCACGATCGAAGGCGTTGATACTCAAATTTGATTTTCTATTACCTAGGACTGACTCTTTAGTGTTTGGAAACCTTTTTAAAGAAGTCATTGAAGTTGTGCCCCTCGAATTGATGATTGTGCCTCTTTATTTATTTATATAAAGTGAGTCACAAATAGAAATAAAGTGTAAAGCGAAAAATAAATTTTCATATCCAACCTAGACAAAATAAGGTTCAACATTGTTTGTGGATTTTTATTATTTGATTAAGTAAAATGTTTATCTGTTTAGATTTCTTATTTTAAATATAGTTAATTGTATGCATAAATCAACCTATCTCAGCCCTTGTCTAGGGTGGACTGAGAAATCTAGGTTAGCAGAATTGTATGGTGGACCAAGCCTACAATAACTTTAATTGATAAATCACTTCTTTATCATTCTTAATTCACATGGACCAAATGGTTTTAAGAATACTTTTAATCTAATTTGCATGGACCAAATGGGATTAGATAAGTGATTATCAACATATGTTCTTTGAAAAATCAATTAATTAAATAATCAACTCAAGACAGATCAGACCTAGAACTCTTTATTCCTAATTTTATCTCTCAGCACTACTACTGGCCTCAAATAGGTGAGGAAGTCCAAGTATACGTGAGGACTTGTCTTGTGTGCCAACAAGATAAGGTGGAAAATCGATAACCAGCAAGGTTATTAGAACCAGTGCCTACTCCGGAAAGACCATAGGAGAGTGTTTCAATGGATTTCATTGTTTGTCTTCCAAAGTCAGAAGGTTGCAGCACGATCATTGTGGTAGTCGATCGATTCTCAAAATATGGAGTCTTTGTAGCGGCTCCGAATGATTGTATAGCAGATGGCATAGCCTAATTGTTTTTCAAGCATATGGTCAAATACTGGGGCATTCCAAAGTCGATCAAGAGTGATAGAGACTCCCGATTCATAGGAAGATTTTGGACTGAACTGTTCGTATTATAGGATTAGACTTGAACTTCTCAACATGTTTTCATCCTTAGATGGATAGGTAGACAAAACGTGTCAATAGGCTGCTGGAGATATACCTGAGGCACTATGTAAGTGCTAATTAGGGAGATTGGGCGAAGTTGCTGGACATAGCCCAATTGTCATATAATTTACAGAAAAGTGAGTCGACGAACATAAGTCCGTTTGAGCTTGCTACAAGACAACAACCAATGACATCAACTTCCTTCACCATTGGCTATACAGGAAGGAGTCCTACGGCGTACAAGTTTGCAAAGGGGTGGGATGAACATATGGATCTTGCCAGAGCTTACTTGCATAAAGCAGCTAAGAAAATGAAGAAATTTGCGGATCAAAATCGGCGGTTTGTTGAGTTCGAGGAAGGTGACATGGTGATGTTAAAGAACCTTCCGCGCCAAACTAGGATGCTCAAGAAGTTACACAAAGGTTTGGTGCGCTGGTACGAAGGACCTTTTCAAGTACTCAAACGAGTAGGAAAGGTATCATACAAGCTCGAGCTCCTAGCATATTTACAGAGACATCTAGTGTTTCACGTGAGTCTACTCAAACCCTATCATGCTGATGAAGATACTAGTAGACAACAAGTGGTGAGAGCCCCGGTTACAACCGACAAGAGTCACAACAAGGATATTGAGATGATACATTCTTGAAGAGTCGTGCCAAGAAGAGGTGTAGTACCAGGTTATGTGGAGTACTACGTAAAGTGGAAAGATAGATCTGACGAGGAGGCGAGTTGGGAAAAGGAAGAGGACTTGTGTCAATTTTCCGAAGAGATCAAGGCATGTAATGCAAGTGTCACATCAAGGGCGCTGCGAAGTTGAGTGGGGGAGAATGTCACACTTGGAAAATTTCTACCGCACTTGTAGTGTGGGGACTTGTATACTATCAAACAGGATGTTTCCTGGTGCCAATTAGGGCATAGACATGTCATCAAGAATCTTGTCATAGATTAGATGTTTCCTGATGCGTGGGAGGCAGAGTTAGGCCATCGTATATGTTGGATCACTTTGTACATCTTCTGGTGGCGAATACGAAATAGTGCTAACATCTATATGTAGAGCAATGCTCTATACGATAGTTTCAATACTGTAAAGTTTTCCTTACATCAATACAAGAAATCATATTCTCACAGAGCTTCTGCATGTCTTTTCTATTGTGTGTGTGTGATTGTTTACATGTTCTAAGATTGAAGGAGACGATCCGGCTAAAGACCCAGGATCGAAGGAGTCGATCTGATTGAGGATAGGCTGAACCTAGTGGACCGAGATACAAGGAAAACTAGGTGCGACACAGGTGGTGTGTTGAAGTAAATCTGGCCCTGTGACACCAAGCCTACAATAACTTTAATTGATAAATCACTTCCTTATCATTCTTAATTTACATGGACTAAATGATTTTAAGAATACTTTTAATCTAATTCACATGAACCAAATGGAATTAGATAAGTAATTATCAACATATGTTCATTGGAAAAATCAATTAATCAAATGATAATTCAAGAAAGATTGGACCTAAAATTCTTTATTCCTAATTTTATCTCTCAACTCTATCCCTATTTTTATTTTATTTTATTTTATTTAAAAAAAACATAAAAATAATTTTTTAGACAAAACTTAAAGTTATTAATTTTGATATTTGACACGATATAGATTTCAGCTATCCTTGTGGGTTCCATGACTTATCACGTTACAGGTAAATGATTGTTTGTTAATACCAACTTTGTTTTAATTTTAATTTATGGGATCATTCTGAGCATCTTTCTTGCACGCAATCCAACATGGGCTTCTTAGGCGAAACTTATCATTGCCAGCATGTCCTCATAGCACTAGCAATCCATTTTTCGCAGGAGTTTGTTTTCTATTAGAAACAAGAAATTTAAAAAATCATAAATTTAATCCCTAACACAAGTCATATATTTAATTTTTATTTATTTATTTATGTATTAATAAAAATTATTTACTTTTAATTATTATTAAATTATTATTTTTTTCTTTTATCCCTTTTTTTATAATATTTACTTTTTTCTATATTAAATTATTAAAAAATAATATTAAATAAACTCTAGATACCCTAAATTTTCCTTAAACCATGACCAAAACAATTTCTATGTGTTTGAATGTTAGATGTGCTTAAGTAGGTTCGTTCTATCAATGCTGCCCTTCACGTTTGCTGCATCATCCATGGTCTTGCTATTGCTCAAGAATTCCAGAAGTAGCTCCCGTATTAGCTAGCTTTTAGTCGCTATGTCATTTTTATTTTGGCTGTTGTGTTTGCATCACTGCTATTTTTCCTTATTAGGGGAGTTACGGTTGTATTGTTGCGGTGTACCGTGCTAATGGGGTCATGTTGTTGCTTGTTTTATATTTTGTAAGTGCGAAGAGAAAGAAAAAGGAAGAAAGCGATAAAAAGGCAAAAAGAGAGGGGGAAGTAATATGTCGGTGGGTTGTTTTTTTTTGTTTTGTTTGTTTTTAAAAATTTAATTGTTTATTATTATTGTTGCAGTAGCATTCAAAGCAAACAAAAAAGGTTTTTCAAAAAAAAAACGAAAAGGATTTTCAAAAAAAAAAAAAAAAAGAAAGAAAGGGGCCTTTCTTTAAAATAAAAACCCAATTTTTTTTAAATTTAGAGAAAGGATTAAAATTTCAAAATTTTAAAACTAAACAAAAAAATGTTTTTAAAACAAAACAAAAGTCAAGGGCCTTTTTGAAAAAACCAAAACCAAATTAAAATTCCTTTGAAAAAACCAAAAAAACCCTTTTAAAACTCTTCTCTTCGAACCAAAAATAATGCCTTTTAGCTTTGGCTTTGGAAATCAAAATGAAGCCTCCTTCAAATCTTTTTTCAAAACTTAAAATAAACTTTAAGGCCTAAAAATTCTCCTTTTAGATTAAATCCCTTTCTCTTAGAAACCTTGAAATCCTTTTCCAAAACTAAAAAAATTCAAAAACCAATATCCTCTTTTGTAAAAAGTAATAAACAAATTTAAAAATTTAAAATTTATAATCCAAAAAATAATAGTCCTTAATAACCTTGTTTTTAAAAAATATTCTTATATTATTTTATTGTGCTTCAACTTGATGGATTGGAAATCAGAATGTCTTCTCATAGCAAAATAAATTTGCTTTCTTTTAAAAAACATGTTAATAAACCCATGATATAAACTAATTTAGATCCATATACGCACATGAATCAATTTAGGCTTAGTTTAAATTATGTCCATTTCCTTCATAAAACTAGATACATAGTAAATTGATTTCACAACAGGGAATACAAAAACATTGATAGGGGCTTAGGAGGACATGATGCACCAAATAAAGAACTTCAGAATGAGGAGAGTTGTCACGCCCCCAACTCCGGGAGACCCGGAACCGGGTACATGACTACCCTATACCTGCACCCGTGGGCAAGGGGTTGGTGACTTACACCAAAAAGGGCCCACAACGAGTGCTGCCCAAGGGTATTCTTGTACTCCCGAAAATATGCAACTAACTAAAAACATCATCACATCATATTACTTAATATCATAAGATATAGTATAACATCCACGGACTCATGTCCAGGAAGCAACACAGTCATAATACAAAATCAACAGGATGGACATAGTCCCATACATAGAAAATGGTCTGGTTTGCTTTGTCTGGTCGACGACAAACCCCAAAGCTACCTCCTTCCTGAACCTGAAAATCAAGACAGCAACGTAGGGTGAGCACAAGGGCTCAATAGGTGACCTACAACACACTACCTATGTATACATGTGCCAGTGAAAGTCTAAGCACACAATAATGCACACGGTGCTCTATGCCATACTAATGAAAGCATAAACACACACACAACATTATCCATAGAACATAGACATGCGAGGTTCACACAAATAAGTCATACAGACTTTACACAAGGAATTCACGCAGACTTTACAACACAGCTGATCAGCACAGGCAAGGCTCTTATAGCCTGCCCGCCACAGTGGGACCATAGCATAAAAGCAGCCACCCGTGGGACCTTCTGCTATCAACCAGCCATATAGGGGTCCTCGGCTAATAGCCAGCCCTGCATAGGACCTAAGTTGACCGGCCAAATCAAATCAATAAAACCATACCGTCAAGGCCTCCAATAGGCTTGAGGTCCTAGACCCATAACCATGTGCATATGACGTAATATCTCATGCAAAGCAAACAACATAATTCCCTACCTCTAAAAAGACATAAGAACGGACTAGCTCTGAAGGCTCTCTTAAAACCCAGCCTCAAAGCTCGAAGCTCAGCCTTGAAGGCTCGGAGCCCAGCCTCGAAGACTCGTAGAACTCAGCCTCGAAGACCTGCAGAACACTGCCTCGAAGCTCATACAAACACTCCCTCGAAGCTCGTACAACTACCTCGAAGACCTGTAGAACACTGACTCGAAGCTCGTAGAACACTGCCTCGAAGATCTGCAGAATACTGCCTCGAAGCTCGTAGAATACTGCCTCGAAGATCTCTGGAAACGCGGCCTAGAAGATCTGCCTCGAAGCTCAAACCTTCGTCCCTCAAATCTTCGACCTTCGACCCTCAAACCTTCGACCTTCGACCCTCAAACTTGCGACCCTTAAACCTTCGACCCGTCAACCCTTCGACCTTCTGGCTCCAAGACGCACCAACACACCAAGCAACACTATTCATCGTCGTTCGAGCATGTTCTTCTTCTGAAATCGACCCATCGACTCCTAGACACCTGTAACCCCATTTCGTACTTAATAAACTACAAATCCTATACCACATAACGCGTCTAAAGCGCCTCTAAATCACATAATAGCCACAGATACATACATATACATATATAAACAAATATAAATTCCTCCTAGATTTAGATACAAATTCCCCATGGTTGACCTCTCAACCCCCATGAAATATACAAGTATGAATCCCCCAAACTTCAGATATACAATCACAGTACTATATCTCATATGATATTCACACTTTACATGCTTAATTCACCACATCCAATTCCAAAAATGGATTTCCCTAAAACTTAGGGTTCATGCTAAAACTCACGATTTATACCCAAATCACACAGGCTCAAGAACATAAACGAAACAGAAGGTTAGGAACACCTACCAGGTAAAGATTCACAAAGGAATCAACCCAAAAGCCAAGCTCCAAGCTCCAAATCCAAGCTATTCCTCTCTCTCTCTCTCTCTCTTTCTCTCTCTCTTCACGCTCTCTTAACTCTTCATGCTCTCTCCAATTGAACGCAAATGACCTATTTGCTGTCTCTTTTTCTTTCTCCTCTATTTACACTTTCACGTTCATTCTTTAATTAACATAACCAAAATCCTTTCGGGGCCCAAACTCTAAATTAGGCCTAATAACTTGGGCCCAACTACAGCCAAAGCGCTCATATCGCCGGGCACAATACTACAATGGTATCTGCACTATCAAATAACAACTATCTCACATCAACCTAAACACGGGTCTCTACATCCTCCCCACCTTAGGACTTTTCGTCCTCGAAAAGGCAAACTCTACCTCCTCTACCACCAATCTCTACCATAGCAGGTGCCATAAGCGGCCTCTATAAACACAATAGGAACCACAAGCAACATGCTAGACTTTTCGTCCTCAAGAAGGCAAACGCTACCTCCTCTACCTCCAATCTCTACCATAGCAGGTGCCATAAGCAGCCTCTATAACCACAATAGGAACCATAAGCAACACGCTAGGAATCATATAGTGAAAACCATAGCAACGCACAACACATAAAGTAACAACAATAATAACATCACAAGCAATCATAAGCAGCAACAATCAACATACCAAAACAAACACTGCATCAAATCGTAGGCAACAACACTCAACATACCAAAACAAACACTACATCAATAAACAATGCATGCATCACCTCAACATAGGGGAAAAGACCTATACCCTCCCCACCTCAGGACTGTACGTCCTCGAACAGCTCAGGATGAAAAATCTACATCTGACTCTCACGCTCCCACGTCTACTCCTCGAGAGCACGGTGCCACCACAACACCCGAACCAAGGGGATAGTCTTGCCCCGTAATACCTGCTCCCACCTATCCACGATCTGAATAGGGACCTCCACAACAGAACCATCATCTACTAACTCAATCTCATGCCAATCAAGCACATGTGAAGGATCTGGATAGTATCTCCGCAACTGGGAGACATGGAAAACATCATGGACACGGGCCAATGCAGGCGGTAACTCCAACCGATAAGCCACTAGCCCCACTGAAGGAAGAATAGGAAAAGGCCCAACAAAACGAGGTGAGAGTTTAGATCCACGTCCAAACCTCCTATGTCCGCACCGAGGCGAAACTCGCAAGAAAACCTGATCACCGACCGCAAACTGTAACGGTCTCCGTCGCATATCTGCATATGATTTCTGCCGAATCTGGGCAGTCAACATCCGCTGTCGAATCAACTGGACTAACTCTGCAGTCTCCTGCACCATGCCAGGACCCAACACAAAGGGGACCGGTACGGTCGCACATACAAAGCCTCATAAGGTGTCATCCCAATCGTGGCTTGATAACTGTTGTTGTAGGAGAACTCCACCAATGGAAGGTGAGTCTCCTAACAACCACCAAAATCTAATACACACGAACGTAACATGTCCTCTAGAGTCTGGATAGTGCGCTCTAACTGGCCATCTGTCTGTGGATGGAAAACTGTACTCAGGCTGACCCGAGTACCCAATGCTCGCTGCAACTGCCGCCAAAACTGTGAAGTGAAACGTGCATCTCGATCTGATACAATCGATAACGAAACCCCATGCAGTTGCACAATCATGTCTATATATCGCTGTCCTAAAGTCCGAGCTGGATTTGTCTCTCAGACCGGAATGAAGTGAGCTAATTTCGTTAAACGGTCGACAATCACCCAAATAATGTCATGACCCCTAGAACGAGGAAGTCCAATGACAAAGTCCATAGTCACATGATCCCACTTCCATTCTGGCACAGGCAGTGACTGCAACTCCCCTGCTAACCTCAGTGACTTGTCCTTAACCTGCTAACAAGTCCAGCACCGTCGTATAAACTCAGCAACAACCCTCTTCAGGCTCGACCACTAAAATTGTCACCTCACGGCATGGTACATCTTTGTTCCTCCGGGATGAATAGCTAAGCAAAACTGATGAAACTCTCTCAAAACGGTTTCCCGAAGAGAAAATGGAATAACTAACCGATCCTGGTACCACAAGACATGGTTGACATCCTCCACCCAATCTAAGGAAAGGACCGCTGTCTGAATTTGGTCGCAGATCACCTCACAGTAAACATCTCCCAACTGACCCTCCATCACCTGGTGCTGTAACTCAGGCATAGCAACAATCACACTCAGCATGCTCCTGACCTCACTAGGCACTGAATGTAATATCATATCTTTGAGTTGCCCCATCATCTCCCATTCCTTGGCAGCACAAAGAGCCACCATAGCCTGGCTCTTCCGGCTCAAGGCATTTGCAACTATATTTCCCTTCCCGGGCGTGTAGTGTAGATAAAACTGAAACTGCTGCATGTACTCCACCCAACGCCTTTGCCTGAGGTTCAAGTCTCTCTGCGAGAAGATATACCGTATACTCTTGTGGTCCGTGTACACCACAAACTTCTCCCCCAGGAGATAATGTTGCCAACTCTTCAGAGCAAAAATCACGGCTACCAACTACAAGTCATGTGTCAGGTAATTCTGCTCATGGGGCCTCAACTGATGTGAGCCATAATCAATTACCCTCCTCTCCTACATCAACACACAACCAAGACCTACTCGAGAGGCGTCACAATACGCCTCATAAGGAACACCCTCCTGCAGCAAAACCAATATAGGTGCTGAAGTTAACCTAACCTTCAGTTGACGGAAGGCCTCCTCACTAGCATCAGACCACACAAAACTGACTCCCTTCTAAGTCAACCCAGATAACGGTGTAATCAACCTAGAAAAGTCCTCAACGAGCCTCCAATAGTACCCAGCTAAGCCCAAGAAGCTGCGAATCTCAAATACATTCGTGGGCTTCTTCCACGACATAATCGCCTCTATCTTCCCAGGATCCACTATGATACCCTCAAAAGATACCACATGCCCAAGGAATTTCACTTGCTGCAACAAGAAATCACATTTGGTGAACTTGGCGTACAATCTATACTCCCGTAGTGTCTGCAACCCTACCAGCAAGTGCTCCTCATGCTCCTTCTCTGTCTGGGAATAAACCAAGATGTCGTCGATGAAGACAACCACAAACAAATCCAAGTAGGGTGCAAAAGTCTGGTGTATCAGTTCCATAAAAACAATTGGGGCATTGGTGAGCCCAAATGGCATCATCATCCACTCATAGTGACCATACCTGCAACTAAACGCTGTCCTTGGTATGTCTGCCTCCCGCACACGGAGCTGATGATAGCCCGACCTCAGGTTAATCCTAGAGAACCACTGAGCGCCTCTGAACTGATCAAATAAGTCATCAATCCTCAGCAAATGGTATTGGTTCTTCACTGTCGCTTGGTTGAACTTTCGGTAGTCTATGCATAACTGAAGTGAACCGTCTGCCTTCTTAGCGAACAACACTGAGTACCCCATGGTGAACTGCTCCACCGGATAAAACCACGTACTAGAAGATCATCGATCAGTCGCTTGAGCTCTCTAAGCTCAGCTGGCGCCATCCTGTAAGTCGACAACCGGATGGGTGCTGTCCCTGGTAGCAACTCTATTGAAAACTCAACCTCCCTCTCTGGTGGTAAATCCACTACGTCCTCTGAGAAAAAATCAGGAAACAAATCAACCACTCTGGGCAACACAGCCTTGCCCTCTCTCCACATGTCTACCACAGTCAAACTAGCCAACTAATGGGTCACATGACCCCATCCTTGTCTCAATGGCCCCAATCGACATGCCTCATCCGTCTATTCTCCTATAAACGTACCCTAAGCACCATCTAGTGCGAGGAAAGTCACTCTGCGTCGATGAAAGTCAATCTTGGCTCCCACACAAGCCAAATAGTCCATCCCCAAAATTACATCAAATGCATCCAACCGCATCACAAACAGGTCATAATGGAGGTCGACACCCCCGAGAGTAACACTACAAGCACGACATATACTATTTGTGACCACCAAGCCACCCACTGGTGTATCAACCATGAGTGGTGACTCAATCACCTCACAGTCTAACTCTAACCCATCTACGGTGGACTATGCAATGAAAGAGTTTGTAGCACCAGTATTGATCAATACAACACAAACAGTATGAGAGACTAGAATCGTACCTCTCACCACGGACGGTCCTGCCTCATCGCTAGGTGGAATATCTGCCTCCCTGTCGGTGATGGCATACGCCCTCCCTCTCTGGGCACTGCTGCTAGCCTGCCCAACTGGAGCCCTCTCAATCTGAGCCCTCTGAGCTGGTGCCTCCCGCTGAGGCTGTTGTGCTGCTGACCACCCCTACGCAGTCTACACTGACTGACTAAGCCTATAGTATGGTGCCCCACTCCTTTGTCCCTGGTCACGAGAGCACTGTGGCCCCACAACACTCACTGAGCTAGATGAGGGACACACCCTTGCCATATGCCCGGCTCCTCTGCACCTAAAACATCTCAGTGTGCCACTGCCCCTCGTCCGATAATCTCTCTCCTTGTGGCCTTTAATCCCACAAGAGCGGCAATTCCCGGTGAACCCGGTGATGGAACTGCCTCCGGAAACACTAGTCTATGCAGTAAATCGAGGCACCAGTCCTCTCTCACCATGTCATGCCTGCTTCTCTCTCGGTCTCCTCTGACTGGGTCCTACTGCTCCCCCTGTCCTCAGCCTAGCCTGTTCCAGGTCTCGTTCTACAATTAAGGATTTGTTGACTGCGTCAGTATACATGGTCAGCTCTAGCACGTCTAGCCTCGTTCTGAGAACTGGTCGCAAACCCTCAAGAAAGTCTTGGGTCTTAAAGGCCTCTACCTTCCAAGCATCAGGAGCAAACCTCCCCAAAGCTGTGGAAGCTCAGACATACTCGGTCACTGTTCTGCTCCCCTGCTCCAAAGCATAGTAATCCCTCCTCTGCGTCCTCTATATGGTACGAGGAAAATACTCGGCATAAAAGAGGTCCACAAAACCTTCCCAAGCCATCGGTGTACCATGAATAGCTCTCATGGCCTCCCACCATCTATAAGCCCCTCCCACAAAATAATGAGTGGCTAGACGGACCCTCACCTCTGCTGGCACCCGTATCAGCTCAAAAATGTCCTCAGTCCACTTTACCTATTCCTCTGCCTCATCTGGACTAGTGTCGGCCTCAAACTTTGTTGGCCCCTCCTTCCGGAACCGACCCACCCAATCAATTTGCTTTGAGGAGGGCCCAGCCTGAAACCGGCGCTCCTCCCTCTAAACCTCACCTTGATGGTGTGAATGTAGGGAGTGCTGAGGGGATAGCTGCTGGGGCGGAGGTGGTGGAGGTCCCTACCCCCGCTGCGCCTTCAACTCCTCCCGCAGCCCCGCTCGGAGCTCCTCCCAGAGTTCCTCCCGAATCTCCTCCCGTACTATCCCTCGAGCTACGCCTCGAATAACACCCTGGAGCCGTCCCACAATATTTGCCCCAATCTGAGCAACAGCGGCTGGGTCTAACGGCCCATGGAGAACCTGATGTCCCTGTGACTCTGACTGAGTAGTGGGCTCCTCGGCCCGACCTCGGCCTTGTGAACTCCTCCTAAGTAGCATCGTCTACACCCACCACACAGCAATACCAACAATCAACGACCAAAACTATGACCCATCGGTCCACAACAAACAATGGGGTCTAAGGCCTCTCACAACACATCTCATCCAGAGAGCACTGGGGTCCAGGTTACCCCTAATTTCTAACACATGTACCAACAACAAGGACACCACAAACAAAACAAATTTCATACACAATAACAGCATCTTTACACACAAGAACCACATCATCACAAAATAATGCATAATCAACCATGCATGTACCCAACCTAATGTACCTAGGGTGATTTGACTAACCCCTTAGAACTCAGAACACATGTTTGGACTACGTTGATCAGGTGCCCTCCTCACAGTTGCCCAAATCCTAAGCAAAAATCAACCACCCCTAACCTAGGTCCAACTAGACCATACTCTGATACCAATTTGTCACGCCCCCAACTCCGGGAGACCCGGAACTGGGTACATGACTACCCCACACCCGCACCCATGGGCAAGGGGTTAGTGACTAGCACCGAAAAGGGCCCACAGCGAGTGCTGCCCGAATGCACCTGTACAATCATACAAGGGTATTCCTGTACTCCCGAAAACATGCAACTAACTGAAAACATCATCACATCATATTATATAATATCATAAGATACAGCATAACATCCACGGACTCATGTCCAGGAAGCAACACAGTCATAATACAAAATCAGCAGGATGGACATAGTCCCATACATAGAAAATGGTCTGGTTTGCTTTGTCTGGTCGACGACACACCCCAAAGCTACCTCCTGCCTGAACCTAAAAATCAAGACAGCAACGTAGGGTGAGCACAAGGGCTCAGTAGGTGACCTACAACACATTACCCGTGTATACATGTGCCAGTGAAAGTCTAAGCACACAATAATGCACACAATGCTCTATGCCATACCAATGAAAGCATAAACACACACACAACATCATCCACAGAACATAGACATGCGAGGTTCACACAAATAAGTCACACAGACTTACAACACAGCTGACCAGGACAGAGCAAGGCTCTTACAGCCTGCCCGCCACAGTAGGACCATAGCATAAAAGCAGCCACCCGTGGGACCTTCCGCTATCAACCAACCATATCGGGGACCTAGGCTAACAGCCAGCCCTGCATGGGACCTAGGTTGACTAGGCCAAATCAAATCAATAAAACCATACGGTCAAGGCCTGCAACAGCCTTGAGGTCCAAGACCCATAACCATGTGCATATGACATAATATCTCATGCAAAGTAAACAACATAATTCCCTACCTCTAAAAAGGCATAAGAACGGACTAGCCCTGAAGGCTCTCTTAAAACCTAACCTCGAAGCTCAAAGCTCAGCCTTGAAGGCTCGAAGCCCAGCCTCAAAGACTCGTAGAACTCAGCCTCGAAGACTTGCAAAACATTGCCTCGAAGCTCATAGAAACACTCCCTCGAAGTTCGTAGAACTGCTTCGAAGACCTATAGAACACTGACTCGAAGCTCGTAGAACACTGCCTCAAAGACCTGAAGAACATTGCCTCGAAGCTTGTAGAATAATGCCTCAAAGATCTCTGGAAAGACAGCCTTGAAGATCTGCCTCAAAGCTCAAACCTTCGACCCTCAAAACTTCGACCCTCGACCTTCTACCCTTCGACCTTCTAGCTCCAAGATGCACCAACACACCAAGCAGCACTGTTCATCGTCGTTCCAGCTTGTTCTTCATCTGAAATCGACCCAGCGACTCTGTCACGCCCCGGATTTCCAACCCGAGGAAACCGGTACGTGACTCCCCTTGTACCCACACGGAGGGCAAAGGGGTTAGGGTGCAAACCCCGAATATAACATTTTAAACATCCACAACACATTCAAGAAAGCAAAGTTTATAAAAGCAATCCACAACCCAAACCAGTCTTTATTACAACAAAATCCTCTTTTCAATCCATCCCCACTGGGGTTACATCAATTCCCATAAAAATAACATAAATGGTAGACAGTAAAGTAAATAAGGTCTTCCACCTTGGGGTCCCACCTAACGCCTGTATGTTCCTGAAAGAAAACACAACATAGAGGGAGGGGTGAGCAACCACAGCTCTGTAGGGATCATGTCTCCCCAACCCATCCCATGCTCCTAGCGTCTACATGAGTGTGTACAGGTGCAATGTAGTGACAATAAAATGTAAACAAGTTGTATTCCACATTCACATGGCACACACCTATCCACAGCCATACAGGCTTAGCCATATAGGCTAACATATCCACAGCCACTCAGGCTTAGCCACACGGGCTAACATATCCACAGCCTCTCAGGCTTAGCCACACGGGCTAACATATTCACAGCCTCTCAGGCTTAGCCACACAAAGCAACGGTTCCGATCCCGGCTTCTAGAGCCACCGGGTTCCACAAGCACAAGATACAAGGTCACACAGGCATTAAACCAAACACGTAGCATACACACTTTCACAGGCATAATACCAAACACTTAGTTCGCACAGCCCATCAGGCATAAAATCAAACACTTGACATGCAAAGTCTCACAGGTATTTTACCAAACGCTTAACATGCATACATTCACAAACCCACAAACCCAGCCAAACAGGCATATTATCAAACACATACTAGGCATATTCACACAGACACATCCACACAGGCATTTTATCGAACACTTAATATGCACTCACCATCCAACACCAGAATACATCAAAAACTGCCATTGAAGGCCAACATCCATATAGGAGATCACACCTATATGGATTACATATATATATAAACAGGTAAAACTCCATAATCTTCCCTAGAACCCTACGACAGAGGAGGATTTAGGAAGAACAGAACCCCTACCTTGTATGTTCTCCTGCTCCCGCTTCCACGCAAGACTCCGACCACCCACGCAAAACGCTCCGGCAGCCACTAGAAGCTCTCCTTCCCCCCCCCCCTCTCTCTCTCTCTTTTCTCTCTCTCTCTCTCTCTCTCTCTCTCTCTCTCTGCGACGGCTGGTGGAGCAACAAACCCTAACCCTAAAACAGAGGGGCTTCTCCTCCTTATATAGACAACACAACATCAAAACGACGTAGTTTTGATTAAGTGAATCCCAGCATCAAAACGATGTAGTTTTGATGGAACAAGCTATGACCTTCCCACATCCATACACACCAAAATATTCACAATTCCAACATGGTCCTTTGGGAAAAGATGATTAGAATAACAAAACTAAGGTAACCATGCAAAAACATGCCTACACGCCAATTTGAACGCCAATTCCCCAATTGGCGTGCAGCTCCAAATGCATTCAAACTTCACCCCAAGCCTCCTTGCATCTTGTAGAGGTCTGAGAAGCAAAAATATGCTTGCACGTGAAATGGGTGAATTGACGTGTAGCTTCAAATGCTCTAAAATTTCTGTGGTAGGTAGAGGACCTCATTCTAAGAAACTTTTGTTCTTGCACGCCAATTGTTTGAGGCCATCTACCCTATCAAAAGTGAGCTCCAAGATCAGCCAAAACAGCTTAAAACCGCCTGTATATGCATAGCATCTTCCTAGGGCATAAATGTACGTTATCACTTGTCACATGCACCTCCCAAAAGTCCCCTCTTGGGCTCATCTCTTACCTCAAACTTGTGCACCAACATCCAAGGTGTTTGTAGTTAACTTCTTACACACGAGTTACACATGGGTCATTACATCCTCTCCCCCTTACGACTTTTCGTCCTCGAAAAGAAATGACATACGAGGAAAACAAACACAAGCTACCCATTTGCCACATGGCGAGCTACAACACCCAAATGGGTCATACACCGCGCACCGCACATAACAGCACATAACAAGGTACCACCATAATCCATAACCAGATGGATCACAATAATGCATATAACACATATCCGCATGTCACAAATACACATCACAAAACACATCACAATGATGAACACATGTCTAAAAGACAAAATAAATACACCAAATCATACACAACTAATACAAGAAAACACATCACTATCCCTTGGCCAACAGCCACCAACAGCCACCTCCCACTCTTATGGTTGTTCATCCTCGAACAACGCTGGGTGTTGCTCACGCATCATGGACTCACATTCCATGTCTCCTCTGCAGGACGTGTCGGCTTCTAAAAGACAACACACCTTCCAAAACGCACATGCTGATGCACATCGCCCACAACCATTCACATACCCGCGACTGAAGATATCACACCATAACACACATGAAGGCACGTACCCACAGACCCAATATAACACAGCATGATAGGGAAACACATATTCTAATCTCACAAACAACCCTTGTTCTCCTCACCTGACACATGTCACAAGTATTACATGTCACGACAGTATCAGACATATACGCCCATCACCAACACGTTTAACAAATCACATAGGTCACAGAGCAACTCACATCATAAACACCACCACATGGAACAACTCACAAACAAAGCACTACTACACGTTTAACGTTCCACTGCCCAGTCACCAACATCATACAAACTCATCCGTAGGGAGTGTCCTCATAACCTTCCCACCTTTGGACTTTTCGTCCCCGAAAAGAAAAATCAAGTAGTAACATCACGAGAAGATCAAAGCAACACATAACACCCATGAGCACAACAAGAACTAGGGCTTGGCCAGTTAGCGTGCTGACAACAACTCATGTGAGCAAGTCTGACAACAGTGAGGTCGAGAAACCTCCCACAGAGTCGCTAAGACCCCAACAACCGAACAAGGCCAACACCATAAGCCTATGCATGAAGTATCCATTCGCTAGAATTCATATGATTGAACGAGAAGTCACTACATCGACATAGTAGGGTACTCGGCGTTAGACGCCTACTAGTGTCACAATAGGACCAACACTCCACAATGTAAAATACCTAACAATGACACCACTGAGATTTGATGTCAACGGACACCAACAATTTACAACGCAGCCACACTCCATATGTAGACCTTACCCTGACAGCAAACATAAAGAGGTCACAAGGAAACACGAACAAACAAGAGAAAAGCATTATGCAAACCACAATCACAGTCCCCCACAGGGATATCACCACAGCAGCACCTGCATCACAGCTGAAAACCACCTCACTCAAGCAAGGAACATTGAAACCCAACCAACGCCATTGGTGACGCAGAACGAAGTACAAGCCCGGACACAACAACACGAGAATGGAGTGTGCCCTCAACCACTCGGTCGCAGTTAACCTAGCGCCCAACGGAGTCCAAGGATGCACTAAAAATAGTAAATGCAGCACCACACACACAACCATGGTAAGACCAGAACCCACTATCGGGCTATCACTAGTCACCGACTTTGAGAATCGACCTCCTTGATCACGGTCAAATAGGGATCCACCAAGGTCCCACACAGCCTTCACAACTGAGGCTTACTATACAGCCCAAGAGATAATGCCTTACCAAGTCAGCAGGCGCGCCACGCGATAGGAATCCCTTGACACCGAGTAGCTATGAACAACATAGTTCTCCCCACACTGAAAACTCTCCTATCTGCAACTTGACCACAATGGAATCCTCTGTGTCACCACTCACAGGTCACAAGAAAATCCCTTGCCTCCAAGACACACCCCACCTCATGGCCCACCAACTCCGCTATATCAACTATTACGTTTTATCTCAACACACTAGCAAAACACTCAAATGGACCAAGCAATACGCAGGCTCTAGCCGTAGCTTAATAGGGTCATTGCAATTCCTTCGGGTAGGCACAGGAAACAAGACATGCAAACTCCTAATTCGGGACATTCACGCAGCTCCCAAACACACCAACTTTGATGGCATGGACCACCACACTTACCGCATAGAAACGCACACGAAAGACTTTCAAGAAGAATATATGTAGCATGAAGACCCCATAATAGCCGCAGGACACAAATCTCCCCCAAAGGAGTAGCACTAATACCCCTTACAAGCAGAACTCACATCTGACTCCATTCTGTGAATCACAACTCATCAATACTTTCACACTTTAACTTAGCATGCCATCACACGTGACAAGGAATAACATCAACATTACACATAACACCCCTCTTCATCCCACACCGCACATAATATACGCATGCATCACCTCCTACTCCTCTGCATATGAATGCCACGAGACCCACACATAAGAACTTTGCTACTCCTTTAGCACATATGTAACACACACAATAAAACAAAGCAACCACAACACACGAAATAAACTACTGTGTAGAACACATGTAAGAGAGGACATACTAGCCCCACCTCCTCGCCTCTTTTAAGCCTATTATCCACAGGACATGGATTAGCGGAATGGTCCTACCACCAGGAGTACATCCTCAACCCCTCGGAAGATGTCTTCAAATTATGAGGAAAAACCCAAACAAGGCCTGCCCAAATCTCACTTGCTTACCTCTTTTTACCAAATTGATGCACCGGGCATAACCCTCAAAACCCACTCATAGCCGCTAGTTCAATTCTAGAACACCGCACATTTCATACATACACAAACTGGTTTCACAACATATCTGTTTTACATTACTCGGTGTTTTCGACACACCATAAGCACGACACATGGCTACTGCTTGGCCATCTGAGAACCCATAACACCTATATATTCACTAACAAGAACTAGCAACGACCACCCTAGCCAACAAGTCAATACCTCATGGACCCAAGGAGCGGCTATACTAGCTGTGTTTTCCTCCTTCAACCACAATACTTGGAAAGGTGACCATAGGAATATCCCTTTCATGTAGTATTCCAACACAAACCTCTATCCATATAAAAACACATTTCTATTACTCAAGGTCGCCAAGGAGGGGTCACACAACAACCCACAAGCCATCACCTCACACCTCAAGCTCTACTAGCTAGCCAGTCTAAATTTCCTCCCACTAGCAAAAAGGTTGCCTACAAGATTTGGTTACTTTGATTATCCACATGTGCCAAAATTGAATATCACTCACTTATAAAATCAACACCCATATTTTTATTAGTTACTCATTATTCTTCCAGCGTTATAAATACATATCTCCTAATAGGTCACCACCCACATCCATTCGAAATGCTAACTCAAACGGGACACGATAGGGTCCACCCAGCCTCACATAAACCAGTACGACACTCAACCGACAACCCACCAAAGGGGCACGATACCACCAGTGAATTTCTGTCTTGCTCTTCCACTGGCCTCACTAGGTAGTCCTCCTGCCTCCAAATCGGGACGCGGCGTTGAGCTTTACCCCTAGCTCGCTGAGCCAGTCCCCTAGCATCACTCCCGGTCCTACTAAAACAGACTGTACGAAGACGTCCTACTTTTCCACAGAGGTAACACCAGTACTGCTTCTTCGCACACTCTCTGTCCCAGTGCCCCGATTGTCCACAACAAGCGCAATCTTTTGAGAAACAGGACTCAAACGGGAGTGTTGAGGGCTAACAGCTCTCGGCTCTGGAATAATCAGTTGTCGAATCGCATCCCTCACCTCTGGAATAATCGAGCTCAAGACGCCAACCTCTGCCGTGATTAGTCTATCACCTTCAGCCTGCAGCTCTCTCACTTGCCCAACCTGGGTCGCGGCCTCCTCTGTTACCTCAATAGTCGCACGGCTTATAGTTTCCAGAAACATTGGTTAAGCGAAAAGGTAGCGCTCCAGATTAACACTAAATGATCTCAACAATCGCGAGACCACTACCGACTAAGCAGCTTAATCTATAACACGCATTATTACCACACAAGTCCATAGGTTCACATTTCACAGACTATACAAATTTACACTCCATCGCATTGCTCATAACCTCGTTTATTGCACACCATACCAAACAAATCACATGCTCAATCATTCACAGAACACCAACATTATTACATATTTAATTTATTTACTTATTTATTTATTATTATTATTTTATTTTGTTAACAGTTCACAAGCCACAAGTTTCCAAGCACACAGTTTCAATTCCGCAATTTCTTTTCCTTGATTTCATGTTCAAATTACCACAAAAGATCAGAGTTGCACAGATTAACACTTTATCACGTTATTCATGCATTCCTACCACATATACAACTTAATCACAGTTCCCACACGATCACACATGAGCAACATATGCAACTAGTGCCCTAATGCCAATGCATGCAAATCCTACTGTCATCACTGGTTTTCGTCCGGGCCCTTTTGGGGTGAGCTCAAACTAAACCAATGGTGAGAAAATTTAGAGTCGCCACCAACTGTTTTTGGGGTACAGTTGGATACCCTCTACTTTGAGTAGTTTTAAGTGTGTGGTCTGCATTATCAGATATGGGTTCGGGAGTTGGTTACGTGTAGGGAAGGAGTAGCACCCCTATAGTGCCCTTTCGGTATCTAATTTAGGAGGAGGTTGTTTTATTTTATTTATACTGCCATGACTAGGCTAAGTTTTCTAAAAGTCTATGATTTTTATCTGACTAAGTTATTTGTCAAAGTTATGGTTAAAATTGATTTACCCTAAATTTCTAAAGGGAATCCTAAAAGATTTGGGTTTTTGTGTGAAGTGGAGAATGAGATCCTAGGGGTTGGTTTTGACTTTTTTTGGTTTTAGTTTTTGAAATTGAAGTCCTAAAAATGGTTTTTATTTCCTCCCTTTTTTTTGTTTTTTTTTTTTGTTTTGTTTTGTTTTGTTTTGTTTTTTTTTTGGGTTAGAAAACATACATTTGTATGTTTTGTAAAAAAACATTTTGTTCTTTTTTTTTTGTTTTTTTTTGTTGTTTGTTGTTTTTTTTGTTTTAGAAATTGAAGTACCAACTTTGGTTTTCTTCCTCTCTTTTCCTTTTTTTTTAAAAGAACATGAAGACGTTTTTTGTTGCTTTTGTTTTTGTTTTTTTGTTTTTGGAAACCTTTCTTTCTTTCCCTTTTTTTTTGTTTTGTGAACCCAAAATCTTAAAGCCAATTTAGGAACATATACAGGAAAATAAAAACGTGGCGTGTGTGATTATGGCATCCACAAACGAAAAAGAAAATCACTCTTTTTTTTCTCTTTTTTTTTCATGTTCTCCCTCTGCTCTCTCCTTTTTTCCTTTTTGTTTTCCCTTTCTTTTTACTATACTTTACATATTACAACATACACATAGGAAGAAATACAGGAAAATACAATAAAAAAGGTTGAAAAGCAATTACATCAAATATAGATAAGCTAAAAAAATGAAAATTAGAAAAATGCTAAAACAAAAATTACACCAAATATAGATAAACCGAAAAAAAGTATTGAAAAGATAAGGGCTGAATCGACTTTGAAGCTTGCAACACCAATCTTCTGTTTGAACTCCTATCGGCGCTGATAATCACTTGCTTAGAACCAACAAAATCTGACAGGGAGGTTTGCGAGGGGGATTTCTTGGTATTTGAAAAGTGGAGTGATGTATTTTTTGGGTTTGAGTTTTTTGATGACTGGAAATAAGGAGGGTAGGCGCGAGAAATAGGGGATCGGAAAGGGATTAGTGTCTGTTATGTTTTTTGCTTGCTGAACACGCAGAAAAAAAGTGCTGAAGTTGGGGCTGTTTTTTGTGTTTTTCCTTGCTAAAAAAAAAGCTGGCGTGAGAGGAGGGAAAGAGGATGAAGGGGTGATGTTGATTGCAGAAAACTGGGCGTTTAATCTGAGAAGATGAGGCTGGGGCGTTTCTCTCCTTTCTTTCTTCTTCAATGATCTCTCTCTTCTTTTTTCTCAATGATCTCTCTCTTTTTTTTTTCTTTCTTTTGCTGTTTTTCTGCACTGGAATGATGGAGGGTTCCCTCTTCCTCTCTCTGTGTTTTTTTTTTTTTTACGATGATGGCTCTCTCTTCTTTTTTTTTTGTTTTCTGTTTTTCTGCACTGGAATAATGGAGGGTTCCCTCTTCCTCTTTTTTTGATGCCTCTCTTCAACGAAAACCCACACACTTCTGCGCAGGGAATGGATGACTGCATCTTAAGGGCTGCAGAAATTTTTTTGGCTGGATTATCATTAATTGCTGCATTTAATGCTCTATTATGAAGGCAGCGTTTTTAATTGCAGATTTTGTATTTTGTCCGGTGGACGGCTTGTGCAGAAAACGGGGAGCTCGTGATTGCCTTTTTGAATTTGTATTTTAGCGAGACATGTGATTAACAGGTTGGTGAGAAATGATTCTTTGTTAGGTGGCCAGCACATAAAACAAGCCCCGTGAATAAACAGTGAGAAAAATAAGCCAGCGAGGAAGCCAGCGAGAAAAATCAGCGAAGGCAAAAAAGGGTCGGAGGTTCGAAGTGTCAGCAGGTCGAAGTGTCGGCAGCGAGGCTTCGAAGGTCGAAGGGTCGGAGGTGGAAGGCGTACCGGTGCCGCGGGTCGAAGTGTCGGCAGCGAGGCTTCGAGGAACAACAGTTAAAGGGCCAAATGGTCGGAGTGTCGGCAACGGGGCTTCGAGGGTCGAAGGGTCGAAGGTGGAAGGCGTACAGGGGTCAAAGGGTCGAAGGTCAGAACTCAGCAAGTCAACGGGGCTTCGAGGCTTCGAGGAACAACGGTCAAAGGGCCAAATGGTCGGAGTGTCGGCAACGGGGCTTCGAGGGTCGAAGGGTCGATGGTGGAAGGCGTACGGGGGTCAAAGGGTCGAAGGTCAGAACTCAGCAAGTCAACGGGGCTTCGAGGCTTCGAGGCTTCGGGGCTTCGGGGCTTCAAGCTTCGGGACTTCGGGGCTTCGAGCTTCGGGGCTTCGAGGCTTCGAGCTTCGAGGCTTCGAGCTTCGGGACTTCGGGGCTTCGAGCCGGGGCCGGGGCCCGGGGCCGAGGCTTCGGGCTTCGAGGCCGGGGCTTCGAGGCTTCGAGCCCGGGGCTTCGAGCTCGGGGCTTCGAGCCGAGCCGAGGCTTCGAGCTTCGGGTCTTCGAGCTTCGGGGCTTCGAGGCTTCGAGCTTCGGGGTCAATGGGTCGAAGTGTCGGCAGGTCAACGGTCAACGGTCAACCCCGTTTTTTTTTTTTTACTTTTAATTACCTTTTTACCCCCACCAAAAATGCAAAAATGGATAACCTTCCAGGGATTGTTCGGGGAGATCCGTATTCGCCTACATAGGCATTTTGAAGAGTTTCGCATGATCACTTTTGCGGGCAGTTTGACCAGGGGCATTGATCGTCTTTTGGCAAGTTTGCCTTTTTCCAACGAGAGTTGTTTTGGCCATAACTTCTTCATTTTAAGTCCGATTTGAGCTCGGTCAAGTGCGTGGGTCTCCAATTTTCATCCTCCATCACCTGGTGTTGGTCTTGGGGCGCTTCAAGGACTTGTAGCAAAAGTCATTAATTTTGAACTCCCCTATCCGTGTCAATTGTATCCATCTCGTGCAGATTGGGGTAGACCATTCCTTGGAAGTATGGGATCATTGTGGATCTGTTCAATAAGGTATATGGCATGGGCCGAAAGGTATATCAAATGGGGTTAGTATGTCCAACCCGGACAAAATAAGGTCCTACACCTGCCCCTCTTTGTGCACTGTTTGTATACAAACAACGTACAAAGATAAAAGGGAGTCATTTTGGACGGGTTGGAGCACTTACCTGACTTACCTAGAGGAAGAAGTGCGACGGTTGGGTTTGTCCCCGAGAGGGAAAAGGGGCTTCACAGGCTGGTATGCTTGGATAATACCTTGATGAGGCATCTAAGGCCGCTTGATACCGGAGATTGAAAGCCTACAACAATGACAGGCTTGAAGTGAAAAAGAGAAAAGGCCCACAACAATGTTGGGCGTGAACTAAAAGTTAAAAGGCCCATAGCAACGATAGGCTCAAATTGAAAAATGGAAAAAGGCCCACAACACTGATGGGCTTGAATTAAAAACTGAAAGGCCCGCAGCAACGATAGGCTCGAATTGAAAAATGGAAAAAGGCCCACAACAATGATGGGCTTGAATTGAAAACTGAAAGGCCCACAGCAACGATAGGATCGAATTAAAAATGGAAAAAGGCCCACAACAATGATGGGCTTGAATTGAAAACCGATAGCCCACAGCAACGATAGGCTTGAACTGAAAATGGATAGCCCATAGCAATGATAGGCTTGAATTGAAAATGGATAGCCCACAGCAACGATAGGCTCGAATTAAAAATGGAAAAAGGCCCACAACAACGATGGGCTTGAATTGAAAACGGATAGCCCACAAAGAACGATAGGCTTGAATCGAAAATGGATAGCCCACAACGAATGATAGGCTTGAATTGAAAATGGATAGCCCACAAGAACGATAGGCTTAAAGTGAAAACGGGAAAGCCCACAAGAACGATAGGCTTAAAGTGAAAATGGAAAAGCCCACAAAGAACGATAGGCTTAAACGGAAAAATGAAAGGCCCACTGCAACGATAGGCTTGAATTGAAAATGGAAAGCCCACAGCAACGATAGGCTTAAAGTGAAAACGGGAAAGCCCACAGCAACGATAGGCTTGAATTAAAAATGGAAAGCCCACAGCAACGATAGGCTTAAATTAAAAATGGAAAAGCCCACAGCAATGTTAGGCTTAAACTGAAAAATGGAAAGCCCTACAGCAACGATAGGCTTGAATTGACAATGGAAAGCCCACAACAACGATAGGCTTAAATTAAAAATGGATAACCCACAGCAACGATAGGCTCGAATTAAAAATGGAAAAAGGCCCACAACAACGATGGGCTTGAATTGAAAACGGATAGCCCACAGCAACGATAGGCTTGAACTGAAAATGGATAGCCTACAGCAATGATAGGCTTGAATTGAAAATGGATAGCCCACAGCAACGATAGGCTTAAAGTGAAAACGGGAAAGCCCACAGCAACGATAGGCTTAAAGTGAAAATGGAAAAGCCCACAGCAACGATAGGCTTAAACGGAAAATTAAAAGGCCCACTGCAACGATAGGCTTGAATTGAAAATGGAAAGCCCACAGCAATGATAGGCTTAAATTAAAAATGGAAAAGCCTACAGCAATGTTAGGCTTAAACTGAAAAATGGAAAGCCCTACAGCAACGATAGGCTTGAATTGACAATGGAAAGCCCACAACAACGATATGCTTAAATTGAAAATGGAAAGCCCACATCAACGACAGACTTATACTGGAAAGACTTGTTGGAGACATCAATTGGTATTTGGGGAAACGCTTTAAAGAATTGGTGAGTTTGGGAAGTAACCCAATTTAAGCTCCCTCTACGAGTTCACTCAAGGAGATCGCTCTATGAGGTGACCCAAAATGAGAAAAGTTTGTCAATTGCCGAAAGGGATGCGTTTAGAGCTTGGGGAAATTGCAAAGGAAGAGTTGTACAGTTAAAGAAAGCTAGGATAGCTTGAAGAGAAGTTTGCTGAATATGAGCTCCTAGGATCTCCAAAGGCAGCAACATTCCTGCAATTACGAGTATTGAATGTATGCCAATGATGCATGGAATGCAATCTGCTGTATGCAGGGATGCATAAACCTCAACTTGTGGTGAAATATGATGCAATGTGATGCTATGCGATGTATGCATTGAATGCCACGTGATGTATTACTGAGGGTTTAACCAGGGCTAGAGATCTATCTCAATGTTGTTGGAGTGGTTGGCTAACATTCAACCTGTTGGGGAACAACGTTCTCTTTGGATGGAAGTCCGTCCTGTCTTTGCTGGGGAACTCCCTGTTGTGCATGAAGGGTATGTTAAATTTCGCTTCGCCATATTGAGGAGCTTGATTTGACGGCTTCTCTGGGGATAGTGATATCTCGTGGAGATATGAGTACTCCGAGTTGGGGGCTTTAAGTTGTTTGGGGATTTTGAGCTTGGCCCTACTCATAAGGCAATGCTAGAAGAGCTTACTGGGGATTTAAGATGTTCTACTTGAATGTGAAATGAAAACGATGTAACATGATTAAAGAGATAAAAAAGATTTTTGCTGGTTTAATTCCACAAAACATATTTATATCATAAAAGGTGTCCTATTGTCATAATCTGATAAATAGAATCGCAAGTCTTTAAAAGCATAATGTAAAAATTTGATTCGAGCGTGCTACAGGTTTGACCAAGTCTTCCACTGTTTGCAGTCGCTGTTTTTGGATGATGTTGCCTCTACTGCTTGGACCCCATTTGTTGTGGTCCTGATTCTTTCAGATTCTGACTGATTTCACCCTTCAAGATTGATTGTTGGCTTTGTATTTTACCCTTGGTGCCCTTTCGGGTTTTCACCAAGTCCGCCTTTGTTTTCTTTTTTGTCTTTTGTTGGAGCTTTGTATTTTACCCTTGGTGCCCTTTTGGGTTTTCACCAAGTCCGCTCATTACAGGAATGAGAATCTTGGTGGGAGACATGAGAGTTAAGCATAAAACTTTTTGACGGCGTCACTATTTACTAGATTAGGAAGCTAATCTCCGTCCATTTTGGCAAGGATCAATGTGCCTCCCGAGAACGCTTTTTTCACAACATATGGGCCTTCATAATTGGGAGTCCACTTTCCTCGATGGTCATGCTGGATTGGCAAGATCTTCTTAAGGACAAGATCACCCTCTTGAAAGCTTCTAGGCTTCACCTTTTTATTGTAATTGTTCATCATTCTCTGTTGATACAGCTGTCCTCTGCAAACTGCTGCCAGGCACTTGCCCTCAATTAAATTCAACTGCTTATAACGACGTTGGGCCCATTCTGCTTCTTCGAGCTGAGTATCCTTAAGTACTCGGAGGGAAGGTATCTCCACTTTGACCGGTAGGACTGCTTCCATGCCATAGACCAAAGAAAATGGAGTTGCCCCAGTCGATGTATGCACTGAGGTACGATAAGCATGCAAAGCGTAAGGTAGCTTCCCGTGCCAATCTTTGTACGTTTCGGTCATCTTTCTGATAATGTTCTTGATGTTCTTGTTGGCTGCCTCGACTACTCCATTCATCTTTGGGCGATAGGGGGTCGAGTTGCAGTGTTGAATTTTGTATGTTTCGCACAACCTCCCTATCATCCGGTTGTTCAAATTGGCAGCATTGTCCGTTATGATCTGCTCGGGAAGACCATATCGGCATATGATGTTGTTCCGTATAAATCAAAGTACCACAGCCTGTATGACATTAGCGTATGATGCTGATTCTACCCACTTGGTGAAGTAATCAATGGCTACCAAAATGAAACGATGACCATTAGACGCTTTTGGAGATATTGGTCCGATAACGTCAATGCCCCAAAGTGAGAACGGCCACGGGGAGACCATCACGTGTAGTTTAGACGGCGGTACTTGAATCTTGTCGCCATAAATTTGACACTTGAGGCATTTGCGCACATATTCAATGCAATCTTTTTCCATGGTGACCCAATAGTAGCCCATTCGCATGATTTGTCTTGTTAATACATGTCCGTTTGCATGTGAACCACATTCCCCTTCGTGCACTTCTTTCATGATTTGTGTTGATTCTTCTTTTGCCACACACCGCAATAAGCACCATGTCGTGGTTTCTCTTATACGAAATTGAGCCATCAATATAATAGTTGGACGCCGACCTTCGGATATTTCTCTTATCGATTCGGTGGCCACTCGCTGGGTATTCTTGCTTAAGCAAATATTGTTTGACGTCCTCAAACCAAGGTTTTTCTTCAGTATGTCCTTCAATGGCCATGCAATGTGCAGGAGCATCTTGTATACGGATATCGAAAGACTGAACTTCCAACTTTGTGTCTAGTCGAAGGAGGGAGGCTAGAGTTGCCAGCGCGTCAGGGAGCTGGTTGCATTCCCTGGGCATATGCTCAAATGTGATGTCTTCGAATTGCTCGGCTAACTCTGCAACGTGCTTCCAATATGGGATTAATTTGTGGTTTCGAGTCTCCCATTCACCCCTTACTTGAAAAATGATGAGTGCCGAATCGCCGAACACTCGTAATTTTTTGATTCCTTTGTGAATGGCTTCTTGAAGTCCCATCACACAAGCCTCATACTCTACCACATTGTTCGTACAAGGGAAGGTTAGCTTTGCCGCCATGGGGAAATGTTCGCCTTTTGGGGATATCAGGATGGCCCCAACACCGTGACCTAAGAGACTAGAGGCTCCATCGAACCACATCGTCCATATGTATGATACTTCGGCCGAAATGATGTTAATGTGCTCATCTGGGAAGCCAATAGTCATGGGCTCAAAGTCCTCCAGCGCTCTATCTGCCAGATAGTCGGCTATCGCACTTCCTTTTATGGCTTTTTGAGGTACGTAGATGATATCGTACTCCGATAGGATCAATCGCCATTTGGCGATTCTTCCAGAAAATGGATGGTTTTTCCAAGAGATATTTGAGCGGATCATGCCTTGAAATCAGCCAAGTAGTATGATAAAGGGTGTATTGCCTCAATCTTCTCGTTATCCAGACAAGAGCACAGCACGTCTTCTCCAAGGGCGTGTCGTTTTCTTCATTAATGGTGAACTTCTTGCTGAGGTAATAAATGGCCTGCTCCTTCTTGCCTGTAGAGTCGTGTTGCCCCAAGACACAACCCATCGCTGACTCTTGAACGGTCAAGTATAAGATCAGAGGTCTATCCTGTACCGGTGGGACCAGAATGGGTGGATTAGACAGATATTGTTTGATCTTGTCAAAAGCTTCTTGACATTTGTCATTCCAAATTTCTGGGTTGTTCTTTCGTAAAGTCTTGAAAATGGGTTCACACGTGGCTGTCAGCTGGGAAATAAATCGGGCAATATAATTCAATCGCCCTAGGAATCCTCTAACCTCCTTGATGGTCCGTGGGGGCGGCATCTCTTAGATAGCTCGAACTTTATCTGGATCAATTTCCACTCCTTTTTTGGCTCACAATGAAACCCAACAATTTTCCCGACATGGCTCCGAAAGTGCACTTTTCGGGGTTCAATTTCAGTTGATATTTCCATAACCTGTTGAAGAGCTTGCGGAGTACTTTGATATGATCTTCAGTGCTTCGAGATTTGGCTATCATGTCGTCCACATATACCTCGACTTCTTTATGCATCATGTCATGGAATAGGGTCACCATGGCTCGCTGATAGGTTGCCCCTACGTTCCTCAGGCCAAAAGGCATCACATTATAGCAAAAGGTGCCCCAAAGTGTCGTGAATGTGGTCCTCTCTTTGTGTTCGGGGGCCATACGAATTTGATTATAGCCCCCGAACACAAAGAGAGGACCACATTCACGACACACATGCGTACTTTGGGGACCACATTCATGAAGGAGAATAGGGCATGTTTTGCTGTATTATCCACTAAGGTGTCAATATGAGGAAGCGGGAAGTTGTCTTTCGGACTGGCCCAATTCAGATCTCTATAGTCAACACACATGCGTACTTTGCCTCCTTTCTTTGGTACTGGTACAACATTAGCGACCCATTCTGGATAGTGGGAGACACTTAGGAAACCCGCATCCCATTCCTTTTTGACTTCTTCTTTAATCTTCAGTATCATCTCTGGCCTCATTCTTCGCAATTTCTGCTATACTGGCTTGCACTCTGGCTTCACGGGTATGTGATGTTGCACTATATCTGTGTCTAATCCGGGCATATCTTGGTATGACCATGGAAAAATGTTGATGTAGCTTCTTAACAGCTCGATTAACTTCCTCCTGATGTCGGTAGCTATCAAAGATCCCACCCTCAATTCTTTTGGTTCGGCTGTCGTCCCCAAATTCACTGTTTCTACTGGGTCTTCACTTGGAACGGATAAACGGTCTTCCCTTTCCAATAGGCGTATAATCTCCCCTGGTAGCTCAGGTGTCTCTTCTATCTCATTCTCATCAGCTTCAAACACGGGCTGCTCCCAGTTTGGACTTTGGTCAAACCTTTGGCATCTCGTTTCGCTTTCGCATACTATGTTTCCATTGACATTGTGATACCTGTTTATAAGAGAATGACAAGTTGGTAACCAAATATGATATGTATATGTGATGAATGGAATGCACCATGAAAGATTTGAAAAACACATTTTATTGGAGGGTTTAAGGAAAAACAAATGTTCACAGCTTCAAAGTACATTAAAATATAATACATTGGATCCCAGCGACCCGTAAGTATTACATTATGGGGAGGTCCAGGATGGTCCAATTGTTCAAAGGCTGGTTGGGATCCTCGCGCACTAACTGACCCATGTCGCTTGGTGCATGCTCATTTATGTCCAGTACGGCTACAGTCCCCGTCTTGGGCTCAGGTTGGCTCTTGTGGATAAACCCTCCACTTCGGAATGTAACATTCAAAGGGGGAAAGCTTCTCCTTTCTTCTTGTACTGGCCTTTTCTGCAATCTTGCCATTCTGACTTCCCTCTTCTTGATAGCTTCTCTCTATCTGTCAGCTTTTGTAAGGACGTAGCCTAGCCCAAACTTTTCGGTATTTTCTCGGATGGTCAGGGGTTTCTGAATCCCCTGAGCTGTCAGGCCTAATCCTTGCCCCGGTTTGTACCCCTGTTTGATCATAGTGGCTGCAACCATTTTTGCTGCCTTCGAGAGACGATGGTCTGGGGCTGAAGCGACGTTCACCATCTCAAAAGCCCGATAGGAGCATTCTGGCACATCTTCGTTGCTTTCAACATAAGGGACTGATGCCGGTTTGGTGACGAGGAAACTTGTCTCTCCAGAGATGCAGATAAGCTGGTCCCCCATTACAAACTTCATCTTTTGGTGGAGACCGGACGGCACTGCCCCTGCCATGTGGATCCAGGGTCTTCCCAGCAAACAGCTGTAATATGGAGTGATATCCATTACTTGAAATTCCACCGTAAAAGTAGTTGGCCCAATCATGAGTGGAACATTCAGAGTTCCCACCACGTCACGCTTTCCTCCATCGAATGCCCGTACCTTCATCGTACAGGGACGCATATAGGACGTGTCAATTGGAAGTTACTACAGTATATGCAAGGGCATAATGTTCAAGGCCGAGCTATTGTCAATAAGTACACGGGCTATGGTGTGCTCCTTGCATTTGACCGTGATGTGCAGAGCTTTTATGTGCCCCTTTCCTTCTTGGGGTAGCTCGTCATCTCCAAAGCTAATTACGTTATTTAGGATGAGGTTACTGGTGAGTCCATCCACATTCGCGACTGAGATGGTTGGAGGAACGTAGGCTTGGCTTAGAACCTTCAGCAGTGCTTCCCGGTGAGGTTGGGAATCCATCATTAATGAGAGCAAGGAGATGCGAGCCGGTTGCCGACTTAATTGATCCACAATATTATACTCGCTCTGCTTCATGAGTTTCAGAAATTCTATGGTTTCTTCTTCAGTGATCGGTGTTCCCTTCTTTGTTGCTTCTAGTGTAGGCTCAATGTCTTGTTCTACAGTTTTTTCTTTCCTTGCTTTATCAACTATCTCAGGGGCGTAAGCCCGACCGCTCCTGGTCTTCTTTTCTGCTATAGCGGCTCCCTGAACTACCTCACGCTTATGGTTCCACTGGGACCGCATTATCCGTCTTGTAGGGGAAAGGGGCAGGCACCCGTATGGTGAGAGGTGTGATTCCATGAGGCAGTAACGGGATTTCTGGAGTCTTGACATTCAAGACAAGGGGGGTTGGCACCCATGACGGTGTGTATGACACATCTCTTTGAATCATGTGGCTTTGAGTGCCTATCTCTTCTGTGGAGAATTCGATCATCCTTTGATCCATGAGTTTTTGCACCACCTCAGAAAACTCAGTACATTCTGTGATGTCATGTCCCCGTGACATCTTGTGATAAGGGCATTGCTTTTCCCCATCTGTTCCTTTCCCTGCCTTTGGTGCGTCTTTAGCCAGTATATATCCATGCTCCTGTAACAGAGTAAACAAATACATTTTCTCCATTTGTACTTGAGAGAACCTTTCCCGTCGCCCTTCCTTCTCGATACTAGCAACATTGTCAAAGTGTTCTGGGAGAGGATTGTTGTTCACATTTGGTGTCCCAGCCAGTGCGGAAAAATCCAGCCACTTTGCATCCTTTAATGCCTGAACCTTCCTTTTGAACGTTATACAGTTTTCGATATCATGTCCAGCTCCACCTGCATGATATTCACACCTGGCATCCGGCTTGTACCAGGCCAGGGGAGGAGTCTTTATTTCTCCCAAGGGTATAGGGGTTACCATCCTTGCCTCTAAAATCTTGGGGTATAGTTCGGCATATGTCATTGGGATCGGGTCAAACTCTTGTCGTGGTCGACGAGAAGCCTGATTCGCTCCTGCTTGCTGGGTCGGGGCCCTTGGTTGCCCCTGTCCTTGGAATGCTACTCTTGGTCCTTCCTGAGTTGCTGGCCTTGATTGCTCTGGGTATGGTACTCTCGGTTGAAATGAGTTAGGTACCATTGAGTATGGAAATGGGACGCCTCCTTGCGGCAGGTATGGCATGAATTGGGGAGATGGAGCAGGTGCAGCATAAGCAGCTACCGGTGACCCTCTGTAGCACACTGGCGCTTGGTAGAACGTTGGCTGTATTGACTGGTGTGATGGGTATACCAAGTTGGTTTCATTTTCCTTCTTTTTCGCTGGTGGTTGAAACCGTTTTGATGCCTCAGCTGCATCACCCTTTAGCTTTCCTCCTTTAATTCCACTCTCCACACGTTCACCGGATGTAATCAAGTCTGCAAAGCTGTTGGAGACGTTACCTATCAACTTCTCGTAGTATACGCCTTTTAGTGTGTTGATAAAAAGAGTGGTGAGTTCTCTTTCGGTAAGAGGAGGTTGGACCTCCACAAGGCCTCTCTCCATCTTCGTGCATAATCTTTGAAATTCTCCTCGGATCCCTTTTCCATGGACTGCAGGGTTAATCGATCCAAGGCCGGTTCGGTGACATGTTTGTACTTGTGCCAAGAAGGAAGTAGCTAATTCTTTCCATGTCTTGACGCGGTTTCCATTTAGCTGAAAGTACCATCGAAGGGATGCCCCAGATTAGGCTTTCCTGGAAACAATGCATGAGGAGCTTGTCTTCACCAGGATAAGCGACCATCTTTTGACAAGACATGGCCAAATGTGTCTTTGGACATCGGGTCCTGTTAAATTTTTCAAAATCTGGCATTTTGAATTTTGGCGGTAGCACCACTCCAGGGACTAAGCATAAGTCTTGCGGGCTGGTCATGCCATAGCTGTCCATGCCTTCTACGGCTTTCAATCTTTCCTCGAGTCGGCGTAGAGCAGGAGACTCAATATTTTCCTGAGGAGCTGGGGAACCCACCACTTCCATTACATTTGCTGGTGTGGGCATAGTGAAATGAGTTTGATTTGGGGTTGGAGGTTGTGCCATAGCAGGATGGTATGTGGGTGCCTGGCTTGGAGCCAGGTTGGGTGACCGAACGGCCTCCTGTCCCCTGCTCTTGGTGGTGATTGATAGTTCCCCCTGTCGGGGTTCTTCCTCTTTCCTCAGTAATTTTGTGAGCATTTCCATAATTGCAGACATTTGCCCCCTGTAGGGTTTGTTGTGACTGTTCCAACCCCATGAGTATGTTCTCTGTTTCTTCTGCCATTGGCTGCGGTTGTGGTATTGGATTGCGCCGGGATCTGAGATTGTAAGAGTGCGCAATCCTGGAGGGAGGCTGCTACCCACCTGGGTACAAGGGAATTTTATTTGATTTTTCATTTGATATGCGTGTATGCATGAATGTCTATGCAGAGGGTTAAGGAAACAAACAACTTTATTGCAAACAACACACAATACAAACACTTAATACAAACATGCAATACTGAAATGCCATGTAAAATGAAAGCTATCACTACATGATCTTAAGGCATTCTTCCAGTCATCTCCTAAGGAGCACGGTGCCTCTTTCTCTGGGGTGGTCGTTCACCTATATCCTCCCGCTGCTTCATTATGGTCGCGATCTGTTTTTCCCTCAGCTGCAGCCTTTGAAGAGTTCCTTCTAGAGATGCTTCTAGCCTCTGGATATGCTGCCTTAAAGTTTGATTCTCCTAGAGGATAGCCTTCATATCTGAAGTTAGCTGTGGCTTGTGTTGTGCCCTCCAAGATATGTATGTTGGGTAAACACCAGGTTCTGAACTGTTGCGTTGGATCTTGTGTGGTGTGGACCGTGCTTGATACATCTTCTTGCCTTCTTCCGCGAGCATGGTTCTGCTGTAGGTGAAGTCACACTCTTCCATGCCAAAGAGCACGGGAATAATTTGATAACGCCCCACTTGTCTTCCCACCTGTAATGGTGCATATGCAGTTCCTCCCCAGGGACCTAAAAGTGGAACCCAATTATAGTCCCCGCAGCTATATGTCATGGAGACCACCGGCATCCAAGGAGCAGTCCAGGTAATGTCAGCTTCTGTGAGGTTCCCCAACTTCTTTCTCCAGCTTTCAAAGTCTTTTGGTAGGCTCCATTTGCTGAGCAGAATATCTAGTAGTGTTGTGGCTTGTACTTGATACACAGCCGGGAAACAATGAACACTACAGGGGAAATAACCTTGCAACCAAGTACATAGGAGAGGTAAGCACCCCATGAACTGTCCCGAGCCTTTACTCCTTAGGTAAGTAAGAGATCAGATGGTTTCAGCCAAGATAGCAGGAGTAGGGTCACATCCTTTGAGCACCTACTGGACCAAATCTACAATTGCCCCATCAATGTGGGCCGGTATCCTCGGGAAAATGACTAGCCCATATATAGCTAGTGTAAGCAATTTGTGTGCCTCCGCTTCCCTTGCAGTTTGTATTATTTCTTTGATTGTTGCCCATGGAAGATATTCACGCCCACCGTAAGTTGTGACCGCCGGTGAGTCCCATACTGGCTTCCCCATAATCTCAGCAAAGGCCCTTTGGCATGACCTTCTGGGCTCTGGCAGATAGATTTTCATTTTGTTTTCCACGGGGATATCTAGTAATCTTCTGTATTCTTCTATTGTGGGAACAAGATCTAGGCTGTTGAAGTTGAAGCACCGCCGTCGAGGTTCCCAGAAATAAATGGCTGCCTCCAGCATATCCGTATCGGCCAGTAGCTCAGTTACATGGAGCAAATCCCCAAACTGTTGTATGTATATGCTTTTCCTTTCGTCTGACCACTACTTCCATATTGTCTGTACCTCCTTAGTGTAGTCCAGCTGATCTTCTATGATAACATGTTCTGCCTTGTAGGCCTCTCCTGGCGGGAAATCTCCAAGGCGAAGTTGAATGTCTCCCGATGCTTGGGCCACCACTGTGACAGTCTCCTTGTCCTGAAGGCCTTTTAGGAGATGACTGAAAGTTGTCATGCCTATATGAATGATGAATGTCATGTTATGCATGATGACAGGTTAGGATGACAAGTTAATATATATCAAGGTAGGAAGACAGGATAAAGAATAAACCAATTGTAAAAAAAACAGTTAAATGTGCAGGGGATGACTTAAGGACTACCCTACAAAACAAAGGTTAGCATGGCATGGAATGAGCAAACAAAATGTGGGTTAATACCCCTGATGGGCTTTTATTGTTACCCCTATCTTATTCGTTGGTTCCCAAACTTCCTCAATAGAGGGCTCCGTACATCATGGGATTTATCGGAGGGGGATCTTAAAAGGACGTGCCTTAAAAGAACCTCAAGCTTGAGTGAGGAGTCCGAGGCCCTATTGCAGATAATCAACGCGTTGGGGACCGTACTGAACCTCGCTAACCTAAATTGTGCTAAACCCGAGTATAGGGTTATGCATGTATGCAACAAGTATGGAAAGCAGTAAATCACCACTATCATGGTAGTTAAAGCGTATAAATAAATCACAGTAAATATGAGCAACAATCAAACAATTTAGCACAACAGTTAAATATATACAACAGTATAATTAAAATAACCTCCTAATCCTTAGTTCTAGACCTAACTCTCTAAAGTGTTCATTTTCCCCAGCAGAGTCGCCAGCTGTCATCACTGGTTTTCGTCCGGGCCCTTTTGGGGTGAGCTCAAACTAAACCAATGGTGAGAAAATTTAGAGTCGCCACCAACTGTTTTTGGGGTACAGTTGGATACCCTCTACTTTGAGCAGTTTTAAGTGTGTGGTCTGCGTTATCAGATATGGGTTCGGGAGTTGGTTACGTGTAGGGAAGGAGTAGCACCCCTACAGCGCCCTTTCGGTATCTAATTTAGGAGGAGGAGGTTTTATTTTATTTATACTGCCATGACTGGGCTAAGTTTTCTAAAAGTCTATGATTTTTATCTGACTAAGTTATTTGTCAAAGTTATGGTTAAAATTGATTTACCCTAAATTTCTAAAGGGAATCCTAAAAGATTTGGGTTTTTGTGTGAAGTGGAGAATGAGATCCTAGGGGTTGATTTTGGCTTTTTTTGGTTTTACTTTTTGAAATTGAAGTCCTAAAAAATGGTTTTTATTCCCCCCCCCCTTTTTTTTTTTTGTTTTGTTTTGTTTTGTTTTGTTTTGTTTTGTTTTGTTTTGTTCTTTTGTTTTTTTTTTTTTTTTTTTTTTTTGGGGGGGGGGGGGGGTTAGAAAACATACATTTGTATGTTTTGTAAAAAAAACATTTTGGTCCTTTTTTTTGTTTTTTTTTTTTGTTTTTTTTTTGTTTTTTTTTTGTTGTTTGTTGTTTTTTTTGTTTTAGAAATTGAAGTACCAACTTTGGTTTTCTTCCTCACTTTTCCTTTTTTTTTAAAAAAGAACATGAAGACGTTTTTTGTTGCTTTTGTTTTTGTTTTTTTGTTTTTGGAAACCTTTCTTTCTTTCTCTTTTTTTTTTTTTTTGTGAACCCAAAATCTTAAAGCCAATTTAGGAACATATACATGAAAATAAAAACGTGGCGTGTGTGATTATGGCATCCACAAACGAAAAAGAAAATCAATCTTTTTTTCTCTTTTTTTTTCATGTTCTCCCTCTGCTCTCTCCTTTTTTCCTTTTTGTTTTCCCTTTCTTTTTACTATACTTTACATATTACAACATACACATAGGAAGAAATACAGGAAAATACAATGAAAAAGGTTGAAAAGCAATTACATCAAATATAGATAAGCTAAAAAATGAAAATTAGAAAAATGCTAAAACAAAAATTACACCAAATATAGATAAACTGAAAAAAGTATTGAAAAGATAAGGGCTGAATCGACTTTGAAGCTTGCAACACCAATCTTCTGTTTGAACTCCTATCGGCGCTGATAATCACTTGCTTAGAACCAACAAAATCTGACAGGGAAGTTTGCGAGGGGGATTTCTTGGTATTTGAAAAGTGGAGTGATGTATTTTCTGGGTTTGAGTTTTTTGATGACTGGAAATAAGGAGGGTAGGCGTGAGAAATAGGGGATCGGAAAGGGATTAGTGTCTGTTATGTTTTTTGCTTGCTGAACACGCAGAAAAAAAGTGCTGAAGTTGGGGCTGTTTTTTGTGTTTTTCTTTGCTAAAAAAAAAAAGCTGGCGTGAGAGGAGGGAAAGAGGATGAAGGGGTGATATTGATTGCAGAAAACTGGGTGTTTAATCTGAGAAGATGAGGCTGGGGCGTTTCTCTCCTTTCTTTCTTCTTCAATGATCTCTCTCTTCTTTTTTCTCAATGATCTCTCTCTTTTTTTTTCTTTCTTTTGCTGTTTTTCTGCACTGGAATGATGGAGGGTTCCCTCTTCCTCTCTCTGGTTTTTTTTTTTTTTTTTACGATGATGGCTCTCTCTTCTTTTTTTTTTGTTTTCTGTTTTTCTGCACTGGAATGATGGAGGGTTCCCTCTTCCTCTTTTTTTGATGGCTCTCTTCAACAAAAACCCGCACACTTCTGCGCAGGGAATGGATGACTGCATCTTAAGGGCTGCAGAAAATTTTTTGGCTGGATTATCATTAATTGCTGCATTTAATGCTCTATTATGAAGGCAGCGTTTTTAATTGCAGATTTTGTATTTTGTCTTGTGGACAGCTTGTGTAGGAAACAGGGGAGCTCGTGATTGCCTTTTTGAATTTGTATTTTAGCAGCACATGTGATTGACAGGTTGGTGAGAAATGATTCTTTGTTAGGTGGCCAGCACATAAAACAAGCCCCGTGAATAAACAGTGAGAAAAATAAGCCAGCGAGAAAAATCAGCGAAGGCAAAAAAGGGTCGGAGGTTCGAAGTGTCGGCAGGTCGAAGTGTCGGCAGCGAGGCTTCGAAGGTCGAAGGGTCGGAGGTGGAAGGCGTACGGGTGCCGCGGGTCGAAGTGTCGGCAGCGAGGCTTCGAGGAACAACGGTCAAAGGGCGAAATGGTCGGAGTGTCGGCAGCGGGGCTTCGAGGGTCGAAGGGTCGAAGGTGGAAGGCGTACGGGGGTCGAAGGGTCGAAGGTCAGAACTCAGTAGGTCAACGGGGCTTCGAGGCTTCGAGGCTTCGGGGCTTTGAGCTTCGGGACTTCGGGGCTTCGAGCTTCGGGGCTTCGAGGCTTCGAGCTTCGAGGCTTCGAGCTTCGGGACCTCGAAGCTTCGAGCTTCGGGGCTTCGAGGCTTCGGGGCTTCGAGGCTTCGGGGCTTCGAGGCTTCGAGCTTCGGGGCTTCGAGCTTCGGGGCTTTGAGCTTCGAGGCTTCGAGCTTCGGGTCTTCGGGGCTTCGAGCTTCGGGGCTTCGAGGCTTCGAGCTTCAGGGTCAATGGGTCGAAGTGTCGGCAGGTCAACGGTCAACGGTCAACCCTATTTTTTTTTAACTTTTAATTACCTTTTTACCCCCACCAAAAATGCAAAAATGGATAACCTTCCAGGGATTGTTCGGGGAGATCCATATTCGCCTACATAGGCATTTTGAAGAGTTTCGCATGATCACTTTTGCGGGCAATTTGACCAGGGGCATTGACCGTCTTTTGGCAAGTTTGCCTTTTTCCTACGAGAGTTGTTTTGGCCATAACTTCTTCATTTTAAGTCCGATTTGAGCTCGGTCAAGTGCGTGGGTCTCCAATTTTCATCCTCCATCACCTGGTGTTGGTTTTGGGGCGCTTCAAGGACTTGTAGCAAAAGTCATTAATTTTGAACTCCCCTATCCGTGTCAATTGTATCCATCTCGTGCAGATTGGGGTAGACCATTCCTTGGAAGTATGGGATCATTGTGGACCTGTTCAATAAGGTATATGGCATGGGCCGAAAGGTATATCAAATGGGGTTAGTATGTCCAACCCGGACAAAATAGGGTCCTACACCTACCACAAGACTGGATTACCCCAAGTACACCTTGGAGGCTCCAAGAGGACCGTGTTGATCAGGCACGTCCCTCCAGGCTCCTCCAAAGGACCCAAGATAACCAAGTCCGCCCACTACCCTAGGCCAACTAGACCATGCTCTGATACCATATTGTCACGCCCCGGATTTCCAACCCGAGGAAACCGGTACGTGACTCCCCTTGTACCCACACGGAGGGCAAAGGGGTTAGGGTGCAAACCCCGAATATAACATTTTAAACATCCACAACACATTCAAGAAAGTAAAGTTCATAAAAGCAATCCACAACCCAAACCAGTCTTTATTACAACAAAATCCTCTTTTCAATCGATCCCCACTGGGGTTACATCAATTCCCATAAAAATAACATAAATGGTAGATAGTAAAGTAAATAAGGTCTTCCACTTTGGGGTTCCACCAAACGCCTGTATGTTCCTGAAAGAAAACACAACATAGAGGGAGGGGTGAGCAACCACAGCTCAGTAGGGATCATGTCTCCCCAACCCATCCCATGCTCCTAGCGTCTACATGAGTGTGTACAGGTGCAGTGTAGTGACAATAAAATGTAAACAAGTTGTATTCCACATTCACATGGCACACACCTATCCACGACCATACAAGCTTAGCCATATAGGCTAACATATCCACAACCACTCGGGCTTAGCCACACACGGCTAACATATCCACACCTCTCAGGCTTAGCCACACGGGCTAACATATCCACGGCCATATAGGCTTAGCCACACGGGCTAACATATCCACAACCTCTCAAGGCTTAGCCACACAAAGCATCAGTTCCGATCCCGGGCTTCCACGGCCACCGGGTTCCACAAGCACAAGATACAAGGTCACACAGGTATTAAACCAAACACGTAGCATACACACTTTCACAAGCATAATACCAAACACTTAGTTCGCACAGCCCATCAGGCATAAAATCAAACACTTGACATGTAGAGTCTCACAGGTATTTTACCAAACGCTTAACATGTATACATTCACAAACCCACAAACCCAGCCACACAGGCATATTATCAAACACATACTAGGCATATTCACACAGACACATCCACACAGGCATTTTATCGAACACTTAATATGCACTCACCATCCAACACCAGAATACATCAAAAACTGCCATTGAAGGCCAACATCCATATAGGAGATCACACCTATATAGATTACATATATATATATAAACAGGTAAAACTCCATAATCTGCCCTAGAACCCTAGGACAGAGGAGGATTTAGGAAGAACAGAACCCCTACCTTGTATGTTCTCCTGCTCCCGCTTCCACGCAAGACTCCGACCACCCACGCAAGACGCTCCGGCATCCACCAGAAGCTCTCCTTCCCTCTCTCTCTCTCTCTCTCTCTCTCTCTCTCTCTCTCTCTGTAAGGACCCGTACCTTGAGTTAGTCATAGTTTTGCCTTCTGAGTAGAGTTTTTTTCTAGATTTTGACCTAGTGAATGGACTCCAATGAATTCACGTGCAAAAGGAAAGATGCTTAGAATGATGTCCTCTATCTACCACAGAAGTTTCAGGCCAAACGGACGTGTATGTGAGGTGCACGTGAAATGGGTCCAATTCACGTGCAAGTGTGGTTGTCTTCTACATGATGCAAGGAGGCTAGGGGTGAAGTTTGAGCACATTTGGAGTGCATTTGGAGTTGCACGTGAATTGGGGAATTCACGTGCAAATTGGCGTGCAGGCATGTTTTTGCATGGTTACCTTGGTTTTGTCATTCTAATCATCTTTTCCCAAAGGACCATGTTGGAATTGTGAATATTTTGGTGTGTATGGATGTGGAAAGGTCATAGCTTGTCCCATCAAAACTACGTCGTTTTGATCTTTGGGATTCACTTAATCAAAACTACGTCGTTTTGATGTTGTGTTGTCTATATAAGGAGGAGAAGCCCCTCTGTTTTAGGTTTAGGGTTTGTTGCTCCACCACCGGCGTCGCAGAGAGAGAGAGAGAGAGAGAGAGAGAGAGAGAGGGGGGAAGGAGAGCTTCTGGTGGCTGCCGGAGCGTCTTGCGTGGGTGGTCGGAGTCTTGCGTGGAAGCGGGAGCAGGAGAACATACAAGGTAGGGGTTCTGTTCTTCCTAAATCCTCCTCTGTCCTAGGGTTCTAAGGCAGATTATGGGCTATAACTGTTATATATACATATGTAATCCATATAGGTGTGATCTCCTATATGGATGTTGGCCTTCAGTGGCATTTTGGTGTGATTCTGTGGATTACATGCTATATGTTTGATGAAATGCCTGTGTGAATTTAGCTGTGTGTATATGCCCATTACGTGTTTGGTAATATGTCTGTGTGGCTGGACTTGTGGTTTAGTGTATGTATGTATGCTGGGTGTTTGTTCTATGGCCTGAATGGCTGGGTTTGTGCACTTGTGAACGGGTGCACACCAAGTGTTTGGTTGTATGCTTGAGTGACCGTGGTGTGTGTTGTGTGCTTGACTGTGCTATCTGGCCTGAAGAGGCGGTTAAACTACTTTGCCTGAGAGGCGGTTAAACCAGTGGCCTGAAGAGGCGGTTAAACTACTTTGCTTGACTGTGTTGTGTGCTTGCTTGAGATGTGTTTTGTTAGCCTGTGTGGCAGTGGAAGATTGTAATTGTTGATGTGGTTGTTATTATGTCTGTTGAAATTATTGTAACACGACACTGCACTTGTACACATGGCATGTAGATGCTAGGAGCATGGGATGGGTTGGGGAGACATGATCCCTACTGAGCTGTGGTTGCTCACCCCTCCTACTATGTTTGTTTTCCAGGGACCTACAGGCGTTAGGTGGATACACCAAGGTGGAAGACTATAATTACTTTTACTCTCTCCTATTTATGTTTTGTTTTTCTTATGGGAATTGATGTAACCCCAGTGGGGAAAAGATTTTGTTGTAATAAACTGGTTTGGATTGCTTTTATGGACATTACTTTCTTGAATGTTGTGGATGTTTAAAATGTGATATTCTTGGTTTGTATCCTAACCCCTTTGCCCTCCGTGTGGGTAAAAGGGGAGTCACGTACCGGTTTCCTCGGGTTGGAAATCTGGGGCGTGACACTCTCTCTCTGCGACGGCTGGTGGAGCAACAAACCCTAACCCTACTGTGTTTGTTTTCCAGGGACCTACAGGCGTTAGGTGGATACACCAAGGTGGAAGACTATAATTACTTTTACTCTCTTCCATTTATGTTTTGTTTTTCTTATGGGAATTGATGTAACCCCAGTGGGGAAAAGATTTTGTTGTAATAAACTGGTTTGGATTGCTTTTATGGACATTACTTTCTTGAATGTTGTGGATGTTTAAAATGTGATATTCTTGGTTTGTATCCTAACCCCTTTGCCCTCCGTGTGGGTAAAAGGGGAGTCACGTACCGGTTTCCTCGGGTTGGAAATCCGGGGCGTGACAATATGGTATCAGAGCATGGTCTGGTTGGCCTAGGGTAGTGGGCGGACCTGGTTATCCTAAGTCCTTTGGAGGAGCCTGGAGGGACATGCCTAATCAACATGGTCCTCTTTGAGCCTCCAAGGTGTACTTAGGGTAGTCCGGTCTTGTGGTAGGATTTGCATGCATTGGCATTAGGGCACTAGTTGCATTTCTTGTGAATGTATGCTAAACCGTGGATAAAATCATATGATTAAGTGAAATGTGCAACTCTGATTTGTTTGGCAATATGTACTGAACTGTGCAATGTGATTGATGCAATGTATGTGTGTAATGTCATGTGATAGTGGAATTGATCAGTGGGGTAGAGGTAGTGACGCGATAGATTATAAAATTGTTTTGACGTTGTGCTTCTTACTTCGTGTAGTAAGAATGCCGCCGAGGAGAGTGACACGTGCGTCCGGGACAGTGGCTGATGAGTCATCTGCCCATGAGGGTCCGGGTGCGGGACCGTCCGTTGGAGGGCATGCATTATTACTGGCACAGATACAAGAAGGCATCCGGCTGGAGGTACGAGAGCTACGGGAGGGACTCCGGCAGGACGATCGGGAGGAGGTGCGCCGTGAGATGGCAAAGACAACACAGTGGTGCCACCACCACCACCACCACCGAGGAGAGCTACCTCGTGAGCGTGAGAGTTCGCCGGGTGGTGTACCAACTCGTGCAGAGGATGACGTGGTGACACGGTTCCGAAAGGAACAACCTCCGCGATTTAAGGGGGGAAGGAGATCCCGTGGTAGGCGAGCAGTGGTTGAGGCGGATCGAGCATGTGTTCTCCTTTCTCCTGCCCCGGGAAGAGGACAAGGTGCGACCGGCAATTCGGGCACCTGGAGGGGGGATGCTTTGGAGTGGTGGACGAGTGTTGCGGGGAGCCGTGCGGTGCAACTCATGTTTTGGGAGGAGTTCTTGCAACTCTTCCATGATGAGTTCTTCCCGAAGGGGGGGGGGGGGGGGGGGGGGGGGGGGGGGGGGGGGGGGGGGGGGGGGGGGGGGGGGGGGGGGGGGGGGGGGGGGGGGGGGGGGGGGGGGGGGGGGGGGGGGGGGGGGGGGGGGGGGGGGGGGAATCAGGCCGCTTGAGGACCTATGCCGAGGCTATGGAGACGGCCCGTATAGCCGAGAGAGAGCCGGATTATGGGAGGCAGGCCCATCAGGGTCGCCAATTGCAGAGTGGGCCTGATCGAGATGCGGGGTCCAAGAGGCTCAAGACGGAGGAGAGGGATAGCAGTTCTTTCCGTGGCCGGGGTCGGTATATCTGTGAACCCCGGGAGGTTCACCTTTGGCGGCGGAAGACAGGGTGGTCCATCCGGGAGTCTACCTAGCACTGTCATCGTCTGTGGAGAGCAGGGTCACTTCAAAGGGGAGTGCCCCAAGAAGGACTGGCGATGCAACAACCGTGGACGAGAGGGCCATTTGCGCCGGGTTTGCAGGAGTGGCAACAGGGGGAGCGGGGGGCATGGCATCCGGCGTGAGGAGTGATGCTAGCTTCCATGCACCAGCCAGAGAGACCAGCTCATCGGTGGCAGGCTAGTCGGCGCAGATCGAGTCGACCCGGCCCCAGGGGAGGCCGGAGCGGCAGCAGACAAGGCGGAGGCAACCTTAGCGGGAAGCGTCCGGTGGAGTGAGCCGACCAGTGGCACGGGCCAAGGAAGGGTGTTTGCAACCGGAGGCGACGTACCAGGAGGAGGCCGAGCTACCACCCTCACCACCGAGGGTGGAGCAGGACCATCGGTAGTCAGAGGTACCCTTTTGATCTCCCGTACATTAGCTTCTGTTCTTTTCGATATGGGTGCATCGTGTTCTTTTGTTGCTGAGCTTGTGATAGATAGCTTGGGGTTAGCTTGTGTGGAGGCAGCAAAGCCCCTAGTTGTGGAGTCTCCGGTGGGAGGCATGATTGAGGTACGGCGTGTGTGTCGTGACTGTGTGTTAACCATAGGCGAGGTGGAGCCGAGTTTTGACTTGCATGTGATGCCCTTGCGTACTTTTGACCCGATCTTGGGTATGGATTGGCTTATGGCTTTCCAAGCCAAGATAGACTGTTACCGGCGGCGTGTATCCTTCGTGACACCTGCAGGGACCTCTTGCACCCTACAGGGGGAGTGGGACTGTGAGGCGAGTCGGGCCGGGCCGGTGTTGGACCAGTGGGGTGCCATTACCCACAGGTTGGCAGCCCTGACCTTGCTGAGGAGGGTAAGGCGGAGAAGAGGGTGTGGCCTGCTGTGGTGGACCAATTTCAGGATGTTTTTCCTGAGGAGTTGAGGAGTTTGCCACCTAAGAGGAGTGTGGAGTTCACCATTGAGTTGGTGCCGGGGACGGGTCCGATTTCCCAAGTAGCGTATCGCATGGGGCCAGCCGAGCTGAGGGAGCCGGCAGAGGCAAATCGAGGAGTTGGTGGGCCAAGGGTATATCGGAACCGAGTACCTCACCTTGGGGTGCTCCGGTGCTCTTTGCTAAGAAGGCCGATGGCACGCTTCGTCTCTCGCATCGACTATAGGAAGTCGAATTCAGTGACTGTGAAGAACAAGTACCCGTTGCCTCGGATAGATGACCTGTTTGACCAGTTGAGTGGGGCCCAGTGGTTTTCCAAAATAGATTTACGGTCGGTGTATCACCAGCTCAGGGTTAGGGAGGAGGACATCCCTAAGATGGCTTTTCGGTGCAGGTATGGGCATTATGAGTAGGTCGTGATGCCTTTCGGGCTCACTAATGCGCCAGCGGTGTTCATGCATTTGATGAACCAAGTCTTTGCCCCATACTTAGACTCGTTCGTGGTGGTGTTTATCGACGATATCTTGGTGTATTCCAAGACCGAGAAGGAGCATGTGGAGCACTTGGCAACAAGATGTTGCAAACCTTGAGGGACCAGGCACTGTTTGCTAAGTTTAGCAAGTGTGAGTTTTGGTCGCAGGAGGTTCACTTTCTTGGCCATGTGGTGTCACTGAGGGAGTTAGGGTGGACCCAGCCAAGATTGAGGCCGTGGCATCGTGGGCGAGGCCAACCAACGTTTTTGAGATCCGTAGTTTTCTTGGCTTGGCGGGGTACTATCGTCGTTTTGTCGAGGGGTTCTCCCGTTTGGCGCCTCCTATGACAGCTTGACCTGGAAGGGCGTGAAGTTTGATTGGACTGACAAGTGTCAGCAGGCGTCTGAGACTCTTAAAACCCGTTTGACCACTACACCGGTGTTGAGGTTACCTCGGGAGGATATTCCATATGAAGTGTACTGTGGTGCGTCCAGGGTTGGTTTGGGGTGTGTGCTTATGCAGGAGCACAGTGTGGTAGCTTATGGGTCAAGGCAGCTGAAGCCTCATGAGCAGAATTATCCTACTCATGACCTTGAGTTAGTGGCTGTCATCTTCGCCCTGAAGAGTTGGCAGCATTACCTCTTGGGCGAGAAGTTTGTGGTGTTCTCGGATCACAAGAGCCTTCAAGACATCTTTACTCGAAAGGACTTGAATTTGAGGCAAAGGAGATGGGTGGAGTATTTGCAGACCTTTGACTTTACTCTTGCCTATACCCCGGGCAAGGGTAATGTTGTGGCTGACGCGTTGAGCAGAAAAGGGAAAGCTGAGGTGGCCGTGAGGGAGTGGAAGCTGATGGAGCAGTTGGCGATGTTGCAGCTGCAGCCTGTTGTTCATGATAGTGGGACAGTCCTGAGTCCTTTGGTGATTGTACCTGAGTTATACCAGCGCGTCCGGGAGGAACAGTTGGGTGACATTGAGTGTGAGGTTCTCCGTGCCCGTATTGAGGCTGGGGAGCTATCAGAGGACTGGACAGAGGGTCCGGAGCATGAGTTGTCATTTCAGGGGCGGTTGGTAGTGGCTTCTTCCCTCAGGGATGAGGTGATGAGGGAGTTTCACCAATCTAGAGTTGCTGTGCATCCATGGGGTACGAAGATGTACCATGCGCTTCGGGCACAATTTTGGTGGCCTGGAATGAAACGCGATGTAGCTGCCTTTGTTTCGCGGTGCCTCACGTGTCAGCAGGTGAAGGCTGAGCATCAGCAGCCGGCAGGTATGTTACAGCCATTGCCCATAGCGGAGTGGAAGTGGGACCACATAGCGATGGATTTTGTGACTAGTCTTCCACCCACCACGGGGAGGAAAGATATGATTTGGGTGATTGTGGATCGACTCACAAAGTCGGCCCATTTCCTGGCTGTTCGCGAGCGGGACTCTATTGGGACCTTGAGTCAGCTGTACATGAACGAGATTGTGAGACTGCATGGGGTACCATCATCGGTTGTCTCTGACCGAGATTTGAGGTTCACTTCCCGTTTTTGGGCAGGTTTGCAGGAGGCTTTGGGGACTAAGCTTCACTTGAGTACAGCCTTTCACCCTGAGACTGACGGCCAGACAGAGAGGACGAATCAGACGTTGGAGGACATGTTACGGGCCTGTGTGTTAGATTTTGGGGGTTCGTGGGCAACTCACCTTCCTTTGGTGGTACAATAACAGTTATCAGGCATCCATTGGGATGGCTCCTTTTGAGGCGTTGTATGGGCGGCCGTGTCGGTCACCTTTGTGTTGGACCGAGGTGGGGGAGACAACTCTCTTGGGACCGCAATTGGTTCAAGAGGCTACCGAGAAGGTTAAGTTGATTCGACAGCGGTTGTTATCAGCTCAGAGTCGGCAGAAATCTTATGCGGATCAGCGGCGGCGACCTTTGGAGTTTTCTGTTGGTGATCATGTGTTTCTTTGTGTTTCCCCACGTCGTGGACATCGACGGTTTGGGCGAGGTTCCAAGCTATCTCCGCGGTTTATTGGTCCTTTTGAGATTCTCGGATCGTGTGGGGCCCGTAGCCTACCGATTAGCGTTACCACCGCGGGCCGAGTCGAGTGCACAACGTGTTTCACGTGTCCCAGTTGAGGAAGTATCACCCTGACCCCACTCATGTGCTCGATTGGGGGACATTGGACATTGAGGATGACATGTCCGTTGTTGAGGCCCCTATCCATATCCTAGATCGGTGAGAGAAGCTTTTGCGTGGTCGTGCTATTCCTTTGGTTCGCGTGCTGTGGCAGCACCGTGGCATTGAGGAGGAGACATGGGAACGTGCGTCCGTGATGCGTGAGCAGCACCCAGACTTGTTCGAGGACGAACAATCTTAAGCATGGGAGGTGGCTGTTGGCCAAGGGATAGTGATGTGTTTTGTGTTTTCTTGTATTAATTGTGTACGATTTGGTGTATTTGTATTTGTGTTTTCATGTGTTCTTATTTGTGATGTGTTTTGAGATGTGTATTCGTGACATGCGGACATGTGTTATATGCATTATTGTGGTTATGGATTATGGTGGTACTTTGTTATGTGCTGTTGTGCTATGTGCGGTGTATGACCCATTTGGGTGTGGTGGCTTGCCGGGTGGCAAATGGGTAGCTTGTGTTTGTTTTCCTTGTATGTCATTTCTTTTCAAGGACGAAAAGTCTTAAGGGGGAGAGGATGTAAGGACCCGTACCTTGAGTTAGTCACAGTTTTGCCTTCTGAGTAGAGTTTTTTTCTAGATTTTGACCTAGTGAATGGACTCCAATGAATTCACGTGCAAAAAGAAAGATGCTTAGAATGATGTCCTCTATCTACCACAGAAGTTTCAGGCCAAACGGACGTATATGTGAGGTGCACGTGAAATGGGTCCAATTCACGTGCAAGTGTGGTTGTCTTCTACATGATGCAAGGAGGCTAGGGGTGAAGTTTGAGCACATTTGGAGTGCATTTGGAGTTGCACGTGAATTGGGGAATTCACGTGCAAATTGGCGTGCATGTTTTTGCATGGTTACCTTGGTTTTGTCATTCTAATCATCTTTTCCCAAAGGACCATGTTGGAATTGTGAATATTTTGGTGTGTATGGATGTGGAAAGGTCATAGCTTGTCCCATCAAAACTACGTCGTTTTGATGCTTGGGATTCACTTAATCAAAACTACGTCATTTTAATGTTGTGTTGTCTATATAAGGAGGAGAAGCCCCTCTGTTTTAGGTTTAGGGTTTGTTGCTCCACCAGCTGTCGCAGAGAGAGAGAGAGAGAGAGAGAGAGAGAGAGAGAGAGAGGGAGGGAAGGAGAGCTTCGGTGGCCGCCGGAGCGTCTTGCGTGGGTGGTCGGAGTCTTGCGTGGAAGCGGGAGCAGGAGAACGTACAAGGTAGGGGTTCTGTTCTTCCTAAATCCTCCTCTCGTCCTAGGGTTCTAAGGCGGATTATGGGCTATAACTCATTATATATACATATGTAATCCATATAGGTGTGATCTCCTATATGGATGTTGGCCTTCAGTGGCATTTTGGTGTGATTCTGTGGATTACATGCTATATGTTTGATGAAATGCCTGTGTGAATTTAGCTGTGTGTATATGCCCATTACGTGTTTGGTAATATGTCTGTGTGGCTGGACTTGTGGTTTAGTGTATGTATGTATGCTGGGTGTTTGTTCTATGGCCTGAATGGCTGGGTTTGTGCACTTGTGAACGGGTGCACACCAAGTGTTTGGTTGTATGCTTGAGTGACCGTGGTGTGTGTTGTGTGCTTGACTGTGCTATCTGGCCTGAAGAGGCGGTTAAACTACTTTGCCTGAGAGGCGGTTAAACCAGTGGCCTGAAGAGGCGGTTAAACTACTTTGCCTGAGAGGCGGTTAAATCAGTGGCCTGAAGAGGCGGTTAAACTACTTTGCTTGACTGTGTTGTGTGCTTGCTTGAGATGTGTTTTGTTAGCCTGTGTGGCAGTGGAAGATTGTAATTGTTGATGTGGTTGTTATTATGTCTGTTGAAATTATTGTAACACGACACTGCACTTGTACACATGGCATGTAGATGCTAGGAGCATGGGATGGGTTGGGGAGACATGATCCCTACTGAGCTGTGGTTGCTCACCCCTCCTACTGTGTTTGTTTTCCAGGGACCTACAAGCGTTAGGTGGATACACCATGGTGGAAGACTATAATTACTTTTACTCTCTTCTATTTATGTTTTGTTTTTCTTATGGGAATTGATGTAACCCCAGTGGGGAAAAGATTTTGTTGTAATAAACTGGTTTGGATTGCTTTTATGGACATTACTTTCTTAAATGTTGTGGATGTTTAAAATGTGATATTCTTGGTTTGTATCCTAACCCCTTTGCCCTCCGTGTGGGTAAAAGGGGAGTCACGTACCGGTTTCCTCGGGCTGGAAATCTGGGGCGTGACACTCTCTCTCTCTGCGACGGCTGGTGGAGCAACAAACCCTAACCCTAAAACAGAGGGGCTTCTCCTTCTTATATAGACAACACAACATCAACACGACGTAGTTTTGATTAAGTGAATCCCAGCATCAAAATGACGTAGTTTTGATGGAACAAGCTATGACCTTCCCACATCCATACACACCAAAATATTCACAATTCCAACATGGTCCTTTGGGAAAAGATGATTAGAATAACAAAACTAAGGTAACCATGCAAAAACATGCCTGCACGCCAATTTGAATGCCAATTCCCCAATTGGCGTGTAGCTCCAAATGCATTCAAACTTCACCCCAAGCCTCCTTACATCTTGTAGAGGTCTGAGAAGTAAAAATATGCTTGCACGTGAAATGGGTGAATTCACGTGCAGCTCCAAATGCTCTGAAATTTCTATGGTAGGTAGAGGACCTCATTCTAAGAAACTTTTGTTCTTGCATGCCAATTGTTTGAGGCCATCTACCCTATCAAAAGTGAGCTCCAAGATCAGCCAAAACAAATTTAAAATTGCCTGTATATGCATATCATCTTCCTAGGGCATAAATGTACGTTATCACTTGTCACATGCACCTCCCAAAAGTCCCCTCGTGGGCTCATCTCTTACCTCAAACTTGTGCACCAACATCCAAGGTGTTTGTGGTTAACTTCTTACACACGGGTTACACACGGGTCATTACAGACTCCCAGACACCTGCAACCCCATTTCGTACTTAATAAACTACAAATCTTATACCACATAACGCATCCGAAGCACCTCTAAATCGCATAACAGGCATAAATACATACATATACATATATAAACAAATATAAATTCCCCCCCTTAATTTAGATACAGATTTCCCATGTTTGACTTCTCAACCCCCATGAAATACACAAGTATAAATCCCCCAAACCTCGGATGCACAATCACAATACTATATCTCATATAATATTCACGCTTTACATGCTTAATTCACCACATCCAATTCCATAAATGAATTTCCCCAAAACCTAGGGTTCATGCTAAAACTCATGATTTATACCCAAATCACACAGGCTCAAGAACAGAAGCAAAACAAAAGGTTAGGAACACCTACCAGGTAAAGATTCATAAAGGAATCAACCCAAAAGCCAAGCTCCAAGCTCCAAGTCCAAGCTGTTCCACTCTCTCTTTCTCTCTCTCTTCACGCTCTCTCCAATTGAACACAAATGACCTATTTGCTATCTCTTTCTCTTATATTTATACTTTTACGTTCATTCTTTAATTAACACAACCAAAATCCTTTTGGTGCCCAAACTCCAAATTGGACCCAACTACAGCCAAAACGCTCATATCGCCGAGCACAATACCAAAATGGTATCTGCACTACCAAATAACGACTATCTCACATCAACCTAAATATAGGTCTCTACAGAGAGGTCGTCTCAAAATGAAATTTACGCAAGTAACCCCTAGGCTCATCTAGTGATAGCGTGGGAGCGCTCATGTATCTTAGAGCACTAGTAACAGATTCCCTATAGAAGTCTGTTTTTTTTATTTAGAGAAAAAAAGTTAAAAAGTTATAAAATCATTCCTACAGCAAAAGCCTTATTTTTAACTTTCTCTATAGGGTTTATACAGTATTTCCCAATGTATTGGAAGCACTTGTTCATTCCCTATAATTATTAAATTATATACAAAAAATTTCTCTCACCTCTCTCCTTCACGTTTTTTATAACTTTTACTTTTATTTCATATTAAATTATAAAATTTTTTATTAAATAAAAAAAATATATAAAATATTATTTTAATTATATAGAGAGTAATTAAGAGAATCTATTGTGGTGCATATTTATATAAGAAAGCAAAAAGTAGATTAAATATGTAAAAGTAGGAAAAATGTGTGGGTATCTACCGTGATAGCCCTTAGTATCTAAGTTAGAACCTCATGACAAATAGCATTGTTGTGGATTATTTTGGGCCTTATATATGGGTGAGTGTGAGACAAAAGAGTGCACATCCCAAAGGTTTTATAGGCGTTGAACTTGAACGTTCAATCCATTGGATTCATTATTTAGCCAAGCAATTCCTTTCATACTTTGTTTTTTAAAAAAACAATGCAACTATGCAAAGTTTAACCATGAAATACCACACCTTGCCGCAATTATTTTCATTCTTTAATTTATTCATACTTTTTTTTTGTAATAAGGTATGCCTAATCCAACATGTTATTTTTAGAAATAGTGAGCCCATATGTGTTTCATCTTAATATAAACTTAAAAAATATTTTAAAAAATAATAAGTCTCATTATTATTTTTTAAAAAATTATTTCTAACTCGTTTATATTTTAAATTTAAATTCAATTCTATTAGGAGATTCAAATCTTTTTACTTTTTTCTATTTTATTACTTGAGCCCACTATTTTTTTTTCTAACTTTTATATAATCTAATTTTAAAAATACACACTCTTTTTAAAACACAATCTCTTTTATACCAAACATAAATTATTTTCAAATTAAATTTAACACGAACTCAAATAGAATATATAAACCAAAAACTCCTGCCAAATAAGTTTATACGTGTCTGAAATTGAAAATAGTATATCCACTTATTCAATTTCTTCCTACCCTTTTTTTAAATTTTTTTGAAGTTGACATATCTTCTCCTTGACTAAAATAAAAGAGCCTACTCTCAACGTAAAATTACTTGTAATCATTAGAATTACAAGTTACATAGATCATTAGGCACTTATATCCAGATACATAAATTGTACATATATATTTTTTATTTAATCAACATAAATAAACCAGCAATCAAAGTGAAATAATTTAACTTTCATTAGAAATTTATAGTTTGTGGGTTTTTTTAAACATAAAATAATTGAATATTTATTTATTTACTTTTCAAATTTCCAATAATATTGGCCTAATTAATAATTTTCTATATCTACAAACATATGATTTGGTGATATTATTATGGTAGGTGGACGAATCCAGTGGAAGTCATGAGTTTATATTCACAGAAAAACGATATTGAAACTATATGACAAAGTACTTCCCATTTTCCAATTAGGGTAAAACAATGCAAAATTTATATGAACAAATATTGTTGGATTCATCCTTTGGGGTAGTCTAATGGTTAATGTAACCCTGCCTTTGGTGGAGGTCTTACTTACATGCCATAGGCTAGCTTTCTGCTTAATTTTTCAACGTTGATTGGGGGTCTTGCCATGACTATGGGAGGAGTAAGACTGATTATTTACAATTTTCTTGAAAATTTCCTAATCTCTTGGAAGGCCAAAAGGCAATATATGGTTTTGCGTTCCTCTGCAGGTTGAGTATCAAGCCTTGCTAGTGAAATTAGATAGCTTCAACAGCCACATGCCAACCAATCCGCATGAATTGATTAATTGATTAGTGTCTTTCACTGATTTGTTATTATTGGTCAATAAAAGTCGACATAACCATATGCTTATGGCTTAATTTGACAATGTTACGCTTTTAAAAGAAGCTGATTTTATTTGTCCTAGAAAAATAAGCTGCTATGAAAATAAGAGTGAGTGTTTGGTAAAATATAATTTTAAAAGTGTTTTACATTTTAAAAGTAGGTAATAAGTGTTTGGTAAATTCAAAAAAAAATATTGTAAAGATATAAAAGACATAAATATCCTTTTCAATTATATTATAATTTTTTAAAAAAATAACCCAACCCTCCTCCCCCCCCCCCCCTCTTTCGAGAACCTAAGAAAGAACCCCGAAAAACAAAACAAAAAAAATCAATAAATACGAAACCCTAAAGTTGGAAACTGAGAACAAGCACAAAGACACAAATTAATGAGAATCGATATAGAGGATTCGATCAATTGCATACCTATGTAGCAAGGTACTCCATGAGGGTGGCTAGGTAGCGCAGAGCTCTAGCACTAATGTGTTTGGCACGCTTGGCATGCTTGGTGGCCATGAGGAAAGGAGCAAAATGGGTGAAGGGGAGCCGCAAGCGGGCCTTGTGGCAATAAAAAGTCTTTTTAGAGGGTATAGCTTTTGGGGTTTTGCCAAGACCGTCTGTCGAAGAGCTCTGAGAGACCTAGAGTTTGAAGGAAGAGTATTGGGGATAAGAGGGAGAAGCGTTAGTATTGACATTTTAATTTAAAAAAAAATATTTCTTGAAAAAGAAACTTCTAGAAGAAACTTTTAAATTATTTCTGCTTTTGAGAAAAAATAAAATAAAAAACTTATTTTATAAGTACTTTTTCTAAGGTTACCAAACATCTTTTATCGTTTCGCTTATTTTAAAGTAAAAGCAAGTTTCCAACAAAGAATGCCAAATTGGCCATATGTTAAAATAAATATATATGAGCATTTATCTTTTATTTATTTATTAATTTCCTCCATAATTTTCATTTAATAAAATTTGGATAAATGTCGATTAATTTCTATGCGGTCACTAAATTTTATTTTCCTGGGTCATTAAACTTAGATCATTTTAATGCAAATGGATTACATAGAGAATGTGTGGAAGGAAAGAGAGATTGGGGGAGAGAAACCAAGAATTGAGAGGTTTGGTGCGTACGTGATATAGGCATGGGCGCCATGATTAAACTTGATTATTTTACGTTAGGTTATGTAATTACTCATGCGTATGGTATGTCATTTTGCATATAGTATCAAATCAAAGTAAACACAGGATTTGAAACTTCCATAGTACAATTTTATAATAAAAGAAAATTAAAAATAATCTCCAATAGCATTGGGCCCAAGAATATAGATAGGTTAGAAAAAGACTAATGGAATCCAAAAAGACCATATCAACTATTATTCTTGGGTTAATCATTGTTACAATTATGAGTTTAATCATTGTTAAAGTAGTACAATAGTCAAATATTTCAAAAATTTACCTACGTAGAGTAATATTCACCACAAATTTCTTGGGTTACACTTGGTTGTTTGCCACTTATTGAAGACTATATATTATATGTCATATCTTCAACTCCAATTCTATTCTCTTAATTCTATATTATGTTTGAATTATATATATATATATATGTATATATCATATCAAATCAATTCAGCTATTAAATAAATATAATAATAATGCAATGGACAGTTGTGGGGGAAAGAAAATTTCGTCCTTTCATTAATTTTACCAACAGTTGTGGGAAATATTCATGGAAGTTACATATATGAGGATTGCTACGTGCAGGTTCATTACACACTCCTTTTATGTACACATGATGTGGAAACAAATGTGGTATTAGACAGAATCGTCACGACATTGTTTGACTAACTTCAATATGAGACAGAACTAATAAGATATCATTTAGACAACTTCCGTTCAGTAATATAAGACAAAAGTAAACTTCAAAAGAGAATTATAAATCTAAGTAAACACAAGCTCCAGTATGAGATAGAACTGATATAATGTTGTTTAAACAACTTTGGTTCGGTATAAGACAGAAGTAGACTTTAAAAGAAAATTACAAACCGAAGTAAACATAAGATTCAGTATGAGACATAACAGATATGACATCGTTTGGGTAACTTCGGTTGAGAAATAGGACTTCGTCTCAAAAAAAAAGACTTCGAGAGAGAATTATAAACCAAAGTAAACGCAAGCTTTGGTATAAGACAGAACTGATAAGATGTCATTTGGATAACTTTGATTGAGAAAGAAATAGACTTCTAGAGAACATTTATAAATCAAAGTAAATATGTTATTTAACTAGCAAGGGGAGCTTAGGAGTGAGGTGGTATATGTCATGTCGATTTTTGTAACGCAAGCGTGCACACTGAGGTTACAAATAGATTTTTTGTTTATATATATATATATATATATATATATATATATATATATATATAAAATATAAAATCAATTCGACTGTTAAATAATAATTATTATTATTATTTTATTGTGTGGTGAGTGGTGAGCGATAAATATAGGTTGTTGGAAATAAAAAAGTCAATGTCATGCATTGTTAGTATAGTATCACAATGGAAGATAGCGATGCATGTGTCATTGCTTTTATTTTCCGTAAGGACTTGTTAGAGTACATATGGTGGAAAGAAAAAAGTTACCACCGGTTTTGCCATATTCATGCATTGAAGCTCCAATAATGTCTTTTCTCTTTCACATGCCAACCTGCAGTAATTGATTGCTTGATTAGTGTCTTTACTGGTTTGTTATTATTGTGTCGTGCATTAATAAAATTTGGATAAATGACACTTAATTTCTAGGTGGTCACTAAATTTATTTTTTGGGGGTCATTAAAAGTGATTATTTTAATGCAAATGGATTGAATGGAAAATCCATTGTAGCTGTATTTTAGATAAAATTTTAATTTTTAAATAAAAATTACACTACATCAGGTTCTCTAAAATGTAAAATTTAAAGATTACAAATAAATATCGAGAAGAATCTCCATATTTAGATGATCACTATTCATCTTTTAAATATATATTATTATATTTATTGATATATGTGCACTTTTGATTAATTGTAATAAATGAAATAAAAAAATAGTAAATAAAAAATAAAAAAATTATAATTTAAAAAACAGAGATAAAAATGGAGAATAAGATGTGAAAGATAAATAAAATATATCAAATAATATGTACTATTTGTTTCTTAAAATAGAAATAAAGATTGCAGAGCTAGTGTGGATGCTTTAACGAGTGGAGGGAAAGAGAAATTAGGGGAGAGAAACTAATGAGATTTGAGTGGTTTAACTTGGTGTGTATGTGATATAAGAGTCACGATATCGGGCTAGAATGATTAACCAAATCCATCAATCGAATCAACATGGCAGATGACATATCTATCAGTGTGTAACTTGAATTTCTCTCTTTATTGGTCGTTGTATTTGTGACAACTTAAAAAAAAAACTCAAAAGCACATCATTAGATCACCTATTCAAACAGTGTATTAGAGCAGTGAGAAAACAAGGTTATGAGGACTCCAATATAAATAATTTGAGCGCATATTTTGAGTAACGAATTCGAGCGTAGTTTATTTCATTAGAACTAAAAAAACTTGACTCTACAACTTACCATATGCTTGAAAGTACAATATTCGAGCCATGAATTTGAACAAATGCTATGATTCCAGTCTAGCAATACGTCAAAAATAAGTTGGTGTTAGCTTTGCTTGAAGAGATTTAAAATTTTAAAATTTAAAAAACTAAACCAAAAAAATGTTTTCAAAACAAAACAAAAGTCAAGGGCCTTTTTTGAAAAAACCAAAACCAAATTAAAATTCCTCTAAAAAAAACCTTTTCTTCAAACAAAAAATAATGCCTTTTAGTTTTGGCTTTGGAAATCAAAATGAAGCCTCCTTCTAATCTTTTTCAAAACCTAAAATAAACTTTAAGACAGAGAAATTCTCCTTTTAGATTAAATCCCTTTCTCTTAGAAACCTAGAAATATTTTTTCAAAGCTAAAAAAATTCAAAAAACCAAAATCCTCTTTTGTAAAAATTAATAAAAAAAATTCAAAAAATTCAAAACCAAAAATAAAAAAGCCTTATTAACCTTGCTTTTCAAAAATATTCTTATATTATTTTATCATGCTTCAACTCGATGGAATAAAAATCGGAATGCCTTTTAATAGAGAACAAAACTATTTTTTTAAAGCACACTAATAAACCCATGATGCAAATTGATTTAGATCCATATATACACATGAATCAATTTAGGATTAGATCAAATTATGGTCATTTCCTTCGATAAACTGGATGTATAGTAAGTTGATTTACAATTAGGAATACAAAAACGTTGATAGGGGCTTATGGACACACGCTGCATCAAACAAAGAGTTTTACAATGAGGAGAGAATGCCTCAAAATGAAATCAATTAATGCAAGTAACCACTGGGCTCATGTAGTGGGAGCGCTTAGGTACTCAGTACAAGTTTGAATCTCAAGACTAACATCATTGTTGTGAATTATTTTGGGGCTTATATATGGGCGATTAGACAAAGGAGTGTACATCCCAAGGATTTTACAGGTGGAAAACTTGATCGTTGGATTCTTTATTTAGCTAGGTGATTCCTTTCACACTTTTTTAAAAACAAAAACGATGCAAGTAAGCAAAGTCTAACCATAAAACACCCCACTAAAATCAAAGCCTATATGAAACTCTCTGTCATTATTTTCATTCTTTAATTTGTTCATGCTTTTTTTAATATGATACGCTGAATCCATCATGTTGTTTTTAAAAATGATGAACTTATTATGGGTCATCTTAATTTAATATTAATATAAATTTAAAAACTGTTTTTAAAGCCAGTGGGTTTGATAATTATTTTTAAAAATTATTTGTAAATATGTTATGTTTTTAAATTTTAATTTAATTCTATTAGGATATTGAAATAATTCTTATTTTAAATTTTAAATTTTTTCTATTTTATTAGTTGGGTCCATGAAATATTTTTTTTCTTAATTTTTTTGACTCAATTTTAATTTTTTTTTTAAAACGCATTTCTCTCTTTTACAAAGCATAAATTATTTACAAATTAAATTTAACACGAATTCAAACAAAATTCAAAAAATAAAACTCATATCAAAGCCGTACGTGTCAAAAATTAAAAATGGTATATTCACTTATTCAATTTCTTCTTGGTGTTTTTAAGATTTTTTTTTAAGTCGACATATCTTTTCTGTAATTAACATAAATAAGCTTACTCTAAGCCTGAAACTCCTTTTAATCATTAGAATTACAAGTTAGATTGCTCATTAGGCACTTATATCCTGATAGATAAGTCAACATATCTTTTAATTGACATAACTATACCTACAATCAAAGTGTAATAACTTAACTTTCATTAGAAATTTACAATTATTGAATTTTGTGAGTTTTATTAACCATAAAACAATTGAATATTTATTTTTCTAATTTTTAGATTTCCAACAATATTGCCATAATTAAATAATTTCTATATATACAAACATATGATTGGGTAATATTATTATGGTAGGTGGACAAATCTAGTAGAAGTCATGCGTCTATATTCACGGAAAAATATATTGAACAAAAATATTGCTGGATTCTTCCCAAGGTGCAGTTTAATGATTGATCTAATTTTACCTTTGATGGAGGTCTTGCTTTCAAATTTTGGAAACATCACAGGATAGGAATGGAAGGATTTTGAGTATAATAGGGAGTGACTTGTATTTTAAAGGGACGTGACGATTAAATGGCGCTTGAAAACACACCACCACACCAGAATTGGTGTTTGTTTGGGTGGAGATGCAGATGTAGAGTAATCCATGGTCAAGAGCAATAGGAGTTTGGAGACGCAATTAAGACGCTAATAGAAAAAGCAGAGAGAATGAGAGGCAAATAGATAGAAAGTAATGGTAAAAGAGGTGCAGGCATGAAAAGTAATTTTACATATGTGCTCAAGCCTCACTCTGCCAAAACCTCAGGCTTGATTTATTTACTTGATCAAATTAGTTTATATATAATAATAATAATAATCAAGCATATATAATAATATCTAACTAAATGAAATGACATAAAATTTAAGCTAAATTTGACTTTAGTTTTTATTTTTATTAAGACTATTGAAAATGTTCTTAATAATTTCAATGTGAGTTATTTTTTCAATCTTTTAAATATTAGATTTGCATTAGTGTTTGATTAAGTCAATATTAATGCTCTCATGGGTAAGAAATGCTTCAACGAACAGGTGCAAAATATAGGCATTAATTTTGTGTAATCTTATGTACGTTAGTATTCCAAGGAAGTGTTTTAAAAGTAGTCAAAAAAGGTAGGTTTTCCATAGATTCATATCCTATGCATAGAGTGCAATATTTAACTTTTATTTAACTGTATTATTTAAATATACGAAAAGTCTAATATAATATGAACTATTGAAAAACAAATTTGATAATTAAGATATTAAATATTACAAGTCATGTAACATTTTTTGTATTGCATGACATATTAATTCGTTTTTCATTACTCCCACGCCCAATATAAACCTCATGCCCCTCTTTTTCCCTAGACCAATAATTTTTCTCCTTTCCCTCTATCGGATAATATTATATATATATATATATATATATATATATATATATATATATATATATATATATAATACATCACATGGCCTCCTTATTCTTGAGGACAAATGTCTAGTTCCCATCATAAATATTTAACATCCCAATCATTTTTTTTTTGTTTTGAAAATCTTTTGTATTCGACAATGGTCATCATATTTGTTCATTTATTTTATATTGGACCAAATTAATTGAAAAATATTTTAAAAAAATATTCTAATGTGTAATTAATAAGTATAAATCTGTATAATTGCCATTACATCGAAATGGCATGGGAAATGAAGCTTGGGCCGTAGCTCCAATAACTTTATTAAAATAACAATGCTATTGCGTGACAGTAAATAAGTAAAAAGGGATACTCATTAATTTCTTGGTACCCAAAATGAGGATTTGGGAAAAATCCCTGCTGATAATAAAATTGACCACGTAATCCAAACTCTCTCTCCATAACCGTCAAAATTATTACTAGACAATAGTGACAGTAGAGGTTCAAAAATTATTACTATCCATCAATTAAAAAATATAAACACTAATTCAATAATTAAGAAACCAATAAATAAAAAAATAACAATCACAACACATGATTCAACATGACCGTATACAATGAATGTACGGAACATATTTGACATTTACAACACACCATCGACAAGTTCGAACATACGCATATGATTAAACATGTGGTCGGGAGTTTCAACGTTAAAATGGATGGCGGCATGTGAGCAATAGATGTGATAAGGTTGGGGGTGTGTGCAAAAAGCAAAAAACTAAAAAGCAAAAAGCATTAATGGACTAGCTCATGGTTAAAGGTACTTTTTCTTCTATTTTTTTTGGTTGCCTCACGTACTAGCTCATGGCCGAAATGGACGTGACGAAAAAGAACGAGCTAAAGAAGGCTTGTCATTTATGAACTGTGGGCTTTACTACACTTAGTATTTTAGTTTCAAACAAACAATAAAGAACACGGTATTGCTTCTTACAGGAGACTACGCCACGACTGCTCCACCTGGATTTTCGTTTCTCAACTTCGTTAAAGCCGTCATAAGTCTATCTACGCAGAGAAGCATGAAAAGGTTTAAATTTTCAATAGCTGTTAAAAAAATAAAATAAAAATACTATACAATGTCGATATATCTTCCCGAAAATACAACGAACCTGTGCTTGTGATAGTAGAGGTTCAAAAATTATTACCACCCATGAATTAAAAAATATAAACACTAATTCAATAATTAAGGTACCAATAAATGAAAATAAAAAAATAACAACCACAACACATGATTCAACATGACCGTGTACTACGAATGCACAGAGCGTATTTGACATTTACAATACACCATCGACAAGTTCTGAACGTACGCACATCATTAAACATGTGGTTGGGAGTTTCGGTGTTAAAATGGATGGCAACATGTGAGTAGTACCTGTGAAAAGGTTGGGAGTGTGTGCAAAAAGCAAAAAACAAAATGCATTAATGGACGTTTAAAGGTACTTTTTCTTTTTCTTTTTTTGGGTTGCCTCACGTACGTACCAGCTCATGGCTGAAATGGACGTGACGAAGAAGAACAGACTAAACAAGGCGTGTCATTTATGAACTGTGGGCTTTACTGTACTTAGTATTCTAGTTTCAAACAAACAGTAACGAACACGGTATTGCTGCTTGCAGGAGACTACACCCCAACCTGCTCCACCGGATTTTCGTTTCTCGACTTTGTTAAAGCCGTCATAAGTCTATCTACGCAGAAGCATGAAAAGGCTTAAATTTTGAATAGTTGTTAAAAAAATAAAATAAAAAATACAATACAATGCCGATATATCTTCCCAAAAATACAAGGAACCTATACTTGTGACCGTAGAGGTTCAAAAATTATTACAGCCCATGAATTAAGAAAATAAACATTAATTCAATAATTAAGATACCAATGAATGAAAAGAAAAAAATAACAACCACAACACATGATTCAACATGACTATGTAATACAAATGCACATAGCGTATTTGACATTTACAACACACCATCGAGAAGTTCTGAACGTACGCACATGATTAAACATGTGGTCGGGTGTTTCGGTGTTAAAATGGATGGCAACATGTGAGTAGTACCTATGAAAAGGTTGGGCGTGTGTGCAAAAAGCAAAATGCAAAATGCATTAATGGACGTTTAAAGGTACTTTTTTTTTTTTGGGTTGCCTCCCATACCAGCTCGGGGCTGAAATGGATGTGACGAAAAAGAACAAAGCTAAAGAAGGCATGTCACTTATGAACCATGGGCTTTACCGTACTTAGTATTTTAGTCACAAACAAACAAAGAAGAACACGGTATTGCTTTGGAGGAGACTACGCCACGACCTGCTCCACCGGATTTTCGTTTCTCGACTTCGTTAAAGTCGTCATAACTCTATCTACGCAGAGAAGCATGAAAAGGTTAAAATTTTGAATAGCTTTTAAATAAAATAAAATAAATATACTATACAATGCCGATATATCTACCCAAAAATACAAGATACCTTTGCTTGTGACTCGTAGAGGTTCAAAAATTATTACCACCGATGAATTAAAAAATATAAGCACTAATTCAATAATTAAGAAACCAATAAATGAAAAGAACACGTGATTCAACATGACCGTGTTCTACGAATGCACAGAGAGTCTTTGACATTTACAACACACCATCGACAAGTTCTGAACGTATGCACGTGATTAAACATGTGGTCGGGAGTTTCAATGTTAAAATAGATGGCGACACGTGAGCAATACATGTGAGAAGGTTGGGGGTGTGTGCAAAAAGCGAAAAACAAAATGCATTAATGGACGTTTAAAGGTACTTTTTCTTCTTTTTTTTTTTAGGTTGCCTCACGTACCAGCTCATGGCTGAAATAGACGTGACGAAGAAGAACAGAGCTAAACAAGGCGTTTATGAATCGTGGGCTTTACTTTACTTAGTATTTTAGTTTCAAACAAAACAAGAACGAACACCGTATTGCTGCTTAGGAGACTACGCCCCAACCTCGCTCCATTGGATTTTCGTTTCTCGACTTCGTTAAAGCCGTCATAAGTCTATCTACGCAGAGAAGCATGAAAAGGCTTAAATTTTGAATAGTTGTTAAAAAAATAAAATAAAAATACAATACAATGCCAATATATCTTCCCAAAAATACAAGGAACCTGTGCTTGTGACTGTAGAGGTTCAAAAATTATTTCAGCTCATGAATTAAAAAAATAAACACTAATTCAATAATTAAGATACCAATGAATGAAAAGAAAAAATAACAACCACAACACATGATTCAACATGACTATGTAATATAAATGCACATAGCGTATTTGACATTTACAACACACCATCGAGAAGTTCTGAACGTACGCACATGATTAAACATGTGGTCGGGAGTTTCGGTGTTAAAATGGATGGCAACATGTGAGTAGTACCTATGAAAAGGTTGGGGGTGTGTGCAAAAAACAAAAAGCAAAATGCATTAATGGACGTTTAAAGGTACTTTTTCTTTTTCTTTTTTGGGTTGCCTCTCGTACCAGCTCAGGGCTGAAATGGATGTAACGAAAAAGAACAGGCTAAAGAAGGCATGTCACTTATGAACCATGGGCTATACTGTACTCAGTATTTTAGTCACAAACAAACAGTAAGGAACACGGTATTGCTGCTTGGAGGAGACTACGCCACGACCTGCTCCACCGAATTTTCATTTCTCGACTTCGTTAAAGTCGTCATAACTCTATCTACGCAGAGAAGCATGAAAAGGTTAAAATTTTGAATAGCTTTTAAATAAAATAAAATAAATATACTATACAATGCCTATATATCTACCCTAAAATACAAGATACCTTTCCTTGTGACTGTAGAGGTTCAAAAATTATTACCACCGATGAATTAAAAAATATAAGAACTAATTGAATAATTAACAAACCAATAAATGAAAAGAACACGTGATTCAACATGACCGTGTTCTACGAATGCACAGAGCGTCTTTAACATTTACAACACACCATCGACAAGTTCTGAATGTACGCACATGATTAAACATGTGGTCGGGAGTTTCAATGTTAAAATAGATGGCGACACGTGAGCAAGTACATGTGAGAAGGTTGGGGTGTGTGCAAAAAGCGAAAAACAAAATGCATTAACGGACGTTTAAAGGTACTTTTTCCTCTTTTTCGGTTGCCTGCCTACCAGCTCATGGCCTGAAATGGATTGACGAAAAAGAACATGCTAAAGAAGGTGTGTCATTTATGAAATGTGGGCTTTACTGCACTTAGTATTTTAGTTTCAAACAAACAATAAGGTGCATGGTATTGTTGCTTGCAAGAGACTACGCCACGACCTGCTCCACCGGATTTTCGTTTCTCGACTTCGTTAAAGTCTGTCATAAGTCTATCTACGCAGAGAAACATGAAAAGGTTTAAATTTTGAATAGATGTTAAAAAAATAAAATAAATATACTATACAATGCCAATATATCTTCCGAAAAATACTATGAACCTTTGCTTGTGATTGTAGAGGTTCAAAAAATTATTACCACCATGAATTAAAAAATATAAACACTAATTCAATAATTAAGATACCAATAAATGAAAATAAAAAAATAACAACCACAACACATGATTCAACATGACAAGGTACTACGAATGCACGAGCGTATTTGACATTTACAACACACCATCGACAAGTTCGAACGTACGCACATCATTAAACATGTGGTCGGAGTTTCGGTGTTAAAATGGATGGCGGCATGTGAGCAGACATGTGAGAAGGTTGGGGGTGTGTGCAAAAAGCAAAAAACCAAAATGCATTAATGGACGTTTAGTGTTACTTTTTCCTCTTTTTTTTGGTTGCCTCGCGTATCAGCTCATAGCTAAAATGGACGGGACGAAAAAGAACAAAGCTAAAGAAGCCATGTCATTTATGAATCGTGGGCTTTACTGTACTTAGTATTGTAGTTTCAAACAAATAGTAAGGAACACAGTATTGTTGCTTGCAGGACACTACGCCACGACCTGCTCCACCGGATTTTCGTTTCTCGACTTCATTAAAGACATCATAAGTCTACCTACACAGAGAAGCATGAAAAGGTTTAAATTTTGAATACCTGTTAAAAAAATAAAATAAATATACTATACAATGCCGATATATCTTCCCGAAAATACAAGGAACCTGTGCTTGTGACTGTAGAGGTTCAAAAATTATTTCCACACATGAATTAAAAAATATAGACACCAATTCAATGATTAGGATACCAATAAATGAAAAGAAAAAAATAACAACCACAACACACGATTCAACATGACCGTGTACTACGAATGCACAGAGCGTATTTGACATTTACAACACACTATCGACAAGTTTTGAACGTACGCACATGATAAAAGATGTGCTCGGGAGTTTCGGTATTAAAATGGATGGCAGCATGTGAGCGGTACATGTGAGATGGTTGGGGGTGTGCAAAAGAAAAAAGCAAAATGCATTAATGGATGTTTAAAGGTACTTTTTCCTTTTTTTTTCGTTGCCCCACATACCAGCTCATGGCTAAAATGGATGTGACGAAAAAGAACAGGCTAAAGAAAGCGTGTCATTTATGAACTATGGGCTTTATTGTACTTAGTATTTTAGTTTCAAACAAACAATAAGGAATACGGTATTGCTGCTTGTAGGAGCCTACGCCACGACCTGCTCCAACGGATTTTCGTTTCTCGACTTCGTTAAAACCGTGATAAGTCTATCTACGCAGAGATGCATGAAAAGGTCTAAATTTTGAATAGCTGTTAAAAAAATAAAATAAAAATACTATTCAATGCCGATATATCTTCCCAAAAATACAAGGAATCTGTGCTTGTGACTGTAGATGTTCAAAAATTATTACCACCCATGAATTAAAAAATATAAACACTAATTCAATAATTAGGGTACCAATAAATGAAAAGAAAACATGACCGTGTACTATGAATGCACAGAGAATATTTGACATTTATAACACACCATCGACAAGTTCGGAATGTACGCACATCATTAAACATGTGGTCGGGAGTTTCGCTGTTAAAATGGATGGCGGCATGTGAGCAGGTCATGTGAGAAGGTTGGGGATGTGTGCAAAAAGCGAAAAGCAAAATGCATTAATGGATGTTTGGAGGTACTTTTTCCTTCTTTTTTTTTTGGTTGCCTCGCGTACCAGCTCATAGCTGAAATGGACGTGACGAAAAAGAATAGGCTAAAGAAGCCGTGTCATTTATGAACTGTGGGCTTTACTGTACTTAGTATTGTAGTTTCAAACAAACAGTAAGGAACACAGTATTGTTGCTTGCAGGACACTACGCCACGACCTGCTCCACCGGATTTTCGTTTCTCGACTTCATTAAAGACATCATAAGTCTACCTACACAGAGAAGCATGAAAAGGTTTAAATTTTGAATAGCTGTTAAAAAAATAAAATAAATATACTATACAATGCCGATATATCTTCCCGAAAATACAAGGAACCTGTGCTTGTGACTGTAGAGGTTCAAAGATTATTACCACACATAAATTAAAAAAGATAGACACTAATTTAATAATTAAGATACCAATAAATGAAAAGAAAAAAATAACAACCACACCACACGATTCAACATGACCGTGTACTACGAATGCACAGAGCGTATTTGATATTTACAACACACCATCCACAAGTTCTGAACATACGCACACGATTAAAGATGTGCTCGGGAGTTTCGGTAATAAAATGGATGGCGGCATGTAAAAGACATGTGAGATGGTTGGGGATGTGTGCAAAAAGAAAAAGCAAAATGCATTAATGGACGTTTAAAGGTACTTTTTCCTTTTTTTTTTTGGTTGCCCCACATACCAGCTCATGGCTAAAATGGATGTGACGAAAAAGAACAGGCTAAAGAAGGCATGACGTTTATGAACTGTGGGCTTTACTGTACTTAGTATTTTAGTTTCAAACAAACAATAAGGAATACGGTATTGCTGCTTGTAGGTGCCTACGCCACGACCTACTCCACTGGATTTTCATTTCTCGACTTCGTTAAAGCCGTCATAAGTCTATCTACGCGGAGATGCATGAAAAGGTTTAAATTTTGAATAGTTGTTAAAAAAAATACTATACAATGCCGATATATCTTCCTAAAAATACAAGGAACCTGTGCTTGTGACTGTAGAGGTTCAAAAATATTACCACCCATGAATTAAAAAATATAAACACTATGTCACGCCCCGGATTTCCAACCCGAGGAAACCGGTACGTGACTCCCCATTCACCCACACGGAGGGCAATGGGGTTGGATTACTGGATGCCACACAAGCAAGTCTAAATTACAATAAATCAAATAAGCCACATCTTTATTTAATTCCAAAACATCAAAGGTTCACAAAACAACCAAGTCCCTGATTACAGTTCAATCCCTTAGTACATTCCCCTCCCTGGGGTTACATAAATCATAAAAGTACATTACTTGAAATGAACAATAAAGTGGAGAGGGTCTTCCACCCTGGTGTATCCACCTAACGCCTGTAAGTCCCCTGGAAAACAAACAAACACGGTAGGAGGGGTGAGCAACCACGGCTCGCAGGGATCATGCCTCCCCAACCCATCCCATGTTCCTAGCATCTACATGCCATGTGTACAAGTGCGATGTCGTGATACAATAATTTCAACGAGACATAATAACAACCACATCAACAATTTACAATCTTCCACCGCCACACAAGCTAACACTTTAACCACAAGTGATTTAACCGCCTCTTCAGGCCAAGTTATTTAACCGCCTCTTGGGCCAAGTGATTTAACCGCCTCTTCAGGCCAAGTGATTTAACCGCCTCTTCAGGCCACTGGTTTAACCGCCTCTCAGGGCAAAGTTCTTTAACCGCCTCTTCGGGCCCGATACCACAATCAAGCACACAACACACATGGTCACTCAAGCATACAACCAAACACTTGGTGTGCACCCGTTCACAAGCACACAAACCCAACCATTCAGGGCATAGAGCAAACATCCAGATACATACATACACTAAACCACAAGTCCAATACACGGACATATTACCAAACACTTAATGGGCATATACACACGACTAAGTTCACACGGGCATTTCATCAAACATGTAAGGAGGCATGTCATACAAGCATTTTATCAAACACTTTTCATGCATCACACAAACACCGAAACACCAAAATCGCCATTGAAGGCCAACATTCATATAGGAGGTCACACCTATATGAATTTACATATAAATAATATAACGAGATATAACTCATATTCTGCCCTAGGACCCTAGGACGAGAGGAGGATTTAGGAAGAACAGAATCCCTACCTTGAAAATGTCCTCCAGCTCTTGCTTCCACGCTGGACGTTGTCTTCCCCACGCACGACGCTCCGGCAACAAGCCGCAGCTCTCCTTCCTTCCCTCTCTCTCTCTCTCCCTCTCTCTCTCTCTCTCTCTCTCTCCTTGACGGCTGAAAAGAACCCCTAACCCTAGAACAAGGAGTCTCCTCATCCTTATATAGACCTCCCATTATCAAAACGACGTAGTTTTGATTAAGTGAAACCCAGGATCAAAACGACGTAGTTTTGATTACACAAGCTACAACCTTTCCGCATCCATACACACCAAAATACTCACTATTCCAACCTAGTCCTTTGGAAAAAGATGATTAGAATAACAAAACCAAGGTAACCATGCAAAAATATGCCTGCACGCCAATTTGAACGCCAATTCCCAATTGGCGTGCGGCTCCAAATACACTCAAACTTTACCCCAAGTCTCCTTGCATCTTGTAGAGGCCCGAGAAGCAAAAATATGCTTGCACGTGAGATGGGTGAATTCACGTGCAGCTCCAAATGCTCTGAAATTTCTGTGGTAGATAGAGGACCTCATTCTAAGAAACTTTTTGTTCTTGCACGCCAATTGTTTGAGGCCATCTACTAGGTCAAAAGTGAGCTCCAAGATCAGCCAAAACACTTAAAACCGCTTCAGAACGCATAACATCTTCCTAGGGCATAAATGTACGCTATCGCTTGACACATGCACCTCTCAAAAGTCCCCTCTTGGGCTCATCTCTTACCTTAAACTTGTGTACCAACATCCCGGTGTTTGTGGTTAACTCCTTACACACGGGTTACACACGGGTCATTACATCCTCTCCCCCTTAAGACTTTTCGTCCTCGAAAAGAAATGACATACGAGGAAAACAAACACAAGCTACCCATTTGCCACACGGCGAGCTACAACACCCAAATGGGTCATACACCGCACATTGTACACAATAGACATAACATAGTGCCACCACAGTCCATAACCACATGCATCACAATCTATGGAAACACATCCACATGTCACAAATATCTATCACAAGCACATTTCATTAACACATTCAATATAAATTAAAGTCAAAAGTCGAAAGGAAATACAAATACACCAGCCAACAGCCACCCCTCCACCCTTAAGATTGTTCGTCCTCGAACAACTCAGGGGTAGCTCACGCATCATGGTTTCGCGTTTCCATATCTCCTCCATAGGACGTGTCGTCCTGCGAAAAGACAATACACTTTCCATAATGCACATGCTGATGCACATCGTCCACAACCATTCACATACCCGCGAATGAAGATATCACACAATAACACACATGAAGGCACGTACCCACAGACCCAATACAACACAGCATGATAAGGAAACACATATTCTAATCTCACCAACAACCCTTGTTCTCCTCACCTACCACATGTCACAAGTATTCACGTCACGACGGTGTACGACATATACGCCCATCCCCAACACGTATGTTTAACAAATCACATAAGTCACAGACCAACTCACATCATAAACACCACTACAAGGAACAAGGCATAAACAAAACACTACTACACGTTTAACGTTCCCCTGCCCGATCGCCAATACCATACAAACGCAGCCGTTGGGAGTTTCCTCACACCCGTCCCACCTTTAGACCTTTCGTCCCCGAAAAGGGAAACCAAATAGTAAACAACGCGATAAGATCAAAGCAACACATAAGGCAATCATTACCACAAATGTTGGAGATGCCAACTCGCGGCACGATGGGACCAACACTCCACAACGTAAAATACCCAACAATTGGGATTTGAAGTCAACGCAGCCCGGCCCATGTAGGTAGACCTCACCCTAACAACAAGCACAATGAGGTCACAATGAAACACAAACAAATAGGATAGCATTATACAAACCACAATCACATTCCCACACAAGGGAGCTCATCTCAACGAAGACCATCATCACTGCGAAAACCACCTCACTCAAGTAAGGAACATTGAAACCCCACCAACGCCAATGGGGACGCAAACGGAATACAAGCCTAGACATAGAAACACGAGAATGGAGTGTGCCCTTAACCACTCGGTTGCGGTCAACCTGGCGCCCAACGAAGTCCAAGGATGCACTAAAAACGATAAATGCGGCACCACACACACAACCATGGTAAGACCAAAACCCACTATCGGGCTATCACTAATCACCGACTTTGAGAAGCGACCTCCTTGATCACGGCCAAATAGAGATCCGCCAAGGTCCCACATTGCCTTCACAACTAAGGCTTACCGTACGGCCCAAGAGATGATGCCTTACCAAGTCGGCAGACGGACCACACGATAGGAATCCCTTGACGCCGAGTAGGCTGTGAACAACATAGTCCCCCCCCACACCCGAAAACTCTCCTATCTCCAACCTGACCACAATGGAATCCTCTATGTCACCACTCACAGGTCACAAGAAAATCCCTTGCCTCCAAGACATACTCCACCTCATGGCCCACCAACTCCGCTATATCAACTATTACGTTTTATCTCAACACACCAGCAAAACACTCAAATGGACCAAGAAATACTCAGGCTCTAACCGCAGACTTAATATGGTCACCTGCAATTCCTCCGGGTAGGCACAAGAAACGAGGCATGCAAACTTCTTATTCGGGACATTCATGTAGCTCCCAAACACACCAACACTTTGATGGCGTGGACCATCTCACTTACCGCATCAAAACGCACACGAAAGACTTTCCAAGAAGAACATATGTAGCATGAGGACCCCATGATAGCCGCAGGACACAAGTCTCCCCAAAGGGGTAGCATTAATACCCCTTACAAGCAAAACTCACATCGACTCCATTTAGTGAATCACAACGCATCAATACTTTCACACTTTAACTTAGCATGCCATCACATGTGACAAGGAATAACATCAACATTACACATAACACCCCTCTTCATCCCACACCGCACATAATATGCGCATGCATCACCTCTTACTCCTCTGCATATGAATGCCACGAGGCCCACACATAAGAACTTTGCTACTCCTTTAGCACATATGTAACACACACAACAAAACAAAGCAACCACAACACATGAAATAAACTACTGTGTAGAACACATGTAAGAGAGGACATACTAGTCCCCACCTCCTCGCCTCTTTTAAGCCTATTACCCACACGACATGGATTAACGGAATGGTCCCACCACCAGGAGTACATCCTCAACCCCTCGGAAGGTGTCTCCCAATTATGAGGAAAAACCCAAACAAGGCCTGCCTAATCTCACTCGCTTGCCTGCTTGCACTGATTGGGTTCACTGGGCACGATCCTATAAACTCACTCGTAACCTAGTTCCAGAACTCATCACATTTTTATACATACGCAAACCCATTTCACCACATATCCTATGAACATTACCCAAGGTCTTTCACACCACCCAGCATGACACGTGGTCAATGTTTGGCCACCCAAGAATTTGTAGCCATTTCCATAGGACACCCACAAGAATCTTAAAACCACATACCACTCTCGCCAATCAATTTAGATTTCAATGACTCAAGGGGTGGGTTATACTAGTGGCAATTTCCTCCCTCAACCTTGACACTTGGAAAGGTTACCAAAAGAACATCCTTCTTAAGTAGCACATCTCAGAAAACCTCTACTCACAAGAAAACACATTTCTATTACTCAAGGTTGCCACAAGGGGGGTCACACACTACCCACAAGCCACTAACTCATGCCTCCAGGCTTCCTAGGCTAGCTAGGCCAGAGGTAATCTCACCTACGCTAGAGTATTAGGGGTAACACAGGTAACATTTATTACTTTCCTCACACACGGGCGCCCAAAATTGACTACTACACAAAGATACAATTAACACTTTAGACCATATTAAAACCACCAACTCTTTCCAACAACTGTTTATAACCATTAGTAATTTATTAGTCTTTTGGTATCATATATATATTTTTATTTATTTTACTCATTTATTCTCTAGTAGGTCCCCAACTACGTCCATCCAAAATGGTAACTCAAACGACCTTTAAGCCTCACCCAACACAAAACAGTGGCTCAAGAGCCCACCCAGCGAAAATACCCCTCTATCACAAGTGTCTTAATTAAATTGCTAGAAACGCAACAATCAAAGGTTCACCCAGCCTCACCTAATCCAGCACGAGACTCAACCGATCACTATCATTAAAGGAATATGATACCACCACTAAACGACAATCTTAACACGCAGAATCAAAATCGTACCCTTGACTAAGGAAAGTTCCGCCATGCTCTTCTCCTAGCCTCACTTGAATTTTGCTTTATTCCTAGCTCGTTGGGCCAGTCTTCTAGCACCAAGACTTGCTTTACCAAAACAGGCTGTCTGGAGATGTCCTACTTTTCCATAGACGCGACACTAGTACTTCTTCCTGCCATACTCTTTTCCAATGTCCCGGTTGTCCACTGCAAGAACAACCCCTTTTGGGAAACTGGTCTCTACCTCTTGAGCCCCTTTCTTGATCGGGACAACTATGCTTCAATTAATCTTCACCCAAGATCCCCCCCTGATGATGTGGGTTGATAGCTCTCGACGTACCTCGCTCTTAATCGGTTGTCGAATCTCATCCTTCAACTCTTAAATTACCGGGCTTAGGATGCCAACCTCTGCCATGATTATATCATTACTTACATCCTGTAGCTCTCCCACTTGCCCGGCTGAGGGGGCGGGCTTCTTTGCTACCTCAATAGTCGTACCGCTCACAATTTTCGGAGACATTGGCTCCACGAAAAGGCAGCGCTCTAGGTTATCACTCAATAATCTCAATACCATTACCGACTAGGCATTCCGAACTATAACTAACCTCAAAACATGCATTATCACCACACAAATTCATGGATGCACATCACAAACTATACAAGTTCACACCCTTACAACAAGTTCACACCTTCACATTGCCCATATAATTCTATACTTAAGTGGATATCTCATCGTTTTGAACACAACATCGCTTCCTCCACACAACACCATACAAAGGCACATACTCAATCATTCACGAACACCAACATTATTGTATTTTATTTTATTTTATTTTATTTTTGTTCGTTCACATTTCACAAGCTTCACGTGCACAAACGCTCGGTTCAATACCACAAATTCTTTTCCATGTTTTCATGCTCGAATCATCACAAAATTTCGAGTTGCACAATTGAAACTTTATCACGTTCAACCATTTATCCATACAATTACACACACCACACATTTTAGTTCTCATTAAACCACATTGCACAAACAAGAATTCCACAAGCACACGGCTCAGTTGTCATAAAATCAGAGTTAATCAGAGTTGCACAGTTCTCACCTTATCACATTATTCATATTTTTCTTTTATCACAATTCATTTTTTTTTTCAGGTATCCACACCTTCACATATAACAACCAGTGCAACTAGTGCCCTAATGCCAATGCATGCAAATCCTACCACAAGACTGGACTACCCCAAGTACACCTTGGAGGCTCCAAGAGGACCGTGTTGATCAGGCACGTCCCTCCAGGCTCCTCCAAAGGACCCAAGATAACCAAGTCCGCCCACTACCCTAGGCCAACTAGACAATGCTCTGATACCATATTGTCACGCCCCGTTCCAACCCGAGGAAACCGTGCGTGACTCCCCATTCACCTACACGGAGGGCAATGGGGTTGGATTCTTGGATGCCACACAAGCAAGTCTAAATTACAATAAATCAAATAAGCCACATCTTTATTTAATTCCAAAACATCAAAGGTTCACAAAACAACCAAGTCCCCGATTACGATTCAATCCCTTAGTACATTCCCCTCCCTGGGGTTACATAAATCATAAAAGTACATTACTTGAAATGAACAATAAAGTGGAGAGGGTCTTCCACCCTGGTGTATCCACCTAACGCCTGTAAGTCCCCGGAAAACAAACAAACACAGTAGGAGGGGTGAGCAACCACAGCTCAGTAGGGATCATGCCTCCCAACCCATCCCATGTTCCTAGCATCTACATGCCATGTGTACAAGTGCGGTGTCGTGATACAATAATTTCAATGACATAATAACAACCACATCAACAATTTACAATCTTCCACCGCCACACAAAGCTAACACTTTAACCACAAGTGATTTAACCGCCTCTTCAGGCCAAGTTATTTAACCGCCTCTTCAGGCCAAGTGATTTAACCGCCTCTTCAGGCCAAGTGATTTAACCGCCTCTTCAGGCCACTGGTTTAACCGCCTCTCAGGCAAAGTTCTTTAACCGCCTCTTCAGGCCAGATACCACGATCAAGCACACAACACACATGGTCACTCAAGCATACAACCAAACACTTGGTGTGCACCCGTTCACAGCGCACAAACCCAACCATTCAGGCCATAGAGCAAACATCCAACCATACATACATACACTAAACCACAAGTCCGATCACATGGACATATTACCAAACACTTAATGGGCATATACACACAACTAAGTTCACACAGGCATTTCATCAAACATGTAGCGGGCATGTCATACAAGCATTTTATCAAACACTTTTCATGCATCACACAAACACCAGAAACACCAAAATCGCAATTGAAGGCCAACATTCATATAGGAGGTCACACCTATATGAATTTACATATAAATAATATAACGAGATATAACTCATATTCGCCTTAGGACCCTAGGACGGAGGAGGATTTAGGAAGAACAGAATCCCTACCTTGAAAACGTCCTCCAGCTCTTGCTTCCACGCTAGACGTTGTCTTCCCCACGCACGACGCTCCGGGCAGCAAGCCGCAGCTCTCTCCTTCCTTCCCTCTCTCCCCTCTCTCTCCCTCTCTCTCTCTCTCTCTCTCCTGCGACGTGAAAAGAACCCCAACCCTAGAACAAGGAGTCTCCTCATCCTTATATAGACCTCCCATTATCAAAACGACGTAGTTTTGATTAAGTGAAACCCAGGATCAAAACGACGTAGTTTTGATTACACAAGCTACAACCTTTCCGCATCCATACACACCAAAATACTCACTATTCCAACCTAGTCCTTTGGAAAAAGATGATTAGAATAACAAAACCAAGGTAACCATGCAAAAATATGCTGCACGCCAATTTGAACGCCAATTCCCCAATTGGCGTGCAGCTCCAAATACACTCAAACTTTACCCCAAGTCTCCTTGCATCTTGTAGAGGCCTGAGAAGCAAAAATATGCTTGCACGTGAAATGGGTGAATTCACGTGCAGCTCCAAATGCTCTGAAATTTCTGTGGTAGATAGAGGACCTCATTCTAAGAAACTTTTTGTTCTTGCACGCCAATTGTTTGAGGCCATCTACTAGGTCAAAAGTGAGCTCCAAGATCAGCCAAAACAATTAAAACCGCCCGTAACGCATAAGCATCTTCCTAGGGCATAAATGTACGCTATCGCTTGACACATGCACCTCTCAAAAGTCCCCTCTTGGGCTCATCTCTTACCTTAAACTTGTGTACCAACATCCCAGGTGTTTGTGGTTAACTCCTTACACACGGGTTACACACGGGTCATTACACACTAATTCAATAATTAAGGTACCAATAAATGAAAAGAAAAAAATAATAACCACAACATATGATTGAACATGACTGTGTACTACGAATGCACAGGGCGTATTTGACATTTACAACACACCATCGACAAGTTCTGAACATATGCACATGATTAAACATGTGGTCGGGAGTTTCGGTGTTAAAATGCATGGCAGCATGTGAGCAGTACATGTGAGAAGGTTGGGGATGTGTGCGAAAAGCAAAAAGCAAAAAGAAAAAAACAAAAAACAAAAAGCTAAAATCAAAAAAAGATTAGTGGACCAGCACATGGTTATAGGTACTTTTTCCTCTTTTTTTTGTTGCCTCGCGTACCAGCTCATGGCTAAAATGGACGTGATGAAAAAGAACAGGCTAAAGATGGTGTGTCATTTATGAACTGTGGGCTTTACTATACTTAGTATTTTAGTTTCAAACAAATAGTAAGGAACGCGATGCCCGTGCTTATAGGAGACTACGCCACGACCTGCTCCACCGGATATTCGTTTCTCGACTTCGTTAAAGCCGTCATATGTCTATCTACGCAGAGAAGCATGAAAAGGTTTAGATTTTGAAAAGCTATTAAAAAAATAAAATAAATAGACAATACAATGCCATTATATCTTCCCAAAAAATACAGGGAACCTTTGCTTGTGGATGTAGAGGTTCAAAAAATTATTACCACCCATGAATTAAAAAATATAAGCACTAATTCAATAATTAAGAAATGAATGAATGAAAAGAACACATGATTCAACATGACCGTGTACTACGAATGCACAGAGCATATTTGACATTTACAACACACCATCGACAAGTTCTGAACATACGCACATGATTAAACATGTGGTCGGGAGTTTCAGTGTTAAAATGGATGGTGACATGTTAGAAGGTTGGGGGTGTGTGCAAAAAGCGAAAAGCAAAATGCATTAATGGACGTTTAAAGGTACTTTTTCCTTTTTTTTTTTTTGGTTGCCTCGCGTCTTAGCTCATGGTTGAAATAGACGTGACGAAAAAAGAAACAAGCTAAAAAAGGCGTGTCATTTATGAACCTGTTGGCCCCATTTTGTTCGGGTTAGACATACTAACCCCATTTTATATTTACTTTTCTGCCCATGCCTTATACCTTGTTGAACATGTCCATAAAGATTCCCCACTACCAAGGAATGGTTTGGAGTTCTTTGTTAACCTCGGTTGCACAAGATGGATACATTAACATGCACCGGGAAGCCCAAAATTGATAGCCTCTAGTACAGGTCTCTGAAGTGGCCTAAGTCCAACACCAGGTGATAAAGGATGAAATTTGGAGACTAACGCACTTGACCGTGCTCAATTTCGACTTAAAATGAAGAAGTTATGCCCAAAAACAAGTTTCGTTAGAAAAGGCAAACCTTCGAAAAGACGGTCAACACCCCTGGTCAAACGCCCGAAAATGTACTTGCGTGAAATTCTCCAAAACATCGATTTAGGCGAATACGGGTCTTCCCAAATTATCCCTGCAACATATCCCATTTTGGCATTTTAGTTGGGGGTAAAAGGGTAATTAAAAAACTAGAAGACTCGTAAACTCGAAGACTCATAGCCTCGTAGCCTTCGAGTCTTCGAGGATTGACTTTCAACCTTGTCGACACTTCGACCTGCCGACACTTCGACCCTTGACCTTCGAGGGTTGACGTTCGACCCTAAGATTACCTTCGACCCTTCGGCCCTTCGACCCATTGACCATTGACCTTCGACCCATTGACCGTTGACTTTCGACCCACCAAAACTTCGACTCTGCCGACACTTCGATCCTTTGACCTCTGACCTTCGCTGTCTGGCCTCTCTCGCTAGTTCTCTCGGGACCTTTTCTCATTAATTTCTCACGGGACACTTCGACCCTTTGACCTCTGACCTTCGCTGTCTGGCCTCTCTCGTTGGTTCTTTTGTTAATTGCTCACAGGACCTTTTCTCGTTAATTTCTCACAGGACACTTTTGTTATGAGCTAGCCATCTGACAGAGCCGTTTTTCAATGCCTGTTGGTCACATGTGCTAATAAAACTTAAAAAAGGACAATCATGAGCTGCACAAGTCGTTATTCCCTCCGATAAAAGGCCGAATCTGGAAATAAAAAATACTGCATCAATAATATAGCATTAAATGCTGCAATCAATGCAATACAAGCCAATGCCTGTAAATCAGTCTCTTGTCCACGCAAAAAGGGGACCGGAGAACTCTCTGACGAAAAATTGCTGCCCATTTTCTCTCAATTTCGCCCCACTCCTGCATTTAAAACAAAAAAACAAAAAAAAACAAAAACAAAAACATACACAGCTCTTTCTCGTTTTCTCTCCTTTTCTCCCCACTTCTCTTTTCACTTTTCCAATACTCATACGTACACTCTTCCCCATCTCCAACCTAGAAATTTCTGAAACTCCCTTTTCATCCCCCCAGTTTCGTTTTTGTTTCTTTTCCTTATTTTTCCAATGATATGAAAAAACAAAAAAAGAGCGACAACAAGAGAGGAACAGGTCCATTTTTAGTTCCAGTTCGTGGCGCCCAACCTACAACTGACCAGCCTTTGAAGTCTCCTCCTCAAAGACGTATTTGCAGTTCCGTCCAACGCCAATGTTCTTATTTTGCAGTTCCAGCCACCGTTGCCACCACCGAAGTCAAGAAGAATCATAGCTTCGTCTAAGCTCAAGAAAGGTCGGTCATTATTATTATATATATCTATATTGTTATCTTCACATATTCTTACCACTTGTGTTATGATTTTCATTGGGCTGTTTCGTTTATTATTTTCATTATTTAATTATTGTTTTTTCCATTCTATTTGTAATATGTAATAGCTAATAGTAAAAAGGGAGAAAAAGAAAAAAAAGGAAGAAAAGAAAGGAAAAAGAGAGAGTGAGTTGTTGTTTCATTTGTAGATGTCACAATCACACACACAACTTGATATGTATTGTTTAACCATTTGTTAGTTCATCATTTTATCCTTTCAAACAAAAAAAAAGCAAAAACAAAAAAACAAAAAAAAGGGAGAGCACATTCTCAAACATGTGTTAATTCTTAGTTTTAGCTACTTCAAAAAAACAAAAAGGTAAAGGAATAAAACAAAACAAACAAATAAATAAAAAATAATACTAAATAAGGCAAAAACACAAAAAAAACAAATAAACAAACAAACAAACAAAAAACAAAACGTTGTTAACAAAACACAAAAACAAACAAACAAACAAACAAAAAAACAAAAACAAAACAGACAAATATGCAAAACAAAACTTTTAGGATTCCCTTTTAGAAATTTAGGATAAATTAATTTTAACCATAACTTTGATAAAAAAGTTAGCCAAATAAAAACCTTAGACTCTAGGAAAACAATAGTGTCTTCACTCAGTCAAAATAGTGAAAAACAAATAGAAACCTCCTCCTCCTATAGGTACCGAAAGGCACTGTAGGAGTGCTAATCCTTCCCTACACGTAACCAACCCCCGAAACCTTATCTTTGGTAATGTAAACCACCCACATTTTAGGTGACCAATTGCACCCCCAAAACAAGTTGGTCGAAACTTTTTACAATTTCATCATTCGGTTGCGGCCCGACTTAAAACTGGTGATCACATGAACTGTGGGCTTTACTGCACTTAGTATTTTAGTTTCAAACAAACAGTAACGAACACGGTATTACTGCTTGCAAGAGACTACGTCACGACCTGCTCGACCGGATTTTCGTTTCTCGACTTCATTAAAGCCGTCATAAGTCTATCTACGCAGAGAAGCATGAAAAGGTTTAAATTTTGAATAGCTGTTACAAAAATAAAATAAATATACTATACAATGGAGGTTCAAAAATTATTACCACCAATGAATTAAAAAATATAAACACTAATTCAATAATTAAGATACCAATAAATGAAAACAAAAAAATAACCACAACACATGATTCAACATGACCGTGTACTACGAATGCACAAAGCGTATTTGACATTTACAACACACCATCGACAAGTTCTAAACATACGCACATGATTAAACATGTGCTCGAGAGTTTCAATGTTGGTGGCATGTGAGCAGTACATGTGAGAAGGTTGGGGGTGTGTGCAAAAAGCAAAAAGAAAAATGCATCAATGGACGTTTAAAGGTACTTTTTCCTTCTTTTTTTTGGTTGCCTCACGTACCAGCTCATGGCTGAAATGGACGTGACGAAAAAGAACAGGCTAAAGAAGGCGTGTCATTTATGAACTGTGGGATTACTGTACTTAGTATTTTAGTTTCAAACAAACAGTAACGAACACGGTATTGCTGCTTGCAGGAGACTACGCCACGACCTGCTCGACCGGATTTTCGTTTCTCGACTTCATTAAAGCCGTCATAAGTCTATCTACGTAGAGAAGAATGAAAAGGTTTAAATTTTGAATAGTTGTTAAAAAAATAAAATAAAAATACTATACAATGCCGATATATCTTCCCAAAAATACAAGGAACCTGTGCTTGTGACTGTAGAGGTTCAAAAATTATTACCACCCATGAATCGAAAAATATAAACACTAATTCAATAATTAAGATACCAATAAATGAAAAGAAAAACATAACAACCACAACACATGATTCAACGTGGCCGTATACTACGAATGCACAGAGCATATTTGACATTTACAACACACCATCGACAAGTTCTGAATGTACGCACATGATTAAACATGTCCTCGAGAGTTTCGGTGTTAAAATGGATGGCGGCATGTGAGCAGTACATGTGAGAATGTTGGGGATGTGTGCAAAAAGTAAAAAGTAAAAAGAAAAAAGTAAAAAACAAAAAACAAAAAACAAAATGCATTGTTGGACCAGTTCATAGTTAGTGGTACGTTTTCCTCTCTTTTTTTTGGTTGCCTTGTTGAAAAAGAAAGGAAAAGTATACTGCATTAGTTGTATATTTATTCAGTTACCTTTTATATTAGTGTGTATATAGGAAATATTGTATATTTATTTAATTGCTCTTTATATTTAGATTACCTAGAATAGATAGGCGTAATTGTAGGAATGATTGACATTTGTTTTGTATAAAGTAATGTTCCGAGCTTCAATAAAATTATTCAAAAGGAAAATATTATTTTTCTTCTTTTACATGGTATCAGAGCAGGAACGATACCTTAGTTCTTTATCTTTATTGCGTCTTTTTTGCTTTTCTTTTTGTTGTGTCTCACTATCATGACAGAACAACAATCTTTGAATGGAGGCCGGTTAGATGCTGCCCATCCATATTTTCTTCACCATTCTGATCATCCAGGAATGGTTCTTATTTCCAAACCTCTCAATGGAGATAATTATTCGACGTGGTGTAGAGCCATGGCGATTTCTTTGAACGCCAAATCCAAATTGGGTTTCATAGATGGGACGACCACAATGCCGTCTGCCACGCCAACCAGAAGAATATGCTTCATAGAAAAAATGCAATGATATGATCCTTTCTTGGATTCTCAATTCACTCACACCGGACCTTGCAGCAGTGTCATTTTTTCGACCACCGCTCAAGAGGTATGGGAAGACCTTCAGGATCGTTTTCTCAAAGCAATGCTCCTCGAATATTTCAGATTGAGAGGGACATTGCTTGTCTTGCTCAAGATCAGATGACTGACTGCAGTTTATTACACAAGGCTTAAAAAATTATGGGATGAATCGGGATCCTATAATGGCACCATTTGCTCTTGTGGGGCAGACCATAAGAGACGAAGATTGATGCAATTTCTTATGGGACTCAATGAGTCCTATAGTGCAATCCGAGGGCAGATTTTATTGATGAATCCGCTGCCTGATGTTGCCAAGGCTTACTCTTCCATCGCACAAGAGGAGAAGCGGCGAAGCCGGGGGCTGCACGTGCGACGATGGACAACGTAGCCATGGTCGTTCGAAGGGCTGAACCAGTGGCTCTAGTTGTACGACATGGACAAGGTTCTTCTTCCCGTTCTAATCCATCTAATCGAAAACCTTTGCATTGCGATTATTGTGACCGTGACCATCATGTCCGAGCAACATGCTGGAAGCTGAACGGATACCCACCAGACCATCCTAAACATGCATCCAACAAGTCTCATCAAGGAAGCACTCATTTCAAAAGCAATAAAAGCCATCAATCTTCAGCCCACACTGTCACCAATGTCAACACGCATTGCGAAAGGTCCCGTCATGCAAGACGTGCGATCAAGGACAAATGGGCTCTCTGATTTGCAAATCCAACAAATCTTATCTATCTTGCAGAGTAAAGGGACAACACAAACCCTCAATCCTAAAGCTGACGCTGCCTCAGGTTTGTTACACACATTGTTGCGCCTCCATGGATTAATTATCGACAGTGGAGCAACCGACCATATCACTTCATCTCCGACTTTGCTTGTCAACAGCAACAAGAATACCTTTTTACCACCCGTTGTTATGCCAAGTGGAGAACAGGCTCCTATTACATCTGTTGGGAATTTACCTTTGAATTCTGCTGTTACTTTAAAAAATGTGCTTGGCGTGCCATCCTTTAAAGTGGATTTAATGTCTCGTGAGTCGCATTACCAAAGATCTCAATTGTACAATAACTTTTTCCCCTCATTGGTGTATTTTGCAGGACTTGACGACGAGGACAACGATTGGTTTGGGTGAACAACGAGACGGCCTTTATTACTTGGTTGCATTAGTATCACAAAAGTCACAACCTCAACTTCCATCTGTCACACCCACTTTATGTCGTTCCCCCAATTCTCGGGTCTCCTCCTCCGATTTATGGCATCGACGTTTGGGACATTTATCTTCCTCTAGATTAGATTTCATGGCCAAACATTTGTTACATTTCCCTTTCCAGTCTAATAATGCTTGTGATATTTGTGCACTTGCTAAACAAGGTCGCCTTTCCTTTCCTGTTAGTTCCATTTCGTCTGGTAGACCTTTTGAATTAATTCATTGTGACATTTGGGGCCCCTTTAAAGTTGCCTCTCTTTCTGGTGCAAAATTTTTTTTGACTATTGTGGATGATTATTCTGGGTTCACATGGGTATTTTTTATGCATCACAAAAGTGAAACGCAACATTTACTTGTCAATTTTTTTTCATTTGTCAAAACTCAATTCCATGTCTCTATCGCCAACATTCGTGTTGATAATGGTGGTGAATTCTTCTCTATGCGGGATTTTTTTCAACAAAAAGGAACCACTTACCAACATTCTTGTGTCTACACCCCTCAACAAAATGGGGTTGTAGAGTGCAAGCATCGTCATATTCTAGAGTCTGCTAGAGCTTTTCGTTTTCAAGCCCACCTTCCTTTACATTTTTGGGCAGAGTGTGTTTCCATTGCAGTTCATGTAATTAATCGTTTGCCCACACCACTCCTTTCTCGTCAAACTCCTTTTGAACGACTTTATGGCAAGCTTCCCTTTTATTCTCATCTCCGTGTCTTTGGTTGTCTTGCGTATGCTACTGTTGTGCCCGTTCCCCATAAATTTGCTCCTCGCGCCAAACGGTGTATTTTTCTTGGCTATCCCGTTGGTCAAAAAGCTTACAAGCTTTATGATCTCGATACCCACCACACGTTCACTAGCCGTGATGTTGTTTTTCATGAAACTATTTTTCCTTATGCGACCACTCCTTCCTTTTCCTCCCCCTCCGATTCTGTCCATCCTCTTCCTGTCTCCGATCCTTTCTCGCCCATTCCACCACCCTTACCATCACCACTGCCTCCCGTCTCCGCTCCGCCGTCCTCTACTAGTCCTCCTCCTGTACCCGTTTTACGCCGTTCCCATAGACCCCATCATCCTCCCCTGGCTTTACGTGATTATGTCTGCAACCAAGTCCAGACTCCCAACCCGTTGTTGCCTTTGTCGTCAGGTCCCCAACCAGGTACACGCTATCCCCTTTGCAATTATGTCTCTTATCACCGTTACTCACCACCACATCGCTTTTTTCTTGCTGCTATTAGCCAAGATATTGAGCCTACCTCTTATGCCGATGCCGCTACTCATTCCCATTGGCAAACCGCAATGCAATCTGAATTGGATGCTTTAGCCGCCAACCACACCTGGTCACTCACTCCTCTTCCTCCCGGTAAGCATCCTATTGGTTGTCGTTGGGTTTATAAAATCAAACGCCACTCGGATGGTACTATTGAACGTTTCAAAGCTCGTTTGGTGGCTAAAGGTTACACCCAACAGGAAGGTATCGATTACCATGACACTTTTTCTCCCACAGCTAAGATGGTTACTGTTCGTTGTTTATTGGCTTTAGCAGCGGCCCAGCATTGGTCTATTCACCAGCTTGATGTCCACAATGCTTTTCTTCATGGCGATCTACATGAGGAAATTTATATGACTCCACCTCCTGGTCTTCGGCGGCAGGGGGAGAATCTTGTGTGCCGCCTTCACAAGTCGTTATATGGGTTAAAGCAAGCTTCCCGACAATGGTTTGCCAAGTTCTCTACAGCTATTCAAGCTGCTGGTTTTGTTCAATCTAAAGCCGATTACTCATTATTTACACAGCGGAATGGTAAATCTTTTACCGCTTTGTTGATTTATGTCGATGACATTCTTATTACCGGAAATGATGTCAATGCCATAACAGCTCTTAAGCAATTTCTACACAGTCATTTTCGAATTAAAGATTTGGGTGATTTGAAGTATTTTTTGGGCATCGAAGTTTCCCGATCGAAGAAAGGAATTTCTATCTCTCAACGCAAATATACTTTGGAAATTCTCAAAGATGGTGGATTTTTGGGTGCTAAACCTGTGAACTTTCCCATGGAACAAAACATAAAGCTCTCAGATTCAGGTGAATTGCTTAAAGATCCGTCTCAGTATAGGCGACTTGTTGGGCGCTTAATTTATTTGACCATTACCCGACCGGATATCACCTATTTGGTCCATGTACTAAGCCGATTCATGCATGCACCACGTAAACCACATATGGAAGCTGCCTTGCGTGTATTGCGTTACTTAAAAGGTAGCCCAGGGCAAGGTATATTTTTTTATTCTCAGAATGAGTTATCTTTGCGAGCCTTTTCTGATTCAGATTGGGCTGGTTGTCCGATATCTCGAAGGTCTACTACGGGTTATTGTGTTTTTTTGGGATCTTCCCTTATTTCTTGGCGAACAAAGAGACAGAAAACCGTATCTCTCTCCTCGGCGAAGGGCCGAATATAGAGCCATGACAGGCACATGCTGTGAATTGTCTTGGCTACGCTCATTATTGAAGGATTTGAGAATATTGCATTCGAAGCCAGCATTCTTATTTTGTGACAATACAACAGCTTTACATATGGCTGCCAATCCCGTTTTCCATGAACGAACCAGACATATAGAGATGGATTGTCATTTTATTCGTGACAAAATACAGGATGGTTCGGTTGTAACCAAACACGTTACCTCAACAAATCAACTTGCAGATGTGTTCACCAAGCCCTTGGGAAAGGAAATTTTCTCAACCATTATACGCAAGTTGGGAGTTATTGACATTCACTCTCCAACTTGAGGGGGAGTGTTGAAAAAGAAAGGAAAGATATACTGCATTAGTTGTATATTTATTCAGTTACCTTTTATATTAGTGTGTATATAGGAAATATTGTATATTTATTTAATTGCTCTTTATATTTAGATTACCTAGAATAGATAGGCGTAATTGTAGGAATGATTGACATTTGTTTTGTATAAAGTAATGTTCCGAGCTTCAATAAAATTATTCAAAAGGAAAATATTATTTTTCTTCTTTTACATGCCTCGCGTACCAGCTCAAGGCTAAAATGGACGTGATGAAAAAAAACACGATAAAGAAGGCGTGTCATTTATGAACTGTGGGCATTACTGTACTTAGTATTTTAGTTTCAAACAAACAGTAAGGAACATGGTACTGCTGCTTGTAGCAGACTACGCCACGACCTGCTCCACTAGATTTTCGTTTCTCGACTTCGTTAAAGCCGTCATAAGTCTATCTGCGCAGAGAAGCATGAAAAGGTTTAAATTTTGAATAGCTGTTAACAAATAAAATAAATATACTATACAATGTTGATATATCTTCCCAAAAATACAAGGAACCTTGTGCTTATGACTGTAGAGGTTCAAAAATTATTACCACCCAAGAATTGAAAAATATAAACACTAATTCAATAATTAAGATACCAATAAATGAAAAGAAAAAAATAACAATAACAAGACATTATTAAACATCACAGTGTACAACGAATGCACAGAGCGTACTTGACATTTACAACACATTGTTAACAAGTTCTGAATGTACACACATGATTAAACATGTGCTCGGGAGTTTCGATGTTAAAATGGATGGCGGCATGTTAGCAGTACATGTGAGAAGGTTGGGGGTCTGTGCAAAAAGGAAAAAGCAAAATGCATTAATGGACATTTAAAGGTACTTTTTTCCTTTTTCTTTGGTTGCCTCACGCACTACTAATGGCTGAAATGGACGTGACGAAAAAAAACATACTAAAGAATGCGTGTCATTTATGAACTGGGGCTTTACTATACTTAGTATTTTAGTTTCAAACAAATAGTAAGGAACGCGGTACTGCTGCTTATAGGAGACTATGCCACGACCTGCTCCACCGGATATTCGTTTCTCGACTTCGTTAAAGCCGTCATATGTCTATCTACGCAGAGAAGCATGAAAAGGTTTAGATTTTGAAAAGCTATTAAAAAAATAAAATAAATAGACAATACAATGCCATTATATCTTCCCAAAAATACAGGAACCTTTGCTTGTGAGTAGAGGTTGAAAACTTATTACCACCCATGAATTAAAAAAATATAAACACTAATTCAATAATTAAGATACCAATAAATGAAAAGAAAAAAATAACAACCACAACACATGATTCAACATGATCGTTTACTACGAATGCACAGAGCATATTTGACATTTATAACACACCATCGACAAGTTTTGAACGTGCGCATATGATTAAACATGTGGTTGGGGGTTTTAGTGTTAAAATGGATGGCGGCAGTACATGTGAGAATGTTGGGGATGTGTGCAAAAACTAAAAAGTAAAAAGAAAAAAGTAAAAAGCAAAAAACAAAAAGCATTGATGGACCAGCTCATAGTTAATGGTACTTTTTCCTCTCTCTTTTTTGGTTGCCTCGCGTACCAGCTCATGGCTGAAATGGACGTGATAAAAAAAACACGATAAAGAAGGTGTGTCATTTATGAACTGTGGGCATTACTGTCCTTAGTATGTTAGTTTCAAACAAACAGTAAGGAACACGGTACTGCTGCTTGAAGGAGACTACGCCACGACCTGTTGCACCGAATTTTCGTTTCTCGACTTCGTTAAAGCTGTCATAAGTCTATCTACCGAGAGAAGCATGAAAAGGCTTAAATTTTGAATAGTTGTTAAAAAATTAAAATAAAAATACTATACAATGCCGATATATCTTCCCAAAAATACAAGGAACTTGTGCTTGTGACAGTAGAGGTTCAAAAATTATTACCACCTATGAATTAAAAAATATAAACACTAATTCAATAATCAAGATACCAATAAATGAAAAGAAAAAAATAACAACCACGACACATGATTCAACATGACTGTGTACTATGAATGCATGGAGTGTATTTGACATTTACAACACACCATCGACAAGTTCTGAATGTACGCACATGATTAAACATGTGGTCGGGGGTTTCAGTGTTAAAATGGATGGTGGCATGTGAGCAGTACAAGTGAGAAGGTTGGGGATGTGTGCAAAAAGCAAAAAGAAAAAAGAAAAAAGCAAAAAGAAAAAGAAAAATTCAAAAAACATTAACGGACCAGCTCATGGTTATAGGTACTTTTTCCTTTTTTTTTTTTTGGTTGCCTTGCGTACCAGCTCATGGCTGAAAAGGACGAGACCAAAAAGAACAGGCCAAAGATGGTGTGTCATTTATGAACTGTGGGCTTTACTGTACATAGTATTTTAGTTTCAAACAAACAATAAGGAACACGGTACTTCGTCACGAGAGACTACGCCACGACCTGCTCCATCAAATTTTCATTTATTGACTCCGTTAAAGCCGTCACAAGTCTATCTACGCAGAGAAGCATGAAAAGGTTTAAATTTTGAGTAGTTGTTAATAAAATAAAATAAATATACTATACAATGCCGATATATCTTCCCAAAAATACAAGGAACTGTGCTTGGATCGTAGAGGTTCAAAAATTATTACCACCCATGAATTAAAAAAATATAAACACTAATTCAATAATTAAAAAACCAATAAATGAAAAGAAAAAAATAACAACCACAACACATGATTCAACATGACCGTGTACTACGAATGCACAGAGCGTATTTGACATTTACAACACACCATCGACAAGTTCTGAACGTACGCACATGGTTAAACATGTGGTCGGTAGTTTTGGTGTTAAAATTGATGGCGGCTTCTGAGCAGTACATGTGAGAAGGTTGGGGGTGTGTGCAAAAAGCAAAATGCATTAATGGACGTTTAAAGGTACTTCTTCCTTTTTTTTGGTTGCCTCACGTACGACCTCATGGCTGAAATAGGCGTGATGAAAAAGAATAAGCTAAAGAAGGCGTGACATTTATGAACTGTGGGCTTTACTCGTACTTAGTATTTTAGTTTGAAACAAATAGTAAGGAACACGGTATTGCTGCTTGCAGGAGACAACGCCACGACCTGCTCCATCGGATTTTCATTTTTCGACTTCGTTAAAGCCGTCATAGGTCTATCCACGCAGAGAAGCATGAAAAGGTTTAACTTTTGAATAGCTTTTAAAAAAATAAAATAAATATACTATACAATGCCGATATATCTTCCCAAAAATACAAGGAACCTGTGCTTGTGACTGTAGAGGTTCAAAAATTATTACCACCCATGAATTAAAAAATATAAACACTAATTCGATAATTAAGATACCAATAAATGGAAGGAAAAAAATAACAACCACAACCATGAGGTAGCATGGTTAAAGGTAGCTTTTCCTCTCTTTTTTTTGGTTGGCTCGCGTACCAGCTCACGGCGAAAATGGACGTGACAAAAAAGAACAGGCTAAGGAGACGTGTCATTTATGAACTGTGGGCTTTACTGTATTTAATATTTTCGTTTCAAACAAACGGTAAGGAACATGGTACTGTTGCTTGCAGGAGACTACGCCACGACCTGCTCCACCGAATTTTCGTTTCTCGACTTCGTTAAAGGTGTCGTAAGTCTATCTACGTAGAAAAGCACGAAAAGGCTTAACTTTTGAATAGCTGTTAAAAAAATGAAATAAATATACTATACAATGCCGATATATCTTCCCAAAAATACAAGGAACCTGTGTTTGTGACTATAGAGGTTCAAAAATTATTACCACCCACGAATGAAAAACTATAACACTAATCCTATAATTAAGAAACCAATAAATGAAAAAAAATAACAACCACAATGCATGATTCAACATGACCGTGTACTACGAATGCACAGAGCATATTTGACATTTACAACATACTATCGACAAGTTCTGAACGTACGGACCTGATTAAACTTGTGGTCGGGAGTTTCGGTGTTGAAATGCATGGCGGCATGTGAGCAGTACATGTGAGAAGGTTGGGGTGTGTGCAAAAAAAAAAAAAAAGCAAAAAGCAAAAATCAAAAATCAAAAAGCATTAATGGACCAGCTCATGGTACTTTTTCCTTTTTTTTTCTTGGTTGCCTTAGTGCACCGGCTCATGTCCGAAATGGACATGATGAAAAAGAACAAAGCTAAAGATGGTGTGTCATTTATGAACTATGGGCTTTACTTGTACCTAGTATTTTAGTTTCAAACAAATAGTAAGGAACACGGTATCGTTGCTTGCAGGAGACTAGGCCACGACCTGCTCCACCGGATTTTCGTTTCTCGACTTCTTTAAAGTCGTCGTAAGTCTATCTACGCAGAGAAGCATGAAAAGGTTTAAATTTTGAATAGTTGTTAAAAAATAAAATAAATATACTATACAATGCTTATATATCTTCCCAAAAATACAAGGAACTTGTGCTTGTGATCGTAGAGCTTCAAAAATTATTACCACCCACGAATTAAAAAATATAAACACTAATTCAATAATTAAGTAACCAATAAATGAAAAGAAAAAATAGCAACCACAACACATGATTCAACATGACCGTGTACTATGAATGCACAGAGTGTATTTGATGTTTACGACACACCATCGACAAGTTATGAACGTATGCACATGATTAAACATGTGCTCGGGAGTTTCGGTGTTAAAATTGATGGCGGCATGTGAACAGTACATGTCAGAAGGTTGGGGGTGTGTACAAAAAGCAAAAAGCAAAATGCATTAATGGACGTTTAAAGGTACTTTTTTTTGTTGCCTCATGTACCAGGTCATGGTTGAAATGGACGTGACGAAAAAGAACAGGCTAAAGAAGGCATGACATTTATGAACTGTGGGCTTTACTGTACTTAGTATTTTAGTTTCAAACAAACAGTAAGGAACGCGGTATTGACGCTTGCACGAGATTACGCGACGACCTGCTCCACCAGATTTTCGTTTCTCGACTTCGTTAAAGCTGTCATAAGTCTATCTACGCAGAGAAGCACGAAAAGGTTTAACTTTTGAATAGCTGTTAAACAAATAAAATAAAAGTACTATACAATGCCGATATATCTTCCCAAAAATACAAGAAACATGTGCTTGTGACTAGAGAGGTTCAAAAATTATTACCACCCATGAATTAAAAAATATAAACACTAATTCTATTATTAAGATACCAATAAATGAAAAGAAAAAAATAACAACCACAACACATGATTCAACATGACCGTGTACTATGAATGCACGGAGTGTATTTGACATTTACAACACACCATTGACAAGTTCTGAACATACGCACATGATTAAACATGTGGTCGGGGGTTTCCGGTGTTAAAATGGATGGCGGCATGTGAGCAATACAAGTGAGAAGGTTGGGGTTGTGTGCAAAAAGCAAAAAGTAAAAAGCAAAAAGCAAAAAAACAAAAATCAAAAATAAAAAGCATTAATGGACCTGCTCATGGTACTTTTTCGTTTTTTTTGTTGCCTCACGTACCAGCTCATGGCTGAAATGGACGTGACGAAAAAGAACAGTAAAGATGGTGTGTCATTTATGAACCGTGGGCTTTATCGTACTTAGTATTTTAGTTTCAAACAAACAAGATAAGGAACACGGTGCTGCAGCTTGCAAGAGACTACGCCACGACCTACTCCCCGGATTTTCGTTTCTCGACTTCTTTAAAGCCGTCGTAAGTTTATCTACGCAGAGAAACATGAAAATGTTTAAATTTTGAATAGTTGTTAAAAAAATAAAATCAATATACTATACAATGATGATATATTTTCCCAAAAATACATGGAACTTGTGCTTGTGATTGTAGAGGTTCAAAAATTATTACCACCCATGAATTAAAAAATATAAACACTAATTCAACATGACCATGTACTACGAATACACGGAGCGTATTTGACATTTACAACATACCATCGACAAGTTTCGAACGTACGCACATGATTAAACATGTGGTCGAGGGTTTCAAGTGTTAAAATGGATGGTGGCATGTGAGCAAGACAAGTGAGAAGGTTGGAGATGTGTGCAAATAGCAAAAAGTAAAAAACAAAAAGCAAAAAACAAAAAGCAAAAATCAAAAAGCATTAATGGACCAGCTCATGGTACTTTTTCCTTTTTTTTTGGTTGCCTCGCATACCAGCTCATGGCTGAAATGGATGTGACGAAAAGGAACAAGCTAAGGATGGTGTCTCATTTATGAACTGTGGGCTTCACTGTACTTTGTATTTTAGTTTCAAACAAACAAGATGAACACGATCTGTCTGCTTGGGGAGACTACGCCATGACCTGCTCCACCGGATTTTCGTTTCTCAACTTCTTTAAAGCCGTTGTAAGTCTATCTACGCAGAGAAGCATGAAAAGGTTTAAATTTCGGATAGTTGTTAAAAAAATAATATAAATATACTATACAATGTTGATATATCTTCCAAAAAATACAAGGAACTTGTGCTTGTGACTGTAGAGGTTCAAAAATTATTACCACCCATGAATTAAAAAATATAAACACTAATTCAATAATTAAGAAACCAATAAATGAAAAGAAAAAAATAACAATCACAAGACATGATTTAACATCATAGTGTATTACGAATGCACAGAGCGTATTTGACATTTACAACACATTATTGACAAGTTCCGAACGTATGCACATGATTTAACATGTGCTCGAGTGTTTCGATGTTAAAATGGATGGTGGCATGTGAGCAAGACAAGACAAGGGGTTGGAGGTGTGTACAAAAAGCAAAAAGCAAAATGCATTAATGGATGTTTAAAGGTACTTTTTTCTCTCTTTTTTTTTTGGTTGCCTCACGTACAGTGTCGTGGTGAAATGGACGTGACAAAAAAAACAGGCTAAAGAAGGCATGAAATTTATGAACTCGTGGGCTTTACTGTACTTAGTATTTTAGTTTCAAACAAGCAATAAGGAACACGATATTGCTACTTGAAGGAGACTACGCCACGACCTGCTCCACCGGATTTGCATTTTTCGACTCCGTTAAAGCTGTCATAAGTCTATCTACGTAGAGAAGCATGAAAAGGTTTAAATTTTGAATAGATGTTAAAAAAATAAAAGAAAAATACTATACAATGCCGATATATCTTTCCAAAAATACAGGGAACCTGTGCTTGTGACTTTAGAGGTTCAAAAATTATTACCACCCATGAATTAAAAAATATAAACGCTAATTCAATAATTAAGAAAACAATAAATAAAAAGAAAAAAATAACAACCACAACACATGATTCAACATGACCGTGTACTACTAATACACACAAGATATTAGACATTTACAATCATCACGGACCAAGGCTTATCCTAGCATACTTAGACTATTTTGGGGTATTTCCCCCTTGTAAAGTGTTATAACTTAGCTTATAGAGTAAGTTGTAGATATTTTAGATTTTGATCATATATAATGTCTCCTGGTGACATACCTTAAAAGTGTTAACATCTATATGTAGGGGAGTGATGTCGTAAAGCTTTCAAGCAATCAATACAATCGTTTGTTGCCTTCGTTTAATCGTTTTTCCGCTAAGCGCTTCCCTACACAGTTGCTTTACAACGGATTGATGAGTTCCGTTCCAAATGCGATGAGTTAGGCTGACCTAGCGTTCCTTCGTACGGGTGAGACTAGGTGCCGCATGGGTTAAGTCGTATAACGGCCGACCCCGTGACAAGTGGTATCAGAGCCCAGGCTTCGGTGCTAAAGTTCGGTGGAACAATCAAAACTTCGAGATGGTGTAAAAATGACAAACGAAGGATCCATTGTCATTAGTGTTGGGGGGCACGAAGGCCGCGAGAAGGAACAAACCGCTAAAGAATGGAGGAGAGACAAGTCTGTTTCAAGGGAAACATGTCCGTTGGAGAGTCAGCTAGGCAAAGTGGAGTTGGCGTTAACCGACTAGATGGAGGTGATCGAGGAGCATTCCGGAAGCATCAAAAGGCTAGACTCAGAGGGTGAGAAAAGCTATGGGAGGATGCAAGGGCTTCTCAACTCCGTTATGGATGACATGAACTCTCGATTCGAGGGCTTGAAGGGTTCTTTCATGTCCCAAATCCTAGCGATGTAGGAAGAAATCAAAGAGATCAAGGCGGATTGGTCTCTATGCAAGATGGCAGTCACCCAAGGTGTCGTTGGCGGCCATTCCAGCTCCAAAATCGATGTGCCAAAGCTTAAGACCTATGCTGGGTCAAGGAATGCGAGGGAGTTAGGCAACTTCCTTTGGACCATGGAGCATTACTTCGATGCCTTGATCATTGTCGATGAGGCAAAGAAGGTGAAGACCGCTCTGCAATACTTAGTCGATTCGGCTATGGTGTGGTGGAGGTGACGATATGCCAACAAGGAGTGCAGATTGTGCATCATCGACAATTGGGCAGATTTCAAGCGGGAGATCAAGGCCCAATTCTATCCCCAGAATGCGGAGGACGAGTCTCGGGCGAAACTTCGATGCCTTACCCACAAAGGGACGGTGCGGGAGTACGTCCGCGAATTTTCAGAGCTTATATTGGAAATCCCGGATATGTCCGCGAAGGATTCATTATTTTCCTTCAAGGACGGATTGCAATAATGGGCGAAGTTGGAGCTGCAGCGGAGGAATGTGCAGGACCTGGCATCAGCCATGGCGGTTGCCGAATCACTTATCGAATACAAGAAGCCGAAGAAAGCCACTAGCTCTTCATCGACTTTCAAGGCGAATAGGTTCCACAAGGAGAAACGTGGGGGAGACAACCGAAGTGAAGGAAAAGGGAGATCCTTCCAACCGTCTAAAGACTTTCGCCCAAAACATTTCGCGAATAGTTCCAAGGATGGGGAGAAGCCAAGGATCTCTTGTTTCCTTTGCGAAGGCCCTCACAAGGCGTTCGAGTGCCCGAAGCGCTCCAAGCTCTCCACAATGATCAATGAAAACGAAGACAGGGATGCGAGGGATCCAAAACTTGGTTCCTTGCAACTCCTTAATGCAATCAAGGCGAAGGTGGAGGTGCCACCATCTGGACGACAGAAGGGGTGCATGTACGTGCTCATTAAGGCCAACAACCTTGAAACTAAGGCCTTGGTGGACACAGGTGTGACCAACAACTTCATCAAGGTCGAAGAAGCTTGTAGACTGGGATAGTCTACAAGGAAGAGAAGGGCTGGATGAAGGGGGTGAACTCCAGTGCCAGTCTAATCCATTGCGTGGCTCGAGGTGTCGAGCTAAGTATGGGTGAGTGGTGAGGCAAGGTGAATCTCTCTGTGATGTCGATGAACGACTATCCCATGGTGTTAGGGATGGAGTTCGTTGACCAAGTGCGAGCAATTCCGATTCCTAGCACCAACACAATGTGTATCATGGATGAGGGAAGACGTGCATGGTGAAGGTAATGAGGGAGGAAGAACTCTAGGAGAGGTCTCTTTCGTCGCTCCAACTGTCCAAAGGAGTTAGGCGACAGGAGCCAACCTTCATTGCCATGGTGAAGGAAGAATGCCCAAGTGTTGGGGAGGAGCCCCCAACCGAAGTGAAGACGGTCCTTGAAGAGTTTGGAGACATTATGTCACCCGAACTCCCCAAACAACTTCCACCGAAGCGGGAGGTGGACCACAGGATCGAGTTAGAGGCCGGTGCAAGGCCTACTGCTGTAGTGCCCTATCGGATGGCACCACTGGAGTTGGAGGAACTTCGGAAACAATTAAAGGACTTATTGGATGCCGGGTTCATTCGGCCATCCATAGCGCCATTTGGAGCACTGGTGTTGTTCCAAAAGAAGCACGATGGGTCGATGCGGCTATACATTGACTATAGGGCGCTAAACAAAATTACGGTAAAGAACAGCTACCCCATCCCACTCATATCCAACTTGTTTGATCAACTTGGTGCTGCGAGATGGTTCTCAAAGCTAGACTTATGGTTGGGATATTGGCAAGTGCGGATAGCCGAAGGTGATGAGGCAAAGATGGCGTGCGTCACAAGATACGGCTCTTATGAGTTTTTGGTGATGCCCTTTGGCCTCACAAATGCCCCTGCCACATTTTGTACGTTGATGAACCGGATCTTCCAACCATACTTGGACATATTCGTTGTGGTGTACCTTGATGACATTGTCGTCTACAGCAAAACCTGGAGGAGCACAAGGCACATCTACAGCGGGTTTTCCAAATTTTAAAGGAGAACCAATTGTTTGTGAAGAAGGAAAAATGTGACTTTGCGAAGAAGGAGGTGCCCTTCTTAGGTCACATCATTGGTAGCGGCAAGTTAAGGATGGATAACAAGAAAGTGTTAGCCATCAAGGAATGAGAGACGCCCAAGAAAGTCCCTGAGATGCGTTCCTTCCTTGGCTTGGTTAACTACTATAGAAGATTCATTCGCGGCTATTCCCACATTGCCGCACCCTTGACAAAACTGTTGAATAAGAAGAAGACTTAGGTGTGGGATGATGCTTGCCGAGAGGCATTCGAGAAGTTGAAGCAAGCTGTGACAAACGGACCGGTGATGGCACTGCCGGACCATGCAAAGCCTTATGAAGTTCACACGGATGCTTCAGACTTTGCCATCGGTAGAGTTCTAATGCAGGAGGGGCATCCTATAGTATATGAAAGCCGAAAACTCAATGGCACCGAACGGAGGTACGCGGTGCATGAAAAGGAGATGATGACAGTTATGCATTGCCTTCGGGTGTGGAGGCATTACTTGCTAGGGTCCAAGTTCGTGGTGAAGACGGACAATATTGCTACGAGTTATTTCTTAACTTAAAGGAACTTAACTCCGAAGCAAGCACGGTGGCAAGGACTCCTAGCAGAATTCGATTTGTGCTCAAGTACAAACTAGGCACAAATAATATGGTGGCCAATGCATTAAGTCGGAAGGCAGAACTTGCAGCTATTAGCCAACCACAATTCCCCCTGGTGGACAAATTGAAGGAAGGAATGGAGCACGATCCATTAGCCAAGTCCTTGGTGGAATGCGTCAAGGCTGAAAAGACGCGGCGGTTTTGTCTAAGGGATAACTTGCTCTATACTCGAGGGGAACGGGTGTACATTCCTAAATGGGGAAGTTTGAGGAGAGACATTCTCAAAGAATGTCACGACTCGCGGTGGGCTGGCCATCCCGGAGTCGAACGTACCTTGGCGTTGGTTGAAAGGAGCTACTACTGGCCTCAACTTTACAAGGACGTCCGAGTGTACGTGAGGACTTGTCTTGTGTGCCAACAAGACAAGAGAGAGAATTGGCAATCGGCAGGATTGTTAGAACCTTTGCATACTCCTAACGACCTTGGGAAAGTGTTTCGATGGACTTCATTGTTTGTCTCCCAAGATCCAAAGGATGCGGTACGATCATTGTGGTGGTCGACCAATTCTCTAAGTATGGAGTTTTCATTCCAGCTCCGAAGGATTGCATGGCAGATGACACGGCCCGACTATTATTCAAGTACGTGGTGAAGTACTAGGGCATTCCAAAGATAATTGTGAGCGATCGGGACTCACGATTCACTGGGCGGTTTTTGACCGAGCTGTTTCGGATAATTGGTTCAGACTTAAACTTTTCAACAAGTTTCCACCCACAAACAGATGGCCAAACAAACGTGTCAATGGCTTATGGGAGTCATCTCCGAGGCACTACGTGAGTGCTAACCAAAGAGATTGGGCCAAGTTGCTGGATATAGCCCAATTCTCGTATAACTTGTAGAAGAGCGAGTCCACGAACGAGAGCCCGTTCGAACTCACAATCGGGCAACAACCATTGACGCCCACTTCCATTACTCGAGGGTACACTGGAAAAGAGCCCCTAGGTGTTCAAGTTTGCGAAAGGATGGCATGAACAGATGGATCTGCCGGAGCATACTTGCACAAAGCGGCAAAGAAGATGAAGAAGTGGGTGGATCAACAAAGGAGCCCCTTGGAATTTCAGGAAGGAGACATAGTGATGCTCAAACTCCTTCCGCACCAAACCAAAGCACTTAGACAGTTATACAAGGGTTTGGTGCGCCGATATGAGGGGTCTTTCAAAGTACTTAAGAGAGTTGGGAAGGTCTCATACAAACTGGACCTCCCGACTAGCTTACAAAGGCATCCGGTGTTTCACGTTAGTTTGCTCAAGCCTTACCACGAAGACTTGGAAGATACGAGCAGACAGCGAGTAGTGTGGACACTAACAACATCAACAGGCAAGACCTACGACAAAGAGATAGAGAAAATCCATTCTCGTAGAGTCGTGCCAAGAAGATGCATAGATCCAAGTCGGGTGGAGTACTACGTCCAATCGAAGAACAAGCTGGTTGAAGAGGCAAGCTGGGAGAAGGAAGAGGATCTGGGGCAATTCTCCAAGGAGATTGAAGAGTACCGTGAAGGAGTCGAACGCTACATCAAGTAGTTTGACGAGCTCGAGGAAGCCGAAGACGCAACGAGGACGCTACGAAATCGGGTGGGGGAGAATGTCACGGACCAAGGATTATCCTAGCATACTTAGACTATTTTGGGGTATTTCCCCCTTGTAAAGTGTTGTAACTTAGCTTATAGAGTAAGTTGTAGAGATTTTAGATTTTGATCATATATGATGTCTCCTGGTGACATAGTCAGAAAAGTGTTAACATCTATATGTAGGGTAGTGATATTGTAAAGCTTTCAAACAATAAATATAATCGTTTGTTGCCTTCATTCAATTGTTTTTCCGCTAAGCGCTTCCCTACACAATTGCTTTATAACGGATTGATGGGTTCCGATCCAAATGCGACGAGTTAGGCTGACCTAGCGTTCCTTCGTACGGGTGGGAACTAGGTGCCGTATGGGTTAAGCTGCTATAAAGGATGACCCCGTGACACAACAAACCATCGACAAGTTCTAAATGTACGTACATGATTAAACATGTGGTCAAGAGTTTCAGTATTAAAATGGATGGCGGCATGTGAGCAATACAATTGATAAGGTACGGGATGTGTGCAAAAAGCAAAAAGGAAAAAGGAAAAAGGAAGAACCAAAAAGCAAAAAGCAAAAAGCAAAAAGCATTAATGGACCAGCTCATGGTTAAAGGTACTTTTTCCTCTCTTTTTTTGGTTGCCTCGCGTCACCACGGCAGGAAATGGACGTGACAAAAAAGAACAAAGCAAAGAAGATGTGTCATTTATGAACTATGGGCTTTACTGTACTTAATATTTTAGTTTCAAACAAACAGTAAGGAACAAAGTACTGCTGCTTGCAGGAGACTACGCCACGACCTGCTCCACCGAATTTTCATTTTTGGACGTCGTTAAAGCTGTCATAAGTCTATCTATGAAAAGGTCTAAAAAATAAATATAATTTTAAATAAATAGAAATCAAAATAAATAATTAAAAAAAATTTGGAATCTCTTCGCTCATATTCATAATATGTACCAAAACGACATAATAGGCATAGAGGAAGGGAGGGAGGCTAGCAGGGGCCATGGTTCCCCTCATTTGTTTTTGACAATTATATATATATATTTATATAATCATAAAATTAAAACAATTACCACGAGTAAATGATATTATAGGATAAAAACATAAAAATATAAAATATTGTTTTAACTCATTGGAAATATTTGCATAAAGTTATACAATTATTATAAATGCTATTAGAAAATTTAATAGCATAAAATTAGCAATTCAAAAGAAATGGGCAAGCATATAATAATAATACAATCATAAAAGTCTTGTTCTCATGGAATATTATCATCTCTTCTAACAAGACAATAAAGATAATACTTAATATATATCATTGATATATATAAAACATATATAGGATGTCATTATAAATATTGTTCTTTTTTCCTGGATATAATGTAATTTATCATTTTTATTATCTAATATATATTTGGTATCATCGCTATATTAAGTACTTAATAATATATTCGAAAATCTATTTAGTATTACCAATCATTATTATATCTAATAGTTTTACGATTTAAGCATGTTTTTAAGTAATTGTTATCTAATAGTTTTTCTTTGTATAATGTTTTCCTCCCCATTCCAGGCCGGTATGTCCTAAAGGATAAGATATTAAAATTCTATATATAATTTAAAAGTTTTTTATAAACGAGTTATTATAATATTATAAAAATCTTTTTAAAACAAAAAGTTGTAGCTTTGTATAGGGTGGGCAACGGATATCCGCTCCCGCTACCCCACCCGTTATCCGCTCCACCCTAGCTATGCAGGGCGGGTTACCCCGCCTAGGCAAGAGCAGGATGCAGTTTTTAAACTTGACACCCCGCCCCAAGCAGGGACGGAGAGTGGTAATAGGTAGCGGGGTACCCCGCCCCGCTTAATTTTAATAATATTTATTTATAATCTTATAATATTTTAAATATTATCATTTAACTATTATTTATAATTTTAATAGCTTTGAATGATATTTATTATTGTAAAATTAAATTATTTTTGATAATTTTTAGGTTAAAAATGTTGTCAAAATTTTATTTAAGCCAAAATTATTCATATGAACAGATATAATAAAAAACGATAACAAGATGCGAGCACATAAAACCTCATTCGCAAACACATTAAAAAACGATATAATTTGTCCCGCCTACATATGGAATGAGATACAATCTTAAAATTTAATCTACTACCTAAGCGATGGCAAAAAGCAGTAATAGGTTGATTCCACCCCCGATAGTACCCGAATTACCCATATAAACTATTTCGTGAAGCCTCTAAAAAGGCAAGATTGTCTTAAGAGAGAGATCAATAAAAGCCAGTGGCAAGGAGTGGGCGGATGAAGCCTCCTCCCGCTAACCTCACCATAGGACGGGGTACCCCGCCCCGTTTACACATGGGGCGGGGTACGATTTTAAAAATTTGTTACCCGCCTAGGCGGGGGCGGGGTACTTGGTAATAGGTAGACCCCGCCCCGCTATGGTGGGTAGAACCCTTAGCTTCAGATTAGCGTGACACTAATATATAATTATTAATATAAAATTTCTACGATCGTAGGTGTGAAGTAATAAATTATATTATTATAATCGGTTAATATAGAGTTATATATTAATGGATCTATATTAACGTTACAATATAGTCTTGTTAATTGCGATTTGAAATAATAGTTTCTAAATACAAGTTACAATAATTTTAACAATTTATATTTCGGCCCCCTAACCTAAATTTCCTGGATCCATCCTTGATTGTAAGTGTATTAATTCTTTTATATACGTAATTATCTCGTATCCAACACTAGCATCTTATACCTTTTTTTAGGTGATCAACTATACTAAAAAATAGTTGGTGGTGATTTTGTTTTCTTTTTCATCTTAGACAGTTGGACATGAAGATTGCATTTCTTCATGGAGACTTAGATGAAAAAATATACATGCACTAGTCTGATGGTTTTCCAGAAAAAGAGAAAAAGAACATCATGTGTAGACTTGAAAGAGTTTGTATGGTCTAAAATTGTAATGACATGTGTTTAGGGGTTGAAGAATTAGTATTGTTATGAGGTGAGTATTATGAAGAACCAATATTAGTGCAACATCGCATGTATTGAATGGAGAATTTTGATTGTAAGTGGTTATGATTTGGAGTCGAGGCCCCAAATGGTTATTTTTATGGGTTTATGGTATTTCACATGATTTTTCTGATTAGTTTGTAATTTGAGAAAGTGGATATCGGCATGGCGATATACTCCTCAAACGAAATGTTTTGACAAGATTTGAGCCTAATTTGGAGTTCGGGATTTGGGAGTATTTTTGTGATATGTCGTTATTTTAAATAAATAAATAAGCATATAAGGAGGAGAAAAGAAAAGAGAGAAACCTAGCCATCATATTCTTGAGAGTAAGGAAAGAGAAAGGAAGGAGGCATTTAGAGCTTGGAGGAGGAATTCTTGCGATCCAGGACTAAAATCGACCGCATAAGAGGTAGGGAATCCGACCTTCTTCCTATTGTTATATGTTTGTCGCAATTTAAAAGGTTAAAACATGTTTTAGGGTAGAGAATTGATGATTATATCATATAAATATATGTAAATTTATATAGGTATGACCTCTTAGATGAATATTGGCCTTCAAAGGGCGTAATATGTGTATATTGCTTGTTGTTTTGCGATTAAATCATGTTTAGAGGAGGTAAAAGGCTTGTTTTTGCGTTAAAGGGAGGGTAAAGGGCAATTTTCAAGGGCTAGAAGCCATAGGGTAGTGTACCAGGTCAAGAGTGACTTGACACACAAAGAACTATAGAGTTTCATCGATTGGTCGTAGACGATGGGGTGGAAATTTATGAGGAAAAGAGGATCGGTCACGACCGGTTTCCTTCAGTCGCAACCGACAGAGTGCTGATTTTCACATCTTGGGTTTTTGTGGCGGCTGGTGTGGTTCTACCCCAGCCGAGTGTTGATCGGTCGCGGCCATCGTGGTGTTCACCGCGGCTGATGGTCATTGCCCATCCCATTTTTGCATTTTTTGGCTTCGTGGTAGCACATCGTGGGGATCTTATGGGTTATAAGATGTCATGCCGGCCCGAATTTCCAACCCGAGGAAACCGGTTCGTGACTTCCCTTTATCCACCCGGTAGATGAGGGGTGAAAATAAATAATACCACACAGAACCTCACAAACATCCATAATAATTGTTCACGAGACAAACCACATATCTTTATTAAATTCAAATTCCTTTTACATCAATTCCCCATTAGGTTAAATTAGTTTTCTCAAAATAACATAATAGGAAAAGCAAACAAACAATAAATTTGGTTTTCCACCTCGATGTTCCACCTAACGCCTATAGGTTCCTAAAAAGAAAACAAATGATAACAGGAGGGGTGACCAATTACAGCTTAGTAGGGATCAAATTTCCCAACCCATCCCATGCTCCTAGTATCTACATGATGAGTGCGCATGTGCAGTGTCGTGGCAATAATACATAAATAAGTTATAATTCAGCATTTATAATTAAGGTAACACATAAACAAACTACACCAGTGAACACAACCATTGCCATGGCCACAAAGGCCACCACATTCACAGCCACACAGGCTACCACCACAGTCACACAAGCTATCACAGTTCCACAGCCACACAACACATTTTCAAACACAACACAAACATACATATTCACAACACATCAATAAGCACATATATTCAACATCCAATACACAAGTCATAATTGGGTCAAGTTCACATAATGTATTCCTAACCACAACCCTCCTATAGTTCCCAAGGTTTCCCACGAGACTCTACCACGGTATCAACACGAATGAACACGTCCACGCCACGAATGAACCCTCAAGCCCCATTAACCCTAGATTCATCAACATACACAAGCATGACATGCCAATGAAGGCCAACATTCATATAGGAGATCACACCTATTTAAATTTACATATATATATACATAAATCATTTACCACATGACCTAACCCTAGAATAGGCTCAAGAGTATAGAATCCCTACCTCAAAATCGGGTGAACATAGAGCACTGCCTTGAAGGATCTTCCCTTGCACCTCGCCCTTTTCCAATAGGCATCTCCTTTTTCCAAGAATGCAGTGGCAACGATTGAGCCGACTCTCTCTCTCTCTCTCTCTCTCTCTCTCTCTCTCTCTCTCTCTGACGGATGCAAAATAATTCCCAAACCCTAAAATTGAGAAAAAGAAAAATATATCAAAAATACGCTGTCGCAAAGTCGACGTTGACCAAAAACACCCGGGATCGACCAAATCGACCGCCTTTTCTTGCATTGACCAATCTTCATATCACACAAGGACGATTTGTAGCTGGCTCGATCACGTCAACCTTATATCAACCACGGGTTGACCATCTCTCGCGTCAACCAACATACATGGAAAAGCTCTCGGAAAACTGCTCTTGGTCGACCTCGACCACATGTCGACCACACATCAAGATTCCTCTCACATTGACCAAACTCTCTGGAAATTCCTTTGATCGGCATCGACCACTCACCACGCCAGGCCGACCACGTCGACCAATCCCACATCGACCGAGGTTGCATCGACTAAGCCTTCATACGAAAATCCAACTTAGCTTTTCCAAAATAATTTGGCTTCCGGGGTGCTGCCCCAGAATCCCCGTAAGGGGCGTTGCCCCCTTGACCCCTGCTCACTGACCAGGCAGCGAGAACCCCGGCAAGAAGCTGCCCCCTCGGACTCCCGCTAACTGTCTGGACAAGAGTCTTTGTCCAAACGCACAAATGACTAACTCCTCAAATCCCAAACATTGGTCATTACATAAGAGGGTTTGTAGACACCTTGTGCTTGGAAGAAAAAAGAGTTGTGAGCCTTAAGTCTCTTTATACATAGAAAGATGAAAAAGATTAAATATAATCTAACATAGAAAATTTACTTTTGAATCGGGGTTGCTTGGGTTCTGGACAACTCTTGCAGCAGCCCGTCCAAGGCGGTATTAGGGTGACAGCGGCGGATGGGAATCTTAATCTGGAGAAAGGAGAAAGGGAACATGTCACATGGGGTGTTTGCCTATGAAGTTCTTTCCTTGTAATGAATGAGACATGACTAAGTAAACAAAACACAATGAATGAGACATGATTGACTAAGTGTACACAACGCAATGAATGAGACATGTGTAACCTAGTGTACAAAACCAATAATGGAGACATGTAAGCATGTTTGGTAGCTACAAATGAGCTTTGGTTCTTGTATTATATTTTCTATGTTGGAGTTGGTGTTGAATTCTAATTTGAAAACAATTTCTATTTATAGGATAAAGAATTATTTTTTAAAAATTATGTCCCATAAAATTAACAAAAATAAAATATGATGGTTTCAAATAATAAAATAGATAAAAAGTATAAGTAAAAAAATTTGAGTCTACCCCAAAAGTGAGTTTAGATTTGAAAACAAAAAATAGTTATAAACAGATTTTAAAAACAGCTATGGGATTTATCAGTTTTAAAAACTAAATTATAAAATTAAATAATTTTATAACAGATATGGGTTCACTCAGACAATTTTTGAAAAAAAAAAAAGTTACATACCAAACATAACCGTATTTATGGAATGAAAATTTGGGATATGGGTTTGATCAATATACATTGTTGGTATGATTTTTTTATGTTGTACAAAATCGATTTTAAAAGTAAAGGAGATTTATTAAAATAAAGAGGACAAATACAAAAGTAAACAAGCAAAATCACATTATACCCAAAGATAATACCCTCTCAAAAAGGATAAGCCGAGAGGCTAAAAAACAAATTGTCACACCCCCGAATTCCAAGGAACCTAGAACCAGAAATATGATTTCCCCTTGCCTGCACCGAAAGGTCAAAGGGTTAGTAACAAGTACCAATAGAGATTACACCGCAGGTACTATTTCAATCATGCAAGCCTGTATAGTCATATATCAAGGGTAATCCTATACTGTCTCATACATCAACATGCATACAATATGTCAAACAGTCATACAGACATCACATCACAAATAGTATGCGAATACAACTGTCCATAGACCCATGTCCGTGATACAATACATAATCAATACAAAATATGATATCATACATCATAGTAGTGGGCATGTCCTCCTTGAATAAAGTCCTCTACTAGTCTCGAGTCACACTTGAAAAGGGTAAACAACAAAGTAGGGGTGAGCTACAAGCTCGCAGGGTGACCCCATATCTCCATATCACTATACTATGCAAGACAAATAAGTTTATACTACATGCTCAGTGTACTCGTGCACAGTGTAGTAAGTAAAATCATCAGGACTCAGCTTGCAAACAAGCATCAGGACCCAGCCTATCCACATAGGATAGCTTGTCCATGATCTTCAATAAGATTCCAACTCAGGGCACTCAGCCCTAGCACTATGAGCTCAATAGCTCAACTTAGGCCACAACCTGTTACCACAAGTTCAACAGCTCAACCTTGGCCTTAGCCTATCACCACGAGCTCAATAGCTCAACCCAGGCCTTAGCCTGTCATGCTAACCACATAGCACAACTTGTGCATCATGGTGAGAATCCACAAATAAGTCACGGAGCCCAAGACCCAAATCCTCAAATTAACATACAAACACCAGTATGCATTAGGGTTCATAACACTCCCTCTATAATCGAAGCCAATTTCCACAAATTTATCCTCATGTCTTGACCAAGAGAGAGGATTTTCGTAGAAGGTACTTTCTTGAAATAAAAATTCCCGGTAATGCTTTCCCATATCATAACTAAGATAACCTGATTTTTGGGATTTTTCTGAGAGGTCTAACCCTACTTCGCAAACAATCACCTTGAGCCAAAAACTAGATTTTTCGAGATTCAGTGCTAATTTTCATTTTTTATATTTTGAAGGAGTGAGAATTTGATTTTCTAGTATTTTTCTTTGAATTCAAATGGGGGGTATTTCCTTATTTACATTGTAACTTAAATGCGGAGAGATATAAAGGTTTACAATGTAAATAGTCCTCTATACTTCGAATCTCTTCTTCGAACCTTCCTTCAAACCATCGAAACTAACATTCAAAATACACATTTGAATCACACATTCAAAATCAGACATTCAAATCCCACATTCGAACCTCCAATTCCAGAGTCAATTCCCTTGAATATTCGCTGCCTTGAGGTTCCTTCAAATCCTTGACCTCACAGTTCATTAAGGTTACTATTCATCATCGTTTTTAGTTTGTTCTTTGTCTGGAGTCAACCTAATGACCCTCAAATCTTCACAAACCCTCCAAAAACTCATAAAATGTTAACTCATACCTAATACTACGTATCAGGTTTTAATCACATATTATGTACTTAAATCACAAGATTCAACCCAAAATTAGGTTTTCCCCAAAACCTAGGGTTCATAATTAAGGTAAGGAGTTTTGGAACACCTATCTTTTTTGAATGATGATCTAGTTATGTCCTTTTTGTACCATTATGGGAATAAAATTACCCAGGTGTATACATGATACGATGATACGAAGCACACAAATTCTACAAAAACAAATGTGTATATAATTGATGCATGCACACTCTAAACAAATGGTTCCAACAAGCATGCATTTCCATAAGTTCAAAAACAATATAGAAAATTAGAGATCCATGCTTTTACAAGGGAAAAAAATCATGTGGAAAGCATTTTTTTCCTCACACAATTATCAATAGTCGATCTCTCTTGTGAAAGAAAATATAAAGTAATAATATGTTACATTAAGTTAGTGTTGTTCTCATAGTCTTTTTGGGTTGTCATTGTTGTCAACAGTTTGTGTTTAGCAAGGGAGCATTAGCTTTCCATACTTGGTTGGATAACTTTATTGAGTGATCTCTTAGAGTAAGCTCGTAGAAGAAGTCAAACTATGTACTACTTTAATATGTTCAGGGTCGAAGATCCGAAGACTTGAAGACCTGAGTCGAAGATTCTCGGGCTTGAAGAACCGATAACTTGAAGATCGGCAGGGTCAAAGACTCGTAAACTCAAAGAACCTAAGTCGAGTGAAAAGTAGCAGTCTCATAGACTCGAAAACCCATCGGGTGAAAAGTAGCAGTGTCATAGAGTCGAAGCTTGAAGGTTCGAAGATTAGGAGACCCGTTGATGTGAATAGAGACTCGTTGATGTGAGCAAATGATTAGCTAAGTCAGTCTGGTTGGTTGCTGGCTCTAAACTAGAGATCCAAAGACTTAAAGAGTGAGAAGTTAGTTGGTCACTGACTCTAACTTGGATTCAAAGACTCGAAGGATTGACCCGAAGATCAAAGTGTCGCCGCCTCTAAACTGGAGTTGATCTGAGTCAAAGATCCGAAGGTTTAGAGTCGAAGGTCTAAAGGTTTAGACTCAAAGATCATAGCCTCTTTGCAATGCCATGTATCTACAAGGCTACGAGGCAGTCATTTTTGGGGCTATAACTAATCGAAGGGTCGAAATGCAAATAAGATTGTAGTTTAAGTAAGTTATTCGGACAATGTATCTTTGCACGATAAGTATCAGAATAAACACGTGAATGTTATCCGACGCTAGCGTAATGTGTTCCAACGATGGAGATCAAAAGTTGAAATATGTCTAACCCTATCAGATGTTTTCATGCAACGAATGTCCTATAAAAAAAGGCATATGTGAGACTTCAGGTATATGTTAGAACATTATTAGAATACACGCAAAGTATCAAGAGATACACAAGAGACGTAAAAACATAGAGTAATTCGGATAGTACGAAGAGAGAAGAAGATTGAGAGCAAAATTAACAGTGAGTTCATCTAGCTTCATTCTTCTACATTCAATGAACAAATAATGAGTTTGGCATAGGAGTGGTTGAAGGTCAACAGGTGCAAACCGTTGAGTACGTAGGAGCAGATTACGTTAAACAGTACATTATAGTGAGTGAGTTCTGAAGTAATACTGTTTTTGTATTTGCATTTAAAAGAGAAGAGAGGTAATCTTGTTGTAACAAGGGTAAAACCCTACTCTACTAAAAGGTGATAATGGATTGGACTCGGTGTAAGGACACCCTCACCGTCGTGGACTAGATCACATTGATCGAACAACGTAGATCGTGTGTCTTTGTCTTTTCTTTCCTTTACATACTTGCTATTAACTTGATTTTGCATAAGACACTAAGACAACACCCTAACAATAACTACATTTGTAAAAATCTCTCATAAGCAACTTACTCTTTGTTAAGAGTTTAAAACTAAAGGAAATAGTTTTAAATATACGGATTCACCCCTTCTCTGTATAGATTCGAGTAAACCTATAGGATCTTATTTGGATCTTGGGAATATCAACTAGATACCGAAAATTCCTACACAACAACAAAAGGATAGATAGAAAAAGTTACAAAAATATAGACATAATCAATAAGCAAAACTCTATAGAAACCAAGTATTTTCATTATTATAAACCAACAAAAAAAGGAAATTTAAAAAAAAAACTCGATATTGGACAAGATAACAAGTCCGATTCAAAATAAGATGGACAAATGCATTAAAAAATGAGCTCATACCGATGAAACATCAATAATTATGAAATCCCAAATTTATTTTAGAAATAGCATAAGATATCAACCACAACATTGATGACATTGAGGATAAGCATTAAGATAAAATTGAAATAGTAAAACAAGAAAATCATAACAAATTAAAATAGAAAGAATTTTCAAATGGATGCAAAATCCCATTTTGAAACTTGTAAATGATTCCGTATGTACAACCCAAAGAAGAAAAGAAAAGGCATCTGGTGCATATCCTCGAGACATGTTTGGCGTTGTGGTGCATCCCTCGGCCTCACCTGGCGTGTCCCCTGTCCCTCCCTTAGCCTCGTTTGGCGTGCATCCCTCCCGGTGCCTGTCTTGCGTCAAAGCATAGCAAATCTAAAGTACCCCTAGCGAATGACGATGATACACCATAGTAGATTGAAAGGGTGGGCCGAAAGGGTGCCCCAAACGAATAAAATCATTGGGGTGCCCTAAGCGACCGCCTTCTGGGCCTCCCCTTAGGCCGTCCTAATCCATCCCGTGGTGTAGTTTAACTATTGATGTAATTTCACCTTTGATGGAGGTTTGCTTTTAAATTTTGGGAACACCACGGGATAGGAATGGAAAGATTTTGAATATAATAGGGAGTGGCTTGTATTCTCAAGGGATGTAAGGATTAATTGGCACTTGAACACATAGCCACATGAGAATTGGTGTCTGTTATGGGTGGAGACACAGATGTAGAGTAATCCATGGTCAAGAGTAATAGGAGTTTGGGGGCATAATTAGAACGATAATAGAAAAGAGTAGAGAGGATGCGAGGCAAATAGATAGAAAGTAATGATAAAAAGAATGCATAGGTAGAACGTAATTTTAGTCATTAAGATTGTGTTAACTATATACAATAATGAGAGTATAAAGTAATACGACCAAGGAAGATTTATATATTGTATTTAAAAAATAGGTAAAACCCATAATTATTTTAAAAAAATTATTTTTAACTATTTTTTATTTAAAATTTAAAATTATTTTTGAAGGGATACTCATTTTTTTATTACTTTTTCTCAATTTTATTATCTCGATTCTTTATTTTTAAAAAAATTATTGGATTCGATTTTTTTAAAACACATGTTTTAGAATATATTTTTTCTCATATATCAATATTGACCCTAATACATAAAACAAAAACAAAAAACAAAAAACAACAATTAAAAACATTCAAAATGTGCTTCTTCTTTTTTTGCATTTAAAAATAATTTATTTTTAAAAATCAAAAATAAAATTAAACATCAAACATAATAAAGTAACTTCTTTTCTTCCTCAAAAAACAAAAAACAAAAAACAATGAATATACTAACCAAACATGTGTTGTCGGTGCGCCTCACATACGTGTGACTCCTCCGTAGATAATCAAGAGACACGTATTTACACGATACAATTTTGGGAGGTGAGTGTAATCAATGAATATGTACCATTTTGTTTTTAAAAGAACCTACCACGTGACCTTGATTTGATGGGAGGAGAGTATGAATAGAAACCATCAATCAAACTTTACTAACAAACGCACTGCCGTGTGAACGTGTACCATCAGACAACTATTAGAAGCAGTGTCGGTGCACAGATAAAATATCTCTGTATTTATTTTCTATTTAGCTTTCTCCTTTCCTTTGCCCGGCCCTCGCCGGATCTCCGCTCTCCCCCTCTTGACTCGCCGTTCAAAGCATCTCTCCCCTCTTAAACATGGTTTCTGCAACCGTTCCGGCAACTCCTGCTAAGGCCGCCCCTTCGGATCCGGCCAAGCCTGCAGTCAGCCCTCCGGATCCGGCCAAGGGTCCTGCTCTGGACGAAGGGACCCCAAAATGCTGGGTACTGCTAGACGCAGCATCTTTGGTTCTAGTCTTCGTGGTTTTCCTGGTTTTCATTAACCGCCCTCAAATCCTCCTCGACACAGTCACCCGCAATCTTTCCGGGAACTGGACGGTGACTTTCAGAGTTAATAATATGCATTACCCGGTCGCGTCAAGCTTGACAATGGTGGTTGTCATATTTTATGATGGTCAACCTGTCCAGGCCCTCAGTTCCCCCCTTACGCTAGCCCAAGTACACGCCGTCGAAGTAGCGCAAGGAGCGACGGCCTACAAGGTGAGCTTGCCTGTGCAGTCCACTGCATTGACGCGGGGAAACTTCACTGTGGCGGTGGGCGGGATGGGTAAATTTAAGAGCTACACTATCGGTAAGGGCGTTTTGCGTTGTGTGCAAGCGAGGGTTACCGTTGATGATTTTAATTCCCTCCAAGTGTTCATGCCAACTCGTTGCTCCTGGCTGCATCTGGCGACTGGCGCTAGGATGCATCCGCATACGTATGTACTAACTCACTCGTTCGAATAATTGATTGCACAAGCGTGGTTTTATATCCATTTTTTAATTCTCTTGTTTTCTTGATTTTTCACAAGTATTGTTTTCCTGGCAATTTCAATTATGTTATTATTTTACACCAGTTCAACTTTCAATTGTGTTTGAAGAATTGAGTTACATAATCAATACTTTGTTGTTGTTTTGTATAATTTCAATCCTTTTGATGACAACATTTGGTTTTACGTACGGTTGATATGCATTTCATTCTTACATCTTCTCTGGTTGTACCGGATGTCATGTCGTTTGTTGGGTTCGAGGGTTAGAATTAGGGGAAATTTTGTTGTTGGATTTTCTTAGGAATACGATGTATAGGAAAATTCTCTCGCTATGTTAAAAAATAATTGGAGTAGCATAGAATCTTCTCACTCGCATTTGCTACTTTCATTCAAAGTTGTTTATATTAATAGAGGTAATGTCCGAGTTTGGATCCTCTCTACGGTTTTTTTATTTAAAAAATTGAATGCCAAAATAGTTGGACCTCGTTTGTAGAGGATCCTGGTTCAAGATTTCCAGGCCCAGGCCCAGGCCCAAGTACATGAATATCACGATTGTGGTTCTAATTTCCATTTCTACACAAGAATAAGCGGCATCTATTCAGCAGGCTAATTATTCCAGCATTGTTTTTTTGGTAGTGTTTCTGGTAATGTCATTTGCATCTGTTTCTATGATCCCAAGCATTTTTATTTGGTTATTGGCGAGATTAGTTTGTTTTTGTTCCTAAGAACCTAGGTTTTTCAAGTTAACTTAGAGGTCCAGGCTGTACATATTTTTAGATTTTATTTTTTATTAGCTACCTCTTTCATCAATTAATCGGGTTATTATTATGTTGGTTTAATTTATGCAGTGGCTGGTGTGGCTGGTGCGAAAGGGGAGAAACGGTGGCATCGTTCGCAGAATTAATTGCTGCACCGGTCGGAACTGTGTTTCTTCTTGAGGCGAAAATCTATTTTCCATGCTGTGATATTATTATCAATTAAATTATGTATTAGCTAGTTAATAGTGTTGAGATTATTACTACAACTAGAGGAATTTCAAAATCTACATATGACCCAGCTATCAAGTAAAGTAAGATATCCTATGAACTATTATATGTATACACATCGTTTGTCATGAACAAATTAGTCATTTGTCAATAAATGATCTACTGTGTGTATACCTAATAGTGTGCAAGAAGCCTTAACCAATTTGAGATTGAAAGCTGTGTTGAATGAAGAGATGACTACTTTATAAAAGAATCAAACTTGAGAGCTTGTTGACTATCTCATTGACTAGGCGTCGTTAAGAACCAAACCAAAGTAGTGAAACGAATTGAACTTGTAAAGATCCGTACTTGAGTGAGTTTTAAGTTAGTCCTGAATAGAGTGAGGAATATATTTTCGGTTGCGGGACCTTAGTATAATTGTTTTGGGTTGTTATTAATATTATGAGTTTATTGTTATGTGTTATTATTATTATAATTATTTTATTTTGAATTTACTATTATTATGACATTAATATTATTAATATTATTGTTTAAATATTTGAGTTGTGATTATAATAATTAGTAATATAATTGAAAATATCTAATTGAATTTATTATTATTATTATGAGATTATTATTATTGATGTGAGTATTTTAATATTGAAACCTAATAAATATTATATTATTATTATTATTATTATTATTATTATTATTATTATTATTATCGTTATTGATTATTATAATGAATTATTATAATCATTAAGGTCATTATTATTAATATTATTACTAATCTTATTATTATTATTATTATTATTATTATTATTATTATTATTATTATTATTATTATTATTATTATTATTATTAAATTTGGTAATTAAATGGTAGTATAAAAGAGAGACTTAGGGTAAAAACCCGGAGGGATTGTGCGGGTGCAAAGCCGATAGGGAATAGGGGTTGAAGTTGTCGCGTTCCATCGATCTTTCGAGACAATATTCAAGTAGGGGATTTTAGATTATTGATTCTTGATTATTGGTTTCTTGATTCTTGTTGTTCGGATTGCATGAACGCGGGTTTTAGAAATTTAGAGGTTAAATTTGTGTATGTTATGAATATATATATATATATATATATATATATATTTCCCTCGTCGTTTTCCTTTTTCCCTGCGTCGCTGGTTCATGTGCCCGCCATGGGAATGGAAGGGGACGGTGGCGAACTGGGGTTGTGCCATGGTGATGGAGGAGGGGCAGTGGTAGCTACCGTGCCTGTAAGGAGGAGGTAGAGAAGAGGAGGGGTTGCGATCGTGCGTCTGTAACAGCCCAAGTCCCTTGTAGCACGATATTGTCCGGTTCGGGGCTTAAGCCCAATCCCCCGGTTTTTGTTCTTGCAAGCCACACGGCACCCCAAAAGGCCTCTTGCCAGGAGAGGTCTCCACGCCCTCGTAAGAGGCATGCTTTGTTCTCCTCCCCAGCCAATGTAGGACATGCAAAGTCCTCAGACTCTACAATCCACCGCCCTTAGGAGGCCCATGTCCTCGTGGGACTATAGCACACCGACTCGGTCTCTAGCTTTAATACCATCTGTAACAGCCCAAGTCTCCCGTAGCACGATATTGTCCGATTCAGGGCCCAAGCCTAATCCCTGGTTTTGTTCTTGGATGTGCCACATAGGCACCCCAAAAGGCTTTGTGGCAGGAGAGGTCTCCACGCCCTCTTAAGAGGTACGCTTTGTTCTCCTCCCGGTGACGTGAAAATTGCAAGTCCTCAGACTCTACATGTCTGTGGAGCGACCCGCGCGCTGGTGAAGCGGCTCCGTGAGCCCGTGCATCCCGTGCGTCTACGCACCCTGTGCATCCTGCCTAGTCAGAGTGGCAATAGAGAGGTGGGGCAGCGACAACTGTGCTGCCATCTTGAACCAGGAGCACCATGCGCGTTGTGTGGAGAAGAAGAAAAGGGAACGTGGCGCCTAAGCCGTCCCCACTCGCCCTCACCAGCCCAAGTGGGCTGATGTGATGGGCCGGTCCAAAAGACCTCACTAGCCCAAGCGGGCTAGTGTGATGGGCCGGTCCTTTTGGACCGGCCCAAACGTCCCTCCCTTGCACTAAATAAAAAAAACATAAAATTGTATTTATATGCATATATGCATAATATACATATATAAATATTTATGTTAGTCTAATTATATAAGGATGTATATTTGTAAATGTTGTAGAGTTTTGATATAATTGATTTAATAATAAAGTTTTGTAAGGTTTAATCATTTGGATGTTGTTTGGACTCAATACTGTTAGTTGGTAATATAAATGTGGATTTGGGCCTGCTATTACTTGTTAGTGTTAGAATTGTCACGTTAGTACTGGCTTGTTAGTTTAAATGTTTGTACGACCAATGCATTGAATACTGACTATAGGCATTTTGTAATTAATTTTGCATGTGAATTTTGTGATAAAATTGGTTGGTTTAATCGTGGGTCCCATATAGGGCTGGCAAGAAGCTGCAGATCCCCTATGTGGCTGGTTAATCCAGGTCCCATATGTGGCAGGTTGTCATTGGGGACACCATGAGTCCCACATAGAGGTTGGAAGCAGCTTTGGAAAAGGCCACACAGAGACTATAGCTAAGGGACAAACAACTTGAGACTGTGCTGAATCAGAGGGAAGATGGTGGAGAGAGACCATCGCAGAGGAGGAGGTACCGTGCTTGGAAACCATAGTACAATCTTTGAGATGACTGGATGTTTGCCATAGAGCTTATTAGTTGCTTCAATAAATTACATGGCACTCATGCATTTGTACTTCCTTTCTTTTATGAATAAAGTGTGAGATGTAGTACCATTTACTTGCATCCATTCACTCATCTTCATGCATTCATGTAAAAAAGTGAAAACAAAAATAAAAAGAACGCTTATCCTTCTGTTTCTTTCAGCCAAACCAAACCAAACAGTATTGTTGATTCGTACAAGATTGGGCACACTTATAATCTCAGATCCAGGCACAAGCAAATATCACATCCAATGGCAGAAGAGGCAGAAAATAGGCTTACTTGATTGGAGCAGTCATAATAGGAGGTATATGTCAGTATACAAGCCCTACAGGGCAAATAACTGTATTGATGGAAATGCTTGCAAAGTTAACTGGGGAAAAGGAGAGGACCTCAACAAGAGGAACAACCAATCACCCTAAAGAGCAAGGACCGGATACAGGACTACCTTTAAACGTGGTTCCCAACTATATCCCCTCTGATCCCTATTTCCAACCAAACTCCACCCACCATACCTGTTGTGGGGCACACCGTAGAAGCAATTGGGTCTCCATCCTTTCTCGAACACGTCGAGTCCCCTGCCTTAAAGCATTTAGAAGAAAGGTTAAAAGCAGTTGATGGAATCGAAAGCTATGACATGACTAGTCCACAAAACTTATGCTTAGTTACTGGGGTGGTGTTACCCCCGAAGTTCAAGATGCCTGAGTTTAAAAAGTTCAATGGCACCCGTTGCCTAAAGACCCATCTAGCCATGTACTGTCAGAAAATGGCGGCCTATGCAGGGGAAGACAAGCTCCTCATGCACTGTTTTGAAGAAAGTATGACGGGAGCATCCCTTCGTTGGTACTTTCAGTTAGACAGTAATCGTATCAAGACATGGAAAGAGTTGGCCACATCCTTTTTAGCACAATACAAACATGTTACTGAACTGGCATTAGACCGGTTAACTTTGCAATCATTGGAGAAAGGGGTTAATGAAAGTTTTAAAGATTATGCTCGAAGGTGGAGAGTAACTGCTGTGGAGGTCCAACCACCTCTTACTGAAAGAGAATTGACCACATTGTTCATCAATACTCTCAAAGGAATATATTATGAGAAGCTGATTGGTAATGTATCAAGTAGCTTTGCGGACCTGGTTGCATCAGGTGAGAGCATTGAAAGCAGAATTAGAGGAGGAAAACTGAAAGGGGATTCAGCTAAGACAGCTAAAAATCCCCAACTACCCGTAAAAAAGAAGGAAGGAGATACTAATCTTGTGTATCCCTCAAGCTCAATGGCGCAACCTAACTTTTATCAAACACCAGGATGTTACAGGGGGCCTCCGTTAACAGCCTATGTGGCACCTGCTCCCGTACCACAATTCATGCCCTACCCACCTTAAGGAGTGACTTCGTATATGTGTCCACCAACTCAACCTCTGCAGATGCAATCAAGAGCACCCTATCAAGAAGGACCCAGGGCAACAAATCAAAAAGGGCCAAGAGCAACATATCAGGGTCAACCTAGGGCCCAATATGTGGGATCGAATCAGGTTCCTCGTTGAGCTACACAACAAACCATTGATCCAATCCCTATAAAATATCTTGAGCTATACCCAAAGCTCGTTGAAGCAAGATTGGTACTCCTACACCTCTTGGAGGGCTGAAGCCTCCTTTCCTGATTTGGTACAAGCTGAATGCTAGGTGCGAATATCATGTTGGCGGAGTGGGGCACGACATTGAAAATTGCATGGATTTCAAAAGGAAAGTTCAGTCTTTAAAAGATGCAAATTGGCTAGATTTTGCAACATTGGTCGGTACACCAAATGTTGACACCAACCCGCTTCCCAAACATTCTCCCAATGTTTCTTGCATTACGACTGTAGGGAGATTGATAAAAGCCTCCCAAATAAGAATGAAGAAGACACACTTATTTGATGTCTTACATAAGTATGGGTACTTCTTGCTAAAGAAATACCTGAACACCTAGAAGGTGATAGACTTAAAGAAAAGATGTTTATTCCACAACATGACACAGGGGCATGATATTGAACACTGTGCTGATTTTAAGAAGATAATACAAAAGATCATGGACTGTAGGAGTATTGAATTTTCAAGACAGGAGACCGAATATCAAGTCCACATGATACAAGGAGGTAGCTCAAAGAAGCCAGTAGAGGTATCAACACCCCTGACCCTACCTGTTAATGCTCCTGAAATTCCACTATTACCTCATGGAATCAAACCTCTCACTATACAAGTCCCAGCTCCTTTGCCCCGTGAAGGTGACAAGACAAATCCCATTATTGCCACATGGGTTAGGCCTCTCATTATATATGTCCCAGTCCATTTCCCTATAAGATCGACAAGGCGGTGCCATGGAATTGCGATTATGAAGTTATCCAAGGGGCTACCCAAGCAGAGAAAAAGACCAGAAGTGGCCGTGTATATGCACCTGAGGCAGTTGACAAAGCAAGGAAAGAAAAAGCCATCGAACAGGACATCATACCTGCACCAGGGCCAGTAAGAAAGGAAGCTCCAATCAATGAGGACAAGGCTGTGGAATTTTTGAAATTGATCAAGCAAAGTGAGTACAACATTGTCGACCAGTTGAGTCGACAAGCTCGTATCTCCTTACTCTCACTGTTGATGGATTTTGCACCTCATCGGGAGGCACTTATAAAGGTCCTAAGCCAAGCCTATGTTCCCCCAATGATTTTAGTTGCAAATATGGATGGGATCGCCAATCACCTCATGGTAAATATTTTTGTCAGTTTTGGAGAAGACGAGCTACCACAAGAAGGAAAAGGACACGTCAAAGCTTTACATATCTCTGTTAAATGCAAGGAGCATATGATTGCTCGGGTCCTGATCAATAATGGCTCTGCCTTAAACATCATGCTTTTACATATACTGCAGCAATTACCAATTGACTCATCTTACATGCGCCCATGTACCATGAAAGTGTGTGCATTTGACGGCGAAAAGCGTGATGTGCTGGGGACTCTGGATATCCCTTTTCTGATCGGGCCTATCACTTTTCCCGTGGAATTCCAGGGAATGGATATCATATCTTATTATACTTGCTTGCTAGAAAGACCCTAGATTCACATGGCAGGGGCAGTGCCATCTACTCTACATCAGAAAATCAAATTTGTGGTCGATAATCAACTTATTTGTATATCCGGTGAAACAAGCTTCTTAGTCACTAAACCATCATCAGTGCCTTACATCGAAAATAAGGAAGATGTACCTGAATGCTCATTTTGATCGTTTGAGGTAGTCAATGTGACCTCTATACCAGGATTAAGTATAAAGACATATCTCCCTAAAGCTGCAAGAATGGTTGCGAATGTCATGCTCAAGCACGGGCATAAACCAGGACATGAACTGGGGGTAGGAGCTTAAGGAATCAAATACCCACTAAATATCAGAGGAAACATCGGAAAGTACGGGTTGGGTTATAGGCCTACTAAAGCCGATGGACAAAGAGAAGCTGGTAAAAAGAAAGAAAGCAGGATGGCAAAGATACAAAAGAGGCCAATGCAAGAGGAGATAATGAGCTTTCCACTCATATCAGAGACATTCCGAAGCGGGGGGATCATAAACAAAGGGCAAATGGAGACAGTAGCTACCATGGAAGCAAATGAGCAGTGATCGGCAATTTACAAGTGTACAAATTGTGACAAGTAATAAAGTGGATTTTAAGTTTGAATATCGTACCCAAGGAAAGGATGTAGAATTGGAAATTTTTAACTAGCTTATAAAGGGATTTTTGAGTGAAAATATATTAAAACAGAACTGAATTTAAATAATTTGATTTGAAGAATTATGAGATATGGAAAAATGCTTTTTAAAGTAGAGATAAGTTCAATTGATAAAGGTGATTGAAGTTAAGATTTCATTTGATGTATTTTTCCCAAGAATATGTCTTAGTTCAACCTAATTCTTTCCTCGTGATAACATTTAATACCCAACCTCTAATGCATGAATTAGCCTTTTCCAAGTGTAGTAATTCTGTGTACACCCAAGCATGGGGGACAGGCGGCCCTTTAAGATTTGGGTTGTTTAGTCTAGAGTTGGCATCGCGCCCACTCTTAACTTGGTATCCTAGGCTTACATTCGCTGCCGCATGTCATACAACCCCTAGTTTGAGTATCTTGATTTTTCCAAAGACGTATGCTTCATTTTCCAATCCTTCACATAAATACTTAATATGATAAAATAAAATGGCCAGAATCCATTTTATATTTAAACCCAAGATATCCAATAAACATTCACAAGGTGAAAGAGATTAAACTAAAACATTTCAAATTGTTTCATTACATCAGACTTCATCCTAACCCCAATCAAGGGTTTTTAAGCTTCTATAATTTGTTTAAAGACAATAAAATTACAAAACATAAAATAAGAATACCCAAAGAAAAGCTTGCCTATTTAGACCAAGAATTCAAAGGTTGATCTTCTTTTCCCAGCAGATTGTCTTCAACACCAAGAGATATCCCAAACCTTATTCTCTCTCCCTTTCTCTACTCTAGATGAGGAATGGAATTATAGGATGGAAGAGAATTGGATGATGAGTTGATGGATTACAATGGAGGATCAGCACCCCTTTTATAACCTTCCCAGCCATATTTTGAATATTTGAATTTGAATCTTGCATAAATCCTCCATAACTCTTCAAATAATAACCCATATTAATTCTCTTGTAACACCCTTATTTTTTTGAATTTGAAAAAGAGATAAATCCCTTTCTTAAATCCCATAAAAACCTCAATACAAATGCAAAGTACCCATTTGAATTTGAATTTCTTCAATAAATTCTCCTTTGACTTGAGTGTTTGGTGCCCGTTCTTTGATCAAATGACTTCGGTCCAGAAGGAAATAAGTGAGCTGCAAAAATAAGGGTTTCATTGCCAAAATTTGAGCTTGGTCGGGTGAAGAAGGCTTCACCCGACCACCATGTAGAATCTTCAAACTTCACCTGACCAGAAGGAAGTTATGTTCCATGATGCTTGGAGAGTCTGAATTTGCAAAATAAGCTTCACCTGACATGGTTGGGTGAAGGATCCTTCACCGACCACTTCCAAATGACCTTAGATTTCACTCGACCAAAGGAGAAAATCTTCAATGAGTTTTTGCAAAGCCATCCCTCAAGTATGAGCTTCACCTGACCTTCACTCGACCAACTAGAGATTTAGGCGTTGTGAACTTTAGGTCTTTGGTATTCTTTCTTCCTTTTGTGAATTTAGTAAATTCTTCCTTGATTTTTGGATTCCTGTCAAAATATTGCAAAAATACCACAAAAACTACAAGAAATCCTCTTTTATGTGTTAGGGCATGAAAATATGATAAAGTAGCACAATTGGACAATAAATAAATCAAAAGAGTATGAAAATGTAGCCAAAATGGCCCTAAAAAGGGGGTATAAATTCCTGATCAAGCAGGAACCGCCCGGAGTGTTTTGGTGTTTCAGGGGATTCCTGGCTGTCATTGGACAATTGGACCAGCATGGACCTCCCTATAATGTAATACCTTAGGGGATTACCTGGAGTTTGTTGTATTCCGTTCTAATGTACTTTGAAGTTGAATAACTTATGTTTTCGAAAACGTTTCAATAAAATGTGTTTTCATCAAATAACTACATTTCATTTCATGACATGTGCATATCATGTTTGGTTACCAACTTGTCAATCTTCTCTAAGCGGTATTATGATATCAATGAAAGTATAGTGATCGAAGGAGAAACGAGCTACCCAAGGTTTGACCAAAGTCCAAATTGGGAGCAACCAGTATTTGAGGCGAGTGAGACCAAGCAAATGACATACCCGACCTTCCTGGAGATATTATTCAACTATTGGAAAGGGATGATCGTCTAATCATCCCAAGTGAAGATCCAGTAGAGACAGTGAACTTGGGGACAATAGTTGAGCCAAAAGAATTGAGAGTGGGCTCCTTGATAAATTCTGACGTCAAAGATAAGTTAATCGACCTTTTAAGAAGTTACATAGATGTTTTTGCATGGTCCTATCAAGATATGCCAGGTTTAGATACAGATATTGTGCAACATCAAATACCGATCAAGCCAGAATGCAAGCCAGTTCAACAGAAGTTAAGAAGAATGAGGCCCGAGATGATACTGAAGATTAAGGAGGAAATCAGAAAACAATGGGACGCAGGTTTTCTAATTGTCTCCCACTATCCAGAATGGATAGCTAATATTGTGCCAGTACCAAAGAAAGGAGGCAAGGTCCGTATGTGTGTTGATTATAGAGATTTGAATTTGGCTAGTCCAAAAGTCAACTTTCCGCTTCCTCATATTGATACTTTGGTGGATAATACTGCAAAGCATGCTTTATTCTCATTCATGGATGGATTCTCAGGCTATAATCAGATTCGTATGGCCCTTGAACACAAATAAAGAACCACATTCACAATAATTTGGGGCACGTTTTGTTATAACGTGATGCCGTTTGGACTAAAGAATACAGGGAGCAACCTATCCAATGAGCCATGGTAACATTGTTCCATGATATGATGCACAAGGAAGTGCAAGTATATGTGGATAACATGATTGCTAAATCACGAAACAATGGAGATCACATTGAAGTACTTCGCAAGCTCTTTAATAGATTGTGTAAATATCGACTCAAGCTGAATCCCGAAAAATGCACTTTTGGGGCTATGTCAAGAAAGCTGTTGGGATTCATTGTAAGCCAAAAGGGAGCGGAAATTGATCCAGATAAAGTTCGAGCTATCCAGGAGATGCCCCCACCTTGAACTATCAAAGAGGTCAAAGGTTTTTTGGGGGCATTTGAATTACATCGCTAGATTCATTTCACGATTGATGACCACATGTAAACCCATCTTCAAGCTATTACGAAAGAATAACCCCGAAAGTTAGAATGATGAATGTCATGAGGCCTTTGACAGAATTAAACAGTACTTATCCAATCCACCCATTTTGGTTCCACCCGTACCTGATAGACCTCTAATTTTGTATTTGACTATTCAGGATACATCCATGGGCTGTGTATTGGGGCAACATGATTCTACTGGCAAGAAGGAGCAAACAATTTATTATCTGAGCAAGAAGTTTACCATTGGTGAGGCAAAGTACACTACATTAGAGAAGACTTGTTGCGTCCTTACCTAGAGAGCACGAAGATTGAGATAATATATCCTCTATCATACCACTTGGTTGATTTTAAAATATGATCCACTCAAATACCTTTTAGAAAAGCCATCAATTTATGGGAGAATCGCTAAATGGTAGTTGATCTTGTCAGAGTATGACATTGTTTATGTACCTCAGAAGGCCATAAAAGGAAGTGCTATAGCCAATTATCTGGCAGAGAGAGCATTAGAAGATTATGAGCCTATGACTATAAGTTTTCCTAACAAACATATCAACACTATTGAAGAAAATAATTCAGATAAGTGGACCATGTGATTTGATGGAGCCTCTAGCCTCTTAGGGCATGGTATTGGTGCAATTCTAATATCCCCTAAAGGTGAACATGTAAAAACTCATATTTGGGTAGTGTTGAGAGATAGTCATTCTATGGGATGCAACTATCTAGATGGTAGTGTAGCCGTCGACGTGAGCATTTTGACAGTACCTGGGCCTGATTCCGGGTCGGGGCCCTAAGTGGCCCAATTGTTGACTTTTTGGGGTTTATTGGTTGACGTTGCATTTAAGCGGTCATTTGAGTGTGATAATATCCTAATAGTGTTGTGATTGTCATTTTGAGCGTTTCGACTGTAATTTGACTCAATTTAGAGTTCGGGACCTTGGAGGTCAATTATTGTCTTGGAGGTCAATTATTGACTAGGTCAAGTAGTGGTCAATGATTGGCAGAAATATAAATAGAATGAAAAGTAAGAACTTTCATTTTATGCTATCACATTCGTGCGTATGAGAGAGAGAGCTTGGAAGCTTGAAGCCTTGGCGATTTGGGTTCGTAGAGCTCAAAGAATCACTCCAGGTAGGTGTCTTTGACTTCTTATCTTGATTCTATCTTTGGTATTCACGAATTTGTCATGATTTATGGAATTTAGCATGAACCCTAGGTTTTGGGGGAAATCCAATTTTGGGTTAGATCTAATGGTTTAGCATAAGATCTGTGGTTAAGAACTGATTTATATCAGTTTTGATATGTGTTTCGTGATCCTGGGGTTGTTTAACTGCATATTCCATGAGGGTTGAGATATTAACCATGAAAATCTGGATTTAGATCTAGATTTACGGAAATATGCAATTATGTGCGTATTTATTGTTACGGTGCGATTTAGAGGCATTTAGGATGCGTTTTGAGGTAGATATTGTAGTCATTTGCGTAAAACGCGTGTTTGTGAGCGTTTGGGGGTTCTTTGGGTTGATTCCAGGACAAAGAATAGGCAAAAACGACGATAAACGCACCCTGGCGAACTATTGGGTTGAAAGGATGAAGACCCGAAGATTTTGGGTCGTAGGGTTGAAGATCCGTAGTCGTAGGGCAAAGATCCGTAGATCCGTAGTCATAGGGTCATAGATCCGTGAGACTCGTAGTCGTAGGGTCGAAGATCCGTAGTTGTAGGGTCGAAGATCCATAGACCCGTAGTCGTGGAGTCGAAGATTCGTAGACTCATAGTCGTTGGGTCGAAGATCCGTAGTCGAAGGTCGAAGGTCGCAGGTTGTCACGCCCCCAAATTCCAAGGGACCTGGAACCAAGAACGTGACTTCCCCATGCCTGCACCCGGCGTCAAGGGGTTGGTGACTAGCACCGATATGGACTACACAAGGGTGCTTATCCAAGATATACCTGTGCAACCATACAATAGGGGTATTCCTGTACATTCCCACATATCATGAAGCTAAAGAAAATAATTTATTAATAATATAATCATATTATAAATTCAATACAATTTTCACGGACCCTCATCCTGGATATTCTATTAATAAAACCCAATTATATCTAACAAAATTTTTATGTAGAGTTATAACAAAATGTGAAATGAATAACAATCAACTTCGGAATGGCCTCTAGCGAATGGGTGGATACCTGAAAGATGTCAACAAAGTAGGGGTAAGCACAAATGCCCGAAGGTGATCTCCATCTCCTCACCATCCTAAAACATAAAGTTCTAAGTTTACATGATCGGGTGTATGCTTGTGCCAATGTAGTGTTCTATTCCATCACAAAAAGCTTACATTCAATCACGAAATAGAACATCACACATTACATTCCATTCATCAAAGGTACACACCGAATAACCCAATTATCCATGGGATTCCCACAACCAACTCCAAGGATCCCAGGCCATTACCAGATATAGCCATATGTGGGACTTGTTGGACCCCATTTTGACCGGGCCAGATCACAGCCGAGAAATCCAAAAATGAAAGTCATTTCTAAGGGATCTCAAAATGTCCCAAGGTCAACACCAAAGGATAGAGGATGAAATTTGGAAACCAACACACTTGACCGTGCCCAAATCCGACTTGAAACGAAGAAGTTATGACGAAAATAGTTTTGGGCATGAAAGGTCAAACGTGCGGAAAGATGGTCAATGCCCTCGGTCAAACCGACTGAAAATGTGATTGCGAAAATCCCACAGAAACAGTTCAGGTAAATTTATGACCGCTGCCTCGAAGCCTCGTAGTCCAAGCTCGCTCGCAAGACTCACATTCAAACTCGCACTCGCAGCACTCACTCAAAGCTCCCGGCCCTCGGACTCGTAGTCCGGCTCGGCCTCGAAGACTCGCAGACACGGACCCGCGGTCGGCCTCGAAGCCTTGTAGCACAGACTTGCAGTCGGCCTCGAAGCCTCGCGATTGAGACTCGAAGCTCCCAGCCTCGAAGCTCGCAATCTCAGCCTTGTAGTGCAACCTTGCCTCGAAGCCCTGTAGCACAGACCCGCAGCCTTGCCTCGAAACCCCGTAGTCCAGCTCAGCCTTGAAGCTCGCAGTCTCAGCCTTGTAGCGCAACCTTGCCTTGAAGCCTTGTAGCACAGACCCGCAGCCTTGCCTCGAAACCCCGTAGTCCAGCTCAGCCTCGAAGCTCGCAGTCTCAACCTTGTAGCACAGCAGACCCAGCCTCGAAGCCCCGTAGTCCAGCTCAGCCCCGAAGCTCGCAGTCCCAGCCTGCACCCGCAGCACCCAGCCTCGAATCCTCGTAGTCAGCCTCGTAGTCAAAGCCTCGCAATCACAGACTCGCAGTAGTCAGCCTCGAAGACTTGCAGTACTCACACCCGAAGCCCCGTAGTCTCGTAGTCTCAACCTTCGACCCTCGAGACAGCCTACGACTTTCGACCCTTCGAGACAGGCTACAGTCTTCGACCCTGCAAGGCACCTACAGCCTTCGACCCTCGAAGCACCCTACAGCCTTCGACCCTTCGAAGCAACCCTCACCTGCAACCTCCGATCCTTCGAAGCAGCTCTCAGCCTTCGACCCTACGACCTTCGAGGCAGCCTCCAACCTTCGATCCCTGACCTTCAACTGTAACGTTCGACCCTTCGAGGCAGCCGCAATCTTCGATCCTTCGAGGCAGCCTTCAGCTACGACCTTCGAGGCAGCCTCCAACCTCTGACCTATGACCTTCGAGGCAGCCTCCAGCCTTCAACCTTGCGATCTGCAAACCTCAGAACGACACCGTTTTTGCTTCCCTTTTAAGTGCACAGTAAAGCGGGCGCTGTGTCTCTTGGGATTAATTCTAAACCACTCAGAACGCGTGTTTAATGCCTGGGGACCCGTTTTCACCTCGTAAATGTATATGTCGTTCTTGAAACTTGCTATCAATGCATGGGAACTCCAAAGGTCACATCATTTAATTCTCCAAGTTCCCAAGAAGCCGTCTGTCCCCTCCAAAACTTCTATAAATAGTCATTTGCTCCACCAAACAGGGGAGGAGATCTTTTTATCTTTTGAGACTGATGGCTAGCCACATATAGAGTCCAACAAGGAATTCAAGGATTCAACAAGCGTGGTGCTGTTCTTAGAATAAATTCTTGCGGGCTGAAGCTTAAAAGGACATCAAGCATTCCCCTTACCGGGCTTTGGTCCTTGCACTCATCAAGCATCCAAAAAAGGAATAAGGCACTGGTAGGAACATCGACTTCGATTTACAGGTTCTTATTCCCTTCTCTCTCACATTTTTATCATAAACTATATCAGAAATCTCCCCCCTTTTTTATTCAAAAATACACAAAAACGTTTTCAAAGGCCTGGTGGCCGTGGGATTGAGCTTTCATGCTCATATCCTCGCCACTTGGCCAACATCGGGTTCGATAGTGAATCTGAGCTTCATAGTATGCTCTTCACGACATCAAACCCCACTTCCTCGTTTTTAAGATAAAACCCCAAATTCTTTTTAAACAAATCCAGGCTTTTGTGGCTGTGAGATTAAGTCCTATTGCTTGTATCTTCACCACCTGGCTAACATCAACTGTGGTAATGAATCCGAGCTCCACGCTGTGCCCTTCATGCTACGGGCTTTCTTTCTGTTTTCCTCGATAAAACAAAAGAATAACTTTTTTTTTCTAAATAAACCAACCACAGTTTTTACAATGAGATAAAAGGAAAGAAAGGGAAATTAAAATAAGCAAGCACCCATAGACAAAGACTAAGTACCAATTTTGGGCGTTGTGGGGGTGCAAGAGTCTATTCTTCCTTCCCCACACGTAACCGACTCCCGAACCTTTTTTCTGGAACCGTAGACCCTCCTAGGTGACCCTCCTAGTTAACCCAACCAGCTCCACCACCAATTTCACACATATAATCAATAAATAGCAATTTCAAATAATTAGTATTCAATACAACAACTTTAAAAAAATATTTAAATCACTAAACCAATAAAAATATTCCACAAACAATATTTATAGTGTCATACTATAAATATCAGCCACAAACAATATTTATAATATCAAACTATTATGGCTCGTTTGGTACGCGGGAATGAAATGGGAGGGAATGGAATCATTAAAGGAATGATATTGACATGGGAAATGGAATGGATTTGTTGATTACCTTTGATGCGTTTGGTATACAAAAATAACCAAGGTAATATACTAAGCAATTACTGAAGTACCCTTCATTTAAATTTATTAAATAATTTTTTTTATTAAACAAAATACTCTCTCTCACTGGATCTTGCCAAGCCGTGGCCGCCGGATCCGAGACGGGGAGAGGCGCGTAGGGAGAGGCACGCGAGAGGGGAGGGGGGGGTTGCAGCGGGGAGAAGGGGGTTTGCAACGGTGGGGCCAAGGAGATCGGGGCGACGGGGGTGTGATGGGGGCCTAGAGATCGGGGCGACAGGGTGCGACGGAGGGGTGCGATGGGGCGGCGGGGCGAGATCGATGGAGGTAGGGGACGGGAGATCGGGGCGACGGGGGTGCGATGGGGGCCGGGAGATCGGGGCGACGTGGGGTGCGATGGGGCAACGGGGTGCGACGAGAGGGGGTGCAATGGGGGCGGTGGGCGGGGGGAGATCGGGGCTTGCAAATGTGGGGCGACTAGAGAGGGGTGCGCAGGGGTGCGGTGGTGACAAGCTTGCGTGGAGAGAGAGGGAATAGGACGGGGGTAAAAAGAAAAAAAGGGTTCCCTTATGCAAGGGAACCTTTAAACCAGGGGGGTGGGGGAATCAATTTCCCCCTATGTGGAACTATAAGATTACCATAGTAATCATATTACCTTCCTTATTTTCATACCAAATGCGGGAAAGGAATGCAATTTAATTCCTTTCCTTTCCTTTCCCGCGTACCAAACATGCCCTTAATATCAAGCCTCCAACAATATCAAACTATTAATAGATAATAATTCAAATAATATTTTGTAATATCAAATTAATAGTATCAAATCACAGTTTAATATTTTAAATGTCAGGTTAATAATATCAAGCTACAATTAGCATTCCAATGTTAAACTAATAATATTAAACTACAAGTAATATTATTACATTTAAATTATCGAACCAATAATAACGTGCTACAAATAATATTTTTATATCACCAACAAAGAATAGCAACCCAGACAATATTAATTTAATTAACTAACTAAATCAAGTTCAAGCAATATTTATATTAATAACTAACCATATCAAGCCCAATTAATATTTGTTTTTATTAAACTAACACTTTCATAATTTTTTTTGTTTGACCCAACTATTAGAATTGCATCAAAATATATATTATTTACTACTAAATCAATTAAATCTAGTATGTGTGTGTGTGTGTGTGTATATATATATATATATCTTGTTGAATTTTCAATGCATTGGATTGAAATATATATTTATAAAGCATATGTATAATATATTGTGTTTCCCCATTAGTACCGTATTATACATGTTATAATATATATAAGCCCAGAATTAATTAAAACCTCACAGGGCTGATACAAACCTCACGGGATAGTCACACTTTAAGCATTAGCCTCGACGTAAGGGCCAGGACTTGGGCCATATACAAACCAAGCTAATTGTATTAGTACCGTATTATTGGTTCTTCCGCAAGTGACTTCTCTGATATGGTACTAATAGACACACTATAATATATTATATGCAATATAATATACATATAATATAGATGCAACAACGGCTAGCCGACACAGCCCTTAGCCGGCAGGGGCTGCCTGCACGCCAACCAAGGCCAGATCTGGCTTGGAAGAAGAAGCACCCGGAGAAGTCTGCCGAGGAAGACAGACCGGTGTCGTTCCGACTGTGCGCGCTAGAGAAGCCGCCGAAGACAAGCACGATTTGGCCTTGGAAGAAAACGTTGACGGAGAAACCGACCGGGGGAGACAGTCCGGTGCGTTCCGACTGTGCGCGCCAGAGAAGCCACCAAAGGGAAGCACCAGCCGATCAACGCCGAAGTCCCTGAGAAACCACGGTTGCGAGCTTCCCAGTCCCGTCATGCAAACCGTGAAAGACGAACACACCTAAGATCTAGCACACGACCGACGGCCCATCCCACCCATGAAAGGAATATATATGTATATATATTCGCACCCAAAAAACATGATTGAGGATGTATTTTGTTTTCCTCTGCGTTCATGTAAAAGAATAATAGAGGATTACGATTCACCTACCTAAATCAAGTTTCGAATGATCGCTAGAACACGATAACTTCAAATCCACTGCTATTCCCTTCCAAGCTTCACACACAACGAACGGAATGTAGGGTTTTTACCCTAGGCTCCTCTTTTTTATACTAATCAATATATTATTTGATTTAATAATAATAATAATAATAATAACAATCTTAATGATTATAATAATAATAATAATAGACTTAAAATACTAAAATGTCCTCGCGGGACTCCAAACTCCAAACTAAGCTTACTTATAGCCAAAACACTCACGTCGACAATCACTTTGCCTTTTAAATATTATCATCCTCAATAATAAATCAACTTACAATGTCGCTCAAATACGACTCCTTAGACAGGTCGTAGCTTCGAGTCTTCAAGGCCGCAATTCATGCCTACGAGTCGCGGCCCTGGGTTACGAGTCATGCGATTCTGCGACTGAGTCGCAGTCTGAAGCTACGAGTCATGCGATTCTGCGACTTCGAGCCATGTAGTCTGCCTTGGACTAGACCATTTACATTGTAAACCATTATGCCAAGTATTATACTTAAGTTACAATGTAAATAACGAAATACCCCCCATTTGGATTCAAAGAAAAATATTAGAAAATTAAATTCTCACTCTTTCAAAATGTGAAAATTGGGATTTAGTTTAAAATCTCAGAAAAATCCAGTTTTTTCGTAGAGGTGAATTTTTGGAAAGTGGGTTTAGACATCTTAGAAAAATCTCCAAAAAATCAGATTATCTTAGTTATGATATGGGAACCCAATGCCGGGACTTTTCATTTCAAGAAAACAACTCCTATGGTATCTCCTTCCTTGGTCAAGGAATGATGATCGATTTGTGAAGACTAGCTTCAGTTATAAAGGGAGTATGGTTCGAGGAAGGCCAGCCCATACCCGTCACAAGAATTTTGTCCACTTTGGCCAACCAGTCTTGGGCCTCACCCTCATGGCTTGCTCCGCATGGTTTTGTCTTTGGGCCTCGCCCAAAACGCGTCCCCGTGAGGTGAGGTATCCGTCCCCTCCTATAAGGCGGACTTTGTTCTCCTCACCAAGCAATGTGGGACTAACACCCACTCATGGGTCGTTACATGAACCTTAGTGCCATATTGGTGTTGGTATGTTGGTATGTTGGTTTGAGGAATTAGGGCTTGGGCTCTATGACTTGTTGGGTACTCACTGTGAAGCTAAGGCCTATGTTGAGCGGTTGAGCTCGTGAGCCGTTGAGCTCGTCGAGCTAGGGCTGAGTGTCTTGAGTTGGGATCCCATGGAGGATCGTGGACAAGCTGTCCTGTGTGGGCAGGCTGGGTCTTGATGTTTGTTTGCAGGCTGTGTCCTAATGATTGTACACACTACACGGTGCACGAGTACACTGAGCATGTAGTATAGACTTGTATGTTTGCATGATGTGGAGTATTAGGGTCACCTACTGAGCTAGTCGCTCACCCCTACTTGTTATTTCCCTTTTTTTAGGTGTGACCCGAGACTAGTAGAGAACTTTTTTTCTAGGAGGACGTGCCCACTACTCCGATGTATGATACAGTACTATATTCTGTATTGTTTTGTATTGTATCTTGGACATGGGTCCGTAGACAGTTGTATTTGCATATTGTTTGTGATGTGATATCTGTATGACTGTTTGACTTATTGTATGCATGATGATGTATGGGAAAGTATAGGATTACCCTTGATGTATGACTGTACAGGATTGCATATTTGAGACAGCACCCGTGGTATATTCTCTATTGGTGCCAGTCACCTACCCCTTGACCTTTTGGGTGCGGGCAAAGGGAAGTCATGTTCCTAGTTCTGGGTACCCTGGAATTTGGGGGCGTGACAGAACATTTCCCCATGGCCGCTAAATTGACCTTCCCATGCACTAATAACATGGCGAGTATGAAGCATGTGTGATGAGACTTCAAGAAGCTGTCAACGAGAGATATTAAGAGGTTGCAAGTGTTTGGGGATTCTCGCTCTCATCATTTATCAAGTAAGAAACGAGTGGAAAACCCCGAGAATCACAAATTAATTTCATATCAAAAGCTTGTTTCGAGTTAGTTGAGCGGTTTGAGGATATCACATTTGAGCATATGAGTAGAGAACACAATCAGATTCCTGATGCATTGACAACTTTGGCATCCCTCCTCCGATTAGACACAAAGCTAGAAGTTCAGTCTTTTGACATTCATATTCAAGAGACACCAGCATATTGCATGGCCACCGAAGGAAATGCGAGGGAAAGCCTTAGTATGAAGACATCAAGCAATATTTACTCAAACAAGAATACCCTTCAGGGGCCTCGGAGTCAAACAAAAGAAATATTCAAAGATCGTCTACCAATTACTACCTCGATGGTTCAATTTTGTATAGACTGAACCATGATATGGTGCTATTACGGTGTGTGGCAAAAGAAGAGTCTACCCAGATTATGAAAGAAGTTCATGAAGGCAAGTGTGGTTCACATGAAAATGGGCATACACTAACAAGACAAATTATGCGGATGGGTTATTATTGGGTCACTATGGAGAAAGATTGCATTGAATATGTACGAAAATGCCTCAAATGTCAAATATATGGTGATAGGATTCAAGTACCTCCATTTCAATTTGCATGTGATGGTTTCTCCGTGGCCATTTTCACGTGGGGCATGGACATTATTGGACCAATATCCCCAAAGCGTCTAATGGCCACCGTTTCATTTTAGTAGCCATTAATTATTTTACCAAGTGGGTTGAAGCAGCATCTTATGCTCACATAACACAGGCTTGTGGTAGTCAAGTTTGTTCGTAACAACATCATCTATCGTTATGGGCTTCCCGGAGCAAATAATTCAGATAATGCTGCTAATTTGAATAATCGAATGATGGTAGTTTATGTGAAAATTCAAGATTCACAGTCATAATTCGACACCTTATCGTCCTAAGATGAATGGAGTAGTTAAAGCAACCAACAAGAATATCAAAAATATCATCAGAAAAATAACTGAAACTTACAAGGACTGGCATGAGAAGCTTGCCTATACATTACACGCTTATCGTACGTCGGTAAGAAAATCAACTGGAGCAACTCCAATCTCATTAGTGTATGGTATGGAGGCAGTTTTACCTGTCGAAGTTGAGATCCCTTCTCTTCGGGCACTCAAAGACACTCAGCTCGAGGAGGCGAAATGGATCCAAAACCGATATGAGCAGTTGGACCTTGTGGAAGGAAAGTGCCTTGTTGTTGTATGTAGAGGTCAGCTATATCAGCAAAGAATGATGAGAAGTTACAACAAGAAGGTTAAACCTCAGACATTCCAAGAAGGAGATCTTGTCCTTAAGAAGATATTACCAATTCAGCATGACTATAGAGGCAAATGGACTCCAAATTATGAAGGCATGTATGTTGTGAAGAAAGCATTTTTAGGAAGTTCTTTGGTCCTCACTAAAATGGATGGAGATAAGCTTCCAAACCTAGTGAACAGTAATGTCGTCAAAAAGTTTTATGCTTAAACTTTATCTTTATGTCAAAATTGGGAATAGGATTGCCATTGTAAACTAAGTACTTTCGGATATGTTAAACCCTTTTCCATCTTCTAGTCTATTTCCATTATCCATTTCTCCTTGCCCTCTATCGAAACATGAAACTAAAAAAAGATAAATTTGGGTTTCATCACTAAGGCAAGTCCAAAGATCCCTTCATCCCCAAGCAAGATTGAATCATCAGCTTTTATCCAAATCTATTACAAAGTGTTATCCCTAACAAAACTTTTAGCCAAAAAAACAAAACCCCTCTTCTAAATCTCATCCTTCTACATTTTCTCTTTTAGATGGTTGTTCCTATTCCTAATGAGATATGGAGATAACAAGGTGTGATGACAATGAGCGGACTTGGTGAAAACTCAAAAGGGCATCAAGGGTAAAATACAAAGCTCCACAAAAAATAAAAAAATAAAGGCGGACTTGGTGAAAATCTGAAAGGGCGCCAAGGGTAAAATACAAAGCCAACAACAAATTCCCGGAAAAGCAAATTGGACAATTAGCAGAGGATGGCCACCCCATGTGAAAGCGAGGACAAGGCATAGCTTTGAATACAGATTTGCAAATAGTGGAAGATTTGGTTAAACCTTGGTACACTTGGATCAAATTTGTGAATTATGCTTTCAATGACTTATAATTTTGTTTATAAGATTACAAGTTGTACTTTATATGATGTGAGCATGATCTGAACTAATGCACCAAAAGTATCTTTTTCTAATAATGTTCAAGCTTTTTATCGCACATTAGACTAGAATACAAACAAACCCCTAGTAGATCCCTTGGACATTGCTTTATGAGAAAGGTCATGCTAAGATTATAAGGTCTGAATGGTAGGTCTGTTTTCCCAGTAGAAAGCTTTGTACAGTAATCAAATGAATCAATGGTGTATTATTGGGAAGTGATTCCTGTGAAAGCCAGGAACAAGTGGACTAAGAAACCTAACAAATAGGAAAACTCAGCAACATTTCATATCCCCATATGCATTCATGCATACATTTCACATACCTAGCATATATTTCATGCACACATGCATCTGATTTATATGGTTTAATTCAAACTTAAGTTGCGGGGACACTCGGTTCCCAATCATTCACCTTCCCCAACTCCTCAAATGACCTTAGCAAATCTCTCATCTCAAACCAACATTGGACCTCCTATCGTCCGTCAGCTTTATAAGCATTAGTGATTTGAAACCCTTAAGATGGCCGCAGAAGTTTTTAATATCCCCATCAACCTCTTAAGTCCTTTCAATTTTAATCGGTCAAGAATTGTCCATCCTTTTCGACCTCAAAGGTCTTTTAGCCCCTCCATTCTCATTAACCTCAAGGGTTTTTCAATTCCGTTAATCCTAAAACTTTTCAAATACCGTTAACCTCAAGGGTTTTATAATTCCAATTAATCTCAAAACTTTTTTCAATTTCTATTAACCTCAAGGGTTTTTCGATTTGGTAATTTCAAAACCTTTTCAATTCCTGTTAACCTCAAAGGTTTTTTCCAATTACTGTTGATCTCAAACTTTTCAAATTCTATTAACCTCAAAGGTTTTTTTTAATTCCAATTAATCTCAAAACTTTTTTTAATTCCTATTTACCTCAAGATTTTTTTGATTTCTATTAATTTCAAAGTCTTTTTAATTCCTATTAACCTTAGGTGTTTTTTTAATTTCTGTTAACCTCAAGGGTTTTTCAATTCCAGTTAATCTCAAAACGTTTTCAAATCCGGGGTTTTTTTTAATTCTTGCTCACCTCATTTTTCAAATCCTAGTCAACCTTAAAGATTTTTTATTTTTACCTCGAAACGTATTTGTCGTTCTTGTATACCCCAAAATTCTTTATTCCAATTTCAACCCCAAAACTTTTCTCCCCACCTGTGTTGTTTCTATCAAACTCCCAAAAGACACTTTCGGTGAGTCAATAACAAACCTTCCGGTGATAGGTAAGCCAGGTAAGTAATCTAACCTGTCTAAAATGCGTCTCTCTTATCTTTGTACATTGTTTGTACACAAACGATGCACAAAGATAAGCAACTGTTAGACCTCATTTTAATCGGGTTGGATGTGCATGCTCAATTTGAATTAGTTTTATTTTTTATACTTACGCGTTTCCTACATCATTTTACAAGTCAATAAAGCTAAGGAACGTAGTATAGAGGTTCAGAACAAAAAAACAACAAATGACAATGAAAAAAAAACAACCAATAAAAAAAAAGAAAAAAGCTTCGATTTAAGACGCCGCTTCAAGTTGTGATTCAGGTTCTAATCTTGGTTCGGTAATTTGTTTTGAGATTTGGCCTCCCTATACCCTAAGAACCAAATAATAATAAATAAAAGCAAAGCAAAAAAAACCAAAAAAAACAAACTTCACTCGGAATGCCGCTTCAAGCTTCGGTTCATATTTTAAATTAGTTCGAGATTTCGTATTCGTTTTGGGATTTAGCCTTTCATAATAATAAATAAATTAAAACAAAAACAAAAACAAAAACAAAACCAAAAAAGAAAAAAAAAGAACACAAATCTACCTCGCTGGGTCGGCTACGTCCCTTGTCGCTCCATGTGAATTTTATAAATTGCATTCATTAAACGCACATTGATGCATGGACGCCAAGTGCCTATCATGCTGGCATTCCCCGGGTACAGCTAGTAAGGAGGAACGTGGGGCGGCATCGCTTCACTTAAAAATAATGCAATTAAAGGCTCAAAAAGGGCACTTCAGCTTCTCCGGGCGGGGAGAAAAAATTTTGGATGAGAATTTTTTTTTTCAGTCACCAAAAACACCCATCCGAACAACCGTCATCACCTTTCCTTTTCCTTTGTCTTTTTCATCCGATGCAATCCTTATATTTCTTAGTCCTTATTCCCCCCTTATTCCTACCAAATCCCAAAAACAATAACAATTTCCTTATAATTCTCCTTGGTTACGTTTCCCACCTAAAAAAAAAAAAACACACACACACACACACAAAAAAGCAAAATCATCACTCTCCCTTCTCTCTCTTATGATTTCCAAAAAAAAAGAGAGAGGATCAAATTCTTCCCATCCTTTTATCTCCAAATCTATCTCTTAACTCCAAAACAAAAAAAAACACAAATTTAATTTCCTTCCCTCCTCTCCCACGACTTTAACCAAACACAAAAAAAAACTCTTACGCCTACTATTTCCCCTCCACAACAAAAATACTCGGGAAAAAAAAACCAATCCCCCATTTTCTTTCCATCCCACACGTTTTTTTCTTTTATTTTGCTTTTATTTGTTTATTTTATCTCATCTCCAAAAATATAATTCCAGCCTCCAAATAATATTCCGACTTATTTTGGTAATTCTCACTACTACATTTGAGAGGTTACTTTCGATCGAAAGACTACCGGTGCAAACTGGATAGCTCGGACGGGACACTACTGTTGGAATATTACCCAAGGCTAAAGTGGATTCATGTTTTCTTTTGTTGTTTTAATTTACGCCTATTTTTTTTGTATTTTATGTAATCTTTAATTTTATTGTTTTTGTTTTCTTCTTTTTTATGTATTTATGTTGTGGTGTGTGTTGTAACATGTAAAAATGTAAAATATCAAAAAAAAAAAAAAGGAGGGGAAGTAAAAAACAAGAGAGCTATAAAAAAAAAGAGAAGTAAGTACTAAGTAGTTTTATTTTCTGAATGCCCCACGATGACACACATCATTTTTTTGTATGTTTGCTCTTGATTTTCATTATTTATTCAAAACCAAAAATGTTTTCTAAAAAAAAACAAACATCATATTTATTTTTAATAGGTGTTAATTCTTGATTTCCATCATTTGAAAAACAACTAAAAACTGGTTTTGTTAAAACGTAAAAACAAAAATAAAAACAAAGAAAAATATTTTCTAGGAAAAAAACGAAACAAAAAAACATCATATTTGTTTTTAATAGTAGTTAATTCTTGGTTTCTATTATTTCAAAAACAAAAAAAATAATTTTGTTAAAACGTCGAAAAAAAGGAAAACAAAAAAAATCATATTTGCTTTTATTGTATTAGTCTTTGGTTTGTTAGCATTTCCAAATAAACATGTTTTCTCTTAAAAAAGACAAAACAAAAAGAAGAAAAACAAAAGTGTCATGCAAAATTTTCTTTCTTTCATGTTTTCTTCTTTTACATATGTTTGTTTATGTCAACAACAAAAACAAACAAACAAACAAACAAAAACAAAAAGAATAAAAGAGGGAAGTTACTCACATTCTAGGATCCCTTTTTCGACCCTTTAAGTGACATTAATTTTCAACTACAATAAAAGATTTAGAAATAAAATCAAAACACCAAAACCTTTAGGATTCCCCATAGATGCTTACGTTAAAATGAATCTAATTCTAACTTCAATAAAGAATTTAGTGAAATAAAAAAGTTAAAACTTTAGGTCTTTAGGAAAATAAACATAGTCTTAGACCAGTTAAAATCACGCAAACAATAAAACAAATAGAAACCTCATTTACTAAGATAGGTACCGAGAGGACATTGTAGGAGTGCTACATGTAACCAACTCCCGAACTCATTTATGATAGCGTAGACCACATCAAAACTATCCAAGGTAAAAGGTATTCAACTGTATCCCAAAAACAATTGGTGGTGACTCTATTTTTTTATCATTGGTTTTGGTTGAACTCATTCCAAAAAGGATCCAAACGAAAATCAGTGATAATAGACCTTACAATGTCAACACGTGTGGTCAAGTTTCAAAACAAAACTCACACTACACAAACTGCTTGCCTAATAATATTAGGAAAATGGCATAAACGCGACAACAAACTATTTTGACATGGCAAATAGTTTTATTCTCGCATGAACAGTCACATGTGACATTACTTGAAAAACCACTAGTTACAGCAACATTTAAACCACTTCCCACAGTGCAAGAGTTTTGGTTCACACTCCAGTAACTGTTCTTTAATTTTGAGGCTATGGTTTGAAGCGTCTGCACTGTTAGATGTGAAAGTAGGCAATTAAACTTATGCTTATATAAAAGAAGCATATATAAAAATCAATTTCAAGCTTAATGCAATACAAAAAGAATTTTAAAAAATAATAATAATGATATATAAGTACAATAAGAGAGCTACATATATTAATAAAAAGCAAAGAAAATAAGTGAAACTGACTGCCTGCCTGCCTGCATAAATACATACCCACACACATACATACATATTTTTCAGTGTTACTATGCAAAAGAAAAAAAATTATGTGTTCATTCTTAAATTTTGTTATGACAACCTGCATGCAAATTGTATGGAAATTTTTTTTCAATATGCTACCATGCAAAAGAAAAAAAGACAAACATTTTCGATGCTTCAATATAAATTATTTAGAGTTGTGCCCTGTGTGAAAAACTTTTAAAATAATAATGATGGTAATAATACTTAAGGCAGAGCAGACCACTGCTCTATTTGCCACTTTTCTCCCTACAGAGAGAAGACCCAACCATCACCCCACTTCCTCCCCCTCCTCTCCCCTCATAAATCATCATCCCGTCCTCCCGATTATTTGCCTATCCACATGGTATATGCTTCATCTTGTAAAAAAATGGCTCCAAAAATGTCATTTTTGTGTAGTGGATATCAATGAAAAAAAGCATATTATACATCAACATTTTGTTTATTTTTATTTTTGTGGGTGGATATTTTTGCCTTCAACATTTTGTTTATTTTTGTGTAGTGGATATCAATGAAAAACAACATATTATACTTTTTTAAATTTTTTGTGCGGTGGATATTTTTGCTTTCATCTTTTTTAAATTACTAGTGCAGGGTCACACTATTCAAACACTATATTACAAGTAATCAGCCTTAGCAGTCGTGAGTTTCTTTATTTCATTATAGAGTTCATGGGTCCAGACGAAATAGGCCCATCATAAAAGTGGGCCCATGCCACATCCGTCTTATGTACAGAGCTCGAAAAACAACAACAAATTTGTAGTCAACAAAAACAGTCAAAAAAACCACGCATGACGCAACTACTCTTGCTATAAATAATAAATATCAATCAAATAGAGATATTATTGACGGTGGATATTATTGACTTGACAATGATTATTTGATTAGGGACCGTCGGAATTGACTGGTCTCTAGATCCTCTGTGGTGTGCATGTACCATTTTAGCCCTGCTGCTTGCACTTTTTCCACTAAGTTTTTAAACTTTTTTTTTAAAATCAAATATTGAAAAAATTAATTAACTGTGTGTGGATAATTCTAAGAAAAAATGAAACCATTCCTGATTCACTCTCAATTCTCAAACCCACCACTATTCGGGTGATGGTAATTAACTCGTGAGTTATCTAAGAATAACTGTCAGAAGTTGCACTATAAATTTTAATCAAGCTAGAAATTGATCTCAAGTGTGAATTCCAATGTGTATCTCCTACTCGTTGTAGTGTACTAATTTGATTAAGTCCACTTCCACTTTCTATCTCATCAATTGTAATCATATAAGCATTTTGAACATCTAATGTAACCTGGAAATCTTCATACCGAGTGCATGAAGCATAAACGAAATTGACAACAACATTCAAATTGGTAAAAAATTAATGAACAAGAATGTTTTCTTTTTGATGCGTCACTAATGCCAATTGCAAGAGATGCTGGCTAAGCAATGAATGATGGACAATCATTTAAAACCAAAGCTTGCAACCCATTCCACCCCCTGCATATTACTTGCACCATCGTATCCTTGGCTTCGAATATTTTGAATGTCTAGTTGATGTTTAGATAATACAGAATATATACCTTTTTTCAAAGTTAATGCTGCAGTATCATGAATATGAACAATGCCAAAAAAGTGTACTCGCACAAAACCATGTTGTCAACAAATCTTAAAACTATAGCCATTTGCTCCTTCATTGACTCATCGCAAACTTCATCAACTATTAGGCAAAAACTTTGCATTACTAATTTCATCACGAATTATTTTATTCACTTTAGAAGAAAAACATGTAAAATTTGTTTTTGTACCTTTAGTGATGTGTAGAGTAGCATTCTTTGGACCTCGATCAATCACTTCTCGAGAAGTTTTTTATTATATTCAATTGTCATACCCAATATCTCTAGAAAATTTCCATGATTTTTTTAATCCACACTTTCATCCCTGCCTCAAAAAGTAACACCTTGAAATGCAAACACTCAAACAACATCAATTGAGGCTTCTTAGAGACTATTGTTTCTAATGTTGTATGAGCTTTTCAAATATATCTAATATGTTGAGATTGATTCTTCAAATCTTCATTGATTTCTCAAAGAATTTTGTGAAATGAATTACTATCTTTCCCTATATGATTGAGAAAAAGTACAATCTTTTCCATTTCTAACCTTTCTCCAATTCTTGAATCAATCTATGTGAATACATTGCAGGTAACATGTCCAAGATGGCTTATTGAAAGAAAGCATAGTAAACAAAAGGCTGAATCTTTCTCACGTGAATATTCAAGCCATGAAAAGAAATAGATTATACCATGAAGGTTAAAAGCTACGAAGATGATTTTCTTTCCAGATTTTGGATACTTTTGAGATAGAAGGTCGGTATGGGCCAGCTTTAATATAAGCTCTTCGAATTTCATCTTGATAATTAACATCATATTCCCATATTTGACGGCGCACTCCAGGATCATACTCCAACGAGCTACTATTAAATTCTCTTGCCATTATCTCTCCGAAGTCTTTTAGAAGAATTTTTTGAAATTGGAATATCGAAGCTAGCAATGATGTATCACCAATATTAACATTTGTAGTTTGTACATTTAAAGTTTATGCATTTGAAGTTTGAATATTTGAATTTTGTGCATTCAAGCTTTGCACATTTGAACTTTGTTGATTTTTTCTCTTGAAAAAAGCAAATATTGTATTTGACTTGTTCATCATCTACAAACAAAATTATAAACATAAATAAAATTTCAAAAACAACTTCTACAATTAGAAAAAAAAACAACAAAGCAAAATCTATATGCAATTCAAACACTTCAAATACTCACAACAATTATACAATTATATTTATACAATCTATATGCAATTATACAACAATTATACAATTATATAATTCGATATGTTTTTTCTTTTAAAGAAATATTTAAATACCTAATTCACACAGTTGTCGTCAACTTTGAGCTTTGTCATAACTCATAGACTTAGGTCCACAGGCAGCGTGGCGCGCCATTGATTGATTCGAACCAGGAAAGAAACCCATGCCGACAAATGGCGGTCAACTTGCCTAAGACGAGTTGCCGGAGTCCCCCGACATCCTGCCAAAGCCCAGGAGCAGAATCGCCGACTTGTCACCTCTCCTCGCATCGTCGTTGTCGAGTGTTAGCCTATACGTCGTCCTCGGAGATTGGAAAGCGTCTAGCCGCCACCGTCGGTCTGTCTGCAGATCCTGGTTTCGTCTTTTTGCGTAAGTCACGGACCCTAAATCATTTCATTTTTCTTCCAAAGCCCAGAAGCAGACCCTTTCGTCTTTACCGTAAAAAGAAGACCAAATAATGTTAAGTAATATTGAAAATAAAAACCCATCAAAACGACGTCGTTTTGATGGGTATATATACTTCGCCGATTTTGTCCCAAAATGCGGAGAGGAGGGGGGGGGGGGAGGGGAGGCGGGGGTGGGGACCGGGGTCTCGCCCCCCTGAGTTCCGGTCTCTAGTTGTGGTGTTGTTGTTATTATGGTTTTATTTTTGTGGTGTGGCCCTACTAATGGGGTCATGTTGTTGCTTGTTTTTGTAAGTGTAAAGAGAAAGATAAAAAGAAAGAAGGCTAGAAAAAAGAAAAAAGAGAGGGGGAACTAATATGTAGGTTGGTTGTTTTGTTTGTTTTTAAAAATTTAATTATTTATTACTGTTGTTGTCGTAGCACACAACACACATGAAAAGAGCATTTAAAAAAAGGTTTCAAAAAAATAGAACGAAAAGGGTTTTTCAAATCCCTTTTCGTTAACAATTAAAATTTCAAAATTTCAAAAAAAGAAAGAAAGAAAGAAAGAAAGAAAGCATAGGGCCTTTCTTTAAAATAAAAACCCAAAAAAGTTAACAATTAAAATTTCAAAATTTAAAAACTAAACAAAAAATGTTTTCAAAACAAAACAAAAGTCAAGGGCCTTTTTGAAAAAATCAAATTTAAATTAAAAATTCCTTTTCAAAACCAAAAAAACCTTTTTAAAACTTTTCTCTTCAAACCAAAAATAATGCATTTTAGCCTCCTTCAAATCTTTTTCAAAACCTAGAATAATTTTAAGACATAAAAATGCTCCTTTTATATTAAATCTCTTTCTCTTATAAACCTAGAAATCCTTTTTCAAAACTAAAACAAATCCAAAATCCAAAATCCTGTTTTATAAAAATTAAGAAAAAATTCAAAATTTTAAAACCAAAAATAAGAAAGGCCTGAATAACCTTGCTTTTTAAAAGTATTCTTATATTATTTTATTGTGCTTCAATTCGATGGAATGGAAATCAGAATGTCTTCTAAGAGCACTAACAACAGCTTTTTAACCATCTTTCCTAATTTTATTGATTTAAACTACTTTTTACTTCCCTATATAAATATACACCACAATAGATTTCCTAAATCAGTTTCTATATCATTTAAATAATATTTTATACTATTTTTTTATTTAATAATAATTTTTTTATAATTTAATATGAAACAAGAGTAAATATTATAGGAAACGTGAGGGAGAGAGGTGAAATAATTTTTTTATATAATTTAATAACTATAGGGAGTGAATAGTACTTCCCAATAGATTGTGAAATACTTGTACAAACCCTATGAAAAAAAGTTAAATATAGGACATCTGTTGTGGGAATGATTTTATGACCTTTTTTTTTTTTCCCTAAATATAGGGAAACAAACTTCTACGGGGAATCTGCTACTAGTGCTCTAATAGCAAAAAAAACTTATTTAAAAAAACATATTAACAAACCCATGATACAAACTAATTTAAACCCATATACACACATGAATCAATTTAGGCTTAGTTCAAATTATGGCCATTACTTTCCTTAAACTAGATATATGGTAAGTTGATTTAAATAGAGAATACAAAAATGTTGATAGGGTCTTAGGAGGACATGCCACATGGAATAAAGAGCTCCATGATAAGAAGAGAACGCCTTAATAAAATCAATGCAAGTAACCCTTAGGCTCATCTAGTGACAATGGGAGCGTGTAGGTACCTTAGTACCTGAGTTTGAAGCTCATGACTAATACCATTGTTGTGGATTATTTTGGGCCTCATATATGGGAAATTATGGGACAAAAGAGTGTGTATACCAAGGGTTTTATAGGCGACAAACTTGATCGTTGGATTCATTATGTATCCAGGCAATTCCTTTCATACTTTTGTTTTTAAAAAACAATGCAAAGTAAGCAAAGTCTAACCAAACAAGCCTATACATGTCTGAAATTAAAATTGGTATATCCACTTATTCAATTTCTTCCTACCCTTTAAAAAAAATTGAAGTCCACATATCTTTTCCTAGATTAAAATAAAAAAGACGACTCTCAACGTGAAATTACTTGTAATCATTAGAATTACAAATTAGATTGGTCATTAGGCACTTATATTTGAATAAATAAAGTCTACATATATTTGGAGAAGCTAAGCTAGTTTGTCATTTGAAGACATGATTGATGCAACTTTGGTCGATCTTGGTTGGTAGAGGTCGACGTGGTCGACCTAGCCTCTCTTTTGGTTGAGATTGACTAATGGAGATTCTCTAGTGTGTAGTGCTTAGTCAATGTGAGGGTGATTTTTGATGTGAGGTCAACGTGGTCGATGTGACATGAAAGTGCTCGATGTCGATCAATATGAGTTTCAAGAGAGTTTTCTCAAAAGGTAGTCGACCTAGCTTAGTGTGGTCGATGTGGGTGCATTGACTATGCATGGTTTGGTGCAAGATCGACCTTTAGTCAATGTGGAAGGTTGGTCTACATGAGAAAATGTGGTTGATGTGGGTATAATTTGGTCGATATCAACCCTACAATAAGCGTATTTTTGTTATTCCCAATGTGAGTTGTTGATAGTTGACATAACTGATTGTGTTGTCATTGTTGTCAACCATAGTGCTATAAAACACAGTACTTGTTGTCAACCTTAAATGAAGATAGAGGTAGACATCTATTCAAGACCAAATTATACCATATGAAAGAGGAGGTCCACAGAAGCAGATATCATCTGAACGGTTGACAATTCCTCCAGCCATGTACATATAATGGTGGGGAAATTCAGAGATTTTTAGCTCCAAATTGTACCAACTTTTACCCATGGATATAAAACTTCAAAATCTACAAGTTTGCTTTTGACCTCGAGTCATTTTGAGCTCTGTATAAAAAGTTATGGGCCATATACATGTGAACGACCGACATTTCATCCAACCATGCACACATAATCGTAGGGTTGTGCAGACTTTTTGAGCTCCAAATGGCACTAAATTTTAGAAATAGATAAAGAGCTTCAATATCTACAACTTTGCTTTTGACTACAAGTGATTTTAAGCACTATAGAGGGATTTATGGTCAAAATACCAACATCAACACATGCAAATCAGAGTTCACCTGATGAATGGCTAAGATTTGTCGACTTAGGTGAGCTTGATCCAATGGCTAAGACTATTTCACCTAAATGAGCTTGATCCAATGGCTGAGATAAAGTAGAAAAAAGATCAATGGTTGAGGCTTGGTTGCTCTAATTAGGTTAACATCCTAATTAAGTTAGCTAATCTAATGATTGGGATCAGTAGAGTGAAATTAATGACCAGAGTTTGATAGAGGATGATGTAAGGTTTTTGCTTCATATACCAGGGGTTGTGGAGGCTGAGAGATAGAAAATGAGAATAGATATAGAGAGGAAGAGGTATTAGAGATCAGAGAAGAGAGAGGTGAAGCTCTTGGCGTTTACAGAAATCATATTGAGACGAGCTTGTTGACTATGACATCAAAGAGAAGATCACGAACCAGTTCGTTGAAGTACTCTGATCAGAGAACAAGGAACCTTAGATTATCAATATTGAAACTTATATGTGAGTTGGAATTGTTCTCTTTGTATTTATTTTTATTATTGTTGTTGTAAAAACTAGAACCAATGAGGTTTAGTTGTTGTTGAAATTAGGTAGTGAACCCAAAGGGTAGTGAATTGTGAACCCTAAAATCTGTAAGGTGGTGAACCTTGGATAGCAGTGTGCTATTCAAAATTGCTAGTGGAGATTCTATGATCAACTGATGTTAGTCATGCCGTGAACGTAGCTATACTCATTGTAGGGTAAATCACGTAATTGTTGTATGCCTTGTATTTGTTGTTTCTTTTTATTTGGCATACAAACGCAGAATTTGGAATTGGCTAAAGTGATCATCATGGGTAAAAAGGAAAAGGGTAAAAATTATATTGATACACTCATTCACCCCCCCCCCCCCTTTCAGTGCGTGTTTGGGAATTTTTGATATACGTTGTTATAATTTGTGATTTTGGATTTTTGGGTATTTTGTTCTAAAGCATAGAGAGAGAGGGAGAGAGGGAGAGAGAGAGAGAGAGAGAGAGAGAGAGAGAGAGAGAGAGAGAGAGAGAGAGAGAGAGAGAGAGAGCCTACTTTGTTTGATCGCGGCGGCTATGTTCTTGGGGGTGGACGGTGTCTAATGTAGAGGAGCAAGGAGTTAAGGGGATCTTTTAATTCGAAACCCTAGAATCCAAGCAAAGATTGAGGTAGGGATTTTGTACCCCTCTCTCTTGAACGTATTATTTCATGGTTGAACCTGTTCTAGGGTTAAGGCTTGAGTTTGATAATATATATATATATATATATATATATATATATATATATATATATATATATATATTCTTGGTCCCCGAGAGCCTAGCAGGGTGAATAAGCTCTTTGAAAAATTCTCTCTTTTATATAGCACATCATTAATATTAATACTGATTGAAAAGATGAAATCAATGCGGAAGACAATCAGATGTAGTGGAAGTATTTGTTTTATTATCAACTGATAATTACAATAAAATGGAAAGCACATAAAACTATTTGCACTAGCTTTTCTCTACTAAAGATGTATCTCTCTTTTGTTTATAGTAGCACTCTGAGACTATTCTATTATGCACACTCTAGAACAGTATTCAAATTCAAAAGCACACATCTACAAGTGTACACGACTATATATTTATATCCCTTGAATAGACATCTTGGAACTTCAACGTTGCTTCCCGGGTGATGAGCTGTATTGATGATCTTTTCATTGGAAAGTATCTCTCCCTTAAATGTTGGGAATGTGGAGCTCAAGATATTAGAAGTATGAGCGTATTGAATTGCTTTGCAAAGTTCCAATTTCATTAAAGACTTTATCCACGCATCCGAGTGATCTACGTGTAAGACGATATAAATGTTTTCAATGAATCTTATCTTACATCGGGACATAACGAGAGTTGATGAATTTGAATGCGCTGATTTGACTTAGTGAGTAAGCGAAGCACTATCTTCTTATTCTAGAGTATGGAGACTTATTCCGAGCTATTGGAAGGCTCAGATGCTTATTCTGCATTAAGGTTCCTTACTCTGTGTTTTTAGTTGCTTACTCCATGTCAAGTAAGTACTCGGATCCTTTATACTGTAACAAGGTTCCTTACTCTGTGTAAATTGAACGCTCGGATCTCTTATTCCGTAACAAGGTTCGTTACTCTGTGTTAATTGAATGCTCGAATCTCTTATTCCTTAACAAGGTTCTTTACTCCGTGTCAATTGAACACTTGGATCCCTTATTCCGTATCAATGTTCCTTATTTCGTGTTAATTGAACACTCGGATACCTTATTCCGTATCAACGCTTTCTTATTCCGTGCGAGTAGAAGACTCAGATCCTTATTCCGCATCTTCATGTCCTTATTCCGGGTAAATAGAAGACTTGGATCCTTATTCCACGTCTTCATGTCCTTGGTCTATATGAGTTGAAAACTCGGATCCTTATTCCGCATCTTCTAGTCCTTATTCCACGCTAATGTCCTTATTCCATATCTCTCGATAACTCGAGTTATTTACCGAATCATTTGTTGACACGCACAGTGATTTGGACCAGGATTATGTATCCTGTCCTTAACGTATCACTCACGAGTGAACTGAATTTGTCGTTTAAATTTATCTTTTGTGGCATGTTAGAGATAGAGAAACGAGAGATCTCAAATCAAACTACATAGGGTTTCATCCACATCTTCCAAATTTTGGGTTTAATCCAACAATCTCCCCCAATATGGAGATGCCAAATATACTATGAATCCAAGTTTTGCCCCCAGTTAGGGTTAAGAAACCTAGGTCTATACAAACCTAGATATAGAAGATGAAAAACAGATTCATAAAACATGCAAATCAATTAAACAAACCCAATATTCATAGAATTAGTACCACAAAGATAGGGGGCTACATTGCTCCCCTAGATTAAGAAAAACTACTCACACATGTTTGTGATAAAGCATAAAGAAATAAAGAACATCATCTCGAGAACCAGGAGCGAGAAGAACCTCAATTCCAGAACTTCCCGGCCATCGAGATGTCTCTCTAGGACTCGCACCTCCAAAACGTGAGCCTCCTCTCTCTTCGCACGTGAAGCTCTCTCTCAAACGTGATTCTACAAGATCTCTCCTCAAGACGTGCTGCTCCCCTCTGTTTATAGAGCAGCCTGCTATATAATGTGTGCCCTAGCCACTAGCTATCGTCATTTATCAAAACGGCGTAGTTTTGATAAGTGACAGCGATTCTACCTTTCAGCTATTATACAACCCAAACCAGGCACAATATGGACTAGGTTCTTTAGGAAAAGATCATCAACATACAAAAATAAAGGTCCCCGTGCAAAAATATTGTTGCACGTGACAATGTCATGTCACGTGCAAGCTCCAAATGATCTCGAAATTTATCCCCAAGCTTCCTTGCATCATGTAGAAGGCTCCTATGCAAAAACATGTTTGCATGTGACAATGGCATTGTCATGTACACATCAAAAATGCCTCCTTTTGAGCTCATCTTTTTTCACAAGTTCCCTCATTGATAGATAAAATGGTTTAGCTGATATGTGTGAGAAGAAATCACCTAAAAACCTGCCAAAACAACTCAAAAATACCTGTATATGGGCAATAGTATCTTCCTAAGCGTTATAGCAAACATGTATGAAATATAGTGCAATTAGGCTCTAATCATGCTCTTAATCACCCTAAATATATAGTAGAATAACGACATAAATGCACGTTATCACCCTATCCTCTATAGGAGGTGTGGTGATCAGATAATTAGAACGTGTGTCCCTGAGGAGGAAATGGATGATATCTTGCATCATTGTCTTGCATCAAATTCTAGGGGCCACTTTGGAGTGAAAAGAACAGTGGCTAAAATCATACAATGTGGGTTTTTCGGCCCAACATGGTTAAAGACACCTATGTCTTTATTAAAACCTTGTGATAAATGCCAAAGGGTAGGTGGCCTATCTAGGAAGAATGAGATGCCCTTAACCGGAATCCTACTAGTTGAGATTTTTGATATTTGGGGCATAAACTTTATGGGGCCATTCCCTATTTCTGATGGGTATTCATACATTCTGTTGGCTGTGGATTATGTGTCCAAGTGGGTTGAGGCAATCCTAACAAGAGTGAATGATGCCAGAGTGGTAACTAAATTCCTAACCAGAAACATCTTTAGCCGTTTTGGGACACCAAGGGCTATCATTAGTGATGAGGGTAGTCACTTTTGTAATAAATTGTTTGATAAATTGTTGACAAAATATGGAGTCAACCATAGAAAGTCCTTAGCTTATCACCCACAAGCTAATGGGCAAGCTGAAGTGTCCAATGGGGAAATAAAAGCTATTCTTGAGAAAACTGTTGGAGGAAATAGAAAGGATTGGTCTCAAAGGCTTGATGATGCCTTATGGGCTTATAGGACAACTTACAAGACTCCCAATAGAATGTCCCCTTATAGAATCTTATATGGGAAATCTTGTCATTTGCTTTTGGAATTAGAACACAAGGCTCAATGGGCCTTGAGGAAATGAAATTTTGATCCACAAGAGACCAAGGAGTTGAGGATAACTCAATTAATTGAGCTAAAAGAGTTCAGAATGGATGCCTATGAAAGTGCTAAAATTTATAAGGAAAAAACAAAGAAATAACATGATAGGCAATTAAACAAAGAATTCTTAAACCTGGGGTAAAAAGTTTAATTGTTTAACACTAGACTGAGGTTGTTTCTAAATAAGTTAAGATCAAAATGGATGGGTCCATTTGTGATAACTAATAAGAAGCCATATGGGAGCTTTGAGCTTTAAGCTGAAGATAGCAAGAAATTTTGGGTTAATGGCAATAAACTAAAACCTTATTATGACCCAACACAGAGGGAGATTGTTGATTCCCTCTCTTTTGAGCCTTCATGATCATCTTTGGCAGTCTAGCTACAAACTTAAAATAAAGCACTTGTTGGGAGGCAACCCAATAGTTTTTATTTTATTTTATTTGCTGTTTGTTAACCATGGTGCAGGAGATAGAGTTTGGTCTTTACTAACCCTTTTACAGACCTAGAACTTCTTATTTGCACTTTGGACCCATCCACGACCCGAGCAGCGTGGTGCTGGCGGGACGTTTTTTAGTGGCACGATTCAGGAATGTATTCGTGCTACGTAAAGGAGAGGGGTTGGGTGAAAGCGTAGATGGTGCGCAGCAGAAGGTTCCAGGCAGTTCGTGGAGGAAAACGGATGGAACCCCTTCGGAGTTCAGACGTGCCGACCCGGTTGAATGCGGGGAGCACGCCGCTAGTCGAGGACTTGACGTTGAAGAAGGGATTTGGCCATCCTTACACAAACTGGTCGGGAATTGGAGCCGTTCTCCTGATGAGCCCAGTGGCAGGGCGAAACCAGTCTACGTGCGCTTCAACCCTCAAAGGCTAAACTTAGCGGGTCGTGGATAGAGAAGCTAAGTGCCACAGTGGGTTGAGAGGCGCAGGAAACCTGACCCCGTGACAAGTGGTATCAGAGCCGAACCGGCCCGTATCCTGAAGACTCGCCGAGCACTCTTGCGAGTAGCGTGATCCCAAGGTGGGAGCTCACAGAGGTGAGTCGACCGATAGTGTCTTGCACGCCTTGTGTCCATAGAGTTGGAGTATCCTAGAGTGTGATACGGAGTTGGGCAAGGGAGTACGAAGGAGCGCGTTGGAGCGATCTTGGAAGTCTCCTATCCTTTGGACATTGGGCGAGTGGGCAAACATCTTGGTAAAGGTGTTGCAACCTGCGGGGAAGCGATGTCCAAGCTGTTGACATTGGGTGAGTGGGAGGGCGTCGAGGTAACGATGCCATCGCCTGCGGGGAAGCGATGTCGACAAGCGCAATGAGGACGTTGCGAGGATTGGGTGGAGGAGAATGTCACGACCCGAGTAGCGTGGTGCTGGCGGGACGTTTCTTAGTGGCACGATTCAGGAATGTATTCGTGCTACGTAAAGGAGAGGGGTTGGGTGAAAGCGTAGATGGTGCGCAGCGGAAGGTTCCAGGCAGTTCGTGGAGGAAAACGGATGGAACCCCTTCGGAGTTCGGACGTGCCGACCCGGTTGAATGCGGGGAGCACGCCGCTAGTCGAGGACTTGACGTTGAAGAAGGGATTTGGCCATCCTTACACAAACCGGTCAGGAACCTGGAGCCGTTCTCCTGATGAGCCCAGGCAGTGGCGAAACTAGTCTACGTGCGCTTCAACCCTCAAAGGCTAAACTTAGCGGGTCGTGGATAGAGAAGCTAAGTGCCACGGTGGGTTGAGAGGCGCAGAAACCCGACCCCGTGACACCGGCCCACCGCACGCTTAAGTTAATCGGAACGTGATCAACATGCTTGAATGTGACATCATCCATATGCCGTGAAAGAGACAAAAGTGATCTACAATAATAGGCCAGTGTCCTAGTACAATTTGGGCTGAATCGAGACGAACGTGATAAAGGAATATCACGTACGGGGGTTATTCGTGTCATTTAGCTCTCAAATTTTGCTCATTGGTAGATAAAGATATTTGGAGCATTGTTATAGTTTGCACGTGATATCATGGCAGCCTTTTTCATGGTCTAAAATCCAAAAGGGTATTTTTCAAGTTATCAATATCAAGAATTAATATCATGTGCGAAGACCAGTATTGATATCCAGTTCATGAGGAACCCACTTGGAAATATTTGAGGCCAATTTGATCCGCCTATGACATAGCTTTATCACGTGTAAGGGGTATTTTTGTCCGTTTGCTTCAAAATTTCAGGGACACGTGTATGGCACGGTTTGGAGCCTTTTCCGTCTGGATGCAATATAATAGCGGCCTTCTCCTAGGTCAAACAAGCATCAACATCGTTTTCTCATATATGAAATTGGAGAAATTAGCATTTGCAGCAATAGCACGCCTTCTCCCTTCTTCTCCTTTCATTCAGCAAGCCCAAATCATTTACTTCTACAGAAAAATGGTGTGGACAAGGAGCTCAAGCAAGGGACATGATGCAGCATCAACTTCTGATATTCAGGAAGATGGAGAGTTGGTTCTAGGGCATGCTTTGGATTGGATGGTCTTTGATTATTGTACAATTGGCTGCGCAGAAGAGATGGCACACAAGCTTAGAACTCTGGGCTTATAACGGTTAGTATCTGCTACATGTGATATATTCTATCCTGCTTTGCTTGAATTTTACCATTTCGTATACATTAATGAAGAAGATAATGATATAATTGGGGAGGTGCAAGGATAGTATATCCTGTATTACCCTAGAGATAATTAGGGACTACTTTGATCTCCCTGAACCCTCAGATGAAATTACAAACCTTGTTGTACCTCATTTTGACCGGGTTAGATCACAACCGTACTTGGCAAAGGACCACTAAGTGATAGAGGATGACATTCGGAGAATAACGCACTTGACTACACTTGATACCGAGGAAAAATGAAATAGCTATGACAAAAGTACCAAGTTGAATTGGACAATCGGTGGGTAGCCCGCTATTTTATTAATAACTTCCCTGATACTTGTCGTAATCCAACAAAGTCAATTGCATTGATTAGATAACATCCTTATCTATCATTTCCAATTGGTTTGAGAATATTCCGGGCTATATTCAATTAGTTATGATTTTTCAAAGTTGGCAACCAAACCTTATACAAATTTGGGGGGAGACAGCCAGTGCGCAGCGCACTATTTTGCCAATAACTTTCTCAATACTTATTGGATCTGAATAAAGTCAATTGAATTAGTTAGATAACATCTTTATCTATCATCTCCAACTGGTTTTAGGGTAATCCGAGTTCTGTGCAATTATCGATGAATTTTTGAATCGGACGGGCAGAATGCTCATTTTATCATGTACGTTTGTGCGGTATTTCCCACTTTTCTCCTAAATGTATGATCCTTTTGGAGTGATTCCACTTTCAAAAGATAGATAACAGAATTTTGAGAAAAACAATACCAATTTGGCTCTAATCCGAGCTCCGTGGAGAAAGTTATGAATTTTTGAAGTTGCCCAGAAATCTGCCAATTTTCCACGAATTTTGGTTCTTTATATGCATGTTTGTCCCACATTGCCAGTTTTGCTTCTCCTTCGCCCAGTATATATACAAAGGCACTCTCCTTACACAGCTAGTGATAACAAGAGAGGCCTAAGGAAGCCCAAGTAGAGGCACCACGTGGCGACCAAGCCCACACACGGAAATTTTTGGGGAAGCCCGAATCCAGGTGGTCAAACTTGGTCAAATCCGGACTAAGCCCAAATCCAAGAGTCAAACTTGGTCAAATCCGAGCTAAGCCCACTAGTGCGGAATAAGGACCTATTGATGCGGAATAAGGCCACTGATCCGGAATAAGCCCAGATCCGGAGGTCAAACCTGGTCAAATCCGAGCTAAGGACGTACTGATGCGGAATAAGGCCAGATCCGGAGGTCAAACCTGGTCAAATCCGAGCTAAGCTCATTGATGCGGAATAAGCTCATTAGTGCGGAATAAGGACCTATTGATGCGGAATAAGGCCACTGATCCGGAATAAGCCCAGATTCGGAGGTCAAACCTGGTCAAATCCGAGCTAAGCCCATTGATGCGGAGTAAGCTCATTAGTGCGGAATAAGGACCTATTGATGCGGAATAAGGCCACTGATCCGGAATAAGCCCAGATTCGGGGGTCAAACTTGGTCAATAATTTTGAAAAACTCCAAAATAGCTCTTCTACAGGTCTGGGAGTGACTCCAAAGCACCGAGACTTTGAAAAATCCAGAAAATTCTTTTTAAGTGCATTAAATGCCACCAGTGTCTCGGAACCCCGGTTTTAAGCGTAGGAATTGAGGAGTCTCCGAATATTAAATTCAAATGTCTCGGAACTCCATTTTTGAGCATAGGGGCGGAAGACCCTCGTAATTAAATGTCATTTTCCTCGGGACATCACAGTTGACCTTGGGGATTGCATAACTATTAATTCCCAACGGCTCCAATACATCCGGAAATGCATTCCGCCCTTACCCACCAAAGCGTCCAGGTACAACAGAGGATTAAATAATCTCAAACGATTTATTTATTTTCAGGCACTGGGACTCCTTTTTCAAAGCACGGGAACTGTGAATTATTGTAAATCGCTAGGAACCGAGAATCCCATTTCCGAAGTCATTAATTCATTGGAATGATGTAGTTGACTCATGGGGACTGTAAGGCATCCAATAAATGCCGAGGCACGGGCTGTCCCCCCTGGGATTCCTATAAATAGATCGCCCCAAGAGGCAAGGGGGGGGCATCGATTATCAAGTATCATAAGAGATTATTCCGGGAGAGAATTTTCTGTCGCATTTTCGAGAGATAAAAAATCAGAGAGGATTTTTATCAGAGGAAAAAGAGAGCTTGCTGGACGGGACTGTGAGAGAGAAAATCAGAGAGAAAATTCTGAGAATTTCTAAAGGCGGAAACACTTTATTTTAGGAGAAAAGCACCCGAATATCTCCTATTTTGGGTGGAAAGAGCTAAGGCTGAAAGAAATACATCGAATCAAGGAGGGAGATTTATTTTACTAATCATTGAGTTTTCAAGGATCATTAGGAGGAAAGAGGAACCAACGTTTGCATCATCTTAATTTCTCTAGGTTTCCTGCTTTACTTTTGTTATTTATTAAATTATTCTTTTTTTAAAATTTCTTTCTCTGTGTTGTTTTTAAACATAAAACCCAAAAACGCCTCTATTTATTTTAATTATTTCTCAGAGTTTAAAAAACGAAAACACAAAAAAAAACTTCTTGTATCTCTCTTTTCCTTTATTATTTTCAAAAAAATTATAAAATGTAAAAAAAACAAAACTCAAATCTCTTCTAGAAAAATTTAAACAAGGCTGGCGGTCATGAGGATTGAGCCCTAGATACTCACATCCTAGTCCTGCTGGGCCAATATCAATTGTGGCGTATTTTCTTATTTGAATTCAAATTGCTTTTGTTTTCTTTTCTAAAAAAAGGAAAATTACTTTTGTTTTCTTATAAAAATGCAATACTGTCACATGGGCCTAGATCCCATATTCTTTTTCTAAAATTAGAATGTCCCTTTTTATTTACTTTATTAAAATCTTTTTCTTTGTTGTTTTAAGGCCTAGATCCTAAAATCTTTCTTTTTTTTTTCTTAAAATTAAAAATACAAAAACTCTTTTTGAATAAATGATAAAGCAAGCAAACACCCATAGATCAAGACTAGGTACCAATTGTAGGCGTTGTGGGGGTGCAAGAGTTTTTCTTCCTTCCTCACACGTAACCGACTCCCAAACCTAATTTTCTGGAACCGTAGACCCTTTCTTTTTCTAGGTGCCCAATCACACCTTTAATTTGTTTGGTGGCGACTCTGTGTTTTTCTTTTCTTTAATGGTTTGTGCGAGCCTTGTGCAGGGATGACTCTAGGATCAACTGAATGAACTAGCATGGAGTCCTTTCGATAAAGCCATTAAGAGCCCGGTCAAAAATGGGTGATGACAAACCTCACATTAGGGGCTTATGGTAGAGCATGTCAATATACTAGGGCATTCGAGAGAAAAAGGCAGTACACAAAAAATGGATTTATGGGGAAATACCGATTTTTGGCTCATCTGGTAGGGAAGTGCCTCTTGTTGCAAACCAGTGGACTAGATTCTGTTCCTAAGGCCCATTTAGACTTAATGTACAGCATAGATCATCAACTTAATGTGAACTGGGCTTAGGTAATATTTCAGTGGTGGACAAAGGCTATCACCAAGTGGATGTATGGAAGGATATTGTGTATGATTTTTCACTACCAGTATGCTCAGTTGTTTGGCTATCTGACTAGTAACCCATTCCCTTCTAGTTGGATTTTGAGAGTCCTTCAGCCTGAAGGAGCCTTGGGTGTTAGCTTGAGAGGAAACTGGGGGGATGGCACTCCTGCTGTCTTTTAACCCTCACGACATAGTGTACACATGGAGAGACCTACTGAATATTCCAGAAATGCCTCCACTCTTATGAATGAGAGAAAGCGGCTATTTCACTTAATCGCTATGTATATGCAATTTAATGTGCATAAGGAGGATGTGTACAATTTCTTCCAAGGAATTAGTGGGCAAGTCATTAGTGAAGTTGAAGTGATAAATTGGGCCTTTACTAATGGCCATATTAACAATGCCGCGTTTGAAGAGTTGATGGAGTTTCTAGACCAAAATCAACAAGAAGCATCACGGCCAACTACAAGGTCATGGGAAGCTCCTGAAGCACCGGCTACAACAACCACTGATGATCTGAGACATAACTGAGCAACTCATAAAGGATCAGGCCAAGACTAAGCATCAAATAGAGCATCTGTATAAGATTTAAGCCGCTATGCTTACAGAGCAGAAAGAAGTTAAGGGACTGTTAGGAAAAATTTGGAAAGCTTTGGGCAAAAAGAATAACTCTAAACGGACCCCTGTTGTTGAGTTATTTGATGCGGTGTCACCTTCGGTTCCAAAGGAGCATGCACCAGCATAGGAGACAGCTGAGTACATATATTCTACTCCGCCAACAGAGCCAACTCCTTTTGCATCTTATGCTGACCCTGATCCCAGCCAATCGTTGATCCTTCTTCCTCAGCCTCTTCGCATGTGGTCTAGATCTTCGTTACCTACTCCTGAGGAGCTGGTGGATACATTGGGGGAGCCCATCTTTTTATACATTCACCTAGCCCTATCCTCTGACGTTGCTTTGGACGAGTTTGTCCAGTTCTTATTTTCTACCACTCTTCAGGCCCATTTTATTCGTGATTCTAAAGTCTTCACATCATCTTATCTCTAGTGGATTATAGGGAATGAGCTTCTATGTGTAGATGATGTTGATTTATTTTACCGAACAATGCGGTATGTTATGGATGCCGAGCCTGATCATTATCCCTTGGCACGATACACCTCCATTATGCTTTGTGAGCTATATAAGCAACCATTGGTTGAGCATGTTTTCCGCTAAAGAATGAATGGTCATGCATAGGGACATCGCTCTTGGCACGCTGTTAATGAGGTACTGATCCTTGTTCATATTGATAATCATTTTGTATTGCTACAAATGGATTTACGTGCAGGCCATGTAGTCTTGTATGACCTATGTCAAGCTCATGGATTGTCTACAAGAAAGAAGAAGTTAGTCCATGGCTTTCTGAAGTGGGTTAAGGGAGGAATGAAACAAGAAGGGTTGCTGACATCGAAATTCCGTCTTGTGCATTTCAATGACATGGAACTCCCTCAACAGTCTGATCAGTTCAGTTGTGGCATCTTTGTTTGTTATTATTTGATGGCAATCCTGCAGCATAGAGATAATTGGGCACTAGTAGGGGAAACATCTTCTGATTTTGTTGCTCACGTACGAAGAATGGTGGCCCGCGTCATCTTCTTTTATAGCCTACTGACTAAGAGGTGAGTATCTTCTTACTCCCTATTCCATGCCATGAGGACATAACATACTTTAAGTGTGGTGTGGGGCGTGACTTGAGCCACTTGTTTGTCTCTTATATTGTGTGATTGCATGTTTTTATATTTTTGTTGTTTCCCTCTCTATTGTTTGTTTGTTATTTTTATTTTGTGTGATTGTTTGAGTTGCTTGCATGTGTGATTTGGTTGTGGAGAGGCATGAATACTAGGTATGCAATTTTGGCTTAAATTTTTATTTTTGATGCCACATTAGTATCATGTTGTGATAAGGGTGTTAAAGTAATTAAGGTGTGTTATGATTTGGTTTAATCATGTCTTTATCTCTTGAATGATATCACCATGTTGTTAGAGCTATAATTTGAATATTAGCTAAGTATAACATGCTAGGATAACACTTAGTGACTCTTAAAGTTGAGTGATGTGAAAAATTGAGAAAAGCCTCTTTCTAGCCCTTGAGTGACATTCATGGTTTATGGGGTAATAGTTTTCTTTGATCATCTTTACTTTTAATATTGGTTATTTAATGGTAGGAGTTAAGTAAACATGTTGATTACTTATTAGTGCTCGGTATTTGGTGTTTCGTCGCTAGTGATACAATGCCATTTAAGTCACTTTGACTTCCTATGTATCCTAGTTTCTGTTTTGTTGTGTTATCTATGTAGAAGGCTATGATGCACAATATGAAAAAGCCCATCACTTAATTGGATAATGGAATATGAGACATCATTGCATTTATATCTCTCCCTATATAGCAAAATGGCAAGGGGTATGCATTAGAAAAGCCAGTCTTATTTATGTGTTATGTAAAGGTGAGTAAAAAAGAATGAATAATCTATCATGAGAGAGCATAAAATGCAACCTTGTAAGGTTATTATTTAAAAGAAGTGTGAAAAAAATCAGAATAAAAGCCATAATGGCATGATGTTTTATATGTGTTTGTTTAGAGTGTTGAGTTCAAATATTTGGCTCAAGGTGTGTTTTATCAGTCATTAGAGTAGAGTTAGAGTTCATTGAATATAGAATAGTGTGTGAGTTTCCAAACACGGTAGAATAGAGGGTGTGTTTTCTTTGATGAGCACAATAAAGAACTCCTATGTTTGCTTGGCAAGAACTTAATCAATAGCCAATGGAGAAGGTTGAGAGGAGTATATCATCCCTTTTGATAACTTCTAAGTACTGTTATTGGGCGTGAGATTGCGAGAAAAGAGAGTTTATATTTGAGTGAGGCAGCTTTATTCTTGGTAAGAACTTTAAGGGAAGCTAGGAGCTATTTGATCATGGAATGCTTGCTGATATCTGAGTTTTCAGTGATGATATTGCATGGTTGTTGGACTTTGTGGTATGGACATGAATGAGCTAAATTATGATTCAATTTAGTTATTTAAATTCTCATTTCATCATGATAGAGCTGCATGCTTAGGAAACCATGACTCTCCTCGATTTTTATTCTATTTATCTTCCTATTTGACTATGTGTTTGTTTTCTTTTCGCATGCTTGTATGTTTTTACTTGAGGACAAGCAATGGTTCAAGTGTGGTGTGTTTGATAACGTGCATTTATGCCGTTATTTTATTGCATATGTAGGGTGCTTAAGAGCATGATTAGAGTCTAATTGCACTGTGTTTCATATATATTTGCTCTAACCCTTAGGAAGATACTATTGCCGGTATATATGTGTTTTTGAGTTGTTTTGGCATGTTTTTAGGTGATTTCTTCTCACACACATCAGCTAGAACACTTTGTATATTGATGAGGGGACTTGTGACAAAAGATGAGCTCAAAAGGAGGCATTTTTGATGTGTACGTAACAATGCCATTGTCACGTGCAGGCATATTATTGCATGAGAGCCTTCTACATGATGCAAGAAAGCTTGAGGATGAATTTCAGACCATTTGGAGCTTGCATGTGACATGGCATTGTCACGTTCATTATCACATTTAGCAATATTTTTGCACGGGGACCTTTATTTTTGTATGCTAATGATTTTTTCCTAAAGAACCTAGTCCATATTGTGCCTAGTTTGGGTTGTATAATGGCTGAAAGGTAGAATCACCGTCACTTATCAAAACTATGCCGCTTTGATAAATGACGACAGTTGGCGGCTAGGGCACACATTACACAGCAGCCGTCTCTATAAATAGAGAAGGCACAACATGTTTTCGGCATTAAGAGGTAGCACGTGTTGGAGAATCACTGTTGGAGAGGAGGCCAACATTTTGGAGGTGCAGGCCCTAGAGAGACATCTCTAACGGCAGGAAAGTTCTAGAGTTGAAGTTCTTCTGCTCCTGGTTCTGAGACGATGTTCTTTATTTCTTTATGTTTTTTTACAAACATGTGTGAGTAATTTTCTTAATCTAAGGGAGCAATGTGGCCCCCTATGCTGCTGTATTGATTTTACAAATATTGGGTTTGTTTAATTGAGAATTGCATATTTTATGAATTTGTTCTTCATCTTCTACATCTAGGCTGTATACACCTAGGTTCTTAGCCCTAGTCTGGGGCAGAACTTGGATTCATAGCATATTTGTGACTGGTGTGACCATTATCCTTTTAAAGATATGATAAATAGGCTTTGTTTGTTGTTGCCATGATGACCATTCAGGCATACAACACTTAAAAGGTATGTCAATGACCAATTGCAGTACCTTGGCTCATGTATAGCATGTTATCATTTAGATAATCCCAAGAACTTTAAAATCAGTAGAAACAGCGTAGGGAGGTGAAATTGTGACCCTAGATGCCTTAGATCCTTGAGTTTTAATTCCGAAAACAATTCTGCTATCTTTGCTTATTCAGAAAATCACATAAAAATTAGACCTTTAGTTTAAAAAGAAACCATTTTTGCTTATACATTTTATAGAACAAGAGTAGTTGAGTGTTTTGATTTAAGAACTAGAAAACTAGGCTAATCACTGTGGGTTCGACCCCTTGCTTGCCGCTATTCTGTTTAGTGCAAACTAAGGAAATTAATTATCTTGAAAAGAGGTTTTACGATATTAGCTAACTCTTTTAAAGTGGTTAAAAATCTATCTGTCAGCCTTCAACCATGTGTTTAAACTTTTGATGAGAATTAGGTTTAATAAGAGTGTCAAGCTCCCCCGTTTATTTAATATGAAATTTATCAATGGAATGCATGATATGTATACATGAATGCTTATGATGCGTGGCTCTAGTGAATGTTATGAAGTGCGTGCTATTAAAAAAAGTTTATTTTACTTCAGAACAAAATCTCAATAGTGAGCACTTTTACAAAGAGTAGTCTTGAATCACTGAATCATCCAAGAGGCCAACTTCAAGTAGTGACTGAACCCTTCTCTTGAATACATTACAGTCCTCCGTTGAATGCGCAATAATGCCGGCATGGAACTCACAACTCTTTGCAGGATCATACCATTTAGGATAGGGCGGTTATGGCGCAGGAATGGATTCTAATACCAGCAAACCGGGTCCTACTATCTTTGGAAACAACTTTTCATAATCTAGTGGCAATGACTCGAAAGGTGCTACTTTGGATGCCTTTCTCCTAGGTCTCTTGTGTTTTAAGGTGGATGATTCGGTTTGCCACACAGCTTGCACTTGGTTTTGGTGAGTAGTCACTTCCGTTATTCTATCCGTCTTGATTCTAAGCTCAATCCTTTCTCCTGAGGCCACTAGATCATTAAAATTATTAGTGACATTCCCTACCATTTTTTCATAGTAGACTCCTCGAAGGGTATTGAGGAAAATAACCGTGAGTTCTTTCTCAGTTAATGGCGGTTGGACCTCCATTGCAACCTCTCTCTAGCACCTAACATAATCTCTGAAGCTTTCAGTTGATTTCTGTTCTAGTTCCTGTAATGTCAGCTTATCAGGAGCCAACTCTGTAATATGCTTGTACTGGTTCAGGAAAGCAGTTGCTAGATCTTGCCATGTATTGATGTGACTTTTCTAACATTGAAAATACCATTGAAGTGGTCCTCCAGTTAGGCTCTCTTGGAAACAGTGCATCAACAGTTTGTCATTCCCTGCATGAGCAGCCATCTTCATACAATACATGGTCAAATGAAATTTTGGACCTAATTTTGGAGGTAAGACTATACCAGGAACCAAACACAATTCATCTGGATTGATCAAGTCATAAGCCTCAGTCTTTTCAACTACTTTCAATCCCTCCTCAAGTTGCACTATCGCAGGCGATTCGATATTTTCTTTAGGTGTGGGGGACATCGGTACATCTGCCTCATGCCCCACAGTCGGCGACGTAAAATGGACTTGATTTGGGATACCTCAATGTGCGGGAGTAGGGTTATTAACTGGTGCCTGCATTTGCGTGGGATTCGATGGTTGCAATGTTTATTGGTCTTGTTGTTGATTTGTGATCCCTTGTCCTAGGTTTTTGACTAATCTTGACATCGTCTCTGCCAAACGGTTCATTTTCCCTTGCAAGTCTTGGAGATTTTTGTGTGCTTTTTGTTGGTTCTGTTCCAAGCTAACCAATCTTGCTACTATGTCCTCTACGATGGACTAAAATTGCCACCTATTTCCAGTTGATTCTGATGAATAAGCAAATTGATAAGCTCCCCGCTTTATTAATTGATGTTTTTTTGACTTTTTTTTATATGAATATATGCATGAATGACATGATTTATTAATGAATGTTTTGTTTCTTTTCTTTTTGCTTTGTTTCTTTGGTTTTTTTGGGTTTTTTTTGGTTTTCTTTTCTTTTTCTCTCTTTTTTTGTTTTTAGTTGGGATGCATGCATGCATGGATTTACATGACATGTTGACTAATGATGATTTTTTTTCTTTTTTTGACATGCATGAATGGATTTACATGATGTGATTATGACATGATTTATTGATGGTTTTTTTGTTTTCTAATTTTCCTTGTTTTTTTTTGTTTTTTGTTTTTTTATTTTTGATTTTTGATTTTTTTGATTTTTGTTTTTTTGTTTTTTTGTTTTTTTGTTTTTTGTTTTTTTTATGATTCTTTTTATTTGTTAGCATGCAAGCGTGCATGATGTGACGAAAACATGACATGAGTCATAAGTGTTAATATTATATGAATGAGATTGTAAATATGTGAAAAGCATGAATGAAAATGTATCTAGGTAACCCAATATGGGCACTCAATACCCATTGACTAATAAACACTAATGTCGCATACACCTAAATTGAATGGTGGATTTTTGAATGGACACCTAACTCTACAGTGTTGAGGTAGTCTATGTGACCAAAAGAATACATGAGAAAGGGAATGAAACACAAATCTTAGGTAGACTTATGATGAATGTCAATGTTATGTGTCCTAGAGTGTATGATTAATATGAAGAATACGACATGGTTAAGAAAAAAACAATAATAATGATACAATTAACATAAAAATAAGGTTAGTGAAAACAAATGTATAAAATAAAGTTAGTAAAAAGATGGCACAAATAATAGTATACAAAAAAAGACAGTGACAAAACAACATGATTTGATGGGGATGAACCTATCCTTTAAAAGGAAGGCTAAAATGAGCAAACAACATGTGAGTCAGTGTGCCCCTAATGGGCCATGATTTCTCACCCTATCTTATTCTTTGGTCCCCAAACTTTCTCTCTAGAGGGCTTCGTACACCATGGAATTTACCAGAGGGGGGCCTTAAAAGGACGTGCCTTAAAAGGACCTCAAGCTTGAGTGAGGAGTCTGGGATCCCTTTGCAAATAATGATTAATGCACAAGACACCCTAATAAACCTCGCTAACTTAGACTATGATAGAACCCAAGTATATGGTTTATGCATGAATGCAGCAATTATGAAAAGCGATAAAGCACGACTATCAATGCATCAAAGCGCGTAAATCAAGACTGTTGGAGAGGGAGAGAAAGGGAGAGCCCGTGCGCCATCCATTGATCCATAAGGTTTATATAGAGGCCGGATTCTAGGGTTTAGGCTTGAATCGAAGTGGCAAGGGGTGGTTTGGTGTGGCCACCGCTTGGTTCGAGTGGGGCGATTAGGCTCGGATCTGTATGGGCAAGCACGGTGTGGACAACAGGCATGGCCGATCACGGTGGCCCTCTGGCACTATGGCCGGGTGTGGGGTGGTGGCCTAGCATGGTGGTCCAGCGCGGCTTGATGTGGGCAGGCGTAGTGGGGAAGACAACGCAGCATGAGAGAGAGAGAGAGAGAGAGAGAGAGAGAGAGAGAGAGAGAGAGAGAGAGAGAGAGAGACGCACAGAAGGGGGAATAAGGGCGACGCTTGTAGTGGAAAATTTGTTTGTATTTTTATTTTTATTTTGTAATTTGTTTTTGGTTTTTGTTTTTGTATTTTTGTTTTTTTTAGTTTTATTTACTTTCAACCAATGAAAGGTTAACACCTATGTTGGAGTGGGCGGGAAAAGAAAAGGAAAAAAAAATTTGTTTTTGGTTTTTTAACTGATGCTTTTTGGTTTTTGGGATCGGTAGGACAAATCGGATTTCAAAACATCTTGAAAAAATTATTTTTGGACTTGAGACGTCATAACGAGAGACCCCGTGTCAATTTTATTTGAAAATGATCTCGTTTTTATGGCAAGCTTGTGCTGCGATTATTTATTACCGAAAAATGATTTTATTTTTGATTTTTATTGAAAAAGGCCTCAGGAACGAATATATACAATATATATGTCAAAATTCTCATAACGACGAGTAAGATGCGAATATGAGGTTCATGACCTAATTTGGAGTACCATTTGAAAAGTCAATTACTGTTTTGACCCCCAATGGCAGCCTAAGCACTGTTTTGACCATATCTTTTTCGGTTGATCTCGGAATCGAGCGTGGTCGAAGGCGTTGATCCTCGAATTTGATTTTCTATCACCCAGGACTGGATCTTTGGCATTTGGAGGCCTTTCTTGAATAATGTCTTGAAATCAGGCATTTGCGACTTAGTGGTCACGACTCTGTCGTCCTACAAAACTTCAACGAATCAAGGCGGCATAGAGGAAAATTGAATTTGATAAAATGTGTCCAACCCGGATAAAATAGGGTCCAACAATGAGCTCCAGCACACTTGAGTTGTACAACATATTGCTTTCTTTGGCCATTGATGAATATAAGAGAGAGGGGAATCTCTACTTGAGCAGGTAGAACTTGCTCTGATACCACTTGTTAGTCCCTGAGAGCCTAAAGGGGGGTAAATAGGCTCTTTGAAAAATTATCTCTTCTATCTAGCACAACAGTAATACTAATTGAAAAGATGAAATCGATGTGGAAGATAATCAGATGTAGTGGAAGTATTTATTTTATTATCAACTGATAATTACAACAAAATGAAAAGCATATAAAGTTATTTGTACTAGCTTTTCTCTACGGAAGTTGTATCTCTCTTTTTTTTACAGTAGCACCCTAAGACTATTCTATTACGCACACTCTGGCATAGTATTCAAATTCAAAAGCACACATCTATAAGTGTACACAACTATATATTTATATACATCCCTTGAATAGACATCTTGGAACTTTAATGTTGCTTCCCGGGTGATGAACTACATTGATGATCTTTTCCTTGGAAAGTATCTCTCCTTTAAATGATGCAGATGTGGAGCTCGAGATATTGGAAGTATAAGTGTATTGAATTGCTTTGCAAAGTTCCAATTTCATTAAAGGCTTTGTTTACGCATTCGAGTGATCCACGTGTAAGATGATATAAATGTTTTCAATGAATCTTATCTTACATCGAGACATTACGAGTTGATGAGTTTGAATGCACTGATCTGACTTAATGAGTAAGTGGAGCACTATCTTCTTATTCCAGAGTATGGAGACGTATTCCGAGCTAATGGATGCCTCGGATGCTTGTTCCACATTAAGGTTCTTTACTTTGTGTCTTTAGTTGCTTACTCTGTGTCAATTAAGTACTTGGATCCCTTACACCGCAACAAGGTTCCTTATTTCGTGCCAACTAAATGCTCTGATCTCTTATTCCGTAATAAGTTTCCTTACTCCGTGTCAATTGAACGCGCAGATCTCTTATTCCATATCGGTATTCCTTGTTATGTATTAATTGAATACTCGCATCATTTATTCTGTATCAGCGCTTTCTTACTCCGTGCGAGTAAAAGACTCAGATCCTTGTTCCATATCTTCATGTCCTTATTCCACACGAGTAAAAGAGTCGGATCCTTATTCCGCATCTTCATATCCTTAGTCCGCGCAAGTTAAAGACTCAGATCCTCATTCCACGTCTTCCAGTCTTTATTCCACGCTAATGTTCCTTACTCCGTATCTTCTGATAACTCGATTATTTACCAAGTCATTTGTCAACACTCATATTAATCTGGATTAGGATTATATATCCTATCCTTAACGTTTCGCTCACGAGTGAACTAATTTTATCGCTTAAGTTAATCTTCTGCAGCATGTTAGAGATAGAGAAACGAAATATCTCAAATCAAATTACATAGGGTTTCATCTACATCTTTCAAATTCTAGGTTCGATCCAATATATATATATATATATTCATATATGTATGATTTCGTATATGAATGTTGGCTTAAGATGGCAAAGTCTGCGTGTAAGGTAGAGTTTCGGTACGAGAGGTGAAAATTTGTTCATGAGTGTCGTAGAGTCACGTTGGAGTCTGTTTTATTTTGTGGTTGTATTAAAGACTCTAGGATGTGCGTGAGAGCTCATAGCTATGCATCCTCGACCACCTATTTTTCTTGACATGCGTCTAGTGCCTCTTCCTCTCACGTTCTTTTCTTTTTCTTTTCTTTGTGTTTTCTGATTTTTCTGTGTATCAGTGGGTCTGCATGTTTGCATGGGTTTGCTTGCTTTGTTTAACGTTGTGATATTTAAAAAAAAAAAACTAAACCACCCAAAACACACGACATCACCGTTTTCTTCTGTGTCCTGTTTTTATTGCTTATGATATTTTTGTTGCTCTGTTTTGTTTGCTTTTATTTATATATATTCTTGGTTATTGTTTTTTTCTGTGGCACCCTCATCTTTGTGTTCTTCTCTTTGTGTCCACCTTTGTGCCTTTGTCCTACAGATATTATGGTTAGACCTAAGCAACCACGAGTTTTTCCACGACGCTTTGTGGATGAGGCTGCTACGAGAGCCTTCGCTGGACTTCAACGCAAAGGCTTTATTGCTGAATTAGGCCTGGAGCCTATTTCTTTTCGGGAGATGGCAGATACTCTTTCCATTCATGGTTGGACCGATTTTGCTCGACACACATGGGAGCCTGTTGCCCCTTTGGTGCGTGAATTTTATGCCAACATGTTTTCGACCGACCATCCTGATCCATTGGCTGTCCGTGTTTTTGTTCATGGCATCTATGTTGATATTAGCCCAACACTTATCATATCTGCTTATTCACTCCCGGATTTTTCTGATGAGGATTCTGTTGCTTACCAAACCCGGCCCCAAGATGCTGAGTCTATCCTTCGCACCATAGCGGCCCCTTGGGCTCGCTGGATTGTTGACTCCTCCAGCCGACCTGTGCGCCTCTCCCGACAGTGTCTCCCTCGTGAGCTCCGTGTATGGCAGGCCTTTATTTGCACCTGTCTCACTCCGACCGCTCACTTGACCACTTTGACCTTTCCAGTGGCTCAGTTGCATGCTTTTCGATATTATTGCGCGTCAGCGCATCCCGGTTGCCCTTCATACTTTTCAGGCCTTGGTCGTTGTTACTGCCGAGAGTCCATCTCTTCTCTTTCCGGTATGATTACCCATTTTTGTCAGCAAGCCGGAGTCCATGGCACTGCTGGGGAGGAGGTTCTTCCGAACCCGCAGCCTTTAACTGATGCCCGGATTCAAAGGTGCTCGGATCTTCCTAGTGACCCTCCTTCCATTCCTTCTCCCGGCGGTCCAGATTCTTCTTCTTCTGCCCTTCAGGCGTCCCTTTCTCTTATGACAGATCATCTGTCTGCTCTGCGCGCTGATCATGATTACCTCATTGTTGGCTATCAGGCCCTCTTGGGCCGTATGGATGAGATCATCGCCGCCACCACTCAGCATCTTGATACAATATATCAGCGTCAGCGTGCTCATCACCGCCGTCATCGGTGTTTCCAGCGCTATGTTACGAGTCACTTGGCGTTCCTCAGCAACTCTGTCGGTTTCCCTGATGATGACGACTCTGATGATCCTTCTTTGGATGGCCCGGCTTCTTGATATGCTCCCTTGTGATTTGGTACTATTTGCCTTTTATTTTATTTTGTTTTAGTTTTCCTTTGTTTGTTTCTTTTATGCTTGTGAGGCCACTGCGCACTTCAAGTGTGGGGGAGGGTGCTTGTGTTTTCTTTTATGCTTATGCTTGTGATTTGCTTTGTTTGGAACAATTTTGGAGATATTATATGGACGATTTTATTTTGCAAGTTTTGGTGAACATTTTTTTTCAAAATTTCTCCATTATTTCCATGCTAAGGAATGTGGTGCATGCTTACCTTGGATAATTTGCTTTTGGGTCTATGCGTTGGATTTCTTGACCTTAGGATGAGATTATCACATGTCTGAACTAACACTTGGGCACTTTGCTATGGTAATTCTTATTTTTGGGTAATTGCTGAAATTATCACATGGAGTTATGTGTTTAAGTGAAACAGTCCTCCCATCTTGTGTTCTTTCTTGTGTGACTATCCCCCTAGTTGATGAGTTTAGGCAAGTATATTATGGTAACATTGTGGTGATTAGATAGTGCAAATATGGTGGAGCTGGAGTCAATAATGCCTTGAAGTTAGTTTCTTATGTGTTGTGGTTATGTTGTGTTTCATATTTGGCTATATTTATTCCTTTTTCAAAAAAAAAAACAATGCCTAAAAAAAGGAAAGTAAAACAAAGAAAATGAAAGAGACATGTTAGGGCATTATTTTTGTAATTAGGGTACTCACTATTATTATTTGTACCACTTGTGGTGTTTGTTTTCTCACGCACCCAAGTGATGTGACAGCGTTGAAAGCCCCAACTGATATATACCATTACTACTATAGGAAAAAAAAAAAAGAGGCTAGAGTGTGTGTTTGAACATTATTTTTGGCAGCTCAACTCTCAAGGTGGTTATTGACAAGGGCTAATTGGGTTAGTGGTAAGACTTGTTGTCATCGTCACAATGAAATACCTCTTGTACTTTTCTAAAGTCTGAAAACCCGTGGGGGATTTGAGTGTGAGCGGTGTGAGATCTATCCTTTGAGTGAGCTTTTGATTTATCTCTGTGAGCACTCCATTGTGTGATTAGGTAATTGCTCTTGAATTTGTTTTACTTGGTTGTACCTTAGTTTTTGTTTGTGATGATGGCATGTGATTTTTGGACTAAGTGTGGGGGACTCTCATGTATAGTCCCTAAGGTGAATTGCCTATGATTTGTTTGCATTTCAATATCTTCGTATGGGACTTGCATAATCGAATTAACCATAATCTCACTTGTGTTTTTATTTTCTTATTTTACACCATTTTTTTTGTGTGACTGGTTGTTTGTTTTTGTCCTTGCTCGGGGACGAGCAAAAGGCAAGTGTGGGGGAATTTGATGAACAAAATTTATATAGAGATTTTATAGTTATTTTTCCCCTATTTACAGTCATTTTCATAGTGTTTTGTGTGTTTTAATTATAAAGAAGTGTTAAATTATGTTGTTTGCCATGTTTTAGTGTTTTGTAGAATTTTGTTGTGTTTTAAGTGAATTTTGCAGCAAACAAAGAAGAATTGGGAGAGTTAGAGCCTAAGATGGTCTTGCATAAAGGTTACCATCGCGACAGGTCTTTTTGCCTTCGTCGCGACGTAGAAGAAATACATTTTTCATCGCAACAGGCCTTTTCCTTTGCCGCGACAGACGTCGAACCTTGCCCCTTTTTGTCATTTACATCTCCGCTGGAAAGCTTACGTTTCCCTAAAACAGTCAACCAAAACGTGTGGAATTATCTTTCTTCCATTTTTGGAGTGGCAATGACGTTTTTATATATAGAGGAAGCCATTGGAGAGAGGAGAGGAAGAAAATTGAAGAAAAATCTCTTAATCCATCCACCATTGCAGGGTGATCCTAGACTGTTCAAACTGTTCGTCCTTGAAGGTTATTGAAGATTGAAGATTGAAGATTGGAGATTAGAGGGTTCATACTTTGTGACAAAGAGAGTGATTTTTCCCCTTCTCAATTTCACAATTCATTTGTAAGAACATATTTAATCTGATTATTTGTTATTATTCATCATGAGTGAGTAGTCTTTATGCTTAGGGATTGGGAATAGCCCAATTCCAATTGTTTGTTCCATGAAATTTTAATATAATTTTCCTATAAATTTTCCATTACCCGATTTCATCCTAGCAATTTTAATGTATGTTTATTGAATGTAAAGCTTGCATTTGTGCAAATTGCTAGAAATTGGATTAAGGACTGAAAGGTGACGTTCGATTATCTGAACTCTAGGATTGAGACTTAGGCACAGCAGTCACGAAAGTAGTCTGCCTACCTAAGGGAACCCTTGAACATCACAGACCTTTAAAGGGTCAAACCTTGTCTCAATGTGCCACGAGAGTAGGCCGTTGCAAGGTTTCGGCACACTGTTAATCACGTGAAAGCGGCTAACGGTCAATTTAGGATCGTTCACCCTCGAAGCTATGGAAATTGCATGCTAAATTAATTTTAAAATTGAACAAATGATTGGGTAACGGTGAAAACCAATTCCCTAGGTGTTTTTATCCCTGCAATATTTATCTTAATTGTATTGTTTAATTAATTTATCATTTTAATTATTCAAAACAATCCCCTGATCGCTTAGACAATTGTTTTGGCCTGTTCTTGAGGATTTCTATCCTGTACCTACGGGATCGACCCGCACTTCATGGCTAGTTACCGCTACGCCGTCCTATTGCGGTTACTAGGTGAATTTAGCACCCATCATGGTTAACCCAATTAATTCCACAACCAACTTCACAACCAATTCCCCACATTTAATCAACAAATAATAATTTCATCAAATCAGTATTATGACATACAAAAGATTTAATTTGCTAAACCAACAAATAACGTGCCATAAATAACAATTATATCGTCCATCTAATAACAGCAAGCTCAAATAATATTTATTTTATTAGACAAACTATATCAAGTCAAACAATATTTTTATTAAACTTACATTATCAAGCCCAAATTGTATTTATATTATTAAACTAATAATATCGAACCTAAATAATATTTATATCATTAAACTGATAATATAAAACTCAAACAATATATATATATATATATATATATATATATATATATATATTAAACTAATGATATCAAATCCCACGTTATTCATAAATATTTTAAACTGTTAATATCAAACCCAATAATATTTATAAATATATATTTTTAACTAATATATATTTTATAGATTTATATATATATATATACATGTATATTAAACAATATTAGGCCCTTTAAAGGCTAAGGGAACTAGGTACATGCAACATGATGAACAAGAGTAGCTTGGTCTTCTTGTGCGAAGGACCAACACGGGGAAAAGTAATTTAATTAAAACTTAATTAAACCATATTACCACCAGACCAAGAAAAGTGATATAGCGAGAATACTATTAAACCCCCAACGTTGGATATTCCATGCCCAGAAGATGTCAAGATCCATTTGCGTCCATCCATGATGAATGGAAAATACATACAACCCATAATCGGATTCGATGATTCAACACAGTCGGGGACCGATGGATCGATCGATCCATCTGACTGGCTAGGGTTTCTCAAAATAAAGTTATAATAAATAATAAAACCCCAAAACCTTATTTTTAATTAAAATTTGTCATCCTTTTTAATAATTTCTAAAAAGCCCTCATAAATTCTATTTTTCACTTATTAACCCTCAATTTAACTCTTAAAAATTACTAAATAACCCATAGAGGCTCCTGGACCTCTACCTAGGCCCAAATATAGTCTAAATGATCGTATTAATGGCCACGTTCTCAAAATAATATTCTTAACATCAAATATAGATTATAAGTTACGCTAACACATATACGAATCCTTACAGGGAGTTTATTGACATGTTGCCTTAATGACTAATGTGTGTTGTGAATAAGTGAAGAAATGGTGTTGTATTAAGGTGATCATGTTATATTGAATTATTACTAAATGTTTACTTCATGTTGTGAGAAAGCTTCTGTTGTGGTTATGATAAATCTCATACTGAAATATTGTGTTTGTTGTATATATAACTGAGATGCATGTGTGGCTAAGGTAGAGGAGCCTGTGTGGCTGCGATTGAGGTGCTTGTGTGGCTGCGGTTGAGGTTGAGGAAGTCATGTGGATTACTTATGTTTTATTTGAGTTATGAGTACCTTGAAGTTGAAATGCTAATCATGAACTGTTTATATATTATTAACACAACACTTTACTCATTGACAATATTATGTAGATGCTAGGAGCATTGGATAGGTTAGGGAGACATGATCCATATACTAAGTTGTGGTTGTTCACCCCTCTTGTTGAGTAATTATTTCTTTTTAGGTACTTATAAACATTAGGAGAAACCCCAAGGTGGAGACTCTAATTTATTACTTTGTTGTTTGTCCTCAATTTGTATTGAGTTGTTTTTGAGGAACTAATGTAACTCTATGTGGAGAGTGATGTAAAAGAGTTTTGAAATATTAATAAACATGTAGTTTGACTTGTGGTTGTTGCGGTATTTTTTGTGTGACTTATTGTTTAACTCGACCCCTTATCCTACCTAGTGGGTAAGGAGAGTCATTAACTGATTTCCACGGGTTGAAAATCCAAGACGTGACACATAGGTTTTAAAATAGCTTTATTACCTTTAAATGTAAATGAATGCGCCTATTAGTGTAACCATCATGCACGACTCTTCTTTCATATTGTCATGTTCTACCTAACAAGATGTTACAAGCTTGCATAGGCACAACATCACACAGAATTGTATCCTCAATAAACAATGTAGTCTTAAGATTCTTTAAAAAAATGTGATGAGGGAAATGTTGTCCATTACATCCAAGCTTATTGAGGAGAACAATAAACAAACAAAAGCAAGAGCAATGTATCACTCCAAAACTTATGTTCATCCAAGGAGGGCAAGATAATGTAGCGGCATTCGAGAACTATCTCATATAGAGGAGCAAAATGTTATTGCTAGTGGCCTCACAAGCATCATGGGTTTTGTTTCTTTCCTTGAGGATGTTACACAATGTCTTGAAATACATGAAATAGTACCCTGATCAGATCTAAGATCATATTTGAGGATATCTATGGGAAATGGTAGAATTTACCATTCATTGGAGTTGGCTATATAGGTGGAGGAAAGGGGGAATTCATTTTTATCAAGAGCTTCTGGCATTCAGGATTCCATCCATTTGTTGCGATTTAGTTGAGCTGAAAATACGGTTTTCACGTGCTTGAAAGCCGTATGCATGGTGCAAACAATATTGTGCTTAATTTGCATAGGGCATTTGATTAGATGTTTTGGAAGGATATATTTCAGTGACTTTTGCCAACCAATATCAGATTAATTTGTTAGTACAAACATTCTCGTGTGTTTTTAAAGAAAACGTGGACTGTCAATATGCTCTTGTATTACTTCCAGACGTATATATACTCCTAATATAAATGTTTCTCCCATTTTTTACTTGTTTGGATGAATCAATATGTTCTCGAGAACCTTTGTTATATTCATTCAAACAATTATTTTTCCATCATGAAGTTTGTTCTTATTACTTAATAGTATACCTTTTTATGTCATTAGTTTTGAGAAGTTGCCACATATTGAAAGAATTGGGGAACGCCAAGGGGGTTAATAAGGTAGAGCAGGCCTAGAAATGTCACAACATGTTTTAAAGCCATACGGGCCGATGTGGCGAGCCCAAAGCGAATAATATTGTAATATGCAAGTGGGTTTGCGCCTTAGTATGATCCTAACAAGTGGTATCAAAGCCTAGTTGTCCTTGTCAGGTATTCCATTATATCGAAAGTCTTCTCAATGTAGTCTATGGACGAGTGACGTGTCCCGTGGTGTACGTCAGTATTAAATTGGAATACAATCCCCTACCGCTGGTCATCGAACCGGTATGATTTCAATCATGATGTGGATTTAGGGGAAGTTGCAAGGAAAATTTCATAATGGTCCCATATGGTGGCAGCTCAGTTCTACAGGTGTGTCCTATGATGTGCTTCGATGTGTGACAAAGGAGGAAATTATTGGAAAATTATCCCACATTGAAAGAATCGGAGAGAGCCAAAGGGGTTAATAAGGTATAACGGACCTAAAAATATCACAATGAATTTTAAAGCTGTGCGGGTCAATATGACAAGCGCAAAGTGAACAATATTATGACATGCAAATAGGCATGTGCCTTGGCCCAATCCTAACGATTAGCTATTAAAGTAATGGAAAGATGGAAACAAATATAAACAAATGTAAGATTATAACTTTTTTTTAATTAAAATTATAAGCACTAAGGAAAAAAGGACTAAATTTTTTTGAAGATTTAAATGAAAATAAATGTTATCAAAACTCTTTTATATAAGTTGTCGACTATATTTATTTATTCTTTCTTAGGACTAACTTTGGGATGATTGAAACAAGAATTTAGTATATCTACTTTGTTTTCAGTATTTTGAATCTTTATTTGAGTTCATGTTAAATTATGAATTTTTTTTAAAAAAAATTGATTGGTAAAAGAAATTTTTTATTTCAAGGAGAGTATTTAAAAAAAAATTGGATCCTATTAAAAATTAAAATAAAATAAAATATGATGAGAGCAGGTAACAAAATAGAGAAAAAGTATAAAAAAAAATATTTGAATCTCCCTCCAAAATTGAATTTAAATTTAAAAATAGAATACATTTACAAATAATTTTTAAAAACATTTATGAGATCCACATATTTTGAAATTAAAATTTTAAATTTAATTATATTAAATTATTGTGGGTTCCACACTGTTAGTTCCATGAAAAAGATTTTATAAAAGGATCGGCCAAAGGGCATGGACACTAATGAATGTTCGAGAAATAAAGTTACATTAGTTACTATAGGCCAAAATGTATAACTATTACCCATAATAATTCTATCATTTTTTTCAAATTTGAAAAATATTGTGCACTCATTAAAAGATTATTTTATCTTAGTTTTAATGTTATTCTCTTTTTTTCTCTTTTTTTCCCATATTATATTATTATTTTAATAAATTCAATGAATAATTCAATATGCGATGATTATGAATAGAATAATTTTAAATTTATGAAAAAGTTATAATTTTCATCAAATTTTGTCAAATTCCTTTGATGAAACCAGCAACAATATTTAATGTCAATGCTCTAATAGAAAATAACTTTGAGAAATCAAGAAAATGATATATAGAAAAATGAAAACAACCTCAAACAAGTAGAATATGAGTGTTTTTGTGCGAGAATTGCTAATAATATTTTTTAAAAATAATTATTAAATAAAATTGACTATAGCCTGATAAAATATACTAATAGCATGCATGATTACATATTAATTTAAATTTAGTGTAATAAGTTAGAGATGACGAATAAAAATTACTCATAAAAAATACTTTAAAGTTTAAACTAGAATAATAAATTGAAATTGGTCTTAAACTCCCTCTTACAATCTATGCCTTCCAAGTCGCATACATCCAGGAAGTGAAGATTTTGTTTTCCATTGTTTCCTGCCTTTTTTATTAGTACGAGCTTTAAAAAATATCGTTGTTATTCCTATTTTATAACACATTATTAGTTTTTGTTATTGTTTTCTTTCGTGAAGATGATGAAAATTTTGTGTTCACATACACTTCGGGCGGGAAAAGCTCACGCCAGCGAAATCATATAATTGAAGTCAAGAAATTCATAAAAAAGAAAAAAACATCCAAAAAAAGTACATAAAAAATAGAGTGACCCACCACTATCTACCTAAATGACATTTTCTTTTCCTATGGAACAAGGGAAAAATTATAAACATATATATATACATCCAAAATATTGGAAATTAAAAGCATATATAAAAAATTAAACAAGCACTCATAATCATATATTAACATTATATGATTTTTATGGCCTTTTGTTCAGTATAAGCAATCTACATTGGTAGCACGATAAAAAATCACTATTTGTATTGCAAAACATGACACGTTAAATTAAATGAAATATGTCATGATAATTACTACTACAATGGGCTGGTGATTGAATTGATCAATTCACTAGGAAAAAACAGTTTAAATGAATGTATCATGGATTCATGGTATTTCACATGACAACTAGATGGAATCAAAACCAGCCTACAAAAATTGTGAAGGTCTCGGTGGGCTGCTCCTTTACCCAGATCAACCAGCAGTTTAACATTTCATATGACAACTTGGATTTCTATAATTGGATGACTGCTACCGCCACAATGGGCCAAAAATAACAACATACCCAAACATCAACAAAACAAGCGAATAATACTAAATGGAATTTACAGACAAGCACTTGTGGCAACCTGGATGCTACGCATGGATAACAACCATGAGGTCATAGATTACAACATACGCTAACATCAGGTTAGGGAACTAAAATGCTAAATGGAATTATTACTTTAGAATAATCCAACTTATAGCACTGACACGTAAGATAGCTTTTCATTTTGTCAACTTAATCAGGGGAGCCAAACAATCTCTTCTTTCAATTGCTGCCATTAGTCTCATCCTCATCTTCCTCACTATCAATTCCGTTCCCTTCACAAACTACTGGTTCTTCTACTTTCTTCCTTTTTGCTTCTTTTGCCTTGACTGCTTCTCCATTCTCTGCTGCTAATTCTTTTGTTTGATTCCTCTTTCTCACTTCCTTTGCCTTCGCTGCTTCAGACCTCTTCCCAGCATTTTTATGCCTGAACTCTGTAATGAAATTGATAGAAGTGTGCCCTGAAACTCAACTACAGTTGTACTCACTACCAAAAATCAAACCAAAACCAACATAGCAAAATCTAAATTTGATCAAAAGTTATCTTCCATCACTGTTTTGAGTTTGACATTATTGATCTTGTTAGATATTAAAAGAAATTGTAGAAAATGTTTAGAAATCATGCAATAGTCATTGCAAAAGATGTATAAATGATGTATCCTTAGGAAAAGCTACATGATGCTTAAACTTCAAAGGTGCCAACATTTTTAATTGTTACCCATCCACGTAATTACTTTATCCTCAACTTTTTCCAGGGTTATCCCTTGGCTAGGTAAGCAGTTAAACTTCATTGCTAGTTTAGCATTTCTTGTTTTTATGGCATCACAAACACAAAATTTGAGGTTCCATTTATTACGTTTAGTATACTAAATGCACAAAATATGAACCTTTTACTGGCAAGTGGCACAAGGTTTGTGCTCACATATTTTGTTGTTGGTCACAATCAGCAAAACTTATTTCACATCAACGTCACTTATCAGAGTTTCACTGATGTTCTTTGCACAGGAGCAAATTGGTATAGTATATGGTTATCCATGTTGTCACCCTTAAAACTTGAACATACAATATGGGTCCAACACTACAAAAATAAAGATGCACTGCAGCTAGTAATAGCATGGTTGTGAAAAATGCACCTAGGTGCAAGGCGAGGCATGAGAAATGTGCCTTGACTAGAAAAACCCAGCACCAAAATTAAGTGTGTGCCTATTCGAGCTTTTGTTGCATTTCAGGGCAGGCAAAGGTGCAAAAAAGCTTGCACTTGTGTAACCTAAATTTTATGGCACCAAAGGGTGCTGGTTATATATTTGCATATAGAATTAAGAAAAAAAAAACCAAAATTCATCTACAACCCCTACTTTTTCAAGCTTGCAAGTGAACCTCCAACGTCAATGTCAACTGAGTTCTGGTCACTGACAGAGGCCTTAATCTTTAGCATTGCTTGGTTTTGTAGGATCCAACGACATCAATTGACCTCATAGACTCCAACACCATCGCCTTAGTAGGCTTCACCTCCCACAGGAACACCTGACCCATATTGTCTCGTCGCCGGCCATGAATGTATTGAACCATCTTCTTCACGTCATGTTGTCGCCAGCTTTTAGTGTGTAAGTTGTTTTTATATATTCGTTTCCAATTTATGTTGTGAGCTTTTTTTGTTGTTTTACTTTCACTCCCATTTTACACAGTGCATTTTGTTTTGATAAAATGTGCTCTTTGTGCTTTTCGATTAAGCCCCAAGACACTTTGGTGCTTTGGGCACGCATTTTTAATAACTATGAATAACAAAAATAAACAGCTTAACCTTGCATAGTTTTCCGTAAATTGTTTTTATAATTCAAATATCTTGTGGAAAACCAAAACATTTAACTGAATGGTTAAGGGTTGTTAACACACTCATTCATTTATCAGTATTCCTGTATCCATAAAGCATTTATCAGTATTCCTACATCCACAAAGCATCTATAGATAGAAGATGGTGAAACAGGTTTATCTCGATTATTCTGGAAGAAAGCTTTTAAAAGCTACACATCAGAAGAAAGGTACTCCACAGAAATGGTTGCAAAAGCTAATTTAGTATCTTGCATGGGAACCAGCTCTGTCATTGCCTAACCAAATGATTTTCATGACGTCATGCATTTTGAAACAGGCAGACAGTAAACACAACTCAAAACAAAAGTCGCACCATAAGGTGAAACTAACCATGATTTTTGATACTACAACACAACTCAATTTATATGAAGTAACTAACCATCAAGAGAGGTTCTGAGAGGCCCAACAAACTCAGGAAATTCAATTTCTTCGAGTGCTTTTAATACATCTTCTGCATTGATTGTCTGCCTCTTTGATTCCTTGCAAATATCATTTGCCCTGCATGGAAACAACATGCAACGCACAACAGACAAAATGAAACGTTTTAAAATATACCTCAAAAAGAACAAGTATAACGACAATATAAAGTTGCAATATAGATTGAAAGAATCAGAGTTGTTCGTTTTGAAAAGCAGATCAGAGGCCAGCCAATTATATTCATCGAATTTTTGAATATTCACTGATGTTCAAAAAAAATTACATAAATGCAACGAGACAATGAGTTCTTACTAGGTACTATCTATTGTATTCCCAGTATCTACAAAGAACTGAAACAAAAAATTTGAAAATTGAAAACACAAAACTAAATTAGCAGATCGAATAAATTCCCTAGATAAATTGGAAATAAATTAGGGAAATATGATACATGTAATGGAAGAATATGATAGTATTGCACAACTACGGTATTTGGAAACCCTAGAAATCAATTGGAAACAGAGAGTAAAACCTAGAGAGAGAGAGAGAGGAGTTACGTAGCGGAAAGGTAGTGGATGAAGATTCGAGCGCTTTCGGAAAATGCGAGAAGCGCATCTTTATTGACGGTGATGTCTCCTTCCTCGGACGACTTCTTCGACTTGGAAGACGATGATGACGACAGCTGCGACAGCTTGTCCTTCACCACCCTCCGCACCACCGTCTTCGGCAGCTCCTCCGCCTCCCCCACCGCCAGTTTCGCCGCCACTCTCTCTCTCTCTCTCTCTCTCTCTCTCTCTCTCTCTCTCTCTCTCTCTCTCTCTCTAGATCTCTAGTGGATTGGCCATTTGGGTGCCGTGTTTCTATATCGTCTGTTAAATGAGGGCAAAAAACACACATTTTCCCGCCATTATACGCCGGAGATGATTGACAAGATGCGAAAGAGTCGCTCTTATTTTTGGGCCCAACAACCTTTGGGCTTTTACATATGTCCCATTTTATCAGCAAATAAAAAAGTCTAATTTCTTTAAAAAAAAGCCTTTTGATTTTATATTATGATAAAAAACAGATGAGTTCATGTGAGTTGATATGACAATTCACTAACGCTTGGTATATGGGATTTAGGAATAGCAATTTAACCCATATTCGTTCCAATCCGTGCCGATGTGGTGGGTTTTTTTGAATTTATTGGGATATGGGGTAACAATTTTTTGTCTCATCGGGATACGGGGCAAGCATGCCCCACCCCCGCATATCCAGCCCCGCCTAGTGTGCCTACACACCTACAATTTCCTACAAAATGTAATGTTTTTATGAAATTTTAAACCCAGGACCTCACTTCTGCTTGTGTAACTGCCAAACTATCAGACTAACTCAGTTTTGATGTTTATGCTTATATAAATGATATATATACTTATTATAACACGTATAAATAATAGTAACAATAATTATAATTATAATTATAATTATTAATATTAATGAAGAGTGTATACGTTATTTTAAAAATAAAAATAATTACAAAGTATATATTTGTATTATAATAAAAATTTAATGTACTATTAATATTTTGATATAAAATATAAATTAATTACATTCAAATTTAATTTTTAATTTATTAATAAGTTGATTTATAATTAGGTGATCCAATCAATTATTATTTGAATGAAAATATATTAATATTTAAGCTAATAATATCATTTACCTATCTTATTACTTTTAATTCAAATATGAAATACATATTGTCAAATATCAAAAAAAATCAAAACTCACTCTCACCATGGATGACTCATATCACGCATAAAATAAAATATGGATACTAGTCATATTAATTTGATTGAAATTTAGTTTTAAATTTATTAATATGTATTTAAAACTAAATGATCAAATCAAGTATTATTTGATCGATAAATATATTTATATATGAACTTGTAATATCATTTACATGAGTTATTACTTGAGCTTTTAACACAAATACGAAATACATACTATCAAAAGTCAAAACTCACTCTCACCATGTATTCTTTAGTATATCAAATTTTTTAGTATTGTTAAATTAACTAATAACATTAGTTATAATTATAATAGTATATATATATATATATATATATACACATTTAATAACTAGTCTTATATAAAAATAATCATATTATTGATCATTTTAATTATATTAAGAGAAATAAGTTTGAGAAACACGACTTGTCATATTATTTTATTACTAATAACAAAAGTAATATGATAAGTATATTATATAATTATATTAATTAGGTTTTCACTAATGTATTATCATTTATTACCAATGATAATTGTATTATTTAAATTATTACTACTCGATACCCAAGTTATTACTTATTAATTATAATTTACAAGTGCATATATATAGTGACAATTATATAATTATATATATATATATATATCATATATAACATAAGTAATATGATAATTGTTAAGTATTTAAAGTCTAATAACTGATATGAGGGAGTTCATTTATAAGTATATATGTTATAGATTATTATTGTTACTATGTTTACATAATTAATGTTAATGTATATACTTTAAATGTAACATATAAATAATATTAGTAGTAATAATAATAATAATAATATTTTACTATTAGTATTAATGATAATAATAATAAGGAATAAAGGTTTTACTGTAAAAAGAATATCAATTACAAAGTATATATACTTATATTTTAATAAAAATAACATTAAAAAGAAGAAAAAGTGTTTTAATATAAAATACAAGCATATATAATAAAAGTGATATAATTATATACTATATTAGTATGAACTAATATATTACGTATAACATAAGTAATCATATAATTATTCAATCAAATAATATTTGATTAGATTATTTAATATTAAAATAACATATTAATATTTGTCAAAACTAAATTAGAATCTAATTAATATCCATCTTCAAAATATTTTATTCATGATATGAGTAATGCATTGTGAGAGTGACTTTGACATTTAATAATATGTATTTCATATTTAAATTAAAAGTAATAAAATATGTAAATGATATTATTAATTTAAATATGAATACATTTTCAGTCAAATAATATTTGATTGGATCACCTAACCATAAATTAACTTATTAATAAATTAAAAACTAAATTTGAATATAATTGATTTATATTTTATATCAAAATATTAGTAGTACATTAAGTTTTTATTATAATATAAATATATATACTTTGTAATTACTTTTATTTTAAAATAAAGTATGCACTCTTTATTAATATTAATATTAATATTAATATTATTAATTATAATTATAATAATAATAATTATTATTTATATGTGCTATAATAAATATATATCATTTACATAAGTATAAACAACAAAATTGAGTTAACATGATGGTTTAACATTCATAGGCAAGAGTGAGGTCCTGGATTCAAAAATTCATAATAACATAACATTTTACAGGAATTTTCGGGGGTGTGGGCATGTGGGCGGGCTGGGCTGGTTGTTGGGGCGTGGTGGGCTGGAGACAGGGCGCGTTGGGTGCACGTGTGGGCAAGTTGGGCTGGGCTTTGGTGGGCTGGGCTTGGTTGGGGCATAGTGGGTTGGACGCACGCTAGGCTGGGCTGGACGCGCACTAGGGTGTGTGTTGGGCTGTGACTAAAGCGGGGGTGGGGATTCTCCATCCACCTCATGCCCTGGTGGGGTAGGGATAAGGCGGAAATTCTATTACCTGTCGGGGCACGGGGAGGAGATGAGGCATATCCCCGTTATTGGAGATGGGGATGAGGCAACCCAAAACCCGCCCCGCCCCATTACCATCTCTACTTGGATTGGAGGTATCTAAAAAGTATAATATTCAAAATACTACAAATTTAGATAATTGGATTAAGGAAAAGTCTTCTTGCAGTCCTATTATGTAAAAATTGTATATTACCAATTAATGTGACAATATGTAATTGAATGACATATCGTGACACAAGTCTCAATTATCATGTACACAAAATGTACACGATAGGATTACATGTAACAGTACTACTCCTGATCAACATCATCTAGGACTGCAAACGAATCGAGCCGTGCTGAGTAGTAATGTATTTGAACGTGTTTGTTACTATTTATTAATGAACTGAATCGAACACGAGCCTTAAACTATAATATTCACGAATTGTTTACGAACGTTACTCTATTGTTCACGAATGATTCACGAACATATATTCATAAACTTGTTCACGAATCTAATTACAAAATCATAAAAATTTACAAAAAAAAAAATCATACTATAAACTTACCTAAAAGGAAAAGTCTATTTACAGGTAAGTTGTGTAGGAAATTTGTGCAAGAACACTCTCTCTGCCGTTAGATTGATATGAATAAAAAGTTTTAAAAAAAATAATATCAATTCAATGGTAATAAAGATGTCCATGCGTGGATTACCTGAACAGTCTACCTATACGTAACATTACTCTATCCAAAAAGTATAATTAATTAACTATTAAACTTTATTATTTTTGTTTAATATGTTTAGATAATTTTTATATATAGTTCACGAAAATATTATAATAATAGTAATAATAGACAAATAAGTCAAAAACATATATTTTTTATTTAATAATAATATAAAAGTATATATTTATTAAATTATATTTAATAAAAATATATTTATATTTAATAAGATAACTTTTATACGTATTAATTAATTTGTTAATTTCTAATTCACAAATAATTTTCACGAAAACGAATGATATTCACGAATTGTTCGTAAACGTTCGCAAACATATTTAAAAATATAATAATGATGTTCATTCACGAAAAGTATTATTTTTTTCGTACGAATATAAACGATATTTATCGAATTGAACACGAACTTATTCATGAACATTTGATTTACCCTCAACATAATTACGACCCCAGTAGAATTCAGCTTTAATAACTCAATTTATTTAACATTGACAACCTTATCTCAAGGATATGGTCAGCAGCAGTACATGCACTCTTCCGAGTATTGTAAAGTTGTAGTATGGCTTCAACTAGTATTAGCATTCACCGATTGAGCCTTTTGTACTAGGGACGCAGCTGAAAGTGTCGTCAAAGCATCAGCAAACATCATCAATGTGTTCGTAGAGTCAGAGGCAGAGGAGCTTGATTCACTAGAAGATATCCGATAGGACCCATGCACGCGTTCATCAAACAAGTCCCAGAAAGTCCTATTACGTTCATTGCATTATGAAAGAAGAGACTGAATGGTGCATTGTGAGACGGTGGTTCTGTCACTGGACTTCTAGGGGGGCGACAGTGGCTTTGCGATGTGGTGCTCACAGATACGGTGGCTATTTTTCAGGGACTGAGGGACCCGATGAATTGTCGGTACTGTTGCATGGAGTGAGGGATTGGGATGCAAGTTCTCCCTATTTTGTTTGTTCTCTAGTTCAGTTCCAACAACTTTCACGTGTAGGAAAGAGGGATACGAAAATATCCCCACATCACATAGTCTGAAGTGACTCTTAATTATGGCAAATTGGTAAGTTTCGCGCCTTCAGTTCGGCTAGAATGTTTAGCATTACGTCGACCATAATAATAATGGATTGAAATGAAACCATCGAATAAAACGTAATGCTACATATAATATAATAATTGGGATTGTGGTAACTAATCATATTGACATGATTGTATATCAAATCATTAAAGAGCAAAAGAAAAAAAATCAGAATAATTTAGCCTATTTAAAAATTTTGGTTGGTTTCGGTAAATAACTCATCTTAAAAAAAACAATGCAAAAAAATCAATGAAAAAAAAATACTATTTACTCATAAAAACTTGTTTTATTTTACTTCCAATAATTTCTCTTTCATATCAATTTTTTTCTCATTATTATATTATTATTTCAATAAATTCAATTACTGATCCCACTTAGATTAGGATAGGAACATCTTGGAATTATAAAAAATATGTAATTTTTATAAAATTTTGAGGATAATTTTAATGAACATGCTCGTCAAATGGATGTTGAAGTTTTACAAAGGATGTTGAACTTATATGCGGAAGTCGGTGAATTCATAAGCATTTTGTTGGCTAGTTCCAAGTAAAATTTTGGAGCTACGGAATGAGAGACATATAGAGGAAGACATCTCAACAATTTCGTATGGCATTCTACTTCGTCGGATAATTTGTCCATTTGATATAAATGTCTTATCGGTCATCAAGAATGAACAAAATATAAGGAAGCTGTAATTGTTATATATCCATGTTGATTGAAATATGCACTCATTTCAATTGAACTTGTGTGGAAATCAGTAAAACAATAAACATCTTACAACGCAACCCTTTTTGATAAGAATTTTTTTTTTGCCTGGTTTATTATAAAAACCGAAAATGATGTAAGTTTTTTAGTTTTATTTTGTATCTTCTTCAATTTCTAAATTAGGTGGATCTGTCATTTATAGTTAGATGCCAATAAATGAAAATTAAGAATATTTTTTAGTGTTCTAAGAATCGATCTGAGCTAACGTTGTCCATTTTTATTACAATTTGAATGATAGAGAATAGAAACGGGATAAATTCAAAATAAAATGGGGATTGTTGCTTGTGTATACTGTCGCTGCTTCAAGAGGATCTTCATGCTCTAGAGAGTGTGATGCTCATTAATATGTTGTTCAAAACTTTCAGGATAGACAATTACATAAAAAAACAAAAGAAAATAATTGTTGAATATAGAGCCAGCGCCCAGTGTCAATGTTTATGCAATTTTAAACAATAGATGAGAGCCAAGTCCTAACTGAATGCCAAGTATTCACCCTTTGACATAGTGCCTGCTGGGGAATAAAAACAAAGATCTAGTCAGGATTACAGGCACTTATCTTCCCCAAAATTAAGTGCAAAATTTTTCCATCAAAGATTAGTGATCTCACTCAGGGCCCTAGCAATTGTTGGCCATTGTCTCATCACCCAAAGTCATGCTAGTGTGTGTAAGTATTAAAAGGACTAGATATGTACAACTTTCAAGGTAACAAAGATAATTTATTTGTATAGATGCACTTTGGTAATTTTAAACATTTTCCTTGGGCATTTATGAGTCATGAAATCGTTCAAAGCAAGACTACCCCAAATGAATATGAAATCAAACAAGAACTTTTACAATACCTGAGCCGCGTAACAAGTGGAAAACAACAACAGTTAAGTATTTGTCATTCTGTTTGCAAAACTAACTCCATTTTAAAAAAAGAGGAAAAAGAAGAAGATGAAGTTTATATGGTAACCAACTCATGGAGTGTAATGTTTCTCAAATCAATTGACTTGCTGGAACTGGCAAACTCCTCACAAGGAGGCCACCTATACTCTTTCTCGCAAACTGTGTGATCAAACAGGTCAACATTAAAATTCATGCCCCCTTTGTTCAAATGTGGCAAAGTCGCCTTGCTTCAACTTGTGGTGATTCACAAAGTCTGCCCAACCCTATACGAAGTAGAACTTCCCTTCTTCGCCTTTATGGAAACGAACAACTAGTCATTGCCCTTTAACAGTATAGAGAACTGCCTGATCTGAAATCTCCATTTATCTTTTTAGCAAAGCGCAAAATGCATTCAGGATCAACTATAACATGCAAAATGCACTGCCTCTACTGATCAGAAAACTGAACAAGTATAGTACAAAACATCAACCGACCAAAGTAGATGATTCTACTTAAACGTGTGTGAGTGTCTTTGACACCAACCCACCAAAAAGTAATAAATAAATTACATATGTAAAAGAAAAATAGTCTAACTAACAAAACCCATAAAAGTAAAAAGCATCAAATCTGCATTAACCACTTCACAAATTAAAAGACACCTAACACAGTAAAAACATAACCCGACGACAGCAAAGATAACAATCACAATTAAATCACTAACGCTTCACTTGATTGTTGTTCTTCTTTTAGAGAGAAAAGGGGAGAGGGCATACAAGCTTTTTACGGAAACCAGGCAAAATGACCCTGAAGAAGGATTGGCCATCAAGTAGCTCCCTAGCCATTGAAGAAGAAGATAGGGTCAATCAACTTGTGCATCTCTTGTTTTGTAGAGTCTCTGTTTTGTGACAAGTAATAAGTTGCGGTTCAAGCACCCCGATGCAAGAGCCAGCCGACAACATTGGATGCTGCATAAGTGGTCCTGAAAACCGATACTGCCTACCTCTTCGGATGCAATGCCTACAGCAGATTGAAATTGCAAGCCAGCCCTAGGTTCTAACAAAGTGATTTCCAATTTATCTTCCCCAGATCCAAATTCATGAGGGCAGCCCTCTTATTCAGCCCATAATAACATGCTCTTTTTTTAACACGGTATTCGCAGTCCGATACAATATTAATTACTAATCTAACTTACTACCCAGCTATGCTCGGGCCATAACATCCCATATGAACATAAAACTGGCACATGCCCAAAGCCCAAACTCTTTCCCCTCCTCTTCCCAGCAAGGCCTATCCTTATCCTTATTAATAAGAGTATAATAGGACTACTTTTTTTTATTCTTTATTAGTAAAAATTCTTTTTTTCCTTTAAATGTTTTTCTTTCTAACAAGATATAGGACCAAATGAAAGAAATAGGATAAAAGAGAAGAAGACGGACTAATTCAGTCCATAAAATGTTTATTACTGAAAATTAATTTACATCGTTTTGGTCAACTTGTATTTATAAGCAGTCTATTATAAAGAGAAAATGACTATTCTACCTTGATACACCCCTGCAAGATGACATGTAGGGATCCATAACTGTCATCTTGGTCAACAATGACTGGAATTTGGTAGACGGCAAAGGCTTAGTAAACAAGTTTGCTAATTGATGTTGTGATCGAATAGGCATCAACTTGATAACGCCTACTGTTACCTTATCTCGAATGAAGTTACAATCTATTTCTATGTGTTTTGTTCGTTCGTGAAACGTGAAATTGGAGGCAATATGAATTGCCGCTTGGTTGTCGCAGAATAATAGAGCTAGATTGGAAATGGGTAGTTGGAAATCGCATAGCAGCTGTTGAAGCAATGTGAGTTCGGCATCAGTAGCAGTCATAGCTCGATATTCCGCCTCAGTAGAAGATCTAGATATGGTGGTTTGTTTCTTTTCCCTCCAAGAAACGAGGGGGTCACTAAGAAAGATGTAGTAGTCTGTAGTGGAACGACGGGTATCAGAACATGATGCCAAATCGGCATCAGAGAAAGCATACAACTGCGAAGATGGCCATAAAGAGAAGAGGAGACCTTGTCCAGGATGTCCCTTGAGATAGTACAGGAGATGATATACTGCCTAAATATGAGGAACACGAGGTTTGGCTAGGAACTGTGTTAGCTTATTGATGACAAAACATATATTCGGACAAGACAAAGTTAGATATAATAGTTTACCAATGAGGCGGCAGAAAGAGAAAATAGATACATTGGGCAAGAGGTCGCTGTGATATGTAGAAAGACGTAAGTTGGGTTCTATGGGTGTAAGGGTGGGTTTGCAGGTGAGATATCCAGTCTTCTCCAATAGTTGTAATGTGAAATGTTGTTGGGTGACTCGTATAAATTGTGTCTATAGGTTTTGCAGCAAGTGCACTGGTCAAGTAATAAAATGGAGTATTAAGACTCCGGTTGTCGAACCCACAGGGAGGTAGCTAATGCTGTTAAGAAGCAAGCACTAAGCTAATAAGTTGATTTTATGTCTGGACAATTGATTTTTTGTTGTACAAATAGTTTGAACGAAAAATAATTAAATCAGAATGTTGGCAAGCTATTGGTATAGAAATTTCAGTGATTAAGGATCTAGGGTCACAATGTTTACCACCCAATCGATTGTAATAGTCTAGTTATGGCTCTTATTTTTTATTTATGTTCTAGTTCATGTTCATGTTGATTATCTCCTACCTATCTTACATTTGGTCCATGCTAAGATAGATTTAAGGCTTTTATCCCATTTGGTCCATGTGAATAAAAGTGATCAAGGTAGATAAACAATCTAATAGTTGCAGACTTAGTCCATCATACAATATTAAATCTAATTCACTAGTGTTCCACCCTAGACAAGGGCTAAGGTTACCTAATTATGCATAAACTAGGCATTTCCATTCAAGCAAGTGAATTAAACAAGAACTAAATTCTATTTTATTGAACAACCATAACCAAACTGAATACAATTTATTGGGGGCTACATTGCTCCCCTAGACTAATAAAACTACTCCATAATCATGACAAAAGCAATAACAATTACAAGAAAGAACATGATTACAGTACTAGGACAATAAAGGAAGACCCCAAGATGAACCAGGACTCCAGCCTCCAACGACTCCGGCGTCTGCGGCCCAAAATCACTCCTTGCCAAGGACAATCCAATCTTTTAGCAATGACTATAGCTCTTTTCAGAACTCAAATCAGATTCTCCCACTCAAGATGATTTACAATGCCTCCCAAGCCCCCTATTTATAGGATTTAGTGGGCCAAATTAGGGTTACAAAAAGTGTGCCCTAATTATAAATGTGGTCCTGACCAAAACGACGTCGTTTTGGTTAGTGACACTATTCGACGTTCTAGGTAAAATAAAACTCAAACTACACCAAATTTGACCCCAGTTCTTTAGAGGAAAATGATTAAAACAACAAAACACATCATTTGGAGCTCAAAAATGCCTGCACGCGAGAATGAACGTGAGAAGACCCTTTTCACGTGCAGCTCCAATTCGACTCAAATTTGCTCCAAAGCTTCCTCTTGAGTTGTAGGAGGCATCCATGCAATAAAATCCTTGCACGTGAGAATGCACGTGAGAAATCCTTTTCACGTGCACCTTGATTTTGCCTTCATTTTGTTTCTATCTTCTTCCTATAGCTTCCTCTTGAGTGTATGGAGTGATCTAGCCCAAGTGTGTGGGAAAAGGTTGCTCCAAAACCTGCCAAAAACACTCAAAAAGTACCACTATACACCAAACAGGATCTTCCTAGGGGTTAGAGCAAATATGTGTAAAATAGCATGCAAATAGGTACAAAACATACACTAAAACACCCTATATAAGGTCTAGGATAACGGCATAAATGCACGTTATCAAATTCCCCCATACTTAAACCTTTGCTTGTCCTCAAGCAAAAAGAAATAAACACACAGTCAAACGGAAAAGAAAGAATAAACTAACAAACAAGAGAGGCATGGTTTCCCAAGACATATAATTCTATCATGATGAAGTAGACATTCCAATAGCTAAAAATGAATCATAAGTTAATCGAAACATGCCCTTACTATCAAGTCCAACAACCATGTAATATCGTTACTAACAGTTTAGATAGAAGCAAACATGCAAGAATAAAATGAACTTAGCTCCCCCTGAAAGTCCTCACTAAGGTTAGAGCAGCCTCACTCAAATATAACTTTCTTTTCTCTCCTCTCAGGCCTTACTATCAATGCCTAACAACTAAGGATTTACTCTTACACCCACTACTAGCTATTGATTAAGTTTTTGCCACGTAAACATGAGAGATCCCCATTGTGCTCGTCAAGGAAAACACACACTCTATTCTACTTACTGATAAACACTAAAGATTTAAGCTCACACTTGTGAAACAAATTGCAAAACAAAACAACTTAGCCATTATGGATGCAACACGAAAACAAAAACACATATAAACAGTAAGCCATTATGGCTTTTATTTTGGCAAACATTTTTTTTTCTGTTTCTGTGTTTTTTTTTCACACACTTCTTTTTAGTAATAACCTTACAAGGTTGCATTTTATGCTCTCCCTTGATGGATTATTCACTCTGCTATTGTCCTCACACAAGCCCTTATTTTTTTTTGTTAAACAAGAACTAAACGGAAATACTTGAATCACTAACACCATACACCAAACACTGAGCACGAACAGGTACTTCGTATGCCTAAGTAACTCCAACCATTAAATAGCTAGTGATGAATATTAAGAGCAAATTGAGAACCCAATAACCCATAAAATACACTCAAAGGCAAGATAATGGTGCTCTCAAAAAGTATATGTCTATTCTACACTTCACTTCAGGGTTTACAAAGTTCATCCAATCATAACATGCTCAGCTAACTATTCAAATGTCAGCTCCAAAATCATGGTGATATCATACAAAAAGTAAAGACATGCTCAACTAACTTATAACACACCTTAACAATTGAAACATCTTTATCACAACAAGATACTAAGGTGGTCAATATAGTTAACCAGAATTTGCATACCTTGGTAGCCATGCACCTCACAGGCAAAACATACATTCACAGCAAAAACATAAAAGAACAATAAAGCATTCATGCAAACAAACAAACAACCGGTTCAAGGGAAATCCCCCCATACTTAAATGATGCGATGCCCTCAGAGCATGGGAAAAGGAAAAAGGCAGAAGACCGTTACCAGTTGGTGGGAACGCTATAGTAGAAGATAACATGGGCCACCATTCTTCTAAGACGTGCGACAAAGTCACCCGAGGTTTCTCCTGTGAGCGCCCAAGTATCCTTATGCTGCAACAGAGCTATCAAATAATAGCAGACAAAAATCCCACAACTGAATTGATCAGGTTGTTGGGGAAGCTCCATTTCATTAAAGTGCACCAGAGGAAACTTGGATGTCAATGACCCCTTCTTTTTCGAGTGCGTTTTTTGATTTTTTTTAAGAAACCATGGACAAGCTTCTTCTTTTGTGTGGAAAACCCATGGGCTTGGCTCGGGTCATAAAGGACGGCATGGCCCACAGTCAGGTCCAACTGCAAGAGTACAAAGTGTTGATCAAGGAGGACCAGTATAAGAACCTCATGGACCTGGTGCCAAGAGCAATGTCCTTCTGCTGCTCCATTCATCCGCCGGCGGAAGATATGCTCCTCTAACGGCTGCTCATATATCTCGCATAGCATGATAGAGGTATACTGAGCCATAGGGTAGTCGTTGGGCTCAGCCTCCACTACGTGTCGCATCGTACGGCAGAATAAGTCAACGTCATCGGAAGATAAGTACTCATCAGCTAGGATATGCTGCAAATAAGATGACATGAAGACTTCTGAATCATGCGTAAAACGTGCTTGCAAGGTGCCTCCATAAGTAAACTGCTGAAAAGCAGCTGTGGCATCAGTAGTGGAGAGGGCCGGATGAAGATGAATATAGATGGGCTCCCTGAGGTTATCTTCCTGGGGAGCTTCTGATGATGCGCCAGACCACCATTGCAACGGATGGATTAAGGGAACTAGGGCCTGTGAAAAGTTGGGCCCTGCTGGTGGTGTGAAATAAACAGGAACTACTGGAGGGAAGGGTGGAGCGGCGTAGGGCTTCGCCTCTTGCGGATACTGTGGATACTCCGGTGTCTCTTCGCTATGTGCAGCGTGCTGCTATACCGGAGGTGACGGTGCGTCAAATGGATCCTCCACAGGAGGTGTAAGAGTTTTCTTCTTCTTCTTCTTCCCCAGGGCTTTCCAGATCTTACCAAGCAGCCCTTTGACTTCCTTCTGCTCCTTGAGGATGAGAGTTTGATTTTTCTTCAGCAGCCCGATCTCCTGAATGGTTTCCACCTATGCCTCCTGTAGTTGAGCAGTTTGCTTCTGTAAGTCTTCATAAGAAGCAGCAGGAGTTGGCTCCGGGGCTTCCCATGGTCGGGCAGATGGACGAGACGTTGCTTGTTGATCTTGAGTGATGTACTCGAGCAGCTCATCCAGCTGAAGTCTTGTGATGTGGCCATTAGTGAAGGCCCAGTTAAGAACGTCAACTTCACTAATAACTTGGCCACTGATGCCTTGGAAGAAATTGTAGATTTCCTCCTTGTGAACATTGAACTGCATGTACATGGCAGTCAACTGGAAGATGTGCTGTCGGCGGGCATTCATGGGAGTGGAGATGTCCCTAAACTGCTCAGTGGGTCGCTCCATATGCACGCTATGACGTGAAGGCTGTGGTGCGATGTGGATACTATCTCCCCATTTGCCCTTGTAGCTAACTCCTAAGGCACCCTCTGGATGGAGAACTCGTAACCGCAGGTTATCCGGGAAAACAGTGGGGACTACTTGAGCACTGAGATGACCATATTGATATTGCAGAAGCATGCTAAGTAGTCGACCATATAAACATTTATGAATGTCCCATTTCCACAATTTAAAAATTTCAGCAACCCAATCAATGTGTAACTGACGATCGATGCAAAACATAAACTCCAAATGGGACTTAGGGACTGAGTCTACGCCACTAGTCTATAACAGTAAGCACCTCCCTACCAAATTGGCAAGGCAACGGTATTTTCCATGAAATCCATTTTTAGTAAATTGCCGACGTTTCCCAAATTCCTTATTATACTGTAAAGCTCTACCATAATCTCCTAAGGTCAATGCAGGCTTTCCATGCATGGGATTTGGCAGATCAAAGCAGTCTCTCAACATAGCAGGAGAAATAGAAATTAAGACACCTTGAACCTCCCCGATTATCTCATCATCTTCCTCATTGACATAGACTGAATTATAAAAGTCTACCATGGCAGGGTAATACAAATCACTGCGAGCGCATACTAACCTTCTCAGTCCCAACACTTGCAGCTTGGTCATAACTTCTTCAGTCCAGTCAAGGGTGGAGGACTCCAGGATCTCCCAATCAAGCACATTCCCCACGAAGATGGTGTCGGCGTCTCTCAATGCCGAAGGCATAGAGGTGGCAGAGGCTTCAGGACTGCCTTCTCCTTGGCGGGCTCTCCTTGTGTGCACCATGACTAACCAGAGAAGGAATTTGCTCTCAGCAAGAAGGAAGAGGAAAGTATGAGATGTGAGTTTAAAGCTTGGAACCCATCCCTATTTATAGTGATTCGCCACAAGGGTAAAAGATGAAAAGGACCCTCTTAAAGTGCTCCATTATTTTCACGTGCAGAACAAAGAAGACTCTAGAAGATGCCAGCTAGCTCCCACTGAAATTTTAAATTGATTGGACAACTATAGGTGTGCACGTGAAAATCATGTTTTCACGGGCAGGGCTTGGATGAATCTAGACACGTCCAGCTGTCGTCCACCAAATTTTGAGCTCGAAAAGACGCTTCTATCCTTGTGCACGTGAAAAGCCTTCTCACGGTCAGGTCTCAGAAAGGTCTAGAGGATGCCAGTTGCCTTCGTGCAATTTTTCAGATCGATTGGACCATTCTACCCTTGTGCACCCGAAAAGCTTTTTCACGGTCAGGGTCTTTTTTTTGTCCAAATTGCACCAGTAGGTCATGAATGAATTGTAGAGCCAGTATACATGTGCACGTGAAAAACTCCTTCTCACGGGCAAGCTGGTTGACACCCTTAATGAAGTCCAACGTTGTTGAAATTGGACAGACTAGTAACCCATCTCCTAAGGACAAAAATGTGTTAGTTAGTGGGCCCAAAATACCATCTCATAATCCATAACTTCATCTCCTTGGGTTGGCAATAGATTGGAGTGGGCCCCTCTGATTCAATTCAACTGGGCTTGGATGTGGGCCTTAGAAAAGTTATCTAAAGTTCTGATACACAGGCCCAAGTAAGCCCAAGCAGACATAAGTTCCATCAAGAAATATGGGCCTAGGCCCTAGTTCAAATGCTGCAAATAAAATTAAAACAAAGCAGATATGCACTCCTTACAGACTATGGGTTAAGGCAAAAATAAAAATAAAAATAAATAAAAATAAAAATAAAAATATCCCAATAAACTAAACTAAAATCGAATAAAAAGGAAAAAAAATCACCATGGGTTGCCTCCCATGAAACGCTGAGTTTAGGTCTTTAGCTTGACCGTCCCCTCTGTCAAGTTGTGCTTAGAGTGAAATGATCAACCTCCTTAACATGGTCCTGAATGTAGTATGGCTTCACACGTTGACCATTTACTTTGAATATTTGCCCAGAGGTTGATTGGAGTTCAACACTGCCATATGGGAAAACCTTTGTAACAGTGAAAGGCCCCATCCATTTAGATCGCAGCTTCCCAGGGAAGAGTTTAAGTCTGGAATTAAAGAGAAGCACCTTCTACCCTGGTTCAACAGTAGAGGGGCTGATCTTCTTATCATGTCGGAGCTTAGACCTCTCCTTGTACAGCTTAGCACTCTCATAGGCATTGAAGCGAAATTCCTCCAACTCATTTAGTTGGTGCAATCGTAGTTCAGCAGCAACATTGGGATCCATGTTCAGCTTTTTAACTGCCCAAAATGCTTTGTGTTCCAATTCAACAGGCAAGTGGCAGGCCTTTCTGTACGGTAGACGATAAGGAGACATTCCAATGGGCGTTTTGAATCTGTGCGGTAAGCCCACAACGCCTCATCGAGTTTTAGAGACCAATCTTTTCGGTTGGCTCCCACTGTCTTTTCCAAAATGTGCTTGATCTCACGGTTTGAAACTTCAGCTTGACCGTTTGCTTGTGGATGATAGGCTAAGGTGCGCCTATGTTGAACTCCATATTTATTTAAGAGCTTGTCGAAAAGCTTATTGCAGAAGTGACTCCCTTCATCACTGATAATTGCTCTAGGTGTTCCAAACCTACTGAATATGTTACGGCGAAGGAACTTGGTAACCACTTCAACCCACTTCGAGAGGTAATCAACAGCCAGAAGGATGTACAAAAATCCATCTGATGGTGGGAAAGGTCCCATGAAATCGATTCCCCATATGTCAAAAAGTTCTACTGGCATAATGCCAGTTTGGGGCATCTCTTGCTTCCTTGTAATCCCTCATGTTCTTTGACACCGATCACATGACTTAACAAAGGTGTATGTGTCTGTGAACATGGTTGGCCAGTAAAGCCCACTTTGTAGGATCTTTGCCACCGTTCTTTGCACTCCTAAATGGCCAGCATAGTCAGATGAATGACAATGCTTCAGTATGTTGTCCACTTCCTCTTCTGGCACACATTTTCTGATGATCTGATCAGCACATTGCCTGTATAGAACAGGCTCATCCCAAATGTATCTTCTTGCATTAAAGAGGAACCTCTTCTTTTCCTGATAAGTGAACTCGGTAGGTACATAGTCACATGCATGGTAGTTCACGATATCAGCAAACCATGGTGTCTTTGCTTCAGCTACAAAGAGCTGCTCATCGGGGAAGGTGTCAGAAATAGTAGCACCTTGAGTACTACCTTCCCCTAGCTCCAGCCTTGACAAATGGTCTGCCACAGTGTTGGAAGTCCCTTTCAAGTCTTTAATCTCCAGATCAAACTCTTGGAGTAACAAAACCCATCTGATCAACCTGGGTTTCGCATCCTTCTTGCTGAACAAGTATCTCAAGACAGCGTGGTCGGTATAAACAATGACCTTAGTGCCCAAAAGATATGACCGAAACTTATCACAAGCAAGCACCACAGCAAGTAACTCTTTCTCTGTAGTGGTGTAATTGAGCTGGGCCTCATTGAGTGTGCGACTGGCATAATATATTGCCTTGAAAACCTTGTCCCGTTTCTGCCCAAGCACCACTCCGACTGCAAAGTCACTCGCATCACACATCAGCTCAAAGGGTTGCGACCAGTCTGGAGCTACTATCACCGGTGCTGAACTGAGCTTCTCTTTCAGCACTGTAAAGTCCTGAAGGCAGTCTTCCAAAAATACGAAAGGAACATCCTTCTCTAAAAGCATGCTTAGGGGCTTGGCAATTTTTGAGAAATCTTTGATGAACCGCCGATAAAACCCTGCATGACCCAGGAAGCTCCGGATGCCCTTCACATTGGTAGGAGGAGGTAGACTCTCAATGGTTGAGATCTTTGCTTTATCTACTTCCAACCCAGCTGCGGACACTCTATGCCCAAGGACGACTCCTTCCTTGACCATGAAGTGACACTTCTCCCAGTTCAAGACCAGGTCCTTTTCCTTGCATCGGATCAACACGGTTTCCAGATTTCTGAGGCAGATGGAAAAAGATGAACCAAATACCGAGAAGTCATCCATAAAGACTTCCATAATGTCCTCCACTAACTCTTGAAAAATTGCCATCATACATCTCTGGAAAGTAGTAGGTGCGTTGCAGAGACCAAATGGCATACGCCTGAAAGCATACGTGCCAAAAGGGCACGTGAATGTAGTCTTCTCTTGATCCTCTCGGGGCAATTGCTATCTGGTTGTATCCAGAATAACCGTCCAGAAAACAATAATACGGGTAGCCAGCTAACTGATCTAGCATTTGATCAATGAAAGGTAACGGAAAGTGGTCCTTACGCATGGCTTTATTCATCTTGCGGTAATCAATGCACACGCGCCACCCGGTTACTGTGCGGGATGGAATGAGCTCGTTCTTCTCATTGCGTATCACTGTCATGCCACCCTTCTTGGGAACCACTTGCACTGGACTAACCCAGGAGCTATCTGAAATGGCATATATGATGCCCGCTTTCCTCCACTTCAGAATCTCCTTGCCAACAACTTCCTTCATTGCTGGATTAAGCCTGCGTTGGCGCTCTACAGTAGGAGTATAAGACTCCTCCATCAGTATCTTGTGCATGCAGACCGCTGGACTTATACCTTTTATATCATCCAGAGTCCACCCCAGGGCCTGCTTATGCTCCCTTAAGACTTCTAGTAGCTGTCTGGTTTCTTTTATTGTTAAGGATGCAGCTACTATCACAGGGAAACGCCCTTGTGTATCCAAAAACTCGTACCTCAGATGTTCTGGGAGTTGCTTCAGAACTGGCAAGGGTTCCGTGATTGCTGAGGATTCATTGAGGAAGGGTCTGCTCAGTTTGGTCTTTCAGCACTTCATAAGTCTCTTCCGGTTCCGCCTCAGCAAAATCCACCTGCTGCAATTCGTGATCCAAGCTTTCAGTGATCAAGCTTTCTTCGAAGTAGCTGTCCACGAATTCATCAATCTGATCAATCCAATAACAGTTGGAATGATCATTCGCCTTGCGCATCGAACGCTCCATGTTGAACACCACTGCGTCTTCATCCACACGCAGCGTCAACTCCCCTGAGTTTACATCGATCAAGGCCCTTCCGGTACTCAAGAATGGCCTTCTAAGAATCAGTTGGACTCCTTTATCTTCCTCCATTTCCAAAACAACAAAGTCCACTGGGAAGATAAAGCGATCCACCTTGATTAAAACATCTTCAATGATGCCCGCCGGCTTTCCTATCGAGCGATCAGCAAATTGTAAAGATATGGAAGTGGGCTTTATTCCAGTCAAGCCCAGTCGCCGATAGATGGACATTGGCATCAGATTTATACTCGCCCCTAAATCACATAGGGATTGCTCCAATTGCGAGGTGCCAATGGTGCAGGTCAGAGTGAAACTATCCGGATTTTTAAGCTTGGGTGGTAGCTTGTGCTACACCACTGCACTGATGTCATTTGTGAGAGCCACTATCTCACAATCAGTGTAGCTTCTCCTCTTCGACAGTAGATCCTTTAAAAATTTGACATATCCAGGCATCTGTTCCAAGGCTTCTATGAATGGGATGTTCACCTCGAGCTTCTTGAATACATCTAAGAATTTCTGGAACTGAGCATCTAATTTCTTTTTCCTCAGCCTTTGAGGGTACGGCATAGGGGGTTTATACAGAACGGGAGAGCTAACTTCAGGCTGACGGGCTATCGGTTGACTATTCCCAACTTTTTCCTTCTGGTCCTTATGTTGCTCAACATCTCCTTCTTTAGCTTCCTCCTGGGCATATTGTTTTGACTCCTCCTTGGTTGGCTCGATTTTCTTCTCTCCAGCTGGTACTTCTTTCCCACTTCTAAGCATTATAGCTTTGCATTGCTCCCTTGGGTTAACCTTCGTATTGCTGGGAAAAGTGTTTGATGAAGATGGCCTAACTGCATTTGCTAGCTGGCCAATTTGCTGCTCTATATTCTTCATGGCAGCCCCAAGATCATGGACAGAAGTGGTAAGGGACTCAATCGTCGTCTCCCCCTTACTCATTCTGTCAGTTGCTTGCTTAGCAAATTGATAAAAGAAGTTCCGCATCTCTTCATCCTTTGCCTTCTCTTTGTCTTCCTCCTTCTGTTGAGGCATCTTCTGGAACCCAGGAGGAAGTTGTGGCTCAGAATGTTCTCCATATTGTGCTGCTCCAGTCACAGGGACCTTAGTCTGCCTTTGCCATAAGTAAGGCTGTTGTTGAAATTGGTGAGGTCCTCCCTGATTCTGGAAGTTGCTGGGCTGCGGAGGATTCTGGTACTGGTTTGGATTCTGAAATTGTCTCTGGAATCCTCCACCTCGATTCCCAACATATTGGGCTTCTTCGTATAGCTGGACTGCAGCAGCGTCTTCAGTAACTGCCTTGGGTTGTTCAGTTCTGCCCTCCATGCGAACAACCATTACTGACATTTGCTCTGTCAGTAACTCCATCTTCCTTGTCAACTCATCGAACTGAGTTAAATTTGATGAATTTGATACCGCAGCCACCGGCTCAGCTCTAGGGCGTCTGTCATTGGACCATTGGCAATTGGACAACGCCATTCGCTCTATAAGCTCCACTGCTGCAGAAGGCTACATCATCATGAACGCTTCTCCAGTGGGCTGCATCTATCATGCTCCTTGTATTTGCGTGCAGACCTGCATAAAAAGATTCGACTTGTAACCATTCTGGCCTGCCATGATTAGGACACCTCCTAACCAAGTCTTTGAATCACTCCCAGGCCTCGTATAGCGACTCGTCACCATGCTGGGTGAATTGATTTATTTGGCTCCTTAAATGAATAACTCTTGTTGGTGGAAAGTACTTGGAGAGAAACTTCTCCACCATTTGGTCCCATGTGTGTATCTTTGCCCAGGCAGTAGGGACTGGAACCAACCAAGAGCTCGGTCCTTCAGGGAAAATAGGAAGAGTCGCAACATAATGGCGTCATCCGAGACTCCATTGATTTTGATGGTGTCGCAAATTTGCAAGAATCGCGCTAAATGGTTGTGTGGATCATCTAGTGCCGAGCCTCGGAATGCATCTTGCCCAACCATTTGCAGTAGCGCAGGCTTTAGCTCGAAGTTATTTGCTTGGACCGGCACCCTTCTAATGCCTGAATACTCATCCGATAGTACAGGTCTAGCATAATCCATGAAGGTCCTCGGCTGATAACCGCCTTGGCCGTTGTGTCCCTGATCTTCTCTTGCTCTGTTTTCAGCCATTGATTTCTTCACACAAGGTATGTAAGCCTTTCAACTGCTGTTCAGCTGCAACTAATACCCTCTGAGCCCTTCGCTGCTCTTGCAACGTCCGTTCGATTTCGGGATCGTATGGTAATAGCTCACCCCTGGTGTGACGCATACACAGAGGAATTTTCTCAAACACCTATGGTGCACCCCTGCAAAGTAGCAAAAACAAAGAGATACCAGGTAACATCGTACTAGCAAAATTACAAGAAAGTAAAAATCCAGATCACAAATAAACGTAAGCACCTAATGTCACTTAGTCCTAACAACGTTTGGCTTGCCTCCCCGACAACGGCGCCAAAAACTTGACTCGTATAAATTGTGTCTATAGGTTTTGCAGCAAGTGCACTGGTCAAGTAATAAAATGGAGTATTAAGACTCCGGTTGTCGAACCCACAAGGAGGTAGCTAATGCTGTTAAGAAGCAAGCACTAAGCTAATAAGTTGATTTTATGTCTGGACAATTGATTTTTTGTTGTACAAATAGTTTGAACAAAAAATGATTAAATCAGAATGTTGGCAACCTATTGGTATAGAAATTTCAGTGATTAAGGATCTAGGGTCACAATGTTTACCACCCAATCGATTGTAATAGTCTGGTTATGGCTCTTGTTTTTTATTTATGTTCTAGTTCATGTTCATGTTGATTATCTTCTACCTATCTTACATTTGGTCCATGCTAAGATAGATTTAAGGCTTTTATCCCATTTGGTCCATGTGAATAAAAGTGATCAAGGTAGATAAACAATCTAATAGTTGCAGACTTGGTCCATCATACAATATTAAATCTAATTCACTGGTGTTCCACCCTAGACAAGGGCTAAGGTTACCTAATTATGCATAAACTAGGCATTTCCATTCAAGCAAGTGAATTAAACAAGAACTAAATTCTATTTTATTGAACAACCATAACCAAACTGAATACAATTTATTGGGGGCTACATTGCTTCCCTAGACTAATAAAACTACTCCATAATCATGACAAAAGCAATAACAATTACAAGAAAGAACATGATTACAGTACCAGGACAATAAAGGAAGACCCCAAGATGAACCAGGACTCCAGCCTCCAACGACTCCGGCGTCTGCGGCCCAAAATCACTCCTTGCCAAGGACAATCCGATCTTTTAGCAATGGCTATAGCTCTTTTCAGAACTCAGATCAGATTCTCCCACTCAAGATGATTTACAATGCCTCCCAAGCCCCCTATTTATAGGATTTAGTGGGCCAAATTAGGGTTACAAAAAGTGTGCCCTAATTATAAATGTGGTCGCAGCCAAAACGACGTCGTTTTGGTTAGTGACACTATTCGACGTTCTAGGCGAAATAAAACTCAAACTACACCAAATTTGACCCCAGTTCTTTAGAGGAAAATGATTAAAACAACAAAACACATCATTTGGAGCTCAAAAATGCCTGCACGCGAGAATGAACGTGAGAAGACCCTTTTCACGTGCAGCTCCAATTCGACTCAAATTTGCTCCAAAGCTTCCTCTTGAGTTGTAGGAGGCATCCATGCAATAAAATCCTTGCACGTGAGAATGCACGTGAGAAAGCCTTTTCACGTGCACCTTGATTTTGCCTTCATTTTGTTTCTATCTTCTTCCTATAGCTTCCTCTTGAGTGTATGGAGTGATTTAGCCCAAGTGTGTGGGAAAAGGTTGCTCCAAAACCTGCCAAAAACCCTAAAAAAGTACCACTATACACCAAACAGGGTCTTCGCAGGGGTTAGAGCAAATATGTGTAAAATAGCATGCAAATAGGTACAAAACATACGCTAAAACACCCTATATAAGGTCTAGGATAACGGCATAAATGCACGTTATCACTGGGACAGAAAAATAAAATCGTTCTTGATCATGATTTCTAAGCCCAGAAAATATTTGAGAGAGCCGAGATCCTTCAATTTGAAAAGAGCATAAAGTCTGTGTTTAAGATTTGTGATGGTGGATAATGACGAGCCAGTGATTATTATGTCGTCAACATATACAAGTAGAGCCATAAAATTGTTGCTAGTACACTTAATGAAGAGAGAATAATCTGCCTTAGATTGCGTGAATCCCAATTGTATAATGGCTTGAGAAAATTTGAGATACCATTGTCTTGATGCTTGTTTGAGATCGTATATGAACTTGTTCAGATGATAGACTAGTTTGGTACCTGAAGTGTGTTCAAGAAGAGGACCTTGTGGCTGATAACCAAGAGGAAGATCCATGTAAACTTGTTTAAAGAGCTCCCCTTGAAGGAACACATTATTAATATCTAATTGTACAAGATTCCAATTGTGGGATGCAGCAATGGCGAGAAGTGTTTTAACACTAACCATTTTTTCTACGGGAGAGTAAGTATTTGAAAAATCAAGGCATTATTGTTGGGTAAACCCTTTTGTAACCAAACGTGCCTTGTAGCGTTCCACCGAACCATTAACATCGTATTTGATTCGAAAAGTCCATCTACAACCAACTGTCTGCTTACTTGGAGGTAACATGGTTATTGTAATGACCCGCGTTTTGCGGTGTGTAAGAAGTTAATCACAGATGCCTTGTGCATGGGGATTGTTGGGTTTTAAGGAGTTTTATTCCCATATACTTTACCTAAAACACCTTGAATGTTGATGCACAAGTTTGAGGGAAGGAGATGAGCCCAAGAGGGGACTTTTGGGAGGTGCACGTGACAATTGATAACGTGCATTTATGCCTTAGGAAGATGTTATTTGCATATACAGGCGCTTTTAGGCTGTTTTGTCAGGCTTTGGAGATTAATTTTGACCAAGTAGATGGCCTCAAATCAATTGGCGTGTAGAACTAAAGTTTCTCAGAATGATGTCCTCTACCTTCCACAGAAGTTTCAGAGCCAAAGGCCTTGAAAGCCAATTGGACCAATTGGCGTGCAAGCATTTTTCTGCATATCGGCCTTCTACATGATGCAAGGAAGCTTGGGGTAGAATTTCACGGCTTTTGGAGCTGCAAGTCCATTGGGGATATGGCGTGCAATGGGGCGTGCAGCCATATTTTTGTACCGTCACCTTTGTTTTGTTATTCTAATAATCTTTTCCCAAAGGACCGTGTCGAAATTGTGGATATTTTGGTGTGTAGGGATGCGGGAAGGTTGTGGCTTGTTCCATCAAAACTACGTCGTTTTGATACTGGGTTTCACTTAATCAAAACTACGTCGTTTTGATAGTGGGAGGTCTATATAAGGATGAGGAGCCCTATTGTTTTAGGTTTAGGGTTCTCTTCTTTAGCCACCGTAGCCGTCGCAGAGAGAGAGAGAGAGAGAGAGAGAGAGAGAGAGAGAGAGAGAGAGAGAGAGGGAGAGAGAGGAGAGTTCTGGCCATTTCTGCTGTGGTGTTCCTCGAGGGCGGACGACGTTCGACGTGGGAGTAGGATCGTTGCTGTGGTGATACATTTTCCTACAGGTAGGGGTTCTGTCACCTTGTACCTAATCCGGGGTTAGGCCCCATAGTGGATGAAATGCTAGATATCGCATTGAATGTTATATTATTTATATGTAAATTCATATGGGTGTGATATCCTATATGAATGTTGGCCTTTAATGGCGTCTTGATGTGATTCTGACGTAGGGTGGGCAGTGCATGTTAAATGTTTGATAAAATGCCTGTGTGAATATGTCTGTGTGAATATGCCTAGTATGTGTTTGATAATATGCTGGTATGGCTGGATTTGGGAGTTGGTAAAGGTGTGCATGCAAAGTGTTTGTTTTTATGCCTGGGTGGCTGAGTTTGTACATTTGTGAATGTGTGCCTACTAAGTGTTTGGGTGTATGCCTGAGTGGCTATGTGTACTATGTTTTGTGGAACCCAGTGGCTGTGGAAGCCCGGTGGCTGTGGAAGCCCGGGACTGTTTTGTGGAACCCGGTGGCTGTGGAATCCTGGGACTGTTCTTGGAACCCGGTGGCTGTGGAAGCTCAGGGCTGCTCTTGGAACCCGGTGGCTGTGGAAGCCCGGGAATGTTCATGTACCAGCCTGTGTATGATTGTATTTGTTGCTATGGCCTATTATTATATCTTGTGAAATAATTGTATCACGACACAGCACTTGTACACATGGCATGTAGATGCTAGGAGCATGGGATGGGTTGGGGAGACATGATCCCTACTGAGCTGTGGTTGCTCACTCCTCCTACCATGTTGTTTTCTTTACAGGAACCTACAGGCGTTAGGTGGGAACACCAAGGTGGAAGTCCTGCTTGTGGCTTGCTTACTGCTATTTGAGTTTTGCTGTTTTTGTGTAAGCTTTGTAACCCCAGTGGGGAGATATTGTAAGGTGGAGTTTAATGTAATAAAAGCATGTTTTGGACACATTTGTTATGTTTAGACTCAATAAATATAAGATTGGTCTCTGAATATAAAATGTGAAGTGTATGTTGTATTCTAACCCCTTTATCTAACTTGGGTAAAGGGAGGGTCACGTTCCGGTTTCCTCGGGTTGGAAATCCAGGGCGTGATAGTTATTGTCCATGTGTTGTTGACTGTCATGGCATTTAGCTCATCCTCCATGGCTGTGCACCAGGATGGTAATCTCAAAGATAAGTTAAAGGTTTTGTAGATCTGGTGGACTTACGGGATAATTGAATGGGATTAGGAGATGGAATAATAGGTGTAGGTGGTACAAATGTTGGTGATGGAATGTGATGGTCTGGTGAACTTGATAAAGAAGTGGAATAATCTGGGGGTTCTTGTTGAAGAAGCGAAATATGTGGTATAACCAAGTCTAAGAAGGGATCAATTATCTGATCGGAAGCAATCATAGTGTGAAATGAAAATGGAAAGATATCCTCATGAAAAATGGCATCTCTGGAAATGGAAATATTTTTGTTTTGAAGATTATATAATTTATAAGCTTTCATGCCCATTGGATAACCAAGAAAAATGCATGGTTGAGCTTTAAGGTGGAATTTAAGGCGATTTTCTATTAGAGTATAAACGAAAGCCATACAACCAAATACACGAAGTGAAGAGTAATCAAGCTCTTTATGGTACATAATACAAAAGGGACATTTAAGATGCAGTATAGGATAGGGTGTACAATTGATGAGAAATGTGGCAGTGAGAACACATTCAGTCCATAGTGTGATGGGTAACTTGGATTGGAATAAAAAGGATCATGCGACATTAAGTAGATGTTGGTGCTTACGCTCAATGACAGAGTTTTGTTGTGGACGTTCCACACATGAATGTTGATGTAAAATACCATGGGCATGAAATAGATCAGTAAAAGAGAGTTTTGGAGCATTGTCAGATCGCAAAACTTTAACTACAGTTTGAAATTGTGTTTTAATAAACTGTAAGAATTGTGGAATGACTGTGAGAGCATCTGACTTTTGTTTAAGAAGGTATAGCCATGTGAAACGAAAGCAATCATTAACTAAGGTAAGGAAGTAGCGATGGCCCGTATAAGATGTGGTCTAGTATGGACTCCAAATGTCGCAGTGGATGAGTGATAACGTGCATTTATGCCATTATTCTAGTGCATATTTAGGGTATTAAAGAGCATGATTAAAGCTTAATTTATCCATATTTCTTAGATATTTGCTCTAACACCCTAGGAAGACTGCTTGGCCTATATATATATATATGTGTTTTTGAGCTGTTTTGGCAGGTTTTTAGGCAATTTCATCTCATGAACACTAGCCAAATCACTTCATTTATCAAAGAAGGGACTTGTGGCAAAATGGGGCAGCTTGAGGAGGCAAAATAAGGGTGTACGTCATATGGACCCTTATGACGTGCAAGAATTTTATTGCAGCCCTGCCATTTACACGTTTCAAGGAAGCCTGGAGCAAAATTTCAGACCATTTGGAGGTGCACGTCATATGGCCATATGACGTGCAACATGCCGTGCAGCCGGATTTTTGCAAGGATCACTTTGTTTTGTTATTTTAAATAGTTTTCTCTAAAGCACTTAATTCAAATTATGCTTGGTTCGAGTTATATTCAAGTTGAGGGAAAATTGGAAACTACTTAGCAAAACTACGTCATTTTGATAAGTGGCAACAGCTGGCGGCTAGGGCACTCATTACACTCCATGTTTCTCTATAAATAGAGGGGGCAGCAGCCCTTTTTAGAGGAAGGAAGAAGGGGGCACGTTTTTAGAGAGAGGAGAGAGAGAGAGTCTCACGATTTTGGAGGCTAAGGTTCTGATCTTGGAGCTGCCGGCCCTGGGAGGTCTAACGGCTGGAGAAGACTTAAAGTTGGAGTTCTGCTGCACCTGCTTGAGGATGATGTTCTTTATTTCTTATTGTTTATTCAATAACATGTGTGAGTAGTTTCCTTTATCTAGGGGAGCAATGTAGCCCCCTATGTTGTCAAACTGATTGATTGAATATTGAGTTTGTTTAATTGAGATTTCATGTTTTATGAATCTGTTCTTAATCATTCATATCTGGGCTGTATACACCTAGGTTTCTTAGCCTCAGTCTGAGGCTGATTTTTGATTCATAACATATTTGTGATTGGTGTGACCATTATCCTGTCATGAGTATGATAATTAGGCTTTGCATGTTGATGTCATGATGACCATTCAGGCAGACAACACTTAGAAGGTCGGGCAATGACCAATTGCAGTACCTTGGTCTAGTTATAGCATGTTATCAATTAAATAATCTCAAGAACCTTAAAATCAATAGAAATAGCATAGGGAGATGAAGTTGTGACCCTAGATGCCTTTAATCCTTGAATCTTAATCCTAAAAACAATTTGCTTTCTTTGTTTATTCAAAAAACCAAATAAAAATTAGATCTTTAGTTATAAAAAGAATCCGTTTTTGCCAAGACATTTTATAGAGCAAGAGTAATTGAGTGGTTTGGTTTGAAAAACTAGAGAAATAGGCTAATCCCTGTGGGTTCGACCCCTTACTTTCTACTATTTTGTTTAGTGCAAACTAATGGAATTAATTATCTTGAAGAGAGGTTTAACGACATTAGCTAACTCTTTTAGGGAGGCTAAAAATCTGTCTATCAAATTGGCGCCGTTGCCGGGGACTAAACGGTTAACTAGTTTTTAAAATCAACATTGAGTGAAATTGTTTGAATTCTGATCTTGGTGTTTATTCTGTCTTTATTTTATGTTATTTATTTCTTTTGCATTGTTCGGAGCTGTTGGGTGTGTTCTTGTTGTCTTACAGGAACATTCACCAAGTGCTTGAAGTTATTCGTAGTTGTGCATGTGACGGAGGGAACTTGTGCCATTCAATCCCGAACCTAAACGGATATTCAGAGATCGTCGTAGGGCAGCTAGAGAAGCCGCAAGGGAAGCTGAAGAAGCACTGCAAGGTTTAGAGGATACAGTTCTTGAAATTATGGAGGATACAAGACCTGATGGCAGTGTACAAGGAGGGGCCAGTTGTAATGGCCAATACCCAGATGAAGATGGTAACAAATTTAGGCCCAAGACTTTCTTGGATTATGCAAGGCCAACTATGTCAGATCACTACTCAGGGATTAGGCAAGTAAGAGTCCAAGCAAACAGTTTCGAGCTGAAACCGGCATTGATCAACATGGTGAGCAATAATGCATTTGGCGGAACAGCAATGGATGACCCGCATCAGCACTTGATGAGGTTCTTTCAGATGTGCGACACAATAAAGCTCAACAATGTGTCGGAGGAAGCGATAAAGTTAAGGCTTTTTCTCTTCTCTTTAAAGGATAGAGCTCTTGGATGGTTCAACAGCCTACCTGTTGGTTCCATAAACACTTGGGAGGAGATGCAGACTAAGTTCATGTCCAAGTATTTCCCTCCTGCCAAGGTGATCCAACTTCGAGGGAAAATCAGCAGATTTAGGCAAGACGAGATGGAGACTCTCCATGAGGCTTGGGAGAGATTTAAAGATTTGATCCGCAGATGTCCTGATCATGGAAGACCCCGATGGATTCAAATTGAATCATTCTACACTGGTCTTCAGTCTCACTCACAAGACAAAGTGAATGCAGCTGCAGGCGGATGTTTGATGAACCTGGAACCTGACGTAGCTGCTGACCTCTTAGAGAGACTATCATTAGTTGATTGGCAGTGGTCAAATATTCGAACCTCAAGGCCAAAGGAGAAGATAGCTTCAGTTGATAATTCTTCCAATGATATGCAAGAGCAGATTCGGGCTCTAGCTAAAAATATTGAAGTATTATCTCTTAAGGTTGAAGGACCACAGCAAGCTTTACCAGGGGTTGATCAAGGATGGAGTGGAGCAGAAGAAGCACATTTTGTTGGCGGAAAGGGGATGTATCAGAAGCAACCTTTCTACCAAGGTCAAGGCTATCTGTAACAACAAAACCAAGGCTATCAGAAGAATGCCTTTACTCAAAATCAGAATAAAGGAGGTGAAGCTTCAAATCAATATAAATATATACCTCCAGGGATGAAGCAGAATTCGTATGCTACAGATAATTATTTGCATCCACCTCTAGGTTTTGAACAACAACAACAACCTCATCCTCAGCCACAGAGAGGACGAAATTATCAGACTGAGAATGAGGTAACAAAGAGGGAAGGTGGTAATGTGGATAAGAGACTAAGCAATATGGAGTCTGCCATAAAGAACTTGGAAAAGTTACTAGTGAGTGTGGCACAGAATGTCAACCAAGGAGTCTCCTCCAAAGCTTTTCCCAGTGACACAGAGATAAATCCCAAGGAGAGCTGCAAGGCTATCACTTTGAGAAGTGGTAAGGCAATTAAGGAAGCTGGAGAGCCCAAGACGAAGGTCACACCAGAGGCACAAATTCAGCCTTTAGCAGCTGACAATCAGGAAAGAGCAATTGAGGAAGAGCAATAGATGGGAGCTAACCAGGAGCAACAACCAACTAAGACTCAAGCAGTTGAAGAACAAAGGCCAAGAGAGCTTAGGCCTACAATGCCATTTCCTCAGCGGATGAGGAATCAAAAAATGGAAGAAGAGAATGAACACTTTCTGTAGATATTCAAGAAGCTGGAAATCAATATTCCTTTTATTGAAGCTCTTGAGCAGATGCCCAGATGCAAGAAGGTTTTAAAGGACTTCATGCTGAAGAAGAGGAAATACGAAGACCACGAAATTGTTGCTGTTACTAATGAGGTCAGCAATGTGGTTCAAAGGAAGTTACCCACAAAGCATAAAGATCTGGGTAGCTTCACTCTACCGTGTGTAATAGGAGACGCACCACAACAGCAGGCTTTATGCGATTTGGGGGCCAGCATAAATTTAATCTCCTTTGCCCTCTACAAACAGCTTGGGTTAACAGGAATGAAGCCCACTTCTATATCACTTCAGTTCGCTGACCGGTCCACTGGAAGGCCTGAGGGAATCATAGAAGACATATTGGTGAAAGTGGGATCATTTATTTTTCCAGCTGACTTTGTGGTATTAGAGATGGAAGAAGCCACGGGAGTTCAGTTACTCCTAGGAAGACCCTTCCTGAGGACAGGGTGTGCTTTGATTGATGTCACTAAGGGTAAATTAACCTTGAGGATAAACGATGATACCATAGTCTTCCACATGGAACGGTCTCTGCAAGGGCAAGCAGAGGAAAGTTGTCTCTGGATCGAAGATTTCAAGGAATTAGTTGAAGATTACTTGAGTGAGCAGATCGAACAAGAAGATGAAGTGCTTCACACATTAGCGATCCAGCAGCAAGAGGCAGAGGACTTGATCACTGACGAGGAGGAACTAAAATCAAGTCCATTGGAGCAAGCTAAGGAGGAGCATGACGAGCAAACAACTCCAGCGCCAGAACTGAAGGAGTTGCCTGGACACTTGAGGTATGAATTTCTAGATTCCACAAATAGATTTCCAGTAATTGTTGCTTCAACTTTAAATGCTTTGGAATGTGAACAACTGCTAGAAATTCTAAGGAGACATAAGAAAGCACTTGGCTGGAATATTAAAGATATTAGGGGCATTAGTCCAGGGCTGTGTATGCATAAAATCTTACTGAATGATGATTTTCACCCCACTGTTGAAACACAACGAAGATAGAACCCAGTAATGAAAGAAGTTGTTAGGAAAGAAGTTCTAAAATGGAAAAATGCTGGGATAATTTATGCTATATCTGATAGTGAGTGGGTTAGTCCTTTACATGTTGTGCCCAAGAAAGGGGGCATGACGGTGATTAGGAATGAAAAGAATGAATTGATTCCATCCCGAACTGTGACGGGGTGGAGAGTCTGTGTGGACTATAGGAAGCTAAATAAGGCCACTAGGAAGGACCACTTTCCCCTTCCTTTTATTGATCAGATGCTTGATAGGTTGGCTGGGTATAGTCATTACTGCTTCTTAGATGGGTATTCCGGGTACAATCAGATCATGATTAAACCCGAGGACCAGGAGAAAACTACGTTCACTTGTCCTTTTGGTACTTTTGCCTTTAGGAGAATGCCATTTGGGTTATGCAATGCACCTGCGACTTTTCAAAGGTGCATGATGGCAATTTTTCAGGGTCTGGTAGAGGAAATAATGGAAGTATTTATGGATGATTTCTCTGTGTTTGGTAATTCTTACCAACATTGCTTAAAGAACCTAGATACTGTCCTAGAGAGATGTAAAGAGAAAGAACTTGTCCTCAATTGGGAGAAATACCATTTTATGGTAAGTGAGGGCATAGTCCTAGGGCACAAGGTGTCCACAAAAGGTTTGGAGGTGGATAAAGCTAAGATATCCACAATTGAAACCCTGCCACCTCTAGCCAATGTGAAAGGGGTGAGAAGTTTCTTAGGATATGTTGGGTTCTATAGAAGATTTATTAAGTGTTGGAATACTGGAATGGGGTTAATGATTAACCGCAGCGGAAACGAATTTTAAAAATTTTATTCCAACAAACAAACAGCAGGATCTAAACATGAATCAATTCGTTTAATTTTGCAAAGAGAGAAAAGAAGAAACCAACCTGAAGAACGGTAAAGCTAGAACCCTCTTCTTTTCCCTCCAAGAACGAACTCACGATCTGCCTTTGATCGTCCTCGCGTCTCCTGGATTCAACCACCAAATAGCCTTCTCTGCTATTCACCTTCTCAAGGAGTACAGGGCTGTGGCACCCTTGGATCAAAGAACAGGAACACCACCTCTGCTAGGGTTGGCCGTCACCTGTCTCTCTCTCTCTCTCTCTTTTTGGCTGTCAATGATTGCACACGCACCCACCTTTAACCTAGGAGGCTATGCATCTATTTATAGACCTAGGGTTACCCCTGTGCTATTACGCATACGCCCCTTTAGTTAAATAATAATAATACATATTATTTAAACTATTTAAATAATATAATTATTACGCAACAAACTAATTAAATAAATATATAATATTATTTATTTATCAAATAAATAAATAATATATTTATTCATTTAATCACATTAAATGGATAAAATATTTATTATTATTTATTTAATCTAATTAAATAAATAACCATGTGATATATATTTAACTCTTAAATATATATTAACACACGTTAATTAATTAGCTCTTAAGCACAACCAGAGAATTAACTCACAACGATCCAAGATCTCCATACAAGAATAAACGGTGCTAGCAAGAGGGACCAAATGGACCCACTTAATCGAAGCTCCAATAAATAATATTTAATTAATTAATCTCATTAATCAATTAAATCATTATTTATTAGTTTTAGTCCAAGCCACGATCAGGGACTAAAACCGCACTTTAAGATCAAGCAGATATGATTACAAGAATCCATAATAAATTATTTGTCCATCGATATAACCGATTGCCATGTGATATGATCCTCCACTATGATATTCATAATTAGAGACAGGTATCAATAGATTCCGTTCAACCTCTCTAATTATATTTTTATCCATATGTTACCATTAATTCTCTAATGGGCGACCTATTCATGATCCAATCATGAATTAGGATTTATAATAAATTATATCTAATATAATTACAAGCGCTTGATTCACCCAAGAATCCCGAATTAAACAACATGGGAATATCATTACTCTTCGTATAACGAAGCAGTGGATTCCATGCACCTGACTTGATGCTCCCACTATCTATAATATTATATCTCCAAGATATCGAGGTATTTGAAGCACTAAGCCTCTCACTCATTAATAAGTCAAAAGACATAAATTATAGACATGAGTTAATCAAACGGTCTGGATTAAGATCAATTCATAAATCAGTATCCTCGGATAGAATCTAAAATTCTTCATACAATGCAACGGATATTAGTTGAAGAACTTATTCTATCATGGTCCTGTTCAATATGTATAATTACATACCTGGCACTACTATTTGTAAACTCTTTACAATGATCCTAGATTAGATCACTCCCACTATGGAAATAGTCCGCACCACAATCTTATCGAACGAGCATCCCAAACTCCATTCACCGATTGTGAACCAATTTTTACTTAGTCTAATTAGTGGATCTATTGTATGTGTTACACACATACCCAAGTAATAGACTTTGATAAGTAATGGGATGTTATGATGCTCAACCACATAAGAAAGCGAATAATGCAATCTAATAAATATTTAAACAAAATATATTTCAATTAATCGAAATAGTCTTTACATTATTAGGATTACACATTGCTTTATATAGCACTATCCCAACAATCTCCCACTTGCATTAAAGCAACCGTGTCATATCCCGAATTCTCAACCTCTCAAGGTGTCCATCAAAAACTCTAGAAGGAAGAGTCTTTGTAAAAGGATCAGCAGGGTTGTCCTCCGATGCTATCTTGCATACCGACACGTCACCACGCTCCACAATGTCTCCGATGAGGTGAAACTTCCGTTCAATGTATTTTCCCCTTTGATGGCTTCTTGGTTCCTTACTATTTGCAACCGCACCACTATTGTCACAATAAATGGTCATGGGTCGCTCAAGGTAAGGGATAACCTCTAAATCCCTCAAGAAGTTACGGAGCCATACAACCTCTTTGATGCCTTCCGAAGCCGCCACATATTCGGCTTCCATAGTAGAGTCAGAAACACAAGATTGTTTCACACTCCTCCAAACTATAGCTCCACCATTCAAAGTGAACACAGAGCCGAGGTTGATTTCCTCGAACTGGATCCGATTGAAAATCGGAATCAGTGTATCCCACAGCGCCAAATCTGACCCTGAATACACGAGCATGTAATTCCTAGTTCTCCGAAGATACTTAAGAATATGCTTAACCGATTCCCAATGTTTGATTCCCGGATTCGATTGATATCTACTAACAATTCCCACCGCATAACAAATATCCGGTCTCGTACATAACATAGCATACATTAGACTACCAAACCTGAAGCATAGGGTATCTTTCGCATGCTATCGATCTCTGCTTGTGTCTTAGGAGACATTTCCTTAGACAACGTAATTCCATTTCTCATGGGTTGTTGACCCTTTTTGGAATTTTGCATACAATACTTCTCAAGTATTTTATCTATGTACGAGGCTTGGGATAATGCTAACATCTTGTTCTTCCTATCACGGTAAATACGGATTCCAAGAACATAGCTTGCTTCTCCCAAGTCTTTCATCTGGAATTGTTTAGTCAACCACTGTTTGACCGATTCCAATGATACTATATCATTCCCAATGATAAGAATATCATCAACATAAAGAATAAGAAAGACCACATTTCCATCCTTTATCTTGCTATAGACGCATGGCTCGTCTATGCTCTGCTTGAAATCAAATGATTTGACCACCTCGTCAAATCTAATGTTCCAAGACCTAGAGGCTTGTTTGAGTCCATAAATGGATCTCTGCAACTTGCATACTTTATGTTGTTGCCCTTTAGCAATGAATCCTTCAGGCTGTATCATATAGATACTCTCCTCCAAACGACCATTCAAGAATGCCGTTTTCACGTCCATTTGCCAAATCTCATAATCGAGATGTGCAGCTATAGACAGGAGGATGCGAATGGATTTGAGCATGGCAACCGGAGAGAAGGTTTCCTCATAATCGATACCTTCTTTCTGGGTGTAGCCCTTGGCTACTAGCCTAGCTTTAAAAGTCTCTACTTTTCCATCCGCGCCTCTTTTCCTTTTATAAATCCATTTGCATCCAATTAGTTTCACCCCTTTGGGCAAACCCACAAGTTCCCAAACTTGGTTTGAATACATTGAATTCATTTCAGCATCCATTGCTTGTTGCCATGCTTTGGAATCTACATCATTCAGTGCATCACTCAGGGTCAAGGGATCATCTTTATGATCATCAGAGATAGCTACCAGAGCATCTCCAACTCCCATGTAACGGTCCGGTTGTCTAACAACCCTCCCACTACGACGCAAAGTAACTGGATGTTGTTCCAATGTTGTGGTCTCATTTCTTATGATTGGTTGATCAATAATGATATCATCATGTTGATCCTGAGTTGGGCCACTGATCTCATCAACTGGTATCTCATCCAACTCTATTCGATGATCTGATTTGTGATTTTTAATATGGTCATCTTCAAGATATTTAGCATTTGTCGATACAAATACTTTATTATCTTTCCGACTATAAAATAAACCACCTTTCGTTTCTTTTGGATATCCTACAAAAATGCACAACTCGGTGCGTGCATCCAACTTATCCACCTTAGCCCTTTTGACATGAGCCCTACACCCCCAAATTCGGATATGCCTTAAACTTGGTTTACGACCTGTCCATAATTCGAATGGTGTCTTAGGTATGGATTTAGAAGGTACCCTGTTTATCAAATAAACAGACGTTTGTAGTGCATACCCCCAAAACGATTTGGGCAATGATGAACTACTTAACATTGATCTCATCATGTCAAGCATTGTCCTATTCCTCCTCTCTGCAACACCGTTTTGTTGTGGTGTGCCAGGTGCAGAGAGTTGAGACAATATCCCATTATCGTTAGATATGACCTAAACTCATTATCCAGGTACTCTCCACCTCGATCTGATCGAAGCATCTTGATAGATTTACCTAATTGCTTTTCCGTCTCGGTCCGAAATTCTTTGAATTTTTCAAAAGTCTCTGACTTACGGTGTATTAGGTAAACATATCCATATCTAGAGAAATCGTCAATAAAAGTGACGAAATACTCATAACCTCCTCTTGCTTGTACATTAAATGGTCCACAAACATCTGTATGTACTAGCTCTAGGAGATCATTAACACGATGTCCTTTCGAAGGAAAAGACCTCTTGGTCATTTTACCCTCCAAACATGATTCACATGTGGGTAAAGGAGTAACCTCTAAACCATTCGAAGTCCATCCTTTACTAACCTTTGAATCCTAGTTTGGTTAATATGTCCAAGTCTCACGTGCCATAGATATGTTTCATTTGTATCTAACTTAACTCGTTTTGGAATGGGTTCATCATCAATTATTTCAGTGTTTAACAATGTATGAATGCTAGGATTAATTTTGTAAAGATTGTTTTCCTTTATACCAGAACATATCAAAATATTATTCTTATAAACTGAAACATTTTCAGCAAAACAAATAGAATAACCATGTTCAACCAAAGAAGAAACGAAATCAAATTCCTGTTCAACTCAGGTACATAAAAACAATCCTTTAACAAAATAAATTTATTTCTAAAATATAACTTTAGCACTCCCATTGCCATTCTGAAACCGAATCCCCAGTGCCAACTCTAAAAATGAATTCCCCTTCCTTAAGTTGCCTTTGGACCTGAAGTCCCGCAAAGAAGTACAAACATTATTAGTGGCACCAGAATCTATAATCCAAAGATTATTTGATTTTTCCACTAAACCAGTTTCAAGGACAAGTACAATACCTTCCTTTGGCTTCACTGTTTGGAGGTACTCTTTACGGTTCCTCTTCCAGTGCCCTTCTTTGCCGCAACGGAAACACTTTCCAGCTTTAGGAGTCTTCTTTTTCTTGTTCACCTTCCTCTTGGCTTTTAAAGATGCCTTTTTCTTGTCACTTAGCTTCTTCTTCTTCTTAAGAGAAGAACCAGCAACAACCATGTTCACCTCACCTTTCTTAGACTTAATCATTCCCTCATAGGTTTGTAATTCAGTCATAAGAGTGGTGAGGTTTAGATCCATTTTATTCAAGACATAATTAGTCTTAAAAGAAATGAAGCTATCAGGGAGAGTCTCTAGTATCATACCAACTTGAGTCTGTTGATCTATACTAGCTCCATGGATCTCAGCCTCATTAAAATGAGCCATGATCTCTAAGAGATGATCCCTAATAGGAGTTCCCACTTTCATGCGACTATTCATAATAGCTCTCACGGCCTCAAACCGCGCACGAATTGAGATCTCCCCAAACATAGCCTTGTAAAGAATCCATGATATCCTCGGCGTTCGCATCCCTTGATGTTGTTGTTGCAACACATTGGACATGGATGCCAACATGTAACAACGAGTCATATCATCGGACGCAATCCACTTATCATAGGCATCCTTTGCAGTTTTCGAAGCATTACCGGAGGTTCAGGTGGACAAGGCTCGATAAGCACAAACTTGTGCTTTTCAGCTAACACAATATTCGATACGCTTCCAATCATTGAAATTTTAACCTGGTCAATTTATTTTGGCTCAATAAAACGGCTAGTGGGTTAAAAGACATTTCTGAAAATATAAAATATAAAATGTTTTAGAATGGCATACATCATAACTAAAATTTAGTAAAATGCATATACATTAATGAATGCATGAATGCACAAGTATTAATAAAACCCTAAATCAATACTCTTACTACGAATAACAAAATATCCAGAATCAATAAACCTCCTTTGGGAGAATAAACTTTTTCTTTACTTTGTCGGGACCCTCCCAATTGATTTGGCTTTCCTAAATATCGCATATTCAACCAATTCAATTTTCGTTTATATTTGGTCCACATCCCTTGCAACCGCCTCTTTGGAAGATTAATGCAAGAGATCGTGTTGAGTGTATAACCATTATTTCGTGTCTTATTACCTAAACCTTTTGAATTGCCTAGCTTTGGCGAGGTGTCAATCACTGGTTTAAATAATAAGTAAACTATCCTTTTAGGAAAATAACTTGAGCCTAGTCCATAAAATCTCTTCGGAGATACATTAAGACATATACCTTAGTTATTTAATAATGGAGACCATGGGTCTTATTCCCAATAAAACCCTCTCACACTCAATATTTTACAAATTGGGTTTTAATATATATATATATATATATAATATATATATTAATATTTTATTTAACTCTTAAATAAAATATGATGCATGAAAAATAATATGTAGACGGCACTCCTAATTATATATGTAATGTGTTCATGTGATGTGCAATTTATAAAACAAACATTAAATAAACTACGGCCGTAATACCAAGGGATCCATCCTATGAAGAAAAATAAAGCAAAAAACAAGACACTCTTGCAGGCTCTTTATCTTCATCTTTCTGGTTGATCTTCATTGTCTTCATCTTGCAAGCGCTGAATAATTTTAATAGATAACAATTATTCATTAAAATTATCTCTTACTTAAAATTAAAATAATTTAATTATGGATAACAATTATCCAATTATAAAATTATTTTTCATTTAAGACTAATATAGATAATTATAGAAAGATCCAATCTTCCAAAATTAACTATGTCGATATTTTTATTTCCAAAAATTATTCTATCAATATAGAATAAAATTTAATAGATAACAATTATCCATTAAAATTTTCTCTCACTTAAATATTTAAATAATTCAATTATGAATAACAGTTATCCAATTATAGAATTATTTTTTATTTAAAATTGATATAACTAATTATAGAAAGATCTAATCTTTCAAAATTAATTATGTCAACTTTCTATAATTTCTAAATATTATTCCATCAATATATAATAAACTTTAGAGTATTAAAAATCAAGAAAGTAAATCGGTCACGAGAAAACCCGCCGCCGCATGGGACTCCTCCACCACCTGGATCGCTTGTGAGAGACTAGGTGGAAGGTTGCGTCTACTTGGCTCGGCGACTCGTCATCCACTTTTATTCCAGGCTCATGAATATTACATAAAATATTTCTATGCCAATTATGGCTTACAAGATGCTAAAAAATAAAATAAAGAAACTAGCAGGGAAACACGGTGATAATAGACCGCCCCTCTAGCAAATTACATCTCATGTAAATACAACCAAAACTAAGATCTCAAGGCCGGCAAACCATCACAATTAATATATATTAAATCTTTCATCACATGAACAAAATATATAAATCCATACACCACCGTAACATACATCTCATGTATAAACATATGAACCCTAGAGTGCCGCTACTTTATTCATACATCCAGGGCCAAATTAAACAAATTGATTAACATGTTTAAAGCTCGATACCAATTGTTGGAATACTGGAATGGGGTTAATGATTAACCGCAATAAAACGAATTTTAAAAATTTTATTCCAAAGAAACAAACAAGCAGGATCTAAACATGAATCAATTCGTTTAATTTTGCAAAGAGAGAAAAGAAGAAACCAACCTGAAGAACGGTAAAGCTAGAACCCTCTTCTTTTCCCTCCAAGAACGAACTCACGATCTGCCTTTGATCGTCTCTGTCCCTGGATTCAACCACCAAATAGCCTTCTCTGCTATTCACCTTCTCAAGGAGTACGGGTGTGGCACCCTTGGATCAAAGAACAGGAACACCACCTCTGCTAGGGTTGGCGTCACCTCTCTCTCTCTCTCTCTTTTTGGCCGTCAATGATTGCACACCCACCCACCTTTAACCTAGGAGGCTATGCATCTATTTATAGACCTAGGGTTACCCCCGTGTTATTACGCATACGCCCCTTTAGTTAAATAATAATAATACATATTATTTAAACTATTTAAATAATATAATTATTACGCAACAAACTAATTAAATAAATATATAATATTATTTATTTATCAAATAAATAAATAATATATTTATTCATTTAATCACATTAAATGGATAAAATATTTATTATTATTTATTTAATCTAATTAAATAAATAACCATGTGATATATATTTAACTCTTAAATATATATTAACACACGTTAATTAATTAGCTCTTAAGCACAACCAGAGAATTAACTCACAACAATCCAGTACTCCATACAAGAATAAACAGTGCTAGCAAGAGGGACCAAATGGACCCACTTAATCGAAGCTCCAATAAATAATATTTAATTAATTAATCTCATTAATCAATTAAATCATTATTTATTAGTTTTAGTCCGAGCCACGATCAGGGACTAAAACCGCACTCTAAGATCAAGCAGATATGATTACAAGAATCCATAATAAATTATTTGTCCATCGATATAACTGATTGCCATGTGATATGATCCTCCACTATGATATTCATAATTAGAGACAGGTATCAATAGATTCCGTTCAACCTCTCTAATTATATTTTTATCCATGTGTTACCATTAATTCTCTAATGGGCGACCTATTCATGATCCAATCATGAATTAGGATTTATAATAAATTATATCTAATATAATTACAAGCGCTTGATTCACCCAAGAATCCCGAATTAAACAACATGGGAATATCATTACTCTTCGTATAACGAAGCGTGGATTCCATGCACCTGACTTGACGCTCCCACTATCTATAATATTATATCTCCAAGATATCGAGGTATTTGAAGCACTAAGCCTCTCACTCATTAATAAGTCAAAAGACATAAATTATAGACATGAGTTAATCAAACGGTCTGGATTAAGATCAATTCATAAATCGTCATCCTGGATAGAATCTAAAATTCTTCATACAATGCAACGGATATTAGTTGAAGAACTTATTCTATCATGGTCCTGTTCAATATGTATAATTACATACCGGCACTACTATTTGTAAACTCTTTACAATGATCCTAGATTAGATCACTCCCACTATGGAAATAGTCCGCACCACAATCTTATCAGAACAGAGCATCCCAAACTCCATTCACCGATTGTGAACCAATTTTTACTTAGTCTAATTAGTGGATCTATTGTATGTGTTACACACATACCCAGTAATAGACTTTGATAAGTAATGGGATGTTATGATGCTCAACCACATAAGAAAGCAGAATAATGCAATCTAATAAATATTTAAACAAAATATATTTCAATTAATCAGAAATAGTCTTTACATTATTAGGATTACACATTGCTTTATATAGCACTATCCCAACATTAAGTACTTCTCCAAAATAGCTAAACCCCTAAGTGTGTTGTTGGAGACGGACACAACCTTTGAATTTAATGAAGAGTGTTTAAAAGCTTTTGAGGTCTTTAAGCACAAGCTGGTCACAGCCCCTATCATAGTTACTCCGGATTGGGAACAACCATTTGAGCTTATGTGTGATGCGAGTGATTATGCTGTAGGGATAGTTCTAGGGCAGAGAAGAGAGAAAATTTTTAGGGTAATTTACTATGCTAGTAAGACTCTAGATAATGCCCAACAGAACTATACCACTACTGAGAAAGAGTTGCTAGCTGTAGTGTATGGCTGCAACAAGTTTAGATCTTACCTGTTTGGGTCTAAGGTTATTGTTTATACTGATTATGAAACCCTAAAGTACTTATTGACAAAGAAGGAAGCTAAGCCACATCTGCTGAGATGGGTACTCCTCTTACAGGAGTTTGATCTAGAGATTAGAGACACTAAGGGAGCCTTAAACACTGTTGCAGATCACCTTTCTAAACTTGAGAATACACCTAAGTCTCTACCTATCTCTGATGACTTCCCCGATGAGGCAGTGCTTCAAGCAAGCCAGCTTCCTTGGTTTACTGATATAGCAAACTATTTAGCCACTGAGTTTATACCTAAGGGATTTGATTACCACCAGCGGAAGCAGTTCATAGTGAATGCAAAGAAATATATTTGGGATGATCCTATCCTCTTTAGGCGGTGTGCTGATCAAATCATTAGGAGGTGTGTCCCTGAAAAAGAGATGGATGCTATCATGCATCATTGTCATGCATCACATTATGGGGGCCACTTTAGAGTGCAAAGAACAGTAGCTAAGATAATGCAATGTGGGTATTATTGGCCCAACATGGTTAAAGACACCTATGTCTTCATTAAAATTTGTGATAGATGTCAAAGGGTAGGTGGACTGTCTAGGAAGAATGAGATGCCTTTAACTGGAATCCTTTTAGTTGAAATTTTTGATATTTGGGGCATAGACTTTATGGGGCCTTTCCCCATTTCTGATGGGTATTCATACATTTTGTTGGCTGTAGATTATGTGTCCAAGTGGGTTGAGGCAATACCAACAAGAGTGAATGATGCTAGAGTGGTGACTAAATTCCTTACCAGAAACATCTTTATCCGTTTTGGGACACCAAGGGCTATTATTAGTGATGAGGGTAGTCATTTTTGTAACAAATTGTTTGACAAGTTGTTGACAAAGTATGGAGTCAACCATAGGAAGTCCTTAGCTTACCACCCACAAGCTAATGGACAAGTTGAGGTGTCCACCAGGGAAATCAAAGCTATCCTTGAGAAAATTGTTGGAGGAAATAGAAAGGATTGGTCTCAAAGGCTTGATGAAGCCTTATGGGCTTATAGGACAGCCTACAAGACTCCCATTGGAATGTCCCTTTACAAAATCCTTTACGGGAAGTCTTGTCATTTACCTGTGGAATTAGAACATAAGGCTCAATGGGCCTTGAGGAAATTAAACTTTGATCCACAAGAAACCAAGGAACTGAGGATGACTCAATTAATTGAGTTAGATGAGTTTAGAATGGATGCCTACGAGAGTGCTAAAACTTATATGGAAAGAACAAAAAAAATGGCATGATAGGCAACTTAATAAAGAATCTTTAGCCCTGGGACAAAAAGTTTTGTTATTCAACACTAGGCTAAGGTTGCTTCCAGGAAAGCTACTGTAAAGACCCGTATTTAGATAGTTTTAAGAGATAGTCATTCTATGGGAATGAAACTATCTGGACGGTAATGTAGCTGTCGATGTGAGCTTTTTGACAGTACTTGGGCCTAATTCCGGGTCGGGGCCCCGCGTGGCCCAATTTATTTTTGACTTTCTCGGGGGTTTATTAGTTAGACTTCGCTTTTAAGCAGTCATTTAAGTGTGATACTCTCAGAATAGTGTTGTGCTCGTCATTTCGAGCGTTTTGACAGTAATTTGACTCAATTTGGAGTTCGTGACCTTAAAGGTCAATTATTGCTAGGAGGCCAATTATTGGCAGCAATATAAATAATGAAGAAACTGCCTTATCCTTTACTTCCTTGGTGTGTACGTGCTTGAGCAAGAGAGAGAGAGAGAGAAGGTGAGAGCTTGGAGGAGGAGCTTCAACCTTGGTGATTTGGGGCGATTGGAGCTCGTAGATCGTGAAGAATCATTTCAGGTAGGTGATTCTAACTCTCTATATGATTCATAGTAGGCTTAGCATGCTTAACTTGGGTGAAATCAGGGAATTTGGGGGAAACCCAATTTTGGGTTGAATCTTGTGATTTAAATGCATAAGAGGGGTATTTATGTTGATTACATTAAATTTAGAGTTGTTTAAGACGTGTGTTGGGGTGTATATCAAAATAAATGTGTTTATGAGTGTTTGGGGTTGCTGGGTTGCCGTTCTAGCTGAGAAAATTGGCAAAAACGACGGTAAACAGTGATTTTTCGGGCTAATGAACAGTTTCCGGGCTAGTGAACAGTGATTTTCTGGGCTAGTGAACAGTGATTTTCCAGGCTTGTGTTTCCGGGCTAGTGAAAAGTGATTTTCCGGGCTAGTGTTTCCAGGCTAGTGGACAGTGATTTCCCAGGCTAGTGTTTCCGGGCTAGTGAACAGTGATTTCCTGGACTAGTGTTTCCGGGCTAGTGAACAGTGATTTCCCGGGCTAGTGAATAGTGATTTTCTGGGTTAATGTTTCTGGGCTAAGTGAACAGGGATTTTCCGGGCTAGTCAACAGTGTTTTTCCGGGCTAGTGAACAGTGTTTTTCCCCGGCTAAGTGAACAGTGTTTTTAGGACTAAGTGAACAATGATTTTCCGGACTAGTGTTTTCGGGCTAATGAACAGTGATTTCTCTGGGTTAGTGTTTCCGGGCTAAGTGAACAGGGATTTCCCGGGCTAGTGAACAGTGTTTTTTCGGGCTAGTGAACAGTGTTTTCCCTGGGCTAGTGAACACTGTTTTTCCGGACTAAGTGAACAATGTTTTTTTTGGGCTAGTGAACAGTGTTCGGAACAGTGTTGGCCTGTGAGGCTATCTTGATGAGCCTGAGAGGCTACTGTTGAGGGCCTATGAGGCAAGATTTATATAGAGCCTAAGAGGTTCCTATGTCTGAGAGACAATACTGAGGCTAAGATGCACTATGGTGCCTGAGAGGCAATACTATTATTGAGGAAATATTTGTGTGACCAGGGAGGTTTGCTTTATATGTGAATGTGTGATTTTATGATTTAGTTGGTGATGTATATGTAGCATTACACGAGCACATGCCTACACTATTTTATGAGTTGAGATGGGTTGGGGAGAAAGGATTCCTACTGAGCTATGATGGCTCACCCCTCCTATTGTGTTTGTCTTTGTTTGTTTCAGGTGCCTACAGGAGCTAGGAGGTTCACTAGAGGTGAAGACTTGCTTGTTTTGTTGGGTTGTAATAATATTATGTAATCCCATGGGGGAAATGACATGTATGAATGTGTGTTTACATTGTAGATAAAAATGAGATTGTTGTATTTGTATGATATATGTGTGATATGGTTCAGGGACGGCACCCATGCTAAGGTCCCTTTCTCGGTGTTATCACCAACCCCTTGTCCCTTTAGGTGCGGGCATGGGGATTCACTAACCGGTTTCTGTGGGTCGAATTCCGGGGCGTGATAGATGGTATCAGAGCCTGGTCTAGTTGGCCCAGGGTAGTGGGGTGATTGATTACTCTTGCATCCTTTTGAGGAGCATGGAGGGACGTACCTGATCAACACGGTCCTTTATGAGCCTCTGAGGTGTACTGAGGGTAATCAGTTATGGTGTAAGTGTGCATGCATGGATAGGCACTAGTTTGCATTGAGCATGTGAAATGGATTTGATGTGTTACATGTTATGATATGATGAACTGTGTGGCAGTATAGATATGTGTGCCTGTGTGATAACCTATATATGTGCATTATGTGACTTGTGTTTGTTGATGTGAGCCTTAGATGTGATTGACCCATGTGATGGGGATGGAATAGAGATTGAACCCTTGTTTCTTTGTGTAGTGAAAATGTCTCCGAGGAGAGTGCCACGTGCGTCTGGGGTAGTTGGCGATGAGTCTTCCACCCATGTGGGGCCAGATGCGGGGCAGTCCGCCGGGGGAAATGAGTTGTTGGCACAGCTTGTGGCCCAAGTGACCCGCATAAATTATGTCTGAAGGTTTTGCAGCAAGTGCACTGGTCAAGTAATAAAATGGAGTATTAAGACTCCGGTTGTCGAACCCACAGGGAGGTAGCTAATGCTGTTAAGCAGCAAGCACTAAGCTAACAAGTTGATTTTATGTCTGGACAATTGATGTTTGTTGTGCAAATATTTTGAACAAAAAGATATTAAATCAGAATGTTGGCAAGCGGTTGGTATAGACATCTAGGGTCACAATGTTTACCACCCAGTCGATTGTACTAATCTGGTTATGGCTCTTGTTCTTGATTTATGTTCTAGTTCAAGTTCATGTTGATTATCTCCTACCTATCTTACATTTGCTCCAAAGCTTCCTCTTGAGTTGTAGAAGGCATCCATGCAATAAAATCCTTGCACGTGAGAATGCACGTGAGAAGGCTTTTCACGTGCACCTTGATTTTGCCTTCATTTTGCTTTCATCTTCTTCCTATAGCTTCCTTGTGAGTTGATGGAGTGATCTAGCCAAAGTGTGTGGGAAAAAGTTGCTCCAAAACCTGCCAAAAACACTTAAAAAGTACCACTATACACCCAACAGGGTCTTCCTAGGGGTTAGAGCAAATATGTCAAAAATAACATGCAACTAGGTACAAAACATACTCTAAAACACCCTATATAAGGCATAGGATAACGGCATAAGCGCATGTTATCACCAAGTAGGAGCGCTGAGGGAAAGTGTGGCCCAAGTAGGAGCGCTGAGGGAAAGTATGGCCCAATGTGAGTTATTGAGAGTTGGCATAGCTGATTGTGTTGTCATGTTGTCAACCACAATGGTGTCAGCCTCAATCCTTGTTGTCAACCGTAAATGAAGATAGAGGTAGACATCCATTCAAGACCAAATTGCACCATAAGAAAGAGGAGGTTCAGAGAAGCAGATTTTATCTGCACGGCTGACAATTTATCCAGCTGTGCACATATAATTGTGAAGCAATCCAAAGATTTTGAGCTCCAAATGGTACCAAATTTTACACATGGATAGAAGACTTCAAGATCTACAAGTTTGTTTTTGACCTCAAGTCATTTTGAGATCTGTACAAAAAGTTATGGTCCATAGACATGTGAACGGCTGACAGTTTCTCCGGCCGTGCACATATAATCATATGACCGTGCAGACTTTTTGAGCTCTGATTTGCACAAAATTTTACCCATGGATAGATAACTTCAGGCTCTACAAGTTTGCTTTTGACTTCGAGTCGTTTTGAGCTCTGTACAGAAAGTTATAGGCCATTTACATCTGCACGGTAGATAGTATACCCAGCCATGCAGCTATTCTGAGCTCCAAATGGCATCAAATTTTACCAGTAGATAGAGGGATTCAATATCTACAACTTTGCTTTTGACCACAAGTGTATCCGAGCACTGTAGAAGAAGTTATGGACAATCTACTCACATGAGAAGTGCAAATATAATCATGGGGACGTGCAGACTTTTTTAGCTCCAAAATTCAGCATATTTTACCAGTAGATAGAGGACTTCAATATCTACAACTTTACTTTTGACCTCAAGTGAACTTGAGCACTATAGAGGGAGTTATGGTCAAAATACCGACATCAGCACATACAGATCAGAGTTCACCAGATGAATGGCTGAGATTTGTCGACTTAGGTGAGCTTGATCCAATGGCTAAGACTGTTTCACTTAAATGGGATTGATCCAATGGCTGAGATAAAGTAGAGGAAGAGATCAATGGTTGAGGCTTGGCTGCTGCAATTAGGTTAACATCTTATTTGAGCTGGCTAATCCAATGGCTAATCCTATGGTTGGCTAATCCAAGGGCCAGAGTTTAATGAAGGAAGATGCAGGGTTTTTGGATTAAAACCAGGGTTGTGGCTGCTGTGTGATGTGTGAGGGAGATGAGAGAACTAGAAAGGAAGAGAAGATCAGAGGAGATAGAGGAGTAGCTCTTGGCGTTTACAGAATCCATTTTGACGAGCTTGTTAACTGTGACATCAAACAGAAGATCACAAACCAGTCTGTTGATGTACTCTGATAAGAGAATAGTATAGAAACACATCTGTGTGGGTTGGTACTGCTCTCTATGCATCTATTCTTATTGTTATCTTTGTATTACCATAACCAGTGAGGTTATTGGTGATTATCGTTGTTGTTGAAATTAGGTAGTGAACCCAAAGGGTAGTGAACCCTAAAACTTGTAAGGTGGTGAACCTTGGATAGCATTGTGCTATTCAGAATTGCTAGTGGAGATTCTATGATCAGCTGTTTGCTGGTCACGCCGTGGACGTAGCTCTACACATTGTAGGGTGAACCACATAATTACTGTGTGTTGTTATCTTTGTTATTTTCTTTATTCGATATACAAACACAGAATTTGGTTTAATTTGAAGAGATTATCACGGGAAAAAGAAAAAGGGTTAAAATTACATTGATACAATGATTCAGCCCCCCTCTCAGTGTGTGTCTGGGAATTTCAATTGGTATCAGAGCAAGGTTAAACTTGTTAGGCTTAACAACCTGGTTTAGATCTACACAAGGGGTGTTTGTTTTTATTCCTGTATAATGGATTTTGCTGGTATGAGTATGAGAACAGTTGTACCAAGTTTTGATTGTACAAACTATCAGAGATGGAAAGGTAGGATGTTAAAATATCTTGCTGCTCAAGGTATTTTTGTTTCTCAAGCAATAATTACCAAGTATACATGTCAGAAGAGCCCTGATATCTGGAATGATACTGATCGAAGAAGCTATGAGGCTGATGCTAAGGCGCAACACTTTATTGTGACTGCCTTATCTGAGAATGAATATTCAAGGGTGTTACAGTGTGACATAACTTTTGATATGTGGAACAAACTGAAGAGTGTTCATGAAGGTGACACTAAGGTTAGAGAGGCTAAGTTACAGGTATACAAAGCTCAATATGAAGCATTGAGGATGACTGAAAATGATAAACTGGAAGACTTCTTTAACAGAGTGCATGACATAATCAACCTGTGCAGAGGGCATGGTTATCAGATTAGTGACTCTGAAATTGTAAGGAAAATATTGAGATCATTGCCGGCTTTGTACAATCCCAAGGTGTCAGCTATAGAAGAAAGTGGACAATATGAGACCATGACATTGGATGGATTGAGAAGCACTTTAGTTGCATATGAGATGAGGGTAGCAGGAAATGGTGAATCTTCTAAGAAGAAGAAAGAGGAGCCAGCAGAGATAGCTTTTCATGCCAAAAAGGGAAAATCTAAACTTATCCAAGAAGAAGCATCTACCAGTGGAGATGATACTGATAGAGAAGATGAGTTGTTACAGGCTTTGTTATCTAGAAAATTCAGAAAGAAGACAAGTCTGAAAAGCAAAGGAAAGGATAAGTCTACCGTCACATGCTTCAATTGTGGAGGCCGAGGACATTTTGCTCAAGAATGTCCAAGTGAGAAGATGGATACAAAGGAGAAAAATGTTAATGATGATCAGTACAGGAAAAAGAAGCTATATTTCCAGAAGAAGAGCAAGCAGACAGCAGAACAGAAGCTGAGCAAACTAAGAAACTATCTTAGTGCTGTCTTGGGTGATTCAAGTTCAGCTGAGGAGGAAGCATCAGATGCTGTTAAAGAACATGTTTTCATGGTGTCCATGCAGCAAAAAAGTCAGGAAGAAGATGAACCTTCACAAGAGGAAGACTGTGAAGAGGAAGAACTAGAATATGACTTTGGTGAAGAACTGAATCGAGCTCTAAAAAAGATTATTGAACAGAGGGCCACAATTAAATCTCTGAAGAAAGAGAAGAAAGCTGTTGAAGTTCTTTATGATGATTCCAGTAGGCTACTGTTGGAATCTAAGGTGAAGGTTGAAGAATATGTGAAGATAGTTGATGATCTCACCAAGGAACTTGAAACAGGAAGGTTACAGTCTGAAGTCTTAGAAGCTGAGTTTTGTGATCTTAGAAAGAAACTTCAGAAAATGAAAATAGATTGTTCAGCAAGTTCTATATCAGTGAAGAACAGTGGGACAGCTAAGAAGGGTGTAACTATCAAGGAGGTTTCACAAGAATCCCAAGAAGCCAAAATCAAGGACAAGTACATTGAAATCACCAAGGAAGTGTCAAAACAAGTTAAAAAGCCGAAGGCAATAGTGAATCAGAAGAAGACTACCATTGTTGATATGAGGCAAGCTCTAGAATAGAGAGTTCTAAAGATCAGAAGATTTGAAGGGTACTGTTTAGTTGTGGATTGCAAGGACAAAATCTGTGCAATGTAACAGAACCCAGCAGAGTAGAGGTCATAGGTTCAGTTTGGCTTATATCTACTGTTATAAGTGTGGTAAGAAGGGTCACATGGCTAGAAGATGCATGACCATTCTACCAGGAAAGATCCCAAAGGAGCAACATCAACAAGCACAGAGAAAAGTACATAATACAGTTGATGTTAAAGTCATGAGAACTCAGCAAGTGGCAAATGTTATAAAAGCTTCATCTAGCAAGATGGAGTACAGGCCAAAGGAGAAAGCTAATGTAGCTGAGGTAGCACTGAAGGCAGATAGCAATGATACAATGTGGATATTAAACAGTGGTTGTACATCACACATGACTGGAAATAGGAAGCTTTTGAATCTATTTACAGAGAAGAGCAGTGGCACAGTCAAATTTGGTGACAATAGGTTACTGCAAATTAGAGGAAGAGGAAAAGCAAAAATCAGAGGCAATCAACTGCAGTCAGAAAATGTATATCTGGTTGAAGGATTAAGACACAGTCTGTTGAGTGTCAGTCAGCTATGTGATGACGGACATGATGTTGTCTTTTCTAACAAAAGCTGTCTGATTAAGAAGAAGGAATCGTCAGATGTAATTGCTAGAGGCAAGAGAACAGATGGAAATCTATACCATATCCAAGGTACAAGTGAAGAAACTTGCTGTTTTAGCAAAACAGATGAGAATGAGCTATGGCACAGGAGATTAGGGCATCTAAATCAGAAAAATATGAAGGTGGAGGTGCCACCATCCGGAAGATAGAAGGGGCGCATGTACGTGCTCGCTAAGGCCAACAACCTTGAAACTAAGGCCTTGGTGGACACGGGTGTGACCAACAACTTCATCAAAGTGGAAGAAGCTCATAGAATGGGGATAGTTTACAAGGAAGAGAAGGGTTGGCTGAAGGCGGTGAACTCCAGTGCCAGTCCAATCCATGGCGTGGCTCGAGGTGTCGAGCTAAGTATCGGCGAATGGAGAGGCAAGGTGAATCTCTCTGTGGTGTCAATGGACGACTATCCCATGGTGCTGGGGATGGAGTTCGTTGACCAGGTGCAGACAATTCCGATTCTTAGAACCAACACAATGTGCATCATGGACTAAGGGAAGATGTGCATGGTGAAGGTAATGAGGGAGGAAAAGCTCAAGGGAAAGTCCCTTTCGGTGCTCCAACTGTCCAAAAGAGTTAGGCGACAGGAACCAACCTTCATTGCCATACTGAAGGAAGGATGCTCAAATGTTAGGGAGGAGCCCCCAACGGAATTGAAGGCAGTCTTTGAAGAGTTTGGGGACGTTATGCCACCCGAACTCCCCAAATAACTTCCGCCGAAGCGGGAGGTAGACCAAAGGATCGAGCTAGAGGCTGGTGCAAGACCTACTGTTGTGGTGCCCTATCGGATGGCACCCCCGGAGTTGGAGGAACTTCGGAAACAATTGAAGGACTTGTTGGAGGCCAGGTTCATTCGGCCATCCAAAGCACCATTTGGAGCACCGGTGTTGTTCCAAAAGAAGCATGATGGGACGATGCGGCTATGCATTAACTATAGGGCGCTCAACAAGATTACAGTGAAGAATAACTACCCCATCCCACTCATATCCGACCTCTTCGATCAACTTGGTGCTGCGAGATGGTTCTCAAAGCTAGACTTGCGGTCGGGATATTGGCAAGTGCGGATAGCCGAAGGTGATGAGGCAAAGACGGCGTGCGTCACAAGATATGGCTCTTACGAGTTTTTGGTGATCCCCTTTGGCCTCACAAACGCCCCTGCCACATTTTGTACATTGATAAACCGGATCTTCCAACCATACTTAAACAGATTCGTCATGGTGTACCTTGATGACATTGTCGTTTACAGAAAAACCTTGGAGGAGCACAAGGCACACCTACGGCGGGTTTTCCAAATCTTAAGGGAGAACCAACTTTTTGTGAAGAAGGAGAAATGTGACTTTGCAAAGAAGGAGGTGCCCTTCTTGGGTCACATCATTGGCGGTGGCAAGTTAAAGATAGATAACAAAAAAGTGTTAGCCATCAAGGAATGGGAGACGCCCAAGAAAATCCCTCATATGCGTTCCTTCCTTGGCTTGGTTAACTACTATAGAAGATTCATCTATGTCTATTCCCACATTGCCGCACCCTTGACGGAACTATTGAAGAAGAACAAGAGTTGGGTGTGGGATGATGCTTGCCGAGAGGCATTCGAGAAGTTGAAGCAAGCTGTGACAAACGGACCAGTGATGGCACTTCTGGACCATGCAAAGCCTTATGAAGTTCACACAGACGCTTCAGACTTTGCCATCGGTGGAGTTCTAATGCAGGAGGGGCATCCTTTAGCATACGAAAGCCGGAAGCTTAATGACACCAAACGGGGGTATGCGGTGCATGAAAAGGAGATGACGGCAATTATTCATTGCCTTCAGGTGTGGAGGCATTATTTGCTAGGGTCCAAGTTTGTGGTGAAGACAGACAACATTGCTACGAGTTATTTCCTAACTCAAAGGAACTTAACTCCGAAGCAAGCATGGTGGCAAGGACTCCTAGCTGAATTTGACTTTGTGCTCGAGTACAAACTGGGCACAAATAACGTGGTAGCTGATGCGCTAAGTCGGAAGGTGAAACTTGCAGCCATTAGCCAACCACAATTCCCCTTGGTGGACAAACTGAAGGAAGGAATGGAGCACGAACCATTAGCCAAGTCCTTGGTAGAATGCGTCAAAGCTGGGAAGACGCGGCGATTTTGGCTAAGGGACGACTTGCTCCATACTCAAGGGGAACGGGTGTACGTTCCAAAATGGGGAAGTTTAAGGAGAGACATCCTCAAAGAATGCCACGACTCGCGGTGGGCTGGCCATCCTGGAGTCGATCGTACCTTGGCGTTGGTGAAAAGGAGCTACTACTGGCCTTAACTTTACAAGGACGTTCAAAGTGTACGTGCGGACTTGTCTTGTGTGCCAGCAAGACAAGATAAAGAGTCGGCAGTCAGCGGGATTGTTGGTGCCATTGCCTGTTGGAATAAATTCCATCATATAGGGCCAAACATGTAAATATTAAATGTGTTGTGCTGTCTTTGGAAAAGCCTAAATTAAAGTGATCCAATTAAAGATTTTAAATAAGGCTTAAGGGTATATTTGTCATGGAATTAATGTGTAGATACCAGACAGATATTTTTAATTTGATGAGGGGCCGAATTGAAAATAGCAAACACTATATATATATATATATGGTTATGGTCCCCAAATCACACAACGACTTATTAGGTTTGTATCCCCATCGACAGAGCTATTGAGAACAACGGTTCATAAGGGTCGTGATGATTTGGAAGATCACAACCCGTTGATCAAACTCCAGTAATGGATTCAAGTACGCTTCTGATTTATTGTTTCAGATCAAACAATCTCTAGGCAAATTAAGATCCTATAGTTTATTAAATTCTAACAATTGGTATCAGAGAAAATTTGCCCTAGAATTGTTTGATTTTGATTTACTGATAATTACTATTCCACTGCGACATGTTTTTCATTATCGGCGATAGCGTCGATCCTTGTGCGGCGATTCAGACTGTTTTCAATTTTTGTAAATACAGCTGCTTTGGTGCAAATTTGATTAATTACATTACAAACTCAGTGCTGCTATATATATTTAAAACCCAGTCCGGTGTGTGCACTAAATTGTTATTAAAGTATCTTTATTCTCTCTCCTGTTGAAAGCATATTCCTCTCACGGAAGTCATAAACTTTTCATGCAAGTTGAATCCTTGTGTATGGCCCACATTTTTTTTATCTAGCTTCCTTGATGAATATAAGTTTTCACCATATTATTATTATTCGAAAGCACTGTTCCTGTGATTGCAATTTATTATTAATTGTCACACCCCCAAATCCTGGAAGGATCAAAACTAAGAGTGTAACTTCCCCATGACCACACCCGAAGGGTCAAGGGGTTGGTGACTAGCACCAGTATAGACTATACAGTGGGTGATGTCCGAGATATACATGTACAACCATACATCAGGGGTATTCCTGTACATTCCCACATGCTATGAAGCTAAGGAAAATAATTTATTATTAACAGAGTAATGCTATAAATCTAATACAACTTCTATGGACCCTCGTCCGGATATTCAAATAATAAAAATAATTACGTTTTACAAAATCCATAAACCAAGTTATGACAAAATTTGAAACAACTAACAATTAGCTTTGGACCAGCCACTAGCGAATGAGTCGATACCTGAAACATGTCAACAAGTAGGTGTGAGCACAAATGCCTAGTAGGTGATCTCCATCTCCTCACCATCCTATAACATGAAATCCTAAGACTACATAATCGGTGTATGCTTGTGCCAGTGTAGTGTTCAATTACATCATAATTAGATTATATTAAATCTCAAAGTATAACATCACACACATTATAATTCATTCATTAAGGGTTCATATTGAATAATCCAATCATCGGCGAAATTTTCGCAACGAACTGTCACTACCAGATAGCCATATATGGGACCTGCGGTGTCCCTAACGACAACCTGCTACATATGGGACCTGAGTTAACCAGCCACATAGGGAACCTATGGCCTCTTGCATGCCCTATGTGGGACCCGCAGTTAACCCAACCAACTCCACCACCAATTCCACACATAAAATCAATAAATAAAATTTTCCAATAATTAGTATCCAATACAATAGCTTAACATAACATTTGAATCACCAAACTAGTAATAATGTGCCACAAATGACAATATATATATATATATATATATATATATATATATATATTAACACATTGATAATACTAACCACAAATAATATTTTAAATGTCAAATTAATAATAACAAGCCACAATTAATGTTCTAAATGTCAGCTTTATAATATCGCACTACCAATAATATTTCTAATGTTAAATTAATAATATCAAGCTTAAACAATATATTTAAATTACTTACACTACAATATTAGCCCAAACAATATTTATATTATTAAACTAACAATATTAAGTTCAAACAATAATTATATTATTAAACTAACAATACCATAATTATTATTTTTTTACCTTAAGATTGGATTGGAGTCGTATCAATTTATATATTGTTTTACTACTAAATCAAATTAAATTTTATTTCTATATCTTGATAATTTTAATACATTGATTTGGGACTTATATATATAGAACATATATTATATATTACGTATATTATAATATATATAATATCAAAAGTATATATATAAATTTACATGCACGATTTGTGCATGTATATATATTATAATGTATATAATATCAAACTATATATATAATTAACCTGCACGACTTCACATGTATATATATATAACATATATATAATATATTACATAAATTATAATATACGCATAAGGCTACAACATATATATAAAAAATTGGACTTGCATGACTTCTTGTTCTCTGCCATGAAAAGGTCCTCTCTTTTGTTTTTTTTTTTAAGTTATAAGAAAGAAATAGAAGAAAGAAGAGAGGGAGAGCACCCTTTCAACGTACATGAGTGCGATGCCCCTTCCATGAGGATGCGCTGACCAAGCAATCGATTGACAGTCTGGTGTCTATTCTGCGCGAAAGAGAGAGCAGGCCAATCGGCCTTTTCGACAGCAAATATATATATTTATCTCTAACAGTTTGTATCCATGTAATAGAACAATAAAGAATCTAGGAACCACCTAGCTGGAATTAGCCTATTGCACGTCTAGAATGCAATTGTCATCTCCGCCTTCTTCCTTCAACGAGGCTGTGCACGCACAAAAAAGAACGTAAGGCTTCTCCCTCTCCCACGTTCCTTTCTTTTCCCTTTATATACTTATTAATTTATGTTATTTTTTTAACTTATAATAACAATATAATAATAATAATAATAACTATAAATAATGATATTAATAATAATAATAACCTCAATAATTCAAACAATAATAATTATAATAGACTTAAAATACTAAAATATCCTCATGGGATCCCAGACTCCAAACTAAGCTCACTTACAGCCAAAACACTCGTGTCGACAATTACATTGCCTTTTAAATATTATCATCCTCAATAAAAAAATCACCTTATAATGTCACTCAAATACGAGTCCTTACATTAATCTTCATGCGGTGGGGAAACACACACACACACACACACACATATATATATATATATATATATGCTGCATTTATTGGGTTTTCGATTATGGTATAAATAATTGATTTTGCTTAACGAGAATTCACAACCAAATAAATAATCAAAGTCAGACCAATTTTTTTCCTTTACGTGAATGTCAGACCTTTATTTTCATTGGATTCATTTTTTTATTTCTAAAGGCATCATGCGATGATTTATGTGTTGATATGCAATTGTAATTTTATGTCATATAAATTATTGTTATATGAATTCGGTCTCAACATCTCTTGCAGTAAATTATATCCTGTAATTTATTTTATGGTTTTAATTATTGTGATGAATTCAGTTCACATAATTTGATGATTACATATTAAATTTGTATAATATATGGTAAATTACAAATTCAGAAATTATTTGGTAAATCACAAATTCAAATATTTTATGGTAAATCATTTATGATTAAATTTTAGTTGTTCATCATTTTAAATATTTAATTAAAACATGATGTTGCCAAAGTGACCTCTCTTGTGTAGATTATTTATGGGGGATGTTGAATGTTTGTGTGTGTGTAAATTCATGCGGGTATTAACCGACCCAAAGAAAGGTTTAATATTTGGCCGAATTGCACACACGCTTGTGGTGGTAAACATGTGATGATTATAAGGTTTAATTTTACATGTGAATAATAATTCGATCCAAAGATAGATTTATTATTTGACATGAGTTATTGTCAATGTTTGATCACTACAACAAGAGTACCATTTACAATTAATATTACTGTCCAAAGACTTGATATTAATGTTGTGCTAGGTGTCTTGAGATGTGACTTACCATTATTTGAATTTGTTGATTAGCATATTTGGTTATTAATGTAAGCATATTTGGTTGTTTTGTTTTCTTTTCAGCCAAGGTTTCTACTATATCTGCTAATGTCAACTCAATACCCATGCTTAATGAGACCAACTTTAAGGATTGGAAAGAGAACATTGAAATTGTTCTTGGCTGCATAGATCTAGACTTTACACTTCGGTGTGAGCAACCTGCTTCTCTTACGGATACAAGTTCTTCTAATGCTATAAAGAACTATGAGAAGTGGGATCGCTCAAATCGCATGAGTCTCATGATCATTAAACGCGGCATTCCTGAGGTATTTAGGGGTGCAGTATCTGATGATATCGTTACAGCCAAATAATTCCTAGTCGAAATTGAGAAGTGTTTACGATAAGACAGAAACAAGCATGCTTTTGCAAAGCTTGATTTCTATGATGTATAAAGGCAAAGGAAACATAAGGGAGTACATTATGGAAATGTCTCATCTTGCTTCTAAACTTAAGGCATTAAAGCTCGAGCTGTCTGATAACTTGCTTATGCATTTGGTATTAATCTCTCTTCCTGCACAATTTGGTCAATTTAAGGTCAGCTACAACTGTCAAAAGGAAAAATGGACTCTTAATGAGCTCATTTCTTACTGTGTGCAAGAAGAAGAGAGATTGAAGCAAGATAAAACTGAAAGTGCTCATTTGGATGTTACCTATAAGGATAAGGGCATAAAGAGAAAGAATATGGAAGCTACTAAGGTCCAACTCAAAAGAAACAACAACAAAATACTAAGGGTTGTTTCTTTTGTAATAAGTCTGGACATATGAAGAATGATTATACCAAATATCATGCTTGGTGTGCTAAAAAAGGTATATTTCTCACTTTGGTCTGTTATGAGGTTAATTTAGCTTCAGTGCCTAGAAACATGTGGTGGTTAGATTCTGGTGCTACTACTCACATCAGTGTTTCTATACAGGGATGCCTGAACTACCGAAAGCCAACTGATGCTGAAAGATACATCTTTGTGGGCAATGAAAACTCGGTGGAAGTCGAGGCTATTAGGCATTTTAAGTTGTTATTGGAAACTAGTTATTATTTGGATTTATTGAATACTTTTGTTGTACCATCTTTTAGGTGGAATTTGATTTCAGTTTCTTTATTGGACAAATCAGGTTATTATTGTTCATTTGGAAACAATCAATTCAGTTTATCTATAAATTCAAATGTTGTGGGAGCTAGTTCTTTATGTGCATATGACAACTTATATTTTCTTGATATAGTTGCTTCTTATAGTGAAACCTTGCATGTGCAATCAAAAGGTACTAAACGCAAATTAAATACAGATAATTCAACCATACTATGGCACAAACGATTAGGTCACATCTTTAGAAATAGAGTTGAGCAGCTTGTGTCTGATGAGATTTTAGATTGTCTTGATTTTACAAACTTTGGTGTTTGTATTGATTGTATCAAGGGAAAACAAATCAAAATAAAGAAATTAAGTGCCAACAGAACTACAGATGTCTTAAAATTGATACATACGGATATTTGTGGTCCATTTCCTACGGCTTCTTGGAATGGTCAATAATACTTCATATCATTCATAGATGATTATTCACACTATAGGTACCTATTTCTTATTCATGAGAAATCTCAGTCTTTGAATGTGTTCAAAACTTTTAAGGCCGAAGTTGAAAACCAACTCAGCAAAAGAATAAATTGTGTCAGGTCTAATCGTAGTGGTAAATACTACAGCAGATATGATGGTTCAGGTGAACAACGTCTAGGCCTATTTGCACAATTTCTAGAAGAATGTGGAATCGTCCCACAGTACACTATGCCAGGATCGCCTAGCATGAATGGTGTAGCTGAAAGACGAAACCAAACACTTAAGGATATGGTAAGGAGCATGATTAGTCATTCTACCTTACTAGACTCACTCTGAGGAGAAGCACTAAAGACAATAGCTTATATTCTAAATAGAGTGCCAACTAAAGCAACTGTCAAAACACCTTATGAACTTTGGACAGGCAAAAAGCCAGTCTAAAGCATTTTCACATTTGGGGATGTCCAGCTGAGGCAAGGCCTTATAGGCCACATGAAAAGAAATTGGACTCCAAAACAGTGAGCAGTTACTTTATTGGCTACTCTTAACGATCTAGGGGCTATAAGTTTTATGATCCCACAGTTCGATCTATTTTTGAGACAGGAACATCAACATTTTTTGAGGATGTTGAGTTTGGGGGGAGAAATAAGGTTAGAAACATTGTCTTTGAGGAGAAATCAATCTCGATTCTTATTATTGCTTTTGATAATGTACAAAATTCTTTGCCTACCATTAATCAAGAAGCAAATTCAGATCCTCAACTAGATAATGTTGATCAAAACTCCATTCATGAAGAACAAACTCAACAACCTCAAGATCTAGTGTCATTAAGGTGATCCACTAGAGAAAGGAGAAATGCTATTCCAGATGATTATATTGTATTTCTCTTGGAACATGAGGAAACTATAGGAATGATGGAAGATGATCCAATCAACTTTCATCAAGCCATGCAAGGTTCCAATTTTCAAAAGTGGATTGATGCCATGAATTAGGAGTATAAGTCTATGCAAGACAATAAAGTTTGGGAATTTGTCCCATTACCAAAAGGTGCAAAGCCCATTGGTTGTAAATGGATTTTTAAAACCAAAAGGGATTCGCAGGGTAATGTGGAGAGGTATAAGGCTCATCTTGTAGCAAAAGGCTTAACTCAAAAGGAAGGAATTGACGTTAAAGAGACTTTCTCTCCAGTTTCAATGAAAGACTCTTTTAGGACAACCATGGCTCTTGTTGCACATTTTGACCTTGAGCTTCATCAGATGGATGTTAAAACAGCTTTTCTCAATTGTGACATTGATGAAACGATATATATGGTACAACTAGAAAACTTTGAGTTGGAAGACCCAAAGAATATGGTTTGCAAATTGACAAAATCTATCTATGGACTCAAACAGGCTTCTCGTCAATGGTATCACAAGTTTCATCAAGTGATTATCTCGTTTGGTTTTGAGACAAACACTATTGATAATTGTGTATATCACAAATTCAGTGGGAGTAAACTTATATTTCTGGTTTTATATGTTGATGACATACTGCTTGCCACAAATGATATAGGCATGTTACACGAAACCAAGAGATTTCTATCAAATAATTTTGAAATGAAAGATCTTGGTGACGCCTCTTTTGTATTAGGGATCCAAATACCATGAGATCGCTCTCAGGGTATTCTTAGATTATAACAAAAGAGTTATATCAATAAAGTTCTTAAAAGGTTTGGCATGCAGGATAGTAAACCAGGTGACACCCCTGTAGCTAAGGGAGACAAATTTAGTCTCAATCAGTGCCCTAAATCTACTCTTGAAATTAAGGAAATGCAAAACATTCCTTATAGATCAGCAGTAGGGAGTTTAATGTATGCTCAGGTTTGTACACGTCCAAATATTGCATATATTGTTGGTATGTTGGGTAGATATTTAACCAACCCTAGGATGGATCATTGGAAAGTAGCCAAACGGGTTATGAGATATTTATAGAAAACAAAAGATTACATGCTCACATATAGGAGATCAGATCATTTGGAGATCATTGGGTATTCCGACTCTGATTATACTGGATGTCAAGACAATAAAAGATCCACTTCAGGCTACATATATCTATTAGCTGGTGGAGCTATATCTTGGAGGAGTGCCAAACAGGCATTGATAGCTTATTCTACTGTGGAAGCAGAATTTGTAGCATGTTATAAGGCATCCAATTGTGGAATATGGCTGCAAAATTTTGTCACTGGGCTACGTATTCTGGAGGGCATAGAAAGACCACTCAAACTATATTGTGACAATAAATCTGCAGTCCTATATTCCAATAACAACAGGAGTTCTTCAAGGTCAAGACATATTGACATTAAATATCTAGTTGTGAAGGAAAGAGTACATAGTGGAGAGATATCTATAGAGCATATTGGCACAAACTCCATGATAGCGGATCCGCTTACAAAAGGATTGCCACCCAAGGTCTTTCATGAGCACACTATTCATATGAGTGTCATTTTGTGTGAGGATATCATGTTTTAGTGGGAGTTTGTATTATTTGTGTTTTATTGCTCTATGTTTGGTTTTGGACATTTTTATGTACTTATGGATTTATGAATTTTCTGATCAGAAATAAAGTATTCAATTCATTACACTTTGTTACATTGTGTTAAGTTTTGATCTTAATTCAGTAGGACCAGTTGAAAATAGACATTTATAGATCACATTGCATGTAATTTTCACGCTATGCATCATGATTGATCTATGTCATTTAATTATGATGTTGTTGACAGACAGATTTTTAGCCTCTCTAAAAGAGCTAGCTAATGTCGTTAAATCTCTCTTCAAGATAATAAATTCCCTAAGTTTGCACTAAAAGAATAGCAGCAAGCAAGGGGTCGAACCCACAAGGATTAGCCTAGTTTTCTAGTTCTTAAATCAAAACACCCACAAGGATTGGCAAAACGTTTTCTTTTTTATAACTAAAGATCTAATTTTTATTTGGTTTTTTAAATAAACAAAGAAAGCAAATTGATTTTAGGATTAAGATTCAAGGATTAAAGGCATCTAGGGTCACAACTTCACCTCCCTATATTGTTTCTACTGATTTTAAGGTTCTTGAGATTATTTAATTGATAACATGTTATAACTAAGCCAAGGTACTGCAATTGGTCATTGCCAGCTCTTCTAAGTGTTGTCTGCCTGAATGGTCATCATTGTCATCACTGGTTTTCGTCCGGGCCCTTTTGGGGTGAGCTCAAACTAAACCAATGGTGAGAAATTTTAGAGTCGTCACCAACTGTTTTTGGGGTACAGTTGGATACCCTCTACTTTGAGTAGTTTCAAGTGTGTGGTCTGCATTATCAGAGATGGGTTCGGGAGTTGGTTACGTGTAGGGAAGGATTAGCACCCCTACAGTGCCCTTTCGGTATCTAATTTAGGAGGAGGAGGTTTTTCTTTTATTTGTACTGCTATGACTGGGTTAAATTTTCTAAAAGTCTATGATTTTTATTTGACTAAGTTATTTGTCAAAGTTATGGTTAAAATTGATTTACCCTAAATTTCTAAAGGGAATCCTAAAAGATTTGGGTTTTTGTGTGAAGTGGAGAATGAGATCCTAGGGGTTGGTTTTGGCTTTTTTTTGTTTTACTTTTTGAAATTGAAGTCCTAAAAAATGGTTTTTATTTCCCCCTTTTTTTTTTGTTTTTGTTTTGTTTTGTTTTGTTTTGTTTTTTTTTGTGTTTTTTTTTTTTTTTTTTGGGTTAGAAAACATACATTTGTATGTTTTGTCAAAAACATTTTGGTCCTTTTTTTGTTTTTTTTTTGTTTTTTTTTGTTGTTTTTTTTGTTTTTTTTTGTTGTTTGTTGTTTGTTGTTTTTTTTTTGTTTTAGAAATTGAAGTACCAACTTTGGTTTTCTTCCTCTCTTTCCCTTTTTTTTTTTAAAAGAACATGAAGACGTTTTTTGTTGTTTTTGTTTTTGTTTTTTTTTTTGTTTTTGGAAACCTTTCTTTCTTTCCTTTTTTTTTTGTTTTGTGAACCCAAAATCTTAAAGCCAATTTAGGAACATATACATGAAAATAAAAACGTAGCGTGTGTGATTATGGCATCCACAAACAAAAAAGAAAATCACTCTTTTTTTTCTCTTTTTTTTTCATGTTCTCCCTCTGCTCTCTCCTTTTTTCTTTTTTGTCTTCTCTTTCTTTTTACTATACTTTACATATTACAACATACACATAGGAAGAAATACAGGAAAATACAATGAAAAAGGTTGAAAAGCAATTACATCAAATATAGATAAGCTAAAAAACGAAAATTAGAAAAATGCTAAAAAAAAAATTTACACCAAATATAGATAAACTGAAAAAAGTATTGAAAAGATAAGGGCTGAACCGACGTTGAAGCTTGTAACACCAATCTTCTGTTTGAACTTCTATCGGCGCTGATAATCACTTGCTTAGAACCCACAAAATCTGACAGGGAGGTTTGCGAGGGGGATTTCTTGGTATTTGAAGAGTGGAGTGATGTATTTTTCTGGGTTTGAGTTTTTTGATGACTGGAAATAAGGAGGGTAGGCGTGAGAAATAGGGGATTGGAAAGGGATTAGTGTCTGTTATGTTTTTTGCTTGCTGAACACGCAGAAAAGAAGTGCTGAAATTGGGGCTGTTTTTTGTGTTTTTCCTTGCTAAAAAAAAGCTGGCGTGAGAGGAGGGAAAGAGGATGAAGGGGTGATGTTGATTACAGAAAACTGGGCGTTTAATCTGAGAAGATGAGGCTGGGGCGTTTCTCTCATTTCTTTCTTCTTCAATGATCTCTCTCTTCTTTTTTCTCAATGATCTCTCTCTTTTTTTTTCTTTCTTTTGCTGTTTTTCTGCACTGGAATGATGGAGGGTTCCCTCTTCCTCTCTCTGTTTTTTTTATTTTTTACGATGATGGCTCTCTCTTCTTTTTTTTTGTTTTCTGTTTTTCTGCACTGGAATGATGGAGGGTTCCCTCTTCCTCTTTTTTTGATGGCTCTCTTCAACGAAAACCCACACTCTCCTGCGCAGGGAATGGATGACTGCATCTTAAGGGCTGCAGAAATTTTTTTGGCTGGATTATCATTAATTGCTGCATTTAATGCTCTATTATGAAGGCAATGTTTTTAATTGCAGATTTTGTATTTTGTCTTGTGGACAGCTTGTGTAGGAAACAGGGGAGCTCGTGATTGCCTTTTTGAATTTGTATTTTAGCAGCACATGTGATTGACAGGTTGGTGAGAAATGATTCTTTGTTAGGTGGCCAGCGCATAAAACGAGCCCCGTGAATAAACAGTGAGAAAAATAAGCCAGCGAGAAAAATCAACGAAGGCAAAAAAGGGTCGGAGGTTCGAAGTGTCGACAGGTCGAAGTGTCGGCAGGGTCGAAGGGCCGAAGGTGGAAGGCGTACGGGTGCCGCGGGTCGGCGTCGCAAGTCGGCATCGTAAGTCGCGGGTCAAAGTGTCGGCAGCGAGGCTTCGAGGGTCGAAGGGTCGAAGGTCAGAAATCAGCAGGTCAACGGGGCTTCGAGGCTTCGAGGCTTCGGGGCTTCGAGCTTCGGGGCTTTGGGGCTTCGAGCTTCGGGGCTTCGAGCTTCGAGGCTTCGAGGCTTCGGAGCTTGAGCCGAGCCGGGGGCCGGGGCTTCGAGCCGGGCTTCGAGGCTTCGAGCCGGGATTTTGGGGCTTCGAGCTTCGGGGCTTCGAGGCTTCGAGCTTCAGGGTCAATGGGTCGAAGTGTCGGCAGGTCAACGGTCAATGGTCAACCCCCCCCCTTTTTTTTTAACTTTTAATTACCTTTTTACCCCCACCAAAAATGCAAAAATGGATAACCTTCCAGGAATTGTTTGGGGAGATCCGTATTTGCCTACATAGGCATTTTGAAGAGTTTCGCATGATCACTTTTGCGGGCAGTTTGACCAGGGGCATTGACCGTCTTTTGGCAAGTTTGACTTTTTCTAACGAAAGTTGTTTTGGCCATAACTTCTTCATTTTAAGTCCGATTTGAGCTCGGTCGAGTGCGTTGGTCTCCAATTTTCATCCTCCATCACCTGGTGTTGGTCTTGGGGCGCTTCAAGGACTTGTAGCAAAAGTCATTAATTTTGAACTCCCCCATCCGTGTCAATTGTATCCATCTCGTGCAGATTGGGGTAGACCATTCCTTGGAAGTATAGGATCATTGTGGACCTGTTCAATAAGGTATATAGCATGGGCCGAAAGGTATATCAAATGGGGTTAGTATGTCCAACCTGGACAAAATAGGGTCCTACAGCTGCCCCTCTTTGTGCACTGTTTGTATACAAACAGCGTACAAAGATAAAAGGGAGCACTTACCTGACTTACCTAGAGGAAGAAATGCGATAGTTGGATTTGTCCCCGAGAGGGAAAAGGGGCTTCACAGGCCGGTATGCTTGGATAATACCTTGATGAGGCATCTAAGGCCGCTTGATACCGGAGATTGAAAGCCTACAACAATGACAGGCTTGAACTGAAAAAGTGAAAAGGCCCACAACAATGATGGGCGTGAACTAAAAGTTGAAAGGCCCACAGCAATGATAGGCTCGAATTGAAAAATGGAAAAAGGCCCACAACAATGATGGGCTTGAATTGAAAACTGAAAGGCCCACAGCAACGATAGACTCGAATTGAAAAATGGAAAAAGGCCCACAACAACGATGGGCTTGAATTGAAAACGGATAGCCCACAGCAACGATAGGCTTGAACTGAAAATGGATAGCCCACAGCAATGATAGGCTTGAATTGAAAATGGATAGCCCACAGCAACGATAGGCTTAAAGTGAAAACGGGAAAGCCCACAGCAACGATAGGCTTAAAGTGAAAATGGAAAGCCCACAGCAACGATAGGCTTGAATTGAAAATGGAAAGCCCACAGCAACGATAGGCTTGAATTGGGAAGACTTGTTGGAGACATCAAATGGTATTTGGGGAAATGTTTTAAGGAATTGGTGAGTTTGGGAAGTAACCCAATTTAAGCTCCCTCTACGAGTTCACTCAAGGAGATCGCTCTACGAGGTGACCCAAAATGGGAAAAGGTTGTCGAGTGCCAAAAGGATGCGTTTAGACTTTGGGGAAATTGCAAGGAAAGAGTTGTACAGTTAAAGAAAGCTAGGATAGCCTGAAGAGAAGTTTGCCGAATATGAGCTCCTAGGATCTCCAGAGGCAGCAACATTCCTGCAATTACAGAGTATGTTGAATGTATGCTAATGATGCATGGAATGCAATGTGCTGTATACGGGGATGCATAAACCTCAACTTGTGGTGAAATATGATGCAATGTGATGCCATGTGATGTATTACTGAGGGTTGGCCAGGATGGAAATGTCGTTGGAGAGGTTGGCTAACATTCAACTTGTTGGGGAACAACGTTCTCTTTGGATGGAGAATCCGTCCTGCCTTTGCTAGGGAACTCCCTGTTGTGCATGAAGGGTATGTTAAATTTTGCTTCGCCATATTGAGGAGCTTGATTTGACAGCTTCTCTGGGGATAGTGATATCTCGTGGAGATATGAGTACTCCGAGTTGGGGGCTTTAAGTTGTTTGGGGATTTTGAGCTTGGCCCTACTCATAAGGCAATGCTAGAAGAGCTTACTGGGGATTTAAGATGTTCCACTTGAATGTGAAATGAAAACGATGTAACATGATTAAAGAGATAAAAAAGATTTTTGCTGGTTTAATTCCATAAAACATATTTATATCATAAAAAGTGTCCTGTTGTCATAATCTGATAAACAGAATCGCAAGTTTTTAAAAGCATATTGTACAAATTTGATTCGAGCGTGCCGCAGGTTTGACCAAGTCTTCCACTGTTTGCGATCTTGTTTTTGGATGATGTTGTCGCTACTGCTTGCAACGGACCTTATTTGTTGTGGTCCTGATCCTTTCAGATTCTGACTGATTTCACCCTTCAAGATTTATTGTTGGCTTTGTATTTTACCCTTGGTGCCCTTTCGGGTTTTCACCAAGTCCGCCTTTTTTTTTTTTTTTTTGTGTTGGAGCTTTGTATTTTACCCTTGGTGCCCTTTCGGGTTTACACCAAGTCCGCTCATTGCAGGAAAGAGAATCTGGTTAGGAGGCATGAGAGTTAAGCATAAAACTTTTTGATGGCGTCGCTATTCACTGGATTAGGGAGCTCGTCTCCGTCCATTTTGGCAAGGATCAATGCGCCTCCTGAGAATGCTTTTTTCACAACATATGGGCCTTCATAATTGGGAGTCCACTTGCCTCTATGGTCATGTTGAATTGGTAAGATCTTCTTAAGGACAAGATCACCCTCTTGAAAACTTCTGGGCTTCATCTTTTTATTATAATTGTTCATCATTCTCTGTTGATACAACTGTCCTCTGCAAACTGCTGCCAAGCGCTTGCCTTCAATTAAATTCAACTGCTCATAATGACTTTGGACCCATTCTGCTTCTTCGAGCTAAGTATCCTTAAGTATTCGGAGGGAAGGTATCTCCACTTTGACCGGTAGAACTGCTTCCATGCCATAGACCAAAGAAAATGGAGTTGCCCCAGTCGATGTACGCACTGAGGTACGATAAGCATGCAAAGCGTAAGGTAGCTTCTCGTGCCAATCTTTGTACGTTTCGGTCATCTTTCTGATAATGTTCTTGATGTTCTTGTTGGCTGCCTCGACTGCTCCATTCATCTTTGGGCGATAGGGGGTCGAATTGCGGTGTTGAATTTTGTATGTTTCGCACAACCTCCCTATCATCCGGCTGTTCAAATTGGCAGCATTGTCCGTTATGATCTGCTCGGGAAGACCATATCGGCATATGATGTTGTTTCGTATAAATTGAAGTACCACAGCCTGTGTGACATTAGCGTATGATGCTGCTTCTACCCACTTGGTGAAGTAATCAATGGCTACCAAAATGAAACGATGACCATTAGACACTTTTGGAGATATTGGTCCGATAACGTCAATGCCCCAAAGTGAGAACGGCCACGGGGAGACCATCACGTGTAGTTTGGACGGCGGTACTTGAATCTTGTCGCTATAAATTTGACACTTGAGGCATTTGTGCACATATTCAATGCAATCTTTTTCCATGGTGACCCAATAGTAGCCCATTCGCATGATTTGTCTTGTTAATGCATGTCCGTTTGCATGTGAACCACATTCCCCTTCGTGCACTTCTTTCATGATTTGTGTTGATTCTTCTTTTGCCACACACCGCAATAGCACCATGTCGTGGTTTCTCTTATACAGAATTGAGCCATCAATATAATAGTTGGACGCTGACCTTCGGATATTTCTCTTATCAGATTCAGTGGCCTCTGCTGGGTATTCTTGCTTAAGCAAATATTGTTTGACGCCCTCAAACCAAGGTTTTTCTTCAATATGTCCTTCAATGGCCATGCAATGTGCAGGAGCATCTTGTATACGGATATCGAAAGACTGAACTTCCAACTTTGTGTCTAGTCGAAGGAGGGAGGCTAGAGTTGCCAGCGCGTCAGGGAGCTGGTTGCATTCCCTGGGCATATGCTCAAATGTGATGTCTTCGAATTGCTCGGCTAACTCTGCAACGTGCTTCCAATATGGGATTAATTTGTGGTTTCGAGTCTCCCATTCACCCCTTACTTGAAAAATGATGAGTGCCGAATCGCCGAACACTCGTAATTTTTTGATTCCTTTGTGAATGTCTTCTTGAAGTCCCATCACACAAGCCTCATACTCTGCCATATTGGTTGTACAAGGGAAGGTTAACTTTGCCGCCATGGGGAAATGTTCGCCTTTTGGGGATATCAGGATGGCCCCAACACCGTGACCTAAGAGACTAGAGGCTCCATCGAACCACATCGTCCATATGTCTGATACTTCGGCTGAAATGATGTTAATGTGCTCATCTGGGAAGCCAATAGTCATGGGCTCAAAGTCTTCCAGCGCTCTATCCTGCGGATAGTCGGCTATCGCACTTCCTTTTATGGCTTTTTGAGGTACGTAGATGATATCGTACTCCGATAGGATCAATCGCCATTTGGCGATTCTTCCAGGAAATGGATGGTTTTTCCAAGAGATATTTGAGCGGATCATGCCTTGAAATCAGCCAAGTAGTATGATAAAGGGTGTATTGCCTCAATCTTCTCGTTATCCGGACAAGAGCACAGCACGTCTTCTCCAAGGGCGTGTAGTTTTCTTCATTAATGGTGAACTTCTTGCCGAGGTAATAAATGGCCTGCTCCTTCTTGCCTGTAGAGTCGTGTTGCCCCAAGACACAACCCATCGCCGACTCTTGAACGGTTAAGTATAAGATCGAGGTCTATCCCGGCACCGGTGGGACCAGGAATGGGTGGATTAGACAGATATTGTTTGATCTTGTCAAAAGCTTCTTGACATTTGTCATTCCAAATTTCTGGGTTGTTCTTTCGTAAAGTCTTGAAAATGGGTTCACACGTGGTGTCACTGGGAAATAAATCGGGCAATATAATTCGGTCGCCCTAGGAATCCTCTAACCTCCTTGATGGTCCGTGGTGGCGGCATCTCTTGGATAGCTCGAACTTTATCCTGGATCGATTTCCACTCCTTTTTGGCTCACAATGAAACCCAACAGTTTTCCCGACATGGCTCCGAAAGTGCACTTTTCGGGGTTCAATTTCAGTTGATATTTCCGTAGCCTGTTGAAGAGCTTGCGGAGTACTTCGATATGATATTCAGTGCTTCGAGATTTGGCTATCATGTCGTCCACATATACCTCAACTTCTTTATGCATCATGTCGTGGAATAGGGTCACGATGGCTCGCTGATAGGTTGCCCCTGCATTCCTCAGGCCAAAAGGCATCACATTATAGCAAAAGGTGCCCCAAAGTGTCGTGAATGTAGTCCTCTCTTTGTGTTCGGGGGCCATACGAATTTGATTATAGCCCGAGAAACCATCCATGAAGGAGAATAGGGCATGTTTTGCTGTATTATCCACTAAGGTGTCAATATGAGGAAGCGGGAAGTTGTCTTTCGGACTGGCCCAATTCAGATCTCTATAGTCGACACACATGCGTACTTTGCCTCCTTTCTTTGGTACTGGTACAACATTAGCGACCCATTCTGGATAGTGGGAGACACTTAGGAAACCCGCATCCCATTGCTTTTTGACTTCTTCTTTAATCTTCAGATCATCTCCTGGCCTCATTCTTCGCAATTTTCGTTGTCCTGGCTTGCACTCGGCTTCACGGGTATGTGATGTTGCACTATATCTGTGTCTAATCCGGGCATATCTTGGTATGACCATGCAAAAATGTCGATGTAGCTTCTTAACAGCTCAATTAACTTCCTCCTGATGTCGGTAGCTATCAAAGATCCCACCCTCAATTCTTTTGGTTCGGCTGTCGTCCCCAAATTCACTGTTTCTACTGGGTCTTCACTTGGAATGGATAAACGGTCTTCCCTTTCCAATAGGCGTATAATCTCCCCTAGTAGCTCTGGTGTCTCTTCTATCTCATTCTCATCAGCTTCAAACACGGGCTGCTCCCAGTTTGGACTTTGGTCAAACCTTTGGCATCTCGTTTCGCTTTCGCATACTATGTTTTCATTGACATTGTGATACCTATTTATAAGAGAATGACAAGTTGGTAACCAGATATGATATGCATATGTGATGAATGGAATGCACCATGAAAGATTTGAAAAACACATTTTATTGGAGGGTTTAAGGAAAAAACAAATGTTCACAGCTTCAAAGTACATTAAAATAGAATACATTAGATCCCAACGACCCGTAAGCATTACATTATGGGGAGGTCCAGGCTGGTCCAATTGTTCAAAGGCTGGTTGGGATCCTCTCGCACTAACTGACTCATCTCGCTTGGTGCATGCTCATTTATGTCCAGTAGGGCTACAGTCCCCGTCTTGGGCTCAGGTTGGCTCTTGTGGATAAACCCTCCACTTCGGAATGTAACATTCAAAGGGGGAAAGCTTCTCCTTTCTTCTTGTACTGGCCTTTTCTGCAATCTTGCCATTCTGACTTCCCTCTTCTTGATAGCTTCTCTCTACCTGTCAGCTTTTGTAGGGACGTAGCCTAGCCCAAACTTTTCGGTATTTTCTCTCCTTGCCCCGGTTTGTACCCCTGTTTGATCATAATGGCTGCAACCATTTTTGCTACCTTCGAGAGACGATGGTCTGGGGCTGAAGCGACGTTCACCATCTCAAAAGCCCGATAGGAGCATTCTGGCACATCTTTGTTGCTTTCAACATAAGGGACTGATGCCGGTTTGGTGACGAGGAAACTTGTCTCTCCAGAGATGCAGATGAGCTGGTCCCCCATTACAAACTTCATCTTTTGGTGGAGACTGGACGGCACTGCCCCTGCCATGTGGATCCAGGGTCTTCCCAGCAAACAGCTGTAATATGGAGTGATGTCCATTACCTGAAATTCCACCGTAAAAGTAGTTGGCCCAATCATGAGTGGAACATCCAGAGTTCCCACCACGTCACGTTTTCCTCCATCGAATGCCCGTACCTTCATCGTACAGGGACGCATATAGGACGTGTCAATTGGAAGTTGCTGCAGTATATGCAAGGGCATAATGTTCAAGGCCGAGCCGTTGTCAATAAGTACACGGGCTATGGTGTGCTCCTTGCATTTGACCGTGATGTGCGAGCTTTTATGTGCCCCTTTCCTTCTTGGGGTAGCTCGTCATCTCCAAAGCTAATTACGTTATTCAGGATGAGGTTCTTGGTGAGTCCATCCACATTCGCGATCGAGATGGTTGGAGGAACGTAGGCTTGGCTTAGAACCTTCAGCAGTGCTTCCCGGTGAGGTTGGGAATCCATCATTAATGAGAGCAAGGAGATGCGAGCCGGTTGCCAACTTAATTAATCCACAATATTATACTCGCTCTGCTTCATGAGTTTCAGAAATTCTGTGGTTTCTTCTTCAGTGATCAGTGTTCCCTTCTTTGTTGCTTCCAGTGTAGGCTCAATGTCTTGTTCTACAGTTTTTTCTTTCCTTGCTTTGTCAACTATCTCAGGGGCGTAAGCCCGACCGCTCCTAGTCTTCTTTTCTGCTATAGCGGCTCTCTGAACTACCTCACAGTTATAGTTCCACGGGACTGCATTATCCGTCTTGTAGGGGAAAGGGGCAGGCACCCGTATGGTGAGAGGTGTGATTCCATGAGGCAGTAGCGGGATTCCTGGAGTCTTGACATTCAAGACAAGGGGGGTTGGCACCCATGACGGTGTGTATGACACATCTCTTTGAATCATGTGGCTTTGACTGCCTATCTCTTCTGTGGAGAATTCGATCATCCTTTGATCCATGAGTTTTTGCACCACCTCAGAAAACTCAGTACATTCTGTGATGTCATGTCCCCGTGACATCTTGTGATAAGGGCATTGCTTTTCCCCATCTGTTCCTTTCCCTGCCTTTGGCGCGTCTTTAGCCAGTATATATCCATGCTCCTGTAATAGAGTAAACAAATACATTTTCTCCATTTGTACTTGAGAGAACCTTTCCCGTCGCCCTTCCTTCTCGATACTAGCAACATTGTCGGAGTGTTTTGGGAGATGATTGTTGTTCACATTTGGTGTCCTAGCCAATGTGGAAAAATCCAGCCACTTTGCATCCTTTAATGCCTGAACCTTCCTTTTGAACATTATACAGTTTTCGATATCATGTCCAACTCCACCTGCATGATATTCACACCTGGCATCCGGCTCGTACCAGGCCGGGGGAGGAGTCTTTATTTCTCCCAAGGGTATAGGGGTTACCATCCTTGCCTCTAAGAGCTTGGGGTATAATTCTGCATAAGTCATTGGAATTGGATCAAACTCTTGTCGTGGTCGACGAGAAGCCTGATTCGCTCCTGCTTGCTGGGTCGGGGCCCTTAGTTGCCCCTGTCCTTGGAATGCGGCTCCTGGTCCTTCCTGAGTTGTTGGCCTTGATTGCTCTAGGTATGGCGCTCTCGGTTGAAATGAGTTAGGTACCATTGAGTATGGAAATGGGACGCCTCCTTGCGGCAGGTATGGCATGAATTGGGGAGATGGAGCAGGTGCAGCATAAGCAGCTACCGGTGACCCTTTGTAGCACACTGGCGCTTGGTAGAACGTTGGTTGTATTGACTGGTGTGATGGGTATACCAAGTTGGTTTCATTTTCCTTCTTTTTCGCTGGTGGTTGAAACCGTCTTGATGTCTAAGCTGCATCACCCTTTAGCTTTCCTCCTTTAATTCCACTCTCCACACGTTCACCGGATGCAACTAAGTCTGCGAAACTGTTGGAGACGTTACTGATCAACTTCTCATAGTAAAGACCTTTTAGCGTGTTGATAAAAAGGGTAGTGAGTTCTCTTTCGGTAAGAGGAGGTTGAAACCTCCACAGCGGCCTCTCTCCATCTTCGCGCATAATCTTTGAAATTCTCCTCGCATCCCTTTTCCATGGACTGAAGGGTTAGTCGATCCAACGCCAGCTCGGTGACATGTTTGTACTGTGCCAAGAAGGAAGTAGCTAATTCCTTCCATGTCTTAACGCGGTTTCCATTCAGTTGGAAGTACCAGCGAAGGGATGCCCCGGTTAGGCTCTCCTGGAAACAATGCATGAGGAGCTTGTGTTCACCAGCATAAGCAGCCATCTTTTGACAATACATGGCTAGATGTGTCCTCGGACATCGGGTCCCGTTGAACTTTTCAAACTCTGGCATTTTGAATTTTGGCGGTAGCACCACTCCAGGGATTAAGCATAAGTCTTGCGGGCTGGTCATGCCATAGCTGTCCATGCCTTCTACGGCTTTCAATCTTTCCTCGAGTCGGCGTAGAGCAGGAGACTCAATATTTTCCTGAGGAGCTGGGGAACCCACCACTTCCATTACATTTCCTGGTGTGGGCATAGTGAAATGAGTTTGATTTGGGGTTGGAGGTTGTGCCATAGCAGGATGGTATGTGGGTGCCTGGCTTGGAGCCAAGTTGGGTGACTGAACGGCCTCCTGTCCCTGCTCTTGGTGGTGATTGATAGTTCCCCCTGTCGGGGTTCTTCCTCTTTCCTCAGTCAATTTTGTGAGCATTTCCATAATTGCAGACATTTGCCCCTGTAGGGTTTGTTGTGACTGTTCCAACCCCATGAGTCTGTTCTCTGTTTCTTCTGCCATTGGCTGCGGTTGTGGTATTGGATTGCGTTGGGATCTGAGATTGTAAGAGTGCGCAATCCTGGAGGGAGGCTGCTACCCACTTGGGTACAAGAGAATTTTATTTGATTTTTCATTTGATATGCGTGTATGCATGAATGTCTATGCAGAGGGTTAAGGAAACAAACAACTTTATTGCAAACAACACACAATACAAACACTTAATACAAACATGCAATACTGAAATGCCATGTAAAATGAAAGCTATCACTACATGATCTTAAAGCATTCTTCCAGTCATCTCCTAAGGAGCACGGCGCCTCTTTCTCTGGGGTGGTCGTTCACCTGCATCCTCCCGCTGCTTCATTATGGTCGCGATCTGTTTTTCCCTCATTGCAGACCTTTGAAGAGTTCCTTCTAGAGATGCTTCTAGCCTCCTGGATCTGCTGCCTTAAAGTCTGATTCTCCTGGAGGATAGCCTTCATATCTGAAGTTAGCTGTGGCTTGTGTTGTGCCCTCCAAGATATGTATGCTGGGTAAACACCAGGTTCTGAACTGTTGGGTTGGATCTTGTGTGGTGTGGACCATGCTTGATACATCTTCTTGCCTTCTTCCGCGAGCATGGTTCTGCTATAGGTGAAGTCACACTCTTCCATGCCAAAGAGCACGGGAATAATTTGATGACGCCCCACTTGTCTTCCCACCTGTAATGGTGTATATGCAGTTCCTCCCCAGGGACCTAAAAGTGGAACCCAATTATAGTCCCCGCAGCTATATGTCATGGAGACCACCGGCATCCAAGGAGCAGTCCAGGTAATGTCAGCTTCTGTGAGGTTCCCTAACTTCTTTCTCCATCTTTCAAAGTCTTTTGGTAGGCTCCATTTGCTGAGCAGAATATCTAGTAGTGTTGTGGCTGGTACTTGATACACAGCCGGGAAACGATGAACACTACAGGGGAAATGACCTTGCAACCAAGTACATAGGAGAGGTAAGCACCCCATGAACTGTCCCGAGCCTTTACTCCTTAGGTAAGTAAGAGATCAGATGGTTTCAGCCAAGATAGCAGGAGTAGGGTCACATCCTTTGAGCACCTGCTGGACCAAATCTACAATTGCCCCATCAATGTGGGCCGGTATCCTCGGGAAAATGACTAGCCCATATATAGCTAGTGTAAGCAATTTGTGTGCCTCCGCTTCCATTGCAGTTTGTATTATCTCTTTGATTGTTGCCCATGGAAGATATTCGCGCCCACCGTAAGTTGTGACCGCCGGTGAGTCCCATACTGGCTTTTCCATAATCTCAGCAAAAGCCCTTCGGCATGACCTTCTGGGCTCTGGCAGATAGATTTTCATTTTGTTTTCCACGGGGATATCCAATAATCTTCTGTATTCTTCTATTGTGGGAACAAGATCTAGGCTGTTGAAGTTGAAGCACCGCCGTCGAGGTTCCCAGAAATAAATGGCTGCCCCAGCATATCCGTATCGGCCGGAGCTCGATTACATGGAGCAAATCCCCAAACTGTTGTATGTATATGCTTTTCCTTTCGTCTGACCACTGCTTCCATATTGTTTGTACCTCCTTAGTGTAGTCCAGCTGATCTTCTATGATAACATGTTCTGCCTTGTAGGCCTCTCCTGGCGGGAAATCTCCAAGGCGAAGTTGAATGTCTCCCGATGCTTGGGCCACCACTGTGACAGTCTCCTTATCCTGAAGGCCTTTTAGGAGATGACTGAAAGTTGCCATGCCTATATGAATGATGAATGTCATGTTATGCATGATGACAGGTTAGGATGACAAGTTAATATATATCAAGGTAGGTAGACAGGATAAAGAATAAACCGATTGTAAAAAAAATAGTTAAATGTGCAGGGGATGACTTAAGGACTACCCTACAAAACAAAGGTTAGCATGGCATGGAATGAGCAAACAAAATGTGGGTCAATACCCCTGATGGGCTTTTATTGCTACCCCTATCTTATTCGTTGGTTCCCAAACTTCCTCAATAGAGGGCTCCGTACACCATGGGATTTACCGGAGGGGGATCTTAAAAGGATGTGCCTTAAAAGAACCTCAAGCTTGAGTGAAGAGTTCGAGGCCCCATTGCGGATAATGATCGACGCGCTGGGGACCGTACTGAACCTCGCTAACCTAAATTGTGCTAAACCCGGGTATAGGGTTATGCATGAATGCGACAAGTATGGAAAGCAGTAAATCACAACTATCATTGTAGTTAAAGCGTATAAATAAATCACAGTAAATATGAGCAACAATCAAACAATTTAGCACAACAGTTAAATATATACAACAGTATAATTAAAATAACCTCCTAATCCTTAGTTCTAGACCTAACTCTCTAAAGTGTTCATTGTCCCCAGCAGAGTCGCCAGCTGTCATCACTGATTTTCGTCCGGGCCCTTTTGGGGTGAGCTCAAACTAAACCAATGGTGAGAAATTTTAGAGTCGCCACCAACTGTTTTTGGGGTACAGTTGGATACCCTCTACTTTGAGTAGTTTCAAGTGTGTGGTCTGCGTTATCAGAGATGGGTTCGGGAGTTGGTTACGTGTAGGGAAGGATTAGCACCCCTACAGCGCCCTTTCGGTATCTAATTTAGGAGGAGGAGGTTTTTCTTTTATTTGTACTGCTATGACTGGGTTAAATTTTCTAAAAGTCTATGATTTTTATTTGACTAAGTTATTTGTCAAAGTTATGGTTAAAATTGATTTACCCTAAATTTCTAAAGGGAATCCTAAAAGATTTGGGTTTTTGTGTGAAGTGGAGAATGAGATCCTAGGGGTTGGTTTTGGCTTTTTTTGGTTTTACTTTTTGAAATTGAAGTCCTAAAAAATGGTTTTTATTTCCCCTTTTGTTTTGTTTTGTTTTGTTTTGTTTTGTTTTTTTTCTTTTTTTTTTGGGTTAGAAAACATACATTTGTATGTTTTGTAAAAAACATTTTGGTCCTTTTTTTTTTTTTTTTTTTTTGTTGTTTTTTGTTTGTTGTTTTTTTTTTGTTTTAGAAATTGAAATACCAACTTTGGTTTTCTTCCTCTCTTTCCCTTTTTTTTTTAAAAGAACATGAAGACGGTTTTTGTTGTTTTTGTTTTTGTTTTTTTTTGTTTTTTGAAACCTTTCTTTATTTCCTTTTTTTTTTGTTTTGTGAACCCAAAATCTTAAAGCCAATTTAGGAACATATACATGAAAATAAAAACGTGGCATGTGTGATTATGGCATCCACAAACGAAAAAGAAAATCACTCTTTTTTTTCTCTTTTTTTTTCATGTTCTCCCTCTGCTCTCTCCTTTTTTCTTTTTTGTTTTCTCTTTCTTTTTACTATACTTTACATATTACAACATACACATAGGAAGAAATACAGGAAAATACAATGAAAAAGGTTGAAAAGCAATTACATCAAATATAGATAAGCTAAAAAACGAAAATTAGAAAAATGCTAAAAAAAAAAATTACACCAAATATAGATAAACTGAAAAAAGTATTGAAAAGATAAGGGCTGAACCGACTTTGAAGCTTGCAACACCAATCTTCTGTTTGAACTCCTATCGGCGCTGATAATCACTTGCTTAGAACCCACAAAATCTGACAGGGAGGTTTGCGAGGGGGATTTCTTGGTATTTGAAGAGTGGAGTGATGTATTTTCTGGGTTTGAGTTTTTTGATGACTGGAAATAAGGAGGGTAGGCGTGAGAAATAGGGGATTGGAAAGGGATTAGTGTCTGTTATGTTTTTTGCTTGCTGAACACGCAGAAAAAAAGTGCTGAAATTGGGGCTGTTTTTTGTGTTTTTCCTTGCTAAAAAAAAGCTGGCGTGAGAGGAGGGAAAGAGAATGAAGGGGTGATGTTGATTGCAGAAAACTGGGCGTTTAATCTGAGAAGATGAGGCTGGGGCGTTTCTCTCCTTTCTTTCTTCTTCAATGATCTCTCTCTTCTTTTTTCTCAATGATCTCTCTCTCTTTTTTTTTCTTTCTTTTGCTGTTTTTCTGCACTGGAATGATGGAGGGTTCCCTCTTCCTCTCTCTCGTTTTTTTTTTTTTTTTTACGATGATGGCTCTCTCTTCTTCTTTTTTTGTTTTCTGTTTTTCTGCACTGGAATGATGGAGAGTTCCCTCTTCCTCTTTTTTTGATGGCTCTCTTCAACGAAAACCCACACTCTCCTGCGCAGGGAATGGATGACTGCATCTTAAGGGCTGCAGAAAATTTTTTTGCTGGATTATCATTAATTGCTGCATTTAATGCTCTATTATGAAGGCAACGTTTTTAATTGCAGATTTTGTATTTTGTCTGGTGGACAGCTTGTGCAGGAAACAGGGGAGCTCGTGATTGCCTTTTTGAATTTGTATTTTAGCAGCACATGTGATTGACAGGTTGGTGAGAAATGATTCTTTGTTAGGTGGCCAGCGCATAAAATGAGCCCCGTAAATAAACAGTGAGAAAAATAAGCCAGTGAGGAAGCCAGCGAGAAAAATCAGCGAAGGCAAAAAAGGGTCGGAGGTTCGAAGTGTCGGCAGGTCGAAGTGTCGGCAGGGTCGAAGGGCCGAAGGTGGAAGGCGTACGGGTGCCGCGGGTCGGCGTCGCAAGTCGGCATCGTAAGTCGCGGGTCGAAGTGTCGGCAGCGAGGCTTCGAGGGTCGAAGGGTCGAAGGTGAGAAATCAGCAGGTCAACGGGGCTTCGAGGCTTCGAGGCTTCGGGGCTTCGAGCTTCGGGGCTTCGAGGCTTCGAGCTTCGAGGCTTCGAGCTTCGGGATTTTGGGGCTTCGAGCTTCGGGGCTTCGAGGCTTCGAGCTTCGAGGTCAATGGGTCGAAGTGTCGGTAGGTCAACGGTCAACCCACCCCCCCCCTTTTTTTTTACTTTTAATTACCTTTTTTCCCCCACCAAAAATGCAAAAATGGATAACCTTCCAGCAATTGCTTGGGGAGATCCGTATTCGCCTACATAGGCATTTTGAAGAGTTTCGCATGATCACTTTTGCGGGCAGTTTGACCAGGGGCATTGACCGTCATTTGGCAAGTTTGACTTTTTCCAACGAAAGTTGTTTTGGCCATAACTTCTTCATTTTAAGTCCGATTTGAGCTCGGTCGAGTGCGTTGGTCTCCAATTTTCATCCTCCATCACCTGGTGTTGGTCTTGGGGCGCTTCAAGGACTTGTAGCAAAAGTCATTAATTTTGAACTCCCCCATCCGTGTCAATTGTATCCATCTCGTGCAGATTGGAGTAGACCATTCCTTGGAAGTATGGGATCATTGTGGACCTGTTCAATAAGGTATATGGCATGGGCCGAAAGGTATATCAAATGGGGTTAGTATGTCCAACCCGGACAAAATAGGGTCCTACAATCATGACATCAACATGCAAAGCCTAATTATCATACCCATGACAGGATAATGGTCACACCAATCACAAATAAGTTATGAATCAAAGATCAGCCTCAGACTAAGGCTAAGAAAACCCAGGTGTACAGCCCAGATATTAAAAGATAAGAACAGATCCATAAAACATGCAATCTCAATTAAACAAACTCAAAATTCAATCAATCAGTTTGACAACATAGGGGGCTACATTGCTCACCTAGATAAAGGAAACTACTCACGCACGATTACAAGCAAACACAAAGCAGAAAAGCTCAACATCTTCTTCTTATCCACGCGCACAGTAAAGCTTCAACCCAAGTTTCCAAAATCTGCGACGACTGCTCTCCTAGGTCAAGAACAGCCTCCAAAACGTCTCTCTCTCTTCAAAAACGTGTAGAATGTGTTACCTTCTCTCCTTGGACGTGTAGAGCCTCTATTTATAAAGAATGGATGGGCCTTGATGTGCGTTATAAAGTGTACCCTAGCCTATCTATCAAAACGACGTAGTTTTGATAAATGACACAAAAACTTTAAAATCTCTCAATCCAAGCACAATATGGACAAGGCCCTTTAGGAAAGAATGATCAGCATAGAAAAATGACTGGATCGGTGCAAAAATATGACTGCACGTCAATTTGAACGTCATATGCCCAATTGGCGTACAACTCCAAATTAGATGAAATTCTTCCCCAAGCTTCCTTGCATCTTGTAGAAGGCAGATAACCAAACATATGCTTGCACGCCATTTCAGTCCAATTGGCGTTCACGTCCGATTGCTCTGAAACTTCTGTGGGAGATAGCGGATATCATGTTGAGAAATGTTTGTTCTACACACCAATTGGTTTGAGGCCATATACTTGGTCCAAAGTGATCTCCAAAACCTACCAAAACAGCTTAAAAACGCATGTATTTGCAAATAGCATCTTCCTAGGGGTTAGAGCAGATATATGTGAAATATAATACAATAAGGCTCTAATCATGCACTTAAACACCCTACATAAACACTAGAATAACGGCATAAAATGCACATTATCAAATATACCACACTTGAATCATTGCTTGTCCTCAAGCAAAAACATACAAGTATGCAGAAATAAAATAAACACCCAGTCAAACGGGAAGAAAAATAAAATATCAATCAAGGAGAGTCATGGTTTCCCAAGCATGCAACTCTATCATGATGAAATGGGCATTTTAAGCAACCGAAATGAGTTATAGCTTAGTTCATTCATGTTCATATCCCTAAGTCCAACAACCATGCAATTTCCTTACTGAAAATTCAGATACCAGTAAGCAGTCCATGCTAACACAGCACCTAGTTTCCTTTTAAGTTCTCATAAAGGATAAAACTGCCTTACTCAAATATAAATTCTCTTTTTCTCTTTAATCTCAAGCCCCATACCTATCAATTATCAAAGGATGGTAAACTCTATCTCTACATCCGCCATCAGCTATTGATTAAGTACTTGCCAAGCAATCATGAGAGTTCCCTATTGTGCCCATCAAAGGAAACACACTCTCTATTATACTTTGTTTGAAACTCACACTCTACTCTAAACTCAATGAACTCACACTCTATTCTAATAACTGATAGAACAAAACCATGAGCTAAAGAATTGAGCTCAACACTCTCAAAACAAACAAAACTCAGCCATTGTGGCTACCAAACTAACTAATTACTCATATGAACATCAAGCCAATGTGGCTTTTATTTTGAATCCCTCTTTTCTTTTTCTTTTCTTTTTCTTTTTTTTTCTTTTTTTTTAAGTAATTACCTTACAAGGTTGCATTTTATGCTCTCCCTTGATGGATTATTCACTCTTTTTTTTTACTCACATAACACATAAATAAAACTGATTTTTCTAATGCATACCCCTTGCCATTTTGCTACATAAGGAGAGATAGAAATTCTTTGATGTCTCACATCCCATTTTCCAATTAAGTGATGGCTTTTTCACATTCTATATCACAGCCTTTTATATTTACAACACAACAAACAAAAATTAGGATACATAGGAAGTCAAAGTGACTTAAAGGCCTTGCACCCTATCTACACACCAAACACTGAGCACTAATAAGTAATCACATGCTTACTTGACTCCTACCATTAAATAACTAATGTTAAGTGCAAAGAGGAGTATCAAATCAAACTATTACCCATAAACCATAATTGTCACTCAAGGGCTAAAAAGAAACTTTTCTCATGTTTTCTTTTTATTTTTGTCACTCAACTTTAAGGGTCACTAAAGTCTATCTTAGCATGTTATGCTTAGCTAATATTCAAACTTCAGCTCCAAAAACATGGTGATGTTATTCAAAAGATAAAGACATAATTAAACCAAATCAGAGCACATTTTAACTACTTTAACACCCTTATCACAACATGATACTAATGTGGCACAAAAAGTAAAATTTGTAGGCCAAAATTGCATACTTAATATCCATGTCTCCACATGCAAATCACTCAAGCAGGCAACTCAAACAATCATGCAAATTTTTTTTTAAATGACTAACAAACAATCTAAGAACACACAACATAAAAGACAAGCAAGTGGCTCAAGTCACTCCCGAATACACCACACTTAAAATATGCTATGTCCTCATGGCATGAAATGGGGAGTAGGAAAATACTTACCTCTCAGTTGGCAAGCTGTAATAGTAGATAACATTAGCCACCATTCGACGTGCACGAGTAACAAAATCAGCTGAGGTTTCTCCGCGTATCTCCCAGTTTTCCCTCAGTTGCAGAATAGCCATCATATAGTAGCAAACAAAAATCCCACAGCTGAATTAGTCATGCTGTTGAGGGAGTTCCATTTCATTGAGGTGAATAAGAGGGAGCTTGTCCTGCAACAATTCTTCTTTTTTCATCGCATCCTTGATTCTTTTTATGAGCCCATGAACAAGCCGTCTCTTTCTTCTTGTGAACCCTTCGCCTTGACTTGGATCATAAAGCACTACATGCCCTGCACTCAAATCCACACGCACCAAGACATAGTGACGATCAATGTGCACAGGGATCAGCACCTCGTGCATACCATGCCAAGGACGGTGCCTTTCATTCTGACCATTTATACGCTGGCGCCACACACTTTCAGACAAAGGTTTCTCATAAAGCTCGCACAGCATAATAGAGGTATACTGGGACAGTGGGTAATTATGAGGCTCAGCCTCTACTACAAAACGCATAGTCCTGCAAAATAAGTCCACCTCATCTGAGTATAGATATTCATCGCCTAAGATCCGTTGAAGGACAAACGAGGTGAAGAGGTCCATATCCCTTGCAAAGCGAGCCCTTAACACCTGTAAGTTAATGAAGTTCTTAAATGCTGCTTGACTCTCAGCAGATGATAGGGCTGGATCTATGGTTAAATGTATAGGCTCTCCAAGCAGGTCTTGAGGTGCAGCAGGCATGTATGTCCCCCATGAGACAGGAAGCACCATAGGCACAATAGCCTGAGAATAGGTAGGATCCATAAAGGGCTGAAAAGGTGAATACCTTGCTTCTGGCTCTGTCTCCTCTGGATAATAAGCTTGCCCTGCTGAAGTTTCTGGTTGGGGTGGATCTTCCTGGGCATGAGAAGAGTCTTTATGAATTGAAGGTAAGTCTTCTTCAGATATCTCCACTACCTGGAGAGTGTTTGGATGCTTTCTTCTTGCTCAAGGCCTTCCAAATTTTTCCTAGGAGGCCCTTGACTTCTTTGTTATTCTTCCTTAATGCGTCAACTTCACGTTGGGTTCTAGCATTTGCCTCCCTAAGCTCTTGTGTTTCTTTTCTCCATGCTTCAGTAGATGTAGTAGCAGGAGCTTCAGGGGCTTCCCATGCTCTGGCTGACGGTCTAGAAGTAGCGTGCTGGTCTTGAGAGACAAGTACCATTAACTCTTCAAACTGAGCACTCTCGATATGTCCATTTGTAAATGCCCAATTGATAACTTCTACCTCACTTACCACCTGGCCACTGATACCTTGAAAGAAGTTAAACACATCTTCCTTGTGCACATTATGCTGCAAATACATGGCAGTAATCCTGAATAGGGTTTGTTTCCTTTCATCCAATGGAGTGGAGGTGTCTTATGCAAAGTCAGCGGATCTCTCCACATGAATGCTGTGCCTAGATGGCTATGATAGAGAAGGAACACTGGTTGCCCAATGACCTCTTGTACTGACCCCCAAACAGCCTTCAGTATGCAGTACTCTCAAAACCCATTGAGAGGGGAATGGGGTGCTGTCTAAATGGGCAAAATGCTGAGCATGCTGGCTCTGAAAAATAACACATAACATTCTGCCATATACCCTCTTTGTCAAGTTTTTCTTCCACCAATTGAAAATGGCAACAGCCCAGTCCACATTTAACATATGGTCAATGCTATACATGAATGCAAAATGGGTCATAGGCACACCATCCTTTCCACTAGTTTGCAACAGCAAGCACTTTCCTACCAGATGAGCTACATATCTAAATTTTCCCACAAAACCATTTTTAGTAAACTGCCTCCTCCTCTCAGAACGTTTAACATAATTTAAGGCAGTACCATACTCCACTAAGGTCAGATGAGGGAGGTGGTCAGTAGGTACAGGAAGGTTAAAGGTCTTCCTAATTGTCTCAGGTGTGATACGAATATACACCCCCTACACCTGCCCTAGAATTGCATCCTCCTCCTCATTTAAGTAAATGGAATGATAAAACTCATGCAAAGCAAGATAATAAATGGCACATCTGGCTGAAACTAACCTCACTAACCCAAGATTTTGAAGCTTTAAAGCCACCTCACTTGACCATCCCAGGTCTGATTCCTCCAAGGCACTTAGATCCAAAGCATGCCCCAGGAACATCTCCCCATCCTCACTGCTGGAAGAACTGGATGAATGAACTTCTTCCTTGCCTGATCTCCTTGTGCGCACCATCTTGCTTCAGGAATTTAGAGAAAAGAAAGATAGAATTTGGCTAGAGCAGCAAGAACCAGAGCTTCACAAATTGCAGATCTAGAAATGAGTTTTTTTGGTGTGAATGACCTAGCTCCAGGCCTCTTTATTTATAGCGTGCAAAAGAAGTGTCCCAATTTGGATCATACATGTTTCCTCCAATTTTTAGGGCGTTTGGACCATTTTAACCCTTGCACGTCATATAGGTGAATTGGCGTTCAGGTCAGAATTGTCCCAAAGTTTGGTGGTGGGTCCCTCATGATCTGTAAAGCAATAGTCTCTGCTGCACGTGATATTGTTGAAGCTTCTAGGAGGTCCAAAATTGGTATTTTGCCTTTTTATCCCTTCAGATGATAGCTAGCAATTGGCGTGCAAGAAGTAAAGTGCTTCACGTGATGTTTGTCTACTGGCCCAGGAAGTTGCAGAGGCAAAAGAGGTGCACGCCAATTGGTCAATTGGCATGCAATATGGCGTTCAGGCCCAAATGAGCCCAAACTTTTCCGATGAGTTGCTTTTGCAGTATGGATCAACTTCTATGCGTGCACGCCAATTCATTAGGCTTAAATTCAAGTATTTGTGGGCTTCACTTGTTCCCTGCTCCAGGACTTGTTCCTTAAGATAAACAAAATTGTCCAAGGCCCAATAATTTTGGCTCATCCTGCAAATGGTTAGTTAAGAAAGAAACAAAATCTACTGCACCAGGGTTAGCTTGCAAACAAAATTGTTGAATAAAAATAAGTAAAATAAAACATTGGGTTGCCTCCCAACCAGCGCTTTATTTAAAGTCTATAGCTAGACTTTCAATTAAGATCATGAGGTGGTGAAAGAGAGGGAATCAACAATCTCCCTCTGAGTTGGATCAAAGTATGGTTTCAGTCTGTTGCCATTCACCCAAAATTTCTTGCCATCTACAGCTTGGAGCTCAAAGCTCCCATATGGCTTCTTATCAACTATCACAAAAGGTCTCATCCACTTTGACCTTAATTTTCCAGGAAATAGCCTTAACCTTGTGTTAAATAAGAGAACTTGCTGCCCCAAGGTTAAAGGTTCATTGGTTAATTGCCTATCATGCCATTTCTTGGTTCTTTCTTTATAAATTTTAGCACTTTCATAGGCATCCATCCTGAACTTATCTAATTCAATTAATTGAGTCATCCTATGCTCTTTGGCCTCTTGTGGATCAAAATTTAACTTCCTCAAGGCCCAGTGAGCCTTGTGCTCTAATTCCACAGGTAAGTGACAAGCCTTCCCATAAAGAATACAGTAAGGTGACATCCCAATGGGAGTTTTATAGGCTGTCCTATATGCCCATAAGGCTTCATCAAGCCTTTGAGACCAGTCTTTCCTATTTGCTCCAACAGTTTTCTCTAAAATGGCTTTAATCTCTCTGTTGGACACCTCTGCTTGTCCATTAGCTTGTGGGTGGTAAGCTAAAGACTTCCTATGAGTTATCCCATATTTGTTCAACAACTTGTCAAACAATTTGTTGCAGAAGTGACTACCCTCATCACTAATTATAGCCCTTGGTGTCCTAAATCGGCTAAAGATGTTTCTGGTAAGGAAGTGAGTCACTACTCTAGCATCATTCACTCTGGTTGGTATAGCTTCTACCCACTTTGACACATAATCCACAGCCAATAGGATATATGAATACCCATCAGAATTGGGGAATGGCCCCATAAAATCAATGCCCCATATATCAAAAATTTCAACTAGAAGAATTCCAGTTAATGGCATCTCATTCTTCCTAGACAGACCACCTACCCTTTGACATCTATCACAGGTTTTGATATAGACATAGGTGTCTTTCACCATGTGAGGCCAATAAAAGCCACACTGCATGATCTTAGCCACAGTTCTCTGCACCCCAAAGTGGCCCCCATAATGTGATGAATGACAATGGTATATTATGTCATCTATCTCCTCCTCAAGGACACACTTTCTAATTATTTGGTCTGGACACCTCCTATAGAGAATAGGGTCTTCCCAAATGTATTTCTTAGCATCCACTACCAACCTCTTTCGCTGATGGTAGTCCAATTGCTTGGGTATAAACCCAGTGGCTAAATAGTTTGCTATATCAGCAAACCTAGGAAGCTGGTGCACCTCAAACAACTTCTCATCAGGAAAGTCATCTACAATGGGTAGAGACTTAGGTGCATTCTCCACACGGGAGAGGTGATCAGCCACAGAATTTAGGGCTCCTTTTGTGTCTCTAATTTCAAGATCAAATTCCTGTAAAAGGAGTACCCACCTAATCAAGCGTGGCTTAGCTTCTTTTTTAGCAAATAAATATTTCAAAGCTGCATGATCAGTATAAACAATTACTTTAGACCTAAAAACGTAGGGTCTAAACTTGTTGCAGCCATAAACCACGGCCAGCAACTCTTTTTCAGTGGTGGTGTAATTCTGTTGAGCATCATCTAAGGTCTTACTAGCATAGTAAATGACCCTAAACACCTTATCACGTCTTTGCCCTAAGACTACCCCCACAGCATAATCACTTGCATCACACATTAGCTCAAAAGGCAGAGCCCAGTCTGGTGTGACTATAACTGGTGCAATGACTAACTTACCCTTGAGGATGTTGAAAGCTTCTAAGCAATCTTCATTGAACTCAAAGCTTGTGTCCTTCTCTAACAGCCTACTCATGGGTTTTGCAATTTTAGAGAAGTCCTTAATGAATCTCCTATAAAAGCCAGCATGGCCAAGGAAACTTCTCACCCCTTTTTCATTTGTTGGAGGTGGCAAAGTCTCAATAGTGGAGATTTTTGCCTTGTCCACCTCCAAACCTTGTGAAGACACCTTGTGCCCTAGAACTATCCCCTCAGTTACCATAAAATGGCATTTTTCCCAATTTAGGACTAATTCCTTCTCCTTACATCTTTCTAAGACCACATCTAAATTTTTCAAACACTGTTGGTAGGAGGAGCCAAACACTGAAAAGTCATCCATAAAAACCTCCATGATCTCCTCCACCAGGCCCTGGAAAATGGCCATCATGCACCTTTGAAAGGTGGCAGGTGCATTGCATAGCCCAAATGGCATCCTTCTAAAAGCAAAGGTGCCAAAGGGGCACGTGAAAGTGGTCTTTTCTTGGTCTTCGGGTTTAACCATGATCTGATTATACCCGGAGTATCCATCTAAAAAGCAGTAGTGACTATAGCCAGCTAACCTATCCAACATCTGGTCAATGAAAGGAAGGGGAAAGTGATCCTTCCTAGTGGCCTTATTCAGCTTCCTATAGTCAACACACACTCTCCATCCCGTCACAGTCCGAGATGGAATCAATTCATTCTTCTCATTTTTAATCACTATTATACCCCCTTTCTTGGGCACAACATGCAACGGACTCACCCACTCACTATCTGAAATAGCATAAATTATACCCGCATTTTCCATTTTAGAATTTCTTTTCTTACTACTTCTTTCATGGCAGGGTTTAATCTTCTTTGTCTTTCAGCTGTGGGTTTAAAGTCATCATTCATTAGAATTTTGTGTATACAAATCCCTGGACTTATGCCCCTAATGTCTTCAATGTTCCACCGTAGGGCCTTTTTGTGTTTCCTAAGGATTTCTAGCAGTTGAGTGCACTCTATATCATTTAAATTAGCAGCAACTATAACTGGAAATTTATTTGTAGAGTCAAGAAATTCATACCTTAGGTGTCCAGGCAGTTCCTTCAGTTCTGGAGCTGGAGGTTTGTCCTCTTCCTTCTCCTCCTTTGCTTGCTCCAGAGAATTTGATGTTTGCTCATCCTCCTCAGCTGTCAAGTCCACTTCTTCATCTTGTTGAGCTTCTGTAAGCTGGAGCACTCCATCATTTGCTATGGTAATTTCTTCTGCCAAAAAGTCTTCCACCAACTCCTCAAAATCTTCAACCCATAGGCAGTCCTCCTCCTTTTGACCTTGTAAAGCCTTCCCCATATGGAAGACTAAGGTCTCTTCATTAATTCTCAGAGTCAGTTGCCCTTGAGCCACATCTATCAATGCACACCCTGTTCTAAGAAACGGTCTTCCAAGGAGGAGCTGAACTCCTCTATCTTCTTCCATTTCCAGAACTACAAAATCTACTGGAAAAATGAAGGAGCTCACCTTAACTAGCACATCTTCAATGATTCCTTCAGGTCTTCCAGTGGACCGATCCGCAAACTGCAATGAGATAGAAGTTGGCTTCATTCCTGTGAGTCCAAGCTGCTTGTACAAAGCAAAAGAGATCAAATTTATGCTGGCCCCTAAATCACATAAAGCCTGCTGCTGCGGTGCATTGCCAATCACACAAGGGAGGTTAAAATTGCCCGGATCTTTATGCTTGATGGGCAAGCTCTTTTGAACAACACTACTCACCTCATTAGTGACCGCCACCGTCTCATGATCCCCATACCTTCTCTTCTTCTTCACAAAATCTTTGATATATTTTCTGTACCTAGGCATCTGCTCCAAAATTTTCATAAATGGAATATTAATCTCAAGCCGCTTGAATAAACTCAGGAAGCGCTCATACTCTTCCTCAACCCTCTTGCCTGAGCTCTTGCCTTTGTTCTTCAACTATTTTGCCTTTAGTCAGCTGTTGTTCCTTCTTGTCTTGCAACCTTTCTTCTTCTTTATCTGATTTTCCTTGGTCATCAGCTTCCAAGGGTCTACTTTGTTCTTCTGGAATATCCCTTTTCTTAGGCTCTTTAGCTTCCTTCAATGCATTCCCACTCCTTAGAGTGATAGCCTTGCAACTCTCCTTAGGGTTCACCTCAGTGTCACTTAGAAAAGTGTTGGTTGACACCCTTTGATTAGCATTTTGTGCCATACTCACAAGTAACTTCTCCATATTCTTAATTGAAGACTTCATACTGCCTACCCTTTCCTTCAAATCACCCACCTCTCTTCTAGTTGTCTCATCCTCATGCTGATATGTTCTTCTTTGCTGCTGAGGCTGAGGCTGCTGTTGCTCGAATCCAAGAGGTGGATGTAAGAAATTATCTGTAGCATACGGATTTTGCTTCATCCCTGGAGGCACATATTTATACTAAGTTGATGTATCTCCCCCTCGGTTCTGATTCTTCTTATATCCCTGAGATTGTTGTTCGTTCTGATTGTACCCTTGTCCTTGTTGGTGAGGATAATATTGCTGCTTCTGGTACAAGCCTTTCCCTCCAACATAATTTGCATCTTCAGCTCCACTCCATCCTTGCTCAGCTACTGGTGAGGCGTGTTCTGATCCTCCAACTTTAAGAGCCAACACTTCCATGCTTTTCGCTAAAGCTTGGATCTGCCCTTGCATATCATTGGAGGGAGTATTAACTGAAGATATCTTCTCCCTTGGCCTTGAAGTGCGAACATTAGACCACTGCCAATCATCCAATAAAAGTCTCTCCAAGAGTTCTGCTGCGGCATTAGGCTCTAAATTCATCAAACATCCTCCAGTAGCTGCATTCACCTTGTCTTGTGAGTGAGATTGAAGACCAGTGTACAAAGATTCAATTTGAATCCATTGGGGTCTTCCATGGTCAGGGCATCTTCTCACCAAGTCTTTAAAGCGCTCCTAAGCTTCATGAAGAGTCTCCATCTCATCTTGCCTAAATCTGCTAATTTCCCCTCTGAGCTGGATCACCTTGGAAGGGAGAAAATACTTAGACATGAATTTAGTCTGCATCTCCTCCCAAGTATTTATTAAACCTGCTGGTAAACTGTTAAACCACCCAAGAGCTCTATCCCTTAAGGAGAAAGGGAAAAGCCTTAGCTTTATTGCCTCCTCCGACACATTGTTGATCTTTATGGTGTCACACATCTGGTAGAACCTTATCAAATGCTGGTGTGGATCATCCACTGTCGTTCCTCCAAAAGTGTTGTTGGTCACCATATTAATTAATGCCGGCTTCAGCTCAAAACTATTTGCTTGAACTCTTGTTTGCCTAATCCCAGAATAATGGTCTGACATCATCGGTCTCACGTAGTCTAAGAAGGTTCTGGGCATAAACCTATTACCCTCTTCTTCTGGATATTGGCCATTGTAATTGGCCCCTCCTTGCGGTGCACCACCATCAGGCCTTAAATCTGCCATCAATTCACCTACTGAATGCTCTAAGCCTTGCGGTGCTTCTTGACCTCTCGTCTTTGCTTCCCTAGCCGCTTTCTGCGACGAGCTCTGAACAATCTTTCAGGTTCCCGATTAAATGGTATAAACTCCTATGTTGGCATGCACAACTAGGAATTCCTCAAACACTTGGTGTATGTTCCTGTAAAACAACAAGAACACACCCAGCAGCTTCGAACAATGCAAAATAAACAAATAAAGAACACAAAATAACATAAAAGAAAAGACAAAATAAAACACCAAGATCAGAATTCAAACAATTTCACTCAATGTTGATTTTAAAAACTAGTTAACCGTTAAATCCCCGGCAACGGCGCCAATTTGACAAACAGATTTTTAGCCTCTCTAAAAGAGCTAGCTAATGTCGTTAAATCTCTCTTCAAGATAATAAATTCCCTAAGTTTGCACTAAAAGAATAGCAACAAGCAAGGGGTCGAACCCACAGGGATTAGCCTAGTTTTCTAGTTCTTAAATCAAAACACCCAATTACTCTTGCCCTATAAAATGTCTTGGCAAAAAGTTTTCTTTTTTATAACTAAAGATCTAATTTTTATTTGGTTTTCTGAATAAACAAAGAAAGCAAATTGATTTTAGGATTAAGATTCAAGGATTAAAGGCATCTAGGGTGACAACTTCACCTCCCTATATTGTTTCTACTGATTTTAAGGTTCTTGTGATTATTTAATTGATAACATGCTATAACTAAGCCAAGGTACTGCAATTGGTCATTGCCAGCCCTTCTAAGTGGTGTCTGCCTAAATGGTCATCATGACATCAACATGCAAAGCCTAATTATCATACCCATGACAGGATAATGGTCACACCAATCACAAATAAGTTATGAATCAAAGATCAGCCTCAGACTAAGGCTAAGAAAACCCAGGTGTACAGCCCAGATATTAAAAGATAAGAACAGATCCATAAAACATGCAATCTCAATTAAACAAACTCAAAATTCAATCAATCAGTTTGACAACATAGGGGGCTACATTGCTCACCTAGATAAAGGAAACTACTCACGCATGATTACAAGCAAACACAAAGCAGAAAAGCTCAACATCTTCTTCTTATCCACGCGCACAGTAAAGCTTCAACCCAAGTTTCCAAAATCTGCGACGGCTACTCTCCTAGGTCAAGAACAGCCTCCAAAATGTCTCTCTCTCTTCAAAAACGTGTAGAATGTGTTGCCTTCTCTCCTTGGACGTGTAGAGCCTCTATTTATAGAGAATGGATGGGCCTTGATGTGTGTTATAAAGTGTACCCTAGCCCATCTATCAAAACGACGTAGTTTTGATAAATGACACAAAAACTTTAAAATCTCTCAATCCAAACACAATATGGACAAGGCCCTTTAGGAAAGAATGATCAGCATAGAAAAATGACTGGATCGATGCAAAAATATAGTTGCACGTCAATTTGAACGTCATATGCCCAATTGGCGTGCAACTCCAAATTAGCTGAAATTCTTCCCCAAGCTTCCTTGCATCTTGTAGAAGGCAAATAAGCAAACATATGCTTGCACGCCATTTCAGTCTAATTGGCGTTCACGTCCGATTGCTCTGAAACTTCTATGGGAGATAACGAATATCATGCTGAGAAATGTTTGTTCTGCACGCCAATTGGTTTGAGGCCATATACTTGGTCCAAAGTGATCTCCAAAACCTACCAAAACAGCTTAAAAATGCATGTATTTGCAAATAGCATCTTCCTAGGGGTTAGAGCAGATATGTGAAATATAATACAATAAGGCTCTAATCATGCTCTTAAACACCCTACATAAACACTAGAATAATGGCATAAAATGCACGTTATCAGTTGTATGTGACCATTGATGGGTTTAGTCACGCTAAATGTGGCAAAAATCGCTTTGATCTTATAATGTCATAATTAATGGAAGAGATTGTTCAGATACCCTAAGGTTGAGATAGCAACATTTTGGAACTTATAAGGTTATACACATTTATATAGTTACATATATGGCCCAGTGGGAGATTTTTGGAATAAATTCCATCATATAGGGCCAAACATGTAAATATTAAATGTGTTGTGCTGTCTTTGGAAAAGCCTAAATTAAAGTGATCCAATTAAAGATTTTAAATAAGGCTTAAGGGTATATTTGTTATGGAATTAATGTGTAGATACCAGACAGCTATTTTTAATTTGATGAGGGGCTGAATTGAAAATAACAAACACTATATATATAGGGTTATGGTCCCCAAATCACACGACGGCTTATTAGGTCTGTATCCCCATCGACAGAGCTATTGAGAACAACGGTTTATAAGGGTCGTACTGATTTGGAAGATCACAACCCGTTGATCAAACTCCAACGATGGATTCATGTACGCTTACGATTTATTATTTCAGATCAAATAATCTCTAGGCAAATTAAGATCCTGCAGTTTATTAAATTCTAACATTTCCTACTCCGGAAAGACCTTGGGAAAGTGCTTCGATGTACTTCATTGTTTGTCTCCCCTGATCCAAAGGATGTGGTACGATGATTGTAGTCGTTGACTAATTCTATAAGTATGGAGTTTTCATTACAGCTCCAAAGGACTACACGGCAGACGACACAGCCCGACTATTCTTCAAGTACGTGGTGAAGTATTGGGGCATTCTAAAGACAATCATGAGCGATCGGGACTCATGGTTCACTGGGCAGTTTTGGACCGAGCTATTTCAAATAATGGGTTCGGACTTAAACTTTTCAACAAGTTTCTACCCACAAACAAACGGCCAAACAGAACGTGTCATTGGCTTACTGGAGCTTTATCTGAGGCACTATGTGAGTGTCAATCAAAGAGATTGGGCCAAGTTGCTGGACATAGCCCAATTCTCGTATAACTTGCAGAAGAGCGAGTCCACGAACGAGAGCTCGTTCGAACTCGCAACTAGGCAGCAACCATTGACGCCCACTTCCATCACTCAGGGTACACTAGAAAGAGTCCTGCAGTGTTCAAGTTTGCAAAAAGATGACATGAACAGATAGATCTAACCAATGCATACTGATAACTGGATAATTTGTAATTAAATTTGCATTTAATTTATGGACTTTAATTTAATATTTTGTTGAATTAATGTATTTTTATAATAGTTTTTTCTAATTTCAATTATTTACTATTTTATTTACTTTTATAGATTTGATATTAATTTTGGTGATTTTAATGTTAAATTGATTATTCTAATTTTGATATTAATTCTTTGAGGTTAATTTGTAATTTTATTAAGTGATATTTGGGTTAATTATGATAATGATTATTTGTATTGATTTGGGATTTAGATATTAATTTTGATTTTGTTTTGATATTTTGCATGTGATTGAATGGTATTCATTGAAAGAATTGATTAAGAGATAAAAGGAAATACATTTAATAGTTGAGTGTGCTTGGGCCGTAAGAATTGGAGGAATTGAAGAGAGATGATGCCATGAGGGCCCACAAGCATGAAATGGCAAGAGAATTTCCTATTGAAGCTACTATGAGTCAAAGCATTATGTGGATTGGCTACGTGATTCTTCATGTGCATGAAAAAATTAAAGGAAACCAAATTATGGATGGGCTTCAACGAAGTGGCTTATTTAGAGTCATGCGCTGGCCGTGTTTCCGTACCGACTCCATCTTTAGTTTCTTTATATACGAGAGAAGACCCATAACGCCACATGACGCCATAAAACCATCTTCCGTGCCGTCGCCGAAGATCCCATCACGCAGCCTCCATTCCATACATCCATCTCTGTCATCTTTTCTTCCATCCTTCCAGCACAGCGATCCATCCGTGCTGCATCCCTCCATCATGCGTCAATCGCACCGCCAGACCCCATATCACCCAACGCCGTCTTCACGCCAGTGTCTCCACCGTCACCTACCCATCCAGCGCCGTCTTCCATCTCACGCCATCTCTTCACGTAGCAAGAGGAGACAGCCGATTGTGCCCAGCCTTCATGCAGCCGTTTTCTTGGAGGAGATAAAACGGGAATTAGAGACCGAATATTTAATTATTTATAGCTTATTTTTCTTAATTCTATTTTAATTCTGCAGTTTTAATTTTTTGAACAGATTTTTAATTTTTCAACCCATTGAGGGGTAAGTATTTTGTAATCGGTTTAGCATAATATTTTGAATTCTTATTTTGAATACATCTTTTAATATTTAATTCGGTATTTTATGTGCTATGAATTAATTATTCATCTCTTTGATTTGTTAATTTAATATCTCGATTGAGTATTGATTTAATAATTCATTGTACGTTAATATTTTAATTGAGTGGAAAGATTTGTTTCTTAGGGAACGGGGCAGTATTTTGAGAATTAATTCATAATTATTCTGGTTGGAATAAATTCAAAATTTAATTGTATTCATGGTGTCTTGATGCATTTAAATTATAGGGCCATAATTTACCTAATTTATCTTTTGGGATAGTGATAAATAACATTCAGGTGTGAAGTTAAACCGGTTACATTCTTTGATTAATTGAATTCATAGTTTAAAATATTTACTTTAATTAGTTTTAATTCAATCAAAATCCTCCAATTTTATATTTATTCTTTTTTATTAGTTTTAGTTAAACTGGTAATTAAATAGGTTGAACTGAATTTTATAAGTCCTCCGGTAGAGAACGATCTAGGTTAAGCCACTAGCTATACTTAGTTTAAATTTTATTTGGAGTGCGTGTACGACAAACACCCTTTTCAAATTGGCGCCATTGCCAGAGAAGCATTAAATTTGATTCAATTTATTTTCTTGCTTGTTTTATTATTTGTCTTGTTTTTAATTTATTTAGTATTTTATTCGGACTTACCCGATAGTTTCTTGTTTTTGTTTTTATAGGTTTCCTTTTTCTTTTCTTTTCTTTTCTTTTATTTATTTATTTTATTTAAAAAAAATAAATAAATAAATAAATAAAAATTTCATTTTTCTAAAGTTTCCTTTTTTGCAGGTTTCCTTTTTTAACAAATTTCCTGTTTTATTTTATTTCCTTTTTTCTCATAGTTTTATTTTTTTTAGGTTTTTCTTTTTTTATTTTATTTTATTTTCTCTTCTTTTCTCTTCCTCCTAATTTCCTTTTTTACAACTTTATGACACAATCCACTACATGGGAACTACTAGATTTGGATCCAGAGATTGAGCGGAACTTGAGGACTCGTCTTTGACACACTCAAGTAAAGGAAAGCCCCTCATCAACAATGGCAGGGCAAAACAGAGAGTGCAACCGCACCATCCGAGAGTTGGCAGCACCAGACATCAACTATCAATCGATATGTATTGCTTACCATGCCTTGGAGACTGACTTTGAGCTCAGATCTAGTCTTATACATCTTCTTCCCAAGTTCCATGGGCTATCTGGAGAAGACCCACACAAGTATCTTAAGGAGTTTATTGTGGTCTGCTCAACCATGAAGCCCCGCAATGTCCCAAAAGATCAGATCACGTTGAGAGCTTTCCCATTCTCACTTGATGGAGTTGCAAAAGACTGGTTGTATTACTTGAAACCAGAAGATGTCACATGCTGGAATGAGCTGAAGAAATTGTTCTTGAATCGATTCTTCCTAGCATCGAGGACCACAACGATCCGGAAGGAGATCTCAGGCATCAAATAAGGACATAGTGAGACGATGTACGAGTATTGGGAGCCCTTCAAGAAGTTGATTTCTAGTTGTCCACGTCACCAAATCAGCGACTAACTTCTCATCCAGTACTTCTACGAGGGTCACACATTTATGGAGAGAAGCATGGTGGATGCAGTTGCAGGAGGAGCCCTAGTTGATAAAACACCAGTGGATGCAAGAGCTCTCATTGATAAGATGGCACAGAATACGCAGCAATTTGGAGATCGAGCATTGCCTACACAACAAGGAGTCCACCATGTGAGCCCCAGCACACAGACAAGTATTGAGGCGTACAAGCTTGATGAGATCTCTACTATGATAAGGCAGATGACCTTAGCCTTACCAGCCCTCGCTAGTCCTTCAAAGGTTTGTGGAATCTGCACTGCCACCGATCACCCTACTAATGCATGTCCACAACTCCAGGGAACATAAGAGTGCAATGTCATCTTTCCAGGTCGCCCATATGAGCAGCAGTAGCAGCGTCCCCCTTAGTAGAAATATGATCCATTCTCACAAACATATAATCCAGAGTAGAGAGATCATCACAATCTTTGTTATGGGACAGGGTAACCCCAGAGACCTCTATATCCTCAGAATTTTCAGAAGAGGCTTGAGGGGCCAACATCGAATGGTCAACAGCAAGCTCATCCTCAACAATAGGCAAAACTAGATAACTTTAATCTCCTTCAGCAGATTGTGCTCAACCAACAAAATGAGTTGAAGGAACTCAAGATGCAAATAAGTTAGATGGTCACCGCTGTGCATGAGATCATAGTCAGCAGCAAAACACACTTCCCTCTCAGACTACTCCCATTCCTAAGGGGAATGTCAGTTCTATCACTTTGAGGAGTGGCAAGCAAACTGGAGATCCACAGGTTCCATCTACTCCACCAAGATTTGCATCACTAGCCAAGGGGCCACCCCCAACCTCAACCACTGAGGAACTAGAGATCAAGGAAAAAAGCTGAATAAGGAGAAGGAGACCACCTCTAGACCTCTTCCATTCCCATATAAGGATATTCAAAACAAGAAGATGATAGATGAGGCAATTCAGCAAGAGGTTCTGGATATATTTAAAAGGGTGGAGATCAACATTCCACTCTTGGAGGCCATCAAGCAAATTCTTCGATTTGCTAAATTCTTAAAGGAACTATGTATCAATAGAAGAAAAAGCCTAAAGGGAGTTGAAAGGGTCAACCTTGGGAGAATAGTCTCAGCACTCATCACACATTCTCCTCCCATGCCTCCGAAGTGTGAAGACCCTGGCACCTTCACTATTCCATGTACCATTGGGACACTTCACTTTTCTGATGCTTTGTGTGACTTGGGCACCTCTATCAATGTCATGCCATATTCTGTCTTCTCTTCTCTTCAAATTGGAGAGCTTAAGCAAACACAAGTGGTAATCCAATTGGCTAATAGATCCATAATTGGACCAGTAGGCGTTCTTGAGGATGTTCTAGTTGGAGTGAGAGATGTCATCTTTCCCGCTAATTTCTATGTTCTTAATATGGAGGAGGACTTGGCGAATTCCCATGCTCCTATCATTCTTGGTAGGCCATTCCTCAAAACTGCCAAGACCATCATTGATGTTTACCAAGGTACACTTTCTATGGAGTTTAGTGATGAAATTATTAGATTTAATATTTTAGACTCCATGAAGCATCCCTTTAGTGAGCATAGTGTCTTATTCCTCTCACCCACTGAACCACCATATGATAATGATTCTGACCTTGATTTCAGTGATGTGAATGATTTTGATGATGAGGTGGATTATGTTAATGGATTGAATGTTTTGTTTTCTGATGATGTTGCACATGTTCACTCTATTGCTTCTTGTGCACAAATGTCTACACCTAGCATGCTTCCTTCCATATAACACCCACTTACACTTGAGTTGAAACCTTTGCCTAGTAATTTGAAATATGCATATTTGATGAATGAAGATAAATTTCCTGTTATCATTACTAGTAATCTCCTACCAGACCAAGAGACCAAACTGTCGGCTCTCTTGAGGGACAATATTAAGGCAATAGGTTGGACATTAGCTGATATTCATGGACTTAGCCCATCTACTTGCATGCATAGAATTTTCTTAGAAGATGGTACTAAACCAGTGAGGCGGCCCCAAAGGAGGCTAAACCCCACTTTGCTAGAAGTTGTTAAGAAAAAGGTAGAAAAATTATTTGCAGCTAGCATTATTTATCCTATCTCTGATTCTCAGTGGGTTAGTCCTGTCCAAGTGGTACCCAAAAAGAATGGGTTCATTGTGGTGAAAAATGAGAGCGAGGAATTGGTTCCTATGCGAATCCAGAATAGCTAGCGAGTATGCATTGATTATAGGAGACTTAATGGTGTCACTCGCAATGACCACTTCCCACTCCCCTTTATTGACCAAATGTTAGAGAGACTGGCAGGTAGGACACATTATTGCTTCTTGGATGGTTTTTTTGGTTATTTTCAGGTACCCATTGCTCCAGAGGACCAAGAGAAGACTACATTCACTTGCCCATTTGGTACTTTTGCCTATAGAAGGATGTCATTCGGTCTTTGTAATGCTCCTGGTACTTTTCAAAGATGCATGATGAGTATATTTTCTGATTTTCTTGAGAATTGCATGGAAGTATTTATGGATAATTTTTCTGTTTATGACTCCTCATTTGATAAATGTCTCTCACGCCTAGGTAATATTTTGCGTCGTTGCATTGATAAAAACTTTGTGCTTAATTTTGAAAAATGTCATTTTATGGTTGGCAAAGGCATAGTTCTAGGACATGTAATTTCTAAGCATGGTATAGAGGTAGATAAATCTAAAGTTGATCTTATTACATCTTTACCCTATCCTACTTGTGTTCGAGATGTTCATTCTTTACTAGGACATGCAAGTTTTTACAGGTGCTTCATCAAGGACTTCAGCAAGATTGTACACCCATTGGCACAACTATTATAGAAAGAAAAATATTTTATTTTTGATGATTCTTGCATGTTAGCTTTTGAGGAGTTGAAGAAGCAGCTAACCACCACACCGATCATTCAACCACCAAAGTGGGACCATCCATTTAAGCTTATGTGTGATGCTTCCAATTTTGCTATGGGAGCTGTTGGATCAAGCCCAGAATTTGGATAATGCTGATAAAGCCCTATGTAATTTGATCTGAAACCTTTGTTGTTTTATCTTAACTCATTGCAGAAGATATTACCTTCATCCGAATCTACACTCGTGTGAGCAAAGCTAAGGACGGGATATATAATCCTGATCTAGGTGAGAATGAATGTCGTCAAACACTTGGTATATAACCAAGTCCTTGCCTCATACGGAATAAGGGTCATTCGTGCAGACTAAAAACCTAAAAGCTACGGACTAAGAAATTTGCACTTAATACTTCAATGTACTAAGTCTACAAAGTCGCACGGAATAAGAGAGTCAACGCAGAGTTAAAAAGATAAGTATTCCACTCAACCGGACTAAAGTACAGAAGACACGGAGTAAGGAATCCGAGTCTTTCATACATGCGGAGTAAGGAAGTACTTCTATGGAATAAGGACTTAAGTCTTTATTCGATGCGGAGTAAGGAAACTAAATGCGGAGTAAGGAAACTAAATGCGGAGTAAGGAATCGAACCACTCACTCATGCGGAGTAAGGATGTGCTGATACGGAGTAAGCCATCTGTTCCTTTAACTAATGCGGAGTAAGGAAACTAGATGCGGAGTAAGGAAGCACAGATGCGGAGTAAGCACTCCGACCTTCTCTTTCATACGGAGTAAGGAAGCGCTTACACAGAATAAAGATTCTAGTACCAAATTGATACGGAGTAAGCAATCGTATTACGGAGTAAGGATCCGAGCTTGATTTAAGCACGGAGTAAAGAACCTTACACCGGATTCAAGAAGACGCTACTTCAACTATCTCTTCGTAATCAAAGTCATCAGCTCGCTGTTTCCCGATGTAAACTTGTTGAAGACCTGAAGCATCTTACACGTGGATCATCCGGATATGTGGACACGACCCTAACTACACTTGGGAACTTACAAAGAATCTTAAACATTACAAACCCAAGATCTTGAAGACCACATCCACAGCTATTAATGTAGAGAGATTTCCGAGAGACAGTAAATGGGCACAATATTCGGAACAACAAGTTCCGAGGTTATCTCTTGAGGATGTCACTATAAATAGCAACACTTGTATATTTATAAATGTGGACTTTTGAGTAAACAAAAAGGAAGTGTGCATGTACTAAAGCTCACAAAGATCTAACAGGCTAGTGTGTGTGTACTTGTAAACAGAGTGTTAAAGAGTTGTTAAGTAGGTCTAAAAGCTTTCAAGCTTTAGACTGCTTTCATTTTGTTGTACTTATCATACTGATAATAAAATAAAATACTTTCACTATCTGGTTATCTTCCGCATTGTTTCTATCTCTTAACCAGATAAGTGTTGTGCCAAAGAGTTAGAAAAGAGCTTCGATAAGAGCCTATTCACCCCCCTCTAGGCTCCAAGGGACCAACAGGAGTTTTTCTTTCACAGAGGTGGATGGAGTTCTACATGTCATTACCTATGCCTCGAGGACCTTAGATGCAACTCAGTGCCACAACACCACTACTGAGAAGGAGTTCCTTGCAGTCATCTTTGTCTTAGATAAATTTCGTTTCTATCTCTTAGGATCGAAAGTTGTCTTTTCTGATCATGCAACCCTGAGGTACCTATTGAAGAAGCCAGATGCCAAACCACAACTTATTCGATGGATGTTGCTTTTTCAAGAGTTTGGCATAGAGATCAGAGATAAAAAGGGGTCTGAAAATGTAGTTATCGATCACATGAGTCGACTTCCCCACCTATCAAAGGACATCACTTCCTTGGGGTTGAGAGACACCTTTCCAGATAAGCACCTATATGCAGTCACTTATGCCCGTCCATGGTATGCTGATTTGGTGAACTACTTGGTGGCTTCTAAAATTCCTGATCATTATAGGAAGCACCAAGTAGTGAAGTTGAAGAGTGAAGCGAGGCACTATTTTTGGGACGATCCCTATCTTTGGAGGATTGGCAGTGATCAGATTATTCGGCGATGTGTTCCTAGCCATGAGATCTCATCTATTTTGAAATTCTGCCACAAACTTGCTTGTGGAGGACTCTTTGGCTCACAGCGCATAGCTAGGAAGGTATTGGACTTTGGTATGTATTAGCCCACTTTGTTTCATGATGCTTATGAGTTTTGTATAGCATTTGATCATTGCCAACATACTAGTAATATATCTAGGAAACATGAGATGCATCAACAGCCTATGATATTTTGTGAACTTTTTGATGTTTGGGGTATTGATTTCATGGGTCCCTTTCCCAGTTCTTTTGGTTATTTGTATATATTGGTTGTTGTGGATTATGTGAGTAAGTGGGTAGAGGCGAAAGCCACGAGGACTGACGATTCAAAAGTTGTTATTGATTTTGTGAGAACTAACATTTTTTGTAGGTTTGACATTCCTAAAGCGACCATTAGCGATCAAGGGACTCACTTTTGTAACAGGCACTTTCGAGCACTACTTTAGAAGTATGGAGTGACATACAAGACTTCGACGCCATACCATCCCCAAACCAATGGCCAAGCAGAGGTGTCCAATCGGGAGTTGAAGCAAATCTTGGAGAAGACTGTTCAACCCAACAGGAAGGATTGGAGCCAGCGCCTTGATGATGCACTTTGGGCCTATCGAACAGCATATAAGACTCCCATTGGCATGTCCCCATTTCGATTAGTCTATGGGAAGTTTTGTCATCTTCCAATGGAAGTGGAGCATAGAGCATATTGGGCGGTCAAAGCTTGTAACCTGGACTTGGCCCAAGCAGGAAAGCAAAGGAAACTTCAACTTCAAAAGCTTAAGGAGCTTCGTTTGGTCCCTTGGAGCCTAAAGGGGGGTGAATAGGCTCTTATCGAAGCTCTTTTCTATCTCTTAACCAGATAAGTGTTGTGCCAAAGAGTTAGAAAAAAGCTTCGATAAGAGCCTATTCACCCCCCTCTAGGCTCCAAGGGACCAACAAGTGGTATCAAAGCAAGTTCTGCTTGTTCTAAGTAGAGATCCCACTCTTTCACTCTTACCTATGGCCGAAGAAAGCAGCATGCTATTCAAGACTCGCCTTAATTCCGGAGGTGTACAAGAGCCCCTTCCAAATCGAAGCAGCAGTGAAAATGTTGATCCACCTCAACCTGTTGTTGCCGCTACTTCACAACCACGGAGTTCTGGCTTCACTCTGACAAAGCCACCCAAATTCACACCTGAGCTTTTCTCCCAGTGGAAAGCTCGCATGAAAATGTTCATGGTTTGCCATGATCATCTCATGTAGCCATGTCTTCATCAGGAGATACCTACTCCGATGACTATTGGAGAACATGGAGTTAGAAGACCAAAGACTGATGCCGAACTCACCAATAATGAAAGAGCCTGGCAGTGTGCCAACGAAAAGGCTCTAGCATATGTTACATCGTCTTTGGATTCCGAAGCTTTCACGGACGTCCAGGGATGCACGACAGTGAAAGCTGTCTGGGATAAACTGACAATCCTCTATGCGGGAAGTCAGTCCCAAATGCAGAACGTTATCTGTACTCTCAGGCAGAACTTTGAGAGTTTCAATCACAAACCGGGCGAATCACTCGAGAGCATCTATCGGAGATTCAGCAAGCTCATCCTTGAGCTAAAAACTATCAATGAGCATTATTCTCAATCTCATATCAATAACAAGTTCTTTCGCTCCTTGCCGGATCGCTACTACTCCAAACAACTCCAAATGCAATCCGACAAGAACTGGAAGTATGTTCCCCTTGAAGAACAATATGGAGAGCTACGGACTCACAAGGTCAGGTTTAAATACTCTGACCGGGACGAGAAAATAGCTCGGAAAGAAAAGGGGGTAGCTTTCAAAGCTACGAAATGTCTCAGCATACTAAGGAATGATGATACGGACGAGTCCGAGAATTCTGACTCTTACGAGGAGGAGGAAATAGCTCTCCTTCTCAAATCCTTCGAGCGATTCCTACAGAAAAGCAGAAAAGGATTCAGGAGAGGCTCCACATCATCTTTCCGAAGGAAGGAGCGACCGGAGTCCAGTTCCCAGGAATGCTACAACTGTGGGAAAACTGGTCACTGGCCAAGGACTGCAAATCCAAATCTAAAGTGGCCGAGAAAAGTGACAAGGTAACTCCTCACCGCTCCACCTCAGACAATAGCAAGAACAAAAGGAAGGCGTTCATCACAAAATACGTCAGTGGCTCAGAAGAAGAAGAGGAATCCTTGGATGATGAGCCAACTCTCAAGCCGAACATCTGCCTCATGGCAAATTCTGAGGTACCTTCGATCTCTGAGCTCATGAGTAAATTAGAATCTCTTATTACTGAACGTGATCATGAAAAGAATGAGAGACTAATAATTACACAAATGTACAAAGATATGGAAAGTCAGAATAAACGTCTTGAGATTACTGTTGCTAGATTAGAAAAGGACATAACTGACTTCAAGAGTAAAGTGGCTTGGTATCATGATCTAAGAGCTGAAAATCACCTGCTAAATACCAACCTAACTGGCCTAAAAGTTATTGTGAAGCAACTCGAAAATGAACTGGAACAGGAAAAGGAAATAAATCGTAAGTGGCTAAAATCCGGAGAAATAGCCTCTACCTTTAGTACTGATCCTGACAATATCCGAGTCAAACCTGGCCTAGGTTCCGAACCATCGACCTCCACACAGACTACTGAGTGTCCTCCGGATTTCATTCTGAAACTAACCAACCTTTATCCTGTTAGTACATCTAAACCGTTGGATGGTTTCATTTCAGGTGGCACCATAGTCTATGACTGTGGAACCGAGGCTGTTATTGCAGTTCCCGGAGCAGTAGCACCCATAACTAATGATGAAGGGAAGGCTGCTGCAGTTCAAGCCAAAACTGTAGCACCCAAAAAGAAAGGAAAGGCTAAGGCTGACGTATCTAGGGCTAAGAGTGCGTCACCCAAACGCAATGGACTAGGCCATAGGGAACAGAGTAGAACGTCTGTAAAATCTAATAGACCTGTATCCCCTATTTGTACTCCGCATTATAGTGTCTGTTCCATCTGTAGGGAAATAGGTCATTATCACTATGAATGTTGGAGTTTATCTAATAACTGGCTCTGTAACCAAGTTTGTATTAATAAAGATCAGTTCATCAAAAAGGGTTCTTCGAGCAAATCTAAATCTAAATCTCAAAGAAGTGTCTTTCCCAAGAAAACCCAAGTAAAAGAAGCAGATGAAACTAACAAATTCAAGTCAACTTGAAAAGCTAAAATTTCTAGCAAAGTTTTCCAGAACAAACTTGATACAGATGGAACAGTAATCCGGAACAAAGCCAGACTGGTAGCCAAAGAATATCATCAAGAAGAAGGAATAGACTATGACGAAACCTTTGCTCCGATAGCAAGACTTGAGGCAATAAGAATGTTTTTGGCATATGCTTCTTATGAAAACTTCATAGTTTATCAAATGGACGTCAAAAGCGTATTTCTAAATAGAGATCTTCAAAAGGAGGTGTACGTTGAACAACCTCCTGGTTTCATAGAACCCAAGGCTGGACATCTAGTCTACAAGCTACAGAAAGCCCTGTATGGGTTGAAGCAAGCTCCAAGAGCCTGGTACGACACACTGTCAGTATTCCTACTTGCTCACAACTTTCAAAAAGGGAAGATAGACACCACTTTATTTCTACAAAAAGAGAAAGGACATACTCTGATCGTACAGATATATGTGGATGATATCATTTTCGGATTATCAAATCCGAAGCTTTGTGAAGAGTTTGCAAAGTTGATGACTGGCAAGTTTGAGATGAGTATGATGGGAGAACTATCCTACTTCCTTGGAATAGAAGTCAAACAATTAAAGGAAGGGATCTTCATTAACCAAGCTAAGTATACACGTGATCTTATTAAGAAGTTTGGTATGGAAGGTTCATCTCCCGTTAAAACTCCAATGCCAATCAGTGCCAAGTTAGATCCTGATGTGGACGGCAAATCAGTAAATGTGACTGAATACAGTGGGATGATAGGATCTTTGCTGTATCTTACAACAAGTCGCCCGGACATTATGTTTGCAACCTGCATCTGTGCACGATATCAGGCGAATCCCAAGGAGTCATATATGCTTCATGTCAAACGGATATTAAGGTATCTCAAAGGGACTGTGAATTTGGGACTCTAGTACCCAAAGGAGTCCAACTTTACCTTATCCGGATATTCTGATGCTGATTTTGCTGGGTGTCGTATCGACAGGAAAAGTACAAGTGGTACGTGTCAGTTTCTTGGAAATAGATTAATTTCATGGTTCAGTAAGAAGCAGAATTCCGTATCCACCTCTATTGCTGAGGCGGAATATATAGCTGCTGAAAGTTGCTGCGCACAACTCCTTTGGATGCAAAGTCAACTTACTAACTACGGTTTTAACATGACATCTATAACAACAATCCTGTCATGCACCCAAAGACCAAGCACATTGAGGTAAGGTATCACTTCATTCGCGACCACGTTCTCAAAAAGCACATATCACTGGAACATGTTTCTACTAAAGATCAACTGGCAGACATACTTACAAAGCCCCTACCTGATGCAAGATTCTCTGAACTACTCTTCCGATTAAGTATGATTGACTTCTCTGTATAGCTTCACATTTAACCTACCCACCAGTCTATTTTCTTTCAGAACTTGCATTGTGCTTTTATTGAAAGTAGAAAACACATACTGAACTTAATTTTGATCATACTTACTGCCTAACGTGCTTCATGCTCTGATATAAATATCTAATTTCAAACTGGGAGGAAGCTTGTGTTTCCCGACTGAAGTTGTTTAAGCTAACATAATTAAAACAGATATGAATAACCTCTTTAGGATTTCATGATTCTAATTTCCACTCATCACCACATGACGAATGTTGTTTCATATTGATTGTTCTATTAACTTGTACGGTTGAAGAAATGAAATGGGTTAGCTCGGAATGCTTGGTGATGGTACTCAAAATCGCAGTCTGATTAGCTCCTGAAGTGTAGTTTCCTAATGGATAGACAATGTTGTTTCAAGATCTAACTTCTTTACCAGGTAATGCCATCGAGAGGATCGCATGATCTACGGGGAAGAAAATGCTTTATTCCTTATCCAAGTAATACCCTCGTATATGTCTCGTGACCTCTTTCCTGGCTGTCTATCTGAGGGGGAGTCTATCACTGAGAGGATCGCATGATCTACGGGGGAGCAACCTTAGTAATAATCCCCTAATATGTCTCGGATGCTCCTTCCTCTGAACTATCACTTCCGGATCTACCTGGACATGCATTATTGAATCAGAATTGTGGCATGCAAGGATGTTTTTCTTCCTTCAACCGTGCATTTTAATCGGATAATCATTTACTTGCTTTCGACATGTGTTCATTTATTCCGTTTCACTCATGAATCCTAAGTTGGACAAATCATATGATTTTTAATTATCTTAGCTACGTTGTTCAGCAGGACGGTCTCGCTATGTTGACCAATATAAACTTGTGTGTTTATTATTTGACATATGCCCTGATTCAGTAACAATGATCATTCTCTTGCTCGTATGTATTTTTTACATTCTCTTTCAATGCATTAAGTTTTGTTTCTCATTAGTTCAGATTTAGTTGCTCTACAATAGATTATATCCTCTTATCCGTACTAATTCCTACCTGTTAAGCTTGTTTTCTTTTAGTTTATTTTCGTGAAGCTACAGGTACAGATTCTCTTTGCACCTTTATCGATATATCTTGTCTATAGTCTCGGATTTGAAGTGTCGTGGTACTTCTCTTCTCTTCGACTTCAAGACAGCAAAGGAATCTATTTCTCTCTTCCAGCACTCTGTTAATCCGGACACGGTCTACTTTTCATCTGGATGATCTTATCTCAGATATCATTTACTCCTGGATGATTGTCGGCTCATTCCTCCGGACTCTTGGAACTCTCAAATCGTGATAAATCATGTCTTATTATATATCGCGTGCTTTTGAGGAGAAATAATGATGGTTTATTAAATGCATGTCTCGGGATGTACACACTTCCCAAAGAAGGCAAACAGCTGTTATAATTCCCTGGTCATGCCGTCTCCACGTCATCTCTATATCCGGAGGCGCGCCGCTCTCAAGACTCATGACATCAGCATGTCAAGCGGTTCACTACTCCACTCGCTTAATCCCTAGACCTGCTGACATTTACGGACTCATCTTATATATCCTAGACATTCCTGCGAAGCGCGAGTTTTACATCTTCCAAATCCCTAAAACCCTCGTCGCTCCTTCAATCCCCAAGACCTCACCTCCTTCTCCTCTCAATCTTTCCCTCAAATGGCACCCAAGACTTCTCTTTCCGGCATTAACCCCGGACATCTGGTGGATTGGCAAGCTATCTCCGATCCTCCAGCTTGGTTTCTGGAACTTCGCCCCCTCCTGGACGCCTCTCACATCCTAAACCTGGTCTCCTACCCTGTTAACCTTCTTATTGAAGACATCCGTGAGTTCTATCAACGGATCCGCTGCACCACTGACTCCATTATCTCTTACGTCCGTGGTGAATCCATCTTTATCACCCCTGACGTCCTCTGCGCCGCTCTCACCCTCCCTCCTGGTGATCTTCAGTGCTCGGATGCTGAGACCATGGGTTGTTCCTATAAGGGGAAGGAGTACAAAATGAAGTCTTTTCAGGGTCACTACCGGTGTCTAGCAACCATATTGAGCCGCTGCCTCCTGGCTCGTACTACAGCTCTGGATTCCGTCCCGTGCGACCTTCTCTTGGCTATGTACGGTGTCTTTGAGCGTCTCCCGATGGACTAGGGGACTTTCTTGTTCCGACTGCTGAAGAACGGTCCAAAGACTCACTCTTTTGGGCGGATACTCAACATTGTCTTCAGGCATCTCCATCCGGACCATTTTGCCCGATATAATGTCGTTCCTTTCCCTCAGGCTTATTATCTTCGCCACCTTACGCTTGATGGAAACATGACAGCTCACTGTCCCTCGGCTGCTCTCCGCCTTCTTCTTGCCTCGGAACAACAAGGCAGCTCGGTTGGTGACCCCTCCAACAGCCGTGCCCCCGAAGTCAGCTCTGCTCACCGGTCCTCCCGGATTCGGTCTGTTGCTGCTCCCTCCATCTCTCGAGCCTCGCAGCACAGCGTCCGTGCCGACCCCTCTGAGGTTGCGGGACCATCTCAGCCTAGTTTACCTAAGGTTGTTTCCCCAGCATCATCTGCTGCGGATGTCCCCACTCCCTCCACTTCTGTTGTTGCTGCCGCAGTTGATACTGCCGTTGCCACTGCCGTCGCTGATGTCCCAGAATCTCTTCCGGAAGCTCCCTTGCCTCCTCTACCTCAACCCCAAGACTACCTAGACCATCTCTCCGCCGACACCCTAACGGACCTATGGTTCCGTTTTAGCCTCGCCTGCACAGCCTCCATCCCCGACAATGACCTCAAGGTGTTTTATGTCAAACACACCCGCACCCCGGAGGATATGATTATCTGGAATCTGGATCATGGCTTTCTTACGTCTGTCCACATTTCGGAGGTTCCCTTCGTTGTATCCTCCGGCCAAGCCCATGACGCACGGGTTCACTCCCCTGCTAAGGCTCGGTCTGCCTCTCCTGCAGATGCCATCCCAGTTGTTAACCTATCTGGTTATAATGGCTCTGCTGCTCCGGAAGCTTATGATGCTCCGGATGCCCCCTCTGTTGCTGCTACTAACGTCCCCTCTACTCCTGCCGACTCCTCTGCCCAGCGCACACCTGCCCCTATTCCTGCCAGGGAGTCCTCCAAAGCTTCGAAGTTAGCGCTTGGACGTGCCTCATTTGGCACGATTCACTCCGATGTTGTGCTGTCTGCTCAGCTGGATCGTCACGCCCAAGTTCAAACCACCCAAATCTCTGCCATCGCCGTTAAGGTTGATACTCTTGGTGCCCAACTCCTCTCCTCCTTAACCGACTCCTCCACCTCTATTGAGCAAAAGATGGACCTTGTCGCCTCATCCATCCATTCTCTGTCCACCTCTTTTGCGGACTTGGCTCACATGATAGATCGTCCTCCTCCCGTCCCTCGCCGATCAGCCCAACCGAGGGAGAAAGTGTTATCTGATCCTTCTGCACCTTCCTCCTCTCATGCTGAAAAGAAACGGTCTGCATCCTCACTGCTTCCGGGAGTTACCATCCCCAAACGCAGCCGTTTCTTTCAGCCCAGCTCCTCTAGTGCAGCTCCTCCTTCGACCCCTCCATCTGCAGCAGCTGATACCTTCCTCCCATCATATGCGGATCTTGATCCCCTTGATGAGGATGGAAGTGTTTTTAATGCTATGGCCAGGTATGCCGCGTCAAATGCTGAGAGAAGATGTTTATCTGAGTTGTACCCCTTCTCTCCTCAAGATATAAGCACTATTCGTTCGGAGACGGGTCTGCTCACTACAGAAGACATAGACAACTTCTCGCGGGCAATTAAGATGGAGATGAGGCTGTTTTCATCCCTATACAAGGACAGGCACATGTTTGACATCTTGCCTTGTTGGAATAAAGGGTATCTTCCAAACTTAGCCGATATTCAGACCTTCATAAACAGAACTACTGAGGATAGCACTCCCTGGAAGACCCTGCAATCTGTCCTCATTCCATACCAGGTCATGACGCCGCACTTCATGCTGGTTGTCTTTATGATTCCGTCCAAGTAGCTGATTCTAATTGATTCTCATCAAATTGTGGAGCAAAACGTTAGAAAGAATCAATTTGAGCCTCTGCATATTAATCTGACGGAAGCTGTAAAGCAATCGGGGCTTTATGAAGAAAGAGGCCTACCTCCGTTGAGTCCAACTGAAAAGCTAAAGGCGACGGTCCGGGGCAAGAAGCTAGTGCCACAACAGCCTGATGAAGATAGCTGCGGAGCCTTTGTCTGTTTCTTCATCAAATCCATTGTCAAGGTTGATAAACACTGGAACAACATCCAAGCCTACACAATGGAGCAGACAATGGAGCTTAGAGAGAAGGTTGCAACGATAATCTTCAAGTATAGTAAGCCTTATGTACCTTAATGAAAATTTTGTATAAAGGTTGAATTATACTCTATTGCTGATCAATGAAAATAGGTGAAATTTCTTTTCTGTTGGTTATCTTTTTACGTTGCTTACCAGATCAGATTACAAAGGGTTTGGGCATATCCATAATTGGGGGAGATTATTGGATCAAGCCCAGAATTTGGATAATGCTAATAAAGCCCTATGTAATTTGATCTGAGACCTTTGTTGTTTTATCTTAAGTCATTGCAGAAGATATGACCTTCATCCGGATCTACACTCGTGTGAGCAAAGCTAAGGACGGGATATATAATCCTGATCTAGGTGAGAATGAGTGTCGTCAAACACTTGGTATATAACCAAGTCCTTGCCTCATACGGAATAAGGGTCATTCGTGCGGACTAAGAAATCCGCACTTAATACTTCAACGGACTAAGTCTAAAAGATGTGGAGTAAGAATCTTAGTCTACAAAGTCGCACGGAATAAGAGACTCAACGCGGAGTTAAAAAGATAAGTCTTCCACTCAACCGGACTAAAGTACAGAAGACACGGAGTAAGGAATCCGAGTCTTTCATACATGCGGAGTAAGGAAGTACTTCCACGGAATAAGGACTTAAGTCTTTATTAGATGCGGAGTAAGGAAACTAGATGCGGAGTAAGGAATCCGAAGCACTCACTCATGCGGAGTAAGGATGTGCTGATACAGAGTAAGCCATCTGTTCCTTTAACTAATGCGGAGTAAGGAAACTAGATGCGGAGTAAGGAAGCACAGATGCGGAGTAAGCACTCTGACCTTCTCTTTCATACGGAGTAAGGAAGCGCTTACACAGAATAAAGATTCTAGTACCAAATTGATACGGAGTAAGCAATCGTATTACGGAGTAAGGATCCGAGCTTGATTTAAGCACGGAGTAAGGAACCTTACACCGGATTCAAGAAGACGCTACTTCAACTATCTCTTCGTAATCAAAGTCATCAGCTCGTTGTTTCCCGATGTAAGAAAAACTTGTTGAGAACCTAAAGCATCTTACACGTGGATCATCTGGATATGTGGACACGACCTTAAATGCACTTGGGAACTTACAAAGAATCTTAAACATTACAAACCCAAGATCTTGAAGACCACAACTGCAGCTATTAATGTAGAAAGATTTTTGAGAGACAGTAAATGGGCACAATATCCGGAACAACAAGTTCTGAGGTTGTCTCTTGAAGATGTCACTATAAATAACAACAAAAAGGAAGCATGCATGTACTAAAGCTCATAGAGATCTAAGAGGCTAGTATGTGTGTACTTGTAAACAGAGTGTTAAAGAGTTGTTAAGTAGGTCTAAAAGCTTTCAAGCTTTAGACTGCTTTCATTTTGTTGTACTTATCATACTAATAATAAAACAAAATACTTCCACTATCTGGTTATCTTCCGTATTGTTTCTATCCCTTAACCAGATAAGTGTTGTGCCAAAGAGTTAGAAAAGAGCTTCGATAAGAGCCTATTCACCCCCCTCTAGGCTCCAAGGGACCAATAGGAGCTGTTCTTTCACAGAGGTGGATGGAGTTCCACATGTCATTGCCTATGCCTCGAGGACCTTAGATGCAACTCGGTGCCACTACACCACTACTAAGAAGAAGTTCCTTGCAGTCATCTTTGCCTTAGACAAATTTCGTTTCTATCTCTTAGGATCGAAAGTTATTGTCTTTTATGATCATGCAACCCTGAGGTACCTATTGAAGAAGTCAGATGCCAAACCACGACTTATTCGATGGATGTTGCTTCTTCAAGAGTTTGACATAGAGATCAGAGATAAAAAGGGGTCTGAAAATGTAGTTGTCGATCACATGAGTCGACTTCCCCACCTATCAAAGGACATCACTTCCTTGGGGTTGAGAGACACCTTTCCAGATGAGCACCTATATGCAGTCACTTCTGCCCGTCCATGGTATACTGATTTGGTGAACTACGTGGTGGCTTCTAAAATTCCTGATCATTATAGGAAGCACCAAGTGGTGAAGTTGAAGAGTGAAGTGAGGCACTATTTTTGGGACGATCCCTATCTTTGGCGAATTGGCAGTGATCAGATTATTCGGCGATGTGTTCCTAGCCATGAGATCTCATCTATTTTGAAATTCTGCCACACACTTGCTTGTGGAGGACTCTTTGGCTCACAGCGCATAGCTAGGAAGGTATTGGACTTTGGTATGTATTAGCCCACTTTGTTTCATGATGCTTAAGAGTTTTCTATAGCATGTGATCATTGCCAACATACTGGTAATATATCTAGGAAACATGAGATGTGTCAACAGCCTATGATATTTTGTGAACTTTTTAATGTTTGGGGTATTGATTTCATGGGTCCCTTTCCTAGTTCTTTTGGTTATTTGTATATATTGGTTGTTGTGGATTATGTGAGTAAGTGGGTAGAGGCGAAAGCCACGAGGACTGACGATTCAAAAGTTGTTGTGGATTTTGTGAGAACTAACATTTTTTGTAGGTTTGACATTCCTAAAGCGATCATTAGCGATCAAGGAACTCACTTTTGTAACAGGCACTTTCGAGCACTACTTTAGAAGTATGGAGTGACATACAAGACTTCAACACCATACCATCCCCAAACCAATGGCCAAGCAGAGGTGTCCAATCGGGAGTTGAAGCAAATCTTGGAGAAGACTGTTCAACCCAATAGGAAGGATTGGAGCCAGCGCCTTGATGATGCAGTTTGGGCCTATCGAACAGCATATAAGACTCCCATTGGCATGTCCCCATTTCGATTAGTCTATGGGAAGTTTTGTCATCTTCCTATGGAAGTGGAGCATAAAGCATATTGGGCAGTCAAAGCTTGCAACCTGGACTTGGCCCAAGCAGGAGAGCAAAGGAAACTTCAACTTCAAGAGCTTGAGGAGCTTCGTTTGGATTCTTATGATGATGCAAGGCTCTACAAGGAAAAGTCCAAAGTTGTCCGTGACAAGATAATTCACAAGAGGGAGTTCGAAGAAGACGAGCATGTTCTTTATACTTCGAGATTAAAGCTTATGCCTGGTAAGCTGAGGACGAGATGGACTGGGCCCTATACTATAGTTCGTGTCTTTCCATATGGTGCAGTGGAGATCATTCAGGAGGGATCAGGACATAGTTTCACGGTCAACGGACATCGGCTCAAGCATTTCTATGGGGGTTTTCCTATACCTGCAGTGGATTCTATCCAACTGCACGACCTTATCATTCTTTGAGCCCATCAGGTTGTTTCTTTCCTTATCATTTATTGTTCATTGTTCATTTTTAGAATTGCATTCCATGTCTATAGCTTCTATTTTTGAGTTACATTGAGGACAATGCAACATTAAGTATAGGGAAGGGAACGCATAGTTTAGTTTAGTTTAGTTAAACTTTTTTTGGGTGTGTTTTTCCTTAGTTTGTTTTTTATTGTTATTGTGTTTTTCCTTAGTTTATGTTTTTTTACATTCAAAAAATAACAAAAAACCAAAAAGATTTTTGTTTTCTTTTGTGCTTTATTTTTGTTTTTGGTAATTTATAAGCTGCATGTTTTTAGTCTTGAACTTGATTGACATTTGAATTTCTTGTGAATCTTTGAGCACTATGATTAGTTCTATTTGAGTTTATTTGATTATGCAATATTTGAATAATGATTGAGAATCTTGAATAGTTAGAGTTAAGTTGTCTAGTATGGATATATATTTTGCACAGCTGAAATTTTGATGCTTTAATATTTAATTAATCCATCTTGATTTTTATGCCTTAATTGGGAAGTGCAAACAAGTGAGAATCATGATTCTAGCTATTTTGAGTTATGCTTAGATTTTAATTCAATGAGTTGTGAAATATTGTTTATATCATTACATCTTATTCATGCCAATACTTGAGTTTTTATTGCATTTGGGTTTTATATAAGCTAAGCTTGTGGATGTAAAAGTGAGATTGTTAAAAAAGCGTGAATAATCCATCAAGGGGGAGCATAAAATGCAATCTTGTAAGGTTATTAATTAAAAAAAGAGCGTTATTGAAAAAGGTTAGCCAACTTGCGAAGTATGCTATATCACTCGGCACTTATCCTGAAGGGCTTTTAAACCCGGTACCGTAAGATCCGCCATAATCTGGGAGCTACCGGATGGTTCCGCTATATGGGTGGTATAGATGGTTATTGTTAAGTAAGTTTGGTTGCCTGTTTAAAAAAAATTAAAAAAAAAAATAAAAGTGATTGGCCAATTCATTGCATATATCTTGTTTAGCTTCAGTAATCTTTACCCATTTATTTCACTTCAAGTATGTGTATGAATGATAGCATGATATTTGGAGTATGGAATAACTATATTTAACTTTTGAGTATGCTTGATCTTAGCAGCTAATTCCTAATTGCATATTTGTGTGACTTGATTAAGTGTCATGAATGAGAGATGGGTTAAAAGAATAAAAAAGGTTGATGAATTTTTAGCTTCACACATTCATGTCTATACTAGAACTTAATTCATGATATTTAAGTTGTTCTCTTTGTATATTTGAATTTGCATTTTTGGATAATCTTTATTTGGTGGTTAATTTTAGTATTTGTTCGAGGACGACCAAAGTTCAAGTGTGAGGAAATTTGATAACTGCATAATTTGTCATTAAATTTGCATTTAATTTATCAACTTTAATTTAATATTTTCTTGAATTAATGTATTTTTATAATAGTTTTCTCCGATTTCAATTATTTACTATTTTATTTATTTTTATAGATTTAATATTAATTTTGGTGATTTTTAATGTTAAATTGATTATTCCAATTTTGATATTAATTCTTTGAGGTTAATTTGTAATTTTATTAAGTGATATGTGGGTTAATTGTGATATTGATTATTTGTATTGATATGTGATTTGGATATTAATTTTGATTTTATTTTGATATTTTGCATGTGATTAGATGGTATTGATTAAAAGAATTGATTAAGAGATGATGCCATGTGAGCCCACAAGCATGAAATGGCAAGAGAATTTCCTATTGAAGCTACTATGAGTCAAAGCATTATCGTGGATTGGCTACGTGATTCTTCATGTGCAAGAAAAAATTAAAGGAAACCAAATTATGGATGGGCTTCAACGAAGTGGCTTATTTAGAGTCATGCGCTGGCCGTGTTTCCGTACCGACTCCATCTTTAATTTCTTTATATACGAGAGAAGACCCATAACGCCACACGACGCCATAAAACCATCTTCCGTGCCGTCGCCGAAGATCCCATCATGCAACCTCCATTCCATACATCCATCTCTATCATCTTTTCTTCCATCCTTCCAGCACAGCGATCCATCCGTGCTGCATCCCTCCATCATGTGTTAATCGCGCCGCCAGACCCCATATCACCCAACGCTGTCTTCATGCCAACGTCTCCACCGTCACCTACCCATCCAGCGCCGTCTTCCCTCTCACGCCATCTCTTCACGTAGCAAGAGGAGACAGCCGTCTGCACCTAGCCTTCATGCAGCGGTTTTCTCCGAGGAGTTAAAACGGGAATTAAAGAGACAGTGCGGGAAATATTGAAAATTCAGGTCGAGCTTAAGACCGAGTATTTAATTATTTGCAGCCTATTTTTCTTAATTCTATTTTAATTTTGCTGTTTTAATTTTTTGAATAAATTTATGATTTTCTAACCCATAGAGGGATAAGTATTTTGTAATCGGTTTAGCGTAACACTTTGAATGCTTGTTTTGAATTCATGTTTTAATATTTAATTTGGTATTTTATGTGCTATAAATTAATTCTCTATCTCTTTGATTTGTTAATTTAATATCTCAATTGAGTGTTGATTTAATAATTCATCGTGCGTTAATATGTTAATTGAGTGGAAAGATTTATTTCGTAGGGAATGGGGCAGTCTTTTGAGAATTAATTCATAATTATTCTGATTGGAATAAATTTAAAATTTAATTATATTTATGGTGTCTTGATGCATTTAAATTATGGGGTCATAATTTACCTAATTTATCTTTTGGGATAGTAATAAATAGCATTCAGGTGTGAAGTTAAACCGGTTACATTCTTTGATTAATTAAATTCATAGTTTAAAATCTTTACTTTAATTAGTTTTGATTCAATAAAAAATCCCCCAATTTTATATTTATTCTTTTTTGTTAGTTTTAATTAAACAGGTAATTAAATAGGTTGAATTGAATTTTATAAGTCCTCCGGTAGAGAACAATCTAGGTTAAGCCACTAGCTATACTTAGTTTAATTTTTTTTTGGAGTGTGTGTGCAATAAATGCCCTTTTCACATACTTGCACAAAGCGGCAAAGAAGATGAAGAAGTGGGCGGATCAACAAAGGAGGCCCTTGGAATTTCAGGAAGGAGACATGGTGATGCTCAAACTCCTTTCGTGCCAAGCCAAAGCACTTAGACAATTAAATAAGGGTTTGGCGCACCGTTATGAGGGGCTTTTCAAAGTTCTTAAGAGAGTTGGGAAGGTCTCATATAAACTGGACCTCCCGACTAGCTTACAAAGGCATCCAGTGTTTCACGTTAGTTTGCTCAAGTCTTACCACAAAGACTTAGAAGATACGAGCAAACAGCGGGCGGTGCGAACACCAACAGCATCAACGGGCAAGACCTGCGACAAAGAGATATAGAAAATTCACTCTTATAGAGTCGTGCCAAGAAGGGGCGTAGATCCAAGCCGAGTGGAGTACTACGTCCAATGGAAGAACAGGCCGGTTGAAATGGCACGCTAGGAGAAGGAAAAGGATATGGGGCAATTCTCCAAGGAGATTGAAGAGTACCGGGAAGAAACCGAACGTTACATCCAGCATTTCGACGGGTTTGAGGAAGCCGAAGATGCAACGAGGACGCTGCGAAATCGGGTGTAGGAGAATGTCATGGACCGGGGCTTATTCTAGCACACTTAGGCCATTTTGGGGTATTGCCTCTTTGTAAAGTGTTGTAACGTAGTTTATAGAGTGAGTTGTAGAGATTTTAATGCTCAAGCTAAAATGATGTCTTCTGGTGTCAATGCTAGAAAAGTGTTAACATTTATATGTAGAGGAGTGATGTTGTAAAGCTTTCAAGCAATCAATATAATCGTTTGTTGCCTTTGTTTAATCTTTCTTCCGTTAAGCGCTTCCCTACACAATTGTTTTACAACGGATTGATGAGTTCCAATCCAAATGCGACTAGTTAGGTTGACCTAGCGTTCCTTCGTACGGGTGGGAACTAGGTGTCGCACAGGTTAAGCTGCTATAAAGGTTGACCCCGTAACACTGTGGAGAGATTCATAGTGGGGGTGGGGGGTGTGCAGCCGTGGAGGGCACAGTAGTGGTGAAAGGGTGTGCGACTGTGGAGAGATGACGCAACGCTGGTAGGGGGTTGTGCAGCCGTAGAGAGATGGCGCAAAGGGGAAGGGGGTAGTGGCACGTACAAATCATAAGGATAAAAAAATAAAATATGCTCCCTTGCATAACAAAACCTTTGTAAACCTGGTAGATGAGAGGAATGGATTTGCCATTATTTGAGAGTATAAAATTCTCAAGTTAATGTCTAATTTCTTTCCTCTTATTGTATCAAATGCGGGAAAGGAATAAAATTTAATTCCTTTCCTTTCTTGTGCGCCAAACATGCTATAAGTGTTGCTCAGGTAATCTTAAACATATAAATATGCTTCAATACTAAGGTAATCTAACCACTCTAAAACATTATCTATTTACTTAATTTTTATTGGATTGCATGATATGATTAAAAAAATTTACAATATAAACCAATGTAATCTATTTTTATTTTAAGAACAGTAGACCTCTGTTCCATAGGTAAATATTTTAAGTGTGAATACGAGAATGATGGATTTGTATTCAATGAACAAATTCTTTAATGAATAGAGTACTTTATTTGTTGGGCTTGAAGTTTAGATTTGGACACTCGGGGGTGTTTTAGTTTCCTATGACTATTTTTGAAAATTTAATTGTTTTTAAAAACTGTGTATTCAGATAAATTTATACAAATCATAAATAATTTTAAATTATTTAAATCGACTGTTTTTAAAAATTATATTGTATTCAAAAATAATACTATCCTACCAAATATCCCATAAGGACAACAATTTTTTTAAGGTTTACCCATAGGCAACATATTATTGTGCCATTTTCATGTATAGTGGAAATCATTCTCATAGAGTAGGCATTGCTGAAACACACAAATCCCTGCATCTTGCTTCTATTTTTTATTTGTTTATCTGGTTGTGATTGCTCATTAGATCAAGACAATATTCGTGACAAAATGTCTCCATTTTTATCTTCTCTTATTTTTATGCAAATGTCTCAAGTTGAACAAAGTAGAGCTTGAGGCGTCCATTTGCTCTACACCCTTGTTTCGTGGTTTTTCTTGGACTGCTCCGAATAGTAGATGGAAGCTTCCACAGTGTGCCACAGATTTTTCTCCGGGGTGTTAGTATTTCACGCGCGATTGTTGCGCAATTCAAATTGGCGGGTTTGATTCAAATTTGAAATTGAATAAACTTGGGGAACTTTGAGGTTGCTAGTTACTAAATAGAGGTAATAAAAGGATCGAGGATTGGTTGTTGCTATTATTATTATTGAAACCATCCAATCCATACACCGACATTAATATATTGTGTGTGGTTATTAATTTGTAATTTTCAATTTATGTATTTCAGATGGTCAGCTGGGTTGTTTGTTTCTACAGTCTCAAGATTCTCAACAGATATTCCGACCACTCCTACAGACGGTAAATCCTATATTACCCCTAAAATAAAAATGGCTTCCTTCATTTTCCCAATGTCAAGCAAACCAACAATTAAAATCCTTTCCCCTCGCTTACTTCAAATCAAACGAAGGAAAAAATGCACATTGGCAACTCACCTCCCTATTTGTATGGGTTTCAAAGACTTCAAATCAATAAAAGACAGAGAACATACGCACGGTCAATTTTTTCCCGCCCCCCTCCGAGTCACAAGCTTCAAATAAGAACTCAGCAGATATTCTTCTTAGGCTGTAGGATGTGTCTATCTCCTTGGTGCCCCACAGCTTTTGAGGTTTCCTTCAGCGCCAGGCTTGCAAGGACTTGGCAGTTTAACTTGCATGACTCGGATTGATGAATTCAACCATCTTTTTCAATAATGGATGATCGTAGCCAACTAACTACAACTTGCTGTCCTTTTTGTTTTGCAGCAATGGGATTTGACTTACTTGATTGCACAGGCTTTTGTTTACCTGTATGAATTATTTATGGCTCCGAATTGTTTGTTGTGCCAACATTTGTTTCCCCAGCAATAGCACCATCTTGAATTAGACTCTCACAGTTGTCTCCTTCCAGAATCAGAGTCTCATTGGCTACAGTATCAGAATGATGAGAGTCCATCGGCAGTGTCATAATCCAGATTGGAGTCTGAGGAGCTCTCCAAAACGGATTCTTTGGCAACCATGGCTTCAGCTATGACCGACTTTTCTGGACACGTTTGTGCAGGATTCTGCTTCTCATTGCGATTAACAGTGTCCAACTGGAAAGCAGGACCATTCTCTGCCATGGATTCTTCCCTTTCTTCCATTGTTACCATAATCAGTGTCTTCAGGAAGTTCATCACTTGGACAGCATACATCAGAGCAGACAAGGGATCAGCCATCTGCATTTCGATGTGGTCATAACAGTAGTTATGAGAATGTGTGTTTAAAGACTAAAGTATATGACAGATGCCGAAAAGGGAAAGGAAGGTGATTGCTCTGACTCACCTTAGTCATGTTTGGAGCAAATACCATAGCAATGCTGCGGGCATTCATCTTGTTTACGTTTTCATGTTGGACAACATCAGCCATGAGGTTGACAGCCCAATCCAATAATGCAGCTTCTGTTGATGGAAGAAGCAATACAAGCTCAAAGCAATCCTCTTCTGACTGGCATCGCATTACCTGCTCTGGCATCAGGGAATCCAAGACCCCATTTGGGAGCTCTCTAAACCAAGCCTATGTTATCAAAAATACATGAAACCACTGGAAGATTAAATAGCTAACAACACATGTTTAGGTAGAGTCAAAGCTACGAGGCTGTTGTATCCTATTCAATAATTTATATAAAAACCCATCAAAAAAGCAAATGATTTAGTAATTTAGCTCTTAGATGGTGAAGAGGAACTCCTTGGAGCGCATAAAGGTTATACTTACAGCAGCAATGCAATAAGTTAAACGATGCACACAAATTTCGTTCCCAGAATCCCAACATCTCACCACTGTTAGTTCATTGTGCAGGCTTAAGCAAAACTTACCTTGATAAGACCTGCTAAACAGTGTACATCAATATCATCTGGCACTACTCCTCTGTTTAATTGGTCCCTAACATACTCTTCCTGTCTGTTCTCTGCATTTATTCTGAACACCCCTTCTGCCTGCACGTTTGATATTTAATAGTTTAATTAACTTTGAAGACCAATGAACTCAATCACACAACCCTATACAACAAGGAATATATTTTCCCATCTCATATATGCGTGAATCAGTCAGTAGTTAACACTAGAGAAGGGAAAAAAAACGGATTTATGGTCACACAAGTAGTTTCTTTGAGCCGGATGAATCTCACTGAATGGAGGGAAATAGTAAGTGGAATAAATTGAGCGTGAAAGCAAAAGCATAATACCAGCAAGCCTCCCTGAGCATACAAGCGTCTTTGTAGCATTAAGAGTGTGGTTGGCACACTGTTACCCCTAGAATCATATGACAACTGCATGGATTCTGGGGAAACCCCAAACACGTTTGTACTGCATACATAAAAATCCACGTCAAATGATTGAACTATAGACTGCGGCAGCAGACATAATGTAAATGGAGTGCATTTGATGGAAATGTGTTAGGAAAAAAACGTGGTTCGAATCCCCTAAAACATCTAATCACGTTATGCAATATTTATCCAGTTATTTATCTATTTATTTTTAACTGGGTTTCTGTTTGGATACCTTAATTTCGAACCAAAAAGAAAAATTTTATACAAAAAGATAACACCAAAACAACGACAAAAAAGACAAACCACTGAAGCAGAAATAAAAGAAAACAAAACCCATCAACTAAATACAACAGATTTCCTATACTAACAAACACAAATCGAAAACTTTTTTTTATTTTTTAAAAAACTAAACAAAACTATGAACAGAGAACTGGACCGACCTTGGAATTTCAAGAAGTGTAGAAATAAGTTGTAAGAACAATCAAAGATGTACCTGGCGCTGGGAGGCTTGGTGGGCACTTGGGGCTTGAACTCCACAGGCAGACCCACGAACCCATTGAACCGGTCGAAGGTCACGTGAGATACGTGGCGCACATCGCTGGGCCACCCAATCTCCATCCCGGAAATAGGATCGCCATTTTCACTGCTGCAAGTGATCAGAGGCTTCTTGAACAGGGCCAACAAAACCGCGAAGATAGACTCGTCGCCGTCGCTTTCCTGGTCCCCATGTTCTCTTGTTTCTTCTTCTCCTTCGATGCGAGAACTGGGCGACCCAAAAGCGTCGCCATCTGAGGAGGAGGGACAAGAAGAACAAGAAGAAAAAGAAGAAGAGTCGGCACTGGAAGGCGAGTGGGGAGGTGAGGGTTGAGGAGGTTGGTGTGGGCGCGATAGGGAGGAGGTTGGGGAGAGGACGGCTTCGTCGGTCATGGATTTTCTTGAAAGAGTGGATGGTTTTCAGAAACACGATCGCAGATGTTGATTTCGGGTTTGGGTGTTGTTTAGCATCTGGGTTTTTTTGGGAACACAGAAGATGGGTAACAGTGGCGAAAATGCGGCGGGAGAGGCGGGTTCAGTTGGGTTGAAGTCTTGAAGAGAGGGTCTTGGGTGCTGGGCGGCCGGCTGGGTTTTCGTGATCGATCGAGAGAGCGAGGGTCTTGTGGGACTGCGGCAACTTTTCACTTAAGTCTGTTCTGATTTTATTTCAACCTATTCAGTTCTGTTTATGGTATTGGTACCATAAATTTAGGATTATTCACGAAAATTTAAATCATTAAATATTTTATGAGCTGGTAGTGGAATAAAAATCTAAAGAAAGCGTGAATATTTTTTAAATATGATTCCAAATGTAAGCCTGTAGCTGCTGGTAGTAAACTTATAAATAACAGCAGATAAGGCAAGAAGGAAATTTCATTAAGATTGGGTTTGGGTAGAAATAGGATAGTTTAGGGAGGTACTTTAAGATTATAAATTTTCAAATACCTTGTTTGAGTATTTATATGGAGTGAGGGCAATCAAGAAATTACAAATAAATTTAGAAATGGAGGGTAATCCCCCGTTATATCCCTCTGTTTTGTTTTGTTTTGGATTGAGCTACTTCTCCGTTCTCTAGAACCTCTACCAGATTGTTTGAGAAACGTATCTATTAGTAAATCTGATAGGCTTGTGATTTTCCAACCAAGACAATGGCCTCCAAAGCAACCCCTTGCATTTGATTTGTTGAGTTTGCAGCTTTGTGAACTATAATACAATATCGAGTCAAGGGTTGTACAAGCTTGAGGAATAGACCTGTGCACATGTTTTGTGTGAATGCTATGTAAATATTATTATGAAATCTTATGGATTTAGGTAGTTGTACACTCTTGTTATCAATTTTCTATTTCCATATTATGAATTGATGGGTATGAACGCTTTTAGGGAGAAGAGATGGCTGACATTTTATCCGGAAGAAAGTAATTTAAGAGCATGAACATAATCTCTCTCCCCTATTTTAGCTGTTTAAATTTTTAATTATAATTTCTAAATTCTGCATCACTTTACAAGCATGGATCTGGAGTTTGTGCTATTAGCCTATTACTGATTTGTTACTGTAGATCATTTTTGAAACCTTAAAATGTCGTCTGGAATGTTGTCCAGCCTCCTTCAAAGTTGTTGTTGTTGCAATTTTGGAGAATATTGTTTCATGCACAACTTGTTAAATAAAAAACAAAGCCTTTGAATCTTTCTTTCTGTTTTCCTTCGGCCTAACCTCCTCATTGGGATCAACAAATCCATTCTCTATGAACTCCCACAGATCTTAAGATTTGAATCGGTCTTTAAATAAGTCTTCAAAAGAAATATGCAGGAACTGACTTTAAGTCAATCTTCAACAAAGACAGTACCTTATCACCAGACCAGAGAAAGACCAGAGCATACCTTATTAATAATAATAAATTATTAAGCTAATTCTGTACAAATGTTTAATTAATTGTAATATTTATTTAAAATATTTGAATTTCATAACATTATAACTATATACAAATATTTATCCCACAATCCAACCCAAAAGACGTGCACACATTTATAAGTCATAAGTCATAACTCGTGAGTACTTGAACTAACTATGCCTTTTATTTTCAATGTTGTAGGCGTGCTTCACATAAACTAACTATGCCTTTTATTTTCTTTGTCTGTTTCCAACGGGGTTTACTAATAGATACGTTTCTCAAACAATCTGGTAGAAGTTCTAGAGAACGGAGAAGCAGCCCAATCCAATCCTCTGTGTCAGTTCGCCCTGGTCCTCTGCGCTCGTTCGCCCTAGTTGGGGTTGAAGGGGAGGGATTGAGAGGTCAGATGGGAAGCACTTATTGGGCGCCTGGAAGCATTTGACCTTGACGGTGAGAAACCTCGAGCTCTTAGATTTGGCTGTGTCGGTGAGAGGAGAGAGAGTTGATGAGAGGGAGGGACTGTGTCAATGAGAGTAAGAGAGAGAGAGAAAGTCGATGGGAAGGAGGGACTGTATCGATGGGAGATAGAGAGAGGGTCGATGGATTTGATTTAGCTGCGCCGAATTAGGTTTGATGCATGAAGGGTTAATTTTGGAATAGGATGTTTTAATTACAACCCTTAGATTCAATTAAGTAAGATCTAATGGATGAAAATATTTTTGCACTCTTTAATAATGTCACACTCCTTTTCTTTTTATCAGCCCTTTATATACATATATATATATATATATATATATATATATATATATAATACACTTGTCTCCGCATTTTATATTTTACAATTTATGCATGTATTATTTTTAAAAATATAATTATTTTTAAAAATTATAAATTTAAATAAATTTATAATATTCATAAATAATTTTAAATTATTAAATGAAATTAATAGAATGATATTATTTTTAAAAATAGAAAATTAAGTATAAATAATTTAAAATTATTTAAATGATTAAAAATAATTTTATTTTAAATAATATGTTACGGAGCCACTTTTCTTTTATCCATTTGTGCCAGTTGGGTCCAAGCAAGCTGCTCACGCCAAGCCTGCCAGCATTAAGCACCTATGCATGCGCTATGCCCAGGGTTGTAGCTGGCTGGCACCTAAACGATCACTAGCGATCACTCCACTCCAACTCTCCCATTCCCGTTAGGGTTGCCGAGTCATTGAATTTCCGTTGCCTTTGATATATGAATGTTCAATTTTTTTTTAAAATTTCTTTCCCCGGTATCGTTTTTTTTTTTTTTTTTAAATTTCAATCTCGGTAATCAAAATGCATGACACATGTACCAACTCGTAACATTTTTGGCGGAAAAATCGAGAAGGGGGAAGGAGGAGAGACCGCGGGAAAAAGCACGACGGCAAAAAAATGGCGAACAAGCTCATCCGGGAGATGGGTCTTCCCAGATCGATCACTAACATATTCACTGCCCGCAACATCTTCACTGCCAAGGCAATCAATTGTTTCTCATGACCTCTGTCGATCCTGGGCAATGTTTTTTTTTTTTTTTTTTGTTTTGCCCCCCTTTGATTTTTCCGGGGTTTTAAGAATTTTAGCTATGTTAAATCCCATGTGATGTTATTATAATAGACCCATGAAGGACCACGCATGTTCTTTCAGGATGCTCTGTCTTTAACTGAATTCGAGTTGATGGAGCTGTTAGATGTGGGATTGGCGGAAGTAGCCTCTGCAGTAGCACAAATCAGTGAAATTGCATGTCCTCCATACCAAACTGTGAGCTCACGATTGAATGCCTCTGTATAATTGATGGTCGCTCGCTGTGGTATCTTACTTGGATGTTCATGCATTGGACTTCATTCATCTATTGCCCTTTCAATTTTATATCTGCTCAGATTGCTACTTGTGTTTTAGGCACTGTTACTAATGCAGCAACGTTTTCAAAATGAGAACTTGTCTGGCCACCTTTCCACACGGCTGAAAGGTCTAGATAGAGCCTTATGCGGTGGAATACCCTTTGGTGTTCTCACAGAGCTGGTTGGTCCATCCGGGATTGGCAAAACACAAGTATGGAAATATCTAACCGGCTTTATTTTTTGGATAACTTGTACTTTTTGGCATGCAAAAATCAAAATCATCTTCTTTTACCTTCAAATAATTGTGGTATCTTTATGTTCACTTTTTGTTTTTTTTGTTTTTATGCAAACTACATATCATTGTATTATAAGCTAAGAATGCAAAAGATGAAAGTAAATTGTAGTAGCTATATACTAAACATATAATGGATGTGTTAGTGTTAACTTTATACGGGAATTGCTGTGATAGTTGATTGACTTTGTTCTTGTTTGTACCATAAGAAAAAAGTTATTTGGTGATTCCATATTACACATTTTATCTATGTTGGGGTAATTTTGAGAGGGATTCATCTAACTGTGTATTCACTTGATTAATTATTCTTTTATAAAATCGTGGGAGGGTTACATTTAATAAATTTTACACCGGTTACAATGACACGGAGGGAAGTTTTCTCTTTCTTTCATTTTGACATGGGGTTGAACCCCAGAAAACTAATTAATGTTCGTCAGAGTTGTGAATCTCAGTTGGTCCATTCATGTACGGAAGCTTTCCTCTAGTTGTTGCATCCACACATTCCATATGAGTTATATTGTGTCAAGTATCATGATTTTGATAAAATATCTTTCTTTCAGTTTTGCCTGAAGCTCTCATTATTAGCTTCACTGCCCACAGTCTATGGTGGCTTAGATGGCTCTGTAGTATATATTGACTTGGAATCCAAATTTAATTCGAAAAGGTTTGGAGCATTACTTTATGATAAATCTCGTTTCACGTTTTTTCAGATGATATTTTAATAGTTATAAGGCACAAACAATAATTGTTAAATAATACTTTTTCAGGATGATTGAAATTGGAACCAAAAGTTTCCCAGGTGTTTTTCAGGTCGAAGGGCTAGCACAAAAGGTAATAATAACTTTTGTCCATTGACTACTGTTATAATTTTTCTTATTTATTATAACATAGTGCTTGAAGATAGTATTACAAAAAGTATGTTTTGCAGATGGCAGGTAGGATATTAGTCTTCCGACCGGCATCAATTTCTGAATTTACCAGAAGGTGTGAATCTGTCTATATATTTATATCAGTATGACATGTTTTTTCATTGTATTTGGACTTATATAGATGAGTTGAATTGCAAGAATTACACTAGGGGCTACAGTGGCCATGAAGAAATGGTATCTCAGATGAATTCCTACTCCTTTTATGACAATTGTGTCTAAAAAGGCATCCATAGAATTCATGTTTTATTGTAATTAAAGCAGGTTTCAATCATTAAAATAATAAAATATTGAATTGTAAATTTTCAGTTTTGCATGGATATCTGTTGGCGAAGAGATGCTGCTCTTTTTTGGGGGAGTGGGCACTAAGAATACATTTTAACATAGATCTGATTATTAGTTTTTGCTTATTCTTACTTATTTGCTTCTTATTCTGGACTTTGTGCTGAAGCCTTTATTAAGTCCACTTACTCAACAAAGTTTCTATGGTCACAATATTTGTTAATTGTGCTTTAATACTGTGCTCTGTATATCAACATCACGTGTTTCCTTTTCTGGTTCCTCAACTAAATTCGTTCGTATTTTTATTTTACAGTCTTATTGCACCAAGAATACTTATCAGTTGTAGAATGTGTGGTTTTTTCAACAGCTTGGAACAAATCAAAGTTTCACTTCTTCAACAACAAGTCAAGTTGCTCATCATCGATAGTATGGCTGCCCTTGTTTCACTGTAAGTTCACTATTTTATAGCCAATTTGATAGGAACTAGTCACTGAGGTAAATGGTCATACCGAGAGGTTTCTGCTTTGCAGAAGCAAGTTCTAAGTCCGAGGGAACATCATTCTAGCATTGGATTTCAAAATTTCAGGAATCACTGCCTTGAGAATGTCATCTCAACTGAGGCCTAGCCACCTGGGTTGTAAAATCCCCAATGATACTACTTCATGAAAGCTTTTTTCTTTTTCGTATTAAAATATTGTATTTGGTTTGAACTAATCACCAAGTCAAGATTTTAGAATACTTAGTGATTTAACTATGTGGAGAATTTGCAGAAACTTATTTTGATGTTTTTTCACGTGGAAAAAATTACACTTGATTACTAACTTTTCTTGGTGTTGGCATGGGTCATTGCTTGTAGTTGGTAAACCTTGTGGCGTGGACACTGACATACATGATATGCCAACACACAATTGTCCAAAAAACAGGAATTTTGACATGTTGATTAATATATATTTCCAATAAATAAAATATGACAAAATTAATGCAAGATTATGGATAAATATTTCCTCTTGTTTTTTTCTTACAAAATTTGCATATACAAGGCATATTTCCTCCTTTACTACAATCATTTAATCTTCCAACAAATTTTTACAAAGGTTTTTTTGGATTATTATATTTAGATCAATTTGTGTTATTATTAATAGGACTAGCACTACTTGATGAAGCCATTTTGCAAAAAGGGTACAAATTGTTTTCCTTAAAGATATGACAAGTTGATTTTAAAAAATAGAATAAAACAAAAAAATAAAACCAAACCTATAATTGGATTTAAAGGAGAAAAAACCCTAAATAGATGCAAGAAAACAAAAACAAAAAAAATCAAGGAAAACCCTAAATAGTTGCAAGGGGAAAAAGGATGAAGGAAATTAAAAGAGAACCTAAAGCCGCTGGAAAGCGGATGGCAGCGGCATTCTCCTCTTTCTCTTTTCCTTCTCTCCCTCATTTTTCTTTTTCTTCTTGGCCCTTTCCATCCATTCCAGCGAGATCATAATTTAAAAAAAAATCGAATGTTTCCTATGTGTGTCATGGGGAGTGTCCCGCGTGTGTTGAATATTAAAAACAATCCTGTTTTTTTTTTTTTTGCGTATGCTAGATGTGTTGAGAGCATTTTGGCATTCAAAATGTGTGCAATACTGATACACGGGTTTTTGAGTGTTCATGCTTCATAGTTGGTAAATGGGGCATTTATTAATAATTGTCAAAATGAATGCTTAAATACTATCATAGGCAATATTACTGTAGAGAAAGTACACATATCTAACACCAGCCTATGCTATTGGAGTGTCCAAGCATTTATGTTGAACAATAATTAATATATTTGAACAAAGCTCAACGTTTTTAATTGTGCCCATTTTTTTTGAGAAACTAGTTGCAGCCAGTTTTTCATGGTTAGTTGATTCCATTTAAGGCAACAGAAACTCTCTCTCTCTCTCTCTCTTTTTTTTTTGTGCAATGTTTGTGTAGTGACTTATATATACTCTTCCCATGGCTTGTCTTACTATTAAGTGATTATCAATGCGTTTTGAACAGGGAGAATGAGCAGACAACACCTAGACAACAGTCATTGGGTTGGCATATTTCTTTCATTAAGTGAGAATTTATATCTATAGCCTCTAATGACTTGGCTTATAGAGATCACATGTTTGATGTCTGTATTGTATGATTGCTGCCTGGCATAATGTCTTTCACACAGGTCACTCGCTGAATTTTCACGAATTCCTGTTATAGTGACAAACCAAGTGAGATCACAAAGTGGTGACGAGATCTGTCAGTTTTCTTTCCAAGGTAAATATACCAGACTCCAACTATTTGAGTTTCTACTCTAGCTATTAATGCAATATGGTCAATTCTTTCCAGTGCCAAATAAAAGTGAAGCTTCTGAGAATCCCTTAAGGTTTGATTCTCAACTTATTGCCGCTCTAGGGACTAATTGGGCCCATGCCGTGACCATCCGTCTTGTGCTTGAAGCTAAATCAGGTTTGCATTATACTTTCACAAACTTCATATAAGTGTAAGTTTTAGTATGTTCTGAGAAGGTGTCTCTTACCAAACTGTTATTCCAAATCCTTGCTGCCTACCCTAGCTTAAGGACAGTTCAACTTGTCCTAATTCTTTGATTATCTCTATCTGCCAGAGGGGAAGGAAATATTGATCACCTTTATTTTCATTATATATATAAATATATGCAGGTAAGAGATTTATAAAGGTGGCAAAATCTCCAATGTCTCCACCTTTGTCATTCCCTTTCATCGTAGATTCCTCGGGGATTTTATTGCTCGATGATGATGGAATAGAAGTGATGGGGCCTGAGATCTACGCTATTCGGTGTCAAGGTTTGTTTCTCTAATCATCACTGGATGCATTTTATGCATACCCCTTTTTTGGACAACATGACCCCCCTTATATTAATGACTCATTGAATCTTGATTATCCAAACGGTATATGGTGACAACGGGATCATCAGCATTGAATCTTGTATGAAAAATGCATCATTTGGCCTGCAACAAAACTGGAAAACTTGTCGCCCTCACGAGTTCAACCTTTTTATTTCTGACAAACAGCATGGATATTTTAATCATTTTGAACGTGGAAACAATCACTGTGTCAAAACTAAATGCCAAAGCCACTAAAGTATTGTAAGCAGATTATACTCAAAGCATTTCTTGCATCGTTTATGTCCAAGCCCAGGGCACAACGCGGTCATTAACATTGACGGCGGGGGATCAGGTTGAGGAAAGCAGATGGAGGCTGAAAAACCAGTCTTATGCAGGTGCGTTTCAAAGAAGGATGGCTGTGCCCTTAAAAATGGTGATTCATTCTGTACTAACATGCGCGTTTGTGCTATGAAGGAAATGTGGACGCAAAGATCTTGCAGTAAACAACCCGGTTTTGTATGGAATTTGGACAAACCCAGAAACAGGTGGACATGTTGTCGACCGAAAACAAGACAACGCAAGTCTCCTCTAGGCAAAACTCAAGGCCCGTTACCCCTGGATTGGGCTTGTAGCAACAGTCTCCTCTAGCAGGTTAAATCTTAAAATGAGGTCCTTCTGTATTTTAACATTCTGTCGACCCAGAAACAGGTGGACATGTTGTCGACCGAAAACAAGACAACGCAAGTCGCCTCTAGGCAAAACTCAAGGCCCGTTACCCCTGGATTGGGCTTGTAGCAACAGTCTCCTCTAGCAGGTTAAATCTTAAAATGAGGTCCTTCTGTATTTTAACATTAAAAAAATTGCATCTTTTTAGCTTTTTTGTTATTGGATAAACAAAGATTTATTGAAAGGTTAAGACCATAAAAGGTCTAAGCAAAAATCGGCACCACCTCTTCATAATTGGAAACTAAAATAATATAATTAAATAAATATACATATATCAAACAAAAAAGTTTGTATATGGCAAACTTAGAACCTCCTATCATTAAAAGAGTAATTTACAAAAGATTTCATTTTGTTCATTTAAAATCTCCTATCATTAAAATACTTATCTGTTAAACTAAATATATTTCAATAATATAAGAAATGAAGAAAAAGATATAGTCAAATCTATAAATAATATTAATATAAAAATGTTAAATAAAAAAGAACTATCATGTAACTAGCAAATAAAAGCCTACCGTCCGGGAGTTCCATGACACGTGATTTTTGTTCAACATTCCTTCAAATACTCTGCAAAATTCCTCTTGGACTACTTAGTATACATGTACACTAATGCGCTTTCAACGAAGACATTTTTGTCTAGCCCGTGCTTGCATTTGCCATCCATGAGTAGCGGTGCCGATTTCACCGCATGAGGGGAGGACAACAGAGAAAGTGAACTTTTTGGGGTTAAGGCCGGAGTGTCACATGTCATTGAAGAAGGTGATAGCTCGAAGTGGCATGTGGAGCTTAGAGATGCGAACAATGAGGGTGGCCTAGGTGGCAACTGTCTTAGGGGGTGGGGATGACAGCAAACATAAAGAGGCCGCAATTGAGGTGTTGTATTTGGTGTAGAGGTTAATGGGGTTGTTGGCAACGAGTATAATATATTAGAAAATGTTTTTTTCTAAACCCATTTAAATTTGAAGCCCTCAAGATATAGCATAAAAACACCCAATATTAACACAAGTAATAATTCTGATAATATTATACTTTAAAAAGTTTTAGTTGTCGTAAAAATAAATGTGAGTATTTAATAAATTTTAATTTTAAAAGTGTTTATATTTAAAAAATAATTATAGATATTTAATAAATTAAAATGAAAATTATTGTAAATATTTTAAACGATAAAATTATATATTCTTATTTTAAAATTTAAATTTGTATCTTTTTAAAAATTTTAAGTATGATTAATATTTGGTGTTATATAAATTTTAAAATTATTACTTGTAAAATCGATTTTGAAAAATAATTCATAAATTAGTTTTATTTTTTATTAAAAAAATAATAAATAATTATAAATAATTTTTAAAAATTTATCAAAGAATTTTTATGTTTCCATTTATAAAATAAGAAAAAAAACTCTAAAAAGCAACGTCGAACTAGTTAAACGATACGACTCCACTGATTATTGACACCGTGCCACGTGGATTTTTAGATGACTAGCTGCGGCGGGCTTGAACTAAAACCTAAACGGCTGTTATATATATATATATATATAATGAAAAAATCAGCATCCGACCCTACCGAAAAAGGGCAAAATTGTCGGCAAAAATGATCGACGGCCGACGCCGCTTTGGATTGCGGCTGTATGGACCCGTCAGTCTCCTAGCGCCCACGGGATCCGCCGCCCTTGCGATACGGCTGAGGCAAGGAACAAATTCCTAATGTTGCCGATTGGTAGGTCGGAGTGATTAAAAATAATTGGGATATTAATTAGTATAATGGTATAAGATTATGCATTGGGATTGCAATTTTTTGAAATAGCCATTATATTAGACGAAAAAGGTGACATGTATAACAACATAAGCCGTTGACGCCTACTATAATGAACCGGTTAAACTTTTGGGTGATGAAATTTAGTCAAATAATTTCACCTATGATTCATTATGATTCATATGCCAATACATTAATAATTAAATAATCTATTTATAACTCCAAATCAGAAAATTATTTCAAATAATCTAACAAATAAAATAAAAGCAACTCCAAGAGATTTCCTATTATTTACAAATAGAAAGTGAAATAATATCATATTATTTTTTTTACTATCTACATGTGGAGAAGAGTAATAAAGTGACTCCTCATTTAATATTATAATATTTTAATTAATTATTTTTTTCATTCTCTTCACATATATTAATAAAGAAAGATTAAAAAGTTAAAATAAAATAAAATAATTATTATTTCAGATCAAGATAAAATAGAGATAATTGTTTGAGTTGAAATTATGAATAAGTAAAAATAGTCTTTAAATGTAGAGATAAAATAAAGAATCTCTTGGAGTTGCTCTAAGTACATACGGTCAGTGACGGATTTAGGAAGGGGCCAGCCAAGGCCCCCCCCCCCCCCCCCCCCCCAATTTTAAAATTTTTTATTCTATATATACTTATATTAAAATTAAAAAATTAATTATGGTAAAATATATATAGTAATAGTTATATTTATATGTGTGTATATATATAAATATAAATTTTAATTATAGCTATATATATAATAATTAGTAATATACTAATATATATATATATATATATATAAGAACTTGCGATTTAAAAGATTATCAATTTATATCGATTTAATTCATTAATTTTTGATTTTTTGAAATGATATAAAAAATAACAAAATAGTATGTGTGCACATTAATACTAATATATATTGAATTTATAATTTTAAAAGTCTTAAAATTAGAAAACATAGTTCACAAACATAACACATCATATATTAACAAGCCATCTTAAATAAATAAATTTAAAAACATAAAATAAAAAAAATGACAATATTGTTCAGTTCGATTTAATTTAAACCACAGTTTGAAATCCCAAAACAAATCAAACCAATAATATTATTTTATTTTAAACCCAACAAAATCGTTTTTGTTTAGTTTTAACGGTTTGATAAATTAAATTGGTGGTTTCAGAGGGTCGGTTTAGTTCGTTTTTGGTGGTTTAGAGTTTCACCCCTAACTTAGATTATGCTAATCGTAATTTTAAGTAACAGATGTAAGTTACACAGTTTGTATCTCGGCTTCTCCCCTAATCGAACTTTCTGGATCCATCCCTGCATACAATAGACAACAAAATCTAGTTCTATTGTGTTATCCATAGCTAGCTCCCATCAAAACCAAGTTTGATGAATACATGCTTTTTGTAGGTGGTGATCGTTAATCGGTTTAGACGGGTTACATCACTTTGCTAAACTGAATTTTCGGTTTTCGATCGGGTTGATAGAATTGTTTAACCCACCCAAATTGGTTTATTCGGTTTTTGGTCGATCGGTTTGTCGGGTTAAATTGGGTTAACCGTTTTCCTACTTAATCCTAGCATCGCTAATTTCTCACATTAAATTCACAACATCAATACAAATAAGAATATAGAATCTAATATTAAATCTCAACAAACCAAATCAAATAAATTGTCGTAATCAAAAATACCTTTGGATTAAACATAGAAAATTCGCAATCAATAGACTTTAACTTATAATTCATAAAATCTTTATATTTATTACCGTGTCAAAAAAAATTTCTCATTCAAAAGTATTCGTCGATCAATTTGGGCGGGTTATAATATTTATCTAATCAGTTTTTTTAGTTTTCCGTTAGATTGAAAAGTCAATCAACCTGCCCAAATAAAAATCGATTTAGGTCTATTTATTGGGGTAAATCGATTTGTCGATTTTTCTGTTCAATTCTACTTTTTAGTAGCTTGTTATTAAATAATAATGTGGTTCGTAATAATACATCAAATTATAAAAAAACTAAGTATGTTTTTCATCGAATTAATTACGGTATTTGCATATTTTACTATTTAATAACGAGTAATACTATATATTATTGGTATTATGTAACCATGATCCGAGATATTAAATTATTGAAGAAAAAATACGAATAAATCAAACGGTTATGCACATTATTTATATACTGCAGTTACACTTATTATTTCTCTTTGATAAAATTAATAAATTTTAGCATTCAACAACTCCCGAACTCCCCATTTGATGAGGTCAACAAAACCAAGACAATTGAGAATCAGGAACGAGTAATTTTGATGTATTACACCCCGTAGAGGATCCAAATGGGGGCATCGCGGCTGCACCAAATGGGGCATAACCATGCAGACACTACAACCAAATTGGTTCAGACAGACGGGCCTGGCGAACAGTGAAACCTTAACGTGCCCTTTGCCCAATCGCCATCAATCGTTTTTTGGTTTATTATTACAATATTACAAGTTGCGAGCCACGGGGGAGACACGGCCTTTGGGTGCGATGCCGATGATTAGGATATGTTTCGGGTATATTTTTGATTTTTTTATTTTTAAAAATTATATTTGAAAATAATAGTGTATTATGTATTTTTTGTGAAATTAAATATTATTTTTGTTTAGTGTGTTTTTTTTTAAAAAGTGTTTTTTCTTTTTATACTTTCAAGGAAAAACATGTCATACCGGGGAGATTTGATAGCGGCTAGAGAAAGGTGTTGTGCCGGCAGGGAGATCGTGTTGGAGGAGAGGTTACCAAAAAACACATTAAAACAGAAAATAAAAATTAAAAAACATTCGTGTTTTAATTTTCTAAAAACAAAAAATAGGTGACAAACAACCTAAACCTAAGAAATGTGTTTTCTATATTTAAATAAAAAAAACAACCAAACAATGCCTTACTCATTCATTTTATTCATTTATTTTGACGATTTCCTGGTTTTTATATTTTAGGTTGGAAAGTGATAATCGGTGACTCAGTGTGGTCAGGGCATGCCCTAAGAAATCGGATGCCCTAGGCGACTTAAGGCAAGCTTCTAAAAAAAGTGCTCATATTTTTTTTTGATGTTATTGAACCTTAGATTTTTCTTAACCTACTTAAAATTTATAATAATCCTAAGTTCAAATTTATAACTATTAATTCAGAACATCAATCATATAATCATAAAAACAAAATAACTCATAAGTGATACAATAATTGATGGTCCCTTGGAGCCTAAAGGGGGGGGGGGGTGAATAGGCTCTTATTAAAACTCTTTTCTTTCTCTCAGGACACAAACACTTATCTAGTTAAGTGATAGAATCACCGCGGAAGATAACCAGATAGTGGAAGTATTTTGTTTTATTATCACAAGATAAATACAACAAAATAGAAGCAAGACTCTCTTACACTCTGTTTACAAATGAACTCACACATTAGCCAACTTCTATCTCCAAAGATGAAAACGCTTGTGCATACACAGAATTAGTCTTTTCTTTTCTTATGCATCTCTCTCTTTTTTTTAATGTATAAGTATGAATATTTATACGAAACATTCCTAAGAGACAACCTTGGAACTTGTAGTTCCGGAATGCGTTCAGCACTAACGATCCCTCGGTAATCTCTCTGCCTTGACTGCTGTGGTTTGTGGAGCTCAAGATCTTGGGTTCGAAGAGTATAAGTGCGTTTGTGAGTTCCCAATTACAATTAAGGTTGTGTCCACATATCCGGATGATCCACGTGTAAGATTCTTCAGGTTCTCAATAAATTCGTCTTACATCGGGACGCCACAAGCTGATAACTTTAAATGCGGTTGAGTTGAAGCAGTATCTTCTTGATCCGGTGTAATTTTCCTTACTCCGTAGCTAATAAAGCTCGGAACCTTACTCCGTGTTGGTGGTTGCTTACTCCGTATCTATTTAGTACTGGAATCCTTAGTCCGTGTCAGCGCTTCCTTACTCCATATGTAAGTTCCTTACTCCGTATGTAAGTTCCTTACTCCGTATGTAAGTTCCTTACACCGGGCGAGTCTTGAAAAGTCTGATGACTTATTCCGTGTCAGCGCTTTCTTACTCCGCATGTAAGTTCCTTACTCCGTATGTAAGTTTCTTACTCCGGGCGAGTAAGATATCCGGATTCCTTACTCCGCATCTGGTTTCCTTACTCCGCACTTATTCTTTAAGTTCTTAGTCCGTACGAATGTTCCTTATTCCGTATGTATTTGTGACTTGGTTATTTACCAAGTGTTTGACGACACTCACTCTTGTCCGGATCAAGATTATGTATCATGTCCTTAGCTTTGCTCTCACGAGTGCATCTCTGGATTAGTAACATATCTTCTGCAATGATCAAATAAACACAAAAGATCTCAGATCAAATTACATAAGGCTTTATCAGCATTATCCAAATTCTGGGTTTGATCCAACAATCTCCCCCAATTATGGATATGTCCAAACCCTTTGTAATCCGATCTGGTAAGCAATGCAAAAGAATAACATACGCGAATACGCAACACAACCAATTTCATTAATCAGCAACTAAATACAATTCAGCCTTAATACAAGTTTTTCACTAGGGTACATAAGGCTTACTATACTTGAAGATCATAGTTGCTGCCTTCTCTCTTAGCTCCATTGTCTGCTTCATCGTAAAGGTGGTGTGTTGGCTCCAATATTTGTCCACAGTTAGGAATGACTTGATGAAGTGACAGACAAAGGCTTCGCAGCTATCTCCATCCGGCTGTTGTGGCACTTGCTTCTTGCCCCGGAATGTCGCCTTAAGTTTCTCAGTCGGACGCAGGGGTGAGATGCCCAACTCTTCATATAATCCGGCTTTCTTCACAGCTTCAGTCAGCCTGAGACACAGAGGTTCCCATTGATTCTTCCTAACGAAGTGCTCCACAATCTGATGAGAATCATTTGCTTGGACTGAATCATGAAGACAGCCATCATGAAGTGTGGTGACATAATCCGGTACGGAATGAGGATGGTTGAGAGAGTTTTCCATGGTTTGCTATCCTCAGCAGTTCCGTCGATGAAGGACTGAATTAGCTCCACACTGGGAAGATAGCCCTCATTCCAACACGGTAGAACGTCAAACAAGTGCCCATCTTTGTAGAGAGATGGAAACAACCTCATCTCCATTTTAGCGGCTCTCGAGAAGTTGTCAATGTCTTACGTAGTAAAGAGTCCTTTCTCCGGACGAGAGTCCGAATGTCGGCCGGGGAGAAAGGGTACATTTCAGAAAGACATCTTCTCTCGACGAAGACGCAAGATAGGATTTCATTGCCTTGCGCAAGCTTCCATCCGCATCGGAAGGGTCAAACTCCGCATATGATGGGAGGAAGGTATCACCGCGGATGAGGAGGATGGAGGAGGAGGCGGAGCTGCAGTAGAGGAGCTTGGTTGAGAGAAGCGACTTCGTTTAGGAATTTGAACTCCCCGAAGCACCGAAGTGGCAGGCCGCTTCTCGGTCCGAGTAGATGGTTGTGGGGCGAAGGAGTAGACGGATCGGATGACACTCTCTCCCCCGGTTTGGCGGATCGCCGGGAAGCAACAGGAGGACGAGCCATCGTGTGCGCCGGATCCGCGAAGGAGGTAGACAATGAATGGACGGATGTGGCGACAAGATCCATTTTCTGCTCCATGGAAGTGGAGGAGTCGGTGAGAGCGGAGAGGAGTTGGGCGCCGAGGGCATCAACTTTGGCGACGATGGCGGAAATTTGGGCGCTTTGAGCTTGGGCGTGTCGGTCCAGTGGGCGGAAAGCACAAGATCGGAGTGGACCGTGCCAAAAGAGGCACGCCCAAGGACCAACTCCGGAGCTTTGGAGGACTCCCCCGCATGAACAGGAGCAGGAGTGCATTGGGCAGAGGAGTCCGCAGGAGTATCAGCAGCAGCAGGAGCATCCGGAGCATTGGAGGCATCCGGAGCAAGGGACCCGCTTTGACCAGATAAGTCAACCACGGGAATTGCAGCAGCAGGAGAAGAGGGTCCAACCTTAGCAGAGGAAGGACTTCGTGCAGCAGGGACTGGGCCGGAGGGTGTAGGGAACGGCACATCGGGAATGGCAGCCGGCGTAAGAAAGCAGTGGTCCAAGTTCCAGATGATCATGGTCTCCGGGGATTGGGTATTGCGTGTGTAAAACACCCGGAGATCGGTGTCAGGAATGGAGGAGGTGTGGGCTAGGCTGAAATGGAGCCAAAGGTCCGTTAAGGTGTCGGCGGAGAGATGGTCAAGGTAATCTCGGGGCTTCTGGAGAAGCGGCCGGGACATCAGTGGTGGCGACAGCAACAGCGGTATCGACCGCGGCAGCAATAGCAGATGTGGAGGGAGTGGGGACATCAGCAGCAGAGGGGGCTAAGGAAACAGCTTTAGACGCACTGCACTGAGAGGGCCCCGCAACCTCGGACGGTTCGGCACGGATGCTTGGCTGGGAGGCCCGTGAGTGGGAGGGCGCAGCAACAGTCCGAATCCGGGAGGATTGAGGTGCAGAACTGACCTCGTGGGCTTAGCTGTCGGAGGGGTCACCAACAGAGCTGCCTTGTTGTTCCGAGGCAGGGAGAATGCGGAGAGCTACAGTGGGTCGGCGAGCGGTCATGTTCCCGTCCGGCGTAAGGTAACGAAGGTAATAAGCCGAGGGAAACGAGACAGCATCAAATCGGGCGAAATGGTCCGGACGTAGATGCCGGAAGACAATGCTGAGGATGCGCTCGAAGGAATGGTTTTTGGGACCATTCTGCAGCAAACGAAATAAGAACATCCCCCAATCCATCGGAAGACCTTCAAAAACGCCGTACATGGCCAGGAGAAGGTCGTACGGAACTGAGTCCAGGGCGGATGTGCGAGCCAGTAGGCATCGACTCAGGATGGTCGCCATACATCGATAGCGACCCTGGAAGGATTTCACCTTGTATTCCTTCCCTTTGTTCGTGCAACCCATAGAAGCCGCCATTGGATCGGCATCCGGGCGCTGTGGTTCACCAAGAGGTAGGTGGAGAGCAACCGGAGAACGACCTGGAGTGATGATGATGGATTCACCGCGGACATAAGAGGTTATGGAATTGGTGGTGCAGTGAATCCGTTGGTAATACTCAAGAATGTCGTCGATAAGAAGATCGACGGGATTGGAGATCAGGCTGAGTATATGCGAGGCTTCAAGGAGAGGGCGAAGCTGGGAAAACCAATCCGGAGGATTAGAAACAGCATTCCAATCAACCAGATGGCCAGGATTAACGCCGGAAAGAGAGATTCTGGGTGCCATTGCAGATTAGATTGGAAGGACAAGATGAAAGGTGAGGTCTTGACAGTGGAAGGAGCAACAAGAGGTTTAGGGATTTGAAATGAGCAATACTCGTGCTTCGCAGGAATGATCAAAACATATAAGACCGAGTCCGCAAATGTCAGCGGGCCTAGGAATGTGCGAGTGAGATAGGGACCCGCGCGACATGCTGATGTCATTAGTCTTGATATCGATGCGCCTCCGAATGAAACGATGTCGTGGAGACCGCATGACCAAGTAAAGATAACAACTGGTTGCCATCCAGAGAAGTGTGTGTGCAACCCGAGATATGTATTTAATGAATCATCATTATTTCTCCTCAAAAGCATGCAACATATGAGTATACATGGATTGTCACAATTGAACAGTGTCAGGAGTCCGGAGGAAAGAGCCGACAGTCATCCGAAGTAAATAATATTCGTGGAAGAGTATCCGGATGAATAATAGACCTTGTTCGTAGTAAACAGAGTTCGGTGAGAGAGTATAGTAGATTCCTTTGCAGTCAAAAAGTTGAAGAGAAGAGAAGTACCACAACACTTCAAATCCGAGACTATGGACTGGATTTATCGATACGGGTGCAAAGAAAATCTGAACCTGTAGCTAAATAAGGATAAACTGAAAATACAAAAGCTTAACAGGCAAGGATTAGTACGGATTAGAGAAGATAATCAGTGAAAAACAACATAATCCAAACTAATGAGAAACAGAACTCATGCATGGCTAAGAATGTAGTAGACATATGCATACGTGAAAATGATCAATAATACTGAATCAGGGCATATGTCAGACAACAATACACAGGTTCATATAGGTCAACATAGCGAAACCGTCTTGCTGAACAACGTAGCTAAGATTAATTAGAGAGCATATGATTTGGCCACATTAGGATTCATGAGTGTAAAATGATAGAGCGAACACATGTCAAAAGAAGGCAGATGATTAGCCGATTAAAATGCATGGTTGAAGAAGGAAAATACATCCAAACATGCCGCTTTTCTGATTCAAAACAGCATGTCCAGTCAGATCCGGAAGTAAAAGTTTAGAGGAAGGAGAATCCGAGACATATTAGGGGTTCATTGCTGCTCCCCCGTAGATCATTTAATCCTCTCAATGAAAAGTTCCCCCTCAGATAGACGATCAGGAAAGAGGTCATGAGACATATACGGGGGTATTCCTGAATAATCTATAAAGCATTTTCTCCCCCGTAGATTGTGCAATCCTCTCGGTTGACATTTCCGGATTGTAGAATTCAAAGACCGTCTATCTTTTTTAGGAAACTATACGTCAGAAGCTGACCAGACTGTGATTGAATATTCATCCACCAGGCTTTCCAAACTAACCCATTTCACTTCTTCAACTATGCATGTTAATAGAGTAATCTAAATGAACATGCTTTTGTCACGTGGTGATTAATGGAAGTTAAGATCATGAACCCGAAAAAGGTAAATCATATAAACTGTAATTATGTTAGTTTAAACGACTTCAGTCGGGAAACGCAAGCATCCTCCCAGTATGAGATTGAGATTAATGTCGAAGCATGAAGCCAGTTAAACGATAAGTATGATCAGCAATACGATCAGTAAGTCTCTACTACTTTCAAGAACGTACAATGCATGTTCGAGAGTAAATATACTATTGGGTAATGCAAATGTGAAGCTATGCAGAGAAGTCAAGCATACCTAATCGGAAGAGTAGTTCAGAGAACCTCGCATCAGGTAGGGGCTTTGTAAGTATGTCCGCTAATTGATCTTCAGTAGCAACATGTTCCAGTGAAATATGCTTTTTGAGAACATGATCGCGTATGAAGTGATACCTGACCTCAATGTGCTTCGTCTTAGGATACATGACAGGATTGTTCTTGATGGCAATTGCACTAGTGTTGTCAGATAAAGTGGAATAGATGACATGTTAAAACCGTAGTCGATAAGTTGACTTTGCATCCAAAGTAAATGTGCGCAACAACTTCCTAGGCACTATATATTCCACCTCAATCGGTAGAGGTTGATACGGAATTCGCTTCTTCCTGAACCATGAGATCGATCTATTTCCTAGATACCGACACGTACCGCTTGTGCTTTTTTCGTCGATGCGACATCCAGTGAAGTCAGCATCGAGTATCCTGGATAAGGTGAAGTTGGACTCCTTTGGGTACCAGGAGTCCGAAATTCATCGTTCCCTTGAGATACCTTAATATCCGTTTTACATGAAGCATATGTGACTCCTTGGGATTAAGTGCGGTATCGTGCACGATGCAGGTTGCAAACATAATGTCGGGCGACTTGCCGTAAGATACGACAAGGATCCGATCATCCCTCTCGTAGTCGGTCACATTTATCGATATGCCGTCCACATTCGGATCTAACTTGACACTGACAGGCATGAGAGTTTTGACGGGAGATGAACCTTCCATACCAAACTTCTTAATAAGATCGTGAGTGTACTTAGCCTGATTAATGAAGATTCCTTCCTTTAATTGTTTAACTTCTATTCCAAGGAAGTAGGACAGTTCTCCCATCATGCTCATTTCAAACTTGCCTGTCATCAACTTAGCAAACTCTTCACAAAGCTTCGGATTCGTTGATTTGAAAATGATATCATCCACGTATATTTGTACGATCAGAGTGTGTCCTTTCTCTTTTCGTAGAAATAGGGTGGTGTCTATCTTCCCCTTTTGGAAGTTATGAGCAAGTAGGAATTCTGACAGTGTGTCGTACCAGGCTCTTGGAGCTTGCTTCAAACCATATAGAGCTTTCTGAAGTTTGTAGACAAGATGTCCTGCCTTAGGTTCAATGAAGCCGGGAGGTTGTTCAACATACACCTCCTCTTGAAGGTCTCCATTCAGGAATGCGCTCTTGACGTCCATTTGATAAACTATGAAGTTTTCATATGAAGCATACGCCAGAAACATTCGGATTGCCTCAAGTCTTGCTACCGGAGCAAAGGTTTCATCATAATCTATTCCTTTTTCTTGACGATATCCTTTGGCTACTAGTCTGGCTTTGTTCCGGATTACTATTCCATCCGTATCAAGCTTGTTCTGGAACACCCATTTAACGCCAATGACTTGCTGAGACTTAGGCCTTGGTACTAAGGTCCACACATTATTTTTCTTAAACTGATTCAGCTCTTCTTGCATGGCTTCTATCCAATTCGAATCTTGAAGAGCTTCATCTACCACCTTTGGTTCTATTTGAGATAGAAAACACGAGTAAAGACTTATGTTGGAGGTGGCTGCTCTTGTTCTTACACCAACAATAGGATCACCAATCACTTGATCTGAGGGATGGTTTCGAGTCCATCTATAATTCTGTGCATGTGTTGGATGATCTTGAACAATTTGAAGCTCTTCCAGATTGGGTGGTTCAGTTGTATCGGCTGGTTGAGCTTCGTCTGGACTAGATGTTTCCATATTAAGAGGTATGGTTGAACTAGATGGTTCTTCAACACTGTTTCTTCCAGTGTTAACTAGTCCGGACGGACTTGAAGGTGCTCCGGAATTTTGGGTGTCCGTAGGAGTATATCCGGAGCTAAATGGTAGTCCGGAGTCGAGTCATCCGTAGCATCATCCATAAAATTTCGTTGTGTTCGTTGATGCCACGTGGTTGGTCGAATGTGTAACAGGAACATTCATAAACTTCGAATAATCGACGTTGTTGTCCATGACATGCATATTAGAATTTGAAGAACCGACTTTTGACCAATCAAGATTAGCTTCATCAAAAGTCACATGGATAGATTCTTCAACTTTAAAAAGTTTTCTATTGAAGACCCGATAAGCCTTGCTATGCAATGAGTACCCGACAAAAAATCCCATCATCGGATTTTGGTTCAAATTTATTCCGGGTCTCTTTGCCATTTATCAGATATATAGCAAGTACATCCAAAAGCTCGAAATGTGAAATTGAAGGTTTTCGTCCTCTCCACATCTCATAGGGTGTTTTCATGGTAGATTTATTTATTAGAGTTCCGGTTCGAACATAGCAGGCATGAGACACGCTTGACCCATAGGCGAGAGGAAGCGTTGCCCCCGCTAACATGGATCTTCCAGCTTCAACTAAAGTACGATTCTTGCGCTCAGCTACCCCATTTTGTTGTGGGGTTCTGGGAGCAGAGAAGTCATGATGTATGCCCTGTTCAGAACAATATGATCTCATTTCTGAAAAATCAAATTCTGTACCATGATCACTCCTGATGCATTTAATGTTCAGTCCTTGTGAGTTGCTTATCCAGTTGAAGAGATCTACTAGATGCTCCGTCATATGTCCGGAGCATCCACTATCAAGGATCCACTTGCTTTTATTGATCTTTAACTTCAAGTGATCCGGCAATGCATTCCAGAGATGCTCCTGAAAGACAACAGTTTACACTTTTGGTGCCCAAACTTGTTTCGGGCGGTTAGAGAGGGCAGCAGTATTGTCAACATTTACGGATTTGATTTTGCTAGGACTCTTAGCTTTCCAAGTTGACATTAACTTGTTAGTTTCAACTGCTTCTTTTATTTGGGTTTTCTTTGGAGAGACACTCCTTTTAGATTTAGATTTTGTTTTGCTCGAAGAACCCCTTTTATAAAACTGATCTTTATTGGATTGAAATTGATTACAAAGCCAGCTATCAGATAGACTCCAACATTCATAGTGATAATGACCCATTTCCCTATAGATGGAACAGACACTATAATGTGAAGTACAAACAGGGGATACAGGTCTCTTAGATTTTACAGACTTTCTACTCTGTTCCCTGTGGCCTAATCCATTGCGTTTGGGTGACGCGCTCTTGGCCTTAAATGCATCAGCCTTAGCCTTGTCTTTCTTTTTGGGTGCTACAGTTTTGGCTTTAACTGCAGCAGCCTTCCCTTCATCTTTAGTTACGGGTGCTACTGGTTCGGGAAGTGCAATAGCAGCCTCGACTCCACAGTCATAAACTATGGTGCCACCTGAAATGAAACCATCCAACGGTTTAGATGTACTAACAGGATATAAGTTGGTTAGTTTAGGAGTGAAATCCGAAGGACACTCAGTAGCTTGAGCTATGGAAGTTGATGGTTCGGAACCTAGGCCAGGTTTGACTCGGATGTCGTCAGGATCAATCTAAAGGTAGAGGCTATTTCCCCGGATTTTAGCCACTTACGATTTATTTCCTTTTCCTGTTCCAGTTCATTTTCGAGTCTTTTTACTATAACTTTTAGGCTTGAGAGATTGGTATTTAACAAATGATTTTCAGCTCTTAGATCGTGATACCAAGCTTCTTTTCCTCTGAAGTCAGTGATGTCCTTTTCAAGTCTATTAATAGTAAATTCAAGACGTTTATTCTGATTTTCCATATCTTTGTACATTTGAGTAATTATTAGTCTCTCATTCTTTTCATGATCACATGCAGTAGTAAGAGATTCTAATTTACTCAGGAGCTCAGAGATAGAAGGTACCTCAGTATTTGCCATGAGGCAGACGTTCGGCTTAGTGGTCGGCTCATCATCCGAGGATTCCTCCTCTTCTTCCGAGCCACTCATGTATTTTGTCACGAGCGCCTTCCTCTTGCTCTTGTTGTTGCCTGAGGTGGAGCGGCGAGGAGTTACCTTGTCACTTTTCTCGACCACTTTTGATTTGGACCTGCATTCCTTGGCCCAGTGACCGGTTTTCCCACAGTTGAAGCATTCCTGGGAACTGGACTTCGGTTGCTCCTTCCTTTGGAACGATGATGATGAGCGTCTTCTGAACCCTTTTCTGCTTTTCCGTAGGAATCGCTCAAAGGATTTGACAAGAAGGGCTATCTCCTCCTCCTCGTCAGAATCAGAATTCTCGGACACGTCCGTATCATCATTCCTCAGTATGTTTAGACATTCTGTAGCTTTGAGAGCTACTCCCTTTTCTTTCCGAGCTATTTTCTTATCCCTGTTAGAGTACTTAAACCTGACTTCGTGAGTCCGCAGCTCTCCATACAGTTCTTCAAGGGGAACATACTGCCAGTTTTTGTCTAATTGCAGCTGGAGTTGTTTGGAGTAGTAGCGATTCGGCAAGGAGCGAAAGAACTTGTCATTGATCTGGGATTGAGAATAGTGCTCATTGACAGTCTTCAGCTCAAGAATGAGCTTGCCGAATCTCCGATAGATGCTTTTGAGTGATTCGCCCGGTTTATGATTAAAACTCTCAAAGTTCTGTCTGAGAGTGCAAATCACATTCTGCATTTGGGACTGACTCCCCTCATAGAGGATTGTTAGTTTGTCCCAAACAGCTTTTCTTTGTCGTGCAGCCCTGGACGTCTGTGGAAAGCCTCGGAATCCAAGGACGATGTAACATAAGCCGAGCCTTTTCACTAGCGCACGCCAGGCTCTTTCATCGTTGGTAAGTTCAAGATTTGTCTTTGGCCTCCTAACTCCATTTTCTCCGATAGTCATCGGAATTGGAATCTTCTGATGAAGACATGGCCACATAAGATGATCATGGCAAACCATAAACATCTTCATGCGAGCTTTCCACTGGGAGAAAAGCTCAGGTGTGAATTTGGGCGGTTTCGTTAAAGTAAAGCCAGAACTCCGTGGTTGAGAAGTGGCGGCAGCAGCAGGTTGAGGTGGGTCGACATTTTCACTGCTGCTTCTATTCGGGATGGGCTCCTGTGCACCTCCGGAGTTAAGGCGAGTGTTGAACAGCATACTGCTCTCTTCGGCCATTTCTGAGATTGAAAGAGTGGGATCTCTACTTAGAACAAAATAGAACTTGCTCCGATACCACTTGATGGTCCCTTGGAGCCTAAGGGGGGGGGGGGGGTGAATAGGCTCTTATTAAAACTCTTTTCTTTCTCTCAAGACACAAACACTTATCTAGTTAAGTGATAGAATCACTGCGGAAGATAACCAGATAGTGGAAGTATTTTGTTTTATTATCACAAGATAAATACAACAAAATAGAAGCAAGACTCTCTTACACTCTGTTTACAAATGAACTCACACACTAGCCAACTTCTATATCCAAAGATGAAAACGCTTGTGCATACACAGAATTAGTCTTTTCTTTTCTTATGCATCTCTCTTTTTTTTTTAATGTATAAGTATGAATATTTATATGAAACATTCCTAAGAGACAACCTTGGAACTTGTAGTTTCGGAATGCGTTCAGCACTAACTATCCCTCGGTAATCTCTCTGCCTTGACTGCTGTGGTTTGTGGAGCTCAAGATCTTGGGTTCGAAGAGTATAAGTGCGTTTGTGAGTTCCCAATTACAATTAAGGTTGTGTCCACATATCCGGATGATCCACGTGTAAGATTCTTCAGGTTCTCAATAAATTCGTCTTACATCGGGACGCCACAAGCTGATAACTTTAAATGCGGTTGAGTTGAAGCAGTATCTTCTTGATCCGGTGTAATTTTTCTTACTCCGTAGCTAATAAAGCTCGGAACCTTACTCCGTGTCGGTGGTTGCTTACTCAGTATCTATTTAGTACTGGAATCCTTAGTCCGTGTCAGCGCTTCCTTACTCCGCATGTAAGTTCCTTACTCCGTATGTAAGTTCCTTACACCGGGCGAGTCTTGAAAAGTCTGATGACTTATTCCGTGTCAGCGCTTTCTTACTCCGCATGTAAGTTCTTTACTCCGTATGTAGGTTCCTTACTCCGTATGGTTTCTTACTCCGGGCGAGTAAGATATCCGGATTCCTTACTCCGCATCTGGTTTCCTTACTCCGCACTTATTCTTTAAGTTCTTAGTCCGTACGAATGTTCCTTATTCCGTATGTATTTGTGACTTGGTTATTTACCAAGTGTTTGACGACACTCACTCTTGTCCGGATCAGGATTATGTATCCTGTTCTTAGCTTTGCTCTCACGAGTGCATCTCTGGATTAGTAACATATCTTCTGCAATGATCAAATAAACACAAAAGATCTCAGATCAAATTACATAAGGCTTTATCAGCATTATCCAAATTCTGGGTTTGATCCAACAATAATTAATTTTAAAAAATAATCTTCATTTAGATCACATCTAAGCTCATTTCATCATTATAAATATAAATAGAAAAATTAATATTATAACATACCTGATTAATCTAAACAGACAAGTATCATCATCTTCATCCATTACCAAAACATAAATGATTTATTCTTTGTCTGTTACCTGAAAAAAAATAATAAATACAATAAAATATATAATCAAACATAAACGTATAAATACTATTTATTATTTTATATAATTACCTAGAAAATCATTAGCAGCAAACCAGCAACAATCACAGAATTTTTGATCTTCTTGCTTTTGCACCCGCAAAATTGCTAATTAAAGTATCATACTCAATCTTACTTGCAAGATCATTTTCGATGGATAAAATGGCCAACCCATTCAATCTTTCTTGTGACATTGTTGACCGAAGGTAAGATTTGATCAATTTCAACTTTGAAAAGCTTCTTTCTCCATATGCAACTGTAACTGGAATGGTAAGTAATATCCTGAAAGAATCCATGCATTTGGAAAATAACCATCCATTACTTTCAAATGATTCAACACTTCAATCGGACTCTTTATATCATTTGGCAAAGAATTTTTCAATACTTGCAATTCTAAAAATAAATCTCTGCCATCAATATCAGATGAATGTCCATCACATTTGAGGAAATCTTCAAGTTTGAGACAATAACTCTTCAAACATTCACTGTCAACTGAATTTAGCTTCTTCAAATCAAACAAAAACCCAAAATTCTGCTCATATAGCTGAAATTGCTCAAACCTCTCCTTAAGTGAAGTAAGGCCTTAGTCAACAATATATATGAAGTAATTTATTCGAAATAACTCTTCAACTGATTGTGTCACTTCTTCACTTGCATTCAAATCAAAATGTTTCTTTCTGCGAATGATGCGTTTTTCTTGAAAAATTGGTTTAACTCCCAATAGAGCAGCAACTTCCATGGCTTCAATTTGGGCATCCATAAATCCAGTTTCCCTATATTCTTCAAAAAAGGCAACAATTCCTCTCAACTGTTCTACAACAATAGCAATATTCATGTTCTCATTTTGAAGAGTCTTGCTAATAGTATTAATAGCAAACAACAAGTTGTGCCAAATAATCATACCAACCAAGAACTCAAAATTCTCAAATTCATGCGTTGCAATTGTCCTAGCATCACTAGACAATTTAGGATCGTCACATGAATCTGCCAAGTCAAGTAATGCATCTCTTATTTGAGGAGCTTGATACCTTATTGCTTTAACACTCTCAATATGACTCTCCCAACGTGTTTGTGAAAGTGGCTTCACTGTGAGACCATCTACATTATCTTTAAAAATCTTCCATCGCTTTGTAGAAGAAGAGAAAATTACATATGTGCGCTGCAACACTCCAAAAAAATGCTTACCTTTAGCACAAGAGTTAGCCATGTCACAAAGTGCAAGGTTAAGGCTATGACACCCACACGGAGTGTAAAAAGCTCTAGGATTTATTTCATGCATTTTTTTCTGAACACCTTTGTGTTTTCCCTTCATGTTAGAGCCATTGTCATAGCCTTGTCCTCTTATATCATCAATATCAAGTTCAAGAGCTTCCAAAGCTTCCACTAGCACATCAAAAAGGCCCTGACCAGTTGTGTCATGAACTTTCAAAAATTCAAGAAAATACTCTTTCACTTCTACTGGGCTTGTTGAAATATCCAAACACCGGATTACTAGTGACATTTGTTCTTCATGACTTACATCTGGAGTACAATCAAGTATTATTGAGAAGTATTTTGCCTGCTTGATTTTTTCAACAATTTTAATTCTGACCTCATTTCCCATCAATTGTATCAACTCATTCTGAATCTTATGACTAAGATAGTGAGAATGAATTTTAGTACCTTCAATACGAGAAAATGTTCTTGCATTACTGAATCAAATTCAGCAATCATTTGAATTATTCCCCAAAAAACTCCATTACTCTCTTCATATATCTTCTCATGGCTCCCTCAAAAGGGTAAATTATGTGTAGCTAGAGTCCTCATAACAGCAATAATCCTCAATAATACTTGCTTCTAGTGTTCTTTCTCTCTTTGTATTTGTTCCATGAGATGTTTATCAATTGTTTCATTCTTCTCAAATCTCAAAGTGATTTCAAACCATTTTTCCATGCAAGTAATGTGATCACTGCTGGATTCATGGGATTTAAGTCTATGAGTAACATTTTTCCAATCTCTGTAGCCTTCACCAGCTAATTAAGTTGTGTTCCCACCACAAGAAATCAAGCCTTTAGTAAGACATAAAATGTGTTACTGTAGGATACCGTAATACTTTTTGGGGTGTTAGGTCTGCTTGGCTCATGGAAAGTCCCCCACCTTTCGGTAACACTTTTTGATGTGTTATGATTTTATGTTACAATAGATCATACAGTAACACATGTTATTGTCTTATGAAACATTTTCGTAAGCTTTTTTAAAGCTTACCATAGCACTTTTTACATAACACTTTTTATTGTGTTACAATTATGTGTTGTCGAAAATTGTACAATATGATTTTTTTTGTATTACAGAAAGTGACCGACATATTATAAGCCAAGCAGACCTAACACACCAAAAAGGCATACAATTGATAACATAGAAATATAGCAAGCCTTCTCAAATGCTTACAATTATTGATTACAATTTCACAAATACTTATATATTATAAAAACAACTAATATTCAAAAAAACCAAACTATCTAAATTATTATTAACATTTGTTACAGTATTCTAAAGTATTACAATCCAAAATAACCAACATGTCCAAAATATTTTATAACATCTATCTTTTACAAATCATAATATAAATACTAAATGGGACCAATCAAAATCCCTAGTAATGTCATCTTCATTCCATGCTAGAATAAATTGCAAGCCCTTCATTCTGCAAGAAAAAATCAATAATTAATCTGCCAGTATTATTAGGTACGAAAGTATCAACATTTAGAAGCTAATTAACAGTCTAAAGTCACTGACAGTTAAGATAAGTGATGATGAATGGTAATTAACACTCTACGTGGAAACATCATGTACTGGTAACATTCATACTTAGAGCTTACTACTAAAGTCTTTGTTATCAACTTTTTGACATAAGTTGTCTATCAATTATCAAGATTAACTATTTTAAAATTATTTTTCATTTATATATACTTACAGGTTTGAAGGTTCACTTTTTTCAATTAGGCCCTAGTGCACCATCAGAGCATTTAAGTCCCGACCCCAAAATCAGCTCCCACACTTTTGATGTTCACAGTCTGAATTTCATTATGCTTAGCCCAAATGATCTTCCCACTACCATCCATGCTAGCTATAGGTTCTTCTCTACCAATTTTAACCATGATAGTTCCTTCATCATAACCAATAACAATCCTAATTCCAGAGAGCAAATAATTGAAGTAATAAGTAGAAGTCATTTATAAACTTTAAAGAAGCAATGCAATAGGATTGGCAATGAAATACAACATATCAAGGATGCTAAATCCATGCACAAACTCTTTCAAGACCATAATTCAAAGTGTTCTCAAACCTGTCAAACATTTTGATTAAATATTTTAAATCATTGGCTTTTTATAAGAATATCAGACATAATAAAGAAAATAGTATGCTGATCTTCTTCCAAACCAGTAAAAAAGTGCAAGGAAAAGTGCTTAGTGGCATGAATTGGCATTACTTAAAACTTACCTGTAGGTGGTTATATGCCTTTCTTGTTGAGACCAATATCCCACCGTATTATGACATGGTCTTTGCTTTGAGATTCTTTCATCATCTAACGTAATAAAGTAATGGTGTGAACAAAATAAAATAAAAAAACACAGAAATGATTGTCTTGATGATCTTTTGCCTAAAAATGGATATATCAAAACATCAATGAATAAATTAAAAGAAGGACAAGTAAAACCCAAAAAAAACTGGACAACAAAAGGTTCCAAATAAAACAAAGCTGAAAATACATTTACAAGCAGAACAAATAAGGAAGCTATGATGCTTACTTTATCATAGTCAGCTTCAAGCTTGATGAGTGGTGCAAATACATTTTGATACTGCAACAGGAACATCAATGAGTTATATATCAGACATGATTAAAAGTGCAACTTCATCACTAGTTATATTCAACCAAAAACTAGAGCTGTGACAACTAACTATTATGGTAATATTCAAACATCGCTCCATATAACCCAACACTTGGTATGCATCTTCATACTTCAAGACCACTTCTGAGGTTCATCGTCCACACCAGGCTTCTCAAGATTTTCTAATGATGCATCAGGATTTGACTTCCAAAGTTCTTCTACTTTATTTGTTTGTTGTGTACTGATCTGGCAGGCCACAACTGCTCCTGTTCAGATGGGACCTACAAAGAGAAACTAATTCACAAATTGAAGGAAAAAAACATATCACTTTATAAAAACATAATATACCTGCATATGTTAACCTTAAACAACCATTACAGAAAACATCTATCGTCAATAAGCGGACACCACTGACTCAGGTCCCAGTTCATGTCCTTCAACGCATTGATACTCAAGCAAGGTTCCCTACAAAGGAGAACAACAACACTCTATCTTGGAAGAAATAAATCCAAGAAGGAATACATTTCGGCAACCACAATTGTAGCATTCAAGAATTGTTTCTCCCAGAGGACTGTCTTTATGGAGGCAAACTTCCTTATGTTTTGCTCGAACCTACAATATAGCCAACAAATTAAACTGTTTAGCAAAAAGCTTAGTGTGTTTGCTTGCCATTGAAAAAACTATTAAAGATGCTTGCATCTTTAGAAGAAAGGGAAAAAAACTAATTTTTTTATCCATCTTTATAAGAAGTAATTAGCAAAATATTGAAAAAAAAAATTAAAATCATCATTTACAAGATCAATGCAGCCAAAGGGAAATAAAAAAGATGATAAACCTTAGCAGTGTGATCATCAGAATCAGTGATCAGATATGGTTTGTCACCACCTATGAAATAATCAACACAATTTACTCCTTTCGAATGGGCATCGAGTATAAAATTAGGGTCATGAGCAAATCATATAACTGTGTTAAAAAGGGATCTTATTGGGAATTTTACCAATAAGATATCCATATCTTTCCTCATTAATAGAGCAGTAGCAATATTAAGGATTTTAGGATTTATATTCCAAAAGGGAAAAGCTTGATCAAACTAAGTTAACAATATCAATGACAAGAGAAGATGTCTATTTGCATAAGTCATATTTTGAAAGAAAAAATTATCAGTTGTCATTAGTAGATAAAAATAAAGAAGTTAATCAAATAAGGGTATTAATATAAATTATAACGTGATTGTTTAACTAAAAGGGAGGATCAGGCATTACTCTTTCATTTATTGCAAGATAATGGAAATATCAAGAAGATATTTTAAGAGGAAACATGTAGAAATCAAATATTTTACATAAACATTACTACAAATAAGCACCACTGGACAAGGGGTAGGCTTAGGCATTTGTGGAAAATACAAACTCAAAGGCATATGGTTTATAGACAAAGCATCCCAATTAAAAAGCCAGCCATACATTCAGATAAGTTTGCAAATAATTACGAAAAAAGTTTAGATAGATGTAAAATTCACATGGAGATCAGAACATTCAGTCATAGGCTTGTAAATTTCCCATGCAAGACACCCCATGAAAACATATAAGCGAAAATAGAAGGTTTGTCATCTATTTCACCTAAATTGTTTAGCATGCAAATGTGTAGCAAACATGTTAAATTTCATGGAGAAAATAAAGGTACAAGAAGGCATAAATGACATATCTAATTATGTGGCTATGACAAGATCATGGTTACTCTACAACACAAATGTACTAGATTCTCAAATACATCTCCGGTTTCAAGTTTCATCATAATAGAAATCAATACATTTAAATAGCCAGTTTTTACATGAAAACTACGGCAAAAACTATACTAGTGAGACGTACACTATAATCATGATAATTAATATTGTTAAATACTAAAGTTTGCAACACTATAATCATGAGGCTTACTTATGGGAAAACTCCTACGGCATAGGTTAGTGATTGTACCTCCAACGGTACAATATTGTAGGGTGCCAACTCCCCAGACAATGTTGCAGCTGATTTTTTTTATTCTTCTTAACTAAAAAGGCAACAATGATTCCAAAAGTTTGGCATTAAATCAGCCTGTAAAATCAGAGTTTAATCCAACTTAAAAAATAGGTGCCCAAGGAAAATGTTTCCGACGTAATAAACACACACCTCTCCACTTTTTTTAAACTCAGGAGAAGGCTGTCTGAAATAACTACACATGGCACACGTATAGTTGGATTTATATAAGTAAACTCAGATTCATTGCTTTAGAACTATAAGAAGATGAAGTAGAACATGCACTCAATAACTTTTTCTTCCCTTTGGCCTTTTGAGTCTAAACGATGTCTTACATCTATGTGATTCCTTGGTTTCTCTTGAGGAAAGAGCATTTGCACGTATTACAACATTTTAAGGCACCAAAATAGTCACTTTCAAGGTGTGTGTGTGTGTGTGTGTGTGTGTATGTACATCATGAATATATTTCGTGGAAAAGGAAGAAAACAACCACTGGGGAATTCTGTCGAGCAGTTGGCAGGCATAGAACCGTGAAGACCCAGTAGCTCACCCCAAGCCCCTCCGATCCAAGCCCAACCGCACAGACCAGGTGAGCCCGCACCAGCCGGAGGAGGTCCCAAGACCGACGCTTAGAGCTGTCCGCCGAGGAGAAGCACCGCGCGACGATGCGATCCATGGAATCAAGCGAGCCAAGCAGAGGGGTGCGATCCGGCTAGACGTCAGGGGAACGCCTGAAATAGAGAAGAGAGGGAGTTTCCGCCGCCACCTGGCTGCCGTGAGACGCCGCATGATGGCCGAAGCAGCCGGATGACGCGCAGCCGCACGGAGGCGCACCAACGGGATCAAGAATCGTAGGAGAGAGAAGAGAGCGTTTGGGAGAGAGCATTTTGGTTTAGGGCGGATGAACAGTATGGTCGAGTGAAAGCTGATTTAATTTGGTGAGCAAAAGAGGGGGATTTAATTTGGGTGCCGGTAACACTTACATTTCACCAAAAACACCCTACGTATTGAAAATATCTAGGCGCGTAATCAAATTCAACTTACTACTTTTTTTCTAATACCTACATATTATAACACTTTTTCAATAGTATTATCTTTTGATGTTATGGTAGGCCTGATTTCTTGTAGTGTCCCAGCTTTCTTGAACAGCTTACAACAAAAGCAATATATTCTATGGGTAGTATATGAATATACTAACCATTTCCTGTCATGCTTCTCTCCATTTGGCAAGTGTCGGATGTAACGGAAAAATGAGAAATGTCGATTATTATCATCTACCAAGAAATTGGTATCATCCTTCTTCATAGGACCCCTTTTGACTAAGGTATTTATAAGATTCTGATCAACAACATTCCACTCACTCGGATCATCAATGTTTGAATAAAATGAAAGCCCACATTTTTCACTGTCATCTTCATTCTGATTATTCTCATTGACTATGTCTTGATTAGAATGATGTTCTTCATTCACTGAGTCTTGATTAGGAGTTTCTTCTTCGTTCACTATGGCTTCATTAAGAGGTTCTTCATTTGTTAAATCTTGATTACTAGGTTCTTCTTCAATGCCGAAATCCGAAGTTCTTGGTTGTTTAGTAGAAACTAAAAACTTCTGAAGGGATCCAGATTGACTTTGAATAAAATCATCTTTATCTTGTTTTCTTTTTCTTTTTGCATATCCGGAAAGTTGCTTTTTAGGAGGCATGATCTAATGATGACTCCTAAAATAACAAATTAAAATTATCATATTACAATTCAACACACTCAAAAAATTAAAGTATATAAATAGTATTCAATAATCCATACAATGAAATTATATTAATATCCTAGTCTCTCATCAAATATATTTACATTTAAAATCTAAAAACATCAGTACATCATCAAAACAATTTAAACAAAATCATCCATTGATCCATGCATGATTCAACACAGTGTAACACCAAATTAAAATTATTCAAATGAGTCCCGTAATTTTAAATATCATAATAACATAATTCAATTCAATTAAAATTATTCAAACATGAATATTGATCTCATAATCATCAAATCAAAATATCATCTATCAATACAATAATAATAAATAATTAATTTGTAATTGAATTATTCAATTTAATTTTGTTATTAATTTTTTAAAAAAACTTACAGTGGTCACGGTTTGCGTCTGTCTCTGCGTTGCCGTTGCCGACTTGCCGGGACAAGAGGAGCCGAGCTGCTACCTGCCGTCTGCTGAGGTCTGAGGAGACGAGTGAACTGTGGAGGATCGGATCGCCCGTCGCCGTCACGGCGTCACCCGATGGCTCGTCCCTCATCGACACCCACTGGCGCTGGATGGCCCGGATCGACTGATCTCCCGTCGTCGTCGGCCGTCACACAGCCAGAGGCCTCGGTCGGTGAAAGGGTGAGGGCGTCTGCGTCGCCGAGGCTGTCGGACGGTGAAAGGGAGTCGAATACGGCGGGATTGGGTCTGGGTGTCTGCGCCATGACTGCGTTGTTCGTTCGCTCGGTTGCGCAACTTGCACTGCGATGCGGGGAGTGGATGCATGCAGCGTCGGCGTCAGCGGGTGCGGGGTGCGAGGTGCCCTAAACCTAAAAAAAATGTACCCCTTAATTGACCCAAGGGGCCGAGTGCCCTAGGCCGCCTACTAGGCCTCCCCCTTGGGCCGGGCCTGAGTGTGGTCATCATATAATATTTTGGGATTGCCAAAATTTTGAATCCAATCTGTTACAATTTTTTAGCACTCAACCAAGCCTCAGAGCTCATTTGGGTTAATATCAAAGAGAACCAAGCTTACATTTAAATTTAAGTGTATATTTTGTACTTTAATATGGCCAGTTTGTTTGTTTTTGTTTTTTTCTTTCCCCCTGCTTGGCTAAGGTGAAAAAGATATGGCAGGACAGAAAAGGTATGGAAGTGAAATTTTCTCTTGCTTGACTTCCTGCAGAAAATTTCAAATGACACAAAAAAGGTATCTTGAAAAGCGTGTATAATTTCTATAGCAGAAGATTGCGATTTTAGGTGAAAAATATACTGTAACACCGTGCATGTTATTTTTTGTCTAGAATATTGTGATAACACATTAATAATTATAAAAAATATTAAATATTTTATTATACATCACTTTTCACTTTATTTTCCATATCAACCAACCACACCTATTTTCTACTCTCTCTTTTTTTCCACTTTTTTTTTCTACCCTTTTTCCACCTCTTTTCTTTCTACCCTTTGTCTATATCTTACCAAACAAAGCCTTTGTAATATTAATTCATGTGAAGCGGAGAAGTTAGAGACAAGACTGTTGTTTTTATTATTTAAATTTTGCAGTTTTTAAAAATATATATTATTTTCTTTTCTATGTTGTTTGTCTACTTTTTATCAGATATAAATAGGGCTTGTGAATCATGCAGATAGCGATGGACTGACTTTATTCCACGAGACAAACATGAAATTGTATTTTAAAACGGGGTTGATGTAGGGAGCTGAGTTTGATTTGGTCTTAAGCAAGTGTAATTAATAAATTTTGCAATTGATTAGCTACAATAGCTGACCTGGCTTGCCATGGTTGATTATAGGTTTGGCATCTTAATCCCCTCGAAATATTATTCAATCTTTCATATAATAATTAACAATATGAATATATATCCATTACGAATCTAAAGTTGTCACTCAAAAGCACCATCATCAATTATTAAATTTACATGTAGCTGACAGCGCTGTTACTGTGGGCGTGATATGGCAAACTTTACATAGCTTTCAATTTATTTCTCACTAATGATGATTTTATACCTAAACATCATCACTATATTGCGGTTCATGTTGTTCGGGTCATTCATTATTACTATTATTATTATTATTTATATCGATCATACCCAGAATAAGTATCCCATTTGGTATGTTAGATTGGTAGGTACAATTAAACAAATGTAGTGTTCTAATAATTTGTGTACGCCTGATCAGATTTGTTTTTGAGATTACCATTTACTGTGAATATTTTTTTTTATGTTTTTTAGAACGTAAAATATCCTATCCCGCGCGATCAAGCGGATGACGATGACAGTAAAACTTACAGATCAAGTGTCTTTTTTTATCTCACACTCGAATCATAGATGAGACCCAAAAATAAATTATGGTAAGCACTGCTTAAGAATCAAATGTAGGACTATAAAGCACATAGTCACATAGAATCATCAACCCTTTGCACTCTTGTAACCAACCGATGGATCCTTAATTGTTTTCATGATCAATATGTTTATGCCAATGGAATAGTCTTCCATCGATACTAATGAGCTGATACAACTCAAGATATGGGCAACCACAACAAAAATCTCTTATAAAATTAAAAGTCGAATAATATATTACATATATGTACATTATGCAAATAAATTACAAGTACCTCATATCAAGATTTTTCACTATTTTTAGCTTTTTTGTTTTATTAGCTATTATAATAAAAGGGAAAGAATTCTATATAAATTTGTTTTTTTTTTTTTTGGAAAAAGTCGCTTAAATTACGCACGTACACACACACACATATATATATATATATATGTAGAGAGGATAGTAATTTTTGTTAGACTTTTATAAAATTAACTATTTTGTTGTACATTTTAGATTTGAAAATTTTAACGATATTGACCAAGAAAATAAAATAAAATATAAATAACATGACGTTTAAAAACATATAGCACTTTTATTTACAGTCATATCATTTAACTATAGAAAATTAAAAGCCCTATAAAAATTTCAAACATCATGTATAAATTTCCATAAATATATAAAAATAATATTATGCCTTTTTAATCTAAGAGCAATGCATGCTAGCTATTTCAGTATTTATTATAAGTCTTTTATATTTTTATCAAAATAATTTTTTGTATTTTTATTAAAACATCATGATTTTAATATTTTAATTAAAATATAAATCCCCTGTAGCTTGGCTAGATATGAAAATAGGGTATAAAAATAGATGGAAAAAAAGTTAAAAGAAAAAAAATTAAAAAGAAGAATGTTAGGTTATCAAAAGGATGAAAAAGGTATAAAAATATTTTTGAAAATATATAATTAAGAAAATTAAAAAATTATTGTCAATTTTAATCTTGACAAATCTGTAAGCGTGTTGTTAATGCATATTTTTAAGGGTAATATTGTAATTATGATTTTACGGTATATTTTTCATATTTTTTCTTGTTTTGATCCAAAAAGTATTTACCAATGACTTTCAAGCTGAATTTTTTACTTTTACACAATTTTCATATTAACTAAGCGGTGAAAATACAAACTTTTACCACTTTTCCTTACTTTCATGAGTTTTCCGTAGTATGGGTAATGTCGTTCTTACATTTAGATTTTGCTTAATTTTAATCTAAATATCAAAATCTTCGACTTAGAAACAGATGATGAAATATTTATTTTTTTAAATATAATAATTACCCGCAAATAATCAAGCTCTCCGTACTTCAATGCCTGAAACAATAATTGCCAAAAAAAAACAAAAACAAAAAATAAAAATGGCATTTCGTAAAATCACGGTGGTGTACCCGGAGGACCGGTTTCGAGGGCAACGGGGTGGGCAATAATTGAAGCTGGTGAGGGGGACAAATAATAATAAACTAATGGCATTAAAATGGAATATAATAATCAATTGATTGATAGAAAAATAATGGCATTAAAATAGAATATAGCGATGAATATTATAAAAAATTTGGAAAGCTTGACCGAAGCTACCCAAAATCATTATTATATGTTGAGGAGAACCTTCCACGAATGGAGACGAAGTATCCACGTCTCCCAAGGCACAAACCTCGTACACCCCCTTGCCGACAGCAAATACTAAATACCAAACCCAGCCCTAAAACTGGGCAAATAAATTAAAGCAACCTCAGACCTTGCCTTGCCTTGATTATCCCAATTCAGTTCACTATAAAATAATACATACATATATATATATATATATATAGACACACACTCACACGTTCTTATTTATTTATCTAAATATGAAATTAATCTTCGGTAAGACGAGTAAGAGCATATGGGATTAGCATGATGGTAAATATACATGTTATATTGTGAGTTTAAAACATACATTCACATGGTAGGAGGTTTTAAAGTATTTTTAAGATGTTTCTATAACTTATAAATAAACAATTAAATTTCTAAATATTTGTCTAACACACTCTTCATCTTCAGCCTTCTAGTTGAAACAATGTTGATACCTTTTATTTATTATTTATTTTAAATATATACTGTTCATTGTTTGTTGCACGAAATTATACCTAATAATTGCTAAATGATTATAATTAATTTTTTCCATTAAGTAAATAAGACACGAACCTTGTAGGTTGAAAAAAAGAATGTTAACTTATTATCATCGGTTTTAAATAAATTATAAATAATTATGAGTTTTAAATATTAAAATTAACACATTCAAATTAGGGACAATAACGGAACATGTCGTGACCGGATAGTAGTAACCCGAAACTGCTTCAGATGTGTTTGAATCGGGATGAGACAGGACTAATGAGTACGGCAGATTGAGACGGAACGGATTGAATTGAATTTTTTAAGATAAAATTATTTAAAAATATCATGGCAGAGTTTGACTGTTTTATTGTCTCATCGGAAGTGATTGGAGCGGAAAAAAAAACCCGGGTCAAGATAGTTCGGCCCAAGATTACCATTACTAATGAAAATTCTTTCCTTCAGGATCGACAAATCAACTGAAACAACGAACAAAAACAAACTTTTTTTTCTCCGAAACAACGTCTTCTAGTTGTATGGTTCGCCTCTTACCGTAACCGTGTATTTGACCTCAAACTCGAACGGTAAATTGTTGCTGATAAAAAATACTTCATTAGACTTCAACGTTTATTATGGCAAATATAATGTTAGTCATAACCAAATCCAATAATATTATATGATTTTTCTTATATTATATATTATAATAATTCGTTGTTCTTTTTTTCTCACAACCAACGATCAGCAGAACAAACCTGTGGAATTTTACTCTAAAACAGTTGGGCCTGAGAAAAAGGTGCTGTACAGTAGAGCTTCTCCGAGGCAAAGAAGACAAACAAAAAGGTTATTAAAAATATTCACCGCGAATTGCCCGTTGTCATATATATATATATATATTAATGTAAAGAAGACCCCGGGGTCCACTTACTTCTACGCCTAGGTTAGCTGTTTGTTGGAAAATTGCACTAATTAATTGATTTTGTTGCGAAGCACACGTACTTAAAATATTATTTTAACTGTTATTTGATACTTAATAATTAAAAGTTTAAATACTATTATGTACATATAAATATGCATGTGTATTAGAACTTTTAAATCAAGCACATTAAATTTAATTTAAAAAATGACTTTGAAAATCAAATACTAATTTTAAACTAAGCTTAATTTTAATGGTAAAGTAAAATTTAATAAAACTTGATTTAAAATTGTATTTGAATATGTAAACTAAATATCATAAAAATTCTAATCACATCAGTTGGTAGGCCGTCGTTGGGTAATTGATATCGGTAAAAGGAATAATATATTTCCTTCTAAAGGTGATTGGCCAAGAGGTGAGAGCGAGCATGAGGAATCGGCGAGAGACATGTTTGGCTTGCTTTCCCAAATCCCAAGTTCTCTATCCATCTATGCATATATATATATATATATATATATATATATATATATATAAATGTTAATGGGTAGATGTGCTAGCTGGCACTCTAATTTATTACACTATGACAATGTAATAATTTGTACTTTATGCGTAAAAATTTCATCCAATCTCCTTACGAACACATGCCATGCGTAGTGTCTCCATTTCATAATGAAATATTCTCTTTCACTCCTCATTTCTTCTGTTAAAGTGGGGTTGGGGATGGTGGTTTGTTGTTCGAGAATTATCACACCTGAGCTCTCCTCGTTGGAGCATTTTCAATCATTTTTAAAAAAATTGAACTTATATTTTCGTTGGAAATTATTTTAGTTAACTAAAATTAGCTTACTATAATCATATTTATTATATAATATTTTATTATTTTTAATATAATTAATTAATATTCTATTGTATTAAAATATTAATAAATTAAATTAGAAAGTGAGAAAGCTTAAACTATATATATATATATATATTTAGAGAGAGAGAGAGAGAGAGAGAGAACAACTTGTGAGTTATTCAATTTAGTAAGAATTTAATATATGTGATTATTGGAGTAAAATTATATAATTGACTCTCTCTATATATATCGTTATATAGATAGTGTTAAAGATGCTCAACCTGTGAAGCTTGTCACTTGTGTGTTTGTGTGTGTAGCATTTTTTTCCAATAAATATTTTTAATCTGGATAATATAATTGAATTTTTAGCCGATGATGATGACGATGACGTGACACAATATCATTGGCTTTTTAAAAAACACATACAGGAACAATCGGCGGGGCTGCTCTCTGAAATCACTGATATTGGAAAAGTAGATGCAGCTGGATAACATTGGGAAAACTGTTTTTGAGATTTTTTCAAATATCAGCTAAAACTTATCTTCCTTTAATTTTATTTCACAAATGAACCTTTCTAGCTATAAGCAAAAACTTATAAACACCGGCAACCAACCAAATTCCTATAAATTAATTAGCCACGCGTTCTCCGCTAAGTCCATGAATAACAGGAGACAACAACATTGAAAGATATTAAAAACTAACAAATTAGGTCAAGGACGCCTCCAAATGGGTCGCGCAAGTTGTGAGACATCAGAGCTCAGGCGTAGCGAATATACACGAAATAGCAATTGACGAGATGTAGACAATATAGTGGAGTAAACGGCGTCGTTTTCTATTAAGCAGGGTACATGTACATAGGTATGTCCTGGCTATGTTTAGGACTAACACAAAGCGTACATTAAATGTTTTTGTCAACACATAAACTGAGTACACCATTATCGATCAGCGAGTAAAAACCAACGACTAGCTAGCTAGTATTTCTCCTACCCCACTATAGCAATATAACCAACGACTAGTAATTAATTTTATTTCTTTTCATTTGTTCTTTTTTTTTCTCGCATGTTATATGAAAATGATTTTTATTACTGACAGCGTTGCAAAGCGTATATCATATTTACATTATACGTTAAATTGAGCATATGCATTATATTGTTGTATCATTTATTATTTTTCCTAAATTAGTTTTGTAAATGCTTATATATAAATTCTCAATGAGACTGTACTCAATTCAAGGGAATTTTTTTCAATTATTATATTTCTCACAAATTTCTATAATTTTGGAGGAAAGCAAATTAAAACGGTATCACGTAACAAAGTTGCATACATGCATGCATATGTTTATATATATATATATATATGGCTACAATTAGGTACCCTTACCGTGCTGATGGGGAGGTGACTTATTTGCCTGAATTGGGGAAAGTATGTCAGAAAAAAGAGTGTCTCCACTCCACCCCCAAGAGGAAGGTCCAAATAATAATTTGTCCCCAACGGAAAATAAAAGTACACTGTGTGGTGTGTTGTCTTTCTCTCCACCCCACCTTAATTGCCACTTGTTTTCGGTCCTCTCCTATTTAATATTGAATTGAATAAATAAATAAATAAATAAATAAATAAATAAAAAGGACGCAACAGTCGGCGTAGACCTCATAAAAAAGGTTCCCTTACCCTTCAGGGCAGATAATGGGGATGGGGGGCAGCTGTGCCTTTATGTCACCCTCGCCGTTGCCAGTTCCCAATTAATACCAGAATAACAATGAGCACCGGAAAGCAAATTATGCCCTTACCCTCCAAATTTTACTAGTGTCATGTCACGTTTAGATTTAATTTTTTATTTTTTTAAAAAATGTGGGCTAGAACAACTTAACACTGCTCTGAATATTTTTTTTAGATGTAGATAACTATTATATATATAATTTTTATTTTTTAATTTATATTTATTTTTGTTAAAATATTATTTTAAAATTAAATTTATTTTTGACGACGTAACTTGTCATCCCTAATACAACTCATTTTGTCGCCGCATCACCGCCATGGACAGCGCAATTGTCCTCCGTCTACACGTCTTATCTTTGTTGCTTCTCCTCCTTGCTAGCCCGTCCGCTGTGGAGATCAAAAACCTTCAGATCAACGCCAACACCTGACTGATGATCTGCTCCAGAAGTTCGAGTTCACGCAAATGGGTCACTTCTCCATCATCGTCTCCGCCTCTGACCAATGATCCAGCCACCTCCTCTGGCCGATGATTTAGTCGCGCCTCTAGCTCAACTATTTCGGCCCCCTCTTCCATGGTGTTGGGCTGCTTTTGCCTTCCTCTTTTATATATATTCCTTCTTTTACCGTTATGAAAACGGTAAACGGGTGAGCATAGGAAAAAGGGGTTGAAAATGATTTTTCCGAGAATTTAAATAATAAATATAAAAAAGTTTATGGGAAAGAGGGTAAAGTTTTTTATGAGAAAATGATATGAAAAACTGATAGATATTAAAATATTAATATTATCCTTAAAAATTATACAAATTAATCATTGAAGGATAAAATTATAAAATTAATAATAAACTTTTAATTATTATTTTTTTTTTTTACTTTTTTTCTACTCCAACCAATCACCCTATGAAAATAATTTTTTCCATTCTTTTTCTTTTCTACTCTTTTTTCTTTTCACATCTTTTTTTACTTTTTTTTTCCCTTACATTTTTCATGTTTTGCCAAGCACAGCCTTAATTTACCCATGAATAATGAATTGAAATATACATACACGTGATAAATGTCGCAGGAAAAAAAATGCGAACATGAAACCAGGCAGCTGCTGCTGTACAACAATACTGCATGCATGCTGCTATCAATTTTCTGTTTGTTCGTTTGTCCGCACACACCCATTTCATAATAGCCACACCGGCCCACCGCCCATGATGCTGATGCCCAAACAAACCCTAACATTACTAGAATTCTCGCTATTATTTAAAATACATATATATACATGTATATATCAGAATAATAAATCATGACTCATGCTGCTGTCCCATGAATGTGATGTGACTGCTCTTGCAATATAGTTACAAATATCATGATTCATTATTCTATTAGTTATTTATATATATCAACATCAATAGTGATAAAATAAATACTACCTAATTAATTATAACTTAGGTGAAAAGGTTTGAAATTTAAAATTAAGTAATTTTGATACATAATACTAACGAATATTCAATATTTTAATTAAAACGATAGTGTTATAACACACACACACACTATATACCAAATATTATTTCAGAAGATAGGTATCACGCATCAAATGATATACTAATTGTTTTTTAAAAAGTAAAATTAGTTTTGGGTAAAATCATGCCACTTTGCATGATATAATGTATTTACCCCGTTACATAGGCATGTAAAATGGGTTCAGGCTCGCTGACTTACGAGCTCGGAACGGATCATGCCGTCAAGACTTGGTCCATTTAAAGGTTGTTTAGGTCCAATCCTTGCGGATGCAGGTTGACTTGTAGGCTTTTTGTGTTTTTTTATCTTTAAATGTCTTAAAATTTTAATCCATATATTATATTATAAAACTTTAATTGAGTAATTAAATTTTATATTTTATGCAAACAATATAGTTTTTAAAAATATGAATAGACTTATTGATATATTTGATTACATATAATATATTATAATTTTTAATATTATATAAGTGACTATCGAAATATTGACTTATGTATCATTAGTATATGAACAATTATAAAACAAAATTAAAACTAATATTGGTTCAATTCAATTGTATTCATTTTTTATTTTTATTTTTAAAATACGAGCCAGCCCGCTAGCCCATGCGGATCAGGACAGGTCGAATTTTGTTCAATCCATTTAAAATGCTAGCCTAAACGAACCAAGCAATCAATCTCGAGCCTGGCTAGTTGACTAATGTTGAAGAACTACGACTTACATATCAGTCAAGTTCATAGGATTCAATGTAATTTATGTTTATTACTTTGGCAAAAAAGATCAAGGTTAAAGTAGACTTCCTCTCATAAGTGAAATTTTAGGTAAACTTAAAAGAGTTGCATTGTTTTATTGAAAAATATTATAAACTTATAAAACAAAATTAATCATATTGTTTTGGATTGAAATATACTGTGACATTCCAATTTGATGATGACTTTTTAATTAATTATGCTTATGTTTGGAGTATTTGTTTTAAATTGACTTTTTTAAAATTTTATAATAATGTCACTCGGACTCTTTTTGTTTTTTTATTCCTAAAACCCTTATCATATCTTACTACATGTGTATGATTTTGAATCTATAACCTCACCACCAATGGACATATATGACTTTGCCACCTTGCTAGTAGGATATGACTATATATGTTTGAGGTATTCATTGGACAGTTTTAGGCCTAGCTCAAAATCAACTTGAATTAGGTTTTGATAAATTTTTAAGTTCCAGTTTTGAGAATATTTAATATAGTCTGTCATCAATTCTTTATATATTAATGAAATGCAACATGATAAATCTTAAAAGCTTTATGATGGTAACATCTATTATCAATATAATGAATATATCAAAAACTAATTGTCAAGGATAAATTTTAATTATTATTTATATAATAACAAATGACACTGTAAAATATTATTATTAATAGTAAATATTAACTTCATTAGTAAATTCAAATAATTGAATTGAGATAATTTGAATTATTGGATCAAATCCAAAACAAATGAAGTTATTGGGTTTGGATTAATTTTTGCTTGACCCCAATTTTAGGATTTGTGTTTTCCATACAGCCCTACTCTTACCATTACTTTTTTTTTCTTGTGTCATTTTAATATTATATTTGTTTTTTTTAACATTCAATAACATATTATGAGTTTTATTTTATAAGGCATCACAATAAATGACCGCCAATACTAATTCAATGCAACCACAGCCTTGCCTGCTGTTAATTTTGTAAATCACAAAATTCCGATCTGGAGCCCGCCACAATTGAACGAAAACTCGTACACTACCCGTGGCTCTGTGGAAAAAATAGTATTAGAGTATTCACAATTGATATTTTTATTTTTATTTTGATGATAAATAGTAAATAATTTAATTATTTATCTATAATTATTATTTATTTTATTTTATATTATTTTTCTATTATTATTTTATTTATTATAATCAATTATAATATATAAAAAAATTATAAAAAAAATTAGGAATAAATAATAAATTCTTAAATATATAAATTTTCTATCGCTATATCTTATTTTAGAAAATCTATTGTAAATGAATTTTTAATAATTATATATATATATTTTAAAATTATTAGAAAAGTTAAATTATAAAAAACTTACTCAGGCTTGCATCCGTCGCATGAATATCAGCACATTAAAATAAGATATGATTAATTAATCACTTAAATTGTTGTCAAATTTAAAAACAAATTAGTATATTAAATAATAAATAATGTCATTGGTGCCTTTATTTTCGTTGGTTAGGTTGATAAAATGATTGTATAGAATGTGGAATAACATTGACGGAACACATCCCTTGATCTTAGGACGATGATTCAATCAAGCGATGTGATGCTCAATGATCTAAGGACTGAGGAGCGCTCTTTGGTTTGGCGCCTACAACTCTTATGATGCACTGTTAGCTTCGCAGCCCGAGTAAGTGGGTCTTTTCTTCAAAAGCGGCCGGGACTGCAAATTCACCACTAACCTTTTATTCACCATTGAAATAACATTAATGCTAGGGCGAATTTGATACTCCTAACGAGTTGAAAAGGTGGACCCTTATTAAGATATCGAGTTTGTCAAAACGAATGAGCAAATTGGCTTGGGATGCCAATGAGCTGCTTAGTTTGGCGTATGGTGTCAATATACATGAGCATAGCTAGTATAGGGAATATTGAGTTTTCTTTGTCCCCTTCCCTAATAAATAGGGCAAGTGCCTATTTATAACCCATTCAACTGAGTCATCACCAAGGGCAAAGCCCTATTGGGGATTGTAATCCTCTCCGCGACTTTTTTTTTTTACACCACTAGTGTGTGGCAACTTAATTTAATAATATCTATAACTTAGTTTAATAATATTCACCTTTAATTGAGAATTTGTTTGGAAAGGGAACGGGGAATTTGTTTAATATTCACCTTAATTATTATTAAGTCAATAATAAATATTGACTTAGGTTGTTATTATTGTTTAATATACTTACAAAATTAATATATGTACTTAAAATATATTATATAAATAATAATAATAACAAAATATATGTTTTTGTTTTAAAATAATAGTAATCACAAAGTATATATATTTATATTATAAAAAAATAAATATACTAATAATATTTTAATATAAAATACAGATGAATTATATTTAAATTTAATATTAAATTAATTAATAGGTTAATATAGAATTAAGTGATTCAATTATATATTATTTGATTAAAAATACATCAATATTTGAATTAATGATATTATTTATATGGTTCATTACATTTAACTCAAATATGAAATATCTATTATCAAAAGTCAAAACGCATTCTCACCATTATTACTCATATTACAAATGAGATAATTTGTGAATATACATATTAATACTAGAAAAAGTCAAAACTCACTCTCATTATGCATTACATATTAATACTATAAAAGTCATTAAAAGTTAAAACTCACTTTAACCATGCATGACTCACGAATGAAATAATTTGTAAATAAACATATATAATACTTAAAATATAAACTATTAATATATTTTTATTAATATCATATTTAATCAAATTTCTTTATCCAAATATACATTGACTTATGTATACCACTACTATATTTGTATCAAACAATGCACTAAATAATATTTTCAAGAATATTTTGTTAATAATCAAGATTTACAATCAAAGTTTGTTATTTAGTCAAGGTAAACTATTATATAGTTATAACATTTGTCACATTTTGTAGTTTGTATGCTTAAACTTATATATATATATATATATATATATATATATATATATATATATATATATATACACATACCACTGTATTATTACACTTATAAATTATAACTAATAAGTAATTGATAACTTAAGTAATCTAATTATATATCATAATTATCAAATTACTTGTATTATAAGTAACATAATAGTCTAAATAGTCATGTCACTTTTTTTTAACTTGTTTCTCCCTTAGATTTTGATCCATATATTATATATGTGTGTGACTTTTTTTTTAAAATATTTTACAACCCCCCCCCCCCCCCCCCCCTTTATCCTTTCTACTTCCAAATAATCATATGCAAGGTTTTAAACTCACAAACTCACTCAAGTGGACACATGACTCTATCACCATGCTATTCTCACGGGATAACTATATGTGACATGAAAGGGACAAAATAATGGACTTTACATAACTAACAATCTCTGGTCTTTTTTTTCTTTTTCTCATTAGTAAATTATGATAGGACTAGGTATGGAAAAGATAATTCTGTTAATTAAAGAAAAGACCTACTCATATAACAATGTTAAAAAATATTAAACCTATTTAAGAGTTAATGAATAAGTTGATATAAAGGCAAGCATGTAGATGCACACACGATCAATGATCCTATTTAAAACTTGTGGCTAAGTGCACTATACTTTTATGACTTTGAATCAATTTATACTTTAACGTTCATAAGATTAAAAAGCACATTAGATAATGAAAGTAAAAAGATGAAAGCATATGAATTTATAGTAATTTATTACAGTTTTTATAACTTATTGTTCAAGTAATTACTTGTATTTAAACTAACTACATTACACCAAGTTATCGGCTTTTACATGAAATTTTGTTTTTTTATTTGTTTGATTGGAAGGTAGAAAAACTCTCTTCAAATTTTTATTACTTTTTTTTTCAATCTTTATGTTGTAGTATCAAAAAGTTTTCCTTTTTCTTAAGGAAAAAATTTGAAAACTTTGCTGGTGGTAAGTTATTAGAGGTTTGAATGGGTTTATGTAATCCAACAATACAACATGACCCTAAAAAGAGTTTTGTTGCAAGAATATTAAAGTTTGAAAGAAACAAAAAGGTATATAACATAAATTCATGTAAAAGAAGACATTATGTAAATAAGGGAAGTTGTCTGAAAGTATTAGCGACGATGTCAAAATTTTAGATTTGGTGAGACTAATATATCATTTAATTTTTTTTATGAAAATTTAAAATAATATTCGTAAAATATTAAGAAAAGAGAAAATTTTAATGTAAGCTAATATGTGAGCACATCATTATCCTTAATGTTAATTTGTTTTTTTAAAAACAAATCAATAGTCAATATATCAGTGCATGCGCAAAGCGGTTTGCACGTAACACATCTCTTAACAAAAATTAAAACATTAACAACTAGAAAGATGCAAAATATATGATTATACAAATATTCTAATAAAAGAAAAAATATAAAATAATTATTCCTACTTTATTACTATAATTTTTTTCAAAAAATAAAAAATAGGAAATAATATTTTTTTTGCATTACTAAAATTATCTATAATTAAATATATACTAAATGATTAAGGAAACCAATGTCGATAAACAACCTTTTAAACATGAAATTTTTTTGATCTAAAAGAAAATAGCCAACCATGTAGCTTCGTCTTTGATCTTCTATACTAGAGGGGTGTTCATTTTATATGATCCACTAAGTTTCTAGTATAAGTAGGATATGAATTGTAAAGACTCGTACCTAGTTGAGGTGTGTTAAGGTATTATTAATATTATAATATTCGGAGTTTATTGGCATGCATTATTATTATTATAATTATTTTAATATTTAGGGTTTATAATTAATATGACGTTAATATTACTAATATAATTATTTAGTAATATTTGAATTGTTCCTATAATAATGAGTATTGTAGTTGAGAATTTTATTATGGGATTATGATTTGTTACGGTAGGTATTTTAATATTTAGACTATAAATATTAATTGTAACTATTATTATTAATTATTATAATTATTGTTATTAATCAAATTATTATTATTATAATTATTACTATTATTAATATTATAAATCAATTAATATATATATATGGGTATAAATAGAGGGAAATCTAGCGTAAAACCCTATATTCGATGTGCGTGCGCAGTCTGGTAGGGAAGAGCAGTATATTGGAGCCATCTTGTTCTTGACCTTCCGAGTTTGAATCAGGTAGGTGATTTTAGATGATTGATTCTTGATTATTGGTTTTTAATTATTGATGATACTGTTCTATGAACGTGGATTGCAAAGTTAGTGGGTCGAATCTGTGTATAACAGTTTTGATAAATATATATATAAAATCACTGCGTCCGTTCGTGCGTCGCTGGTTCGTGCGCGATGCTGTGGAGTTGGACGAAGCCGGTGGCCTTCCGTGCACGCGCCATGGTAATGGAGAAGGAGAGACAGAAGCCGCCGCGTTTGCGCGGAGACAAAAGAGAGAGACGGTGACCTCGCGCGTGCCGTGGAGGGATCTTGCGTCTCGCGCGATCTACGCGCCCGATGCGTCTCGCGCGACCTGGGCGCTTATGCGCCACGCGATCTGCATGCCTGGCCACGCCGGGGAGATGGAGAGGTTGGGCGGCGGCGTCTGTGCCGCCACCGTTGAACCAGGGAGTGCCATGCGCATTGACGTGGTGGAGAAGGAGGGGCGGCTTCGTCCCCGCTAGCCGTCACCAGCCCAAGCGGGCTGTCTTGATGGGCCAGTCCTTTGGGACCGGTCCAAATACCCATGGTATTAATAATAAAAATGATAATAAAATAAGAAAACAAGATATAACAATTAAGTGCAGTAAAAATAATGATAATAGTAATTATATAAATATATATATATATATAGATGAAATATGTATATGTTGTTAGAGTAGTATTGTAAATTAAATAATAAAACTTGACTGGTTCGAATACATAAATTGGTATATGAGGCGTTGGATGTTTGCTGATTGTTAAATATGTATGTATGTGTTATACTTGTGGTTGGTGCTAAACTGGTCTTATAAATATTCTGTAATGGTGTTGTGTGGAATTCTGTCTGTTGGGATAACTTGTTTGATTAATTGTAAGCGTGAAATTGATAGTGGAATTGCTTGGGTTGATTGAGGGTCTCACATAGGGCTGGTAAGAGGCCGCAGGTCCCCTATGTGGCTGGTTAACCCAGGTCCCATATGTGGCGGGTTGTCGTTGGGATACCGAGGGTCCCACATATGGCAGTTTAGTAGTACCCGGAACTCCTGGGTATGGTGGCGGGGATTCCATGGATGATTGGTTTACCGACGTGAGCCTTAAATGATGTGAAATGAGATGTAATGGTTTATTTGTGATTGATTGATATTTATTTGTGTTGGAATGTGACACTACACTGGCACATGCATTCACTGTTCATATAGACATAGGAACTTGAGTAAGAGGGATAGTGGAGATGGGGATCACCTACTGAGCACTCGTGCTCACCCTACTTTATTTCTATTTTTCCTACAGGTCGTATGGAGTAGCTGGTGGAGCCATAGCAGAGCTGGTTGGAGCATTTTCAGTGTAGGGCTCATTTAATGGACTTATCCTTTTACTTGATTATTTGTTTTTCCTTTTCCGGACTTGGGTCCGTGGCCGTTGTACGAACATGATTAGTTGGACTACAGTAATATTATTTGCAGATATATTCATTAATAGCTTGTGTGTTACATTGGATCATTGGTAAGTACAATGCTACCCCCATTGTAGTATTGTACAAGTTTAGATGTCACCAACCCCACGACTCTTGAGTGGGCGTGGGGAAGTCGCATTCCTGATTCTGTGGGTCTCAGAATTTGGGGGCGTGACATGAATTTAATACCCATATTTGTACACGTTTTATAGAAGTAATAAAATAAATAAATAATTTTATATTTTATAATTATACAAATATATATTGTATTTAAATTATATATATCATTATTGTAATATATGTATACTTTTTATATTATCAAATATATTGTATTTGATTTCTTTATAACTATTTTAATTAAAATTATGCTTTAAAAATATAATATGTGACCCAAAGTTAAAATAGAAACATCTAATAATTTATTTGTACTTCACTACAAAAAAAAGTAGCTATTGACACGGACTTAGAATTGTTCCTAATAGAGACATAATTTTGTCCTAAAAACTGATTTGGGATGATTTTAAGTCGTTGCATAGCCGTCTCAATTGATATTGTCCCAAATGTAATTTCTGAGACATAACCGTTCCAAGTTTTTTTTTGGCGACAATTATTATTGTCCCCAAGTAAATTCGATTTACAACTAATTTTGTAACGCTTTTATCCTCATTAAATGTCATTTGAGACACTTTTTTATTTATCCCTAAATATCATCTGAGACAATCTTTTATCTGTTACTAGATACCACTTGGGACAGTTTTGTATACGTCCCTAAATACCATTTGAGACATTTTTTATTATTCATCCTTAAATACTATTTGAGACATTTTTTTATCTGTCCCCTAAATATCAACTTTGTGATGACTATTTTTTGTCCCTAAATATTATCTGTGATAGTTTTAGATTTTATTCAAAAATAATATATTCATGTATAAATAAAATTCAAAAAATCATATATATATATATATATAAAATAAAATCCACTAAATAATATATAACCATATAAAATCAAATATACAAAATGATACGTATCCATATAAAATAAAATTCACAAAAATGATATGTATCCATATAAAATAAAATCCACAAAATGATATATATCCATATAAATTTAAATTGATAGAAAATTGTGTGCTAGTTAAATATTGTGCATTTATTCACCCATTATTTGGTTGGATTGAATCTGGTGCCAATGTCTCATTTGAATCAGAAGATTGATGATTATTACAAAACAGAGGCTGAGATAAACCCTAAGCTAGCAACTCTATAATCAAGGCCAGAGTGCTAACCAATGCAGCAATCATACTAGCTTATTCTTGTTGTACTCGCATCATTTTAGCCATTTGTTCTTTCATGAGCATCATCTCTTGACCGTGCTTCTCCTCAATTCAAGTAGTTCCCTTCATCTCTTGACCTGTAAAATGACATAAGAGTTAAACATCTATACACCAAACTAATCAAGCTTAATATATTAATATACATATAAATTTATAAGCTTAATATATCAAACAATGAGCTAGCTGGTACTCCTAAGCTTAATAAGTGTTTCTTGGAGTGCTAGGACTAGCTGCTTTATCTACGTCATGCATGCAAGGAAATGGGCCGTGCACATATTCTATAATTGCTCATTTATAATATTGTCCTCCGTATATGTTTTGGCATATTTTAATTGCCTACTATTAAAGCATATTCCATACTCATAGTAGATATATACACTAAAATGGCCATTTTTCCATTCTTGAGAGCTGGAAGGGTTAAGGGAGAAACAACAATGTTACCATTGACAAAAATGATTTGAATTTAACACCTAAGGAAGAATAAAGGGGGTAAAGAGCACCCCAATCAACTTTTCTTTTTGGTCTTATTTTTCTCAAGACCAATACACTATACTAAACCACAAACCCCCCATCAATTACATTAAATTAATTAATTATGAATCAAAACATTAGTAAGAATAGTCATATGGTAATTGAATAACTAGCAATTATTAAAGTCACAATTGAGATTTATAATACTTTATTACTCGTTTTGATGCCTTCATATTGCAATAATCACTATAGATTTATGGTAAAAATGAAACCAATAGAATTTCAATACCCTAGCTCTAAAATTCTGATAAATCCTCATAAGGTGGTTTTGTGTTTTATGATAGATGAACTAGCTTCAGCAATAACATGTCATATTAAACTAAAATAAACAATTTTGGTTTAAATTTACATTCGGAAACCAGATAGTGCACACCCCTTTTTATGTAAATTGAAACTTATTGACAAAAAACAACAAACTACACATTAGATTACACTGCATAAATTCAATACTTATATAAGATTTGCAATTGCACAGAATTGAGCAAATAAAATTATAAAATGTAATTTGTACATAGAAAATATTGACAATAGGAAAAAAGAAAAAAATATGCTACTATTATGTACAAGTCCGAGCATGGCAATACTATCTAGAATTTTGGTCGATAAGGAGGATGGATCGAATTCTGGGCATGGCAGTATTGCCCAAAATTTCAAAATTCACAGTGAATTTTTTTTATAAAGAAAATACAACAAATCAAAGGTCATACGAAGACCAAAATTTGAACAAAAAGATAAATAGAGAAATGTAGGGGACTAAAACGATTAAGATATAATTATGTGAATCCAAATGGTCCATGCATACACATTTAGCTCATACTCATTAGTCATGGTACAACTCCAAAACTTGCCCAAGTATAAACAACATGATTTTATGGACAAATATACTATGACCTAGAATTCTTACGCTTGGAATAGAGCAGAAACTCTATAATTTAGGGACAAAATTTTTAGTAAAGCTTTAATTTAATTCTAGATAAAATCCAAAAAGTCTAGAGATATTAAGTACCGGCTTTCAACAAGGGTTGAGAAATTCAAAAAATTCTTAATTTTAAGCTTTGCGATATGGTATTGAAAATAAAGTACTGGCTCACAACATTTCGTAAGCTTTTCGTTATAAAATACACACACATATCATAAAACTATGAAAATATTATTAAAACAAGATCAGTCTGCAATATTATCCGACTAGATACTTAAAACTAACATATAAATTAAAAGTAATTAATACAAATCAAATTATAGTCTGATGAATTTTAAGGAATGATCCTCCCTCAAAAAGTCTATCATTACCAGACTCAAAAATACAAAACAAAATAAGCATCATAGATAAAAAGCCTCTCTTTACCATTTATTTTAATTAATTACATGTCTCAACTTGGCAGTCCTGACTAAGAATGCCAAAAACTTATTTTGGGTAGTAAGTTTTTATAGGCAATGAACTTTATACTAGCATATACTAGCCTAGCTAGTATAAGTTTTCTTATACTAGCCTGAATTTAATTGTTTATACAATTTGCTTCATGTCTAAAAGCAACATAATTTGACAATCTAATGAAAAACCAATTAGACTACCTCTTCCCTGCTCAACGTTACTTGTTTATGCTTAAACAAAATAGCAGCGCGTCTGTACTATCTATACAGAGTAGTAGACCCTTTACTTTATACAAAGCATCGACTCCTTAAATAGAGTAGTTTGATGGACCTTTCATTTTTGTCTTTACCCACTAATTTTCATTATCCAAGATTCAACCAATAATACCTAACACCCATTCCCAATCACGCTCAGTTATAATTTACAAAATAGATTAATGATTTCATTTGAAGCAGAAGGAGTAATGGAAATACCTGCAATGGATGGGATTCTGTGCGGGCTCAACCTATCCAGAGATTGAATCACTAGGTACGGGCGCGAAACTAGTGTGTGAAGAGGAAGAGGAAATGAACGCTGATTATTGTTGCAGAATGGGACAGTAAATAGAGTGACGAACCTTATTGCAGGTGTGTGAAGAGGAAGAGGGAGCAATGGACCTTCTCCGGGTGCATGAAGGGGAAAAGAGAGTGATGGACCTTCTGCAGGTACTTAAAAAGGAAGAGGGAACAACGTCAATGTGTGAGATTAAGAGAGAAGGGAGAGGGCGAAACAAACTTGTGGGAAATTATTCTTGCATGTGCATTTTGAGACGAAATTATTCCCGCATGAGTGTTTTGGGACTGTACTCACTATTATTGCTTTAAAATGTGATTTTTAATGTATTTAAAAAATTAAAATTTAATTTCTATTTATTTGGAACCTTTTTTGGATTTATAAATTTTGGAATATTTTAAAACGATAAAATTCGTCATTAATTTGGAACAATTTATGTTTTGTTCCTATCTTAGTCTCAATAGCTACTTTTTTTTAGTACTCGTTAATTATGGATATTTTAACAGGTATATATGGGTACATGACATAACCCAAACAAGACCTACAGCAATCACTCTAGTTATCCCAGTTAAATAGGTACATCAATATCATATTTTGAGACACCAATTATGAGGAGGCATCTTGTAATCCATTGGTGTGTTTTTGGGAGGTCGGAGGCATTTGGCTCTTTCATGGGATTGTGGGTGGTGTCTAGTATTTTTTGGGTAGGCCTGTCTGTTTCTCATCCTATTCCCCCATGCGTGTTTGATCACGGTGAAATTCTTTCATGAATGAATGAATTTTATGATTTTTTTTTTTGAGTCTTTTAAGTTTTAATGTATTTGTTAAACATTTTATAGGCACTCGAAAGAGGTATAATAATTTTAGTTCAGCAAGCTCATATGTTAAAAATATATGCAAACCATATTTTGATAAAGCAAACAAACAATGTTTTTAACTAAATCTTTTTAAATGTTAAACACGTTTTCAAGAATATTTATATTTATATATTTTAGAAATCTCCAAATATCTATTAAACATATTAATCTTATATGTTTAGAAAAAGCCAAGATATCGTGATGCGTATCCTTTTTTTGTCCCTCCCTCCCGCGTGTTATATTTATTAATATTATCTTTTACAATCATTTACCCCATTTTAGTTTTTTTTTTCTTTTACGTTTAGGCTGCGTTACAAACGTTTTAAAAATATATATGCACACTATTTGATGAGCCATGTGTGATGATATGAAACCGTACGTCCATACGACGCCTTTCCATTTTGTTTGTAAGACGATAATAATAATAATAATAATAAGAAGAAAAACCTCCCCACAACCACAAGCAGCAAGCAACTGCTGAGTGCGGACCAAAAAATCCATGTTAAACGAAAATGGGATGGTACGGCAACGGAATGTGCAAACGTCTTTCAGTTCACCCTTTTTTTCGCTACGGTCGTGCATCGTGAGGAATCTGGACACAATGCTTCCAAATAGTCTGGAAATTTGCAACTATTGCCCTCTAGTGTTTTTTTTTTTTTAAATGTTTTTTAGTATTTCCCGTTTCGTACCAAAAAAACAGGAGTATCACGTAGGGGCTGTTATTTGTTTCTGCTTTTGTTTTCAAATAATTTGTTCGCACGGGGTCTGCTCTGCTGTTGGTTGTCAGCTTCTTATAGCTTAGCGCCCGACCGGACCCCCCGGCTTTCACAGAAAATCTCGTGACGATATCAAAAACAAGGTGACCGAGAGCACCGGTCGCCCCCCAACCCCCACCACTCACACACACACACACACTCTCTCTTCCTTTTCTCTCTGAGAGAGAGAGAGAGAGAGAGAACGAAAATAGTTTTAAGTACTCGATTGGGGCTGATATGTTCCCTCACACGTCCCATCCCTCTCTCTAAACTATTCAGTTTATCGCACCCTTTTTCCCGGTGATGGAATCCCGACACTGGCCTGCCGTTTCGTGTCGGCGGCCGTAGAATGCGATAAATGCGACCTCACAGCCTACTTGAATCTCGTTCGCCACGAAGGTACGAGGTTTGCTTTGGTTTAACACGTACGCCATAGACAGTTTCTGTTTCTCGCTGGTGCCGTCTCACCTGACGATTCCAAGAGGTTGAGAGTGGTAGCGCGCTTGAAATTCACTGATTCTATCATATATTAACTTTGTAAACTGATTTTTATGTGTTCTTATGTAAGCTATTTTGTTTTTGTTTTTGTTTTTTGTTGTTTGGTTCACTCCGGCACTCGAATTCCCCGATCCGACCGTTCGTTTCTGTCAAGACAGTTCGTGCCAGTTTCGAACGAAGCGACGAGGATAGAGAGCTAAGTCACAAGCCACAGGAGTAGAGAAAAAAAAAAAGAGCAAGCGTAGAATTACATATAACACATATTAATCATGTTGGATCTCAATCTGAGCATTGATTTGAGCGACTCGTCCCAGAATGAAGGCTCCCAGTCCATCGGAAATGTTCCAGAAAGCTCTAGAAGCCACATGGACGAGTCGGGGACGTCCAACTCGCTGGTAGTGAACGCGGAGGAAGCTTCGGGCAGCAGAGGCGACGACGACTCGTGCTCGACTCGGACCGTCGCTACCTTCAACTTCGACGTGCTGAGGGTCTGCAGCGGCGCCGAAAACGACGTTGTGCAGACGAGACAGCTGCTCCCGGGGGCTGGCGGGGACGGTCGAGTTGACTCGGATTTCGGCATTCTGAGTCAGGGTCCACCGGGGTTGACGCGGATCGATCTCTCGTTTACGGGAGGACCCAGTGCGCTGATGGCTGTGCAGCAGCAACAACGGCAGCAGCAGCAGCAGCAACAGCCGGCGAAGAAGAGCAGGAGAGGACCGAGGTCTCGTAGTTCGCAGTACAGAGGAGTCACGTTCTACCGAAGGACCGGGCGCTGGGAATCTCACATTTGGTTAGTTACTTGCATCCAGTTTTCGTTACATGCGTGTTCTTGATCGAGTTGACTCACAGATTTAGCTTATTTTTACGTTGTTGCTTCGATGCAGGGATTGTGGGAAACAAGTCTATCTGGGTATGTCTGAAAATAAAAATTGTTGCTTTATCTGGTTTAATCAAATCTGTATCAGCCTGGTATATGTGTGTCTGAATCGGGTATGTGATTGATTGGTGGATTTTATTTATATAGGTGGATTCGACACTGCCCATGCAGCTGCTAGGTACATAAATTTATATTAACCTGGGAAGCTCTTGTTTAATATTCGTAAAGCTGTTCTCAATGGACCATATACTTACTTCGTATTTTGGTTTTCGATTACCAGAGCCTACGATCGAGCTGCTATTAAGTTCAGAGGTGTTGATGCTGATATTAATTTTCAGCTCGGTGATTATGAGGATGATATGAATAAGGTACCCCCATTAGCTTTAATATTGAAGAAACTAGTCATTATTTTTTCTAATTGTAGCTATAATTGGGTTACTAATACCATCATTCCTGTTGGACAGATGAAGAACCTGACCAAGGAAGAATTCGTCCACATTCTCCGTCGTCAGAGCACTGGTTTTTCCAGGGGCAGCTCCAAATACAGAGGCGTGACTTTGCACAAATGCGGAAGATGGGAAGCTCGTATGGGACAATTCCTCGGGAAAAAGTAACTATCAATAAACTGGCATGTATAGAAATTGTTCTGTCGTAAGATTAGCTATAGTGGAACTTACATAAATTTTTATGTTGCCTTTTAGAGTTTCCATAAAAAGGTGAGGCCCTTGTTGGTGTGAATTGACAATTAGTTTTGAGTACCTTGAATGGGTTGATTTTTGTGGAAAACAAGTCTAAGATGCATGTTTCTTCAAAGAAGAAATGATTGGGGTCCAATTTTCATCGTGGGGGTTACGATGGTTGCTTGCAGGTATATATATCTTGGGCTGTTCGACAGCGAAGTAGAAGCTGCAAGGTCCTTATGATTATGAATTACACGCTCCCTGCTACTGAACTGATTACCCTTTGAATTCTCTACATCAACAAGGTTGCATCCAACATATACCTCTTTTTTTATTTTCTGGAATTCAGGGCTTATGACAAGGCAGCCATCAAATGTAATGGAAGGGAGGCAGTAACCAACTTTGAACCAAGCACATACGAAGGGGAAATGATTTCCCAGGCCAATAATGGAGGTACTTTAGAGTTTATAACTTGCAAGAATCAGATACTATTGTCATTGGAGGAACTGTGTTGTTTTCTAAAGATAAATTATATAGCAGAGATTTCATAGATTTCACTGACCATGTCTGATTTGTGTTGCTATCAGATTTTTTTTCCTTGATAATGAGTTCTTGATCCGATTGATGCAGGCACTGATCACAATCTTGACCTGAGCTTAGGGTTCTCTTCCCCATCCAGCGCTGGTGAATCAAAGGAAGGTGATAGGTTTGGGCATTTCCAATATTTCCATCGTCCTTATGATGTGCTTGATGGAAGGGTTGCAAGGGTACAGTTCCAATGACTGATTTTTGAGATTTTTCATCAAAATTTCACATACAAGTGCAAGCATTCTATTTCTGAAGTTTATTTTAGGTTAACATTTCTAATAAGAGGTAGTTTCTTTTCTTTTAATTTTTTTGACATTCAAGATGCTGATCCCCAAAATAGAAAAGTAGACAGTAATTAACTATGCAGTGGTGTTTGGTGCATGTAATTGATGTCAAACCTTAGTTTAATGTGAATAAAATATGTGGGTGTGTTTTCATCTATTCCCTTGATGATTTTTAGGCTCATTTCTCCTGTTTCATGCCTGCAATATCTTTTTTCCTTTCAGATGAACCCTGGTACAGAAACAGTGGCCCATCCACCTCTAAGGGGACTAGCGAAGACAATGGAGCATGTTCCATTGTGGAGTGGCCTGCATCCTAAATTCTTTTCTAATTATGAGGTAACTCTTCTGTATGTGTGCGTGTGCATACGTGAAATTTGTAGTTAGCCAAGATACTTCCATGAAGATGGCTGGCGTTTGCTGAAGTTTGGAAACAGTGATCATTAAGGATATCTTGTTTTTAGTTTTAATCCCATTGACTAATGAGAAACATGTTTCATATTATAAATCTGTTAGCAATGCTTGGGGCGGTGCAAATAATCACAATTCTACGGAATTGGGTTCTTCTGGGCCATTGCATTCGCATGTCTTTCCAAATTCCAGTTGGGAATTTCATGACATCAATAACCTTGTCCTGTTACTGTATAAACATCGGAATATATGGAAGTTTAAGTTAATCCTGCTGGATTGACATGTTGGTGCAAAAGATAAGTTGTTTGCATTTCACATGAATAATTTCCAACTTCCTCAGTAATATTTATGACTGGAATTGTGAAAATGTTGTGGCAGGAAAGAGCAACACAGAAGAGAAATGAAGTAAATCCTCCACAGGGGATCCCTAACTGGCCATGGCAGGTCCATGGTCAGGTCTCTGCAATGTCAGTGCCACTGTTCTCGACTGCAGCATCATCAGGATTCTCATGTTCGGCCACTAGTACTGCTCCCTCGGTTGCCTACTACCCACCACCGCTGCGAAAATCATCAGGATTCTTATGCCCAGCCACCAATACTGCCCCCTTACCTTCCTTCTACCCTCAGCTGCCTCGAAAATCACCAGGATTCTCATGCTCAGCTTCCAATACTGCTCCTATGGCTGCCTTTCAGCCGCTATCACTGCGAAAACCTTCAAATCCTACAGACCGCACAGTCTACTTTGCCTCGCAACATAACTCGCAATATTACTACCAGGTGAAGCCACAGCCGCCATAAATCTGCAGTTCTTTCAGCATTGAAGTTGGCTGGCCTATCACATTTGTAAGTTCTCCAGCTGGGATTTCACGACATCAAAGGCCCCATCTCTTGTTGCCTTGTCCGGTCATCTCAGGTAAATTGCCTGGAAGGGGATAAATGCAAAGGGTTGAAGCTTAATCCCATTGCATTGCCATGTTGGGTTTGATTAATTTTTTGGCTTTTATGTTGGTAAACATTGTTTATGGTTAAGAGAACGTATCCGCCAAATGTTTATTGGATAACTACGAATTGTGTGGATACTTTGCCGAATGCTTGATCCCAGCTATGACTTAATGGTTTGAACATTTTCACTTGATTATTACTAGAGTGCTCTTTCTCAGTCGGCGCATCCATGATTGCTTCGCAACAATTTTAATTTATCAGTATCTGTTGGCACTAAGAGTGTAACACGATAAACACTTTCTTTTTGGTCGAGCATGCAGGATAACACTTCCAACATTAAATGTAATCAGCTAAGAACATTTGGAACAAAGAATAATAATTCAAAGCAAAATTTCTCATATATGAGTAATGTCATACATATCCAATACTAAAAATCGAAACATGCAGAAAATGCAAGAAAAACCCAAGAAAACTCATTGTTTGGATAACTATTGGAGAGCTTGAGGAGCATTAGAATTCAAAGAACAACTAAATATCGAATGTGAATAATTCCTCGGTACAATGGTGGCACTGTGATAGGTGATGTTTTTGAAAAGCAGAGTGAGAGCTCTTACTCGTAGGTGAGCTCAGGAGTAAGCTCTAAATATTAATAATGTTAAGATATATTGAAAAACAGCCTAACTTTTATAATAGTTGATTGTAAAGTAATTGTAATAGATTGTTTTATCAATGCTAGAATTGTTGCTCGATGAGATTTAATTTCTTTCCATGAGTACCTGTAGAAACAACTGGGCGAGACTTTATATACGAAGTCTCCCTATGAGTCTTAAGACCTCATAGAGAGAGATTACTCTTAGAGATTTCTCTCTGCAATAATTACTCGTATGGACGCTTTGGCGAGACATTACACTGCATTTAAAGTCTCTCCTCGTTGAGAACTCATGGAGCTGAGGTAGCGCAGTGAGACTTCTTCTGAGTTCAGAACCTGATGATATAACTCAACCAGATATTACTCCATGTCAAAACTTTATATGCAGTTGAGGTGCAGACATCGCAGAGTCACTGAACTGCGCAGTGTCTCGCACTCTTTCATGAATATACTAATAATCTATGTATTATGATTAATTTAACAAAATTAAATTCTAAAAAAATAAAAAGGTTTCGGTATCATGTTTTAACCAATTTGTATTTGATTTTTCCTTCAATAAATATGCACGTCACATCAACCGATTATATATGATAATTTTATGTAGCATTACTATTAAGTTTAGTAAACAGAGGCGAATAGAAGAAGAAAAGGAAAAGAAGACGGAAGATGAAATCGTCTCTTTATTAATTGTGTCCAAAATTAATAGGACTGTTACAATGTTCTACTATTTATAAGAGTTTTTGGTCTTTATATGAAAAGACATCTCTACCCTCAATACACCCCCCTCAAGGTGGCGCATACAGATTGTGTATCGTCATCTTGCTCATGAGAAAAGCGAAGTGCCGCGCAGGAAGTTGCTTGGTAAATAGAACTGCTAACTGATGTTGAGTTCTAATAGGCAGCAACCGCAGATCGCCAGAGGTGACTTTGTCACGGACATAGTGACAATCTATTTCAATATGTTTTGTGCGCTCATGGAAGGTGGGGTTTGTGGCAATGTGAATTGCCGCTTGATTGTCACAAAACAAAAGAGGTGGAGTAGAGATTGGTTGCTGGAAATCACGCAACAATTGCTGCAACCAAGTAAGTTCGGCTGCGGTAGATGCCATAGCATGATACTTTGCCTTAGCCGACGATTGAGACTCAGTGGTTTGCTTTTTAGCACGCTAAGAGATTAAAGAATTGCCAAGAAAAATTCAAAAATCGGTAGTAGATTTTCGTGTATCTAGGCATGATCCCCAATTTGCATCAGCAAAAACACGAAGGCAATGAGATGGTGTTGATGTGAACAGTAGTCCTTGTCCTGGATTCTGTTTCAACTAACGAAGTAGGTGATTGGCTACCTGTAAATGTGCAGCCCTTGATGCTGCAAGGAATTGGGTCAATTTATTAATAGTGAAACTAATGTCTGGCCGTGAAAGGATTAAGTAAAGAAAGCTTGGCAAGCAGCCTTCGATAAGACGATGTATCATCAACAGATAGTGGATCTCCTTGGGTAGCCAATAATTTGAGTGTTGACTCCATGGGTGTAAGAGCTGGTTTACAGGCTAAATGTCGTGTCTCTTCCAAAAGTTGTAGAGTAAAATGTCGCTGAGATAGGAAGATACCTTGTGGAGATGATGTTATTTCCAATCCTAGGAAATATTTCAAAGCCCCCAGATCCTTGAGTTTAAAATAAGTTTGTAACTGCAATTTCAAATATGTGATTGCAGAAGGAGAAGGTCCTGTGATAACTATGTTATCCACGTAGACGAGAAGTGCAAGAAAAGTCTGCCCATTTCCTTTGGTAAAAAGGGAGTAATCTGATTTTGACTGAGTAAAGCCAAGTTGCAGTATAGTTTGAGAAAATTTGGTATACCACTGTCTCGATGCTTGTTTAAGTCCATAAATTGACTTATGTAAGCGACAGGCTAGAGGTGCAGTGGATGTTTCAGGGACTCCATGATTTGTATAACCCGGTGGAAGTTCTATATAAACCTCTTCAAAGAGATCACCACAGAGGAATGCGTTATTGACGTCAAGTTGCAATAAGTGCCAGTTGTTGGATGCTACCAGTGCTAAGAGTACTTTGACCGTAACAAGTTTGGCCATTGGTGAATAAGTTTCAGTGAAATCAAGACCAACCTGTTGTGTGAAACCTTTAACCAATCTAGCTTTATATTGAGTTATTTGCCCATTGGAGTCATATTTAATCCTGTATGTTCACTTACAGCCCACTGTGTGCTTACCCTATGGTAAAGGGGTGACTGTCCAGGTGTGATTGAGTGCCAATGCCTCTAGCTCTTTAGCCATAGTTTGGCACCATTCTGGTTTGGATAAGGCTTTTTGGTATGTGGTTGGCTTAGAATGGGTTGAAATAGTGAGGGTGAAATGTTTGTGGTTAGTTGATAAATCGTGGTAAGATAAATGGTTAGACAAAGGATAGGTGATGACACTACTATCAGAAGGTTGTAAAGTCTGTAAAAGATTACAATGGTAGTCATGTAGATAACTTGGTGGTTTAGTTGTTCTGCTGGATCTGCGAATTGGTGAGACAGTAGGTGATACAAACACTGAATGAATCTTATATCAATCATAGATGTTTTGTTCATTCCAGAGTTCCACATGAATCTTATATCAATCAGTGCCTTATTAGCCAAATCAAATATGACAGCCACTTTTTACCCAGATGGATTCACTATTCATGATGTGTCTACAAACACTATAATCACAAAAGGTATAACTAGTCACAATCTTTACATATTATTTAGCCAACTTTCCATCCACCCAACTGTATCATCCTCCACTCCCATTAACATAGATAGAGTGACAACCTGGCTTCAATACCATATTAAGTTTCATAAAGAGAGGCGAAAAGAAGAAGAAAAGGAAAAGAAGACGAGAGATGAAATTGTCTCTTTATTAATTGTGTCCAAAATTAATAGAACTATTACAATGTTCTATTATTTATAAGAGTTTTTGGTCTTTATATGAAAAGACATCTCTACCCTCAATAATTACTTTGGGACTGCACATTCACATAAACTGCGATTAAGGAAAAAATATTTTGATCGTGTGTGTCTTTCCTCTCTCTTGTCGAAGTTAAATATAAGTATATAAGATTTGGGTAGAGCAACTTTTTCTTTTTGCACGAAAAGTAACCGGTCATGAGAAGACACTATCGTAGAGGAACTATCCAAGGAACAATTTAAGCACCGAGGTAATACTAATATATGTAGCAAGTACGTAGCACATATTGTCGTAAACTTGTAGTTTTGGCATATGTGCATGCCAAAACTACCACTGTTTTTTTTTGAATTTCTTTTCTCCAATTTCAATTCTGTAATATCCCTTTATCAATTCTCTCTAAAATTGTTGATTGTTTGGTTGAAAACAATATTTTTTTGAAAAATATTACAAAGCCACGAACAAACGTTTTTCTTCTTTGCTTTCAATTGTTGTTGTTTATCCTAACAAATACGAATAAAAAAAGACATTTATCCTGTATGTTACTTTTTTTTTTATACTAGTTTAAAAGGCACAACAGTTCACTATACTTTTTAATTTATTGCTATGTGTGTGTGTATGTGAGCCTAATTGCAAATAGAAACCAAGTCAGACCTCAGAGTACTAGATTTGACAAATAAATTAATTGTTGAACATTACTATTAATAGTTAAATATTATTATCATTTAGACTATTATAATGAAATATTTATATATCTCTTTTAAATTATTCGTTATATTAATATCATATTATAAATAATTTTATTATTTGAAAGATCCATTATAATATATTTATTAATGTTTTAATAATTTATTATTTTTTATATTAGTTTAAATGTTTGATATAAAACTACACATATTTTTATTTGAAAATAAATTAATTGTGGTTAATAGCGTATTAACATTGAAGCTTAATTTTAAATTATATTGTAATACAAATTAAAATAAAAATTATTTTAAAGAGTAATTATAATATTTTAAAAATAAATAAACTCGTTTTTAGATAAAAACATAAAATAAGATACAATTAAAATATACCTAATATTAATAATGTTGCGTCACAGGACAGGAAAACCTAAGATTTTAATATATTTTTTTATTTATACATTTTATATTTATGCTGTAACATTATAAATGTTTTTTGTTTTTTGGTTATGGAATCAGGTCGGATTTAAAATGGTCATACCAATCGCAAGATTAAATTTATATTGAAATTGAAATAATCGCATCGCAATATGTATTGGAATATTCTATGCAATTTTTAATGGATCATAGTCATACTATGTAATAAGATTGTATTAAGATTTTTTAATTGCGAGGAGAGGACTGGGTAGTGGGCAGGGAATGACCACGTGGACGTCGTTTCATTCGTTGCAGCTTGCGTCGTGGGGTCGTCCGTATTGAATGGATTGGCCAATAGTGTTGTTGTGAATGCCTACACCCCTGACGACCGTCGTACTGTACTGTCAAATCATTTGCCAGCAGGCAACTACGTGTTTGTCGCTCCTTGGTCTCTAATTTTTTTTTTTTAAAAGTTGCTCGTGGCTGGGAATTCAAGATGAATGAAACATATTGATACGAGTAATGCTCCCCTGTAGCACATAATTTAAGTAAAAATATTTTAATAGCATTAGAATGTTTTTTTTTTAAAATAATCATATCAATTCAATAGCAGATTAGTGATAAGATTAAATAATTAGATAGTGTTTAGTTAATTCTCTCGTCATAGGATTTTGATAAAATAAGATTTGTGATTAATGAGATTTTTTAAATTTGAACGATTGACTTCTCATCACATGTTCTTATCTAGACTCTTGTTGACGTTTTAAAAATATAGTCATTGAGTCATTATCATGATACATTCAAACCAAAGATAAGAAAAATAAATAAAAAGAAATTGCCATCAATAAATTATGAGATGCAATTGATCACTTATTACGAAATGTGTATGAGTTCAATTGTTAATTATATATAGGAAAAGATTAGTGTCCTATGCACCGAAAAAAAAAATTCTACTTGAATTTTATTTAATTAAATAAATATGGTATTTATTTTGAAAATATTAGAAATGTACAACTCATTGTGGCTTGTGGCAAAGGTTTTAAATAATTTTTTAATATTTAAATAAACAAGAATATCATGACAAATAAATTAAAATTGGAGGCTGTGGTATGTGTCTGTCCTATGGTGTCATTCAGGGACGGATCTAGAAAGCTTAGTTGGGGGGGGGGGGGGGATACAAGGTATGTAATTCACGTTTAGAAATTATTATCTAAAACTACGATTAGTAGGATCGATTCCAAATTTTAGGAGGTCCAAGGTGATTATTAAATTGAGAGTCCTTATGTAGATTAAACTGTCGACTTTTATTTTTATTATTATTTTATTATAATTATAGGAACAATATAAAATTTAAAAACATATATCATTGTCGAAATTATAAATTAAATTTTAATTTTTTACTACCATCGGAGGTTAGGCCAAGATGAGATGAGACCCGAAAGCCTTAATTTGAATTAAATTTATGGAGGCCCAAGACTTAAGCATTATTTGCTTGACCTTGAGACCAACATTAACAATTAATATCATTTAAGTTAAAATTAATAACATAAAAATATAAAAAAACTCATCAAATTATCCTATAATCAAATTAGATAATTTTTTAAAATTATATAATTTATTTACCATTATTATAGTTAACAACATATTTACCACAATAAATTATATTACTAATTAATTTTAATTATAACATGTAATATGCCTAATTAAAATTAAAATTTACATATAAATAACTATATATATTTATCTACTATTAAAAGTTATAATTTTATAATATATATTTATATTAAATTTAATATATATAAATTAATTATATATATATAAATTAATTATATATATAATTTTTTAAAATGGGGGGGGGGGGGGGGGGGGGGGGGGGGGATGTATCACGGGGTTAGCTTTTATAGCAGCTTAACTCGTGCGGCACCTAGTTCCCACCCGTACGAAGGAACGCTAGGTCAGCCTAACTCGTCGCATTTGGATCGGAACCCATCGATCCGTTGTAAAGCAATTGTGTAGGGAAGCGCTTAGCGGAAAAACGATTTAAACGAAGGCAATAAACGATTGTATTGATTGCTTGAAAGCTTTACAACATCACTCCCATACATATAGATGTTAACACTTTTCTGGCTATGTCACCAAGAGACATCATATATGATCGAAATCTAAAATCTCTACAACTCACTCTATAAGCTAAGTACAACACTTTACAAGGGGGAAATACCCCAAAATAGCCTAAGTGTGCTAGGATAAGCCTCGGTCCGTGACATTCTCTCCCACCCGATTTCACAGTGTCCTCGTTGCGTCTTCGGCTTCCTCGAGCTCGTCAAACTGCTTAATGTAGCGTTCGACTTCTTCACGGTACTCTTCAATCTCCTTGGAGAATTGCCCCAGATCTTCTTCCTTCTCCCAGCTTGCCTCTTCAATCGGCTTGTTCTTCCATTCAACGTAGTACTCCACCCGGCTTGGATCTACGCCTCTTTTTGGCACAACTATACGAGAATGGATTTTCTCTATTTCTTTGTCATAGGTCTTGCCTGTTGATGCTATTGGTGTCCGCACCACCCGTTGTCCGCTCGTATCTTCCAAGTCTTCGTGATAAGGCTTGAGCAAACTAACGTGGAACACCGGATGTCTTTGTAAGCTAGTCGGGAGGTCCAGTTTGTATGAGACCTTCCCAACTCTCTTAAGTACTTTGAAAGGCCCCTCATATCAGCGCACCAAACCCTTATGCAATTGTCTAAGTGCTTTGGTTTGGCGCGGAAGGAGTTTGAGCATCACCATGTCTCCTTCTTGAAATTCTAAAGGCCTCCTTTGTTGATCCGCCCAATTCTTCATTTTCTTTGCCGCTTTCTGCAAGTATGCCCTAGCCAGATCCATCTGTTCATGCCATCCTTTTACAAACTTGAACGCTGTGGGGCTCTTTCCAGTATACCCCCGAGTGATGGAAGTGGGCGTCAATGGTTGCTGCCCAGTTGCGAGTTCGAACGGGCTCTCATTCGTGGACTCGCTCTTCTGCAAGTTATATGAGAATTGGGCTATGTCTAGCAACTTGGCCCAATCTCTTTGATTGGCATTCACATAGTGCCTCAGATACAGCTCCAGTAATCCATTGACACGTTCAGTTTGGCCGTCTGTCTGTGGGTGGAAACTTGTTGAAAAGTTTAAGTCCGAACCCATTATCTGGAACAGCTCGGTCCAAAACTGCCCAGTAAATCATGAGTCCCGATCGCTCACGATTGTCTTTGGAATGCCCCAGTATTTCACCACGTACTTAAAGAATAGTCGGGCCGTGTCGTCTGCCGTGCAGTCCTTCGGAGCTGGAATGAAAACTCCATACTTAGAGAATCGGTCGACCACCACAATGATCGTACCGCATCCTTCGGATCTTGGGAGACAAACAATGAAGTCTATCGAAACACTTTCCAAAGGTCTTTTCGGAGTGGGCAATGATTCTAACAGTCCTACCGATTGTCGATTCTCTATCTTGTCTTGTTGGCACACAAGACAAGTCCGCACGTACACTTGGACGTCCTCGTAAAGTTGAGGCCAGTAGTAGCTCCATTCCACCAACGCCAAGGTATGATCGATTCCGGGATGGCTAGCCCACCGCGAGTCGTGACATTCTTTGAGGATGTCTCTCCTCAAACTTCCCCATTTGGGAACATACACCCGTTCCCCTCGAGTATGGAGCAAGTCATCCCTTAGCCAAAATCGTCGCGTCTTCCCAGCTTTGACGCATTCCACCAAGGACTTGGCTAATGGATCGTGCTCCATTCCTTCCTTTAGTTTATCCACCAGGGGGAATTGTAGTTGGCTAATGGCTGCGAGTTCCGCCTTTCAACTTAGTGCATCAGCCACCACATTATTTGTGCCCGGTTTGTACTCGAGCACAAAATCAAATTCCGCTAGGAGTCCTTGCCATCATGCTTGCTTCGGAGTTAAGTTCCTTTGAGTTAGGAAATAACTCGTAGCAATATTGTCCATCTTCACCACGAACTTGGACCCTAGTAAGTAATGCCTCCACACCCGAAGGCAATGCATAACTGCCGTCATCTCCTTTTCATGCACCGCGTACCTCCGTTCGGTGTCATTGAGCTTCCGGCTTTCGTATACTATAGGATGCCCCTCCTGCATGAGAACTCCATCAATGGCAAAGTCTGAAGCATCGGTGTGAACTTCATAAGGTTTTGCATGGTCCGGCAGTGCCATCACCGGTCCGTTTGTCACCGCTTGCTTCAACTTTGCAAACGCCTCTCGGTAAGCATCATCCCACACCCAAGTCTTGTTCTTCTTTAATAGTTCCGTCAAGGGTGCGGCAATATGGGAATAGCCGCGGATGAATCTTCTATAGTAGTTAACCAAGCCAAGGAAGGAATGCATCTCAGGGACTTTCTTTGGCGTCTCCCATTCCTTGATGGCTAACACTTTCTTATTGTCCATCTTTAGTTTGCCGCCGCCAATGATATGACCTAAGAAAGGCACCTCCTTCTTCGCAAAGTCACATTTCTCCTTCTTCACAAAGAGTTGGTTCTCCCTTAAGATTTGGAAAACCCGCCGTAAGTGTGCCTTGTGTTCCTCCAATGTTTTGCTATAGACGACAATGTCATCAAGGTACACCACGACGAATCTATCCAAGTATGGTTGGAAGATCCGATTCATCAACGTACAGAATGTGGCAGGGGCGTTTGTGAGGCCAAAGGGCATCACCAAAAACTCGTAAGAGCCGTATCTTGTGACGCACACCGTCTTTGCCTCATCACCTTCGGCTATCCGCACTTGCCAATATCCCGACTGCAAGAACCATCTCGCAGCACCAAGTTGATCAAACAGGTCGGATATGAGTGGGATGGGGTAGCTGTTCTTCACTGTAATTTTGTTCAGTGCCCTATAATTAATGCATAGCCGCATCGACCCATCATGCTTCTTTTGGAACAACACCGGTGCTCCAAATGGCGCTTTGGATGGCCGAATGAACCCGGCATCCAACAAGTCTTTCAATTGTTTCCAAAGTTCCTCCAACTCCGATGGTGCCATCCGATAGGGTACCGCAGCAGTAGGCCTTGCACCGGCCTTTAACTCGATCTTGTGGTCCACCTCCCGCTTCAGCGGAAGTTGTTTGGGGAGTTCGGGTGGCATAACGTCCCAAACTCTTCAAGGACCATCTTCACTTCGGTTGGGGGCTCCTCCCCAACACTTGGGCATTCTTCCTTCACCATAGCAATGAAGGTTGGCTCCTGTCGCCTAACTCCTTTAGACAGTTGGAGCACCGAAAGAGACCTCGCCTTGAGTTCCTCCTCCCTTATTACTTTCACCATGTACGTCTTCCCCTCGTCTATGATGCACATTATGTTGGTGCTAGGAATTGGAATTGCCTGCACCTGGTCAACGAACTCCATCCCCAACACCATGTGATAGTTGTCCATCGACACCATGGAGAGATTCACCTTGCCTCTCCACTCGCCAATACTTAGCTCTTCTCTTCCTTGTGATAGTCGTCCATCGACACCTCGAGCCACGCCATGGATTGGACTGGCACTGGAGTTCACCGCCTTCAGCCAGCCCTTCTCTTCCTTATAGACTATCCCCAGTCTACGAGCTTCTTCGACCTTGATGAAGTTGTTGGTCGCACCCGTGTCCACCAAGGCCTTAGTTTCAAGGTTGTTGGCCTTAGCGAGCACATACATGCGGCCTTTCTGTCGTCCGGATGGTGGCACCTCCACCTTCGCCTTGATTGCATTGAGGAGTTGCAAGGAACCAAGTTGTGGATCCCTCGCATTCTTCTCTTCGTCTTCGTTGATCATCGCGGAGAGCTTGGAGCACTTCGGGCACTCGAACGCCTTGTGAGGGCCTTCACAAAGGAAACAAGAGATCCTTGGCTTCTCCCCGTCCTTGGAACTATTCGCGCATTGTTTTGGGCGAAAGTCCTTAGACGGTTGGAAGGGTCTCCCTTTCCCTTCACTCCGGTTGTCTCCCCCACGTTTCTCCTTGTGGAACTTGTTCGCCTTGGAAGTCGATGAAGAACTGGTGGTTTTCTCCGGCTTCTTGTATTCGATGAGTGATTCGGCCACCACCATGGCCGACGCCAGGTCCTGCACATTTCTCCACTGTAGCTCCAATTTCGCCCATTGTTGCAATCCGTCTATGAAGGAAAATAATGAATCCTTCACAGACATGTCCGGGATCTCCAAGATGAGCTCTGAAAACTCGCGGATGTACTCCCGCACCGTGCCTTTGTGGGTAAGGCGCCGAAGTTTCGCCCGGGACTCGTCTTCTGCATTTTGGGGATAGAACTGGGCCTTGATCTCCCGCTTGAAATCCGCTCAGTTGTCAATGATACATAGGCCGCACTCCTTGTCGGCATATCATCGCCTCCACCACACCATAGCCTAATCGACTAAGTATAGTGGAGCGGTCTTCACCTTCTTTGCCTCGTTGACAATGTTCAAGGCATTGAAGTACTGCTCCATGGTCCAGAGGAAGTTGTCTAACTCCCTCACATTCCTTGACCCGGCATAGGTCTTAGTTTTCGGCACATCGATTTTGGAGCTGGAATGGCCACCAACACCACCTTGGGTGACCGCCATCTTGCAGAGAGACCAATCCGCCTTGATCTCTTTGATTTCCTCTTGCATCGCCAGGATTTGGGACATGAGAGAACCCTTCAGGACGTCGAACCGAGAGTTCATGTCATCCATGACGGAGTTGAGAAGCCCTTGCATCCTCCCAAAGCTTTCCTCACCCTATGAGTCCAACTTTTTGATGCTTTCAGTGTGCTCCTCGACCACCTTCATTTGTTCGGCTAACGCCCACTCCAATTTGGCTAGCCGACTCTCCAGCAGACATGTTTCCCTCGAAACGGACTTATCTCTTCTCCATTCCTTAGCGTGGTGCTCCTTGTCGCGGCCTTTGTGGTTGCCACCACTAATGACAACAGATCCACCGTTTGTCATTTTTGCACCGTCTCGAAGTTTTGATTGTTCCACCGAACTTTGGCACCAACCGTGCTCTGATACCACTTGTCACGGGGTCAGCCTTTATAGCAGCTTAACCCGTGCGGCACCTAGTTCCCACCGTACGAAGGAACGCTAGGTCAGCCTAACTCGTCGCATTTGGATCGGAACCCATCGATCCGTTGTAAAGCAATTGTGTAGGGAAGCGCTTAATGGAAAAATGATTTAAACGAAGGCAACAAACGATTGTATTGATTGCTTGGAAGCTTTACAACATCACTCCCCTACATATAGATGTTAATACTTTTCTGGCTATGTCACCAGGAGACATCATATATGATCAAAATCTAAAATCTCTACAACTCACTCTATAAGCTAAGTATAACACTTTACAAGGGGGAAATACCCCAAAATAGCCTAAGTGTGCTCGGATAAGCCTTGGTCCGTGACACATGGCCCCCGCCCCCCCCTGAATCCGTCTCTGGTGTCATTCTACTGAGAGGATATATATATATATATATATATAAAAGGAAAATATGCAAATAGAAAGATAGAAAACAAAAGGAAGATTAGAGAAATAAAGCTTTAGAGAAGGGTTTTCTTTCGGGAAATTATGTAACTTTTTTATTCTTAGAATGATTATATGGCGAACCAACACAAATTTTCTATCAAATAATAACTCAATTCAATATACATATATATAATAAACACACACACGCACGCGCACGCGCACGTGTGTGACACACACACACACACATGAACAAGGATAACTAATTATATTCAACATTCGTAGGTTTTCTACCTCCATTCACTATAAGAAATCAGGCCTTTCGTAAGACAAAATGTGTTACCATATGATACCGTAGGACATTTTTGGGGTATTAGGTCTGTTTGGCTTATGAAAAGTCTCACACCTTTCCATAATACTTTTTTGTGTGTTACGATTTTCTGTTACAATAGATTATACAGTACTACTACAAAAAAGCTTAAAAAAGGCAATTTTAAAAACATCTTTATGGAGACAGTCTTCTTTAATTAATAGAAAATTAAGACAGTTTTTTTGACCATCCTAAGTATTTATAAAATAAGGACAGTTTTAAATCATTTTAAAAAAACTTTCAAATCCAATTAAAAATCGTTTTCAATATAAATATTGTCCTTATATATATATATATTATATATAAGCTTTCAAGATAGTGATAAAATCATCTTATTTTAATTATTATTTTATCATAAAAAATTATTTTATTACAAATGATCCCCAATATGTAAATACTTGCAAAATAAAATGAACATATATTAAAATAAGGTATAGTTATATGTGTTCAATTCTAATAATATTTAAAATACATGTATTGAAAATTAATACTTGTCATAGTTACAAAATTCTTAATTTTATATATCCAAATGAAATGGGATAAAAATAATAATATCCATTAATTAATAAACTACAGTCTTCGTGAAACAAGTGACCCGTCTCCAAAACTAATTTCTTGGTGTACAAATGATCACGTCTGTAGTTCATGAGTTCCACTTTCACCCCATCCATAGATTCCTTTCTTTATTCTTCCTATAAAAATAATAAATAAAAACATTTACTATTGGTCCTTGAGAGCCTAGGGGGGGGGGGGGGGGGAATAGAGCTCTTTAAAAATTCTTTCTCTTTTAGTTGTCACGATACTAAACTGATTGAAAGATAGAATCAATGCGGAAGACAATTAGATAGTGAAAGTATTTTGTTTTGTTATCAACTGATAATTACAACAAAATAGAAAGCAAATAAAACTATTTGCACTAGCCTTTGATCTACTGAAAGTGTCTCTCTTTTGTTTACAGTAGTTCTAATCTATTATGCACACACTAGCTTACAACTCAAATTCAAAGCACACTTTTACAAGTATACATAACTGTATATTTATAGACATCCCTTGTGTTGACCTCTTGGAACTTTGCTTTTTCAGGTGATGCACTGCATTGAAGGTCTTCTCCTTGGAGATCATCTCCCTTAAATGCTGCGGATGAGGAGCTCAAGATATTGGAAGTTTGAGCGTATTCAATTGCTTCGAGTAAATCCAATTTTATTTAAAACTTTGTCCATGCATCCTAATGATCCACGTGTAAGATGATATAAATAACTTCAACGGATTTGTCTTACATTAGGACACAGCGAGTTGATTGAGTTTGAATGCACTGATTTGACTTAGTGAGTATTTGAAGCAGTATTTTCTTATTCCGAAGTATGTAGACTTATTCTGAGCTAATACATGGCCCGGATGCTTACTCTGTGTCTTTAGTTGCTTACTTTGAGTCAATTAAGTGCTCGGATCCCTTATACTGCAACAAGGTTTCTTAATTCGTATTAATGAAGTGCTCGGATACCTTATTCCGTATTAGCGTTCCTTATTCCATGTCAATTGAACACTCAGTTCTCTTATTTTGTGTCAATTAAACACTCGGATCCCTTACTTTGTATCAATGCTTTCTTACTCTGTGTAAGTAGAAGACCCAGATCCTTATTCCACATCTTCTTGTCTTTAGTCCATGCGAGTCAAAGACTCAGATGCTTATTTTGTGTCTTCTTGTCTTTATTCTGCACGAGTGAAAGACTCGGATGCTTACGCCGCATGAGTCGAAGACTCGGATCCTTATTTCGCGTCTTCATGTCCTTATTCTGCGTGAGTCGAAGACTCGAATCCTTATTTCGTATCTTCATGTCCTTAGTCCGCATGAGTTGAAGACCCAGATCCTTATTCTGTGTCTTCATATCCTTAATCTGACCTAACGTTCCTTACTCTGTTGCTTTTGATAACTCGATTATTTATCAAGTCTTTTTGTTGACACTCACAATGATCCGGACCAAAATTATGTATCCTACCCTTAGTATATCGCTCACGAGTAATTCTGAGTGTCGTTTTAAGCTTATCTTCTACAAGATGTTAGAGCTAGAGAAATGAGAGATCTCAAATCAAACTACATAGGGTTTCATCTGCATCTTCCAAATTCTGGGTTCGATCCAATATTTACTTTGTAACATATACATTCAAAAGAGAAGAATGAATTTAGAAAAACACGACATTTATAATTTTAATTTTGTAACTGAAAAGAAAAACAATGTGACATTAAGGCCTTTTGCTTCTCCCAATGTAACATTAAAAGTTGTAATAATCTGCTTGAAAATGGTAAAATTATAGTAAAACCTTTGATTATTGGATTTTCAATATCATTTTGCATATCTCAATTACTACTTTTACTACAGCAATAAGCACTTAGACACAAGTTATCAATCACTAAAAATGTGTTTGAAACAGATAAAATAAATATAGATCAAGACTAAATCTCCATTACTTGGTGTCGTTAAGCTTAAAAACTATCCTTTTTTAGAAGATGGTGATGCTGGGAAATGTTGGTAAGTGTTTGAAGATGCTATAGGAATATAATCCAGTCTTCCCCACTAGCATAAAAGTAGTGAACCGCAAAAAAGAATGCCAGTCTAATTTGCATAACCTATAAATAAGGATATGCACAGCCAGTATAATATGCACAATCAGTATAATATGCACAACTAGTAAATAGTCATGGGGAAAGACACTCATAGACGCAACAAATTTTTTATGGAAGTTAGAGAGTGAGGGATGCTCTTCTCCAAGCTATTAGATGCCAAATATCTGCATTGGGAGATGAAAAAAAACAAGAACAAAGAGGGAAACTTGTAGTTGGGAAATGAAATTAAAGGGTTTAAAGTTGAACTATTACAGATGATATCATAGTTGGGGACCTGAGTCAATGTGTCATAATCCCAAGGGGATGTGATCCTCCTAAGGGGGGTGGATTATGAAGTTTGTGGATTTCACAAGTCTCACATCGGATTGAGGGGAGAATGAAGCGCACCTTATAAGGAGAGCGTGGATACCTCTCTAGCACGACGCAGTTTGGGATGCCACTGGGCACTACCAAGAATAAAAGTCATGCAGGCAATGACCCAAAGCGGAACAATATCAAGCTACGGGTAGCTTGGACTGTTACACACTCCTTTAGTTACTTTACTATGAGCCTCCATGGAAACATCAGATATAGTGGAAGAAGCTTCCTTAATAGTCCTCAATTCCGACAATGGTCGACTGCCAGCTAATTCCTTAAAACTAGAAACTAAAGGGCATGATGAAAAATTAAAAACGTGGAAATAAAAAACCAACAATTTGCACATGACGTGATAATAATCACATGTAATAATAGGGGTGTAAAACGGGCCAGCCCGTTTAGGCCCACGTTTTAAACAGGCTGAGCAAAGCTTGGCCCAGTCTAGCCTGTAACGATTCACGGGGGGTCGCGGGCTGGCCCGTATTTTTTGATTTTTTTTAAATATAAAATTAATCAATATAATTTTATCAAATTAATATTATTTCAATTTTGTTTTATAATTGTTCATATATAAAATCTGATTACTCAATTAAAATAAAAATAAAATAATATATGTATTAAATTTTAAGGTATTTAGGAATAAAAAAATAAAATTTAAAATTTAAAAAAGCCCACGGGCCAGCCCGCCTCCCATACGGACTGGGCTTAAATGGGGCAGGCCTGACCCGTTTAGGCTCGCGTTTTAAACGGACCGAGCTTTGATCGGCTCGGCCCGCCCCAAGCCCACAAGCCCGCGGGCTTGAGCCCGTTTTACACCCCTATGTAATAATAAACAAGATCACATAAACCAAAAATAAAGGTGGAACATACAAATCACAATGCAATTTTCTACATTGTACTTTTATAATGAATAAGAAAGTACGTCCACCCATCATTCTTCTTATTTTACAACAAAATTGAAGATTCAAAATACATAATCAACATAAAACTAAAAATCCTCCAAACTTATCCATACTCTTACTGTCCATAGCCTTAAACAAATAATTCCACTACTTTATATGTAATGCAACACTTTTTTGCTCTAAAGGAGACCTAATTTGGGTTTTTTTGTTAGTGTTGTGAATAAATTTAGATTTTTTGAACTTCATTCATAAGCATTTCTTCATGTTAGTTTGTATTGATGCCTTATTTGAAAATTCTGCTATACTTGTAGATGGTTTTTGAAAATGCAAATTTCACAATTTAATGTTTATTGAGTAGAAAATTTGATGTTTCGTATTCTAGAGCATTCATCATAGATGTGCACCATCTATGTCCAATTTAGTTTCCGTAACGGGACCAACTTATAGGCTAAAACTTTGTTTGATGCAACCTTTTTTTGTTCTTTCAGAAACTAAATAGATGCCAAACACAATGAAATCAATCAATCTAAACAAACAAACAACTCAATGCATTCAAAGACTAACATAACCATATTGAATCGAAATCCTAAATTGAAGCTATTATTAGAGAAAACACTAACATCCATTGAGGACAATGCACCATACTTTGCCTTTGGGCGTTTGGAGATGATTTGATTTGATGTTGAAAATAGGGTGAGTTTGAAGATTATTGCGACCTATGATATGTTCATGTTGGTGTTGGCTTTGGTTAAAGCATGATTCCTACTTTATTACCTTTATTTTTTATTTCTCTATCAAAGAAACAATCGTAGAAAAACCTAGAAACAAATGGTGGCTAGAAACATTAAACGAGATAACAGCTGAAAACTACCACAATCTCTTGCCTTAAATTCCCAAATGTCCTCATATTGTGTGCTTTATACATGCTCATTAAATCAAGGCAGTTAGAAATTGGAAGAAAGGGTGACATAACAAGCAGATACCTGCGATTTTCATTTTTCAAACTACTTATACGTACAAAAAATCAAAGCAAAGTAGGAGCTTGAGAGAGGATAAGTGGTAATCACAACAAACATTCAGCCATCCAAAGCTATAGCTTTTAGGCATGCTGGCTGAAATCAAGTACTGAAAAAGAACAAGACCATTTCTCTAAACAAAAGGAATAGGTAATAATCATAAAAAATGGGGTTTTGCATACCTTCAGACATATGATGAAAGAGGCCCTTAAATTTTGGAACTCTCATCAGGTTGAATGATCATGTTAATGGCATCATTTACTCAATCCCAAAGGGTATTAAGATCCATATACTTCAATGTAAAAAAGAACTGGAAGAACAAAATAAAAAAACAAAAAAACAAAACAAAATGGAAAATATACGAAATACAAATGAATCCAACAAAAAACCAAGAAAACAAAACCAAGATAAATTAGAGAGGCAAAAAGGCAATGAAGAAAAAGAAAAACCTTATAATTTACCTTGCAATGCATGATTTCTTATGTCTTAGCTTATTCTGCCATTTCTTATTCTTCTTCATTGCTTCTATTTATGAATCTCCTTGATGTATTTAATAAAAACAAATGCCCCCAAAAAGGAGAACATTGTGGAAAGTTAAAAAATTGGAGATGTAAGGCTTAATGTGGGATCTTAGAAAAATACTAGGAGTAAAATTTAGAGAACAAATATGTATTTGTGAGGAATTAATTACTATGTGAGAATCTAATATGAGAACTTATTCGATATGTCCTCGTAACATCCAATTGTTGTAGTTGCGAGTGGTCTATATGAGCACCATTTTTGGATCAATAGCCCAAGTCTCTTAGTAGATCTTCTTCTCCTTATTCTGTTTTTGTTCTCTCCTTCTTTCTCTACTTCTTCTTATGTTTTTCACCCTTCCTGGATGGACAGTAAATACCGGTGACGTGGATACCATTTAGACTTCAAGGAAGGAAACAACATTCCAACCAAGAAATCAACAGGCAAACAAATAATCAATCAAGACCTAATCCAACAAACCTAGAGAGAGGGAGGGATCAGGGATATTAACGCACCACTACTCGCTGCTGAGAGAAGCGTCATCTAAAAAGTGTAGGAGCGTATGGGCTTTGTGTCCTGGGGGCAACGGATCAACTCCTTTTGTGGTTGAGAAGTTTTCCTTGGATAATGAGCAAGGGAGGCAAGTGGGAGAGTTTTTTTGTAATGAATCCTGGGAAATGTAAGCGGCAACATCGATTAATGAAAATATCGCGCCTAAGCTTCCCGCTATGTTTTTTAGAATATTATAACATTTTTTTCAATATCATGCACCAAAAGCATCCCACTTAAATGCAATATAAGCTGTTGCCTGATTTTCTTTCTTCTTTTTACATATGTAACACTTTTTCATTAGTGTTATCATTTGATACATTACCAGGGCCAAACTATGTAGTGATTATAGGTTTCTTTATGATCAAAATAAAATTATTGAACTGAGACAAGAGAGAGATTGGTGAATGCACTCATCCCCCACTCTTTAAAATGCATAAATCTTATTCTAGATCGCCCAAAGCTCAAAAACCCTTCTCCTTGCTTTTTCTCTCTGACTCCGTCTCCCGCCTCTCTCTCTCTCTCTCTCTCTCTCTCTCTCTCTCTCTCTCTCTCTCTCTCTCTCTTCTCATAATGACGGCTCAACCTCATAATTAGGTTAGAGACTCCTTTCTTTATGTCCCGATATCATTATTTAATTTAAAATAACAATATAAGTTCCCAAAATATCTCTAATGGTCTAAAATTTCAAATTTGGTCTTAATTATAACCAATATTCTCCATTTGATAGAGCACATCATTGTGTTGATATCTACCTTCTAAAAATAAGGTTCTAACTCAAAACTAATCTCTCAAAACCTCGTAAATATGAGTTTTTATAGTTTCTTATATATTTAGAGAGTAAATAAATATTTTTTGGAGTGCAAGTAATGTTTTTAATGTACCAAATATTTTGAAGAGGTCATGCAAATGGCTTACGAACAGGATCAAGTGAGCGGAACAATTTCCACGTTATCGAGCAAGACTTTCCTTTGGTGCAACCAAATTCTTAAAGGATAAAGCTAAATGTGTACTTTAAAGATCAAATAGGAATCTGACACTTAGATCCCCAATCTGAAGCTCAGATAGGCAATTTGATGCTTAAAAAGCTAATCTAATGCTAGTTAGCCATTCGATGCTTGAATAATAAATTTGATGCTTGTACAACAATTCAACACTTGTATATCTTTTGATCTCATGCATATTTGTTTACAAAACTTTTGTCACCTACTCTTGACATAAAAAGAAATGGGGCTCTGCGATTGGTCAATAAAGTTGGTTCCAACATTCCACTTATTATAAAGACCTACTTGTTTCCAATGAAAATGCAAGTCGCTTTGTTGTAATTACAAAAGTTAGATGTTTTTGTGGAAGTCTTTATGTTGGCTCACACTTTCACGCTGTAACTTTTATTTCCCATCATTATTGAGACCGTGATGTTATAGCAAACTCCTAGCCTATCTAAAACTCCTAATCTAAAGATTGCCATACATATTGAAGTTGCTTTCATAATCCATACTGCATGAAAATACACATTCATTGATGTGTACGCCTACAAAGAAAGTATTCATCTTCCAAGAGAGAACTCTAATTGTGTCCTAGAACATTGCTTTAATTCCAATCACGCAATTATGCTGTAAAATAATATATTTTTATATTGTGTCTTCATCCTTGTTTTAGAGATATATAGAAAGAGAGTTTTCTTCTCAATAAAGCTTCCTAACTCACTCTCGTAGTTTTAAAGAGAGATTCTTTGTAAGTATTTTTGATTATTGAGGTTTAGTAAAGATAATTTCTGTCGTACAATTTTCAATTGGTTAATATAAGTATTGGTTCTACTAACTCGGGATTATCTTCCATAATGCTTATTTATTGTAATTAAAATAATTTTTGAAAGCCTTATTTTCTCCAATTATTTTTTTAAAGATTTATTCACACACCCAGCTTCTAGATTTTTCTGGGGGGCCTAAAAACGTTAACTGGCTATATTTAACAAAAGTAATAACAGTTGTCATAATTATTTTTAGTTGAACTCACTAGGATATAAGTATTAGTTGTTTAGTCCTGTAGTTCACTTAAACTAATTTATTTTTATTTAAGATGGCAGAATAAACCATTGCATTTGACATTAAGTGTTCATATTTTTATTAAATTCCCTTCAATTTAAAATTTAAAGATTTATTAATAGATCTAGCTTCTATGTCTTCATTTTTTTATAGATGCATAGATAATAAAACTATGAGACTAAACCAACCAAATATAATATAATATATATTCAAAACTTTATATGTGTCTCTTTTTCACTTTGGTCACTTGTAGACACAGTTGTAACCATCATAAATCTAGATTCTTCCTGAAATTACACAAGAGAATTAACGCTAATGCATTTTGCTAACGCATTAACCGATAAATCTGGGGATAATAATGATGACTATTGTTCGTGATAATTTCATATATGTTGGATCTCATTTTTCCCGGATCGGGGATACATATTTGTGTTTTACTTTGAACTTCTTTCTATTTTTAATCACTTTGCATAGATAAATAAAGATACATGACTGCCTATCCAAGGGGGATTTAACACTTCTTTTAAAAAAAGATTTCAATGCTAAAAATCCGCTTTCATCAAATTTCGGCATTTGCGTTTCGACCACGTTTTTCAACCGAGGTCAAACGAAGAAGTTATGATCAAATCGTATTTGAACCGTTAATGGTGGTCAACTAGCGGCCAATATTCAAATTGATACCTGGTGCCAGGTCACTAACCTCATTTTCTTAATCTCTCTATCATTTTGAGAATTTTTGGATATATATATATATACATATGTTGCACATTTTTGCTCCCGGAGCATTTTTTTTAAAATTCAACAATAAAGAAAGGGGGACGTGTGGTGTAGGTATGGCATAAAAAAGAATTCATTTTCAAATAACAATTACATTGGTATCGCTTCGTCATGACATCCCTAGTCCAAAAATAATTTTCTCATGATTTTTTTGAAACCCGAGTTGCCCTTCTTTGAGTCCAAACTTAAAAAATATCAAGAAAAAAGACAATTCATTGAAAAATCAGAAACCCTAGCCGCCATCTTTCTTTTTCCTGCTCACTCCCTATCCATTGTCATTCCTTATTAGCCTAAGAATAAAACAAAATAAAAACTAAATAGAAAATAAGAAAGCAAAGCAACAAAAATTAAAAAATAACATATCTTCACCCTCTCTCTCCATCGTGTCGTCTTCTCTCTTTCTCTCTCTCTCTCTCTCTCTCTCTCTCTCTCTCTCTCTCTCTCTCTTTCCCTGCACTGCCTTCCTCACTCCACGCCGGATAGCCACGCTAGCTCATCATGCACTCCTACCCTTTTCTCCTTTTCCCCCCAACCTCCTCCACGTTAGCTACGCTCACCCCATACCCTTTTCTCTCTCAATAAACCAAATCCAAGCCAACCAAACTTTCCCACCATGGTACACCATACCCTCGCCATAGCCGCCACCCTCAAGCATCCTTGAACCCTAGATCCTCTTCGTAAAACCCCTTTCCTCTCAATTCTTGGGGTTTCTTTTCTTTAACAAAATTGAAATGACACACCTAAAGCCCTTTTTTTTCCATCTCCCCACGGTGAACCCGCAGAGCTCCTCGTCTTCTAGCCGGAACGCCTCCGTTGGTAGTCGAGGAGCATAGTTCCCATCCATCATCACCACCTGGCCTTATCTAAGGGTTTGGTGTGTGGCTAAAGTAATCGAAGTCAGAGCTCAGTGCCCCACAACAGCTAAAGCGCTGGAATAGGAAGACATCCAGTAAGGAGTAATCTGGAGAAGAAAAAGGTTAAGAAATTCTTTTGAGCGTGATTGGTTATTATTATTACTATTGGTGTTCTCGTTGCTATCTATTTTCCCATCAGGCTTCCTATATCACGTCTGCTAGCCTATTTGCTTTTGTGTTGATTCTCGGTCACATTCTATTCGCTCATGTTTCTGTCCCTATAAAACAAAAAACGAAAAAAAAAAAAAATAAGAAGAGAAAATGTCAGTACTCGAATTTTTTCGTTTTGGTTTTAATGTCTTGTTTTAACCTGGTCTTAATGTTATTTCCTATGTTTGTTGTTTGTTCGACTCTCTATTTGCTTCTAATCCTGGACATTTTATAATGTCTTGTTCCTCACTTGTCAAAAAGAAGTACACGCCCTGGTTCGGGTTTGGTTTTGTTTTTTGTTTTTTGTTTTTTTGTTTTTGTCAAACGTAGTCGTTAACAAGAATACAAAAAAGGGGTTCATAATATGGGCTGATAACGGGTCGGCCTTTGCCTGTTTGTTTTTTTGTTTTTGTGAATCAAGTTTACTTGTTTATCTTAATGTGTCCCTGCTTTGATCTTTCGGGTGTCTTCTCTTTCGTTCCCTTTCATAAGTTTGTCTACACAGTTCATCGGGTTTATTTTTGTTTATTCTTGGAAGGATTACTTGTGGAAAAAAACTCATGAAAATGGAGTCATATTATTTATAATAATAATAATAATAATAATAATAATAATAATAATACTAATAATATTAATAATAATAATAATAATAATAATAATAATAATAATAATAAACACTAGGGGAGCCTGGTTTATGTAATATGGTTTTTTGCATCCATTGTCCATGCTTGTTTTTTATGAGCTACCGGCCTTTATACCCTTGGATTTAGCTTCGCTTGTTTATTTTCCTAGAAAAACGTTTACGCCTTGTCGATGAGTGGTATTTTTTTTTGATGTATTGTTTTGCTTGGTGAGTTGGGAGGGTCGAGTGTAAGGGTTTGAGTATGGTGTGTTATTCTTTTTAAGGGGCTTTTTTCGGATTAATGTTGGTTTTGAGCTATTAGAATTTTTGTAATTATGGGTAGGGCAACCCAATGCCATTTTAATTTGTAAATTGGACATAATGAAAAAAAGAGGAGAGGAAAAAAGTGAGCTCGTTTTTATTTGTGGATATCATCATTACACATCTGCATTTCTGACTTATTTATTTTTTTTTAATTATCATTATTTCTTAAAACAAAACAAAAAAAAACAATTCTTAATTAAAAAAAAATGTTTTCTAAAAAAAACAAAATAAAAACAAAAAACAAAAAAAAAACGCTTAGCTTTTCAGAAAAAAACTAAAAAAAAAATAGCTTTTTCAAAAAATAAAAAAAAACAAATATTTCCCAACTTTTCAAAAATATTCTTAAAAAAAAATGTAAAAAAACAAAAATAAAAAATGGTTAAATTTTTAAATAATCATTTTACTCTTTTGTTTTAAAAAAATTGTTTTCCAAAAAATAAAAATAAACAAACAAACAATTTTTTTTTTTAAAAACGATTATATTTTTAAATAATCCTTTTACTTCTCTTAGTTTATTTTTGCTTATTTGGTTCACTTTTAGTATTTTAGAAAGTACTTTGATCTTCATTTGCAAACAAACATTGATAAATTCTTTTAGCTTCTTAGGTAAAGTGGGATTTCTAAACTCTTCAACTCTATAAATGACTTGAAATAAAATCATAATTTGAATCTTAGGATTTCTTTGTATCATTAAATAACTTGAATTTAACTCTCAATTCTAAACAAAGAATTAGAAATTAAAAAAAAAGAGGAGGTAAAGATCAAATTTTTGGATTTTTTTAGAAACTTAGGGTAAGAAAATTTAATTTTGGTTCTAATAAATAACTTTAGATAAATAAAAAGAATAAACTTTAAGCCGTTTTGACATTACCTTTAGTGACAGCTTAAAATAAGTTAGAAGTCTCCACACTCCCAAGATAGGTATTGAAAGAGCGCTATGGGGGTGCCAAACCTTTCCACACTTAATTAACTCCTGAACCCAATCTCTAGTAACATAGATCATTTCAATAGACCAATCGCACTCTTAAAACACTAATAACGATTCTATTCCTTCTCACCACCATTCTAGTGAAGGGTGGGAGAACAATGCATCCCCAAAAGCGGTTTTTCCTTCAAACGAAATCCGGTGATGACAATATATATTTATATAGTATCTAGTCAAGACACTCCATAAAGATATTAGCATATCATTTGTCACTTTGGTGGTTCTTGATCGAGCATTAATGGTAATTAAAATTGATGAACCGAACCGAAAACTTATGCGCTAAATGAACCAAGAATTAATGGTTTTTTACTTTATTGGTTGGTTTTGATTTTTTATTTTCCCAAATCATGGGTTTGCGTTCGGCTTTTAAAATATTATATAAATCAATTGAACTTCCACCAATTCATTAAAAATCTCAATTTTTCATGAGCATTAAATGTCTTTATATGCCTTTTTCATTTCCTAATAAGTCCTATTAAATTTTTGTAACTTCTCATGGCAATAAATAATAATAATAATAGAAAAAAAGTTTTTTATTTTTGGATGGTCAAAAAAATATATATAATGAAGAATTCAAATATAAATACAAATATTTAATTCAACAAAAAGTCCTCAATATAAAAACATTTAACCATAATTTAAAATTTAAACTATAAATAAAGTGTTGTTGTTTTAAACCAATATTTTTTTCCAAAAGTCTTCATACCTTATCGCGCAAATTTGTGCACTATTGGCCGATGTATGTGAGGTGATTTGATGACGCATTACTAATGTGATGAAGCCTCAATCATGTGTTTCCATATTAGGTAGGCTGCTATAGCTTATTCAGGGACTGCATATAGGCAAAAGGTCGCCTTAAGAAATTGGATGCCCTAGAAGTGTTACGATTAGCTTAAAAAAGTCCCCCTCTTTTTTTTTTTTTTAAGTTTTAGTGGTTGAACTTTAAAATTTATATTAATTGTAAGCTAAATCCATAACTATCAATTAAAAACATCAAAACATATTATCGTAAATACAATATAATAAAACAATAAATAAAAATATATTATTCATTCATTTAGGTCTCGATTAGAGTTTTTTCTTCATTTATCATGCCTTCATTAAGAGGTTATTCTTCATTTACTAAATCTTGATTACTAAGTTTTTTAAATGCCTAAATCTGAAGTCATTAGTTGTTACTAGAAACTAAAAACTTCTAAAGAGATCCTAATGGTGGTTATTAGTCACCAATTGCTCATTGATTTCAAAATTTTCCAAACCATAACTTTAAAAATATTTCAATCTATAACAATAGTGTAAGAATAATATAGTTAACCAAAACCAAACTCCTCCATTGTAATTGCAAATCACCCAAGGCCAAATCGCCAATAAATATATATATGGAAAAGTATACAAAATCATAGTCAACAACAAATATAATGAAATGAAAAAATTAAAATAGAATCAAAATAAACATCAAAAGATATAATTAATACATATCAAGACCAAATTAAAATTATTCAATTTAATATATATTATACATTATATAATATAGAATAATAGAAGAAAAAATACCCGCCAAGCTATGAACGGAACGTGAAGGGTCTCCGGAGTTGTATTTACCCTGATCCATGAAGTCGTTAGTGGGCATCGCGGCATTTAGGTGAGGCGCTGACGTCAGCGGTCGTCCTCGCTTCGCTGTTTTATGCGTAGCGGTCTTAGCGGCTAAAGCCGGCGGTGACATCGCAGGGCGTCCAGACTTGATCGATTGACGCCAGCGGGCGTAACAAAGAATAAGAGATCCGGATCGAGCGGCGGCCGATCTAAGGCAGGTGCGGGGGAGCGCCATAATGCTCGACGGTCGACGTGGGTGGTTTGCGTGTTACGGGGCTTGTTGCCAACGTCGGGAGTGTGTGCATTGGCAGCGCAGTGGTGCGCAGGTAAGGCATGAACGAGCGTGGACCGTGGAATGGTGCCCGTGAACCAAAACAGTGCCCCCTAAATTGTTCTATCGACGTGTGCTCAAGGCATCGCTTATTGGCCTCCCCTTCGCCGGCTCCGAGCAAGAATATGTAACTAAATGTGATTCGATGACATATCATCTGATGTGGTCATATCTCAATCATATGATGTCATATCGCTGACAGATGCAAAACTTATGCAATCGAACCACATATAGCAATATGCTTTTTTTCATTAACTCTTAAATGTCATGCATCTGCCATTTGTTTTTCTTCTTAATTATTAATATTATTTTTAACTTTTTTAAAGTTTACTATGCTTCTATATCCTTTTTAGGAAGAATGAATTTTTCCCTCAACTTATAGTTTATCTTACATACACTAATGAGTTTAATTTCTCTGACCAATCGATTTTGTCTTTCCAATGATTCTAGAAATATTAATTAAAATAAATTAGGATTAATAAATATTTAAATTCATATTACATAATTGGTACCTACTAAAAGATGGATCTCATGACATATGAAATAGTAAAGAGTAACAAATTATACTCAAATTATCATTCCCTGGAGATTTAAGCAGCCAATATGCATATTGAAATGTTTCAGGCCTAATTATCTTGAAGATTGTTTAAAAGCTTTATTTATAAAATTATTATTTTAATTGATCTATAGGTGGAACCACTTGGAGAACAATGTGATAAAATAGTTTAGGTTTTGAAGTTTAGGATTTTATAATTTAAGTTGAGACTGAGTTTGATTTCACCACCCTCCAATATATTAAGATTTTTGATAACGACACTTTTATTTATTAGTTTTAATGGCTAACAATTATCTTCTTTTATTTGGTCCATGCTGTAGAAGATTAAAAGTAATCTCAAACCATTTAGTCAATAATTTAATCGGGATTAATAAAGAATGTTATTTTCCAATTAAAAGTATTACAAGCTTTGTTCGCTTATAAATACATTTAACCTAGATTTCCAAGATTTACCCCTAGACTAGGGCTAAGATAAGTTGATTCATCCATAAAATCAAACACTTTAAGACAAAAAAAACAAAAATGAAATAAAAAAATAAAAAACATCATTCCAATGTATAATATGTTTGGTAAAAGGTAATCAAATGTGAGGGAATAATTATTAAAGGAAAATAATTAATATGGGAAAGAATGTAATCAAATATTACTATTCATTTGTTTCGACATGACTAAAATTAAAGGAAATAGAATTTTTATTAGTAATAATACGACTAAAATATCCTTCATCTAACTAATATCATATTTATCTATCACTCGATCGCTCATCCTGTGATTTTCCCTCACTCACACGATTCACACCTAGACGCCACACACCAACCATCTCCAACCCACCACGCATCACCTCCATTTTACCCACCAGCACCTCAAATGTGCAGGATTTTGCCCCAGTAAGAGAGATATTGGTAAGATTGATAATGATTTTGAAAATATACCCATTGAAGAGTTTTCAGCAGCAAGAGAGGTGGCTGATGTCAGGTTGAGCTAAAGCTTGGACGGATTGCAAAGGGGTTAATGCTGTCCAGGAGAGAAGTTATGATCTCTTTTTCTTTGATGGATCGGACAGAGAGAAAACAATGGAGGAGAGAACTACGATAAATGGTGGAGCTGCCTGCTCAAAGAATCTGAGTTTGTAATAGGTTACCAGTGGTTTTTGGCTTTCAACATGGGTATTTTAGTATAAAATGATTCATTTGTATATGAGAATATTTGTAAACCACATACATCACATGAATCAATTTACCTTATATAGAGGTACACTTCTCAAGGTAATTATTTTTTATTTATTAGTACAAACATGGGAAAGGAAACAAATTTAATTCCTTTCCATTCCTTTGCAGTGTACCAAACACACTATTACATATTGGGTCAGCTACATCACTCCCTAGAAAGAAGAAAACTAGGTAGATATAATGAGAAATTGTTCACAATTATAATCAAAGATATACTTGTTTCAAGACATGTTGTAAATCCATTGAATGCCACGCTTGATTCTTCCTTTGACGATTTTCCTATGTTTCTTCAAATTTGTTCCTCAATTGTTCCTCTTCATCCCAAATGATCACATCTCCAAATATTTGATCCCTCTTCCAGTCCAATTCCTTCTCCTTTAATTCCTTTCTTCCATCATCCCATTTCTATAAACAACTGTCGCTTTTTTGTTTTTTTCATAATCAGCTATTAATTAACTCTTCCATTTCCAATATGTCTTTCCATTTCAAACATGCAGAGTAAGGTGCCAACAAAGAGAAAATGAGTGTAAAATTAAAATAACATTATGTCACCTATCAAGACTCGCGTGGTGCTACACGTGGCATACATGCAATCCAAAATATTATCTTAGCATATGGAGACAATAAGTTTGCCACGCGTGTAACCCTACATCACTACGTGCATACCAATTCCTTTATTATGTGCTCTTCTAATCATTACTATGTGCTAGATGAGTTCTTCCTTAAGCTTGCATGTGGCAATACCTTGTATGCGTGAGGGTCTCGTGTCATTCCTCGTCAATATGTGCACTAGATCCGGATAACTTTGCACATGGTGATAGATACCATCACTGCATCATACTCACCGCCACGTGCAAAATCCCTCACACCACATGCACGTATTTTTTCTTCCAACATGTAATCCAACCTCAACAGAGCCTCTCGTGGAAATCAACATCGTGGACGACTACTTTGTATGTTCAATGCTTTGACACTTAGCTACAATCCTTGTCCTTTAAAAACTTGTAGAAATCCCAAATCCTAAAAAGAAATGAAAAAACACCAAAACAAGCAAAACTCTACACAAATGCTAGCATAACACCAAGTTGAAAACAATAAAATAAAACCATATACAAAAATATACCTTTACATATAACACAAGGTGTTACATCACCCTTGTGTTATATGTAAAGGCATATACTTTGTATATGCTTTCATTATTGAATTAGGGGCATTAACAAGTGAGACTTCTAAAACTTTCATTACAAAATATATAAGCTCTAAGGTTTGATTTCTAAATTCAACCCACCAATTAACTACACTAACAATTCATCTAGTAAGAAAATAGATAAATAATTGATCAATACTTTAAAGAGAACTTCTATACCAAGGGAAGTTTGTGCACAATAGCTTATTCTCATTTGAAAGTCAAAAAATTTTTGTTTTGTCTAAAATCTTTAATTTGTGGATACATTCTTTTTGTCTTCATAACTTGATATAAGATTTTACATGCACATCATTTAGAATATTGTCCATTGGTGGACATATTTTATAAATATTGAAATCTATGATTCATAAAATAAATGGTCATGCAAAGAGCTGCGTAATTGGAAGCCTCATTTATTGTCAATGATATTCCAAATCTCACTATAAACTCAATATTCATTCCCTTAATTTTTGTTATCTCCACTTTAGTCGATCTATTGTGTTATGAATAAATTCCATTTCAGGAGCCTTCTCCTAATCAGCCAATCTCAACACATTAACAAGGATCTAGTTGCCTTCAATGCATAAGACATACTAAACCAAAAATCTTATCTTTACAATAATTTTTCTCACTTCTTTCCTTCTAGTTTATTTGCCTACTTAACTTTCTCCATACTCTTGTGAAGTTAACATATGCTCCAAAGATTCACATAATTCATATAGACTTTGCAATATTAAGTACAAAGTAAGAAATGTAGATGTACGTGTTGATCCAAGTCCTTTTTGTGAATTTTCTCATCAATGTCAATGCCAACCTATGATTATAAATAAATTGCTTCACCTATTAAAATACATAAATTGTTTATAAGTTACTATAAAATGATATAATAAGTTAATAATATAATAAAAGAATTAAGATATCTCTTTGCATCTTTCAATGTCATTCTGTGTTGGTGGTTCTCAAATATTTTTTTAAAGAATCAAATTTAAATCAGACGCAACATATGACATCCACCATAACTCTTCCTTATACTTTATTTGTAATGACTGTGTTTGGGGTTGAAAGAGTTAGCCATTTGTGTTTGGGCAAGGACCGTGAAGACCGAGTGTTAGTCCGGATTAGTGGGAAGTTAACGGATCGGTGGGAAGTCGATCGGATCGAGGGGAAGTTAGTCCAGATCCGTGAGAAGCAAATCCGGAGCATTGTGGCAACCGGGAGCATTGTGGTCTAGTTCGGATTATCTCTTCATACGAGTAGGGATCCAAGGGAACTCTTCATACGGAGTAAGGATTCGAGCGATCCCTTAGCACGGAACACGCCTTAGTAGCCGCCAGTAGTCCGTGGCATTGTTAACCCAGTCGAGTCGCAACATCAATAGTCCGGAGTAAGGAAGTCAACACTAGGTCGACACGTCTGTGGGCCATGTTGGGCTTGGGTAGCGTGTTGTCTTTGTTATATTTTTATTCGTATTTTCGGGAAAGGGAACCCCAGCCCCGCAAGAGAGAAAGAGAGAGAGAGAGAGAGAGAGAGAGAGAGAGAGAGAGAGAGAGAGAGAGAGAGTTCTTGGTGCGTTTGTTGCCACCGCATTCTTGGAGAGACGCCTTTGGGGGAGGAGCAAGGAGGATCTTCCGATTCCAAACCTTAACACAACCGAATTCGAGGTAGGGATTCTATTCTTCTTGAACCTATGCTAGGATTAGATCTTGTGGTAGTCGATTTGTGGATTATATATGTTTAGGTCCCAAAGTGAGTATAGAGGGGGGGTGAATAGACTTTCTTCGTGTGCGGAAGCTAGGACTGCTTTTGGTATGTGGTACTTCTAAGGATAACTATGCTGGAAGTATTTATGGAGAAGATAACGTAGTAATTTGAGTGATAATGTGAGTTATGAACTACTGAGACAAATCTAAGATGTAGTAAATGCTCCTTGTTCACGGATCTCTATTGTGTAAGGAATGGTCCGTGATAGTTTTGATTTGTGGAAAACAACACCGAGGGTAGACTAAATAATCGTGTTGAATCTTGGGTGAACAAGGGTATATGATGAATCACAATGTTTGATCTTGATCTTGGTTCAACGCGGCGCACAACACTTGGAAGTTCTTTTTCTCTCTCTTAGTCTTTCTCTATAGCATCGGAACTGTCTTCTTGATTCTTTGAGAGATAAGATCTTTTTTGTATGTAAGAATCCTCTTTCTCGTTTTCTATGTATTTAAGTGTGAGAGAGATATATATTTTAAGTTTAGATTGTTGTGCGCCATATTGTCCATCCTACAGATTGACTTCGCCAATGGATATGCGGGATGTCGGGGGATGAGTTGATCCGCTCGATTTGCAAATTTGTTGCCCATCTGCGTAGATGCATGCCCATACTTCTTGTGATCGATCTTGGACGTTTATTTGTGGAAAGTGGTTGATCGTAATTAATGCGGCATTAATTGCACTCCAGTACTCGAGACGGCGCAAGCTTACTTGTACAAACCCTAGCTGAAGATATCGCTAAGTGTGTATGCTCGGGGTTTTAAGTATGTCTTGAAGGTGGGTGCCTCGTAGGTTTGATGACTCAAAGGTTTCAGTTAGAGCCCGTTGAGTTTGCGGGAAGTTTACTTCAGGCTTTACGGTGTTGGCATCCGCGAGTCTACGACTCACATATCTTCAAGTCTCCGGGGCTAGAGTTCGAGTTAGATTAAGTACTGTTGTGTCACTCTATTAATTAAAAGTCTGCGACTGTGAGTCTACGACCTAGAGAGTCCGTGACTATCCTAGTGGCTCTTAGAGTGACTTCTTCGAAGTAACTAATCTACCCGTTGTTATACCCGTGAGTCTACGACCCTAGCTCTGCGGATCTACGACCCTCGGTTTCTCGGTTTATTTTACTTGACTAAGAGGCTCTTCAACTCTGCAAGTTTTCAACCTTGAAGCTCTTCGACTCTACGAGTCTTAGACTTTACATTTCTTCCTTAGCCTTCCGATTGCGTATGCACCGAGTTTCCATATTCTACGAGTTTCCGACTTTAAGGCTATGACCCTTTAGCTGTAACTCTCTGCCTTTATGATCTTTGATTCGTGATATGTCCGACAAGCTCTTTAACATACCCGTATCCCTTGAGTCTACGACTCTTCGAGCCTTGAGTCTACGACTCTATGACTCTCAAGTTACGGTTTCATTTAAGTTGGTCGATTTTTTGGCTTCGACTCTTCGACCTTCGACCTACGAGTCTACGAGTCCTGTTTTCTTAACCGTGTTATAAGGCCACGACTCTACGACCCTTGAGTCTATGAGTCTAGCGGTACTCTAAGTTCCGTTAAGTGACATGAGCGCTCTAGGGACTCTACGGTTCTATAGACTTCGAGTCTTCGAGTTATTTAAGTTTGGTTATTGTTCTTTTGAAATTCTTCAACCCTATGAGTCTCTCGAATTAATTCGTTGCTTACAATAACGCTCTCTTTTTCGTCTTCGTGACTTTACGACCATCGACCCAGACCTACGAGTCGCAATGTGTTCGTCACAATATGCTTCGAGTCTCCGGACCCTACGAGTCTACGAGCTTCTCGCCAATATGTCCTGTGACGGTTTTACTTACGAACTATGACTCTTCAACCCTACGACCTTTAGATCTTCGAGTCTCCAGGACTTAGACTATATGTTAGCGACTTCATCAAATCCTATATTTCCAACAATCTCTCCCTATTTAATGTAGGTGACAATGGGTGGAAAACATGAAGTTTGAGACTACGAGTTTGATGGGCGGTTTTAAGTTAACATAAAATATCTTTGCATATGAAAAATTTGGAGGAGATCAAAATTATGAAAATGCACACTCCTCTCCCCGTAGGCATGAAGTGCGTTAGTTGCCTCTTGTCAAAGATAACTCCCCCCTACGACCTTGCTCCCCGAGATATACTCCCCCTTTCGGGGTGAGGAACAAGCACCGGAACACAAATCACATGGGAGCAAGGCAATAGGTCACATAATGCAAGTCAACAGAGCAAAAACATACACAAAAAGTAACTAAGATAAAGTAAGTACACGGAAAACACAGAAAGAGGAAAAGTAGTGTACAATTAAATAGAGTACAAGACAGTTACGGTTTAAAGTTAGAATATTTTACACTTTGTGTAAACAGAAAAATAGCTGCTTGCTCACGCAAGAGTTGAGCAGTAGTCAGATGTAGCGAGGCGGCACAACTACTCACACGATCAAATTCAGGCATGAGGGCAGGGAGGCCATTGGTGGTCAGGATGCGAATATAGTGGCAGACATAGAAACCACATCTGTGATCATCATTTCGGCAGAACGCTTTGCTTGACTTGAGTAATTTCCATCGGTTTTGAAAGATGATAGCCACCATACCCATGCGAATATCCCTTGCATGACACGTGTGAGGGTGTGATTGAATTCATGGAGTTATTCCCGCCGATGGAGTAGTAGAGTAGTAGGCTTGGAGTCAAAGATGACGATCCTTTGGTTCTTGAAATCAATATCGAGAAGAAACCAGTGTGGGGATGTTGACAAGTATGGGATGAGCACATGATCGACCTCATTCCATGGACGGAAAGAGTTCTCATATCTGCGACCTTGGATAAACTCGATCATGGAGGCATCATCAATGAGCTGAGCCTGCATAATAAGCAAACGAGAGCCTACACGTGTATCTCGGTGGATATGGAGAGGAAGCTTCTCCGGATATGACTTTTGTGCAAAGATGAATTGTATCATCTCAAGATTATCCATCTCTTCACCGTCGTGTAGTAATCGACACAGGTCTGGTCCAGTGAAGAATGCTTCGTAGCCACAAGCCCGCGCGGTGGTGTCCCCAGCAACATAGCTATTGAAAGCGGCAAGTTCAGCTGGGTTGGCTCCTGTAGTCACAGTGCGCGGTGTGTCACGACCCGAGCAGCGTGGTGCTGGCGGGACGTTTCTTAGTGGCACGATTCAGGAATGTATTCGTGCTACGTAAAGGAGAGGGGTTGGTTGAAAAGCGTAGATGGTGCGCAGCGGAAGGTTCCAGGCAATTCGTGGAGGAAAACGGATGGAACCCCTTCGGAGTTCGGACGTGCCGACCCGGTTGAATACGGGGAGCACGCCGCTAGTCGAGGACTTGACGTTGAAGAAGGGATTTGGCCATCCTTACACAAATTGGTCGGGAACTGGAGCCGTTCTCCGATGAGCCCGGTGGCAGGGCAAAACCAGCCTACGTGCGCTTCAACCCTTAAAGGCTAAACTTAGCGGACCGTGGATAGAGAAGCTAAGTGCCGCAATGGGTTGAGAGGCGCAGAAAACCTGACCCCGTGACAAGTGGTATCAAAGACGAACCGGCCCGTATCCTGAAGACTCGCTGAGCACTCTCACGGAAGCGTGATCCCAAGGTGGGAGCTCACAGAGGTGAGTCGACCGATAGTGTCTTGCACGCCTTGCATCCATAGAGTTGGAGTATCCTAGAGTGTGATACGAGCGGGCAAGGGAGTACGAAGGAGCGCGTCGGAGCGATCTTGGAAGCCTCCTATCCTTTGGACATTGGGCGAGTGGGCGAGCATCTTGGTAAAGGTGTTGCAACTCCTGGGAAGACGATGTCCAAGGCGATGACATTGGGCGAGTGGGAGGGCATCGAGGTAACGATGCCATCGCTGCATGGACGATGTCGACAAGCGCAACGAGGACGTTGCGAGGATTGGGTGGAGGAGAATGTCACGACCCGAGCAGCGTGGTGCTGGCGGGACGTTTCTTAGTGGCACGATTCGAGAATGTATTCGTGCTACGTAAAGGAGAGGGGTTGGTTGAAAAGCGTAGATGGTGCGCAGCGGAAGGTTCCAGGCGTTTGTGGAGGAAAACGGATGGAACCCCTTCGGAGTTCGGACGTGCCAACCCGGTTGAATGCGGGGAGCACGCCGCTAGTTGAGGACTTGACGTTGAAGAAGGGATTTGGCCATCCTTACACAAACCGGTCGGGAACTGGAGCCGTTCTCCTGATGAGCCCAGTGGCAGGGCGAAACTAGTCTACGTGCGCTTCAACCCTTAAAGGCTAAACTTAGCGGACCGTGGATAGAGAAGCTAAGTGCCGCAATGGGTTGAGAGGCGCAGAAAATCTGACCCCGTGACAGGTGGTACCATCGGTGTAGCGGTAGTAGTGGTAGCTAGCTTAGTAGGAGAAGCGGGCATGGTATGCTCGGCCCGTACTTGGATGGGTCGTTGAGGGACTAGGCTGAGTGGAGGATGAGGTTTGGCCTAGAGCAGTAGGATGCTTCTTCATGCGCGTTCCAATAGGCACATCACCATCATCAGAATCAGTGATAACAATGGCTCTGTGTGCACGCTTTCACCCACGGGCATAGGTAGCTTCCTGTTGCGGTTGTGGAGGAGGAGAAGGTTGAGGTAAAGTAGTATGAGGCGCCGGAGGACTGGGAGCAGGACTGGTTGAGGTTGTAGGTTCATCAATGGGAACCGGCTCAGGTCTATCCTTAGAGGTCTTTTGAGGTGGCTTCATGGTGAGAGTGATCTCTCCACGATCTAGTCGGCTGCAAGCTTCAAAAATAGGACCCATAGTTTTAAGAAATCCTCATGTTGATTCTTTTATGCCTCCTTTATGTCTTCACTGTGGTTCTTGAGGCATTTAAACCCTTCAGTGCTTACTCTGATGAGGGATTCCAGTTCAGTCTTGACCCTTTCTAACTCAAAGTCAGAAAGTTCAACTTCATTTCTGAGCTTCTCCATTCCCTCCTCCACTGCAGAAAATCGTCCCTTGACTGCTTGAATGGTAGGTGTGAAATTTAACAGTCCAGACGTGGTCAGTTTTTCCAATACCTTGTCAGCAATACGGTCCACTTCCTCAGCAGTCAAGGAGCGCAAGTGAGAGGTGGAAGCCAATGGAATGGCTAATGGGATATGGGAGGTTAAGTCCTCACTCCTCGAGTGACCACTTGATGAGTCTCCGGTTCCAAGTGGAGTGGCCATCTCAGGCACCTCTACATGCTCGGATGCAGGTGGTACTTTCTCTCGCATCGGAGTCACTTTCGGCTTCAACAATAGGTGCCTCCTCCTCTTCCTCAGCATTCTTAGCCATCTCGGCATTATGGGGAGTTAATATGTCAGGAGTTTCGCCCATGATAGGAGATGGGGCAACCATCGAGACAATTTCCACTGGGTCTCTCCTCACAAGACCCTGCTCTACCAACCAACTGATTAGATGGTCTCTATCTACCATCTGCTTGCCAAAGGCTATATTAGAAAGATTATTCCACGAAGAAGAGGTAGAATCTTGTCCTCAACCAAGGCCAATCATGGATGAGGCATACATGGACAACAGACGTTCGGGAGTATGTTACTCCCGATGCCATGCATATACATAATCCGATTTAATGGACTACGCCTGTATATAGATGTGTGTTTGATTTTATTTTTCATTTGATTGTGTGATTTTTTAATCTGCTATTTTTATTTATTTTTGCTATTTTTTTATTTGTTGGTTTTGTGAGCTGTTTCTTTTATTTTCATTTTTTTCTCTTAGTTTATTTTATTTGTTTTTCTTTCTAACCGGTTGTACACTTTTCATTATATTTTAAAATGCTAGTTAGTTGTGTGTTTTGCAGTGGCGAGCATGAGTCATCCAAATGTCCTAAGGCTACTATTGAGCAGCTCAGCCAACTGCTTTTAGGTGTCACTCATGATGATCCTAATTATTATTGTGCTTGCGATGCGTATATTAATTCATTGCCTCTTGTGTTTTGTATTTATTGTGGAAGTGGTTGCCATATAGCTGATACATGCCCTTTGAATTCATTTGCACTCCCTATATCTTGTGAGGATAATGGTGGGATAGAGTCTAGTTGGTCCACCATCAATGAATTAAATATAGAGGTAGAAGCTTTGGAGAGTTCTACCATTGATTATGCCACCCTTGAGGATCTTGTTAAGGCAACCCATAAGAATGCATTTGATTGTCTTATTGCTTTGAACATTTGTGGGGATAAATATCATGCCTTGCTAGAGTCCATTGAGGAGACTGAGAGCTTAATTGTTGGATTGCATAAAAGTTTATATCTTTGTACCCTTTCTAGTAGTACCTTTAATAGTGGCATTGAAGCACCTTATGCACATATTGACGATACAGGATTAGTGAGTGAGCATCCTCTTAAGGGAGACGAACATAGTATTTTTTTTCTTTGTCCCCGTTGTGTGTTGATTTATTTTGTAGGGCCAAGACTGATATCATTGATGAATGCCACCCCGGGAGTACACTCCCGGTTGATGGCATCGCTGGAGTTGACCATTTACATGAGACCATTGTGGAGGGAGATATCCCCGAACAGGTAATTACAACAGACTTCCAGTTGCATGTCCAAGAGCTTGGGCAGGTAAGTCATAAGGTAATTATCCCTTCTTGCTCTAATTCTAAGGAGGTTAAAATTTTTAAATATTATAAACCACCCTCCCACTCCCTATGTAATTTATTTATTTTACCTATTTCTTTTTATTTTTATTTTTCTAGCTATAGTTGTATTTTGCAATTTCCTCTTTCTTGCTTGTGTGTAGTTCCTCACTTGCAGGGACTAAGCTTATGGGATATTCCTTTGTAGCCCCGTAAAGGGTATATAGGAGTGCCCTTAATTCCACAGTGTATGATCTTTCTTACACACTGCGACCACCCGATAAAGTTGTGATACTTATTTTTCTTATTTTTATTTATGACTTATCTTTCTCACCTCGGCCTCCTGATTAGACCATTTTATTTTATTTATTTATTTATTTTAAAAAATTCTTTTTAATAAATTTTATTTTCTTGTGTGTTTGATTTTTGAATAAAAAGTCATTTGCCCTTAATATATTTTTCCTCTTTTATTTTCTCTACTTTTCACACCGATCGGCTTAGCTCGGGTACTTTTCTCCTTACTTTTCTCTCATTTTTGGCATGTGGACCATGCCTTGGTTTAAGTGTGAAGGAGGGAAAAGTGTTGTACACTTTTTATTCTTTTTGTTTTGTTTGATTGCATGTTTTTACATTCCTTGTATATACATTGCATGAATGAGTGACTGCATGAATGCTTGCTTGACTATGGAGATAACATATGGTTTAGGATAGAGGCACCTGTATCTACTTGAAGTATATTGTGTGTATTGGTAGTTATGCTTAGACTCTTTACATTATTTTCTCTATGCTTGGAAGGATATCATTATATGCATGAGCTAGCACTTGGGTTCGTACTAGGTTTTCATGTTTAAATGCAAAAGCTTGCTTAATCTTTGGAGTTGTGTGATTAGAGAGAAACAGTCCATCATCACAATATTCCTTTTATGAGTGATTTTATCTCTTGGTTGATGAGCTTGGGCAAGTGCATGTTTAAACTATTTATGGTGATTGGTTTGTGTATGCTAAGATAGGCTAGAGTCACATGTTACAGTGATATGGGTAGCCTAGTTGATGCTCCTTAAGTACTGGCTCTATTTCATAAAAAAAAACAAACAAAACAAAAAAAAAAAAAAAGCACGATAGAAAAAACAAAACAATAAAAAAAAATATAGTGGCAATTGTTGTAAATGGGGTTTAATCATTTTTCGAGGATAACTTCTCCTCTCGCTATCAAATAATTATTGTACACCCCATATTTTTTTGTGCCACTTTTATTGTGTATTTGATGAAATTGTGAGTTACTGAGTCTTCATCTTTTAGGGTTGAGCATCATTTGGGTAACTCACCTCTCGCGGTGGCATGTGGCAAAGGCTACAGTTTGTGGTAAGACCGGATGTGTCACCATAAGAAAAACTCGCTTGTACTAACTTAAGGTCCGAAAACCCTTAGAGGTATCGAGAGTGAGTGGTGTGAGACTTACATTTGAGTGAGGCTGCTTTGTTTCATTTGTGAGAACTCCATGGACTTGCTTGTTATGCTTTTAACTTGATTAACTTGGTTGTTCCTTAGTAATGGTTAGGATTGTATATAATTGTTGGACTAAGTATAAGAAGGCAATGCAAAGTGTTTTCGGCTGCACTCTAATCATGCAATGCACTTTCATATGTTACATGTGTTTTCTGCTGACCATTATCTCACTTGTGATTTTTCCTTTTCTTATTTTTCACTTGCTTGATTGAGTGTTTATTTCTATTCTTGCTCGGGATGAGCAAGGTTCAAGTGTGAAGGAGATGATCAGGGGGATTTATACCCCCTTTTTAGGGCCATTTTGGGTACATTTTCATACACTTTTGATTCATTTACTGCCCATTTGCGCTACATTTTCATTTTTTCATGGCCTAACCCAGAAAAGAGGATTTCTTGTGGTTTTTGTGGTATTTTTGCTATATTTTGACAGAATCCAAAAATCAAGGAAGAATTCACCAAATTCATAGAAAGAAGAAAGAATCCCAAGGACCTAAAGATCACGACGACCGAATTTCATGTTGGTCGGGTGAAGGTCGGGTGAAGCCCATTTTTCAGGGATAGCTTTCTGGAACCCAAAGGAATATTATTGCCTTCTGGTCGGGTGAAATCCGAGGTCATTTGAAGGTGGTCGGGTGAACCACTCTTCACCCGACCAGGTCGGTGAAGCCGATTTTGCATAGGAAGACTCTCCAAGCATCATGGAACATAACTCTCTTCCTGGTCAGGTGAATTTTGAAGACTCTGCAGGGTGGTCGGGTGAAGATTTCTTCACCCGACCAAACTCAAATTCCGGCGATAAACTCCTTATTTTTGTAGCTCACTTTTTTCCTTCCGGACCGAAGTCATTTGAGCGTAAGACAGGCACCAAATACTCAGGTCAAAGAAGAATTAATTGAAGAAATTTGAATTCAAATGGGTGCTTTGTATTTGAATTAAGGTCTTTTATGGGGATTAAGAGGGGGGGTTTATATTATTTTCAAATTCAAAAATAGGGAGTTACATGAGAGTTAATATGGGCTAATGATTTGGAGGAATTATGAGAAATAATGGGGAATTCAAATTCAAAAATTCAAATATAGTCTTGGGAGGCTATAAAAGGGGAGTGGATCCTTCATTTGTAATCATCCAAGTGATCTAATATTCAACAATTCTCTTCCATTCCATTCCTCACCTAGAGTAAGAGAGAGAGAGAGAGAGAAAGAATAAGGTTTGGGGCATCTTGGAGCTTGAAGGCAACTCTTTGGGGAAAAAAATCAACCTTGGAATTCTTGTTCTAAATAGGCAAGCTATCCTTTTTGGTTTTTCTAATCCATGTTCTGTAATTTTGTTGTTTTCACTTTAACTATGGAAGCTTAAAAACCCCCTGATTGGGGTTAGGATGGAGTTTGATGTAATAAATTAAATTGTAATGTTTTAGTTTAATCTCTTTTACCTTGTAAGTATTTATTGAGTATCTTGGGTTGAAATATAAAATGGATTCTAGCCATTTTATTTTATCATATTAGGTATTTATGTGAAGGATTGGAAAATGAAGCATAATCTTGGAAAAATCAGGATATTCAAACTAAGGATTATATAACATGCGGCAAGCGAGTGTAATACTAGGATACCAAGTTAAAAGTGGGTGTGATGCTTGCTCTAAACTAGACAACCCAATTCTTAAAGGGTCACCCGTCCCCCATGCTAGGGTGTACAGAATCATCGCACTTGGAAAAGGCTAATTCATGCATTAGAGGTTGGGTATTAAATATTGTCACAAGGAAAGAATTAGATTGAACTAAGACATAATCTTGAGAAAAAAATACATCAAATGAAGTCTTAACTCCAATCACCTTTATCAATTGAACTTTTCTCTACTCAAATCAACATTTCCATTTCTCAAATATTTTCAAAAATCAAATTATTTAAATTTACTTCTATTTTTACATTGCTTTCAACCAAAATCTCTTTATAAGCTAGTTAAAATTTCCCAATTCTACATCCTTCCCTTGGGTACAATATTCGAACTTAAAATTCACTTTATTACTTGTCATGATTTGTACTCTTGCAAATTGCTGATCATGCATCATCACATACTTCTTTATGCACGACATTGATCACAATGTTAACCTAGCATCCAGTAAACCATGGTTAGTCTAATGCAACGACCCAGTCATGAATTCAGTAATCTCCTCACATATTTAGTAAAACTCACTCAGCGGAGGCCTCACCCTCTCACTCTCGGATCAGTATGAGAGATTGATTCAGGAACTAGGAATGACTTGTTTGGTATGCTCATGGTCAATCGAATCTTACCACAACCCTGATCCACCAATGATTTTCAGTTCAGCATAGATGACTTGAGAAACAAAGTGGTCCTATTGAGAATCAGAACACACACTCTAGCATTGTCTTATTTCCAACATAGCATGTACATAGAGTTTGGAGCTTGAGCATGTGTATTTCTTGTGTGAGTTGTCCTCTCTTTTGTGTAACACCATTTTTTAGTACATATTCATGACTTTTTCATCCGGACAGAGCTCAACACAGTTTCTATGTGATTACAAAACATGCTCAATTATAAAGACTACAACTATTACTCTGAAAAGAAGAAAAGTATTTAAGGGGAATAGTGAGGACTCCCCCTAAGATCTATAATCTAGTTTCTATTCTCTTTTCTTATTTAGCCTTTTTCACCTTGCCTTTTTCCAGTAAGAGGTGTTGGCTCTTTTTGAGTAATAGGCTTTTTATGATTCTCAAAACTACAGTCTCAGTCATTCTCAGAGCATTAAATCATTGAGGATTCTTTCCGTGTAAGCCAACAGTACCATGAGATACAACAATTCCTGCTAGTTAATGAATGTAATACTGCACAGGTGATATTCACTCAGAATGAAACCAATAGATAGTGGGAATATCAAATAATTGAAGTATGGTGGAAATTGCACTCTCTTCACTTTAGACTTGAAGATTCATGACAGGTTGTACAAAAGACTTATACCAGGTTCAGAGGTAGCAGGTTTCATCCATGTGATTTCTCAATGTCCTGTAGTAGAAATGTATGAACCATACTTAGGCATTGCTAATATTCATGGAGAGATAAATAATTGTTAACAGTGTCATACCTATGTTCATGCTCAGGTCTTGAGGTTGAAATGAAACACAATACATGCAATAAGTATTATGAAGTTAAGTCTAGCATGAAAAGTTTTGTCAGAAGTTCATTGAACCTGGTTTCATGCAGTGGTTTGGTGAATATGTCTGCAAGCTGGTCATCAGTGGATATATATTCAAGGGAAATGTCCTTCTTCAGCACATGGTCACGTATGAAGTGACGTCTAACCTCTATGTGCTTGATTTTGGGATGCATGACAGGATTGTTGGAAATTGCAATGGCGCTTGTGTTGTCACAATATAGTAGCACGATCTTCAAGTTAAATCCATAGTCCGAAAGTTGATGGCCATCCAAAGCAACCGAGCATAGCAATTTCCCGTGAATAATATATTCAGCTTTAGCTGTTGAAGTTGAAACTGAATTCTGTTTCTTGATGAACCAAGATACAAGTTTGTTGCCAAGCAGTTGGCATGTTCCACTTGTGCTCTTTCTATCAATCCTGCAACCAGCAAAGTCTGCATTTGAAAAGCCTCTCAGTTTGAATTCAGACTCCTTTGGGTACCAAAGTCCCAAATTTTCAGTTCCCTTGAGATACCGCATAATCCTTTTGACATGAGACATATGAGACTCATTGGGATTTACTTGGTATCTTGCACAGATGCATGTTGCGAACATTATATCAGGTCTACTTGCTGTGAGATACAACAAGGATCCAATCATGCTTATGTATTATGTGATATCCACTTCTTTGCCTGCTTCATCCATATCCAATTTGGCATTTGTAGGAATGGGCATTTTCATGTGAGTCACATAAGTCATCTTGAATTTCTTCAGAATCTCCTTAGTGTATTTAGTTTGCCTGCTAAAGATCCTGTTCTTCAACTGCTTGACCTCCAACCAAAAAAAGAATGAAAGTTCTCCCATTATACTCATTTCATACTCACTTTTCATCAGATGGGAAAATTCTTCACACTGCTATTTGTCCCTTGATCTGAAGATGATGTCATCAACATAAATCTGAACAATCAAGGGTGATCCTTTTCTTTCCTTGAGAAATAGAGTTGGGTAAATTTTGCCTTTTCCGAACTTGTTTTTGATCAGAAATTCTGACAATGTTTCATACCAAGCTCTGGGAGCTTCTTTTAGTCCATATAGAGCCTTCTTTAGTTTGTACACCTGGTGTTCTTGGTTTGGCTCTAGAAATCCAAGAGGTTGTTCAACATAGACTTCTTCTTAGAGGTCTCCATTAAGGAATGCACTCTTGACATCCAATTGATAAACTTTGAAGTCCTTGAATGTTGCATATGCTAAAAACATGCAGATGGCTTCAAGTCTAGCAACTGGTGCAAAAGTTTCGTCATAGTCAATTTCTTCTTCTTGTCTGTAACCTTTTTCCACCAATCTGGCCTTGTTTCTGATCACAACACCATCAGCATCAAGTTTATTTCTAAAGATCCATTTCACACCAATGACTTGTTGTGATCTAGGCCTGTTGACCAACTCCTATACTTTCTGTCTCTTGAACTGATTGAGCTCTTCTTGCATAGCATCAATCGAATAGTGATCCTGAATGGCATCATCAATTGCTTTTTGGCTCCACTTGTGATAAGAAACACATGTATAGATTCTCATGAAGTGTGGTAGCTTTTGTTTTGACTTGTGCAACAGGATCTCCTATTATTAGTTCAGATGGGTGGTCCTTTAACCTTCTCCTTGCCTTTGGAAGGTCTTCTCTTTCTTCATGTTGCCCAACTGCTCTATGTCAGGTTCTTGGGCTGGTGGAGGTAACAGAGACTGAACAGGTTGAATGTTAAGGTCATGATTTTCTGTTGATTTTTGATTTGATTATGTAACAACCCATTCAGCTCTTTGGTCTTCAGGTTTAGGTCCATCTTCCACTGGTTTAGTTGTTGTAGGATTATCTGTGTCTTGGTCTTCTACTATGACAGTATCCTGCACTTATTTACATTTTGGTCTCCTTTCTGCATACCATGGTTAGTCTCATCAAAAGAAACATGAATAGATTCTTCAATAGTTTTAGTCCTTCTATTAAACACACGATAAGCCTTGCTAGTCATGGAATATCCAACAAGATACCCATCATCTGACTTGGCATCAAACTTATTCAAGTAGTCTTTGCCATTGTTCAGGAATATAGCAAGTACACTCGAAGATCCTTAGGTGACCAATGTTTGGTCTCCTTCCCTTCCATAACTCATAGGGTGTTTTCATGGCTCGTTTGTTAATTAGAGTTCTATTTTGTATATAATAAGTAGTGGCAACAGCTTCAGGCTATAAGGATTTTGGGAACTGAGCTCCTGTCAACATGGTTCTACATGCTTCAACTAAGGTCCTATTTTTTCTTTCAGCGACTCCATTTTGTTGTGGAGTTCTAGGTCTCGAGAAATTATCTTTGAATACCATGTTCAATACAAAACTCTAGCATATCGGAAAATTCAAATTCCTTGCCATAATCGCTTCGATGCATTTAATAAGAGACTTTCAAATGAAGAGTTCAACAAGATTTTCAAATGTTTCAGTTTTGTTCATGAGAAACATAACTCATGTATATCCTGGTATAGTCATCTACTACCGCAAGGAAGTATCGTGCACCAAGATAATGAAGACACTTTTATTGGTCCACATAGGTCCATGTGCAGAAGTTCAAGTGATTGTGTGATTGAGGTTTTATTCACACTCTTAAAAGAGTGTTTCACCTGCTTACCCAGCTGACAATCTCTACAAGGGTGTTTTTTCACATAAATATGCTTAGGTAAGCCCTCAAACAAATCAAGAGATGTCAATTTAGACATAGTCTTAAAGTTTAAATGACCAAATCTTTTGTGCCATAACCAATTAATGTCGGAGAAGCATTGGACGGAAAGCAAATTGGTTCATTAGATTGAGCATTTCCAAAGACCAATTTATAGACATTGCCTTGTCTGTGTCTATTCAGCTTTACCTCATTGGAGACAGGATCTATAACGGTGTAGGTGTGTTTAGTGAACAACACTTCATAACCCTTGTCACACAATTGACTTATGCTCAACAAAGGTTATGTTTGAGATCTTGAACAACGGATACATTCCTGGATTGAAACAGAATCATTAGAGAGAGTACCCTTACCAAAAATCTTACCCTTTTTGTTATCCCCGAATGTGACAGATGAAGCTGCAACCTCCCTTACTTCACTCAACAGAGAGGCATCATCTGTCATGTGTACAGAACAGGCACTGTCAAGGTACCACTGGCTGGAATTGATCTTTTGTTTTCGGTGGCTATTTTCAACTTCATGTACATGTTCCTGCACAACAGGAAACTAAGTCTTGGGGGCCCAATCGTGCTTGGGCTTTGGGTAAGTGAAAGCTACAGTTAACAATTTTGGTTTCCAATAGGTGGGAGATGATTTGACTTTCCATGCTAACTTATGTGATTCCTCATTAAATTTGTTAGCAATTTTGTTCTTTGGGCTCTTTTCAGATTCTCCTTCCTTATGGTTACTCTTGGCAGCTTTACTAGGCATAGAGTTGACATTTTTCTTCACAGGACTAGTAGTTGGGTTCTTTGGGGAGGTAACCTGTGTGTGCCTGGTTGCTTTCTTCTTCCTATATGAGTTATGAGGTTGCAAATTTTCAGTGATGTGTAATTGCTTAAGGCTTACCCTGATTTCTGTGGCAATCTCATTCTTAAGATACTCAGGGTAGAATTTGCACTGATAGGAAAGGTGTCCAACTTTACAACAGATGGGGCAGTTAACAGGATTGGGTTGGACATTTTGTCTCAAGGGTGTGATTGGAGTGTTAAGAGGCTTCCTAGGTTCTCTCACATATCCTACACCATTTTTAACTCTCCCACCAGGGACAAACTTAGGCTTAAAGGAAACAACCTTGCTGGATGAGCTAGTCTCAAACGTAGCAGTAAGTCTGCTTGAGTTTGTCTCCGTCAATACTACACCCTTACCCTTGCATTGGGATGTAGAGGACAGGTTGACTAAAGGTTTAGCTTTCAGTTCTGTTTGATCAACTGCTACATCATTGTCCTGAGATGTAACAGTACCCATATCTCTAAGTTCGGGTGTTACAGGTTTGGGTGGACAAGTAACAGCCATTTGTACCTCCTTTCCACAATCAAGAAGCACACTGCCAGCAGGAACACAGCTAGTTCCGCTTTGGTTTCAGCTAGTTCCTTTTCAAGCCTATCGATGTCTTTATTAGTCATTTTCAATTGTCCAGCTTTGTCCAAAAGATCATTGTGTGTGCTTCTCATCTCACTCACTTCACTCTTAATCTTCCTCTCTGTTCTTTCATAGTCATCTATAGAGTCTCTATATTTACATGAAAGCCTTTCCAGTTTAGAGTAATATCTTTCTTTGTCGGCTTTCATAGGAAGAAATTGTTCCTCTATTTCTTTAAGAGCTCTATAGGTATCTTCATATTCAATGTAGAGCTGTTCATAAGTTCTTACCTTGAGGGGTGGTGAATGGTCAGCCATGAAGTAGATGAGACCTTTTTCTTCTTCTCCTTATCGATGATTCTTTTTCCTCCTCGGCTCACTTGTTGAACTTGTTGGTGACAAGAGCCTTCTTCCTCTTGTCATCCTTTTTGCTTGAGGAGTCTTTGGTCTTCTTCTTCTGCTTCACTGCCTCCTTTTTCTCCCTCTTGACTTGTAACAGTTGGCGGTGAAGTGGCTGGGCCGGTTGCGGTGGTAACATTACAACTTCTCCTTATCCTTTCCCTTAGAGAAAGATGAGGATGATCGCCTTGCTTTCTTTCTCGTAGTTCTCCCTTCTCTTTAGCAGTTTCTTGATAAAAAAACGCCACCTCTTGATCCGAGGCACTATCTCGAGTCAAGCTCTTCGCCTTCATCTTCTTCTTCTTCAGAAGATAGTTCCCTTGATTCAGCAGCCGCCTTAAAGGCAACAGACTTCTCCTTTTTTTTATGAAGGATTCTCAAATGCCTCAAGTTCTTCCTTTTGCATTTCAAATGTCTTGAGGTCCCCGTATAATGCTTCCAAGGCACACGTTTTCCATTCCTTCTGCTGACGGATGGCTGATGTCTTTATCAACAGTCTCAAGGGTAGAGATCTCAAAAATTTGTCATTCTTGTCCTTCTAAGAGATCTCAACATTGTAAGTCTTCATCCGTTGAATCAGACCTGTGAACCTTTCATAGATACTGTCCAGTGACTCCTTTGGTTCACATCTGAAGGCTTCATACTCCTGCTTGAGCATGGAGATCTTGTTGTCATGTATTTGTTCATCTCCTTCGTAGATGAGACATAGCTTGTCCCATACCTCCTTTGTTGTCTCTAGGTCTTGCACGTCCGTGAACATGTCATCATCGAGTGCAGAGAAAAGTATGCCTTTTGCCTTGAAGCCAAGTTTTACTTTCCTCTCGCTCCACCTTAGACCAATTGTCCTGGGTCCTTCGTCATTAGCCGACCTCTCTCGCATACTCTTTGGGGTGAAAGGTCCGTTCTTTATTGTTTCCCAGAGATAGGTGTCGAGCATGTCTAGGTGTGCTCTCATTCTCGCTTTCCATTTAAAGAAGCACGCGGGTGTGCACATAGGTACTTAGGAGGATGAGCCAGGCAGGACGTCGTAGAAGTCTTCTTGTTCTTTCTTGTTGCTGCTGGTACTCGGTTCTTCCTACTCCTGATCTCCAGTCGCTCCTTCTTCCTGGAACACGACCGGCTTCAACTTCTTCAATAGGCACCTGGAGCGTGCTCGGGAGCTAGAGCCGCACCGCTAGAATCCATGTCAGCCATTTAGGGATCTCTACGGAGTTGTAGAACGCTTTGATATCAATTATAGGTCCCAAAGTGAGTCTAGAGGGGGGGGTGAATAGACTTTCTTCGTGTGCGGAAGCTAGACTGTTTGCTGGTATGTGGTACTTCTAAGGATAACTATGCTGGAAGTATTTATGGAGAAGATGATAGTAGTAATTTGAGTGATAATATGAGTTATGAACTATCAGGCAAATCTAAGATGTAGTAAATGCTCCTTGTTCACAGATCTCTGTTGTGTAAGGAATGGTCCGTGATAGTTTTGATTTGTAGAAAAAAACACTGAGGGTAGACTAAATAATCGTGCTGAATCTTGGGTGAACAAGGTTATATGATGAATCTCAACGTTTGATTTTGATCTTGGTTCAATGCGGCATACAGCACTTGGAAGTTCCTTTTCTCTCTCTTAGTCTTTCTCTCTAGCATCGGAACTGTCTTCTTGATTCTTCAAGAGATATATCTTTTTGTATGTAAGAATCCTCTTTCTTGTTTTCTGTGTATTCCACGTTTTCAGAGAAAGAGACTAACTCTTCTTTTTGTCATTAAGTGTGAGAGAGATATATATTTTAAGTTTAGATTGTTGTGCGCCATGTTGTCCATCCGACAGACTGACTTCCTGCCACTGGATATGCAGGATGTCAGGGGATGGGTTGATTTGCTCTGATTTGCAGATTTGTTGCCCATGCTGCGCAGATGCATGCCTATACTTGTGCAGTCGATCTTGGCCGTTTATCCGTGGAAAGTGGTTGATCGCAATTAATACGGCATTAATTGCACTCCAGCTGCTCGAGACGACGCAAGCTTACTGTACAAACCCTAACTGAAGATATCGCTAAGTGCGTATGCTCAGGGTTTTAAGTATGTCTTGAAGGTGGGTGCCTCGTAGGTTTTATGACTCGAAGGTTTCAGTTAGAGCCCGTTGAGTTTGCAGAAGTTTACTTCAGGCTTTACAGTGTTGGCATCTGCGAGTCTACGACTCACATATCTTTGAGTCTTCGAGGCTAGAGTTCGAGTTAGATTAAGTCTATTGTGTCACTCTATTAATTAAAAGTCTGCGACTCTACGAGTTTGTGACTATCCTAGTGGCTCTTAGAGTGACTTCTTCGAAGTTCGCCTAATCTACCCGTTGTTACAGCTACGAGTCTATGACCTTAGCTCTGCGGATCTACGACCCTTGGGTTTCTCAGTTTATTTTACTTGACTAAGAGGCTCTTCGACTCTGCGAGTTTTCAACCTTAAAGCTCTTCGACTCTATGAGTCTTAGACTTTACATTTCTTCCTTAGCCTTCCGCAGTTGCGTATGCACTGAGTTTCCATATTCTACGAGTTTTCAATTTTAAGGCTACGACCCTTCAGCTATAACTCTCTGCCTTTATGATCTTCGAGTCTGTGATATGTCTGACAAGTTCTTTAACATACCTGTATCCCTTGAGTCTATAACTCTTCGAGCCTTGAGTCTACGACTCTACGACTCTCAAGTTACAGTTTCATTTAAGTTAGTCAGTCTTTTTGGCTTCGACTTTTTGACCTTCGACCTACGAGTTTGCGAGTCTTGTTTTCTTAACCGTGTTATAAGGCTGCGACTCTACGACCCTTGAGTCTATGAGTCTAGCGGTACTCTAAGTTCTATTAAGTGACATGAGCGCTCTAGGGACTCTATAGTTCTACAGTCTTTGAGTTATTTAAGTTTGGTTACTGTTCTTTTGGAATTCTTCGACCTTACGAGTCTCGAATTAATTCATTGCTTATAGTAATGCTCTCTTTTTTCGTATCGCGACTCTACGACCTTCGACCCGGGATCTATGAGTCGTAACGTGTTCTGTCACAATATGCTTCGAGTCTCCCGACCCTACGAGTCTACGAGCCTCTCGCCAATATGTCTTGTGATAGTTTTACTTCTACGAACTACGACTCTTCGACCCTACGACCTTCGGATCTTTGAGTCTCCAGGACTTAGACTATATGTTGGCAGCTTCATCAAATCCTATATTTCCAACATATATATATGTAAATTTATATAGGTGATCTCCAATATGAATGTTGGCCTTCAATGGAAAGTTATATTTGGGTATAATGATGAGTCTGGGGTTAGGGATTTTCGGGTTTGTTCGCGTGGCGACGGACCTTGGAGGTTGCTGGGTGATAGCGCTATTCGTTCGGCGGTTGAGTTCGTTAGGGTTGGTTCCGTGGTAGGGCCTCATGGGGAAACCTTGGGGATTCCGGGGGGAGTCTTGTTTGAGAATATAAAAAGTGGATGAGATAATAATGGTTTGGGTGATAGTTGTTGAGCACATGTGTTATATGTTGTAATGTTAATGTATGTTATTGTGTTATGCTTGTTAATGCGCTATATAGAGCTTGTGTGGCTGTGATTGTGGAGCCTGTGTGGCTGTGATTATGGTAGCCTGTGTGGCTGTGGAGCCTATGTGGCTGTGGTTGTGGAAGCCTATGTGGCTGTGGAAATGGTTGTATGTGCCTTTGTGGTTTGTTTGTGTGTTGACATATTTATAAATGTTGATTATAACCTATTTATATATTATTGCCACGACACTGCACTTGTACATGTTAACATGTAGATGCTAGGAGCATGGGATGGATTTGGGAGATATGATCCCTACTGAGCTATGGTTGCTCACCCCTCCTACTGTGTCTTGTTTGTTTTTAGGAACCTACAAGCGTTAGGTGGGAACACCAAGGTGGAAGACTAAGTTATCTGCTGTATTTTGTTTTATGTTATTTTGAGGGAATTAATGTAACCCCAATGGCGGAAACGATGTAAAAGGTTTTTAAATTAATAAAGTGATGTGGTTTGTATTATGGACATCTATTATGGTTTAAATTTAATAAAGTTATGTGATGTCCTGTGTGATATTATTTATCTCAATCCCTTATCCACCGCATGGGTAAAGGGGAGTCACGAACCGGTTTCCTCGGGTTGGAAATCCGGGGCGTGACATCATCGATTGCCACTTCAATTACGAGATCCTCTCCAATCTTTTCAACAATGTTATCTAATAAATTTAAATATCAACGTTACGATTTTCACTATATCAATGACATCAATAAACCACAATAAAATCAGATCATATGGTATATTCACAAGAATATTGATCAACTATCTACCCCATATATCTTTTTATACATTTGATAATATGGACACTCTTGTTTGTATTCATATCTTTTTCATATCATTCACAATAGTTTGAGTGTTCTCCCCCTTTTTAAAATGGTCGTATTTAATTCATAATTATTTGGTATTTTCAAACCAGTTCCATGATGGATGATTTTCGGACATATACTAATAAACTATCAAGAACATTAAATGTGAGAGCACTGTCAAAAAAACATTGGCCGATCTCTAGACACACTTAATCATGTAAATCCTTATCAATATATCTTTTTTCAAGTTCATTTCCACCTATGTCATTAAGCTCTTCAATATCATCTCCCGAAGTCTCCAAAAATCTATCCATAGTCCTTTTTTTCATTCTTTAAGTTCCACTATCACTAGTTGACCCCCTTGCAGGTTCGCTTATTTATTGTTGTACACATGTCGATCATCTCCTCCATAGCTAGTTAATTTACTCTTTTTAACTTCCCCAAATTCTCAAAGTATTTTTTCATATCATCCCTAATTTCCGATTCAACTCTTAGACATGGAACAACATTATCTCCTTTACCGCCACAAAATGTTAAATATACTTAGAACTCTTTTTTTCCATCTATTTCCATTTCATTCTCATATTTTCAAACAAGGTCCTTTCTTTGATTACTTTCCATTACACAAAAAATAAACTACACCTACTATCAAGTGATAATAAATGAAAATAAGAAAGAGAGCTTATGAGTAGCTGTTGGAGGAAGAGCAACCAAGAAAACAGCTTTCAAAAATGAGAAGAAGAAAAACCCGAATAAAAGGGCTGATAGAAAGAGAATGAGGATGATAGAGTTACTGTTGGGTCATCAAATGTCAATAACATCATTGCTAGGTTACCGGAAGTTGGTAATGGCTAGTTGGTGTTTCGGTGGAGAGGAAGGAGGCATCATCGATTACCAGGGTTTCACTTTTCATGGTTGTTGTGTTGAGCTTTTAAACCTTTTTTTCTTTTAAAAAAAAGATTGGTCAATGGCTGTTGAGGTGCCCGCCTCACACACTCTAGGTGGGTGTCTGCCAATACATTGCTTGAGGCATTTGTTTTAAAATGCTTAAGGCTTAAAGAGATGAGGCAACACCCTAAGGTGCCACCTTAGCTCATATTTTTTGAACCTTGACCCAACCAAGTTCAACTTTTAATATCATGTCAGTTACACCCTACTATTAACAACACTACATGAGCATCTAGCAGTAGCTTGGTTAGCCAATTTCCAAATCAAAGTTGTATTCGAAAACAACAAAACTTCATGTCTCATCTAACAAAAAAATGTTTCATAGACAATACTCAAATAAAGTTTCAAATCTAAACTTACAAATTATGTGGATTCAATGGGTGATTTTCAAAACAAGTTTTAGTTTTTTTAAAATCCAAACTCATTTTTTTCTAACTCCTCCAATTTATTATTTGAGCTCATCATATTCTCTTTCTCATTTTTATGGGACTTTATAACAGAAAAACACAAATATTTCAATACATTTTTTAAAGTCATGATTTTAATCATAAAAACCAACCAAATAATTTTGGTTTTACAATTTTAAATTCAACTTACAACAAACCATGAAATCAAAACAAAAAACATTAAAAAATGAATTTTAAACTTTTATAAAAAATTCTTAGCTTCTCAAAATTAGAATAATATAGACATTATTTATGATGATAGTAAAAAAATTTACAAATTATTTTTTTCGTGCCAACTTTTTTAGCAATGTACGTACATTTGTTAGATATTTATGTTTGCTACATAGTGATTCCTATGTAATCATTTTCTTAGATCTAGTTTCACTAAAGCCACTTTTGGAAACAAACAAAACAATTGTTACTTTCATATGAAAGATAGGGTAAATCATGTTCATGGTCATTGAACTTTATAGAGATTCCTCAATAGTCACTAATTTTTTTCACATCTAAGACATTCAATTTTCATTTTTGTTCCTCGGAGATTTTCGGTGCCAAAAAAACAATAGAAACCATTAGTTTGAAGAGTTGACATTTATTAAAATAAAATAATTATATATTATAATGATGTAATATTACACATGGTCTTTTTTAAAAGAAAAATAATTAAATGTGATATGATGTAGCATTACAAAAGTAAATAAGCAAAAAAGCATTAGGGCTAAGTGAAGTTAAACCTAAATTCTCAAACAACACATACATATATTTGACCATTAAGCTACAACTACAATTGTAAATAAAATATATTCATTAATACATATACCATATATAATGAAAGAAAATAAGAAAAATAATTAAACAAAATTATACTTAAAAAAGGTGAACCTTAATCACACACAAAGCATAAAAGTATAACTATCAAGCTACATTTATAATTATAAGTTAAATTTATTTATAAATACCTATACGAGTAATGAAAGAAAATAAGGAAAAGAATAAAACAAAAATACATTATTCACTCAAATAAATACTAAACAATATAGTACTTACAAATAAATGTAAAATAATAATTGAATTATTATTTGTTGAAAATACTTAAAATAAAACAAAACTAAAATTACTATTATACATTTATTTAAAAATAAAATAAAATAAAATAAAACCCAACTAATAAATAATTTATTTGTACCCAAATTATAATAAAATACTATTTTTATATATTTGTTGGATCAAACCCCGAATTTGAAAGATGCGGATGAAATCTCATGTAATTTGATTTGAGATATTTATGTTTCGTATCCTAATATGTTGCAAAAGATAAGCAAGATTCACCCTAAAAAGATACAGGAAGGCACTCAAGCAATCATTTGTGAGTTTTGGTCCGAGTGACTAAGGACAGGATACATAATCCTGATTTGGATAAATGTGAGTGTTGACAAATGCCTTAGTAAATAACCAAGAAGTCAAGTTAATTCAATGGTCCGAAATAAGACAAGGATTCACTCGGATGAACTAAAAGTGACTCGGCTTAAGTCTTACACACGGATCCCGATGACTTTGTATAAGAAGCGATTACACCTGGAGTAAGGAACCTTAATGCGGAGTAAGCCAATAAAGACTCGGTATAAACCTTAACGCACGGAGTAAAGAACCTTAATTTGGAGTAAGCATCGAGTCTTTCAATAATACGGAGTAAGCCAATAAAGACTCGGTATAAGCCTCAAATGCACGAAGTAAGAAACCTTAATGCGGAGTAAGCATCCGAGCCTTTCAATAATATTGTTGGATCAAACCCAGGAATTTAGATGATGCGGTTAAAACCCTATGTAATCTGGTTTGAGATCTTCTATGTCTATTCTAAGTTGTTGCAGAAGATAAAACTCTAAATCAAATCTTCACTCGTGAGAGCAAAGCTAAGGACAGGATACATAATCCCTGATCCGGACCAACGTGAGTGTCGTCAAACACTTGGTAAATATCCAAGTCCTCATGCGGAGTAAGGATCATTCATGCGAACTAAACAGTTAATGATATGGATTATGGAATCTGTGTCTTACACTCAAACGGACTAAGTTAAATAGATGCGGAATAAGAATCCTAGTTTACAACTGCACCGGAGTAAGTTAAATAGATGCGGAATAAGAATCCTAGTTTACAACTCGCACCGAAGTAAGAGAGAACTGTTGTGGAATAAAAAGCTAAGTCTTCCATTCAAGCGGACTAAGGACAAGAAGACATGAAGTAAGGAATCCGAGTCTTTCATTCATGCGGAGTAAGAAACTTAAGCAGAGTAAGGATGTACTAATACGGAGTAAGCAATCCGGACCTTTTACTCATGCGGAGTAAAGAACTCAAACGGAGTAAGGATGTGCTGATATGGAGTAAGCCATCCATACCTTTTACTCATGCAGAGTAAGGAACTCAAGCGGAGTAAGGAAGCACTGATACGGAGTAGGCCCTCCAAATCTTTCGTTCACACGGAGTAAAGAAGTGCTAACACAGAATAAGGATTCAAGTATCAATTTGACATGGTGTAAGCAACCAATGACACAGAGTAAGGATCCGAGCTTCATTAACACAGAGTATGGAACCTTATAACAGATTAAGAAGACGATGCTTCACTTTATCAGCTTTGCCTTCAAGTCATCAGCTCGTTGTGTTCCAATGTAAGAAAGACCCGTTGAATATCTAAGTCATCTTACACGTGGATCACACGGAGATGTGGACAGAGCCTTAAATGCAATTGGGATCATGCGAAGAAATTCAATATGTTTAAAGTCCCAAGATTTTGAGCACCACATCAGCAGCAATTAAAGCAGAGACATTTTCCAAAAAGAACTTCAATGCTACACGGTGCTCGAAAAATCTTGTTCCAAGAATGTTTCCCATGGATGTCTATACATATTAAGCTTTGTATATTTTCACATATGTGTGTACATGTACAAGAGCTCTAAGAGATTAATTTGGCTAGAGTGTGTTATTGTAAAATAGAGTGCTAGAGAGATTCAGTAGATCCAAAAGCTTATCATCAACTTTAATTTGCTATTATTTTATTGTAATTATCTTTTGATAATAAAACAGAATACTTCCACTATTTGGTTATCTTCCGCACTAATTTTATCTTTTAACTAGAAAGGTGTTGTGCCAGAGAAGAAAAAGAGTTTTCGATAATAGCCTATTCACCCCCCTCTAGGCTCCCGGGACCAACAAATACAGAGTAAGCCAACAAAGACTCAGTATAAGCCTCAAACACATGGAGTAAGGAATCATGATACGGAGTAAGCATTTGAGTCTCCAAATAATGCAGAGTAAGCGAATAAAGACTCAGTATAAGACTTGATAGTCCGGAATAAGGAATCATGATATGGAATAAGCATCCGAGTCTCATAAAGTCTCAGTATAAGCCTTCATACTCCAGAATATGGTAATACTCCTGAACATGCTCACGTGCTTGGATATGCACATTAAAGCTAAAGAACAACTCGCTTTGTCCCAATGAATGAAGAAACACTCTCATTAATAATCTTGACATGTGGATCTCTCGAATGTGCCGATACGATTTTCAATAAGAGTTGGAACCATACAACGTGATTTCAATATGCTACACTTCCAATATTCTCAAGTCAAGTATTCGTTGCGTCCCAAGGAGAGATGTTATTACTTTGGATTTCCAAGGAGAAGACGGTAGTCATTGCAGCTCACCATTCCAAGAAGAATATCAAAGTTCCAAGAAAACAGATAAATGGCCATGTGTATAAATAAACAAAATTGTAAACTTAAGAGTGTGCTTACAATCATAATATTGTGCTAGTGCGTGAGTTTATAATCTCAATAGAATATTCTCATAGTGGTACCATAAACAAAGAAAGAAATATTTTTTCATTAGATAAAAAACTTGTGTGAACGGCTTAATTTGCTTACCATTTTGTTGTAATTATCTTTCGATAATAAAATAAAATATTTTCACTATCTAATTGCCTTTCGCATAGAACTTGTTCTTTCAATCAGTTTTAGTGTTGTGCCAATTAAAAGAAGAAACTTTCAAAGTGCATAAACACCCCCCCCCCCCCCCCCCAAAAGCTCTTAGGGACTAATAATATTTATATAAAATCATTATTTAAAATAAAACTTCAATTATTATGTGTATCACTTGTTTTTAAAAACATTTAAAAGTAATTATTCAATTATTATATTATATCACTTTTATATAAAAAAAATATTTATTTATGTAATAAAACATTACATATTTTTGACATGTGTATTGTCATGCCCCGGATTTCTGTCCCTCAGAAACTGATTAGTGAATTCCCATGCCCGCACCCGAAGGGTCAAGGGATTGGTAACAAGCACCGAAAGAGACAAATCCACGGGTGTTATCTCAATCACAAACCAGAACACTACTGTCAAATCACATCATATAACACAATATAGAGATACTAACAAGTCACAACCGTACCTTAGAGTACAAACAGGCAAAGTCTTCCTAGGAAGAAGTCCTCTGCTAGCCTTAAAAACACCTGAAAGGCAAATAACAACAAGTAACAACCACAAAAATAATAGGGTGAGTCATAAGCTCAATAGGTGACCTATAACTCTATACCCTATCATGTGATACATGCTCAATGCACACCCATACAAACAACAAACGTTAGGACTCAACCTGAAGCAAACTAAAATCAAGGAACAAATTCCTGACTCAAGCATCCAACTCTCCAGACGGCTCTCTCACAAGATACCTGGTGCAATCACCTAATACCAAGGGATAAGTAGTCCAATCTAATACCACCGCCAAGGGACACGTCGCTCAACCACCTCAAGTTGAGAGGACTTTTGATATCATGGAACACTTTCCTGAAGTCAAACAAACTCCAACACCAACATAACATCTCAGGGGGTCTCTACCACCTGTCATCGAAGCCTCATAACATCCCATTAATACAACATCACACTAGGACATCCTTTCCACATCAGGACTTGGTATGTTCTCCACAATCTAAAATAGGATTATCAACAAATCACATCAGCAGGATAGCCTATCCACACAAGGGCACGACATATCCATCACAATCCGAAATAGGATCCACAGCACCTCAGGGCACAACCTATATCAGTCTCCGGACGCAGCTTGTCCACATTAGGACAGCTTGTCCATGATCCTTAAAAGGATCCTATCAACACAACAAGCTCATTTGGCCGTAGCCTCACCCAATAGGATACATCACAAACAAAGAGGCCTTAGCCTCCTATCACACTTACACAAGGGTACATCTACACCGAGCTCGACTTAGCTCAAACTCAACCACCGAATATGCCACCAAACACAATCAAACATATCACATGGATCCAATAATCCTACTTGCCATATAAATACCACAAAAGCATCACATATCACAACAGACCCAAAGGTCCCACACAATACACGTATGTATACGAACTAACCACAGTAGCAAACAAAACAAACCAAGATACTCTTACGGTGTCAAACACCCTCACCGCCCCAATGACAGCTTAGCCCTCATGGCCTAAACTATAGCATCAAACCAACCACGATGGTTTCGTCACACAGCCTCACTAGGCTCAGTATTACCTCTCAAGCATAGGGGTGTAAAATGGGCCAGCCCGGCCCATCCCGTAACAAGGTAGGCCTAAACGGGCTAGCCCGTTTAGGCCCACGTTCTAAACGGACTGGGCAAAGCTCGGCCCGGCCCAGCCCGCGGGCTAGCCCGTATTTTTCTATTTATTTTTTATTTTTTGATTTGTATTTTTTAAAAATTAAAAAGTAATCAATATAATTTTATCAAACCAATATTATTTCAATTTTATTTTACAATTGTTCATATATGAAATTTAAGTACTCAATTAAAATTATATAATATAATATATATATTAAATTTTAAGTTATTTATAGATAAAAAAATAAAACTAAAAAATAAAAAAAGCCCGTAGGCCAACCCGTGGGCTAGCCCGCAGCCCGCACGGGCCGGGCCTAAATGGGGCGGGCTTAAACGGGCCAACCCGTTTAGGCCCGCATTTTAAACGGTCCGAGCTTTGCTCGGCCCGCCCCGTCCCAAGCCCGCGGACTTTAACCCATTTTACACCCTTACTCAAGCATAGTATTGCCTGTCAGGCACAGTATAGTCTCTCATGCATAGTATGGCCTCTCATGCATAATATAGCCTCTCATGCATAATATTACCTCCTAGGTAATCCCAAACATTGCCTCTCAGGCTCTCAACAGTAGCCTCCCAAGCTTATCAAAATAGCTTTGCAGGCCCATGTGACCACTAAGGTTTCACGACACTCCCTCTGTCTTCACAAATCTATCTAATTGTCTTCACCAAAAGAGAGGGTTTTCGTAAAAGGTATTTTCTTGAAATAAAAAGTCCCGGTAATGGTTCTCCATATCATAACTAAGATAATCTGATTTTTCTAAGAGGTCTAACCCCGGTGTGCAAATGGTCACCTTGAACCAAAAATGAAATTTTTTCAGGATTCAGTACTAATTCCCAATTTTCACATTTTGAAGGAGTGAAATTTGATTTTCTAGTATTTTTTCTTTGAATCCAAATGGGGAGTATTTCCTTATTTACATTTTAACTTAAGTATAATACTTAGCTGTGGAGATGTATAAAGGTATACAATGTAAATGGTCAATCCAGTGGAACTGAAACTGTACTACCCAACTGCTCGAGACACCCTACTCGAGGCTCTTGCTCGACACTACATTTTGCTCAACGCTCCTTGCTTGAAGCCCTCTGCTCGAAGCTAGCTCGACGCTCGAGCCTCGAGCAGTCTCCCCAGTCGCGATCAGTCAACAGTGTTCATTCGAGTTCATCCTGAAACCCAGCTACACCACTTAAATCTCCAATTTTAAGCATCAATTCATCCCAAAAATGAGTTCCTAACTTATTTTAGTCATATTAGGCTTCCAAAACAACATTAATTCAAAGGTTAACACAAAAAAATTAGATTTTCCCAACTTTTTAGGGTTCATCCTCAAATCTATGATTTCACCCAAATCATGTATACTAATCTCACTAGGATTCATGTCGAGAGAGATAAAATCACATACCTGGAGGTACTATCACGAATCAGATAGCCACAAATCGCCAAACCATAGCTCCATGCTCCAAGCTCCTCAAGCTCTAAGCTCTTCTCCACACACAACCTCCATGCACAGCCCAAATGAACGCGATTGTGTTCTCTCTCTTTCCTCTGGCTATTTATATTCATAGATATTCCTTAATTAATAAACACTCAAATATCATAAATGATTTCCTAGGGTCACGAACTCTAAATTTAGCTTATTCGCTGTCAAAACGCTCGAAATGACGAACACATCACTATCTAGATATTTTCCAACTCAATTAACCGCTCAAATGCAAGGTCAACCAATAGACCATAAGAAAGTCAACAATTAGACCACTCAGGGCCCTGACCCGGAATCGGGCCCAAGTACTATCAAAATTCTCACATCGACAGCCACAATACTATTCAGATGTTTTCAACATCAGAAAAAGCTATCTCTTAACCCTATCCGAAATATGAGTCTTTACATGTATCGCATATATTTTAAATAACTAATTTAAAAATTAAATATATAAATATAATGTTTTACTAATATACAAATTTAAATATATAATTTTATATTAATTATTTTAACAAATAATAATTTAATTATTATTTTATATTTATTTATATATAATACATTGTTAAATATTTATTTAGATGAATAATATATTTTATTTTATTGTTTTTCTTATTTTCTTCCATATATATATATTAATAAATAAATTAAATTCACAATTATAAATGTAATTTAATGATTATATTTTTACGCATTTTCACTTTTTTTAAGAATAAATTTACTTAATCATTTTTCTTATTTTATTATATATGATATAAGTATTAATGAATAGATTTTAATTTGTCACGGACATGCCATGCGATTCTAGATTTGCTGAAAAGTAAGTTCAACTTACCACTATAATTTTAATATTAAATTAATATTTCTTTTAAAAATATTTATATAATATATCATTCAAACTTTTATAGTAATATAACAATTAATTTGTGTATAAATTAAATTAAAAAAATTTAATTCAATTTAGCAAATCAAAACTCTATGCTTACACGTTTCTTGAAAACTTGACCACATCGTATCACATATTCGATGACCATGAAGAGAATTTACACTAAAAAGACTAGATAGTTTGCCCATGTGGTGTGGCCTGTCCGGACATATTTCAATCAAGCTGAAGTTTTGCTTCTCTCGTCACAAACTCATTATACATTATAAAATAAACATAAATCCAATGTAAAAACAACGTAGACTATTTTTAAATATATATATATATATTCAAAGGATGTTCGGAAAATGAACTTTTCCTCAATTAAAATTCCGCCTAAATCCCAATCCAATGGTTAGTATGACTCAAGATATGGGGTTCGCCACTCATACCTTCCCACCAATTAGAAAACATAAATAGGCTACACTGCGACAGGGCAGAAGGCCACCAATTTTATCTCCTAACCTTTGCTTCTACGCCTCCTCGCGTTTGACCGGCGGGCAGCTTGTGCACTCTTTTAAGTAGACCAGTATACCCAAGAGAAAATACACGTCATGGAAATGACCGTAGAATTTTTTCCTGCACTATATCTTTATTCAGAAAATACTAATTTTTCCCCTATAATCTTCGATATGAATTTCACGCCCTCACCTGTCACTTCCAATGACGCCAATATTAATGTAAGCACTAACAAATTTACATATTCAAACCGAACCATTTGCAACCACAATGTCCCGCCAATATGGAAACTGGCGGACCCATCCTCGTGAGACATTAACTAGGATTGGGGGTGGGAGGTTGGTGCGTGTAGTGGAAGGCAACCTACTTACTAATATATGACTCCTCGCCATACGAAGCACACATGTCATTTTCCCACCAAACAGCTGCAAGCAACTCTCTTCAATGGCTAGAAGGGATCAACTCACGTTTATAGAGCACAAAAACTGACTGCATCATTGACGAAGTCGTGCAAAGCAAGCAACCTTCATTTCAAATTTTAGTCCGCAAAGCGTTCACCTGCAGAGCAAAATAGTAGGGACCAGATTCTTAGATATTGAATCAGAATTTGAAGAAAAGGGTTGAGCTGAAGTAATGCAAGTTGTCAAGCTCTATTTCACGACTTCCATCCCCATTCCTGCCCAGTCAAACGAGGAATGCTCCTAACTTTTATTCAAATCCGCAACCATGAGTAAATCACCTGCTCGTTTACAGGAAACCCATATTTCAGTGTAACGCTCGCCCAAGCTCGCCGAGCACACAGTACAAAAAATGCGTCCCTGGTCTTGCATCCAACATTGCAATTAAGGCAAAGAAATTTGCTTAGACGAGTATCACATCCCAAAGGTCCTGTTGTACAGATCACTGGAATTAGGCATTCGGACCTTGGGATCTTCCAAACCAGCATATAAATTATTAAACCCCAGCCTTTCATTTCTAAGGAGTTCAGCCACAGCCAAATTGTTTCCATTTTGAACTTCATTCCAACCATCCCAATGACCATTTGACATTACTCCGCTTCTAGACCGTTGTGCAGATATTTGTGAAAATGGGGACACATTACTGGCTTGAGATTGTTGCTCCATAAGCCTTGAAGGAATGCCAAATGAATCATTAATAGAGGAAAATTGATCCCTATTCCCAGAATATCTCAAATTCTGTTGGAGGGAGAGAGACCTTTGCATTAGCAGTTGAAGCCTGGTTTCATTTTCAAAAGTACTGATTTGTGGTGTGACATTTGACCGCATGTCTAAACCCGGACTGTTTGCTCCAGCAGGGAGTCTCCCTTTACCAACAGCCAAGATTGCTGGATCGATGAACTCAATATCTCCTGTGCAAGTCATGTTAACAGTTTCTGGAGCGTGGTAAGGATTTCTTAACAAGGAAGAACTATCAAACATCCGATTACCTGTGCATACAGAATTGGGCAAGTCCATTTGAATGTATTGCATGGAGGAAGATAAAAAAAATGCCCAGTTAAAAAAATAAACAATAAAGAACAAACTATGTATCTAGCAACAGACCAGTTGCAATGTCAAAGCTCTGGCTCATTTTCTCAAAAGAAGAAAAACCTGGAGGAGGTGCTCTGCTGGGTACGGAAAATCCAGGTGGGGCTGAAACTTGGTCCCTTGAAACTGCTAAAAATCATTGATAATCAACCAGTCACGAATAATCAAATAACCACATTAGTTGCAACACAGACAAGAATATTTTGTTCCTAAATGACGAAGCAAGTGAGCGAGATACGGGAAAACAGCATCATAAGAGAATTACGGAGCATTAATTTAACAGAAAGAGGAATAATCACAATACGAAGGACAGCAAAAATCAGTCAAAATAGTTTCAATGCTAACCAGAAAGCTTACTGGATGAGAAAATGGAATGACTGGTCAAAAAGTTATTAGACTCTGGAACATGAGTTGTCGAGAAAACGTTCTCATCTCCCCGCTTATCAAAATGAGGATATCCATCTCCAGCTATATTTTGATTGTGAGACTGGATATTTGGCAGTCCTCCAATGCTATTAAAAGATGGCTGGAAATCAGATAAGTTATTCTTAGATTCCCCCTGTCTTGCAAAAGAGAACCTGGACTGATTATTCTGTACTTTCCAAGGTATCGAATTTTTGTGAGAACCTTGCTGCTGATCAGAATCCGACAACTTGGCCGCCAAATCTTGAGGTGATGTTAATGAGTCATCCCAAGCATCAAAGTCCATGGAAAGTATATTTGAGATTATACTGCTCTCCCCCATATCCACAGAAGCATCATTGTGAACATTGGCGCCCACACAATCAAATCTTCTCATCGTCTCTGCTTTCCCTCCATTTGAAAGCAAATGGGGAAGACCAGCAGTCTTGCTCGTACCAGCAGGTCTCTCTGTGTATCCACTAGATGCCGGAAAAACATCAGATGCATGTGGAGTTAAATTTCCATTGGACTTTGTATCTAAACTTACAGGCCTTTCATTGAAACTGCTCAACTGTGAGGAACAATCGTTCCAACCATTCAAAAAATGAGCCGCACCATGCGAAGCCATATTATCAATATATTTAGAATCATTCAGTCTTTGATCGCTAACGATACCATTTTGCACTTCGTAACATTTACTATCCAGTGATTGCGATTCAAATCTCAAGGATGCCTCCGCCTTTTTATCTGGAGAAAAGGGTTCTCTAAACTGCTCAGCATAATATTGCAGTGATTCTGAATTCCCTGGCCTGGGGGATTTCATAAGAACAAGATCAGGAAGCTGAGAGTTACTTTTAATAACATCAGCTTGTTCATCCATCAGCTGTTTATTGTCACTCATTGATGAGAGGATTGTGCTTAAATTATGAATCTTTGCATTGGTGGCAACATCCGCAGATACTTCTGAATCAGAGCCACGAGATTTACCATTGCAGTCAAAAGGTTTTATGTTTGGTGGTAAGTTACTACACCTATTACTATCAGTTGAGGTGGGGATAAGAGAAGATGCCCCAACGGATGATACAGCTGCATCTGATGCAGTAGTTCGAAAATCCATGTCGTTATACACTTTATCAGCTTCAAAAGTGCTTACTTTACTCTTAAGTTGCTTTGTCTGACTTTCCTGACTCAACAATATCTTCTTCCCCATTTCAATTTGGGCTTTAGAGGTGTCCATAGTGCTTGAAGCAGATAGTGAAAATGGCAATGAACTACTTAAGGTGTCAGGTTTCTGTTTGGAAAGTCCATTTGAGCACACTGAAGCTGAAGCTGGTGCATGATTATTTGAGGCACGCATTCCCCTGATGAACACCATGATAACATTGAGACCATTGCAAAGTACATAAACAGCAATAATTAGGAAAAGGCATACCATGAGGCTGCCGCAGGAAGCGCAACAGATTTAACAGATGTACCATTTGGAGGGGAACATTTGATGATGCTAGCAAGATTCTGCAAGAAACACATAACCAAGTGACAAAACAGAGTCAAAAGAATGTGTAACTACAAATCATTGCGCACCAGGATGGACCTTGCAAGGCATGTTTGGTTGGGGTATTTTCTATTTTCATTTTCAAAATATAATAGCTGTTTTCGGAAAAAAAATTGAAAATTGAAAACAACAAAAACTTGTTTTCATTTTTTATGAAGAATGAAAACAACATTTTATTGTTTTCAGTTTTATGTTTTTTATACTCGAAAACAGCTATCACTTTTTTGAAAACGAAAACGGAAAACAGATGAAACAGACATGCCCTTACAAACTAACATTGATTCATCCTAAAACTTGTGGCCCTTTTTCCATGCATTACAAATGTGGTTTTTGGAAAAATAAATTTTAGAATGGAAGCTCTGGATTACGAATGGGTTAAAGTTAAAGCCAATTCTTACATTTGATACATTTTTAGTAGTAGGTTTCCCTGGTGAAGCAGAGCAGCTATTGTTGTAATCATCTATTGGGGGTGGCAGCACATTCCCTGAAGACCGTTGCAGATTACTGGAGCCAGTAATTTGTTGAACTCTACTCCTTAAAAATTACTAATGAAAGTTACAAACCATCCAATACACTTCACAAACCCAAAGGAAAAATAAATAAAAAACTAATACACAAAAAAAAAACCACTCTATGCACAAAGATCAAAGATCAAAAGAATTTTTTTCTCAGTATTACTAAAATGAACAAGATTCACTGATACAATATTTATTTTAGAGCAACAAAAAACTAATACACAGAACCTCGCAGGCACTACTCAAAATGGATTTAATTATTTGATTGAACAACCCACTCTATGCACAGGGCCACATAAGCAGATGGAGGCAATATAAGGATGTACCTCGTGTATGCTGAAATTATCTCATCTTTTGTGAAACTATCTTCTTGTAAGCCAATTTCATGCAAATATAGACAATCTGGATTGTTGCAAGGCTGGGCAAACAAAAAATAATCAAGCACATCAACCCATTTTATGCCATATACCTTGGAATGGCATCAAGAGAACATATCATAAAGACAATACACCAATCAGAGGTAAGTTCATCTAAATTTCGTACCACACTCCTCAGCCATGCATGGCAATATTTTGTGGTTCCAAAGCAAGCCCTGCAACGCAAGAAATCCTAAACTCAAATGAACAATAAGGCACATCATAACCACCAATAGAAATCAATAAGGACACTAATATCATCTACGTTATGATGAAAACAAATGAACACACCTCAACGATCTACCATCCAAAGTGAAGTCATGCACTGATTGAATGCATCGAACTGCTTCATCTTCTTTCGAGTAAGTAACATATCTGAACACAAAGAAATCAATGAAGACCATACAAGCACAATATAGCTGTTTCTGTACTTATAATTGGACAAATTCCAACCATATTCATTAATTGAACTTACACACTACAGGTATTGTTTGGGAAATGCTGAATTGAACCAGCTGCTGTGCGAGAAATAGACACCTTTAAGACCCTTCCATACTGCCCAAAATATTCTTTGCGCTGAAGAAGCTGCTTAAAATAAATTCATGTTTAGGTAGTAGGTACATCTTCTAATAACAGTGTGCGCGCCACACACGCGCGCACACACACACACAGAGGGAGAAACTACACACATCCTCATCAGCTAGGTTAAGTGGTAATCCAACTATGTAGGCAAGGTTACGTCGGATAACTCGAACACTGGTAAGCTGCTTCCTTTCTTCAGCCATTTTGGTTTTAGTCTTCTGTAACTTTACCTTTTTCTCTACGTTGTTCTCAACCACCAGCCTGTCAGGGTAAACGAATAAGAGGAAGATGTGAAGAAATGAAACTTCTGAAACTCCGATGTAACAATTCAATCATGTTTGTTCCCCAAAATGTGTTAACCTTTCACAGTTAGCTGCCATCCCTACAATCTTTTCCTTGTCATAAGGAACTCGACATGCTGGACAACGGCCCTCAGTGTCATCTTTCTCAGCCATGTCCATTATGTGATGCCAACACCAAACACATATCTGCAAAAATCAATAAATAAATCTCAAGCGTGAGAAACACAAAATGGTTTTAAAGAAGATATTGTTGCGTCCTTTTTTTGTTTTTAATCCAACGTTTTGTACCATTTCAAACAGAAATAAAATTTTAAAAAAAATATCATGGTCCTATTGATAAAAGACATATTCCAACACCCATTCACACTTAATGATTAATACAACAGAAAACTACGACTTGAACGCCAATATATTATGTTTCATGATCATTTCTGAGATGGGGATTGAACGACAGACAGGGGGCAAGGCACGCTGAAGCAATCAAGTAAAGCCACAAATCAATGTTGTAATGCTGATAAAGGCATTAGGTATTGAAACCCATCAGAAGCTAGTTGCTCCAATCTCACCAAATGTCATTTCCTCAGACTCCATTCGTTTAAAAGCTTAATTATTTAAATTGGATACTAATTCTAATTAGGTCGCGATACCAAAAACAGAAAAGCAAGCAACTCGATTGTGGTTATTTTTCTGTTGTGGAAATGGCAGTGATCAAGACAACATAGGCTAAGAGTATGGATGTAGGAATATATAGACAGTGGTACCCCAAAAAAACCCATTTATTTTATAATAAAAAAATACAAAAAACTTGGATATCAGTGACTTTATAAGAAAATAACAGCCTGCATTCTAAGCGCGCAATCCTCCCCCGGTGTTAAAGTAGCACCTAGCGTTAGTTAAGCCCACTTGTATCTAGTATTTCTCCCTCCCTCCGTGGGTGGGTGAGTGCGATTGCGTGTGCATCGTACAATATACGCAAGAAAACATACATAAAATGAAATAAAAAGGGAACTACACAAAACAGTAAATACCAACCTCGTAACCACATTTGCAAGGTTTCAGTTGCTGATCCGTCAAATCCATCTCTTCCGCGCACAGAGGACACATCTTTTCACCCTGATCACTCATGTTTAACCCTGTAAAAACCCAAAATAACTTTTTCAGACAAAAACCACAGAACTAAACAACGCATAGTACAGTTTTGCAGTTGAAGATAGCGGAAATAACATTAATTTTCTCTCAACAAGCATCGACAAAAATGTTATTTTAAAATTTCTTACATGCATATAACAAAATAATAATAATAATATTATGATTATTATTATGCTAAGGAGAAAACACAGTAAAATAAACGAGAATGAAACCCTAGGGATCGAGAAATCAAACAAAAAGACATACAAATTGGGGATCGAAAATGAAGGGAGATGAGATCTGAAGAACAGAAGGTTGAGTCTAAGAGGGAGTCGGGACTTACAGTGGTGGTGAATCGAGGTGTGAGGATGAGAGAGTGAGAAGAACAGGAAGGGCGTCTAGTTGCGCTCTGTTTGGATGGGCTCAATTGGCTGTGCTCACCCTGTCTCTCTCTGCGTTGCTGTCATTAAATAACCAGGCTTCCTCTGTTTGCCCTTTGCCCTTGATTTTTGAGATATTCATGCATGTACCCTCACTGTACGCAACCCTAATGTGAAATGACGAAATTGGCCCTCGAATCCAATTTATGTTTGCCTGAGTGGTTTGAATCGAAACGAGATTTTTTATCTTATATTTATTTAAGAATATCAAATTAAAACGGAACGGGATAATATTATTATTTATAATTATTTGTAATAAAATTCTATAGTTAATGTTTTACTAAGCCTATCGTATGGACAATGGTCGAGTTAAGCATCACATCGAGACAATTATTATATATAAAATAGGAGAAAGAAAAGTCAAAAATGAAAACAACACACAATTGTGTTCTACAAAATACAATGGGGTAGGAGCCAAAGAGCCTCAACTCAAGAGTTCTACGGATCAAAGGTAGCTAATAAATTTGAGTCTTTTATATTATTTCTTCAAAACCTATTATCTCTAATCTACATTATGATCCTAAACAAGATCTCTCTGATTGCACAATTAAAGTTTTTTCTCAATATGCTAAAAGGAAAGTAAAAACAAAAAGTGAACTCGATGAAAACTCCATATCAATGGTAAAATATAAAGCTAGTTAAAAGACAGAATATGCTAAACTTAGTGAAAATCTTACAGGATACTGAGAAAAAAACAAGTCAAAAGAAAATGTCCAAGCACTCAAGAAATGACAAGAACTTCGAGATCCAAACGGCCAAGATGTTATTCAACCAAGAGGATGCCCTTTTTATGTTCTCAAGCTGCTACCCAACCAAACACCTACCTCAAACATTCATTCCTAGTGGCCACCAGTCAAGACAAGCATGCTCCCAGAGAATATTACCTGTATTATGATAATATGACAAGTTGCGACTGTATTGCACAAGCATGTTTTAAAAATGAGTAATGCTACGTACAGGTACATTGTGAAGGTAATCCGCGCAGGGACATCTTCACTGTCGTTGGATTGATATTATTACTTTTTAAAATTTTTTATTAATACCAATCCAACAGCAAAGAGAGTGCTCCTGCACGGATTACCTACACAATGTACCTGCAAATAGATTTTTTCTTTAAAAATTATTTTTACAAAAACTCATTTTGAACAAATTGATTTAAAAAAATCACTTCACAAAAATCAAACAAACTTTTATGCTCTTGTGCAAAATAAAAGGCTTATCCCTAGCTAGCAGGTTCTCTCATGGTATTACTCGGCAACATTGTTGAGTCAAAAAGAGCTCCTCAACTAAATGAAATTAAATCTGGCCTACCTCCCGGTGAACTATGATACCTCCAACTCAAATCAAAGATTCCCCATCAAAATGGGATGGACTCCCCAACAAGGCAAAGGAAGATGCCAATTAAAAAAAAGGAATCCTTGATGGGTTAAGCTCCACCCACAAAAAGTCAAAAAAAATTGTTCCATGCATACAATCATATATAATACTTTTAGCTCATATATCTCATGTATTTTACATCTTATACATCACATGCAAAGTATACATCCCATTGCATTGCATACAGCACATGCATCACACGTATTGCATAGGCATTAGCCTGTCACATCCTATTGGGAACCGAATCCCACCACAAGACTCAATCATCTCAGCCTTATCACAATCCTCCAACATCAATATCAAGCATCTCATGTACTATACATCGAAAGTATCTCAAGCGTCACATGTATCTCATATATCACCTATAATCTCATGCATTTTATCCATTGCATGCATCAAAAAGCATCCCACCACTTGTAGTGTTCCACTATCTTCCCTAGTTAGTGGGCCTAAAAGCCTTCCCAACAAACTTTTCCTTAGCAAATATTCCATTTCCCCCCAAACTACAGACCTCAAAGGTCACTCTAAATCTTTCCCAATCCCCAAAAGCTACCTAGATATCCATCATGATAAATCTTTCCCCGTCAAAGGCTCTCAAAGGCCTTTCTTAGGATCATAAAGCTCAAACTCAGCTAAAGATGTCAATTCTTATTCCTATCGGTTAAATGCCAATTTCATTTTCATATGGGTGGGTGGGGAATTTTCTTACTCATTGTTTGTTGGCTAAACGTCAATTTCTTATTCCTATGGATAGGGAAGGGATTTCTTACTTATTGTCTACTAGCTAAACATCAATTTCATTTTCCTATGGGTAGGCAAGAGATTTTTTACTCATTTCATTTTTCTATAGGTAAGTGAGGGATTTGTGAAATAGGTGTTTGTCGCATAGGGCTAACATTGGTCGTTCACTGATCGAAGAACTTATAAAATTTAATTCAACTTATTCTTCAAGAAAAATAAAGAAAAGCTAAGTTAGAAAATTGGGGGATTTTTTGTGAAATTAAAATAAAATTAAATATGTATAGAAAATTAATTAACTAAATACGCAAATGATTTAACCTCTCACTTCAATTATTATTTATCATTATCTTCTAAAAATACAATAACATATTTAAGGCCTCATAATTCAATTAAACCAAGACTCCATGATTATAATTAAATTATGAATTCGCACTAGAAATCAGACTTAAATTTGTACCAATCCTAGAAATGATTATATTTTGTATTCGGAAGACCAAATTAAACACTACGAAAAATAATCATCACATCTCAAAATTAATTAACTGTAACCACGAATTAATCACAATTAAAAATCATGCTTTAAACAATCAATAATTAATTACAACCGCAAATTAATTGCAAATAATTTAAAACAGATAGAGGAACGAATTGCAAACAATAGCATATAAATAAATTATTAAGATGAAAACCAAGATTCAAAATAACAAACGAAGTTTGAAGCTAAATCAAATATACAAAATTAATACATAAAAAGTAAAATATAGAAACAGTCTTGCAGTGTCGCGCCAGTGCTGCGTGAATAAAATCAGATATGATGGGTCTCTCTGCGATGGGCGATGCCTGTGTGATGGAGAGATGGAGATTAGAGGGCTGCGGTGGCATGTCACTGTAGGCGTTAATTTGAAATAGGTGTTGGGTGATGCCTGCGTAATGGAGAGATGGAGATTAGAGGGTTGCGACGGTGTGTGGGTCTTGCTGTGTGATGTGTTGGAGAGATTGTGTCGGCTGCGTTGCTAGAACTCCATGGTGTCGAATTCTATGGTGCAAGGCTGCTGCAGCGCTGGCTGTCTTATCCTCCATAAATAGGCACAGGAGTTTCCTTTTATTTCCAACGGTGTTAACACACAATAGCAATTTTCCAGTTCTGCCGTTAATTCTCATAGACCCACTCTCCATTCATACACATGCATTAAATTCCATCCATATTACCAATTAAATGAGCATGGGCCCAGGTCCACTTTTCATGCACGACTTGTACTAGCATATAAACCATCTCCAATTTTAAGCAAATGCTATATTAGTTCAACTTAATATTAAAATTGAGTAATTAAATTAAAAATAAAGAAATCGCTAATATTACTTAAAATAAATATTAAATTAACAAAAGTGATACAAATATTAATATGGATGAAAACATTATAAAAATGCATTAATTCAATATAATATTAAATTAAAGCACATAAATTAAATGCAAATTTAATGACAAATTTTGCAATTATTAAATTTCCTCACACTTGAACTTTGTTCGCCCTCGAACAAAAATAAAGATTAAGCGCCAAAATAAAGATCATCTAATCATGCAAATTTAAATATATAAAGAGAACAACTCAAGTATAACGAATCAAGTTCTAGTATGGATGTGGGTGTGTGCACCAAAATTATTCAACTTTCACACCTTCTCAATTTAGACCTTCATTCATAGCACTTATTCAAATTACACAAACATGTAGTCCTCAATCAATCAACTTGAAAAAGCTTACTTAAAAATTAATATCATAATTCCTTTACACTTGAAATATCATGCAATGTACCATACCAACACTTTAACATAAAACAAATCGGTGATATGCATAAAGAACTGTTGGATTAAACCTAGAATTTGGATGATGCAGATAAAACCCCATGTAATTTGATTTGAGACATTGCATGTTTTATCTTAAGTTGTTACAGAAGATATGATCTTAATCCGGACCTTCACTCGTGAGAGCAAAGTTAAGGACAGGATACATAATCTTGATCCGGACAAGAGTGAGTGTCAACATACACTTGGTAAATAACAAAGTCTACACTTCATACGGAATAAGGATCTTTCATGCAAATAAAACACTTAGAGCTACGAACTAAGGAATCTGCGTCTTAGAGTTTTAAACGTCTAAGTCAAATTGATGCGGAATAAGAATCCTAGTCTACAACTCGCACGGAGTAAAAGAAAGTCATCACGGAATAAAAAGCTAAGTTTTCCACTCAAGGGGACTAAGGAAAAGAAGACACGGAGTAAGAAATCCGAGTCTTCCATACATACAGAGTAAGGAACGACTTGTGCGGAATAAGGACCCAAGTCCTTATTCGCACGAAGTAAGGAAAATAGATGTGGAGTAAGGAATCCTAACCTTTTACTCATGCGGAGTAAGGATGCGCTGATACGGAGTAAGCCATCCAACCTTTTTACCTCATGCGGAGTAAGAAACTTATGCGGAGTAAGGAACTCGTGCACAGTAAGGAAGCACTAATACAGAGTAAGCTCTCCGGACTTCTCTTTCATACAGAGTAAGGAAGAGCTGACACGGAATAAAGATTCCAGTATCAAACTGACATGGAATAAGCAATCAATGATACGGAGTAAGGATCTGAGCTTCATTAACACGGAGTAAGGAACCTTACAACGGATTAAGAAGATGCTGCTTCAACTTATCTCTTCGTATTCAAAGTAATCAGCTCGCTGCATCCCGATGTAAGACAAACTCATTGAGAACCTAAAACATCTTACACGTGGATCACACTGATATGTGGACATAACTTTAACTGCACTTGGGAACTCACAAAGACACTTATGCTTTGCAAACCCAAGATCTTAAGCTCCATATCCGCAGCAATCAAGGCAGAGAAGTTATCGAGGAACAGTCAATACTGCACGTTGCTCGAAAGAACAAGTTCCAAGGATGTTCCCAACGGATGGCTATATATATATTAGACCTTGTATATTTTCATAAATAGTTGATGTTAAGCAGGTAAGCTATAATAGAATATACATACGTGCATACATGTACAAGAGCTAAAACAGAGATATTGGCTAGTGTGTGAGTGACTTGAAAACAGAGTATTCGAGAGTTTTTTCAGTAGATCGAAAAGCTTTATAAGCTTTAATCTGCTCTATTTTGTTGTAATTATCATTTGATAATAAAACAAAATATTTCACTATCTGGTTATCTTCTGCATTGATCTTATCTCTTAACCAGCATTAGTGTTGCGCCTGAGTTAGAAAAGAGTTTCGATAAAAACCTATTCACCCCCCTCTAGGCTTCCAGGGACCAACAAGAACTAAACAAGATATAAGTTAAATTAATTGTTATCTCTCTTTTTTTCACAATTAGCAGATTTTTTTTCTTTTCTTTTATATATAATGGACAATGGTGTGGATGTACTACAATGCTTTACAAAGGGTGCATTTTATGCTCCTTTCTCCTTTGATGAGTTATGCATTCCCATAATCCATAACCTTCTTTTTTGTCTTCTTTTCTTTTAAGCACACAAGTTTAGTTCAAAATAGTCCCAATTTGCAAGAAAAACTTCAAGTGGAGGCATGAGTAGCATGTAATGATATCTAAAATATGTCAAAATATATAACGTTAATGATCAAGCATAGCGCAAAAATAGCTAATATCATGATTTTTACAATTTGTGCTTCTCAAATAAGATATAAATTCAATCTAAATCAATCGAGTATAGAAGCTAAAAATTCTAGTTGTAAACAATGTGAGTGTAAAGACTCGTATTTGGGCAGTTTTGAGAGATAGCCATTCTATGGAAATGTAACTATCTGGACGGTAGTGTAGTCGTCGATGTGAGCATTTTGACCGTACCTGGGCCTGATCCCGAGTCGGGGCCCCATTTGACCCTTTTGTTGACTTTTTGGGGTTTATTAGTTGACTTTGCATTTGGGCGGTCATTTGGGTGTAATAATATCTGCTTAGTGTTGTGCTCGTCATTTCGAGCGTTTTGACTCAATTTGGAGTTCGGGACCTTGGAGGTCAATTATTGACTAGGTCAATGATTGACTAGGTTAGTTATTGGTCAATGACTGGAAGAAATATAAATAGTATGAAAAAAAAGAAGAAGTTTTCACTTTATGCTATCACGTTTGTGCGTTTGAGAGAGAGAAAGAGAGAGCGTGGAGCTTGGTGCCTTGGCAATTTGGGGCAATTTGGGTTCGTGGAGCTCAAAGAATCACTCCAAGTAGGTGTTCTTAAACTTCTTATCTTGATTCTATCCTTGGTATGCACGAATTTGTCATGATTTATGAAATTAAGCATGAACCCTAGGTTTTGGGGAAATCCAATTTTGGGTTAGATCTAATGGTTTAGCATAAGATCTGCGATTAAGAACTGTTTTATATCAGTATTAATATGTGTTTCTGTGATCTGGGGCTGTTTAATTGCATATTCCATGAGGGTTGAGAAGTCAACCATGGAAATTTGGATTTAGATCTAGATTTCTGGAAATCTAAAATTTAGTGCGTGTTTCTGCTGCTATCTGTGCGATTTAGAGGCATTCTGGACGCATTTTGTGGTAGATATCGTAGTCTGTTGCATAGAATGTGTGTTTGTGCGCGTCTGGGGGTTGCTGGGTTGATTCCAAACGAAGAACAGGCAAAAACGACGATGAACAGTACCCTGGGCGAATTACTGGGTCGAAATAACGAAGATCCGAAGTTCTGGGTCGAAGGCTCGAAGGTTCGTAGTTCGTAGAGTCGTAGTTCGTAGCTCGAAGGTTCGTAGTTTGTAGGGTCGTAGTTCGTAGCTCGAAGGTTCGTAGTTCATAGGTTCGTAGATTCATAGACCCGTAGTTCGAAGGTCGAAGTTCGTAGTCTGAAGGTCAAAGATCGAAGACCCGCTTCGAGTCTTCGAGGCGCGCTATGCAGCTACGAGTCACAGCTCCAGCTATGAGTCTCCGAGGCGAGCTGCAGTTCCGTGCTACGAGTCGCAGCTCCAACAATGTAACTAGACACTGGACTGCACTGGACTGGACTATTTACATTGTAACCCATACCCAAAGTATTATACTTAAGTTACAATGTAAATAACGAAATACCTCCCATTTGGATTCAAAGAAAAATACTAGAAAAATTAATTCCACTCTTTCAAAATGTGAAAATTGGGATTTAGTGTAAAATCTCGGAAAAATTCAGTTTTTCGTAGAGGTGAATTTTTGGAAAGTGGGGTTAGACATCTCAGAAAAATCCCCAAAAATCAGATTATCTTATTTATGATATGGAGACCCAATGCCGGGACTTTTTATTTCAAGAAAACAACTCCTATGGGTATCTCCTTCTTTAGTCAAGGAATGAGGATCGACTTGTAAAGACTGGCTACAGTTCTAACGGGAGTGTTGTACATCTTAAGACCATATTGGTGTTGGTATGTTGGTAGTGGATTTGGGACTTGGGTTCCATGACTTGTTGGGTTCTCACCGTGATGCACCGATGGCAGGCCTGTGTGGCGACTGTGGCCGGGCATATTGCGTTGTGGATAGGCTAAGGCCTCGGTGGAGCCGTTGAGCTCGTGGAGCTAGGGCTGAGTGCCCTGAGTTGGGATCCCGTGGAGGATCATGGACAAGCTGTCCTGTGTGGGCAGGCTGGGTCCTGATGTTTGTTTGCAGGCTGAGTCCTGATGATTGTGTACACTACACAGTGCATGAGTATACAGAGCATGTAGCATAAACTTGTATGTTTGCATGATGCGAAGTATTGGGGTCACCTACTGAGCTTGTCGCTCACTCCTACTTGTTATTTCCCCTTTTCAGGTGTGACCCGGGACTAGTGGAGGACTTTCTTCCAGGAGGACGTGCCCACTACTCTGATGTATGAGCACTATATTCTGTATTATATTATGTGTTGTATCCAGGACATGGGTCCGTGGGCAATTGTATTTGCGTATTATTTATGATGTGATGTCTGTATGACTGTTTGATTCATTGTATGCATGATGTTATATGAGAAAGTACAGGATTACCCTTGATGTATGACTGTATAGGGTTGCATATTTGAGATAGCACCCGCAGATGTACTCTCAATTGGTGCTGGTCACCAACCCCTTGACCGTTCGGGTGCGGGCAAGGGGATGTCATGTTCCTAGTTCCGGGTTCCCTGGAATTTGGGGGCGTGACAGTGGGTATCCATACTAGATAACTTAATTCTAACTATTGAAGATTCTCAGTTATTATTCAAATAATGCATAATCAAATAAACTCAAATTGGAACATAAGCACAAACAGTTCAAGTGCAAAAACAAGCACAAATTTTTTTCACACTATATTTCCTCCCCCACACTTAAAACTTGTAGTGTCCGCAATGCATTCAAAAGTAAGCATATAAGAGGAGAAAAATATAAAGGGATGAAGAAAAAGAACCAATTTCAACTCGTCAGTGATGCACATGTAGCACATGGCTCCTCATTCATTTAGGCTTCATCAAGAGAAAATAAAAATTGAGGTGATGGTTGGCACTATCCTGCACACTAAAAAACAAAATAAAACAAAACAAAACACACCAAAAACAAAAACAAATAACGGAAATATAAAAAATACCAAATTGGGTTGCCTCCTAAAAGTGCTTCTATTTAAAATCTATAGCTAGACTTTCTTCAAACAATGCTCAACCATCGAATGATAGGCTTTTATCCTTGCAGTATACGCTTTAACACATTCATAAGCCACATCAGGATAAGGAATTGGTGGTGGTAGCCATTTGAACTCTTCGAAGTGTACACTTGAGGACATCTTCACAAACATAGTGTCCTTCACTGCAGATAAATGATGGTGACAAGGCAGTACAAACTCCACAGGCTCACTAAACAAAGCATCCACAACAGTATGGTCCATAGCAGGGACAATAACATCATACAACTCCCCCACACTTGAATTGTTGCCAATGGGCCAATTCAAGTTTTCATGTGGTTTTTGCGGCCAAGGTAATAGTGTTCTCTCATCTACATGTGGCATAGAGGTAACAATAGTAATAGGGGTTGCTTGTTGTTAAATGAAGGTGGCTTTCATTTGTTGTAGCCAAGTCTGTATCTCATGCATCTCCTCACTTTGCCTCTCCAATTGGCATTGAATAATAGCAAGTTGTTGTTGCTCTTGCAGTTGCTGGATAAGGTCATTAGTAGAAGGGGTTGCTTGTTGTTGCTGATATGACCACTCTTCATGCCAATGTGGAGGCTCTTGTAGATAGTTGAGATTTGGAGGGTCCTCCCACTCTTGATAATAAGTTGGTGTAATGGGAGCTTGCTGCTAGTATGGATGGTATGAATAAACTCTCATTGGTACTGGTTAAGTTATTTCCAAAGCTGAAAGCATCTGTTGTAACATTGTAAATACCTCATCAATTTTGTGAAGAAAAGACTGCTGGATTGGGGTGACTTTATTTGTTGTTCCCACCATGGAATAGGTACGCTTTGTTCACCAAATTCTTGAAAGTTCATCTTACATCCTTTAGAAACCTACAAAAAGAACAACTAAAAAGGAAAAAAAATTGGAAAACAAAGGAACTTTAAAAAAATAAAACTTAAAAAAAAAAGAAATTAAACAAAAAAATGTAGAAAAAGAAAACCTACAAACTAGAAAACTATTAGAAAAAACAAAAACAAAACAGGAAACTATTAGAAAAAAGAAACCTACAAAACAGGTAACTGTTAGAAAAATAATAATAATAATAATAATAATAATAATAATAATAAAAGGATAGAAAATAAAAGAAGAATTTGTTAGAAATAAGGTAGCCTACAAAATAGGAAACTGATAGAAAAGGAAAATAAAATAAAAACAATAAATCTGCAAAACAAAATAGAAAACTAGTAAAAACAGATTAGGAAATTGACAAAAATAAAAGAGGAAACCTGCACAAAAAATAAAAATAGTTAGAAACCTAAAAAAAAGAAATAAAAAATAAAGAACTATTAAAAGAGGAAACCTACAAAAAAAATATAAACAAAAATAAAGAACAAATTAAATCAAAATCTTAGCCTCCCTGGCAATGGCGCCAATTTGAAATAGGTGTTGGGCGATGCCTGCGTGATGGAGAGATGGAGATAGAGGGCTGCATCGGTGTGTCGGTCTTGTTGCGCGCTGTGTTGGAGATATAGTGTCGGCTGCGTTGTTAGAACTCCATGGTGTCGAATTCTATGGTGCAAGGCTGCTGCAGCGTTGTCCGTCTTGTCCTCCATAAATAGGCACAGGAGTTTCCTTTTATTTCCAACGGTGTTAACACACAATATCAATTTTCCAGTACTGTCGTTCTTGCGTTAATTCTCATAGTCCCACTTTCCATTCACACACATGCATTAAATTCCATCCATATTACCAATTAAATGAGCATGGGCCCAGGTCCACTTTTCATGCACGACTTGTACTAGCATATAAACCATCTCCAATTTTAAGCAAATGCTATATTAGTTCAACTTAATATTAAAATTGAGTAATTAAATTAAAAATAAAGAAATCACTAATATTACTCAAAATAAATATTAAATTAACAAAAGTGATACAAATATTAATATGGATGAAAACATTATAAAAATGCATTAATTTAATATAATATTAAATTAAAGCCCATAAATTAAATACAAATTTCGCAGTTATCAATTTGTTACTCATTGTTCGTCGGCTAAACGCCAATTTCATTTTCCTAAGGGTAGGCAAGAGATTTTTTACTCATTTCATTTTCATATGAGTAAATGAGGGATTTTTTACTCATTTCATTTTCATATGGGTAAGTGAGAGATTTGTTACTAATTGTTTGTTGGCTAAACACCAATGTCATTTTCCTAGGGATTTGTTACTCATTATTTGTTGACTAAACACCAATGTTATTTTCCTATGGGTAAGCGGGGGATTTGTTAGTTATTGTCTATCAATTAAACGTCAATATCATTTTTCTATGGGTAAGCGAGGGATTTGTTACTCATTTTCTGTTGACTATATGCCAATTTCATTTTCTTATGGGTATGTAGGGCGTTTCTTACTCATTATTTGTCAACAAAACGCCAATTTCATTTTCCTGCAAGTAAGAAAGGGATTTTCTACTCATTTTCTTATGGGTAGGTGAGGGATTCTCTACACAGTTGCCATCTTTCAATTCCTATCATTTCTATACATGCAAGCATTCATGGCCTATCCAAAATCGGCTTCTTCCTATCTTTGCACACTATTTTGTCACCAAATGATACACAAAGAGGGGCAGCTGTAGTACCTCATTTTGACCGGGCCGGATACACACATACATGTTATATTTCTCAAACAACATTTTTTACAAAAAAAAAAAAATAATAACTTTCCACCTAATACCCCTTCAACGGTTACAATACTATTCCAACGACTACTTTTCTGTTTTTCCGACAGCTATATTTTCCACCAATGGCCATATCTCCACCCTATAAGTACACCCTCATTCCTTTTATTTACTCACACTACTCTTCAAACTCTCTCTTCTGACTCCCCACATTTTTTTCAACCTCCTCATTCGTATAAATAGATGACTAAATAAAGTGCGTGATGATAGTGCTAATATTGATATATGTTGTCCTCTTTCTCATAGAAGGCAGAATCTTCATACTCGTCATTCTTATAATCCTTTTCCTATATGAAGTGGTGATAATCATGTAATGTATTTCAGTTTGAAGTGTGCCTACAATTTGTAAGTGTACAAATCGTGATAAGTAATAAAGTGGATTTTTAAGTCTGGATTATCGTACCCAAGGGAAGGATGTAGAATTTAGAAATTTAAACTAGCTTATAAAGAGATTTTTGGTTGAAAATAAATAAAAACATAATTGAATTTAAAACAATTGATTGAATGGTTGTGAGAAATGGAAATGAGCTTATTCGAGTAGATAAGTTCAATTGATAAAGGTGATTGGAGTTAAGATTTCATTTGATGTATTTTTCCCAAGAATATGCCTTAGTTCAATCTAATTCTTTCCTTGTGATAATATTTAATACCCAACCTCAACCAGCCCCCCGCCAGCGCCGCATGCACCCAACAGCTAGCCCCCCCACAACCCGAAAATCAAGCAAAATAAATTGCTTGCACTAAGTTTTGAACCCAGGACCTCCTCCTTAAATGTACTGCTGCCAAACCATCAAGCTGACTCTATTTTGTTATTTAAATTTATATAAATGATATATATACTTGTCATATCACATATAATTACTAATAATAATAAATATAATTATTAATATTATTAATTATAATGATAATAATAATATTAATAAAGAGTATATAGTTTATTTTAAAAAATAATAATTACAAAGTATATATATATATATATTTGTATTATAATAGAAATTAAATATACTATTACTATTTTGATATAAAATACAAACTAGTTAGATTCAAATTTAGTTTTAAATTTACTAATAAGTTGATTTATGATTAGGTGATCCAATCAAATATTATTTGATTGAAAATATATTAATATTTAAACTAATAATATAATTTACATATTTTATTACTTTTAATTTAAATATTAAATACATACTATCAAAAGTTAAAATCACTTTCACAATACATGACTCATATCATGAATAAAATAATTTGTACATGGACATTAATTAGATTCAAATTTAGTTTTAAAAAATATTAATATGTTGATTTAATACTAAATAATCTAATTAAATATTATTTAGTTGAATAATTATAAGATTACTTATGCCATATGTAATATGTTAGTTCATACTAATAATTATAAGATTACTTTTGTATTTTAAACTAAATATAATATTATTTATATGTCACATTTAAAGTATATACATTAATTATGTAAACATAGTAACAATAATCATCTATGACATATATAATTATCAACAAACTCTCTGACATTAATTATTAGATTTTAGATACTCAACAATTATCATCTTACTTATGTTATATATAATATATATATAGTTGTATAATTGTTACTATATATGCATTTATAAGTTATAATCAATAAGTAATAACTTGAATATCGAGTAGTAATAATTTAAATAATACAATTATCATTGGTAATAAATGATAACACATTAGTGAAAACCTAATTAATATAATTATATAACATAGTTATCATATTATTTTTGTTATAAGTAATACAATATTATGAAAAGTCATGTTTCTCAAACTTTGTTTTCCTTAATGTAATAAAAACTTATTTTTGTTATAAGTAATACAATAATATGATTATTTTTTGATAATACTAATTATTAAGTAAGTGTATATATATTCCTTGGTATGATAAGTATATCTACACTATTATAACTATAACTAATGTTATTAGTTAATTAAATAATACTAACAAGTTTGATATACTAAAAAATACATGGTGAGAGTGAGTTTTGGCTTTTGATAGTATGTATTCCCTATTTGGGTTAAAAGCTTAAGTGATAAATCATGTAAATAATATTACAAGTTCATATATAAATGTATTTATTGATCAAATAATACTTGATTTGATCATTTAGATTTAAATCAACATATTAATAATTTTAAAATTAAATTTCAATCAAATTAATATGACTAATATCCCTAATTTATTTTATGCGTGATATGAGTCATACACGGTGAGATTGAATTTTGAGTTTTTTAACATTTGATAGTATGTAATTCATATTTAAATTACAAGTAATAAAATATGTAAATGATATTAATAATTTAAATATTAATATATTTTTAATCAAATAATATTTGATTAGATCATCTAATCATAAATCAACTTATTAATAAATTTAAAACTAAATTTGAATCCAATTAATTTATATTTTATATTAAAATAATAATAGTACATTTAGTTTTTATTATAATACAAATATTTATACTTTGTAATTACTTCTTTTAAAATAAAGTATGCACTCTTTATTATTATTATTATTTATATGTGATATGATAAATATATATATCATTTACATATATTTAAACATCAAAATAGAGTTAGCTTAATGGTTTGACAGCTGCACATGTAAGGAGGAGGTCTTGGGTTCAAAACTTAGTGGAAGTATTATATTTTGCTTAATTTTCGGGCAGGTTAGCGGGTTGGCCGCGTGCGGGCGGACTGGGGGGCTGGCTAGGGCGAGCGTGGGCGGTGGGCGGGTACGTGGGGCCTAGCTGGGTCGATTTATCCCGGGGTGGGGGATGCTTGCCCCGCCCCCACCTCATAACCTGGCGGGGAAAAATATTATCGCCCCGTGCCCCGATAAGTTCAACCCCCCCCCCCCCCCCCGGGTCGGGTATGGGGGGGCGGGTACGGGTTAAATTGCCATCCCTATTTGGGGCGAATGAGGATGGCGGATGCCAAGGGACAAACAAGGCACAATCGAACGCATGAGAGAAGAGAGAGAAGACAAAAAGTAATATAATAAAATATAGAGAATAAATAGTGACTTGAGGACTCGAGCATTTTGTAAATGTAGAGGGATAGATGAAGAGGCTGTTGGAGCTTATTTTTGACATTTGACTTTCTATTTGTAAATAATATAAAGTCTCTTGGAGTTGCACTTACTAGTGAACAACAGTGTGAATATTTGATTCTCATATCCAATATCACCAAGTAAGTGCTCTTCCCCTAATTTTAAAAATGCACATATACGAATAAAACTGTTAGTGGTGAATAACAATGCAAAAATAAAATGTATATTTTTGAAGTATGTTATTGTTTAAATAATATGTAAACTTTAAATTTACATTTGTTTAAATTAGATAGTAAACTAAAATGCTTTTTGTTAAACTCTATTTTAAATCTCCTTTTTAAAATAAACTCTTTAATCTCTTTAATTCTTTTTTCTAAAACTTTACATTGCAAATTTAAACTCAAAAAAATAAAAAAAAACTTTAAAAATCATTAAATTTAAAAATTAAAAATATTTTTTTTTTCAAAAATAAAAATAGCAAACTTAAAAAAGAGCCAAATAAAAACATAAAAAAACTTATGACTTTTAAAAATAAAATAAAATTTTTTCTAAATAAAAAAACTTAAACACTTTAACAAACAAAGTAAAATCTTTACAAATAAAATAAAATTTCAAAACTTAAAAAACAACAAATAAAAAATAAAAAAACTTTAGAAAACATTTGAAAATAAAATAAAAACTTCAACACCAACTTAGAGCATTCATAATAGCTCTATAATAACCATATCTATTTTAAAGAATAAATAGTATACTATTTGATACATTCTATTTATTCTCCACGTTTCATTCTCCGTCTTTATCTCTATTCTTTTAAATTATAATTTTTTATTTTTTATTTTTTATCTCTTTCATTTATTATAACTAATTAAAAGTGTACGTATGTCATGAAATATAATAATAAAAATATTTGGAGGATGAATAGTGAACCCTTAAATATGGAGATTCTCTTTCCAATCTATATTTTAAATTTCTAAATTTTGCAATTAAGAGGACCTGATGCAGCATAGTTTTATTTAAAAGGTTTTTTTTATAAATTTTAAAGAAAAATGTATTTTAAAGGAGCTAATATAGATGCTTTTACAAACCTTCTAAACACTAACAAAAACAAAATAATTAGAAATAAAATTTAAAAGCTTTAAAACATAAAAAAAAATAGAAAGCTTGTAAAAATTCAAAACTTTAGAAAACTTTTAAAAACAAAATAAAGTTTCAACACCAACTTAAGAAACTTAATGTTGAAAAAACAAAACAATTTAAAAAATAAAAGTTGGAAAGCTTTAAAACATAAAAAGTGGAAACCTTGTAAAAATCCTAAAAAAAATGTTTGAACCTTAAAAGCAAAAAATGAAGAATGAAAAACCCTAAAACCAGGAAAAATACAAAAAAAAAAGTGATTTTCCTTTTTAAACAGTCTAGGGAATGGGTTGGATAATTAATATTCATTCTTAATTTTTGGGACCAAAATACAAATAAATGTGGGAACTACTTTCTTAGCATATGAAAAACCTTAGGTCCTACAATCCAAGTTTCCAAAAAACACCAAAAAAATGAACTATAATAAAATGAAGTGTGAAAACCAATTAAGAGAAGTGATGTCTCTTCTCATTATCCTTCGAGGAAAAATTACCATCGTTATAACTCATTGGTCTCATATGCAACAGAACCCTTTTTTACCCAAGCTAAAACAAATGTGAAGTCCTTTTTTCTAAGATAGGTATCAATTCTAAGTGTCATAGGGATGCAAATTTGTAAAGACTCGTATTTGGGTAGTTTTGAGAGATAGTCATTCTATGGGAATGCAACTATCTGGACGGAAGTGTAGTCGTCGATGTGAGTATTTTGACTGTATCTGGACTCGATTCCGAGTCGGGGCCCCGTTTGACCCGATTGTTGACTTTTTGGGGTTTATTAATTGACTTTGTGTTTGGGCGGTCATGTGGGTGTAATATTATCTAAATAGTGTTGTGCTCATCATTTTGAGCAGTTTGATTGTAATTTGACTCAATTTGGAGTTCGGGACCTTGGAGGTCAATTATTGTGTGGGGAGGTCAATGATTGACTAGGTCAGTTATTAGTCAATGACTTACAGAAATATAAATAGCAAGAAAAAGAAAGAGCTTTCACTTTATGCTATCACGTTTGTACGTTTGAGAGAGAGAAAGAAAGAGAGCTTGGAGCTTGGTGTCCTGGAGATTTGGAGCAATTAGGGTTCGTGGAGCTCAAAGAATCACTCCAAGTAGGTGTCCTTGAACTTCTTATCTTGATTCCATCCTTGGTATGCACGAATTTATCATAATTTATGAAATTAAGCATGAACCCTAGGTTTTAGGGGAATCCAATTTTGGGTTAGATCTAATGGTTTAACATAAGATCTGTGGTTAAGAACTGTTTTATATCAGTTTTATTATGTGTTTCTGTGATCTGGGGTTGTTTAACTGCATATTCCATGAGGGTCGAGAAGTCAACCATAGAAATCTGGATTTAGATCTAGATTTCTAGAAATTTGTAATTTGGTGCGTATTTCTGTTGTTATCTGTGCGATTTAGAGGCATTCTGGACGCATCTTGAGGTAGATATCGTAGTTTGTCACGTAAAATGTGTGTTTGTGAGCGTCTGGGGGTTGTTAGGTTGATTCCAGACGAGGAACAGGCAAAGCGACGATGAATAGTACCTTGGGCGAATTACTGGGTCGAAATGATGAAGATCCAAAGTTCTGGGTCGAAGAGTCGAAGATTCAGAGTCGTTAGGTTGTAGTTCATAGTTCGTAGTTCGTAGATTCGTAGTTTGTAGTTCGTAGTTTGTAGTTCGTAGTTCGTAGTTTGTAGTTCCTAGATTCGTAGGTCGAAGTTTGTAGTCCGAAGGTCAAAGATTGAAGACCAGCTTCGAGTCTTCAAGGCGCGCTGCAATTCCGCGCTACGAATCGCAGCTCCAACAGTGTAACTTAAGTATTATACTTAAGTTACAATGTAAATAACGAAACACCCCCATTTGGATTCATAGAACAATACTAGAAAATTAAATTTCTACTCCTTTAAAATGTGAAAATTGGGATTTAGTGTAAAATCTCGCAAAAATCCAGTTTTTCATAGAGGTGAATTTTTGGAAAGTAGGGTTAGACATCTTAGAAAAATCCCCAAAAATCAGATTATCTTAGTTATGATATGGGAACCCAATGCCTGGACTTTTTATTTCAAGAAAACAACTCCTATGGGTATCTCCTTCCTTGGTCAAGGAATGATGATCGATTTATGAAGACTGACTTCAGTTATAAAGGGAGTATGGTGAACCTTAATGTCATATTGGTGTTAATATGTTGGTTTGAAGAATTGGGGCTTGAGCTCTATGACTTGTTGGGTTCTCACCGTGGAGCACAGATGATGCTATGTGGTTGACAGGGCAGACATATGCGCTGATGGCAGGCATGTGTGGCACTGTGGCCGTGGCAGGCATATGCGCTGATGACAGGCCTGTGTGGCACTATGTTTGGGCATATAGCGCTGTGGTAGGGCTGAGTGCCCTGAGCTGGGATCCTGTTGAGGATTGTGGACAAGCTGTCCTGTGTGGGCAGGTTGGGTCCTGATGTTTATTTGCAGGTTGAGTCCTGATAGTTGTGCACACTACACAGTGCACGAGTACACATAGCATGTAGTATAGTCTTGTATGTTTGCATGATGTGGAGTATTGGGGTCACCTACTGAGCTTGTCGCTCACCCCTACTTGTTGTTTACTTTTTTCAGGTGTGATCCGAGACTAGTGGAGGACTTTCTTCCAGGAGGACGCCCACTACTTTTATGTATGATAGAGTATTATATTCTGTATTGCTTTGTGTGATATCCCAGACATGGCTCCGTGGACAGTTGTATTTGCATACTGTTTGTGATGTAATATCTGTATGATTGTTTGACTTATTGTATGCATAATGATATATGGGAAAGTATAGGATTACCCTTGATGTATGACTGTACGGGGTTGCATGATTGAGACAGCACCCGCGGTGTAGTCTTCATTGGTGCTAGTCATTAACCCCTTGACCCTTCGGGTGCGGGCAAGGGGAAGTCATGTTCCTAGTTCCGGGTTCCCTGGAATTTGGGGGCGTGACAGAATCCTTCCCACACATAACTGACTTTCAAACCCAACTCTGGACGAAGAACATACTTTAGGTGATTCAACTGCACCTCATTTGGTTGATGACAACTTTAACAACTTAAAATTTTTCATCACCATAAAATAGGTTTTGAGCCCGTACCGATGATGATTCTAGGACCACTGATGCCCTAGGATCGAAGCATACATGCCCAAAAGAAATCAGGTGATAACAATGAGCACTAAACTGACACATATACACTGAGCATGTAAAATTTAGGTTTTGATTGGGTTGTAACAGCCCAAGTCCCCCGTAGCACGATATTGTCCGACAAGCCCAATCCCTGATTTTGTTCTTGGCAGTGCCACATAGGCACTCCAAAAGGCCTCGTGCCAGGAGAGGTCTCCACACCCTCTTAAGAGGCACACTTTGTTCTCCTCCCCAGCCGATATGAGACTTGCAAAGTCCTCAGACTCTATAATCCACCCCCCTAAGGAGGCCCACGTCCCCGTAGGATTATGGCACACCGACCCGGTCTCCAGCTCTAATACCATCTGTAATAGCTCAAGTTGTAAAGACTCGTATTTGGGTAGTTTTGAGAGATAGCCATTCTATGAGAATGCAACTATCTGGATGGTAGTGTAGTCGTCGATGTGAGCATTTTGACTGTATCTGGCCCGATTCCGAGTCGGAGCCCCGTTTGACTCGATTATTGACTTTTTGGAGTTTATTGGTTGACTTTGTGTTTGGGCGGTCATGTGGGTATAATATTATCTAAATAGCATTGTGCTCGTCATTTCGAGCGTTTTGACTGTAATTTGACTCAATTTGGAGTTCGGGACCTTGGAGGTCAATTATTGTGTTGGGAGGTCAATTATTGGCTAGGTCAATGATTGACTAGGTCAGTTATTGGTCAATAACTGGTAGAAATATAAATAACAGAAAAAGAAAGAGCTTTCACTTTATGCTATCACGTTTGTGCGTTTGAGAGAGAGAGAGTTTGAAGCTTGGTGTCTCGGAGATTTGGAGCGATTGGGGTTCGTGGAGCTTAAAGAATCACTCTAAGTAGGTGTCTTTAAACTTCTTATTTTGATTCTATCCTTGGTATGCACGAATTTGTCATGATTTATGAAATTAAGTATGAACCCTAGGTTTTGGGGGAATCCAATTTTGGGTTAGATCTAATGGTTTAGCATAAGATCTATGGTTAGAACTGTTTTATATCAGTTTTGATATATGTTTCTGTGGTTTTGGGGTTATATAACTGTGTATTCCATGAGGGTTGAGAAGTCAACCATGGAAATCTAGATTTAGATCTAGATTTCTCGAAATCTGCAATTTAGTGTATATTTCTGCTATTATCTGTGCGATTTAGAGGTGTTCTAGACGCATTTTGAGGTACATATCATAGTTTGTTGCATAAAATGCGTGTTTGTGAGCATCTGGGGGTTGTTGGGTTGATTCCAGACGAAGAACAGGCAAAAACGATGATGAACAGTAACCTGGCGGATTACTAGGTGGAAATGACGAAGATCTGAAGTTCTGGGTCAAAGGGTCGAAGATCCAGGGTCGTAGGATCGAAGGGTTGAAGATCCAGGGTCGTTGGTTCGAAGGTTCGTAGTTCATAGTTCGAAGGTTCGTAGTTCGTACTTCGTAGTTCGAAGGTTCATAGTTCGTAGTTCGTAGGTCGAAGATCGAAGACCCGCTTTGAGTCTTCGAGGTGCGCTACAGTTCCGCGCTATGCAGCTATGAGTCGCAGCTCCAGCTACAAGTCTTCGAGGCGTGCTGCAGTTTCGCACTACGAGTCGCAGCTCGAACAGTGTAACTGAACACTAGACTACATTGGACTGGACTATTTACATTGTAACCTATACCCATTTACACATTTAAGTATTATTTAAGTTACAATGTAAATAACGAAATACCCCCCATTTGGATTCAAAGAAAAATACTAGAAAATTAAATTCCCACTCCTTCAAAATGTGAAAATTGGGATTTAGTGTAAAATCTCGAAAAAATCCAATTTTTCGTAGAGGTGAATTTTTGGAGAGTGGGGTTAGACATCTCAGAAAAATCCCCAAAAAATCAGATTATCTTAGTTATGATATAGAGACCTAATGCCGGGACTTTTTATTGCAAGAAAATAGCTGCTATGAGTATCTCTTTCCTTAGTCAAGGAATGAGGATCGACTTGTGAAGATTGGCTACAGTTCTAAAGGGAGTGTTATACACCTTAAGACCATATTGGTGTTGGTATGTTGGTTTGCGGATTTGGGACTTGGGTTCCATGACTTGTTGGGTTCTCACTATGATGCACCGATGGTGCTATGTGGTTGATGTGGCAGACATGCGCCGATGGCAGGCCTGTGTGGCGACTGTGGCCGGGCATATTGCGTTGTGGACAGGCTAAGGCCTCAGTTGAGCCGTTGAGCTCGTGGAGCTAGGGCTGAGTGCCCTGAGGTAGGATCCCGTGGAGGATTGTGGACAACCTGTCATGTGTGGGCAGGTTGGGTCCGGATGTGTTTGCAGGCTAAGTCCTGATGACTTTGCACACTACACAGTGCACGAGTACACAAAGCATGTAATATAGACTTGTATGTTTGCATGACGTGGAGTATTGGGGTCACCTACTGAGCTTGTCGCTCACCCCTACTTGTTGTTTACCTTTTTCAGGTGTGACCTGAGACTAGTGGAGGACTTTCTTCTAGGAGGACGCCCACTACTCTGTTGTATGATACAGTATTATATTCTGTATTGTTTCGTGTGATATCCCGGACATGGGTCCGTGGACAGTTGTATTTGCATATTGTTTGTGATGTGATGTCTGTATGACTGTTTGACTCATTGTATGCATGATGATATATGGGAAAGTACAGGATTACCCTTGATATATGACTGTACAGGGTTGCATATTTGAGACAGCACCCGCGGTGTAGTCTCCATTGGTGCTTGTCACCAACCCCTTGACCTTTTGGGTGCGGGCAAGGGGAAGTCATGTTCCTAGTTCCGGGTTCCCTGGAATTTGGGGGCGTGACAAGTTGGTATCAGATCATGGTTTAGTGGACCTAGGTTAGTGAGGGGTAGTTAATTGATCCTATGTAACTTGGAAACCTGTAGGGAGGGCGCTGATCAACGCAGTCCTTACATGTATTCTAAGTTCTGTTGGCGTCAGTTAGAGCATCCTAGGAGCATATGTGTAGATGCATTTCTAGTGGTATGATTGTCTGTATATAAGGCACTAGATTGTCTTTGTGTGTGATGTGATTGCACTTAGTGCCTGAATGGCACGTGGCCGTGAGAGCCAGGATTTGATTTTTTGTGTGCCCTGAGGGGGTGACACGATGTTATATGCGTGGTTGTGGACCTACGGGTCGTGGGGTGAGAACCTACAAGTCGGTTGTGCCTTTGATGGCTGTTTGTGCCAGCAGTTCTAGTATTGATCATTTGTTGTTTGTTGTGGCTAGCGTGATGGCACCACTGAGGAGAGTTGTTCGAGGCCAGGGCCCAGCAGAGGAGCCCATGATAGAGTTGGGGCACCAGGGGCAACAAAGCCCGCAGCAGAGGTCGTCAGCTCCCGTTGTGGGACCTGATTTGGCTCAGGTGTTGATTCAGTTGCAGGAGGCCATGCAGGGTATGCAGGGCTCGATGAGGGATATGGCTAGAGAGGTGGATGAGCTGAAGAGGCAGCAGCAGTCTCAGTAGCTGCCACAGCCTCAGCAGTAGGAGGCGACGGTGGTGCAGGATATACACCAGTAGGAGGTCGTGATAGAGCTAGCGCGACGAGGGGTGGACTGGGCTGCACAGTTTTTAAAACATGTACCCAGGACTTTTGAGGATGGTTCGCGGCCAGAGGCAGCCGAGGACTGGATTAGGTGGACAGAGGACATCTTTGAGATGATCGGGGTGCCTGATGAGGAGAGAGTCCGCATGGCGACGCACTATTTATTGGGTATCCCACGCAGGTGGTGGGAAGCCACTAGAGCTGTCCATGGCAGTCAGATGAGCTGGAGAGAGTTTGTTGAGCGCTTCTTTGGGGAGTATTTTCCCAACTCGATACAGTATGCCCGACGGAGAGAGTATTATGAGCTTCAGCAGGGTAGCCAGATGGTGGGTGAGTATGTGCAAGCCTTCACAGATTTAGGGCGGTTTGCTCTTGAGGCTTGGGAAAAGAAAACCCGTAAGACACAGGATTTTATTCAGGGCTTGAGGCTATCTTTGAAAAACAAGATGGAACTGATGCAGTTGACCAGCTACAGGGAGGCGGTTGACAAGACACTCATTATTGAGCGAGGTCAGGATCAGGCGAGAGCCCAGAGACCAGGCGGTTTGGCAGGTTCGAGCAGGAAGAGGCAAAGTGGGGAGAGCAGTGCAGTTCATCCTGAGAGGAGGCAGGTGCAGAGGGTTTGACTGGGCATGTATCGAGAGATTACCCAAGGAAAAAGATGACATGCTTCCGATGTGGGAAGGTAGGACATGGAGCTAGGGAATGTGTTACTCTTAGCTCGACCAGCAGTATAGGCCCTCGTCTGAGAGAGCAGGACAGAGGAGTGGGGCTCCATCTCAGAGGTTGGTGCTGCCGGCACAGAGCACGCAGACGCGACCTGCGGTGCAGCAACCTCAATGGGAGGCACAGGGTCATGTTGATCAGCGGGGCAAAGCCCCAATGGGCCAGGCTAGTGGTAGTGGGCCACGAGGGAGGACTTTTGCCCTTACCATCAGAGAGGCAGAGGTTCCACCAGTGGACGAGGCAGGACCGGGACTTTCAGTGGTGAGAGGTACCATTATCATTTCTCATACTATCTGTTTAGTTTTGATTGATACTGGTGCTACCCATTTTTTATTTCATATGCTACGGTGGTTGGCTTGGAGTTAGACCAAGAGACAGTTAATCAGTCTCTGATGGTTGCTTCACCTTTGGGTGGAATTGTGATACTTGAGAGTATCTGTCGTGCTTGTCCGGTAACACTTGGGGGTGTTAACCTGTTGTGTGATTTATATGTTATGGAGTTGGATGATTTTGATGTTATCCTGGGTATGGATTGGTTGGTATCTGTGGAGGCCAAGATTGATTGTTTTCGATGGCGTATGACGTTCCTCACGCCAGAGGGCACGCGGGGTGTCTTTGTGGGTAAGTGGCCTGAGGAGGCATGTAGGTTGGGACCTTTGAGGCATGGGTGGGGTGATGTGACCCACTAGTTAGCCAGCTTGACGTTGGTTGACAGGAGGAGAGAGGGAAAGGCTGTTTTACCACCCATTGTAGATTAGTTCCCGGATGTGTTTCCTGAGGACTTGGTCAGTTTGCCACCCGTGAGGGAGGTAGAGTTTTCGATTGAGTTGTTGCCGGGGACAGCACCTACTAGGTTGGCGGCCTATCGGATGGCGCCGACAGAGCTTAGAGAGCTCAAGAGGTAGGTAGATGACCTATTGGTACGAGGCTTTATAAAGCGGAGTAGCTCACCGTGGGGTGCTCCAGTGTTATTCGCTAAGAAGGCAGATGGTTCGCTTCAGCTGTGTATAGACTACCGGAAGCTGAACCAGGTGACTGTGAAGAACAGGTATCCATTACTGAGGATCGATGATTTGTTCGATCAATTTCGATGTGCGAGATGGTTTTCCAAGATAGACTTGAGATCTGAATACTATCAGTTGAGGGTTAGGGAGGCAGATATCCCTAAGACCGCGTTCAGTTGTCGTTATGGGCATTATGAGTGGCTTGTGATGCCGTTTGGGCTCACGAATGCTCCAGCAGTGTTTATGGGATTGATGAACCAGGTGTTTGCTCCATATTTAGATATGTTCATTGTGGTGTTCATCGACGATATTTTGGTCTATTCAGCGACCAAGAGGGAGTATGAGGAGCATTTGCAGGTTGTGTTGCGGACCTTGCGAGAGCATCGGTTGTACGCGAAGTTCACGAAATATGACTTCTGGTTGCAACAGGTACACTTCTTGGGGCATGTGGTATCTTCGGAGGGTATCACAGTGGATCCTGAGAAGATCGAGGCGGTTATGTCATGGAAGAGGCCCACGAATGTGTTTGAGATTCGTAGCTTCCTTGGTTTGGTAGGCTACTATTGGAGGTTTGTGGAGGATTTTTCCTGGTTGGCAGCTCCTATGACACACTTGACTAGGAAGGGAGTTCCTTTTGTTTGGTCTGATGCGTGTGAGAGTGCTTTCATGGAGCTGAAGGCACGATTGACCTCAGCACCTATCTTGATTCTCCCACAGGAGGGTGTGCCTTTCGAGGTGTATTGTGATGCTTCCAAGGTGGGACTTGGTTGTGTGTTGATGCAGGCACGGCAGGTGATTGCTTATGGATCTAGGCATTTGAGACCACATGAGCAGAACTATCCCACGCATGATTTGGAGTTGGCTGCAGTGATCTTTGCTTTAAAGAGCTAACAGCATTATCTCCTTGGGGAGAAATTTGTGGTATATACGGACCACAAGAGCTTGTAGTATATCTTTTCTCAACGAGACCTGAAGCTTAGGCAGAAGCGGTGGGTGGAGTACCTGCAGCAGTTTCAGTTTGATGTGATGTATACCCCTGGGAAGGGTAATGTGGTGTCAGATGCTCTGAGTAGGAAGAGCAGGGTCGTGGTGGCCCATTGTGCCATTAAGGAATGGGAGATGATGGGTCAGTTGGCAGCGATGAGGTTGCAGATGGTGACCAGCGAGGGGCGAGGGACCCTCAGTGTTGTTGTCGCAGTTCCTAAGTTACAGCATAGGATCATAGAGGATCAGCTGGGGAACGTTGATTGTGAGGTCATCAGGAACAAGATTTAGACTGGGCAGGCATCTTCTGATTGGATTGAGGATGCAGAGCATATATTGAGATATAGGGGTTGCCTGATAGTTCCCACTTCTCTTCAGGAGGAGGTTCTTCGGGAATTTCACCAGTCGAGGTTAGCTGTGCATCCTGGTGAGACCAAGATGTACCATGCCGTGAGGAGGCAGTATTGGTGGCCAGGCCTGAAGAAGGCCGTTACTGATTTTGTGAAGAGGTATTTGACCTGTCAACAAGTTAAGGCAGAGCACCTGAGGTCAGCTGGTGAGTTGCAATCATTGCCAGTGCCAAAGTGGAAATGGGACCACGTAACCATGGATTTTGTCATTGGACTTCCTTGTTCTAGGGGACATGACACTATATGGGTTATTGTGGACCGGTTGACCAAATCAGCGCATTTTATTACGATTCGGGAGACAGACCTAGTAAGGACTTTGGGACAGAGGTACCTTGATGTTATTGTGCGGTTGCATGGAGTCCCATTGTCTATTGTATCTGATCGGGATGCGAGGTTCATCTCTCAATTTTGGAGACAGTTGCAGTGAGCTTTGGGTACTAGGGTGAACCTCAGTACAGCCTTTCATCTGCAAACGGATGGTCAATCAGAGCGAACGATTCAGACACTCGAGGATATGTTGCGTGCCTGTGTCCTAGATTTTGGAGGTTGTTGGGAGAATCACCTTCCTTTGGTGGAGTTCTCTTACAACAACAGTTATCAGGCCACGATTGGGATGGCTCCGTATGAGGCACTGTATGGGAGGCCTTGTAGATCACCTTTGTGTTGGGCATAGACGGGAGAGACAGCGGTTCTTGGTCCCGATATGATTTGAGAAACCACGGAGATAGTGTAGCTGATTTGACAGTGGATGTTGACAGCGCAGAGTAAGCAGAAGTCCTACGTGGACCAGAGGCGTCGACCTTTGCAGTTTGAGGTGGGTGACCGTGTATTTTTGCGGGTTTCACCGCGTCGAGGGCATCAGAGGTTTGGGCGTGGATCCAAACTTTCCCCTCATTTTGTGGGGCCGTTTGAGATTGTTGCCACCGTGGGCGCAGTGGCTTACCGATTAGCTTTGCCACCAAAGTTAGCACGAGTGCATAATGTGCTTCATGTGTCTCTGTTGAGACGGTATCACCCAGATCCTTCTCATGTGTTGGACTATCGTGAGATAGACTTAGCTGACGATGGTGCCGTTGTTGAGATGCCGGCACAGATTTTGGACAGGCGGGAGCAGGTCTTGCGGGGCAAGACGATCCCACTAGTCCGGGTGTTCTGGCGACATCGAGGCATGGAGGAGCAGACTTGGGAGAAAGAGAGCCAGATGCGGGTTCTTCATCCTAAGCTGTTCGAGGACGATCAGTCCTGAGGTGGGGAGGAAGTGAGGACCTTCCCTGAGGTATGAGTTATGTTTTATGCATTTGTTTTGCATATATTGTTTGAGATGTGGTTTAGCTTGTTGTTGTTGGATTTTGTCAGCCCGTTTGGCTTGTTGTGAGTTGCATTGCACATGTGTGATCGGTGATCATGTTTTATGTTTTATTGTTGGGACATTGAGCTTGAATTTTGCTATGTCTTTTGGGCATGTGTTTTATTTTCGAGGACGAAAAGTTCTAAGGTGGCGAGGATGTAAAGACTCATATTTGGGTAGTTTTGAGAGATAGTTATTCTATGGGAATGCAACTATCTGGACGGTAGTGTAGTCATCGATGTGAGCATTTTGACTGTACCTGGGCCTGATTCTGAGTCGGGGCCCCGTTTGACCCGATTATTAACTTTTCGGGATTTATTGGTTGACTTTGTGTTTGGGTGGTCATGTGGGTGTGATATCATCTAAATAGTATTGTGCTCGTCATTTCGAGCGTTTTGACTGTAATTTGACTCAATTTGGAGTTCGGGACCTGGGAGGTCAATTATTGACTATGTCAATTATTGACTAGGTCAGTTATTGGTCAATGACTGGCAGAAATATAAATAGCAGAAAAAAAAGAACTTTCACTTTACGCTATCACATTTGTGCGTTTGAGAGAGAGAGAGAGTTTGGAGCTTGGTGTCTTGGAGATTTGGAGCGATTGGGGTTCGTGGAGCTCAAAGAATCACTCCAAGTAGGTGTCCTTGAACTTCTTATCTTGATTATATCCTTGGTATGCACGAATTTGTCATGATTTATGAAATTAAGCATGAACCCTAGGTTTTGGGGGAATCCAATTTTGGGTTAGATCTAATGGTTTAGTATAAGATTTGTGGTTAAGAACTGTTTTATATCAGTTTTGATATATGTTTATGTGGTTTTGGGGTTGTATAACTGTGTATTCCATGAGGGTTGAGAAGTCAACCATGGAAATCTAGATTTAGATCTAGATTTCTAGAAATCTGCAATTTAGTGCGTATTTCTGCTGTTATCTGTGCGATTTAGAGGCGTTCTGGACGCATTTTGAGGTAGATATCGTAGTCTGTTGCATAAACTGCGTGTTTGTGAGCATCTGGGGGTTGATGGGTTGATTCCAGACGAAGAACAGGCAAAAACGATGATAAACAGTACCCTGGGCGGATTATTGGGTCGAAATGATGAAGATCTGAAGTTCTGGGTCGAAGGGTTGAAGATCCAGGGTCGTAGGGTCGAAGGGTCGAAGATCCAGGGTTGTTGGTTCGAAGGTTCGTAGTTCATAGTTCGTAGTTCGAAGGTTCTTAGTTCGTAGTTCGTAGTCCGAAGGTCGAAGATCGAAGACCTGCTTTGAGCCTTCGAGGCGCGCTACAGTTCTGCGCTATGCAGCTATGAGTCGCAGCTCCAGCTACGAGTCTTCGAGGCGTGCTGCAGTTTCGCGCTACGAGTTGCAGCTCGAACAGTGTAACTGAACACTGGACTATTTACATTGTAACCTATACCCATCTACACATTTAAGTATTATTTAAGTTACAATGTGTTGGACCCCACTTTGTCCGGGTTAGACATAGCATTCATTTTTCGCTTTATACTTTTTTTTATTCATTACTCACTTCGTATAGATAAATAAAGAGACGTGACCGTCAATTTGAAGTGTATTTCGATGACTTCTTGAAAAAGGCTTTCAAATGCCAAAGAGACAGTTTCAGGCACTAGAAAATGAAATTTGAGGATCAACGCCTTCGACCACGCTCAAATCCGAGGTCAAACGAAGAAGTTGTGGTCAAAACCGTATTCGGACCGCTAACGGTGATGAACTAGCGGCCAACATTCAAAGCAACACTCCGGATCAGGTCACGAACCTCAATTTTGCATTCTACTCACTTTCCTGAGAATTTTGACATATATATTGCATATATTTACTCCAGAGCTTATTTTCGAAAAAAAATAATAATACTTTTTCGGTAATAAAGCGGTTTAGGGACGCGCAATACAGTCTCGGCACAAAAATAAATTCATTTTCAAGAAAAAAAGATACGTGGTTACTCGTCGTGACACCCCGAGTCCAAAACTTATTTTTTCACATTTTATTGAAAGTCGGGTCGCCTTGTCAATCCTAAAAACCAAAAGACGTCAGTTAAAAACCCAAAAACAAAATAATTTTCCTTTTCTCTTTTTCCTGCCTGCTCCTAGCCAGGTGTTGACCATTCATTGGTCGAAAAAAATAATAAAAACAAAAAGAAAAAAAAACAAACAAAACAAAACAAAATTAAAACATAAAAAAAAAACAGCAGCCGCAAATACTCGCTTGCCTTATCTCTTCCCACCTAAGCCGATTGTCTTCTTCCCCACCTCTCTCCCCTTTGCTGTCTTCTTCCTTGAAGCCACGCAACGGCCACTGTGATCCCGGAGGACCACCGGACCACCATGCCTCGCCCATCCTTCCAGCTCATTGCCTCTCTCCCGCGCATCCCAAACACAACCATGGTTGAAGCCACGGTCACCCTCCCTCTCTCAAACCAAACCAACCCACCGATAACCTTAGGTCCTTAACCCATGGCCGGTCACCCAAGCCATCTCTCTGCGCCACCCCCTAATCAAACCCTAAAACTTTTCCTATCCCTCTATTTAAACCCAAACCGATCATAATTGTAAGGGGGGCTCTCTGAAACCAAAACAGACCTACCATTTTCTCACCTCTTTACAAGAATCCCTAGAGAGTTCCCCCCGATACTGGAACCCTCCGCCCGCCACTGTCGCTCCCATGCCTTCGTCGCTCCCTTTTCTATGATTCCGACCGACCTAGTCCAAACCTCCGTCGACAAGTCTGACCAACCGTTGTTCATCCCCTCTAAACGCCAAAATTCTCCATCCACCCCTGCCGAATCCACGAAGAGCCCCCCTTGGCCGGAGATCTTTCCACCAGCTAGCGTGAAGCACCCCCTGTCCATCATCGTCCCTTTTCCCTCAAGACTAAACCAGAAAACGCCTCAATGACCCACTGCAATTTCCGTACGGTCCCAAGCAGTTGAAGAAGGAGAACGACTAAAGACGAAGGAACTTCCAATATCAACCAGCCAATATTCAAGAGAAACCTGAGGAGTCCCTAGTTCGTGCTCTTGAAGGCAGAAGCTACTTGGGAAAAAAGTCTCTTGGTCATGTTTGGTTTTCTTTTGTTATCTCCTGTTTGATTTTTGTTCTGTACGAATGAATTCCTTCGGGCATGATTTCCCTTCTATCTCATCTTGTTATGTTACGTCCTGTGATGGTCTGTTAGTCCTTTTGATTACTGCCTGTTGTATGAATGGATGCTGGGTTGTGTGATATATAGGCCACATTTAGATAATCGACCATACAAATCGTTTTTTTGCTTGTGGGTTCTAGTCTGCATGATTGCGTGGGTTTTTTTTTTTGTGTCTGGCTGTACGCCTATTTTTTTTTAAATCATTAGCGTAAGTCCCTTCAGTTCGATCTTTCGTTTTTAAACTCATTAGTTGTAATTCCCCTCATGTCTATCCTCATGTTTTGATTGTTGTATGCTTTTGTGTCTTTTTTAAATATATCTTATTGGCTCGGCTTTGTTTGGTTTGTTCAATCGTCTAGTGTTCGGTTTTATTGTGTTTCAAAAAAAAAAAAAAGACAAACTTCATCTCCTTCAGGCCTGACGAGCAGCACCCGATGTGTCTTTGGTTGTGTGCTTGTGTGCGGTTTCTGATAATTAGTCCGTGTTGACCTCCTGTCAAGTGAGCATAGGTTTCATCTAGTATTTGTTGGGGCTATTTGTTTGATTCAATCTAAATGCCTAGGTTTTAAAAACACATATACATATGGTTTGTGTTGCTCTTTTCTCCTCTTGGCTGTCTGGTTTTTTTTTTTATCTGCTTGTGTCGCCTATACCTTTTGCACATCTGTTCTCTTTTCACTGTTTGTGTTATGATGTAGGAGGTATTGTATAGATGCCTATATTTGTATTTGTAAGTATTATAGCTCGTTGTATTTGCCACGGTTGGCCTGTACATTCCTTTTTTTTTTTTTTTTCTTTTTTTTCTCTTATTGGCCTTAGGATTGATGTTAGCGTGGCCATTAGAAACTGTATAGCCAATGTTCTTGTAACTTGTAACTCGAATATAGTGGAAAAAAAGTGAATACAAAAAAAGAGAGAAAAAGAAAGAAAGAAAGTGAGTGTTTTTATTTTGATATATGTCACAATCACACACAATACACTTTTATTTATTTGTTTTTAATTCATATTATTTTTCAGCAAAAAAAACAACAAAAACCATTTCTCAAATTCAAAAAAATGTGTTTGCTTAAATTAAAAACAAAAAAAAACTTTTTTAAATAAAAAACATTTGCTAAACAAAAAAAACATTTTCAAACACTTGGGCATTTCAATATTTGTTTTTTTTTATACTTGGATTTTTTTTTATTATTTTTTTTACCACTTAGGCTTTTAAACATTATAAACATTTGGGTTATTATTAGTTTTTGCCTTTAATATCATTGTAAACATTAATTAAGGCAATAGTTAAAACAATAACTTTGGGTTTTCTTTAGACGTTTAGATAACTTAGAATTAATTTTGAATTGTAAAAGAAACTTAGAATCAATTGAATTTAATCTCAACTTCAATAAATGACTTAGAAAAATAAAAGAGTAGGACTTAGGCCATAGGAAAATTCAACATCATTTTCTAGACTAGTTAAAATTAAGACAAAAGTTAAAACAAATTAGAAACCTTCATCTTCCTAAGATAGGTACCGAAAGGGCGTTACGGGGGTGTTAATCCTTCCCCACGCGTAATCAAACTCCCGAACTCAGCTTTGGCAACATAGATCATTTTAGGTGACCAACTGCACCCCAAAAGCAGTTGGTGGCGACTCTGTTCTTTTTCATCACCATTCGGGTGAAGGATGGGAGAATCGCATCTCCAAAAGCGGTTTTCCCCCGGACGAAATCCGGTGATGACACAATGTAAATAACGAAATACCCCCCATTTGGATTCAAAGAAAAATACTAGAAAATTAAATTCCCACTCCTTCAAAATGTGAAAATTGGGATTTAGTGTAAAATCTCGGAAAAATCCAGTTTTTCGTAGAGGTGAATTTTTGGAGAGTGAGGTTAGACATCTCAGAAAAATCCCCAAAAAATCAGATTATTTTAGTTATGATATGGAGACCCAATGCTGGGACTTTTTATTGTAAGAAAATAGCTGCTATGGGTATCTCCTTAGTCAAGGAATGAGGATCGACTTGTGAAGATTGGCTACAGTTCTAAAGGGAGTGTTGTACACCTTAAGACCATATTGGTGTTGGTATGTTGGTTTGCGGATTTGGGACTTGGGTTCCATGACTTGTTGGGTTCTCACCGTGATGCACCGATGGTGCTATGTGGTTGATGTGGCAGGCATATGCGCCGATGGCAAGCCTGTGTGGCGACTGTGGCCGGGCATATTGCGCTGTGGATAGGCTAAGGCCTCAGATGAGTCATTGAGCTCGTGGAGCTAGGGCTGAGTGCCCTGAGCTGGGATCCCGTGGAGGATCGTGGACAAGCTGTCCTGTGTGGGCAGGCTGGGTCCTGATGTTTGTTTGCAGGCTGAGTCCTGATGATTGTGTACACTACACAGTGCACGAGTACACAGAGCATGTAGCATAGACTTGTATGTTTGCATGATGTGGAGTATTGGGGTCACCTACTGAGCTTGTCGCTCACCCCTACTTGTTGTTTACCTTTTTCAGGTGTGACCCGAAACTAGTGGAGGACTTTCTTCCAGGAGAACGCCCACTACTCTGATGTATGATACAGTATTATATTCTGTATTGTTTGGTGTGATATCCCGGACATGGGTCCGTGAACAGTTGTATTTGCATACTTTTTGTGATGTGATGTCTGTATGACTATTTGACTCATTGTATGCATGATGATATATGGGAAAGTACAGGATTACCCTTGATGTATGACTGTACAGGGTTGCATATTTGAGACAGCACCCGCGGTGTAGTCTACATTGGTGCTTGTCACCAACCCCTTGACCTTTCGGGTGCGGGCAAGGGGAAGTCATGTTCGTAGTTCCGAGTTCCCTGGAATTTGGGGGCGTGACACAAGTCCCCTGTAGCACAATTTTGTCCGGTTCAGGAGCCCAAGCCCAATCTCCGGTTTTGTTCTTGGTAGTGCCACACAGGCACCCCAAAGGCCTCATGCCAGGAGAGGTCTCCACGTCCTCTTAAGAGGCACGCTTCATTCTCCTCCCCAGTCAATGTGGGACTTGCAAAGTCCTCAGACTCCACAATCCACCCCCATTAGGAGGCCCACGTCCCTATAGGACTATGGCACACCAACCCGGTCCCCAATTCTGATACCATCTATAACGATCATTTTAATTCGGTTATGCATGACATGTAAACAGTAGTCAATAAATGTTGTTAGTATGTGTTAGTGCCGAATGGCACCCAAGAGGAGTACTAGGGCTCGGGGTCCCGCAAAGGAGCCATCCATTTAGTCCGAACCACAGGGATAACAGAGTCCTCCAGTACCTTCCTTAGGTTCAGAGTTCGCTGCTCAGATTGGGGCTCAAATCTTGAGCTAAATCCAGGGTCTCATGCAAGGCACCATGAGGGATGTTGCCAGAGAGGTGATGCAGGAGGAACTAAGGAAGCAGTAACAGCCTTAGCAGCAGGAGGTTCTAGAGAAGGGTCAGTCGTAGGCCATGTCAATACCACCCACGGTACAGATTGACTGGGTTAGTTGATTTCAAAAACAGGGACCGACGAAGTTTGATACAAGACCTGATGAGGCCGAGGAATGGGCAAAGTGGGCAGAAGACATATTCGAGTTGATCCAGGGGCCCGCAATGTAACGCCCCCAAATTTGGGACCTCCAAATCGGGTGCGTTAGCAGAAATTAAATATACAAATTTTATATCAATTTCAAACTATTACTTATTTTATCAAATAAACCATTAATTATTACAAATTTCAATCCAAGATCTTTAAGGTTTAGGGGTTTAGAGACTAAGTGTCCTTAACCCATCATTACATAACAAGCACATGAGCAATTAAACTTATAAATTTTTTAAAATTCCACACAAATTTATTTCCAAGCACTTCTCGACTCCTTATCTTAGTTTCTCCATTTCTTTAATTACCTAGGGTTGGAAAAGAAATCATAAAAGGGGTGAGCTCAAATAGCCCAGTAAGGATAAATATAAGTGAGTAAGGAAAAATCATGAAGATATCGAACATAGGAATTTTCATAAAAGGTAGCATAACGTATGCACATCATACATGATTAACAGTTCATAAGGGAATCATAGCATATAAGATTTACATTTGGACATCGCATCATAACATTATGATCTAGGTTAACTACTCAAATACCATAACATAACATAACATATTATCAGCTGGATTGACACTCTCCAGTGATGTTCTTTACCTAATGCATTGGAGGTCTTTCTGGAACCATCCATCATAAACTTACTTTATCCAAACATAAGAGGTTATAACAACTTTAACATACATAACATAAGGCATATCATAGAATTCCAATAAAATATTCAAGGTTAACAAGGATAACCACGAATATCAAAATGGCTATCTACCCCAATCAATAGCATAGATTATCAAGAGAGAGATTAAAAAGAGACTAATGTTCTCAACAATAAAATGGAAATAGAAGAATAAGAAACATAAAACTCTTACAATAATAATTCCAAATAAAACAAGATAAAGAGGAAGAGAAAAGGGAGAATAAAGAAAAGAAAAACCCTTACAATAATAATAAAATACAGACTATAATGAAAAAGAAAAAGGGAATGAGAAAAACCCTTACTATTATAATGACCCATGAGTGGTGTTAGTCCCACATTGCTTGGTGAGGAGAACAAAGTCCGCCTTATAGGAGGGGACAGATACCTCACCTCACAGGGACGCGTTTTGGGCGAGGCCCAAAGACAAAACCGTGCGGAGCAGGCCATGAGGGCGAGGCCCAAGACTGGTTGGCCAAAGCGGACAAAATTCTTGTGACGGGTATGGGTTGGGCTATTTCGGATGGTATCAGAGCCAGACCCGGAGCGGTGTGCCATGGTCCCACGAGGACGTGGGCCTCCTAAGGGGGGTGGATTGTAATGACCCATGAGTGGGTGTTAGTCCCACATTGCTTGGTGAGGAGAACAAAGTCCGCCTTATAGGAGGGGACGGATACCTCACACCGAGATAGCCCAGCCCATACCCGTCACAAGAATTTTGTCCGCTTTGGCCAACCAGTCTTGGGCCTCGCCCTCATGGCCTGCTCCGCACGGTTTTGTCTTTGGGCCTCGCCCAAAACGCGTCCCTGTGAGGTGAGGTATCCGTCCCCTCCTATAAGGCGGACTTTGTTCTCCTCACCAAGCAATGTGGGACTAACACCCACTCATGGGTCATTACAATTCACCCCCCTTAGGAGGCCCACGTCCCCGTGGGACCATGGCACACCGCTCCGGGTCTGGCTCTGATACCATCCGAGATAGCCCAGCCCATACCCGTCACAAGAATTTTGTCCGCTTTGGCCAACCAGTCTTGGGCCTCGCCCTCATGGCCTGCTCCGCACGGTTTTGTCTTTGGGCCTCGCCCAAAATGCGTCCCTGTGAGGTGAGGTATCCGTCCCCTCCTATAAGGCGGACTTTGTTCTCCTCACCAAGCAATGTGGGACTAACACCCACTCATGGGTCATTACAACTATTCACTTATCGTTCTTCACGTTCTAAACTGTGCTTGTAGGGTAGGATATTAATTTGGGTTCCGTCCTGTATTGCGGTTCCATCTCCTATTTCGATCTCATTCATCTTAAGCCTTGAGTTGTGCAATAATTAGGTTATATTCCTTGAGAGTTTTTGAATAAGATTTACTTTCTGTATTGGGTGAACGGAAAAGACGTTTGATAAGCCTATTTTTCCTACGTGTCTTCCATCTTAACCATGATGGGTTATTAACCATGGGTGAAAAGGAAAAACATAGAGGGGATGATGATGGGGGTAGCCATGAGGTTAAAACATTAGAAATTGGGGTTGTGAAAGAAGAAGGGCGATTGTCGAGGGAATTCATTTTGGAAGTCGTTCCTTACGATCCTCCGCTATCTAGAATCTTAAAAATAAAAATAAAAACATAAGTTAATATTCTCATCTTTTCACTTGAATTATAGAATGACAATGCTATGATAAAATACTATAATCTAAAATAATTACACATGTATATATATAGATATATATGAGGTGGCAAGGCCAACCATGTATGTATATACGATGTGGTACAACCAATCATATAAATAACATATGTAAGGTGGTAAAACCAACCATGAATATAGTATATATGAAGTGGTAAAACCAACCATATAGATCTACATAATAAATAAGAGTAACTTCAAATTTTCAAAATCTTGAGTATTACCTTTCGTAGAACTTCGACGCTCGGTAAGTTCCAAAAAGAAAAGAGGGTTTGAGTAGAGTATTTGGGGTGTTAAAAGGGCTTAAGGGAGTGTTTTTAGAGGGAATTTCGTGGTGTGGCTTGAGGGATTTGTGCATTAAGAGGAGTGGCAAGATACTCCTTATATAGGCAAGGATGGTGGTAGGTGTATAGTGTGAAAGTAGTGTATGAATTTGACTTTGGCATTAAATTAAATTATGTAAAATATATATAATACTTTATTTTCTTCCTATTATCCTTTCTTAAAACGTGGGTATCTCCTCCTACCATTTTAAAAATGTTTTAAGACTTTTCAACCTAGAAGGTTCCTTTGGCATCAAAAGTCCACATTGGTGTACTCCCTACTAATTCAATTATAACATTTTTTATTTTATAGTTTTTGACAAACGGCCAATTGTATTGCATTACTGACTCAAATATCTACAAATGGGTATCAATTTTATAATTTTTTACATATGTATAACAAAAGTTATTGAATTTTAAAGTCATACTAAAATGTTTACCCATTCATACTGAACCTATGTGTAGTATTTTAACTTCTGGAATTGATTGGCTTCATATTAATATCTGAAATTTCTACAACTTTTAGCTAAGTCATAAATGAACAAATGGGCTTTGGTTTCATGTCAATTGGATCTGTATAATTCAAGTTAGGAATTTTTGAATGGGACCTCCAGAATCTGCCTCATTCAAATTTTTGAGTCTTACCTATATTTTATACTTTTGGTAAAGTTAAGGCTTGTAATACTTACTTACCCATAGTAATTTGGTTTAAAAAACTAAATGACATAATATATAACATCTAAACTTTTTATGACATATAAGAAATTATTTTATTTTTATAACGTATTTAATATTAACACGGATAAAATAATATAATTGCTTAATCAATAAACAATAAAGTAAGATAACATTATAGCATAAAATATTATAAACCTAAACATAAATATTAATATCATATTCTATGGCCTTCGTAAAATTTCTTGAATTGTATTAGCGTATATGCGTAAGACGTGTTGTCTTGGCAGAAGAGAGCGCACAACCCTTCGGCTAACATTGTCGTGGTTGTTGCATGAATAACCTCAAACTTCTCCCTGTGTTTTGTCGCATTATATTGCAGCCATTGGACATGAGCATTTAGCTCATCTACAGAAAAGCATAGCTTTGTAACTTCAAGTCGTATTGCTCGCCGATCTTCATCTCGTACACTATTCTCGGATGGCAGTACTTGAGAACTTGATGCCATAACTTTTATTATTCTTCTTCTTACTTCTATACTCTCTTATAAATAAAATATCATATTCATACCTATTTATGGAAGTCTAAACGGATACTATTCATAACGGCTAGTTACTATTCTAACGGCTACTTACTAGTCACATGCTATTTGAATGACTATATTGGGTGCTTATTTTTATCGTGATAATATCTAAAATGTCCTTTCTAACTATTGTTAACAATGACATTATTATTATTTTATTATTATTACTCTTTAAGGAAGAACTTAAATAGCTAAAAATTTTGCGGGTCTTACACGCAAAGGCGAGGGTCCACCTAGCATGCACTTTCTAGTTGGTGGGGCCCACGGATGGTGGGAAGTTGTGAAGTAGGTTCACGGGAGCCAGATAGCATGAGAGGACTTTGTGGATCTCTTCTACGTGGAATATTTCCCTCGTTCTGTATAAAAGACGAGGCGATGAGAGTATTATACACTGGAGTAGAGCAGTCGGACTATGATTGAGTATGTCTTTGCTTTCATTGAGCTAGGGAGATTTGCCCCATATGCATGGAAGGTTGAGGCTTATAAGACCCAGGATTTCATTGATGCGCTGAGACCGACACTTAGGAGGGGATTGAACATGCTAGAGTTGACCACATATAGTGATGCAGTCAACAAGGCACTTATTGCAAAGCGGGACTTAAACCAAATCAGGATTCAGAGACCAGAGAGCTCGTCAGGGCCTAGCTAGAAAAGGGCAAGGGAGGAGCAGTCTGATGGACAGGGGGACTTGGGATGTTATAGATGGTATCAGAGCTGGGGACCGGGTCGGTGTGCCATAGTCCCACGGGGACGTGGGCCTCCTAAGGGGGTGGATTATGAAGTATGAGGACTTTGCGTCCACCCCCCCCCCCCCCCCCCCCCCCCCCCCCCCCCCCCCCCCCCCCCCCCCCCCCCCCCCCCCCCCCCCCCCCCCCCCCCCCCCCCCCCCCCCCCCCCCCCCCCCCCCCCCCCCCCCCCCCCCCCCCCCCCCCCCCCCCCCCCCCCCCCCCCCCCCCCCCCCCCCCCCCCCCCCCCCCCCCCCCCCCTCCCCCCCTCCCCCCCCTCCCCCCCCCCCCCCCCCCCCCCCCCCCCCCCCCCCCCCCCCCCCCCCCCCCCCCCCCCCCCCCCCCCCCCCCCCCCCCCCCCCCCCCCCCCCCCCCCCCCCCCCCCCCCCCCCCCCCCCCCCCCCCCCCCCCCCCCCCCCCCCCCCCCCCCCCTTTTCCCCCACCCAACCCCCCCCACGGTCGGTGTGCCATAGTCCCACGGGGACGTGGGCCTCCTAAGGGGGTGGATTATGAAGTATGAGGACTTTGCAAGTCCTATATTGGATGGGGAGGAGAATGAAGCGTGCTTCTTAAGAGGGCATGGAGACCTCTCTTGGTACGAAGTCTTTTGGGGTGCCTGTGTGGCACTGCTAAGAATAAAATTGGAAATTGAGCCGGATAATATCATGCTACGAGAGACTTGGGCTATTACAGGGTAGTAGGGTGGTGTGGAGTCATAAGTCACCTATTGAGCTTATTTCTCACCTTACTTTGTTGATTGTTTTTCAGGTATTAACATAAACTAGCGAAGTCACTGTTGAATAGGAGAGTCTTACCATATTGTTGTACTATTCTAAATTATGTAACTTGTTATGTTGTTCTTTTATTTATTTGTACTTTACATGGGTTTGTGGAAAATTATATTGGGTTGAAACATGTGATGAATGTTGTAATGATTTGATTATTAGAATTATTAGATATGTTGCTTACTATTTTTTATTTAGAAATATATAAAATTACCATAATGTATGACTGTATAGGTTACATATGAGACATTACCCGTTGCGTACTCTCTACTGGTGCTAGTCAATAACCTATCGACCATTTGGGTGTAGACATGTAGTGTCATTTACCTAATTTTAGGATTTCTTAAATTTAAAGATGTGATAAGTGCCTTTAAGCTTTCTTTTGATGCTACAAGCAACATCTTTCCTTTGCTTATCTGATGGATGACATTGGCCTATGATGCTTGAAAATGTAGAAAAACTTCATTGAGCTCACAGATTACAAGAATGTGTTAATTTTGCCAAGCCATTACAGCTTCTTGCTTTGGAAACATATGCATTTAGTATACTTCTTTAATGTTTTTATCATTTGAATTCCTGCCAAATCACTAGTATAATATTGAGAATAATTTATTAATTAGTTGATGATAAAATGTACACATGTGTGCATACATGTACAAGTATTCTCAACAAACAAACATAGGAGACTTCAGAAAAACTAAAGATATCATAATATATAATCATGTTTATCAGAATATAGAATCATAATTTTACACGCACATAATCTTGTTTATGGAGAACTATGTCCATTTGGCATGCTGTTAGAATATATAATCATGAGAAAATAATTATGCAGGTAAATTAGAAAAAAATTTCAATGATATACCATTTGTTATGAATTAATTATTTCGCACATGTTAATCCTTTTTTGTCGTAAGAAGAGAGGAGTCATTTATTTATTGAAGTGGAAAGCTTTGCTGCTACTCTTGAAGAGCAACCACAAAGATTGCAAGATAATTATGTGCAAAAATTAAAATCGCTTTAATAAGACCAACATTTTGCGGCCATAAAAAAACTTATGAGCAAACGAAACAAAGTATCTATACTAAATGCCAGTCAACAAAACAATTCTCAACACAAAATTAGTTCTGATGGGATAAAGTTTATCTTTAGAACTTTATTTGAAATAGTTGTAGTAAAGAGATGCACAAAAATTACAAGTTGTATTTTTTGGAGGGATGATCAAACACAAATTTGTAAAGATTTAAACATTGGGTCAAGTTGGATATTTGAAGCTTTTACATTTTGGTAACTCAACTTTATCTATTATAGTTTTAGCCCTCATCAATGCTATAATCGACGTTGGTACCTCAAGTAAGAGATAGGTGTCGAGGAAAGAGTAAAAGTAACGAAAGCAGAGGTGGGAGGCAAAGTCGTGGCGTTCAACTCATAGTGGCAGACGAGGATAAGCTCTGACACATCAAACGTGGTGGTGGTGATGCTGCAAGCTAGGGTCTTTCTCTTTGGTTGATATTCTTACAAACACACTACACAACGACTATTCTAATGTTTAATAAGAAAACTGTTACAAAATTATGTAAAAATGATATTTCATATAATTATAGTTTCTTTCACTATTTTTCTCTTCCAACCAAACTATCAAAAAATAATTTTTCATACTTTTTCTATCCTAATCAGATAATTTTTAATGAAAAACATTTTTACTCTTTTTATTTTTATATTTTTTTCATCTATTTTCTACCTAAATTTTTTTCATGCATTTTCTATGTGCTACTAAAGGTAGGAAAAAGGATAAAGGTTATCCGTTCCTTGGATAAGTTACCTCTTCAAGTTGGAATTTCAATAAATTAAAACACAAATTGCAAGCACTTTTGAGATGCTCACACCAATTGCATATTTCATATATATATATGTGCGCGCGCGCCGCGCGTGCGCATGCGCTGTATCGTAGTTTGTCACTTCTTTTATTGATATATTTGTCTTCATTTTGTTTTTAAAGCCCATTGTTATCTACATTTCAATTCAAAGGAAATGGGATTAAATCTAGTTTGTCAGTTATTTTATTAGTATATTTATCTTCATTTCGTTTTAAAAACCCATGGTTATCTTCATTTCAATTTACAGAAATGAGATTAAATCTCGCGTGAATCAATTTACACGTCTCTTCTTGTTTTTTTAAAACAAAAAATACTTTTAAAATACAATTACTTTAAAAAACTATGAGTACAATAAATTTTAATATTTTATAAATACTTTTAAATTCAACTAATCTAAAACATCATCTACGCCTCCAACCTCACGACCTTTTAGGCTTTTACCATCCACGACATGCTATCATGTTCCTCCTCCTACGTCGCCTCCATATTCCTCTGTCATCGCCACCGTGTAGATCGGATTGCCGTCCCAGATGGAGACCTACCAGCCGACGTCCACAGATCCCGTCGTCACCACAGAGCTCGACCGTCCAGATTAAATCCAGCCAGTATCAATTGTTCTTTTTATTTTTATTTTCTTCCTCTTTGTTCTTTTTATAGTTATTTTTTATTTTTTATTTTTATTTTCTTCCCCTCTCCTTTACAAGCCGTGGGTGTGTAATTCGATTATTTATCACGCCTTTAATTGAAAAGATACAAATTTTGATTGATTTATGGCGTTGATTATTTATTTAATATGTTTATAATTAGAGCTGGTGTTTTAGATTCAATTTTATGCCACGCGCATATTTTTTTCCCTGATTTTTATTTCATTTTAACAAATAATAATTAAAAGAATAGTTTAATAATAATACTCGATTGCAAATTTGATACTTGTTTATCAAAGAAGCAAAAAGGTGATGATATATTCGATTTCCATTGTAAATCCTATTTAACGACACTAAATGCGCGTGATATCATGTCACATTATAGAACTCTTAAGAATGGGGCTAGAAATTAATCAGGCTAGCATTATATTTAATCGTGCGTCAAAAAGTTAGAGAATGAATCCATAGTGTGTGTGTGTATATATATATATATTAAACAATTGTTTCTTGTTTAGTCGTACTTTTTTTGTTTATACTTATTGCATATTCGCGTGCGTCACCTTTACTCCAACGACCTCAACCATGGCCGTTCATACTTTTAGCAAAATAGTAGAGTATCGATGTTGGTATTTATATATATATATATATATATATATATATATATACATACATATACTGTACGTGGGTGGCAGAAGTCAACGGCGGCAGCGAGGAAAATCAGTTATCATTCACCTTAAATATAACAAAATAGTTAAATCATTTAATATTCACCTCATAAAAATTTGACCAACACACAATGCAAGATTTCGTAGGTAATTCGTGTCAATCCAATCATAATAAAATATTCACGTAAGTACGAATTACTTGCATGCATAATTTAGTTGTAAGTAATTCTTTCCAACGTTAAAAAGCATAAATTAAAATGTAACCACACCTATTTGAAACAATATAATATTTAACTAAAAAGCATATTATGAGTTTGAAGACAAATATAATTAGATACAAGAATATAATATTTCTTAAAAAATACTGTAAATTATTATAATATTAATATAATTCATACGACTAAATAATGAAAAGTACTCTCTTAAATTAATATAATATATGTTTAAGTTTATTAAAATTCCTAAGAATGATTAAAACAGTAAACATGTTCTTTCCAACGTTAACAAGCATAAATTGAAATGTAACATAATATTTAACTAAGAAGTAGTGGTATAACTTTAAACTGTCGTTAAAATTGATTTGTCAAAATTATTAATTTATTAAACTTTTGAAATTAAATAAAAATCATTTTAATTTGGTTTGATTTTGTTTGAAAAATATTAAATTAATTTTAAAAAATTAAAACTTTTAAAAAATAGGTCTTCTAATAAAATTAAATTTATATTTAAATATAAAAATCATTGAAAAAAAGTTTAAAATAATTTTTAAATATATATATATATATATGCTTCAGATGGTTTGTCAAGGCCACTTTACGGTGGTTCCGGAGGGAATCTTTCACATACACACGCGTTCACACCTGAGTGCCGAAGCACTTTGCGTGTTGAAAATAACTGCCTCACGCAGACAAGTGAAATGCCGTGACTACCCTTCTTCATATATATATATATATATATTTAAAAACATATTAAATAATTCCTTTTTATAAATACACGTGTCTATAGCATATTAATATGAAAACTATGAGTGATGGTCATTTTGATTCAACTCAGATTTTTTTTTCGTCTCAATTAGATAATGCAACAGTCACAGGTATTGATTGCCTCACCTCACCCCAACATTTTAGTTTTTTTTAAATATTTTTATCTTAAAATACTCATTCCGACCCGTGACCACCCTAACCCGCTACACTCAACAGGCCTCGCCCCGATCCGCCCCTTACCATCCCTTACGAAAATTCCAATTTCACGCTTCGAGGGCATTGCGTCATTTGCAACGGAGCCTCCACACTTGGAAAAATGCTGCGAAATGGGACCTCCCCGTTTCTTCCGGCCCGATAGTTACGACCGCCTTTAATTGCTCTGTCGGGTGTTTTTTTTCCCTATATTGGAGGCATGGACCCCACCATTTCTTGTATCGACACCGTTCAATCGTCGTAGACGGTCGTTCGCACCGCAGGATAACCCACGATCCTACGGCGGAAATTAATCTACTAGAGTTTTCACTTCTTCTTCCTCACAACCCCCTTCAGACTCGACACCACATGTGATGTGCCCACTATAAAACATAGGTAAGAGGGAGGCTTGTGCTCAGCTCGTGCCGCCTTTGTCTTCGGTTTTATTCACAGGTTTCGATCTCTTCCTGTCCCCTCTCCCCTCTCCCCTCTCTGTGTGTGTTGGTGTGTAGTTGTCTACGCTAGATTTGTTTTTCAATGGCTATGAATTAGTTTGAATGTAACATGATTTTGGTCGGTGTCATCATGCACATGTGTAATAACTTGTTCATGGTGGTTCTTCGCTGCGTTTGTTGTTTGAAATTTACAATATTTCCATTTCAAGTGTTGCACTTATCATCAGTGCTGTGGACCCTGATCACGGGCTGGTCTCAACTGTGTGGTTGGTTTCTTATTAGAAACGAACATTTCTTAGGCCATGGGGAAGTCATACCCAAAAGTTAGCTCTGAATATGAGGACGCAGTGAGCAAGGCCAAGAGGAAATTGAGGGCACTAATAGCCGAGAAGCACTGCGCGCCTTTGATGCTTCGCATCGCGTAAGCTCCCTCGCTCTTCATCACATGACATGAGCTACATTAATTAATAACTAAAACAGAATTTCAAACTTTCATGGGTTTGTGATTGTATGTTCACCCAATAAATGTATGGATCGATACATCCACAGTTGGCACTCGGCTGGGACATACGATGTGCAATCCAAAACCGGAGGTCCCTTCGGAACAATGAAGCATCATCAGGAACTCAGCCACGGAGCCAACAATGGTCTCGATATCGCTGTTAGGCTTTTGGAGCCTATCAAGGAGCAATTCCCCATGCTCTCCTACGCCGATTTCTATCAAGTATATTATTTATACCCAGTTACCACATATATATATATATATATATATATATATATATATATCTTTTTTTTTTCTTTTCAATATAGTTTTAGAATCTGCTGTTACATTTAGTTTTGGATTGATTAATACAAATCCTAAATGGTTGCCGGTTTTGATGTAGTTGGCCGGAGTTGTTGCCGTGGAGGTGACTGGAGGACCTGAGGTTCCATTTCATTCCGGCAGGGAGGTAAATGAGAATTGGATTCTGCGTGAAGTCTTGTTTATATTTCATTTTTGTTGTTTTATATATATATATATATACAAAACTTTAACAAGCTTCACAGTCAATTTATTATGAAAATCCTTTAGTAATGTGAATAGGTTATTCATTCAGCATAATTGCTGGCTTCCCACCAAAATTGATTGTCAGACATTCTTGATGTATAAATTCTCAAAAAAACTGACGTGGTTGGTTTTTTACTCCACCTCCACTGTCATAAATCACAGTGGTGGTGGAGGCGTTCAAATGTTTTTATTTTTATTTTTTTGTGAATTTTTAGTGGGATAATGAATGGGGGCCAATGAGTTTTTGGGTTGGAAAGGTCTAAATGTATTGGATTTGATGAGTGAGAAATCACTAATGTAATGCAAGTGCAACAGGGGTTGAGAAAGACTTTTTGATAGCCTTATGTGCATAATAATTTTTAAGTTTTCACTAACTTGTTTTAATCTCAGGACAAGAACGAGGTACCACCCGAGGGCCGGTTGCCTGATGCTACTAAGGGTGAGTATGTTCGGTAATTATCCTCTCCTTATGCCAGGGATGTTAGTAAAATGAAATTTAGCCCAGAGATTAAAGTGATAATGTGATATAAAGTGAAAGAGGGAGGGCGATTGATAGGGAGAAGAAGAGATGGAAGAAAATGTGATATCTGAAACTTCTTGTTATTGAGTTCTACTGGGTGTGATGCAGGTTCGGACCATTTGAGGGATGTCTTTTATCGCATGGGGCTTAGTGACAAGGACATTGTTGCTCTCTCTGGTGGACACACACTGGTTCGTTTTAAATCTTTATTTTTGCTAGGTTTGTTACCACTTAGATTGGCATGAAGAATTATAGTTTGAGTGAGCGTTGTGAAATAATTATCTCCTTTACTTCTCAGACTTGAAACACCATTTGTAACAAGGTGATTTGTTAAAATGATTTCATTGCAGGGAAGGTGCCACAGGGAGCGATCTGGTTTTGAGGGGCCATGGACAAAAAACCCTCTCATTTTCGACAACTCCTATTTCACGTGAGTCTAATTTTTGATTGTTTAATCAACCTGCCCTGGTTTCTCACTCTGTTCCTTGTTTTGTTAAATCAAGTTGTAAATGTTGGTGTATCAAACTTCATAATGTGATAATATGATATGCTCTATTTTTTTTTTTTTGTTAAAAGTGAACTTCTAAGTGGAGAGAAGGAGGGACTATTGCAGCTTCCGACTGACAAGGCTCTACTCACAGATCCTGCTTTTCGTCCGTATGTTGAAAAATATGCTAAGGTTTGCTTGCTAAGTACTTCTAAATAAAATAACGAAGCCAACAAGATAATCAACGTCCCTTTTGGTGATCATCTTTTAATTATTTATGTTCTCATCACAGGATGAAGATGCATTCTTTGAAGATTATGCAGAGGCTCATCTGAAGCTCTCGGAACTTGGGTAATTTGAAATGCCTGCCTTTTCATTAATTTCAATTTACTTATTTTACATTATCATGGCTTCATGATAATTTAGCCGCTCTGAGTTCTGGGAATTTTGAGACTGCTTAGCTCAATTTAAATTGGCCGTGTTTTCTTGATAATTTCAGTTGTAACTATAAAGTGTGCTACTATAAGTTGCTTTTTTTTTTTTTTTATCTTGCAGATTTGCGGAAGCTTGAGATATGTAGATGGAAATCGCAGGGACCGTAGGAAAGCAGGGATTGGCCTTTACATTGCCGTGATGTTCCCTTTTAATATAGTGTCTTTGTCCTTGGTGTAGTAGGACACTAGTTAAATGTGTATTTGCTCTCAGCCAGGCGTGGCGGAAGATGCATGTTTCATCCAATTTGCGTGCAAATAAGGTTTTAGTTTGGTAAAAGTATCTTGTTTGTCTTCCTATGAGACTTGTTATTGCAATAATGAAAATCAACATGACAAAAATTATGAAACATTCCTGAATGTAAGGCTACGGCTGTAGTATTCACTGTCTTAAGAAAATCAGCAAGAAATTTACAAATTTGCAAAGCCGAGTACACGAGTTCAGGCAGGGGTCCATGTGCTTCAGGGAGTTTGATGTGCTCTTGCGAACGATCGGATTTCGGTGTGGAGCCATATATTAATGATTGCATTTATAAAGGGATCCTTGGGTAATAAAATATTATTTTTAGAAGTAGTTATGAATGGTAAAAATTTATTCTGCCTATATGATTTTTAGAAATAATTATATTTAAAAAAATAAAATAGAATTTCAAACAGGTCATTATTGTCACGTTACAATCAGCGTGGTGCTAGCAAGCGTCTCTCAAGTGATATAGGTGCGTGTTATTTGAGGAGGGCAAGGCGAAACGTGTAGCTAGTGTGGGTGGGAAAGGCTTCATGGCAGTTCCTGCGAGAGATCGATGGAGCTCCTTTAGAGTTCACATGTATTGACCCGGTTAATTGCGTGGAATATGCCGTTAGTTGAGGACTTAATAAAGAACAAGGGACTTGGCTGTCTCTACCCAAAGTGGTCAAAAACTAAAGTCATTCTCCTAATGAGCTCAAAGCATGGTCAAACTAGTCTATATGTGCCTCGATCGGTATGGTTTACTTGGAGCATACCGATCGGCATGGTGATTGAGTGCCGCACGAGTGAAAATCCTGATCCCGTGACAAAATGATATCAGAGCGGTTGCGGCACGTGTCTAGAAAGCTCACCAAGCACTCTTGCAGCAGATATGTGTGGTCCCTGATCCCAAGTTGGTAGGGAGCCCTAAGAAATGGGAGTCAACCAGGTGAAGGTCTTGCACACATCGCGTCCATCAAAGTTGCTGGCCAACGTGCCAGGGTAGAGTACCCGAGGATGAGACAAAGTGGCATTACAGGAGTTATAAGAAGCGCATTGGACGATCTCTGAGCTCACTGGATGCAACGAGGGCGTTACGAAATCAAGTGAGGGATGATGTCACACCCCGAACAGTGTGGTACTAGCGGGCGTCTCCCAAGTGGCGCATGTGCGGGAGATCGATGGAGCAGCTTGTTTATCATTTATAATATTTGTATAGCTCGTAAAATGAGTTAGCACATGTATAGGTGATTTATACTTTCAAGCCAACCTGATGTTTCCTGTGGCAGTTATAAAATTGTTCTAAAACCTATATGTTGAGCAAGGCTTTAATGTTAAAACTTATACTTGATATTTTGTTTTAATATAAGTTTTTTCACTTTCAGACATTCTCTACAACTTCCGAAATTGTTGCCTAATTGTCCCACATGACTCAAAAACATTTACTTGAACTTAAAGCTTATTTAGTTTACAAAGTTTTTGTTAATTGACTAAGTGTCACGTGGGTTAGCTCGTCATTAGGTATGACAACGGGTCAGGTTGGGCTTGGGTATTGCCAACCTGAACCCGACCCGAAATGTTATAAGTCGCTCTGAACCCACCCTAACCTAGTAATTTGGGCACTTCGGGTTGGATCGGGTCAGATCGGATCAGTGTTTCTAAGCTTAATTTTGCTTTAAAATACCACATCAGGCAAGATTCGAGTCCTATCCGATGGCATGTCGGGATGGGGCAAATCGAATCTAGGCGGCCTGAGTCAAAACATGTCGGGGCAAAATTGCCACCCCTATTCGTGTCTAACCCCATCACATTATGCCCTGTTTTAACTTCCTCTTTCGCGGTGCAGCTATTATGATTTATGATTGCCCTAAGTAAATTGAGTATGAGTCGTATGACCCATGAGAACCACATATATTTTTTTTACAGCATTTTAACCCACGTGATTAACAACATGATCAATACTCATCCAAAATAAACAAAGGAGCAATGCTTAATTATTTTATGTATAATTTAAGCCTCCAGATAAAAAGAATTGCATAAATAGCATGATATGATATATAATCTCTTGTAGCTAGATCCAACAAAACAAAGTACTTTCAAAATTAAACTAATAATTCAAATTTAATATATTTAGAGCATCTATAGTAGGTTTTGTATCCCCAACCTTATTTTGGGTATGAACAATATATCAATTTTTTAAAATTTACTTATTTTTCAAAAACATCAAACATCTCCTTCCCCATTCATCCTTTGATTTATTTTATTATTTTTTTTCTCTTTCTTACCCTATTTTCCATAATGGTCACCTTGAATAACTTGCCGACCTGTAATGGAAAATTAATGAATTGCCGACCAAAATTAATGAATTGCCAACCAAAATTAATGAATTGCTGACTTGTAATGGAAAACCATTGCAATAATCAAAATTAATAAAACATTTATATTTTTGATAATGAGAACATTGTACAAATTTTTCCAGAGGTAATAATTAATGAATTTCTTCAACGGTATTATTTGTTTCTTTTGTAATATCTGAATGACAATTTTTTTAGTTCTTTCAAATTGTGATATTTTGTCTATAAATATGAATATCTTTAGAATTCAAAACCTCACAAACTTATATTTTCTCATTTCATCTCTCACTAGTGGAATCTAATGAGGCATACTTTTTTTTTCGCAAATTATTGACATATATTTCCTTTGAAGATGATAGTAATATCGAAAACATGGAGGTAGATGGGCAATCATTGAGGCGACATGGCAATAGCCAACATCGTAGATTTATTCGACGTGATCATATTCAGGGACACGAGCGCCTATTTCGTGATTATTTTGTTGAAAATCCAATATATCCTACAAATCTATTTCGAAGGAGATTTCATATGAGTCGTCCTCTTTTTTTTCGTATTCTAAATAAAGTAAAGTCTTATGAGCTGTACTTTGTCCATAGAAGAAATAATGCTAGGCGACTCAGGTTATCTTCTATGCAAAAAGTCACAGCATCAATTAGAATGCTAGCATATGGGGTTCTTGGAGATTTTATGGATAAATACATATGTATAGGTGAAACCACCATAATGGAGAGCCTTAGAAAATTTACTACGACAGTAGTAAGTGCTTTTTCAGAAGAATATCTAAGGTCTCCAACTGCTAATAATATAGCTCGATTGCTTGCGGTTAGTGAACAACAGGGATTCCCGGGAATACTGGGAAGCATTGATTGCATGCATTGGAAGTGGAAAAATTGTCCCACAGCTTGGAAAGGTATGTATTTCAGCCACATCCGTGAACCAACTATTATTTTAGAAGTTGTTGCTTCATACAATCTCTGGATATGGCATGCATTTTTTGGTATGTGCGGTTCACATAATGATATTAATGTTCTAGAGAGATCTTCTATTCTTACGAAAGTTGCCCAAGGGCATTCCCCTTTGGTCAATTACACTATTAATGGCAACCACTATAGAATGGGCTATTACCTTGCAGATGGTATTTATATGAATTGGTGAATTTTTGTCAAAAAAATTCTATCACCACGTGGGAATAAGAAGAAAACTTTTGTAAAAGCACAAGAATCTGCTAGAAAAGACATTGAGTGTGCATTCAGGGTACTTCAACAACGATTAACGATCATTCGTGGACCTTTCCAAATGTGAAAAGTGAAGGAACTAACAAATATAATGAAAACATGTATCATTCTACATAATATGGTTATTGAAGATGAGCATGATGATAGTGAGAGTCTGGGCATTGAGTATGATCAAATTGATGATGATCTTCCCGAATTGTCACATAATCATACAACGCAACTTACAAACTTCATCCAGCGTCATCATGAAATTAGGGACAACTCGGCACATCATCAGATTTAGGAAGATTTAATTGAACATCAATGGCTTCTATATTCACAACAATAGTCTGAGCAACTTCAGATTTTATTATGTCCTTAATGTAATTGGTGATCTATGTTTGAACCAAAAAAAAAATGCAATTACGTTACCTCCGTTCTCCCCCTTGAGAAAAGCTAATAAATTCGCAGTAGCTTGCTTACCATTTATAATATAGCATACTTGTATCATTTATAATATTTGTATAGCTCGTAGAATGAGTTAGCACATGTATATATGATTTATACTTTCAAGTCAACCTAATGTTTCCAGTGGCAGTTATAAAATTGTTCTAAAACCTATATGTAGAGCCATGCTCTAGTGCTAAAACTTGTACTTGATATTTTGTTTTAATATAAGTTTTTTCACTTCCAAGCATTCTCTACAACTTCCGAAATCGTTGCCTAATTATCCCACATGACTCGAAAACATTCACTCGAACTTAAACCTTATTTAGTTTACAAAGTTTCCATTAATTGACTAAGTGTCGCGCGGGTTAGCTTGTCATTAGGCATGGCAACGGGTTGGGTTGGGCTTGGATACCACCCAACTAGAACCTGACTCGGTAGTTTGGGCATTTCGGGTTGGATCGGGTCGGATCAAATCAGTGTTTTTAAGCTTAATTTTGCTTTAAAATACCAAGTTAGGCAAGATTTGAGTCCTATTCGATGGCGTGTCGGGATGGGGCAAATCAGATCGGGGTGGCCCGAGTCAGGATGGGTCGGAGCAAAATTGCCACCCCTATTCGTGTCTAACCTTGTGACATTATGTCCTGTTTTAACTTCCTCTTTCCCGGTGCAGCTATTATGATTTATGATTGCCCTAAGTAAATTAAGTATGAGTCGTATGACTCATGAGAACCACATATATTTTTGTGTGGCATTTTAACCCACGTGATCAACAACCTGATCAATAATCATCCAAAATAAACAAAGGAGCAATGCTTAATTATTTTATGTATAATTTAAGCCTCCAGAGAAAAAGAATTGCATGAATAGCATGATATGATATATAATCTCTTGTAGCTAGATCCAACAAAACAAAGTACTTTCAAAATTAAACTAATAATTCAAATTTAATATATTTACACTACAAACCATAAATTTAATATCACTACACTAATGAAAGGCATGAATGTTGGCTTTCATCCAACAGATTAGATGTTAAAATATTTTTTAACTTTCTGCCATGATAAAGTTTATTGTTGTTTTCCAACATCGACCTATATATATATATATATCCTAATCTTTGTTCATTTGTTGTTTTTTAAAATTTATGTAATGATTTTCTAGTTCGCATATTGTTAAAATTTATAAGAGTTTTATAAATGCTAAAGATCATATACAAACCTTCTAAGAACACTCACAGTCACAATAGAATAGTCAAATATTTTAATAAATTTATATATGTGAAGTAATATTGATTATTAATTCGACTCGAAATATATATTTTAATTAAAAATTTTATTAAATATTAAACTTTAAAATATTAACTAGCAGGTGCCTCGAAGTTTGATATTTAATAAAATTTTTAATTAAAAAACATATTTTCGAGTCAAATTGGTAACTAATATTACTTTACATAAGTAAATTTATTGAAACATTTAATTATTTAATTGTAAATGCTCTAAATCACTAAGTCCATTATTCAATGTTACTTATAAGAATATGACGAAAGAAGTTTTTCAAAAATCAAAATCAAATTTAAAAAACAATTTATTTTTAGTATAAATATATATTTATTCCTAGCCATTTTTATTAATTTTTTATTAAATAAAAATACTTTTATAAAGGTCATAGGTCATTCATTCCTAACCAAAATTGAATGTACAACATTTTGGATATAATAATCCTCATTAAATTGATGTGGTAAATTACAAGGCATAACATGTAAATTCACATCCGAATCAATTTTGACCTCCCCATGTAACACTAAACCCAAGTTACTTGTAGGTGTTTGTATTTTTTTTTTTTTGTCATCCCTATTTGCTTACCTCTGTGGGAATTCATTTGTTACATTAGGAACATTCTTTTTATCTCCCCCTCAGATACTCATCTACAAAATTAAGAAATGGTATATTTGCTTTATCAAGGAAACACTTTTATTCAACAAATGGTTTTAGACTCGAATACAAGCAGGCAGCAGCACCAACATCATGCTCATTTTTAGTTTGACCACAATTTTTCTGTATCAACTAGGCACATGTGTTGATAGTGGCAAAAGACCAAAGAATTTCAACCAAAAATTTCGCGAGGAATGACATAATTTGTGGCAACAAAAAAATCAATAATATAATTATGACTATCAGCACATAAGCTACTGGGACGGTGGAATGCTGGTGGTGCACTTGGTACAATCAAAAGGCCCAATCGCCTGGTTGCTTTTCTTCTTCACCTGAAAGTCGTATAAATAGTCCTTTAATCAAATTTTTACCACTAGTTAATAGATAAAACCCACCCAAAAATTAGCTACTGAAGTTGCATTTCAAAGGTGCAAATCTAAGACATTACCGGAGACCAGGGACTTGGTTCAGGAGCACATTTGTCTGGTGGAGAATGTTGCACTGCACCTGTTTTCATGCTTAAGATTTCCTGTGTACAAATCTTACTATAAGACATTGCCACAATTTGTAAAGCAAGTGATCCTATCAAGGCCTAGTCCATCAATTTACTGTGATAACGCACTACTGAAAGTATAGCAGTTAGCCCTCACCAATTAAATTGTTGTGACAACACACTTTTCTTCCAAAAAAAAAAGAGCATATCCTGAGAAATCAGTTAACCAGTAATAACTGTCGTACATAATATAATAGATTACAGAAATTTTGTCATATAAGGTCCAAAAGGATGTAATGAACTAAGTTTATTTTCCACCAAAACTCAAGGTGTGTGTCCTTCATTTCTCTACAATCAAAGAAAATGCTGAGGCATTATCAAGAATTTTGTAGTTACTGGAAAACATTATGCACAACATGTTTTTCAGGACAAATGAGGCTTTGACATTTTATGCAAAAAGGTATTCACGCACAATTTGAAATGACAGCATTCAATATATTGAAACGATTTCTGTTAAATTTAAATTACCTCTCCAGCAGCTTCAATGGCAGCTAACCATTCATCGGAGAATGGAGCTGCATTTTGAGTTGTTTTTCTTATACCATTGTCTTGTTTCAACTTATTCTCATCTCTCGGATTTTCACTGCATTTAGGAATACTTCCCCTTAATTTTTAGAATTATATATTGCAACTCCTCAGACCAGAGTTCAAATAACAAAGCTTGGATATTAATTCACTTACAGTTCTTCTCTAATCAAAGCAACTTCAGCATCAGGTTCTTCTGGAAAGCTGACAACCTCCGAGTATGACAAGTTAACCTGTTCCATACCTTCCTTTGAAATTGCTTGAGTACATTGAATTGATGAATTTAGTAGTGCATCTGCAATTTGATCCTTAGTAATATTTATGGGAGAACAAATTTCTGAAGATGTAGCTTGATCAATGTGCTTGGTGTCATGCTCAAATTGTGTACCGATGAAAAAATTGAGATTTTCAACTGCTGAATCCTTTTCCAGCGATGAAAGTTCATTAGAAGACAATCCAGGTTTATTTAGGAAAACTAGTTCTCTAGATTGTGCAGTTACATTGTCAACAGCCCTAGAGCATTGACCAAACACAAGTGAAGTTCTCAAGTTACCATCACACCCCTCAATAAACATACTACCATGTAAGGACATTTCTCCATCTTCCCCAAGTGAAATGTTTACCGTGTCCTTTACCTCAACAGAATCTTTATTTTCCTGCTCAGTGTACTCTTGAGATAAATTATGAGAAGTTCCCACATCTATTACAGCGGAAGCCTGACCTTTTGTATTGATATCTGCAGTATCCTTACTAACATATTTATACAATTCAGAAGTTCTTTCTCTACATAATTGATTGTCTGATTGTACCCTGTTATTCTTCTTAGCAATAGAATCTTTTGTGCTAGTGTGAGATTGAATCATCGCAGCAGCTTCTACCCCAGGAGACCATTTTCTGACATCACGTGTAAGGAATATTGGATTTTTAAGTGGTACAGCTGCACAACTGTCAGTAGTGGCATCCCCAGACCCCCCCAAAATTGAAATGTTAGTAATGCAAGTTTTAGCTGACAAAAGGTAGGATTTATCTTCTGCATGGAGGCAATCAGTCATATGATCTATTTTGAAAACACCACTATCTTGTAGTTTAGAACCAATATGAGTAAGAGGAGGATCTTCAATTTCACTCCTAGGATTCTTTCGAGAAACATCAGTAGCCTTTTCAAACGACTTTCTCTTTAAAAGAAAATTGTCATCTTTAATTTGCAATTTTGCTTCCATGTTATTAATACTCTTGTTACCCACTACCTGTCCTTTAAAGTTCCTTTCAGCGTCATCCAGGATGTGAGGAAGCTGTTTCTGATTAGTTATGGCTCCACAGCTCTTAAAACCGTCAGAGACTAGCACTTCTGCATTCTGCAAAACTGCTACATCTGAGTGTGATTTTAAATTTTCTTGTGAAACCGGGTGCATTGGAGATGGAACATAACTATCGGCGATTAAGTTTAATGCCCCAAAGTTCCCTGCCTTTGTGATACCATTGACCACTTTGGGCATTCCTTCTGGTGCATTTGTGGGCATCGGTCTACTAACAGGGATAAAAGTGCCAGGTCTTTGCAGGTTAGCATCGCTAAATTTAGACAGAATGCATGGTTGAGTATCTCTTTGCGACAGTGTATGTGAAATGGAAGCTTTTGGCTGCAAAAACACAATTGCAACACTTCACACATTAAAAACAAAATAAAATAACCATGTGCACGCATGATGTTGAACTATTAAAATCGAAGTTCATACATGCCTGACCAAAGAACCCTAGTGATGGGGTTGGCATCCGCAAACCTGATGGTTTTCCTCTATGGGGTTGCGAATATCCCATATTACCACTGGTAGTTTGAGCAATATAAGGACAAGAAACTGCAACATTACTGGCTCCATCGGATAGTATTTTGCCAGTACCTAGCCAAGGGTCTGAGATTGCCCCTAAAGCTCTGCTTGGTTTAGTAACTGAGGAATGCATCTTCGACGGAAAATTTTCCTGTACTTTTGGAGGAAAGCAACAAAAAACAATAAGAATTTATTTAGCCTTAATGTCCAAAAAATTCACTTCCTCACCATATTTCCTCTACTATGGCAAGAAGAAGAATTAGTAGATAAAGAATCGCAATGCTTGTCAGCTTCTGAGTTATTTTTGATCATCTTGGAATTGTTCGAGGTGCTTCCCAGTGCAGGCCGTTCCAAAATATTGACAGCTGAGTAAAAGAGGAAATTTACATACAGGAGAAAAACTTCTGATCTTATATGAGAAAATTATTGCCAGAGTATAAATGTAACAGTATAAGGCCTGTTATGAGAAGAAAGTTCTACACTCAATGATTCAATTTACCAAAACACTTGAACTTAAATGCAACATCTTATCTCATAAATAAAGGGCAAACCCTCCCGCTATGCGAAGGCCCGGGAAGGGGTTGGGCCACATCTTATCTCATAAATATGAACATAAAAATAGTCCTAGTAGTTTCTAAAGTTCTACCCAACAAGAATATAAAAAGGGCACCTTGTTGAGGAATCTGACTGTGCTTTGTTCGACTTGCAAGCGGAGTAGAACTTACGGAAGTTGCTTCAACTATACAGCGATTTGCCTTTGTCCCTTGTGTTTTAAAAGAATTGAAGTCCTTCATTGGTGCTTTTGTTGTGTTCGCAATTGAGAGCCTTCTCAAAGTAAGAATGTGTTAAGGTTCATCAAGCATGCACAATAAAGTAAATAATAATAAATAATAAAAAAACATCTCTGAGAAAAAGAATCATTAAAAATCCATTGTAACGAGGAAAACTGAAGGATATGAAGGTGAAACTGGAGGATGTGAACAATTACTGCCTTTAGAACCACTTCTATGGACTCCATGCCCAGGAAGTGCCTTTATTGTGGCACAAGGAATGAAGGGAATGCAATGAACACAACACAGTCAGTAGCAATAGTAGACCAAGCTCAAATTAATTAAGAATATATTTCTTATGGCAACATTTTGCCGGAGATAATGTTCAATTATAACAAAAAAAATAGTTGGACTAGACTGATCAAAGAACCAACCATAGAAAGTTGAGCTACTTTGTTTTGAGCTGATGAATCATTCTTTCTCAATTGACCTTGGCCACCCTTTTGAAAACCAATTCGGGTACTTGCCGGTGATTCTCTCGATAAGTTTAGTTTCGACGAGTGCCCAGATTTCCCCCCTGATAGAGATGTCCTCCCTCTATTAATAATTGACATCTCCCCGTTAGTGTTTCCAGATGTCCCACTAATCATAGACAATTCCAAGGGGTCCAAAACACCTAAGAAAAATAAAATAAAATGAATAAGCACATTTATCTAATAAAATTTCACAATAACACGTTTAAATGCAAGCTGGTTACAAAATTTAAGAACACCTTCTTCAGTGAAAAATGCTTTGTCCCATGCCAAGCTTTTGCGCAAATTGCATGCTCCACCTTTTTTTCTCCTCTTCAGGTTTTTGGGTTCGACACTTGACTTTAGCAATTCCACTTTGTTGTCAAGACAATTTTCCTTGTTATTGCCATCCTTATAAGGCGAGCGACCAGATATCCCAGCATGCAGATTATCCATTGAGGCATCTGCAGTGCAGCAGTTAATAGCCATTCATTACATCGCCAACCATTAAGCCTGTCCCTCAACAGACCAATCGTCAAGACCATGAATGAGACGATGCTATGAACGAACAACAAAAATTGCAACCGAAACAATACAACTCGATGAAGCACAATTCAAGAATGAATTTAGTTGTCATGCAAGTTAGTTTATCGTTCTATTTTATTCCTTCAATTGATTTGTAGGTGTGCACATGCTATCTGGGGCCCTAAAGGAAAATGAAAGCAAATTACAACTAACAACAGTGTTCCAAGAGGGTCAAAAACAATAAGTGCAAGACTTCAACTTTCTTTGCAATGGTCTCTAAAAACAATCAAAACCTTGTCAAATACGCTGGGGCATTTCCAAAATAATAATAATAATTAAACCAGTCCCAAACATCTGCTATATGTTTGGTTTGGGTATTTTTCGTTTTCGTTTTAAAAATATAATAGTTCTTCTGAAAAAACTGAAAACTGAAAATGAAAAATGTAATATTTTCAATTTTGGTATTCTGAAAATAAACTTTTATTCTTCTCAAAAAATTTTGGTTTTCTATATTCTAAAACACCAAACATGCTCCTACTTTCTCTTTCCCCCTACATTAACAGATTCTAATAACAAATTACACATCACTTGAGTGACGCAATGTTTTAAGAAATGCTTAAAATGCTGGCCAAAACGGAATGGCAATCTACCCAACTCACCAAACCCTATAACAGTAGATCATCTGAAAAAGAGGACAAGTAACATGAACGCAGCGGAAACATCGAGGTAAACGGCTGAATTCATTGGAATGGAATATAGTGAAACAAATTCAAATCACATTCATGTTTTCAGATCTAAATTTCCAAACACGTTTGAAGAAAAACGTTTATTGGAGCCCAATATGAGTAAACAAAACGACTCAATCGAACGAAACAGAGAGAGGGAGAGAAAAATGGGGTTCAAGAGAAAGAAACCCTAACCGATTGGAGGAGGAGCGAAAGGATCGGATCTGGGCGTGGGAAGAGGCGAAAACGTGAGGCAGCGATTAAGATCTGGATTAGCAGTCCTTTGGAGAGACGAATCGTCATCGTCTTTGAGCTCAGACGAAGTGGGATCAGATTCCATACCTTCTTCTTCAGTTCACTCCCTTCAAACTGAGAATGTGACAGAAGGAATCCTTCTGGTCGAGGGTAGTAGTACCCGTTTGAATCGCAGGCGGGAACTTTCTTACCTTCTTTTTTTCTTTTAAAAAAATTGTTACTGATTTATTGAAACGCTTTGAATTTAATATTATTTAAATATATAATAATTATATATTTACTTTAAAAACTAATAAGCTTACTAGCAAATATTAAATAATTAAATATATACTAATTAAATTTACATTATATAAATATATCAAAACATAGTAGGTTACATGGAAACTAAATAACTTAGGGCCCATACAATTATCTCTTTATATGACTTACAATGTTTGCAAAATAAGAATGAGTGTGAAGGCATGCTTATTTAATTCATGTTAACTTTATTGAATATTAATATTTTATTATTTTTTAAGTTTATAATCAATTTAATTTATAGCTTAATTTTATAAAATCAACAAATATTTTAATATTTGTTTTTAATAATATAGAACAAAAACAATTAATGTAGGCGGAAAAACTTGAATCTATTAGTGCAACGATGAATCTTTTTTATAATTATCTAAGTTGGATAGCCCGATCATTAATTATGTTTGAATGTTAACATATATAACGTAACCTTAATGTCATTTATATAGTTAATAGTTATAACTAAGTAATGTCAACTTAAAATGGATTTAGAAACTTCATTAATAATGCATTGCAATTTTTACATATGATTTAGGATTTCTAAATCAAGAAGACGAAATCTTGATCGTTGATCTCTTTCAACGAGGTATTTTGAAAATAGTTGTGACGGCCTAGTCTTTCTCATAGCAGATATTGCCCACTTTGGACTTTCGAGCCATACGGATTTGTTCTTGGTAGGCCTCATCGATTCAAAATTACCTTTGGTCATATCCCAAAACATGTCTGCTAGGAGAGGTCTCTGCCTTTATCTATGTAGTGAGTTTTATTTTCCTCTCCAATCCATGTGGGATTTTACATCCACCATCCCTTAGTGTCTCCATTAGCACACGACTTGGGCACACGACTCGGGTTAGACTCTGATACCATTTGACAGCCCAGTCTCCTTCATAACAGATATTATTTACTTTGGACCTTTGGCTTACACGGATTTGTTCTTGGTAGGCCTTACTGACTCAGAATTACCTCGGGTCTTGCCCCCAAAATGTGTCTTCCAGGAGAAGGTTCTGCCCATTTGTATATAGTGAACTTCGTTCCCCTCCTCCAATCCATGTGAGATCTCACATCCACCCTCCCTTAGGCTCCAGCGTCTTTGTTAACATACGAACCAGATTAGGCTCTAATACCATACTATCACACCTTGGATTTCCTACCTGAGGAAATTGGTTAGTGATTTCCCCTGCCCACACCTAGTGGGACAATGGGTGGGATAAAATGTCAAACACAAGGGAACCATAACACGATACAAGTATTGTCCCCCACCTACTTAATAGCTTAGTATACAACATTTGAAACATGCTCACAAGAGTATTTTAGTTGAAATGGGAACATGTTTCAAATGGAAACATGGATTGAAAATTTTGATGTGAGATCCCATGTGGATTGGGGAGGGAAATAAAGCTCACTACATAGGTAGGGGCAGAAACCTCTCCTGGCATACATGTTTTTAAGGCAAGACCTGAGGTAATTTTGAGTTGGTGAGGCCTACCAAAAACAAATCCGTGTGAGTTGAATGTCCAAAGCGAATAATATCTACTATCGGAGAGACTAGGCCGTCATAGATAATATCAGAGCCTAACCTAGGCCATGTGCCAGCAAGAACGCTGGGCTCTAAGGGAGGGTGGACGTGAGATCCCACATGGATTGGGAAAGGAAACAAAGCTCACTACATAGATTAAGGCAGAAACCTCTCCTGGTAGACGCATTTTGGGGGCAAGACCTAAGGTAATTCTGAGTTGGTGGGGCCTACCAAGACTAAATCCATGTAAGCTGAAAGTCTAAAACGGACAATATCTGCTATAGGAGAAACTAAGCCATCACAATGTTCCCTGAAGTTGGCATTAAAAATAACATATCTGCATGTGGAAGAGCCATTTAGAATAAAGTAACCTTATAGAAAAGTCTTTCAGAGTCATTTTCAAGCTTTGCTATGTGAAATAATGCTTACTAAGCAAGTTCCGAAATAAAGTCATACGAAGTAAGTTTACAAAGGTGTTTTTACAGACCCATCACTATTCATGTTAAACACTATTCATTTTAAGTATTGTTCATGTTGAATTAAGTATTGCCTCCCTTACTTCTTGAACTAAGGTATTTAACAAGTGTTTTGAAACATAATGTAGAGTTATCATTTTGGAGTTAGCTTTTGGATTTATCACTTGTTTACTAAATCACTCCTTTTTGAGTAGTACTCCAAGCATCGTAAAAAAAGCTTTTAGAAACTCTTTACTAAAATAGTTACTATGATATCTTACTTTCGAGATAAAAACTTTTCAAGGATTTTGTTCCAATTAAACATAAAAGCTTTCAAAGCCTTGCTGATTTTTGAATGTACTGAATTATTCTTTTTGAGTAAGCCTTCGAAAAACCTCTTCTAAATGGTCCTTAGGCATATTGAGTAAAGGGTTTTGGGGTAAAGATTACAAAATAACAAGCTTATCGATTCCAAATTAATGAATAATTTTAAGTGTGTTCTAAGTTGCTTCCTTTATTTAATAAAAGAATTTTTATAAAAGCTTTTGTGAATTAACATTTTGAATGACAAAGTTAGTATCTTTTAATAAGTAAGGCATTTCCAAAATTGGTTAAGGTTTGAACTTCTTTCTTGAAATTCAACCAATAATTATTAAATACCTTTTAAAAATTATTCAATATTTTTATGATTTTCCAATATTTATTTAAAACATTTAATCATGGGATTCGTACAATAATTCAACATCTATTTTATAATGCCAAAATCATGATGAAATTTATCATAATATGAAAAGTTGTTTTCAAGCTGAAAAAAATCACTTTTTAGCACATTTTTTTCGCGTTATCTCCTTATTCGTGGGCTGTTAATAGTAAAAAAACGGCCGGACTGATCTATAGGTTTTCCATACTCTATTATATATATCATGACAATACTTAAATCAAATGAAAATAATATTTGAATGTATGTAATTTGTTACTGTAGTAATAATTTGTTTATATGTATATAGTAATGAATAAATATTTGTGCAACCGGCTTGCGGCATCGTCGCGAAACCATAACTAATTGGATGGGCATGATCTTTTTTTTTCTCTTTCCCCTCCCAATGAATTGGTATGCTGCCACATTGTCACGGTTACCTATAGATTACCTAACCCTAGTTGTATGTAGTATTGCTCTATAGTAATTGAATTGATTCAAAAGGTATGAGATGCTAAGAGCACTAGTAATAGATTTCCTATATAAGTTTGTTTTTCTTTGTTTATGGAAAAAAGTTAAAAAGTTATAAAATCATTCCCATAGCAAAAGCCTTATATTTAATTTTCTCTATTGGGTTTGTACAGTGTTTCTCAATGTATTGAAAAATACTGTTTATTTTATATAATTATTAAATTATATATAAAAAATTTCTTTTACCTCTCTTCTTCATGTTTTCCATAATTTTCATTTTTATTTTATATTAAATTATAAAAAATTATTATTAAATAAAAATTAGTATAAAATATTATTTTAATTATATAGAGAGTTATTAAGGGAATCTATTGTGGTGTATATTTATATAGGAAAGTAAAAGTAGTTTAAATATGTAAAATTAGGAAAAATGGGTGGGTATGCCCTAACTAATATGACAAGTAAAGTAATTTATGATTAAGTTATGTTTGATATTAATAATCAAAAACAAAAAAAACATAGTTTTATGTGTTTGAATAAAAAAATACCATAAAATATGATTTTAATATATTTTTACATTTTTGTATTTGAGTACAAATGATACTCAAATTCAAAAACTAAAAATATATTTTTGTTTTTTTATTAGATTTGAAATGTCTCTTCTGCTCCTCCCTGCTCCTCACATATGACCGTCACTCGATATCCCGACTGATCCCTCCCCCCCATTTTTTTGGGATTTTTTTGCCCTTTTATTTTTTAAATCTTTACTTGTTCTTTTTAAGTAGACATCTAAGGCTATATGGATTTTTCCTTTCAAAATCAGATAAAAATACTGTATTTTCCTAACTCTCCCTTATTGCCTTACAGGCCCGTGACAAGTCTTTAGTTCACCCACAAAACTCATCACCTTATTATTATTATTATTATTATTTTGACTGTTATTATAAATAGAATGATTTTTTTATGGGAAAATGAAACTGTGTCACATATGTGTCACATATAAGTATTTTGTTCCTTTATTTTAACAATTATAAACCATTAAACAAAAACAATAACTATTAACAAAACCCCCAACCATCTATCTAAATACTCCTCCCCTCTCTTACATTTCTCTCCAAAAAAAAAAAATACTTCTCTCTCTCTCTCTCTAACAAATATAAATCCGTTTTTTTTTAAATCAACTAGCATTAACAAACCCACCCGTCTATCTAAATAATTTATATATAAAAGAATAAAAAAACCATGCTCAGCTATTAAATCTCACTTAATTTGATTACATGGTTGTAATTAAAATATTCTATTTCAAAAATAACCCCTTGCATATTGCATGTAAATCTAATTCGGTAAATTTTCCCATTGTGACAGGCAAATCAAACTTTGTATAATAGAGTTTTTCAAAATTTCTCCATGCCTTCACTGATAATCCTTCAGCAAAAATTTTATATAAAACATTTTTGGTCACACTCATCAAAATTTGTCTAATTTTATTATACGAGGATTTAATGAGTTTTATATGCTTTCATATATTTACTTGTGACTTAAATGATATTAATCACAATTCGAAATAAAATTTTCTAAAAGTGGATCAACCCTCTAACCGAACTTTTTAGATCCGTCCTGCATCTACGCAAGGCCACTTCCTGATCTGTCCCAATCTACACAACTACTAAGCTTTGCAATCCCACACGACTGCATACCATTTTTGCTCCGGAGACCACTGGTGAAAACAATTATCAAATAAAAATAATTATATTTAATTTATATAGAAATAACTTTTGAATGTAAAATTTAAGAAAAAAATCAAATACAACAACACCAAACATGTCATAGGAGGCGTTTGGCAACCGCGTCTAGTGTGATCTGAGGGCACAGATCTCTAGTTGGATTTTAGCTTTGCAGGGAAGCCAAACGGCTAGTTAAAAATTAATTTTTAGCATGTTAACATGATGCCTATCTTTGCTACTTTTATATTAAATATTTTAACTATGTTTTCTATTTTAAATAAATATAAAATATTTTATCATTTTTTTAAAATAGGATCGTTATCATATTTGTGCTAGAGAAAAGGGATTAGAGCAGCGAACACATTAAAATATGACCGTTACACGAGTTGTATGCATATTAAGATAATAAAATAAATTATAACGAGAGTAAAAAGCTCGTAATGAGGAGGATATGAAGTTGCTTATTTTTGTTGAGTTGCTTGGAGAGAAGGTTGGAGCCGTTGATTTATTATATTAACATAAAAAGTTATATTTAATATATTTTATTTATAATATCATATATTATTAAAATAATATTTTTATTTTTATCTTTTAAATATCACTTTTTAATTATAATTTTTTTTAATTTAATAATCATAGTCAACTATATTTTTTTTATCATATTTTTTTAAAAAATATTTAATATAGATCTCATCGAAAAAGTTAAATATATAACTTTTGAAAATAATTTTATGATATTTTTTTACTTTTTCTTATAAATAAATGAAAATCGACTCTTATAGAGAATCTATTGCTAGTGTTCTTAGAGCATTTATATCATACTCATTTATTGAACATTTTAGCCAAGTTGTTGAGTCAATTACCAAAACATTACTTTCATCCGGCTCAACAAAGACATCTACAAATTGTTGAGGAGCTACAATATTAAACAAATTTACTTACCTATTGTAGCACTTAGCAAATCACAATATTAATAAAAAAAGGAAACTTCCCGAAAGGGGTATGGGTTTTGTAAAAAAAAACAATAAAATAAAAGATAAAAAACAAAAAAAATTTAATAAAATTAAAAAAAAAAAAACAAAGAAAGGGGTAAAAACAAACCACAACCCCCCCCCCCCCCCCCCCCCCCCCCCCCCCCCCCCCCCCCCCGCCCCCCCCCCCCCCCCCCCCCCCCCCCCCCCCCCCCCCCCCCCCCCCCCCCCCCCCCCCCCCCCCCCTTTTTTTTTGTTTTTTTTTTTTTTTTTAATTTTTTTCCTCCTCCCCCCCCCCCCCCCCCCCCCCCCCCCCCCCCCCCCCCCCCCCCCCCCCCAACAAAACCCAAACCCCCCCCCCCCCCCCCCCCCCCCCCCCCCCCCCCCCCCCCCCCCCCCCCCCCCCCCATCATCTCTCCTCTCCCTCGGCCGTCGTTCGTCAGCAAAGGCTACAAAGATAAGGGGTAAGGGTCGGCCCAGCCTCTCCCTAGCAAGCACCCCCCACGCGCGCACGCTCTCTCTCTCTCTCTCGGTTATCCCGCCGCTCCCGTTGGCCCTCCACCGCCATCATCCCTCGCCCACCCCGGTGCCGGCCCGAGGGGAGGCCGAAGAGGCGGTCCCCCTGGTTGTCTTCGTTTGGGACACCCTTGCCCCACTCATCCACCCTTCGGTTGGGGCACCTCCCCCCTGCTCCAAGTCTCCAACGCAAGACAGCGGACCGCAAACGCCAGGATGAGGCCGAGGGAGTGGGATGTGCGCCACGTTGCTCCAATGGTTGAACTCCATATCGTTGACGCTTGGCGGTCGCCCCTGCCTTTCTCAATCGATTCCGCCACAAATCCGGAGAGCTATGGGCCTGGATCGCGTGCCTAGTAATTAATCGAACACGATTATAATTGTTCCTTTGATTTCTTATGATTTAGTGGCATTAGCGTGTGCTATTTTCTATCCTAAATTTTGTGTTTTATTATCCTTTGATTTAGTACTTGGTTGTGTTGTTGTGGTTGTCCTTGATGTGTTTGGTGAGGCAATTTTATTACCCATTGATTGAGGCAATTTTGATTGCAAATCTTCCCTACCTTGCAATTTCAATGAGGTATTTCCCTTTGTTCTTTATACGGTGAATTATTTGTGCAAAATTATGTTCAATAATGGTAGATTTTTTTTATTTACTTGCTACCTACTATGTTTCATGACATGTGAATTTGTTTTTTTTTTTTTTGGATTTTTAGTGTCCTCATATGATATTGAATTGGTTCGTAGTTAAGGGTGGTTTATTGTATTTCCTAATACCTGAACAACATCAATGGCTTAAACCAAACCAAAATGCTATTGCTCTCGGCCATTTTCCCTTCATGCACGCGCACCAGGTGCTTGCCTTCTCATTCTCCCAAGTTGGTGGCCTACCCATACCCACAATAAATTGCTATTTTGGTCACATATATGCTCTTTTTTTAATTTACCTCCATTTAAAATTATGCCATTTATTATTTTAAATATATGTTCATGTCAGTTGGCCTATTAATGTATTTAATTCAAAATTTCGGGAGAGCTTTGTGCAAAATGATGTTCAATAATGGTAGATTTTCGTGAAATTTGCTAGCTAATGTGTTCCATGAATAGTGTATTTTTTAATTCGTTGTTATATTTTTATTATTTTTTGGGTGGGTTATGATTATGGAATGTCTTATCGTGGTTGTAGATAAATCAAACATGCTCACCAAATAGAGATAAGAATAATTGTATGTTTATGTTGGGTCATTGTGTGAGTGGTGTTGACTATCTGTTTATGTTAATAGGCACGCGGTGACAAGAGTAGAGACTATAGTGTCCCAAAATCAAGTTTATTTGGTGGTCCAGTGTTTCTACGAAATGGGTATTCACCGCAAGCAACTATGCACGCACATTTACTGTTGAGCAAGTTCAATCTTGGGGTGGAGACGGTTCCCAGTTCACCCCCTAACATAATTAGAAGCAAGAACATTTCGAAGGAGTGGAATATTATATCACGTGTCCAGCAGCCCAAGGAGCCCTTTTTTTTGGGTTTGCTCGTATGGTAAATTGAAGAGCTAGATCATGTAATGACTAATACATAAATTGTTAATATTTTATTATAGTATATGTTTTGTTCTAGAATACGTTTTTCTCCTCACTTTCAAGTTTTCGTCCTTTTCTACACTCTACATCTGGCCTTCTTTAACATTCTGAATGGATGATTTTGTTTTCCACGGTCTTTGCAGGCAGAATTTTTATTCCAATTTTTTTTTGAAATTACTTGCATTCAACCGAGGTAACTTGTGTTGGCGTTTTTACGAAATGACGGTATAGATCATAGTTTTATACTTTTGGTGCTGAGTATTACTTTGGGTGGCATTTTGTCAACGCCATTATAAGTTTTGGTTATGGTGGCATTTTAAAAACGCCACAACAGTGTCGTCGATGCTGAAGCCGGTCCTATTTTTTAATTTCACGATTTCTTCGAATGCTATAACTACAATTTTATTTATAACATTTAGGTGCAATTTCACGATTTCTCGGAATGCTATAGTCTGCAATTTTAGGTGGCACCGTCCAAATATATATTTACTTTCATTTCATGAAATAAAAATTGGATAAAGCATAGTAACCCGAAACCAAAAAGTGAGAACAATATTGGCTTGTTTTTATTTTCATTTTCATCTTTGTTTTGGATCCGATACACTATTGGCTTGTTTTACTAGTAGATTTTGAGTTAGTTTAAAAATGTTGCTTCTTTGATTTCTTTAAATAAGAGGTTAGAACTTCAGGTTTATCTGTCTAAATTCTAGGTGGACATTATGACCCACAACAACCTAAACAAAGGCTAAGACTAAAGTAAACATAACCAAAATAGAGCAAAAAGCAAAATAAAAAATAAATAATATAGGGAGATGCTTCGAACGGTCACGCCGTTGTGGCTTAACTATCGGCAACGGTCGTGGTTTGACACGTCATATATCTTTATCCCAAATCCGTGATGCACACCACAGGGGATCAAATTCTATTTTAATATCGATCATCGTCAATGTCTACATCTACGGCGTCGTCCCAAATCCGTGATGCACACCATATGCACACCCTAGACGTTGAGCTCGTCAACGTCTACGGCGACATCGCCAATCGCCCCGCACCGCCGTTCCACCCCCCCCCCGCCGATCCCGCCGACCACCTCTCCCGCACCTCATCATCCTTCCTCCGCGCGAGGTCCGGCCGATTTAAAGTCCTAAGCTGCATCATCCGGCCGCCGATCCGGACCCAGGACTGTCCTAGGATTCGCACGCCTTACACGCTCCACTCCAAGGAGACAATTGGACTGTGGCGCCTAGTATTGATTTCGTTTTGAAGCTCCCTTTTTTTCCCTCTACAACTTTTTAATCTCATTTTTTATGGGTCATTTTTATTCCCATCAAAACTTAGGCAATAACGGTTTCCGATTTGTTTGTTTACCTTCTTTTTGGTTTAATTAATCGGTTTAAATAATTTACCACCAAGAAAAGAAAAACAGTCCACCTTATAGGTTAATCGCTTTGCGTTGCTTTGAACACCCAAAATACTCGGTGGTCAGTGATTCAATTAAAGAAGGTTTGGTTCTCAAGTTGACAAGGACTTTAACCCACGAGCGGCAACACCGTTTTGTTAATCTCTCAAACAGGACCGTTGATTAATGCAAAAGTATTTATCTACTTAAGTGAATCTGCTTGGAATACTCATATTTATTTTCCACCTTACAAAGATAAGGGGTTAGGGTCGGCCTAGCCTCTCCCTAGCCGCAGGGACATTGCTTGCCTTACAGCTTACAACCTTATTTTGTGTACGATTTGAATATTTGAACTTGAAAATTAGTGTGTATTTTGTTTTGGATTTTAAGGAGAAGGAAATGTATTGAATTTATGAGTTTAAATAATATCGGTGAATGTAATTATATATTTCATGAAATATTCAGGAAACAAGAATGTAGCCTAGCATTGTAGAAATGAGCGTTGGATTTGATGCGCAATTCTCTCCTTAGTCATACAATATTGCATACTCGTAGCTTATCACCAAGTCCTCCTCACCCAGGCGTCCAATTCTTCAAATCCCTGCCTCCTAATGGATTTGTTCTTCAAACTGACCATTTCTCTAAAATCAAAGACCCTCATTTTGAGGCCATTTTTAGGCTACTTGAGTAAACGTTTGTTGGCTAATGATGCAAGTTTGTCGTTCACGTTTTGGGGCGGGCCTGGCCTTTTCCCGCCTCTGGGGTGAAGCGGCTGAGGCCTACATTTTTGGGGGGCCTTCGGGCATCATCTTCATCCTGTTTTAGTTCTCCTCCATAACTTCGGTCGACGCAACGTAGATGCTCTTGCTATATCCGTTGCGCAATACTACATCGGCTCTAGTATCCAAGTCCCAAGAGGCTAAGATGCCACCAGTATCAATGAAGGGCCCCCTTGAAACATTAGCCTGGGTGCATATTTAAAAAAATTAAATTAAATATAAAAATAATAAGGATAAAAAATTAGGGTAACAAGCAATCCTAAAATAAGAATACAATGGAAGATTGAGGCGCGATAGTTTTGTCTTTGTCGTGGACTCGGGTTCTTGAGATCATGTTCGTGTAGCGTCCGATATTATTAATATTTTACCAATGGATATCATTTCATTGTCTCCGTATATATACGTGTGTGCATCGTATTCCTCCTAGTATACTATATAAAATTAAAATATAATAAGTAACCATACGAGCCAAAGTTTGTATTTATGGACTTTCACATTAATTAATTCCATCTACCAAAAATCTGCAAATAGAGGGCGGATGATATGGAGGGGTGAGTAGTTTTAATCAGGCTATTGAGCTTTCGTTGATATTCTACCCAATGAGAATATTTGCAAAAAATAGATTGTCCCAAAAATACCCAAAAATGATTCACAAATGTCAATGCAAGCAATAGATTGTCCCAAAAATACCCAAAAACTATTCACAATAAAACTACTCAAAAATCTGCAAAAAGTTTGCCAAAAATCTGCAAATATAAAGGCGGTTGATATGGAGGGGTGAGTGGTTTTAGTCCAGCTATTTGCAAATATAAAGGTGGTTGTCCCAAAAATGATTCACATAAAAATCTGCAAAATATCTACCAAAAATGCAAATATAGAGGCGATTGATATGTTAGATATTGTCTGCAAAAAAAAAGTTCATATCAATGAGGGGATAACATCTTAAAATTTAGCCTGAATTTCATTGATTGACAGGAAGCAAATTGTTTATAGTGAACAAAAAAAAGCTAGCTCAAGAAGAAGCACAAATATAAAGCCACAAACACAGTGAATATTATTAAATACAAGCCACAATTAATAATTTCTCTTCTTTTTTATGGTATGAAATATACCTTGCTTTTGCAGTGAGTGTTTACCAACATCCGGGAAAATATAAAAACAAGGAATAAAATAATTTTTATTTGGATGCATTAACAATTTGCTTAGAACTAATGAAAGCCAAAATAATTTTTATAAACTCCATCCCTAGTCCGTTTTTTTGTTTTAGATGCGCATATGACCAACTAGTATCCACCAGAACTCCAAATCATGATGTCATTTATTTGAGGCATCAAAAATAATGCAAGCTAACTATGACATTTATAATAGTGGCAAGTGTACAAAATATACATAAAACAACCCAAAATCATAATTCATGGTTAACAATGCATTTGGAATAAATTTAAATTCATATATATTTTCAATAGTTTTAAAATTTTAAAATCTGATATTTTAAACTCTAGTACTACAAGCATACATGATCACGAGGGCTTACATCTTTGTGTCCACCATTTTGTAAGCCAAGAAACTCCATAGCCTTACTTCCATAATCCACTTGCGATTCTGTAAATCCAATAAAGCAAAAAAACTCATCAAATAAAATCTTTAACGTGATATAAAAGATTACACTATCAACGAAGTAGAGATATGACATAAATACCTCTTATTTCATCCGATGGCTCCAAGCTTTTAGAAATGGTAGTAGTTGTATCATGAAGATCCCTACATAAACAATAATAAACTATGAAAAATAATTGATATAATATTTACAATTTTATAAATCAAATTTCTAAACTTTTACCCAACCTCACTGAAGGACAATTATTCTTAGTATGACCCTCCATCTTGCAAAGGCTACAACACCTTCTCTTTGTGGGTTGACTCTCTTTCGGGTTTTTTGCTCTCAATGCTTTTGGTCGACCTTTAGTTGGCACCCGTGGAGGATCTTGTACAACTTGTGAAAAATTGGATACAACTTGTGACATCACCATTTGTGAATTATTCATTGATATGTTTTCATCTTCTACCAATTTTTCTCCCTCAAGTTGTTCCATTAAGAGCAACTCCTTATGAACCTTTTCTAAGGCAAGTTTGAGGTGTTGAGAAAGTTGGATTGAATGTGATCCAAGTTCGGCAATATCATAAAATTGCATTATCAACTTACTTTTTCTAAACATTGGGTTATCCTGTGTCACTGCATGCCTATAAGAATCCGGTATGTCAAGAATAGCCCGGCTCTTAGCATTAATGGTCCATTTGTCTAGAATGTAATGATGTGGCAACAAATCTAATTTTGATTTTTTCCCAAAGACACATAAGATATGCTGACAAAGAATTCCCATAAACTCAAACATATGACATGTACATATTGCCCTGGATGATCCACTCTCGAAGGTCACATGATAAATAGGTCTTTCTTTGTCATTTGATTTGACTCTATAGATCTTACTTTCACCATCTTCTCCAATTTTGGTCGGAATGTATCGTTGGCTATTGAATACCTCATCCTGAAAAATAATGAAAGACTTCCTCGTATAAATTGAGGCCACTTGTTCTTCAATTTTCCACAATGTTTTCATAATCGCATGTGTAGATTTTGTTTGCACATCCTTTTCTTTCTCCTTCATATAACATGCATCAAGGGCTTTCTCATATTGAAGCATAAAATCACTCACCATTGTGCTCGAACGAACATAGTCCTTAAAAAATTTATTCATGCTCTCACTCCTTTGAGTGGTTGACATACCGGCACAAAACGTGGTTCTGAAGTAAGCTGGAACCCACTTATCTCGTCGATTGTAAAGATTTTGAAGCCAATTATTATCCAGTAGATCATACTTTGTTACAATAGAACTCCATTCATGCTCAAACTCATCAGTCATTATTGTCTCATGGATATAATGATGGAACTCTTTTTGGAAGTCCAAAAACTTATTATAGACATGTGCCAAATGTTCTGGAAATTTTTGTAAAAGATGCCATAGGCACAACCTATGAGTTGTATTTGGGAGTACCTCAACAATGGCCTTTGCCATCGCCTTGTCATCATCGGTAATTATGGTTGTCGGAGCACGCCCAAGCATGGCCTCTTGCCAAGTTTTGAGTAGCCAAATATAGGATTCAGCTGTTTCATTAATTAACAATGCACAACCAAACATTATAGTTTGGTGATGATGATTAACTCCACAAAATGGCACAAACGGCATCTTATAAATATTTGTCAAGTATGTTGCATCAAACGTGACAACATCTCCAAAATATTGATATGCAACCCTTGATCTTGCATCTGCCCAAAAACAACTTCTCATACACCTATTCTCATCTACTTGCATGGAATACACAAATCCGGAGTTCTTTACATTGCCTATCAAGAAAGTAGGCATACAACCTTTGTGCATCTCCCTCCTCCAACAATCTCCTTCTTTTATTTCCCAAATAATTCTCCACGTCCTTACTAGTGCATCCAATATCAAAGTCACCACCCGATTCGTTTGCTCAACACCGACATTATCTTTCTTGTTGGTACGCCGATTCATTCAAAGTGAGAATCAGTTTTTTTTGGGCACTTGATACACCTCTATGTCCACGAAGCAATTTTTATTTTTATCTTTTAAATATCACTTTTTAATTATAATTTTTTTTAATTTAATAATCATAGTCAACTATATTTTTTTTATCATATTTTTTTTTAAAAAATATTTAATATAGATCTCATCGAAAAAGTTAAATATATAACTTTTGAAAATAATTTTATGATATTTTTTTACTTTTTCTTATAAATAAATGAAAATCGACTCTTATAGAGAATCTATTGCTAGTGTTCTTAGAGCATTTATATCATACTCATTTATTGAACATTTTAGCCAAGTTGTTGAGTCAATTACCAAAACATTACTTTCATCCGGCTCAACAAAGACATCTACAAATTGTTGAGGAGCTACAATATTAAACAAATTTACTTACCTATTGTAGCACTTAGCAAATCACAATATTAATAAAAAATCATTAGATGTGTATGTTTTAAATGAGTTAGATCATATTAATATTTAAATGAGTGAAAAGTTAAAATGATGAGGTGAAAGTATGTGTTTTAAAGGACAAGTAGTTGAAACAGATAAAAGTGACTTTTTTCTAAACTAATCAAATATTAATTGAGTTAGATGTGAATGCACTTAAATGCTATTTTATTTCAAACAAGAAATGGGAGATGAAGTTTTTTTTTCTCAATGTTACATAGGTTGTGTAGGTAATCTACTAAGGGATACATTTCTTGCTTTTGAATTGATATTAAAATTTTTAAATCATTTTTTGAACCAATAACAAAAAAATTATTCCTGTGGGAATTACATACATAATCTTCCCGCAAATAATTTTTTTAAAACATTAGAATCCAACATTTTAAAACACGAGTTCAAAAAGTACGAAATCAAATTTAAAAAGCACACAATTTTAAGATTTAAACTTAAATAATTAAATAAAAAAATCGATGGTTTGCCCATGAGAACTATTAATTCCTAAATGATCGAATAATTTAGTATAGATTAATGATTTAAGATATTAGTCCGAAATTAACTAGGTAACCGGGTGGCCAACAAAACTCATTGAATTGAATGATTACTAAACTTTCCACAACATAGAGCAAATATAGATAGGCCTTTGGAGAGGTATCAAAAGCTTTTACATTTTCCACAACGAGCTTTGCAATACTGGAACTGTCAAAACCACTATATATATAAATATAATTCAGCACCGAGTATGGAATGTAGGATAATATTTGAATCTGTCTCAATTGGCATTCTTGCATGCTACTACTTCTGTTGTTTCTTCCACAGCACTGTAATTTTTTTCAGCACGTTCCCATTCCTCTTCCTGGGCGAATCGTCCCCCATATCCTCACAGCACGGTGAGGTAATCTTTCCAGTTGTCGGTCCATCATTCTTGCTGCTGTCCAGTGATCTTGCTGTATCCATGAACTCTCCTTTGGTACTCGCTGAAAGCATGGCTGCAGCCGTCTCCGCAGCTTTCCTCCACTGGTTGGACTGCACCATTAGCTTCCTCAGTTCCACTTCCATCTCCGAGTTGGCCACCTGTGATGCCTCCAGCTGCTCAGCAACCCTCGCAACCTTTGCAGTACTCTTCTCCACATCCTCCATCACAAGACCAAGTTTCATCAGAGCTTCACTCTCGGAAGCCCTCACCTTTTCCAGCTCATCACTTGCTTTGGCCCTCTGCATTCTCCCTTTTTCTACTTCTAGTGTCAGAGTCTCATTTTCCTCCAGTATGTTTTGGAGTTCAGTCTCCTTATCCATCAGGTCTGCCTTCAAGCTCACCACATTTTCTTCTGACTCCTTCAGCTTTGTTTCTAGTTCGCATTCTCTCTGCAACAAACAGCACTTCACATGTTTGGAAGTCAGACCTTCATTCTCTTCCATAATACATTGCAATTCAGTTTCTTTGTCCAACAGGGTCACCTTCAATTCCTCAATGTCAGCTTTGGCTTTCTGCAGCTCAGCCTCAAGAGCTGCCTCTCTGAGAACTGCAGTGGATTTAATCTTCAGCAGTTCATGAGCCGTTCTAGTCTCCACCGCACTCTGAATCTCTTGTCCACGGTATCTGATCTCAGCAGTCTCAATGGTAGATCTTAGCCTCCCCATTTCAAACTGCACATTAACAGGTTCTGATTCGTCCACTTTGCGTTTATCTGTTGGATTTTCTAATTTTAGTTTATTGACAAGTTCTTCAACTAAGCTTACACGAGCCCTGGACTGTTCCAACTCTGAAGCTGTTGAGTTGTAAGCATCCGTGGATTTCATGCCATCTGATTTGAGTGTCTCTATGGTATTCTTAGCATCTTCTAATTGCATAAGAGTTTCACTAACCAGTGTTCGAGCTTGAGTCTCTGATTCTTTGCAATTCCTTAGCTGGATTTTCATGCCCTCTAGAACAGAATAATTTTCTGCTAATTTTTTTTCTAGGTTCAGAATCTCATCATTCGCTGATTTCGCAACTATATTCTGCAAAGCCTCTGATTCATCTAGTCTCCTAAGATTGTTTCTTGGGAAACTAATCTCATCAATGGCAGGGGCTAAGGTCGTGGAGTTAACAACTGAGTACTGGTGATTTGCAGCAGGCTTGAGTTCATATTGCCATGCTCGATCATGTTCATCGGACGTTCCCTGGAACTCAGTTTCAGAAGCAGACAGCGCCTCAAGCTTCTTTTGGGACTCTTCAAACTTCAAAGACATAGCCAGTAGTTCTTTCTTAAGCTCCTCAGCATCCCGCTGGGCCTGTGTTTTCAATGATTCGGACAAAATCAGCTGTTCCTTTGCTTTCTTCAAATCCTCCTTAAGCTCAGAGACATTGGATTCCAATCCAGACACTCGGTTTGGGTATTTCTTCTGGACCTTTGCAAGGAGGAAGGTGAAAATTTAACAGAATGTCAATCATTAACGCACTCCCACGTTATTTTCAATTATTTTTATTAAATTTATAAATTTAAATTACTTTTTATCTTTCTATACAAATATATACCTTTTAAATCTCCCACTATATTATTAAAATAATATTTTATGTTTTTTTATTGAATAATAATTTTTTAATAATTTAATATAAAAAAGTAAAATTTGTAAAAATCATAAAAGTAAAAAGTAAATTTTTTTATATATATAATTTAACAATTATAAAGATAAACAATGATTTTCAATACCTTACAAACCTTAAAGAGAAAGTTAAATGTGTTATTATGAGAATAATTTTATGACTTTTTAATTATTTTTTCTATATAAATAAAAATAAACTTCTATAGAGAATCTGCAACTAGTGATTGATTAAAAAAATAAAATAAATCCTTATCCAGTTCTTTTGTATTTTTATTAAAACGGTATCGTTTTAATTAATAATTTTTTAATTAAAATGATATCATTTTAATAAAAATACAAAGAAACTGTAATGCAGTCCTTATTTTGAGAAATGAAAATAAGCTTACTAAAAAAACTCAAAGCAATTGTTAACTAGATAGAGCAAAACAAGGAAAGGTTTGCAATGTGCTATAATTGTAGTAAGCAATATCTCAACATCAATAGCAGGTAGAATTATGGTTTCCCTCATGAAAACAGGACTAACGAGTTTCACTTGCAATATCACTCGTTGCAGAAACACAGAATGGCACTTCAGCTATCATTTAAATGAAAATAAATTGCATTGGTTATGTTATTTCTTACAGCGGAAGTAATAATACAAAAATTTACACCGTCTACGAAAATTTGAACTATGACCTACAGAAAGACTCGTGGGTTCATTAAGGAATACCTCGGACACCGGCGTTGTTCTTGGTGTTTTTTGCTCTAAAGCTTTAGGACTTCTACCTCTCAGAGTCTTACAAGATGCAGATGAGGATGACGATGATGATGCAGAATCTAAGTCCAATGCAGTTTTCTTTAGCTGCTGTGCACCTTTGGTAGCGGTTCTCGCAGGTGAGGCCGAGGTTCTGCAAGATAACAGTCAAACAACAATCAGCTAGGAAACACATATACAGCCATCTATTAGGATTTTTTTTAAAAAAATCACATTTCTAAGTGTAAACCAGATGATTAGAAATGATTGTGCAGCAGGAGCATCAACATGAATAAAAAAGGCTACACAAAGGGCCAATTTTCAGATACTGCTTTTGCCGTAGCTGAAGAAGTACAAAAGCAGAGGTGTATATTATTTACATTTTTTTGAGTCAGTTAAAATTTTTCAGAAATAGAATAGGAATTAATATTGATTGAAATGTCATCAATTCAAGTATCTGATTACCACAATTCCTCAACTGAAACCTAAAGAAACAGATTAAAACTACTCATACAAACAACCGGGCAATCTTTAAAAAAAAAAAAAAAAAGGCAGCCGAATGGTGGCAGTTAAGATGGAGACTTAATTTCCGAAACCCAATTCCTAGAATGAAATGGTAAATGAAACTATTCCAAAAATAGCTCACTTTCAGTTGCAGGTCCAACTAGTATGCTCATGCTTCGAGTATACTAGTTGGGACAAAGAAATTGCAACCGAGGTTCAGTAGGAAATTGTAATGGGCTGAAATTATGGAATATTTGCCACATACATAATTTGAGGTTAAAGAGAACAGCCCAACAACAACCAACAAGAAAAATGAATGATTATTGAAATCCACACAAAGGAGAAACAAAATATTCCAACATTTATACGTCAATTGCTCATCACACCACCTACCCACCCCAACCACACAACCCCCCCCACCCTAAAATAACCATAATTGACCGGCCAAGAAGACAACAACAACAACAACAAAACAAAACAAAAAAACTACCTTGTTTTTGGAGTCTGCATCATTTAACTTCCTCAATGCTCCCTGTCCCACAAGTCCTGCAATAGTTCGTTCGTTCAGCCATTAATGTTACTTCAACCAGAGAAAAAAGACACGCCCGAGAATCCAATGTCTTAGTAGTTGAAAACGTTAATGGGCTCACTGCCCCCATGACATCAATACGGAGCCAATGATCAAACGCCCTAGCCTTAAAGCTACTAAACAAACACTTGCCCATGTTGCCGGACTTTGGAACCCATTTTTATCAATCACACACCAAACCAAACCGAACACCGACCACGACCATTCAAATAGAATGACCACCCAGCAGGCTGCATATATGTTACAGCCCAATGACAATAATAATTTTTAAATATGTAAATCGTAGCCAGGGAGAAACAGCACCTTAGAAACGACAAAATCTCCGGCTCCCCCACACCCCCGCATGCTTTTTACGAGAATCAACTTTTCAAAGCAAGTTATCCTTTTCCAATGCAAGGAAAAAGGCAATAAAAGTGGTATATTACCAAGGCAATTTCAAAAGGCGACCAAAGGACAAATAAAAAACACAACAAGGTACTCCGACTCACCATATTGGTCCTACGTGAGACATTCACGCCCGAAAGAAGACTATCAAGTTGTCTTCTGCCGGCTACCTGCTACTGCCTACACCCGTTTCCGCTGACCGACACGACACGGGGGGAAAATATACAATATATAAAGGGCATTACCGTAATTTCAGCGTCACGGGAAGTGATTGCTCCTCCAATTTTGCCGTGGATTGTGTGGGCGTGGACACGACGAAGCATAATTCCACAGTTCTACCCGTAACCAAATAATGGTGCGATCTGCAAACCTTTTTTTTTTCCCCTTCTTTTTTCTTGATGTTCTGAGATCGAAAAAAATATATATATGAATTCAAGCTTGAACAAAATTAGCAAGTCGGTGAGATGGCAGTTAATTTGAAAATTCCCAAAAAAACAATTTAAAAAATCTAATGTGTAAATGTGCAATAAAAGCAAGCAATGCAGCTCCAGGGTCAATAAAATTCAAAGCAGCCTCCAGGCGTTTTTTTGAGATTCGGTTTCGATCTACAGTGAAACGCTAGATTACAAACTTGCAAATTGAGAAGACAAATTCACACACGCTCACGCACTGAACAAAACAACAATGTTTTTGAAAAGAAACATAAAAAAGTGAATAGGACATAAATCAAGGTACGAAAAACCAACTGGCCGGTTTCGGTTCCAACATTTTCTCGGCAACTAAACAAAAAAAACCCACATTTGAGAAGTAAGAATTATCTCACCTCAGATCCTAAACGCACCTCTTTTTCGACTGTGAACCCCTCTCTCCCTCTCTCTTATCATTCAATTGTATCGTACTTGGCCATTACAGTACAGCCTTGACTCTTGAGGGCAGAAAGAGAGAGAGAGAGAGAGAGAGAAGCGGCCGCTGCGAAGTGCATAGAGAGCCGAAAGAGTGGATCCCTTTGTCGCGTACGAGATTATCACTCCCCCCCACCTTTTTATTACTGTGGGCCAAGACGGTTAAGAAAAATGATGGAGATAATATGAAATGCGGTTTTACGATCAGCTAAGAGTTTATGAGTTTACGATCAGCTAAGAGTTTATGAGTTTACGATCAGCTCCTTCGCCGCAGTGGACAGACGAAAGACAGATAAAATCTTAATGCAATGTCATTCAAACCGGGGGTCTGGTCGTTACTTAATATAGTTTATGTTTAAAACAGGGCATATTTTAAATATTACAAAATACTACTTTTTTAAAAAAAAAAAAAAAAAAAAAAAACTCATCATCTCACAGCATATACTACTTTTTAAATATTACTTTTAAAATAAAATATTAAATGGTAATAAAAAAATTTCCCAATCCTTTACTTTTACAAATTTGGGAACATAATAGGAATCCGCATGTTTTAAATTTTTTTCTTTAAATTGTAATTTTAAAACTATAAAATACGAATAAGCGTGTTTTCAATTTATATACAGTGTAGCCAAATTCGCATGTAATATAATATCAACTTGTGATTGTTAAATTTAAAAACATATCACCCGATTAATATTATATTACACATCGATTAAAAATATTTAATTTTTTAATTTAATTTTTTATATTATAATTTTATAATTATAAAATAGGAACCATCATATTTTTATTTAAAAAAAAACAATTTTATATCTACACTATAGTAGAGACACGCATGTTTATTATTCAAATTACTCTTTCTAATATTATTTTAACTTTAAACATTATGCATAAAATACTATTCCTTACTCTCCTATCTTTAAAACACCAATTAATTTTATTAATTAAAAAAATATGGACACGAAAAAGACATGGAACTATAATTATTCGGATCGGACATCGATCCGGCTAAAACATTGAGTGGTCGGGTCATTAATTCAATCGCTTGGTCAGTGATCGAACCATTCATATAATTAATAATTATATATAAATATATATTAATAAAAAATAAATATTTTAAATTAACACATTAAAATTATGATTGTAATATAATACTATTTATTTTTAATATGTATTTCTAACATAAATTATTAATAAATTTTAAAGTTTAGTGACATAAATTTATAGTAAAAGAAAAATTGAATAAAGTTTAAAATGATATTGAGGTAAAATATCAATATTAGTTATTAATTTTAAATTAAAATTATATTATAAAATAAATTAAATAATGGTTTATAGTTTTTTAAAAAATCAGTCGATTCTATAAAACCCGATGGGTCAATCAGGTCACAAAAAACTAGCCGGGCCAGCCGGGTTTCTCCGATTTTTCTGCAAAAATAGTTCAATTAGAAAATCGGACTGGTTAAGTGCTCGGGTCATTGATTCACTATTCCAACCGGCCGAGCTGATTCGGTTCTGATAACTATACTATTAAAAATAATGTAGTTTATATCCAATCAACTTTTTAGTTTTATTTTAAATATTATTTTAAAAATAATATATTTTTTGTTTTAAAGTATGACAAAGTCTATTTGTAGTTATATTAAATAGGTAATTCATGCGAGAATATCCTTAATTCCATTAAATTAATATGAATAAAAAAAATTTAAAATTTAATAACAATCAAATGATATTAAAAGTATTCTTGTATGATTTACCTGTACAATATATCTCAAAGTATAATTCCAAAACAACTATCAAATGCAATCAATTTTTATTTATCAAAATAGTTTCTTAAAATAAAACTTTTTTTTGATAACGACGACTCATGGAAATCAATATTCATGCTACATGCATAGATCCAAATAGCTCAAAAGATTATTACTAAACAAGTAAGACTTTTTACTTTGTAATGCATAATATGTAAATAATATGCAAAGAAAAAATAATTTAAACTGATACTATTTTTTATGTTTTGTTTAGTTTATTTTATTTATTTTTAGTTTAGTTTAGTTTTTTAATTTTAATTTCATTTAGTTTTTATTTTATTTTAACTTATTGGTTTTAGTTTTAGTTTTTAGTTCTATTTTGTGTACCCAATAGTCTATATATGTGTGTATATTTGATATGCATTTTCCCCAACTCCTAACTAATACTTACATTTAAAAAATACATTAAATTTAAATGGAACTTAAAACAAATCCAAATGCACAAACTTTAGTAAAAGCTTATTTTAGTCGTGCTAGAAACAAATTTGTAAAAACAAACAAGTAACTATTTGATAAACTATAAATTTAAAAGTACTGTAGATTTCAAAAGCAGGTAATAAGTGTTTGATAAATCAAAAATAAAATTGCTATGAAAAGTTAAAAAAATAAAAATATCCTTAAAAGTTGTTAACTCGTTTGAATTTAAAATAGAGACATTTTGAGAGTTGTATTATGTTCAAGCTTCAAATTTGCTTCATCCCTATTGTCCATCCTTATATCCATCTCTGTACTGCACCTCTATCAATTCAAAGCTACTGAAATGAGCAATCCCGCCTGTGTGTTAGGGGAGAGAGAGCATAGAGAAGAGAGAAGGCAAAAACTATCCCTGTCAAGGTCAAGGTAACACAAATGCTTCACCATCAAACCCTCACAACCCTCATTGGGTGCACCACCAAACTGGCCTCCGATTTCAGCAACTCATGCCATTGTTTATTATTTTATGTGTGTGCACGTGTGTGTAAAGGCGAGCACTGAGTTTAGGGTTTCAATCCCAAACAACTTGAGGAAGATGATTAAGGTTATAAACAAGATCACTGGAAATCCCTATATTATGACAATCTTAAGCATGTGTACAAGAGACAGACTTAAGCATTACGACAATTCATAAAAAGTTGCATTTTCTGTAACTTGTCAGTGATCTTTCATAGGGTTTTTGTATTAAATGGTCTTCTTCATACCCTATTAATCATTTCTTGAATTGTTATGAAGAATTATTTTGTTCTTCATGCTTTGAATGATTTTATTTTAATCTATGACATAATGGCATTAGAGTTAACTATATCAATTTCAAAGTAATTAGGAAGATAAAAGCCCACTTCAATCTCGATGCACACATGAGTATAACTTAGTCTTTTCAAATTAGCAACGTAATTGTCTATATATAGATGTTTACCTACTACACTTTCAAGAATTTCAAAGTAATCTGTGGAACTTTGGAGATAGTATTTCATTGGTGTAGTAAATGGATGCATAAAGCAACTTGAGTTATATTATGGAATGTTACCAACTTGGGTTAAACAGATTTAAAATTCTGATGAGTCTTTTGGTGGTTTGGAATTAGGGGTTGAAGGATCCAACGAGCCAAAAAAATGATATGTTTACTTATGTTTATAAAAGGGACACTTACGTTTATGTTCTTGATAAAATATTATTCATTATTATACTAACCTATTTTTTTTTTGAAAACATGCTAGAATACCCGTTAGAGTCCAACGCAGAATAACCCAATAAGTGGCAATAAATAGATGCAAAAATCAACAACACAAACACATAATGTAGAAATTTAAGAAAATATTTAAACTTATGGAACCCATTAAACATTATTACAGGACCTTAATACCATTTTTTTTGCTACAAGACCTTTGAAAGTCAATATCATTGCTGCAAGACCTTAATAGGTGGAATACCATAAACTCAATAACAACCATGACATTTATTTGCTGCAGGACCTTAACATAATTTTTTGTTGCAGAACCTTTGAAACTCAATATCATTGATGCATGACCTTTCATGTAATGACTTGGATTTTAGGTTTTGGGAGGTAGTCATGTGATAGGATGTGTATTTAGGAAAACTACTATTAGTATAGTGATGTACTCGTTAAACAAAACATTTTGACAGTAATTGAGCTTGAAGCCCGGGAAGGTATTTTAATATTTTTTGGTATTTTTGGGAAGAAAGTATAAAAGGGAAAGAGAAGAACCCTAATCTCCAAATTGAAACCCGTTTTTACCTTTCTAGAGAGATAAAGATAGGAGGAAGAGAGAGAAAGCAAGGGGGACGTGCAATCAGGCAATCCGAAGCTCAAATCAACCATAATTAAGGTAGGGATTTGTGTTTTAGACCTTGTTTTACTTGTTTCTTAACATGTGGTAGTGATTAAATTCATAAAATGTGGTGAATTGATGCATATGGGTGCAATGACTCATATGCATGTGAGATGTTAATTTTGGTGATTTAATGTGTTTTGAGCTATGTTAGAGTACCGAGAACCTATCAAGAGGTGTTTAGAAACCAATATGGGTTGTTTTGGGGTATGAGATGCCGAAAAATGTGAGTTGTACTAGTCAAAAATGGTGTGCGTTGGTGATTGGTCGCGGCCAATGGGTTTAGTCGGTAGCAGCCGACAGAGAGTGGAATGTATTTGGGTAAATCGGTCGCGATCGGTTTGGGTTGATTGCAACTTACAGAGAGCAGAAAATGAAAACTAGGTTCTAGTGAGATCGGTCGTGACTAGATTGGTGCTTACAACGACCGGAGGGGTCTCGGTTGTGGTCGATGGGAGGTCCGCCACGACCAACAATGTGTTTTGGTGTGGTGTTGCGGTATTGACCCATCACTACCGGGATGAGGCCCATCACGGCCGCTACTGTGTGTTGAGACTGTTTGCTCTATTTTGAGTAGTGTTTGGCCTGGGTTGAGTCCCAAGAGGTCCTAAATGCGTCTGAGAGGCCTAGAGTGCATGTTTTTGGGATGATAGTTTATTGGATTATGTCTGTCTTATTATGTGCCAGGTTAAGTTACATGAGTATATGTATACGATTATGAGAAACATGTGATGCCATGATATATTTAGATTGTTGTATGGGATACTATGTTTCTTTGAGTGTTGCATGTGATTCCATGATATAAATTGAGCGTTACATGTGATAACATGATTTTTGTGATATTATGATGGATGTATGAGATATCTTGCTATAATATGAATGTTTGAGGTAAATGAGGCTTATAAGATAGACTAGCGCCTGTGAGTCTATGGGATAAGTATGCGTTTATGAGGCTAGTTGAGATATAAGCCTGTGAGATTAAGTTAATAGCGCCTGAGAGGCATAGTAAGTGATGACGCCTGAGAGGTATGACTTGAATTGGGGGCTTGAGAGGTTAAAGGATGCTAAATAGAGATAAAATATGATTATGTGGATTAATTATGACATGACACGTGCACATGCCTACACTATATATATGAATAGAGTATGAGTTGGGATGGGTCGAAAAGACATGATCCTTACTGAACTGCGGTTGCTCACCCCTCCTATTGTGTTTATTGTTATTTGTTTCAGGTGCTTAAAAGAGCTAGGAGGTTTAGCCTGAGGTAGAGACCTTATTTGTATTCGCTTGAATTTGTATGTTTTGTTCAGATTGAAATAATATGATATAACTCCATGGGGAAAGAACCTGATTTCTGTTTTTGTATTATATGTGGGTTATGTATGTGATGAACTGGTATGGACAACACGCGTGCCAAGGTCTCTTCTTAGGTGTTTTCACCAACCCCTTTTGCTCCCCCCCCCCCCCCCTCCGGGTGCGGGCATGGGATTCACTAACCGGTTTATCAGTGGAAATTAGCGCGTGACATTTCAAGACCTTAATACTATGGAATACCATAAATTTAATAGCAATTGTGGCATTTCCTAAAAAAAATTGCATCAAAAAAGAAAACATTAAAAAACTACTACATAAAAACATATATTACATAAAGCCATATTGTCATTGTTGTTAGGAGGTTGCTTCTGCTTATTTTATAAGCAGAAGTAGCAAAAACTGTTTGGTAAGTTTAAAAAAGTGCTTATAAAATAAATTTATATTTTTTTTCCCCAAAAGCAAAAGTAATTTAAAGATTGTTTATATAAGCTGCTTTTTTAGGAAGCAATTTAAAAAATTTAAAATAGCAATTTAACCTTTTAGCTACAGGATTTGCGTAAATAAAGGATTTGTGTATTCTTATCATTTACCATCATAGTGTTCCTTGTAAATTGTCTAGGTTCGAAAGCTAAATTGAACCTAGTTGTGAATTTTGAAGGTGGGTCTCTCTAAAAAGCATTTGATTTTCATTAAATACATTTATAAACATATTTTTGAAGGTGGATCTCTGCTAATGGATTGGTTTCTAACCAACTCCCACAATTTCGCATCAAACAAACAAAAACAAAAAGTACAAACATGAATTAGGGAACGAACCGAAGGTGGCGTGCGTAGACAACAACTCTCATATCTCCCTCCAAAGATGTTGAAGCTCTCGTTAAAAATGACCCATGGGAGCTTTTGTGATGGGATCGTTGATGTTCACGATCCTTAACGCGTTGGGTTTTGTTTTTTTTCTTTTGTTTTCCGGGTGGGGATAGGAGCGGGGGAGATAGATGGACAGAGGTGTGGGCCGTCGAGGGGGGGGGGGGGGGGGGGGGGAGAGGGAGGGAGGGTTTTTTAAAATTATAATAAAATAAAAAGGATATTTGTGTCTTGTATATCTTCACAATACTTTTGTTTTTAATTTATCAAACACTTATTAACTACTTTTAAAAACTAAAGCACTTTTAAAATTATATTTTATCAAACACTCACCTGTTTATTTTTACAACAACTTATTTTTCCAGCTTAATTAAAATAAGCTTCTTTTAGAAGCACAACATTATCAAACTAATTCATAAACTACATAAAAAAGCTATCATATAAAAAAAAACCTGCTACATACAAAAAATTATTACATAGATTGCATCAATAAATTTGATACATAAAAAATCACATTCTCATTAAACATCCATCAATAACATCTTTTGGGGTATCCATTTCAAGTGATCATGTGACACCGATAATAAAAGGTTCAACATCCTCATTATCTTCAACTCTTCTGTAGTTATCAAGAATTTTAGCGAAATAACGATCATGCTCAACATGCCTCCTTATGTAGTTGTGCAAAGTCTATTATAATAACTATTTTAACTTATTTTTCAAATGAATATGAAGGTGGTCAAAGTGATACGTGTAAAGTTAATGGTTTTTTTTTAAAGATTCCCCTATGTTAAAAATGTAATTTCAGATTAATGTATATTTTTTTGTTTGTTGTATATGAGTAAGGATTTATGGTTTTATGATTTTTGTAATATTTTATCTTTATATATACTTATGTCGTAGATTAAATTTTTTTCAAAAGTATAGGTTTAAAAAACATATTAAAACATACAAACTTATAAAATTTCAAAAATCTTAAAAATACGTAAAACCCTTAATTTTGCTAGTAAAATAACACATGATCAAATCTATGAAGTTTGATTGCATGTTATTTGATCTGAAAAATTAAAGATTTACATATTTTCAAAAAAATTGAAACTTTTAAATTTGTAGATTTTAACATGCAAATCTCTCATTTGTTAATGCACTAGTAAATATCACTTTAAATATCACCCCTTACTTTGATAATGGTAGGGAATACCAGGCATTAAATCAATTCCTATCTCTTCATGGAATTTCTTATCTCACCTCTCCCCGCATAGTCCCGATCACATTGGTCTTTTTGAATGTTTGCTTATTAAACATACCATTGTTCACTTGGTCCTTAGTTTTGTTGTTAGTCAACGTTCATCTCTTCATTAACTTAACGTCAACAATGCCTTTTTCTAAGTTCATCTCTCTAAATAAGTTTTCATGGCCCAACCACCTGGTTTTCTTGATCGTGATAATCTCACACATCTCTGCAAGTTACGTAAGGTTATATATGGTCTCAAAGAAGCACTATAAGTATGGTACCATGAGCTACTACAATTTATTATAACTCATAGGTTTACAAAATCTCATGTGGACACATCACTTTTTGTCTTTTACTCCAATGGTAATCTTGTTTATCTCCTTGTCTATGTTAATGACATAATTATTATAGGACGTAATGTCACTATGGTTCAATGATTTATTATTCTTTTCATCAACAGATTCTCCATCAAAGATTTTAGTGATTTTGATATAATTTATAGGCTCCAATGGAGAGACCCCAAAATTAACCCCATACATGGGTTTCAAAGCCTTAAAGCCAAACTGAGAAGAAATAATCAAAAGAACAATGCCCTTGGGCTATTGGTCGATTCAACATAAGGAGTTTCAGTTGATCATGACTCAATTGACTAATACTAGTCGATCAAAACTGAAAACTCCTCTGGAATTTGAGTTAGTCAATAAAAATGGACTCATTTCACTTGACCACTGTTCACTGGACCACATTTAGTCGATCAAACCTCAAAAACTTACTGGAAAACGAGTTGGTCGATCAAACAACCTAGTTTTCAGTTGACCATTGCTTCAATTGACCACATTGGTTGATTGAAAATGAGAAACCCTCTGGAAGCATATTGGGCAATCAAACAGAGCATCCTTCAGTTAATCATGCCTCACTCGACCTCTTCTAGTTGATCAAATCTCAAAAACACATTGAAATTTCCTTTAGTTGATGTGGTTAACCAAACTAGCTCCTTCAGTTAACCAAACTTCAGTCGACCACATCAATTGTCTATCTCATCTAGTCGACCCTGTCAATTGTTATATGACGATTTTTGGTCCAATACCCCTAAATTTATAGTTCCAAGCACCAATCTACCCATAGAAGGATGGAATTGATTATTAACTACTCATACCCCATTAGGCTATGAAGCAACCAAAAAAATTAAGTTTTTTTAATGTTTTTTCTTAAATTCTAGTGTTCATTCCAATTTCACCCAAATTATGCATGTTAATCCAACTAGAACCAAAGGAACACCTATCTAGAAGGTGTTACACGGATTGGATTAGCCTAAATCACACAAAGTAAACATTCAAAGTTCCTCTATAAGCTCTCCTTCTCTGACCAATGTAGGAACAAGGAAGCATACAGTGGAATTTATGTATATTCTTTAATTAATAAACTCTCAAAAATAACAATTGACTTTTTTGGGTCATGAACTCTAAATCTGATCCAATTATAGTCAAAATGCTAGGGGTGAGCATCGGTCGGTTCGGTCGGTTTATACAAATATTTTTAAACCAAACCAAATGTTTTCGGTTTAGAAAAATAACAAACCAAAACCGAATAACAAATATGAAAATCATCGGTTTTCGGTTCGGTTCGGTTTATAATTCTTCAATTGGTTCATCGGTTTAAATCGGTTTTAAATTTCAACAAGACAATAAATATTAAAAGATTAAATAATAATAATAATAATAATAATAATAATAATAATAATAATAATAATAATAATAATAATAATAATAATAATAATAATAATAATAATAATAATGAACCTTTGCAATTATGGAGATAGCAAATAATCATTGCCCATCTGCCCCAACAAACCCAGTTCACTGCAGTAGGCCAAAACTTGGTTCTTGCTAAATGCATTAATGTTGTTGTTCGATTAATAACAAAAATAATACAAAATGACAGGATTATCATCTGTTCTCCTTTCACTAGCACCAAGAGTAGCCCCAGTTCACTTGAAAATTCTACTCAGATTTGTAATCTTTGCCGAAACAGCCTAGAAACATGAGAAAAAAGTGTAATTAGAAAAAAAAAGCAATTAAGGGTAAAACAAAGCAACTGGAAATTTTATCTACGAAAAAAGCATACAAAATAAAGCAAATCAAAATTTGGGTTCTAAGCCCTGTTCTGTCATCATAGAACACACTTCCAAGGCCCTGTCCAATTTTCCCTCTCGACAGAAACCATCCGTAAGTGTGAATTTCAAAGGCTGTAAGTGAAACCTTCCAAGGCCTTTATCAGTATGCCGATGCACAATGCAACAAGGTTACTAGAATTTAATATAAGCCAATCCTATGGCTGGACGTGTTGCTCAAAGCCTATGCCTTCAAACACAAGCAACAATGATGGCCATGTATGCTGCTGAATCTAAATCTAGCAGCAATTACTCCAGTAGTTTGAGCCTTCAGGTGCACAAGGGCCAAGAACGCGTCACCCAATCGCAAAGGATTAGGCTATAGAAAATAAGGAAGCAAAAAAGTAAAATTAAAGAAACTTGTATCCCCTGTTTCTGCTCCGCATCATAGTGTATGCTCAATCTGTAGAGGGTATAGGATATTGATGATTTTATAGAACAGTAACTGTTCACTTGCACAGAAAGTAAGTGAAAAAGTCTAGCTGAATTTCAAATTTTGCCATCTCAGAGAGCAAATCCAGAGCCTCACTACCTCACAGAGGTTGGTTTCTTGCTTCACAATGCCTTTCTTCATAGCTCAGTGTATCAACAGAATAGAGGTGGAACGCAGATGTAACAGGGCATATTTAGTTACTGGCAGATCCCAAAAACCATACACCTTTTGTTAAATTTTCTATTATAAGCAGAAACTGCTTAACATGGGAATATTAACAGTGCATGAGTTCAATGGAATACAAACTATAAGGAGTACATGATTTTTCATAATCTGGAAAATGAGAACATGTCAATGTTGTTTTATTAATGCAGGTAGAGTATATTAAAGCACATGGCACAGAACTTCTAAAAAGAATAACTAAAGCACTTATATTTTACCTTAATGTCATATGTCTTCTATCATCATCAATATTCATTAATAATTGATTCTTCAGTCTCATCTAAGAGTGAATGTAACGCCCCCAAATTTGAGACCTCCAAACCGGGTGCGTTAGCGAAAATTAAATATACAAATTTTATATCAATTTCAAACTATTACTTATTTCATCAAACAAACCATTAATTATTACAAATTTTAATCCAAGATCTTTAAGGTTTAGGGGTTTAGAGACTAAGTGTCCTTAACCCATCATTACATAACAAGCACATGAGCAATCGAACTTATAAATCTTTAAAATTCCACACAACTTTATTTCCAAGCACTTCTCGACTCCTTATCTTAGTTTTTCCATTTCTTTAATTACCTGGGGTTGGAAAAGAAATCATAAAAGGGGTGAGCTCAAATAGCCCAGTAAGGATAAACATAAGTGAGTAAGGAAAAATCATGAAGATATCGAACATAGGAATTTTCATAAAAGGTAGCATAACGTATGCACATCATACATGATTAACAGTTCATAAGGGAATAATAGCATATAAGATTTATGTTTGGACATCGCATCATAACATTGTGATCTAGGTTAACTACCCAGATACCATAACATAACATAACATATTATCAGCTGGATTGACACTCTCCAGTGATGTTCTTTACCCAATACATTGGAGGTCTTTCTGGAACCACCCATCATAAACTTACTTTGTCCAAACATAAGAGGTTATAACAACTTTAACATACATAACATGAGCCATATCTTAGAATTCCAATAAAACATTCAAGGTTAACAAGGATAACCACGAATATCAAAATGGTTATCTACCCCAATCAATAGCATATATTATCAAGAAAAAGATTAAAAGAGACTAATGTTTTCAACAATAAATTGAAATAGAAGAATAAGAAACATAAAACTCTTACAATAATAATTCCAAATAAAACAAGATAAAGAGGAAGAGAAAAGAGAGAAAAGAAAAGAAAAACCCTTACAATAATAATGAAATATAGACTATGATGAAAAAGAAAAAGGGGATGAGAAAAACCCTTACAATAATAATAAAATACAGACTATAATGAAAAAGAAAAAGGGAATGAGAAAAACCCTTACAATCCTCTTGTCGTTCTCCACGTTCTAAACTTTAAAAATATTAAAATACTAAATTAGCATTAATGCTTGAAAAGTTCAATATCACACATATCTTCTTATATATATATATATATATATATATATATCATACTTTAACTTATATATTTTAATAGACATACCGTGCTTGTGGGGTTGAATATTAATTTGAGTTCCCACTTCTATTGTTGTTCCATCTTCTATTTCGAACCCATGCATCGTAAGCCTTGAGTTGTGCAATAACTATGTTATATGCTTTGAGAGTTTTTGAATAAGATTTACTTTTTGTATTGGGTGAACGGAAAAGACGTTTGATAAGCTTATTTTTCCTACGTGTCTTCCACCTTAACCATGAGGGGATATTAGAGATGGGTCTAAAGGGAAGATCTAGAGAAGATAAGGATGAGGATAGCTGTGAGGTTGAAGCATTAATAATTGAGGTTGCGGAAGAAGAAGGGCGATTGTCGGGGGAATTCATTATCGAAGTTGTTCCTTACGATCCTCCGCTATCTAGAACCGTAAAAATAAAAATAAAAACATAAGTTAATATTCTCATCTTTTCACTTGAATTATAGAATGAAAATGCTATGATAAAATACTATAATTTAAAATAATTACACATGTATATATAAATATATATGAGGTGGCAAGGTTAACCATGTATGTATATACAAGGTGGTACAACCAATCATATAAATAACATATGTAAGGTAGTAAAACTAACCATGAATATAATATATATGAGGTGGTAAAACCGACCATATAGATCTACATAATAAATAAGAGTAATTTCAAAATTTCAAAATCTTGAGTATTACCTTTCGTAGAACTTCGACGCCCGGTAAGTTCCAAAAAGAAAAGAGGGTTTGAGTAAAGTATTTGGGGTGTTAAGAGGGCTTAAGGGAGTGTTTTTAGAGGAAATTTCGTGGTGTGGCTTGAGGGATTTGTGCATTAAGAGGAGAGGCAAGACACTCCTTATATAGGCAAGGATGGTGGTAGGCATGTAGTGTGAAAGTAGAGTATGAATTTGACTTTGGCATTAAATTAAATTTTGTAAAATATATATAATACTTTATTTTCCTCCTATTATCCTTTCTTAAAATTTGGGTATCTCCTCCTACCATTTTAAAAATGTTTTAAGACTTTTCAACCTAGAAGGTTCCTTTGGCATAAAAAGTCCACATTGGTGTACTCCCTACTAATTCAATTATAACATTTTTAATTTTACAGATTTTGACAAACGGCCAATTGTATTGCATTACTAACTCAAATATCTACAAATGGGTATCAATTTTATAATTTTTAAATATGTATAACAAAAGTTATTGAATTTTAAAGTCATACTAAAATGTTTACCCGTTCATACTGAACCTATGTGTAATATTTTAACTTCTAGAATTGATTGACTTCATATTAAATTCTGAAATTTCTACACGTTTTAGCTAAGTCATAAATGAACAAATGGGCTTTGGTTTCATGTCAATTGGATCTATATAATTCAAGTTATAGATTTTTGAATGGGACCTCCAGAATCTGCCTCATTCAAATTTTTGGGTCTTACCTATGTTTTATACTTTTGGTAAAGTTAAGGCTTGTAATACTTACTTACCCATAGTAATTTGGTTTAAGAAACTAAATGATATAATATATAGCATCTAAAATTTTTATGACGTATAAGAAATTATTTTATTTTTATAACGTATTTAATATTCACGCGGATAAAATAATATAATTGCATAATCAATAAACAATAAAGTAAGATAACATTATAGCATAACATATTATAAACTTAAACATAAACATTAATATCATATTTTATGGCCTTCGTAAAATTTCTTGAATTGTATTAGCGTATGTGCGTAGGACGTGTTGTGCTTCAGTAGTAGAGCTGCACAACCCTTCGGCTAACATTGTCGTGGTTATCGCACAAATAACCTCAAACTTCTCCCTGTGTCTCGTCGCATTATATTGCAGCCATTGGACACGAGCATTTAGCTCATCTACAGCAAAGCATAGCTTTTGATGGTCCCTTGGAGCCTAGAGGGGGGTGAATAGGCTCTTATCCAAACTCTTTTTATTCTCTTATGACACAAACACTTATCTAGTTAAGTGATAGAATCACTGCGGAAGATAACCAGATAGTGGAAGTATTTTGTTTTATTATCAAAAGATAAATACAACAAAATAGAAGCAAGACTTTTTTACACTCTGTTTACAAAAGGATTCACACTCTAGCCTATATTATCTCTTTGAACTCTTGTGCATGCACAGGATTGATTCAGGCTCGCTCGCACGCTTTTTTAAATATACAAGTATGAATATTTATACAAAAACATTCCTAAAAGACAACCTTGGAACTTGTAGTTCCGGAATGCATTCAGCACTAACTATTCCTCGGTAGTCTTTCTGCTTTGACTGCTGCGGTTTGTGGAGCTCAAGATCTTGGGTTTGAAGAGTATAAGTGCCTTTGTGAGTTCCCAAATATAATTAAAGTTGTGTCCACATATCCGGGTGATCCACGTGTAAGATTCTTCAGGGTCTCAACAAGTTTGTCTTACATCAGGACACCACGAGCTGATAACCTTAAATGCGGTTAAGTTGAAGCAGCATCTTCTTGGTCCGGTGTAATTTTCCTTACTCCGTAGCTAATGAAGCTCGGAACCTTCACTACAAGAAATCAGGCCTTTAGTGAGACATAAAATGTGTTACCGTAAGATACCGTAACACTTTTTGGGGTGTTAGGTCTGCTTGGCTTATGAAAAGTCCCCCATCTTTCAGTAACGCTTTTTGATGTATTACAATTTTCTGTTACGATAAATCATACAATAACACATGTTATTGTCTTATAAGACATTTATGTAAGTGTTTTTTAGGCTTATAATAAAACTCTCTATATAACACTTTTTATTGTGTTACAATTATGTATTATTGAAAATCATACAATATGACCTTTTTGGTGTTACCAAAAGTGACTGACATACCATAAGCTAAGCAGATCTAACACACCAAAAAAGCTTACAATAAATCATATAAAAATCTTTTTTTTTTTATAAAAATACATAGTAAGCCTTCTCAAATGCTTGCGATCATGAATTATAATTTGTCAAACACTTGTACATTATAAAAAACAACTAACATTGAAAAAAACCAAAATATCAATATAATTCCCTTTATATATGCATAGAATTTATATTACAATCCAAAATAATCAACATATCTAAAATATCTTTTAATATTTATTTCTTACAAACCATAATATGAATACAAAATGTCTAAAATCAAAACCATCAATAATATAATCTTCATTCCATGTCAAAATAACTTCCAAGCCCTCCATTCTGCAAAAAGGAAAAAAAGCCAACAATAATTGAAGTACTTCCAAATTATAAAAAAAAAACAAAGGAGCCTAATTATCATTTGACTAAAGATAGCACCTTTTGTTAACCAATTTTCTCCGGTGTAATAAATAACACACAAAAAAAGAGAAAACATTTTCGCGCAATTGCTAAAAAGTACTAGAAAATATATTTCCTAAAATACATGGGGCAAAAATATACATAATTGACAAGACCTAAAAGATTTACTGCCTATGAATGTTTCCCAGTCTATATATATTCTGATCACTCTACTTAAAGCATTTACAATGAGGCTTCACCACTCACCAGCATATAATCCGTTCCTGAAAGCTCTGTTAAAAATGTACTCTGGCCTGCCATAATACGATCTTTTTTTTCAAAGCTGCTAGCATTTCCTGCCTGAAGCCTGAATGCCCAAAATTGATTTCAATTACTTAGTCAGGTACTAAAATTGCAAACGAAACACCCACTTAGAGTGCATATTAGATATGCAATATTCTCATTATTGGGGTTAGACATGCAATATTCTTAGGCTCCATACACAGTTTTACCACTACTTCCCATTCTGTAAACGTAAGGTGTTGATGAGGTTAAACATGCAATATTATTCTTAACTAACAATACATTATCTACCTAAAATTATAATCTTCTATGCTCCACAAGTTCAACTAACACTTTTTGTTTTTAATCCAGAGCTGGGACTTCCAGCTTCCCTATGAAGAGGTTGTGAGGTTTTGCATGCAATGCTATTTTAGCAAAAAAAAAAGTGTTCTAGATAAACTTTTATAGTATTCTATTCTCCATATGTTCAGTTGGCAGGATTTTATTTCCTTCTTATACAGTGAAATAGGCAATGTCTTCTTCTCATATAATGGGGTGCTGCAACTTCCAATTTCCCTCTAATTTGATGGTAAAGTTGACTTTCAGAACAAGGAGAATCAAACATGCTCTTCTAGGTGTCGTTTGGTTGGGGAAGTATTTTGTAACCTGCTTATAACATATGTTTATTTCTTATAAGTTAAAAATACTTACGAGGCATAGGCATGGGGAGAGTGCTTATAACAAGTAGTTTTAATTCAGGAAAGTTTTATCACACCTTTAAATCATTATAAAAGCTTGAGATTTACACCTTTAAAATTGTTACAACCATATTTTATAAGCTCTTCCAAATGGGCTCTAGGCACTAGCTACTTCCACAGGAAAACGCAAAACCCAATTCTAACATATGCATATCCACTCTTAACGTAGAAAGATGTAAAAACTGTGATAGTAATGATATCATATCATGTAACCAACTAGAAATCACAGGCCCAAAAACAGGAAATAACAATTATAGAAATGATGGGGATCTAAATTAAATTCCCAATGAAAATTTTAAATCTACAAACCCATGATTTAGAGAAGGTTGGGGGAAAAAGAAACAAACCCACTAATGAACTAAAGGGTCAAATTTAACAACACAAATTAGAAGCAGATAGGATTGGCACAAGAAGAAGCAAAATAATGAAAACAATAGGAATAAAAAGCAGCATGTGAAAATAGAGAAATAAATCAAAAAAATCTTCCCCTAAGAACTAACAATTTCTAATATAGGTGAGGGAAACCAAATTATTAATCATATTAAAACCCAAAATATTTAGAAAAAAATACAATCACCAAAAATTAGTATACATATGCAAACCAAGATAATTAACCAACTAGTTAGAAAACATAATCAGAGAAAAAACAGACAAAACAAAGAGATAATTAACAAATATACAAATTGACAAAGTCAATGAAAAAATAATGGCAGGAGAATTATGAAGGAAACAGAGGTACCCCAATTTTGTAAACAACATCCCCCATGAAAGTCGCTCCATCATAGTACCTAATTTTCACTCGGTTCCAATTGTGAAAATCTGCCCACATAATCATGTCAGGGACCCAATCCAATTGCTTGAATTTAAAGTTTCTTATTGATGATGATATATTAATATTACAATAGATATGGTCACATAATACATGATAGGTATCAGCAGCCCCACACCGGGACTCGTGTGTTAAATACACCAGAAATGGAAAATGGTAAACCAGATTTACTATAAATTTATCAACTCCACCATGATGTATTATATGCCCAGATTTACTAGCTTCCACCCAATCAAAAGCATCCTTAAAAAAACAAATCTTAATCAAAACAGTCTCACTCAGCATGTCAACGAGCAAGCAAAAGAAAAATGGAATTTTCATCCATACCAAGATTTCTGTCCAAGGTTTTGGTGAACTGGTTCAATGCCGGTGGGACCTTCAAACGCTACTTCAGAATCCTCCTCTTCCTCTGAATTTGGATGACCTTGGGCCACTTAACAAACCTACGTAAATCCTTCTTAGGAGGTAACACCCCTCCGATACCAAACTACTTCGTGTGCTTCTCAAACAAAGGGTTCACCACCTTGTCCTAATCTCATCAACAAAAGTAAAAACTAAATGCAATAAGATTTTAAGGAATTTACTACAGGAAAAAACCATATGAACGATGAAACCAAACAAAAGGAAGTGACAGGGGAAGAGGAGAAATAGCGTAGCTTGCACGATTAGGTCAGCCCGATTGTCGTTGCAGAGAAGGTGGACGACAAACGAAGAGGACAGATGGTTTGAGCCTCAGCCACCAAACCGGCGTCGGAGGAGAAGATTCCCTATATCAAGTGAAGGGGACGGATCTGAAACAGAACCTCCCATTGACCACTGCACTGCGCCGAGATGGAACTAGCCTAGACGTCAGAGAGCCACCTACAAAGCCGCACGATGCACCCTTACCAGTGACCGCCACCAATACCAAGAAGAAACCGCCAAACCCTATATCACCTCACCATGCACATGAAGCCAAGACCTCACGCGGGACAAATATGCAAAAATAGGAATCGCTATTAGGGAAAAAGAAGCTTGCCGACACATTAAAGGGAGAGATAGGGCTCAATCGCATTCGGAAATGCAAGTAGCAAATGATATAGCTAGCCATAACTATGAAGAGACGAGATCGCCTTGCGATCGCCAGGGAGAGCAATGCGTGAGGTGCATTCAATTAGATGGATATTCTAGTAATTCTAGGGAATGAATGGAGGAGGGTTTTTTTTTTTGTTTTTAGGTACGAGCGTTGAGAAAATAAGGGAGGGATAACTTTTAGTTTTGCACCGGTAACACTACATTTGACTACAATTAAGATGCCGCTCATCCAAAATAGTCCGCGCGTAATCCAAACCCAATTAAGATGCCGCTCCGCGTTTTTTAATACCTACATATTATAATACTTTTTCAATAATGTTACCCTTTGATGTTACGGTAGGCCTGATTTCTTGTAGTGCTTACTCCGTGTCAGTGGTTGCTTACTCCGTATCTATTTGATACTGGAATCCTTAGTCCGTGTCAGCGCTTCCTTACTTCGTATGAATGAGAAGGTCGGAGTGCTTATTCTGTATCAACGCTTCCTTACTCCGCATGTAAGTTCCTTACTCCGTATGTAAGTTCCTTACTCCGTATGTAAGTTCCTTACTCCGTATGTAAGTTCCTTACTCCGTGTGAGTCTAAAGGATCGGATGGCTTACTTCGTACTAGCACATCCTTACTCCGCATGAGTGAGTGGTCCGGATTCCTTACTCGCATCTAAGTTCCTTACTCCGTGCGAATAAAGACTCGGGTCCTTATTCTGCATCAGTACTTTCTTACTCCGTATGTATGAAAGACTCGGATGCCTTACTCCGTGTCTTCTTTACTTTAGTTCATTTGAGTGAAAGACTTAACTTTTTAGCTCCGTGTTGACTCTTTTACTCCGTGCGACCTTGTAGACCAAGATTCTTACTCCGCATCAGTTTGACTTAGTCCGTTTAAGGCATTAAGAGCAGATTCCGTAATCCGTAGCTTTTAAGTTCTTAGTCCGCACGAATGTTCCTTATTCCGTATGTATTGGTGACTTGGTTATTTACCAAGTGTTTGACGACACTCACTCTTGTCCGGATCAGGATTATGTATCCTGTCCTTAGCTTTGCTCTCACGAGTGTATCTCCGGATTAATAACATATCTTCTACAATGATAAAAGAAACACAAAAGATCTCAAATCAAATTACATATGGCTTTATCAGCATTATCCAAATTCTGGGCTTGATCCAACAATCTCCCCTAATTATGGATATGCCCAAACCCTTTGTAATCTGATCTGGTAAGCAGTGCAAAAAGATAACATACAGAATACACATCACAACCATTTTTATTTATCAGCAACAGAATACAATTCAGCCTTTATACAAGATTTTCATTAATGTACATAAGGCTTACTATACTTGAAGATCATTATTGCTGCTTTCTCTCTAAGCTCTATTGTCTGCTTCATCGTATAAGTGGTATGTTGGCTCCAAGATTTGTCCACACTTAAGAATGACTTGATGAAGTAACAGACAAAGGCTCCGCAGCTATCTCCATCTGGCTGTTGTGGCACTTGCTTCTAGCCCCGGAATGTCGCCTTCAGCTTCTCAGTTGGTCTCAAAGGAGTGATGCCTAACTTTTCATATAATCCAGCTTTCTTCACAGCCTTTCAATAACGAGACACAAGTGGTTCCCATTGATTCTTTCTTACATCTTGCTCTACAATCGATGAGAATCAATCAGAATCATCTATTTGGACTGAATCATGAAGACAGCCATCATGAAATGTGGCGACATGATCCGGTACGGAATGAGGATAGTTGAGAGAGTTCTCCATGGCTTGCTATCCTCAGCAGTTCCTTCGATAAAGGACTGAATGATATCTATACTGGGAGATAGCCCTCATTCCAGCACGGCAGAACTTCAAACAAGTGGCCATCCTTGTACAGAGATGGAAACAGCCTCATCTCCATTTTAGCAGCCCTAGAGAAGTTGTCAATGTCGTCTGTTGTAAAGAGGTCTTTCTCCGAACAAAGCGTTCGAATGTCGTCCGGGGAGAAGGGGTACAGGTCAGAGAGACATCTTCTCTCGGCAGAAGACGCAGCATAGGAAAGCATTGCCTTACGCACGCTTCCGTCCGCATCAAGAGGGTCACACGCCACATATGATGGGAGGAAGGTGTCAGCTGCGGATGGAGAGGATGGAGGAAGAGCTGCACTCGAGGAGCTTGGCTGAGAGAAGCGGCTACGTTTGGGGATTTGAACTCCCCGAAGCAATGAAGAGGCAGGCCGCTTCTTAGCACGAGTGGAGGTTTGTGATGCAGGAGGAGCAGAAGGATCAGATGACACTCTCTCCCCGGTTTGGCAGATCGCCGGGGAGCAACGGGAGGGCGAGCCATCGTGTGCGCTAGGTCCGCGAAGGAGGTAGACGAGGAGTGGACGGATGAGGCGACTAGGTCCATCTTCTGTTCCATGGAGGTGGAGGAGTCGATGAGAGCGGAGAGGAGTTGGGCGCCAAGAGCATCAACCTTGGCGGCGATGGCGAATATTTGGGTGCTTTGAGCTTGGGCGTGGCGGTCTAGCTGGGAGGAGAGCATAGCGTCGGAGTGGACCGTGCCAAAAGAATCACGCCCAAGGGCCAACTCTGGAGCTTTGGAGGACTCCCCCGCATGAACAGGAGCAGGAGTGCGCTGAGCAGAAGAGTCCGCAGGAGTATCAGCAGCAACAGCAGAAGGGGCATCCGGAGCAGCAGACCCGCTTTGACCAGATAGGTCAACAACGGGAATGTCATCAGCAGGAGAAGAAGGTCCAGCCTTAGCAGGGGAAGGACTCTGTGCGGCATGGACCGGGATGGAGGGGTTAGGGAACGGCACATCTGGAATGAAGGCCGGTGTAAGAAAGCCTTGGTCCAAATTCCAGATGATCATGGTCTCCGGGGATTGAGTATGGCGAGTGTAAAACACCCGGAGATCGGTGTCAGGAATGGAGGTGGTGTGGGCAAGGCTGAAACGGAGCCAAAGGTCCGTTAAGGTGTCGGCGGAGAGATGGTCAAGGTAATCTCGGGGTTGAGGTAGGGGAGGCAAAGGAGCTTCCGGAATAGATTCCGGGACATCAGCAATTGCGGTAGCAACGGCGGTATCAACCGCGGCAGCAACAGTGGAAGTGGAGGGGGTGGGGACATCCACAGCAGAAGGGGCTGAAGAAACAGCTCTAGGGGCACTGCGCTGAGATGGCCCCGCAACCTCGGAGGGTTCGGCACGGATGTTGTGCTGGGAGGCCCGAGAAATGGAGGGTGCAGCAACGGACCGAATCCGGGAGGATCGGTGAGCGGAGCTGACGTCAGGGGCATGGCTGTCGAAGGGGTCACCAACAGAACTGCCTTGTTGTTCCATGGCAGGGAGAAGGCGGAGAGCTGCAGAGGGACGATGGGCTATCATGTTCCCATCAGGCGTAAGATAGCGAAGGTAATAAGCCGGAGGAAATGAAACAGCATCAGAGCGGGCGAAATGGTCCGGATGAAGATGCCGAAAGACAATGCTAAGGATGCGCCCGAAGGAAAGGTTCTTGGGTCCAATCTGCAACAGTCGGAACAGAAACGTCCCCCAGTCCATCGGAAGACCTTCGAAAACGTTGTACTTGGCCAGAAGGAGATCGTACGGAACAGAGTCCAGAGCGGAAGTGCGAGCCAGTAAACAGCGACTCAGTATGACCGCCATACAGCGATAGGGCCTTGGATGGACTTCACCTTGTATTCCTTGCCTTTATAGGTGCAACCCATAGAAGCCGCCATGGGATCGGCATCAGGGCGTTGTGGTTCACCGGGGGGTAGGCTGAGAGCAGCGCGGAGAACGTCGGGGGTAATGAGGATGGATTCACCGCGAACATAGGAGATGATGGAGTCGGTGGTACAGCGGATCTGTTGGTAGTACTCGAGAATGTCGTCTACAAGAAGATCGACAGGATTGGAGATCAAGTCGAGTATGTGAGAGGCTTCTAGAAGAGGGCGAATATGGAAAAACCAGTCCGGAGGGTTGGAGATAGCGCTCCAATCGACCAGATGGTCGGGATTGACGCCGGAAAGAGAGGTTCTGGGTGCCATTGTAGATGAAAGGTGAAGGGCGAGAGGGAAGGCGAGGTCTTAGGGATTGAAGGAGCAACGAGAGTTTTAGGTATTTGAAATGAGTAACACTCGTGCTTCACAGGAATGACCAGAATATATAAGACCGAGTTCGTAAATGTCAGCGGGTCTAGGAATGTGGCGAGTGAAACAGTAAACCGCTTGACAGGCTGATGTCATTAGTCTTGATATCGATGCGCCTCCGAATTAAAAGATGATGTGGAGACGGCATGACCAAGTAAGGGTAACATTGTTTGCCTTCCGGGGAAGTGTGTGCATCCCGAGACATGCATTTAATGAATCATCATGATTCCTCCTCAAAAGCACGCGATATATAATAAGACATGAAGTATCGCAATTTGACAGTGTCAGGAGTCCGGAGGAATGGACCGACAATCATCCGGAATTAACGATAGTCATGTGACGAGTATCTGGAGGAAAAGTAGACCGTGTCCGTAGTAACAGAGTGCGGTTAAAGAGAAGCAAATTCCCTTGCTGTCAATAAGTCGAAGAGAAGAGAAGTACCACAACACTTCAAATCCAAGACTATGGACTGGATTGATCGATAAGGGTGCAAAGAAAATCTGAACCTGTAGCTTCACAAAAATAAGCTAAAAGTACAAAAGCTTAACAGGCAAGGATTAGTACGGATAGGAGAAAATAGTCAGTGAAGAGCTATATAATCCGAACTAATGAGTAGTAGAACTTATGCATTACCAAGAATGAAATAGACATATACATACTAGAGAATGATCAATGTGACTGAATCAGGGCATATGTCAGATAATAAATACACAAGTTCATATAGGTCAACATAGCGAAACCGTCCTGCTGAACAACGTAACTAAGATTAATTAAAAATCATATGATTTGACCAAACTAGGATTCATGAGTGAAAAATGAGGAAGTTGACACATGTCAAAAGCAAGCAGTTGATTATCCGATTAAAATGCATGGTTGAAGAAAAAAAATACATCCAAGCATGCCATAATTCTGTTTCAACAACGCATGTCCAGTCAGATCCGGAAGTAAAGGTTCAGAGGAGGGAGTATCTGAGACATATTAGGGGGTCATTACTGAGGTAATAGATGAAGCTTAGGCTCCCTCGTAGATCATTCGATCCTCTCAATAAAAGGCTCCCCCTCGAATAGACAGCCAGGAAAGAGGTCATGAGACATATACAAGGGGTATTACTTGAATAATTTATAAAGCATTTTCTCCCCCGTAGATTGTGCAATCCTCTCGGTAGACCTTTCCGGCTTAAAGAAATTCAGCACGGTCTATCTTTTTAGGAAACTATACTTGTAAGCTGATCAGATCGCGATTGTGTATTCATCCACCAGGCATTCCGAGCTAACCCATTTCATTTCTTCAACAATACATGTTAATAGAGTAATCTAAATGAACAGGCATTTGTCATGTGGTGATCAGTGGAAATTAAGATCATGAAACCAGAATGAGGTTAATCATATAAACTTTAATCATGTTTGCTTAAACGACTTCAGTCGGGAAACGCAAGCATCCTCCCAAATATGAAGTTGCTATCAATATCAGAAGCATGAAGCACATTAGATAGTAAGTATGATCATCATTAAGATCAGTATATATCTACTACTATCAATAAAAGCACAATGCATGTTCTGAAAACAACTACTAATGGATAACAGGTGAGAAGCTATGCAGAAAAGTCAAACATACCTAATTTGAGAAGAAGTTCAGAAAATCTTACATCAGGTAGGGGCTTTGTAAGTATATCCGCCAGTTGATCTTTAGTAGCAACATGTTCCAGGAATATGTGCTTTTTAAGAACATGATCGCGAATGAAATGATGCCTGACCTCAATATGTTTTGTCTTTGGATGCATGACGGGATTATTGCTGATAGCAATAAGACCTGGTATTGTCACAAGAGAGTGGAATAGATGTCATGTTGAAGCCGTAGTCGGTAAGTTGACTTTGCATCCAGGAGAAGCTATGCGCAGAACTCCCAAGCCTATATATTCCGCTTCAGCAGTAGATGTTGATACGGAATTCTGCTTCTTATTGAACCAAGAGATCAATCTGTTTCCAAGGAATTGGCATGTACCACTGGTGCTTTTCTTGTTTATGCGACACCCGGCAAAATCAGCATCAGAATATCCGGATAAGGCGAAGTTGGACTCTTTTGGGTACCAGAGTCCCAAATTAAGTGTCCCTTTGAGATACCTTAATATCCGTTTTACATGAAGCATATGTGACTCTTTGGGATTCGCCTGATATCTTGCGCAGATGCAAGTTGCAAACATTATGTCTGGGCGACTTGTCAGAAGATACGACAAGGATCCAATCATCCCTCCGTACTCGGTCACATTCACCGATTTGCCATCAACATCCTGGGTCTAACTTGGCATTGACCGGCATTGGAGTTTTGACGGAGACGAACCTTCCATACCAAACTTCTTGATTAAATCACGAGTATACTTAGCTTGGTTTATGAAGGTCCCTTCCTTCAGTTGTTTGACTTCGATCCCAAGGAAGTAGGACAGTTCTCTCATCATACTCATCTCAAACTTGCGAGTCATCAACTTGGCGAATTCATCACAAAGTTTCGGATTAGTTGATCCGAAAATGATATCATCCACGTATATCTGTACGATTAGAGTATGTCCTTTCTCTTTCCGTAAGAATAGCATGGTGTCAATCTTCCCTTTTTGAAAGTTGTGAGCAAGTAAGAATTCTGAAAGTGTGTCGTACCAGGCTCTTGGAGCTTGCTTCAATCCATACAAAGCTTTCCTTAGTTTGTAAACCAGATGTCCAGCCTTGGGTTCAATGAAACCTGGAGGTTGTTCAACGTACACCTCCTCTTGAAGATCTCCATTCAGGAATGCACGCTTGACGTCCATTTGATAAACTATGAAGTTTTCATATGAAGCATACGCCAGAAACATTCAGATTGCCTCAAGTCTTGCCACCGGAGCAAAGGTCTCATCATAGTCTATTTCTTCTTCTTGACGATATCCTTTGGCTACTAGTTTGGCTTTGTTCCGGATTACAATTCTATCCGTATCAAGCTTGTTCCGGAACACCCATTTAACTCCTATGACTTGCTGAGACTTAGGCCTTGGTACTAGAGTCCACACATTATTTCTCTTAAATTGATTCAGCTCTTCTTGCATGGCTTCTATCCAATTCGAATCCCGAAGAGCTTCATCCACCACCTTTGGTTCTATTTGAGATAGAAAACACGAGTAAAAACACATGTTGGAGGTGGCTGCTCTTGTTCTTACACCAACAGTAGGATCACCAATCACTTGATCTGAGGGATGGTTTCGGGTCCATCTGTAATTTTGTGCATGTGATGGTTGATCTTGAATAATTTGAAGCTCTGCCAGGTTAGATGGTTCAGGTGTATCTGCTGGTTGAGCTTCTTCCGGACCAGATGTTTTCGTATTAGAAGGTACGGTAGAACTAGGTGGTTCTTCAACACTGTTTCTTTCAGTGTTAACTGGTCCGGACGGACTTGAAGTTGCTCCGGAATTTTGGGTATCCGTAGGAGTATGTCCGGAGCTTAATGGTAGTCCTGAGTCCGAATCATCCATAGCATCATCCATATAATTTCTTTGTGCTTCGCTGATGCCACGTGATTGGTCAGAATGTGTATCAGGAACATTCATAAACTTCGAGTAATCGATGTTGCTGTCCGGGACCTGCACATTAAAACTTGAAGAAGCAGCTTTTGACCAATCAAGATTAGCTTCATCAAAAGTCACATGGATAGATTCTTCAACTTTAAAAAGTTTTCTATTGAAGACCCGATAAGCCTTGCTATGTAATGAGTACCCGACAAAAATCCCATCATCGATTTTTGGTTCAAATTTATTCCGGGTTTCTTTGCCATTTATCAATATATAGCAAGTACACCCAAAAGCTCGAAATGTGAAATTGAAGGCTTTCTTCCTCTCCACATCTCATAGGGTGTTTTCATGGTAGATTTATTAATTAGAGTTCTGTTTCGAACATAGCAGGCGGTGGACACGCCTTAACCCATAGATCGAGAGGAAGCGTTGCCCCTTGCTAACATAAATCCGCCGGCCTCGACTAAAGTACGATTCTTGCGCTCGACTACCCCATTTTGTTGTGAAGTCAGGGTGCAGAGAAGTCATGCTGAATGCCCTGTTCGGAACAATATGATCTCATATCTGAAAAATCAAATTTCGTACCATGATCACTCCTGATGCACTTTATGCTCGGTCCTTGTGAGTTGCTTATCCAGTTGAAAAGATCTACAAGATGCTCAAAAGTTTGATCCTTTGATTTCAGGAACATCACCCATGTGTATCTGGTGAAATCATCGATAACCACAAGGGTATATCTCGCCCTGACCCAGCGAAGGAACGGAAATAGGACCACGAGAGGTCCATATGAAGAAGTTGTAGAGAGGAGCATTATTGAATTAACCGATTTGCTCTTAAAGCTGTGTTTGGTCTGTTTGCCAAGTTGGCATTCTCGACAGAGAGTGTCTTTGGAGTATTTGAGTTTAGGTAGACAGTGACAAGATCAAGTGATGCTAACTTAGACAGTGTCTTAAAGTTTAAATGTGCGCATCACTTGTGCCATAACCAACTATCTTCATCTGAAGCTTTAGTGAGGAAGGATACAGGGTTAGAAGAATTATTTCTTAAGACTACTGAGTATATGTCCCCATCTCTTGATCCGGATAACTTAACATCTCTGGATAAGTTTTCCCTTACTGTACAGGTGTTGGACATAAAGGAAACAGTAAATCCTTTGTCACATAAATTACTGACACTTAGAAAATTATGCTTCAAACCCTTGACTAGTGCAACTCTAGTGATTGATACACAGCCGTTGGTTAAAGTGCCATACCCGACAGTCCTACCTTTGCTGTTGTCACTATATGAAACGGATGAAGCTCGTTTTTCATTAACTTCTACAAGCAAAGTCTGATCACCCGTCATATGTCCGGAGCATCCACTATCGAGGATCCACTTGCTTTGATTGATCTTTAACTTCAAGTGATCCGGTAGTACATTCCAGAGATGCTCCTGAAAAACAACAGTTTACACTTTTGGTGCCCAAACTTGTTTCGGGCGATTAAAAAGAACAACAGTAATGTCAACAGTTCCAAATTTGACTTTGCTAGGACTTTTAGCTCTCAAAGTTGACTTTAATTTGTTAGTTTCAGCTGCTTCTTTTATTTGGGTTATCTTGGGAGAGACACTCCTTTGAGGTTTAGCTTTTATTTTGCTCGAAGAACCCTTTTTATTGAACTGATCTTTATTGGTACGAATTTGATTACAAAGCCAGTTATCAGATAAACTCCAACATTCATAGTGATAATGACCTATTTCCCTACAGATGGAACAGACACTATAATGCGGAGTACAAACAGGGGATACAGGTCTCTTAGATTTTATAGACTTTCTACTCTGTTCCCTGTGGCCTAATTCATTGCGTTTGGGTGACGCGCTCTTGGCCTTAGATGTGTCAGCCTTAGCCTTTCCTTTCTTTTTGGGTGCTATAGTTTTGGCTTTAACTGCAGCAGCCTTCCCTTCATCATTAGTTACGGGTGCTACTGCTTCGGGAAGTGCGAATGACCTCAACTCCACAGTCATAAATTATGGTGCCACCTGAAATGAAACCATCCAACGGTTTAGACGTACTAACAGGATATAAGTTGGTTAGTTTTGGAGTGCAATCCGGAGGATACTCAGTATCTTGAGCATTGGAGGTTGATGATCCTGAGCCTAGGCCAGGTTTGACTCGAACATTATCCGGATCAGTCCTAAATGAAGAGGCTATTTCCCCGGATTTAAGCCACTTACGATTTATTTCCTTTTCTTGTTCAAGTTCATTCTCGAGTCTTTTTACAATAACTTTTAGGCCTGAGAGATTGGTATTTAGCAAATGATTTTCAGCCCTTAGATCGTGATACCAAGCTTCTTTTCCTCTGAAGTCAGCTATGTCCTTTTCAAGTCTAGTAATAGTAAATTCAAAACATTTATTCTGACTTTCCATATCTTTGTACATTTGAGTAATTATTAGTCTCTCATTCTTTTCATGATCACGTTCAGTAATAAGAGATTCTATTTTACTCATGAGCTCAGAGATAGAAGGTATCTTAGTATTTGCCATGAGGCAGACATTCGGCTTAGGAGTTGGCTCATCATCCGAGGATTCCTCCTCTTCTTTCGAGCCACTGATGTACTTTGTCACAAACGCCTTCCTCTTGTTTTTGCTGTTGTCTGAGGTGGTACGTCGAGGAGTAACCTTGTCACTTTTCTCTGCCTTCTTAGATTTGGATCTACATTCCTTGGCCCAGTAACCGGGTTTCCCACAATTAAAGCATTCTTGGGAGCTCGACTCTGATCGTTCCTTCTGGATGATGAGGAGCCTCTTTTGAATCCTTTTCTGCTTTTCCAAAGGAATTGTTCAAAGGATTTAACAAGAAGAGCTATTTCCTCTTCTACGTCTGAGTCAGAATTCTCTGACTCATCCGTATCATCCTCTTGATGATTACTGGAGCATTCCGTAGCTTTGAGGGCTACCCCTTTTTCTTTCCGAGCTATTTTCTCATCACGGTCGGTGTATCTCGAATCGACCTCATGAGTCTGTAGCTCTCCGTATATTTCTTCAAGGGCAGTAAACGACCAGTTTTTATCAGCTTGCATCTGGAGCTGCTTGGAGTAGTAGCGATCCGGCAAGGATCGAAAGAACTTGTCATTGATTTGAGACTGAGTGTAGTGTTCATTGACAGTTTTTAGCTCTAGAATGAGCTTGCCGAATCTCCAATAGATACTTTCAAGGGATTCGCCATGTTTGTGATTGAAACTCTCAAAGTTCTTTCTGAGAGCACATATCACGTTTTGCATCTGGGACTGACTTCCCTCATAGAGGATTGTCAGTTTATCCCTGCATTTTTTGCCGACGTGCAGCCCTGGACGTCCGTGAAAGCCTCGGAATCCAAAGACGATGTAACATAAGCCAGAGCCTTTTCCCTAGTGCACTGCCAGGCTCTTTCATCGTTGGTAAGTTCGGCATCCGTCTTTGGCCTTCTAACTCCATGTTCTCCGATAGTCATCGGAATTGGAATCTCTTGATGAAGACAGGGCCATATGAGATGGTCATGGCATACCATGAACATCTTCATGCGAGCTTTCCACTGGGAGAAAAGCTCAGGTGTGAATTTGGGCGGTTTTGTCAGAGTAAAACCAGAACTCCGTGGTTGAGCAGTGGAGGCAGCAGCAGGTTGAGGTGGGTAGACGTTTTCACTGCTGCTTCGATTCGGGATGGGCTCTTGTGCACCTCCGGAGTTAAGGCGAGTGTTGAATAGCATACTGCTTTCTTCGGCCATTGTTGAGAGTGAAAGAGTGGAATCTCTACTTAGAACAAATAGAACTTGCTCTGATACCACTTGATGGTCTCTTGGAGCCTAGAGGGGGGTGAATAGGCTCTTATCCAAACTCTTTTTATTCTCTTATGACATAAACACTTATCTAGTTAAGTGATAGAATCACTGCGGAAGATAACCAGATAGTGGAAGTATTTTGTTTTATTATCAAAAGATAAATACAACAAAATAGAAGCAAGACGCTTTTACACTCTGTTTACAAAAGGATTCATACTCTAGCCTATATTATCTCTTTGAACTCTTGTGCATACACAGGATTGATTCAGGCTCGCTCGCACGCTTTTTTAAATATACAAGTATGAATATTTATACAAAAACATTCCTAAAAGACAACCTTGGAACTTGTAGTTCCGGAATGCGTTCAGCACTAACTATTCCTCGGTAGTCTCTCTGCCTTGACTGCTGCGGTTTGTGGAGCTCAAGATCTTGGGTTTGAGGAGTATAAGTGCCTTTGTGAGTTCCCAAATATAATTAAAGTTGTGTCCACATATCCGGGTTATCCACGTGTAAGATTCTTCAGGTTCTCAACAAGTTTGTCTTACATCGGGACACGACGAGCTGATAACCTTAAATGCGGTTAAGTTGAAGCAGCATCTTCTTGGTCCGGTGTAATTTTCCTTACTCCGTAGCTAATGAAGCTCGGAACCTTACTCTGTGTCAGTGGTTGCTTACTCCGTATCTATTTGATCTTGGAATCCTTAGTCCGTGTCGCTTCCTTACTCCGTATGAATGAGAAGGTCGGAGTGCTTATTCTGTATCAGCGCTTCCTTACTCCGCATGTAAGTTCCTTACTCCGTATGTAAGTTCCTTACTCCATGTGAGTCTAAAGGATCGGATGGCTTACTCCGTACTAGCACATCCTTACTCCGCATGAGTGAGTGGTCCGGATTCCTTACTCCGCATCTAAGTTTCTTACTCCGTGCGAATAAAGACTCGGGTTCTTATTCCGCATCAGTACTTTCTTACTCCGTATGTATGAAAGACTCGAATGCCTTACTCCGTGCCTTCTTTACTTTAGTTCATTTAAGTGAAAGACTTAACTTTTTAGCTCAGTGTTGACTCTTTTACTCCATGCGACCTTGTAGACCAAGATTCTTACTCCGCATCAGTTTGACTTAGTCCGTTTGAGGCATTAAGAGCAGATTCCATAACCCGTAGCTTTTAAGTTCTTAGATGGCGGTACTTGAGAACTTGATGCCATAACTCTTATTATTCTTCTTCTTACTTCTATACTCTCTTATAAATAAAATCTCATACTCATACCTATTTATGGAAGTCCAAACGGATACTATTCATAACGGCTAGTTACTATTCTAACGGTTACTTACTAGTCACATGCTATTTGAATGACTATATTGGGTGCTTATTTTTATCGTGATAATATCTAAAATATCCTTTCTAACTATTGTTAACAATGACATTATTATTATTTTATTATTATTACTCTTTAAGGAAGAACCTAAATAGCTAAAACTTTTGCGGGTCATAGACATTATCACCAATATTATTACTTTCCATTTATTATGTTTATCGAACATTATCACTCTTAAAAACTCTAGGGTTCTACGATGACATAGGGTTAAAAGCATAATTTATTTAAAAGGAAATACGTGAAATAAAATACACCATACAAATTTCAAATTATGATAGAGCTAAGTGGTTTTTTTTCTAGATGTTGTCTAGATTTGATGATCCAGCTTCAGCTTCCCAAAGGTTCTTTGGAATAGCACCTTCATGTGTTGGCTTATACGTCTCTATTTTCCTTAGTAGATCCTTCGCGTTGCTGCTTACGATGATGATCCTCTTTTGTGATGGTTTAATGAAACCTTCTTCGATGGCAGTATCGATTTAGGCTATAAAGGGGTCGAAAAATCCACCTATATTAAGTAAGCCTATGGGTTTATCATGGATACCTAGTTGAGCTCAGCTGACGATTTCTGTGAATTCCTCCATAGCTCCAAGGTCTCCATGAAGTATAATGAAGCAATCAGAGAGTTTAGCGACTTCTTCCTTTCGTTGATGGAGTTCGGAGATCACGTTTCCATGCTCTGAATGTGTAGATATATGTCCTCCCGTTGAGTGAATGACTTGAGACAAAAGCTCTAGAAGTCCAATAATTTCGCAATTGCGGACAATGTCTTACCCTTTAGAGACAAGTTCTTCACCGAGTTCTATGGTTGCGATCTTATAACACTCTTTCTTCCCAATGGTTTTTCCTCCAAAAACACCAACTCGTTGGAACCTTGAGTTTCGTGGTAGTTTATAGTAGGAAGCCATTTTTCAACTAAAGAGAAATTGTTATCTAGATCTAGAACTATGGAAATGGTGCATACTTCCATTTATAGTGCTATTCGTTGGGGTGGGTAAACTTAGCGTGTAAGAAAAAGCAAGCTAAAAGATAACTTGATCGTGTCTTAGAAGCATAGGTGCATTAACTTCTACATATAGCAAGAGCATGGGTGAGTGCCTTTGGCGTGCGGTATAAGGCATGCATGATATGACGTTAACGTGTAGTAAATCTATACCTATGTAGCTTCAGCGTGCCGCAATATTGAAGTTAGGATTCTTAACTTAAAGCATGGAACAAGATGATAGGTATTTACTTGGGCATTAAAGAAAGGAATATATATCAAAAATAAAATAACCGTGGTATATAAAAATATAAGGGTTACTTAAACTTAAAATGGTAACATAAGTTAAACATAACATGTGATAATAGTGAGATTTCATAATTTAAATTAAGGGGTCATCATTTATTTGCTTGTCTGACTGAGCATTATAGTCCTTACGTTAAATCAGATTACTTACCTGGATATTGCATGGGAGGTGGCCTAGTGGTGTCACCTTGTGTGAATATTCTGAACGTCTTGGTTCGGTTCCTATGCGTTCCCTACTGGAGTAGTGGTTGATGATTTGCGACTTACAAGGCCTACTTGTTATCTGAGCTGGTCTGAGCCTAATTACATATACCCGAATTCGGTAGGCCTATAATTGATTTGGACTCGCAATTATTGTTGAAGTGAACGTGAATCTCCACCTTATTATTTAAAATTCTATTATTATTATTATTATTTTACTTTTCCTTTTCTATTTTTTTTCAACCACATGTTCATACTTTTAACCCTCATCACATATTCTCCATTATAGGCATCTTTAGCTTCGTCGTCCCGCACCCTTTCGGCTACACCAGCTTCGCCGGACTTCAGCGAGCATCATCGGCTTTGAATCCTTCTCGTTGGCATCGAAGACCTTACTGGTGAGGTGCTTCCCAACCTTGACGACTTGATCTTCTCGCACGCTAACACTCTAACAAACTGGTTGCCGATTGTTTATCATTTCTCCGGCGAACTTGTAGCTCCTACGACAAGCTTCGAATCCGGCGAAACATCTACTCCTTCCCTTCTCTACAAAATGTTTCCTCTCATCAAGATTTTGTTTACCGTTCTTGTTATTGTTGTAACGTTCTTATTTTTCATGGACGAAGTGTTTAGTCCAATTTTCATACCGTTTCTTATGACAATCTATCTGTTTTATATTATCGCAATATTGGTGTAATTTTCTTTATGTAATATTTCCTTATAAAATAAAATAATTTGTGTTTGTGTGTGATATACACTACGAGTATTTTATTTTATAGCGTGTTGAGTGACGTACCTTTCACAAGCATGTTGTCCTAAAATAACGTTGAAGACTTGAAAACATACCTTTCACCGTGTCATTTATTAGATTTCACCGTGTCTGCTTCTTTTGAGATATATACACAAAATACTCATTAGTCCATCAATAAACGAAATATAATTTTCTAACAATAATCTCATGCGTTTAAAGTTTTATTGATTTTGATTTCTTGTAGCATGCTATGCTTTATACAAAATTATCATTCTAAGACCTTCAACTTATGTATCATACTTCATATTTCTAAGACTCAGTCTCTAACCTATACTAAACCATCGCTCTGATACCAACTGTAACGCCCCCAAATTTGGGACCTCCAAACCAGGTGCGTTAGCGGAAATTAAATATACAAATTTTATATCAATTTCAAACTATTACTTATTTCATCAAACAAACCATTAATTATTACAAATTTCAATCCAAGATCTTTAAGGTTTAGGGGTTTAGAGACTAAGTGTCTTTAACCCATCATTACATAACAAGCACCTGAGCAATCAAACTTATAAATCTTTAAAATTCCACACAACTTTATTTCCAAGCACTTTTCGACTCCTTATCTTAGTTTTTCCATTTCTTTAATTACCTGGGGTTGGAAAAGAAATCATAAAAGGGGTGAGCTCAAATAGCCCAGTAAGGATAAACATAAGTGAGTAAGGAAAAATCATGAAGATATCGAACATAGGAATTTTCATAAAAGGTAGCATAACGTATGCACATCATACATGATTAACAGTTCATAAGGGAATCATAGCATATAAGATTTATGTTTGGACATCGCATCATAACATTATGATCTAGGTTAACTACCCAGATACCATAACATAACATAACATATTATCAGCTGGATTGACACTCTCCAGTGATGTTCTTTACCCAATGCATTGGAGGTCTTTCTAGAACCACCCATCATAAACTTACTTTGTCCAGACATAAGAGGTTATAACAACTTTAACATACATAACATGAGCCATATCATAGAATTCCAATAAAACATTCAAGGTTAACAAGGATAACCACGAATATCAAAATGGTTATCTACCCCAATCAATAGCATAGATTATCAAGAAAAAGATTAAAAGAGACTAATTGTTGGACCTCGGCCAGGGCACTCACTATCACAATATTGTCCGCTTTGGCACTCGCGCACCCACCCATGGGCCGTAGCCCGCACGGATTTGTTTCTAACGGGCCACGACCCGTTAAAACGCGTTGTGACAAGGTGCACATGAGCCTCCTCATTAGGACGACCTCAATGTTCGCCCTAACTATTGTGGGATTGATCTATGGGACGTTAGAGACCCAACAGTCTCCCCCCCCCAATCCCACCATCGGTCTAGAGGATCCGGCTCTGATACCACTTGTTAGACCTCGGCCAGGGCACTCACTATCACAATATTGTCCGCTTTGGCACTCGCGCACTCACCCATGGGCCGCAGCCCGCACGGATTTGTTTCTAACGGGCCGCGACCCGTTAAAACGCGTTGTGACAAGGTGCACATGAGCCTCCTCATTAGGACGACCTCAATGTTCGCCCTAACCGATGTGGGATTGATCTATGGGACGTTAGAGACCCAACACTAATATTTTCAATAATAAATTGGAAATAGAAGAATAAGAAACATAAAACTCTTACAATAATAATTCCAAATAAAACAAGATAAAGAGGAAGAGAAAAGAGAGAAAAGAAAAGAAAAACCCTTACAATAATAATGAAATATAGACTATGATGAAAAAGAAAAAGGGGATGAGAAAAACCCTTACAATAATAATAAAATACAAATTATAATAAAAAAGAAAAAGGGAATGAGAAAAACCCTTACAATCCTCTTGTCGTTCTCCGCGTTCTAAACCTTAAAAATATTAAAACACTAAATTAGCATTAATGCTTGAAAAGTTCAATATCACACATATCTCCTTATATATATATATATCATACTTTAACTTATATATTTTAATAGGCATACCGTACTTGTGGGGTTGAATATTAATTTGGTTCCCACTTCTATTGCTGTTCCATCTTTTATTTCGATCCCATGCATCGTAAGCCTCGAGTTGTGCAATAACTATGTTATATGCTTTGAGAGTTTTTGAATAAGATTTACTTTTTGTATTGAGTGAACGGAAAAGATGTTCGATAAGCTTATTTTTCCTACGTGTCTTCCACCTTAACCATGAGGGGATATTAGACATAGGTCTAAAGGGAAGATCTAGAGAAGATAAGGATGGGGATAGCTATGAGGTTGAAGCATTAATAATTGGGGTTGTGGAAGAAGAAGGGCGATTGTCGGGGGAATTCATTATCGAAGTTGTTCCTTACGGTCCTCCGCTATCTAGAACTATAAAAATAAAAATAAAAACATAAGTTAATATTCTCATCTTTTCACTTGAATTATAGAATGATAATGCTATGATAAAATACTATAATTTAAAATAATTACATATGTATATATAAATATATATGAGGTTGCAAGGCCAACCATGTATGTATATACGAGGTGGTACAACCAATCATATAAATAACATATGTAAGGTGGTAAAACCAACCATGAATATAGTATATATGAGGTGGTAAAACCAACCGTATAGATCTACATAATAAATAAGAGTAATTTCAAAATTTCAAAATCTTGAGTATTACCTTTCGTAGAACTTCGATGCTCGGTAAGTTCTAAAAAGAAAAGAGAGTTTGAGTAGAGTATTTGGGGTGTTAAGAGGGATTAAGGGAGTGTTTTTAGAGGAAATTTCATGGTGTGGCTTGAGGGATTTGTGCATTAAGAGGAGAGGCAAGACACTCCTTATATAGGCAAGGATGGTGGTAGGTGTGTAGTGTGAAAGTAGTGTATGAATTTGACTTTGGCATTAAATTAAATTTTATAAAATATATATAATACTTTATTTTCCTCCTATTATCCTTTCTTAAAACGTGGGTATCTCCTCCTACCATTTTAAAAATATTTAAGACTTTTCAACCTAGAAGGTTCCTTTGGCATCAAAAGTCCACATTGGTGTACTCCCTACTAATTCAATTATAACATTTTTAATTTTATAGATTTTGATAAACGGCCAATTTTATTGCATTACTGACTCAAATATCTACAAATGGGTATCAATTTTATAATTTTTAAATATGTATAACAAAAGTTATTGAATTTTAAAGTCATACTAAAATGTTTACCCGTTCATACTGAACCTATGTGTAGTATTTTAACTTCTGGAATTGATTAGCTTCATATTAAATTCTGTAATTTCTACACGTTTTAGCTAAGTCATAAATGAAAAAATGGGCTTTGGTTTCATGTCAATTGGATCTGTATAATTCAGGTTATGGATTTTTGAATGGGACCTCCAGAATCTGCCTCATTTAAATTTTTGGGCCTTACCTATGTTTTATACTTTTGGTAAAGTTAAGGCTTGTAATACTTACTTACTCATAGTAATTTAGTTTAAGAAACTAAATGACATAATATATAGCATCTAAACTTTTTATAACGTATAAGAAATTATTTTATTTTTATAACGTATTTAATATTTACGCGGACAAAATAATATAATTGCATAATCAATAAACAATAAAGTAAGATAACATTACAGCATAAAATATTATAAACTTAAACATAAACATTAATATCATATTCTATGGCCTTCATAAAATTTCTTGAATTATATTAGCGTATGTGCGTAGGACGTGTTGTGCTTCGGTAGTAGAGCTGCACAACCCTTCAGCTAACATTGTCGTGGTTGTCGCACGAATAACCTCAAACTTCTCCCTGTGTCTCATCGCATTATATTGCAGCCATTGGACACGAGCATTTAGCTCATCTACAGCAAAGCATAGCTTTGTAACTTCAAGTCGTATTGCTCGTCAATCTTCATTTCGTACACTATTCTCGGATGGCGGTACTTGAGAACTTGTTGCCATAACTCTTATTATTCTTCTTCTTACTTCTATACTCTCTTATAAATAAAATCTCATACTCATACCTATTTATGGAAGTCCAAACGGATACTATTCATAACGGCTAGTTACTATTCTAACGGCTACTTACTAGTCACATGCTATTTGAATGACTATATTGGGTGCTTATTTTTATTGTGATAATATCTAAAATGTTCTTTCTAACTATTGTTAATAATGACATTATTATTATTTTATTATTATTACTCTTTAAGGAAGAACTTAAATAGCTAAAAATTTTACGGGTCTTATAATGAATCTGTGAGAAAACAAATAAGTAAAATTAATTATAAATAAATCAAAATTTAAGCTTACCAAATATCAATAAATATTTTCAAAACTAAACACATACCTGAGTTGATCTCCACAATCCCACGTATTGAAGCTTGAAGATTAATAGGCGTAGATGAATCTTGAAGCCAATTTTGTGCACATATTATAGCCTCTACCATAAGTGGCGATAAAGAACTCCTAAAAGAGTCAAGAACATGACCCCCAGTGCTAAATGCAGACTCAGATGCAACAGTGGATATAGGTATTGCCAAAACATCTCGCGTCACTTGGGAGAGGACTTGAAACTTAGAAGAATTGATTTTCCACCAACCCAAAAGATCAAAATTCTCATTCTCAGGCTCACAAGCTTCACCCAAGTACTTGTCCATATCAGTTTGGATTACAAAAACATCTTGCTCCTCCAAATGCTTCTTAAATTGGGATGCCAAGTTTAAATGCACAGCATTTGGTTGAGTTGAAAGTGGGGCTGAATGTTGAATTGATGTTGGAGCTTGCATTTCATAACCGACCTGATTATTAGCATACCATCCATACAACCTAACCAAAGCATCTTTAACTTTCATTGTCATCTCCATAACTTTGTCACTGTCAAATGACATAAAAAAACAAAAGCTCACAAATCTCAATTTGTATCTGGGATCTAATACAACCCCAATGAATAACAAGAGATTCATCTTATCAACATTTCCCCAATACTTCTCAAATTTGGCTTTCATCCCCATTGCCATAGATTTCAAATACACATCATCACTTGCACACATGGCATTAATTTCAGCTTAAAGTGTAACAAGTTCTTCAAAAAAAGTATTAGATGTAACATGCAAAGAACTAGAGAACTTCAAAGTTGCATCTTTAAAAAGCTTTAGAAATCGAACGAACATTCTTACTCTTTCCCAATCAAAATGAGCTGGAGCACCTAATAGCCTCCTTTCACCCCTTTCCTCATTAGTGCCATATCCCACTGTAGACAAAAAGTTTGGGTCTTCATCTTCCAATCTCTCAAAAACCTTTTGGTATTTTTCAGCTGCATTAAGCATCTCAAACGTGGAGTTCCATCTAGTGGGGACATCCAAACAAAGCCCCTTAGTATAAGAAATTTGTTCTTTTTCAGCACAAAGTTTGAAAATACTCAATCTAGATGGTGATGATCGCACATACCTAACAACATTGCGCACCCTAGCAATGGAATCATCATACTCCTTTAAACCCTCACAAATAATAAGGTTCAATATATGGGCACAACACCTAACATGCAAAAACTCATGTTCCAATACAATACCCTTTCTATTCTTGGGTTTTTTTTTCAAAAAATTCACAAGTTATTGGAACTCGCATTATCAATAGTAATGCAAAGAAAGTGTTGTAAGTGCCACCCAAGCAAACAAAGCTCAACAACCTGACCAAGTATCTCCCCTTTGTGGCTTTCAACTAAACAAAAGTTTATAATCCTTTTGTGTAATTTCCAATCACAATCGATAAAATGTGCAGTCAAACACTTGTAGTTGAGATTTTGGGTAGATGTCCATGTGTCTGTGGTTAAGCACACCCGTTGACCTTTTAATGCATTCCTTAACTTATCCTTCTCTTTCATGAAAATACTCAAACAATCTCTAGCAATTGTAAAACGAGATGGGATGTTTGCCCATTTAGGACACACAACTGACATGAATTGTCTAAACCCCTTCTTCTCCACAAACATTAAAAGGTAATTCATCAAAAATAATCATTTCAGATAAGGCTCTCCTGCATGCTTTCACATTAAATGGAACAAACACAAGATTACCACCATTCCCATCATTACTAGGTTGGAAACCTAGTGTGGATTGGCCCTTCATATGCTTTCTAAATGGATATTTTTTACATCTACTCTCTAAATGGCAAGCCATAGCTGAAGTTCCATTAAGTTTACTTGAAGAAGCATAAGTAGTTTTACAGTAACTACATGCAGCCCGTTCTTGATCACCCTCCACTTTTGAAAAATGATCCCACACCTATGACCTTTTCTTACCCGTAGAATGTTTGGTCAACTTGGAATTTTGAGTAGAAGTGGTCACAGGTTCTTGAGTCTCCACGGCTGGGGCAGGGGCTGTATGGATTGGGGCAGTGACAACAGTCTCGTTTGGTCCTCCCTCTTGGGTTGGATTTCCCTCTATTGTTGCATCTTTCATTTACCAAATTAATGAGAAACATATTAATTCACGATTATCATTTAATTAGAATTATACACACAGACAAAGAGATAGAGAGAGCACGCAAGTGAGCACCTAATTTATGGATAAGTGAAAAACGGCCTTTGTTTAAATCAAAGCGCAAGCCTCAAAATCACAGACAGTGATTTAGAACATAGGAAAAAAAAAACCGTTTGTGCCCAGCTTCAAGTAATCGACTTTCTCATTGATCTTCGCAGGAGCTGAGTGCCCAGCTGAAGGGTGAGAAGACGAAGGAGGAGCGAGGCCGGCCATGGTTGCCCTCGCTCGATCTTAGGACTTGGAAACCCTAACGGCGGACGTAGATCTAAATATCTAATATAGAGATGACAATAGATAGAGTGGTTCTTACAGGAGGAAGTAGATCAAACACTCAATTACCTAAAACGATTATCGATTCTTATGACTATGAAGAGAGAAATCAAGAGAAAGAGAAAGATAAATATTAAGAATTTAAGACTGAAGCTGAGTGAGAGAGAGACTTACAGCCAGTGGAGTGGAGATCGGTGATGATCAGTGCCATGAAGGTGAACTGGTGAACTGAAGGGAGAAAGAAGAACCGTCGATGAGTGTCGGCTGAGTCGGGAGTCTCGTGACCTAGAATAGGAAATTAGGAATAGAGATGGAGGAAGACTGTCGGTCAACTGTTGTCTGTCGGCTCACTCGGCTGTCTTCGGGTAGGGTTAATGTCTTAGACTCTTTAAGTCTTAATGACGCTCACTCGGCAAGCGATCATGAAGCGCCGCGCTTTATGCAGTATACGCTCGGTTCGGTCGGTTTCGGTCACCGAATAGGAGTGAACCGTGGACCGACCGAAATATATCGGTTCTGTAATATTTCAAACCAAACAAATCGGATGTAATTTAAAAACCACTTATTTTCGGTCCGATTCGGTACGGTTTTTCGGTTTGGTTCGGTTCGGTTTTTGCTCACCCCTACAAAATGCTCATAATGGCAGCCCAATTATCATCTAGATATTCTCATACTCAAATGATAACTCATACACAAGGTCAACTAAAAAACCCGAAAGTCCACAAATTAGCTTTTTGGGGCCTCAACTTAAATTTATGACCAAGTACTGCCAAAACACTCATACTGATGGCTACATTACTATTCAAATAGTTTCATTATCATAAAATGGCTATCGAAAACAAGAGTTTTTACAACTGGACTGCTTGTCCGCCTGTTTATGGTGTGTGCTCAATTATAGTGCATAGGAGCTAAGCGGACTGTAGATGTCCATTATCAAAAAATAATAAAGGAGTTTTACATATTTTATATTTATTTATATGAGTAAGAAAATGTTGTAAAATGGCTATTTCATATTCATGTGAGATTATTGGATAAAAATAAAATAGTTTTGATAAATAATTTTAATTTTTCTTTTGAAAATAATAGTCTTAAATAGGCAATAAATGGTAAGATACATAATCTATTTTCCCCCATTTTTATTTGTTAAAATGTTACACATTTTTTTTGGGCCCCTTCCCAAGTCTTGGTTCTATTTTCCTGCATGTTATGATTAATTCTATGGCTCATACATTATCTAGGATTAACAATTCGATTGATTAGTTGAGAAAAACAAAATAAAAAAGCTTCTCCAATGCTTAGTGCGATGATATTGAGGCGAGTAAATGAGTAATGCCCCCAACCGGTCCCCGACTGTTTGGTATTGCAGTTTGCTTATTCGTGTTGCCTATCATTTTGACCCTATTTCTATGTATATTATTTTAACTCGTTGGTGCATAGCTGGAGTTTTGAATCTTGATTTAGATAAAAGACATTCATATTAGTCAACTTTAGTTAAAAAATAATTAAAAGTAAAAAAATACTTTTATAATGGCCTTTTAGATTGTTATAATAAATTTAATTTTTAGCTAAATGACGGTCTAGTAGCTAGCTAATTTTTTTAGTTAAATTTTATTTTAAAATAAAATAATAATTTTTCTTCATAGATGTTATTTTGTAAAATAATTAAATAATAATTCTTCATCGATCTTAAAAATGCTTACTTTTAAAATAATAAATTTAATATTTTATTAATATAACCAATAAATTTGTTAAGTCTAATAATTAAATTTTATAAAATTATTTTTACTAGTTAAATTTTAATTAAATAATATAGAAGCCACTGTAAATGTGAATGCTACACGAATGTTATCAATATTGTATTAATAATATCATGTCATTATTAATATATTGTAAAAGTGTATTATATTATTATTTACATGGTTATTACATCAATTCGTATATTAATTTTAAATAATAATATTAATAGTACTATCCATTAGTTATGTCCAATCCAAAAATACCCAAACGTACCATTAATTCTTTCGTGGCTAATTGTATTTTAGCCATAACCTACCTTAAAATTTGCAAAACAAATTGGACTATAATAGTTATGTGAAAAAAGGCTCTAAAATCCATCTCATGATATTTCCATATATCTTAAATTATTATCACATGACTTAAAATGCTTTTATGACGACAATAAATGAATAGGTTGCTATTTTATTATTATGAACATTTAAGTCATTTTTGTAATAATTTAATATAGAAGAAAATACTTTAAAAATGAATTTAAAAGCTTCCAAAAATATTCGTCAAAACTTGATTAAATATACCTCTCTCAACTTTAAACTTAATTTCGATATGAAAACCAAAGATTTGTTTTCCTTTAAAAAATGTATTGTTGAAACTGGGATCCCAAAATGAATTAGCATTGCAGTTCATTTCCCAGTGATGCATATTTTTTTTGACGCGACTTCTAAAAAATTGAATATAAGTTTTTTTCTGATAGCATTTACATTTCCTTTCATCAAAATCCTTTTCAAAATCTAATAAAAAATACAATTTTTTCACAATTTTAAAATTTTCATATTTATAATTTGTCATCGATAAATTTAGCCACCCAATGACAATTTATTATTGATAGAGGTATTTTGTTTTTTGCTAACTTTAATTTTATTGTGTCTTCACATCAGTTAAAATTTAGTTAAAAAAACATTTATAAATAATATTTTAATATTTTAATTAAAATATTAATTTTATTAAATATCTTCGATTCATCTTCCGCACATCAACCAGTCCCACCGAGACGGCACCGTCTCTCCAATATCACCATCTTTACGCACCGCCCTGTCCGTTGGCACCTTCCGCGCACTTGCACAGCTGGTCCAGACCCACCAGGCACCAGCGCCAGCTCGCAGCTCCTCCACTTCGCCAACCCATACGTCCCATTCCCAAGTAGCACCTCCACCACCACGTGCACTGCTCCTGCCTCCACCGCCTTCACTCCTCGGTTTCCCCACCTATATATACTTGCCACCACCGACACCTTCAGTACCTCCTTCGTCACTCGATCGGAGCCAGACCCTGCCACCACCCGTACAACCTCAAAAAACAAAAAAACAAGCGTGCGGCTCCCGCTGGTCGGACCGGGTCTGCCAGTGGAGAATCAAAGCCAAACACCGGATAGTGAAGAGAGATGTGTAAAAAGAATATAATATAATAATATGTATATTACATTTACACGTATTATTATTACTATTATTATGGCCAAATTGTAAAGTAGAGTGGGAGAAGATACCGGAAGCCTAGCGTGTTTGGTGAAACATGTTTTCGGTCACTCTTTATGCTCAAATATGGAAAACTACCTATGCGGTTTGTTTGGTGATGATTTTAAAATATTGTATTTAAAAATTTTAACTATATAAACGATACTCAATCGCGTTAAAGTGAAAATATCTTGTATGTGTTTTCATTTTTGCATATTCGATACTCGTTTCTTCCGATCCCTCTGCTGCCGTTTCAGCCCACCAGCTTATCTTCATCATTCTAGATCTGGCCGAAAACTCATCATCCGTAACCCTTCCCCTGCTGCTAGCGATGGAGAAGTCACCACTACATCCACTTCTGTCATTGATGGAGATAGCGAAACCGTCACCTTCGATGGAGAAGTCACCGCTGTTGTTGCCGTTTCCGTGCCGCTGCTGCTGTCGGCGATTTGTGACCGTGACACAAGGACTGGTATATTTTTCTCCCGTGATATTTTTCAATTTTTGCTGTATAAATGTATAATGACTGGAATGGACATTTGGACTGTTAAAATATATTACTGTTTGTATAATGCTGATTTTATTTTTTGTTGTATAAATGTATAATGGTGTTTATTGCTGTATTTTTATTTTTATTTTAGATGGGACATTACCGTAATGTATATATATATTACTATTGTATTTTAATATTTATGTTTTAATTTTTATTTCATGTATTTGATAAGTTTGAGATGAAAAATTTCTTGGGTTGAAACTTTATGCATTGTTGATATGTACTTGTTTAATTGTTTAATTTATTTTTTTGTTATATTATTGTAGTGATTTTGTAGCAGAAAATGCAAGATGAACAAATAAATTCAAATAATTTTAAGTTAATTTAACAAATTAAATATTCAATATTGTAAATTTATATTTTTTTTGTTTCTTGTGATTAACATTTTTTTCCCTTTTGAATTGCAGAAAAAGATAAAATTAACTTTTCAAAAGATTTATTTTACTTATTTATGAAAATTTTTATCATGTATGTTATGTTATCTACTTTATTTTTTATTATTATATTTTCTTTTAATTTATGATTTCAATAATAATATATGTTTTAAGTTTTATATTATTCATATAATTATAGTAAAGTAATAATAGTAATAAAAATTGATAGTTTAATATATAAATATAAATATTATTATTATCTTAAAATATTTAGGGACAAGGGCCCTAACGTTAATCACCGCCTTGGGCCTCCTAAATCTTAGGGCCGGCCCTGGGTGCAGATGTTGATCTTAGCCACCTCCATCTTCATCTTCCTTGCTGTCGCCAACCATGACAAACCAGGGTCTGGATCTGCAACTGCTCTCGTCAGCATGCAAGTGCCTGCGGGAGTTGGTGTGGGCATGGCTGTGCCTATGGTGAGATCTCCTTCTAGGTGTGGGGGCTGTGCCAAAGTGAGCACACCCACATTTTTTGATTTCTAGCTCAACACCTCTCTCCCCCTCGTTTTTTGATCTTTCGCCGGTTGTGGAGATCTCCGCCCAGCAGCTGTTGGGTTTTATCGGTAACGGACGAAGAGGCAGGGAAAAAGAAAAGTTTTCCTTTCCTGATTTTCGTGGAGTTGATTGGGAAAAAAGTGAAATGAAAATTATTGCCAAACAAAAAAACATTCACTAAATTGGGGAGAAAACAGTTTCTCAATCTAAGATTTTAAAATAATTTTTGAGAACAAAAAATAGAATACTACACCAAACGTACTTAATTTGGGTGTGTTTAAGACAAACAAAATTATAAGGTCTATTAGGCTTGCCGGCTTTCTTGCTTTCTTTTTTTCTTATAGTTCGTATCATCATGTCTGTGACTATCTCTGAATATTATTAAACTTCATGAGTAAATAATAAATATATCTTGTGTTGTCGGTTGCTCTTTGCTATTCCTGTAGGGCCCCTATTTGGCAGCGATATGGGAAAAGTGAACATACTTGGAATGGCGATTCTCAATGTTTGGTTGCTTCTCAAGATAGCAAAAGGGAGACAACCGATGAAGAAAAATATAAAAGGTTAATGATATCATCGATCACTGCACTGAGGATCGATTCTTTAAGTAGTGCCCTTTTCAAATTATGAACTAGAGCTGCGGCGAACGGTTGAAGTCTATCTTTTATTTTTTTTCTTGGATGCAAATTGAAGAAATGTTAATGCTTAAAGTTGGAAATGAGGGGAGGTCCCATGTCTCATAGGATCAGAATTCAACTCGTGCGTTACCTAACTTTTCTTGTATTTAGAATCGTTAAGTTTAGTCGTTCACCATTCAGATTGTTCGTCTACGATTTTGAAACCTGTTAAGCAATCACATAAATAATGACAAACACACATGCAGTAGCAATGTGAAAAATACATTCTCTTTGTATTGGTTGAATGAAAGCTTTACAGTATTGAAACTATAAACGTCCAAGATCATGTATGTTAATCAATATCACAGTGTAATACTTACTTATTTTCTCCATAACAGATCAATAAGGAATGCTACATGTGCGACTAGTCTTCTTCCTCTTATTCTCTCCTTTATGACTTAACTCGATGGATGAGTTATGGTTATACCACTAACATATATATATATATATATATATATATATATATATATATATATATATATAGTGAACAGAGGGAGGGACCTTGCCATGCAATGACTTATTGGGCCCTATCTATCAACAAGTCTCATAAGTATATAAAGCCTACACTAAGTCATAAAACCATATTAAAATATAGACAAGATGTGCGTAGCCCAATAACAAATATATAATCTTATATGGGCCTACAAGCATTGTCTTGTATTACAGTGTAAAGACCCGTACCTGTGTGATTGAGGTTAGCCCCAAATAGAGTGAGGAATATCTATTCGGTAGCGTGACCGTAGCGTTAATGTTTTGCGTTATTATTATTATTAATTTAATATTTTAAGATTTTTACTATACGTCATTATTATTAAAAATTATTTTAATATTTTAAGTTTATTATTATTATGATGTCAATATTATTAACATAATTATTTAAGTAATAGAATTATTATTGTTATGATAATTGTGTTATGACTATTCTTATTATTAATGCAATTATTGAACGTTATTATTATGATTATTATTGATGTAAATATATTTAATATCTAAAGCTTATTAATATTATTATTATCATTATAATAATTATTGTTAGTATCATTATTATTATTAATCCTATTATTATTATTCATTATTAAAAATTTAATAATAAAATAGTATAAAAGGGGATATCAAGGGTGAAACCCTACGTGCAAGCCGTTGTGTGTTTTGCATAGAGTTTGGTGAGGGAGGAGCTGTGAATTGAAGCCATTGCGTTTTACATCTTCTGAGTTTGAATGCAGGTAAGTGATTCTAGACTTCGTTGTGCTATTTCATGAGTGCTAACCGTTAGAGATAACATTTAATTGTGTCTTCTACCTCGTTTTCCCGTACTTCCATTGCTCACCCTCACTGTGCCTGCGTGAGATGCAGACCGTGGCCTGCTTTATGATAATATTTCTTTGACCATTTTGATTATTTATGCAATCCATCAATTATTAACATTATTATTGAGTATTACCAAGCTGTATGGCCTGGTCCTTCCTTACGTGCGGTGATTTGCATGCGTCAGAGGGGTGCACGGCCTGCTCTCTCTGTACGGCGGCTTGTGTGCATCTGAGGTGTGCCAACCGGGTTCTCGTGCGAGTGGAAGAGGCATGCGTGGCCTGTCCGTTGGTGTGCTGCAAGGAGAGCAGCGTGTATCATCATAATTCGTAACGAATTATTATGTTAAATAATCAATAAACCAGGCCATTAGGCCTGGTCTTTGTCTGTGTAGAGGCGCACTGCGCGCCTTCATGGAAAAAGGGGCAGCGGCTATTTGTTGTCCCCACGCGTTCCTGACACAGCGCCAGCCCTAATGGGCTGGCAATGTCTGGGCTGGTCCTTTTGGGCCAGCCCTGTCCCTCCTAACCCTTCGTGTGCTTTTCTTTATTAATTAGTTGGGTATGATTGTCTTTCGTGGCATGTTATTGTTGGTTGAACAATTTAAATAGGCTGCATGTTATATTGCTAGTTATTGGAATTATTATTTGTTGGTTGTATGTGTGAATTTAGTGGTGAAGCTGGTTAGGTTAACTGATTATTGGAATTTCTATTTGTTGCATATATGTGGAGAATTGGTGGTGGAATTGGTTGGGTTAACCATGAGTCCCACATAGGGCTGGCAAGAGGCCACAGGTCCCCTATGTGGGAGGTAACTCAGGTCCCATATGTGGCTGGTTGTCGTTAGGGACACCGTAGGTCCCACATATGGCCATTTGGTAGTGATTGGGATTCTTGGAGTTGGTAGCAGGAATCTTGTGGTTGGTTGGATGGCTGGCGCAAACCTTAAATGAGTGACATGTGATGTGATGTCTTATTTGTGATTTAAATGAAATTAAATTATGATAGAATATGACACTACACTGGCACAAAGATACACTATTCATATAGACCTAGGAATTTATGTAATCGGATAGTGGAGATATGGATCACCTACTAGGCACTCGTGCTCACCCTACTTTATTTCCATTTCCTACAGGTTGTAGGGAGTAGCTGGGGGAGCCATAACGGAGCATATCAGGACATCTTGGTGTAGGATATTCTATGGACCCTGTTTATTGTCTATTATTTTATTTTCTGGACTTGGGTCCGTGACAGTTGTATAAACCTGTTGGGCTAACTTTATTGTATTTTATCATGGGTGTTGCTTGATTTTAGTAATGTGAACTGCACTGTTATACGTGTTTCCTTGCCTGAATGTCTTATTGAACCATTGGAATTACAATTCTACCCCTGTTGTGGAGTTGTACATGATTCGGTTTGGCCACAAATTCCCTCGACCTCTCAGGTGAGGATGCGGGGACGTCATGTTCCTAGATCTGTTGATTTCAGGATTTGGGGGCATGACACACAGCCCAGTTTTAATTAACATATCACAATTAACGGTAGCCCAAATTTAGAAAATTGCTAACATTCTCCTACTCGGGCAACGTTAATTGTAAACTTTGAAAACCTTGAAATATTTTATTATAGTAAAATATCTATACATATAGTAAAGAATAAAACTCTTAAGCCGTGTAACAAAAACAACATCTCTAAACAAAACCCGAACCAACGAAACCATAAGTAACGAATAATAGCCATCAATGTATCAATATACAATACAAGGCTTCCATGGTTACAGTTACCTAACAACTTTGTTGTCATGGTTATATGGTAGTGTAGCTAAAAACATCTCGAGTCACTTTATTGATAATGTTGTTTATAGTCAGTCCTTTGATTTCTTATATCTTTAGTTTATAATAAATTAGGAAACCAATTAGGCACATATACCTCCTGTATGTCTCACAAACTTTATTACCTGCATATTCATGGTGTTTTATTTGAGATATACCTTAATTGGTAAAGCCACCATACTTGAAATTAAACACCAAATTTTAAGATTTTAATATATTCATCTATCACATGTATACTTCAAAGATAAGAGCTCAACAGAATATATAGATAAATCAAATAGAAGTATACATTTAAAGCTCATTCAAACAGATGTCTAAATTCAAAGCATAAATGACAAAGTCAAATGTTTATAAGAGAAACAACAAGCTCCCACTAATGAAAAACATCAAAACTTTATAAAAGACCTATATTAAGAGCATGATTCTTGAACTGTGTGGTCGGAGTCCTTTAGTTAGTGAGCCAGTAAGCATGAAGTCAGTAGATATATGTTCAATAATGATATCTTCATTTTTCACAAACTCTTGAACTGTGATATATTTGATTTTCAAATGCTTAGAACTGCTTGAGCTTTTATTGTTCTTTGAGAAGAACACTACAACACTGTTATCACAATAAACCATGAGAGGTTTCTCAATAGAGTTAATAATCTTTAGGCCTAATATAAAATTCCTCAACCATATAGCTTGAGACACAACACCATAGCATGCCATAAATTCTGCTTGTATAGTTGAAAAGAGCGTTTGTCGTACACGCACTCCAAATAAAATTTAAACTAAGTATAGCTAGTGGCTTAACCTAGATCGTTCTCTACCGGAGGACTTATAAAATTCAATTCAATCTATTTAATTACCTGTTTAATAAAAACTAATGAAAAAGAATAAATATCAAATTGGGGGGATTTTTGATTGAATGAAAACTAATGAAAACTAATTAAAGCAAAGAATTTTAACTAAGAAAATCAATAACTGAGAAAATCAATTAATTAAATATGTAACCGATTTAACTTTACACCTGAATGCTATTTATCACTATCGCAAAAGATTAATTAGATAAATTATGGCCCCATAATTCAAATGCATCAAGACACCATGAATACAATCAAATTATGAATTTATTCCAACCAGAATAATTATGAATTAATTCTTGAAAGACTGCCCGTTCCCTACGAAACAAATCTTTCCACTCAATTAAAATATTAACGCACAATGAATTGCTAAATCAACACTCAACCGAGATATTAAATCAACAAATCAAAGAGTTTAGAGAATTAATTCATAGCACATAAAATATCAAATTAAATATTAACATATGGATTCAAAACAAGCATCCAAAGTGCTACGCTAAACCGATTACAAAATACTTACCCCTCTATGGGTTGAAAAATCACATATCTGTTTAGAAAAATTAACACAGCAGAATTAAAACAAAATTAAGATAAATAGGCCGCAAACAATTAAACACCCGGTCTTGAACTCGATCTGAATCTTCAATGCCTGCTGCTATCTCTTTAATTCGGTTGGAACACTGCTGCGCTGGAATTGGTGTGGACGTCTGCGTGATGGCGGGACGTGATGTTGCTCGTGCGTGATGTGGCGCACGATATGGAGAATGTCGTGCTGCACTGGGAGGACCTTGGATGAGTGCTGCTGCGTGGGATTTTGGTGCGGAGATGGTGTGGACGGCGCTGACGTTGGAGACACTGGAGCCCGCGTGAGCTGGAGGCTCGCGTATGAGAAAGATGAGATGGAGGGTGGTGTCGTGCGGCGCCTGGGGTAGTGCAAAGGTGTCGCAGCTGGAACGTGATGGATGAAGATGGCGATGGAGGTGGCACACACTGGACGAAGAGAGATGATTGGCAGGCTGCTGTGATGGGTCTGCGTGATGGAAGCTGTCGTGAATATGGTCTCGTGGGTCTCTTCCCTTTTATCCTCGCACATGCATGCCCTTCTCTTCCGTCAAAAGAAATAGCAAATTGGAAACCATGAAGACTTTTCCTTCACATCAAGGCCACCTCATCACTTTCCTTTATTTTTTTTCTTTTCTTTTCCTTTGCACTCATGCCAGCCCCATGATAACGTGCATTTTATGCCGTTATTCTAGTGTTTATTTAGGATGTTTAAGAGTATGATTAGAGCCTTATTGCTTCATATATCATATATATTTGCTCTAACCACTAGGAAGATGCTATTTGCAAATACATGCGTTTTTAAGCTGTTTTGGCAGATTTTGGAGCTCACTTTTGACATAGTAGATGACCTCAAACAATTGGCATGCAAGAACAAAAGTTGCTTAGAATGATGTTCTTTACCTACCACAGAAATTTCAGAGCATTTGGAGCTACACGTGAATTCACCCATTTCATGTGCAAGCCTATTTTTGCCTCTCAGGCCTCTACAGGATGCAAGGAAGCTTGGGGAGAAGTTTAAGCTGATTTGGAGGTGCACGTGAATTCACCATATCACGTGCAAATTGACGTGTAGAGATATTTTTGGACCGATCCTATCATTTTTTCATGCTGATCAATTATTTCTGAAGGCCCAAGTCCAAATTGTGGATGGAAGATAGAGATTTTAAAGTTTCGAGTGTTACTTATCAAAACTACGTCGTTTTGATAGATGGGCTAGGTTACACACCTCAAGGCCCATCCAAACTCTATAAATAAGAGCTCCACGCCCTCTGCTATGCAACCTAGACCCCCTACACGTTTTTAGAGAGAGAAAGAGAGGCTCCACGACTTGGAGGTTGCTCCTTCACCTAGGAGAGCAGCCGTCGCAGCCGTCGCGGATTTTGGAGCCTGGATTTGAAGCTTTGCTGTGCGCGTGGTTAAGAAGAAGATGTTGAGCTTTTCTGCCTTGTGTTTGCTTGTAATCATGCGTGAGTAGTCTTTTAATCTAGGGGAGCAATGTAGCCCCCTTGTTGCTTTGCTGTGTTTATGAATATTGGGTTTGGATGATTGAGTTTTGCATGTTTTATGAATCTGTTCTTAAGTTCTATCTTTGGATGTACACCTTGTTATTCTTAGCCCTAGTCTGGGGCGGATTGAGATTCATAACTTATTTGTAATTGGTGTGAACATTATCCTTTTGCAAGTATGATTTATTGGATTTGCATGTTTGTGTGTTTAGATGACCATTCTGGCATACAACTCTTAAAAGGACCTCAATGACCATTTGTTGTCCTTGACTTATGTTTAACATGTTTTCAATCAGACAACCCTAATACCATGAACCAGTAGAGATAACATAGGGAGGTGAAATTGTGACCCTAGATGCTTTTAATCCTTGAATCTTAATCCTAAATTCAATTTGCTTTCTTTGTTTATTCAGAAAACCAAATAAAAATTAGATCTTTAGTTTAAAAAAGAAAACTTTTTGCCAAGACATTTTATAGAACAAGAGTAATTGGGTGTTTTGATTTGAGAACTAGAGAACTAGGTTAATCCCTGTGGGTTCAACTCCTTGCTTGCTGCTATTCTTTTAGTGCAAACTTAGGGAATTTATTATCTTGAAGAGAGATTTAACGACATTAGCTAGCTCTTTTAGAGAGGCTAAAAATTTATCTGTCAAATTGGCGCCGTTGCCGGGGATTCAACGGTTAACTAGTTTTTAAAAATCAACATTGAGTGAAATTGTTTGAATTCTGATCTTGGTGTTTTATTTTGTCTTTTATTTTCTGTTATTTTGTGTTCTTTATTTGTTTATTTTGCATTGTTTGGAGCTGCTGGGTGTGTTCTTGTTGTTTTTCAGGAACATACACCAAGTGTTTGAAGAATTGCTAGTTGTGTATGCAACGAGGGCAACTTGTGTCCTTTAATCCAGAACCTGAATAGCACTCCAATGGATAGATAGTTTGGAGATGAGGAGGAGCTAACCATGGAAGAATGTTTGGAAAGGATGATCCAAGGCAACAAATATTTGTGGGAAAACCAAGGGAGAGATGAGGAGAATTCAATGATGGCAGACCAACATGTTTATGTTCCAGGCCATGCAGCGGATCAATTTTCATATAGTGCTTGGGATCAGACTGCCTATGATCCTCCCGAAGCGGTTATTCATACCAGGAGCCTCCTTGTTATGGTGGGAGTATTAATGGAGATGGTAGAGAAGTATGGCCAACTTACACCCAACCTGAGGGTGACTACTATCCACAAGAGTCACCACCTGAGGAGTTTAATGGTTTCTTCAATGGATATTCTGAGAACATATGGGTTAGGCAATATCAAGATGAAGCTTACTCTGAAGCCCCACTCTATGGCAATTATTGTCCATATCAACAACAAGAGTGGCAGCCCCAAGTTGAAGATGAAGAAACCAGAAGAGAGGGAGAGGATCTGAATGAAAGGCTAGGAAGTTTGGAGACTACCATAAAAAAATATAGAGCAATTATTGATGAGTATGGTTCAAAATGCAGATAATGGAGTCTCATCTAACTCCTTTGCTGGTGACACAGAGATAGAGACTGAAGAGAATTGCAAAGCCATCACTCCAACTTCCATGTATCAATCTTTGACATCTGCCTCACAAGAATGGGAGTTTTCTGCTAATAATGATTCTGAAGATGAAGCTCGCATTGTAGCTGGTCAAACCATTAATGATGCTACAGACCAAGAAGTGGATACAAGGGCAATGGTTCATTATGATGAGATTGTCCCTCCACCACAATTTAATAGCCCATGTGATGTATCCACTTCAACTCTTCCCATGGTTGGAGCTTATGAGGACAATTTTTCCATCCAAGAAGAAGAGGAAGACTTGAATTGTTCTGGGGTGTTAGAAGAACATGAGAAACCAATAAATGACAACCCAAGGATGCAGCAACAAATCTTGGATGATGATGCTATAATTCTCATATCCGAAGGCACATCAAACCAAGGTACTCTTTATGAAGACAAGCTACATGAGCCCACCACTACTATGTTTGCTTTGGAATCATCTTCCCTTATACAAGAGAAGGAAGTGCTTGACAAGGGAGGTAACCATGCGTGCATCATGACTACTCCAATTATGGAGTATGTTGAATTTGTGTTACCACCTCGATGGAATGAGAGGAAGGACAACCATAAGTTTATGGAGGTGTCTCCCTATCAACAATTGAATCAGGAGTTCAAGTGGCTCCCACAGCGGTTCATTCATCCGATTGCTATGGTCTACGAGACTGCTGAGGTTTACAATGCAAGGATGAAAGCCTTTCATACATTGGTTGAGCTTAGTATGACAAGGTCTAGCTACAGACCTTAAATAGCGCTTGTTGGGAGGCAACCCAATTGCTTTTCTTTTATATTTATTTTATTTTTGCTTGTTGTTTGCTAACCATGGTGCAGGAGATATAGTTTGGTCTTCATTAACCCTTTTGCAGGCCTTTCTATTAGGATTTGGACTTTAGGACTACTCAATAGAGCTCAAGTACTGGCTTAACTGCCAAGCTAAAACTGGATTTTTCAAAGCTGCAACTCAAAAACACAAGGATTTTCAAGTGGGAATCATGCAAGGGCATTTGACACATTTTGCACCTTGAAATGGGAAATCCACCGACAGGTAAGTATCTTCCTACTCTCTACTTCATGCCATGAGGACATAGCATACTTTTAAGTGTGGTGTGGGGAGTGACTTGACCCACTTGTTTGTCTTTTATATTGTGTGATTGCATGTCTTGTTTTTGTTTAAGTATTTTTGTTATCCTTTATTTTTATTTTGCATGATTGTTTGAGTTGTTTGCTTGAATGATTTGCTTGTGGAGACATGGATATTAAGTATGCAATTTTGACTTAAAATTTAATTTTTATGCCACGTTAGTATCATGTTGTGATAAGGGTGTTAAAGTAGTTAAAATGTGCTCTGAATTGGTTTAATCATGTCTTTATCTTTTGAATGATATCACCATGTTTTTGGAGCTGAGTTTTGAATATAAGCTGAGCATGAAATGCTATGATAGACCTAAGTAACCCTTAAAGTTGAGTGAAAAAGAAATGAAAAATGAGAACATCTTCTTTTAGCCTTTGAGTGCCATTTTAGGGTATGGGTAATAATTGCTACTCTTCTTGCATTAGTTATTTAATGGTAGGAGTCAAGTAAGCATGTGATTACTTATTAGTGCTCAGTGTTTGGTGTGTGGAGTTAGGATGCAAGACCTCTAAGTCACTGTGACTGTCTTTGCATTCTTTTCTTTATTTTATGATATTATATAAAAGGCTGTGATATAAAATGTGAAAAAGCCATCACTTAATTGGGAAATGGGATGTGAGACATCAATGAATTTCTGTCTCTCCTTATGTAGCAAAATGGCAAGGGGTATGCATCAGAAAAATCAGTCTTATTTATGTGTTATGTGAGTAAAAAAAAGAGTGAATAATCCATCAAGGAAGAGCATAAAATGCAACCTTGTAAGGTTATTACTAAAAAAAAAAAGAAAAAAAGAAAAGAGGGATTCAAAATAAAAGCCACAATGGCTTGATATTTATGTGAGATTGTTTAGATTTGTGAAGCCACATTGGCTGAATTATGTTTTGTTTTGAGAGTGTTGAGCTCAATTCTTTAGCTCATGATTTTGTTTATTCAGTTATTAGAATAGAGTGTGAGTTCAAATAAAGTAGAATAGAGGGTTTGTTTTCTTTGATGAGCACAATAGGGAACTCTCATGATTGCTTGGCAAGTACTTAATCAATAGCTGATGGCGAGTGTAGAGATAGAGTTTTCCATCCATTGTTCATTGATAGGTGATAGGTATTGGGCTTGAGAATTATTATATTTGAGTGAGGCGCTTATCCTTGGTAAGAACTTAAAGGGAAACTAGGTGCTATTTTATCATGGATTGCTTGCTCATATCTGAAATTTAAGTGGAGATATTGCATGGTTGTTGTAGATGGCCCCAAACAATTGGCGTGCAAGAACAAAAGTTGCTTAGAATGATGTTCTACCTACCACAGAAATTTCAGAGCATTTGGAGCTGCACGTGAATTCACCCATTTCACGTGCAAGCCTATTTTTGCCTCTCGGGCCTCTACAGATGCAAGGAAGCTTGGGGAGAAGTTTAAGCTGATTTGGAGGTGCACGTGAATTCACCATATCACGTGCAAATTGACGTGCGAGAGATATTTTTGGACCGATCCTATCATTTTTTCATGCCGATCAATTGTTTTGAAGGCCCAAGTCCAAATTGTGGATGGAAGATAGAGATTTTAAAGTTTTGAGTGTTACTTATCAAAACTACGTCGTTTTGATAGATGGGCTAGGTTACACACCTCAAGGCCCATCCAAACTCTATAAATAAGAGCTCCATGCCCTCTGCTATGCAACCTAGACCCCCTACACGTTTTTAGAGAGAGAAAGAGAGGCACCACGACTTAGACGTTGCTCCTTCACCTAGGAGAGCAGCCGTCGCAATGCCGCGGATTTTGGAGCCTGGATTTGAAGCTTTGCGTGCGCGTGGTTAAAAGAAGATGTTGAGCTTTTCTGCCTTGTGTTTGCTTGTAATCATGCGTGAGTAGTCTTTTAATCTAGGGGAGCAATGTGAGCCCCCTTGTGCTTTTGTTTGTGTTTATGAATATTGGGTTTGGATGATTGAGTTTTGCATGTTTTATTAACTGCTTCTTAAGTTCTATCTTTGGATGTACACCTTGGTATTCTTAGCCCTAGTCTGGGCGGATTGAGATTCATAACTTATTTGTAATTGGTGTGAACATTATCCTTTGCAAGTATGATTTATTGGCTTTGCATGTTTGTGTGTTTAGATGACCATTTCCTGCATACAACTCTTAAAAAAGGACCTCAATGACCATTTGTTGTCCTTGGCTTATGTTTAGCATGTTTTCAATCGGACAACCCTAATACCATGAACCAAAGAGAGATAACATAGGGAGGTGAAATTGTGACCCTAGATGCTTTTAATCCTTGAATCTTAATCCTAAATTCAATTTGCTTTCTTTGTTTATTCGTAAAACCAAATAAAAATTAGATCTTTAGTTTTAAAAAGAAAACTTTTTGCCAAGACATTTTATAGAACAAGAGTAATTGGGTGTTTTGATTTGAGAACTAGAGAACTAGGCTAATCCCCATGGTTCGACTCCTTGCTTGTCGTTATTCTTTTAGTGCAAACTTAGGGAATTTATTATCTTGAAGAGAAATTTAACGACATTAGCTAGCTCTTTTAGAGAGGCTAAAAATCTGTCTGTCACCCCACTTCTTTATGCACTAACCTACGTACAATGCATGCAAATAAAAATAATAATAAGAGAAAAAAACAATAATAATAATATATTAAAATTACAAATATATAAATAATTAATTAATTACCTCAACATAAGCCCAAAGATATATAGAGAAAAATACTACTACGATCAAAATAATCAATTAAGCCCATAGAACTTATATTAAAATTGAAATAATTAATTTAACGTTAAAAATCACCAAAATTAATATTAACTCTATAAAACGGTAAATAATTAAAATTTGGAAAAAGTATTATAAAAATGCATTAATTCAACAAAATATGCAATTAAAACCCCTAAATTATATGCAAATTTAATGACAAATTACGCAGTTATCAATAGTAGAAGATGCTAAAATAGTCGGTTTCACACTCTTCAATGAGATAGCTCCTTCAACTAGCATGAAAATGTACCCTGATGTTGACCTAAAATCATCTGAACAACAAGCAAAATATGAATTAGTGAAGCCAATAAATTCTAAATTGCCAACCCTTTTGAAAACCAACATGTGATTCTTAGTATGTTGCAAGTATCTCATAACCTTCTTAACTGCCACCCAATGGTCTTTGTCTGGATTAGACGGATATCTCCCAAGAACACTAATAGTGTAAATAATGTCAGGTCTGGTACAAACCTAAGCATACATCAAGTTTCCAACTACACTACTATATGCCATTAAGTCTCTGTCTATATCATTCTTAAGACACTGATGCTTATTAAATTTATCTCCTTTCATAATTGGTACTTCACCAGACTTACAAGCTTGCATAGAAAATCTCTGAAGTATCTTATTGATATAAGAATTTTGAGAAAGGCCCAACATCCCATGAGATCTATCTCTATGAATCCCTATGTCAAGTACATATTTGGCTTCTTGCAAGTCTTTCATATCAAAAGAATATGATAGCATATCCTTAGTATTATTCAATAGTGCTAAATCATTACTAGCCAATAAGATATCATCCACATCAAGTACCAAAATGATAACTTTACTCCCACTAACCTTCATATAGACACACTAGTCAAATTGATTCTTTAAGAAGCCAAGAGAAGTCACCACCTCATCAAACTTTAAGTACCACTATTGTAAATTTTGTTTTAACCCATAAATGGATTTCTTCAATTTACAAACCATGTGTTCACATCATGTTCTAAGAATTTTGTTATTAATAATTCCATAATTATGCTACCTCCAATATTACTGTAGAAATGATATCCTTTTGAACATTGTAGATATCCAATGAAGTAATACTGAATTGTTCTAGAATCCATTTTCTATTGTGAAAGATTAAATAACCTTCTGCTGGACATCCCCAAAGACGAAAATTATTAAGAATAGGCTTTCTCCCAACAAATAACCAGACAAATTGGAATTATTTATTATACTTCTTACCATATCCATGAGTATGATTCCATCTTTCTGTCACGCCATTTTGTTCAGGACTATAAGACATAGTATACTGTGGAAAAAATTCCACAAATTTCTAAGAACTTTGCAAAAGAACTCATCTATTGGCCTGAATCACCAAGTTTCTCATAGTACTCACTACCTTTATCTGATCTCATAATCTTCATGGTCTTATCTAATTGGTTCTCCACCCTAACTTGAATATCTTAAACTTCTCCCAAGCATCAAATTTTTCTTTAATCAAGTAAACATATCCATAACGAGAATAATCATTAATAAAAGTAATAAAATATTTATTTCCACACATAATAGCTTGATATGGGCCACTTATATCTGTATGAATAATCTGCAATGCCCTAGAACTATGAATAACAGTTTTCTTTCTGGTTTTGGTAAGCTTTTCCCGAACACAATCAACACAAATATGCTCATCATCATAATCAAGAGAAGGGAGTAAATCTTCATTAACTAGTCATTGTACTTGATCTTTCAAAATATGACCCAAATGTTTATGCCAAAGAGTAAAAGATTTATCCTTAAATCTGACTCTCTTAGAAACTAAAGATTCAGTGATATATGATTCAACAAAATGAGATATCAAAGATAATTTATAAAGACCATTAGATAGTAGACCATAACTAATAACTTTTGAATTCAAAGATAATTGCATTATTTTATCATGAAAAGAACAACCAAAACCTGTCTTGTCCAAAACAAAAATAGAAATCAAGTTCCTCTTAAAAGTGGGTGCATAGAAAATATTGTCTAAAACAAGCTCAAAACCAAATTCTAAAAAAATAGACTAACAACTCTAACGGATTCCACAATTATGGATCCTGATTATTTCTCACCTTTAGATTTGTCTCCTATTCATTTGGTTTCCTTAGCTTTTTGAACCCCTACAAAGTCATAGTTATATGAACAGAAGCACCACTATCTAACCATCAAGAATCAGGAGAAACATCTAACACATTAATAACAATTGTGTTGTTGTTCACATCAAAAGAGACTATAAAGAAGTAAATACAATAGATCAATGTACATGTTTATTTAATGAGCTTAAGTATCATAATATTTAGCTAAAGAATTCATAATCTCCATTACAAACTCCCTTTTGGGTAGAGCAAGCAAGAAAATTAGAAACCTTTCCTTGGGATATTTAAAAATAAATAAATTAATTAAAATATAATGACAATCAATAAACTTATTACCTTTGGGCAAATAAGCTATCTAAATCATTATATTTCACATCCCAAATAGCCATCTATTAATACATGTGTCATTATACAAGGATCACTATAAAGTGAAAATAAGCATAATACAATGTGTTATAAATACCTTATGTGGGCAAACACAATATACAATATATGAAACATTCATGTGTCACCGTAAATGAATCACTTTGGTGATCAAACATCTATAATACAATATGAATTTTCAAAAACATATCAACCTTGAGAGAAAAACCAACGTGTCACCAAGAAGAATCACTTTGGCAGTTAAACATACATGACACAATGTGATTTTACCTCACTTAATCATTATATTTAAATTAAATATCATACCACATATACACCCGTGCTCATCCGAATGAGATATAATAATATATGTACCTCCACGTAATATAACAATAAATTGCATTATAATATATCAATCGGTGAAAACAACAAAACTAATTTAATTTAAGGTTAAAAGTAAATTATTCACTACTTTTGTTAATATTCTACATATGTATAATTTAAATATATATACATAAACCAATAAATGACAACCCAAGGATGCAGCAACAAATCTTGGATGATGATGCTATAATTCTCATATCCGAAGGCACATCAAACCAAGGTACTCTTTATGAAGACAAGCTACATGAGCCCACCACTACTATGTTTGCTTTGGAATCATCTTCCCTTATACAAGAGAAGGAAGTGCTTGACAAGGGAGGTAACCATGCGTGCATCATGACTACTCCAATTATGGAGTATGTTGAATTTGTGTTACCACCTCGATGGAATGAGAGGAAGGACAACCATAAGTTTATGGAGGTGTCTCCCTATCAACAATTGAATCAGGAGTTCAAGTGGCTCCCACACGGTTCATTCATCCGATTGCTATGGTCTACGAGGCTTGAGGTTTACAATGCAAGGATGAAAGCCTTTCATACATTGGTTGAGCTTAGTATGACAAGGTCTAGCTACAGACCTTAAATAGCGCTTGTTGGGAGGCAACCCAATTGCTTTTCTTTTATATTTATTTTATTTTTGCTTGTTGTTTGCTAACCATGGTGCAGGAGATATAGTTTGGTCTTCATTAACCCTTTTGCAGGCCTTTCTATTAGGATTTGGACTTTAGGACTACTCAATAGAGCTCAAGTACGGCTTAATCGCCAAGCTAAAACTGGATTTTTCAAAGCTGCAACTCAAAAACACAAGGATTTTCAAGTGGGAATCATGCAAGGGCATTTGACACATTTTGCACCTTGAAATGGGAAATCCACCGACAGGTAAGTATCTTCCTACTCTCTACTTCATGCCATGAGGACATAGCATACTTTTAAGTGTGGTGTGGGGAGTGACTTGACCCACTTGTTTGTCTTTTATATTGTGTGATTGCATGTCTTGTTTTTGTTTAAGTATTTTTGTTATCCTTTATTTTTATTTTGCATGATTGTTTGAGTTGTTTGCTTGAATGATTTGCTTGTGGAGACATGGATATTAAGTATGCAATTTTGACTTAAAATTTAATTTTTATGCCACGTTAGTATCATGTTGTGATAAGGGTGTTAAAGTAGTTAAAATGTGCTCTGAATTGGTTTAATCATGTCTTTATCTTTTGAATGATATCACCATGTTTTTGGAGCTGAGTTTTGAATATAAGCTGAGCATGAAATGCTATGATAGACCTAAGTAACCCTTAAAGTTGAGTGAAAAAGAAATGAAAAATGAGAACATCTTCTTTTAGCCTTTGAGTGCCATTTTAGGGTATGGGTAATAATTGCTACTCTTCTTGCATTAGTTATTTAATGGTAGGAGTCAAGTAAGCATGTGATTACTTATTAGTGCTCGGTGTTTGGTGTGTGGAGTTAGGATGCAAGACCTCTAAGTCATCGTGTTGTCTTTGCATTCTTTTCTTTATTTTATGATATTATATAAAAGGCTGTGATATAAAATGTGAAAAAGCCATCACTTAATTGGGAAATGGGATGTGAGACATCAATGAATTTTGTCTCTCCTTATGTAGCAAAATGGCAAGGGGTATGCGAACGAAAAATCAGTCTTATTTATGTGTTATGTGAGTAAAAAAAAGAGTGAATAATCCATCAAGGAAGAGCATAAAATGCAACCTTGTAAGGTTATTACTAAAAAAAAAAAAGAAAAAAAGAAAAGAGGGATTCAAAATAAAAGCCACAATGGCTTGATATTTATGTGAGATTGTTTAGATTTGTGAAGCCACATTGGCTGAATTATGTTTTGTTTTGAGAGTGTTGAGCTCAATTCTTTAGCTCATGATTTTGTTTATTCAGTTATTAGAATAGAGTGTGAGTTCAAATAAAGTAGAATAGAGGGTTTGTTTTCTTTGATGAGCACAATAGGGAACTCTCATGATTGCTTGGCAAGTACTTAATCAATAGCTGATGGCGAGTGTAGAGATAGAGTTTTCCATCCATTGTTCATTGATAGGTGATAGGTATTGGGCTTGAGAATTATTATATTTGAGTGAGGCTGCTTATCCTTGGTAAGAACTTAAAGGGAAACTAGGTGCTATTTTATCATGGATTGCTTGCTCATATCTGAAATTTAAGTGGAGATATTGCATGGTTGTTGAACTAGGGATATGGACATGAATGAACTAAGTTATGACTCATTTTGATGCTTAAATTCTCATTTCATCATGATAGAGTTGCATGCTTAGGAAACCATGATTCTCCTTGATTGTTATTTTATTTTTCTTCCGTTTGACTGCGTGTTTATTTTAAAAATCCTCTTCTCTAAAATCCTCTTTTTTCTTTTTTCTTTTTAAAAATCCCTTCTCCCCTCCTTTCTAAAATGAATGAAATTATCACAAAGGCTGGGCCACAAGGGTGAAGTAAGCAAACACTAGATCCTAATTCCTGGAAAGTGGTTATGTAAAAATTTAATACAAATTAATCATTTGTGCAATGAGCAATGACAATATTCATCATATCAAAATTATCCAAAAGTTGATAGTAAAGAGGAACCACCAAACCAATATATTATATTTAATTAATTAATTCTTCTCTAGTCGCCCTGCCAAAATTAGCCAAATAATAATAGTGTTGGAGAGGCAAGCACCATCTTTTAATTCCTTATCTAGCAAATATATTTGGCCAACGTCTATACACACACACACACAATATTAGAAGTGGAGATTGACTTATATCAATATTATACTAACCATGATGATTGACGTACCATCCTTATGGTCAATGTCTACCAAGAAATATATATTATACTAGAAAAATTCTATTTGCAACCGGTGTTGCGTCTCCTTTGCGTTCCCGCCTGATGTGGCAATTGCCATGTTAGGAAAAATACTTCAAACTTAACGCACAATGCACCACATCTGAGATAGAAGGAAAAACAGAGTAGCGGAGGGAGGGAAGGTCATCCAGCCGTGAATCTAGACAGGAGAAGGTAGACCACAACATAAAATATAGATTTAGAAGCGAAAGAACATTTTTTTTTTGGAAATCCGAGAGCAGCAAACCCCATACGGGGTTTAGGGCCTGTGCGTCTCGTCGATACGTACAAATAAGAAAATGGGCCTAAATCAGACAACTGTGCACAAAGTTATGGCCGTTTGAAGTTTTCGTCGGAAATTACAGTTGACGGAACCCAGAAACCTGTAGATCTGGCCATGAAAGATATGATTGTGCCCTGCTCGAGGCTTGCTCGATGCTCGAGACCTGCTAGAGCCTTAAGCTCAAGCATGCCTTAAGCAGGGGGCTCGAGCATATGTGCTTGAGACCTACACATATGCTCGAGCTTATGCTCGAGCCTATGCTTGAGGCGTGCTCAAGCACATATGCTTGAGCCTATGCTCGAGACATGCTCGAGTAGGAGCTTGAGTGATGATCCGGATGCACGCCAAATCGTGAAAAAAACTGTTGATATGACTTTTTCCACGTCAGCCAATTACACAAAGATGCCGCAATGCCGGTTGTACCTAGCACTCCTCATTATACTAATATTGAATCCAATGGTTCTCTTATTAGTTTACATAATTTAAGATATATCCTCGATCCTTATACTAATATTGAATAATATTAAAACCATGAGCTTATTAAAAATATTAATATTATTAAAACATACCATGGCCGGTATGATTTTTATATATATATAAAAATCCAAAGTCTAAATAAATGCAAACACAGTTATTGTTTATTTGATTTATTGCTTGCTCTCTCCCATGACCATGAGTTTCTTTTCACAGGTGTTCCTCACCGCCTCTCTGATGATCAAAACCGCTACTGCTTCTTCGAGTGAACACTGGATTGGATGGGCTGGTGTTTGATTATTATATATATATATATATATATTTAGCAACAAGAGGGGCGAACTAAGGTTGCTAAGGGTAGCCTTGTTGTGGATATGCGGGCGGAGGATAGCTTTGGAGGCAGATAAGCGTCTTTCGGAGGAGGATATTGATCACCATGCTGGGGAGGCATGCCAGGGGAAAGGTAACTACCTATGTCGGGAAATCAGGGATTATACAGCACAATCGATTTTATGTAGAGAGGGTATGATTGAAAGGCATTTTTTTTCAAATTAATCGTGGTGCAACAGAAGCGAAGACAAGACAGGAAGAAGAAGATACATAAAGGAGGATTACACGCTTATATCTAGTTAATCGATATTAATTATGCAGAATGCAGCTAATAGCAAGATCAAACTCTAATACCAAATATAAACAAATATATAAATGTCCAAGATTATGTATGTTAATCAATATTACAGTGTAATACTTACCTTTTTTCTTCATAGAAGATCAAGAATGAACGCTACGTGTGCGACTAGTCTTCTCCCTCTTGTTCTCTCCTTGACGGCTCAATTCAGTGGATGAGTTAGGGTTATATCACCAACATATATAGAGTGAACAGAGGGAGAGACCTAGCCACGCAATGACCTAATAGGCCCTATCCATCAACGGGCCTCATTAGTATATAAGGCCTACACTAAGCCTTAAAACCATATTAAAATATAGATAAGATGTGTGTAGCCCAATAACAAATATATAACCTTATATGGGCCTACCTGCATTGTCTTGTATCACAGCTTGGTTTTAATTGACAGATCACAATTAACAATAGCCCAAATTTAGAAAATTGCTAATATCAGATAGAGCCTTGCTCTACATATAGATGTTAACACTTTTTCGTCTCTGTCACCAGGAGACATACATATAAATATTTTACAAGATGACATCACCTAAGTTATCTCCTACTTAGGAGTTACATAAAGTACAAGAGGCTACAAAATTCTCTAAGTGTGACATTCTCCCCCACTCAATCTTGCAGCACCTTTGATGCAAGTGTTACATGAAATGTCTTGATCTCTTCAGAGAATTGCCACAAGTCATCTTCTCGTTCCTAGTTTGCCTCTTTGTCAGGTCTGTCCTTCCACTTGACGTAATACTCCACATAACTCGGAGTTACACCTCTTCTTGGCACAACTCTGTGAGCCATTATCTCCTTAACTTCTTTGTTGTGATCTTTGTCAACTACTATAGCGGTGCGCACTACTTGTTGTCTACTCGAGTCTTTGTCGGCGTGAAAGGGTTTGAGTAGACACACATGAACCACTGGGTGTCCCTGCATTTTCACACGGAGTTCCAACTTGTATGCCACCTTGCCAAATCGCTTTAGGATTCAAAAAGGTCCTTCATATCTGCACACCAAACCCTTGTGCTTCTGCTTTAGTATCTTTGTTTGGCCCGAAAGGAGTTTGAGTAGCACTATGTCACCCTTCTGGATCGATGTTGATCCACTCGCTCCTTCATTTTTTTTCTTGCCTTGTACAAGTATGCCCATGCAAGATCAGTTTGGTCATGCCATCCCTTAGTAAACTTGTACGCCACAGGAATTTTTCCAATATAACTAATTATGAAGGAAGTTGCCGTTATTGGCTACTGTCTAGTTATAAGCTCGAATAGACTCACATTGCTTGACTTGCTCTTTTGCAAGTTATATAAGAATTGGGCAATGTCCATCAACTTCACCTAATCCTTCTGGTTGGCACTCATATAGTGCCTCAAGTATAACAACCCATTGACATGCTTCATCTGTCCATCCGTTTGTGGGTGAAAACTGGTGGAGAAGTTTAAGTCTAAACCTAAACTTACAGTGTTGAGGTGGTCTATGTGACCCAAAGAATATATGAGGAAGTGAATGGAGCACAAACCTCATGTGGACTTATCATGAATGTCAATTTTATGTGTCCTAGAGTGTATGATCAATATAAAAGAATATGACATGGTTAGTAAAAAACACAATAATAATAATGATACAATTCATATAAAAACAAGGTTAATGAAAACAACAAAAATATTCATATGAACAAATGTATAAGACAAAGTTAATAAATAGAACACCAAAAATATGTACGAAATAGTATACAAAAAAGGCGGTAACAAAACAACATGATTTGATGTGGATGAACTTATCCTTTAGTGAGCTCCTATTGCAGAATCTATCTTATTCATCAGTTTTCAAGCAATTTTAATAGAGGGCTCCGTACACCATGGGATTTACCAGAGGGGAGCCTTAAAATGACGAATCTTAAAATGACCTCAAGCTTGAGTGAGGAGTCCGGGGCTACTTTGCCGATAATGATGAACATGTAGGGTACCGTACTAAACCTTGCTAGGTTAGATTGTGATAAAAATCTGGGTATAGGGTATATGCATGAATGCAACAATTTAGGAAAAGTGGTAAAACACGACTATCATGGCATCAAAGCATGTAAATCAAAACTATCATATAATAGATTAGGCAAAAAATATAAACAATTAAATGAAGACTAGAAACATTTGAACGAATAAAATAAAAATAAAGCTCATAATCCTAGTTCTAAGCCTAACTCTCTAACAATCCCCAGCGGAGTTGCCATCTTTCATCACATGTTTCCGTCCGGGAGGGAAACCGCTTTTGGGGTGCGGTTCCCCCCAACCTTCATCCGAATGGTGATAAAAAATCGGAGTCGCCACCAATCATTTTTTGGGTGCGATTGGTCACCTAAAAGGAAAATAATATATACTGTCGGAGTTTGTTACGCGTGGGGAAGGATTAACACCCCGATGATGCTCTTTCGGTACCTATCTTAAGAGTTGGAAGTTTCTAATTTGTTTTAGTCATTGCCTTAAATTTAACTAGTTTAAAAATAATATCAAAAATGGCCTAACAGTCTACTCTTTTTATTTATCCAAGTTATTTGTTAGAGTTAAAATTAAATTAAATTTATCCTAAACCTCTAAAAGAAGTCCTAACAGTTTTGTTTTTGCAATCTTTATTAAAGTTCAAAATGAAATCTAAGTTATCTAAAAGTCTAAACGAAATTGATGTATTTTATTTCTAAGTCCTACACTGATGCTTAAACTAAATGTTAACAACGTTGCTAATGGTAAAAAGGAAATGATGAAATGAAAAAATAAAAAGAAAAGCTAAGTGTTGAAAAGCCTAAGTGTTGGAAAACTTTTTTTTTATTAGAAATCAATTTCTTTATATTTGAGAAAAGTTTTTTTTTTGTTTTTTTTAGAAAATAGTTTCTTTTTATTTGAGAAAAGTTTTTTTAGGAAATGTTTTTATTTTTTATTTTTGATTATTTTGATTTTGTTTTGGTTAAAAAGATTGAAAATAATTAAAACAAATGCAAGTGTGCGGTGTGTGACGATGACATCCACAAAAACTCACTCTCATTTTTTTTCCTCATGATTTTTTTCTTTTCTTTTCTTTTTCCGCTCTCTCTTTTTTTTTCTTTCTTCTTTTTTTAGGGCTTTGTTTACAAAATACAACGGTTTTGGATAAGAGACCCATAATTACACGATTAATGACCAATACTAATATCTTTCCTATGGCCACTATAAATACATAGATGAATTAAAACAAAAAAGATAAATAAAATAAAATAAATGAAAATTACATTTAAAGGAAAACAAACCTAAATACAACAATACTAGAACAAATACACTCATAGAAAAACTATGTACAGATGTTGCCACACTCAAAGAAGTCTTTAGAATGATAATATGAATATGTACCAAGACAGTGGAGGGTAAAAAAGAAGAAAGGACATTGATGGTTAAGCTCCAATCAAGGGATGTGAAGTAATAATTACAACATAAGCTAGTGAACTTGTGCAAACATGGACCAAACTGGAGATACCCTTTTTTTATTCCCAACCAGACGATAAATAGAACCAAAGGGGCAGAGGAGGAACTAGGCGTGTCTAAAAAAGAAAAAAGCTACAATTGGAAGACATTTGGATACCAAATAGTAGACGAACCAGACCAACAATCAAAAGAAATCAATAAACCTAGACACAAACTAGGCACCTCCAAAAGAAAACCAGAAGAAAAAAATACAACCAGTTGGTTCAAATAACAAGATGGCTTTTTTAGAAAAATAAGAAAAAAAGAAAGAAAACTAGAGACATAAGAAAATAAAAACAACGGACAGATCCAACACTTAACAAGATGAAAACGGCAAACAAAAGAACCAAAATGTAATTAACAAAAAAAAAAGCAAACAAAGGGAACCAATAGGTTTTTTTTATTTCTTTCACGTAACTCAATTTAAACCAGTTCCCAGACATGGAGTGGGATTTAAAAGAACACTTAAAACAAAAAAATAAAGAAAACTTAAGAAAAACTAGGCACAAACATAAGACATGCGCATAGGATTTCTTGTTAGGAGGTTTCTTCCTTCCTTTTTTTTTTAAACTAAGTGCTTCCAACGTTTCAATACAAAAAACCAAAAACTAGGTACAAACGGAATACAAAATACAAAGGCAATCATTCACGCAAAGGAGTTCCTATTCTTTGAAAATGAAGCCCACATTTTTCTTTGTTTTTGTTTTTGTTTTTTTCTTTTTTTGAAAATGTGTACTTAGTAAATAATCAACACAAATGAAAAACAACACACAAAGGAAAAGAAGGAATGAACCAAATGGAAAAAAAATCCATCTCAAACACGACCAACAACACACATACGAAGAACAACACACACACACACACATGGATAATGACCAAAAATGCAAGTATAGAGACTAACAAATGTGAAATAGAGGAAACGCAATGGGAAAATGGGTAAAATAAAATAAAATACATGAAACCAACCACGCTCAAATGAAAATTTCTTTTTCTCCAAGTAGGCTCCTTCACTGAACTGGGCGTCTTCCTCCGGCACTAGCCGGATGTCATGGGACACTGTATTGGCTTCGCATAGAGCTGCACAGTAGATCGGGTGACAATAATGTTAGCCGGTAATGGACCTAAGAGGGCCTCTGGACCAGCTTTGGGGATGGGAGTATGTGATACTTCGTAAGGGGACGGACAGGGGGTACTCCATATTGGCCGGCGGAATGATTTCCAACTAGGGGAATAAAGGCTCTTTGCGTGGATTCAATGGAAATAGTGAGGGACTTGTGCTTTTGAATCTTGTTTTCTAGAGAGAGAGCCTACGAATGGCTCAATGTGTGATTTTATATATAGATGAAGGATTAGGGTTTAGGTTCGAACCAAGGCGGCGAGAAGTCGGGGGCATGGTGGACCTTGGGTTTGATCTGCGAGGGATGAGTGATCGGGGAGATTTATACTCCCTTTTTAGGGCCATTTTGGGTACATTTTCATACTCTTTTGGTTCATTTAATGCCCAATTGTGCTATCTGTTGTGTTGTGATCGTGTGATTAACTGTGTGGTTGTGGATGTGGAGCCTGTGTGGTTGTGGCAATGGTTGTAATTGTTTTGTGGTGTGTGTGTGTTGACACTTAATAATGTGGAATATAACCTGTTTATATGTTATTGCCACAACACCGCACTTGTGCACGTCCTCATGTAGATGCTAGGAGCATGGGATGGGTTGATGAGACATGATCCTGACTGAGCTGTGGTTACTCACCCCTCCTACTGTGTTTTGTTTTTTTTTTCAAGGACCTACAAGAGTTAGGTGGGGACACCAAAGTGGAAGACAGTTCTGCTTTGTTGCTTTGTTTAATGTTATTTTGTGTTATGTTATTTTGTGGGACCTTTGTAACCCTAGTGGGGAAAGATTGTAAAAGGGATTTGACTGAAATAAAGGCATATGGTTTGGTTTGTAAACGTCTATGGTGGTTTAAATTTAATAAAGATATATGTTTCTGTCTCGTAGTTATCTATTATGGATGTGTGTGATGTCTTGTGTGGAATTTATCCCAACCCCTTGCCCACCGGGTGGGTAAAGGGGAGTCACGAACCGGTTTCCTCGGGTTGGAAATCCGGGGCATGACAATATGGTATCACAGCATGGTCTAGTTGGCCTAGGGTAGTGGGCAAATCTGGTTATCTTGAGTCCTTCGGAGGTGCCTGGAGGGACGTACCTGATCAACATGGTCCTCTTTGAGCCTCTAAGGTGTACTTGGGGTAGTCTAGTCTTATAGTAGGATTTGTATGCATTGGCACTATGGCACTAGTTGCATTTATTGTCTATGTGTGATTGTGTGGATAACTGAGATAAAGCATGTGATAGGAAAATACGAAGAACGTGATTTAATCTGTGCAACTCTGATTTTATGATAACTTGAGCTGTGTGCTTGTGGAATTGTTGCTTGTGCAATGTGATTTAATGGGAACTGAAATGTGTGCAAAGTGTGTAATGTCATGTGACAATTGAATTGATAAATGGGGTAGAGGTAGTAACACATGATAGATTTCGAATGCATTTTGACGATTATCTTTCTTACTTCGTGTAGTAAGAATGTCACCGAGGAGAGCGACGCGTGCGTCTGGGGCAGTGGTTGATGAGTCATCTGCCCATGAGGGTCCAGGTGCGGGACATCCCGCTGGAGGGAATAAGCTGTTGCTGACACAGTTACGAGAGGGCATTTGACAGGAAGTCCAAGAGCTAAGGGAGAGTATCCGGCAAGAGGTTCGGGAGGAGGTGCGCCATGAGATGGCAGTACAGCAGGTGGTACCACCACCACCACCAGTGGGGGAGTTACCTCATGAGCTTGAGAGTTTGCTGGGTGGCGTACCGATGCACCGTGCAGAGGATGATATTGTGACGAGGTTTCGAAAGGAACAACCGTCGAGATTCGACGGAGAGGTAGATCGAGCATGTGTTTTCCTTTCTCCTACCCCGGGAGGAGGATAAGGTGAGGCTGGCCATTCTGCAGTTAGAGGGGAACACTTTGGAGTGGTGGCAGAGTGTCGCAGGAAGCCGTGCAGTGCAGTTCATGCTATGGGAGGAGTTCTTGCAACTCTTCCATGATGAGTTCTTCATTGAGTCATTGAGATGGTAGAAGAGAGAGGAATTTAGCAGTTTAAGGCAAGGATCAAGGACAGTGCCCGAGTATGAGCGCGAGTTCCGAAGCTTGAGTAGATTTGCTCCCGAGACTGTGGCAAGGGAGGACCTGAAGGCCCACAAGTTCACCTTGGGTCTCAGGCCAGCCCTTAGGCAGAGGGTGGCAATTCTGCGCTTGAGGACCTATGCTGAGGTTGTTTAGACAGCTCGTATAGCTGAGAGGGAGCTGGATGATAGGAGGCAGGCCCAACAGGGTCGTTAGTTGCAGGGTGGGTCTGATCATGATACAGGGTCCAAGAGGCCCAAGACCGAGGAGGGAGGTAGCAATTCCTTCCGCAGCACGGGTCCACCCTCGGTGAACCCAGGGAGGTTCGCTTTTGGCGGTAGTAGGAAGGGAGGTTCAGCAGTAAGTCTCCCCAGTAGTTGTCATTGCTGTGGGGAGCAAGGCCACTTCAAAAGAGAGTGTCCCAAGAAGGACTGACGATGTAAGAGCTGTGGACGAGAGGGCCATTTGAGCTGGGTTTGCAAGAGTGGCAATAAGGGTGTTGGAGGCATGGCATCCAGCACGAGGAGTGATGCCAGTTTCCATGCACTAGCAGAGAGACCTGCTCGTCAGTGGCAGGCTAGTCAGGCAGGATCGAACCAAACCCGACCTTAGGGGAGGCCAGAGCGACAGCAGACTGATGTTGGAGGCAGTCAGGGCGGGAACCACCCAGTGGGTGAACCGACCAGTAGCACGGGCCAAGGGAGGGTGTTTGCGCTGAATGCAACACCCAAGAGGAGGCTGAGCTACCACCTCCACTGGCAGAGGGTAGGGCAGGGCCATCGGTGGCTAGAGGTACCTTTTTGATCTCTCATACGCTTGTTTCTGTTCTTTTCGATACGGGTGCATCATGTTCATTTGTTGCTGAGCTTGTAATTAATGGCTTGAGGTTAGTATGTGTTAAGGCAGAGAGACCCTTAGTTGTGGAGTCTCCGGTGGGAGGTATGATTGAGGTGCGACGTGTTTTCCGTGACTGTGTGTTAACCATAGGAGATGTGGAGCTTAACTTTAATTTGTATGTGATGCCATTGAGGACGTTTGATCTGATCTTGGGTATGGATTGACTTATGGCTTTCCAGGCCAAGATAGATTGTTATCAGCGGCGTGTATCATTCGTGTCACCTGCGGGGGTGTCTTACACCCTACAGGGGGAGTGGGATTGTGAGGCGAGTCGGCCGGACCAATGTTGGACCAGTGGGGTGCCATTACCCACAGGTTGGCAGCCCTAACCTTTGCTGAGGAGGGAAAGATGGGAAAAAGGGTGTGGCCAGCGGTTGTTGACCAATTTCAGGATGTCTTTCTTGAGGAGTTAAGGAGTTTACCACTTAAGAGGAGCGTGGAGTTCACCATTGAGTTGGTACCGAGGTGGGCCCAATCTCCCAAGTGGCTTATCGTATGGGACTAGCTGAGTTGAGTGAGCTTCAGAGGCAAATAGAGGAGTTGGTGAACCAGGGGTATATCAGGCCGAGTACCTCACCCTTGGGTGCTCTAGTGCTCTTTGCAGAGAAAGCAGATGGCACACTTCGTCTTTGCATTGACTATAGGAAGCTGAATTTGGTGACCGTGAAGTACAAGTATCCATTACCTCGGATAGATGACTTGTTTGACTAGTTGAGTGGGCCCTAGTAGTTTTCGAAGATAGATCTGCGACCGGGGTATCACCAGTTAAGGGTTAGGGAGGAGGACATTCCTAAGACTCCTTTTCGGTGCAGGTATGGGCACTATGAGTGGGTAGTGATGCCTTTTGGGCTCACTAATGCACCAGCAGTGTTAATGCATTTGATGAACTAGGTCTTTGCTCCATACTTGGATTCTTTTGTGGTGTTGTTTATAAATGATATTTTGGTGTATTCTAAGACAGAGAGGGAGCATGTGGAGCATTTGGCAACAATGTTGCAAACCTTGAGGGACCAGCAGTTGTTTGTTAAGTTTAGCAAATGCGAGTTTTGGATGCAGGAGGTTTATTTTCTTGGCCATGTCGTGTCAGCTGCGGGGGTTAGGGTAGACCCATCTAAGATTGAGGCTATCTTATCGTGGGTGAGGCCAACCAATGTTTTCGAGATTCGTAGTTTTCTTGGCTTGGCAGGGTATTATCGTCGTTTTGTAGAGGGATTCTCCCATTTGGCAGCACCTATGACAGCTTTGACCAGGAAGGGAGTGAAGTTTGAGTGGACCGATAAGTGTCAACAGGCATTTGAGGCCCTCAAAACCCGTTTGACCACTGCACCTATGTCGAGGTAACCTAGGGAGGACGTCCCATATGAGGTGTATCATGACACGTCTAGGATTGGTTTGGGGTGTATGCTTATGCAAGAGCACAATGTGGTAGCTTATGGGTCGTGACAGTTGAAACCTTATAAGCAGAATTACCCTACTCATGATCTTGAGTTGGCGGTTGTTATCTTTGCATTGAAGAGTTGACAACATTACCTATTGGGAGAAAAGTTTGTGGTATTCTCAGATCACAAGAGCTTTCAGTACATCTTACTCAGAGGGACTTGAATTTGAGGCAGAGGAGATGGGTGGAGTATATGCATACCTTTGATTTTACTCTTGCCTACACCCCAGGAAAGGGTAATGTTGTGGCTGATGCGTTAAGCAGAAAAGGTAAAGCTGAGGTGGCAGTGAGAGAGTGGAAGCTGATGGAGCAGTTGGCGATGTTGCAGTTGCAGCCTATTGCTCGTGACGGTGGGACAGTCCTGAGTCCTATTTTTGTTGTGCCTGAGTTATACCAGCGAGTCCGGGAGGGACAGTTGGGTGATATAGAGTGTGAGGTTCTCCTTGCCTGTATTGAGGCTGGTGAGCTATCTGAGGATTAGACAGAGGGTCCTGAGCATGAGTTGTCCTTTCAGGGACGATTGGTAGTGGCTTATTTTCTCAGAGACGAGGTGATGAAGGATTTCCATCAGTCTAGAGTTACTGTGCAAAGTTGAAGTGGGGCCATATAATGATGGATTTTGTGATTGGTCTTCCACCCACCACTGGGAGGTAAGACATGATATGGATAATTATGGATTGGTTAACGAACTCGGCCCATTTTCTTGCCATACGAGAGCGAAATTCCATCGGGGCGTTGAGCCAGCTGTATGTGAATGATTGCATGGGGTACCGTCGTCGATTGTGTCCGACCGAGATTCGAGGTTCACTTCTCGTTTTTGGGCAGACTTGCAGGAGGCTATGAGGACAAAGCTTAACATGAGTACCACTTTTCACCCTGAGACTGACGGTCAAACAGAGAGGACAAATTAGACATTGGAGGACATATTGCGCGCCTGTGTGCTCAATTTTGGGGGTTCGTGGGCAACTCACCTTCCTTTGGTGGAGTTTGCCTACAACAACAGTTATCAAGCATCCATTGGGATGGCTCCTTTTGAGGCGTTGTATGGGAGGCCATGTCAATCCCCTTTGTGTTGGATTGATGTGGGGGAGGAAGCTCTATTGGGACCATAGTTGGTTCAGGAGGCTACGAAGAAGGTCAAGTCGATTCGTCAGCGCTTGTTGTCTGCTCAGAGTCAATAGAAATCTTATACAGATCAGCGGCGCCGACCTTTGGAGTTTTTCGTGGGAGATTATGTGTTTATCCGTGTTTCTCCATGTCATGGACATCAATGATTTGGGAGAGGTTCCAAGCTATCTCCGCGGTTTAATTGTCCTTTTGATGTTATGGCTCATATGGGGCCAGTGGCCTACCAGTTAGCATTGCCACCGCAGTTGAGTCGGATACACAATGTGTTCCATGTGTCCCAATTGTGGAAGTATCATCCTGACCCCACTTATGTGATTGATTAGGGGACGTTGGATATTGAAGATGAGATGTCCGTTGTTGAGGTCCCTATCCGTATACTGGATCGACGGGACAAGTTTTTGCGTGGTCGCACTATTCCATTGGTTCACGTGCTATGGCAGCACTGTGGCATTGAGGAGGAGACTTGTGTCACAGGGTCAGATTTCCTATGCCTCTCAACCCATTACGGCACTTAGCTTCTCTATCCACGGTCCGCTAAGTTTAGCCTTTGAGGGTTGAAGCGCACGTAGACTGGTTTCGCCCTGCCACTGGGCTCATCAGGAGAATAGCTCCAGTTCCCGACCAGTTTGTGTAAGGATGGCCAAAATCCCCTCTTCAACGTCAAGTCCTCGACTAGCGGTGTGCTCCCCGCATTCAACCGAGTCGGTACGTCTGAACTCTGAAGGGGATCCATCCGTTCTCCTCCACGAACTGCTTGGAACCTTCCGCTGCACACCGTCTACACTTCAACCAACCCCTTTCCTTTACGTAGCACGAATACATTCCTGAATCGTGCCACTGAGAAACGCCCCGAATCCTCGGGTTGTGACATTCTCCTCCACCCAATCCTCGCAACGTCCTCGTTGCGTTTGTTGACATCACTTCCCCGCAGGCGATGGCATCATTACCTCGACGCCCTCCCACTCGCCCAATGTCAACTGGTTGGACATCGCTTCCCTGTAGGTTGCAACACCTTTACCAAGATGCTCTCCCGCTCGCCCAATGTCCAAAGGATAGAAGGCTTCCAAGATCGCTCTGACGCGCTCCTTCGTACTCCCTTGCCCAACTTTGTATCACACTCTAGGATACTCCAACTATATGGACGCAAGGTGTGCAAGACACTACCGGTTGACTCACCTCTGTGAGCTCCCACCTTGGGATCACGCTACTCGTGAGAGTGCTCGGCGAGTCTTCAGGATACGGACCGGTTCGGCTCTGATACCACTTGTCACGGGGTTAGATTTCCTGTGCCTCTCAACCCATTGCGGCACTTAGCTTCTCTATCCACGGTCTGCTAAGTTTAGCCTTTGAGGGTTGAAGCGCACGTAGACTGGTTTCGCCCTGCCACTGGGCTCATCAGGAGAATAGCTCCAGTTCCCGACCAGTTTGTGTAAGGATGGCCAAAATCCCCTCTTCAACGTCAAGTCCTCGACTAGCGGCGTGCTCCCCGCATTCAACCGGGTCGGCACGTCTGAACTCCGAAGGGGTTCCATCCGTTCTCCTCCATGAACTACCTAGAACCTTCCGCTGCGCACCATCTACGCTTCAACTAACCCTTTTCCTTTACGTAGCACGAATACATTCCTGAATCGTGCCACTGAGAAACGCCCTGAATCCTCGGGTTGTGACACTTGGGAGCGTGAGTCCATGATGTGTGAGTAGCACCCGGAGTTGTTTGAGGACGAACAATCTTGAGGGTGGGAGGTGGCTGTTGGCCAAGGGATAATGATGTGCTTTCTTGTACTAATTAAAATAATCAATTAAGTCCAAAGAATTAATATTAAAATTGGAATAATCAATTTAACATTAAAAACCACCAAAATTAATATTAAATCTATAAAAGTGAATAAAACAGTAAATAATTAAAATTTGGAAAACTATTATAAAAATGCATTAATTCAACAAAATATTCAATTAAAGCCCATAAATTAAATGCAAATTTAATGATAAATTTCGCAATGATCAGTATTCTCAACAAGATGATTTGGATTATGAAGATACTTTTGCTCATGTTGCCAAAATGACTACTATCCGTACTCTTATTGCAGTAGCTTCGGTCCATCAATGGCATGTCTATTAACTTGATGTTAAAGTGCTTTCTTGAATGGCGATCTTTACGAAGAAGTTTATATGGCGCCTCCTCTTGGTGTTCCTCATCTTTCTGGGTTTGTTTGTAAACTCAAGAAAGCTCTATATGGTCTCAAACAAGCAATGTGTGCTTGGTTTGACAAATTTTCTGTTGTGATATCCTCCCTTGGCTTTGCTTCTAGTATTCATGACTTTGCTCTCTTTGTTAAGAATAATGGTGTAGGTCGTATCATTCTTTCTCTATATGTTGATGACATAATTATAACTGGCATTGATGTTGATGATATTTTGGCTTTGAAGCTTTAGTTAGCTCAACAGTTTGAGATGAAAGATTTGGGCTCTTTGGGATATTTTTTGGGCATTAATGTAGCCTCCTCGTCCAAAGTTTGTCTTCTTTCTCAGTCCAAGTATCTTGCAGATATCCTTAAGCAAGCTTGGCTTACTAATAATAGGACTACAAATACTCCTATTGAGGTTAATGCAAAGTATTCTTCCTATGATGTTTTACCCTTGTTAGATCTTACTTTATATCGTACTATTGTTGGGAACTTGGTTTATCTTACTATTACTTGTCCAGATATTGCATTTGTCGTCCACGTTATTAGTCAATTTGTTGCTTCTCCCACTACCATTCATTGGGCCGCTATTCTTCGTATTCTGTAATATTTTTGGGGTGCTGCTTTTCAGGGCCTTTTCCTTTCCTCTACCTCTTTTTTGCAATTGCGTGCATACTCTAATGCAAATTATGCCAGTGATCCTACAGATCGCAAGTCCATTACTGGTTTTTGTATCTTTTTGGGTGATTCTCTTAATTCTTGGAAAAGTAAGAAACAATCTATTGTTTCTAACTCTTCCACAAAAGTGGAATAACGGGCTATGGTTGCTACTACCAAAGAAAATTTTTGGTTATAATGGTTACTAGCTGATATGGGTGTGTCTCAACCTCACCCCACTCCTATGTTTTGCGACAGTAAGAGTTATGTTTAGATTGCTCACAACTTGGTTTTTCATGATTGCACCATGCACATTGAAGTTGATCATCATATTACTCGTCATCATCTCAAGCATGGCACCCTTACTCTGCCGTTCGTTTTTTTTCTTCCTAGATTGCAAGTTCTTTACCAAGTCTCATTTCGTTTCTCGTTTTCACCTTTTAGTTGGCAAGCTCTCAATGCTTGTAGTTGCTACATTATGAGTTTGAGGGGAGATGTTATAATATATTATTTTAATACAGGGTTAGTTTTCTTTTCTTATTAATTTAGGTCATGTATATATTTGTATCTTCTTTGTAACCTGGTTTATTTGATTAATTGAGTGAAACCCTAGTCTTCATCTTTTTATCTTCTCTCTTGAAGATTGTATGAGTTGTTTGATTTATTAACATAATTAACCATATCTTCATTCACCATAACTCCGTCCTCCTCTCCCTCCTGTGCACCAACCACCTCCCTTCCAATGCTACTTCTCCACACATGAGTTCCTCGATGAATCCCTCTACCATGATCCAACCTCTCCCCTCCCCATCTTCATTAAAATTTCTGTTTTGGCCATAATTTATTCCTTGGAATGTGATTAAGTGTCATTCGGGATTTGCAGTGATAACTAGCATCTTCTACGTCTTCTTCTCTCCTTTTCTCTTTAGTTTCTACTTGAGTGACTCAAGCTGTTGTTTCTTCCATAATTCATTCCTTGATCTTTCTGATAGAATGATTAAGGAGAAAGATGGAGAGATCTCTAAATTTGATAATAATAATAACAATATATCTTTATCGGCCTCTGGAGTTAAGATCACCACTATATGTTTTCTTTTCCCTTCTTCTGTCCCTAATTTTTGAGGAAGATGGCATGTTGAACTTCACATGAAGTGTTTCAATCCACAACTAACTGTATGGTCATATTCTCATGTTGATCACCATGATGAATATTAATTATGAGTAATGCTATATAAGTATATTATGCAGGTAAATATTATATGAACATTTTTACTGTCATTGGATTGTTATTATTTTTTTAAATTTTTTTTATACCAATCCAATGACAGAAAAAATATTCTTGTGAGAATTATGATATATATAATGTTTCTACAAATATACTTTCTAATTTTTGTTGTAGAAATATTTTTTGTCTAGGATAGTTGCTTGGTGGGTTCAAGTATTTCTAGCATTTTATTTAGTTCTTTTTTCAAACTTTCTTTTGCATCCTTTCGGAATTAGGATTCCCATAATCGTAGCACCTCTAACAAATTCTAGTATTTGTTTCAAGCTTTAAAATTTTAATACAACACTATGGCATGAATGTTAATAGTGCCAAAACAATTAATAGGCTATTTTAATTTTTGGTAGATAGAAAATGCTACTAGATCTTTCTTGCCTTTTTTTATATACATAATAGTTAATTATATCTTGAGGTTAATAAAGTGAATTAAAAAATATATATGCATGAAAGATGACAATCATAAATTAAATGCTACCATGCCTATTTACACATGCCAATTTTTATTTTTGTCCTCTTGCTCATAGTACCAGTCCTCTTTATATTCACCCTAGTTAAAATTACTCATTTTTGACATGTATGTGCAAATTAAGCTTATCGTGGCCTGAGCTTGCTACATTAATTTCCCAGATGTTCTTACATAATACATATCTCTTAGACCTACAATTGCCAATAAGAATATCATCATTAGCATTTCCTAGATCTATCTCTGATGTAATCTTCTTGATTTGTTTCTTTAACAGAAGACACAAGAAATAAGTGATCATAAGACAGTTTTTTGATCCTTCAGAATTTTCCCATGCAATAGAAAAAGTTACTTAAATATATTTACACATACACAGAAAATAGGTGGTTTACTGAAACACCGCCCCATTAAAAAACAAAAAAGCCTATTGTGAAATTAAGTTCTTATTTTGAATTTCAAATTTTGGCAAGACATAAAGAATAAGAGCTAACACAATCTTAAAGGCACATTTTAGCACATTTTCACACTAAGTAAAACACACCTATATTTATTTATTCATCATATTTGAAGACCTGTTTGCATAAAGGGAGGATGAAGCCAATATTAACAAAAGATAAATTCTTAATGCAAGTTATCCTCATTCTTGATTTTGTAGTAAAACAAATCAACGGTTAGATATGCGCTCACATTGGCTTGCACGTAGGGTATCTCTTAACAAAATTCAAAACATTAACAATTAGAAAGATACAAAATATTTAGTCATACAAAATATTTCATAAAAAATATAAAATAATAAATTTTAATTTATTATAATGTATTTTTCAAATAAAATAATAATTTATATATTTTTATGTTACTAAAATAATCTATAATTGAATATGTATTAAATGACCGAGACAACCATCTCGGCTACATCAAAAAATAATAAAATAAATAATAATCTGACCCTACCATTCATTCTCATTAGGAAAAAGTATATTAACAAATAATAATCTCTACCACTCATGATTTTATTAAATCATCGACATAAATTGGGAAAGGAAACATAAGGGAGTACATAATATAAAAGTCTCATACAGCTTCAAAACTAAAAGCACTCAAGTTGTATCTTTTTGAGGCATTGTTAGTGCATTTGGTATGAATATCTCTACTAGTGTAGTTTAATCAGTTTAAGGTGAGTTATAATTGTCAAAAGGAGACTTGGTCTCTTAATGAATTTATCTTACACTGTGTCCAAGAGGAGGAATGATTGAAACTTGATAAGATAGAAAGTGCTTATTTTGCTAGTACCTCTAAAGGCAAAAGATATCAGAAAAGAAAATCAGATAAGGTTATTGAAGTTCAACCACCACAAAAGAAACAACATAAACCTCAAAAGGAAAATACTTGTTTCTTTTGTGGTGTTGCGGGACATATTAAGAAACTTTGTACTAATTACCATGCTTGGCATGCAAAGAAAGATATACTTCTTAATTATGTTTATTCTGAGGTTAATTTGACTTTTGTACCTGGACACACGTGCTAGATTGATTCTGGGGCAACTACTCACATCAATGTGTCTACGTAGGGTTGCCTAAGCTTCTAAAAACCAAGTGATTATGAGAAATACATCTATGTTGGGGATTGTTGGACCCCATTTTGTCCGGGTTAGATATACACATTCATTTTTTGTTTTAGATTTCTTTTCTATTTGTTAACCATTTTGTACAGATAATTGAAGAGACGTAATCATTAATTCGAAAGGCACAATTGTAAGGACTGCTTTAAAAAGGATTTCAAACGCTAAAAATTCTATCCCAAGTGTTAGAAAATTAAATTTCAGGATCGGCGCCTTCGACCGCCTTCAAATCTGAGGTCAAACGAAGAAGTTATGGTCAAAGCCGTATTTGGACCACTAACGATGGTCAAATAGCAGCCAATATTCAAAATGACACTCTGGATTAGGTCACGAACCTTGTTTTCTTAACCTTCTCATCATTCTGAAAATTTTGACGTATATATTGCATATATTCGCCCACAAAGCTTATTTTTGAAAAATAAAAAAAATATTTTTCAGTAATAAAGCAGCTTCGGGACACGAAGTACAGGCTTGGCGCAAAAATAAAATCATTTCAAAACAAAAAAGACATAGGGTCGCTCGTCACGACGCCCCGAGTTCAAAAATAATTTTCTTAAAATTTTTTTGAAACCCGAGTTATCTTCTTGATCCCAAAAACCTAAAAGCGTCATTTAACTGCTATCCAGTTGAAAAAGTCAAAAACCCTAGCCGTCACCCTCTCTTTTCCCTCCATGTCTTGTCCACGTGTCATTGTTTTATTGGTTGAAATAAAAAACAAAAAAAATAAAAGCAAAAATAATAAAAACAAAAAAAAAAAAAAAAAAACAGAATATTCTCATGCCTATCCTCTCTAGCACGTCGTCTTCCCTTCTCTCTCCCCTGCGTCGTCTTCCTCATCTACACCAGATAACATCATGCCTACCCCTCTCGGCCATGCCCCTACCTCCTTTTCTCTCTCTCCACGCCGCCTCCATCAAACCTCAACCCTAATCCTTCATCTATATATACAATCACAAATCAAACTATTTCGGGGGGCTCTCTTCACGATCAAAAAAATAAAATCAAAAATTCACTCTTCAATCTCCATCTCCTCCCTTAAATCCCTCTAGAGAGTTCCCCCGGCCGGAAATTGCAACCGCCGGCCGTCGCCTTTGTTCCATCCCTGCCCTGAGCCGCCGCTTGTTGCCAGTCCACCATCTCTGGCCGTTCTCAAACCACGATCTTCAACCCCTCCTCCTTTCCTTCTTCCCCCAAAGCCCAGAGGACATAGGAAGGCATGAACAGAAAGGCCTCCATAAGGGCTCACGATGCCCGACCAGTGTTTAAGAACAAAAAAAAAGCTGCCTAAGTCATGGAGTTGTGAAAGGAAGCAACGTTTGGGGAAATTTATTTTAGTTCATGTACTATTTGTCTTCATCTTGTTTTGTTTTGTTTTTGTTTGGATGTTGGGGATCACGAGTTGATGGTCATGGGTGGCTAATAGGTAATCGTTTCATGTTTTGTTCATAGACTGCATATTGGATTTTGATTCACCGACTGCATATTTATCCATCGACTGCATGTTGGGTCTATTTAGGACCTGTTGTCCATTTGTTTATGGTTAATGCTTATTTTATTTTGTTGTTCATCGGCATGTTTATTCATGATTTGTTATGTTTATCGTGGGTATTATTCAATCCTAATCTGGAATCATTCTCTCTCCTTTTTTTAGACGGGTTACATCCTTGGCCACGGCTGGCCCAGGGATGGGGTTGGCCTCCTACCCGACTATATCTATTTGGTCATATGAGTGTTTCGTTGGCCCCTCCCTCGCCATTTGCTAGCAGGCTTTGCTGCATCCATTTTTTTATGCGGGTTCTGTTTTAATTTGTTGATATATACATGCTTTTAGGATGCTGTTGGGTGGTCCTTACTAATTGTTGTGCGAGTCTGTCTGCCTAAATATTCAATAAATCGTAAACTCACATTTTAATTGTTGGGTTTTGTACATATGTTACATGCTTCATGTCTGCATTTGAGTTTCTTCTCTGTCTGCCTATATGTGTATGCTTGTCCTCACCGATTGTTCCCTTGTTGGTCTAAAGTGTTTTTTGTATATCATGTTGTGCTCTTCCGTGTCTTCCGAGTATGTGTGCTACATGAGTCCACTGTTGGTATCATTGTCTACCCATGTGCCTGCATATTTACTCTATGGTTTCCTTTTGAGTGTTGGTTGTGTTGTAACTCTATGTATCTCCACCGTGCTACATAAGTTGACGTCTCCGGGATGATGTACATTCTCTCTTCCATGCTGCCAAGGTTGTAATTTGGGATATGCCGCTTTTGATTTATTATTATGGTTTTTTTTATGGATTTGTTTTGTTTATCTTTTTTAATGTTGCCCTTAGGTTTATGTTAGTATGGCCATAAGATTGTAACAATGGGTTCCTTTCATCCCGGTGCAATTGTAATTTGTAAATTGAGTAAAAAAAAAAGAGAGATAAAAAAAAAACAACAAAAAGTGTGAAAAAAAAGAGTGAAAAAGAGAGAGCTTTGTTTTTATTTTTTGTGGATGTCAATAATCACACGTGCACTTTTATTTTGTTTGCTTGAGATTATTGCTAAAAAAGGCATTTTCTTTGATGTTCGTTTTTTTTCAAGGTAAAGCAAATGTTTTTAACCAAAATCAAAATAAATATATTTTTCAAAACCAAGGCAAACCAAACAAAATGAAACAAATAAAATTCTTTTTTTTAAACGTGAAAAAAAAATCTTTCTTAAAAAAAACAAAAGGAAAAAAATTTTACATTAAAAAAAGTATTTTCTAAACGAATAAACAAATAAAGTGTTTTCAATAAAAATAAAAAAACAAAACAAAACAAATAAAAATAAAACAAAAACAAAAAAAAATAATAGCTTTTTTACTTGATTTTTTTTGGCTTACTCAGTTTTGCTCTTAGGAAGTAATTTGATCTTAATTTGTAACATTAATAGATAACTTAGAAATGATTCAAATCATAGGATTCTTTAACTTAGACTTAACCTTTTAACTTTAGCACATGATTTAGAAATAAATTAGCTCAACTCTTAAGGTTTCCTTTAGATTCTTAAACAAATTAAATTTAACTTTCAACTTAAAATTTAGAAAATATAAAAAGTCAGATTTAACATTACTTTTAAACTAGTTAAATTTAAACTAGCAGTTAAAATAAATTAGAAACCTCCAAATTCATAAGATAGGTACCAAAAGGGCGTTGTGGGGGTGCTAATCCTTCCCCACACGTAAAAACTCCCGAACCTAGCTCGGCGACGTAGACCATTTTTTTTAGGTGACCTCAAAAACAGTTGGTGGCGACTATGTTCTTTTTCATCACCATTCGGGTGAAGGGTGGGTTAACCGTATCCCCAAAAGCAGGTTTCCCCCCGGACGAAATCCGGTGATGACAAGGATGATAAGTCAATTGCAATTAAGGCAATTAAGACATTTAGACTATTGTTGAGGACTGGTTCTTATTTGGATTTGAAAGAAACTTTTGTCGTATCGCCTTTTAGATAAAATTTGATTTATGTTTTTGTTATAGAAAAATTTGGTTATTCTCGCTCTTTTGGAAATGGAATGTTTGGCCTTCTTTATGATTCAATAATAGTTGGTACCAATTTTTTTATCAAGTTCTGATAATCTATATATGTTTTACTCAGTTGCCTCATTTAACGAATCCGTGCATGTTAGTACTCGAGGTGTAAAACGTAAATTAATCAGCAAGAACTTTGCTTCCTTATGGTATAAGAGATTGGGATACATTTCTAAAAAGAGAATTGAGAGACTTGTGTCAAAAGTGATTCTTGATTCCCTTAATTTTTGTGATTTTGACATGTGCATTAATTGTATCAAGGGAAAACAGCCAAATATAAGGAGATTTGGTGCCAACAGGTCTTTAGATGTCTTGGAACTTATACATATAAATATTGGTGGGTCATTCCCTACAGTTACTTGGAATGGTCAACTATATTTGATAATGTTCAAAGATAACTTTTCTCAGTATAACTACCTATATCTCATCCATTAAAAGTCTTAGTCACTAGACTTGTTCAAACATTATAAAGTTAAACTTAAAAATCAACTTAGTAAAAGAATTAAAAGCATCAGATCTGATCGTGGTGGCGAATGCTATGGCAGATACAATGGATTAGGTGAACAACGTCCATGACCATTTGCTAAATTGCTAGAGGAATGTGGTATTGTCCCTCAATATACCATGATTGGATCTTCATGCATGAATAGTGTTGTTAAAAGGTAAAATAGGACGCTTAAGGATATGTTAAGGAGTACAATTAGTCATTCTACTTTGCCAGCATCTCTCTAAAGAGAAGCATTAAAAACCGCTGCATATATATTTAATAGAGTTCCAACAAAATCTACTACAAAGACTCCATATGAGCTTTGGACCGGCAAAAAGCCTAGTTTAAAATATTTTTACATTTGAGGATGTCCAGATGAGGCAAGGCCCTATAGGGCCAATGAAAACAAACTAGACTCAAGAATTATAAGTTGTTATGTTGTTGGCTACTCTGAAAGGTCCATGGGTTATATGTTTTATGATCCCTCTATTAAGGCTATTTTTGAGATTGAGAATGCTAAGTTCTTGAGGATGTTGAGTTTGCAGGGGGAGAAAGAGTAAAGAACTTTGTCTTTGATGATGAAGACATGAATTTTTCTCGCATTGCTATTGGTAATGATCAGAATCAGATTCTTATACCGACATTGTTCAAGAAGCAATTCTAGACTTAGACAATGTCATTATATCTCCTACTCAAACAGTTGTTCTAGAGGAACTAACTCTACAACCTCTAGAATCAATGCCATTAAGGAGATCCACTAGAGAAAGGAGAAGTGCAATTTCAAATGATTATATTATTTTTCTCCAGGAACATGAAGATAACATAGGCTTGCTAAAAGGTGATCTTATCACTGTCCATTAAGCTATAGAAAGTTCTAAATCTCAACGATGGATTGATGCTATGTGTGAAGAGATTAAATCTATGAAGGATAATGACATATGGGATCTTACTCCCTTTCCTAAAGGTGTGAAACCTATTGGTTGTAAATAGATTTTTAAAACCAAAAAGGAAGACATTGATTATAAGTTATAAGGCGCATATTGTTGCTAAGGGCTTCACACAAAAGGAAGATATTGATTATAAAGAGACTTTCTCTCTGATTTATTCGAAAGACTCTTTTAAAACTATAATGACATCAATGACATATTTTGATCTTGAGTTACATCAGATAGATGTAAAGACTGCATTTCTGAATGGTGACATTAAAGAAACAATATATATTGTGCAATTAGAAATCTTTGTGTCAGGAGACCCAAAACAAGTGGTTTGCAAATGAAAGAAATCTATCTATGAGTTCGATCAAAAGTTTGGTCAATGGCATCACAAGTTTCAACAAGTTGTCATCTCTTTTAGTTTTGAGATGAACTTAATAGATGATTGTATATAACATAAGTTCAGTGGGAGCAAATATATTTTCCTAGTTTTATATGTCAATAACATATTGCTAGCTAGTAATGATATCAATTTATTGCATGAGATCAATATATTTTTGACACAAAATTTTGAAATGAAAGATCTCGGTGATGCCTCTTCTGTATTAGGAATCCAAATACATCAAGATGGTTCTCGGGGTATTCTTGGATTATCACAAAAGAGTTATATTGAAAAGGTACTTAAACGATTTGGCATGCAAGATTGTAAACTAGGTGATACCCCTACAGCCAAGGGAGATAAGTTCACTTTAAGTCAATGCCCCAAAAATGAATTTGAGACTAAATAGATGTAGAAGATTCCTTATGCATAGCAATAGGGAGTCTAGTGTGTGCACAAGTTTATACACGTTCGAATATTACGTATATTGTTGGGGTGCTAGGGAGATATTTGAGTAATCCAAGAATAGATCACTAGAAAGCAGCCAAACATATTTTTTGATATTTACAAAGAACAAAGGATTACATGCTCACATACAGGAAATCAGATCAATTGGAAATCATTGGTTATTCTAATTCTAATTTTGTTGGATGCCAAGATAGTAGAAAATCTACATCATGCTATATTTTCTTGCTTGCTGGTGGGGCAGTATCTTAGAAGAGTGTCAAGAAGTCACTCATAGCTTCTTTCACCATGGCAGCAAAGTTTATAGTATGCTACGAGGCATTCAATTTGGGAATATGGCTGAAAAACTTTGTCACAGTGTTGCGTATTATGGATGACATAGAAAGGCACTCAGGTTATTTTGTGACAATAAGTCAGTAGTCCTCTATTCCAATAACAACAACAGATCATCAAAGTCAAAGCATATAGATATCAAGTTCCTGATTATAAAAGAAAAAGTTCAAAACAAATAGATATCCAAAGAGCACATTGGTACAAACTTGTGATTGTGGATTCGATAACTAAAATATTACCACATAAATTATTTATTTAGCACGCTATTCATATGGGTGTTGTACCTCTTTAGGATATATAGATTTAATGGGAGTTTGTACATTTGTGCTATTTAATTGCAAAACACATGTGTTAGAAAATTTTGGTGTTTTGGTTATTTTAGCAATAAAGTTTTCAGTATATACTGTTTTGAACTCTCTTAAATGATCTCACTCAGGTATAAGTTAAGACCAATTGGAATTACATGATTTGTGCATTTTGCATGTAATTTACATGATGCACATCCATATTGGATCCATATCATTCAACTATATTAATATATGTGACCATTGATGGGTTTAGCTATGTTAACTTAGTAAAGGCCGCTTTGATCCTTATGTTGGTATAATTGATGGTCAGGATTGTTTCGAGATGCATAAGGTAATGATAGTAAATTTTCAGGAGTACTCATAAAGTTATATTAATGTACAATTGTAAGGTGACGCGTATAGCTCAAGAGGGAGATTGTTAGATTTTAACAATTATATAGGCTACATGTGTATTATTGTACATTGATAGCAAGGCTATCATAATTATTAATGAGTCCAATTAAAATGAATTGGTAAAATTGTGGGTTTATTGGACTTAATGTATCTAATAAAAGTATGAGTACTATATGTAGAGACCAGTTTGTTATTTCTATTAGCCGATAGGTCTAATCAGAAATAATAACAAGTTAATTAAAATTAACTTTTATATATATTCACATTGTCAATCCCCATGTTGTATGCATCTAGAACACATTGTCTACATCCCATTGATAGAGAGAGAGAAAGAGAGAGTGAGAAAGAAAATTCAGGCGTGTTGATTTGGAAGACGGATCGTAGAAGGAAACCATCCATCAACGATCATGGCAGAATCAAGTATGCCTTCTTCTATTTTGATTCTTGATGATTTGACATGAGGCATTGATTTAGATTATGAGTTTAATCCTCCATATTTATCTCTCAAAAATGTAGGAGAAAGACTGTAATTAAGTGGATGAATATTTCTCTCATGGATCTCATACACAAGGTCATCATTGTTCTATCAAAAAACACATCAAACACAAAGTCGCAAACATCTCATAAGCAAACCAAGTTTAAATGGTAGGGTTGAAAACTATCAATGTCCACAGTAGAATTACTATTAGACTATATGAGAATATGTAGGAAAGTATAACATGCAAAATAGTTGCTCCCAGTTTACAACAAGCCCACTCCAACTTTAATTTGACCAATCTCCCTCTCTCCTAGACAATACTAATAATAATAATTCTCCTCCTTAAAGACTTCCTTCTTCCGAGAAGACTCTTTGCATGTTACAAATGAGCAGGTGGCCACTCGGCCCACTCCCAAATCGATGCAGTAAATTTTAATAATTAAGTAATTTGTGTTCAACAAGCATTCAATAAGAAGTAGCATGCCAAAACAAAATTCAAGCTCTTTTAGACATCCACGTGCTTTTGTGTATGTATGCAATTTATAACTATTTTGCAAATGCACAAATGTGAGTCAGTCCCACACTCACATTATAATTATTTCTCAATCACATTCTTATAACTCGCTCGAATTCTTCAATAATCTCTTGAAAGGCAATAATATTCTCAAAATTTAATATGACTAAAAAAACAAAACACTAAAACATGAAACTAAGAGGAGAGAGCATGGGCGGAATCTCAATACAAATTTTTTCAATTGAATGGACAATTTTTTTTACAGTTAAGGGGCCATGGCCCTCTTTAAAAGGGACTTGTTGTACTTATGGGAGAGAGCTCATGATAGAGGATTATCCGAAGGTGCAATAGGAATACTATAATGCCAAATTGCTATTAGATGAAATGAAAGTTGGTGTGTTCACTTTTACTTTTTCTTGGTAGTTTAATAGTGTTGTGCTTTTAACGGAACTTATTCTTATCTATGCTAGAAAAATTATCATGAAAATAAATAGGTGAGTGTTTGGTTAATTATAATTTTAAAAGTGGTTATATTTTAAAAGTAAATAATATGTATTTGATAAATTAAAAATAAGATTATCGTGAATGTTTAAAAAGATAAAAATATTTTTTTTTAATCTTAAACATGCATCCATTTCTTTTGATTTTAAAATAAGGTTAATGCTTATATTTTACAAATTTTAAAGTTGTTACCTGGTAAAACAATTTTTAAAGCAACACTTATGCTCTATTTGGTATATGTAGAAAATCAGTAGAAAACTGAAAGGGTATGAAAAACAGATTGAGGTGTAGTTTTCATTCGTATGGAAGACAGAAAATGCACGAAAAAGATTTTAAAAAAAACCATGACTAAAATAGTCCCCAACACCTATTTTATTATTACTTGCATAACGATATAATTTACTATGACAAACCAACGTCAAATTTGTTTTTCAAAAATAGCCTTTTACTTTTTCCTTTCGATCACCTCGTAGAAGTGCAAAGATTACTACTGCTGCCATTACCACCGTAGTCATGGCCCACATTGCCATCATTCGGATCTTCCACATCGTTAGCCAACACATGTCGCTGCCCATCCTCACCGTCCATCTCCCCCTATGCCTTTCGTGTAGTAGCTTATGAAACTAGTGACGAATTAGTGTTAAAAGAAAGAAGAGGAAGGGGCCAATGAGGCAAGTCATGAGATGACAAGCAGCTCCTTCAGATTGTGTTTTTGTTGTGTTATTAATTAATAATTCAGGTATTTATGATGTAGATATATTTTAGACAAAGATATAAATGGTATTTTTTGTAATTATATTTTCTTTTTGCCTTTTCTATTATCATTAAATTATAAAATATATTATTTTTATCTATTTTTTTCACTTTTTCTTCTTTTACAACTTTTCTACCTAATTTTTTTAATATCTTACCAAACAAAGGTTTAAACGGCTTCTTTTTTTTATCCAAAAAAAAAAATTTGTTAGTTTTTTTAAACTAACAGTATTTTGCGGCTTTAACTTTTTTTTCTCAGACCGTGTTTGGATGGCAGTGAAGCATGCTCCCTCATACATGATTGACGTACTTTGTAAATGTTTGTAAACGAAGCCCAATTGTTCTGGGCTGGAAAAACTTAAGGCCCAAGGTTGATTGTACCAATGGTTCCCAAGAAATACAAATTATTCACTATATAATAATGAAGAGACAATTTGGAAAAATAAAATTAAACAAAGTAAAGCTGTTTTTTTTTTTCTACTTTCTTTTCTGTCTTCTTCTTCTACTTATTTATTTATTTTAAATTTCCACACTAAACGTAGAAAGTTCTATATATGTGTGTACATGAAAGTCGTGGAGGTGCCAATATTCCCATAGAAACATATGTTAACTGAGATGAGAACCCATAGTTTCCGTCTGGTAGCGAAGTCAAAAATGCCAGGCCAACGACACCATATAGTTTCCCTTCCCAGCAGGTTAATTGACACGGACTAGTTCATTTTAAATTCCACTACAGAGTACACGGCAATGCCCACCCAAATCCTTGACAAAGTTGGAGACATGTTCAGACCGAGTCCCTGGAGGCTGGACTCGCAATTTCTTCTTCCTGACCTGTTTGTAATTCTGGGTATGGGGTAATCAACACGGCGGTCATCAGAAGCAGACTCTTCATGGCTGTCTATTGATATGGAGAATCCTCATTTCCAAATCAACAAGCGCAGACACACACGCATGCAACTTCTCTAACCTCTGGTCTCCCGTTCAAGGCCCTGTTTGGGTTAAGAAAATCAAAGCTGGTGCTGGGAAAAATTAAACTGCTGAGATATCATATCATTGTTTCAGAGATTGAATTCTGTGCCAGTGTTTCCTCCACTCAGCCACTTGAAGCCGTAGAAAGAAGAAACATTTGCCCTTGCAATTGACCTTTCAACAATATTTGAATGATGAAAGGCCTAGACCCCTATAGTACATACAGTACAACAATTGTATATTGTTGGATTGGATGTTGCCCCTAGGTAGGTCCCAAGATATCATCAATTGATCTCCTCTCACCCCCAACTTGCATAAGTTTTTTTCATAAGTTTTCTTAAATTTATAATTTTAAATTATTTTTTATTTTTCTATACAAATATATATTTAAATAGATTTCCTAAATTACCATTTATATCATTAAAATAATATTTTATACTATTTATTTTATTTGATAATATTTTTTTTTAATTTAATATGAAATATAAGTTAATGTTATGGTAAACATGAAGGAAAAAAGTGAAAAGAATTTTTAGATATAATTTAATAATTATAGAGAGTGAATAATGCTTCCAATAGATTATTACCGGCAGAGAGAATAAGGGGGCATTTGATTAGATCTTTAAAAGATCTTTGATTTGATATTTTTAAAAATAGAATTATTTTTGAAAATAGTAAATTTGATGAATTTAAAAGTATTTATAAATAATGAAAATTTATTTGTGCCATAATTTTAAAAAAAATTGAATGAACGAAAGAAATTCTGTAATTCACATGGCATGTGAAATTAATTAATAAAAAGATGCAATGATTATGATATGTTACATCATGTTGCATCATGATGTCAGTTCGTTGACAGTACCGTATAGAAAACTGAAACGTGAACCCTTATCTATTTTACTATTGTAAAATCATATAAAATGAGTGCATATCATTTTCTAACCCTATGCTTGGATGGAAAAATTTATGAAAATAAGAAAAAAGTACCAAAAAAATATTTTTGTGACTTGGATGAGATGGAAAACATGATAGAGGTGGAAAACTAATATGTGTATATGGGAAAAATTATCTCGATATTCGTGTATATTTTTTCCCCCAATATGCCATGGAAATGGGTATAAAGTGTACAGTAAAAACAAAATCACAACATTGCCCTCGAAAATGAAGGATCGTAAGAAGAGAAGCACTAGGAAATTTGGTAATCGATATATAATGTATTCTTTTCACTTTTTTTAATCCGATAATTGATATATAAAAATATAATTTTTATGCCTTTTTCACCTTTTTTCTACCTTAACTAAGCATCTTATAGAAAATATTTTTTTCACTTTTTTTCTTTCCACCTCTTTTCTACATATTTTTTTCCACCCTAATTCCATATCTAGCCAAGTAGAGGGTACAGGTATGAGGGCTAGGGTTTTTAGCCGATACTCCCTTTGGCCAACATCAAAGAGGCTGGATTGGTAGTGGGTTTAGGGCTTCTTCAGCTCTGGCATGTAGCACGGAAACCTCAACTACGGCAACATTGCACTTTCGTGTCAATTCCCTTCATCTCTAATTATATTTCATCCGAAATAGAGCATATATTAGTTCATTTTCAGTATCAACAAAACCTAGCTATTGTGCAAAAAAATGTGGAAGAAATGGTAGAGAGAGTACGTTGAGACATTTCATCGAATAGTAACATGCGTTAAAAATTAAAATTTTATTTGGCTATTTAGAATATAGTTCAACATCCACATAATTACAAGTACTTGTCAAAACACCAAAAAAAGCTAATCAAATAGGCAAAACAACAAACTTCTACAATTTAATTGGAAAATAAAATCGCAAAGAAAAAAAAAGGAAACACTTACAATGTTGTTAGTGGAAATGTAGTGGCCACTCATCGCCACCACACGACAATTTTAGTATTCAGTATTCTCCATTCTCTAGCCAACGATTCATGATTGCGCAACTATAATTAAATGAATGTTTAATGTGGATCATTGATTATAACATCCAATAGTTCCTATTAAAATTCTCACAATAAAAATTTCATCTCACATTCAGTTGGATTTTTATATTTGATTAAACCAAACAAATTCCCAAGTGTTAGAGAACTTATTCATAAAGTTTAGTATTTCTAAAGAAATCTCCAAATGTTGGATGTTCGGTTCGATATTTAATCTTATATATACTAAAATAGTTTAGTTCCTTTTGAGACAAGAGCATATATCTTGAAGTACTACAATGATTTGGTCAAAAACTTATTACTTCATTTTGAGATGTGAAGTTTATAAATCAAAGTATTTGGAGCTTATCCCAAAGTATTATAACAGGTCATCTCAAAACATTATACTTTAGTTAGAGATGAATAGTTATATCTTGACATAAATATTTTGAAGTGTTTTGTAGAGATTTCACCAATTATTTTGGTTTGAAATAAAAGATTATATCTTGAAGTATTGAGTTTACCTCAAAGCACCGTGCAAAGACTTCAACTGAAGGCAGTTTACTTCGATGATGAAAGATTAAATCTCAAAGTACTTGATTATATCTCGAAGTACTATGCAATGATTTTGCTAAAACAAATAACTCCAGTTCGAGACAAAAAATTTCAATCCAAGAAGAGTTGAGTTCCATTTCAAGACGGAGTTCAAGTTGGCATTTATATCTCGTAGTGCTATTAATGTCAAAGTAATACTTTTCTACAAGTTTGAATCGAGACGAGAGTTCGACATCTCGAAGTAATGCTTAACGAAACAAGATTAATGGAGAGTTTGGGATAAAGGATTCAACTCGAAGTAAGTTTTAACCAACAAGCTCAACCTGAATATGTTCTAGTCATGGTTTGTTATCTCTAAGTGCTTATATATTGAAGTATTTGAAACCAAAGTAATGTTAATCATACCAAAGTAACACATGTGCAAAGGCAACTTATAGTTATATTCAAAAGTCAAGAAGTTTGTGTGTTGAAAACTTGCATAAAGTAAGTTAGCTAATTTATATGAAGACATCTTAGATGCAAACAAAGAAATGAATCTAACATCTAACATTCATAAATTTAGTTGATGATGTCAATAGTTAATCTGGTGCATATTAATAAAAAGAAGGCGTGAAGAATCTGGAAGATATCATGTTACTAACTTCGGACTAAATGCAGAGATTTACTCAACTTATGGAGAGATATACAATGTTTCTAATTTGTGTTTATTGTTTAACTATATATATAGAATTCATTGTAAAGTTAAAAAGACTAAAGAGGTTTACATATAAGTGTGTGTGATTGTTGATAATTTAACTTAGTCTCCATAGTTCATAATTCTTGTTGTTTATTTTGTCGTTTGCTGTGATAAACTGCTAAGTTATTAATGTAACACAACAACTATCATTTGAAAAGTAATAACATATTATTTTAATTTCTTCCATTCTATTTGTCTTCCGTATCGTTATTTTATATTGCAAACAGAGTATAAATTAGAGTCAAATTAGTTGGTCTTGGTCTATTCACCTTCCATTTAGACTTTGGCTTAGGACAGATATGTACTCCATGTATTCTCTCCATATATATTATTTGGGATTATATATACACACATGTAATAATATAAATTATTGATCTAAATTAATTAGATAAATAAAAAATTATTAATAAAATTGTCATTATCATTGATATTAACACTATTTTGACACAATTGAAAATTTTATAATTATGGACATTTGATTTAACATTAATATACTATAACATAATAAATGTTTTTAACACATTTAAAAAACATTCTAGTGATACTTTGATTAGGCATATACAAAAACAAATTTTATTGTTATATATAATATAAAATAATATATATGTAATAATATAAATTATCAATTAAAATTAATTAGATAATAAAAAATGTGAATAATATCTTCTTTGGTATTCATGGTTTTCTTACTATTTTGATACAATTTAAAATTTTATAACTATAAACATTTGACATAAGATTAATATACTATAACATAGAGTATATAAATCATATTTCTATATATACATTTAAAAATATGTAGTGATATTATTGACTAGACATATATAATAAATAAATTATTGTACATAATATAAAATAATATATGTGTAATGATATAAATTATTGAGAAAAAATAATTAGATCAATAAAAAATGTTAATAATATGTTTTTCACTATTAAATGTTAAAAACATTACTAATATTTTGACACATTTGAAAATTTGAAAATTTTGGACATTTGAAAATTTTATAATTTTTGACATTTGACTTAAGACTAATATACTATAACATACAAAATATAAGAAATATATGTATACACACTTAAACAATTATCCATAGAATATAACTATGTTATTCTTGAGTATAACAAACTAAATATGTTTCTACTATTTTACTGGTTATTATAAATAATTGATTTGAATTGATATTTATAGAAAGTGTGTTGCACGGTTGAGTAAGAAGCAAAATAGAAGTTGAGTATATAGCTGTTGTTGTAGCATATGTGCTCAAATGATGTGGATAAATAGATAATTGGAAAATTTTAGTTCTACTATTGAATTACTTATTAGTATATTGTATGCTAATCAAAGTGTCATTATTATAATCACGAACCTAGGATAACATTCAAGAAATAAACATATTGACATCAAATCACTACATTAAGGATCATATAGAAGAGGCTAATGTGCAACAAAAGCATGTAAACACAAAATATTAGATTAATGATATTCTCACAAAACTTGTGTTCACAACTTTGTTTAAGTAGCATAGATAGAATCAGTTTGTGTAGTGGCCTCCTCATACTTGAACGTTGAAACATAGTGTTGGATAGCATACACTGACCCATCGAAGGAAGGGTACTAATTTTATTATGTACAGCTAACTAAAGCAATGTGAAGGCGACGTTAGAGATCCAAGCACATACCTATTTAATGAAGAGAAGGGCTTCTAATTTAGGGTTCAATTAACAATCACGTTTTTGCTAGTTTATATATTTATTAGAGCAAATTTAAGAGAACCCATATTCCTTCTACAATAGATTAAGGAGATTCATTGGAGATTAAAAAGAGGACACTGAAGTAGACAACAATATTAACATAGAGGCCAAATGATCTAGAAAAAGAATAATCATAGTGATAAGTTCTTCATATTATTACTTGTTGTGTCTAATTGTTGTAGGGTGAAAAATAAAAGCAAAAGAAGAGAGAGATTCATTGTAAAAAGTTTTAGCCCCTATGTAATAGCTAGATCTATTGATAATAAGTTGTCTTGGTGTAGGTTACAAACTCACCACCATGGAGTAGGTCTTGTTGTAATTGAATTACGTAAATCTATATGTTCTTTTTATTTTTGTACTTTTACTTTCTGTTGGTTAATATATCTCAAAATCAACAATCTTTTAACCCAAATCTAAAATAAGACCTTAATAAGACCTACTAATTGGATCTAGAAAAGGTGTTTACAAGGTGACTGTAAAAATCGTCTTAAATAGTAAGTAGTAATGGATTTACCATAGTTAAATTTAGTATAGGTTTATCTATTTTGTTGATTGGATCCTAGATTTTAATTATATCCAAAAGATCCAATATGATTTACAATAGATGTTGTAGCCTAGAATTTATAAATCACAATCATGGCATAGAAGTTCTTGAGAGTACAAAATTGTGTGAGACGAATTCAACGCCCCTTTTTGGTTTTTCTCTCTGTCTCATATACAAGGTGTAACTGAATAGCTTGGACCTTATTGCTTTGATTAAACAAAATAAAGAAAGAGATTTAGATTTTGAAATTTTAAAAAAAATTGAAAGCTTTGAAGAAATTTAATTGCCTTTTAAAAATAACATTTTACTTGAGAAAAATATACCTTTTTACCTTATTAAGATAATTCAATTAGTCTAACAAATAAAGTTAGTGGATTGGGTCTTTTAATAACTACTTCACCTTTTGATAAAATTATTTATATAATTCTTTTCTTTGTTTCCAATGACATACTTTTAACAATAATTCTTTCTTCAAAATATTTTAAGTCTTGAACAAATGGATCTTATTTCTTTATCGATAAGCTTTCATAACTATAATGCCATGAATTTAGGACTTTCAAACTAACTACATTGACAAAATTAAATATATAATTTAACATAAATTTTAAACCTAAAATTATTCTTATAGTTATTAATACATCACAATCCATGATCTAAGATTTAGAATTTAGAGACAAAGTGTCTATAATGCATTTTTATGTAATATAACACACAACCTTTTAATACACATGACCTTATTCCAAACATCCTTTGATTATTTGTCCTAGTAAATCTATACCTTTACTTACCCGAGGGTAAGAAAAGGAATAATAAAATAAATAGATTAACTCATATAATTCACTAAGGTAAAATGAATTTATGGTAATTTATAGAAAATCATAAAAATAACATAATAAGACATGTCATAACTTATGTTTGGACTCATTATAATTATGTAAGTTATCTACTTAGATATTGTAACTTGTTATTGACTAAATTAATACTTTCTAATGATATTTTTTACCCAATCTATTCGAGGGTTTTATGATTCTAGGCTCACCCATAAACTTAATTGTTAAATCATAAATAGAATCACAACGAGCTATAAGAATCAACATATAAATAGTTGTAAACATGTAATTAAAAATGTTAGACTTAATGATAATCTTGGATAACAAAAGGATTATCTAGCCCAATAAATAATTTGATATATTATGAGAAATATAAAAAAATTATTAGAAGAAAAGAAACCACAATAAAGAAAAGTTAAGAGGAGGAAAGAAAAACCATTAAGATAAAAAGAAAAGATAAGGAAGAAAGAAAAACTCTTCAAAAAAATTTTAAAACAAAATTAAAAAGGAAAAAGTAACCCTTATAACAATAAAGAAAAGATAAGATGAGGAAATAAAAACCCGTACCACCCTTTATTGAAGTATGGCGAACTTATTTACAATTGGCTTTCAATGTAGTATCACATAGCTGTCATAAGATCAATTCCCTTAAGCTTGTTTAAACCTGCAAATATAATTAGACTTTGATATCACTTGTTGGCAATCCAAATGGCTTAGCAGCGATTAAATAAGATGTTTTAAATAATTTAAATAAAATATATCAAAGACTTAAAGTTCTTTAAGTATGTAAAGATAATAATACAAGTAAACACTATGCACTCTACCAAGGTAAATACCCATAGGTGGGTCTTCACTATATCACACTTAGGGTTGTTACAACAATAATACACAAAATAGCTTAAAAGCTTTATTTCATAGGAAAGAGTGCCCTCACACCAATTGTGCAGAACAATAAAATCTCTAAGCTTACAAGGCAAATGGAATCTTCATACATTCATGTGTGAACGTGAGTTCAACAAGTAAATGATGATAATAAGTTGATGGAAATAAAGTAACATATATATGCTTAAAGTATAGATAGAATGAATATAATCTTTAAATTCATTCTAAACTTTTTTTTTTCAAAAACAAATGTAGCATAAAGTTTTCTATAGAAAAGGAGCATTAACAAAATTAACAGAAAAAAATGTTTTGTGTAAATATAGAAAAACAAGGATACTTTAAATACTTTTGTACAATACTCATGAATAAAAATAACACTATTTTCATTTATGTATGCTTATATTTTTTTTCCTTTTACCATTACTCCTCTATCTATATAAAAGATTCTAATATTGGATGCCGAAATTGTATTTGCCCTATTTTATTCTTAAAAATCATTTTTTGAAATATTTATTTAATTAAATGTAAATTTTGGTTATTTTGTTGTCATATAATTATTTTTAAATATTTTTTTAAATATAAATTATAATTTTATAATTTTTACAAATATATTTATTCTGCATTTATTTAATTTATATTATATTAGGTCCCGGCAAAGAGCTAGGGGCTTGAATAGCTCTTTGTAGATAAAATAAAACTTGCGTAATTTAAATCTAACAATCATATGAGCACAAGTAATTTTATAGTCGTTCAGTGTTCTCACAACACCTACATCCACTTTTCTTTCACAACTTGTGAAAGGTTCCACTAATTATAACGGTTTTCAAGATCATCGTCAAACTATACAATGTCCTGTTCTTTGGATTGGAGGCTTAGCCAATGCTAAGAGTCCTTGAGGAAGCTTTCATACAAAGGGTCCTCTATAGTGTTTGAGGAAGTTATTTCTGGAAGGTCCTTAAGACACAATCACAACTTATAAATAACAAATAAATAAGATTTGCTGGAATAGTGAGGAGTTGTTGCAGCGTGATCAATGTGGGCTTATTGAAGATGTATCTCCTTTCTAAACGGTAGCCTTTGATCTTTGTAACCGCTTGTTGAAAGTATACAGGTAGAGCTTTATGTGCACTATATGATATTCTCTTTTTAACTAATATTGTTTTTCTTTTTCTCAGCGTGAGATCGTGTTTTTGATGACGACCTTAATCTTGTATTTATAGAATGAGAGGGGTAGATCTGAATTGTCAACAGTTACATCAGTTACTATTTTAGAATCATTAATGCAGTTTGATGATAACTACTCAACCGTTATCATTTTGAGCGGTTATTGTTCAACTAATATTATTTCTTTTCTTCATAGAATGTTGAATCTCTTCATCAAATTAATCTATTGATGATCACATTGATTCAAGTCACCATGAGATTTTCACCTGTCATCAACTTTTTTTCTATCTCATGAGGTTTCTCGACAGATGTATTAGATATGTTACATCAATATGAGAGACATTAGGTCATCATGAAGTTCCTTGTGGAAATAATCAGGTTCATTGGAAATCTAATGTCATCATGAGATATATGGTGTCATCATGAGGTTTTTCTTTGGTCTCATGAGCTTTCTCAGGCCACCACGAGATATGAGGTTCTTTTAAGCCATCATAAGCTTTCTAACTCCGTTATGAGGTTTTTCTAAGCCATTTTGAGCTTTTTAACTCTGTCATGAGGTTTTTCCAAGGCAACATGAGATTTATGGCTTTGTCATATGGTTTTTCTAAGACGGGACAAGGTTTCTGGCTTTATAATAAGGTATTTTCTAAGGCGACATGAGGTTTCTAATACTGTCATGAGGTTTCTGAGACTTTTATGAGATTTTTTGATAAAGGAGTGAAACAATGTCATTCCAATAAAGAGACTTTCACCATAAACTACGCCAAAGACGTGAAATGATGTTTTTCCCATAAAGAGACTTTCACCATAAACTTCGCCAGAGTCATGAAATGATGGTGTTCCCATAAAGAGACTTTCACCACGATTTCTAAAGAATCTTCCATAGTCTGCTAATTTATGATATGATGTCATTTAACCTGTATCTTAGAGAATTGCAATTTTTGATAGATGATTAGCTCAAAAACGTAAGCAAACATTTTAGTTTTGCTATTGAAGAGTTTTTCCTTTCATATTATTTCCTGCAATCCTATATAAAAAAATGTAAAATTTCCTCATAACTCTCTGTATGTGTAATACGGTCTCTGTCAGATATTTTAATGTATTAATGTGTGACTCATATTATTATATATTATTATTTTGTCCTCATAAATATCAAACTAAGCTTAATGCTTGACTTGAGCTTAGGAAATAGATTATCTTAACATCATGTTTATTAATAGATTAGTAAGTGTTGAACTTAATGTTCCTTGATTGGCATTGCTAATCAATAAAATATTAAATTTTAAATTGTTATGTTTGAGCCGTTCTAATCAAATTAAATTTGATTATGATATCCTGACCCAAATTTTACTGCCAAACATTTAAATTGGATATCAAATTTGGATGAGTAAAGCTCAAAAAAACTTTTAAGAACTATCCTAAAAAGCTCAATTTATTGTTATATTTGTTAGTTTTCCAAAAAAAAAAATTTAGTGATATTGCTGATTTTATATATATATATATATATATATATATATATATATATATATATATACACACACACATGTAATAAAATAAATTATTAATGAAAGTTAATCAGATAAATGTGTGCTAATAATACATTTTCTAGTATTGCTGTTACTATTTTGACACTTGAAAATTTTAATTGTGAATATTTTATTTAAGATTAATATACTATAATAAGTTAATAATAGACAAAATATAAGAACATATTTTCACACATTAAATTTATTTTATAATGATATTGTTGATTAGACATATATAAAAAAATAATTATTATATATAATCTAAAATAATATAAATATATATATACACACATATGTAATAATATAAATTATTGATGAAAAGTAATTCAATAAATAAAAAAGTTAATAATATGTTTTTCACTATTGATGATATTATTACTATTTTGACACATTTGAAAATTTTATAATTACGGACATTTAATTTAAGATTAATATTCTATAACATGGAAATTATTAGAAATATATTTCTACACATTTAAAACAAATGTCCATAGAATACAATTAAAATTATTATTCTTGAGTACCGAAGACTAAATGTTTGTCTATTGTTTTACTAGTTATTATAAATAGTTTATTTGTGATGATATTTTAATTCAAAAAATCCTATTTAATATTTTTAATGGATCCTACATTTATTTATTTTTCAATTTGTTTATCATGTGTGAACTATTTTTATTTAATATTTTTGAATTTATGTTTTCTAAAATTTATTTATTAAATGTATTAAGCATTTAAAAATTACTGTATTATTTAATGTACAAATTTATATGAATTTAAATTCAAATTATTTGTTATTTATTATATACACACACATTACTAGTGTAATAATTTATTTTAAAATTGTTTGAAGGATGAATATATTCAACAAATGTTGTATCAACATTTTATAAATTGAGGGCCTAAAATTGAGCACTAGTACTGGCCTCAACATAGCTAAAAAAATATAAAAATACTCCATACTAGAATCAATAATACTATAATAACTTTAGTCATATGTCATTTTGCTTGTTACATTTACCGAGCCCCTTTCTCACCCCAAATATTATTTTCGAGTAAAATAATATTGTTCCCACCTATGTCAATTCGTTCTTGCCTCTTTTTCTTTCCCTTTTCCCCTGGTTTATAGATTATTTCTCAATAGTTGCAACCCTCACCTAGTTAAATCACCAGACCCAGACGAAGTCAAGTTATCTTACCAAATGGAACTCTCATTACCGTTTCTAAGTTGCAACACCGACCAAATGACGACTATAGTCTAACAAAGTATTGGTGAGTCTTCGAACGTTAGTGAGATCTATTTTGCAAACAATACCTGGGACATAGCATCCAAGGACGAGAATAGTTCCATATAAGTAATCAAAAGAAGTTCCACTTGTTTGGCATTCTAATACAATACTTTTCATATTCCTACAAACATGACTCTTCATTTAGTAATTTCATATTAATAGAGCTATGAATTGCTTACACTGAAATAACTTATCAACCATTTAATTAAATATGCCCATGAAACCCGTGATGGTGTAACATTATAACTATTCACCTTTTTTATTACAATTTGTTTGTGTGATTTCTTTATTTTGTAGACCATTTATTTTTCCTTGCTCAATGTTTACTACTATAATGCATATTGTTGATGACGTTTGATTACTTATTGAAATTGTATCATTTATTTTACAACAATTGTTGGACCCCATTTTGTCCAGATTGGACATACTAACCCTATGTTTTTCTATATACCATTCTGCCCATGCCATATACCTTGTTAAATAGGTCCATAAATGAATACACTTACACGAACAGTGAAGCCCAAAATGGATAACCTTTGCTACAAGTCCCTAATGTATGCCAAGGATAACCTTTGCTACAAGTCCTGAAGTATACCAGGGGATAGATGAGAAAATTTGGAGAATAACACACTTGACTGAGCTCAATTCCGATAAAAAACGAAGAAGTTATGGCCAAAACAACTTTTGTTGGAAAAAGCCAAACTTGCCAAAAGACGGTCAATGCCCCTGGTTAAACTGCCCAAAAATGTGCATGTGAGGAATAGTCCGAAATGTTTATTTTTGTGAATATGGATCTTCCTAAACAATCCTCAAAAGGTCGTCCATTTTTGCATTTTGGGTGGGGGTAAAAAGGTAATTAAAAGTTAAAAAAAAACTCAAAAACTCATAGACTCGAAGCCTATCTTCGACCAAGGAAGCCTTCAAGTCTTCGAGGATTGACCTTCGAGGGTTGACCCTTGACCTTCGACCCTTAGCCCTTTGACCCGTTGACCGTTGACCTTTGACCTACCGACACTTCGACCCGTTGACCATTGACCTTCGACCCACCGACCTTTGACCCTGCCGACACTTCAACCCACCAACCTTCAACCTGCCGACACTTTGACCCATTGACCGTTGACCTTCGACCCACCGACCTTCGACCCTGCCGACACTTCGACCTACCGACACTCTGACCCTTTGACCTCTGACCTTCGCTTTTGGCCTCTCTCGTTGGCTCTCTCACTGATTGCTCACGGGACGTATTTTATTAGCTGGCATTTTGTCAAAGATGCTTTTCAACGCCTGTCAGTCACATGTGTCAATAAAAAACCAAAAAAAGGCAATCATAGGTCGACAGTCCACCCGACAAAGCATAGAATCTGGAAATTTATAATGCTGGGATTAATAATAGACCCGACAAAGCATTAAATGCAGCAATTAATGAGATGCAACCAACCCCTTTAAATTCAGTCTTCTGTCTACACGATTAAAGGGGAGAGGACGTTTGGAAAACAAAAAAAACGAAAAGCTCTTCTGTCATTTTCACACCCAGCTCCCTAAACCCAAAAAAAGAGAACGCCCAAATTTCGCCCAAAAAAAGGGAAAAACCTTTGACCTTGAAAAACAAACAGCTGCTGCCATTCTCCATAATTTCACCCAGCTCTCTCCTTCAAAAACATAAAAAAAGAGCCAAATAGGCCGATTCCTCCTTCTTTCTTCTCTATTCCCACTACCTTTCTCCTCACTTTTTTTAACAACCATACGTACTCCTTCTCCTTCTCAAACCCAGAAGTCTCTGAAACACTATTCTCATCTCCACAGTTTCATTTTTGTTCCTTTTTACTATATTTCCAGCAACAAATACCAAAAAAAAAAAAAACAAAAAAAACAGATCCATTCGCAGTTGTTGCCAACGGTACCTAGCTTCCAGCACGATTCTGACCAACCGATCATGGAGTCTCGCCCTCCTGCCAACGCCGCTGCTACCAGAATTCCAAGCTAGAGCTCAAGTCGGTATATGTTTTTTTTACTCTTTATTTTGATTTAATTTGTTCCTGTTTTACTTCATGTATTCGTATGTTATTATATTGTTTTTTTTCTTATCTTTTAGTTATTTTAATACATGATTGTAATTTGTAATAGCAAGTAGTAAAAAAGAACAAAAAAAAGCTGAGAGAGTGAAAAAAAAAAGAATCATGCCAAACAAAAAAAAAAGAGGGGAGTGAGTTTGTTATTCTATTTGTGGATGTCACCATCACACACATAACTTTTTTTTTATTTTTCATTAGTAAAACAAAAAAAACACATAAAGATTTATTTATTTTTAACATGTGTTAGTGCTTAGTTTTACCCCTTTCAAACCACAAACAAAAAAACACCAAAATCAAAACAAAACAAAATAAACACAAAAAACATTTTCAAAAAAAAAAGGTTTTTTAAACCAAGAAAAAAGTATATTTCATTTTTTAGGACTTCAATAAAACAAACAAAAAAACAATAAAAAAACAACAACAACAACAAACAAAACAAACAAAACATTTTTTTAACAAAAAAAACAAACAAACCACAAAATGTTTTTTTAATAAAAAAACAACAAAAACAAAAAAAATAAAAAAAACATAAAAAACAAAAAAACTTTAGGATTTCATTTTCCACTTCAAACAAAAAACCAAAAACTTTTAGAATTCCCTTTAGAAATTTAGGGTAAATCCATTTTTGCCATAACTCTAATAAATAACTTAGCTAAATAAAAATCGTAGACTTTCTAGGAAACTCAACCCAATTACGACAGTGACAATAAATAGAAAACCTTCTTTTCCAAAAATAGATTCCAAAAGGGCGCTGTGGGAGTGCTAATCCTTTCCTGCACATAACCAACTCCCGAACCCTTCTCTGATAACGCAGATCACATTTTTTTTACTACTCAAGGTAAAGGATATCCAACTATACCCCAAAATAGTTGGTGGCGACTCTAAATTTCTCACCATTGGTTTAGTCTACGCCCACCCTAAAAGGGCCCGGACGAAAACCAGTGATGACAACAATCGATGCACATTTGCCTACTATAATGAAGATGTATTTTAAACTCATATAGTTTTACTTGCTGTTGCCTGTAAAATTTTGTGGGTGTTGCCCTGTTGCAATACGCTGCTGATGTGTTGTCTATAATGTTATATGCTTTGTAATGTGATCTAGCCATCATGGTTTTCCATATTGTAATCAAACTCCTAGACACGATGAGGAGAATTATTTTGCTTGTTTGATAAGTTGGGGAGAAATTTTTTCCCTTATTTGATATGGTGGGAGAATTTTGTTGAAGCATAAATAAATTGGATTTCTAAATTTAGTTTGATATGTTTAGATAATTTATTAAAGGTTGTGTATTAAAAATAGTTGGAAATTATGTTTCATTAGTTAACTAAAATTTATGTTCTCATTATTTTTTTTCCGTATAGAAATGGATCCATATATTCAATCTGATGGCCAGTTCACAAATCTTCTAAATAACAATCAAGTGTTGATGAATGTCATAAATGAAGAAGATATCTCTTCGTCCCTAGTTGAGGTTATTGAAGTTGAACCAAGTGGACAAAATGTACGATGTAATAATTTTACTAATGAGGAAGATTTATTGCTTGTAGAGGGATGACTTCAAACTTCCTTAGATACAATACAAGGAAAGATCAAAAACACAAAATGTTATGGAAAAGAATTCATAAGTATTTTGAGGAAAACAACAAATTTGGCACAATACGCAATTACATATCAGTGGTCGACAATTTAACAAGTTATAAATACGTTTTATAGTAACTTGGCTCAAGTTGAAAGAGCGCATCAAAGTTGGTGTAATGAGTAAGACTAATTATGTTTTGCACCTTTTAAGCTTAATTTTTTAAGATGGTTTTTTAATATCTCACTTATTTAGAAGCTCGGTGTTTTATGTATGTAGATTGGAAAGGCAAAGACAATGTTTGTAGAGTTTGAGAGAAAGTCTTTTAACTTTGATCATTGTTGGTGGGTGCTAAGACTTCATCCAAAGTGGGTGGAACATATGAACCTACCGAAGCTGAAGAAGAAACAAAGTTCAAATGATTTGACACTAAACGAATGATCATATTGCATCTTCAAATTTGGAACGACCAATAGGACGTAAAGCAAGAAAAGAGAAATGAAAGAGAAAAGAATTAACAAACTTCAACTCTTTTGTTACCTTAAATGAGATGGCGGAAATAAGAAAGAGTAAACTTTTGCTTATACAAGAGACACTTGATCATGAAAATAAAATGTTGTGTTTTAAGCAAGAGGAAGTGAATCTTAAGCAAAGCAAAGTAAATATTCAGAAAGAAAAGGTGCAACTTCAACAAGTGAAAGCAAGCTTTGAAAAAAAGAAAGAAAGAAAGAATTATAACAATAGATACAAGTGTCATGGCTCCAATGCTACAATAATATTATATTAAACGACAAATAGAAATACTTGCAAGTCATACTGATTAGTATTATATTTATGCTTGTTGGAGTTATGTTTTTAGATTCATCACTATAGAATAATGTTGATTTTTTATGTTTCTTGAACTAATCACATTATATTGACCATAATGGAGTTTTATTACATCTATGGCTATTGGATTCAAGTTCCCGATTCCAGTTTTATACAAATTATGATTTTAGAAGTATTTATATATATTGACATTATAATTATAGTTTTGTTGTTCCCACCATATCTTTTGGATTGTCATTGTTGTTAATAGTCCGTGTTTAGTAAAGAGGGCAACTGAATAGATTGTATAGCTATACTTAAGTAGACAACTTCGTAGAGTAAGCTCATAGAGGGGGTTTGATTATATACTGCGTTCATTAGTACAATATGCCTATGTATCCAGACAGATCCGAAGATCCGTAGGGTTGAAGACTCGTAGACTCGGGACATCAATGTTCCAATGTTCAGCTGGGTGAAGAGTAAGGGTCTCAAAAAGTCAGAGTTCAAAGGGTTGAAGATTCAAAGACCCAATGGCACAAGTTGAAGATTGGGAAAGTTAGAAGTTTCATTAGTCATGGCTTCTAAACTAGAGACTTCGAGACATAGAGACTTAAAGATCAAAGTGTCGTTGACACTAAACTAAAAGACAGGCTATTGACAAGTGGAGAAACCAACTCGAAGATTCGAAGGTTTTGACTCGAAGATCGTAGTGCATCCATAAAGTATATCTTCGAGGCAGTGGATAGCAAAGACCAAAACACGAATAAGGATGTCGTCTTTGTAAGTTATTTTGACAATATACCTGGAGTATTTAAAGTGTCAAAATGAACACGTAGAAGTTATCCGAGGCTAGAGCGATATGACTCAATGGTGGAGATAAGATATGTAATATTGCTAACCGTAGTTTATGGACTCACGCAATGGCCGTCGTATAAAAGGAAAAAATATACCTCACTTTTGAAGAACATTATACACATAGAATTAAGAGAGATACTAAGACGTAAAATAGAGAGAAGTTCGAATACATAAAGAAAAACATTTGACAGCCATATTTAGAGTGAGTTCATCAAGCTTCATTCATTTGTATTCAAGGAACAGATAGTGATTTGCCAAAGGAGTGGTTGAAAGTCAAGAGTTGCAAACAGTTGTGTACGTAAGAGCAGATTACAGTAGACAATTCATCACAGTGAGTGAGTTATGTCTTTGTAATTGCATTTAAAAGTGAAGAGAGTTAATTCTGTTGTAACAAGGGCAAGACCCTATTGTATTAAAAGATATAGTGGATTGAACTCAGTATAGGTGCATCCTCACTATCATAGAGTAGATCACATTGATCGAATCACTTATATCATGTGTTTTTATCTTTTACTTCTTTACATACCTGTTACAAACGTTATTTTGCATGCAATACTAAACCACTCAAGAAACAAATGCATCTAAGATTCAAACTCATGTAAAAGACTTGCTACTTGTTAAGAGATTAAAACTAAAGTAATTAGTTTTAAGTATACAGATTCACTTCCCTCTTTGTATACATTCAGGTAACTTGTAAAAACATTGTTGGATTTTGGAAATATCAAGTTTGTTAGAGTTAAAATTTGTTGCTATGTTGGGTACATAGGTAGTATTCTTTATTTGTTGTAGTATTCTTTATTCTTTATCTGCAGTTTAAATTTACCGCACAAGAGAATGTTGCAGTATTCTTTATTTGTTATGAAATCAAAATTATACAGTTTTAACCCATGGCATACTTAAGGGTCCAAATTACTAAATCATTTTACCCTTTTAAATCCAAATACCAAATTCCTGATAATTCACCATCCAAAAATCTCACCTACCCTTTTCTACTCACACCTTCATGTCACATAAGTTTGTAGTTGCTATTATGCATTTCATGAATCACCTGAACAACCCCTCATGCTTGTTCACAGGTTTAAAGTCAAATGATGGAATTCTTACAATATTCCACCTAACTCCCAAACCTTCTATTCTTCAATGGCTTTCCAAACAAATTCCATCCCCATTACCCATATCATCCAAACCCAATTTTCTTACACAAAGGGCTTTTACTCAAGCCCAATTAGAAGAAGAGTATTTTAGAATTATGCAAACATTGCTCCAATCCTCCAAACCATCCTCTTCTTTATCTAATGCAAATTCTCTCCCCGAGATCAATCTCGGTGACCTATAAAAATTGTCTAACACCATATGTAGTTGGTTATAATAACTACATCTCATTAGGTGCAAACAACACCTAATGGCCCTTCATTAAATCCGCTGATCGTTGTGGATTTGCGAAAAATCCAATATAGACCCATTCCCAACGGCCTCCAAAGAATATCCAAGGCGTCTCTCCAAACAAGGCCCAATCACAGCGGCCCATTTCCAAATTTTCAAGACGAACAAAAGAAGTTGGCCCAGTCCTAACGGCCCATCCAAATTGCAGGTCCAATATAAGTCCATTCCCAAATCTCCATGACGAACAAAAGAAGCTAGCCCAATCTCAGCAGCCCATCCAAACGCGGTCCAAAATTCATCTACAGTATTGGACTCCAAGCCCAAATCAAACAAATGAAGGCCCAAAGCCCATATCAAAGAGAAGCCCATGACTCTATGGCCCATGTTGCAGTCCAAGCCCAAGAAAGGCCATTCCCAGAAGCCCATGGAACTCAAGCCCAGGTCCAAGGTTTCATTTTACTGTTCATAGCCCATGTGAAATTAAAAAAAGAAATCAAAAATCAAATTCCAAAGTTACCCTTCCTTTCTTTAAAAGCCTCCTCTCATGCCTATATAAAGAGACTCTCCCTCCTTCTTTCATAAGCTTTTAATATCCTAAGCCTTACAACACCCAAGCACACTCTCTCTCTCTCTCTCCTCCCTCACTACAAAGCTCCTTCCTCCCCTATATACAAAGCTTTCAATACAAAGTCTCCATCTTTCTTCCATCTTCCAAAGTTAGTTCAAATTTTATTTTCAAGAATGCTTGATATATATTCTCTGTTGATAAACTCTGATAGCATCACAAGAATACATACATACATATATTATCTTCATTTATTTAATTTAAAATTTAGAATCAATCAAAGTCTTTCTTTCTACTTTTTAGAAATAAATAAATAAATTTTAAAGTAGAAGTCTATATTATTTAACTCGAAGTATAATATACACAATAAATTTGCAAATAGGATTTAAATTTTGTACAACCGCTCTCTTGTTTATTTATTTTAAACTTTCACTTTAAAATATTTATGCATCTTTTCTATAAATTTAGCCTTTAATGGGTGTTGTGACTTTTTTTCCTTTAATAATATAACTATAGAACTGTTCATTTTTGCTCTTGCACAAATGTTATTTATAATTATTATGATCGAGAATCTAATACTTGACATTAATTATGTATAATAGTTTTGTTATGAACTACTATTATGTCATGTTAGTATAAGAATATAACAATAAAGTCTATGGGTACAACCGTACAACTTATTACAATATATGGTTAAATAAAATTTTTAATAGTAAAAACTAAAAATAATATTATCGATAATAATGCTATCAGTGTCACAGACATAAAAATATTTTTAAAGTATAAGCTTGCATAGTATTATTTTAAACTTCATAAAAATGTTCTACCATGAAAAGAACCTTATACGCTATTATTGACTATACTCTCTATTTATCACCTAAAAAATTAGCACCTTAAAAATAACGAGAGTATAGTAATAATAAAGTAATTAAAATATTAAATAATTGGAGTAGTACAAAGCGCAAACGCAAACGCAAACCGCCACGCAAGCAGAGCGTCGGTGAGATGGCTACGGCTGAGCTGAACGAGTCAAATGAGACTGTCTTGATAATTTGTATCATAAAATTCCATATGGGAGTAGTGTTGAGCTGACTGGTTTACAGGCAGACAGGTTATTTCAATTCAAATGACGACGTTTTGATTAAAACAAAACAAAACAAAAAATATTGTAATTAATGATACCGTATTTTTGCCACCCTGTTGTGGACTGGACGGCGGTCGAGCCGAACCTAACTCAACAAGCCAACAACAACATGCCATTGACGATGAGCAGTGATGTAGCCGCGCCGCGTGGACCGAGTGGCCAGTGGGTGTTTAAAATTGTAACCCGCAACCACATTAATCCAAAATTTTAAAAGGTGGACTTTATGAGCCAATGATAAATAGACTTCATGCGTAAATAAAAGGTATCAATTTCTTATTCTCTACTAAACTTTGTTATTTTTCAATTTAATAATACTCATAAGATTATGATGGTTTACGACATTGATTATTCAAAAACCTCACTATTCTTCCATTCTTAGCATTGAGACAAGGAAAGATTTTTTTTTTATTTGAAAAAAGGTTTAAAAGGAAATATTTTTAATCGGATCTAAAAAATTTAGGTTAAAATTATTATTATAACTAAATATTATGCATATAACTCGTATACTATTATGAGCGGCCGGTCCCGAGATTTTGGGAGCCCAAGGCGGGAGTTCAAGACGAGGCCTTTATTTATTATACATTTTAAAATAATATTAATATTTATAATAACATATTAAATTATTAATTTATTATTATTTTTTTACTATAATTTTAAGAATAATGTAAAATTAGAAGACAAACATAATTTAGAGTCAATCATTCCGTGATTTAAACAAATGATCATTCATAAATTCATAACTTTTAAACAAAAATTAAAATTTTCAAATTATTATTAATCAATCATAACCATTTGTAAAATCACAATTCAATTTCAGTAAAACTAAAAATTATAAAACGCCAACGGTCAATCCAAACCGGTCAGGCAAACACAGTCACATACTCACATGACAAACTCATACATGCTAGACCCAATAAATAAATTATTATTATTATACCCGAATAAATAAAATGAATTGCAAAGATGAGTTAAAGGGGGGCACCCCCACCCCACATGTCAGCTACCATTACCATAAAAAAATACACGCACGCCTCTAATCATTACTAACCCACTATGGAATTTTAAATTATTTTTAGATAGCTTTATTATATTTTATTTCTACCAGACGCCTCTGATTGATTCCCTCCTTCAACAAACCCATCCCCATTCCCCGAGATTCTCACCACACGCTAATCGTCTATCACATGCTCCCCAGCAACATGACTAAACCATCGATGATCAAACGGAAAGCATGTTTAGCAGTCTTGAAGGGTGAGGATGGGGCCCCAATTTTGGGACATATTTTGGGGGCCCAAGGCACAGGCCACACTTGCCTGGCCTTGGGGCCGGCCTACTATTATGCCAAAATATAACTCGTATACTTATTATGCCAAAATATCAATGATAGATCCCTAGTTATATTATGCCAAAATATAAATTGTTAAAATTATTATAACTCGTATTTAGAAATTATTATTCCAAATTGCAATTAAGAGCACTATATTATAACGTTAATATAGATATATTAATATATAACTCTATATTAAGTGACTATAATAATATAATTTGTTATTTCACATCTACGATCGTATAAATTTTATATTAACGATTATATATTAATATCACATTAATATAAAGCTACAACTCTATTGTTTTAAAAAAGATTTTTTAATATTATAATAACTCATTTATAAATAAAAAATTTAAAATTATATATATAATTTTAATATCTTATCCTTTGAGACATACTAGCCCGAAATGAGAAGGAAAATATTATAAAAAAACTATTAGATAATAACTACTTAAAAATATGCTTTAATCATAAAACTATTAGATATAACAATGATTGGTAATATTAAATAGATTTTTGAGTATATTATCAAGTACTTAATATAGTAATAATACCAAATATATATTAAACAATAAAAATAATATATTACATTATGTCAAAGAGAAGAAAATAATATTTATAATGACATCCATATATTAAGTATTATGCCATTGTATCATTAGAAGAGATGATAATATCTCATACGGATAAGACTTTTATGATTGTATTATTATTATATGCTTAACTATTTCTTTTAAATTACTAGTTTTATGCTATTAAAATTCTCTGATAGCATTTCTAATAATTGTATAACCTTATGTAAATATTTATAGAGAGTTAAAGCAATATTTTTATATTTTTTCCTATAATACCATTTGCTTGTATTATTAATTATGTTAATTTTAAAATTATATATATATATATAATTGACAAAAAAAAATTGGGGGGGGGGGGGGGGGGGGGACCATGGCCCCTGCCGGCCTCTACCTCCGTCTCTGTTTCTAATTATACTCGATAACTTTGTTATTTTTCATTTTAAAAGCGCTCATAAAAGTAAGACAGTGTTTAATTTGATTGTTTTAAACGTTTTCTTATCTCGACTTGTTAGATTATTATTTGTGTTTCTAATAATCTGTAATGTGACTCATGTAACTAAAAGGCTTACATGTTATTAACATGACATGTAATAAAAAGACTATTTCTAAATTATTGACGGCTTAGATGGTTATTGGGCTTAATAGAAATTGAAAACACTAGAGTTATATATACATGTATCTTTTCTCTTTTGCTTCACTAAGGTTTAACGCGACATAGAATGTGAGTGTAATAGTAGTTCTTCCCTATCAAAGAACGTCATTAAAGAAAAGCTGAAAGGTAATAAAATCAATTACTTTAATTTACTCATGAATCTAGGTACGCTTCTAATTAAAACTCATAATTTATATTAAATAACTCTAGGCATAAATCGATCCTGTAATAAATTCTTACAATTGGTATTAGAACATGTTTTTCCTAGAATTATTTGATTTGGTTTTACGGTAAATCTTCTCATCTCTCACTACATATTATAGAATTTACCTTGAATTGCCTTTATGCTTGCTATTATTTGGTTTTACGTTCATGCGGCACACATATATCATATATGGTCTAATACTACAAGTCGGATAGCAAGTAATTCATCCTTTCTTTCTTGGCGCTATGCATACTTGTCTTGGTGAATATGATTTAATATGATCACAAAGGTATCCTCGCCATTTTTTTAAGTCCGACAATATTAAATACCAAATTGTTATTCGTAGCCGAATTAATTTTTTTTATAAATTAGATTACAATCCCCTTTGCATATTAAAAGTAAAGTTTTGGCTAACATGTAAAGTGATAATGAGAGCATTAAATTCTGATAATAATATGATTGTTTAGAAATAAAGTTTGTATTTATTTTATGAATTTAACATTTTTGGCTAGTTGTGATGGATTAAGGATCATTATGGTGCAAAATTAAATTATATTATGCGATTACAATTTTAATTTGCTAAAGATCAAATATAATATAAAAGAAAATTTTAATATATTACTCATATGATTTTGAAATTGTAAAGTATATCTCATATATTATTTTATAATTAGGGGCGACGCTAGCAGTGTTGCACACCCTGAATTTAAAATATTTTCACCATGGAAAGAGAGAGAGTGAAGCGAGGAAGAAAAAGCATGTGATCTTTGTATATTTTTCACGCTCGATCATTTTTTTTTAAAGATTGATTATTATAATAAACTAGCAGCAATAGAGTGGGGCTGTTGTGCAGAGTGCTGGTTCGTGTGGGATTTTCCTGCGAGATAAGAATTTTTCATGTTATAAATATGTGAAAATGATTGATGAGACATTTAAAGGGAGCTCTTTAATGTTACGGGAGCTTAATACTCATAATACAAAAATTCAATTTCATTTAAAATGTTTTTTTTCTTTTTTTACTCATTCTTTTACAGATCATCACTAAAAAGTATAAATTTACACTAATATTTACCTTTTTTTCTTCCCATAATAATAATAAAAAATAATGACATTATAAATTAAAATAATAATTATTGACTTGTTTTAGTATTATTCAAATAGTTGACTTTTAGACGTAATAATATATAGCACACCAATTATATTAACACAAACAAATTGAACACCCTAAATAAATTTTCTAGAGCCACCACTGTGTATAATTAAATATCTATAGCATGGAAGCTTGTTAGTCACCAAAATAGCCCAACTTATTAAGATATTTAGACATTTACTTATATATTTATATTTGTTTAAGATTTTAGGTATATTTCATTAAAGATTTGTATAATTAAATGTTCATTGTATAGAAAGCTTGTTAGTTACCAAAGTAGCCTAGCTTATTAAGATATTAGACATTTAATTATATGTCTCAATTGTTCGTGTTTATGTGATGCAATTAAATGACTAGATAATTGATTTCATTAATTATTTTGCTAGGAGGTGATCCAAAGGTAAACCATTGCTTATAATTAATGACATTATAGTAACTTATCAGTATATTAAGTTAATATAATTATATATCCAAAAATGACATGAGTATTGACTTTAGTATAATTGATAGTTTATAAAAGTATTTATTATTTGCATCATTATTAGCTAATGTTATGTATTTTGGGATCACCCTAGGTGAACTTGAATATGTAATTATGGTTTATTATTTGTCTGAATTTGATTAAGGTTTTTCAAAGGATTAATGTGTGAGCATGTATAATAATTTATAGTTTCTACCAATATGTTTGCTCTGAGCAACAGAATAATCAAGTTCAATAGATTAAACTATGCGGATTGGTCTGAGCGAATTCAGTTTCAACTAGGTGTTCTGGATTTGAATTTTGCAATAGTTTTTGACAAACTTAAAGCCATTACTAAGACCAGTACAAGAGATGAAATATCTGAATATGAGGTTCCTAATAATACTTGGTGGTTAAATTCTAGTGCAACTACTCATGTATCACATGTTACACAAGGATTTGTTACAATCCAACCCATAAATGAAAACTAGAAAGCTTTTGTATATGGGTAAAAGAATAAAGGCACGAATAGAGGGAACTGGAACATACCGATTGATCCTGGATACTAGAAACCCCCTAGATCTAGAAAAGTGTCTTTATGTTCCTGATTGTGCTACAAATTTGGTTTCTATTAGAAAGCTGGATAATGAGAGTTTTAATTTTAAGATTGGAAATAATAGTTTTTCTTTGTGTAAACAAAAGTACTATTATGGTTATAGTACTTTAATTGATGGTTTATATCGTTTTAATCTTGATGTTAATTTTGTTGAATCCTTGTTTAATGTTGATCATAATATAAGAAATAAACATAGTGCACATAATGAAAACCTAGCCTTTCTATGGCATCAAAAGTTAAATCACATATCCAAGGAAAGAGTATTAAGGTTAGTAAAAAAATGAAATATTACCTCAATTGGATTTTGTTGATTGGGATGTATGTATAGATTGCATTATAGGTAATGTCTCGGATTTACGACCCGCTGAAACCGGTTAGTGAATCCCCATGCCCGCACCTGAAGGGACAAAGGATTGGTGAGAACACCAAGAAAGGGACCATAGCATGGGTGCCGTACCTAAACCATATAACATATATACAAAAATCTCATTTCAAAGCACATTACAAACACATATTCATATGTGTTCTTTCCCCCACGGGGTTATATCATAGTTTTTATAATCCAACAAAACAAATAAACACACACAAAGTCTTCACCTCTGGTGAACCTCCTAGCTCCTGTAAGCACCTGAAACAAACAAAAACAAACACAACAGGAGGGGTGAGCAATTACATCTCAGTAGTGATCATGTCTCCCCGACCCATTCCAACTCATTAACTAGTGTAGGCATGTGCTCGTGTAATGCTACATATACATCACCAACTCAATCATGTACACACATTGAAATCAAAGAAAACCTCCTAGGTAATTCTAAACATTGCCTCTCACGCACACAGTACTGCCCCCTCGGGCATAGCAGTGCCTCTCAGGCACAGTATTACCTCTCATGGACAGTATTACCTTTTAGGTACAATAGCCTCAGGCTTCAAACAAATCTGACCTCCCAGAATCTCAACAATAGCCTCCAAGGCCCTCAACAGTAGCCTCGCAGGCCCACATGACCACTAAGATTCACAACTCTTTTTGTAACATAGGCCAGTCTTCACAAATCTATCCTCATGTCTTGACCAAGAGAGAGGATTTTCGTAAAAGCTATTTTCTTAAAATAAAAAGTCCTGACATTGCCTCCCTATATCATAATTAAGATAATCTAATTTTTGGGGATTTTTCTGAGAGGTCTAACCCCACTTTCCAAAAAGTCACCACTACGAAAAACTGCATATTTTCAAAATTTTACACTAAATCCCATTTTTTACATTTTGAAAGAGTGAGAATTTGATTTTCTAGTATTTTTCTTTGAATCCAAATGGGGAATATTTCCTTATTTACATTGTAACTTAAAGTATATTGAAGCTCTTTGCTCGACACTGCTCGAAGCTAGTCTCAAGCAGTTTTCAGTCGCGAACTGTCGACTGCGTTCTTCTCAATTTCATCCTGAAACCCAATTATACCTATTAAATCTCCATTTTTAAGCACTAATTCATCCCACAAATGGCTTTCTAACTCATCCTAGCCATTTTAAGCTACCAAAACAACATTAATTCATACTAAAACAACATAAATCCAGTTTCTCAAACTCTAGGGTTTATACTTTTAATTCCACAAATTAGGAGTTAATTCACATGTTTTAGCTACTCTAGCAAGCATAATCAATGACATAGAAGTGAGAAGAACGAATCCCTACCTCGACTTTGGTCGATTTGAGCTCCGAATCATCAATTTCGCTTTCTCCCTTATCTTTTTCTCCCCTCTCCTCTTTCTCTCTCTAGAAAGGCAAGCACGTATGACACTTAGGGATTTGGGTTTTCATTGTCCTATTTATAATTTTTCATATTTAATTCATTAAAATATCAAAATTACCCTCAAAAGGTCCTAACGCCAAATCAAGCCCAATTACTGCCAAAATGCTTCATTTAACGAGTACATCACTGTACTGAGATTTGTTTTTCCAAATAAGACTACAAATACAAAGTCACCCGACCACACCACAAAAATCCCAAAATTATCCTTTCGGTGCTCTAACTCCAAATCAAGCCCACTCACATTCAAAACTCTCTATTCGATGCATATATCGTTGTACTGATATTCACATCCCTCGATATGCACTCCATCACATAGTTAGCTACTAGAACCCCAAACATGGATAATTACATCCTCTCCTCCTTAAAGACTTTTTGTTCTGAAAAGAAACATGGGGGCCAAACAACAACACAAAGGTACATACAAACTCAACAAATCCATCGCAAAATTCAAACTCAAAGTTTGTCAGTGTTAATGTTAAGTGGGGACTTTGAGTTTGAATTTTGCGATGGATTTGTTGGGTTTGTGTGTGCCTTTGTGTTGTTGTTTGGCCCCTATGTTTCTTTTCGGAATGAAAAGTCTTTAAGGGGGAGAGGATGTAATGACCCGTGTTTGGGGTTCTGGCAGTTAACCATGTGATGGAAATCCCAATGGCTCAAAGCCCCAATGGGATCCAGCTCCCTTATTGCTAGGAAATGGGCTGATTTCGTCAGCCTATCCACAATAACCCAAATCATGTCCTTCCTCACCAAGGTAGGTGGAAGTCCTCTCACAAAATCCGTCATAATGTGATCCCATTTCCACTCTGCCACTGCTAAGGGCTGCAACATACCCGCTGGATGCTGGTGCTCAGCCTTTACCTATTGGCAGGTAAGACAAACGGAAACAAACTCTGCCACATCCCTCTTCATCCCAAGCCACCAAAAATGACTCCGAAGAGACTGGTACATCTTGATGCCTCTTGGATGAACAGTAACTCTGGACTGATGGAACTCCCTCATCATATCCCTACGAAGAGGAGACGCTACAACCAAACACCCCTGAAAGGTCAACTCATGCTCAGGACCTTAGGCCCAATCTCCTGCTAGCTCCCCAACTATAATTTGTGCACGGAGTGCCTTGCACTCAATATCCCCCACTTGTCTCTCTTGGACACGCTCATATAACTCGGGCACCATAACAATAGGACTCAAAACCATTCCTCTCTCAGTGGTACTAGGCTAGAGCAGTAATATAGCCAACTGCTCCATCAGTTTCCACTCTCTCATAGCCACCTCGGCCTTGCCCTTTCTACTCAGAGCATCTGCCACCACATTCCCCTTGCCAGGGGTATATGCAAGGGTAAAATCAAACATTTGTAGATACTCTATCCACTAACGCTGTCTCAGGTTCAAATCCTTCTGGGTAAAGATATACTAAAGACTCTGATGGTCTGTATACACCACAAACTTGTCCCCCAAAAGATAATGCTGCTAACTCTTTAAGGCAAACATCATTGCCGCCAACTCTAAATCATGCGTGGGGTAGTTCAATTCATGAGGTTTCAACTGCCTCAAACCATACGCAATCACATTGCGTTCCTGCATCAACACACACCCCAAGCCTACTCTGGATGCATCATAATACACCTCATATGACACCCCCTCTCGTGGTAGCCTCAACACTAACGCGGTGGTCAACCGAGCTTTCAAGGTCTCAAAAGCCTGCTGATACTTGTCAGTCTACTCAAATTTAACCCCCTTCCGAGTCAATGCTGTCAGAGGCGCCGATAAACGGGAGAATCCCTCCACAAAGCGCTGATAATACCCTGCCAAGCCTAAAAAGCTCCTGATCTCAAACACATTCACTAACCTCCTCCATAATGATACTGCCTCAATCTTAGCTAGGTCCACTCGGGCTCCTCCAGCTGATACCATATGGCCAAGGAAATGCACCTCCTGCATCCAAAAGTCACACTTACTAAACTTGGCATATAATTGATGCCCCCTCAAGGTTTGCAAGACCATTGCCAAATGTTCCTCATACTCCAATTTGGTTTTTGAGTACACAAGGATGTCATCAATGAATACCACTACAAAGGAATCTAAGTAAGGAGCAAACACCTGGTTCATTAACTGCATAAATACTGTTGGTGCATTAGTGAGCCCAAAAGGCATCACCAACCACTCATAATGCCCATATCAACACTGAAAAGCGGTTTTGGGGATATCCTCCTTCTTGACTCTCAACTGATGATACCCCGATCTCAAATCTATCTTTGAAAACCACTGAGTCCCGCTCAACTGATCAAACAAATAATTTATCCGAGGCAATGGATACTTGTTCTTCATCGTTACTTGGTTCAATTTTCGGTAATCAATACATAACCGCAATGTCCCATCTGCCTTCTTGGCAAAAAGAACTGGTGCTCCCCATAGCAAAGTACTCGGCCGAATAAAGCTCTTGCCCTCCAGCTCCTCTAGCTATTTTTATAGCTCCCTTAATTCTACAGGCCTCATCCGATAGGCCACCTGCGAGATAGGCCCTACCCTCGATAGCAGCTCAATGCAAAACTTTATACCCCTCTCAGGTAGTAGACTCCACAACTCCTTTGGAAACACATCCTAGAACTGGTCTACGACCATTGGTCATACTCTCTTCCCTACATTCCCCTCGGCGAATGTGAGCGCTGCTAATCTATGTGTAATAGTACCCCACTACTCAACCATTGGTCCAGCTCGACTCGCCTCGTGATCCCACTTACCCAATAAGGTGCATGGAATCTCTATTGGTGACACAAAAGATACCCGCCGTCTATAACAATCAATATTGGCTTGAAAGGTTCTCAACCAATCCATGCCCAAAATCAAATCAAATGCCTCAAAGGCATCATATATAAGTCAAAGGACAACTCCACATCACCCACGGTGAGAATACACTCGCGACACACCCGTCGCACCTCATAGACACCACCCATTGGTGATTCAACAGACAACGGCCTCTCGATTGCACCACTCTCTAAGCCAAGGCTATCAACTACAGACTTAGCACCAAAGGAACACGATGCACCCGTATCAAATAAAACAAATACAAGTGTGCAAGAAATCAAAATCATACCTCATACAACTAAAGGTCCTGCCCTGCCCTCAGTGGTTGAGGATGGAACCTCTGCCTCCTCCTGTGGTGCTGTGGTCAAGGCAAACACTCTGCCTTGAGCTGCACTACCAGTAGCCTCGCTCCTCTGCCCACTATCCTCTGATTGGAACCTACATGGCCACCCTACCGCTGACGGACTGGTCTCTCCCCTAGAGCTCTAAACTAGGTGTCACCTCGGATACTCTATGCTGCCCCTACAGCACCACTCGTAGTGCATCTGCTACGGCACACTCTATTTATGTGCCCCTCTCTGCCACAAGTGCGACATGTCAAATGTCTCCTGGGGACACTCCCGTTTCCAGTGTCTTAGATCCTTATAACACAAACAACCTCCTTGTGAACCGCTAGTCAAACCCCCCTGTCTCCCACTAAGGTGGGACCTCGTCGGCACCACTGGGGTCTAACCCCTCTCTCTGGAGCTGCCCCCAAACTCTATCTTAGGCCTTTTGAAATCAGATCCACTCTGGAGTTGTCATCCCTAATGGGCCTGTCTCCCCTCCTCGGACGGAATGCCTCAACTCTCTACTTGAGGGCAGGCCTCAAACCCAAGGTAAACTTATGGGCCTTTAGGTCATCCTGCGCCACAATTTCTAGAGCAAACCTACTCAAGTCCCTGAACTCCCGCTCATACTCTATCACTATCCTCGACCCCTGCCTCAGACCAGTAAACTCTTTCCTCTTCTGTTATCTCACAGACTTTGGGAAGAACTGATCATGAAATAATTGAAGGAACTCATCCCACAACATCATCTGCATATCACGACTACCAGTAACACTGAGCCACCACTCTAGGGCCTCACCTTCCAATTGTCCCACTGCCAATCTCACCTTATCCTCCTCCTGCGGTATGAGAAAGGAGAATAGGTGCTCAATATGCCTCAGCCAGTGCTCTGTAGCCACTGGATCTCCTCCTCCCAAGAACTTACTCAGTTGTTCCTTTCGAAACCTCGTGACCACATCTTCATCAACATGTCGAGTCTCCACTACCTCGCGTGGAACCCTATCCACATGCTGGGACTCCTCTCGGGGTGGTGGTGGAACCACCTGCTGTGCTGCCAACTCACGACGCACCGCTTCCCGGACCTCGTCCCCCATACTTTCCCTCAGCGGCCCCACTTGGGCCACAAGCTGTGCCAATAACTCATTTTCCCCGGCGAACTGCCCCATATCTGGCCCCACATGGGTGAAAGACTCATCACCAACTACCCCAGACGCACGAGGCACTCTCCTCAGAGGCATTTTCACTACACAGAGAAACAAATGTTCAATCTCTGTTCCATCTCTATCATATGAGTCAATCACACATATGACACATATCACATATGGCTCACACTAAAACACACAAGTCACACAATGCACATATATAAGCTGTCACACAGGCACACATATCTATATGGTCACACAGTTCATCATATCATCACATATAACACATCAAATCAGTTTCACATTCTCAATCCAAACTAGTGCCTATCCATGCATACACACATACACAATAACTGATTACCCCTAGTACACCTCAGAGGCTCATAAAGGTCTGTGTTGATTAGGCATGCCCCTCTATGCCCCTCAGAAGGACTCAAGAGTAATCAATCACCCCACTACCTATCACGTCCCCGATTCTAGAGAACCAAAACCGAACACGTGACTTCCCCATGCCTGCAATCGAACGGTCAAGGGGTTGGTGACTAGCACCTATGAGGGACATACAAAGCGGGTGCTGTCCAAATTCCCTATACAAACAAACATCAAGGGTATGAAAGTACTTTTCCAAATGGCAAACAACCATTATAAGTATAATATAAAAATCATTACATAAACTCAGTCAATTCTTACAACTATCCACGGACCCTTGTCCGGGATTACGATAAAATAAAAACAACATTTAACAAAATTCATTCATTAAATAAATACTCCGCTAAGCAGCACAATCTATCACTAGCTCCTATCAACACTTGGAGAAAACAAATCAACAGGTAGGGGTGAGCATAAAGCTCAGTAGGTGATCTACTACTCCTTACCAACCCTCAACAATGAACTACTAATACTAAATGTCATGTGTACAAGTGTACATGTGTAGTGGGAGTTATTAGATATTAATGCGGCACACAAAATACAAATCAAAATACATACCACTAAACAGACAACCATATCCATTATACCGCCCTATCACAATATCATAAATCATACCACATTACAACTTATATCATCACATCACATTAACACATAACACCACACAGGTCACATCAAAACAATTCATATTCACACTTTACCATGCTCACTGTGCTTTACTGCACCGATGTCCTTGACCTGATCCATCGTACACTTTTGTCCTCTACCGGACCATTGTCCTCTACCGGACCATTGTCCTTTACCGAACCACTGTCCTTTATCGGACCACTGTCCTCTACCGGACCTCATCACAACAAATATAATGCATTATATAATAAGAACACACATCAACAATATCAATATTACAAGTCCAATATATCAAATTAGGAAATACCACATCATCACAATCAATGCATAACATCCACAGTATAATCAAACCAGCATACAATCAATACGAACATGTTTTTAGCATAAGAATAAATATATGCATACTAATTATAACAATAAAAGGCACACCACAATCTCCAAACATTCATTAGGGTTTCTCTCTAAAGGTTTCAAGCTTAGATTCCCATTAACAGATTAAAAGAAACAAAATAGGCTAATAAAACAGTACAGATTCTGTCCCAACTTCAAAAACTCATAACTAATTCTACAGAACTCCAATTTTCTATTAATACCCACCGTTTCAAAGGGTTTTTAATTGCTTATCCAATAAAAATATCAGAAAAATCATTCGACCAAGTTACTGTTCACCCACCCACATTTTTGTTCGCCCAACTACCTCAAAATTCCCCCGACCAGAAGGGAAAGTTTATCGAAATATTGCGAATATTCTAACCGTATAAAAATTAGCTTCACCCGACCAATTACTGTTCACACGACCACCTCAAAATTCACCTGATCAGAAGGGAAAGTTCATCTAAATACTGCAAATATTTCATCGGTATAAAAATTAGCTTCACCCGACCACTTTACTGTTCACCTACCAAATACTATTTACCGACCGAACTATTCATACAGTTCTTAGATACGAAGAATCCACCCTAAAATGATTTATACCTCCTCAACATCGACTTTGAACATCAAACATCTTTATTTAGGCTCCTATCTTAGTTACATGCAAAATCGTGCGTTCTAAGTTTGACCCCCAAAACTAAACCAACCCCAGATGTTATAGGACTCTAGGAGAGTTTGAGAAGGATATAAACACCTACCTCGAATATCTTGGTAGATGGGCTAGGTTGCTGAAACTTGGAAATGCCTTAAAGCTTTGAGTTTTCGTCGGCTTCCCAGACAGTTAGAGCTCTCCAAAGCGCAAAGAATCAACAATCAATTCTCCTAGGATGAGCCTCTTATTAGACCCTATTTTGTCCGGGTTGGACACATTTTATCAAATTCAATTTTCCTTATGTGTCGCTTCGGTTTGTTGAAATTTTGCAGAACGACGGAGTTGCCGCAAATGCTCGATTTCAAGACATTATTCAGGAAAAGCCTCCAAATGCCAAAGAGCCGGTCCTGGGCGATAGAAAATCAAATTCGAGGATCAACGCCATCGACTGCACTCAATTTTGAGGTCAAACGAAGAAGATATGGTCAAAACAATGTTCGAGCCGCCAACGGTGGTCAAACCAGTAATTGACTTTTCAAACGGCACCCCAGATCAGGTCACGCACCTCATTTTCCTTTTCTACTCGTCGTTATGAGAATTTTGACATATATATTGTATATATTTTGTTTCCGGAGCATTTTAGATAAAAAAACAAAAATAAATAAGTTTTTCGGTAATAAACAACCGCAATACAGGCTTGCTGCAAAAACGGAATTGTTTTCAAATAAAATTGACACGGGGTCGCTCGTCACGACGCCCCGAGTCCAAAAACAAATTTTTCGAGACGTTTTGAAATCTGGGTCGTCCTACCGATTCCAAAAAACCAAAAGACATCAGTCAAAAGCCCAAAAACAAAAATAAATTTCTTTTTTTCTCTTTTTCCCGCCCGTTCCAAGCCATGCGTCAGTCCCTAATTGGTTGAAATTAAATAAAACAAAAAAAAAACCAAAATACAAAAACATAAAAACCAAAAATAATTACAGCCAATCAGATCTTATCCCTTCCCATTTGCTCCAAACGCACTTCGTCTTCTTCCTTTCTCTCTCCCTTCCCCGCTCATCCACATCCCTGAAGCCACGAAACGGCCGCCGTGATCCCGGAGGACCACCCCGCGCCAGCCGAGCCACCTCGCCCATCCTTCCAGCTCGTCAATCACCCCTCTCTCCTCGCTAAACCCGACCATCCTTCAACCATGGTTCTCCCCTCTCTCTCAAACCAAACCTCACCTCTAACCCATGACCGCTTCCCAGCCGCCAGCCAACCGGATAACCATAACCCTAACCTCTCTCACCTATATAAACCTAGTCGTTCATCCATAGGCGCGGGCTGGCCGACAAAAACAAAATCGATTACAATAACCATGGTTTCTTCATCTCCCTCATCTTCCCATCTCTTCTCTGGCTGGCCGGAAAAAAAAAAAGAAACCCAATCACCCTTCCCTCTCGGCTCTTCCCCGACCTTTCTCCGAGAACCTCATCGCCCAAATTGGTCTAAGCCCCAGCCGCTCATCCCTCTTCTCAAGGCTCTCCATCCATCCACAAAACCTCCCAAAGCCCAATCGAAATCCAAATTCCTAGAAACCAAAATCATCACCCTTCCCTCTTCCCTTTTTGTCTGTCGACGGAAAAGGAAGTTCTTTCCTTTCCCAACAACGAAATCAGACACCTCCCCCACTCCCCTTGACTGGCACAACACTTACCGGTCATCGTGGAGCCCAACGGGACCGCCACTACCACTCGTTTCATGGTCACTATAGAAAGGGTGGAGAACTCTTGGGACCGTTCCAAGGCGCCACGGTAGCTAGACAGAGGCACCAAGGAGGCAGCCCGGGGGCACCCTGTTCGCTATCACTATCGCTTGGTTGGAAGCCAGTGTAGTGGACACCCAGTTCATTGACAGAGTTCCTTTGAGGAGGAAGAAGATTTCCTTTGAGCGTGGTGGGTTTTTGGTTGCTTATGCAGTTTTATCTTCGGATCTTTGTTTTTTCATTGTGTGCCTCGTTCTGTTTTGTGATGATTAGCATCTGTCCCCCTGTGTGTTATCTTTGCTATGCATTGTCTTAGTTATGCCATTTTATGTTATAGCTTCTTGTCTCCGTGTCTGTAGTTTCGTTTTATTACTTCTCTTCCCTTTTGAGTACCCTTTTTTATAACAGAACTGGGTATGACTTATCCAAATCGGTTTTCCTGTGTTTCCCTTTGTTCGTGTTTAGGATGTGTTAATTCTCGTGGACAATAGCCATTGGGTATGGTCTTTTATCGTTTTTCATATACGTTATGTCATCTGGGTTTGCGTGGTCACTTCTGGTGTTCCTTATGGTTTTAAAAGTAAGAGGTTGTTTGTGTGCATGTTTGCGTGGTCATTTTTTTCTTATGGTTTGTCTAAGTGCATACTGTGTAGTTGGGTTTTGTGTTGAAAGAAGCCTGGGTGATTAGAAGGTTGGGGTCTATGTTCTACTGGCATTCTGAGTTTCAGTTTCTGGTTTTGCTTCCTTGCCTTCTGGTTTTGTTTCTTTTTTTTGTTTGTTTTGTCATCTGGGTTTGTGATTGGGTTTGATGGCCTGATTTGCCCACCCCTGGTTATGGGGATTGCATGATGTGGTTCTAATCTATTTCTTGTCTGGTTTATCAATCTCTTTGTTGAAGGCTTTAGCCTATAGATCGTAGGTCCCTTTTCCAGTAAAGAAATAAGATCTGGATTTGTTTCTGTTTGTTCAAAGCAAGTCTTTTTTTTAGGGCGTCAAAATACCATCTGGGTTTGTTTCTGTCTGTTTCCAGCAGTGTTGATGGGTTTGGGCGTATCAGTGCAAGTCCCTGTTTGTTTTTCTTTTGTTGGTTTATTTATTTTTATTGTTATTTTTACTTCGATGGGCCATAGGGTGATGTTAGTTTGGTCCACTTGTAATTTGTAACCGTGGGTTATGTAGCCTAACGGTGTTGTAATATTGTAAATGGATCTAAAAAAAAAAAGAAGGGGGAGGAAAAGAGAGAAAAAAAAAATAAACAAAAAAAAGAAGAAGAGAAAAGAAAAAGCGAAAAAGTGAGGATGTTTTTGCTTTGATGTATATCACAATCACACACAATGCACTTTTGTTTATTTTCGTATTTTTTTCTTCTTTTTCCATTTTCCAGATTAAAAAAAAAGAAAAAAAATGTTTTCTAAAAAATCAAAAAAAAAAGTCTTCCAAACAAACTTCTTTTCTTAATTGAACACATTTCTCAAAACAAAAACAAAAACAAAACTTTTCTTAAAAAAAAAAAGAAAGAAAAGGAGAACAAGGTTTTCTAAAACCACAACAAAAACAAAACAAAAAACAAAAAAAGTTTTAACTTAGAGTTTTATACTTAGGCTTTGGCATTGAGTCTTTCCTTTTAATTTTTCATTTCACCTTTCTCCATTAGTTTTGACGCTCAACATTTTTTTTTTTACATATTTAGTTTTAAAAAATGTTAGCATTAAATTTAGGAATAAAAATTGTTTAAATTTAGTTTCAAACCTAGGATTCCCTTTAGAGATTTAGGGATAAATTGAATATTAATTTTTAACTTTAACAAAGAATATAGAAATAAAAATGAAAAAATCAAAATTGTTAGGATTTCCCTTAGAGGCTTAGGATAAATTGGATTTAATCTTAATGTTAATAAATGACTTAGGAAAATAAAAAGCATAGACTTTAGGGATAACCATAAATTTCACCTCACCTTTAAACCAGTCAAGTTTTGGTAAATAGTTAAAACAAATTAGAAACCTCCAAATCTTAAGATAGGTACCGAAAGGGCGTCGTGAGGGTGCTAGTCCTTCCTCACGCGTAATCAACTCCCGAACCCATCTCCAAGCGGCATGGATTAATTTTTTGTTTAGGTGGCCAACTGCACCCCAAAAATGGTTGGTGGCGACTCCGTATTTTTCACCATTCGGATGGAGGTTGGGGGGGGAGCCGCACCCCAAAAGCGGTCCCCCCCCCCCGGACGAAATCCGGTGATGACACCTCCTATTTATAGAGTTTTTCCTCTTGTTTTACAGGACCTCTAATTACATTAAAACATTGATTTCTTGCCTAGCAAGTAACCCTATTTAATTAAGCTTTCTTTTTCCAATAAAATTTTCATTTTAAGTCATTAAAATACAAAAATGCCCTTAATTAAGTTAAATCCTGAATTTCCTTTTAATATTAATAATATTAAATCATAAAGCAACTAAATTGATTAATTTACCCCTTAAATTGCCACTAGATATTATTAAAATACCCCTGGGTCATCTACACACCAAATAAGACCCATTTAAAGTCTAAATGACCATATTTTCAGCTACAAAACTAAAATAACATCCTCAAACCAAATATAAGCTATCTTTTAGCCTATTACGGGTACAAGATATTACACTACTCTAGGCCAACTAGACCATGCTCTGATACCATCTGTCACATCCCGGATTTCTAACCCGCAGAAACCAGTTAGTGAATCCTCATGCCCGCACCCTGATTTTTGGGGATTTTTCTGAGAGGTCTAACCCCACTTTCCAAAAAGTCACCACTACGAAAAACTACATATTTCTAGGATTTTACACTAAATCCCATTTTTCACTTTTTGAAGGAGTGGAAATTTGATTTTTTTAGTATTTTTCTTTGAATCCAAATGGGAGGTATTTTTTTATTTACATTGTAACTTCAGTATATCGAAGTACTTGACACTCTGCTCGATGCTAGCCTCGAGCAGTTTCCCAATCGTAAAATGTCGACTGCGTTCTTCTTCATTTTATACCGAAACCCAATTATACCCATTAAATCTCCATTTTTAAGCACTAATTCATCACACAAATGACTTTCTAACTCATCCTAGCCATTTTAGACTACCAAAACAACATAAATCGAGTTTCTCAAACTCTAGGGTTCATAATTCCAATTTCACAAATTGGGAGTTAATTCACATGTTTTAGCTACTCTAACAAGCATAATCAATGACATAGGAGTGAGAAGAACGAATCCCTACCTCAAGTTTGGTCGATTTGAGCTCCGGATCATCAAAATTTCGCTTTCTCCCTTCTCTTTCTCTCCCATCTCCTCTTCTCTCTAGAAAGGCAAGCACGTATGACACTTAAGGATTTGGGTTTTCATTGCCCTATTTATACTTTTCCATATTTAATTCATTAAAATATCAAAATTACCCTCACAAGGTCCCGATGCCAAATCAAGCCTAATTATTGTCAAAACGCTCCGTTTGACGAGTACATCACTGTACTAAGATTTCTTTTTCCAAATAAGACCACAAATACAAAGTCACCTGACCACACCATAAAAATCCCAAAATTACCCTTTCGGGGCTCTGGCTCCAAATCAGGCCCACTCATAGTCAAAACTCTCTATTCAACGCATACGTCATCGTACTGATATTCACATCCCTCGATGTGAACTCCATCACATGATTAACTGCTAGAACCCCAAACACGGGTCATTGCAAGTAAGTAAACTAGACATATCAAAGAATCCAACCACAAGAAATAATGCACCTCTAGAGTTAATACACACCGATATTTGTGGTCTTTTTGACATTCCATTTTGGGGCGGTGAAAAGTATTTTAACACTTTTATTGATAATTACTCACGTTATGTTATTTGTATTTGTCGTATGAAAATTCTGAGTCAGTGAACATCATATAGGTGTTCATTAACGAAGTTAAAAGACATTTAGACAAAAGGTAAAAGTTGTAAGGTCTAATAAAGGTGGTGAATATTATGGTAAGTTCAATGAAAATGAACAATGTCCAGGTCCATTTGCAAAGTTCCTTGAAACGAGAAGCATATGTGCACATTAGTTAAACTAATGATTTAGTTAATTATAATAGGTAAACAACTACATTGTTTTAACTATTACACTCAAAGAAATAAAATGTGGATAGTATGCACTTGGCAGTTGGCTATTAAATTAGAGTAATACTACATACAAGTAGATTGTACAGGTAATCCGCACATAGGTATCTTCATTACCGTTATATTGATATTATTGTTTTTAAAAATTTTTTATTCATATCAATTCAATGGCAGAGAGAGTGTTCCTACACAGATTTTCTATATAACCTACCTGCAAATAGAATTTTCCATCAAATTATTTCTCCTTCCTTCCTTGATGTATTGTTTAATGGAAAAACATATTACCACTTAAATAATTCAAATGATGCCATCTTCTTAGCCTTTAAACACTACTTTCTTTATTGTAATATTTTGCCTGCAAAATATACAGTAAATTTGAAAGACAATATTAGCTATGCACTTGATATATAAATTTATTAAATCACATTTATGATAAATATCATTAAATGGACTTAAGATAAACACTACAATATATATATATTGTTGAGAAGTATCACTCCAACCTCACCTTCCAATATTTATCTATAAAATATATATATATATATGATTACTTATTGCTTTATTCATTTATTACATGATTAGAGTGTGTGTATGTGTTTGGGTATTTTCAAAGCTTATTTATGTTTTAAATTTAAAATTTTTAAGTTTAGAGTCTTTAATATGTTTAATGGAAAATATTATCAGAAACACAAGATAAAATCTTGTGTGAGTGCCACTGATATAGTATCATATGATTGGACCCAATAAGTTTGTAGTCTAATCAACATGTGCCACATTAATGTATTTACACACAAGTACTATATAATTCTTGTATATTGTAGTTTCTATGTTTAATATTGCCTTTATCATTATCAAAAAACATTTTTTATAGTCTAGGATGAAAAACTAGGTCAATAGTAGACATGTCAATTATATTTACCGGTGGTCATGGAAAATGTCACTTGTTTAAAAATTGTTAAATCATATTTTCATTTGTTTTTATCCGACCTTATGTACTTTTTTCTTTTCTTTTTTAAGATCTAGGTACTAAATATGTGGGTGTATATTTAATAGGGTTAACGTTTTAATTATAAATTAAGTTATTTAATTTTAACGATTTCTAATAATACTATTAATATTATATAAAACATGAAAATAATTTATAATTTAAACATTTGTTTTTACCTAATACACCACTTGAAGTTACACTGGCGAGGTCACAACCTACAAGTCATGATACCATGGAGGCGTCAACATTGAGAGATACGACATACTGTGTTACGCCCCCAAATTCCAGGGTATACTGAACTAGGAACATGACTTCCCCTTGCCCGCACCTGGAAAGGTCAAGGAGCTGCTGACAAGCACCGAAAGAGACAAAACCACGACTACTGTCTTAATCATAGAAGAGTATAATCATACATCACGGTAATCATGTACACTACCATCAAGCCACATCAGACAACACAGTATATCAGAAGAGATATGCAAGCAAACATATCACATCAGACTCAAAGGTCCCACACAGTACACATATATAGATAAGCTAACCATAGCAGCCAACATACGAACAAACAGACCATGAGGCTCTCACGGTGCCAACCACCCTCACCGCCCCATAAGCACTTTAGCCCTCACATCAAACAAACCATGACAAACCACGAAGGTTCCATCACATAGCCTCACCAGGCTTCACAGTGCCTGTTGGCACCCCATGAACTCTTTTAAATCCAAAACGATCGCAAACAATCCACAACGGAGAACACCATGTTTCTCCCATACCAGATGTCCATCGAAACCCAACAAGAACCTAAGTCATAGGTCCTACCTTCCTCCTTCTTGGAGTTAAACACACATACGGCGAACAAACCAGCACCGTAACACAACTAATCAACCTATACTATAATTCCCAGACCAAAGGTCCCCATTCATGCAACTTATTGTACAAAACAACCACTAAGGGTTTAAAACACTCCCCCTGTAATAGAGGTTAGTTTCCTCAAAAGATTGAGGATTTGCATGAAAGACATTTTCCGCAAGCTCACTGGAAACTACATCAAGTCGATGTTAACCCCAACAAGTCGACCACATCGACTGCCCAAACTGCGACTGTACACATCAAGCGCATCATCCTTAGACCGAGACTTAAGAAGAAATCCAAGCGATCACAAACACTCATCCGGAAGAACACTCATCGAGAAAAACACTCATCCGAAACACTCTGTAGGTCCCAAAGTGAGTCTAGAGGGGGGGGGGGGGTGAATAGACTTTCTTCTTACTCTGAAGCTAAACCGTTAGCTGGTTTATACTACTTCTATGGATAACTATGATGGAAGTATTTATGGAGAAGATGACAGTAGTAATTTGAGTGATAATCTGAGGTGTAATGAACTATCAGACAAATCTGAGATAGGAGTAAATGCTCTTTGCTAAACAGATCTCAGATATAACATGAATGAGCTTTGATAGTATGCATTGTGGGAAATAACACACAGATGAGACTCAATGATAGTGCTGGATCTTTGATGAACAAGGGATTTTGATTGATCACAACGTTTGATCTTGATCTTGGTTCAAAGCGGCACACAGCAGCACTTTTTAAGTTCTCTTTCTCTCTCTTAGTCTTTTTCTCTTACGTTAGAACCCTCGTTTTCAATTCTTCAAAAGATGATATATTAATGTGTGTAAGAATCCTTTTTCTTGTATTCTGTGTATTTCACGCTTTCAGAGAAAGAGACTAACTCGTCGTTTTGTCATTTCGTGTGAGAGAGATATATATTTTAAGTTTAGACTGTTGTGTGCCAAGTTGTCCATCTGACAGACTGACTTCCCGCCACTGGATATGTGGGATGTCAGGGGATGGGTTGATCTGCTCTGATTTGCAGATCTGTTGCCCATGCTGCGCAGTTGCATGCCCATACTTGCGCAGTCGATCTTGGTCGTTCATCCGTGGAAAGTGGTTGATCACAATTAATGTGGCATTAATTGCACTCACCTGCTCAAGATGGCGCAGGCTTACTGTACAAACCCTAGCCGAAGATATCGCTAAGTGAATACGCTTAGGATTATAAGTATGCCTTAAAGGTGGGTACCTCGTAGGTTTGATGGCTCGAAGGTTTCAGTTAGAGCCTGTTGAGGTTGCAGACGTTTACTTCAGGCTTTATAGTGTTGATATATGCGAGTCTATGACTCACATATCTTCGAGTCTCTGAAGCTAGAGTTCGAGTTAGATTAAGTCTGTTGTGTCACTCTATTAACTGTAAGTCTGCGACTCTACGAGTCTATGACTCTATGAGTCTGCGACTATCCTAATGGCTCTTAGAGTGATTTCTTCGAGGTGCGCCTAATCTTCCCGTGGTTATAGCTGCGAGTCTACGACCCTAGTTTTGCGGGTCTACGGCCTTTGAGTTTCTCAGCTTATTTACTTGACTAAGAGGCTCTTCGACTCTGCGAGTCTTCGACCTTGAAAACCTTTGACTTTACGAGTCTTGGACTTTACATTTCTTCCTTAGCCTTTCGTATTTACTCATGTATTGGGTTTCTGTATTCTACGAGTCTTCGACTCTACGGCTACGACCCTTCAACTATAACGCTCAGCATTCTAGATCTCCGAGTCTGTGACGTCTGACAATTTCTTTAGATTAACAGTATCTATTTCTACGACCCTTGAGTCTACGACTCTACGGCCCTTGATTACAGTTACACTTGTGTTTGTCGGTCATTATTGCTTCGACCTTAGACCTACGAGTCTGCGAGTCCTGTTTTCTTAACCGTGTTTTAAGGCTGCGACCCTACGACCCTTGAGTCTACGACTCTAGCAGTACTTCAAGTTGTGTTCAATGACATGAGCGCTCTAGGGACTCTACAGGCTTCGAGTGTTCGAGTTATTTAAGTTTGGTTACTATTCGTTTAGAATTCTTCGACTCTACGAGTCTCTGAATTTAATCGTCGCTTACAATAACGCTCTCTTTTTTGTACTGTGACTCTACGACCTTCGACCCGGGATCTACAAGTCGCAATGTATTCTGTCACAAATATGCTTCGAGTCTCCAGACCCTATGCGTCTACGAGCCTCTCGCCAATATGTCCTGTGACAGTTTTACTTCTACGAACTACGACTCTTCGACCCTATGACCTTCGGATCTTCGAGTCTCCTAGACTTAGACTATATTTTGGCAGCTTCATGAAATCCTATATTTCCAATAATCTCCCCCTATTTAATGTAAGCTAACAACGGGTGAAAACATGAAGTCTGAGACTACGAGTTTGATGGGCAGTTTTAAGTTAACAGAAAATATCTTTGCATATGAAAATTTTGGAGGAGATCAAAATTATGAAAATGCACACTCCTCTCCCCCGTAGGCATGAAGCTGCGTTACCTGCCTCCTGTCGAAGATAACTCCCCCTATGACCTTGCTCCCCCTGAGATATACTCCCCCTTTCTGGGGTGAGGAACAAGTACCAGAACACAAATCACATGGGAGCAATGCAATAAAACGCAGAACAGCAGGCAACAGAGCAAAGACATACACAAAAAGTAACTGAGATAAAGTAAGTACACAAAAAACACAGAAAGAGGAAAGAGGAAGAGCAGTGTACAATGAAATAGAGTACAAGACAGTTACGGTTTAAAGTCAGAATATTTTACACTTTGCGTAAACAGAAAAATAGTGGCTTGCTCGCGCAGGAGTTGAGCAGGAGTCAAATGTAACGAGGCAGCTCGACTGCTCACATGATCAAATTCAGGCACGAGGGCAGGGAAGCCGTTGGTGGTCAAGATGCGAATATAGTGGCAGACATAGAAACCACAGCTATGAGTATCATCCTGAGCAGGAACGCCTTGCTTCACTCGCGTAATTTCCATCGGTTTTGAAAGATGATAGCCACCATGTCACGCCCCCGAATTCCAGGGAACCCGGAACTGGGTACATGACTTCCCCTTGCCCGCACCCGAAAGGTCAAGGGGTTGGTGACTAGCACCAATAGAGACAACACCGCGGGTGCTGTCTCAAATATGCAACCCTGTACAGTCATACATCAAGGGTGATCTTGTACTTTCCCATACATCATCATACATACAATAAGTCAAATAGTCATACAAACATCACATCACAAATAGTATGCAAATACAAGTCTACGGACCCATGTCTGGGATATAATACAAACAATACAGAATACAACATTGTATCATATATCAGAGTAGTGGGCACGTCCTCCTGGAAGAAAGTCCTCCACTAGTCCCGGGTCACACCTGAAAAAGGTAAACAGCAAGTAGGGGTGAGCGACAAGCTCAGTAGGTGACCCCGACACTCCATATCATGCAAACATACAAGTCTATACTACATGCTCTGTGTACTCGTGCACTGTGTAGTGTGCACAATTATCAAGACTCAGCCTGCAAACAAACATCAAGACCTAGCCTGCCCACACAAGATAGCTTGTCCATGATCCTTAACAGGATCCCAGCTCAGGGCACTCAGCCCTACCACAGCACTATATGCCCGGACATAGTGCCACACAGGCCTGCCATCGGCGCATATGCCTGCCACGGCCACAACGCAATATGCCCGGCCATAGTGCCACACAGGCCTGCCATCAGCGCATATGCCCGCCCCGTCAACCACATAGCATCATCTGTACTCCACTGTGAGAACCCAACATTTCATAGAGCCTAAGCCCCAATCCCTCAAACCAACATACCAACACCAATATGGTCTCAAGGTATACAACACTCTCTTTAGAACTGTAGCCAGTCTTTACAAGTCGGTCCTTATTCCTTGACTAAGGAAGGAGATACCCATAGCAGCTATTTTCTTGCAATAAAAAGTCTCGGCATTGGGTTCCCCTGTCATAACTAAGATAATCTGATTTTTAAGGATTTTTTCGAGATGTCTGACCCCACTTTCCAAAAATCCACCTTTACGAAAAACTGGATTTTTCCGAGATTTTACACTAAATCCCAATTTTCACATTTTGAAAGAGTGAGAATTTATTTTTCTAGTATTTTTCTTTGAATCAAATGGGGGGTATTTCGTTATTTACATTGTAACTTAAGTAGGCATAATGGTTTACAGTGTAAATGGTCCAGTCTGGAACTGTACTGTCCAACTGCTCGAGACACTGCTTGAAACTGCCTGCTTGAGATTGCTCGAAACACCTGCTCGGTGCTACACTGCTCAACGCTCCTTTCTTGAAGCCTCAGCTCGAGACACTTGCTCGAGGCTACATTCTGCTCGACGCTCCCTTGCTCGAGACTGCTCGAGACTCTGCTCGAAGCTCGCTTGGCTAGCCTCAGCGATTCCCGATCATGAATCGCGATTGCGTTCTTCCCCAATTCATCCCAAAACCCAATTATACTCGTTAAATCCCCATTTTTAAGTAACAATTAATCCCTATTAAGGGTTTCTAACATCATCTATCCATAGTAGGCTACCAAACAACCTAAATCATCTAGGTATCATGCTCAATTTCCATTTTCCCTAATTTCTAGGGTTCATCATGAATTTGCATGATTTTATCTAATTCCTACACGTTAATCCAATAAAATAGCAAGAAAAGGGTGATGAATCAATGGAACACCTACCTGGAATGATTCTTTATGCTTGAACGAACTCAAAACACCTCAAATCAAAGGCTCCAAGCTTCCTTCTCCTTTTTTTCTTTTTCTCTCTCTCTCTCTCTCTCTCTCTCTCTCTAAGCTCTCCAACGCAGAAATGCTGAAACGTAACGTGGAAGCTCTCTTTCCCCCTATTTATATTTCTTCATTTTCTTTTATTAATAAATCCCAAAAATATTAATTAACCTCTCGAGGTCACGAACTCCAAATTGAGCCCAAGTATAGTCAAAACGCTCAAAATGATGAGCACATCACTATTTAGATATTTTTCAACCTAATTGACCGCTCAAACGCAAGATCAACCAATAAACCCCAAAAAAGTCAACAATCGGGCCACTCGAGGCCCCGACCCGAAATTGGGCTCAATTACAGTCAAAATGCTCACACTGACGAACACAATATTGTCCAGATGTTTTTAGCAATAGAGAAAAACTATCTCTCAGCCCTACCCAAATACGGGTCTTTACACACCACACCCATGCGAATATCCCTGCATAACACGCGTGAGGGTGCGATTGAATTCACGGAGTTGTTCCCGCCGATGGAGTAGTAGAGTAGTAGGCTTGGAGTCAAAGATGACGATACTCTGGTTCTTGAAATCGATATCGAGAAGAAACCAATGTGGGGATGTTGACAGGTAGGGGATGAGCACATGGTCGACCGCATTCCATGGACGGAAGGAGTTCTCATATCTGCAACCCTGAATAAACTCGATCATTGAGGCATCATCAATGAGTTGAGCTTGCATAATAGGCAAACATAGCTCCACACGGGTGTCTCGGCGAATATGGAGAGGAAGCTTCTCCAGATAGGACTTTTTGCGCAAAGATGAATTGTGTCGGCTCAATATTATCCATTTCTTCACCATCGTGTAGTAAATGACACAGGTCAGGTCCAGTGAAGAATGCTTCGTAGCCACAAGTCCGCGCGGTGGTGTCCCCAGCAACATAGTGATTGAAAGCGGTAAGTTTGACTGGGCTGGCTCCCGTAGTAACAGTGCGCGGTGGTACCATCATTTTAGTGGTGGAGGTAGCGGCTAGCTTAGTTGGGGAAGCTGGCATGGAATACTCAACCGTACTTGGATGGGTTGTTGAGGGACCAGGCTGAGTGGAGGATGAGGTTTGGCCTGGAGCAGTAGGATGATTCTTTATGCGTGTCCCAATGGGCACATCATCATCAGAATCAGTGAGTACAGTGGCTCTGTGTGCACGCTTTCACCCACAGGCATAGGTAGCTTCCTGTCGCGGTTGTGGAGGAGGAGAAGGTTGAGGTGAAGTATTATAAGCTGCCGTAGGACTGGGAGCAGGGCTGGTTAAGGTTGTAGGTTCATCAATGGGAACCGGCTTAGGTCTGTCCTTAGAGGTCTCTTGAGGTGGCTTCATGGTGAGAGTGATCTCTCCAGGATCTAGTCGGCTGCAAGCTTCAAAGATAGGACCTATAGTTTTAAGAAATCCCTCATGCTGATTCTTGTACGCCTCCTTTATGTCTTCACTGTGGTTCTCAAGGCGTTTAAACCCGTTAGTGCTTACTCTGATGAGGGATTCCAGTTCATTCTTGACCTTTCTAACTCAATGTCAGAAAGTTCAATTTCATTTCGGAGCTTCTCCATTCCCTCCTCCACTGTAGAAAATTGTCCCTCGACTGCTTGAATTGTAGGTGTGAAATTTAACAGTCCAGAAGCGGTCAGTTTTTCTAAAACCTTGTTAGCAATACGGTCCACTTCCTCAGCAGTCAAGGAGCGCGAGTGAGAGGTAGAAGCCAATGGAATGGCTGATGGGATGTGGAAGGTTAGGTCCTTATTCCTCTGAGTGACCACTTGATGAGGCGTTGGTTTGAGTGGAGTGGTCATCTCAGGTACCTCTACATGCTTAGAAGCATGTGGTACTTCCTCTACATCAGAGTCACTTGCTACTTCAACAGTAGGTGCCTCCTCCTCTTCCTCAGTATTCTTAGCCATCTCGGCATCATGGGTGTCATCACTGGTTTTCGTCCGGGCCCTTTTGGGGTGAGCTCAAACTAAACCAATGGTGAGAAATTTTAGAGTCCCCACCAACTATTTTTGGGGTACAGTTGGATACCCTCTACTTTGAGTAGTTTCAAGTGTGTGGTCTGCGTTATCAGAGATGGGTTTGGCAGTTGGTTACGTGTAGGGAAGGATTAACACCCCTACAGCGCCCTTTCGGTATCTAATTTAGGAGGAGGAGGTTTTTCTTTTATTTGTACTGCTATGACTGGGTTAAATTTTCTAAAAGTCTACGATTTTTGTTTGACTAAGTTATTTGTCAAAGTTATGGTTAAAATTGATTTACCCTAAATTTCTAAAGGGAATCCTAAAAGATTTGGGTTTTTGTGTGAAGTGGAGAATGAGATCCTAGGGGTTGGTTTTGGCTTTTTTTTTTTTACTTTTGGAATTTGAAGTCCTAAAAAAATGTTGTTGTTTTGTTTTGTTTTTTTTTTTGTAAGATGCTTTTCTCTTTCTTTTTCCCTTTTTTTGACTTGAAATACATTTTTTTTTGTGGTTTTGAAAACGTTTTTTTTTGTTTTGTTTTTGTTTTTTTTGTTTTTGTTTGTTTTTTTTTTTTGCAAGGATAAAACTATAAAATTAACACAATAACATATAAGGTGGTGTGTGTGATTGTGACATCCATAAATCAAAACGACCCACTTTTTCCTTCTTTTCTTTTTCTTCATGCCTCCCTTTGCTCCCTCTTTTTTTTTTGTTTTTTTTTTGATTTTTTGCTTGCTATACTTTACCTATTACAACCTATTACAACATACAAAGTAAAGGGAAATACAAGAAAGAAAACAAAATACAATGTAACAAGTAAAATGAAAAGAAATACAAGGAACTATTAAGAATTACATCAAACATTAATACAAATAAGCTGAAAAAGTAATGAAAAGATAAGGGCTGAACTGACTTTGAAGCTTGTAACACCAATCTTCTGTTCGAACTCCTACCGGCGCTAATAGTCACTTGCTTAGAACCAACAAAATCTGACAGCGAGGTTTGTGAGGGGGATTTCTTGGTATTTGAAGAGTGGAGTGGTGTATTTTCTAGGTTTGAGATTTTTGATGACTGGAAATAAGGAGGGTAGGCGTGAGAAATAGGGGATTGGAACAGGATTGGTGTCTGTTATGTTTTTTGCTTGCCGAACACGCAGAAAAAAGGGCTGAAGTTGGGGCTATTTTTGTGTTTTTTCTTGCTGAGGAAAAAAAAAGAGCTGGAGTGAGACAGGAGGGAAAGAGGATGAAGGAGTGATGTTGATTGCAGAAAACTGGGCGTTTAATCTGAGGGGATGGCAGTCAGGGAGGCGTGGAAGAGTGATCTCTTTTTTCTGGTTTTTGAGTTTCTCTCTTTTTTTTCAACTTTCTGTTTTTTCCTTTTCTCTCTCTGTCTGCACTGGGATGAAGGAAGGACGTGAATGGTTTCAAAAAAAACGATCTCTCCTTTTTTTCCAACGAACCAGGCGTTCCCCTAATATCCCCTCTTTTCAACGAACCAAGGTTTTTTTTTCAACGATCCCCCCCTTTTTTTTTGGCTCTCTCTTTTTTTTTTTTGTTTTGCAGGGATGAAGCTTGGACGTAACACTGGTAGCATCTTTTCAACGATAAGGGGTCTCCCTGTTTTTTTTTTCTCTCGCGTGGACAGGAGCCTGGATTTAAAGGCTGGCAGAATTTTTGGCTAGACTATCATTAATTGCAGCATTAATTGTTTTGTCGGACGTATTATTATTTGCAGATTAATGCTTGGTCGGGTGGACAGCCTATGCGGAAAAAGGGGAGCTCGTGATTGCCTTTTAAGTTTGTATTTTAGCACATGTGACTGACAGGGTTGTTGAGAAATGATTCTTTGTCTGATGGCCAGCGCAGAAGACGGGTCTCGTGAAGCCAGCGAGAAGAATAAGCCAATGAGGAAGCCAGCGAGAAAAATCAGCGAAGGCAAAAAATGGGTCAGAGGTTCGAAGTGTCGGCAGGTCGAAGTGTCGGCAGGGTCGAAGGGTCAAAGGTGGAAGGCGTACGGGTGCCGCGGGTCGGCGTCACAAGTCGGCGTCGTAAGTCGCGGGTCGAAGTGTCGGCAGCGAGGCTTCGAGGGTTGAAGGGTCGAAGGTCAGAAATCAGCAAGTCAACAGGGCTTCGAGGCTTCGAGGCTTCGGGGCTTCGAGCTTCGGGACTTCGGGGCTTTGAGCTTCGAGGCTTCGAGCTTCGGGACTGCGGGGCTTCGAGCTTCGGGGCTTCGAGGCTTCGGGGCTTCGAGCTTCGGGGTCAATGGGTCGAAGTGTCGGCAGGTCAACGGTCAACCCCGTTTTTTTTTTAACTTTTAATTACCTTTTTACCCCCACCAAAAATGCTAAAACGGACAAACTTTGGGAGGTTGTTTGGGAAGCCCCGTATTCGCCTAAATAGTCATTTTTGAGAATCTCACATGGTCACATTTTCGGGCCCTTTGACCAAGGGCATTGACCGTCTTTTGGCACGTTTCGACTTTTCCAATGAAAGTTATTTTGCCCATAACTTCTTCATTTTAAGTCCGATTGGAGCTCGGTCAAGTGCATTGGTCTCCAATTTTCCTCCTCCATTACCTGGTGTTGGTCTTGGGGTGCTTCAAGGACTTGTAGCAGAAGTCATTAATTTTGGACTTCCCCGTCCATGTTAATTGTGTTCATCTCATGCAGATTCGGGTAGACCATTCCTTGGAAGTATGGGATCATTGTGGACCTGTTCAACAAGGTATATAGCATGGGTAGAAAGGTATATCAAAATGGGGTCAGTATGTCCAACTCGGACAAGATGGGGTCCAACAGCTGCCCCTCTTTGTGCACTGTTTGTATACAAACAGCGTACAAAGATGAAAGGGAGTCATTTTGGACGGGTTGGAGCACTTACCTGACTTACCTAGAGGAAGAAGTGCGATGGTTGGGTCTGTCCCCGAGAGGAAAAAGGGGCTTTACAAGCCGGTGGGCTTTGATAATACCTTGATGAGGCCTCTAAGGCCACCTGATACTGGAGATTGAAAACCTACAACAATGACAAGCTTGAAAACAAAAAGAGAAAAGGCCCACAACAATGATAGGCATGAACTAAAAGTTGAAAGGCCCACAGCAACGATAGGCTCGAATTGAAAAATGGAAAAAGGCCCACAACAATGATGGGTGTGAACTAAAAGCTGAAAGGCCCACAGCAACGATAGGCTCGAATTGAAAAATGGATAGCCCACAGCAACGATAGGCTTGAATTGAAAATGGATAGCCCACAGCAACGATAGGCTTGAACTGAAAATGGAAAGCCCACAGCGACGATAGGCTTGAATTGAAAATGGATAGCCTACAGCAACGATAGGCTTGAACTGAAAATGGATAGCCCACAGCAATGATAGGCTTGAATTGAAAATAGATAGCCCACAGCAACGATAGGCTTGAATTGGGAAGACATGTTGGAGACATCAAATGGTATTTGGGGAAATGTTTTAAGGAATTAGTGAGTTTGGGAAGTAACCCAATTTAAGCTCCCTCTACGAGTTCACTCAAGGAGATCGCTCTACGAGGTGACCCAAAATGGGAAAAGGTTGTCGAGTGCCAAAAGGATGCGTTTAGACTTTGGGGAAATTGCAAGGAAAGAGTTGTACAGTTGAACGAAGAAAGCTAGGATAGCTTGAAGAGAAGTTTGCTGAATATGAGCTCCTAGGATCTCCAGAGGCAGCAACATTCCTACAATTACAGAGTATGTTGAATGTATGCCAATGATGCATGGAATGCAATGTGCTGTATGCGTGGATGCATAAACCTCAACTTGTGGTGAAATATGATGCAATGTGATGCCATGCGATATATGCATTGAATGCCACATGATGTATCACTGAGGGTTTGGCCGTTGTTGGAGAGGTTGGCTAACATTCAACTTGTTGGGGAACAACATTCTCTTTGGATGGAAAGTCCGTCCTATCTTTGCTGGGGAACTCCCTATTGTGCATGAAGGGTCTGTTAAATTTCACTTCGCCATATTGAGGAGCTTGATTTGACGGCTTCTCTGGGATAGTGATATCCCGTGGAGATATGAGTACTCCGAGTTGGGGGCTTTAAGTTGTTTGGGGATTTTGAGCTTGGCCCTACTCATAAGGCAATGCTAGAAGAGCTTACTGGGGATTTAAGATGTTCTACTTAAATATGAAATAAAGACGATGTAACATGATTAAAGAGATAAAAAAGATTTTTGCTGGTTTAATTCCACAAAACATATTTATATCATAAAAAGTGTCCTATTGTCATAATCTGATAAACAGAATCGCAAGTCTTTAAAAGCATAATGTACAAATTTGATTCGAGCGTGCCAAGTTTGACCAAGTCTTCCATTGTTTGCGATATTGTTTTTGGATGATGTTGTCTCTATTGCTTGCAACGGACCCTATTTGTTGTGGTCCTGATCCTTTCAGTTCGACCGATTTCACCCTTCAAGATTTATTGTTGGCTTTGTATTTTACCCTTGGTGCCTTTTCGGGTTTTCACCAAGTCCGCCTTTGTTTTCTTTTTTGTCTTTTGTTGGAGCTTTGTATTTTACCCTTGGTGCCCTTTCGGGTTTTCACCAAGTCCGCTCATTACAGGAATGAGAATCTTGTTGGGAGACATGAGAGTTAAGCATAAAACTTTTTGACGGCGTCACTATTCACTGGATTAGGAAGCTCATCTCCGTCCATTTTGGCAAGGATCAATGCACCTCCTGAGAATGCTTTTTTCACAACATATGGGCCTTCATAATTGGGAGTCCACTTGCCTCGATGGTCATGCTGGATTGGCAAGATCTTCTTGAGGACAAGATCACCCTCTTGAAAGCTTCTGGGCTTCACCTTTTGATTGTAATTGTTTATCATTCTCTGTTGATACAATTGTCCTCTGCAAACTGCTGCCAAGCGCTTGCCTTCAATTAAATTCAACTGCTCATAACGACTTTGGACCCATTCTACTTCTTCGAGCTGAGTGTCCTTAAGTACTCAAAGGGAAGGTATCTCCACTTCGGCCGGTAGAACTGCTTCCATGCTATAGACCAAAGAAAATGGAGTTGCCCCAGTCGATGTACGCACTGAGGTACGATAGGCGTGCAAAGCGTAAGGTAGCTTCTCGTGCCAGTCTTTGTATGTTTCAGTCATCTTTCTGATAATGTTCTTGATGTTCTTGTTGGCTGCCTCGACTGCTCCATTCATCTTTGGGTGATAGGGAGTCGAGTTGCGGTGTTGAATTTTGTATGTTTGACACAACCTCCCTATCATCCGGCTGTTCAAATTGGCAGCATTGTCAGTTATGATCTGTTCGGGAAGCCCATATTTGCATATGATGTTGTTCCGCATAAATCGAAGTACCACAGCCTGTGTGACATTAGCATAGGATGCTGCTTCTACCCATTTAGTGAAGTAATCAATGGCTACCAAAATGAAACAATGACCATTAGAAGCTTTTGGAGATATTGGTCCGATAACATCAATGCCCCAAAGCGAGAACGGCCACGGGGAAACCATCACGTGTAGTCTAGACGGCGGTACTTGAATCTTGTCGCCATAAATTTGACACTTGAGGCATTTGCGCACATATTCAATGCAATCTTTTTCTATAGTGACCCAATAATAGCCCATTCGCATGATTTGTCTTGTTAATGCATGTCCGTTTGCATGTGAACCACATTCCCCTTCGTGCACTTCTTTCATTATTTGTGTCGATTCTTCTTTTGCCACACACCGTAATAATACCATGTCATGGTTTCTCTTGTACAGAATCGAGCCATCAAGATAATAGTTGGATGCTGACCTTCGGATATTTCTTTTATCAGACTCAGAGGCCTCAGCTGGATACTCTTGTTTAAGCAAGTATTGTTTGATATCATTGTACCAAGGCTTTTCTTCGGTATTTTCGTCAATGGCCATGCAATGTGCAGGAGCATCTTGTATGCGGATATCAAAAGACTGAACTTCTAACTTTGTGTCTAGCCGAAGGAGGGAGGCTAGAGTTGCCAGCGCGTCAGGGAGCTGATTGTATTCCCTGGGCATATGCTCAAATGTGATGTCTTCGAATTGCTCGGCTAACTCTGCAACGTGCTTCCGATATGGGATTAATTTGTGGTTTCGAGTCTCCCATTCACCTCTTACTTGAAAAATGATGAGTGCCGAATCGCCGAACACGTAATTTTTTGATTCCTTTGTTAATGGCTTCTTGAAGTCCCGTCACACAAGCCTCATACTCTGCTACATTGTTTGTACAAGGGAAGGTTAGCTTTGCCGCCATGGGGAAATGTTCGCCTTTTGGGGATATCAGGATGGCCCCAACACCGTGACCTAAGAGACTAGTGGCTCCATCGAACCACATCGTCCATATGTCTGATACTTCGGCCGAAATGATGTTAATGTGCTCATCTGGGAAGCCAATAGTCATGGGCTCAAAGTCTTCCAGCGCTCTATCTGCCAGATAGTCGGCTATCGCACTTCCTTTTATGGCTTTTTGAAGTACGTAGATGATATCGTACTCCGATAGGATCAACTGCCATTTGGCGATTCTTCCAAAAATGGATGGTTTTTCCAATAGATATTTGAGCGGATCATGCCTTGAAATCAGCCAAGTAGTATGATAAAGGGTGTATTGCCTCAATCTTCTTGTGATCCAGACAAGAGCACAGCATGTCTTCTCCAAGGGCGTGTAGTTTTCTTCATTGATGGTGAACTTCTTGCTGAGGTAATAAATGGCCTGCTCCTTCTTGCCTGTAGAATCATGTTGTCCCAAGACACAACCCATCACTGACTCCTGAACGGTCAAGTATAAGATCGGAGGTCTATCCGGTACTGGTGGGACCAAAATGGGTGGATTAGACAGATATTGTTTGATCTTGTTAAAAGCTTCTTGACATTTGTCATTCCAAATTTCTGGGTTGTTCTTTCGTAAAGTCTTGAAAATGGGTTCACATGTGGCTGTCAGCTGGGAAATAAATCGGGCAATATAATTCAGTCGCCCTAGGAATCCTCTAACCTCCTTGATGGTCCGTGGTGGCGGCATCTCTTGGATAGCTCGAACTTTATCGGGATCGATTTCCACTCCTTTTTGGCTCACAATGAAACCCAATAGTTTTCCCGACATGGCTCCAAAAGTGCACTTTTCGGGGTTCAATTTTAATTGATATTTCCGTAGCCTGTTGAAGAGCTTGCGGAGTACTTCGATATGATCTTCAGTGCTTCGAGATTTGGCTATCATGTCGTCCACATATACCTCGACTTCTTTATGCATCATGTCGTGGAATAGGGTCACCATGGCTCGCCGATAGGTTGCCCCTGTGTTCCTCAGGCCAAAAGGCATCACATTATAGCAAAAAGTGCCCCAAAGTGTCGTGAATGTGGTCCTCTCTTTGTGTTCGGGGGCCATACGAATTTGATTATAGCCCGAGAAACCATCCATGAAGGAGGATAGGGCATGTTTTGCTGTATTATCCACTAAGGTATCAATATGAGGAAGCGGGAAGTTGTCTTTCGGACTGGCCCAATTCAGATCTCTATAGTCGACACACATGCGTACTTTGCCTCCTTTCTTTGGTACTGGTACAACATTAGCGACCCATTCTGGATAGTGGGAGACACTTAGGAAACCTACATCCCATTGCTTTTTGACTTCTTCTTTAATCTTGATATCATCTCCTGGCCTCATTCTTCGCAATTTCTGCATCGTCTTGGCTTGCACCCGGCTTCACGGGTACGTGATGTTGCACTATATCTGTGTCTAATCCGGGCATATCTTGGTATGACCATGCAAAAATGTCAATGTAGCTTCTTAACAGCTTGATTAACTTCCTCCTGATGTCGGTAGCTATCAAAGACCCCACCCTCAATTCTTTTGGTTCGGCTGTCGTCCCCAAATTCAATGTTTCTACTGGGTCTTCACTTGGAATGGATAAACGGTCTTCCCTTTCCAATAGGCGTATAATCTCCCCTGGTAGCTCAAGTGTCTCTTCTATCTCATTCTCATCAGCTTCAAACACGGGCTGCTCCCAGTTTGGACTTTGGTCAAACCTTTGGCATCTCGTTTCGCTTTCGCATACTAGGTTTTCATTGACATTGTGATACCTACTTATAAGAGAATGACAAGTTGGTAACCAAATATGATATGCATATGTGATGAATGTCATGCACCATGAAAGATTTGAAAAACACATTTTATTGGAAGGTTTAAGGAAAAACAAATGTTCACAGCTTCAAAGTACATTAGAATAGTATACATTAAATCCCAGCGACTCGTAAGCATTACATTATGGGGAGGTCCAAGCTGGTCCAATTGTTCAATGGCTGGTTGGGATCCTCTCGCACTAACTGAACCATCTCGCATGGTGCATGCTCATTTGTGTCCAATACGGCTACAGTCCCCGTCTTGGTCTCAGGTTGGCTCTTATGGATAAACCCTCCACTTCGAAATGTAACATTCAAAGGGGGAAAGCTTCTCCTTTCTTCTTGTACTGGCCTTTTCTGCAATCTTGCCATTCTGACTTCCCTCTTCTTGATAGCTTCCCTCTGTCTGTCAGCTTTTGTAGGGACATAGCCTAGTCTGAACTTTTCGATATTTTCTCGGATGGTCAGGGGTTTCTGAATCCCCTGAGCTGTCAGGCCTAATCCTTGCCCCGGTTTGTACCCCTGTTTGATCATAGTGACTGCAACCATTTTTGCTGCCTTCGAGAGACGATGGTCTGGGGCTGAAGCGACATTCACCATCTCAAAAGCCCGATAGGAGCATTCTGGCACATCTTCGTTGCTTTCAACATAAGGGACTGATGCCAGTTTGGTGACGAGGAAACTTGTCTCTCTAGAGATGCAGATGAGCTGGTCCCCTATTACAAACTTCATCTTTTGGTGGAGACTTGACGGCACTGCCCCTGCCATGTGGATCCAGGGTCTTCCCGCAAGAAATAGTTGTAATATGGAGTGATGTCCATTACCTGAAATTCCACCGTAAAAGTAGTTGGCCTAATCATGAGTGGAACATCCAGAGTTCCCACCACGTCACGCTTTCCTCCATCGAATGCCCGTACCTTCATCGTACAGGGACGCATATAGGATGTGTCAATTGGAAGTTGCTGCAGTATATGCAAGGGCATAATGTTCAAGGCCGAGCCGTTGTCAATAAGTACACGGGCTATGGTGTGCTCTTTGCATTTAACCGTGATGTGCAGAGCTTTTATGTGCCCCTTTCCTTCTTGGGGTAGCTCGTCTTCTCCAAAGCTAATTACGTTATTCAGGATGAGGTTACTAGTGAGTCCATCCACATTCGCGACTGAGATGGTTGGAGGAACGTAGGCTTGGCTTAGAACCTTCAGCAGTGCTTCCTGGTGAGGTTGGGAATCCATCATTAATGAGAGCAAGGAGATGCGAGCCGGTTTGCGACTTAATTGATCCACAATATTATACTCGCTCTGCTTCATGAGTTTCAGAAATTCTGTGGTTTCTTCTTCAGTGATCGGTGTTCCCTTCTTTGTTGCCTCCAGTGTTGGCTCAATGTCTTGTTCTACAGCTTTTTCTTTCCTTGCTTTGTCAACCATCTCAAAGGCGTAAGCCCGACCGCTCCTGGTCTTCTTTTCTGCTATAGCGGCTCCCTGAACTACCTCACAGTTATAGTTCCACGGGACTGCATTATCCGTCTTGTAGGGGAAAAGGGCAGGCACCCGTATGGTGAGAGGTGTGATTCCATGAGGCAGTAGCGGGATTTCTGGAGTCTTGACATTCCAGACAACGGGGGTTGGCACCCATGACGGTGTGTATGACACGTCTCTTTGAATCATGTGGCTTTGACTGCCTATCTCTTCCGTGGAGAATTTGATCATCCTTTGGTCCATGAGTTTTTGCACCACCTCAGAAAACTCAGTACATTCTGTGATGTCATGTCCCCGTGACATCTTGTGATAAGGGCATTGTTTTTCCCCATCTGTTCCTTTCCCTGCCTTTGGCGCGTCTTTAGCCAGTATATATCCATGCTCCTGTAACAGAGTAAACAAATACATTTTCTCCATTTGTTCTTGAGAGAACCTTTCCCGCCGCCCTTCCTTCTCGATAGTAGCAACATTGTTGGAGTGTTCTGGGAGAGGATTGCTGTTCACATTTGGTGTCCTAGCTAGTGCGGAAAAATCCAGCCACTTTGCATCCTTTAATGTCTGAACCTTCCTTTTGAACGTTATACAGTTTTCGATATCATGTCCAGCTCCACCTGCATGATATTCACACCTGGCATCCGGCTTGTACCAGGCCGGGGGAGGAGTCTTTATTTCTCCCAAGGGTATAGGGGTTACCATCCTTGCCTCTAAAAGCTTGGGATATAGTTCGGCATATGTCATTGGGATCGGGTCAAACTCTTGTCGTGGTCGACGAGAAGCCTGATTCGCTCCTGCTTGCTGGGTCGGGGCCCTTGGTTGCCCCTGTCCTTGGAATGCGGCTCCTGGTCCTTCCTGAGTTGCTGTCCTTGATTGCTCTGGGTATGGTGCTCTCGTTTGAAATGAGTTAGGTACCATTGAGTATGGAAATGGGATGCCTCCTTGCGGCAGGTATGGCATGAATTGGGGAGATGGAGCAGGTGCAGCATAAGCAGCTACCGGTGACCCTCTATAGCACACTGGCACTTGGTAGAACGTTGGTTGTATTGACTGGTGTGATGGGTATACCAGGTTGGTTTCATTTTCCTTCTTTTTCGCTGGTGGTTGAATCCGTTTTGATGCCTCAGCTGCATCACCCTTTAGCTTTCCTCCTTTAATTCCACTCTCCACACGTTCACCGGATGCAACCAAGTTTGCGAAACTGTTGGAGACGTTACCGATCAACTTCTCATAGTAGACACCTTTTAGCGTGTTGATAAAAAGGGTAGTGAGTTCTCTTTCGGTAAGAGGAGGTTGAACCTCCACAGCGGCCTCTCTCCATCTTCGCGCATAATCTTTGAAATTCTCCTCGCATCCCTTTTCCATGGACTGAAGGGTTAGTCGATCCAGCGCCAGCTCGGTGACATGTTTGTACTGTGCCAAGAAGGAAGTAGCTAATTCCTTCCATGTCTTAACGCGGTTTCCATTCAGTTGAAAGTACCAGCGAAGGGATGCCCCGGTTAGGCTCTCCTGGAAACAATGCGTGAGGAGCTTGTCTTCACCAGCATAAGCAGCCATCTTTTGACAATACATGGCCAGATGTGTCCTCAGACATCGGGTCCCGTTGAACTTTTCAAACTCTGGCATTTTGAATTTTGGCGGTAGCACCACTCCAGGGACTAAGCATAAGTCTTGCGGGCTGGTCATGCCATAGCTGTCCATGCCTTCTACGGCTTTCAATCTTTCCTCGAGTTGGCGTAGAGCAGGAGACTCAATATTTTCCTGAGGAGCTGGGGAACCCACCACTTCCATTACATTTCCTGGTGTGGGCATAGTGAAATGAGTTTGATTTGGGGTTGGAGGTTGTGCCATAGCAGGATGGTATGTGGGTGCCTGGCTTAGAGCCAGGTTGGGTGACTGAACGGCCTCCTGTCCCTGCTCTTGGTGGTGATTGATAGTTCCCCCTGTCTGGGTTCTTCCTCTTTCCTCAGTCAATTTTGTGAGCATTTCCATAATTGCAGACATTTGCCCCTGTAGGGTTTGTTGTGACTGTTCCAACCCCATGAGTCTGTTCTCTGTTTCTTCTACCATTGGCTGCGGTTGTGGTATTGGATTGCGCCTGGATCTGAGATTGTAAGAGTGCGTAATCCTGGAGGGAGGCTGCTACCCACCTGGGTACAAGGGAATTTTATTTGTTTTTTCATTTGATATGTGTGTATGCATGAATGTCTATGCAGAGGGTTAAGGAAACAAACAACTTTATTGCAAACAACACACAATACAAACACTTAATACAAACATGCAATACTGAAATGCCATGTAAAATGAAAGCTATCACTACATGATCTTAGGGCATTCTTCCAGTCATCTCCTAAGGAGCACGACGCCTCTTTCTCTGGGGTGGTCGTTCACCTGCTTCCTCCCGCTGCTTCATTATGGTCGCGATCTATTTTTCCCTCAGCTGCAGCCTTTGAAGAGTTCCTTCTAGAGATGCTTCTAGCCTCTGGATCTGCTGCCTTAAAGTTTGATTCTCCTAGAGGATAGCCTTCATATCTGAAGTTAGCTGTGGCTTGTGTTGTGCCCTCCAAGATATGTATGCTGGGTAAACACTAGGTTCTGAACTGTTGGGTTGGATCTTGTGTGGTGTGGACCATGCTTGATACATCTTCTCCTGCTTCTTCGTGAGCATGGTTCTCCGTAGGTGAAGTCACACTCTTACATGCCAAAGAGCACGGGAATAATTTGATGACGCCCCACTTGTCTTCCCACCTGTAATGGTGCATATGCAGTTCCTCCCCAGGGACCTAAAAGTGGAACCCAATTATAGTCCCCACAGCTATATGTCATGGAGACCACCGGCATCCAAGGAGCAGTCCAGGTAATGTCAGCTTCTATGAGGTTCCCCAACTTCTTTTTCCAGCTTTCAAAGTCTTTTGGTAAGCTCCACTTGCTGAGCAGAATATCTAGTAGTGTTGTGGCTGGTACTTGATAAACAGCCGAGAAACGATGAACACTACAGGGGAAATGACCTTGCAACCAAGTACATAGGAGAGGTAAGCACCCCATGAACTGTCCCGAGCCTTTACTCCTTAGGTAAGTAAGAGATCGGATGGTTTCAGCCAAGATAACAGGAGTAGGGTCACATCCTTTGAGCACTTGCTGGACCAAATCTACAATTGCCCCATCAATGTGGGCCGGTATCCTTGGGAAAATGACTAGCCCATATATAGCTAGTGTAAGCAATTTGTGTGCCTCTGCTTCCATTGTAGTTTTTATTATTTCTTTGATTGTTGCCCATGGAAGATATTTGCGCCCACCGTAAGTTGTGACTGCCGGTGAGTCCCATACTGACTTTCCCATAATCTCAGCAAAGGCCCTTCGTCATGACCTTCTGGGCTCTGGTAGATAGATCTTCATTTTGTTTTCCACGGGGATATCCAGTAATCTTCTGTATTCTTCTATTGTGGGAACAAGATCTAGGCTGTTGAAGTCGAAGCACCGCCATTGAGGTTCCCAGAAATAAATGGCTGCCCCTAGCATATCTGTATCGGCCAGTAGCTCGGTCACATGGAGCAAATCCCCAAACTGTTGTATGTATATGCTTTTCCTTTCGTCTGACCACTGCTTCCATATTGTCTGTACCTCCTTAGTGTAGTCTAGCTGATCTTCTATGATAACATGTTCTGCCTTGTAGGCTTCTCCTGGCGGGAAATCTCCAAGGCGAAGTTGAATGTCTCCCGATGCTTGGGCCACCACTGTGACAGTCTCCTTGTCCTGAAGGCCTTTTAGGAGATGACTAAAAGTTGCCATGCCTATATGAATGATGAATGTCATGTTATGCATGATGACAAGTTAATATATATCAAGGCAGGTAGACAGGATAAAGAATAAACCAATTGTAAAAAAAAACAGTTAAATGTGTAGGGGATGACTTAAGGATTACCCTACAAAACAAAGGTTAGCATGGCATGGAATGAGCAAACAAAATATGGGTCAATACCCCTGATGGGCTTTTATTGCTACCCCTATCTTATTCGTTGGTTCCCAAACTTCCTCAATAGAGGGCTCCGTACACCATGGGATTTACCGGAGGGGGATCTTAAAAGGACGTGCCTTAAAAGAACCTCAAGCTTGAGTGAGGAGTCCGAGGCCCTATTGCGGATAATGATCAACGCGTTGGGGACTGTACTGAACCTCGCTAACCTAAATTGTGCTAAACCCGGGTATAGGGTTATGCATGTATGCAACAAGTATGAAAAGCAGTAAATCACAACTATCATGGTAGTTAAAGCGTATAAATAAATCACAGTAAATATGAGTAACAATCAAACAATTTAGCACAACAATTAAATATATACAACAGTATAATTAAAATAACCTCCTAATCCTTAGTTTTAGACCTAACTCTCTAAAGTGTTCATAAATCCCCAGTAGAGTCACCAGCTGTCATCACTGGTTTTCGTTCGGGCCCTTTTGGGGTGAGCTCAAACTAAACCAATGGTGAGAAATTTTAGAGTCGCCACCAACTGTTTTTGGGGTACAGTTGATACCCTCTACTTTGAGTAGTTTCAAGTGTGTGGTCTGCGTTATCAGAGATGGGTTTGGGAGTTGGTTACGTGTAGGGAAGGATTAGCACCCCTACAGCGCCCTTTCGGTATCTAATTTCAGAGGAGGAGGTTTTTCTTTTATTTGTACTGCTATGACTGGGTTAAATTTTCTAAAAGTCTATGATTTTTATTCGACTAAGTTATTTGTCAAAGTTATGGTTAAAATTGATTTACCCTAAATTTCTAAAGGGAATCCTAAAAGATTTGGGTTTTTGTGTGAAGTGGAGAATGAGATCCTAGGGGTTGGTTTTGGCTTCTTTTTTTGTTTTACTTTTGGAATTTGAAGTCCTAAAAAAATGTTATTGTTTTGTTTTTTTTTTTTGTAAGATGCTTTTCTCTTTCTTTTTCCTTTTTTTTTTTTGACTTGAAATACATTTTTTTTTGTGGTTTTGAAAACGTTTTTTTTGTTTTGTTTTTGTTTTTTTTTTGTTTTTGTTTTTTTTTTTTTTTGCAAGGATAAAACTATGAAATTAACACAATAACATATAAGGTGGTGTGTGTGATTGTGACATCCATAAATCAAAACGACCCACTTTTTCCTTCTTTTCTTTTTCTTCATGCCTCCCTTTACTCCCCCTTTTTTTTTTTTTTTTTTGATTTTTTGCTTGCTATACTTTACCTATTACAACCTATTACAACATACAAAGTAAAGGGAAATACAAGAAAGAAAACAAAATACAATGTAACAAGTAAAAGGAAAAGAAATACAAGGAACTATTAAGAATTACATCAAACATTAATACAAATAAGCTGAAAAAGTAATGAAAAGATAAGGGCTGAACTGACTTTGAAGCTTGCAACACCAATCTTCTTTTCGAACTCCTATCGGCGCTAATAATCACTTGCTTAGAACCAACAAAATCTGACAGCGAGGTTTGTGAGGGGGATTTCTTGGTATTTGAAGAGTGGAGTGGTGTATTTTCTGGGTTTGAGATTTTTGATGACTGGAAATAAGGAGGGTAGGCGTGAGAAATAGGGGATTGGAACAGGATTGGTGTCTGTTATGTTTTTTGCTTGCCGAACACGCAGAAAAAAGGGCTGAAGTTGGGGCTGTTTTTGTGTTTTTTCTTGCTGAGAAAAAAAAAAAGAGCTGGAGTGAGACAGGAGGGAAAGAGGATGAAGGAGTGATGTTGATTGCAGAAAACTGGGCGTTTAATCTGAGGGGATGGCAGTCAGGGAGGCGTGCAAGAGTGATCTCTTTTTTCTGGTTTTCGAAGTGTCGGCAGGTCGAAGTGTTGGCAGGGTTGAAGGGTCGAAGGTGGAAGGCGTATGGGTGCCGCGGGTCGGCGTCGCAAGTCGGCGTCGTAAGTCGCGGGTCGAAGTGTCGACAGCGAGGCTTCGAGGGGGTCGAAGGTCAAAAATCAGCAGGTCAATGGGGTTTCGAGGCTTCGAGGCTTCGGGGCTTCGAGCTTCGGTACTTCGGGGCTTCGAGCTTCGGGGCTTCGAGCTTCGGGACTTCGGGGCTTCGAGCTTCGGGGCTTCGAGCTTCGAGGCTTCGAGCTTCAGGACTTCGGGGCTTCGAGCTTCGGGGCTTCGAGGCTTCGAGCTTCGGGGTCAATGGGTCGAAGTGTCGGTAGGTCAACGGTCAACGGTCAACCCCATTTTTTTATTAAACTTTTAATTACCTTTTTACCCCCACCAAAAATGCTAAAACAGGACAAACTTTGGGAGGTTGTTTGGGAAGCCCCGTATTTGCCTAAATAGTCATTTTTGAGAATCTCACATGGTCATATTTTTGGGCCCTTTGACCAAGGGCATTGACCATCTTTTGGCACGTTTCGACTTTTCCAACGAAAGTTGTTTTGGCCATAACTTCTTCATTTTAAGTCCGATTGGAGCTCGGTCAAGTGCATTGGTCTCCAATTTTCCTCCTCCATCACCTGGTGTTGGTCTTGGGGCGCTTCAAGGACTTGTAGCAGAAGTCATTAATTTTGGACTTCCCCGTCCATGTCAATTGTGTTCATCTCATAGACCATTCCTTGGAAGTATGGGATCATTGTGGACCTGTTCAACAAGGTATATGGCATGGGTAGAAAGGTATATCAAAATGGGGTCAGTATGTCTAACCCGGACAAGATGGGGTCCAACAATGGGGAGTTAATGTGTCAGGAGTTTCACCCATGATAGGAGATGGGGCAACCATCGAAACTGCTTCTATAGGGTCTCTTCTTATAAGACCCTGATCCACCAGCCAGCTGATCAGATGGTCTCTGTCCACCATCTGCTTCCTGAAGGCTATCCATGCCTTTCTCAAATCAGCGGGGGTCATATGAGCCTTGGCATACTCAATATAAAAGTCTTTTAGTTCAGACTCCCCAAGAGAACTTAACAAAACAGGTGTTGTACCCCTAACCTCTGGCGTTTCCTATATCGGTGACTGCTCTCCAGCTGCAGGATCTCTTACCTCTGCAGTATCACTGGGCCTATCAACATCCTGAGCGTCCTCTAGTGTAGGTTCAGTGGGGAAACAAGTTCTGACAATGTTCTCCACCACTTCAGCTATATGAACCATTGTGGAAGACGCAGAGGATACTCGAGAAGTCTGAGGACCAGGTGCTGCTCGACTTGGTCTAGGAGCTGGGGCTCTAATAGAACTTGCAGTGTCCTTAGCGAGACTTCTCATACTCGACCCGGGCCGTTTCATAGGCTTGATTTCCAGCCGGCCATCCTCGTATATGCTCTTGAAAATAAACTTGGCCGGCAGTTTCGCCATGGGTCGGTGATTGAATACCTCAGGGTGAAGGAACCTTAGGATTTTAGTAAGAACCAGTCCAAAGTGCCCCTTCTTGCTTTTGATCATGTTGTGTAGTTGAGTTCCCCAGTCTATTCTTCTTCCTTGCAGTACACTACACATGATCTTCATCTGCTCATGGATCGCAGAGTCATGAACAGTCTTCTTGCACATTAGGCACTGTCCAGTGACTATGAGAGTTATCAGTGCCTGACCGGAGAACCCAATTTTCAGAGCTCCCTGACCTTGCTTTCTAGGGTTGGAATACCCCAGAAAAGACTTACACTCTTCTCTAGAGAGACTAAGTAGAGATTTAAAGTTACCTTTAGGGAGTGAAAGTGCATTTCGGAGCGTTTCGGCAGAGACTCGAATCTCCACTCCTTGTATTGTTCCCACCAGGTCATCTCCAGAGATCGTCAAAGTCTCGTGAAACTCCGAGACATCTTCCACCAGTATTTCATGCATCCCTGTACATATGGATACAATTCCAGATTCATCGAGAAGATTTCTGAACTCGCCCAGCCAGCTAACCTTCGCATCGCCTATGGTTTCCCAGTCGACTATGAAGCCCGGGATGATTTCTCCTAGTCCTTCTGCCATCGATGAGTTGGGTCCTACCATAGAGATTATAGAGAGAGAAAAAGACACTCGTAGAGAGAGATTGTAAGGTTCGAAGGTAGTCAGAGGAGAGAGAGAGTAAGAATTGAGAATCGAAGAGAGAGAGAGAGAGAGAGAGAGAGAGAGAGAGAGAGAGAGAGAGGGAGCGCTTAGGGTTAGGGTTTGAGTGTGAAAACGAAGAACGTACCTCTGGGCTCCGTCTTTATCAGTGACTTATATATGAGGTGAGAAGTGTACCATAGAGGTCACACACTCTGTTAGTTCGTCTTCAGGGTCCGCGTCCTTTTCCCTGACCCGTCTCTTTATCTTCCGCATCCACCAATTGGAAGATTTAAGCGATGGGTACACGTCACCCCTTATGTCGGTGTATTTTGAATTTTAAGTGCACAGTGACGAGTTGACGTGTCTTCGACACTTGAGCAGTGAGGAAACTGAATCTGTCTCGCTTCGACCCTTTGGAACTGTAACTCTACGAAGCTACGTTTAGGCTGAGTTTACGACTCTCCGAGCTTCAAGGCTTCGAAGCAGCAGTCTTCGAGGTAGTAGTTCTTCGATGCTGTTAGCTTTGTGGTCGACTACGGATTCAGCGATAAAGGTGGATTTCTCTCGACTTTTTCAACACTTATCAACACGAAAGTGACGCATATGATATTTCACATAAAACCATACATGATGAATAGTACTGTAAGCGGAGTTAAGATTACATGCTCAGAACTTGAATTCTTTCAACCGTAATACTTGGTTTACATGTACAACTACTATAGCACGATCATTTACAGTCCCATAAAGCTTAAAAACTATTAAGTGCATCATCACATACTTCTTTATGCAAGACATTGATCACAATGTTAACATAGCATCCAGTAAACCATGGTTAGTCTAATGCAACAACCCAGTCATGAATTCAGTAGTCTCCTCACATATTTAGCAAAACTCACTCAGTTGAGGCCTCACCCGCTCACTCTCGGATCAGCATGTGAGATTGATTTAGGAACTAGGAATGCACTGTTTGGTATACTCATGGTCAACCGAATCTTACCTCAAACCCAGATCCAACAATGATTTTTAGTTTAGCATAGATGATGAGAGACAGGATTGTCCTATTGAGAATCAAAACACACACTATCAATGTTTAACTTATAACACAGTACATGTATAGAGTTTGGAGGTTGATCATTCATATTGTCTGTGTGAGCTGCCCCTTTTTCCTTGTAGAGCACGCATTTTCAGTGTTAATTCATGAACCTTTTCATTTGGACAGAGCTCAACACAGTTTCTTTTGGATATCAGATAATCGTACAGTTTGAACTCCAATCATTACTCTAAAAGAGATACATTTGAGGGTAGTAGTGAGGACTCCCCCTAAGATAGGCAATTGATTTTAATAGTTTTTTTTGCCTTTTTCACCTTGCCTTTTCCCATTTAAAGGTATCGGCTCTTTTTGAGTAATAGGCTTTTTATGATTCTCAAGTTCTATAGTCTCAATCATCCTTAGAGCATTAAATCATTGAGGATCCTTTCCATGCAAGCCAACAGTACCATGAGATACTATAGTTCCTACTAGTTAATGAATGCAATGCTACACAAGTGATATTCACTCAAAATGAAAACAACAGATAATGAGAATATCATATAATTGAAGTATGATGGAAATTGCACTCCCTTCACTTTAGACTTGAAGATTCATGACAGGTTGTGCAAAAGACTTATACCAGGTTCAAGGATAACAGGTTTCATCCATGTGATTTCTCAATGTCTCACAGTAGAAATGTATGAATCACACTTAGGCATTGCTAATATTCATGGAGAGATAAACAATCGTTAACAGTGTTATACCTATGTTCATACTCAGGTATTGAGGTTGAAATAAAACACAATACATGCAATAAACATTATGAAGTTATGTCTAGCATGCCAAGTTTTGTCAGAAGTTCATTGAACCTGGTTTCATGCAGTGGTTTGGTGAATATGTCGGCAAGCTTGTCATTAGTGATATATATTCAAGGGAAATGTCCTTTTTCAGCACATGGTCATGTATGAAGTGATGTCTGACCTCGATGTGCTTGGTTTTGGGATGCATGACAGGATTATTGGAAATTGCAATCGCGCTTGTGTTGTCACAGTATAGTGGCACAGCCTTCAGGTTAAATCCATAGTCTGAAAGTTGACTGGCCATCCAAAGCAATTGAGCACAATAACTTCCTGCAGCAATGTATTCAGCTTCAGTTGTTGAAGTTGAAACTAAATTATGTTTTTTACTGAACCAGGATACAAGTCTGTTGACAAATAGTTGACATGTTCCACTTGTGCTCTTCCTATCAATCCTACAACCAGCAAAGTCTGCATATGAAAAGCCTCTCAGTTTGAATTCAGACTCCTTTGGGTACCAAAGTCCCAAATTTTCAGTTCCCTTGAGATACCGCATAATCCTTTTGACAAGAGACATATGAGACTCCTTGGGATTTGCTTGGTATCTTGCACAGATGCATATTGCGAATATTATATCAGGTCTGCTTGCTGTAAGATACAACAAGTATCCAATCATGCTTCTGTATTCTGTGATATTCACTTCTTTGCCTGCTTCATCCATATCCAATTTGGCGTTTGTAGGAATGGGCGTTTTCATGTGAGTTACATCATTCATCTTGAATTTCTTCAGAATCTCCTTAGTGTATTTAGTTTGACTGATAAAGATCCCTTCCTTCAACTGCTTGACCTCCAATCCAAGAAAGAATGAAAGTTCTCCCATCATACTCATTTCATACTCACTTTTTATCAGATGAGAGAATTCTTCACACTGCTTTTTGTCCCTTGATCCGAAGATGATGTCATTAACATAAATCTGAACAATCAAGGGTGATCCTTTTCCTTCCTTGAGAAATAGAGCGGGGTCAATTTTGCCTTTTCTGAACTTGTTCTTGATCAGAAATTCTGACAATGTTTCATACCAAGCTCTGGGAGCTTGTTTTAGTCCATATAGAGCTTTCTTCAGTTTGTACACCTTGTGTTCTTGGTTTGGCTCTAGAAATCTAGGAGGTTGTTCAACATAGACTTCTTCTTGGAGGTCTCCATTAAGGAATGCACTCTTGACATCCATTTGATAAACCTTGAAGTCCTTGAATGCTGCATATGCTAAAAACATGCGGATGGCCTCGAGTCTAGCAACTTGTGCAAAGGTTTCATCATGGTCAATTCCTTCTTCTTGTCTGTAACTTTTTGCCGCCAGTCTGGCCTTATTTCTATTCACAACACCATCAGCATCAAGTTTATTTCTAAAGATCTATTTCACACCAATGACTTGTTGTGATCTAGCCCTATTGACTAACTCCCATACTTTCTATCTCTTGAACTGATTGAGGTCTTCTTGCATAGCGTTAATCCAATAGTGATCCTAAATTGCATCATCAATTGCTTTTGGCTCCACTTGTGATAAGAAACACATGTATAGATTGTCATGAAGTGTGGCAGCCCTTGTTTTGACCCATGCAGTAGGATCTCCTATTATTAGTTCAGATGGGTGGTCTTTTAACCTTCTCCTTGCCTTTGGAAGGTCCTCTCTTTCTTCATGTTGAATGCCCAACTGCTCTATGTCAGGTTCTTGGGCTAGTGGAGGTGACAGAGACTGAATAGGTTGAATGTTAAGGTCATGATCTTTTGGTGATTTTTGATTTGATTCTACAGCAACCGGTTCAGCTCTTTGGTCTTTAGGTTTAGGTCCATCTTCCACTGGTTCAGTTGTTGTAGGATTATCTGTGTCTTGGTCTTCTACTATGACAGTATCCTACACTTCATTTACATTTTGGTCTCCTTTCTGTATACCATGGTTAGTCTCATCAAAAGAAACATGAATAGATTCTTCAACAGTTTTAGTCCTTCTATTAAACACATGATAAGCCTTGCTAGTCATGGAATATCCAATAAGATACCCATCATCTGACTTGGTATCAAACTTATTCAAGTAGTCCTTGCCATTGTTCAGAATATAGCAAGTACACCCGAAGATCCTTAGGTGACCAATGTTTGGTCTCCTTCCCTTCCATAACTCATAGGGTATTTTCATGGCTCATTTGTTAATTAGAGTTCTGTTTTGTACATAACAAGCAGTGGCAACAGCTTCAACCCATAAGGATTTTGGGAACTGAGCTCCTGTCAAAATGGTTCTAGCTGCTTCAACTAAAGTCCAATTTTTTCTTTTAGTGACTCCATTTTGTTGTGGAGTTCTAGGTGCTGAGAAATTATGCTGAATATCATGTTCAGTACAAAACGCTAGCATGTCAGAAAATTCAAATTCCTTGCCATGATCGCTTCTGATGCATTTAATAGAGAGACTCTTAACATTAGTTATCCAATTGAAGAGTTCAACAAGATTTTCAAATGTTTTAGTTTTGCTCCTGAGAAACATAATCCATGTATATTTGGTATAGTCATCTACTACTGCAAGGAAGTATCGTGCACCAGATAATGAAGACACATTTATTGGTCCACATAGGTCCATGTGCAGAAGTTCAAGTGGTTGTGTGGTTGAGGTTTTATCCACACTCTTAAAAGAGTGTTTCACTTGCTTACCTAGCTGACAATCCCTACAAGGGTGTTCTTTCTCATAAACATACTTAGGTAAGCCCTCAACCAAATCAAGAGATGCTAATTTAGACATAGTCTTAAAGTTTAAATGACCAAATCTCTTGGGCCATAACCAACTAATGTCAGGAAAAGCTTTGGACAGAAAGCAAATTGGTTCACTAGATTGAGCATTACCAAAGACCAATTTATAGACATTGCCTTGTCTGTGTCCATTCAGCTTTACCTCTTTGGAGACAGGATCTACAACAATGCAGGTGTGTTTAGTGAACAACACTTCATAACCCTTGTCACATAATTGACTAATGCTCAACAGGTTATGTTTGAGACCTTGAACAACAGATACATTTTGGATTAAAACAGAACCATTTGAGAGAGTACCCTTACCAACAATCTTACCCTTTTTGTTATCCCCGAATGTGACAGATGAAGCTATAACCTCCCTTACTTCACTCAACAGAGAGGCATCATCTGTCATGTGTACAGAACAGGCACTGTCAAGGTACCACTGGCTGGAATTGATCTTTTGTTCCCGGTGGATGCTTTCAGCTTCATGTACCTGTTCCTGCACAATAGGCAACTAAGTCTTGGGGGCCCAATCATGCTTGGGCTTTGGGTAAGTGAAAGCTGCAGTTAACAATTTTGGTTTCCAATAAGTGGGAGATGATTTGATTTTTCATGCCAGCTTATGTGATCCCTCATTAAATTTGTTAGCAATTTTGTTCTTTGGGCTCTTTGTAGATTCTCCTTCCTTATGGTTACTCTTAGTAGCTTTACTAGGCACAGAGTTGACATTTTTCTTTATAGGTTTAGTAGTTAGGTTCTTTGGTGAGGTAACCTGTGTGTGCCTGGTTGCTTTCTTTTTCCTATCTGATTTATGAGGTTGCAGATTGTCAGTGATGTGTAATTGCTTAAGGCTTACCCTGATTTTTGTGGCAATCTCATTCTTAAGATACTCAGGGTAGAATCTGCACTGATAGGAAAGATGTCCAACTTCACAATAGATGGGGCAGTTAACAGGATTAGGTTGGACATATTGTCCCAAGGGTTTGATTCGAGTGTTAAGAGGCTTCCTAGGTTCTCTCACATATCCTAAACCGTTCTTAACTCTCCCACCAGAGACAAACTTAGGCTTGGAGGAAACAGCCTTGCTGGATGAGCCAGTCTCAAACGTAGCAGTAAATCTGCTTAAGTTTGTCTCCGTCAATACTACACTCTTACCCTTGCATTGGGATGTAAAGGACAGGTTGACTAAAGGTTCAGCTTTCAGTTCTATCTGATCAACTGCTGCATCACTATCCTAAGATGTAATAGTACTCATATCTCTAAGTTCAAGTGTTACAGGTTTGGGTGGACAAGTAACAGCCATTTGTACCTCCTTTCCACAATCAAGAAGCACACTGCTAGCAGGAACAAAGCCAGCATGACTCTTGGTCTGCACAGGGTAAGTCTGGGCCTTGGCTATTTGGTCTTCAGAGAAACCTAAACCTAAGGCTAGACCTTTAACATCTGGAGTGGTCCTAAAGTGGGCTGCAATCTCAGCAGAATCTTGCCACTTTTTACTGATTTGTCTTTCTTTCTCCAGTTCCACTTTGGTTTCATCTAGTTCCTTTTCAAGTCTATTGATGTCTTTATTAGCCATTTTCAATTGTCCAGCTTTGTCCAAAAGATCATCGTGTGTGCTTCTCATCTCACTCACTTCAGCTCTTAATATTCTCTATGTTTTTTCATAGTCATCTATAGAGTCTCTATATTCACATGAAAGTTGTTCCAATTTAGAATAGTATCTTTCTTTGTCAGCTTTCATAGGGAGAAATTGTTCCTCTATTTCTTTAAAAGCTCTATAAGTATCTTCATATTCAATGTAGAGTTGTTCATAGGTTCTTACCTTGAGGGGAGGTGAATGGTCAGCCATGAAGCAGATGAGACCTTTTGCTTTCTTCTCCTCACCAGACGATTCTTCTTCCTCCTCAGTTTCACTGTTAAACTTGTTGGTGACAAGAGTCTTCTTCCTCTTGTCGTCCTTTCTGCTTGAGGAGCCTTTGGTCTTCTTTTTCTGCTCAGCTGCCTCCTTTTTCTCCCTCTTCAGCTTGTAACAGTCGGCAGCGAAGTGGTCAGGCCGGTTGTAATGGTAACATTGCAACTTCTCCTTATCTTTTTCCTTAGAGGAAGATGAGGATGACTGCCTTGCTTTCCTGTAATGACCCGTGTGTAACCCATGTGTAAGAAGTTAACCACAAACACCTTGGGTGTTGGTGCACAAGTTTGAGGTAAGAGATGAGCCCAAGAGGGGACTTTTGGGAGGTGCATGTGACAAGTGATAACGTGCATTTATGCCCTAGGAAGATGCTATGCATATACATGCGGTTTTAAGCTGTTTTGGCAGATTTTGGAGCTCACTTTTGGTATAGTAGATGGCCTCAAACAATTGGTGTGCAAGAACAAACGTTTCTTAGAATGAGGTCCTCTATCTACCACAGAAATTTCAGAGCATTTGGAGCTGCATGTGAATTCACCCATTTCACGTGCAAGCATATTTTTGCTTCTCAGACCTCTACAAGTTGCAAGGAGGCTTGGGGTGAAGTTTGAGTGCATTTGGAGCTGCACGCCAATTGGGGAATTGGCGTTCAAATTGGCGTGCAGGCATGTTTTTGCATGGTTACCTTAGTTTTGTTATTCTAATCATCTTTTCCCAAAGGACCAGGTTGGAATAGTGAGTATTTTGGTGTGTATGGATGCGGAAAGGTTGTAACTTGTGTAATCAAAACTACGTCATTTTGATGCTGGGATTCACTTAATCAAAACTACATCGTTTTGATGTTGTGTTGTCTATATAAGGAGGAGAAGCCCCTCTGTTTTAGGGTTAGGGTTTGTTGCTCCACCAGCCGTCGCAGAGAGAGAGAGAGAGAGAGAGAGAGAGAGAGAGAGAGAGAGAGAGAGGGAAGGAGAGCTCCTGGTTGCTGCCGGGCGTCTTGCGTGGGTGGTCGGAGTCTCGTGGGTGGACGGCGTTCGGCGTGGGAATAGACTATTGCTATGTTGTTGCGTCTTACTTGAGGTAGGAGTTCTGTTCTTCCTAAATCCTCCTCTGTTCTAGGGTTCTAGGGCAAATTATGGATTCTATCTGTTTATATATATATGTAATCCATATAGGTGTGATCTCCTATATGGATGTTGGCCTTCAGTGGCATTTTGGTGTGATTCTATTGTGGTATGCTATATGTTCGATGAAATGCCTGTGTGAATATAGCTGTGTGTATATGTCCATTACATGTTTGGTAATATGTCTGTGTGGCTGGACTTGTGATTTGGTGTATGTATGCATGCTGGGTGTTTATTCTATTGCATGAATGGCTGAGTTTGTGCACTTGTGAATGTGTGCACACCAAGTGTTTGGTTTTATGCTTGAGTGACTGTAGTGTGTGTTGTGTGCATGACTGTGGTATCTGGCCTGAAGAGGCGGTTAAATCACTTTGCCTGAGAGGCGGTTAAACCAGTGGCCTGAAGAGGCGGTTAAACTACTTTGCCTAAGAGGCGGTTAAATCAGTGGCCTGAAGAGGCGGTTAAATTACTTGCTTGAGATGTGGTTTGTTAGCCAGTGTGGCTGGGGCTAGGGTTACGCCCGTTTGTGTGGGATGTTTTATTTTCTTTTTCCTAATACTGTCACGTCACTACACCTGTGCACATGCATGTAGCCGCTAGGAGCATGGGAAGGGTTGGGGAGACCTGATCCCTACTGAGCTGTGGTTGCTCACCCCTCCTACTGTGTTTGCTTGTTTTCCAGGGACTTACAGGTGTTAGGTGGATACACCAAGGTGGAAGACCTTATTTATTTTACTCTCCTCCATTTATGTTATTTTTATGAGAATTGATGTAACCCAAGTGGGGATGGATTGGAAAGAGGATTTTGTAATAAATACTGGTTTGGATTGTGGATTGCTTTTATGAACATTACCTTCTTGAATGTGTTGTAGATGTTTAAAATGTTAAATTCGGGGTTTGCATCCTAACCCCTTTGCCCTCCGTGTGGGTACAATGGGAGTCACGTACCGGTTTCCTCGGGTTGGAAATCCGGGGCGTGACAATATGGTCTCAGAGCATGGTCTAGTTGGCCTAGGGTAGTGGGCGGACCTGGTTATCCTAAGTCCTTTGGAGGAGCCTGGAGGGACATGCCTGATCAACATGGTCCTCTTTGAGCCTCCAAGGTGTACTTAGGGTAGTCCAGTCTTGTGGTAGGATTTGCATGCATTGGCATTAGGGCACTAGTTGCATTTGCTGTGAATGTGTGCTAAACTGTGGATAAGATAATATGATTAAGTGAAGTAACTCTGATTTGTTTGGCAATGCGTACTGAACTGTGAAATGTGATTGATACAATGTATGTGTGTAATGTCATGTGATAATGGAATTGATCAGTGGGGTAGAGGTAGTGACGCGATAGAGTATAAATTTGTTTTGACGTTGTGCTTCTTACTTCGTGTAGTAAGAATGCCGCCGAGGAGAGTGACACGTGCGTCCGGGGCAGTGGCTGATGAGTCATCTGCCCATGAGGGTCCGGGTGCGGGACCGTCCATTAGAGGGCATGCGTTGTTGCTGGCACAACTATGGGAAGGCATCCGGCTGGAGGTACGAGAGCTACGGGAGGGACTCCGGCAGGAGGTTCGGGTGGAGGTGCACCGTGAGATGGCAGCACAGCAGGTGGTACCACCACCACCACCACCACCAGTAGGAGAGCTGCCCCGTGAGCGTGAGAGTTCGCTGGGTGGTGTACCAACTTGTGCAGAGGATGACGTGGTGACACGGTTCCGAAAGGAACAACCTCCGCGATTCAAGGGGGAAGGTGATCCTGTGGTAGCTGAGCAGTGGTTGAGGCAGATCGAGCATGTGTTTTCCTTTCTCCTGCCCCGGGAAGAGGATAAGGTGCGGCGGCCATTCGGCAACTGGAGGGGGGATGCTTTGGAGTGGTGGACGAGTGTCGCGGGGAGCCGTGCGGTGCAACTCATGCTTTGGGAGGAGTTCTTGCAACTCTTCCATGATGAGTTCTTCCCGGAATCAGTGAGATGGCAGAAGAGGGAGGAATTTGGCAGCCTGAAGCAGGGATCCAGGACGGTACCTGAGTATGAGCGGGAGTTCCGGAGCTTGAGTAGGTTTGCTCCTAAGACTGTGGCAAGGGAGGACCTGAAGGCCAACAAGTTCACTTTGGGCCTTAGGCCAGCCCTTAGGCAGAGGGTGGCAATTCTACGCTTGAGGACCTATGCTGAGGTTGTGGAGACGGCCCGTATAGCCGAGAGAGAGCTGGATGATGGGAGGCAGGCCCATCAGGGTCGCAAGTTGCAGAGCGGGCCTGATCGGGATGTATGGTCCAAGAGGCTCAAGACGGAGGAGAGGGATAGCAGTTCTTTTCGCAGTCGGGGTCAGACGTCTGTGAACCCTGGGAGGTTCACCTTTGGCGGCGGAAAACAGGGTGATCCATCTGGGAGTTTACCTAGCGGTTGTCACGCGTTGTGGAGAGTAGGGTCACTTCAAGGGGGAGTGCCCCAAGAAGGACTGGCGCTGCAACAACTGTGGATGAGAGGGCCATTTGCGCCGGGTTTTCAAGAGTGGCAACAGGGGAGCGGGGGGCATGGCATCCAGCGTGAGGAGTGATGCTAGCTTCCGTGTACCAGCTGAGAGACCAGCTCGTCAGTGGCAGGCCAGCCAGGCAGGATCCAGTCAGACCCGACCTCAGGGGAGGCCAGAGCGCGACAGGGCCGATCTTAGAGGCGATCGGGCGGAAGCCGCCCAGTGAGTGAGCCGACCAGTGGCACGGGCCAAGGGAGGGTGTTTGCACTGAATGCGACACCCTAGGAGGAGGCTGAGCTACCACCTTCACCGGAAGAGGAGGGAGCAGGACCATCGGTGGTTAGAGGTACTCTTTTGATCTCCTGCATGCTTGCTTCTGTTCTTTTCGATACGGGTGCATCGCGTTCTTTTATTGCTGAGCTTATAGTTGAGGGCTTGGGGTTAACGTGTGTTGAGGCGGAGAGGCCCTTAGTTGTAGAGTCTCCGATGGGAGGTATGATTGAAGTGCGACACGTTTGCCGCAATTGTGTGTTAACCATGGGTGATGTGGAACTGAGTTTCGACTTGCATGTGATGCCTTTGCGTACTTTTGATCTGATCTTGGCTATGGATTGGCTTATGGCATTCCAAGCCAAGATAGACTGTTACCGGCGGCGTGTATCCTTCGTGTCACCCGCAGGAATCTCTTGTACCCTGCAAGGGGAGTGGGATCGTGAGGCGAGTCGAGCCGGGCCAGTGTTGGACCAGTGGGGTGCCATTACCCACAGGTTGGCGCCCCGACCTTTGCCGAGGAGGGGGAAGGTGGAAAAGAGGGTGTGGCCCGCTGTTGTGGACCAATTTCAGGATGTCTTCCCTGACCAGTTGAGGAGTTTACCTCCTCAGAGGAGTGTGGAGTTCACCATTGAGTTGGTGCCGGGAACGGGTCTGATTTCCCAAGCAGCATATTGTATGGGGCCAGCCGAGTTGAGGGAGCTTCATAGGCAAATCGAGGAGTTGGTGGGCCAGGGGTATATCAGACCGAGTACCTCACCCTGGGGTGCTCCTGTGCTCTTTGCTAAGAAGGCAGATTGCATGCTTCGTCTCTGCATCGACTATAGGAAGCTAAATTCAGTGACTGTGAAGAACAAGTACCCGTTGCCTCGGATAGATGACCTGTTTGACCAGTTGAGTGGAGCCCGGTGGTTTTCCAAGATAGATCTACGGTCGGGGTATCATCAGTTGAGGGTTAGGGAGGAAGACATCCCTAAGACGGCCTTTTGGTGCAGGTATGGGCATTATGAGTGGGTAGTGATGCCTTTCGGGCTCACTAATGCGCCAGCGGTGTTCATGCATTTAATGAACCAGGTCTTTGCTCCATACTTGGATTCGTTTGTGGTGGTGTTTATTGATGATATCTTGGTGTATTCCAAGACCGAGAGGGAGCATGTGAAGCATTTGGCAACAGTGTTGCAAACCTTGAGGGACCAGCAGCTGTTTGCTAAGTTTAGCAAGTGTGAGTTTTGGCTGCAGGAGGTTCACTTTCTTGGCCATGTGGTGTCAGCTGAGGGAGTTAGGGTGGACCCAGCCAAGATTGAGGTTGTGGCATCATGGGCGAGGCCAACCAACGTTTTTGAGATTCGTAGTTTCCTTGGCTTGGCATGCTATTACCGTCGTTTTGTAGAGGGATTCTCCCGTTTGGCAGCTCCTATGACAGCGTTGACTCGGAAGGGAGTAAAGTTTGAGTGGACGGACAGGTGTCAGCAGGCATTTGAGACTCTCAAGACCCGTTTGACCACTGCACCGGTGTTGAGGTTGCCTCGGGAGGATATCCCATATGAGGTATATTGTGATGCGTCCAGGGTTGGATTGGGGTGTGTGCTTATGCAGGAGCATAGTGTTGTAGCTTATGGGTCGAGGCAGTTGAAGCCTCATGAGCAGAATTACCCTACCCATGATCTTGAGTTGGTGGCTGTCATCTTCGCCCTGAAGAGTTGGCAGCACTACCTCTTGGGGGAAAAGTTTGTGGTGTTCTCGGATCACAAGAGCCTTGATACATCTTTACTCGAAGGACTTGAATTTGAGGCAAAGGAGATGGGTGGAGTATTTGCAGACCTTTGACTTTACTCTTGCCTATACCCCGGGCAAGGGTAATGTTGTGGCCGACGCGTTGGCGAGAAAAGGGAAAGCCGAGGTGGCCGTGAGAGAGTGGAAGGCGATGGAGCAGTTGGCGATGTTGCAGCTGCACTTGTTGTTCGTGATGGTGGGACAATCCCGAGTCCTTTGGTGGTTGTGCCTGAGTCGTACCAGCGCGTCCGGGAGGAACAGTTGGGTGACATTGAGTGTGAGGTTCTCCGTGCCCGTATTGAGGCTGGGGAGCTATCTGAGGACTGGACAGAGGGTCCTGAGCATGAGTTGTCTTTCCAGGGACGGTTGGTAGTGGCTTCTTCTCTCAGGGATGAGGTGATCCGGGAGTTTCACCGATCTAGAGTTCTCGTGCATCCAGGGGGGTACGAAGATGTACCATGCGCTTCGGGGACATTTTTGGTGGCCTGGGATGAAACGCGATGTGGTCGCTTTTGTTTCGCGGTGCCCTCACGTGTCGGCCAGGTGAAGGCCGAGCATCGGCGGCCGGCGGGCATGTTATGACCCTTGCCCATAGCGGAGTGGAAGTGGGACCACATAGCGATGGATTTTGTGGACCGGTCTTCCACCCACCACGGGGAGGAAAGATATGATTTGGGTGATTGTGGATCGACTCACAAAGTCGGCCCATTTCCTGGCTGTTCGCGAGCGGGACTCTATTGGGACCTTGAGTCAGCTATACATGAACGAGATTGTGAGACTGCATGGAGTACCATCATCGGTTGTCTCTGACCGGGATTCCCGGTTCACTTCCCGTTTCTGGGCAGGTTTGCAGGAGGCTATGGGGACCAAACTTCACTTGAGTACAGCCTTTCACCCTGAGACTGACGGCCAGACAGAGAGGACGAATTAGACTTTGGAGGACATGTTGCGGGCCTATGTGTTAGATTTCGGGGGTTCGTGGGCAACTCACCTTCCTTTGGTGGAGTTTGCTTACAACAACAGTTTTCAGGCGTCCATTGGGATGGCTCCTTTTGAGGCGTTGTATGGCAGACCGTGCCGATCTTCTTTGTGTTGGACCGAAGTGGGGGAGACAGCTCTCTTGGGACCACAGTTGGTTCAAGAGGCTACCGAGAAGGTTAAGTTGATTCGTCAGCGTTTGTTATCCGCTTAGAGTCGGCAGAAATCTTATGCGGATCAACGGCGGCGACCTTTGGAGTTTTCTATTGGTGATCATGTGTTTCTTCGTGTTTCTCCACGTCATGGACATCGACGGTTTGGGCGAGGTTCCAAGCTATCTCCGCGGTTTGTTGGCCCTTTTGAGATTCTGGATCGTGTGGGGCCTGTGGCCTACCGGTTAGCGTTACCACCGCGGCTGAGTCAAGTGCACAACGTGTTTCACGTGTCCCAGTTGCGGAAGTATCACCCTGACCCCACTCATGTGATCGATTGGGGGACATTAGACATTGAGGATGACATGTCCGTTGTTGAGGCCCCTATCCGTATCCTAGATCGGCGAGAGAAGCTTTTACGTGGTCGTGCTATTCCTTTGGTTCGCGTGCTGTGGCAGCACCGTGGCATTGAGGAGGAGACATGGGAACGTGAGTCCGTGATGCGTGAGCAGCACCCAGAATTGTTCGAGGACGAACAATCTTAAGCGTGGGAGGTGGCTGTTGGTGGCTATTGGCCAAGGGATAATGATGTGTTTTCTTGTATTAGTTGTGTATGATTTGGTGTTTGTTTTGTCTTTTAGACATGTGTTCATATTTGTGATGTGTTTTGAGATGTGTATTTGTGACATGTGGATATGTGTTATATGCATTATTGTGATGCATGTGGTTATGGATTATGGTGGTACCTTATTATGTGCTGTTATGTGCTGTGCACGGTGTATGACCTATTTGGGTGTTGTGGCTCGCCGTGTGGGATATGGGTAGCTTGTGTTTGTTTTCCTCGTATGTCATTTCTTTTCGAGGACGAAAAGTCTTAAGGGGGAGAGGATGTAATGACCCGTGTGTAACCTATGTGTAAGAAGTTAACCATAAACACCTTGGATGTTGGTGCACAAGTTTGAGGTAAGAGATGAGCCCAAGAGGGGACTTTTGGGAGGTGCATGTGACAAGTGATAACGTGCATTTATGCCCTAGGAAGATGCTATGCATATACATGCGGTTTTAAGTTGTTTTGGCAGATTTTGGAGCTCACTTTTGGTATAGTAGATGGCCTCAAACAATTGGCGTGCAAGAACAAAAGTTTCTTAGAATGAGGTCCTCTATCTACCACAGAAATTTCAGAGCATTTGGAGCTGCACGTGAATTCACCCATTTCACGTGCAAGCATATTTTTGCTTCTCAGACCTCTACAAGATGCAAGGAGGCTTGGGGTGAAGTTTGAGTGCATTTGGAGCTGCACGCCAATTAGGGAATTGGCGTTCAAATTGGCGTGCAGGTATGTTTTTGCATGGTTACCTTAGTTTTGTTATTCTAATCATCTTTTCCCAAAGGACCAGGTTGGAATAGTGAGTATTTTGGTGTGTATGGATGCGGAAAGGTTGTAACTTGTGTAATCAAAACTACGTCGTTTTGATGCTGGGATTCACTTAATCAAAACTACGTCGTTTTGATGTTGTGTTGTCTATATAAGGAGGAAAAGCCTCTCTGTTTTAGGGTTAGGGTTTGTTGCTCCACCAGCCGTCGCAGAGAGAGAGAGAGAGGGAAGGAGAGCTCCTGGTTGCTGCCGGGCGTCTTGCGTGGGTGGTCGGAGTCTCGTGGGTGGACGGCGTTCGGCGTGGGAATAGACTATTGCTGTGTTGTTGCGTTTTACTTGAGGTAGGGGTCTGTTCTTCCTAAATCCTCCTCTGTTCTAGGGTTCTAGGGCAAATTATGGATTCTATCTGTTTATATATATATATGTAATCCATATAGGTGTGATCTCCTATGTGGATGTTGGCCTTCAGTGGCATTTTGGTGTGATTCTGTTGTGGCATGCTATATGTTCGATGAAATGCTTGTGTGAATATAGCTATGTGTATATGCCCATTATATGTTTGGTAATATGTCTGTGTGGCTGGACTTGTGATTTGGTGTATGTATGCATGCTGGGTGTTTGTTCTATTGCATGAATGGCTGGGTTTGTGCACTTGTGAACGGGTGCACACCAAGTGTTTGGTTTTATGCTTGAGTGACTGTAGTGTGTGTTGTGTGCATGACTGTGGTATCTGGCCTGAAGAGGCGGTTAAATCACTTTGCCTGAGAGGCGGTTAAACCAGGGCCTGAAGAGGCGGTTAAACTACTTTGCCTGAGAGGCGGTTAAATCAGTGGCCTGAAGAGGCGGTTAAATTACTTGCTTGAGATGTGGTTTGTTAGCCAGTGTGGCTGGGGCTGGGGTTACGCCCGTTTGTGTGGGATGTTTTATTTTCTTTTTCCTAATACTATCACGTCAATACACCTGTGCACATGCATGTAGCCGCTAGGAGCATGGGAAGGGTTGGGGAAACCTGATCCCTACTGAGTTGTGGTTGCTCACCCCTCCTACTTTGTTTGCTTGTTTTCCAGGGACTTACAGGCGTTAGGTGGATACACCAAGGTGGAAGACCTTATTTATTTTACTCTCCTCCATTTATTTTATTTTTATGAGAATTGATGTAACCCCAGTGGGGATGGATTGGAAAGAGGATTTTGTAATAAATACTGGTTTGGATTGTGGATTGCTTTTATGAACATTACCTTCTTGAATGTGTTGTGGATGTTTAAAATGTTAAATTCGGGGTTTGCATCCTAACCCCTTTGCCCTCCGTGTGGGTACAAGGGGAGTCACGTACCGGTTTCCTCGGGTTGGAAATCCGGGGCGTGACATTTCCTCCTGTAGTTCCCCCTTCTCTTCAGTAGTTTCTTGATCAGAAACGTCACCTCTTCATCTGAGGCGCTATCGGAAACAAGTTCTTCAGCATTATCTTCTTCTTCTTCTGAAGATGGTTCCCTTGGTTCAGCAGCTGCCCTAAAGGCAATAGATTTCTTCTTTTTCTCGGAAGGATTCTCAAATGCCTCAAGTTCCTCGTTTTGCATCTCGAACGTCTTGAGATCCCCATAAAGTGCTTCCAAGGCACAAGTCTTCCATTCCTTCAGTTGACGGATGGCTGATGTCTTTATCAGCAGTCTCAAGGGTAAAGATCTCAGAAACTTGTCATTCTTGTCCTTCTACGAGATCTTAACATTGTAAGTCTTCATCCGTTGAATCAGACCTGTGAACTGTTTGTATATGTTGTCCAGTGATTCCTTTGGTTCACATCTGAAGGCTTCATACTCCTACTTGAGCATGGAGATCTTATTGTCCTGCATTTGTTTATCTCCTTCGTAGATGAGACATAGCCTGTCCCATACCTCCATAGCTATCTCTAAGTCTTGCACATCCGTGAACATGTCGTCATCGAGTGCAAAGAAAAGTATGGCTTTTGCCTTGAAACCTAGTTTTACTTTCCTCTGCTCCACCATAGACCAACTGTCTGGGTCCTTCGTCATTAGCCGACCTCTCTGCATGCTCTTTGGGGTGAAAGGTTCATTCTTTATTGTTTCCCAGAGATAGGTGTCGAGCATGTCTAGGTGTGCTCTCATTCTTGCTTTCCATTTGGAAAAGTGCACGGGTGTGCACATAGGCACTTGGGAGGATGAGCCAGGCAGGACGCCATAGAAGTCTTCTTGTTCTTTCTTGTTGCTGCTGGTACTTGGTTCTTCCTGCTCCTGATCTTCAATCGCTCCTTCTTTTGGAACACGACTAGCTTCAACTTCCTCAATAGGCGCTGGAGCGTGCCTCGGAGCTGGAGCTGCACTGCTGGAATCCATGTCGGCCATTTAGGGATCTCTACGAAGTTGTAGAACTGCTCTAATACCAATTGTAGGTCCCAAAGTGAGTCTAGAGGGGGTTGAATAGACTTTCTTCTTGCTCTGAAGCTAGACCATTAGCTGGTTTATACTACTTCTATGGACAACTATGATGGAAGTTTTTATGGAGAAGATGACAGTAGTAATTTGAGTGGTAATGTGAGGCATAATGAACTATCAGACAAATCTGAGATAGGAGTAAATAATCTTCGCTAAACAGATCTCAGATGTAATAGGAATGAGCTTTGATAGTTTGGATTGTGGGAAAGAACACATAGATGAGACTTGATGATAGTGCTGAATCTTTGATGAACAAGGGGTTTTGATTGATCCCAATGTTTGATCTTGATCTTGGTTCAAAGCAGCGCACAGCAGCACTTTTTAAGTTCTCCTTCTCTCTCTTAGTCTTTTTCTCTTGCATTAGAACCCTGTTTTTCAATTCTTCAAAAGATGATATATTAATGTGTGTAAGAATCCTTTTTCTTGTATTCTGTGTATTCCTCGCTTTCAGAGAAAGAGACTAACTCGTCGTTCTGTCATTTCGTGTGAGAGATATATATTTTAAGTTTAGATTATTGTGCGCCTAGTTGTCCATCTAACAGACTGACTTCCCGCCACTGGATATGTGGGATGTCAGGGGATGGGTTGATTTGCTCTGATTTGCAGATCTGTTGCCCATACTACGCAGTTGCATTCTCATACTTGCACAGTTGATCTTGGCTGTTCATCCGTGGAAAGTGGTTGATCGCAATTAATGCGGCATCAATTGCACTCCACCTGCTCGAGATAGCGCAGGCTTACTGTACAAACCCTAGCTAAAAATATCGCTAAGTGAATACGCTTAGGGTTATAAGTATGCCTTGAAGGTGGGTGCCTCGTAGGTTTGATGACTCGAAGGTTTCAGTTAGAGTCTGATGAGGTTGCAGACGTTTACTTCAGGCTTTACAGTGTTGATATCTGCGAGTCTACGACTCACATATCTTCAAGTCTCTGAGGCTAGAGTTCGAGTTAAATTAAGTCTGTTGTGTCACTCTATTAACTGTAAGTCTGCGACTCTGCGAGTCTATGACTCTGCGAGTCTGCGACTATCCTAATGGCTGTTAGAGTGATTTCTTCGAGGTACGCCTAATCTTCCCGTGGTTACAGCTGCGAGTCTACGACCCTAGCTCTGCGAGTCTACGACCTTCGGGTTTCTCAGCTTATTTACTTGACTAAGAGGCTCTTCGACTCTACGAGTCTTTGACCTTGAAAACCTTCGACTCTATGATTCTTGGACTTTACATTTCTTCCTTAGCCTTTCGCATTTACTCATGTATTGGGTTTTCGTATTCTACGAGTCTTCGACTCTACGGCTATGACCCTTCAACTATAACGCTCAGCATTCCAGATCTCCGAGTCTATGACGTTTGACAATTTTTTTAGATTAATAGTATCTATTTCTATGACCCTTGAGTCTATGACTCTACGGCCCTTGAATTACAGTTGCACTTGTGTTTGTCAGTCATTATTGCTTCGACTCTTCGACCTTCGACCTACGAGTCTGCGAGTCCTATTTTCTTAACCGTGTTTTAAGGCTGCGACCCTACGACCCTTGAGTCTACGAGTCTAGCAATACTTCAAGTTGTGTTCAGTGACATGAGCACTCTAGGGACTCTAAAGTTCTACAGGCTTCAAGCCTTCGAGTTATTTAACTTTGGTTACTGTTCGTTCAGAATTCTTCGACTCTACGAGTCTCTGAATTTAATCATCGCTTACAATAACGCTCTCTTTTTTGTATTGTGACTCTACGACCTTCGACCAGGGATCTACGAGTCGCAATGTGTTCTGTCACATATATGCTTCGAGTCTCCAGTCCCTACGAGTCTACGAGCCTCTCGTCAATATGTCCGGTGACAGTTTTACTTCTACGAACTACGACTCTTTGACCCTACGACCTTCGGATCTTCAAGTCTCCAGACTTAGACTATATTTTGGCAGCTTCATCAAATCCTATATTTCCAACACACTCATCCAGAACAACTCATCCGGAACAACTCATCCGGAACACTCATCCGAACTAAGCTCCATGATACGGAGTAAGGCATCCGAGAGATCCTTGCACTGAATAAGCTCCCACTGATCTGGATTAACTTCTAGTCCGGATCAGTTATTAATCACGGACTCCTCGAGTCCTCGACTATACATATCAGCAAGGTTACTGTTTATCGGCGTTTGCAGCCTGTTTCTCATTGGAATCTAACCCAATAATCCCAAAATCCATACAAATGCTCCAAAACTCATAAAACACATGCCCTAACCTCTATATAAGGTTTAATCACATATAAGGCACTCAAATCACTTCCTTTGCACTTAAATCAAAAGATTCAACCCAAAATTGGGTTTTCCCCCAAAACTTAGGGTTCATCCCCAAATTCATGATTTCTAGCAAAATCAAGCATGCTGCTAATCCCACTAGGATTCATGTAAAGAGATAAAATCACCTACCTGGAGGTACTATCACGGATCAAATAGCCACAAATCGCCAAAACATGGCTCGAAGCTCTAAGCTCCTCAAGCCCAAGCTATCCTTCACGCACAAGCTCAAACGAACACAACTGCATTCTCTCTCTAGCCTCCACATATTTATATCTTCCAATAATTGACCTTTCCAATAATTGGCCCAATAATTGAGCTGAACAATAATTGAGCTCCCTCCCAAAGTCACGAACTCCAAATTGTGTCCAACTACAGCCAAAACGCTCGAAATGATGAACATATGACTATTCAGATATTTTCCAACTCAATTGACCGCTCAAATGCAAGGTCAACCATCGGGCCACTCGGGCCCCGACCCGAAGTCAGGCCCAAGTACTATCAAAATGCTCACATTGACGGCCACATTACCGTCTAGATATTTTCAACATCAAAGAAAGGCTATCTCTTAGCCCTACCCAAATACGGGTCTTTACATACTGTCTGACACTATATTTACCAATATAAGGGATATATTTGTAATTTTAAAAATAATATTTTATTTATAGTATTGTATACCAATCACAAGTTAAAGACTGAATCATTCTTTTTCTTATTCTCATTTCATTTTATTCTTACGTTAATTTCACTCACCTAACTTTATTCTCATGTACCAAATGAGCCATCAATGTTTAAAAATTTATTAATGATAAGAATTGTGATTTTGAAAACTTTATTTCTTTTTGTAATAAACATTAAGCCTAAGTACTATTTATTACTATTATTATTATTATTCAAAATATGTAATTAAATACTATTTATTTATAATAAGCATGCGTGTGTAGTGCTTATATCATTTATATATATAATTTATTTAAAATTAAGTCACCCATTAAATTTCTGTTTGTATTATCCATGATTTTGAATAATTAAAATAGAGATGAATTATAATGAATTATTATTAATATTACTACATATAATAATTTATAAATTTATGACATTGTTTATAAGTTTACTAATTATATTACATAATTATATTTTACAATTTAAAATATAATAACAACTTTTATTAGAAATTTTAAAACTTATTTACAAGTGCCTAATTCAAATAAAAAATAATACTTGCAAATTAGTTGTACCCATGACTAACAAGTATCAAATACGATAATTTGTACTAACGGATAAAGTGTACTCGCTCTTGTTTTTACTTGTTGCTACCAAAAATAGGTAATAGGTACCTGTTTAACATATATAGTTAATAAACTATTCTGGGTAACATTAAGGTCAGTCAAATCATTTTAGGACACATTAAGTTGGGTATATACATACTACCATATTATTTGTGCATTCTAAGCACTAGAATTACTTTTGCTTGTTACTCTAATGAATGTGAAGTGTTATTGGGTGGCACACAACCTTGGTAACTGGTTGATTAGATCTTATATGATTTGACTTGATTTGTTTGAGTTATTTTAGTAATGGGTTGATTAAATTTTATATGATTTGACTTGATTTCTTTGAGTTGTTTCCACTTTTAAGGATGAGTTTTCTTCTCCTCGTGTAAAAACCCTAAAATTATATTCTTCTAGTGAGATTTCTTGTTCCTTATTAGAATTCTTCTTCTAACTCAAATAATTTTTATGTCTTATCATAATTAGAACTAATTTTCTTGTGGGTAACTAGACTTGAGTGATGACTTCTTTATTCTGGAATCTCCTCCATCATCATCATCTTTTATTTTTTCTAATTTTACCTTACACTTAGAAGCAAAATGATCAGATTTACCATATCTGTAATATTTCAAGGTTAATTTACCCTTACCTTTATTTTCAATTCCATTCTTGTATTTTCTCGTGAAGTAAGTTATATCACCTTTACTGCGTTCTTTACTCTTTTCATTTTCACTTAAAAGAGGATTCTGTTTGTTATTTAATTTCAAATTTTTTTATAGCCTTGAAAACTACCTCTTTGCTTAGCTTAGAGATTAAGGGTCATTCAAAAGATTTTGGCATCATTTCAAAAACAACAATGATGCATTATAACTTCCACAATATCATTATTTATAAGTTTTGTTACTTACAGGAAATGCAAATTTAGAAATAAACTTTTCAGGCAGAACTCTCAATACCTTTTCCACGACCGTTATCTCATTTTTATTTTTCCAATGACTTCTCAAGTAATTCACTATTTTTGTTAATCTTGTGAAAATTTCTTATATGCTTTCATCTTGGTATATTTTCAAAAATTCATATCTTTTAATAAAAACTTACATTTTTACCTCCCTCATCCTCCCATATGCTTAGTAGATATTCTATAATTTGTCCTATAATTTCGTTATAATTAGACAATCCATAACTTTAGAGTATTCAACATCTATTAATGTTAATATGATTGTATTTGAGGCCCTTCCATCTATCTCATAAATTTTCATCCTTGCATCTGTTGCTCCCTTGCTTTTTGGTGGAGTAGTATATCCCTTATGTACTTCTTTCATAACATTCATCACCATGGATTTTAACATTGTCAACATTCTAACTCTTAACACTTTACAATTGGTTCCAACATACATGAAAACTTTCTTATTGTAGGTAGTGTTGGTGCTTTTCTCAATTTGTCTTAGTATAGAATAGAGATGGAGAATCAATCTTAAGTGATTAAGTAATCATTCTCAACAACTAGATGAATGAATGATTAGAAAATTTGGCTAAACAATTTATCCGAAAAACTTACTAAACTAGCTCATCAAGTGATTAGACTTCCAATCTAATAGATACAACTATTTATCATGTTCTATTTCGCAACTATCCAATGTGATGACAAAAATTTTGAAAAAATGATATATTAGTTGAACTTTACTTGAAGTCAAATTGTAGTACATATCTCAATTGTATCAGGTAAAATCATGTTCTACGATACCAATTAAAGTTTCCAAGATAGCTAATGCTTGTTGTATATGAGACAAAGAGACAGGGGGTTGAATCTATCAATACCTTTTGAAACACACTAGCTTTTTTTTTCTCTATCAAAATTCTTTTTTTAGCAAACGTGATTCACAAACTCTTAGATCCAACCAACTATTGTAAATCACACTAGATCTTCTGACTATGACCAATATTTAGGGTTCAATAATACTATATTAAGCATACCTATGCTAGATTGAACTATAATAAATATACTACTACATACTAATACATAAATTGTCTTAATCACCTTTCAGAGACCTCTCTTAGCGCCAACTAACATATCTTTCTTAAGGTCTTATTTTAGTTTAAGGTTGTGTGTTTGTTGATTATTAGTGCGTTGATTTTGAAAGTACAAAGCAAGAACATAAAGGAACATAGATATTTACATGGTTTTATCATAGCTTGACCTACTCTATAGTAGTGAAACTAGCTATAACCTACACTAAAACAATCCACTATCAAATAGCTATAACTATTACATAGAGGCTACAACCCCTTTATAGTGGAATATAATATTCTTCTAAGAGACATTAAGGAGCATTCTTAAAGATTGATTAGATGGTGTTGGAGTAGCCTATAACAATCAAACAAAGCGTTCTTCAAGGTTATATGTTAGAGTGCTCTAACAAGCTTCAAGGTTCTTTGATTTCTAATCCACTTCGAAAATTTTCTGTTCAATTGGCACTTAAATTCACTCCTATTGAACTTCATAAGGTATATTATGAGGTAAGATATGGTGTAATATGCAATTGCAAAGCATCTTCGACTTTGTAAAGCTTTTTTTTTCTCTACTACTTGCCAACTAATCATACTTTTCAGTTGACATTAATTATAATCTCTTATAAAAATGGGACTGAAACAGTGATATTTGACCCCTCCCTTATTGCCCCCTTTAATTTGTTCTTCATGATATTTTTTGCCTTTACAAAATTCAATAAGTTAAAACTTTTAATATATTGATCGGAATTTAAGGAAAAAACGTAGTTTATTAAATGAGATCTATCAAACAATTCGTTTATTCCTATATAAAATATATTCAACAATTTTTTAAAAAAGTTATAAAATCAAATAAATTCAATAAAAGTGTGTTTATTATAATTTCATTTAGTGATATTCAAAATAATTGAAAATTAAAAATTAAACTTGAAAATCAAATTAAAATATTAATATAATTTAAAATAATTATTTGAACATTGAAATTAAACCGAATAACTGAAGGTAGTGTAAAATTGGAATCATATTCTGCTAACTGAAAATACTCATTATATTTGCAAACATTAGCATATAATAATTCGTCTATGAATAGTAGTATCTTGTTTTTAGTACAGCATCTGGATATAGCATATTTGTTATTATCTTTTCTATATTTAACAATGATATTATTTGTATTGTATTAATGAATTGCCTTTTGACAACAAAAAAACACTGTAAAAACGTTTTTTTAAAACCTAGAAATTAGACATAAAATGGGATTAAATAAAAACAACGTTTTTTGCAAGGAAAAATTTTGCCTCTCAATCTCTCATATCCGTCGCCCATGACGCACAAATCCGTAAATTTTTTGTTCATGAGAGAGTTGGGACAGTGTATAGCTGGCAGTATTGAGATATTAATTTAATAAAAATTTAGTTAAAATTTTATTTGTATAAACGTTACCTATTTATTTTTTACAATTTCAAATTTCAATAAAATTTTAGCTATTTAAATAAAATATTAATTTTATTTTTAATTGACTATTTTAATTTGATTTTTAAAATAAAATAATAATAATAATATATTATTTAATTACAAAAAAATAACTCTTCGAATTTAAAAGTTATTTAATTAAAAAAAATAAATTTATTATTCATTTAGCTAACCTATGATAGTTTTTTTGATCTTTTAATTATTTATTTAGCTAAATTATAATTTTAAACAGTATACCGATCTAAGTGGCATTCAGCTACCCCTCACTGGACAGAAGTTCTCTGTATTAATTATTACATGTACCTAATTTGAGAGTTATTCTTCTTCTAACTATATACGATAGTCGATAAGGATGGGAGTCTCTCTCCATAAAAGCCTACTACTACTATATTCACTGAACCCACGAATAAATAACATTAAAAATACACGAATGACAGGTGTGCCTCTTTCATCGACAGTAATGTTTATTGCTCACGAACTGTAAGGCAGCTCCCCACTTCAAGAAATGCATCAATTTTCCATGACCTATATCGCCAGGCAACTAATATGGTCAAGTTGTTCATCATGATACGCTTGAAACAATACTCTATTATCACGGAAATAGCGAGAAGACTTGTGTCGCGCCTGCCTTTTTTTTTTTCCTCCCAATTGGATAAGAGTATAAAATTAAGATATGTATATATATATATATATATATATATATATATATATATATATATATATATATATATATATATGAAGAACAATTATATTCCGAGAGACACTTCTAAAACATATGATGTCAATATAGCAATAGGTAGATCCTCCTCCTTTTGCATTTCCCTACCACTATTTCCCTAATTTTGACACTTGCGTTACTACTCTACCATGCCATTTCCGTACCACCATTCTTTGCATATCCTCCTTACCCATCGCGGCATCGCCTCGTATGCCATGAACCAAAGCCTTTCACCAGTAACGATAAACCAGCCACCCCACCACCATCACCAACCACGCTAACTATCATGTCCTAGGGTTGAATAGCCTTTGTTGGATTGTTGATTGTGTTTTCCCTGTTATGGATCCATCTTTCATTGTTTTAATTTCTTTGTAAATTTTCAAAATGGTATTTCAATAATTGAGAAATGGCAATTAATCTTTACTGTATATATATATATATCCTAAACACACACACACATATATATATATGAAGGTATTGCTAAAATTTTATTTTCATCCTTTTGTCAATTTTATTTTATTTTTTATGATTTCATTCATTCAAATTTATCACTAGGTACGTACCAAACAAACACTAAGTCATATTAGGATTTTTTTAATTTTAAATGTGTGAATAACAGGAAGTTATGAGAAGATTTTCATAGCATGGAATAGGACCTATATATATGGTGAATTTTTATGGTAATGGCTCAATCGATAATGAGAGATGTGGTGGTTCCATAAGTGTGTTATTAGACTAGACTATAAGGTTGTCGAATGTATAACATATGAGGAGATTATCGTGGAAGAAATTGTCCTATATCTACAAAAAGTGACAAAAATAGGGGGCAATATAAGACTGTATGCATCGTCTACTAGGAAGCCTTTTTGAATTTGGTGTAATGAGTTTTTATTTGGAGTTATCATTAGTTATGAGTGTATTCAAACAAATAAGGCATGAGACTAGTTTGATAATGCTTTTGCACTACTGTTATTTTATAAACAAAAGCACTAAAACTTATTTGGTAAAGTATAAAAAATAATTATAAATTTTTATTTTATTTTTTTTATCAAAAATAAAAGTATTTTAAAATTTACTTTTATAAGCTGCTTTATCAAGAAGCAATTTAAAAAATATATATATATATATAAATATTATCCTCTCATTCTCATCCTCTAGACCTTGTGTCGCAATTAGGAGTGTGCATCTATCCACTCAACCCGCTCTACTCATCCGATCCAACCCAAACCTACCCGCTACCCTCGAATAAAAATTACACAAATGAGTGGATCGGTTGAAAATTTTATTTTATAGTGGGTTGGATCGGTTGACAGTGAAAATACTCAAACCTGCTATTAACCTAACCCATCACACTTCATTATAAAAATAGAGTAAACTCTATCATCTATCTATTAAACATTAATTTATTATCATCTCTCTCATTGTGAGACGTGAGAGTTATGCAGCATAATGCATATGATTGTGAGTTTGTGATGTTGCGATTCATAAACTTCGTATCTTTTTTCATTTTTAATTACAAATACTTAATGAATAAAATAATATACTTTTGATTATAATTATTTTATATTTTATATGTTCAATTTTTTTTGTATATGTCGTTTAATTATATACTGGTAAATGGCAGTTGGCACTCGCTCAATCCATCATATCTGTCGGTTAGTACCCACTAAAAATTTAACAAATCCGCCGATTATTGTGGTTGGCAAGTCAGTTGAAAAGTAAAAGAATTAATCACCCGTTAATGATGGATCGGTTGATGATTTAGCCTTTCACCTGATTTCACTTGACTCATTCACACCCCTGTCGGTAGTGCAAAATAATTAATACCTATAATTACTAGATGTTTTCTATATGTTTAAACCAAAAGGAAAAGATAAAAGACTAAAGTGTCATATAAGGAAGCGAATTCTAAAACTATGTTTTTTTTTGTCATGTTTCATTTTATGGTGTTGTTTTTTTCATGTTCTTTTTGTTATTTTCTTTCTTTCTTTTTTATTTTTAATCAAAATCTATCTTTGTTTTAAAAAAACTAACACAATGTTATCGTCCTTTTTTATTTTCTTAATAAAAATACATTACAAAGTTATATTCTTTTGAAAAGTAGTTAATTTTGTTTTTGTTTTTCCTTGCCATTCTTAAAAACAAATTATTAGAAAAACTAGAATCTTTCTTTATGAAACCACAATTTAGATCAAGTTCAAATCTGTTTTTCTTTGAAACCACAAAATTGTTTTTTTACCTTGTTTATTTACAACAAAAAGAATCATATTATAATATGATTTCAAACACAAAGCAAGATGACAATATCAATGTTTGAAAACATTTAAGGCAAGGCAATGCTAATATAATAATCTAAGTGAACCATATTATAATATGTACAAAGTTATACCTTAGCCTAATTCTACAATTATAATTATGTAATCTGTATATCCCCACAAGCCTTACTCACCAACATAGTCACTACTTACTAGTTTTATTGCTTATAGTATGATTAGTTGAAATTCGCATACAATAATCCAAATACTCATCCTTTAAATAAGATGAAGGAAAAAAAACAGCTCTTGCAATATAAATCTTTCTTTCATATAAAAAGTTTAAATGCATGTGTGGGGAGAACCATCTGATAAGTTTAAGAAAAAACATGCTCTTTTTTTTTAAACTTGTCACATGCATAATTGGTGTGCCTGCACTTGCATTCAAACATTCCCTTCTTCGCGTCCTTTCCAGATCGTCTATTCTTCTTATCCATGTGCATGTAGCTTTTCCTAACAATGATGGTCCTCATCATCTCCGCTAACTCAGAAAGTGAGTAATACCATTTTTGTCACAAACGTGTTAAAACATATCATATGACATCACTTATGATTTACATAAATTATTCAGAGTGTACACATATATATCCAAAATTATCGTACCAATCACTGAGGTTAATTTAGCAAAACCATACTTTTTTAATATGGACATATAATGGATATAAGAGTGGTGCAGCGTTGATTGAATGATCATCGATTCATCACATAATTGATTATTAAGAAGAAACTCGCTTAAGTGTGAAGAACCAGTAAAAAAAATAGAGTAGCTATTAGCGGTATTATTAGCGGTATTAGCGGGCGCAATTATGTCCATCGGATGTTTCTCTCTCTCTTTATATTCTTTCCCTCCTCAGGGATATTTGTATCTTTCCTATTTTAGTACGTACGTTATTTGTAGGTTGTACAGGATCATGTATTTAGTACCTGTCCTTATTTGGATGCTCATCATACATTTTATAAGGCGTGTATCGCCCAGCAATAAGATACACACAAATTGTGTCGAGATTTTGTCATGGTATCAGAGCCGGTTATTGACAAAAATCATACGTGAATTCTTGTCTTCCATCATCCACCGATATGGGTGATCAGAAGAAGGTTGATATGGTGTATTATCTTGGGTCCAACGATAATCCCGGGAATGTGATTACGCCCATCCAACTGCGTGGGCCGAATTATGATGAATGGGCAAGGGCGATACGAACCTCGCTGCAAGCGAAACGGAAATATGGTTTTGTGGAAGGAACAATCCCAAGACCCACGACGTCAGAGAAATTGGAGGACTGGACAGCAGTGCACTCAATGCTCATAGCCTGGCTCCTTAATACGATCGAGCCCTCTCTGCGTTCCACTCTCTCGTATTACGATGATGCACACGTGCTATGGAAACATCTTCGACAACGTTTCTGCGTTGTGAATGGAACGCGCATATGTCAACTTAAAGCCTCTCTTGGAGATTGCAAGCAAGGGAAGGATGAAGACGTGGCCAGTTATTTTGGTCGTCTCTCGCGCCTTTGGGATGAATATGCAACCTACGTCAAGACACCTTCTTGTCATTGTGGCGGTTGTAAGTGCAATATTAATCAACAGGTGAATCTTCTTCGTGACGAAGACTACTTTCACCACTTTCTCATTGGACTTGATGGAGCTTTTGCCTCAGTCCGTTCACATATGCTCTGTCAAGATCCATTACCTACCATAGAGCAAGCTTATCAACGTTTAATCCAAGACGAGACACTCCAACGAGGAGGACAGACAGCTCCCGGAAGTCGTGAACCCCACATGGCGTTCCGCCTCATAGCTGACGCACGAGCGAAACCAAGATTGACGGATCGCTCAGACAGATTTTGTGTCCACTGTAATCGAAGTGGACATGATGAGAGTACATGTTTTCAAATATATGGGTATCCTGAATGGTGGGGAGACCGACCACGGGGTGAACGGCCTTCTGCACGCCCACGTCCACCCACATCCAAAAGTGGTAGCGGACGAGGTAGTGGCCGCGGGAAAGCACCTTCGACTGTCCCTATTCGTGCCCACAAGGCTGTAGTTGATCCTAGGGGTGCTGGCACCAAAGTAGACGAGTCAATTATGATGGAAGACCCCGGTGCAGCAGACGGTATAGCAGGCATTACTCCCGCTCAGTGGCAGCATCTCCTTGATGCGTTGCATAAATCTCATCCCAAGGAACGTCTTCATGGTAAGGACGCAGATGTCTGGATTATCGATACTGGCGCCACACATCATGTCACAGGGAATCGTGAATGTCTGTTTAATTTGCAGCCAATCCCTAATATGATCGTGGGGTTGCCTGATGGCAAAGAAGCGATGGCCACACAGGAAGGGAGTGTCCGTTTGGACGGTGGTCTGCGATTGGACAACGTGTTGTTTGTCCCGCGACTAAAATGCAATTTAATTTCGGTTACACAATTGATCGATGATACTAACTGTGTCATTCAAGCTAACAAAACCTTGTGTGTCATACAGGACCGGACGACGAGGACGTTGATTGGTGCGGGTGAACGGGCTGAAGGACTTTACTTTTTTCGTGGGATACCTCCAGTGCGTGCAATGGCAGTGGAAACGTCGACCGAGCTATGGCACAAGCGTTTGGGTCATCCTTCTGACAACGTGTTGCAGTTTCTTCCTCATGTGAGTCCACTGCGCTCCTCTCACAATAACCGCACATGTGACATCTGTCCCCGTGCTAAGCAGCATAGAGATTGTTTCTCGTTGAGTGATAATAATGCAAGCACTCTGTTTGAACTGGTACATTGTGATTTGTGGGGTCCATACCGTACTCCTGCGTCGTGTGGAGCAACTTATTTTCTTACAATCGTTGACGATTGTTCGCGTGCTATTTGGGTTTCTTTGCTTTGCAATAAAACAGACATCAAGGATTTGTTTTTGAATTTCGTTGCATTGGTTGATCGTCAGTTTGGTGCCAAAATCAAGCGGGTGCGCAGTGACAACGGTACCGAATTTAATTGTTTGCGTGAGTACTTTCTTCAGCAGGGAGTTATTTTTGAGACTTCCTGCGTGGGGACTCCCCAACAAAATGGGCGCGTTGAGCGCAAGCATCAACATATTCTGAACGTGGCCCGCGCTCTCCGTTTTCAAGGCAATTTGCCTCTGCAGTTTTGGGGTGAATGTGTCCTTGCTGCGTGTTATTTGATCAATCGAACGCCATCTCGTTTGCTTACCAATCTCACCCCGTATGAAAAACTCTTTGGTCATTCTCCTAAATATGACAATCTGAAAGTTTTTGGTTGTCTCTGTTATGCTCATCATCAACGGCGGGATGGTGACAAATTTGCTAGCCGTAGTCGTAAGTGCATTTTTGTTGGTTATCCGTATGGCAAGAAGGGTTGGACGTTATATGATCTGGAGTCGCACACCTACTTGGTGTCCCGCGACGTTAAATTTTATGAACATGAATTTCCCTATGCTGTGCAGAGTGATTGCTCACCTGAGACGATCCCGCATCTTTTACCGTCAGACGATGCCACTGACACGACCTCCACTACCGGAGCAGGGGATCCCTCGGGTTCTCCAGGAGACAACAGGGACGATGTGGGGGCTGTCCCTTCTCGGATCGTTGCCCCTGGTGCTTCCGACGACCTCCCCTGTCCGATCCCTGCAGCACGACGTGATGTTGCTGTACCCGCAGCGGCGCCTGCCCAGCCTGTCGAATCTGTGGATGCGGCCCAACCCTTATCTGCCGAATTGGGTAGGGGCATGCGCCATAAGACACCTTCCACTCGCTATAAAGATTTTGTCACCTGTACCACCCACAAAGTAAAGTCCTCGGCCAGTTCCTTCGACCGTCAATCGTCCTCAGGTACTCCTTATCCTCTTACACACTTTGTTTCTTATGATCAATTTACTGCTCGCCATCGCGGCTTTCTTGCTGCTATAACCAGCACGCAGGAACCAACGAGCTTTCATGATGTTGTCCGTGATTCTGGATGGCGTGATGCGATGGATACCGAGATTAAAGCGCTTGAGGCCAACCAGACTTGGGTTATGGCACGATTGCCCCCAGGCAAGAAAGCACTCGGGAGCAAGTGGGTGTACCGGATCAAATATCACTCTGACGGGAGCATCGAACGCTTGAAGGCACGGCTTGTTATCTTTGGTCATCATCAGCGCGAGGGCATCGACTACGAGGAAACATTTGCCCCGGTAGCCAAGATGGCCACTGTTCGTACTTTCTTGGCTGTGGCGGCTGCCAAGCACTGGGTTGTCCATCAAATGGACGTCCACAATGCCTTTCTTCATGGTGATTTGCATGAAGAGGTCTATATGAAATTACCACCCGGGTTGTCGACGACAGACCCATCTTTGGTATGTCGACTGAAGAAGTCCTTGTATGGTTTAAAACAAGCCCCCCGTTGTTGGTTTGCTAAGCTATCCACGGCGTTAACCCGATACGGTTTTGTGCAATCTTACTCAGATTATTCTCTTTTTATCTTACACCGGGGGAACATTCGTCTCCATGTCCTGGTTTATGTCGACGATTTGATCATCGCCGGGAATAATCTTCCGGCCTTGACTCTGTTCAAAGCCTACTTGGGTCGTTGCTTTCATATGAAGGATTTTGGTACTTTGAAGTATTTTCTTGGTCTCGAAGTGGCACGTAGTGACCGCGGCATTTTTCTTTGCCAGCGCAAATATGTTTTGGATATTCTCACTGAAACCGGCCTCTTGGGTGCCAAACCCGTCGCTGTCCCTATGGAACAAAATCACCGGCTCGCTTTGGCTGGTGGGGCCCTCCTTGCTGACCCCGCTTCTTATCGCCGTCTTGTCGGTCGCTTAATTTATTTGACCGTGACTCGACCTGACCTTTCGTATTCTGTGCATGTTCTGGCCCAATTTATGCACGCACCTTGTGAGGCTCATTGGCAGGCTGCTTTGCGTATCGTCCGTTATTTAAAACAGAGCCCGGGACAGGGGATTCTCCTCCCGTCTACCAGTTCCTTGCGTTTGGATGCATGGTGTGATTCGGATTGGGCGAGCTGCCCCCTCACCCGCCGCTCCCTCACCGGTTGGATGGTGTTCCTCGGCCATTCTCCTATCTCTTGGAAAACTAAGAAGCAACCTACAGTCTCCCGATCCTCCGCGGAAGCTGAATATCGCTCTATGGCCGCCACCACTTCCGAGGTAAAATGGCTTGCCCAGTTGCTCGTCAATTTGGGTGTTTCCCCGTCTGCCCGCATCCGGTTGCATTGCGATAGCCAATCCGCCATCCATATCGCCCGCAACCCTGTCTTTCATGAACGCACGAAGCACATTGAGGCTGATTGTCATATTGTTCGTGATGCGGTGCAGGCCGGACTGCTTTCTCTTTCTTATGTTCCCACTGAGGTTCAACTGGCTGATCTCTTCACCAAGGCTCTTGGTAGGGCGCGCTTTGAGTTTCTCCTTCGCAAGTCGGGCATTTGTGATCTCCATGCTCCGACTTGAGGGGGGGTATTAGCGGTATTATTAGCGGTATTAGCGGGCGCAATTATGTCCACCGGATGTTTCTCTCTCTCTTTATATTCTTTCCCTCCTCTGGGATATTTGTATCTTTCCTATTTTAGTACGTACGTTATTTGTAGGTTGTACAGGATCATGTATTTAGTACCTGTCCTTATTTGGATGCTCATCATACATTTTATAAGGCGTGTATCGCCCAGCAATAAGATACACACAAATTATGTCGAGATTTTGTCAGTAGCACTTAAATAAATTTGAAATAATTAAATGATAATGTATATTGTGACATTACAAGCCCTAACACACACACACACATACCCATGATTAGGATTACAAGATAAATTAAACGGAAAAAAAACTAATTAACAATTAATTGAAAGCAAAAAAAAAATGAAAACTCGTCGCCACTTCTGCTTCAATGTCTAGTTCTGAATAAGAATATCTTTCGCCCAATCTATTTATCCTCCACTCGATGTAAGCATATAGTGCTCAAGATAAGCCTTTCAGTCGTTCAGCCTCCTAAGTCCTACCCTACTTGAAATAAGAAAAACCCATCCTTCACCGTTCGAAGTAACAAGATGGATCAATCATCGTGTTCGAAATGAGAAGCCCCACTCAAAATAAGGTTTCTTTGTTCAGTCATTTGGTGTAGGGATTTTTAAGCATATGAGATGCCGATGAAAAGCAAATCAAATAATCAACACACAGTTAATTAATAGAAAAAGTAAAAAATAGAGCCAAGAAAGTTAAATAACTGAATAATAATGTACATGGTAATGTCACAACTCCTAATATTATATATATATTCACAATTAGGTTTATAAAAAAATTTAAAGAAAAACATTAACTAATAATTAATTAAACTCAAAAAGAAAAAAATAAAAATAATTAGAAACTCCTCATTGGGAATAAGCATTCCTCCCCTGACCTATTCATCATTCGATCCTTCCCTAAGCATATAGGCTCCATGTGAATCTTTCAGTCAAAAAGCCTAGGTAAATCTGTTTTATTTTTAAAAATATAATTATTTTTAAAAATTATAAATCAAAATAAATTTTTACTGCTCATAATTAATTTTAAATTTATTTGATATATTATTTTTAAAATAATTATATTTTTTAAAGTGATATCATTATATCATATAACTCATAGTATTTATCCTAAGCAGCGTGCCCAAAACAAGAAGCCCAGACCTCTTTCATTCAACTTCATCCAGCGGTTTTTTAATATAAAAATATTTTATATGATCAGCTCGTACCATCGCTTTGAAATTGTGAATAATTACCCTTCCACCTTTCTATCTAGTATGATTTCACGTTATCATAATTATTTAGCGATTATTTAACCTATTATTATATAACATATACATGAAATCAAATTTATTTAATGACTCCGCTCTCGAATCGCAATTTCGCAGTGGCGGCTTTCATCGAGATTAGTGGGATATGCACATGCTCTGTGTGACATGATGGCACACAAGAGTAGTACAAACGGAATGATGGCATACTGGAACCGCGTTCAACAAAATATTAAATTGAAATCTAGGCTTGTAAATAATGGTGAATAATCAATCAAGTTATATATATTGAGGAATAAACAAATATTGATAAATTCTTTTTAAATTATGTAAAACTTTCATTCACCTCTTTATTTTATATTTAAGAACCACTCGCTTAACGCCTAGGAAAATCAAATATGGTAATAATGTTGTTTTAAAGGTAGTAGTGAGTAGCAGAAAAATAAATATTTTAATATATCATTTTTATGAAGAAAATGACAGTTGAGTGGTGTTGAGGTGTTACTCAAATCCGCCCTTGTGCGAGATTGACAGGTTAAATAAGGGCAACAAGAGTCAAGAAGGCATAGATGGTTTTATATCTGAACTAGTTTGATTTGGAGAAATTCTGTTAACTAATATTTTCTCATATACATTGAGAGAATATGAATTTGGTTACTAAGCTTAGTGATTTGATACCAAATTAGTAATAAGGCTCATCATGAATTTTAAAAAATGGCTATGTAATTTCCCCATATGTTTCGACCTTTTTGTATCTAATATCTTATATCTAAAGCTATTTGCTTTTTTTTTAATTTGGTCTTATAAAATAGATGTATTGGAGTATGTGGCTCATATAGGGTGTATGAGAGATACCGGTAGAAGGCCGAGCAAGCAAGTGGAGCGCTGCGGAGTGAGGGAGTGGAGCGACCGAACGGAGTGACGCGGAACGGAGCTTGGCCGGCCCAGCGGCGGTTTCTTTTTTGTTGGGCCGGAGGCCCAGGCGGTTTGGGGGTGCAGGAGTGCGGGGCTCGGAGGCCCAGGCGGACTAGGGTAACTATATATATTGTTGTAAACCCTAGTGATTATTACATTTGAGAATAATAAAATAGAAATGTTGTCTCTCTCCCGTGGACGTATCCGATTTTGGGGAATCACGTAAATCCTATGTTCTTGTGCAATCGCGTGCATGCGTGTGTGTGTATCGATCCTAGTTTTACAAGATGAGCTCTGATCTTTTTTTACACCACGGGTCTTACATACATATTTTATGTTACAAATTTAAATAAATAAGTCAAAGGATTGTACTGAATTTATGTACCTATAAATTTCATGTTGTTTAAAAACCAATAGGAAATTCAATTTATGTAGTTAAATAACCCGAAATCAAAATTATAACAGTACTTTTATGTGAAACGGTTATTTTGATATGATTACCATAATGGAATGCACTGTAACAAAACAGAGACTTCAAGTAATGGCTGTTGGCGATTGGCTCAACCTCAAGTAAAAAAAGAAGTTGTTCAAAATGTTTTTAAATAAAAAGGAAAATTCTCAGGGGACAAAATTTGGCCACAATTCAATTAGTTTCACATGCTTGATTGAGCGGGGGCCACATGGGTGAGCGCACCAACAGGGCGCCTGTGCGCTCACTCATCCAGGTTGTGCTTGTTCATGTGAAACAAACCCTTAGCGATGATCTAAAGGGCCATTATGTGACAACATTTATCTGTCACTTAAGGGTTTTGTCATATTTTTTACATTATATCATATACATAAATGTATGTATATATAAATATAATGTATAAATGTATATACTTGTATATACATATTGAAAAGAGCGTTTGTCGCACACGCTCTTTTCAAATTGGCGCCGTTGCCGGGGAGGCATTAAATTTGATTCAATTTATTTTCTTGCTTGTTTTATTATTTGTTTTGATTTTTATTTATTTATTATTTTGTTTGGACTTACCTGGTATTTTCTTGTCTTTGTTTTTTTGCAGGTTTCCTTTTTATTTTATTTATTTATTTTTATTTAAAAAAAAAAAGTTTCCATTTTTCTACAGTTTCCTTTTTTTGCAGGTTTTCTTTTTCTAACAAGTTTCCTGTTTTGTTTTATTTCCTTTTTTTTTTCATATTTTTATTTTTTTCAGTGTTTTTCTTTTTCTTTTTATTTTATTTTCTTTTCTCTTCCTCTTAATTTCTTTTTTTGCGGTTTATGACACGATCCACTTCAGGGGGAACTACTAGATTTGGATCCAGGAGGTTGAGCGAAACTTGAGGACTCGTCTTGACACACTCAAGTCAAGGAAGAAAGCCCCCCACAAAAAAAAATACCAACAAGGCGGCCAAACGGAGAGTACAATCGCACCATCCGAGAGTTGGCAGCACCGGACATCAACTATCAACCGACGTGTATTGCCTACCCAGATTGAGCCGACTTGAGCTCGGATCTGGTCTAATACATCTTCTTCCCAAGTTCCATGGGCTATCCGGAGAAGACCCACACAAGCATCTTAAAGAGTTCAATGTTGTCCGTTCAACCATGAAGCCCCGCAATGTCCCAGAAGATCGGATCAAGTTGAGAGCTTTCCCATTCTCACTTGATGGAGTCGCAAAAGACCGGTTGTATTACTTGCAACCAGAAGATGTCACATGTTGGAACGAGTTAAGAAATTGTTCTTGAATCGATTCTTCCCAGGATCGAGGACCACACGATCCGGAAGGTTGATGGAGGCTGCGTTTTTTTTTTATGGGATGGTGGAGGTGTGATGAATTATATATAAGCCCAACGATTTCCTTTTCTTCCCGCTTGCACATCAAGTAGCCGCTTCTTCCTTCCAATTTCTTTTTCTTTTCTTTCACGCCAAGACATATCATCATTAACGCTTTCCAATTTCTCAAACCAACTTACGCAACAAGCAAACACTAAAATAATAATAATAACAATAATAAATAAATAAATAAATAAAACACAAAATATTAAAATAAAAAAAATAATAAATAAATAAAATAATCAATTAAGCCCAGAGAATTAATATTAAAATAATTAATTTAATATTAAAAACCATCAAAATTAATATTAAATATATAAAAAATGAATAAAACAGTAAATAATTGAAATTGGAGAAAACTATTATAAAAATGCATTAATTCAACAAAATATTCAATTAAAGTCCAGAAATTACATGCAAATTTAATGACAAATATTACAGTTATCACATATATATTTGTGATATCATATTAATATAAAATAATACTACATACAATCGGATTTATGTAATTAGTGGATAACCATAATAACATGATAACATATCATCTCATCAAATGAGAAAAAAATCAAAATCGTCCAATCAATTATGATTTTACTGTATTGACACAAGCCAATTACACAAAATATTTTTAATTAACATATTATAGCCTCTAGTATTTTTTAAGAATTAATATTATGTTTTATAACACATGGCTAGCAAAACTATAAAGATGTTAACACAACAAGAATTTTATAACTAAGTATGCTCTTGTTTGACTATTCCAGAGAAAAGTGATGTGGAGGATGAAGAAAAGTAATATGAAGAAGAAAAAGGGCCCAAAAAAATTAATAAATACTTATGTAACTCATAAAAAGTTGTAGCTTAAGTGCATATGCAAATTATTCTCTATATGACTATTTTAATTTAAAAGTAAAATGCACATTATAACTACTATAACCTACTCTCTAAATAACACCCTAAAATACATAACTCCCTATCACCTTTGCTAAATATAACAATCTCTCTATGCTCCATATATAAAATTTTTATTATTTTAATACCTACGACGATATCCTAGGATAAAGTTTTTTGCGTCTTCGCTAGAAGCTTGGACAACATACGTTTGTAGCCTCAAGTGGCACTATGGCCTTCAACCTCTTCAACGCCCAGATTGATGCCATCTTCGCAGCATTGTCAACATGGTGGTGACGGTGACGAGCTAGCTGTCCAAGGGCGACAAGAATAAGGTGGGTGCTAGCGTGGAGAATGCCACTGCGTACAACGACAACCTCGTCTGCCGCGTGCTATCTGGGGGGTGGGAACCCCCTAAGACCCAAGGCGAAGCTAATCATTTATCTCTTTGTGTTCTTCATTGAGGACCAAAAGACTAGCCAAACCTTGGAGAGGAACTACGACTATTCTACCCCAACGAGGAGAAGGTGTACGATGTGTTGTTCACAGCGGAGGGGATATGCCATTATCACAATGTATGTCTGCCAGTAAAGGCAACAGACCTGATAAAGGAAGGAGGGAGTAAGGGGCTCCAATAGGGGTGCTACCCACCATAGCGGAGGCAGAGTCTACCTATTATCGTATCCCATCCCCGCTTAAGCGGGTAATAAATTTTAAAACTGTAACCCCCCCCCCCCTCCCACCATGTGTAGGCGGGGCGGGGTACCCCGTCCTATGGCGGGGTTAGCAAGGGGAGACTTCATCCACCTGCTCCCCGCTACATGCTCTTATTGATGATCTCTTTCTTAAGATAACTTTGCCTTTTAGAAGCTCCACGAAGTAGTTGATAGGGGTGATTCGGGTCTTATCTGGGGTGGAATCAACATATTACCGCCTTCTGTCCCCGCTTAGGCGGTAGATTAAATTTTAAAATTGTATCTCATTTCACATATAGGTGGGACAGGATATACCATTTTTTAATGTGTCTGTGAATGAGGTTTCATTTGCCTTCATCTTGTTATCGCTTTTTATTGGATGTGTTCATATCAATAATTTTGGCTTAAATCAAATTTTTACATCATTTTTAACCAAAAAAAATATCAAAAATATTTTAATTTTATAATAATAAATATCATTCAAAAATATCAAAAATCATACATAATAGTTAAATAATAATATTTAAAATATTATAAAATTATAAATAAATCTTATTAAAATTAAGCGGAGCGGGGGGCGGGGCGGGTATCCCGCTACCTATTACCGTACCCAGTCCCTGCCTGGGGCGGAGTGTCAACTTTAAAAACCGCACCCCGCTCTTGGCTAGGCAGTGTAACCCGCCCTGCATATCAGGAGCGGAGTGGATAACGGGCGGGGTAGCGGATGCGAGTATCTGTTACCTACCCTGTCATGCCCCCGAATTCCAGGGAATCCGGAACCAGGTACATGACTTCCCCTTGCCCGCACCCGAAAGGTCAAGGGGTTGGTGACTAGCACCAATAGAGACTACACCGCGGGTGCTGTCTCAAATATGCAACACTGTACAGTCATACATCAAGGGTAATCATGTACTTTCCCATACATCATCATGCATACAATAAGTCAAACAGTCATACAAACATCACATCACAAATAGTATGCAAATACAAGTCCACAGACCCATGTCCGGGATACAAGACACAATAATACAGAATACAACACTATATCATACATCAGAGTAGTGGGCACGTCTTCCTGGAAGAAAGTCCTTCACTAGTCCCGGGTCACACCTGAAAAAGGTAAACAGTAAGTAGGGGTGAGCAACAAGCTTAGTAAGTGACCCCAACACTCCATATCATGCAAATATACACGTCTATACTACATGCTCTGTGTACTCGTGCACTGTGTAGTGTGCGCAAACATCAGGACTCAGCCTGCAAACAAACATCAGGACCTAGCCTGCCCACACAGGATAGCTTGTCCACGATCCTCAACAGGATCCCAGCTTAGGGCACTTAGCCTAAGCTCCACGAGCTCAACAGCTCAACACAATCCTCAATGGGATTTCAGCTCAGGGCACTCAGCCCTTCCACAGCGCTATATGCCCGGACACAGTGTCACACAGGCATGCCATCGGCCCATATGCCTGCCATGGCCACAGCGCAATATGCCCGGCCACAGTGCCACACAGGCCTGCCATCGGCGCATATGCCTGCCCCGTCAACCACATAGCATCATCTGTGCTTCACAGTGAGAACCCAACAAGTCATAGAACCCAAGTCCTAAATCCACAAACCAACATACCAACACCAATATGGTCTTAAGGTGTACAACACTCCCTTTAGAATTGTAGCCAGTATTCACAAGTCGATCTTCATTCCTTGATCTATGAAGGAAGTACCCATAGCAGCTATTTTCTTGAAATCAAAAGTCCTGACATTGGGTTCCCATAACATAAATAAGATAATCTAATTTTTGGGGATTTTTCTGAGATGTCTAACCCCACTTTCCAAAAAGTCACAATTATAAACTTTTGGGTTTTTCCGACATTTTACACTAAATCCCAATTTTCACATTTTGAAGGAGTAGGAATTAATTTTTCTAGTATTTTTCTTTGAATCCAAATGGGGGATATTTCGTTATTTACATTGTAACTTAAGTAAATGGTCCAGTCCAGTCACACTGGAATTGCACTGTCGAACTGCTCGAAACTGCCTGCTCGAGACACCTTGCTCGACGCTCTGCTCGATGCTGCTCGACGCTTTAGGCTCGAGCATCATGCTCGAGGCTCCCTGCTCGAGGCTCCTGCTCGACACTACTCGACACTCTGCTCGAGGCTACATTCTGCTCGACGCTCCCTGCTCGAAGCCTCCGCTCGAGACTCTGCTCGAAGCTAGCCTCGAGCAGTTCCCCAGTCGCGAATTTCTGACTACGTTCTTCCCCAATTCGTCCCAAAACCCAAATATACTCGTTAAATCTCGATTTTTAAGTAACAATTCATCCCTATTAAGGGTTTATAACATTATCTAGCCATATTATGCTACCAAACAACCTAAATCATCTAGGTTTCATGCTCAATTTTCATTTTCCCCAATTTCTAGGGTTCATCACGAATTTGCATGATTTCATCAAATTCTTACATGTTAATCCAATAAAATAGCAAGAAAAGGGTGAAGAATCAATGGAACACCTACATGGAATGATTCTTGATGTTTGAATGAGCTCAAAACGCCCCAAATCGAAGGCTCCAAGCTTCCTTCTCTCTTTCTCTCTCTAAGCTCTCCAACGTAGACGCAGAAACGCTGAAACGTAACATGGAAGCTCTCTTTCCCCCTATTTATATTTCTATATTTTCTTTTATTAATAAATCCAAAAATATTAATTGACCTCCCGAGGTCACAAACTTTAAATTGAGCCCAAGTACAGTCAAAACGCTTGAAATGACGAGCACATCACTATCTAGATATTTTCCAACCCAATTGACTTCTCAAACGCAAGGTCAACCAATAAACCCTGAAAAGTCAACAATCGGGCCACTCGGGGCCCTGACCCGGAATTGGGCCCAATTACTGTCAAAATGCTCACATTGGCGAACACAATATTGTCCAAATATTTTTAACAACAGAGAAAGACTATCTCTCAGCCCTACCCAAATACAGGTCTTTACATGCCCCTAGGCTCCGGTGTTAATGATCTCATCGAGGCAGACGTGGTGCGTGGCAGAAGAGGGTGCTGAATGATAGGTTGTAGGGAACATTGAATATCGCATGCGGGGAGGACAGACAAGATAGTCTATTATATCAAAAAAGATAATAAAATATTTTATAATTAACTAAAATAGAAAATATGGTTGGAAACAACAGACATGTTTGTGGGTCTGTGGACTTGTATTTGCATACTATTTGTGGGTCTGTGGACTTCTCCCGCCGATCTAGTATACGGATAGGGTCCTCAACAACAGACATGTCATCCTCAATATCTAATGTCCCTCAATCGATCACATGAGTGGGGTCAGGATGATACTTCCTCAACTGGGACACATGGAACACATTGTGCACCCGACTCAATCGCGGTGGCAACGCTAACCGGTAGGCCACTGGCCCCATATGATCCATAACCTCAAAAGGACGAATAAACCACGGAGATAGCTTGGAACCTCTCCCAAATCGTTGATGTCCACGACGTGGAGAAACACGGAGAAACACATGATCTTCCGCAGAAAACTCCAAAGGTTGCCGCCGCTGATCTGCATAAGATTTCTGTCAACTCTGCGCGGACAACAAGCGCTAACGAATCAACTTGACCTTCTCAGTAGCGTCTTGAACCAACTGTGGTCCCAAGAGAGCTGCCTCTCCGACCTCAGTCCAACACAAAGGTGATCGGCACGATCTGTCATATAACGCCTCAAAAGGAGCCATTCCAATGGATGCCTGATAACTGTTATTGTAGGCAAACTCCACCAAAGGAAGGTAAGTTGCCCACGAACCCCCAAAATCTAACACACATGCCCTCAACATGTCCCCCAATGTCTGATTCGTCCTCTCAGTCTGACCGTCAGTCTCAGGGTGAAAGGCTATGCTCAAGTTAAGCTTTGTACCCATAGCCTCCTGCAAGCCTACCCAAAAATGAGAAGTGAACCTCGAATCTCTATCAGACACAATCGACGATGGTACCCATGCAGTCGCACAACCTCGTTCACATATAGCTGACTCAACGCCCCAATGGAATCCCACTCTCGAACGGCAAGGAAATGGGCCGACTTGGTGAGCCGATCCACAATCACCCATATCATGTCTTTCCTCCCAGTGATGGGTGGAAGACCAGTCACAAAATCCATCGCTATATGGTCCCACTTCCACTCCGCTATTGGTAACGGTTGCAACATGCCTGCCGGCCGCTGGTGTTCAGCCTTCACCTGCTGACAAGTGAGGCAACACGAAACAAATGCAGCCACATCACGTTTCATCCCAGGCCACCAGAAATGCCCCCGGAGTGCATGGTACATCTTCGTACCCCCTAAATGCACAACAACTCTTGACTAATGAAACTCCTTCATCACCTCATCCCGAAGAGGCGAAGCCACTACAAGTCGCCCCTAAAAAGATAACTAATGCTCAGGACCCTCGGTCCAATCCTCAGATAGCCTACCAGCCTTAATATGGGTACGGAGAACCTCACACTTAATATCCCCCAATTGTCCCTCTCGGACTCGCTGGTACAGCTCAGGCACAACAACAATAGGACTCAGGACTGTCCCACCATCATGAGCAATAGGCTGCAACTACAACATCACCAACTGCTCCATCAGCTTCCACTCTCTCACTGCCACCTCAACTTTTCCTTTCCTGTTCAACGCGTCAGCTACAACATTGCCCTTGCCCGGGGTATAAACAAGAGTAAAGTCAAAGCTCTACAAATACTCCACCCATCTCCTCTGCCTCAAATTCAAGTCCTTCTGAGTAAAAATGTACTGAAGGCTCTTGTGATCTGAGAACACCACAAACTTTTCCCCCAAGAGATAATGCTGCCAACTCTTCAAGGCAAAGATGACAGCCGCTAACTCAAGATCGTGAGTAGAGTAATTCTGCTCATGAGGTTTCAACTGCCTCGACCCATAAGCTACTACACTGTGCTCCTGCATAAGCACACACTCCAAACCAATCCTGGATGCATCACAATACACTTCATATGGGACGTCCTACCTTGGTAACCTTAACACTGGTGCAGTGGTCAAACGGGTTTTGAGAGCCTCAAACGCCTACTGACACTTGTCAGTCCACTCAAACTTCACTCCCTTCCTGATCAACGCCGTCATAGGAGCTGCCAAACGGGAGAATCCCTCTACAAAACGATGGTAATACCCTGCCAAGTCAAGGAAACTACAAATCTCAATGACATTGGTTGGCCTCTCCCACGATGATACAGCCTCAATCTTAGCTGGGTCCATTCTAACCCCCTCAGTTGACACGACATAGCCAAGAAAATGAACCTCCTGCATCCAAAACTCACATTTGCTAAACTTAGCAAACAACTGCTGGTCCCTCAAAGTTTGCAACACTGTTGTCAAATGCTCCACGTGCTCCTTCTCCGTCTTGGAATACACCAAAATATCGTCAATGAACACAACTACAAAAGAATCCAAGTATGGAGCAAAAACTTGTTTCATAAGATACATGAACACAGCTAGTGCATTAATGAGCCCAAAAGGCATCACTACCCACTGATAATGCCCATACTGACACCGAAAAGCAGTCTCAGGGATGTCCTCATCCCTAACCCTCAACTGGTGGTACCCCGATCGCAGATCTATCTTGGAAAACCACTGGGCCCCACTTAACTGGTCAAACAAGTCATCTATCCGAGGCAATGGATACTTGTTCTTCACAGTCACTAAATTCAGCTTCCTATAGTCAATGCAAAGACGAAGTGTACCCTCTGCCTTCTTTGCAAAGAGCACCGAAGCACCCCAGGGTGACGTACTCGGCCTAATATACCCCTAGTTCACCAACTCCTCTATTTGCCTCTGAAGCTCCCTCAACTCAGCTAGTCCCATACGATAAGCCACTTGGGAGATTGGACCCGTCCCTGGTACCAACTCAATAGTGAACTCCACGCTCCTCTTAGGTGGTAAACTCCTCAACTCTTCAGGAAAGACATCCTGAAATTGGTCAACAACTGCTGGCCACACCCTTTTTCCCATCTTTCCCTCCTCAGCAAAAGTTAGGGCTGCCAACCTATGGGTAATGGCACCCCACTGGTCCAACACTGGTCCAGCCCAACTCGCCTCACAATCCCACCTCCCCTGCAGTGTGCAAGAAACCCCCGCAGGTGACACGAATGATACACAACGCCGATAACAATCTATCTTGGCCTGGAAAGCCATAAGCCAATCTATACCCAAGATCAGGTCAAACGTTTTCAATGGCATCACATATAAATTGAAGGTAAGCTCCACATCTCCTATGGTTAACACACAGTCACGGCACACGCGCCACACCTCAATCATACCTCCCACCGAAGACTCCACAACTAGGGGTCTCTCTGCCTCAACACATACTAATCCCAAGTCATCAATTACAAGATCAGCAACAAATGAACATGATGCACCCATATCGAAAAGAACAGAAGCAAGCGTATAAGAGATCAAAAGGGTAACTCTAACCATCGAAGGTCCTGCCCCACCCTCCGCTGGTGGAGGTGGTAGCTCAGCCTCCTCCTGGGGTGTCGCATTTAGCGCAAACACCCTCCCTTGGCCCGTGCCCCTAGTCGGCTCACCTACTGGACGGTTCCGGCCATGGCTGCCTCCAGCTTCAGTCTGCTGCCGCTCCAGCCTCCCTTGAGGTCGGGTCTAACTGGATCCTGCCTGACTAGCCTACCACTGACGAGCTGGTCTCTCTGCTGGTGCACGAAAACTGGCATCACTCCTCATGTTGGATGCCATGCCTCCTACTCCCTTGTTGTTGCTCCTGCAAACTCGGCTCAAATGACCCTCTCATCCATATCTCTTGCATCGCCAGTCCTTCTTGGGGCACTCCCTCCTGAAGTGGCCTTGCTCCCCACAGCAATGACAACCGCTGGGAAGACCCCCTGCTGAACTGCCTTGCCTACTGCCGCCAAAGGTGAACCTCCCTGGGTACACTGAGGGTTGACCCCTGTTGCGGAAGGAACTGCTACCTCCCTCCTCGGTCTTTAGCCTCTTGGACCCTGAATCACGGTCAAACCCTCCCTGTAACTGTCGACCCTAATGGGCCTACCTCCAATCATCAAGCTCCCTCTTAGCTATACGGGCTGTCTCAACAACCTCATCATAAGTCCACAAACACAGTATCGCTACCCTCTACCTAAGGGCTGCCCTGAGACCCAATGTGAACTTGTGGGCCTTTAGGTCCTCCCTTGCCACAGTCTCAGGAGCAAATCTACTCAAGCTCCGAAACTCTCGCTCATACTTTGGCACTGTCTTCAACCCCTGCCTCAAGTTGCCGAATTCCTCCCTCTTTTGCCACCTCAATGACTCAATGAAGAACTCATTATGGAAGAGCTGCAAGAACTCCTCCCAAACCATGAACTGTACTAAATGGATTCCCGCTACACTCTGCCACCACTCCAAAGCATTCCCCTCTAACTGCCGAATGGCCAGCCTCACCTTATCCTCCTCCCGGGGTAGGAGAAAGGAAAACACATGCTTGATCTACCTCAACCAATGCTCAGCTACCACTGGGTCTACCTCTCCCTTGAATCTCGGTGGTTGTTCCTTTCAGAACCTCGTCACAACGTCATCCTTTGCACGGTGAATGGGTACGCCACCCAGCGAACTCTCACGCTCACGAGGTAACTCCCCCACTGGTGGTGGTGGTGGTGGTGCCTGCTGTGCTGCCATCTCACGGCGCACCTCCTCCCGAACCTCTTGCTGGATACCCTCCCTCAGCTCTTGGACTTCCTGTCGGATGCCCTCTCGCAGCTGTGCCAACAACAGCGCATGTCCTCCAGCGGGCTGCCCCGCACCTGGTCCTTCATGGGTAGATGACTCATCAGCCACTGCCCCAGACGCACGCGTCACTCTCCTCGGTGGCATTCTTACTACACGAAGTAAAGAACACAAACGTCAAAATGAATTCGAATCTATCGAGTCTTACTTCCTCTACCCCATTTATCAATTCATTTATCACATAGCTTTACACACTTTGCACACATTTCAGTTCTCATTATGTCACATTGCATAAGCAGTAATTCCACAATCACACAGCTCAAGTTATCATAAAATCAGAGTTACACAGATTAAATCATGTTCCTTGTATGTCACATGCTTTATCTCAGTTATCCACACAATCACACATAGACAACAAATGCAACTAGTGCCCTAATGTCAATGCATGCAAATCCTACCACAGGATTGGACTACCCCAAGTACACCTTAGAGGCTCAAAGAGGACCATGTTAATCAGGCATGTCCCTCCAGGCTCCTCCAAAGGACTCAAGATAACCAGATCCGCCCACTACCCTATGCCAACTTAGACCATGCTCGGATACCATATTGTCACGCCCTGGATTTCCAACCCGAGGAAACCGGTTCATGACTTCCCTTTATCCACCCAGTGGGCAAGAGGTTGGATTACTTCCACACAGAATTTTACGCACATCCACAATAAATATTCACAAAAATAAAATCATATTATTAATTTCAGACCAGAATAAATGTTACAAACCAAATGTGCCTTTATTACAATTTAATTTTCCCTTACAATATCTCCCCATTGGGGTTACAAAGGTCCCACAAAAATTAACAACACAAAATAATATTAAACAAGGTAAAGTAGAACTGTCCTCCACCTTGGTGTTCCCTCCTAACGCCTGTAGGTTCCTGAAAAGTAAACAAAACACAACGGGAGGGGTGAGCAACCACAGCTCAGTAGGGATCATGTCTTCCCAACCCATCCTATGCTCCTAACATCTACATGTTGACATGCACGAGTGCAGTGTCGTGGCAATACTATACAGACAGGCCATAATTAACATTTATATACAAACAAGCCACATCAACAAGTACAACCATTGCCACAGCCACATAGGCTCCATAACCAGCCACAGGCTTCCACAACCATCGGGCTCCATAACCAGCCACGGGCTTCCACAGCCACCGGGCTCCATAACCAGCCTCAAAGGCTCCAGCCACACAGGCTCCAATCTCAGCCACACAGGCTCCAATCTCAGCCACACAGGCATACAATCAAACACATAACATACATCACAGCCACACAGGCATATAATCAAACACAAATCATGCATCACAGCCACACAGACATATAATCAAACACATAACATGCATCACAGCCACACAGGCATATAATCAAACACATAGCATGCATCTCGATCAACAATCATTATATCAAGTATATTGTCCCCCCGGAAACCTCAAGGTTTCCCCACGTGAACCTAGAACAGAACGAAGCCTAACAAACGACAAGGACATTCCCAACCGCCTCCAAGGCCTACTGGCACGCAATGAACCCCGAGAGTTCCCATACCTCGGACGCAACATCAAAACCAAACAAAATATGCCATTAAAGGCCAACATCCATATAGGAGATCACACCTATATGGATTTACACACACACACACACACACACACACATATATATATATATTATAACAACAGACAATACTCTACAAATCATCCACCACAGAGCCTAACCCTGGAATGGGTACTAGAAGAGGCAGAACCCCTACCTCAAAAGGTTCCTCTTTGCTCTTGCTCCCATGCTAGACGTCGTCCACCCACGCGAATCACCACAGCAGCAATGATCTGGAACTCTCTCTCTCTCTCTCTCTCTCTCTCTCTCTGCAACGGCTGTGGCAGCTGGCGGAAAGAAACCCTAAACCTAAAACAAAGAGACCTCCACCTCCTTATATAGACACCTCACTTATCAAAACGACGTAGTTTTGGTAAGTGAAATCCAACATTAAAACGACGTAGTTTTGATAAATGAAATCCCACCATTAAAACAACGTAGTTTTGATAAAGGGAACATGCCACAACCTTCCCGCATCCACACAGGACAAAATACCCATAATTTAAGCCAATGTGTGTGGGAATAAAACTCTCTAAAACCCAACAATTGCCACCCCAAAAGGCAAAACTGTGACTAACTTCACATCCCAAAACACGTGTCATTACATCAATATTTTGGCTAAAAATTAGCTCCAATCCATCAGTTAAACAACTAGTAAAAGCAAAAAAAAAGCCAAATATGACTTTAACTTTTGCTATTACTGATCATGCCAAGTCAGTGGACTATGAGAAATTTCAATTTTAACCTCACCTTCTCTCCCCCCGCCCTCCCCAATCATCGCTCACCCCCCCCCCCCCCCCTCGCCCCCCCCTCCGTCGCCCCCATGCCCCCTGCCCCCCTCCCCGTCACGCCCAACCCCCTCGTCCCCCCCACCCCGTCGCACCCCCTCCCCATCGTGCCCCACCCCCTCACACCCCCCACCCCATCACAACCCCGTCGCCCCCCTTCTCCCCCATCCCTCTACGCCCATCGGCCTCCATCTCCCTCCATCAACTGTCATCCCCTTCCCTGTCACCCCCTTCCCCAGCGCCTCCCTCTCCCTCTGCGTGTGTTGCCGTCCTTCATCCCTCTGTTTGCGTGCGTGCTTTTTCCATTAGTGTAGATCTAGGGTTCAGAAGGTAAGGGTAAAGTTATACAAATAAAACTTAAGCAAAAATATACGTGATATAGGATTGGAATAACATTAGCTAAAGTGATACTATAGCAAGTTAAATATAACTTTAGCTGCCCACTTTAGCTAAAAAAGATTAAAAATGCTCTTAAGTGAAAGACTTCCATTTTTCTAAAAATAAAATTTTATATATATATATATATATACACACACACTTCACTTAATTTTGAATACGTTTTGTTTTATTTTGTTTCATTTTTTAATAAATTGATTGAATGGAATGGAATGTCTCAATCGTTAATGTGGTGCACTAAAAAGACTTGTCTACTGTGTTTGCTGAACGAGGTAAGGCGACCAAAGCCGCTCACCAAATTAGCGGTCCACACGCAGCAGCCGTGTACGTGTCGTGGCCACAGATAACCACGTCATCCAGGTCGTACTGTCCCGGTGGTGGCAGCAGATACAAACTGTAGCTCAGTCCCATTTTGGAACCAGTTACCAAACGAAAGGAATCTCCTTTCTCCCTGTCGGCCGGCCCCTCCTCCACATGCGCGCATAGTCCAACCTCTCACCCACGTTTTCTCTTTCCCAGATACTTGCATTATTTTTCTTATATTTTAATTTAAAACTTTCAATTAAATTAAATAATGTTAACATTATTATTCTAATAAAAAATAAAATTTATATTTAAAATATACTATTGAAACAAAAATCTTACTTATAATATATTAATTAATATTTATACAGTAAAATCATTATTTAATTTTATAATATATAATATTATCACATCAATAATTAAATATAATTAATAACTTTTTATTTAAAGCTTCAAAAGTATTTTAAAATTATATGTACATATTTTTATTTGCAAATATTAAATCATGGAGCTTACAACTATTTTTTTCATTTTTTTCATTTAAACATACAAACAAACAACACCATGATACAAAACATTAGAAACAATATTCAGATATCAATCAGTTGACATTAATTAAGGGTATTAAATGGGCAAGCTAGGCTGGTTCGGGCTAGCCCATTTTTCAATCGATGGAGGGAGAAGAAGTTTGGCCCATCAGAGATAGTTGTGTACAATGACAAAGTCGCTTCATCTAGAAAAATCCTGACAAAATGATACCAAAGAGACTAGATTCCAAAATCTCCTTCCAATCATAATACTAATTAAACCATTAGGCTAGATGATTGTTATTTAATATATTTACATAATTATGATATATACTTAAAACGTAATATATAAATAATATTAATAGCAATAATAATAATATGTACATATTTTATTTTAAAATAATAGTAATAACAAAGTGTGTGTGTACACACACAATCAATTCACAAACTCTCAATTTCTAGGATTCATCTCTATTCTCAAATTTCTCACAAATCATACAAGTTTAATCAAATAGAATGATATAGAAGGACAATAATACCTACCTATTATCAGTTTTGTGAATTGAATGAGCTGGAATCACCAAAAATCAAATCTTTTCTTCACATTCTTCTTCTTGTCCTACATACGAACGTTGAACGAGCGATACAATAAATCTTTCAGTTGCACACTGTCTTATGTTATTGTCTTTATTATTTTAATCCAATAAACCAATACATCTATAAAATAGTCTCTTAAGACCTTCAACTTTAAATTAAGTGTAAGTACAGTCAAAACACTCATATCGACAATCATATCACAGTTAATATATTTTCATCCTCAACCAATGGTTATCTCAAAATGTCACCTAAAATACAAATCTTTATGTTTTTCCTATATCATAAGTGATGGGCTTTGGTCTAACTTGGTTAACAACTAGTTAGTGATAAAAAGTGTCTAAGAGAATCTCTTGCAACCTCTTTAAATATATTTTTTGTTAATTTGAAAAGCCAATTTAACAAAAATATTTAAAAATATCATTTTTAACATGTTCATTGTAATAAAAAAATTAATTTTATGAATAGTATTTTTTAAATTTAACAATCACTATTCTGCTCACTCTATTGTCTAAACAATTAAATTTTCTCCTCTCATTTTTCTTTTTCAATTTCTTTGTCCATTATAAATTTATCTATCCTTAAAAGAATAAATAAATAAATATTTAAAAATAATATTTTATTTTTCAAATAGTAAAATAGATCAATTAAAAAAATATGCTGTTAAAATAACAAAAGTTATATTTTTAATTATTTTAAAATGACCGTTGTGAATGTTCTAGCACCTGAACTAACTAAATAGATATGCCAAGCAGCTTCACGCCCCATAAAAGAAAGCCAAAACAATGCAGATCAACTTTCTAATGTCGTTTGTGTCTGCTTAATTGACACTATTTGCTAAGAATAAATTTATCAAATTATATAAATTAACTAATATCATTTAGTGAAATACACTCAAATCTGGGGCCTTATATAGACAAACCTCCAAGGAAAGATACAAATCAAATATGTTAATAATAAATCAAAATGTCACAAAATTTATAACGCTTAGTTCATATGTTTTCCCAAACACAAATCAAAATTTTTGTTTACTTCGACTTCTCAGTAAGTTCATTTTATTTTAAGAGATTTCTCATGTCTCCTTTCAAATATAATGTCAATTCCAATTCATGCACTACAACTCATCTCAAATGCATTTTGTTTTTAATCTCCCATTTACTTTGTTTTTCTATTTTTATTTTTTACTTTTATAATTATATCAACCCATATGGAAGATCCCAACGCCATTTAATTTGAAAGGGACTTGGGCATGAGTTATATGACACTCAATAAATTTATACTACAAAATTTGTATGTCAATGTTCTTGACCTGTCAGCACCAAAATCCCATTAGATTGGAACGGGGGTTAAGCATTTTCCAAGCATGCTACATGCGCCGTGACTTTGTATCAAATGTGTGTGGTCAATTAGAGAGACGGAAAGAGTACCGTTTCTTATTTTAGGAATGTTAGGCAGTGGGCAATTAGAGGGTCTTACCTCTTACGTGGGAAAAATTTATTAAATAAAAATATTAGATTTCATCTATCTTCTAAAACACTCATATCGTACAATAAAAGCTCCAAGATGCAACCAAAATGTCTGCCAAACGTCACCTCATTCTGCTCTTTTGGACCTACTGTTTTTTTTTAATCCCTCCCTATATATTGTCTTCAATCGTAGGCTTTCCTCACAAATCCCACCACCCTCCTTTCCAATAAAACTTCCCATATTTTTATTTTTATTTTTTCTTGATGGACTGCAGTAACATGACTCATGTGACGGCCCAAACCATACCAGCCCCATCGTTTCAGTCTTCAATTTCCCCACTGCCCACAACGTCGACACCCCCACCGCTGTCCGCTGTGGCGCCGAATGCGGTGCTGAGCCCCTGCGCGGCGTGCAAGATACTACGGCGAAGGTGCGATGAGAAGTGCATACTAGCTCCCTACTTCCCTCCCACTGAACCCCACAAGTTCACCATTTCCCATCGGGTTTTCGGGGCCAGCAACATAGTCAAGTTCTTGCAGGTATGTGGGACTGTTAATTGAGTGATTATTGCGAGGAAAGTGCTGATTAATTATTACGTAATTTTAATGAGCGTGTAATCAATACTCTTTAATTTTATCAAGACTATGCATTACTAGCTTGTGCTAGCCTGTGAAATGATTAACATGTCATATGTGATCACCACCCATATATATATATATATATATGTGTGTATGTATGTATTCAAAAAATTAAAAAAAAAACTCTTTTTATTAAAAATAAAAATTATTAATATAATTAATCTTAAAATATTAATTCTTAAAGTCTAACATGATATAATAACATATTATATTATTCATTTATAATATCCAATAATATGTTTTCAATGTTTCGTCCTATTCATAATTTTTAACTATGCCTATTATTAACCAAACCGAATAGCTCCTAATATAAATTCAGAATAGCTTTTCCTTGTCACGTATATGCGATTCCGATGGTATTTCAGGAGGTTCCGGAGGGTCAGAGAGCGGACGCAGTGAGTAGCATGGTGTACGAGGCACGCGCAAGAATCAGAGACCCGGTGTATGGCTGCGCCGGAGCAATTAGCCAGCTCCAGAAACAGCTAAGCCAGCTCCAAGCCGAGCTAGCCAAAGCGCAAGCCGAGATCGTCACCATGCAATTCCAACAGGCGCACCTCGTAGCCCTGCTCTGCAAGGAAGTGACTCATTCGCCCCTGCTGCCGACGACGCCGTTTAGAGAACAATCGCCCGGCAGCCCCTATAGCCTTCTGACCAATCATGGCAGCGGCTTCTTTGACGAAAACAACTCTGGGTCGTTGTGGGAGCCACTCTGGATTTAAGTGTTGGCCTTTTAATTTAAATATGTCTTTGTATTTTATATATATATATATATATTATATGCAAAAAAAAAAAAATGAAAGAGGAGGAGAGAAAAGTGTAGTGGGTATGTGAAAAGAGGGATGGTAAGCTTTATAGCTAGCTAACAAACATGGAATTATATATTTATCTTGTAAGATTGGCTAAGCCGACCGTGCCGGTCTTACATAGTGTGGGGTGTCTTAGTCGGTGTTTCTTTCCTTGAGTGGGCAGCTTGTTGAGGAACAAAGCATCAATGTTTGAGGTCCTTGGGTACGTAGCATATATAATTCATACGCCAAGGTTCAAGCTTTCTTTTTTTCCTGTTTTTTTTTTTTTCGTTTTGGTTCTTAGTATGCTTGCCTTTGCCTATCAACATATACAATAAAATATTGAATTATTTAGCTATTCGCTTAGCATGAAGTTGACATGGTAGAATTTGATATAGGAATCACAGACAAGTAGAAGTTGACCACTGTTTACTCTCAAATTAACCAAAAAGAAAAAAGAAAAAGAGACAAAGATCGTTAGACTGAAATGTTTGACATGAAACAATTTGAATAATATAATTTAAACCACGTAAAAAAATAATCCAAAGAGCATGTTTATGACATTATTTTTCCTAATTCTGTGTTAGTAGATAGCATTACTATACCTAAATGAAATCATGAAAATTTAAATATAAAAATGCAGCAGCATAGTCATGTCTTTCGGTCTTTCCCTAATTCTGCCGATTGAGTAGCATCAAAGTATCACATTATTTGCAATGCTATTGTGAGTGGGTTCGGATAGAACCAATCGATCTAGGTAGGTGACTGCACTGCACTCCGGTGGCAGCAACTTGGACCCGTGCGGCTAGAATAGGAGGTGGCAAAAGGGTTAAAAGTTCATTCCCACACGAACCTGCAAATGTTTTATACCCTGGTTGATGTGGGTAATGGGTTTTGCCTCATATATGAGGTTAACGTGAGAATGAGATATTCATGAGAATGGCAAACTAAACATGAGAATTGTAATGGATTTGATTCTAATTAAATCCATCTTATTCACCAATACCAAACATGCGGTATTGAGTTTATAAGTCATTCCCACTTTTATATATATATATATCACATTTTTGAGTCTCCTGCCCCGTCAGTCTCCTCCTCTAGTGCATATCTCAGTCCTCACACATTTTTGAGTCTTCCTCTTTTTAAACATGTTAAGTGCTAATTCAATCTTGTCCCTTCGCTGTTGTCAAATTAACACACATATTTAAGCATCGTTTGTGGGCTTGATACCGCTTCCCAAATAAAAACCTTAGGACATACTTAAAAAATTAAAAATATTAAGCACTAACTTCAAAGATATATAGAGAAATCAAAGGTTGATAAGACGATAGCAAAGCTGAATCAACTAATGAGAGAATCGTCCATCTCCATCCTACAAACGATGAAAGACAACCTTTGATTGAATGACTGTGGGGCCGAAGCAAGAAGCGGAAATGTGTGACAAATGAAGGCCGGAAAAAGCAACTATGCTTTTTGAACCGACGAAACAGTAGCAGCAGAGATCAACGCAGAGGGGAGGATAAAATCTCGATTATATCCGATTTTACAATTTTAATCATGATCTTACTCAAAATATATAAGTAAAATAGTGCATTTTATGATTTAAATCGCCACTTCGACAAGATGAGGTGTAATATTTCCCGTAGGGTCTGCAGTAGATACGGTATTGACAGTTTGAGCATTTGGCAAATTTTAGAGGGCAGGCAACCACAAAATTTAAATTGTACTGAGTTTGAATCTGTTGAAATTTAATACATGCACTATTCACGGGAAGTATTATTGAAGATAAAATTTGCGACGTGTCTTGCCTTGAAAAACAAGTCTCCTGTTTCGTCTAGAAATCTTTCCATTTATTTATTTTCCTTTATTTAATTTGCATTAGTATTTCCTTTTATTTACTTTCCTTTATTTTATTCGTATTAGGATATTTTGGTATTTTACTTGAGTTTTCTTATTATAATAGGTTTCCAATTTCTAGTTACTAGCTTGCCTATAAATAGGCCTTGTCTATGACAATTTATGTATTCAGATGATTCAGATTATTGGCTATTGGCAATTATAAACTCTTATATTAGAAGTTTATACTTATTTTCGGCTTTTTCAGTTAATTACTTGAATTGCTTGGGCTAGAGTTTGGGTATTCGGTTATCCTTCTCTAGATTGTTGTTGGATCCTAATCAAGGTCCTCAACAATTTGGTGCTTTCATTGAGAGATCCTAATTAAGATTTATCAATTTTATCTCGCGTTCTTCATCAGCAATGGCGGAGGAGACGGCAAGGACGAACAGGCAACGGTTCGAAGTCCTGGAGAATTCCATGACAGAGCTTTCGACAACTTTGGCAAAGATGGTTCGATTTCAAGACAGAATTAATCAAAAAATTGATCGATTATTCGCATACAAAGGAAAAGATCCTATAGAATGCAGACAAACTCAAGGAGATGACCGTAGATCACGACAAACTTCACAGGAGGTGAAAAATATTTCAAGCGTTAAAGATGAACAATGTTTTCAGAGCTCATATGGATCACAACATGAAGCTGAGTTCCCATCTGATGACTCATTTAAAGGGATTGGCGACCCAACTCCAATTTCAGAGTTCTTGATTCCTCTGACTTCCTCTACCGTGGTGAATGATGCCCAAGTCAAAGTCAACAAGGCTGTCACCATTGAAGAGTCTCTCAACAACATGATCTTTGTCTTTGATGATGCCTAGTTAGGTGGTGCCCTCGACGCAAGGCGCATCTAATTTACAATTGTTCCCAACAACGTGGCCTTCATAATTGGACCGACTGATGCTCAACCCTCCCAGGCTACGACTTTTTGTTATTACTCTTTGCCATCCCTATTTGCAAAAGTGTTCCACAAGCCACAGATGTGGATAGAACTCACAATAAATTCGAGATCTGCTTCGTTTTTGTTTTTGCAGAAGTCTAATTTTGTAACAGTAAGACAAGAGATTCACACAATGAAAGAAGTTCGGAAATTTATAAAAGATTATGGGTTTCTGGGATTAATGGGGCGTTCTACTTTGAATGTAGAACAGTTTCCCTAATTTTCCCTTGAGGACAAGGGAAGTTTCGAAGGGCGGGGGATTGTTAAAATTTAATGTATGCACTATTCACGGGAAGCATTATTGAAGATAAAGCTTGCGACGTGTCTTGCCTTGAAGAACAAGTCTCCTGTTTCGTCTATAAATCTTTCCATTTATTTACTTCCCTTTATTTAATTTGCATTAGTATTTCCTTTTATTTACTTTCTTTTATTTTATTCGTATTAGGATATTTTGATATTTTACTTGAGTTTTCTTATTATAATAGGTTTCCAATTCCTAGTTACTAGCTTGCCTATAAATAGGCCTTGTCTATGACAATTTATGTATTCAGATGATTCAGATTATTGGCTATTGACAATTATAAACTCTTATATTAGAAGTTTATACTTATTTTTGGCTTTTTCAATTAATTACTTGAATTGCTTGGGCTAGAGTTTGGATATTCGGTTATCCTTCTCTAGATTGTTGTTGAATCCTAATCAAGGTCCTCAACAGAATCTTACTCGATGTAAGAAAATGTATGCAGACCCTTAATAGATAGTTTCTTTCAATCGTGACGTTGTCCTACTAAATCAACCGTATCAAAGTAAGAGTTTAATTCTAATGTGTCATTCTATCTGGGCACCTGTGATTTTCCAAGTATAACAACAACAAAAACAAAATAATCTTTTGCAGCCTCCTTAAATGACATCAATCTCATTAGTCATTAGACATGAGAGACCGCACACTGCACCCTTCAAGGCAAAACCACCACTGCCAGGCATCAGTTTCCAGGCAGCGGCAATGATGGCGGAACTTAATAGCCTTGAGACAACGTTAAATAGTTAAATTGCTCTTTCGCGCAGTCATGGCATATAACATAGTAAAACACAAAACATATTCAAAAGAAAGCCAGGTAACTTCATTGCTTACATCATAAGCATTGGCTAAAGCCATAAATAACCAAGTTTAAATGCGGTCCCTGCTTCTTTTCCTACCAGTACCATCCCACGCGTTCACATGACTAAATGGCCATCTTATTCACGTTAATGGATACACACAATGTAAGCCATGGATAAGTCTAGGAGCAGCATATATAACACCCAAGTTTTGGGTGTCTGCTCTGCAAGCTTACCCGACACTCTACTGGGTCATAGTAGGCTATACCATCTCTGATTTGAGAAACGCGTCATTCAATCCACCATGCTGAGGCCTGCACTTTAATTGGACTTGACATCTTCATCTTCCTTTGCCAGCTTTTTCGGCACCCATTCAACCTTTTTCTCAGTGGCAACCTTCACTGTATGAACCAATTGAAACAGAAAATCAGTCCAGCATTATATATCATTCTGCACATATTCCAGGAGAGTAAATTGGAGAGCAAGAACCACAAACCAGAAAAGGACAATTACAAACGATACAGCTATTTTAAATTCAACAAGCTATGCAATATAATACCTGCATATTTCATATTCATTCTTCTCTTCAGTTCAGCATCTACTCTAAGTTCAGTAATATGGGTGTGAAGTATCTGAACACCGTATGCTGACATAGCCTATAAATTGAGAATAAAGGAAGTATGGTTCAAGAAGGTAAAAGAGAGGTGTAACACCCAGTAACCTAGAGATCACACAGACAAAGAAGAAAAGAAATTAAGAAAATTATACACTCTAAACCATAATAAACACACAGGAAAGGCACCTTTCCAACCGCGCCTTCCACAGCCTTCGAGATGACATCCTTCTGTTCATAGAGTTCATCCAGGTTCAATTTCGCCACAGCAGACCTAACAACTGGACCCATAAGAGGAGCTCGTTAGTTATATACTACCAACACACAAATTATATATTTTTATTAAACTCAAGCTAACATATAATCAGAACAAATTAATAAATTTTGCAGGAAGACAGCGAAATTTGACTAAGCAATTTAAAATAACAAAATGAATAAATCTATTATTGCCATATAGATTTACTGGAGAATTTCCTTTAAAAACTCATCAGGACGCACACACCCCTGTTTTATAAACATATTTTACTAGACCAATGACTAGTCTAGTAATGGTTAAAAAGGCATCTTTCATCATGACTCATAATGATGGGTGAACTTAAAGTTTAAAATTTTAAATCAGACCAAAAGCCAGAACTCATATACAATCCATAACCAAAAAGTTCTTTGACAAAAAAAAACATAATAATAAGAGATTCTCGTCACAGAAAAATATCCTACCATCCATCAGGAAGACTTCCATCACCGACTTGAAATCCTTGCACTTATAAAAGGAATCTTCAACCCTTTCCGGCAGAAGTCGATAATGAACGGAAACAAGCACGGAAAGGAAGACATCATCCTGGGAAAAAGGGGGAAAAGAAAATAAAAACAAAGTAGGACACACAAACAAATTTCAATTTGCAAACCCCACCCACCCCTGTCACCACAAAATAAATAAAATAAAATAAAAAGTAAAAAACCAAACTATCATTAAAAAAGAGAGTTAAAAGTGATAAATAACTTCATAGAAAAAGTTTTTCTAGTAGCTATTATGAGGGCGTGGGCAGGACAGCATACAAGTTCTATTAAAATTTTAAAAAGCAGTAGTATAGCTTGGAAACTAAATTTCATAGCCAAACTATCTTATCAATATTGCGACAATATTTATTGAAATTTGAAACCTTGGAACCTGTTGTATTCAATCGTATAAAAGGAGAGTGTCATGTCATGAGTTTCACACAATGTTCAAACTCTTTCAAAAATTTGTAAACTAAACCTTGATCTTTGATAGCATATATAAAACATAAGCAATTATTAAAGGTGGGTGGGCGGGTTCATATGAAACAAACCTTAGTCTTTGATTCAGATAGAAGCGTATAATCCTGCGCCTTCAACGAGAAATTACCAGCAACCCGACCACCGAAAGGCAAGCAGTGACACCCAGGTTCCAGAACCTTATCGAACTTTCCGAACCTCTCGGTGATTGCTACAGTCGACTCGTCCACTCGCACGCACGCAAGAGCTTGACCCATGTTGATTCAAATCAGCTACATGCGACACCATCAGAAGTTCAGTTCAGGGACTATAAATAAACAGTAATAAGAGATGGATATGGAGTAACTAAGTAACACGCAAGGCACAACATCCGACAAAACATTAAGAAAGGACCGTACACTTAAAAACCAAGCGAGTTAGTGATATGATCTTAACAGATATAACACTGACCGGATCAGACCTGCGTCGGAGATGGCTCCGGCCGGCACGCTATGACCAGATCTGCGGCACACAAATCGGAGGGGAATCGATTGACCCGTTTTTTTTCCCCAATCTTTAAAAAGGTTTAATAAAATTTATTCTTGTTTAAAAAAAAACTTTTTCTGACTCTCTCGGGTCCCGCGTAAACTGGTCGGAATCGAAGAAAGTTGCAACCTTTTGTGGTATTGGAATAGTAGTGGCAATCAATCAAGCACTGAGACAAAGACCGGGAGTGAATAGATATAAATATAAAAATGAGATTAACCATATAGCAAATATGAATTTTGGGTGGAAAGAAAATGGGTAGAAAAGATATAGAAAGAAAATAGGTGAAAAGAAAAAGGGTGGAATTTAATTTGTTGATAGAATGTTTGATTGGGATAGAAAATATATAGAAAAGTAATATAAAAAATATTTTATATTTTATATTTATTTTATTATTTTAATTTGTCACATGCCAATTATTAATTGGTTTGTATTTTACTGTGTGTTTTCTATAGCTTTTTGAGCAAATGAGTGTGGTAAGAATTTTACGTTTTTCAATGCAATTTTTATATTTACTGTACAGAATTCACGTCAAATCAAGCAGAGGAAAATAAATTTTCCATGCTTTTTCAATACCCCTCCCCCTTTTCCATGCTTTTTCCGTATCAACCAAGCAGACGGTAAAAACTTGTGCGATGAACGGAAGTGACATCAAATATTCAATTACTTTTTTAAGATATTATAAATTTAAATTATTTTTTATTTTTATTTATAAATATACATATTTTTAAAATTTCTCTATTTTAATAATAATATATTTTTTATAATTTAATCTAATTAAAAATAAATATTATGAAAAATATGAAACAAAGAGAAAATTTGTATATATAATTTAATAATTATATGAAGTAAACAGTATTTCTCAATACATTTGAAAATATTATATAAATCCCATGAAGAAAGTTAAATATAAAATATCTGCTGTGGGAATGATTTTCTAACTTTTTAAATTTTTTCTCCTAAATATAAGTAAACAGACTTCTATAAGAAATCTTCTACTAGTGTTCTAATGTAAAGAAATTAATAGTAGTAACCGAATAGAGTAACATTAATTATCCATTTGGGAGGATGCAACATGAAAATTCCTATACTACTCCTAGGAACTAACAATAGAATAATTAAATATTTTAATAAATTTATTTATATAAAATTTTATTAAATATTAAACTTTAAATCAGCAACTAATCAAATTTAACTATTAATTTTTTAATTTTAAAAAAATTAATAATTTTAATTATAAATTAATAATTTTAATTTATAATTAATATTAATTTATATAAATTAATTTATTAAAATATTTAATTATTTGTGATTGCTTGAACATGCTAGAAATAAAAATAAGAAATAGTTATAGGGGTGTCATGCACGACATTGACATGACACATTACCGATTGCTGCTTTTAGGGTTTTCGTTCTATTAAATGGATTTATTGGCCACAAATGAAAAGCAAAAAAGCATATGGGAGACTCTTCAGAATGGTCATACCATTTTCGCTTCATAAACAATTTCCTATGAAAGTTTGACAACGCATTAATTCCATGAGCGATGCCACATGAGATCATACGTTGCATCTTATCGCAAGCCCCCCCCCCCCCCCTCTCTCTCTCTCTCTCTCTCTCTCTCTCTCTCTCTCTCTGTTATCCTGCCACTCCATTGGCCCTCCACCGCCATTATCCCTCGCCCTCTCCCCAGCGATCCAATCATCCCTCGCCCCCTCCCCAGGGCCGGCCCTGAGGGGAGGCCCAAGAGGCAGTCGCCTAGGGCACTCCCCTGGTTGTCTTCATTTGGGGCACCCTTCAGCCCACTCATCCACCCTTCGGTTGGGGCACCTGCAGCCCTGCTCCGTGCTGCTCCAAGCCTCAAACGCAAGACAAGCAGACTGCAAATGCCAGCTGAATATTCATGGGTTTAATTCATGGAAATTCAAAACGAAATCTAAGGTTTGTATTGAATACTTGATTCGAGGTGAGCTAGCTTTTGTTATCTACATCCAAGCGGCCGTCGTCAAGATCTCATTAGCGACTGTTTGCGTCCAAGCTGTCGGGGCATCCAAGCGGTCCAGGTGAGCGTCGAGGCGTCATCGGGGGTATCGAGATGAGATTGAGCGTCGAGTGCATCCAAGGAGTTAGGGGCGTCGAAGCGGTCTAGGCGAGCGTTGAGGCATCATCGGGAGTATCGAGGTGTCGAGTGGAGATTGAGTGTCTAGTGCATCGTGGGGGTCGTCTGCGTCCAGGCGGGGGTCGTTTGCATGCAGGGAGAAAACCGCGTGCGGGTAGAGAAGTTTGAGATGCGTTCTGCTGTAATGCGCTGTAAGGAGTCTTATTTCATATAAGTATGTGGCGTTCACTAATTGGGTGCCGTTTTTGAGTGTTTTTAGGGCAAAATCGATTTGAATATTTTCCCAAAGCATATATAGTAGAAAGCATCATCCAAAAAAAAAAAAAACTCTCGCACACCTTTGGAAAAAATGATTCTAGTCAATTTTTAATAAAATGATTCACGATTTGGGCTAATGCTAACTTAATATTTTAATATTTTCAATATTGGCTTAAAAAGTATATTTTAATAATTTTTAAATTCAATTCTAATTAGGAAACTTTGTACCAAGGCCATTTTTTTAATCGAGGTAAATATACTTTGTACAAAGGCCATATCATATACCCAATAGTAATGGGTTGCGATATGGCGGTTGTTACTCGTAGTAGCCAACATATTACTTTAGGGCGTGCTTTATTTATTTATTTGATATTTATAATTTGACAAGTCCACAATTACATTTTGTTAAAATATGGATTTACAGGTGTTACATTACATAATTTTTTTAAATTGTTGGAGTTAAAAGTTGAATCATGATTTTTAGTTGAAAGACCACCAAAAGCAAGAAACTCCTTTAAATCGCTCGCTGAAAAGGGCTTTAATTCAACATTTTATGTGTCTAGGAAATTAAGGAACTATGCACATCCCCATTCTTCAAAGTCGAGAGGGCCGGGTGACACAAAAAAGCCATAAAATAGGGAATTGAAAGCAGGTACTTACTAAAATTAGTTATCCACAATTATCACCAAGTGGACCAACGAAATTAGTTACACAATTATAACCTGCTCTAACTTTGGAAGTAACACCTAGAAATGGACGAGCTTGCAATTAAATTTTTATAATTATATACTATAAATCTTGTGCCACCATATTAATTTTTTTTACATAAAATGTAAAAAAAAAAAAGCATGACCAAAACTTTCAAGATATGCATTTGGTTCGTTTTATATGACATAGTTTTACTACTCATTTTTATTTCCCCTGAGGATACACAAGCAAACATCAAACAACTTAGATACAAACATTGAATATGTTAACAGGAAAGGAAATCAACCATTAAACACAGGCGGGGCAAACGAAGATAAAACTGATTGAGGTAATTTTAGAGAGGAAGAAAAATGACCGAGAATAAGTAGAGGGATAGTTGGATAACCATTTTCATGTCTTTATTTCATTAAGTTGCTGCCTAAATAGGCCAGCTTACAACTACTTAATAAAAAAAAAAGAGCCAGTTACAACAGACAGCGAAGGAGTAACAGCCCGTTGCAATAAGGATTATTCAAATATGATAATTAAATATTAGATGATAATGATAAATGGTAAATTCAAACAACAAGGATCACGGTTGTAACATAGACGCGCAATCCTCCCAATTAAATTGATATGCAAGTTGTAGCAGACGCTCAAGGGGTAGTACTTGTAACATCCCCCCCCCCCCCGGGAAGCCTTGTTTGCAAGGATGAAATGAGGATATATCCTAGAGAGCACTACTCCTTTTTCATGGCGCACCAACCATCGTGGTTCCAACTTATACATATAGTTTGCGAATGGTCAGCTCTCGCAATTGTATGGGAAGAAATCTTAGGGTTCACTTCCTAGTTTGTTGACACTTGAAAGGTTTCCATGTCACTGTCATTGGTAGACTAGGGCACATCCTTTATCATGAATAGTTGTGGTTGCTCACACCAATGGTCGGGAATGAATTTTTAATCACAATAATAACATAACCCTTTTTCTCGACGCTCTCGTGCTCCTTAGGTAGAAAGCCAATGTGCTACTACTAGTGTGGGGGTAGGGCCCTTGTCCATGTGCACAGTCGGGGGTGGTCTAAGCACTCTAGGGGTGGAATTAGTCAGCACTTGTGGTAATGTTGGAGCAAAAGGGGTTCAAAACTACTGGGCGGGCTTCCTTAACAATTGGTTCCATTCCTCAATCAGTTGGGCCACTCCTATGGCATCTGCTAAGGTTCGAGGTTGTGTTATTTTGATATCAAGATGGATGTCATCCTAAACGCTGGCAATGAAAAAGCCTATCAGGAACCCCTCGGGTAGGTTGTTAACCTGATGAGAAAGTTTCTCTAAAGCTTTTTGATAGGTTGCCACCGTAAAGGTGTGCTTAAGGTGTGTCAATGCCTCGGAAGGATCCTCATAATCTATTGGACCAAAGCGGAGGAGGATAACTTTCGTGAATTCTAGCCATGTGAGGGACCCTTAAAATTTGGTCATCCAACGATGCCATTTTAAGGTGATGCCATTGTAAGGCAATGCCATCTAGGTGGAAAGAGGCCAGTTGAACTTGTTGCTGAACTTTAATATTTTGAAAATCAAAATATTGCTCAGTCATGTAAATCTAGCAATTTGGGTCGTCGCCATCGTGTGAGAAAAGATAGCTTGAACCGGTGTTGTTCATGGCTAGTGTGGGAGTGGGCATTCGTTGGTGCACATGAGGTTTCACCTAGAGCGAATGGATTAGCATCCACGTGTGAAACCCAGTGGGCTCGTTGGGCCTGAAGTTCCGTCAATATCGTCTACATTATTGCATGAAGTTGATCGAAGGTGGACTCATGTCGCGTTAGAGCTTCATTGACCTCATTGCGGAATTCTGCATTGGTCTTACCACGTGTGTCCATGGTAGCAGGGCTCTGATACCAAATGATAAAGATAATTTTAGAGAGGTAAAAGAAAGACCGAAAATAAGCATAGGGATAACTAGATAATCATTTTTATGTCCTTTATTTCATTAAGTTGCTGCCTAAATAGGCCAGCTTACAACTAATTGATAGAAAAATAAATGAGTCCCTTATAGCAAACAATGAAGGAATAATAGTCTGTTGCAACAAAGATTATTCAAATATGATAATTAAATATTAGATGATAAAAATAAATAATAAATTCAAATAGTAAGGATCACAATTGCAACATGGACACCCAATCCTCCCAAATTGATATGCAAGCCATTTTAGACGCTCAAGGGGTGGTACTCGTAAAAGAAACAAACGCTGCAAACCTGAGTCTTAGCTTGAGCACACACGCCCAGTTGTTGCACCCGTAGAGGTGGCCAGCTACTCGAGTGCCAATTGGCAAATAGTGACAATCCAACAACAGAACCTTGTAAAACTTCCCACACTTCTCATGATATATATATATATATATATATATATATCGGTTCTTTAATTTTTTTAAAGGGGGGTTTTATTTCAAACACAAAGAAAGAGAGGGAATCACAAATTGTGATAACAATCAATTACTTGTAACAGTTACAGAACATGGAAGTTCGGGGGAGGTGGAATGAAATGAAAGTTGATCGGCTCTAACTGACAGAAAATGGTTAAGGAAGAAACTTCATGGGCAAGTTTGTTTATTTATGTATTTATTTATTTATGCTTTAGTCCCTCAACTTTAATCTCTTTTTTCAGTATCTGTACAGTGAACGACCTAACCCAACCAAGTGAAGTCATTGCCCTGCCTGCACCCGAGGCCGAAGGGAGTGCTGTGCTGACCTTAAAAATTCATTTTATCATATGGTAGATAAGTTCAATTAAGCTCTATGTCATTATTAGGTATGATAATTATCATTTATATATTTTTTTTTTTTTTTTTTTTATATATATATATATATATATATATATATATTAGGCGATGCTTTTTCTTTTTTTCTTTTTTTCTCTGCAATTAATTCAAAAATTATAAAACCATGCATGAAACCTATAGTTTTGGTACTAAATTTTGTGAAAAGTCCTGTTACATGCACTAAGGTTGTGAACAAAGTCGCACACGAATCCGTGGCATGTGCCACGTTAGTTTTTCTTTTTCTTTTTGTCTTTTTTATGACTTATATGTATTCTTGCTTGGCCAAGGAGGTGGGTGTCATGCACAATCAAGCAGAGAGAGAGAGAGAGAGAGAGAGAGAGAGAGAGAGAGAGAGAGAGAGAGAGAGAGAGAGAGAGAGAGAAAGAGAGTCACCAGACCTGACCAACTAGGTGGAATTTGTAGAATCTGAGGACTTTGCAAGTCCCACATTGGCTAGGGAGGAGAACGAAGCGTGCCTCTTAAGAGGACGGGGAGACCTCTCCTGACACAAGACCTTTTGGGGTGTCTGTGTGGCATTGCCAAGAACAATACCGAGGATTGGGCTTGGGTCCTAAACTAGACAATATCATGCTACGGGGGACTTGGGCTATTACAGATGGTATCAGAGCTGGGGACTGGGTCAATGTGTCATAGTCCAACGGGGACGTGGGCCTCCTAAGGGGGGTGGATTCTAGAGTTTGAGGACTTTGCAAGTCCCACATCGGCTAGGGAGGAGAACGAAGCGTGCTTCTTAAAAGGACATGGAGACCTTTCCTGGCATGAGACCTTTTGGGGTGCCTATGTGGCACTGCCAAGAATAAAATCGAGGATTGGGCTTGGGTCCTGAACTGGACAATATCATGCTATGGGGGACTTGGGCTGTTACAGAATTGTTTGTCGCTCAGATTTGCTAGTTGCAGGAGACCAAACAACAATTCTAGAATTTGACATTATATGCAACACAAAAGAACACTTCCAAAATTTGACCTAATCTTCTCTACCAAAAAAAATAGTGCTAGATTTTGCAAAGAATCTTGAAGCATTTCATACATCCTAACTATGATTAGTATTTAATTCCAACAATCTTGATATGTGATAATAACCTGGGATGCATGCTTCACCATCTATAAGGGTCAACCAAGTTTAAAATTACCATTTAAATGTCTATATCCTCAGTAGAAATTAATCTTGCACCCAATAAAATTGGTTGGCCATAGTGGTTTACATCTACAAATGGTGCAAACAACATCCCATATTGGTTGGTTAAATATGTTGTGTCGAATGTGACAACATCTCCAAAATATTTGTAAGGTGGCTTATTTCATGCATCTATGCAAAATATATTTATAATGACTGTGTTTGAGGTTCTAGGAAATAGTCATATGACGAAATGCATTTCGATGGATGTGAATATCAGTACGACGACGTATGCGTTAGATAGATAATTTTGACAATGAGTGGACCCGATTTGGAGTTGGAGCACTAAAAGGGTAATTTTGGGATTTGATGTGGTGTGGTCGGGTGACTTTGTGTTTGGGGTATCTTGTGAGGATGCAAATATCTAGATGGGTATGTACTTGTCAAATGAAGCATTTTGACAATAATTAGGCTCAATTTGGAGTCAAGCCTTTGTGAGGGTAATTTTGATATTTAAAAAAATTAAATGAGAAAAATATAAATAGAGAAAAATAAGGAAAGAACCCTAATTTGCTGTTATGTATACATGTTCTTCCTTTTTCGAGAGAGAAAGAGAATAGAATAGAGAGAAAGAGAAAGCAAAAGGGAAAATTGGATAACTGGGCGATCTGGACTCAAATCGACCATAATTAAGGTAAGGATTCATTCTTCTCACTCATATGTTGCTGATTATGCTTACTAGAGTAACTAAAACATGAAAATTAACCTTAAATTCATTGAATTTGATGTATGAACCTTAAGTATAGAAATTCATATTTTTGGTGTTTTAATGCTTCTAGAATGGAGAAATTGAGGTTAAGACATGGTATGGAGTGTTTGGGTATGAGTTTTTGTGATTTGAGAGCTTAAACATTTGGATTTTGGCTAGAAATGGCGAATTCAGAGTTGTGTAGAGACGTGGTCGACCGAAAGGGGTTTAGTCAACTGAACTGGATATTTTGATTGACCATTGAATAGTTTGGTCGATCAAAATTTTGATTGACCAATTTGATCAACCAAAGCATTTTATTAGACCAAGGTAGTCGAGTGAGATGTCATCAACTGAATTTGGGTCGACCAACGCTTGTTTTGAGCCGTTTTTCCTTGTTTTCTTCAGGTTTTGATCCCATGCTTTGTGGACAGTCTAGTGAGGGAAATTAAAGGGTGTGAGCCTATGAGTTGAGGAACTTGAGAAGTCTAGCATATCTTATTGTGTTATATGTAAGTTTGAAATGTGCATGAGAGATTTTGAGATGTCATGCTATAATGTGTTTTTGAGTATTTCATATGATATCATGATTTAAGTTGTATGTCGCATGTGATATTATTTGTGAGCATGAGATGTCATTGTGATGTTTGTAAGCATGAAATGTCATTGTGATATGTGTACGCATGAGATGTCATTGTGATTTCTAAGTATGAGATGCTATGCTATATGAATCTTGGTATGAGGTATCATTGTGTGTGCGGCGTTGGGTCCGTAGTATAAGAATGTTGATAGCGCCTGAGAGGCATAGCTTGTAATGGGGGCCTAAGAGGCTAAAGAATGATGAATACTATTGCATGATGATAATTGCTAATGTGATTGTTTGGGTTAGGTATGACATGACACGAACACATGCCTACACTATACATATGGATAGAATATGAGTTGTGATGAGTGGAAGAAACATGATCCCTATTGAGCTATGGTTACTCACCCTTCTTGTTGTGCTTGTTTCAATTTATTTTAGGTGCTTACAGGAACTATGAGGTTTACTAGAAGTGAAAATCTTGTTTATTTGTTTATTTTGTTAATTGTAAAACTATAATATAATCCCATGAGGAAAAAAACATGTATGTATATATGTTTATAGTATGTATTGAAATGAGATTTATGTATATGTGTGATATGATTTAAAAACGACACCCGTATCAAGATTTCTTTTTCGATGTTATCATCAACCCCTTGTTCCTTCTCATGCAAATATAAAAATTCACTAACCAATATCTACATATCAGAAATCCGAAGCTTGACAATAAAATTTAAATAAAAATAAAACAATTTTAAAAATTTAAAAAACTTACTCATGCCAATGATCCCATTCATCATTAATAATTTTTATTTAAATTTTAAAGAATCACTAAAATAATCACTATACACTTATATTATATTATCATTTTAATAAATAAAATTAATAATTCATGTGAAATTATGAATAAAAAACTATATTTATAGAAAATTTGTAACTTTCATTTGAAAATAGCTTTAATGAAGCTATTGCCACCCCCATAAAAAACATGGAAAGAGTAATCAAGCACCAACCAAATGCAACTTCCATAAGGTTTCGACCGAAGATTCATGTCATTCATGCTCTTATTAATTGACCTGTCGTGTTTTCAAGAGCATGGTCGACAAAGCAACCGGTTCATAAATTTTTCTAACCATCGATCAAATTTTAAAAAAAAACATTCTGGCGTAGTTTATTTTATTTTTATTCCAAGCGTTTGGTATGAACTCAAATAAATGAAGATAAAAAGTTGTGGGTAGCGCAGTTAGTAACCCCAGTAATCGTTCCTGATTTCATCGTCAAACTTCTTCTTCAGCTCTGGGTGCTTCGCGAAGTAGTCGTCAGCAGTCATGGTCAGGATATTTTTCTGTATAAACAAAGAAGAAAAATCATATTAGGATTCAAGACTGAAAATATTAAGAATGTGCGCGTGTCCACAAATTTCTCCCATCACCTTCAAATCTTGGATCTCTGCTATTTCCTTTTCTAATCTTTCAGATTCCTTCAGTGACTTCTCCTCTGCTTCTTTTAGTTCCACCAACTGAAAGTCAAAACACACTTTTTATTTGTACCCTTCCAAAAATCATGATCTTATGAACCAAATCTTACAAATCCAACAGCATGCAAAATAATTAAGCTCTCATTAGATGTTGGCATTTCAGTGCTTCAGCTTTTCGATTCCAAAGAAAATTGTAAAGAAAAAAGTGGGTCTGCAAACACTAAAAATGTCTTCAACAAGAGGTGTTCAGGGATGGAGTAGAGAAAGAATGACAAAATATTTAATCATTAGGTCAATTCTTACCAGTGCATCGAATTTCGGTTTGTATTGAGGAGTCACATTGTCAACATACTTTGGAATTTCAATGCCTATAAAGAAAAACATATAATTTGACAAAGCAACTTCAGGCCAAAGGAAAACATACACAGGAAAAGTGTTAGCTAAGTGTCTAAAAACTGGTAACTAAGCATCAAATAGTAACACCAGATATTTTGTAAAAATCACAGCTCTAAAATTACATGCTGGTCAGTAAAGGTGTATATTAGCTATCAACTGGCTTATTCGGTGATTAATAGGGATTAATTGGTAATACTATTTCTTAAATTACTTTAATAAATATAGGCACTGATAATTATCAAAAATTCAACTCAATCCATGTATGTTACAAAAAACAAAAGTTGAACTTCAAAAGGTAACAAGTTTAAAGCAATGCAAGTCTCAAAAGGTAATAAAGTTTAAATGGAATAAATGGCTAGGAGCTTAGCATAAAAAAGAACTCTAAACATCCGGTAATTATTTCACAAAAGATGACACAATGTGGCAGGAAATAAACCATCTAAAGAATAATTCATAGATCCACTTATGTTCACTCAATCTATCATGCATCCCAAAACAAGTTTCCTAGGAGTGCGAGCTATGCAAAAAACGTTAAGTTCCATAGTGCAATAAAGACTACACGGGGAAAAAAAATTCAGAAGCCAGTTTCTTAGTTTAACACTGAAAGCCTAATGAACTCAAGCACCACAATAAGAAACAAACGAATGAATTTTTAAAAAAATAAAACAAAAATCATACTCCTCCACTTGAAATGAATTCAAAATTCGACCACAGCCTAAAGAATGCGTTCTATTTTGAAAAAAAAAAAAGAACGCTCAATATTTGCAGGAAGGAATACAGTAATTGCAGTCCAGAAGATAACACTTACACTTGCAAAGGTCAGTGCAGCAAAGTGAGTAACAAAAGAATAAGGATAGCGAAAGGATGTGCATAAAATTTACATCCAGATGATTAGAAAACATAAGGCTTACTATCATATGCTTCTTTATACATATCAACCAAACGAGATCCAATTCCTTTCCTATAATACTCCCAATCAATAGGTTCAGGTTCCTGCATAATCGAGATGATAAATCAAAATAACGAGAATGCAGTATCAATGATAAATGATAATATGAATCCAACAAGTTGCTGAGCACAATCTCACAGGAAGCACAATTTTGATTAGGCATAAAGTTCTTCATCTAAGGCAGAAAGAAAATGTTAAGCAAGAAAAAGCATCAGATTACCACTCTTGACTCCATAAACGTCACACATAAGCTGTATGTGGTGCTAGAAATAGAATCAATAATATCACATCCAGTTAAGGATAGGCAGATAAGTTTTCCCCAAAAAAACACTGCTACACAAAATTCAACATTAAATAAGCCAAGGCACAAAAATCTGGTGTCAAACCCTTTTCTCTTTCCATTGGAAAAGTGAATTTCAATACAGGAAAAATCATCTTAATTATTTTATCAGAGTAAATTCACAACCTCAATAAAGAGTTAAAAGATTCTAAAGACAAAGAATATTAAATATAATCCCACCAAAATCCTCAATCTAGAGAATGTAATAAACATGACCACGCTGAGCCAACAACAATGCAGTTGTTTTTTCTGTTTAAGCTTGAGAAAAACATCAGAGAGGAGAGACGTTGGCGAGCATTAAATTAAATCCTCTAGATTTAAGAAAGCTATTGCGAGTAATGCTCCCTATGATCAAAAATAGGATGAGATCTATCCAGCAACATTACAATTACATAATAAAACAATAACCAGATCCATTATAGAAAAAAATCATCGGCCATACCAATGCCATGATCGATACCAGGAAAACCTACGAATCGGTTCCAGCAGCACCAAAAGAAGAAGAAAAGACAAGAATGAAATTGGGGGAAAGATCGGAAGTGAAATAAACGCAATCGTAACCCTAGATGTGGGGAAAGGATACCTGACTGAACTTGGTCTTGAGAGCGGTGTTCACTTCGTCGAAGGCGTGGCGGAGCTTGAAGAACTCACTGCGAGCCTCGTCGGAGACGATGAGTTTGGCCATGCCGTCCCAGTCGATGCCCTTCGACGCCTTGACAGCCACGTCCGCAACCTTCTTCCCTGCTCCGCTCATTTTTGCCTACACCTCTCTCTCTCCTTCCGTGTCTGCGTGCGCGACTCCCGGCTGCGATGAACAGATAGATAGGGCTGCTGGCTGCAGGCTGCAGGCTGCGTAATGGAGTTCCGTGTTCGTTTCGTTGTGGCTTTTTCTAAAACGCAAATACAACCGATTAATTGTGTCTTGTACAATTACATTGGCACCCCCGAGATATGTTTACAATTACACGGACTGCTGAGTAGTTGTGGATGTGGTGAGTAGATCTGAGGGTGTGGGGGTGGAAACTGGAAATAGGGGGTGGGTTGGGAATGAAATATCATTATTAATTTATTTTAAAATAAAATAAAATAAACACTGATAAAATAGAATTGTGTTAAAGAGCTTTTATTTATTTATTTTTGTTGGAAAAATAAAATAAATTTTATTAATAAAAGAAAAAATAACTTTCACAAGCAAATGCGGTTCTCACCAAATTTGAACTAGAACATTCACATTATGTAATGACTTGGGATTTGAGAAGTTAGTCATTTGTGCGTTTAAACAAGGATTCTTGTCTAGATGGTTAGCGGGAGTCCGAGGGCACATCGCCCTAGAAACCAAATTATTTTGGAGGAGCTAAGATGATTTTTGTGTGAAGACGTAGTCGATGCAGCCTTGGTCAATGTGAGAGTGGTCGACGTAATTGATCTGGCATGGTTAGTGGTCGAGGTCCACCAGAGTAATTTCCCGAGAGCTTTCGCATGTGTGTTGGTCAACGCGGAAGATAGTTAACGTAGTCGACCCAGCTGTAGGTCGACCTTGTTCGATGTGAAAATTGGTTGATGTGGGTGTCTGGTCGACATGAGAAAGGGTGGTCGATCCAGGGGTGTTTTTGGTCGATGTCGACTCTGCGACAGCATATTTTCAATATGTCTTTCTATTTCGCGATTTTAAGGTTCAGGGTATTATTTTGCAGCCATGAGAGAGAGAGAGATTGTCATTAGTTCAATCATTGTTGTTGCGTTCTTGGAAGAGGGAGATGCCTATCAGAGTGGAGCAAGGAGCTAGGACGATTCTTCAAGTTAAAACTCTAATGCAACCAAATTCGGAGTAGGGATTCTGTACCTCTCTTGAACTTATTCTAAGATTAACTGTTAAGGTAAATAATATGTGTATGGATATATGTAAATTCATATAGGTGTGATCTCCTATATGAATGTTGGCCTTTATTAGCATGTTATGCTTGTTGACGTTGATGAGGTTGGGTTCGTGGGGGATTACGGGTTCGTTCACGATAGTTTCGCGGTAGAGCCTCGTGAAAAACCTCAGGAATTTTAGGGGGTTTGTGATTGAGAATTATTTTGCTTGAAAATGTGTTATGTGGAACTGTGGTAGCCTGTGTGGTTGTAATTGTGGTAGCCTGTGTGGCTATGATTATGATTGTGCTTGCTAGTGTGGTTTGTTGATGTGTAGCCTTAATTATAAATGCTGATTATAACCTGTTTATGTACTATTGTCATGACACTACACTTGTGCATGTCATCATATAGATGCTAGGAGCATGGGATGGGTTGGGGAGATATAATCCCTACTGAGTTGTGGTTGCTCACCACTCCGGTTGTGTTTTGTGTCTTTTTAGGAACCTACAGGCATTAAGTGAAACACCAAGGTGGATGACCGAGTTATATGTTTTGTTGCTTTTTATATTGTGATATTTTGAGGAACTAATGTAACCCCACTAGGGAAATGATGAAAAAAAAATTAAATGTAATAAAGGCATGTGGTTTGGCACGTGAATAATTGTTATGGTTGTTTGTAATGTTTTTGTGTAGTATTGTTTAACCCAAACCTCTTATCTACCGGGTGGGTAAAGGGGGAGTCACGAACCAGTTTCCTCGGATTGGAAATCCAGGGCGTAACACATTAGCCTTAACATATTTTAGCTAAATTTTAACTAAATACTTGTTTTTTTATAAAATTTAGCTTGTCTGATTTTACACTATAAAATAACAGACTCAACAAATTTTTAATATTTTAATGAAAATATTATTTAAATCTTGTAACTCTCTTTCTCTTTCCCCTGCTCTCTGCTCGAACTACCAAAATGAACCCACATTTCGCATACCCATTAATCAAGTTGTTCTGCACGCAAATGTTGGTGTTGAGGCAAGATTTCAATACGAGGTAGTGGATTTGTTAGAGTTGAGGCAAGATTTCATTAGATGTATTCCTTAACATCATCATCCTGTGAGGACCTGTGTCCTAGTTCAGAGAGTTAGAGGTTGGGGCAGGCCTTATGATGCTAAAATTTTGGTTTTTATGTGTTTTCTAGTATGTTGGAGTGAGCAATAGAGGATCATGGTCAAATTCGAATCATCATAGTCAAATCCGAATCAAGTCAAAATTCAGAGCCGGAGTAAGGATCCGAACGATCTCTTAGCACGGAGTAAGGATCCGAGCGATCTCTTAACACAGAGTAAGGATCCGAGCGATTCCATTAGTTTAAGCAATCCCTCAGACTCAGTAGTCCGGAGTAATCCATAGCGTGTTTAGCTCGGATTGATCCGTAGCATCAAGTGATCCAGAGTAACGGAGTTACACATGAGGCTGACGCGTGTTCTGAGCCACGTCAACCTATTATAGCGTGTTTTTTTGTTATATATATATATATTCTATATTTTCTGGAGGGGAAAAAGAAACCCTAGCCGCCCTTGCACGAGAGAGAGAGAGAGAGAGAGAGAGAGAGAGAGAGAGAGAGAGAGAGAGAAATGGTTTTGTCCTCTTGAGTTTGTTTTAATGGTTGTGGGAAAATCAAGATATTGGTATTGTAAGCTCTGTTTTGAGATAATGATTCTGGAGGAATTGTATTGTGTTATGTGATTTGATGCATTGATAAATACTAATATGTATGTATTTATGATATTTGTGATATATGAAACAGAGATGTTGTGGGAATGTATATTGAGTTGTTTTGTGATATTAGTGATAGTTGTATTTGAAAATTGTTATTCTTGAATAGTGATGTGTTATGAGTTGCTTATGTGCTTTGCTATTTTTCTTGGATGTGTGAAATTGAGGTCCCATTAAGGGGACGGTCCAAGAGTAGACCTGAGATATTGAGTTTCCATTGAGGGAACAGTTCTGGATTGGACATAAGACATTGAGGTTCCATTGAGGGAATAGTCCTGGAATAGACATAAGTTGCTGAGGTCCCATTAAGGGGACGGTCTAAGAGTAGACCTGAGCATTGGCATTCCATTGAGGGAACCACCTGTGAATTCTTTGTAGGTTGTTCACTAGTATTTATACTTCACTTCACATATTCACACTGAACATATTATGGAGGAGATGTTGGGTTGGTTCGGGAAGGTATAACTCCTACAAAGCTATGATTTGCTCACCCACCTTTGATGTCTTTCTCTGCAGGACCTAGCAGGCATTAAGGGGATTGCACCGCTGTGGAAGCATGTGTGTTTGATTTACTGTTTTTATTGAGAAATTGTAATTGATGAGACTGAGACTTATGTATTTACTTGAGATTGGTGTATTTATTTGACACACCGTGTTTTAGGGCTGGTGACCTTATCTATTATGAGACACAATTTTATTACATGGAGTGGTTATTATATGGTTGTGCATGTGTGAGGTTAGTTTTGGGGCAGCACCCTTGAGGGAGCCCTATTAAGTGACCATTTACCAACCCCTTATCCTCTTGGGTGTGAGGCATGGGGCATCACTAACCGGTTCCTCAGTGTTGGGAAATCTAGAGCGTGACAAACGGTATCAGAGCAGTTGAGACCTAGGGTAGTGGGAGGGTAAGTCATCCTTAAAGCCCTTAGGGGGGCATGAGTACACTCGCCTGATTAACGAGACTCTTGTGTCTTTCTAGGGTGTACCGAGGGGCTGATGAGCCACGGAGTATGATGTGCATTAAGAGAGAGCATACATGCATTGTGTTAGGCACTAGCCTATGATGTAATTTGATGTTGTGTGCTTTGACGTCTTTATGCATGTGTGTGATAATGCTTTTGAGATGTTGCATGAATATGCTTATGAGATTTGCTTATGTTGAGAATGTGCGTTGGGGATGAGTAATGGGTGATGAATATGAGATGTCTAGAGTTGAGAACTTATGTGATTGAGTTGTGCTTATTTTCTTGCATAGAATCATGCCTTCGAGGAGAGTACCGCGTGAGAGTGGTGTTGCTGGGGATGAGGTTTCAATCCAAATTGGACAAGCTGGGGGAGATGACCCCATGACATAGGTGTTGACTCAGCTTCAGACGCTGAGTGAGGTGATGCACGAGATGAGAGACAACATCTGTAAAGAGCTTCGGGAGGAGATGAGAGTAGAGATGGTTGCTCAGCGGGGGACACCTCCTCCACCACCTTGGAGAGAGGATGTTCCACGTGACGAGGACTTTCAGAGGAGGGCTTCGGAAGATTGGGCAGCTAGGTTCCAGAAAGAGAAACTAGCGAAGGTCAAGGGAGGTGGCGACCTAGTCGCAGCAGAGCAGTGGTTGCGACATGTGGAGCATGTATTCTCTTTTCTCTTTCCACCATAGGAAGAGAAAGGTTCAAATAATAATTCGGCAGCACGAGGGAGAGGCCCTAGAGTGGTGGCTGAGTTTGGCGGGTCGCCGGGAGGTGGAGGACATGCTGTGGGATGATTTCCTACAGGTGTTCTATGATGAGTTCTTTTTGGAGTCAGTTCGGTGGCGCAAGCGGAGTGAGTTTGACACGCTGACGCAAAAAGGGTGATAAGTGGCTAAGTATGAGTGGGAGTTCCGAAATCTAAGCCGATTTGCTCCAGAGTCAATCTCGAGGGAGGACTTCAAGGCCCACAAATTCATAATGGGTCTTCGACTTAGCTTGAGGTAGAGGATGGAGGTACTTAAGCTGAGGACCTATGCAAAGGCGGTGGATGCTGCGAGGATCTGGGAAAGAGGTCTAGAGGAGGGGAAGCAGGAGCAGGGACGCCGAGAGCGGTCAGGTGGGCAAAAAAGGCCCAGGGTGGAGATGGGGGAAACAACCATGTGCATAGTAAGGGCCAATCAACAAGGTCCTCAAGTAGACCCCATTTTGCTGGGGGTCAGAGGGGCAGTTTCCAGAGCTTCCCCAATGGTTGTAGCTGTTGTGGTGAGGAGGGACACTGGAAATGAGACTATACTAAGAGCCACATGTCTTGTTTTAAATGTGGCAAGGTAGGCCACATCAGCAGAGTGTGTTTTAGCAAGGGAGAAGGACGAATATCTAGTGGGCCAGCTTAGAGTGGGAAGAGCGAAGCTCAGTTCGGGATGCTAGTGAGGCCAGTGCATCCAGGGTAGGCTAGCCAGGCAGGGCCCAACCAGGCCCGACCTATGGGTAGGCAAGAGGGGCAACTGCAGGGCAGCACCGTGAGGCAATCCGGTGGAAACCAATGGAGCATGGGAGGTCAGACATCTGAGGCTAGAGGAGGTCAAGCCAGAGTGTTTGCCCTCACATCTGCAGTTCCAGAGGAGGAGTTACCAGAACCGCCACCAGAGGAGGAGGGAGCAGGAGCATCAGTTGTTCGGGGTACGATTCTTATCTCCAGCACTATGATATTTGTTTTTTTTTGATACTGATGCATCATGTTCTTTGATTGCCGAGTCTTTAGTAGAGAGTCTTGGGATTGAGTGTGTTGAAACTGATAGACCTCTTCTTGTGGGATCACCCATGGGTGTTACGACATGGTTAAAGAGAAAGTGTTGCGGGTGTGAGCTGACCATTGTTAGTGTGATGCTTGCATTTGACTTTGACCTATATGTGATGTCCATGGATACCTTTGGTGTTATTCTGGGGATGGATTGGTTACCAGCCTTTTAGGCGAAGATTGATTGTTATAAGAGGAGGGTAGTATTTACTATGCCCTCGGGAGAGGTAGGTTCCTTGCGTAGGGAATAGGGTGATGAGGCAGGTAGAGCAGGTCCAACGTAAGAGCTATGGGGTGTTATCATCCACCGTTTAGCAGCACTGGGTTTGGGGAGGAGCGGAGTTTGGGTAAGAGGGTATGGCCAGCTGTAGTGGATCAGTTCTAGGATGTCTTTCTTGAGGATTTGGTGGACTTACCTCCGGAGCGGAGCATGGAGTTCACCATAGATTTGCTACTGGGAGTGGGACCCATCTCATAGGTGGCTTATTGTATGGGACCGGCGGAGTTAAGGGAGCTTCAGAAGCAGTTAGCTGAGCTTGGAGAGAGAAGTTTCATCAGGCCGAGTACCTTACCGTAGGGTGCTCCGGTGTTGTTTGCAAAGAAAGCAGATGGTTCCTTGCATTTGTGCATCGATTACAGGAAGCTGAATTAGGTTATTGTGAAGAACAAGTATCTTTTACCCCGCATCGATGATTTGTTTGATTAGCTGAGTGGGGCACGGTGGTTCTCCAAAGTGGATTTGAGGTCTGGCTATCATTAGTTGAGAGTAAGAAAAGAGAATATGCCAAAGACAGCCTTCGGATTTAGGTATGGGCACTATGAGTGGTTGGTGATGCCATTTGGGCTCACTAACGCACCAGCAATGTTCATACATTTGATGAATCAGGTATTTACCCCTTACCTTGATTTATTTGTGGTGGTGTTCATGGATGACATTCTTGTTTATTAACATTCCCAAGAGGAGCATCAGGAGCACTTGGCTGTGGTATTGCAAGTTTTGAGGGAGCATAGTTTGTTTGCAAAGTTCTCAAAGTGTAGCTTCTGGATAAAGGAAGTTCACTTTCTTAGCCATGTGGTGTTAACTGAGGGGATTAGAGTGGATCCAGGTAAGGTGAAGGCAGTATCTGATTGGAGGAGGCCAACTAATATTTTTGAGATCCAGGAGCTTTTTGGGGTTGGCAAGCTATTATCAGCGTTTTATGGAGGGATTTTCTCGTCTAGCAGCCCCTATGATAGCTTTGACGAGGAAGGGAGCGAAGTTTGAGTGGATTGAGGCATGTTAGCAGGCCTTCGAGAAATTGAAGACTTGTTTGACCACCGCACCAGTTTTGAGTTTTCCGCATAAGGGAGTTCTATACAAGGTGTATTATGATGCCTTTGGAGTGGGTCTTAGCTTGATGCAGGAGAGACAGGTTATAGCCTATGGTTTGAGGTAGTTGAAACCTCATGAGCAGAACTACCCAACCCATGACTTGGAGTTGGCAGTCGTTATCTTTGCGTTGAAGAGTTGGTAGCACTAACTATTGGGAGAGTGGTTTGTGGTGTATTCAGATCATAAGAATCTTCAGTATGTGTTTACTCAGAGGGATATGAATCTGTGGTAAAGGAGATAGATGGAATACCTTCAGCAATTTGATTTCACCTTGGTTTATACTCCTGGAAAGGGGAATCTAGTGGTTGATGCCTTGAGTAAGAAAGGTTAGGCTGAGGTTGCCTTGAGAGAGTAGAAGATGATAGAGCAGGTGGCTTCACTGCAATTATCTATTTGTGATGATAGGGCTGTTTTGAGTCCTATTGTGGTTGTACATGAGATGTATACTCGTGTCTAGGAGGGACAACAGGGCAATGAGGAGTGTGGTAAGCTTTGCGCTAGGGTGGAGTCCAAAGAGCTCGCAGAGGAGTGGACATTAGGAGAGAAGCGTAGGTTGAGGTTTCGAGGGAGGTTGTTTGTGATATATTCCCTTCGGGAGGATGCGATGAGGGCATTTCATGCTTCGAGGATAGTAGTGTATTCAGGTGGCACCAAGATGTACCATTCCCTTCGTTATCATTTTTGGTGGCTGAGGATGAAGAGGAGTATGGTAGAGTTTGTCTCGTGTTACCTTACTTGTCAGCAAGTGAAGGCTGAGCACCAGCGATCAGCATAGATGTTACACCCATTGCCTGTGGCATAATGGAAGTGGGACCATATCACGATAGATTTTGTGGCTAAACTTCCACCCACTTCGGGAGGAAAGAATATGATTTCGGTCATTGTGGACCATTTGACCAAAGACGGCTGATTTCTTGGCAATCAAAGAGAAGGGGAGCATGAGTAGCCTTTATAAAAAGCCATACCTGTGTGAGGTTGAAAGTTAGGCCTCGAATAGAATTTGGAATATCTATTCGGCAGTGTGGCCTTAGCGTTAGTATTTTGAGTTATTATTATTATTATTATTATTATTATTATGGTGATTTTATTATTTCGAGTTTATTATTAAATATTATTATGATTATTAAAATAATTATTTTAATATGTTCTGTTATTATAATGGCAATATTATTAATATGATTATTTAAGTATTTGGGTTATTATCATAATAATTAATGTTATGACTATTATTATTATTGTTAATGCAATTATTGAGTTTATTATTATTATTATTATCGTGGAATTACTATTAATGTAAGTATTTTAATATTTAGATTTTATTATTAATAATATAATTACTTTAATACTTTGAATTAATTATTATAATTATTAAAGGCATTATTATTATTATTAAATCTAATAATATAATAGTATAAAAGGGGAGATGTAGGGTGAAACCCTACGTTCCATTGGTTGTGCGTTGTGTGTCTGCATAGAGTCTGATGACAGAGGAGCATAGGATTTGAAGCAATCGCGTTCTACTAATTTTTCAAGACTAGATCCAGGTAGGTAATCCTTAATCCTCGTTATCCTATTACATGTGCGCAAATAAGTGTTAGAAAATATATATTAAACCTAATACTGTAGTGTGATGGAGCGACCTTCTTCCCCTTTTTCTTTTTAGCAGTTTTTCACAGTGGGCGAGTCGTTGGCCTTGCTTTTGTTATCCCTTTTTACCACTTGATTTATTTGATATATTCACTATTATTATTACTAGGCCAATCGGCCTGGCCTTCAGTGCAGTAAGGTCACCAGGCTGCCTGCTACAGCCTGGTCAGCGGTAGGGCCAGCCCCTGCCGCATTTGTTTCCTTTATTTTAGAGGAGAGCGGAGGCTCCTATGTTTTCCACTCACGTGTGATGTGTCTTCTTTTTTTCAGCCCGCTTGATTAAGATATTTCATATGCTACCGAGCTAATTCTAATCACCAGGTAAGCTAAGGGCCAATAAATTTAAAATGAGACTACCCTAAAGGTTCTAGTACAGCTTAAATTTCAAGGACTAAAGCTATTCTTCTTTTTTTGATAACAACCGAAGGCATATTTGTTTTGGGTTATTAAGATACATGACAAACAAAATGTCTATTAATTTAAGCTTTCAAAATACCATTTAAAAATATACATATAAATATCGTTGAGTTGATATTACCAATTTAATATATATATATATATATATAATATTATCGCTTGGGTTTGTTAGTATTGTGTAAATAATATAAATGTTATTTGTGCTCGATATTGTTAATTATTAATATTAATATTCTTTAGGCCCGAAGTTGTTAGTGGTTAAATTAATATTGTTTAGGCCTGGAAGTTTATGGTTTGACATCAAACAAATTATCTATATATATATATATACATATATATATATATATATATATATATATATATATATTTGTAACTTAATGAATTTGTCATTAAAAATATTATACGTAACTTGATATTAGTAATTTGGTGTTAAGAATATTAATTGTGGCTTGAATTGGTTTGTTTAGTTAAATAAATCTTGTTAGACTTGTTATTATTTGTTGGCGTTATAATCATCATTTGTGGCACGTTATTATTTAGCTGGGTAATTTAGATATCTTGAAATGTCATATATTGATTTCTGATTATTTGAAATTACTATGATAATAATAATATTGTGTCCTAATATTAATTGTCTGACACACATGTATAACTTGTGCATATATATATATATATATATATATATATATATATATATATATATATCATTGGTGGTATAACATTACTGGTTTGGGATTTGATTTTTTTTCAATTACCAGCAAAGAAGGTAAAGGAAACTGGATTGTAGATGGATTTGGCATAGATTTTTATCTATTTTCTATGTAATCTTAAAAATGGGCGACCATTTTATGTTGCTTGTGGATCGATTGCTTACTGAATCCACCCTTAAAGCTGCTATTGAAGGAAGAAACCAGCCCAGGGAAGTGACAAACTCAGCGAGTCAATCATTCATTACTAATATTTCTTCGCATAAGCTGGATATATATAGTGGTTTATCTCTAGGGAAGCTAGTGGAATTTAGGATCTGTCACGATGAGGATGATGACTCAAAAAAATGGAGACTCCTTGCTCTTGCTGTGGTAGCTTGAAGTATGCTCACCGTGACTGTGCTTAGAGGTGGTGTAATGAAAAGGGTGGCACGACATGTGAGATTTGCCACCAGTAATTTATTCCAAATTATGCAGCACCTCCTCCTATGTTCCATTATGGTAGTATTCCAATGAACTTCAGGGGACACTGGGAGATTTTCAGGAGGGGCCTACATGATCCTCCATTCTAGATTCCGAATTTGATGATTATTCAGCCACAACTCCAAGAAGTTTGATTTGGTGTCGTGTAGTTGCTATGCTATTCTTGATTCTCCTCGTGTTACGTCATACACTGCCAGTTATAATTAATGGAGCTGAAGAATATTCACTGGCATTGTTAGTGTTGATGATGTTGAGAACCATTGGGATCCTCCTACCTATTTATGCTGTCATTAGAGCATATACAGTTGTTCAGCGTCGAAGGCATCGATAAGTTCTGCGCAACTCCTCCTTTGATGCATCAGATGAAGAGAATGAGCCACATTTCATCCGTGTATCGACAGCCACATTTCATCCAGCGTTGAAGGCATCGACAGTTGTATCACCTGGGACATCAGCCACATTTCATCCGTGTTCAGTGAATTCCATCAACAGGCACTCTTTGACTAGAAGGAAGTAGTAGGATGACTCATAACGCCACAAGTGGGAGGGTTTCCAGAATTTGGATTGTGATATTGCAGAGGCCGAGGTGACTTTAATCATGTTTAGTTCCCTTTAGAATTTTCTTACGGGTAGCAGACACACCCTTTGATTTGTTTAGGAGTTGTGTGTGTGTATCTTAGAGTGGCATCTTTACTGTATCTACCACTAGTTGCACGTTGAAGAGTAGCATAAATTAGTGGTTCGCATCTGAGAGTTTTAGGAGAAAAGGGGGATTAAACTGTCACGTGTATATGCTTTAGCAGCAAGGAATTTTGAATCAGATTTGTAGAAACTTTGCACTCAATATATATATACTTACAACATTAGTAACAATGGTAAAATAATAATAATAAATAAATAAATAAAAATAAAAAGATGATAACTGACCATGTACTAAATATTGATGTGATTTGTGTCGACTCATGTCAATGTGGATTAACACATTGTATGATTGTTTGGATATTTTTCGTATGATATGGTGTGCAAATGATATGTTGTGGGCTTCTACCTTGTTTCGGGGGACTTGAGGGTATGGTTGTGTGATATAACTCTGTTGGGGGTTAATGAACCCTGTTATGTTTGGAATTATGATGTGTGATTGAGATATGTATCGTGTTATGTATATATGCTTGAGTGTGAGCATGATAGTATCTCTTATTATTGCCTTGTTCCACTTGACTAGTTTGTTGTTAGTTACATACATTATTATTTTGGTGACACATGGTGAAACTAGGATAGACCTTATTTATTGATTGTTTGGCTTGATTGATTGGGGGTAAGCATGATAATGTGGAATTGGTGGGATGATTTATGGTGGGATTACCGTGGTGGGCTTTGTAAGGATCCGTATATGTGTTAGCATAACTTATAATCTATATTTGATGTTAAGAATGTTATTTTGAGAATGTAGCCATTAATACGATCGTTTTGACAATATTTGGGCCTAATTTGAGGTCAGAAGCCTCCAGGGTTATTTAATAAATTTTGTGAGTTAAATTGAGAGTTAATAAGTAAAAATTAGAATTTTGAAGGGCTTTTTGGAAATTATTAAGGAATAGGACGAATTTTAATTAAAAATAGTGTTTTGGGGTTTTATTATTTATTATAACTTTGTTTTGAGAAACCCTAGCCGTCGGAGGAGAGTTCTTAGTGTTCTTCGCATTATTCATCATTCTTCACCGATTCTAGACCGTTCTTGCGAGTTTAATCCCTTCAGAAGGCAATAGGTAGGTGATTCTTGATTCCTCGTTATTCTATTGCACGAACACAAACTGTTAGAATATATATATATATATATATATATATATATATATATACATACATAAACGTTTGGATATGTATGTATTTAAATAAATATATTCATTTACGTGTATATACATACGGCTGGGCGATTGTTGCAGCGCGGCGTGATTCGACCGGTTCCGAATCCTTGGACGAGCTACTATTGCACCTGTTATCCCTTTTATCATATTCTAATCAGTTAATATTAATTTCTACCCGTACCAGGCCAGTTGGCCTGGTTTCTTCCGTGCGGCAGCAGCACACCAGGCTGTCGAATGACATCCTGGTTAGCGTCTCCATGACGGGGGGGTGGTGGCCTATACGTTCCTACCTCCGCAATCCGTTCGATCTAATGCAGCACAAGGGTTTTGTTTTATTTTATTTACTTTTCTTTTAATCAAAAAAAGGGGGCATCTTTACATGTGTAGTTTCGTGGCAGTGAAAGAAAAGGGGCATCTTTTTTTTCTATATTATCAAGATATATAGATAAATTTAATTTAATTTGATTTAGTAGTAAAAATAACATATTCATTGATACCATTCCAATAGCAAGGTCAAACAAGAATTATGATATTGTTAGTTTAATAATGAAAATAGTGCTTTGGTTTGATATTATAGTTTAATAATATGAAGTATTACTTGAAGCTTGATATTATTAATTTATCATCTAAAATATTGTCAAAGGCTTGACATTAATAGTTTGATATTAGAAACATTGTTTGTGGCTTGATATTTATAGTCTGACACCGGAAGTATTGTTTGTAGTTCAATGTTAGAAATTTGGCATTTAAATGTTACTTGTATGTAGCTTAATATTACTTAATTGATATTTAAGGTATTGGATGTTTGATGAATATTTATATATGTATGTGTATCTATATATTATTTGTGGTTAGTGCCGGATTGATGAATTAAATATTTTATAAGGCTGTTGTATTGAAATTTGACTGTTGGAATATTCTATTTATTGATTATATGTGAAATTGGTGGTGGAGTTGGTTGGGTTAACCGTAGGTCCCACATAGGGCTGGCAAGAGGCCGCAGGTCCCCTATGTGGCTGGTTAACTAAGGTCTCATATGTGGCAGGTTGTCGTTAGGGACACCACAAGTCCCACATATGGCTATCTGGTAATGACTGGGATCCTTGGAGCTGGATGTGGGAATCTCCTGGATTGTTGGATTGTTTGGTGTGTACCCTTAATGAATGAAATGTAATGTGTGTGATATTATATTTTGTGATTGAATGTAAGCTTATTGTGATAAAGTAGGTCACTACACTGGCACAAGCATACACCGATCATGTAGACTTAGGAATTCATGTTATAGGATTGTAAGGAGATGGAGATCACCTACTGGGCATTTGTGCTCACCCCTACTTTGTTGACATGTTTCAGGTATCGACTCATTCGCTAGAGGCTGGTCCGAAGCCAATTTTTGTTTGTTTTAAATTTTGTAATAACTTGGTTTATGGATTTTGTAAAACATGATTGATTTTATTATTTGAATATCCAGACGAGGGTCCGTGGAAGTTGTATTGGAATTATAGCATGACTCTGTTATTAATAAATTATTTTCCTTAACTTCATATTATGTGGGAATGTACAGGAATACCCCTAATGTATGAATGTACAGGTTTATCTCGGACAGCACCCGATGTGTAGTCCATATTGGTGCTAGTCACCAACCCCTTGACCCTTTGGGTGCAGGCATGGGGAAGTTACACTCTTAGTTCCGGTCCTTCCGGGATTTGGGGGCGTGACAAGTTGGTATCAGAGCGGTCGATTTAGTGGACCTAGCATAGTAGGGTGATTGATTGAAACTTTGGAGCTTGGGAGACATTAAGGAGGGCGCCTGATCAATGTAATCCTTAATGGTGTCCTTGGTTACCTTAGTGTTAGTTAGATCATCATAGGATGCATTGGGATGGGTGCATACATGACATAACATTGTTTGTGCATTTAGGACACTAGAATTGATTGTGCATGTGACTCTGATAAAATAAATATCCACCAATTGGCAATATGATTGTTTTAATAATATCTGCTGATTAGGATAACTGTGTTCAATTGATTGTTTGTTGCTGTGAACCTATGGGTCATAATTGATTGATTAATTGATGTGTAAGGTGAGGAGTAATGTCCCATGGATGACAGATGAGGCTTATGAGTTCTCTGTGGTATAGACTTATGGGTCACCAATTGAGAGTGATAATTGCATTTTATTTGTGCTTAATGATAAATATTTGTGCAATAATTTGAATTTAATTGATTATTTTAATTGCGCAAATTTTATTCATCAGTATTTTGAGCTTTTAGTGTAATTTTTTTAAAATGCAATTTTAGATAAATTTAAAATGTACTTTGAGTGATTTGGATTGTGTGGCATAATTTAATGCATTTTTTAAAAATTCTCTTCCAAATTTCTTATTTTACGATGTTTTTAATTATTTTATAGAATTAATATTAATTTGGTGAATTTTTACTGTTTATTCATTTATCCATTTTAATATTAATTTTTTTGGACTAAGGAAATTTTGGGGAGAAGAGCTTTTGCATGTGGAGATATGATTAATTTATTCTGGTGAGAGTTAATGATTAAAAAAATGTGTGTGAGATTTACTTGGCGTGAATTTATGGAATTAAATTGATGGGTGTGTGAATTGAGAGAATGAATATTTAAAAAAAGAAAGAAGTGAGATTAAAGATGATTTATTATCTTGGTTTCCTTTGTCTTGTGATTTGGACCGTGAAAAAAAGGGTTGAGAGAATAGATTGGAGAGAGAGAGTTGATATGGGAAATTGAAAAAAAAGGAGGAAAATCGTATGGGGTCACGAGTGAGGTAGAGTAATTTGGAATTATCTCTTGAAAAGGGTGTTAGAGCCTACTTGTTTACTTGTTATGGACCTACGGGTCATGATTGTTTTCCTTATGATGTGAATTGATGTATCATGTTTATCTAACGTGTGGTATATAAAGTAGTAGCAAAAGGATTGGATGGTTGGAAAAATATAACTTAATAAAAGTAAAACATGAAGTACAACAATGGTAAATGATGGAATAAAATATTCAAGGATTAAATAGTGCAGTGAATATAATAATACAGCAGAAACTAACAACTGTTATGACTAGCAATATATACTAATCAGATATTAGGCTTAAATATTATGAGATAACCATGATGGGATTGGTATATTTAATAATGGTTTATTTTTGTTTTAAGGCAATTGAAGGGTAGACGTGCCAACGAGTGGGGGAGATAGTGATAACATAGTCTTTTGGAATGGGAGTGAAGAATTCGTTTCCATCAGAAAAAATATTTCAATAATTTTTTTAAAAGTGTTAGTAAGTGATTTAGAAGGTGATAAAATAATCTGAGAATCAAAGGGAGTTATATTTCTTATGACTTTATAAGAGGTTTTGGAAATGGTCTTGGAGAAACACCACAAGAGGAAAGTAATGCCCTTTTTCCCTAGATTTAAATTGTGGAACTTGTTAAACATGTGATGATGTCTTTAAAATATAGTTAAATATTGAATCTGTGTTATAAAAAAAATTATAATAGTAAAATAAAATAGCAAAAAAAAGTGCATGTTGATTGATGTAGTTAGTTGTATAATATGATGTTGATGTGACCTTATTGTATGTCATTAGTTGGTTCACTATTGTTATGAATTGTTGGTTGACGCTGGCGAATGATGTTTGAAATATTCATTTCCCTATAACTTGTGAAGGTGATTGTATCGATTTTCAGTCGTCATATGTTGACTGTGTTGGTTTTATGTCGACTTGGTTACATGCTACTAGTTAGTTGAAATGCTATATTGAATTTTGATTGAATGTTAGTGAATGGTGTTGATTTTTCCTTGGACTGATTGCCATTATAATTATGTTTGTTTGCTCAGTAAATATTGATGGGTTATTGGCCTGCTTGTTTTTTAGTAGTTGCTCGTTGTTGGTTGCATGCACCTTGTGTGGTGTTGGCTTGTGGTGGACTATGTTGGTGCGTGTAACCGGTTATTGATAAGAATGGTAAATGTACAATAAAACTAATAAAAAAAATCACAAATAATATACTTACAACACTAGTAACAATAGTAAATAAATGAAGAAATAATGATGACCGACTCTGTGTTAAATATTATTGTGATTCATGTCGACTGATGTCAATGTGGATTATCACACTGTGTGATTGTTTGGATATTCTTCATATGATATGGCGTGCAAATGACATGTTGTGGACTTTTGCCCTGTTTTTGGGTATAGTTGTGTAATACGACTACATGTGTTATTTGATGTAATGTGAACGCATATTATTGTGCTGTGGTTATGGTAGCCTGTGTGGCAGTGGAGCCCGTGTGGCTGTGGCTGTGATTGTACTTGCTTGGTTGTCTTAATTATAAATGCTATTTTTAACCTGTTTATTTACTATGATGAGTGATTGATATGTGTATCGTGTTATGTATCTATGCCTGAGTGTGAGTATAATTGTATTTCCTATTGCTGCCTTGTTCCACCTTGATTGGGTTGTTAACAACTACATGCATCCTTATTTTGTGTGGTGACCTGTGGTGAAACCGGGATGGACCTTGTTTCTTGATTGTTTGGCTTGACTAGTTAGTGGTAAGCATGATGATGTGGAACTAGTGAATAATTTATGGTGGGACTAGCGTGGTGAGCTTTCCCTCGGTGAGGTCATTGTGACATGTTGTTGTGGTAGTCGAGCTTGTTGTTTGGTTATGAAGCCCTCTTTGTAAGGGGACTTGGCTGTGATTCAGCGGCGTCGTACCCTGTTTGGTGGAGCCTACTTGGGTGTGACCTTCCTTCCGTGCATGAGAGTAGATATTCGCATAATTGTTGATATGTTGATGTTGTTTTGTTTTGTGCTCTATTTGTGATTGTTATATGCTTGATATATTGTTTATAATATGTGATCATGATTTGTGAGGCAATGTTTCCTTGTTGCACTTGTTGTGGGCTATTGGTTAATTGGGAATAGGTTGTTGGACTTTGGTTATACAATGTTTAATTAGGGTGGCGAGTTTGTCCTATTAATTTGAGCTGATAGTGTTTTGATTGATTTTTGGGCTCTAGTGTTAATCCTTACTGTTTGAGTTCAATTAGATTGGTTAGTTTGGGTGGTGATGTTAGCATTCGTTAGTATAATTTTAAGGTGATATGTGGTCGGTTGGGGTGTTGTTTGTATGATATTGGGTATTAGGCATGCAGTGGTTGTGCATGATGAAATTTGTTGATCTGATTGATTATTGGATTTTGATAGGTGATCATATTGACTGTGATCCGACGATCTATGTTGAGGTATTAGTTTGCCCATGTTTAGCCTTGTTGTTGTGATGATAGCTGGGTTTATGCTGCATTCCAGGTGACTTAGCCTTTTTGCGTTGGCAAGGGATCATAAATAGTTTATAAAAGGATGATAAACCCCCTCATTATGTCGAATGGTTAGTAGATACGTTGTAAGTTCAGGGGAATGTGAATCGGTGAATGTATTGTTACTTCATAATAGTTAACGGTATGTCCTCAAGCGTTGGATTGGTTAATGTTTGGTGGGCCAAGCGTTGCCTTAATAGTATAATGGTTAATGGCTAGGTGGGGTCCTGGAATCCTATCATTGAGATTAGAGATCCTTATCATTAGGATTGTTAGTATGTTCAATCTTTTCGAGGACGAAAATTCCTAAGGAGAGAAGAATGTGAAGATTTTTTTTTCTCAGTGATGGGAGCAAGTTAATTATGATGTGTATGTTGAAATAATTACTCATGGACATATTGTGGTTTTTATGAGGCACATGATGTATGGTTGTTGCTATGTGTTGCTTGTGTATAAAATATGATAGGCTATGTAAGAATTATGCTAGTGAAAGGAATTGTGTTCGTTAGTGAGGGAAATATGTTAGATATTGGCTCTGCGTAGTAGCTGTGTGTAGGTGTAGTATCTATAAAGACATTTTATTTTTTTCGAGGACGAAAAAACTTAAGGTGGGAATGATGTAAGGATCCGTATATGTGTTAGCATAACTTATCATCTATATTTGATGTTAAGAATGTTATTTTGAGAATGTAGCCATTAATACGATCGTTTTGACAATATTTGGGCCTAATTTGAGGTCCAGAAGCCTCTAGGGGTTATTTAATAAATTTTGGGAGTTAAAATGAGAGTTAATAAGTAAAAATTAGAATTTTAAAGGGCTTTTTGGAAATTATTCAGGAATAGGATGAATTTTAATTAAAAATAGGGTTTTGGGGTTTTATTATTTATTATAACTTTGTTTTGAGAAACCCTAGCCGTCGGAGGAGAGTTCTTAGTGTTCTTCGCGTTCTTCATCGTTCTTCGCCGATTCTAGACCGTTCTTGCGAGTTTAATCCCTTCAGAAGGCAAGAGGTAGGTGATTCTTGATTCCTCGTTATTCTATTGCACGAACACAAACTGTTAGAATATATATATATACATAAACGTTTGGATATGTATGTATTTATATAAATATATTCATTTACGTGTATATACATACGGCTGAGCGATTGTTGCAGTGCGGCGTGATTCGACCGGTTCCGAATCCTTGCACGAGCTACTGCACCTGTTGCATGTGTATGTTGAAATAATTACTCATGGACATATTGTGGTTTTTATGAGGCACATGATGTATGGTTGTTGCTATGTGTTGCTTGTGTATAAAATATGATAGGCTATGTAAGAATTATGCTAGTGAAAGGAATTGTGTTCGTTAGTGAGGGAAATATGTTAGATATTGGCTCTGCGTAGTAGCTGTGTGTAGGTGTGGTATCTATAAAGACGTTTTATTTTTTTCGAGGACGAAAAAAACTTAAGGTGGGAATGATGTAAGGATCCGTATATGTGTTAGCATAACTTATAATCTATATTTGATGTTAAGAATGTTATTTTGAGAATGTAGCCATTAATACGATCGTTTTGACAATATTTGGGCCTAATTTGAGGTCCAGAAGCCTCTACGGGTTATTTAATAAATTTTGGGAGTTAAAATGAGAGTTAATAAGTAAAAATTAGAATTTTAAAGGGCTTTTTGGAAATTATAAAGGAATAGGACGAATTTTAATTAAAAGTAGGGTTTTGGGGTTTTATTATTTATTATAACTTTGTTTTGAGAAACCCTAGCCGTCGGAGGAGAGTTCTTAGTGTTCTTCGCGTTCTTCATCGTTCTTCGCCGATTCTAGACCGTTCTTGCGAGTTTAATCCCTTCAGAAGGCAAGAGGTAGGTGATTCTTGATTCCTCGTTATTCTATTGCACGAACACAAACTGTTAGAATATATATATATATATATATATAATATATATATATATATATACATAAATGTTTGGATGTGTATGTATTTATATAAATATATTCATTTACGTGTATATACATACGGCTGAGCGATTGTTGCAGTGCGGCGTGATTCGACCGGTTCCGAATCCTTGGACGAGCTACTGCACCTGTTGCATGTGTATGTTGAAATAATTACTCATGGACATATTGTGGTTTTTGTGAGGCGCATGATGTATGGTTGTTGCTATGTGTTGCTTGTGTATAAAATATGATAGGCTATGTAAGAATTATGCTAGTGAAAGGAATTGTATTCGTTAGTGAGGGAAATATGTTAGATATTGGCTATGCGTAGTAGCTGTGTGTAGGTGTAGTATCTATAAAGACGTTTTATTTTTTTCGAGGACGAAAAAAACTTAAGGTGGGAATGATGTAAGGATCCGTATATGTGTTAGCATAACTTATAATCTATATTTGATGTTAAGAATGTTATTTTGAGAATGTAGCCATTAATACGATCGTTTTGACAATATTTGGGCCTAATTTGAGGTCCAGAAGCCTCTAGGGGTTATTTAATAAATTTTGGGAGTTAAAATGAGAGTTAGTAAGTAAAAATTAGAATTTTAAAGGGCTTTTTGGAAATTATTAAGGAATAGGATGAATTTTAATTAAAAATAGGGTTTTGAGGTTTTATTATTTATTATAAATTTGTTTTGAGAAATCATAGCCGTCGGAGGAGAGTTCTTAGTGTTCTTCGTGTTCTTCATCGTTCTTCGCCGATTCTAGACCGTTCTTGTGAGTTTAATCCCTTCGAAGGCAAGAGGTAGGTGATTCTTGATTCCTCGTTATTCTATTGCACGAACACAAACTGTTAGTTTTAGATATATATATATATATATATATATACATAAACGTTTGGATATGTATGTATTTATATAAATATATTCATTTACGTGTATATACATACGGCTGAGCGATTGTTGCAGTGCGGCGTGATTCGACCGGTTCCGAATCCTTGGACGAGCTACTGCACCTATTGCATGTGTATGTTGAAATAATTACTCATGGACATATTGTGGTTTTTATGAGGCACATGATGTATGGTTGTTGCTATGTGTTGCTTGTGTATAAAATATGATAGGCTATGTAAGAATTATGCTAGTGAAAGGAATTGTGTTCGTTAGCGAGGGAAATATGTTAGATATTGGCTCTGCGTAGTAGCTGTGTGTAGGTGTAGTATCTATAAAGACGTTTTTTTTTTTGAGGACAAAAAAAACTTAAGGTGGGAATGATGTAAGGATCCGTATATGTGTTAGCATAACTTATAATCTATATTTGATGTTAAGAATGTTATTTTGAGAATGTAGCCATTAATACGATCGTTTTGACAATATTTGGACCTAATTTGAGGTCCAGAAGCCTCTAGGGGTTATTTAATAAATTTTGGGAGTTAAAATGAGAGTTAAGAAGTAAAAATTAGAATTTTAAAGGGCTTTTTGGAAATTATTCAGGAATAGGACGAATTTTAATTAAAAATAGGGTTTTGGGGTTTTATTATTTATTATAACTTTGTTTTGAGAAACCCTAGCCGTCGGAGGAGAGTTCTTAGTGTTCTTCGCATTCTTCATCGTTCTTCGCCGATTCTAGACCGTTCTTGCGAGTTTAATCCCTTCAGAAGGCAAGAGGTAGGTGATTCTTGATTCCTCGTTATTCTATTGCATGAACACAAACTGTTAGAATATATATATATATATATATATATATATATATATACATAAATGTTTGGATATGTATGTATTTATATAAATATATTCATTTACGTGTATATACATACGGCTGAGCGATTGTTGCGGTGCGGCGTGATTCGATCGGTTCCGAATTGTTGGACGAGCTCTCCCCGTTATCCCTTTTATCATATTCTAATTAGTTATTATTAATTTCTACCCGTACCAGGCCAGTTGGTCTGGTTTCTTCTGTGCGGCAGCAGCAACACACCAGGTTGTCGAATGACAGCCTGGTTAGCGTCTCCATGACCGGGGGGGCTATATGTTCCTGCCTCCACAATCCGTTCGATCCAATGCAGCACAAGGGTTTTGTTTTATTTTATTTACTTTCCTCTTAATAAAAAAAGGGCATCTTTACATGCGTGGTTTCGTGGCAGTGAAAGAAAAAGGGTATCTTTTTTTAGTGTCAGGTTTTTTTTAAAAAGGGGGGCTTAATTGATTATGGGAATTAAGTCGTGCGTGTCAATAGTTAGTATATGTGGGTAATAAATTCATGCATTAAATCCATGCATTATTATGAAGTCGTGCATGGTATTATATATGTGTGTTTTAATAATTATCAAGATATATAGATAAATTTAATTTGATTTAGTAGTAAAAATAACATATTCATTGATACCATTCCAATAGCAAGGTCAAACAAGAATTATGATATTGTTAGTTTAATAATGAAAATAGTGCGTGGGTTTGATATTATAGTTTAATAAGATAAAGTATTACTTGAAGTTTGATATTATTAATTTATCATCTAAAATATCGTCAGAGGCTTGACATTAATAGTTTGATATTAGAAACATTGTTTGTGGCTTGATATTTATAGTCTGACACCAGAAATATTGTTTGTAGTTCAATGTTAGAAATTTGACATTTAAATGTTACTTGTATGTAGCTTAATATTACTTAATTGATATTTAAGGTGTTGGATGTTTGATGAATATTTATATATGTATGTATATCTATATATATTATTTGTGGTTAGTGCCGGATTGATGAATTAAATATTTTGTAAGCCTGTTGTATTGAAATTTGACTGTTGGAATATTCTATTTATTAATTCTATGTGGAATTGGTGGTGGAGTTGGTTGGGTTAACCGCAGGTCCCCTATGTGGTTGGTTAACTGAGGTCCCATATGTGGCAGGTTGTCGCTAGGGACACCACAGGTCCCACATATGGCTATCTGGTAATGACTGGGATCCTTGGAGCTGGATGTGGGAATCTTCTGGATGGTTGCATTGTTTGGTGTGTACCCTTAATGAATGAAATGTAATGTGTGTGATATTATATTTTGTGATTGAATGTAAGATTATTGTGATAAAGTAGGTCACTTCACTGGCACAAGCATACACCGATCATGTAGACTTAGGAATTCATGTTATAGGATGGTGAGGAGATGGAGATCACCTCGGGCATTTGTGTTCACCCCTACTTTGTTGACTTGTTTCAGGTATCGACTCATTCGCTAGAGGCTGGTCCAAAGCTAATTTTTGTTTGTTTTAAATTTTGTAATAACTTGGTTTATGGATTTTGTAAAATATGATTGATTTTATTATTTGAATATCCAGACGAGGGTTCGTGGAAGTTGTATTGGAATTATAGCATGACTCTGTTATTAATAAATTATTTTCCTTAACTTCATAGCATGTGGGAATGTACAGGAATACCCCTGATGTATGAATGTACAGGTTTATCTCGGACAGCACCCGATGTGTAGTCCATATCGGTGCTAGTCACTAACCCTTTGACCCTTCGGGTGCGAGCATGGGGAAGTCATACTCGTAGTTCCGGTCCTTTCGGGATTTGGGGGCGTGACAGGCTTTCCGTCAGTAATGTTAGTATGACATGTTGTGGTAGTCAAGTTTGTTGCTTGTTTGTGGAGCCCTCTCTGTAAGGGGATTCATCTACGATTCAGTGGTGTCTTACCTTGTTTGGTGGAGCCGATTTGAGTGTGACCTTCCTCCCCGTGCATGGGAGTAAATGTTATTCGCATGATTGTTGATATTTTGATGTTGTTTTGTTTGATAGCTTTATTTGTGATTGTTACATGGTTTATGTGCATTTCTAACTTGCAGTCATGACTTATAAAGCATTGTGTACTTGTTGTGGTTGTTGGCGATATTGATTATATAAGGGTAGGTTGTTAGACTTTGGTTATATAATGTTTAATTAGGGTAGCGAGTTTATCCTATTAATTTAAGCTAATAGTGCTTTGATTGATTTTTGGGGCTCTAGTGTTAATCCTTATTGTTGGGTTCAATTAGATTGGTTAGTTTGAGTGGTGATGTTAGCATTCGTTGGTATAAATTTAAGGTGATATGTGGTTGGTTGGGGTGTTGTTCGTATAGTGTTGTTTCGTTAACGGTTCGTTTATAATGGTTATATGACAGGTTAAAAAATGGTTTATGGTAGTGGTTCGATATTGGGTATTAGGCATGCAGTGCTTATGCATGATTAAATTTGTCGATTTGATTAGTTATTAGATTTTATTAGGTGATTGTATCGACTATGATTTGGTGATCTATGTTGAGGTGTCCACTCAACCTTGTTATTGTGATTGTGGTTAACTGTAGTCTCAAGTTACCACTAGAGTTGGGCGAGTTTATATTGCGTTCCAAGTAACTTAACTTAGAATATATTGCCCGAATATCTAAGCCGTACCAATGGTTAATGGCTAGGTAGGTTTTTGGATCCTAACATTGCGGTTAGAGACCCTTATCGTTAGGTTTGTTGGGTGGTTCGTTTTTTCGGGGACGAAAACTCCTAAGGAGGAGAGAATGTAAGGATTTTCCTGATATCGTGTTATGTGAGTGTTTGTTTTATGTTATTTTATTTGATGTATGTCGTGTATAGTGTCTGTTGTATGCTATTTTGTTTGTTGTATGTTGTTTTATAATTATATTTATGTATTTATTTGTCGCTTGAGAGTTCATGCTAGTTTCGGTCTATGGTAGATATTGTATCAGCTCGCCGCTTGTAGGTTAGTAAATTTGCAAGATGGTTTGGGTGTGTCAAAATAGGTGGCAATAATTGTGTTTGTGTGAGTATAGGCTTGGTTGGATATTGAGGTCCATGACGTCTTGTGGTGATAGTTGTGACATTTGAGTCAATTGGCTTTTCGGGGACAAAAAGTCTTAAAGTGGAGAGGATGTAAAGACCCGTACCTGTGTGAGGTTGAAAGTTAGGCCCCAAATAGAATTTGGAATATCTATTCGGCAGTGTGGCCTTAGCGTTAGCATTTTGAGTTATTATTATTATTATTATTATTATGGTGATTTTAATATTTTGAGTTTATTATTAAATATTATTATGATTATTAAAATAATTATTTTATTATGTTCTGTTATTATAATGGTAATATTATTAATATGATTATTTAAGTATTTGGGTTATTATTATAATAATTAATGTTATGACTACTATTATTATTGTTAATGCAATTATTGAGTTTATTATTATTATTATTGTGGAATTACTATTAATGTAAGTATTTTAATATTTAGATTTTATTATTATTATTATTATTATTATTATTATTTCAATACTTTGAATTAATTATTATACTGAGTTATTATTAATACTACTACTACTACTACTATTATTATAATTATTATTATTAAATCTAATAATAGAATAGTATAAAAGGGGAGACGTAGGGTGAAACCCTATGTTCCATTCATTGTGCGTTGTGTGTCTACATAGAGTCTGATGAGAGAGGAGCATAGGATTTGAAGCAATCGCGTTCTATTGATTTTTCAAGACTAGATCTAGGTAGGTAATCCTTAATCCTCGTTATCCTATTACATGAATGCAAATAATTGTTAGAAAATATATATTAAACCTGATACTGGAGCGTGATAGAGCGACCTTCTTCCCCTTTTTCTTTTTAGCAGTTTTCCGCAATGGGCAAGTCATTGGCCTGCTTTTGTTATCCCTTTTTACCATTTGATTTTTTTGATATATTCACTATTATTATTACCAGGCCAATCGGCCTACCCTTCAGTGCAGTAAGGTCACCAGGCTGCCTGCAACAGCCTGGTCTGCGGTAGGGCTAGCCCCTGCCGCATTTTTTTCCCTTAATTTTAGAAGAGAGCGGAGGCTCCTATGTTTTCCACCCACGTGTGATGTGTCTTTTTTTTTCAGCCCGCTTGATTAAGATACTTCATATGCTACCAAACTAATTCTAATCACCGGGTAATCTAAGGGCCAATAAATTTAAAATGAGACTACCCTAAAGGTTCTAGTACAGCTTAAATTTCAAGGACTAAAGCTTTGTTTTTTTGATAACAACCAAAGGCACATTTGTTTTGGGTTATTACGATACATGACAAACAAAATGTCTATTAATTTAAGCTTTCAAAATACCATTTAAAAATATACATATAAATATCATTGAGTTGATATTACCAATTAAATATATATATATATATATATAATATTATCGCTTGGGTTTGTTAGTGTTATGTAAATAATATAAATGTTATTTGTGCTCGATATTGTTAATTATTAATATTAATATTCTTTAGGCCCGAAGTTGTTAGTGGTTAAATTAATATTGTTTAGGCATGAAAGTTTATGGTTTGGCACCAAACAAATTATGTATATATATATACATATATATATTTGTAACTTAATGAATTTGTCATTAAAAATATTGTACGTAACTTGATATTAGTAATTTGGTGTTAAGAATATTAATTGTGGCTTGAATTGGTTTGTTTAGTTAAATAAATCTTGTTAGACTTATTATTATTTGTTGGCGTTATAATCATCATTTGCGGCACGTTATTATTTGGCTTGGTAATTTAGATATCTTGAAATGTCATATATTGATTTTTGATTATTTGAAATTACTATGATAATAATAATATTGTGTTCTAATATTAATTGTCTGACACACATGTATAACTTGTGCATATATATATATATATATATATATTCATCATTGGTGGTATAACATTACTGGTTGGGTGATTTGATTATTTTGTAAGGTTGTTGTATTGAATATTGACTGTTGGAAAACTATATCTATTGATTATATGTGTGGAATTGATGGTAGAGCTGGTTGGGTTAATTATGGGTCCCATATAGGGCTGGCAAGAGGTCGCAGGTCTCCTATGTGGCTGGTTAACCCAGGTCCCATATGTGGCAAGTTGTCGTTAGGGACACCGCAGGTCCCACATATGGCTGTCTAGTAGTGACTGGATTTTCTGGAGTTGGTAGCGGGGATCCCATGGATGGTGAAATTGCTGGTGCGAACCTTTGATAAATGAAATGTAATGTGTAATGTCCTATTTTGTGGTTGAATGTAAGTTTTCTGTGATAGAATAGAACACTACACTGGCACAAGCATACACCGATCATGTAGACTTAGGATTTCATGTTATAGGGACGGTAAGGAGATAGAGATCACCTACTGGGCATTTGTGCTCACCCCTCTTTTATTGACATGTTTTAGGTATCGACTCATTCGCTAGAGACTGGTTCGAAGTTAATTATTAATTATTTCATATTTTGTCATAACTTCATATATGAATTTTGTATGACATAATTGGTTTTTATTATTCGAGTATCCGGACGACGGTCCGTGAAAGTTGTATTGAATTTATAACACGACTCTATTATTAATAAATTATCTTCCTTAGTTTCATAGCATGTGGGAATGTACAAGAATACCCCTGATGTATGATTGTACAGGTATATCTCGGACAACACCTGCTGTGTAGTCCATGTCGGTGCTAGTCACCAACCCCTTGATCCCTTCGGGTGCGGGCATGGGGAAGTCACGTTCCTGGTTCCGGGTTCCTTGGAATTCGGGGGCGTGACAGCCTTAGTCAACTTTATATTGATGGGATTGTGAGATTGCATGGTGTGCCTGTGTCTATTGTATCAGATCGTGATGCCCGTTTTACTTCGTGATTTTGGAAGGGTTTACAGGAGGCTTTAGGCACTAAGTTGAGCATGAGTACAGCCTTTCATCCAGAGACTGATGGGCAATCAAAAAGGACTATCCAAACCTTGGAGGACATGCTTAGAGCTTATTTGATGGATTTTGGGGGTTCATGGGCCACCCACCTTCCATTGGTGGAGTTTGCCTCCAACAATAGTTATTAAACCTCCATTGGGATGACTCCATATGAGGCATTGTATGGTAGACCTTGTAGGTCACCCCTGTTAGGGCCACAGTTGGTGCAAGATGCCACCGAGAAAGTTCGAGTGATTCAGAAGTGTTTGCTTACAACTCAGAGTAGACAGAAATCATATGCTGATAGGAGGAGGAGACCGTTGGAGTTTGCTGTGGAAGATCATGTATTTCTTCGAGTTTCCCTAAGGAGAGGGCATCACCGGTTTGGAAAAGGTTCCTAACTATCTCCACGATACATTGGACCTTTTGAGATCCTAGAGCGAGTTGGTCCTGTAGCATATCGTTTAGCGCTCCCTCCGCGTTTGAGTCGAGTGCATAGTGTGTTTCATGTTTTTCAGTTAAGAAAATACCATCCTGATCCAATACATGTGATAGATTAGGGAGATTTCGATATTACGAATGATATTACTATTGTGGAGACTCCTATTCGGGTCTTAGATTAGCGGGACAAGATTTTGCATAGGAAAACCATTCCTTTAGTTCCTGTCTTGTGGACACATCGGGGCATTGGGGAGGAGACTTGGGAATAAGAGTCCATGATGCGTGATTAGTTTCCTGAGTTGTTCGAGGGCGAACAGTCTTAAAGGGGGGAGGAGGCTGGTGTGTTATACCTATTGTTTGTTTTGCATAGCCTTGTGCATTCATGTGTATTTTGTTTTGCATAGTTGTGCTGAGTATGTGAAATAAATAATGTTTTCTAACTGTGTATTTCATGCAACTGTGGGTGGAATGTATGTTTGAAATGGTGCCTTGTGTAGTGGTAAATGTGTGTGGAGTTCTCATGTATTGACATTGTGGCATGTTGGTGTAGAAGAGTATAAGGTATGATGTGTTGTGCATACTTGTATTATTTCATGAGTTGCTATGTGGTATTCATGTAAAATGAAAAAATTATGTGCTTCTGTGTTAGTCCCTGTGGTTGAATCATGAGAGACATGGGGTAGCCTTTTTTAGGGCGAAAAGTTTTTAAGGGGAAGAGGATGTGAGGATCCGCGTCCTAGTTTAGAGAGTTAGAGGTTGGGGCAGGCCTTATGATACTAAAATTCTTGTTGTTATGTGTTTTCTAGTCTGTTGGAGTGAGCAATGGAGGATCATGGTCAAATCCGGATTATCGTAGTCAAATTCGGATCAAGTCAAAATCCGGAGCCAGAGTAAGGAGCCTTAATGCGGAGTAAGGATCTGAGCGATCCCTTAGCACGGAGTAAGGATCCGAGCGATCCCTCAGACTCGGTAGCCCGGAGTAATTCGTAGAGTGGTTAGCTCGGATTGATCCGCAACATTAAGTGATCCGGAGTAGCGGAGGTAGACACGAGGGTGATGTGTGTTTTAAGTCACGTTGACCTAGTGTAGCGTGTTTTCTTTGTTATATATATTCTGTATTTTTGAGAGGGGAAAAAGAAACCCTAGCCGCCCTCGCACGCTTGAGTGAGAGAGAGAGAGAGAGAGAGAGAGAGAGAGAGAGAGAGAGAGAGAGAGAGAGAGAGAGAGAGAGAGAGAGAGAGAAGGTGGTGCAGGAGGTTTCCTTGGATCAAGAACGTGAAAGACAAGCGGTTCAATTCGTCTTCCATCAAAGGTAGGTGGTCCTGTCCTCTTGAGTTTGCTTTAATGGCTGTGGGAAAATCGAGATATTGATATTGTAAATTCTGTTTTGAGATAATGATTCTGGAGGAATTGTATTGTGTTAAGTGATTTGATGCATTGAGAAATACTAATATGTATGTGCATATTGTCTTGTGATATTTATGATATTTGTGATATAAAAAACAGAGATGTTGTGGGAATGTATATTGAGTTGTATTGTGATATTGGTGATAGTTGTATTTGAAAATTGTTATTCTTGAATAGTGATGTGCCATGAGTTGCTTATGTGCTTTGCTATTTTTCTTGGATGTGTAAAATTGAGGTCCCATTGAGGGGACAGTCCAAGAGTGGACCTGAGATATTGAGTTTCCATTGAGTAAATAGTCCTGGATTGGACATGAGACATTGAGGTTCCATTGAGGGAACAATCCTGGAATGGACATGAGTTGTTGAGGTCCCATTGAGGAGACGGTCCAAGAGTGGACTTGAGCATTGACGTTCCATTGAGGGAGCCACCTGTGAATTCTTTGTGGGTTGTTCACTATCATTTACACTACACTTCACATATTCACGCTGAGCATATTGTGGAGGAAATGTTAGGTTGGTTCAGGAAGGTATAACCCCTACTGAGTTATGGTTTGCTCACCCACCTTTGATGTCTTTCTCTGTAGGACTTAGCAAGCGTTAGGGGGATTACACCGCTGTGGAAGCATGTGTGTTTGATTTACTGTTTTATTGAGAAATTATAATTGATGAGACTAAGACTCATGTATTTACTTGAGATTAGTTATTTATTTGAGACACCGTGTTTTGGGTTAGTAACTCTATTTCTTATGAGATACAGTTTTATTACATGGAGTGGTTATAATGTATACATGAGGGTGTGCAGCTTTAAATAATAAAAAATAAAAATTTAATTAAATATTAAAAAATTGATATTATTGGTTGTTTGGATAGTTAAATATTATGAGAGTGTTCAGATCTAAATTATTGTTTGCATTATCCAATTAGTGTTAAACAATCTGTTCTAAATTTTCGATTAGCGTTGGATAATTTCACCTTTGATCAATAATCATCTCTCTATTCAAACAATTTGTATTAGACTTCGAAACAATTGGTTTTAGCTTCCTTATTTAGTCCTTTTTTTCAATTCTAGTTATTGCTTTTGCATTGTTTTTTGATAATTGGTTATTTAATATTATGTTATTAATAAATTCAATTGAAATTTTAATTATTAGAGTTTTAATTTAGAAAGTTTTAAAATGCATGAATATCTAGTGTTTAATGTTCGTGGTATTTAATCTATTTGTTTAACTACCTACTATTATATTTATACATATTATCAGTTCGTCAATTGTAACCTAATATAATGTTATATTTAATCTTCGTAATAAATATTGAACACTCTAACAAAAAATCCTAGAGTTGCCCCTAGTCACAGGTTTCCCTTGCCACACTAGGTCTCTCCCCCTTCCCTCCCTCCACCTTGTTGTGTTCCTCTGCCACACCCATAGAGATTTTTGTGTGGGGGCCACTCCCAATTTAGGGAGTCAAGATCAGCAGACGGCTACAACCTTCTTCAAACCTGGTGTGCGACAACTCTTCAAATCTAGTGGGTAGTTTTGGTCATGGACGGAAGCATGTTGATGCAACCCTCTTGGACAAAAGCTATGTGGATGTTTTAAAATGGGATTGAATCCCATGTACTGTGTGAGACAATAAGAGAGAAGAAAACGGGAAAAAAAAACTCTTATAATATTATCCTCCGGCAACTTGCCAGAGATAAATAGTAAATCTGAATCCCTTCTCCCATGGGCATAGGCACCTTGCCGAATTACATAAATCCCTTTGGTTTCTTTAAATTTCTTGCATGTGTGTGTTTGCGATCCCAACAAAATGATATCAAAGCCAATGAAAAATAAACGAAAGAGTTTTTTGAAGGCTGGAAAATTCAACCTAGCAGAGACTTATAGATCAGGTCACTGCGAGTCCAACAGTATAGACAGCGTCGACAATGGACACAAAATTTTCAATGATTAGAAAAATTCAAGGTGACCAAAAATCAGTTTTGAGAATACAAGCTCGTAGAACACAACACTATGAGTCCAACAGTGAAGATGGCATCAAAAACGAAGCTAAAACAAACTCTATACAGATGGTCAAAGTTTAAGTCAACACCGGCATCTAAAGTGCCACCTCATCTAAGAGGATGACACTATTCTGGCGACAACAACAGTTCAGTAACATTCCAGCAATAGCTCCAACGTCCACATCATCAACCAATCTAGACCATTGATCTTGTTTTGATCATTTAACCGCACCTAAGGACAAGGAATTAGTGATTAACACCGAAAAAAACCCATCACGGGCATTGCCCAAATACACCTGTACAATTATAAAAGGACATTCATGTACTCCTAAAACTATGTAACTAAATAAAATATCATCATAACATAACATACATATTATGAAATACAATCCCGTATGAACTTAATAATGCAACGAAAAAATATTAATTTTCAATCGATTAGACAAATTTAAAATTAATAATATTATAATATATATATATATATCAAGGTCAACACAATGTCACGATTTAATTTCCTCTGAAACATAAGCAACAAGTCATAGTTGAACAGCCTCCGCATTGCTGTTGTGTCGCCGGCTACAGAAAACAATTCAACTGCGTAACTTAATTTCGTCAGGACTGCAAGTTTTCAACCCAAGCGATGTAAGAAGACAAAAAGAAATGGTAATTGGAACTTTACAGAGACGCAAAATTAGATAATTGAGGCCTGCGAATTAAATATAAAACGTAACGTCCAGGATATAACAAGTTTTCACCTCAATGATACAACGAAAACAGGAAATAGGAACCGGAATTGCTGACCAGAAAGATTCACAAGGTAGTCAAAATCGCAACAGAAAATGAAAGCATATACGTCATACAAAAGACGCCACTAGACGTCTATAACCAGCTAGATCCATCATCACAGTTCAAAACTCACTTCTTCTTTGCTGCGGACTTGGTAACCTTGGCACCAGAAGCATCCTTCTTGTCAACATTCTTGATGACTCCGACAGCAACGGTCTGACGCATGTCCCGGACAGCAAACCTGCCAAGAGGTGGGTAAGCAGAGAAAGTCTCAACGACCATAGGCTTGGTGGGAACCATCTTCACGAAACCAGCATCACCATTCTTCAAAAACTTTGGCTCCTTCTCGATTTCTTTGCCAGATCGCCTATCAATCTTAGTCATTATCTCCTGAAACTTCACCGCAATGTGTGACGTGTGGCAGTCAAGAACTGGAGCATAACCATTTCCAATCTGGCCTGGGTGGTTCATGATGATGACCTGGGAAGTGAAGTTAGCAGCCTCTTTTGCAGGGTCATTCTTGGAATCAGAAGCAACATATCCACGTTTCAGATCCTTAACAGCAACATTTTTCACATTGAAACCAACATTGTCACCGGGGAGAGCCTCCTGGAGAGATTCATGGTGCATCTCCACGGACTTTACTTCAGTGGTTAGACCAGTAGGACCAAAGGTAACAACCATACCAGGCTTGAGAACTCCAGTTTCCACTCGTCCAACAGGAACAGTTCCAATACCACCAATCTTGTAGACATCTTGGAGTGGGAGCCTGAGGGGTTTGTCCGAGGGCCGCTTGGGCTCACTGATCTGGTCAAGGGCCTCAAGGAGGGTAGGGCCCTTGTACCAATCCAGGTTTGTAGACCTCTCGATCATGTTATCCCCCTCAAAACCGGAGATGGGAACAAAAGGGATTTTGTCAGGGCTGTAGCCAACCTTCTTCAGATAGGAAGCAACTTCCTTCACAATTTCCTCATACCTAGCTTTAGAGTACTTCGGGGTGGTAGAATCCATCTACACAGAAGAGAACATCATGCATCAATTTTTTCAAACACATGCAACATAATGAAGAAAACGATACATAATCAGAAGCCACAGATGCTCACCTTGTTGCAGCAACAGATCATTTGCTTGACACCGAGAGTGAAAGCAAGAAGTGCATGTTCTCTGGTCTGACCATCCTTGGAAATACCAGCCTCAAAACCACCAGTGGTAGAGTCGATAATGAGGACTGCACAGTCAGCCTGTGAGGTACCAGTAATCATGTTCTTGATGAAGTCACGATGTCCAGGGGCGTCAATGACAGTGCAGTAGTACTTGGTGGTCTCAAACTTCCACAAGGCAATATCAATGGTAATACCACGCTCACGCTCAGCCTTGAGTTTGTCCAGGACCCAAGCATACTTGAATGACCTCTTGTTCATTTCAGCCGCCTCTTTCTCAAACCTCTCAATCACACGCTTGTCAATACCTCCAAGCTTGTAGATCAAGTGACCAGTGGTGGTTGACTTGCCAGAGTCCACATGCCCAATGACCACAATGTTGATGTGAACCTTTTCCTTGCCCATTATGAACCTTAAAACCAAAAACTGCAATTCAAAAGATGAACAATATGAACCATAATCACACTTGTATAATAATAAATGCAAACTACTTTATTCATAACAAACTCTTCAACATAGAAGTAATGAGTAAGCTAGCTCACCAAACAATATTAAAAACAATAATAATAAATTGAACAAGAACCAGTTCAACCAAATCAAGATTACACCCACCAACAGTTGACAATGGAAATTGATAACTTCAGGGGCTGGTAGGTTCCATCCTACATTCAACGGAACAATCCCATGGAACAGTGGATAAAAGCGCAACACGCAGCTAATGACTAGAAAATGTGGCTTAAAAGCAAAGGGTAACGATAAAAAAATAAAGGCAACTAAGATTAAAAACATGCGCAGCATATTACAGCAATTCAAATCACATTATTAAGACACAAGCTTTCTAGAAAATGGCATGGCCATGAAATGCTCAATCATTGATTAGGAAATGCAAAATACAGTTCCAGTCCAAAAGGAAGCTCTATAAAATCTTATAACGCATCGGCGCGCCAGCAGCGGATATATATATATATAGCTACTGGGAGATCGATCTACGCTGCTTGCGAGTTAATAGACAAGCCTATTCTTATCAAGGATAAAATCACTGGTCCCAAAAAAATTATATTTAAATTAAAGATAATAAATTTTAGAAAAAATAAAAACGTGTAATTTCCATTCTTCGAATCAGACCGACCATACGATAACATAAGATCTAAACATAGACTAACAATTAACAAAATAGAGCCTCGAATCGAAACTGGCAAAACAAGCAACTTAAAGCACAAGTCTACATAAATATGTAAAAAATAAAATGAACATAAATATGGCATATGCGAACAAATCGAAGCTCCTAAAGGAAAAACGTTAATCAACCATCAGAAACAACCAACTCGCATACGAAACTGTTGAAATCACAGGAAAAACATAGAGCAGAGATATAAATCAACAGACGCATCAAAAACACATAAATAGATGGAAAGACAAATCCGGGTGGTACGATGAACAATCATACGAACAAGAACCGCAAGGAACAAGATCTGACCTCTTAGGAAACAAGAGCTTCTCTCTCGGCGAGCAAAGAGAGGGAGTGAGTGGTGGGTAGAGAGAGATAGAGAGCAGCAGAGTGAAGACTGAAGAGGGAGCAGCAAGCAAAGGCCTGGGATTGGTTAAAAAAGCGAGAGTAGCGTTGATGCTCTTCTAGGGTTTATCCTCCGCCGTCGGATTGCCTGATCCGACGGTCACAGTCTAGGAACTTATCGACCGCGGATGGTGCGGCGCCTACAATTTCAGTTAAATTACAATATTGCCCTTGTCGACTCAGGTGATGCCTTCTTTGGTAACGCCTTCGACTCTCCAGCTCTCTGTCCCTCTGCTCATTTTGACAGACAGACAGACCCGTGGTTTCTTAAATTGTCCCTGAAATCATGGGATGGGACCAGCTTGTTCTTCTATCCATCTTTGTCCAAATGAAGCTTCAGGGATAATAAATTTGTTGTGGTTTACGGAGCCATCTTTTAATTTGTTTTTAAAGAAACAAATTTGTTTCATGTTATTACAGGATTAGCTTCCATCAATGCATTGTGTTGTATTAAAAACAAACCACATTTGCACAGGTGTTTTGGGATTCGAATCAAATAAATTTTATTGCCTGCTTCATGAAACACTACTATATTACGTGCCTCAATCCCGATCTGTGAAAATTCAATACAAGCAAAAAGCATGAAATAAATAATCCGCGAATCCCCTGCCCATATTATTTCTGATACGTTTACCCTTCGGGGCATGCTGATTTTAGTGATAAATTCCCCAATTCTGTCTCGTACTTTGACAAACCCAACAAAAAAGAAAAGAAAAACAAAACGCCCTTGTCAGCTATATCAAAACATTCGTCACCTTCGACACATGTAATTAGTTAATTTATTACGGCGTACTTGAGTTGAAAATAACTATGGATATTATATTATTTTAACACTTTTTTATAACTTAGTCATCACTTTGATAATAATAATAATTTCTATGAATGGTATTTTTCGTATTATTATTATTATGATTATCTTCTTTAGAGCAACCCTAACACACTCTCTATTATTTTTCGTATTATTATGATTATCTTCTTTAGAGTAACCCTAACATACTCTCTATTATTTATTTGTATAAAGCAAAATCTCAAATTCATGTCCCAATAGGCTCTTCACATGACTCTCTACATGTAGAAAAAGCAACAGTAACTCTTCACATTTGAAGAGTCACTATTCATTATCTATATATTATTTTATTATTTTATTACAATTTCTCTCTCCTCCCTCATACTCTTTCCCGGCTGTGCAAACCCTTCACCCATGCCTGCAGCTTCCTCTCCAACGCCAATGGAGGCAACAAGCCCCTGAACACCTGACCGATCAATGCCGGTAGAAAGCAACGAGTCGCTGAATAGGCTTGGATCCGACGGCGTCGCACAGCAGATCTTCTAGAGCTCGAAGTCGAAGCTCAGCGATTCGGACGCGTCAGCATCAGAGAATGAACGAACAGCAGTTCCGTCACTTCTTCCCGAATCCACGACGCCACTTTTCCCTGAGGTTGGAGGAGGATTGGGGAGGCGGGGGGGATGGCTGGGTATAGGGCATGGTGGGTGACGGCTGGAGAAGCGATGACAAACTTAGGGTTTGATGAAAAAAAATATTATTTTAATACAAATATACATAAAATAGGAAATACTGTTGGAGTTAAATTTTAAAAATGACTCTCTACATGTAAAATTTTCTTTACATGTAGATATAAAATACAAAATAGTGTTAGAGATGTTCTTTTATATATATATGATTAATCATATGGAACTTCTTTTAAAACAATAAAATTTTAATACATTATAAAAGTAATTTATGCACCTATAAACTGACTAAATCATGTATATTATTATACTTTAGCAAATCAAAAAATAATAATCAAACTTATAAATTTTTTATTTTATTTTCTATTAGTAAAAAAAATCTCACAGTATACTTTACATTTTTACTTTTAAAAGTTTAAAATCTTGTGAATCTTTATAAATAATACTTTATCACACTTATTTGTTATGAATGATGTAAATTAAAATTAAAATAGCAAGGTGTCAAACTTCAATTTGTCCCCCCGTTGTGTGTGTGTGTGTATATATATATATACACATACATACATATATTTTTATATCCCCTAAAAAATAAAAAAAAATCAATGGTGGACAATAGATTGAGTAGACAGATGAACAATGAACTCTAGATTAGCCTCTCTTTTAATCCAAGCAGGTTCGAGCAGCATTATTGATCCAGACAAACCTACTAATTCAAGTAGCTTTCAAAACTCAGGCGACTCTTTTAATTTGAACATCTAAACTCCAAATCAGATTACTCTTCTAATCCGAACAACGTTTCAAATTTGAATAGTTTTCCTTATCTGAGCAACTTTTTAAATATGGGCATTGTCGTTATCGGTTTTTACCCGTTTGAGATAAAACAATACTAAACCTAATTGTGATGAAAATGATAAAATCATCATTAACTATTTATGGTGCGCAATTGACCACTTAATTGGTTTATATTTTCATAAATAGGTTTGAGAGTCAGTTACGAATGGAAAAGAATAAATACCTCTACAACATCCTAAATTGATATATATTTTAAAAGTTAGAGGATTTATTTATTTTAACTTTTTGGTCTCACTTGGTTTGCTTAAGCTTATATTTTTAGGTTTTGTTTTGAAATATAAGTTTTATGCCATGATAAAGTATAACTTTCCATTAGGGGGATAACATTTATTATGCTGTTGAAACCCTTTTATGTGGGTCCAAATAATCATGAAATAGACATTTTAGTTTTTTTGTTTATAACCTTATTCATTTTATATTGGTTTACCTCTTTGATTGCTAAGACTAGAGAGTGATTTGAGTTTTTACATTTTTAATTCTCTATGCTATTTTTGTTAAAGTTGGAATTAAGATGGATTAATTTCTAGAATACTATGAGATAATATATTGCAAAGTCTATACAGAAAGCTCTAAGTGCTAGTCATAGTTAGTGATGAAGCAACCTAAAGATTTTTGCTTTTGCTTTTTGTGATTTTTGGATTTTTAGAAAAGAGAATTTTAAAAAACAAGTTCTTTTATTATCATTTTTTATTTGTTTTTCTTTAGTTTTTAGATTTTTTTAGTTATTAGGTTTTCTTGTTTTTGAAGTTTCTTTTTAAGGTTTTCTTTAAAAAGGCAATTTTGTTTTTAAAAAAGGAATTTTAAGTTTTTAAGAATTTTTATTTTATTTTTTGAAAGAGAAAATTTAAAGAAAAAGGATTTTTAGTTTTTTTGTGTTATAAAATTTTTAAGTTTTAATTATCATATTTTTGGGCTTTTTATTTTAAAGAAAATGCTTTTTAAGCCTTCTTTTTGTTTTTGTCTTTTTGGGAAACCTCCTTATTCTTTTTCTTTTGTCATGTGTTGTGCACTACTACAACAACGATTCAAAAAATAACCAACTTGCATATGATTGTGCCCCTTTCTTCTTCTTTTTTTCCTTTTTTCACTTTCTTCTTCAATTTCCTTTCTTCCTTCCTTTTTCCTTTCTTACAAATTACAATAAATTACAACAACAAAACATAACAATAACAAAGCAACAAAACCAAATAGCAACAACAAAATAACAAAACCCAATGTCAAAAAAATAAACAAGCAATGATGACAACCCACTCTCAAACAGGCACATACAAAGTCAAGCACAATTCTAATAGTTTATGTGAAAGGACTATTTTACTTAATGGATTTAAAAAAAATCTTTTAACTTCAAAAACAAATTTGCTTAAATACAACTAGTCCCCCACCATATGGTATTACTCAAGCCCTTTACATGCTTCTTGGTTCATCATGCTTTTGTTAAGGGGGCATCATAAAAAGTCCAACCATTTTGTTTTCCTTATGGCTTAAACTATTCTTTTGAATGCCCAATAGTTCTCAATATCATAGTCAATTGTCCCGGTGTGACATTCGCACTGAACCCCAAGGTTATACCAAGCCGAATATAGGGGTTTCCATTCTTCAGCGAGCATTGGATCACCAGGCATGCGTTCACCAACCTTGGATAACGTTTGACATATGTTGTAAGGATTGTTTCAATCTATCTCCTATGGGGAGGCCTTGTTTTTAGAAAATTACCATAGGATTTTAATCACCTTAGTTGGTGTTGAGGAGGAGGCATTGATGCAATACTAGCTATCATTTGTGTTAATTAATGGAAGACCTTTTAGTTATCCTGCCACATATGATGTGTCTTCTTCCTTTTCTTTCACCTGCTGACCTTTCAATCTAGTTCTCATTGATCTTCCCCTATCTGATGTCATCTTTTATCCTTTCTCCCAAAGCTACCAAGCCAGCAAAGTTGTTTATCACATTTTTGCTAGATTTTCATAGTAGGTGTCACGCCCCCAACTCCAGGAGATTCAAAACCGAGCACGTGACTACCCTTTACCCAGACCCGAGGGCAAGCGGTTGATGACTAGTACCGAAAGGAGCACACCGCGGGTGCTGCCCAAATACACCTATACAATCATATAATAAAAATATTCCTATATACTCTCAAAACCATGCAACTGAATAAAATATCATCATAGCACATCATATACATCATGTATTACTTAGTACAACAACCATAGACCCATGTCTGGGAAAAAATACAGTAAAGATACAAACAATCAAAATGGACACAGTTTCTTACATCAACGAGGTCTAATCTACTCAATATGCTCAACTACAAACCCCATGGTTATCTTCTTCTTAAACTTAAAAGTCAAGACAACAACATAGGGTGAGCACAAATGATACATATTCACAACACACCAATCAACACATATATTCAACATCCAACACACAAGCCATATTTGGGTCAAATTTACATAATACATTCTCAACCACAACCCTCTTATAGTTCCCAAGGTTTCCACGAGACTCTATCGCGATACTAACACAAACGAACATGACTACACCACGAAACAAACCCTTAAGCCCCACTAACCCTGGACTCATCAACATACACAAGCATAACCTGCCATTGAAGGCCAACATTCATATAAGATATCACACCTATATGAATTTACATATATATATATATATATATAAACATAAATCATCTACAAATCGTCTATCTTAAGACCTAACCCTAAAATGGGTTTAAGAGTACAGAATTTCTACCTCAAAATCAGGCGAACTTAGAGCTCCGCCTTGAAGGATCTTCCCTTGCACCTTGCCCTTCTCCAATAGGCGTCTCCCTCTCCAAGAATACAACGGCAACAATCGCACCAACGATGATCTCTCTCTCTCTCTCTCTCTCTCTCTCTCTCTCTCTCTCTCTCTCTCTCTCTGGCTCCCCCCCCATGAAAAACCCTAAAATCACAAAACAGAAAATCGTATCGAAAATATGCTGCTGCAAAGTCGACGTCGACCAAAAACATCACATCGACCAACCACTCTCGCGTCGACCAAACACCCACGTCAACCCATTTTCACATCGCACAAAGTCAACCTACTAGTTGGGTCAACCATGTAAAGACTCGTATTTGGGTAGTCTTGAGAGATAGTCATTCTATGGGAATGTAACTATCTGGACGGTAGCGTAGCCATTGATGTGAGCATTTTGACTGTACTTAGGCCCGATTCTGAGTCGGGGCCCTATTTGACCCGATTGTTGACTTTTTGGGGTTTATTGGTTGACTTTGCATTTAGGTGGTCATTTGAGTGTGATATTATCTGAATAGTATTGTGCTCGTCATTTCGAGCGTTTTAACAGTAATTTGACTCAATTTAGAGTTTGTGACCTCGAGAGGTCAATTATTGCGTCCGGGAGATCAATTATTGCTGGGAGGTCAATTATTGGCAGTAGTATAAATAATTAAGAAACTGCCTTATCCATTTAATTTGCTTGGTGCGTGCGTGTTTGAGCAAGAGAGAGAGAGAGAGAGAAGGTGAAGAACTTCCCTTGGTGATTTTGGGGCGATTGGAGCTCGTGGATCGCAAATAATCTTCTCAGGTAGGTGTCCTTGAACCTCTTATCTCGATTTTGTCTTGGAATATATATGAATTTATCATGATTTATGAATTTGAGCATGAATCTTAGGTTTTGGGGAAAACCCAATTTTGGGGTTAGATATGATGATTTAGCATAAGATCTGTGGTTAAGAACTAATTTATATCAGTTTGGGTACGTAATTTTATACTCTGTTTAATAAAACGCATGTTTGTAAGTGCTTGGGGGTTGCTGGGTTGATTCCAGACGAAAATTAGGCCAAAAACGATGATGTAAACGATATCAAGGCGAATCGTAAAGGTCGAAGTTAAGTGATCAGACTATGGAGTGTGACAAGTGATCCGGATCAATGATCAAATGAATTAATCGAATCAATGATCGGGCTTGATTAGTCGGATCAATGTCCGGAAAGCGATTAATCCGAATAAGTGATCAGAATTATGATGATGATCCCGTGACCCCATTTCCGCTTGACCAGTCTACAGCTACTTATTTCTGTTGAATTATTCGTTGTAAGCTATTATGCCTAAGTATTACGTAAGTTACAATGTAAATAACGAAATACCCCCATTTGGATTCAAAAGAAAAATACTAGAAAAATTAATTCTCACTCTTCAAAATGTGAAAATTGGGGATTTAGTGTAAAATCTCGGAAAAACGAAGTTAAGTAGTGATGACTTTAAAAAAGTGGGGTTATTTGTTCTACCTATTCAGGTAGTATAATATTGGTATTCTTCAATTTTGTTTTACGCTCGCTAGATTCTTGTTTCAACCTGGATAATGTTGCATCATATGCAGGCAGCATATTTTGTTTGCAGTGGTTTTAAAAGGCATGACACTGGAACTAACTTTTGCTGGTGAGTTACTAGGTTTGTTCCCAAAAAGTATTGAAACTTTAAGGCTTTTATATAGTGATAAATACCTACATGCGCCGTTGACATGCAGAGTCATTTATTTGGTTTTGAATGTAGTTTTATATAATTATGTTATCATCTTTTGTATAATTTTAAAAGTCTGCAAAGTCAAGGGAGGCCTGTGATTTTATCCTGATCTTCCATCTGCAGTCTTTACTTGCCAACATGGATAAACTACTGGCACCTGACCAGAACCTTGCCATAATGGCCTATGGTAAATTATTCTCACATGGTTGATTGGTATGATCACGTCCTTAAAAAGCTTATGAATCAGCTACATCTACCAAGCAATAATAAAACTCATTGCAGATTTTACATTTCCAGGTTTGGGATTTTAGCATTTCATAAGGCATTGTCAGACCATCCTAGAAATCCTTTGGTGGTATCACATTCTGCTTTTTTTTGCAATTTACAATGGAGAGGGGATCTGTTGGAAGCTTTAAAAACAGCCAAGGGATTCTCCACACCTCTTGATGTCCAGATTTCATGAATTATTAGAGCCTCAGAATCTGGATTCTAAGGCACTGATGTTTGAAGTTAAGGCCCTTGTAGCATCAGTTTACAGTTCTGTCTCAAATGACTGATCAGCATTACGTCTCTCAGGCAGTGTCTCGATACCCTGATGCACATTGCTCAAATTTGGTGAACATCAACTATTGATGTTACATTCTTCTTATTCTTATATGAGCACATCATAAAGTCCATGGCATTGTGGAGAACGAAAGAGTATGGAAGTTCCTTCCCCTCCTTCTGGCTCCCTCTCACTCTCCTTGACTCCCAACTAAACTAGAGCCTAGAAGAAGAATGCATGAAGGTCTTTGTCTTAGGTCCAACATTAATTATTGACTATTGCTTTCCTGGAGGTGGAAAATTAAGGGTTGGCTTGAGTCACATTGGATTGCATATTTTTCACCTATTTCATTGGTTCAAATTTTGCAGGTTTTCATTCCATTAGGGCTGTACTTGAGAGCGTGCAATATATTTGATTGTCTGTTTGGGGAGAGCGGAAGGAATTTTTTGTCAAAAGGAATTATCCAGGTTGATTATGAGTTGTTGAATTCTAGAGGGTACCAGAGCTGAGGTATATGTTGGTAGAGCTGTGTTAGATACGATACTTCCAAATCAACCAAAAATGCCAATACCTTAATACCTTATATGGATACATTGTCAAATTGGGTGCGACTACCCCATTATTAGTCATCAGCTAATAGTTCTTTCTCAAAATCGTCTTAACGTACTTAACATCATGTTTGATTCCTAGACAAGTTATATAATTTCCATTTTATTGGAATAGAATAGAGGTCCAATAGAAAACATCTTTGGAGAAAAGTAGAAAAGTAGAAAAGTGGGTTCAACCCTCCATAAGCTATAAACAAATAATAATGCTATATGACCATACACAATAATTATAACCATACTAATAGCATAGATTACCTGCAGGTATGGGCAGAGTACGGGAATACCTCTCCATCATTAGAATTTCTCAATTGAATTTCTTAAAAAATAATAATAGTCACTCCAACGGTAAAATAAAAGGATGCCAATGCACAGTTCAGCTGTCTGTATAATTGCCAATGCACAGTTCAGCTGTCTATATAATAAAAGGCTCCTGTATAATTGTTCAAAAAAAAGACAAATTTCTTGGTTATCAGCAGTTATATTTTTCTTACGCCTTGGCAATCGCTGCCGCGGGAGCGGGGCCTCCAGTAGTCGGCCTAAAAAGCATCAAATCCCCTTATTAGTGTAATCAAATGAATATTTTACGAACTACGACATGCAATATTAGTGAAAGAGATGCAAGAAACTATAGGGAGGAGCTTACAGTCCAACAAAAACTTTGAAAGCATCATAGATAACCCACTGAGCAGCGGTAAGAGTTCCAATCATCACTATTCGAAGTGGAAGACCACGAGCAAAGAGACCCGCAACCAATCTGCTGCATGACCTACAACGCATTGTTCAAGAGAACAAGAATGTGACCATTACAATTTACGAGACAAGGAAAACATATATATATATATAATATACATAATAAAGGTAGGCCTTAATCATTTGATACTACTCATTTTAAAACCATTCAAAACAATATAGTTTGACTAAAATTATAAACCAAAACTAAGTTATTTTGGTAATGTGTAGAATTATAAATACCTAACTATCAACACCTACTTTCTTCCCATAATACATATATAAAGTGAATATCATTAACATCTCTACTTACATCACCAATGGTTGCTCCTTGGCATTATTAAGAAAAGAGACCAGGTTATCAGCTGGGTGTGATATAATGGCACAGAACGCCCCCTATTGTCCACCAACAAAACTGACCCCAAGCTGCAGGGATGTGCTGCACTCATCTTTGTTCGGTATGACATGTTTGTATAATTGCTCAACAGTAGTTTCAAAAGACATAAAACTTCATCATTGTCTGCAAGCCATTATAATCATCAGCAACGCATTAGGTTACATGTAAAGCTGCAGGGGTGTGTGCTGCATCAGTACTTTTTCACTGTAGGATTGTCCATCTTATGCTTTTGTATATTCTTCTCTTTAATTAATCGAAATAATAATAGTAATTACAATAATAGCATCGACGATATTTGGGTGCAATAATCAAACCAGTGGTTCTCATTTGTTTTGATTAGTCCATTTAATTGACTGTCAGTGAGTTTACAATTCAGGACAAGAGGACAACATGCAGAGACTAATAACATATATATTATGGACGGGAAGTGGGAAAGTTTTGACCTTACATGGGATTTGCCCCTCTGAGTGGAACGATATATGTACAGCCTACCAACATTTCGAGCAATCAGAAAGTGATAAGAATACGAAATGAAAACCAGCACTACTGATGCATTAACAAGGGTTGGTATTTAATAGAGACACATACCCAAGAACACCTTCAGACCTCCCAAACATGGGAAACCCATCTCCCAAGCCTCCTGGCAAACCCAGGCTGAGTTTGGACGCGAACCTTCACTGCCTCCATAGGGCAGAGGGCGACATCAGCTATAACCTCAGCCAAATGCAGAACCAGCAAGGTAGATCAGGGTTTGTATTTTGTTGCGTACTCAGGCCCAGCAATGTCTGAATAGTACTTCTTGAAAAATTCATAAAATCCGTGTTTGCAGGCACCCTGAGCGCTGTAACCAAGAAAGTGAAGGCACCCACCCCTAAGAGACCTCCAACTCCCTGTTCTCTCCAGCAGAACCCCAAACCCTGAAGATAATGCGCTTGTACTTATCCGGGTCAATCTGCAAAATATGTAACGTTAATATTCGCTATATCCGTTCTATGCAACAACAAAAACAGTAGATTACATTTTTTTTAAGAACGTGGTATGTATAATGAAAGAAGATTTATCCGTTCGACCATTATAATCAAAGCACTAGATTACCTCTAACTACACGTATTCACTCCACTCCACATGAAGGTACCAGTACTAATCACTTTTCATATGTTTTGTTTTACTTGTATTAGATGGATTGGATAAAATATTTATGTAAATTTTTCCATATTTAGTAACTATAGAAATATGATAATATATATATATATATATATATATATATATATATATAAAAGGTAATACTAATTACAATCGCATGACGGATAAATAATCATAACAACATGATATAGAAATTTAAAAAGAAAAAAAATATGACTGCCCATGCATAAAATATTTTGATATTATATATATATATATATATATATATATATATATAAAATATTTATATAATATATTAATATATATTTTATATTATATAATAATATAAATATATAATATATCTAATAAATACAAAAGATTTTTATAATATATTAATTTTATTTTTATTTTTATGGTTATCAAAAAGTATATAAAGGTGGATTCAATATAAAAAAGGAGGACAAAAAAAAACGAGGAGTCTCAAACCTGCATGTTACATTTGACGAGGTCGAGGAGGCGTGACGGCGGTGTGGTGGAGACCGCAGCTCAACATCCCACCAGCCGTAGCGGCGGCGTAGAACGCGGGGGAGTACATTTGGATCTTGCCGGGCTCGCTGGGGGCGGGAATGGGGAAGCTCTTCCCCGCCTCGGCCGGCGGGCTGGGCCTGGCGATGCGGCAAGAATCGAGGGATTGGTACGCGGACGAGGAGTGGTAGAGGAAGCAGGGGATGAGAGACTGGCGAGAGGTGTCCGGGAACGCCATGATACGATCGATCGCGGCAGGCTACAAAGAAAACTTCTTCGTTGTCATACGTCGTTGCCACTTTTTTTTTTATAGCAGCGCTACACGGAAAGTCTGACACGGATGTTTGCCGCGGGAATTACTGAACTTCTCGATCTTTTTTGACTTTTCTCGTGATGAATGTTCGCCGCCTAGGACATTGATAATACATTGTGTTTCGCTTCGTACTCATTAATATATATTATATATATATATATATATATATATATATATATATATATATCGATCGTCGCGTAGGCGCACACATATGACTATCATTCCTGCAACTAGAGGAACACTCTCAGACTTTTCTGGGTTGTACGGTACCCCCATCACTCATGTTCTTTATTTGTATGTTTTGTTTAGGAAGAAGTTTGGGCTGTTTGGCAGGGACTCAAGAGCTGTTTCTTTTGCTGTTGATTAAGTTTTTGAGGTTTTTTCAACATCTAAATTTTTATATAACTTCCAAGCCTTTTGGCTTGACAAAACTTGAGCTACAGCTTAATCTTTTTATTTGTGTTAGTAAGGGCTGAATTGAATTAGTCGATTTGTATTACACGCATACATTCATCCACATTTATTCTCTGGCTTTGCCTGAAATTTCAAAATATATATATACTCTTTACTCTATTAGTATTGTTTAATTAAACTTGAATTCGCGTCCCTTAAATAAATCAGATGCGAAACAATAGATTTTATAAGTCACAAATGAACATCTGTTTGGAATTTCAGTTTTAGTGTATTTTGCCCAGTTTTTTATGTTCACGGTCTTAAAAGCATGGCTGATATATGATTCATGGGCTACACAGACCTTGCAAAACAAATTCAGTTGCAGGTTTATACTATCACGATTGTAATTTTAGCATTTCATAATCGACTCACAGACCAACCATAGATCTTCCAGTGGTAGCTACATTCTCCTTCGATGTGTACAATGGATTACGACGGAGGGAAGATGTGTGCGAAGCATTAAAAAATTAGCAGTATACATTCTCTAAGTCCCATCATGACACCGGCATTCATGAATTATTGAAACCTCAGAACCTCGATTCCCAGGCGTTGAGTGCTCTATTTCAGATGAATGATGGGCATTTTCGTATCCCAGGCATCTCTTTCAGATGAATAATGGACATTTCGTCTCTGAGGCATCTAACTCTAAGGTAGTGCCTGGAGACTGTAACATGCCTCACTCCAGTTTGGTGAGTGCTCAGCTATTAATTTCATATTTCCCGAGTCCTAATATGAGGAAGCAGGGTTTTTTTTTTATGATAATTAAGTAAATGTACGAAATAAATACAAACTATACATTACAAAAAAGGAGTCACCAGGTTTTACTAAAGATAGACCCGACCCAAATACAAGTCACATATGTAGAGAGCCCACGAGAACAAATCACCCCAAGGTTAGAGGAGAATCCACCAAACAACACGTGGGTGAGAAGTGAGAACTAGGATCGCCATGTTGGAAGGACAACTTCAGTACACGACTTTCTTAATAAATTGTGAATTCGAGCATTAAAGATATAATACAGCCACAGCTAAGAATAGTTTACCCAAAACATGAGCGAAGCATAGCTGCCTAAAAGAGTAGGAAACCACTGCATAAAGCCATGTTTAAAGTATACAAAGAGTAGGAAACCAAGTTTAAAAGATTATTGAAGTCAGTATAGTGAAGCAATGACACTAATCAGGCATAAAGCCATGTAACGCACAGTTGTCCGGCTCCTGATATTCAGAACATCATATCCCTTCACAGTAATGAGAATTCAAGGAATTCCTCCAAATTTACATGGATGCCAGCAGGTAAAAAGAGGGCGTTGGGGCACACTACTAACGTTACCCGTGGTTCATGTTCCTCTGACAAAAAGTACAACTATTAGTCGCTGATTATCTTTTTGGGTTTGGACAATTTAATAAAAAACCTAAAAAAATCAAATAATTATATTTTTTCAAGATTCTTTTTTTTTTAAATTTCTCTCCCCTTTTATTTTAAAAATAATATTTTAATCTCATAATAATAAAAATAAATAATTAAAAATAGAACATAGAAGTGTGCAATAAAAAAGGTAAATTACTAAAATAATAATAATAAATTGGTTATTTAAAGAAAAACTGCTATGATGATCTTAGTTCGAACATTGCAGGTCTACAATTAAATTGGGGCGGCATTTGAGAACCCGATATATTTTTGATATTTTGGTTAGGGCCACATCTCTTTTGGGGGAGCATGATTATGAGCATGGTGAGAGAAGCGAGGAACGTATCCGCGAGGATTGGTTTTCCTTCGATGTGTACCAGAACACCAAGATACCAATATCTTAATCTAGCATGCCATATTGAAGCATTGTAAAATTGGGGCATAAGCACCCTGGAATTTACTTGAGCAAATTCAAAGAATGAAACAACTCACCACAATAAAACATAAAAGCTCTAATGCAGCCTTCAAAACCAGTCATTCTGGCATTGCATGAATAAGTTGGGTAATCCAGAATGAGGAGACGCCGGTACCAGCTTAATTTCAAAAAAAAAATGGTTTCAAAAATCCTTCATATTCATTATTAATTCCAAGACCTAGACACCGTAAGCATGCAGGCTGCTATAAATGGCAAGCGTATTTTTGCCACGAATGAGGATGAAACCTCTCAAAAAAACAGAATTGGCTGGGAAAATAGCAAAACATATGAGGCATCAATCAAATGGTCCTAATAATACCGATCTCCATTATGTCCCACTAAAACGAAACCCGTCAGAAGTCATATTTCACTCACGCCTTGGCAACTGCTGCAGCAGGAGCAGGGCCACCAGTAGTCGGCCTGAAAAGCAACAAATCCCCTTATTAGTGAGTGTAATGTAATCAAATGAGTATTTCACTAACCATGAAATGTATTATTATTGTTGAAAGAGGTACAAGATCAGAAACTAGAAGAAAGAACTTACAATCCAAAAAAAACTTTGAAAGCATCATAGATACCCCACTGAGCACCGGTAAGAGTTCCAATCATCACTATACGCAGTGGAAGACCTCGAGTAAAAAGACCCACCCAACCAATCTGCTTAATAGCCTGCACAACATTATTCAAGAGAAAAAAGTGAGCATTGTGATCTACAAGACATGGGAAGAACAAGCATGCATCTAATACCTATGGGAAAAAGTAGGTGTTACGGATCATTTACAGGTTATCAGCTGGATGAAATATCAACCAGGTTTTGATTAAAAGTTAGAAGCTCAAAACTATAATACTTTGGTAGTATGTAAAATGGTAGATCAATATCAACACCTATTATATCCATAAGTGGAGAACATCTCTACTCACATCGCTGACGTTTGCTCTGGCCTTAGTAAGAAAAGAGACCAGGTTATCAGCTGGGTGTGATACAATGGCACAGAAAACTCCAGCTATATATCCACCAGCAAAGCTAACTCCAAGTTGCAGGCTTTTGCTGCACTCATCTTTTGGCTTTGGTATGGTATGCTTGTACAACAGCTCAACAATAGTTTCAAAAGATGCAAACTTCATCATTGTGTCTGCAAGACACCCGCCATCATAATCACCAGCAACATATCAGGTTACATGTACATGTAGTAATTAACCCAAAAAAAAAATATCATAAGGTACCATGGCTAAATGGCTAAGTAATATAATCTTCTGTAGCTCTAGCACACGGCATTGGTCTACAAACCATCATGAAATGATAATGATAGCATTACTAATTATAAATTATAATAACTATAGACGGTCTTACTGAGAGACCATAGGCAGCTAAAACCAAATTATGAAAAGGGCATTCAAAGTAGTACAACCAAAGATAGCTATGGATGTATATGAGAAGCTTAAGGACCACATTGATGCCTTAATGCACTAACTTTTTGTTTTTAGCTCACAGTAACCCTTCGTCATTCTAGGATTGCGCATCCTGTGCTTTTGTATTTTCTTCTCTTCAAGTAAATTTGACTATTGAAACAACAATAATTGCAATAATAGCAGAAACAAAATTTGAGATGCAATAAGTTGTGTGGACAAGAGGAATGTTCACAGGAAATCAGAGAAATATTTTAGAAAAGGGTGGGAGAAATGGTAGCTTACATGGAATCTGACGTCCCCAAAGTGGAGCAATACCCTTGTGCAACCTAGCAAAATTACAAGGAATCAGAAAGTACTAAAATAAGTAATAACAAATGAAAACCAGCACTTCTGAAGCATTAACAAAGGTTGGTTTTTAATATGAAACATACCCGAGAACACCTTCAGACCTCAAAAACTTGGGGAACCCATCTCCCAAGCCTCTGCAAACCAAGGCTGAGTTTGGACGCGAACTTTCACTGCCTCCATAGGGCATAGGGCAACATCAGCAATAACCTCAGCTGATGCAGAACCAGCAAGGTAGATCAAGGTTTTGTATTTTGATGCATACTCAGGCCCAGCAATGTCTGAGTAGTACTTCTTGAAGAATTCATAGAATCCAAATTTGCAGGCACCCTGAGCACTGTAGCCAAGAAGGGTAGGCACCCAACCCCTAAAAAAGCCTCTAGCTCCCTGCTCTCTCAGCAGAACTCCAACCCAAAGTAATGCTCTTGTACTTAGCTGGGTCCAATCTGTAAGATATGCAACGATATTTACTCAATATATTCATTCCCAATAGAGACAATAGGTTACTTTTTAGAACATAATGGAATAAAGAATTACACGTTCAACCATTATTTTTAAAGATCAAACAACTTAAGCCTGGGCCAGAAAAACAACTAACAATAAAAATAACACCTGCTTATTCACAGATTTCAATCTTTAGAAGATGAACGTTATTGAAGGGAACCACAGATATTATAACCCCAGTTAATTCATACAAAATGTAAAGCAAATCAAAATGACAGATTGATGACGGAAAATGAAACCAATTAGGACATGAAACAAAACGTAGATATCATCGATGTGGCACTAGCAGCAGGAGGGAACACATAAATCATATTATTAATAAAAAACATCGAAAACGCTAACGGATCGCAGCCCAGAATGACATAAAATGGATTTTTTTAAAAACATGATAAATCTAAATCGGAGTCACAGACGAAGATGAAAACCTGCATGTTACACTTGACGAGATCGAGAGGCGTGACGGCCATGTGAGTGAGACCGCAGCTCAAGATTCCACCAGCGGTGCAGGCGGCGTAGAACGCGGGGGAGTACATTGCGATCTTGCCGGGCTCGCTGGGAGACGGGATGGGGAAGCTCTTCACGGCTCCCGAAGCCGTATCCGCAGCCCCTGCATTCTGAACCGCCGGAGACGACGGCAGGCTAGGGCTGGCGAAGCGGCGAGAGTCGAGGGATTGGCAGGCGGACGAGGAGTACTGGTAGAGGAAGCTGGGGATGAGCGAATTGCGCGAGCCGTCGGGAAAGCCATGGATTAGGGTTTGAAGGATTCGATTGGTGGCGATGGATGGATGCGCAGGGATCGAATCGGTAGACGGGATGGCCCTCCTGGATCTTGGCGTCCGTCGGTTTCTACTCGGAAATGAGTTAGGCTTTCTTTTTTTCCTTTATTTTTTGTTTTTTTTTTTTTTTTTTTTTGGGTTTGTTAAGTCGGAAACGCGGCGTGGACCCGCCTGGCGAGCAGTTTATAAACCGGGGCGAGCTTGGAATCTGCCCCTCTGGCTTGCATTTATTATGGTGCTTCGAAATTTCGCCCACCGCTGGCTGTCGTTGAATCATCCTTCAAATCGTAAATTTATATTTGAAAGTAACTTTGGATCGGTTTAAGTAATACTTGCTTATAAAATTTAAAAAAAAACATATTAAGTAATTTAGTAAAAAATAAAAACTGTTTTTTAATCAAGCAGTATTGCTTGCTTTTATAATGCTTTTTAAAAAAGTTACTTTTTCCTAGACAAAAAAGTTGCTGAAAAAATATAGATAAATATTAGATAAATTATAATTTTAAAAAACATATAATAAGTATTTGATAAATAAAAATAAAATTACTTTTAAAATTTAAAAAGATAAATATATCCTTATAATTTAGCTTGATAAATTATAATTTTAAAATAACTCCCTCCACATTACGTCATAGTCACCCCCTCATGTCGCGGCAGCCTCACCTCTCCTCATGTCACTGCCCTCGTTATGTTATATTATGTTATGTCAAGAGGTATTGCTTGCTTTTATAATGCTTTTTAAAAATTACACTTTTTCCGAAAAAAAAATTCTTGAAAAAAAGCTAAGTAAATATTAGATAAATTATAATTTTAAAAGTGTTTAAATTTTTAAAAACATAATAAGTATTTGATAAATAAAAATAAAATTACTTTTAAGGCCTAAAAAGATAAATATATCCTTATAATTTGCTTATAAATTATAATTTTAAAAATGATTTCCCTCCACATTACGTCATAGCCACCCTCGTGTCGCCGCGCCACCGTACCCCACCCTCTCCTCATGTCGCATCCCCCCCCCCCATCTAAACCCGATTCGTAACGCTTTTCTTTCTCCCTTTTCTCGTTTTTGTTGCGCTTTAAAGCGTATGTACAATTGGCCATATTTAAGATTTATTTAAATTCTAAGATTTATTTTAGGTTATTATTGGTATTTTTAACATTTAAAAAATCGTTTCTTGATAAACGATTTTGAAAGTATCTTTAGGTTATTTTGCTTTTGCTTAAAAAAATAGAAACTTTTTTAAACAAATACTTTTTTATTTTTATCAAAAATAATTAATATGTTTTTATTTATTTTATAAGAAAAGTGTCTATGACAAAAGATTGCCAAACTTATCATTTATCAAGACGTAAATTTTAAAATGTTAAAATACCAATATTAATCCTAAAATAAACCTTAAATACCAATGGATTTGGCTTTAGGTGTGCTGGGTTTCAAAAGGTAGCGAAGGGGCGGCAAAGGAAGCGAGCAGGAGAGAGCCCCTGTTTCAGGCGGCAATGGGCTCAAACATGAAGGAGGCTCAATAACACTCAAAAGACGACCTGTGAGTTTGTAACCTCGGGGCTTCAACTGGACCTTTGAGACTTAGAACTTCGACCTATGCAGTTTATTTTGATTTCAAAGCAGGCTTTTCATACTCGAAGTGCACACGGTGATGTAGCTTTTAATGAAAATTATTTGCCTTTTTTATACCCTAGTTGCTCTTGGATATGATTTACATGTTTGAAAGGTGCCAAATCTCTGAAAATCAATTTTAGATATACTGGAACTTCATTTTTCAATTGGGAATTAGTTATTCAAAAATAAATATTGACTATTAGGGACACCTGTAAAATTAAAGTGATGTAACAAATGTCCGGGTCCTGTTTATAATTATTTTAGCTAGTCCTCCTCCTATCATCTATGAATGTTAGTGGTTTCCCCTCAAAATGGAAAGGGAGGCAAAAGAACTAAAAGCTGTCACCGGATCCCGACCCAATGAAACAGGTTAGCGCTCCCCTTTACCTTCTAGGTGGATAAGGGGTTAGGATTGTACAATACTACACAAAAAACTTTACAAAACAAACCACGATAATTGTTTCAGAAACAAACCACATGTCTTTAATAAATTCAAGTATCTTTGGCATCGTTTTCCAATTGGGGTTCCAATGGTTCCCAAAAATAAGAGCTGTATAAAAGCAACAACACAATAAACTTAGCCTTCACCTTGGAGATGAACCTATCGTTTAGAAGTTCCGAAAAGTAAGGCACGACGAGAGGTGAGATTATGGCTTAATAGGGATCATGTCTCCCCGGCTGATTCATCTCAACATCGTATGATGGCGTGCACAAGTGTGGTGTCATGGCAATATGCATAGGCAGTTATATTCAAAAATACCTTAATCTGACAACATATACACAAGCCACACAAAGCAAGCACGACCGTAGTCACAAGTACCCCGAACTTTCACATTCCCCCACAGGACCATAACCCTTGACTACCACTGCAGTTCCCATAGCACACTTTCAACCTAACACCTTAAGGCATATTAAAATGCAAATCAAATAAGCACTATTTAATATCCATATGCAAGCCAATGAGTTAAAGTTCACATAATACGATCTATGCAACCCTCTATAATTCCAAAGGCCCCCGAGACTCTCTGGCGAAACTACCCGCGAGCAAGCATGACCACACCACCGAGCTTGACCCTTAATCCCCACAACCCCGAACTAATCCACGTCCATGCACACAACGACCAATGAAAATTAACATTCATAAGAATCCTACCTATTGGAGTGCCATATATACATATACGACCAGGTACATGAGGCTTAACCTTAGAATAGGTTCAAAAAGAAGAACATAATTCCTACCCTCAAATTCGAGTTCACGTTAAGGATTAGAGCTTAGAAGGACATTCATTGTCCTTATCCCCTCCGATAGGCGCCTCCCTCGTCCAAGAGCGTAACGGCGATCGAACGTGGCGATCTCTCTTTCTCTCTCCCCTCTTTCTCCTCTCTTTAAGAGCTGGTAAAATAATCCTTGAACCTAGTGTGAAAAACAAGAAAATATCAAAAACATGTGCCGATTGTTAGGCATCGACAAAAAGCTAAGATCGAATCGACCCGCTGACTACCCTTTCTCCGTGAGCAAACATCCATGACAATTTCGCATGAAACAAGATGGCGATATGGTTGGGTCGCCCCGTCGACCTCATGTGGAACCATCTTAGCGTTATCCGCGCCCCAAATGTTGAAGACAACGAGACTAAGACGCGACATCTCTTACACTCGGGGGTAGAGAGTTTGTGTTCAATCAAATTCCCCATACACTGCAATATAGAGAGTAGAATTGTACTTACAACAGCTTGATAAAATTATTAAAAGCAAGTAAACAAGTATAGCGATGCGAGTTATAGCCACTAAATAATAAACACCCACGACATGGTATAACAATGTCCGACCTCGAGCTTATATACAAGCCTACGGACCCAAGTCCGGAAATAGAAATAACAAAATAGTGGACAAAGTCTATAAAATAAATCCTATAACAAGATTTCCCGACTACTCCCATTGTGGCTCCCGACTTCTCACTATAACTTTTGTATGAAATAGAAATAGCATAGGGTGAGTACGAATACCCGATGAAAAAACCCCCCATCTCCACCGTCACACCACATAAAATCCTAAAGTGTATATGATGGGTGTATGTATTGCCGATGTACTGTCTACTCCAATCACTAATGAATGCAAGTTTGACTAACAAAATATGTACATCACACATTATATCTCATTCATTAAGGATGCACCGATGATCCAACCAACCGACGGACTCCATAACCAATCTCCGAGGATCCCGATCCTCTGAAGCGAAGCCATATGTGGGACAGCTGGGTGCTCTCTACCGACAACACCTGCCACATTGGGACAGAGTGTTAACCAACCACATGGGGGACTGACGGCCTCTTCCCACCCCTATAGGGGACTGTGATTGGCAAACGACCCACCAAATCCACAATAATCAATGAATAGTAACCTCAAAATAATCTGCATCAATATATAACATTCCAGGGATATTTAAATTTTAAGCAAATATTAACGTGCCACAAACCAACACTAATGCTGAGATAATAATAAGTATAACAAGATTTATTTAATAAACAAACCAACTCGAAGACCAAATAAAATTTATCTTTGTCAAACTAATAATATTAAACCACGGATCATCATGTAAACATAAGAATAATATTATCAAGCCACAATTCATAACTAAGTAAATTTACAATATAGGATTATTTATATATATATATATATATATATATTATTTATTTATTTATGTAAATCATGTCGGATCGTAGTACTCCGAGCCCAAACAATACCCATATAATTAAACATTATAGAACTTTATTGTCTAATCAGTGATATCAAAGTATAACAAAAATATATAAATATGTGAATGAGTGTGTGTGTATATATATATATATATATATGTACAATTGCCAACTGTACATAAATAAATATATATATATATATAAAAAATCAACCTTCTCTAATTATTATTATTATTTAAAAAAAAAAAGAAATTGATCTTGGGCTCCAGAGAACTTAGGCCCAAAAAAGCAACCCAACATGCCGATTCTAATTGGGCTGGCGGGGAATGTGCACGAAAGCGACAGTGGGCCATTGCCCCTTTCCCTTGCCCCGCGAAATCTAGCGCATCAAGACGCGATTATATTTGAGGTGGCTGTGCCGCCCCCCCTCCTTTAAAGCTGCGCTTACGAAGCGTGCGAAATCCAGTGCTCGTTCCTGGGGTGGCAGTAACCCTGCCTCTCCTTCACCCCCACACGGCGCGCCGGTACACGGACGCTCGGGCCGCCACTCAAAACGACACAGCCGCCGCCTCCCCCGGGGCGCGCGGCCGCTGCCTCTCTTCCAACCACTCTGCATGGCTGCTGAAAAACGCACGGTGCCAAACGTTGCCTTCCGTTCTCTCTCATCACCCCGGACGACGCACGTGCAAGACATACGTGTATGTGAAACGTGTGTATACCTATATATATATATAATTGTATATATACGTATAACGATTCACCACATAAAATCCTCGACCCGTGTTCATGCCATGTAAATCAAGGAGTACAAGCTGCAACAATAGGAAACACCTACCTCTTGTGTTAGAAGGGATTAAACTAAATAAGATTAAATCGAGGAAAAGAATGATGAAGAGCATGAAAAATAAAAGAATTCTCCTACGTGACTAGGAGGTTCTCAAAAACAAAATTATAATAAATAATAAAACCCCAAAACCCTATTTTTAATTAGAATTGTGTTTCTCATTAATAATTTCAAAAAAGGCATCCTAAAATTTATTTTAAATTTATTAACCCTCAAGTTAACTCCCAATTACTAAATAACCTGGAGGCTTGGACCTCAATTATGCCCAAATATAGTAAACAAATTATATTGAGGTTACATTCTCAAAATACTTTTAACCTGCGATAAATATAGTTATAAGTTATCTTAACATATACGGATAAACCACATGCACCCACTTTAGAACTTTTCATCCTCGAAAAACCGTTAGATAAATATCAAAACTATCCTGGTAAAAGGTAATCATGACATAAATACTCAACCAAGCCCACACACCCATGAATATAATTATTGACACCTAATAGACACACCCCAAACACCCTCTAAATTATTAACCCACAAGCGCCAAGTTGATACAATATCTACCACTAGGCAAACTAGCATGTGCTCCTAATCAATAACTAAACACATGAATATAATTATGAGAACAACATATAACAAACAAAATAACATAAAACAAACATAATGACACGATATGGAAAATCACTTAATTCTCTCACCCTTAGGACTTTAGACCCGAAAGACAACGAAACAACGATCTAACGATAGGACAAACTAAGTCCATCGATAATGAGCTAGCACAATGCTTCGGGACATACCATTAACCATTACAAAGCAACAAAGTATTTATGAATTTACATTCAAGGAGACAACAATGCATCCTGACCATTAACATAAGGAGGGTGGGCGGGGGGGGGTGGGATTTGTCGTCATACTATAAATTATTTATGATCACTTGCCAGTGACAAGGCTTAGATAATCGGGTAACACATCCTTAATTAAGTCACTTGAAGCGCAACAAAACTCTACCCAACGCCGGGTGGTAACTCCCAGACTGGGATAGTCGTGGTAACACCAACAAGGATAAATGGATACCGCAACATGGTTAAGCGACACCTCGACATAAATCCTATGATTACGATTGATCAGATCATCCCGTAAAATCCAATAACGATCGAGTGTGATTGCCCACACACGACCACTGCGCCAAATACCCTTAGAACCCTACCGGTAACCCTAATAATTAATCACTAAATAGCCATCATAGTGAATCCGATAACGAAACAACACCATACTAACAACTCCACAACCAACCATACACTACCTTAAAATTATTCCAAGTTGTGCCAACATCACCATCAAAACTACTAATCTAGAGAACCCGAAACAATAAGGATTAACATTATAACCAAAAATCCGTCAGAACCATAAACGAATCCAGGGGATAAACTTATTCTTAAATTAAATATTGCGTACCAAGAGTCAACAACCTACCCTCATATAGCTAATGTCCCCAACAACCACAATAAGTGCAGAAGGCATATAAAGTGGCGACATATTAAAAATGCATATAGACCCTTTGACAATCAGATAGTAAAAACCAAACAATACAACATCAAAATATCAACAATTATGTGAATAACATATACTCCCATGAAGGGGAAGAAAGGTCGCACCACTAGTCAACCAAACAATGGAAGATGTCCATTGAATTACAATGAAGTCCCCCAAGAAGAGGACTCCACACAAACAAGCAACAAACTAAAGGTTACCACAACAACGTCATACTAACATCACCAGGAAAATCAAGCTAATCCCACCTTAACCCGTTCACCGAGTCCACTCATCATACTTACCAATCAAATCAAAGTAAGCAGTCAATAAACAAGGTCATTCCTGGTTTCACCGTGTCACCACACAAAATAATAATATGTAACTATTATAGGCTTGATCAAAAGAGTGAAACAAGGCAACCAATAAAAATATTATCATTGTTACATCAGGCATGAATACAACTTAGGTACACATCTCGATCACACATCATCAAACAAACAGGTTAAAAACATGTTTATAATTAAAGCATTTATTGACTTTAATCACAACCACATTACGGAGCTTCATCTCCATAGCCACAGCTACCAACTTAGCCACAGGCTACTATAACCCATGACCACACGGGCTCCACAGCCACAGGCTCCTACAGTTCTGAGATAACACCTCTAAACCACATTACAATAATGTCGTTCACCTTACCCACCTAATACCTTTTTGTGTAGTCGTATCCTGCTTCTTTAAAACCAGGGCAAAAGTCTAACATGTCATTTGCACACACCATATCATATGAAGAATATCAGCTCAATCATACAATGGTAATCCACATTGACATCAATAAACATGATTAAATAATATTTAACCACCAGGTTAGATCATCATTATTTATTCATTTATTTACTATTGTTACTAGTGTTGTAAGTATATTATTTATGTTTTTAGATACAGTAACATATTTCCCCTCTTATCAATAACCGGTTACACACCAACATAGTTCACCACAAGCCAATACACTGAGGTGGCCACAACCAACGTGAGCAACTACTCAAAAAACAAGCATGGCAACAACAGTCAATATTTACACAATTATAATGTTGATAGGAGTCCCGGGAAAAGGCATACCAGAATATCGCCTATTACTAACATTCAACCAAAATCTTATAGCATTTAAACGTACAAACAACATTAACTAAGTATTACAATGACATTTAACGTCGATATCTGATTCAACATTTAACTATATCACCAAAAATCATGAAACCTATGCTCCCATTATTTCTGATTATTTAATCATAACAAATCCTCCTCATTAACATTTTAAAGAATAAAATTCTTAAAATATTTTATAGAAAAATATGAATTCTCCACTCCATTTCAAAGGAATTATGTCTATTCTTATCTCCCCCACTCATTATTGCCGTCTATATTAATTGCCGTAAACGAAAATAAACCATTATTGAATCACCAATCTAAATCATGGTTTCTCATAATATTAAAAAGCTATTATCTGATAAATTATATTCTTTATTATAACGGTTTATTAGTTATTGCCATATTATTATATTCACTACTGCTATTTAATCCTTGAATATTTTATTCCGCCGTTTACCATTGTTGTACTTCATGTTTTACTTTTATTAAGTTACATTTTTCCAACCTTCCAGTCCTTTTGCTACTACTTTATATACATGAGACAACATGTTAAATAATTCACATGTAAGAGGAACAATCATGACTGCATTAGGTCATATGGCGTCTAAGTAAGTAAGCTCACAACATCCTTTTCAAGAGATAATTACCAATTACACCACTGCTCGCATTGTCACCAAAGATTTTTTAAATATTAATTCTCTCAATTCTTACCATCTATTTGAATTCACAAATTGCATGAAGTAAATCTCTTTGTTTTTAAAATAATTAACTCTCACCAAAATAAATTAATCATATCTCCACATACAGCTCTTCTCCCCAAATTTCCTTGGTCAAAAATTAATATTAAAATAATAAATAAATGAACAATAAAAATCCTACCTAATTAATATTAATTCTATAAAATAATCAAAAATATGTTAAAATAAGAAATTTGGAAAATTTTTTAAAATACATTAAATTATGCTATATGATCTAAAAATCATCAAAGTACATTTAAATTTCTCTAAATTGCATTAAAAAAACAACAAATTACACTAAAGCCTAAATACCGATGGAATAATTTATGCAATTAAAATAATCAATTAAGTTCAAATTGTGCACAAATATTTGTCATAAAGCACAAATAAATGTAATTATCACTCCCAAGTAGTGACCCCCTAAAGTCACCACATGACCCATAAGTCTCAATGTCGTCCATGATGTTGTCCCCTTCATACACTTCCATAGAGCAATCACCATATGGCTTTGAAAGCCAATAGAGTCCTCATATAAGCCTCCATAATTGGGATTTCATTTTCACCAATCATTACATTTCTTAATCGTTTAAGTAGTAGCTACTATTGATGTTAGAAACGATTAGTAGGGTTAGTAGCCCCCACACTTCTGCATCATAATAACATCTAAGCGAAAGACGTATTATAACATATTGTGCTTGAATCCAGCTGTAACAATACGAGTCAGTCCAAAATAATATGAGCCATTAACAAGCAACTACGCCAAATCATTCCAACAATTTCAGAAATTTCACAGCTATAAGTTCCAAACATCCTTGAGTATCAAAAGCATGACAATTCTAGTGCCTTAAATGTTAAAAGCAATGTCATGTCATGCTTGTGCGCCTGTCCCAATACGTCTAAGATGATCTGGTGACACTAAGGTAACCAAGAGGACACCCATTGAGACTGCGTTGATCGGGCGCCCTCCCTAATGTCTCAAAGGCACTCCAAAGTCTCCAATTAATGCCCCTCACTCTAGGTCCACTAAATGGGCAGCCTCGATGCCAACTTGTCACACTTCAAATCACGAACAGAGAACCAGAGCGCGACTTCCTCAACCCACACTACGAGGGTGAGATTTGTGTTGATCTAATTATACAACTCTGACAGGGTGGTGCTTACAATGGTCATTAAAATTATTAAAAGCAAGTAAACAAGTATATGATCTTTGTTCTAATATTACTAAATCGATGTTTCCATGACATCAATACTAACATTATCGACCAATCAGGTTTATACAAGCTTTATATGGACCAAGTTAAAATAAAATAACAAAATAGTAGGCAAGAAGTCTATAAATAAATCTTATAACAGATTTCCATTTGTCATGTGTCCACACCGACTTCTTCCTATAACTTTTGTATGAAATAAAAGAAATAACTTGAGTGAACACGAATATAGGTAAGTGACTTCATCTCATACATCACAGTAAAATCTAGTCTTATATGATGGTGTATGTAAGCACATTCTTGATGTCATACTCAATCACAATAAGTCTCATTCAATAACCAGAAATATAACATCACACACATTATATCTCATTCATTAAGTACGAATGGTCCCCAGCCATTCGCAGGACTCCATGACCAACTCCCAAAGGATCAGTCCTTGTCTTTGACGACCCTTATATTAGGACACAACCAGTAGCCTACCATGATATTTTGCCACATAGGACACAGGTTGTTAAGCACATAGGGGACATAGGCCTCTTGCCAGCTAAAGAGGACTGCAGTTGGCTTAAAACGACCACAAATCCACCAATAATTAATGAATAGTAACCTCGAATAATCTGCTAAATAACATATAACATTCCAGGATATTTAAAAATTACCAAGCCGATATTAATTACTAAGTAACAATTTTAATGCCAGCGATTAATAATAAGTATAACAATTTGTTCACTTTAAACAAACCAACATAGGCCAGTTCAGTTTATCTTGTCAAACTATTAATGTTGACCCATAAATCATCTTTTAAACGCCAATAATATTATCAAACCATAATTTATATACAAAAGCGAATTACTAATATAGAGTTATTTATATCTATATATATATATCTATTTATTTATGTTGTTGGTGTCAAGCCATAAACCTCGATTTAAATAAACACCTATATGATTAAACATTCTGAACTTTATTATCGTCAATAGCCTCAGAATCTGTGATTATAACGTGTGTGTGTGTGTGTGTGTATATATATATATATATATTACAGTGCACTTTTTACACACATATATATATATATATACACAAATCAGCCTTCTCTAATTATTATTATTTAAAAAAAAGAATTACCTCTTTGGGCTCCAAGAGAACAGGCCCAAGAAAGAACCAGCCCAAACATGCCGATACCTTCAAAAGTGGCAGGGAATACTATGAGGCGGCCTTTGAGCCGTCGCCCCTTCCCTTCCACTTAGGATCTATATGTTTCGAGGCCTTGTGCAGACGGCTTGGTGCCGCACCCCTCCCTTCACACCCTGCCGGGCGTGCTGTGGCGATCGGCGGTGCACAGTGAACTCAGCAGTGGCTGTCTCCTTCCCCGCACCCCCACCGCAATGGCGGTGCCGCGACGGCAGGCACTACTGAACGACACCTGTGACCGCCTCACCGGGGCGACGATCATTTGCTCCTCTCTTCCATCTTCTGCTGCGGCGCTGAAAGGCGACTTCACCAGTGCGACGTTGCCTTCCAAAACTCCTCTCTCATCACCCAGCGGCGCACGTGCAAGACATAAGTGTATTTAAACGTATATATATATATATATATATATATATATATATATATATATATATATATATATATATTATACATTTAGTGTATATATACATGCAAATCCATAACCGTGTTCATGCCATATGGAAAATCAAGAACAAAAGCAACAATCGAGAAACACTTACCTCTTGCCTTGAAGGAATTAAACTCGTAATAGCAGTTCAGTTAGCGAAGAAGCGATGGAAACGAAAAGAACACTAAGAACTCTCCTCGTGGCTAAGGGTTTCTCAAAACAATTATAATAAATAATAAAACCCAAAACCTATTTTTAATTAAAATTCATCTTCCCTTTTAATAATTTTCAAAAGCCTCTAAAATTTATTTTTCATTTATTAACCACTCAATTTGCTCCAAAAATTACTAAATAACCCTTGAAGGCTCGGACCTCAAGTCATTTAAATATAGTTAAATGATTATATTAATGGCCACATTCTAAAATACTTTTTAAAATCAAATATAGATTATGGTTGTACTACTTTTATACAGATCTTGCGCATCATACTTTTGTAGAAGCTCTGAGGAAGCTGCCTCAGTTTGACCTCCTTCATGTTGACCACCGCGTCGACCACACATGAGATTCATCAACGTAGCCAAACTCTCGCAGGCTCTCTGATAGGCATGGAAGCACTCACCACGTAAACCCGCACGTGAGCCAACCTGTGGTCGACTCTAGATTGGCAAATGCCGGACCCAAGGTCGCATCTGACGCCTGGTGTCGACTCCTCAAACCCCAAACATAGATCATTACAGACAAACAATTATCACGTTTCAACAAAAAACTAAAAAAAAAACGCAGGTTACAAACACGTGGCACCAACATTGACGTCTCCAACATTCACATGTCTGAGATTTGGAACCTCCAAGAAAGTAAGAAAGCGTGTAATATCAAATAATCCATTCAGTTCTTCTTTTCTTTATAGCATTGACTCATTTCTATTATATTTAACATGAAAATAAATAAGAAGTAAATAAAAATAACTAAAAATAATACACATCTTAGGATTTACAGTAGAAATTTATATATAATACGTTTAGTTATTAATTATGTTTATGATTCGTAAAGCTCTAAATGTTGTTTATGGTTGCAATTTGGTATTTGGAACTCAAAATTGGGTGGTTTTTGGGTTTAGACCCCGAATTATGATGAATTTGGCGGGACTAACAAAAATGCGAATTAGGGAAGAACATGAATTGGGCGTGGCTGATAGAAGTCGGTTTTGAACTGACCATGTGTCAAGGGATTCTGCTGTGTACCGTTCACCGTTTCTCCTTTATTTCATTCTGCATTGGGGTACCTTGTGAGGACCTTAGAGTTGATATCCTAGTAGTAACAAACTGTTCGACACGATATGATATTAAGACGACATCGTGAAAGTGTTATAGACGCCGATTGAAAACCTAATGGGATGCTAGTTTTGGCATTATAGCGCTGGTTAAGTATATTAGGAACATGTTACCTATATGCATGGTTGAGATGTGTGCCTACCATGTTATGTATGTGCGATGTGGTATGATTGTGGGACCTTTGGAGGTACATGAGATATGTTGAGTGACTCACTATTCTAATATTGATTCAACTGCATTTATGTATTAATTATTTGTTTATCCAAGACAGCAGAGTGCAAAATGAGTATAATAACCTCATTTACTCTGATGTGATCAACATTTTTACTGCATGGGTGTGTTCATGCGTAGGCATGACTGTACCTGATCATCAAGACTACGACCTACAAACAAATATAGGACCATCCCTGTCCACACAAGGCAGGCTTATCCACAATTCTCAGCGGATCCCAGCTCTGCAGCTCATCCTGCCATGAGCTCAACAACTCATCTTCCAAGCCTGACTTTGTCACCATGAGCTCAACTCAACCCGAGGCCTTAGCTGTCACATCAAACATAGCACAACCTGTGCACCCACAGTGAGAACACAGAAAAGCAGATGTGAGCCTTGAAAGGTTCAACACTCTCTCAATAATAGAGCTAGTCTTCACAAATCTATCCTCAAATCTTGACAGAGAGATTTCCGTGAAAAGGTATTTTTGCAATAAAGTCACAACATTAGATTTTGTAAGACTGTGTTTAGGTTGATTTATAAGATAATCTTGATTTGGTAATGAAGATATCATTTTGATATCATGCTACTTGATCTGACGTTTTGGCTATAGTTGGGTCCAATTTGGAGATTCGAGGGCGTTTGAAAGCTAGTTATGTAATTTTAAAATTACTTATTAATTAAATAATTAAAGAATTAGCTAAAAAATATAAATATGGAGAAGAGAGAATGGTCTCCCAACGTGTGGTCATTTGTGGTGCACGATTTTGGTGAAGAGAGATAAAGTGGCTTAGGTTTGACTTGGAGCTTGAATTTGCGAGGTTGGTTCATCCATAGTCGATGCATGTAGGTATTTCTATACTTCTTCTCTTGATTATGTTCTTGATATGCATAGTTACATTGTGATATGAAATATGGCATGAACCTTAGGTTTTGGGAATTGGGGAAATCAGGATTTTGAGTTAAATGGGTGATGTGCTCATAGAATCACCATGGTTAAAGATCCAGTTTATGTCTTTGTGGGTATGTATTTAAGAAATCTGAGGTTTATAATGAAATGTATTTGTAAATTTGAGAAGTCAACAATGGCGATGAATCCAGAATCTAGATGGATATAATATTGTAAAAACAATATATATGTGTTATTACAACATTAAAATGCAATTAGAGCTTGAGATAGTTTTAGGAGACATATATTGTAATTTGTGAGTTAAAAGGGTATTTGCCAGGCGTCAAGAGATCACTAGGTTAATTCAGAAGACAGAGAAACGAGGCAAAAACAATGAAGTGGAATAATACCCTAGGTGAAGTAGAAGGCTGAAGGTTGAGAGGATGCAGCGAGTTAGAGGGTGGAAGTGTACAGCCAAATCGAGGTCAAACCTTCAAGTCAAACCTTTAGGTGGAAACCTTTGAGTCAAACTTTCTAGTCAAACCTTAAGTTAACCTTCAAAATTCTTTGGGTCTGAATCCAATAGTTCTATGGCTTGAGTTTAGCGATTCCATAGCGTAGTAAGGCCATTACATTGTAAACCATTATGTCTTTCTACATGTAAGTAGTATACTTTTAAGTTACTAAATATATAAATAATGAAATACCATGATTCAAGAAAAATATAGAAAATCAAATTCCACTCTTCAGTGAAAAATGAGTTTAATGTAAAATCTCGATATATTGATTTTAGTGGTGGTGACTTTTGAAATAAAGTTAGACCTCTATTAAAAATCCCAAAAATCATATTCTCTTGGTTATGATATGGGATCCAATGTCAAGACTTTTTATTGCAAAGAAAACAACTTCTCTAGGAACATCCTCTTTGTGGTCAAGGCATGAAGTTATTGCTGAAAATGCAAGCCTCAGATTATAAAAGGGTATGTGAACTAAGTGTCATGCAAAGTAGTATATTTGGACCTTGAGCTCCATGACATTTGTGTTCTCACACATGATGCACAGTTGTGTTATGTGGTTAACCAGCGGGGGTACAAAGGCACAGGTTGAGGTATTAATGGCGTGTTATGCTTTGAGTTGACCATTGAGAGCTTATGGAGCTGGGGTTAGTGCCTTAAGCAGGATCTGTAAAGTTATGGACAAGCTGTCCTGATGTTTGTTATAAATGAAGATCACAAGTAATTATTCTTTACACTACAGTTGCATTTGTCAGTATACAAACATGGCTCACTCCTACTTCTGTTGTTGCCCTTGCCCCAGATGTAACAGAGGGACACAGTGAGACTTTCTTTGGCAGTTACCTTGCTATCTGATGTGAATTGTGTTTATTATGTATTGTATACGGACATGAGTCAATAATATTATATTTTGCCATCTTTACACAGCGATGTGTTTGTGTGTTGTTGACGTGTTATACATGTTGCAGTGTATGAGAAAGAATATTAGTTGCTTTGTTATTATGCACATTTTGTCTACAAGTGTGGTGAAGATAGTACCTGGTATAAGTGATCTCTGTTGATGCTAATCACCAACCCTTGACTTGCCAAAGATGCGGGCAAGGAAAGTCATTCACGATTTACAAAATTCCTAGGATTGAGGCATAATGGTTCTTATATCATATGCCAGTCCTTTGACCTTTGGAACCTTAAACATGAAGCCTTGACCATGACCCAAGCCCTTAAGACCTTGATTTATTAGTTCCTACAAATATCTGGATGTTACAAGTAATAAAGTGGAAACTGAAATCGGATGGTAAGCCATAGAAGTAGATAAGTGTAAAGTTCATTTTGTATTCATGAATTAAGTTCAAGAATTTGGTTTTGTAAAATAGGAGGTTTCAAGTTTGTAAATGAAATTAATTAATCCTGTAAATGATCTTATGGGAAAATAGTTTAGTTTCACAAATTGATATGGTTCATTCATTCCAATTATTGCTTCATGCTAATTCAAACTTTCCCTTTTATATCTAGACCAACACTTTTGCATGAACTAGCCTCTTTGGGTGATCTAGCCAGTGTGTAAACCTAAGCTTGGAAGCAACCCAACCATTAATCACTCAAATTGTTTAGTGCTGAATTATCACACCAATCTTAACTAGGTTACAGAAAGAATCTGTGGCTTTTGTAAATTATATTCTTTTCAAGTCAAATATCTTAAATATCCAAATTTATCAATGTCTTCTTTTGATCCATAATTGATGACAATAAGCAAGAATTAGATTCAGTCCAAATCTAATTCAACATGCATAATCAGAGATTTGATAAATAAATAAGAAATTCAGAATTAACATACCAAAAGAAATAGAAATCATAAAGATTTGTCAACATCAAAATCCTCTTCCCATGGAGGTTTGACTACCATTATTACCAAATAATACAAAGCATTTGTGTTGAGAATAAGTACTCCTCTCTCTCTCTCTCTCTCTCTCTCTCTCTCTCTCTCTCCCCCCACCGGAAAACCATTATATGGATTACAATTTCCCCTTTTGGTTTAATTCCTAGGGTAACCAAGCTAACATACTCCAATAGCAATTCCTCATTATTTTGAAAGTAGTTTCCCTCTCAAAGCCACTTAGAAGAAGAATGGGTTGAATCCTTTGAGCGAAAGTATGTTAACATACAAGTGGCATACGTGAAATGCCATTCAGATGCGATTATAGTTATCTCAAAGCTATCATGTGGTCAATCTATTTGGTCAACTTAAGAATTAGGTCGACCATCTTCAACTTTCAAATAACGAAGTTCTTGAAATTAGGGTAAATTAAGTTGGTTGTTCAGAATCGCTGTAATTAATTCTCATTCGTTGACGATCCATGAATTATTCTTCACTCATCCACTTCTTCCTTTGATCCTTGTGCTAAATTTGTTCTTCATTTCAAAAACACCCAAAAACAATACAAAAGGATCTACATTTTGCTATATTAGGAGTTAGTTCATTAATCAATCATTACATCAAAATAAAGGCAAAATCATGATCAATTCTCTTTTATTATATTAATTTGGCGTAAATTTGGTTCACTTCATAACGAACGCAACACTTGAAGCGCCCATTTTAATGCACCGAGCGACATTCATAATCATTTAACTTTTCTTTGTTTATAATCTACAGCATTAAATGTCACAAACTGAACTTTTACTCAACAAAGTACAATATATACATAGCGCGTCTGGGTATCTAAATTGCGGTAATAACGAGAATACTTTGTATGGAATTATACCATCTGATCTAAATTAGGTTTCCATGGTGACGTCTCAACTCTGTGCAATACACATTTATAAAACCTCCAAATCACGCCGTGCATACACCTACAACAATATATACATAAGATGTATACTAAATCTGGAATCTAACCAAAATTTGATTTCCACAAAACATTACGGGTTCATATGAATTCATATAAATCATGACAATTCTTAAAATCAAAGAACAAAATGGGATAAAAATCAGGAAAACCTACCTTGAGTGATTCTTTGGCTCACGAATAAATATTAAACACAAGAACTTCAAGCTTACACAAATTATCAGGCTCTCTCCTGAAATGAACCAATGTGATAGCGTAAAGTGAGCTCTCTTTATATTTCTCCTATTTACCACCTGCACACTAATTCTTTATTAATAAACTTACTCAAAATTCTCGTTCGAACTTTCAAGGTCAAACTCCGTTGGACCTTTCATTATTTCGTGTCATACAGGCACGATGCAAAATGACTCATCTTTGTTATAAAATTAAAGAACTATATCCTAAATCAACTAGTATGGATATTTTAACACCTTGACCCTTGATGCGGACAAGGAGACGATCATGTTCCTAACCTACTGGTTTCCTTGTTGAGATTAGGGGCATATTTGTTTATGTTGTAACCCACAAGTGGGAATTACAGTAAAAGGATTCATTTTGTATTATGGAAATGTTTACATTGGATGTATGTGTGTAATGCCTTGTAAGCATTGGTTTGATGGATAGGTTGGGACATCACCATGGTGCAATCCCTTTTCCAGGTGTATCCTTGTCCCCTTGACCATGGTCTCAAGGCATGGGTTGTTACTAGCTTGATTTCTTATGTTGGAAATCAAGGCGTGACAGGAAAGGGGACACTTACCTGCAGTATTCACTCACCAAGAAATAAAATATTAAGCCAAGGAATTACAAAATCTCTTCACATGAAGTGTAAAAAACACAAGTGTGCACAAAAATTTAGAGTAGGATGATGATGAAATGGATGATAATTAAAAATAAAAACTAAGGAATATAAGCAGTTTGTTACTTAAATATTATGTAGCTTCTTTATATTGATACTAGAGACGAATATTCTAGATATTGATACTCTTTGTCTCTTTTCTCCATGTTATTATGTGTTTCTAGCATAAATATCCTTGTAAATACAATCTATTTTGCAACAATCCTCTTTCAGGTATTTATAATCTGTTTGAAATGTCTTTATCCACTTCAACGTGTCATCTTTATCTTCATAATCATTAGTTAGGATGTACTCCTCTATGTTATTCCCATATGTACCAGTTGTGTTGTTGTTGTCGACAACCGTGTTTTGTAAGTAGGGCATTAGGCCGGTGTACCTATACTTGGTTATATAATTTCATAGAGTGATCTCATTAAGTGAGCTTTGGTGATCCCGATTGTGCTATGCCCGACATATTTATATTCCCTGATATCTTCCACCAGCTAAGAAGATCTGAAGAACCGCTTCTTGAAGGTTAAAGGTCATTGACTCAAAAAGTTGAAGAGTTGTAAACTAAGAGGTTGAGATTAGTAGGAACCCAAACTTAGAGTAGTCAGATTTAGGTACAAACTAGAAACTACGAAGATTTGGAGACTTGAAGTTCCGATTGTCAACGGGTCTAAATTGAATTTCAAAGAAGTAGAAGTTAGAAGGTTATAATTTATCTGATTCTTCATTGTTGTACTCCCAACATAGAAAGCAATGAAGCGAATCTTAAATTACCCGAGGAAAATCATCTTCAGAGATGGCATTGCCTTAGATGAAAGTCGAAAGTCAAGACATTATTTCTAGTTGGTGGGATTGAGTATGACCATCATATTTGAGATGAGATATGCCTGCGCTTATTATCGTCATACATAGAAATCAAGAGATGAAGCCACATGGCGAAGATAGTTTTGAATATAGGAAGATGGCGTTTAGAGAGTTTCAGGTGTTAATGAAACTAATTTGTCTGTAACAACTAACAAACATGATTTGTCATAAAAAGTATAGTTTAAAAAAACAATAGGGAATAAATAGTTAGGTATACAGAAGCATATTGCTAGACAATACAACACGATGGTGAAACTTTAAATAATCCTAGCGTAATTGTATTTAAAAGCGAGAGAGTTTATCGTATTATAATAAAGACGATACCACCTTCTTTGTCTTTGAGATTATAATGGATTAAACTAGGTATAGATACATCTCACAATCATGGAGTATACCATTGGTCAAATGACATATTGCCATTGGAGATAGTCAACAACAATTAAGGCAAATCGAATTCAAATGAAATTGTCCATCTATTATTATATTGTAACCTTTTCTTTAACATTTCTCTCTTTCACACTTCTTGGGACACTAATCTTTCAATGTCCACATTCACTTGTTAACATTTTCAATGCTTGACAAGATTATTCCTCTTCTTTGTTTTATTGTTCTTATGTAGTGAAAAACAAATTTCTAAAATCATTATATTGAACCATAATTATCAGACAATTCTATGATGCCTTGTAGTGACTAATTATTATGGAATACTAACCTAACTTATTAGGACTAATTATTTCTTTCGACAATAAGTGAATTAAAATTCTCATGAAAAGGTAATGAAACAAGTAATATAAAGTTTGGCACCTTATCAATTTTAACATCCATTACGATATCAAATTAAGTTAAATCATCAGGTGGTACGAGTTTGCCTTCATCAAATACGAGAAAGCAGACATTGCTTAAAGAACGCTTATTTATGGAGAGATTTTGTCGTGAGAGACTTATAAAGAATAGTATTTGAGTGATTTGGGAATAGTCATTCTATGAAATGCCATTATCTACGAACAGTGATGTAACCATTAATTGAAACATTCAAAGCTGTATGAATGAATTTGAAATTAGAACCAAATTTTAGCTCGATTATTGTTGACTTTTTGGGATTTATTGGTTGACTTTAGATTTGAGCAGTCATTTGAGTGTGATAATATCTGAACAATATTGAGCATAGTTGCTTAAGCGTTTTGACGATAATTTGACTCAATTTGATTATTTCCGGAGGTCAATTATTATTTAAGGCCCAATTATTGTGTGATATATATAATTAAGAGCGCCTTATCTCTTAATTTCCAATTATTGGTGTGCGTGTTTGAGCAAGAAGGGTAGGCGTGACTTTCTTAGTGATTTTAGGCGATTGAGGCGATGGATCGCCAAAAGAATCTTGATGGTGATTCTAACCATATATGATTCATAGTAGGCTTAGCATGCTTAATTTAGGTGAAATCATGGAATTTGAGAGTGAATATGTTAAGATTTGGGAAACCAGTTTTGGTTGAATCTTGTGAAGTTTAAATACGTAAAAAGAAAGTATTTATTGATTACATAGAAATTTAGAGTTATTTAAGGCGTGTAATGGGGTGTGTCTCAAGAAATAAATGTGTTTATGGTGTTTGGGGTTGTTTCAGGTTTTAAAATTTAGCCGAGAAAATTGTGTGACACTTAAAACACAATGTAAATAACGAAATACCCATTTGGATTCAAAGAAAATACTAGAAAATTAGTTACTTTATTTAAATGTGAAAATTGGGTTTTAGTGTAAAATCTAGGAAAAACCCAAAAAGTTAAGCGTGTGAATTTTTGGGAAGGTAGAATTTGAACATCTCGGAAAAATCCCCAAAATCAAATTATCTTATTTATGATAAAGAACGATAAGGACTTTTAATTTCAAGAAAATAAGAGTACATGTAAAATTAGCCTTCATAAATCAAAATCACAGTAATTGTCATACTCTGCGGTCTGTTTGAAATCTGTTTCAAAGCGTATAAAGTAGACTTATATGTGTTGCATGATGTGGAGTGTTGGTGCCTAAAGAGCTTGCTCGCTCTACCCTACTTATTACTTACCCAGCACCGGTGTGACCGAGACTAGTGAGACTTTCTTCCGGAGAGGGGGCCTTACTACTACGATGTGCGTCTGGGTTATATGCAGCATTGTTTATAACGATATCCCGGACGCGGGTAAAGTGAGCGATTATCATTGCAAAGCTGTATGATGATGTCTGCGTATTGTTTGACTCTTGTATGTATGATGATATGTAGAAATGCGGATTACCGCCGATGTATGGTATCACAAGTTGCATCATTGAAACGACACCAGCAGTCATGCAGTATCTGTTAGTGCTAATGTGACTAAGCCTTCAGATGCGGGCAGAAGTCATGTCTTGATTAGGATTCACGCAGAATTAGGCGTGACAAAGACTCTCCAATTTTAAACCACAGTTCTGCATATTCGCCGTACTGCGACTTACAAGGCAATTTTATCGCTGTGAAAGTGTGAATGAGTCTTCTCCTCAGCGATAGCCAACCGCAGAATCTTCTCTGAAGTCACCATTACTTCTCCGTGAGAGAGCCCCAAATCCACTGCTATTTCAACAACACACTTTGCGTCTTAAATCGCGCGAAGCTTCTAAAATTAACTTTTGCGAGTAAGTTTATTGATATTTGCGGTGTATGATGACATCTTTAACTCAAAAAATATTATACGGAGCGAGCCAACAACTCTTGATATCAATTTTAAGCCAAAATAATTAAGCAAAAAAACAAAAAGCCAATCACCACATAAGAAGCTCTTTAGTTTATGTCGTTCCTCAAGAATAGGGCTAAATCACAGTGGCAATGAATAAACCCATTTATATTAAAGGAATACAAATACAGTGTTTAGATTGTCAAATATTCAAATGAGCTAAAGGAATAGATTATAAAAAAACGCCTGTGAGATAGCGAGAAAGTAAGTTCGTTACAGTTGCAGGAGGCAAAATAGATTACAAAACAAAGCAGTCGCGAAAATAGATTGCTAAATGTCAAATCAGCGCAAATAATCGGTCCCCACGAGGCGTAGGAACATGCAGCCTTTGCGGGAAGACATACCGCCTGCCATGGAGAAGAAAAACGAGAATTAGGTGTTGTTGGGTTTGGTGGGTGAACACTCTTCATAAAGAAAAGAAGGTTCCAACATCCTTTTCCTTTTACATAAGAAGAAAAAAAAACCTACTTTCCTTTTCTTTATTGTATAAATTTACAGCAACTCACACTATCTCCGACCTAAAACTCAAGCACTAATAAAGAAGATATAAATGCCGTAGGACAACATGAAATTTGGACGTGCTTTCTTCCTCTCTCTTCCAACGCCTCTCCTTGTTGAATTGGAGATGGCTGCCAGCACCTGGATTTCGTCCCGCTTTTATATCCTCTCCACTGCCATAGTCAGTGCTAGACACCTTGTCTCGAAGTGTTGAACGGTAAAGTTAAGCCTTACTCCATGTTTATGGAGAAGCCTCAAAGAAAAAAACCATGCCTCAAACTGACTGTTCAACTCCATACTACCACCAACTAGCATACTTTCCATTTTGATATTCAGTCTTTCATGTGCTTCATTTGTATAAAATTCAATGATTTTTATATTTGAAAACTTTTATTGCAGTTTACCACATGTATCAATCCAGTTACTTGACCCGTGCTTCTGGTTTACCTTTGAATTACGGCGAGTTTCGTCTCCTATATCCATTGATGTAATGATTTTGGAACTTTCGGCCGTTTGTACAACATTCTGTAATCGCCATGCAACTCAAAATACAAGCACACCAACTGCTATGTACCTACATGACTGGTCGGTCTCACCTGCTGTGAGGGCGACCTCCTTACAACACGAGCAAAAAGAAAAATTATCAATGTCACAATAAATTGAGAAAGTGAAAATAGAGCCAAAAAGAACATCAATGATAAACTCTATAAAAACAGGGACAAAACAACGAAGAAATATTACTACAACCACGCCAGAAGCAAGAACTATTAGAATTGTTCTCTGGAATCACATCAAGCTTAGGATTAGAGGTTGAGGGTGACTCATATCCTTGCGCGATGCTTCCCAAGCCGTTCAATTCCTAGTTTCCTTAGCTCTATCAAACCACGCTCATGTCATGACACAAATTGCAGACCCATGGAGACTGCAAGGAAGCGAATTCAACGTAGATCTCTTAGTGCTAGAAAAGAACAAACTCGTATGTGGTTTGTCTTCTACTATGATGCATATGACCTTTACCCACTTTCTAAACGAGTCCACTTAAATGTTACAATATTTCCATCAACAATTAATTATGGTGCCATTCATTTGCAGCCCTGCACAGAATACTAGCCTAAATAACTACATATTTTAACATTTTCCTCCCCGTGTCTTAAATATTCAAGTACTTCCAGAAGAAGAGATGCAAAAATATGGTCAAACAACCATAAATTAAGCCATATAACCTATTTCCACAAGATTTTGGGAGTTGCCTTCGTGGGCTGAAAGCAAGAGTCCCACTGGATCAGATATGGAGCTGAAATACAAAGCATAAAATGATTCTAATATCAATCTAAGCTTTCAGGCAATAGGCAATAAAGCTACTCACCACATATTTTCAGAAAAAAAAAATTAAAAAAGAAAAAACCAATACAGTGATGAAGACACAGGAAGTAAAGAAATACCATCAACAGCATCATGTGGAGTTGGAGTCTATCCCGCCCGACTAATCCAATATTGAAGACGTTCTTCCATAATATCTTCTTCACGCCATGAACATAGCTCTTCTCCAGAAATATATAGTAATACTGCACAAAAAGAATTACAATCAATAACAGTAAATTATGCACAACGTAATTTTACAACAACAAAAACTGTCCTGCGATTAGCATGGGTTTAAACGTCAGGTTCATCAATTATGAAAAAATAAAAATGCAATGCCCCTAAATTGCTTAAAATTTTAGGATGTTCACACAGATTAATTATAATCTTGTTTTAGGAAACATAATGGTTGATAACCTAATCCCATTAGTTTCGGACCAGCTACGAGCGGAACTCAAAAAAAAAAAAAAAAGCTTAATAAAAAATAGAAATTCCGACAATACGATGCAATTTGTCATACAGATGAGAATAGAAGGAAAGACACTTTCAATATCTGCTAAGCATTGAGAGTGACATGGTGCAAAAACCAACTTAATATTTTAAAACAGCAGCAGACCTCCTTAAACAGGACATCTTCTGACTCCTCTTAGCTCCAATTCTGCATAGACATAAATAAATAAATCACATTAGATTTAGAATTAGCACCCTGAAATATCAAGAAATATGACAGTGAGGACTGTCAATCAGTAATCCGTAGGTTAACGATTTTACACACACACATATTCATTCAAATGTTACTTATACAGCATTTAATTGATGTATAAAGTGCCATGAGTTGAGTCATGCTGGCTTATTAACAGCTAATAAAGCAGCAATGAATTACATCAGCACCGATAGGTCCCTATCTCTGTTGAGTGGGTCTGTTCTGGTTTAATCAGTCTAGGATGTAGGAACATCAATGCAAAGTATAGGAACTAATTATGGGAATATCTCTCTCTATTACCAAAAAGCCTCGACAGACTTAGAACCAGCTGGCGACTTGATATCTGAAATTAAAAACAACAGATATATATTAATTAATATGGACCCTGCATCTTAGGAGAAATAAAAGTTATATTAAGAAATTATCAAATTGTATATAAGTTGCTCATTATCTAAGAAAAAGTTTTCAAGCAGAATCTTTAAAAAGCTTAAAACCAAACAAGAATACGGCCGCAAATAAATTTTCTATTTTGCAATATAAATAGTAGTCAAAGCTTGAGTGAATCAAAGCAGTGGAGAGAAGCTCAGGCACCTTAACAATGAAGGCAACAACGTAGCACCAAGCATGATGTAAATAAAAATAAGTAAAAACCCAATAAAGTACCTATTATTACATAATAAATAATTCTATATATTAATTCTGAAAATTTACGAGTAATACTAAATTACTAATAGTAAGTAACAGTAATACAAAAATATTCTCATTTAAAAAAATATTCCCATATTTCATTTTGGTAGTTAAACAAAATAATGAATACTAAAAGATGAATTAATCAACAAGCATATTACTATTTTAAACCAATTAATCAATTGTTCAAATCGTAAATTATAAGTAATAGGTTTATTAATTATTAAAGTGATAAATATCAAATAGTTATTATAATTTGAATATTCAATTTAGTAGTGAGAAGATTAACAAAAAGTAAGTCGAGAGGACGCGGTTCAAACCAAGCTAATAGCTTTAACATAATATGAAATTGGCTATGAATCAAGATAGATATAAAGTTTATATTTGATTCAATATACAAAAAATATTTCTCTTTCAAATATTTCCATCAATTACAATTTCTTTCTATAAATATAATAATTTCATATATTTTATTATCACTCTTATTTTAAATCATTTATTTTTCATTTTAACCTTGTTTAACTTAATTTTCTCCCTCCTCTAACAAATTATGAAAATCATATGTCATGATTTCTGGAACCACTAGTGACAGCAGTGGTAAGCTCTAACAAGATCCATGCAACGGCATCTAGGTTGTTGATATCAATCAGAAAACAAAAAGACAGCAATATTTTGATGGAGATTTAAAGCTTTCTTTTCTAAATAATAACTTCCTGATGGATAGGAAGGAGATCCCAATAATTTTAATTTTAACAAATATAGCATAGCTACAGTTTTGGGATGAATATGATTCATCAACTATTAGCCTTGAAAAAAAACATTATAGGTAATGAAGTTTTCTTAACAAACCAGCTAATTCATCCACATTTAATTAAAACTAGCTAAAGGCAGAGTGCAATTCTTTCTATTCCACTCACCAAAATTCATGACCCTTGGTATACATCGCCATCATCAAATTATCAATTGTTAGAAGTCGCATAGTCTCTTGTTCAATTGTCACATACAACAAAGAGCTAAGAGTAAATTTTTTTAAAACACAATGCACGTTTTGCATCAATGTTTCACTACGGGTACATCATTTTTTAAAGCGATGTATTTAAAAAAAAAATGATTGTACTATGCGCCTCAAACTCCTTTGAGATAACCGAACATTCTGAAGTTCCATCTGAAACACAATACAATAGAAATCTTAAGTCGTGCAGAGAGATAGACACCTCAATACAGTTGGGGCAAACATCCCGACAATTAATAATAAAAAAAATTTTTAAAATAAAATAAATAAAATAAAAAATATACAAAATTAGTTTTAAAATAATGGAAACTATACTAAAGACCTAAATTAAGTCTTCCATATCCATCAAATCCAAATTCAAGTCTCTATTGCAAAATAAAATTTATGTTAAAAGTAAAAAAATAGTCATCTCATTCACCATTTAAAAAAATAAACATAACTAAAAACAAAAACTTTTAATAAAAGAAACATTGATAATTAAAAAAATGCACAAATAAAATGGCGGTAATGATGTGTTATAGCTTCATTGCCAACAGCAGCTATAGCTTGAGAGTTTGAGTGATGATAATGAGATTTGACCAAAGCAACCACGACCAGCAACAAGCAGTAAAACCTTGGTATAGTGCAAACAAGACCTACTGTGATGCAAATGTTGTGGAGAGATGTTAAGCGATGTTTGATGACAAAGAGAGGAGGCATTGACAATGATCAGCGATGAAGGAGGCTTGATGACATTCATTACCCAGGCATAATGCTGCTTCAATGGCAATTGTTGTTGTTTTCAGCTTGGCGATTGCTTGCAAAAAATAAATCTTTTGTTAAGCTAGTGAAAATCATTGATGCTTGACAGCAAATAGTTGATTGCTTTAATGATGATAAACACCAGCTGTCATTGTTGCTATTGACAATCACAAGTAAGGCCACCTCATCGTATTAGGATGAAGTTGCAGTAAAATGAACACTTCAACCTACCTCACCGAACAAGGCGGTGTTGGCAATACAATGCTATGGGGCAGCTGTTCCAGTATGGGTATCCTCACGAACATCGAAGTAACGACCTCAATGGTATTTTCCAAGCCATGGCGCTTTGCTTCCAATTTCAAAGTGTTGATCAGTTTGGATGTGACACCCATTCCAGCAACTCAAGCGCTTGAACTGTTATGAATGTCGCTATTAAAGTATTCTTCACTTGTATTCAAGCTGTAATAGAATGGACCAAAAGGTGCTGAATTTTACTTAGAATTTTGGAGCATTTTTCACTAACCATGGACGGTCAACAAACAGATACATAAAACATAGAACTTTTTCCTACAAATTCAATAGAATAGAAAATGCCTTTACTCAATTATTAATGACTCCAGCATAAAATGAAAGCCGAACAACACCTAAAAATTATTAATATTACTCACAAGAAACAGTGAAAAGATGGTACCTGAGATGGACTGTTGAATCAATTTACAGACGTCTATGTCATGCTAATGCGACACCACAGCATCCTAGCCTAGAAGCAGCAAAAAAGTATCATTAATTATCTACCGTATGTTTCCTAAAACAGTGATAAAGAAACACAATGATGGGAAAAAAGAAAATAACAATAAAATGGCAAGCTAAATAATCCAATAAATAATCCAATGCCAGTATCAATCAAAACAAATATTAAATCTTAGGAAACAAAACCTTCAAGAAGCTGGTTCCCTCAAACCCATTTCAACTGAAAACACTCTCAATACTTCCTTCTCCGAAGATCACTCACTTCCCGAACAAGTTTGCTCCTCTCTGAGGTCGGACTATCACCAACTGTTAAATATAAAATGTCTACATGCAATTAGGGGCAGGTTGCAAACCCGCAATTAAGGTCCAGAAAAAGGAGCAAAAGCATAAGTATTTAATCAAGAATGACATGATTGCCTTCGTCCCAAGGTTCCTCCTTTTGCCTTTGGCATATACCATGTTATGTATGTGCGATGTGGTATGATTGTGGGACCTTTGGTCTCGTGAGATATGTTGGATCGACTCACTATTCTAATGTATGATTCAATACCGTTTATGTATTAATTATTTGTTTTATCCAAGACATGGGTCTCGTAGATAATTATATGTTATCATTTACTCCGATGTGATGTGTGTGACTATTTACTACATGTTCAGTGTATTCATGCATCGTATAGTGTGCACAATCATCAAGACTCAGCCTACAAACAAATATCAGGACCCATCCTATCCACACAAGACAGCTTATCCACAATTCTCAACAGGATCCCAGCTCATGGCACTCATCCCTAGCACCATGAGCTCAACAACCTCATCTTAGGCCACAACCTGTCACCATGAGCTCAACAACTCAACCTGTGCCTTAGCCCGTCACATCAACGTACATGCTGACAACCTCGTGCACCACAAAGGAGAACACAAAATGCAATGTACTCCTTCTTAGTATTCTACAACACTCTCTCAACACCCAGCTGTCTTCACAAATCTACTTCTCAAATCTTGACCAAGAGAGAGGATTTCCGTAGAAGGTATTTTTTTGCAATAAAAATACAACATCAAGCCCTCGTGAAACACTGTGGTTAGGTTTGATTTATAAACATAATCTTCGATTTGGTAACGAAGATATCATTTTGGTATCGGAGTCGCTTATTAATGAACGTTTTGGCTATAGTTAATTCCAATTTGGAGTTCGAGACGTTGGAAAGCTAGTTATGTAATTTTGAGTGCTTATTAATTAAATAATTAAAGAATTAGCTAAAAATATAAATATGGAGAGAGTAGAGATAGTCTCCCAACGTGTGGTCATTTGTGGTGCACGATTTTTGGTGAAAGAGAGAGAGAGGTAAAGATAAATTTTAGAGTTTAAAGCTCTGAGCTTGAATTTTGAGGTTGGTTCATCCATAAATCAACAGCTGTAGTATTTCCATACTTCTTCTCTTGATTATGTTCTCGATATGCAGAATTTTGTTATGATATGAAATATAGCATGAACCTTAGGTTTTGGGGAATTTAGGGAAATCCAGATTTTGAGTTAACCGGGTGTGGTGTATCATAAGACTGTGGGTTAAGATCTCGATTTATATCTTTGTGGGTATGTATCGTAAACTGGGGGTTTATAATCGTAGTATTTTATAAGGGTCGTAGGAAGTCAACAATGGCGAAAGTAAGATCTAGATCTAGATGGATATAATCTGTAAAAACAATATATATGTGTTTCTATTGTTACCGTGCAATTCGAGGCTTTAAGGATGCTGTATAGAGTATATTGTGTCATCGAGTTGTGCAGAGCTAGGACACTGGGTCACTAGGTTAATTCCGGGACGAAGAACAAAAAACAATGATGAATAATACCTAGGTAGCAGAAGGGCTGAAGGTTTAAGGATCACAGTCAAGGTTCAAGGGTCGGCAGCTGCAGTGCAGTCAAGGTCAAACCTTCAAGTCAAACCTTGGGTGAAACCTTAGTCAAACTTTCTACCAAACCTTCGAGTCTAACCTTCGAGTCTTGAGTCTCGAATCCAAAGCTCCAGAGCTATAAGTTAGGGGGGTCATGGTATAGGGCCATTTACATTGTAAACTATTATATCTTTCACATGTAAGAGAGATACTTAAGTTATAATGTAAATAATGAAATACCCTCGGATTCAAAGAAAAATACTAGAAAATCAAATTCTCACCCTTCAAATGTGAAAATGGAGTTTAATGTAAAATCTCAGAATATTCAGCTGGTGGTGATTTTTGGAAGTAAAGTTAGACTCATACAAAAATCCCAAAAATCATGTTCTCTAGTTAGGATACGGGGATCCAATGTCAAGACTTTTTACCGCAAGAAACAACTTCTACGAACATCCTCTTCCTCGTCAAGGCAAGTGAACATATTTGCGAAGACCGACCCCATTATAAAAGGAGTGTTGGGAACTAAGTGTCATAATAGTATTGGGATGTTTGGACCTTGGGCCCATGACTGAGCGTTCTCACCGTGGATTACCATGTCATGTTACGTGGAAAAACTGACGTGCTAAGGCCCGGGTCGAGCCGTTAAGGTCGTGTGAGGCAGCATGGCCCCGAGTTAAGCCATTGAGCATAAGGAGTCAGGCCGAAAGTGCCTTAAGCCAAAGATCCCATCGGTGATCAGACAAGCTGACCGACGTTTGTTCCGGTAAACCGAGTCTGACGGGGATCGGGTACACTACACGGTGCACCCAGTACATTAGGGTCACCACCAGGTTCGGTAGCTCACTCCTACTTTGTTGCTTACCCTTTTAGTGTAAACTGTGACTAAAGGAGGACTTTCTTCCATGAGGACGTGCCCACTACTCTGTATGAGTTCATATTTATTATGGAACAGATCCCGACAGGAGTCCGTAGATAATTATATTTGCATACTTTATTTGTTGATGTGATGTTTGTATGTACATTCGACATATTGTGCGATGCTGACGTATTTGAGAAAGATATGTGATTACGCGACGTAGGTTATAGTAGTCGCATAATCGGGATAAGCACCTACGGTATAATCTCTATCAAAAGAATACCAACCCCTTGACCTTTCGGTGCGGGCAAGTGGAAAGTCATATTCTCTTACGAAGTTCCCCGATTCGGGGCATGACAGCTCCTTATACTAAACTTGATCCTTTCGACTTGAACCTTCAACCTTCGACCTGCACCTTGACCCTTTGACCCTTCCAACTCTTCGGACTCATAGACTTCAAAAATAACGATCGCTACAAGTAATAAAGGGACTTCAAGTCCGATGTCGAACCCATAAAGGTAGAGAATGTAAAGTTCATTTGTAATCGGCGTTTCAAGTTAAAATTTGGTTTTGTAAAATTAGAGGTTTCAAGTTTGTAAATGAAATTAATTAAACTAATGAGAATGATCTTAGTGGAGAAATAGGGATTTGGATTTCAATTGACAGTTTAACCATTCAAATTTTTAAGCATGCTAATTCAAATCCCCTTTTATATCTAAACCCAACACTTTTGTATTAACTAGCCTCTTTGGAGGATTCACTAGTGGGGAAACTCCTAGTTTGGGAGACAGAGCAACCCATTAAATGCCTGGTTGTTGAGAGTAGATTAGCATCACACCAATCTTGACCACGTTACAAGAAAGAACACCGCTTTCGGGAACTTATATTCTTTTCAAGTCAAAGATCTTAATATCCCAAAGTATCAACGTCTTCTTTTTGATCCATAATTGATAAACCCTAAACAAGAATTAAGATTGTCAAATCTAATTCTAACATGCATATTCAAGAGATTTGATAAATAAATAAGGGAATTCAAATTAACATACCAAAAGTAATGGAAAACAAGTTTACATCAACATCCATCCTCTTCCCATGGAGGTTTAAGCTACCATTGGACCAAATAATACAAAGATTTCTGCCATCGAAACCCAAAGTACCTCCTCTCTCTCTCTCTCTCTCCTCTCTCTCTCCCCCCCCCGTATAAACATACCCATGATTACACAATTTCCCCCTTAGTTTAATTAGTAACCAACTCACGCAAACATCAATAAACGCTCCTCCACTATTTGAAAAATGCTTCAAAATACTCAAGAAGAATCGCTTGATCCTTAGTGAAAGAGCGCGACATACAAGTAATACTGCATGTAGTCTCTACTTAATCGTTAAGAAGACGTTAGCTAAACCAGACGCGATTAATCTAATTGGTCAACTAAATCCATTGACCATCTTCAACTTTTCAAATAACCGTGGTTCTAGAGTGGGGTCGATTGCTGTTATTTCAGATACTTTTACGGTCATTCTAAATTTCAATCGACATTACGTAGACTTTTCTTCACTCATCCCTTCTTCCTTTGATCCTTGTACTCAATTAGTTCTTCATTCAAAAACACCCAAAAACAATACAAAGGATCAACTTTGTTGTGTTAGGAGTTAGTTCATTAATCAATCAATTACACCAAAATAAAGGCAAAATCAAGACTAATTTTTATATAATATCCTTCATTAGACATCAAATTTGGTTCAAAAAACCTAACGACTCAACACTTCACTCCTTCACCTTTAATGCACCAAGTGGCACTGCTGATCGCTATTTTAACCTTTTCTTCTTCTATAATTCACCCAACGACTTCCCAAAATGCTCACAAATAGACTTTACCAACATCATAATATTATATACCTCAAAAACGCCATCTAACGCCTCTAAATTGCAATTTAATAATATAATACATGCATATACGCATTTATTTATCCATCTCGATCTAAATTTACATTGCCATGGTCGACGCCTCAACTCATGCAATACACATTTATAAAAACCTCCAAATCACATAAACGCATACCTACAAAAATATATATAAGATCTTATACTAAATCACCAGATCTAACCCAAAATTTGATTTCCCCAAACATGCGTTCACGCTAGATTTCATAAATCATGACAAAATTCATGCAAATCAAGAAATAAATCGTAGATAAAAATACAAGGAAAACTACCCGAGTGATTTTTCGAGCTCCACGAACCCAAACGCCCCAAACACACCAAGGTTTCAAGCTTCTAAGTGATCTGAAGCTCTCCCCCTAATGAACCAATGATACCCTAGAAGTGGAAGCTTCTTATGTTTCTCCTATTTATATTTACCGCTAATTTTTAATTAATAAACACTCAAAATTACATAATTAGACTTTCAAGGGTTTCAACCCAAATTTGACCAATCAACTATGGATAAACGCTAGATTGCTGGAAACACGATACCAAAAGATATCTCTATTACCAATTAAAGACTATATCCTAAATCAACCCAAACATGGGTCTTATACCTTGACCCGTGAAAGCGGATAAGGCTTGTCATGTCCTAACTCGGCTCCTTTGGAATTCGGGACGACATTTGCTTTGCCATAACCCCTGACGTGGGAATTTTTGTAAAGGATTCATTCGGATTATGAAATGTTGCTAATCGATGTATATTAATGCCTTTGTAAGCATTAGTTTGATGGATAGGCAGGGACATCACCCACGACACAATCCCTTTTTCAAGTATTACATCGGCCCCTTGACCCTTCGGGTGCGGGCATAAACAGTCATTACATACGACTCTTTTCTTATGAGCGGAAACCAACATAAGGACAGAAGAGGATACTATTCGCAATATTCACTCACCAAAGACAAAATATTATGAGAATTACAAAAATCTCCCCAGGCTAAGGAAAAAAAACACAAGAATGCACCAGTTTACATGTATTACGATAAAGAGATAATCATTTTAAAATAAAACTAAGGAATATAAAGCGGCTTGTTACTTAAATATTATGTACTTTTATATTTATACTAGAGACCGAATATTTCAGATCTTGAATACTCTTTGTCCTTTTCTCATTTTATCAGGTGTTTAAGATAAATATCCAGTAAATACACAAATCTATTTTCAGAATCCTCTAGTGTTATAACCACTAAAATATCTTCATCCACATTAACGGTCATCTTTACTTTCATAATCATTAATTCGTATACCTCATGTTATTCCCATAACCTTTTAGGTATTATTGTCAAGCCAACAACCTGCGTTTTGTGGGCAGGCACAGGGCGAGCGTAATTTATACTTGGTTATATAATTTCATGTAGAGGATCTCATTAAGAGCTTGTAGTGAGTCCCGATATGCACTATGCCACCTTATTATATTCCTGGGCATCTTCCCCGATTCTCAAGATCTCAAGAGTGGCTAATGAAGGGTTAAAGATCCATTCATTAAAAAGTTAAGAGTCGTAAACTGGAGGTTGGAAGTTGTAGACCCAAACGGAGACAGGGTTCAAACTGGAAACCTCCAGATTTGGAGCACGAAGTTTCATTGTCACCGGGTCTAAATCGAGGTTCAAAGAGTCGGATTCAAGGTTATAGATTTGTAAGTTGTTCATTCGACATGCTCACTTGTAAGGATTAGAGCGAATCTTCAGGCTACCAAAATCATCTTCGAGGCATGCCTAGCAGCCAAGGTCAAGACATTTGTTCTAGTCAGTGGGATGGTACAACATCATATTAAGGATGAGATATACCGCTTTATTACATGCGACATACATAGAAAATCAAGGGAGATGAGAGTCACGAACGAAGATAGCTTTTGAATATCCGAGGTAAACGCTAGGAAGAGAGGTTTACGTTGGACTTAATCAAGCTTCATTTGTCTACATACAACCAACAAACATTGGATTAGTCATAAAAGTGGATAAGGAAGGGGCACAATGAGTACGTTAAGAGCAAAGCGTGTAGATAATACAACACACATAGGAGTTTACATACTATTTTTGGAATTGGATTTGGTAAGTAGTGAGAGTTTATCGTATTATAATAAGGACAACATTACCTGATTCGAGATTATAATGGATTAAACTCCTTAGGTACATCCTCACAATCATGGAGTATACCACATTAATCAAACCATGTATATCACAGAATTTATCAAAAACAATTAAAACCAAATCGTATCCAAATGAGGTATCCATCTCTACTATAACGTAACTCTTTTCTTAGATTTTTTCTCTCTTCCGCTTCCTTCGGACACTAATCTTCCCAATGTCCACATTCCTTATTAGGTTTGCAAATATTTGTGTGATTGATATTACCTTCCATTGTTGTTATTCTAATATGATCAGACTAATTCCCCAGTAAATCATTAAACCGTGCTAATAAAAATTATTTTACTAGTTCCATGCCTTTGATCAAGCTCACGTGTAATGAATGCTAACCCAACTTCTTCCGTACTAATTATTTCTTTTTCCAACAATAAATCAATTCACAAAATTCTCATACAAAGGAGGTAATGAAACAAGAATATAAGGATTGCATTTTCATCATCAATTTTAACATCCACATTCCACAAATCCATCAAAATTAAATTCAAAGGTGGTCTTTTAAGGACTACTTTCATCCATTCTTAGAGAAAACAGACATTACTTTAAGAGTAACTGATTGGTCGAGGATTTTGGGCGTGTAGACTTGTAAAGACTCGGATTGGTAGTTGAGAGATAGTTATTTACGAGGATGTGTAACCATCCGGACGGTGCGTAGCCGCGAGGTGAGCATTTTGACCGCATTTGGGCCCGATTTCGAGCTCAGTCCCGTTTGACCCGATTGCTGACTTTGGGATTTATCGGTCGACTTTGGTGTGAGCGGTCATTTTAGTGTGATAATACCTGAATAATGTGTGGAGCTCGTTATTTCAGCGCTTTGACAAGTAATTTGACTCACTCTGAGTTCGGACCTGAGGTCAATTATTGCTGGAGCAATTATTGGCACCAGTATATATAATTAAGAACTGCCTTATCTCTTTAATTTCCAATTATTGGTGTGTGCGTGTTTGAGCAAGAGAGAGAGAGAGAGAGAGAAGGAAGAGCGTGAAGAGCTTTCTTGGTGATTTTGGGGCGATTGGAGCTCGTGGATAAAAAGAACCTTCCGGTAGGTGATTCTAACTCCTTATATGATTCATATTAGGCTTAAAGATGCTTAATTTGGGTGAAATCATGGAATTTGGGGTGAACCTTAAGATTTGGGAAACCCACTTTTGGTTGAATCTTGTGATTTAAATGCATAAAAAAGAGGTATTTCTATTGATTACATGAAATTTAGAGTTATTTAAGACGTAGAATGGGGTGTATATCAAAATAAATGTGTTTATGAGTGTTTGGGGTTCTGTGGGTGCCGTTCTAGCCGAGAAATTGCAAAACGACACTTAAGTTACAATGTAAATAACGAAATACCCCCATTTGGATTCAAAGAAAAATACTAGGAAATTAATTCCCACTATTTCAAAATGTGAAAATTGGGTTTTAGTGTAAAATCTCGGAAAAACCCAAAAAGTTAGAATGGGTAATTTTGGAAAGTGGGGTTAGACATCTCGGAAAAATCCCCAAAAATCAGATTATCTTATTTATGATAAGGGAACCCAATGCCGGGACTTTTAATTTCAAGAAAATAGGCTGGCTATGAGTACTTCCTTCATAAATCAAGAGTCTGATGATTATACACACTTCACGCACGATAGACACTGAGCATATAGTATAGACTTATATGTGTTGCATGATGTTGAGTGTTAGGGTCACCTCATCCCGAGCTTGTCGCTCACCCCTACTTGTCGCTTACCTTTTCGTGTGACGCAGAGACTAGTGGAGGACTTTCTTCCAGGGAGGACGCCACTACTCGATGTATGATACGATTATGTTCCGTATTGTTTTACGTGATATCCCGACAGGGTCCGTGGACGTTGTATTTGCAAACCGTATGATGATGTCGAGTAATTTGTTTGACTCTTTGTACGCATGATGATATATGGGAAAGTACAGATTACCCCTTAATGTATGATCGCAAGGGTTTACTATTTGAGACAAGACCATGCGGTGCTTCTCTATTGGTGCTACCACCAACCCCTTGACCTTTGGAGTGCCGGGCAGGGAAGTCATGTACCAGTTCCGTTCCCGAATCGGGGGGCGTGACAAGACTCTCAATTTCGGCCACGTATTTACCGCATATTCTTCATCTCGACTTAACAAATAATTTTATCGACAAACAGAGAAGAATTATTGAATGAGTCTTCTCCTCCATGATAGCCAACACAAAGAATCTTCTACCGTCACAAATTGCTTCTCCGTGAGAGGAGCCCAAATCCCTGCTATTTCAACAACACATGCATCTTGATATTCCACAACTAAAATTATTTTTGCCAATAGAATTTATTGATATTTATGGTGTATGATGACATCTTTGCTCAAAAATATATTCTCACTGCATTTGAGCCAACAACTCGATATCAATTTATTAAGAATAATTAAACAAAAAACAAAAATCGAAAATCACACCACACATAAAAACACTAGATTTATGTGGTTCACTTGAATAGGGCTACGTCCACGAGTAACAACGAATAAATTCACTATATTAAAAAGGAATACAAATTCTGTATTTAGATTGTCAAATATTCAAATGGTAATGTATTAGATTATAAAAAAACATAACAAGATGACGAAGAGAAATAGATTCATTCAACAGTACTGCAGAGGCAAAAATAGATTACAAAACAAAACAAGATACCCCGAAAATAGATTGCTACTAAATGTCAAATCAGTATAAATAATACGTAGATCCCACAAGCATCGAACATCTGTTGCACGAGAGACATACCCTTCACACTACCATGGAAAAAAAAAAAAGGAATTAGGTGTTAGGTTTAGTGGTAGACACTACTACCAAAGAAAAAAAAGGGTTCAACATCCTTTCCTTTTTACATGAAGAGAAAAAAACCTACTTTCCTTTTCTTTAACCTTATAAATTTACAGCAACTCACACTATCTACGACCTAAAACTCAAGCACTAATAAAGAGATATAAATACCGTAGGACAACATGAAATTTGGACGTGCTTTCTTCCTCTCTTCCAACGCCTCACTCTCCTTCAATTGGAATGGCTGCAGCACCTAGTTCGTCCTCTTTTATATCCTCCCTCCACTACCCATAGTCGGTATGAACACCTTGTCTCAAGTGTTGAACGGTAGAAGTTAAAGCCTTACTCCATGTTTATAGGAGAGGAAGCCTCAAAAAGAAAAAAAAACCCTTCTTATCAAAATGACTGTTCAACTCCATCACTACCTGACTAGCATGCTTTCGATACACAATCATTTGATCTTTCATGACTTCTATTTAATACGCTAAAATTCAATAAATTTTATATTTGAAAAACTTTTATTGCAGTTTACCACATGTATCAATCCCAGTTACTGACCCGTGCTTCGTTTTACCCAACACAGATTACAACCAGGGTTTCATCCTCTGTATCCATTGATGCTTTACTGATTTGGGGGCTTTCGGCCGTTTGTACAACATTCTATAATCATACATGCAACTCAAAATACAAGCGCAACTGCTATATGCCTACATGACTGGTCGGTCTCCTGCTACTTGGGGGCGCACGGCCTCCTTACAACGCTTTGAGCAAAAGAAAAATTATCAATGTCACAATAAATTGAAGGAAAGTGAAAATGAAGCCAAAAAGAACATCAATGATAAACTCTGCAAAAGCCAGGGACAAAACAACGAAAATAGCACTACAGCAACACGCCAAGGCAAGAACTATTAGGAATTGTTCTCTGAATCTGCATCAAGCTTAGGATTAGAGGTTGAGGTGACTCCATATCCTTGCGCGATGCTTCCAAAAGCTGCCGTTCAATTCCCTAGTTTCCTTAGCTCTATCAAACCACGCTCAACTGTCATGAAACACAAATTGCAGACCCATCAGAGACTGCAAGGAGGCAGATTTAACGTAGATCTTAGTGCTAGAAAGAAGATGGCCTAAATATATGGTTCACTCTTCTACTATGATGCATACATGACCTTTACCCACTTTCTAAACGAGTCCACTTAAATGTTACAATATTTCCATCAACCAAATTAATTGTAATTGCTGCAAATTCATTTGCAGCCCTGCAGTTACTGGCCTAAATAACTACATATTTTAACATTTTCCTCCCCCGTGTCTTAAATATTCAAGTACTTCCAGAAGAAGAGATGCAAAATATGGTCAAACAACCATAAATTAAGCCATATAACCTATTTCCACAAAGATTTTGGGAGTTGCCTTCATGGGCTGAAAGTCCCACTGGATCAGATATGGAGCTGAAATGCAAAGCATAAAATGATTCTAATATAATCTAAAAGCTTTCAGGCAATAGGCAATAAGTTACTTCACCACATATTTTCAGAAAAAAAAATTAAAAAGAAAAACCAATACAGTGATGAAGACACAGCAAGTAGAAAATACCATCTAACAGCATCATGTGAAGTTGGAGTCTGTCCACTTCGACTAATCCAATATTGAAGACGTTCTTCCGCAATATCTTCTTCCACGCCATGAACTTTAGCTCTTCTCCAGAAATATGTAAGCCAAGCCTGCACAAAAAGAATTACAATCAATAACAGTAAATTATGCACAACGTAATTTACAACAACAAAAACTTTATCCCCTGCGATTAGCATAAGTTAAACGTCAGGTTCATCAATTATGAAAAAAATAAAAAAATGCAATGCCCCTAAATTGCTTAAAATTTTAGGATGTTCACACAAGTTAATTATAATCTTGTTTAAGGCCTTAATGGTTGATAACCTAATCCCATTAGTTTCGGACCAGCTACAATTGGAACTCAAAAAAAAAAAAAAGCTTAATAAAATAGAAATTCCAAACAATATGATGCAATTTGTCATACAGATGAGAATAGAAAGGAAAGAGAACACTTTCAGTATCATAAGCATTGAGAGTGACGCAGGTACAAGCCAACTTAATAATACAAAACAGCAGCAGACCTCCTTAAACAGGACATCTTCTGACTCCTCTTGACTCAATTCTGCATAGACATAAATAAAATAAATCACATTAGATTTAGAATTAGCACCTGAAATATCAAGAAATATGACAGTGAGGACTGTCAATCAGTAATCCATGGGTTAACATTTTACACACACACACATATTCATTCAAATGTTACTTGTCAGCATTTAATTGATGTATAAGTGCCTTTAAAAGGTTGAGTCATGCTGGCTTGTTAACAGCTAATAAAGCAGCAATGAATTCCATCAGCACCGATAGGTCCCTATCTCCTATTTGATGGGTCTGTTCTGGTTTAATCAGTCTAGGATATAGGAAGACATCAATGCAAAGTATAGGAACTAATTATAGGAATATCTCTATTACCAAAAGCCTCGACAGACTTAGAACCAGCTGGCGACTTGATATCTGAAATTAAAAACAACAGATATATATTAATTAATATGGACCCTGCATCATAGGAGAAATAAAGATTCTCTTAAGAAATTATCAAATTGTATATAAGTTGCTCATTATCTAAGAAAAGAGTTTTCCAAGCAGAATCTTTAAGAAAGCAAAACCAAACAAGAATACACAGCCGCAAATAAATTTTCTATTGCATAATGTCACGATAGTAGTCAAAGCTTAAAGGTGAATCAAAGCAGTGGAGAGAAGCTCAGGCGCCTTAACAATGAAGCAACAACGTAGCACCAAAGCATGATGTAAATAAAAAATAAGTAAAAAACCCAATAAAGTACCTATTATTACATAATAAAATACCATTCTATATATATTAATTCTGAAAATTTTGAGTAATACTAAATTACTAATAGTAAGTAACAGTAATACAAAAAAATATTCTCATTTAAAAAATATTCCATACATTTTTAGTAGTTAAACAAAATAATAGATACTAAAAGATGATTAATCCAACAAGCATATTACTATTTTTAAACCAATTAATCAATTGTTCAAATCATAAATTATAAGTAATAGGTTTATTAATTATTAAAGTGATAAATATCAAATAGTTATTATAATTTGAATAAACTGATTTAGTAGTGAGAAGATTAACAAAAAAGAAGTAAGTCAAGGAGGACATGATTCCAAACCAAACTAATAAGCTTTAACATAATAATATGAAATTGGCTATATGAATCAAGATAGATATAAAGTTTATATTTGATTCAATATACAAAAATATTTCTCTTTCAAATATTTCCATCAATTACCATTCTTTCTTTCAAATATAATAATTTCATATATTTTATTATCACTTTCATTTAAATCATTTTATTTTTCAATTTTTAACCTTGTTTAACTTAATTTTCTCCCTCCTCCTAACAGGTGCAAAAGAAATCATATGTCATGATTTCTGGAATTACTAGTGACAGCAGTGGTAAGCTCTAACAAGATCCATGCAACGGCATCTAGGTTGTTGATATCAATCAGAAAACAAAGACAGCAATATTTTGATGGAGATTAAAGGCTTTCTTTTCACAAATAATAACTTCCTGATGGATGGGAAGGAGGATCCCAATAATTTTAATTTTACAACAAATATACTTTAGCTACAGTTTTGGGATGAATATGATTCACATCAACTATTAGCCCTTGAAAAAAAACATTATAGGTAATGAAGTTTCTTAACAAACCAAGCTAATTCATCCACATTTAATTAAAACTAGCTCGAGGCAAAAATTATGTTCTTTCTATTCACACTCACCAAGGTCATGACCCGCAGTCGCCATCGCCATCATCAAATTGTCAATTGTTGGAGTCGCACCAGTCTCTTGTTCAATTGTCACATACAACAAAAGGCTAAGGCCAAGTTTTTTTTTTAAAACACAATGCACCGTTTTGCATCAATGTTTCACTGCAGTGCATCATTTTTTTTAAGAAAGCGATGTATTTAAAAAAAATGGGTGTGCATCGCCTCAAACACTCACTGAGATAACCGAACATTTACGAGATTCAAAAATACGAAACACAATACAATAGAAATCTTAAGTCGTACAGAGAGATAGACACCTCAATACGGTTGAGGCAAACATCCCAGCAATTAATGACAAAAAAAAATTTTAAAATAAAATAAATAAAATAAAAAATATACAAAATTAGTTTTAAAATAATGAAACTATACTAAAAATACTAAATTAAGTCTTCATATCCATCAAATCCAAATTAAGTCTCTATTATAAAATAAAATTTATATTAAAAGTAAAAAAAATAGTCTGTCTCATTCACCATTTAAAAAAATAAACATAACTAAAAAACAAAAACTTTTAATAAAACATTGATAATTAAAAAAGAATGCACAAATAAAATGGGCAGCGACGATGTGTTGTAAACTTCATTGCCAGCAACGCTATAGCTTGAGAGTTTGAGAGTGATGATAATGAGATTTGACCAAAGCAAACACGACCAGCAACAAGCAATGCGACATGGTATAGTGCAAACAAGACCTACTACTTGATGCAAATGTTGTGGAGAGATGTTAAACGATGTTTGATGACAAAGAGAGGAGGCATTGACAATGATCAACGATGAAGAGGGAGGCTTCAATGACGATCGCTTGCCGACACCAATGCTGCTTCAATGGCAATTGTTGTTGTTTCAATGACGATTGCTTGCAAAAAATCGATACTGTTCGCTAGTAGAAATCATTGATGCTTCGACAACAATCATTGTTGCTTTAATGATGATCGCTTGCAAACGTCATTGTTGCTTCAATGACAATCACAAATAAGGCCACCTCATCATGTATTCCGGATGAGGCTGTAGAACAAGACACTTCAGCCTACCTCACCCGAACAAGGCGGGTGTTGGCAATACAATGCTATGGGGGCAGCTGTTCCGAGTATGGGTATCCTCTGAGGCATCGAGGCGCGACCTCAATCGTATTTTCAAACCATGGCGCTTTGGCCCCAATTTCAAAGTGTTGATCCAGTTTGGATGTGGCTGCCCATTCCAACGCTCAAGTAACACTTGGACTACTATGAATGTCACTAACAAAAGTGTTGCTTCACTTGTATTCAAAGCTGTAATAGAATGGACCAAAAGGTGCACAGATTTTACTTAAATTTTGGAGCATTTTTCACTAACCATGGACAGTCAACAAACAGATACATAAAACATAGAACTTTTTCCTACACAAATTCAATAGAATAGAAAATACAACTACTCAAAATTATTGGCCAAACTCCAGCATAAAATGAAAGCCCGAGAACAACACTACCCTAAAAATTATTAATATTATCACAAGAAACAGTGAAAGATGGTACCTGAGATGGACTGTTGAATCGAATTTGGACGTCTATGTCGTACTAATGAAAGCACCACAGCATCCTCAACCTAGAAGCAGCAAAGAAGTATCATTAATTATCTACCACGTATGTTTCCTAAAACAGTGATAAAGAAACACAATGATGGGAAAAGAAAATAACAATAAAATGGCAAGCTAAATAATCCAATAAATAATCAATACCAGTATCAATCAAAACAAATATTAAATCTTAGGAAACAAAACCTTCAAGGAAGCTAGTTCCCTCAAACCCATTTCAACTGAAAGCATACTCTCAATACTTCCTTCTCCAGAAAGATCACTCACTTCCCGAACAAGTTTGCTCCTCTGATCCAGACTATCACCAACTGTTAAATATAAAATGTCTACATGCAATTAGAGGCAGGTTGCAAACCCGCAATTGAGTCCCAAGAAAAAGGAGCAAAAGCATAAGTATTTAATCAAGAATGACATGATTGCCTTCGTCCCAAGGTTCCTCCTTTGCCTTTTGCCCAGCAGAAATTACAACTTCAAATGGTAAAGGAGCTAAAGATGACCAGTGTTCATACTTTAAAACTGATATTTCTGCAAAGATACCTGTAAATCCAAAAAAACAGCTTAGACAATATAGATGGCTGCATAGATAGCAAATAAACAGTTACAATCAAACTCTAACATTACACTAACTTAAAAGAAAAGGTAAATTTTCCTTAAATTAAAATATTTGTTTCTTCCTTCTTTTTTATATTGTTTTTCGTTTTTTCTTTTTTGGTGTTTAAGGTGGAGAGAGAAAGTGAGGAATAACAATTCCTCAAACTGAGTAAGTCCATAGTAGATTTCAGATCTAAGTAAAAATTAATGATGAAGACACAAGTCCCATTGTCTGGTCTCACACATCCAAAGTGTAATAATGTTAAGTATTCTTGGAGGGGCAAGGTTGATAATTAATAAACCTTAAGGTGGTTCAGTTTTAATGTTAGCTACAAGTCGAGAATAAAAAAATAAAAAGCAGTACATAACATGTAACTCTCTCTTTCTCTTTTGATGAAAAGGAGACCAAAGGCATTGGAATAGGATACAAGGTAATAAAATTAAAAATTCCACAACACAAATTAGTGTCAGTTTATGATGTCCATAATGAACGAGGGAGATGCAAGTGAGCTAACGCTAAATGGTATTTCATTCATAACTCTGTATGTAGACAAGATAGTGCTGATTTGTTTACCATGCTGTACAGCTAAACCCCAATAGCGAGAAAGCCAACATCTCTTCAGAACAACTTCCTCCTAACACATGTGGACGCCAGTAAAAAAATCAGTCACTAAGCAGTTAGTCATAACTCTCACCACAAATTTTAAGGGACAAACCATCTCTTCCTGAGTCAAAATCACTCTCTGTGTCATAGAGCGAAGAACTTTTGCTTCAGATTCAGCTTCCTGGAGCAGTTCTACCACAGTTCCGGTCTCATTTTTCAAGCTCTGGTGCAATCAGTTCAGGCGTGTCATGAAAAAAAACTATATATTAGACAATGATCAGCAGTACAGTGGAATACATATCAACAATAGACATGCACATGCCTACCTATGTAACTGACCTCGATTTCAGTACGAAGAGCTGTAATTTCTCCATCTCGCCCACTATTAGTTTGTTTTGCAGCCTTAAGAGCAGCCTGTGACAAAGAAGAACTTAGTCTAAAATGATCTATAAGAATATCACAATGAAAACAATAACATAGTAGGCATGATGGGATCACTCAAAATTTTTCATTCAGATTAGAGGTAATAAATTAGCCAAAAGCATGTGTTAGTGCCCTTCAGCATCAATGCTTAAACAATGAAAAACTAATAAAGTTCAATGCATTCCACACTTACCTCTCTTTGGCGCAGTGCTGCTTCCTTTCTGTATGTGATTTAAGAAAGCGTCAAAATCAAAACAATAAACAGTGAATTAGCATAGGCAAAAGCAAATTGTTTTATGGTTTTACCTGCTCAACAACTTGGCCTCCAAGGACACACCTTCTCCAAGAGATGCAACCTGTAAACGTTAAATTGGATAGTGAATATTAATGTCAGCACAGTCTTGAAGATATAAAAGCAAAAAACAATTTAGTAAATTAGTAGGGCCGATAAAAAAACGGATCTGTCACATTCAAGAAACTAGATTTGTATTATTAAGACAAATAATACTAACATGCTACTTTAGTTGACAACATATGCATCACTCTACAAAAACATTCACAATTGGTCTTAGGCATGTTAGTTGGAAATGTTTGTCTATTTTAGAACTAAAAAATATAAGAAACTTTATCTCTAAGATGGTCAACCTGCTTCTCAAGCTCCCTTGCTCTGGCCTCTGCTTGTTCACGTCTTTCTTCTGCACCACGAAGCTGTCAATAAAGATTAAAGCATAAACAGTACACCAAAAAGTAGCATGTAATTATATAGTTATTGGCAAGAAACAAGAGATAATGAGAAAAGGACTGTGTAGAGAGTGAAAGCAGCTCACCTTGTCCAAAACAGCTTCATTCTCTTCTTGCAGCATGTCAAGCTGCATTTCAAGGAAATGTCAGGTTTACAACAAATATTTCCAGTTTCATCAAGGTTAAATACGGACAGAATAATCCAGATTCAGAAGAAGGCTTAGAGCATCATACTTCATCGCGAAGTGCAGAAGCCTCGCCTTTATTTCCTGTATCTTTTGACTTGAAAGGACCCAAATCTGGCGGAAACCTGCAAAGTTATCCAATAATAGGACTTAAAGAAGCAAGTGACCTGGCAGAAAACTGCAAAGTTATCACTGTATCTTGTCATAGTGATATGGTAAGAAGCAAGCAATCTGGTTTCATTTATATTCACTTTCCATCTTGACAGTAATCCTATAAATACTCAAGTAACAAGTAGTTACTTCAAATTTTAATGGAGGCCAGTTTGAATATAAATTATGCATTTCTTTAGTGTTGGTTCAAAGGCCCAAAATATGGCTGCATTCATTTGGGATAGTTTATTTTTTTAACATAATTAGTTAGCATAATGGTATGAGACTATTTTGGTGATCAGTTTAAAACTAAAACCCTAGGCTCCGTTTGTTTCATGGAAACAGATTCCTAGAAAATATTTTCGGCAGGGATTCAATAGGCAATTGAGGGTACATCTCTCTCTTTTTCAATAGGCACGGTTTTCCAATCTAGGGTACAAATCCTTCTCCTATGCATTTCAATTCGATCTGTGTTCTTGTTTCAGGTTTGAATTTTGTGTCATCTGCAATTAGCACTCCAACAAGGGCAATAACTTTTAGAGAGAGAAGCTCCTCCTCTCTACCCTTTCTCTCTTTTTCAGCGCCTCTCCGGCAGCCTCCTGCGGCCATTAGGAAATTCTTGGATATTTCGTTGGATGGCCCCAAAATGATCTCACAAATGGGAAATTCTTAACTCCTATAAGGATCACTCTCCCCCATCTTCTTTTACAATTCTTTCAACCCGATTTACTCCATCCGATTGCATCATTTTTGGTAAATTATTGGCGATGAATTTATCTACCTCTACTCTTGCACCAAGTCCGTTTCTGCATTGAAGTTGATTTGTGATCGAAACCACCTTCCTCCGTTTGGATTGGTTCGTCGGACAGATTTTTGTAAGCAAGAGATACCACCGGCTCCCGGCATTGCATTCCAGCCGTCTTGGGCATGTTGCGCCAGCCCAGGCCTTTGTCTCGGTCCTTGCGGTCGGTGGCTCCTCCAGCGGTTGCCCCTTCCAGTCGTCCTACTCCGACGACCTCTTTGGCTAGCTCCGCCTCTCTAGTGATGCCGCCCATTGTCTGGTCCGTGCCGGAATCGCCGGTCAACGGGTCCACGATTGGTCCGGTCTTGGTGGCCCCTCCGTCTTTCGCGTCTCCCTCCTTCCCCAAGTGGGGCACTACTAGAGGGCACTACTCCCACAACCGGCAACCACCTCAAAGACAATACACCCACCGGCAACCTGTCTCAAAGACCACGCACTACATGGTTGTGTTACCCTTCCCAACACCAAATCGCTTCTCGGGAGTCCAACCGCCACGCCTCGTCCCCTTGCCTTAATCCTAATTCCCTTATCCCTCCTCTGCTCGATCCCTCTAGCCCAACCCGCTTTCCTAGCTGCAACCCACTGTCTCCGGACCCACCTTCCCCTAGCCCACTTGCTCATTCCCTATCTCTGAATCCATCTCGGCCCGCTCATCCAGCCCCAAGCTCAAGCCCATCTTTTTTCCTCTCCTCACTTACTAGAGCCCACCATCTTTTCTCATATTCAAGCCACTTCATTACCCAAGCCCATCTCCTTTTTCCCTCAACCCAAAGACCCCCTCCCCCCCCCCCCCCAACTCGCCCGTAAGACGCCCTCCTCAACGCCACCCTCCTCTCTTGTCCCTCCCGCCCCGCTGCCGCCTCCGAGCACTGGCCTTCCACCTCTTTGCCCAGCATCTTCCACTGCAAATCAGAGCTCACCGCCATCCCTTCTCCTTCCTCCCAGCACTCTTGCGAGCGTCCTTTCATCTACCTCGTCGGATCCCGCTCGACCTTCTCCGCTGGCCGACGTTGTTACCGCCGGCCCTTCCTCCTCGACTATGGAATTTTTTTCCCAGTCAACAGATTGTTAGTCCTTGCCGGTTTTGTCTACTTCCCCTCTTCGGGTCTCTCTTGGGGTTAGCGGCAGCTCATTCGGTTCCTTCAATATTGATCCTTCCATGTGCTGGAATAATGATGCAGCACCTAGTGCTGATCCGTTGGTTGATGCTTCGATCTTGTTGCATAGTTATTAAAGGCGCAAGGCGCACCTGAGACGCAAAGGCTGGGCCTGGCCTAGGTGCAAGGCGCAAAAAAGCGCGTGACCGAAGGACCTGAGGCGCACCTTTCTTTAAATTTTTTTATAAAATATACTAATGAAATAAACACATCAATTTAAACATAAATAAGTCAATACTCTCAATTATAGCAAACTACTTAAATGTGAAATTATTACAACCCAACAGTTAAAAGCATAAATATTCAAAATAATAAATCTAAACATCCTCCTCAATCCTCATCAAGGAAATCATCATCATCATCTTCATCTCCATCACTAGACTTGTAACCTTCAACATCATCTTCATCTGTTTCTTCGAATTTGCCTCTTCTTCCTCTTCCACTTGATTTGACCTTCTTTGTAAAATACTTGGAGCTCCTAGAGGTAGAAGGTTCTGCTCTTGGTGTGCTCCTTTTGTTTGATGATGATCTTGTATAAAACCTATTATGGCCAACTTCATGACTCTAGCAACATCACCCCATGTCAAGGAATCATCCTCAAAAACAAGATCATCATCATCCTCATCAAAAATCTCCATCCATTCGCCCAACCAACCACTCATTAGAGTCATCTATGTCTTTCAATGATATAGGATCTATCACATCACGCATATTGTATCGGCGTTTCAAAGCTCGATTGTACTTGATAAATACCAACTCATTTAAGCGCTTTTGTGATAGCCTATTTCTCTTCTTGCTATGGATCTACAAGATTTAAAATTACAATTTACAATCAATTAGAATATAGTGATTCATGATTTCATGAAATAAATTTAGACACAATAGAACATCTACTTACATGTTCAAAAACACTCCAATTTCTTTCACAACCAGGATGCACCGCATGTGAGGCCTAGAACTTTGATGGCAAATTTTTGCAAATTTGGAGTTGAAGATCCAAATGAAGACCACCATTCAAATTGTTTATCATAACTATAATTAGTAACATTTAATAAACAATAAAATGAAAGGTTATTAAATAAAGTGACTTTACCGGGTGCCTTGGTTGTACGTTGTCTAATAGCCATATTATGCCCAAAGAGACCCTCTGCATTCTTATACAAAGTCAACTCCTCACTGACTTTATCTTGCATGTCAATGGAAGGAATCAATCTTTGGATGCGATTGTATAGGCCTGACATTACTTCGCATCTTGCTCAATAGATGGATTTCCATAAAAGAATTGTGGGTTCAAAAAGTACCCAGTGCATGTAAAGGTCGATGAAGCTGGCAATTCCACCTATTATCAATGATAGCAAATGCATCCATAACCCTATTATCATCCTCTTTAAATCCTCTACCAATTGCTTCTTTAGCTCTATCCATGGCCTCATAAATATACCCCATTGGAGGCTTTTTCTCCCCATCAACCAATCGAAGTACACGAACAAGTGGAGTTGTCAACTTAAGCGAGAAGACAATGATTTTCCAAAAAGAAGGCATCAAAATAATTTGAGCAATCCTTTTACCTTTTTGCTCCTTTGCCCACTTGGAATTTGTCCAGTCCTCCAAGTAAACATCTTTCTCAAGTTATCTTTTTGGCGATGAATACTTGCTAGGGTTAGAAAGGCAGTAGCAAATCTGGTGAGGGCAGGCCTAGCTAAATCCCTTTGCTTTGTGAAGCGTCTCATCATGTTTAACAAGCCTGGATGACCATACATGTAGGCATTCACTTCCATTGCCTTTTTCAATGTTCTATTGATGTGAGGCATCTTCCCAATGTCTTCTAACATTAAGTCTATGCAATGGGCAGCACATGGTGACCAATATAAATGTGGCCGTTTTGCTTCTAGCAATCTTCCTGTTACATATTACAAACCTATTCATTAGAATTCATGATCAAAGTATAAATATAGTAAAACTAATTTTAAATTTAATGGTTACCTGCCATCACATAATTTGAAGCACTATCTGTTATGACTTGCACAACATTAGCTTCCCCAATTTTCTCCACAAAAGAATCAAGCAATTCAAACACCTTTTCCCCATTCTTGCTATACTCAGAAGCATCAATGGATTCAATAAACATGGTTCCTTTGGGCCAGTTCACCAAAAAGTTTATCAAAGTCCTTTCACGCTTGTCTTTCCAACCATCAGACATAATAGAACACCCATTCTTTGCCCATTCATCTCTATGACTTTTCAACATATCATTTGTATTGTCCAATTCTTTCTTCAAGAGAGGAACTCTCACCTCATGGTAACTAGGTGGCAACCTTAAAGCTATCATAATTAACAGCATTAAATGTTATCCCTGCATCATACATCCATCTTGCAATGTGAAGGCATGCCTTGTCCCTTGCTTCTTTCTTGTAATGCTCATTGATTGTTGTTTGTTTGCCCTTCCCAATTCCATCCTTTTTCCCCTTCACAACCAACTCAGGATCTGGAGTAATGAATGAATCCATTGGTCCCTTTTGCCTTGCTTTTTTAAATTTGGATTGGACTGATTTGTTACTTCCTCCTGAGCTCATAACACTTTTACTTTGTTTTTCAATCTCTTGCATTTCTGCTTCTTCTTCATCCTCACCAAAATCAGCATCATCAAAGTCAAGCAACATATTCATGTGTTCTTTCTCTCGTCTTTTGTTGGCCATGTAATCTCTTATTTCTTGTTTCACATGATCTGGACATTTGAGGCATGCCTTTGCATTTCTTTGCCCACCAATTATATGTTGCTTGGCTCTATAAATACCTCCATTGGTTACCTTAGAACAAAAATTACAAGTGAATGCATTTTTGTTGCCACTGATTTGTGTTGCATACTTCCAACCTGGATCTTTTCTTGAATTTTCAGAACTCATAATATCTACCCAAAAATAATGAGTATTAGATATTAAGATTGAGCAGTAAAAAAAACAGGAACAAAAAACGCAGTCTTACGCGTCGCTGGAATTAAAAAAAAAAACAGACAGTCAGACACTACAATAACAGAGACGCAACGCGTCGCAGAGAGGTGCGAGACGACCGAGAGAAGATGCGATGCGTCGCAGTGTCGTGGCCCCGGGTACGCATCGCCGGGATCGACGATGCAACGCGTCGCAGAGAGCTGCGTCGTCGGGACTCGTCGCAGAGAGCTACGTCGTCGCAGAAGGTCGTCGAAGAGAGAAGAGAGAACGACGGACGCACCTGGTTCGCGGTCGCCGAAGGTCCTCGAAGGTCTTCGAAGGTCGTCGCTGGTACGATATATTCTTTCCTTTTTTTTTTCGTCTCGATATATACGGACGATCGCGTCGTCTGCGCTAGGCGCGCCTTCGCGACGCCTAGCGCCTGGGGACGAAGCGCTAAAAAGCGCGCTTAATCTGCGCTTCACAGATGTCGCGTCGCCTGGAAGGAAGGCGGGCGCAACCCCTGCGCCCGCCTGGGTTTTGCGCCTTTAATAACTATTTGTTCCAGTGTGTTTCTAGTTGCCCAACAAAGGTAGAGTCGGAGCCGGAGTAATTACGATCCCACAAGGCCATTGAAAGGTGTTGGGAGTGAGTTAGAGAGATTTGAGCTCGCTACCTCTTATTTGTTGCGGGATATCAAAACTAGGCATCAAGTCCAGAAGGCTTCTGCTCCGTCTTCTCAGCCATCCACGAGAACGGGAGCTAAAAGTAATCTGGCTCTTAGGGGCTTCTTTCCCTCATCTATTTTTAGGCTTTATATTCGGCCTTTGTGGTTTCATTATAATATTTGTATGTGTTTTTTTCGTATTGTGTAAGGTGATACCATGCCTAATGTGCATGTACCTTTTCCTTTCTTTAATTCAATGTTTTTTACTTATAAAAAAAATATTTGAATTTTGTGTATGATAAGTTTTGTGGGTTTCAAATCTTTGATCTCTATTCTCTCTCAGTTCTCCTCCAATCCATTCTCTTATCATTCTCAGTATCATGATGGATCAACCATTACCAAAGCATATGACATGGAAGTAGGACATTCTAAGGTTGGAGAGCCTAAAGTGAGTTTTGGTTGAAGTTGAAGGAAAAGAAAGGCAGCGTCAAAAAAATCACTTGCAGTTCGATCCTCTCAATCCAACTTTCGGGGTTCAATCATGCTCATAATATCCACGGACCCAGTTCACAACCTCAACGACACCTTCCGGCAGCCTTTCACCAAGTCGACTAATTTTCTTAATAGCTTCACCAATTTCCATAGTTTTTAAGGTGTACACCAATTTTCATAGTTTTTAACGACGACATTCTGCCAACAACGCTATACATCAAACATACACCCTTCATTGATATATCTTGCGTAGTGTAGGATTCTCTTCTCTCAATCTTCTCCCTATAGCGAAATGCCAAAATCATCATCGCTGTCAACAAACAGTCGCCATTGCCTAAGTTTTCAATTTGATCGCACTCATCGCAGCCCGTAAGTCTGGCTTTAACCTTAATGTACTAACTTTGATTTTACTTAAATTATTTAATTAAATTTAAGTATTTAATTTAATTTGTTAACAAACTTGACAATTAACATTATTGAGTTTAAGTAATTGTATGTAAAAATGACAAAAATAATTAAATAATTGTAATTAATTATGAACATTTTAATTTATGTTTGATAGGTTGGAATGGCTGAGAATGTTGATGCTGGTACTGATAGTAGGACCGATAGCACTCAGGCGTCTTCTTATGATTCAAAATCAGATCCAATTCACAGGGCCAAATCTAAAGATCCTGGATGGAATTATGGGTATTGGCTTGATTTAAATGATAAAAAATTGATTCGATGTAAATTTTGCAATAAAAACACCAAAGGAGGGGAATCAAAAGGCTCAAAAAACACTTGAGTGGGAGATTCAGCGATATCGCCAAATGCTTGAAGGTGATGAAAGAAATTTCCAAAGAGATGAGAGATTATATGCTGAAAAATAAGTGGCCTAATTTTGATTTTACTGTTGATTTGGATGAAGAAGAATCAGAAGAAGAAGAAGAAACTCAAATAATTGAAGGGGTTAAGAATGGGAGTCAAACTCTCAACCCAAATACTCAATCAAGCTCTTGGACTACTTCAAAGAAAAGAAAAAATATACTCATCTAACAGGGTGTTAGGGATTCCATAGATGATTTCGTTAGACGAACCTCAAAAGAGAATGAGTAAAAAAACCTTCTCAAACGACATTGGAGAGTCGGGTAAAATCAAAAAAAGAAATGAATAAACTCCGTTCATACTTTGCAAGGTAGGCTTATGAGAGTGGTCCATCTTTTAATGCATTAAGCTTGAGGAGTTTTCATATTTTGATTAAGGCAGTTGGGTAATATGGTCCTGGTTACAAACATCCATCAATTCATGACTACGAGAGAACCTTTATTGAAGTTAGAGATGAAATCCATTCATGAAATTAAGTTGAAATATCAAGTTTGTTGGAAAAAATATGATGCACTTTGATGTCAGATGGATGGACAGACAAAAGAGGAATACACTTTGTTATTTTCTTGTCAACTCTCTGGAAGGTACTTTTTTTTGGTTCAGTGAATGCATCTAGTGAAATACAATATGCAAATATGTTATTTGAATTGTTTGGCAAGAAGGTGACTGACATAGGAGAAGATAACACAATTCAATTAGTGACAAATAATGTCACTACCTACAAGAAAGCTGGTGAATTATTGATAAAAAAAAAGAAAGAAATTATTTTGGACTCCATGTGCAGTCATTGCATAAATCTTATGATGGAGGATATTGAGAAAAAAAATTTGATAAATAAGAATAATTTTATTATTAAAAGTAAATCACACATAAGAAGTGCCTAAGAATGCGAAATTACAATGTAAAGATAACAACCCGATCAAAAGAAGCAACCATTGATAACATCCCAAATGGAAGAAAAACGCGACCCACCCAAAGCATACAACCAATTACCCAAATAACAAAAAAAATACAATGTAGCTCAACAGCGAATCGCTCCCGATCATCAAACACACACACGTTCCTCTCTCGCCAAATACTCCAAAGAATGCAATGAGGGACAGCTCACCACACTGTTGAATGTCGTCCCACACCGCCTAACCAACCAGCAAACAACACGTGAAGAGACGAAGGCATCACCCACTGGATTTCAAAAAGACCCAAAATCATATCCCACAAACACATGACATACGGGCAATGAAGGAAAAGATAATTCACATGCTCCGACGAAGACTTGCACATGTAACACTGACTAACCAGAACAAAACCCCGACGCCTCAAATGATCAGCAGTCAAAATCTGCCCCAAGACGACAGTCCAACCAAAGAAGACTACCTGAAAGGGCACTCGCGCTTTCCAAACGCTCCGCCAAGGAAAACACTCGGTCTATGTAGGCATAAGCAGGGAAAAAAAGCTCCAAACGAGGTACTCGCGCTCCCCATTACGGCGCCAACACATCCTATCCGCAACAAGACGCGTTGGAGGAACGGAATACAAGATATCAAAAAAGAAGAGAAAACTTCTAACTCGGGAGAGCACAACAATAATACACATCCGCCACAAAAGCCTCGGGAGAGCACGCAAGCCGAAACAACTTGGGATAAACAAGCTTAAGGGGGACTCACCACACCACACATCATGCCAGAAACGAATTGAAGCACCACTCCCCAACTTGAACACCACAAACCAAAAGAAAGAATCGGATCCCTTGTGGATGAATTTCCACAACCTCATGCCAAGAGGACCGCGAGACATCAAAGAGATCCATCCCCCACTCTCAACCCCATATTAGGAAAATTAAAGCCTTCAAAACTATTATTGCCAAAGCAACAAAAGCAACGAGCTTCATTTACATGCATCCCGTATTCTTCATGCATTGAGGGTAAAAACAAATAATGCTCACTTGGTTAGGGTGGGAGTGACTCGATTTGCAACTTCTTTTTTAACACTACAGAGTTTGTTGAAGCATCAAAGACTCCTTAAGACAGTTATTTGTGTCTGATGAGTGGTTGCATTATAAGGTTGCCTCCACAAAGGCAGAGAAGAATGTTGAAAACACAATTCGTTCGGTTCAATTTTGGAATGTTTTGAAAGATTGCTTGCGAGCATCATTGCCTCTTCTTTTGAGGATAGTTGATGTTGATGAGAGACCTGTTTTACCAAAAGTTTATATGGCAATGGAAGAGGTAAAGAAAATTATAAAAGAAAATTTTATGGAGAAACAAAATTTGTGGAAGCCTGTTATTTCGATTATTGAAAAATGCTTGGAGAATCAAATGGATTGACCATTATATTCTACTACGTTTTTCCTTAATTCAAGCCAATATTTCAAGGGTCATTCAAATGAACCTAAGTAAATCATGATATGACGTAACTAATCCATTTAATAATGTTATTACAAGGATGGAGCCTGATGTGGCCTTGCAAAACAAGATCATAATACAATCGATATTTATAGTAATGCTAGTGGAAGCTTTGCAAAGGACATAGCTATTAAACAAAGAGAGATTTTAAATCCTAGTAAGTTATTTAAAATATTTCTTTTATCCTTAATCTTACTTATAAATTTATATAATGAAAAATGATTAAATGATAATCATTGTTAATTGCATTTTATAGTCCCGTGGTGGGAAAGACATGGGAGTTCAACACCGAGCTTAGTAAAATTGCGGTGCATTTATTAAGCCTTTGTTGTTCATCCTCTAGTTGTGAGTACAATTGGAGCACTTTTGAATTTGTGAGTTTTTCATTAATAATTATTTGACTATTCAATCTATACAAAATATATATATATATATATATATATATATATATACATTTTTTTTTAAGATTCACTCCAAAAAGAGAAATAGATTGGAGCATCAACAGTTAAATAACCTAGTTTACATTCAATATAATCGTCACCTTAAAACAAGGTTCCAAGAGGAAGGAAAAATGTAAAAATTATAATCCTTTGGTGCTTGAAAAACTAGATTGGATGACTGGCCAACCAACTGAAGATTTGGTTCATCTAATATTACATGAGATGTGATTGATAGAGAAATTGGGACATCTATAACTTTTCAAGGTCATAATAGACCAAGGAGATTGAGAAATGAAGAATTAGACTCGGAAGTAAAAAAAGCTTTGAAGATTGAGATGAATGTTAATGATGATGAAAACATTGAAGACAATTTTAGTGTATCAGCTTCTAATACTACATGAGAGAGTCAATCACTTGAGCATACTCAGGATGATAATTTTCTTGTTGACTTTTAATTTAATGTCTTGTACTTCAAATTTCAACATTTCATCTATTTTAAATTTTTAATGATGTAGACTTATGTTAAATTTGTTATATTTATGAATTCCTGCATTACATTTATGAATTTTTACATTATGAAATTATTATATAAAATAAATATATTATAAATGCCTAGACCGCCTAAGCGACGCCACTTGACCCTAGACCCTCTAACGCCTAGAGGGCCTATACACCTTGAAAGCTATGCCAATCTCTACACCATAATACATCAGTCTTAACTTTGTGGGATCTTTGATCTGTTGACCGGTGCATGTTTGATTATTTAGATTTAGAATTCTTGTGTGGGTGTTTTTGATTAACTAGGTTGTGTCGGTCTCCCATTCCTGAGCATTATTTGTCTGAAATTCCATATGAAATAGCGAGAATTATTTACTAACGAAATTGCTTCTCTTCCCATTCATGGTTTGGGTTTTGTTAGTTTGGGACTGATTAAACAACTGGGTATGTCTAAATTTTGGGTTCTCTTTAATGATAGATTTGATCTTGTTTTGGTACTTTTTATCATTGGTGTATATGTGCTATGTGGCAGGGTGTTCCTCGGTCATCAAAAAAAAAATCATTGGTGTATAAAGTTTTTTTAAAATGTACATAGAGAATGAAGATCCCACTGCAGATGAAATGGATAGTTCAGTGTTTGGGGTGGTGAATGCTATTCCTAGGATTGATGAAGCAATGAGATTTGCCAAGATGTTATTTCTGTTTGCCAAACATGGGAAAATAATTTCCCTCAATTTTTGTGTTGTTATCAGACAACGGAAAAGAATTTCATTTTCTCAGAAAATGAATTTTAGGAAAATGTTTTCCAAATGGAACCTGTTTTTCATGAAACAAAAGGAGCTCTAATCTTCTTATGCTCCTCCCTCTCTCACTCGCACCTTAACCTTTCTTCATTCTGTTTCTCCTATTATGCTTTGATCAACATATAAGTGTCCCCCATCCTATGTCAGGCCTTAAATTTAGATTGCCTCTGAACCATTGAATTTAGAAGTGCAAAATCCTTTATCTAAAACACAGAATGAAGGCATAGGTTTATCAAATTGTGTAATTATTCAATCATTTATCTTTCCAAAAAGCGGGAAGGAAGGATAGGTTTTCTGGATTTTGAATCTTACACAACCTAACCCAACCCTTCAACACCTAAGCTAGGCCTTATGGGAAATTCAGGAATTACATTCCATGTCTATTAACAAATATAAAGTAAAATAGTATAGATATTAGATAGCTACCTTTTCTCTCGGAGCCTGTTTGTCGGAGGCTCAATTGAAGGTGGAGGTGCTGGAGTTCTCAATATACTTTGGCTAGGAGGCACCACTTGTGAGGATCGGACTGACATAGATGATCTTCCAGTTGATGCTGAACGAACTGATGTAGCATTCTCCACTAAGTTACGACCTAACTAATTCATTTGGGTAGAATTCAAGTTAGTTTAAATTGCTTAATAGAATGATACAACACTACCAGACTCAAAATCAAACCATAAACGAACAAATTTTAATTAAAGAAGCATGAAGGCCAACAAATGGAAGCACAATTTAGACCCTGGGACAGATAAACCGACTAAACCAATAATTACTGAAGGTATGTGACTTGCAAACCAAAATATGGTTCAAAATGAAATATTATATGATTTAGCGGTAAAACTAAATTTTACAAAATTAAGTTTCTTTTAAAATGCATGTTACGTTTCAAGGATCAAAACCATGGTTTGGTCGAATAATGATTTGTCAAGATAAAAATCTCATAAATTTGGAAAACAAAGTTTTGTTAATCAAAACTTAATTTTGAGATACCAACAAATCTCGACCCAAACACGGCAAAATTGAACAAAACCAAGTTTTGCCTTTCAAGTGAAACCATACACGCACTATATATCAATATATTGAGTTTTATTGAATACCAAGTCAAAATATAAGCTAGAAATACTGTAATAAGTTCAAGACTTCGATCTCAGATATATAACACAGGAGTTTCAAACTATCAATCCTACCCAAACGCACCCACATCCCTGCCTAATCCGAATCGAACCAAATCTCAGTTAAATAATCAACTCAAACGCGACGCAGAAATGCAAATCCAAATATCGAAAATACCGCGGGCGAAGGAGATCTGGTGAGCCTGCTAGACGAAAGTGGCGGCATGCTGCTATGCTTACTAACATTTGGAGCGAAAGAGTTCGGTTCGCGGCGAGGGACACTGGCGGCAAAATCAAGATCGTCGTCTTCATCATCGTCGACGGAAGTCTGCGACGCCATGACCTGTGCAAGCCGCTGCGCGGCGGCCTTGGCCGCGAAGTTCTGAGTCCTCTTAAAGTTGGAGAGGCCGCCGGCGGAGGGGTTCCTGGAGTGCGTATGCGCTGGAGACATCGTCGGAGACGACGATCCAGTGCTGCTGGAACCACCGCTCCACTGCCGAGAGTACACCGGGCTCGCGGTTCGTCTCGGATCCATCACTGTGTGTTATTATTTACAGGTGCGTTGCGTGTTCTTCGGCTGCGGCGGCGATTAAATCCGAATTTTTCTCGGGGGATGGATTTTCTCGAGAAAAGCAAAAACGAGATCGAGGGCGGAGAGAAAGGGGCTGAAAGCTGCGACGAAGAAGAAACCGAGACTTGGAAGGCTTTGACGCCGCCTGATTCAGTAGAATACTAGTAGCAGCAGCAGAAAAAAAAAATTAGAAAAAATAAAATGAAATAAGTTATGCAGCGGTAAATTCTCTAAATAATTTTATTTATTTTATTTTAAAAAAATAACAAAATCATAAAATTATTTTACAACTATATTTAACTTTTTACATTAAATTTAAATAATATTTTTTAAAAATATTTAAAAATATTATTCACTTTCTATAATTATTAAATTATATAAAAAAAATCTCACCTTATCTTTCATATTTCTCCTATCATTCACTTTTATTTTATATTAAATTATAAAAAAAATTATTATTAAACAAAAAAATATAAAATATTATTTTAATAATATAAATATATATTTAAGATATGGTGTATATTTATATATAGAAATATAAAGATGTTTAAATATGAAAATTTAAAAAAAATTATAAAAAGCTCATATGACTATCTTAAAAAGGCAAGTTGTAATCCTCACTTGCAATTAATTGTTATTAATTTTTGCTAACTTTTTTATTATTTCTCCACAAATATTGTGGTTTATTGTTGTTTAGGCACCCAAATTAATATAAAAAACAAATCCATAAAAAATAAATAGTCCAAATCATTTGAGATGGATATAGGGTTGGGGTGTGCATCCACGAATTCACTCGGCCTACCTAACATCCAACATAAAAAAAAATATGCAACAACTAACAATTAGGATTGATTGATTTTTTTCCCTTCGGTCAATTAGCAAGTAAAATTTGTTGTACTCACAACTATAGTAAAATGAAATATATATATATATATATATATATATATACACACACATTTTATGGAAAAATTAAAATTGCTAAGACAATTTGCATGTATTCAATATAAAGACTCCATATAATTTTCTAAAACAAAAATGTAGTTTGTGTGTGTAAAAATTTTGAATTTTTGTTTTATAACCAAATTAATAAAGCAGATGTAATAAAAACAATAATATAAACTATATGATTTCAATATTGCAATAATTTCCAATAACCTATATATTAATTTTTTATATCAAACAATTAATAATTGAAACATAGAACACAAACATACCTTATATTTATATACACCAAAACGAGCATTAAAGCTCACTCACTTGCACCAAACACTTAAACACAAAATATGAAAAAACAATAATAATAAAATAGATTTTATATATTGTCATCCTTTGTTAATCAATGAATGGAGTTTGAGATGCTCTATTATGATAAAACTGTAGTGTGAACTATTTTTATAGTGAGAGTGATCTAATATATAATCATTGTAAAAAGTTTGCAGATAATAACATTAATATGAAATTATACATATTGAAGATAACCATAATAGACTAAGTTTTTCAACTAATCTCTATTGAATTATATAAAAAAAATTATATTTTATCATTGGATAACCAAATTATGGATTGATCTTAATCTAGATCGTTTGATTAATTCATGTCTACAATTTTTTGTCTTTTAACTTACCAACAAATGAGAAATTTTTAATTTCAAATATTTCGCTATCTTAAAAACATAATATTATAGATAATGAGAGCATCAAATCATGCATGAAATCCACCGATTCACTGTGCAAAGAATAATGATATTAATACATTGTTTAATTCACATTTCCCCTCCACGTATGTATTTACATCAAAAATAGGCTTCGGGGAAAATTGGGTCAAAGGGTTAAAGTCTGGATGCACATCGGAGTGTTGCTCGATGCCTGCTCGAGGTTGCCTAAGCTTAAGCCTCGAGCAGAGAGAGGCCTTTGCTCAACTCTTTGGAATACTGCTTGAGGTTCTTGCTCGATGCAAGCTCGGAGCTCTCCACCTTTGCTCAATGCTCTAAGTGTCGAGCATGACTCTAGAATTATCCAACTTCTCCAATATACTGTTGTATTTATGGAAACCGCTATAAAATTGAGCAAAGCAATGTAAAATCTCCAGAAACACTACAAACGATTGTTAAGGCATAAAAATATAAATTTAAGTATAAATGAGGTAAAAACATATATAAGCATAGCAAAACACACCCCAAAATAGCCACTAATTAGGGGTCATTTTGACCCCTAACAACACCTCCACACTTAAACCTTGCTCTTTTTGAGCAAGAAAAGGAATCCATATGGGGGTGAGATCAACTATGTGATAAAGTATTCATTGCAAACATCATCGGTATACATAGGTAGCTAAGTTCAAATATGGATGTGAGTGTGTGAACTAAAATTAAAAAAATTAGAGGTGCACAAAAAGTATCCATATAAGACAAAATAACTAATAATATTCAAAATTCCTAATCATTATTTTCGCATGCATAACTAAAATACAAAATTGAATTCTTAACAAAGCATAACAGTTTAAGTATAGTGAGAGTCCCAAAGTACCCCCAAATACCCCCACACTTAAACTTTGCTCGTCCCAAGCAAAAATAAAAACAAAACACACTCAAAAGGGGTGTAATATAAGAAAACCAAAAACACAAATGAGACAATAGTAAAATACATATATAAGTACCATACAAAAAGAAATGTAATGCAAGAAAGGAAAAAGCAATGCAACCCTAAACATTATACATGGTTGTTTAAACATTTAGTCCAATAATGACATGTAATCATAGCTAAAGACTAAGAAACAACCAAGTTAACCACTTCTAAGGCAATACTCAAAAATTTTCTTGGACTCTTCTCAATGGAAGCAAGGCCGCCTCACTCGAGTGGATAATTTCACATTGCTCACACTCAATGCGGCAAGTCGAACAATGCAATAAAACCACCATCCACATTTAATTGCCCTTGCCACAAGCTACCTTGAGAGGTAGACTATCACGTCCCCGATTCCAAGAGAACCGGAACCAAACACTTGACTTTTCCTTGTACAATCATACAACAAAAGGTATAAAAGTACTTTTCCCAAATGTCATCTAAGAAATCTTAAAGTATTATATTATCAAATCACCATTCTACATTTGGCTACCATTCATTACAACTACCCATATACCCATGTTTGGGAAATAAACACCAATTAAACAAATAACAAAAATAAAACTCAGGTCCATATATAAATAGAATCTCAGCCTTGCTGTTGGTTCAATTAGCTCCCGTCAGCACCTAAAAGATAGATCAACAAGTAGGGGTGAGCACAAAACTCAGTAAGTGAATGAAAAAGAGTGTTTGTCGCATAGTCACTTCAAATAAAATTTAAACTAAGTATAACATAGGGCTAACCTAAGTCGTTCACTAATCGGAGGACTTATAAAATTTAATTCAACTTATTTTTCAAGAAAAATAAAGAAAAGCTAAGTTAGAGAATTGGAGGGTTTTGTGTGAAATTAAAATATGATAGATTGAGCTTCATCTGCTAATTTGGCTGTCAGAGCACCCCCTGCTACTACATTCACCATATATTGTTCTTCAACTGTGAACCCTCCATAGAAAACCTCTATGAAAAACTAATCTTCTAAACCATGATTATGACATTTCCTCTGCAATTTCCTAAATCTATTTCATTCTTTACCAAGTGTTTCTCCACTAGTAAAAGCAATGATATTGTTTTTGAATTTCACTGTTTTTCTTCTTGGAAAGTATTTTATGAGAAACTCTTGAGCATAATCTGCCCAATTAGTGAAATATCCATCTGAAAAAGAGTTGAACCAGATTAAAGCATCCTCCTTCAATAACCAAGGAAATAACTTTAATATGACATAATCCTCTAGCACTCCTTGCCTTCTTACTGTTCTGCAAATTTGAATAAATCTTGCCAAATGGTGGTGAGGATTTTCCATAGCTGACTCTCCAAAACTGTTTTGCACTACCAAATTAATAAGTTGTGGAAAAAACTTAAAAGTATCTATCATGAGAGGTGGTGGATGAATTGGATTTCGACATCGGATACATTAGGAGTGTGATGTTCCTTGATTGGCCTGAGATTTGGCCCTTGAGGTTGATGTTGATTTTGATCATCCATTACTAAACAAGACTAAACACTTTCTTCTTCCCAAAACAAATTCAACAACTCAAACTCTGACTTACTCCAATATCCAGGAACAGAGTTTGATTTCTCTTTACTTGCTGACTGCACACTATTTTGCTTTCTTAATCTATCAAAGAATGTACATTCTGGCTTAGGATCAAACAAATTTTCAAACGTTGATGAACGCTTGCTCATTCATTCACACATGTAAAAATGACACTAAACACACACTTAACATAATACGGCACATAGAGTTTGACAATTATAAAGAGTTGTGCTTTCCATAAACAATCACAAAATTCACTCTAAACTTTGTTACCTTCCCCGCAACGACGCCAACAATTTATTAGGACTTCCGCAAGTGTACAGATCATTACAAGTAATAAAGTAGACTTAAAGTCTGGATGTCGAACCTACAGGGAAGGTGGTTAAGTGTAAAGTTTATTTTGTAATTTCATGATTCAAGTTAAAGTTTGGTTTTGTAAAAATAAGAAGTTTCAAGTTTAAATGAAATTAACTAAACTATCGGAAATGATTTTATGTGAAAAATAGGGATTCGATTTTCAATTGATGTAGTTTATTCATTCCAAATTCTTTAAGCATATTAATTTAAACTTTCCATTTTATATCTAGAATCTAATACTTTGCATGAACTAGCATCTTTCGAGTGATCTAGCCGCATGTAAACTCTAACTTGGGGGACGGGCAACCCATTAAGTACTCAAGTTGTTTGAGTGTAGATTGGCATCACACAAATCTTAACTAGGTTATAATAAAAAATACTCACTTTCGCAAATTATATTCTTTTCAAGTTAAATCTCTTAACTATTCGATTATCAACGTCTTCTTTCGATCCATAATTGATAAACCTTAAACAAGATTTAAGATGATTAAACCTAATCCTAACATGCATATTCAAGAGATTTGATAAATAAAGAAGATAATTTAAATTAACATATCAAAAGAAATGGAAATCACAAGTTTACATCAACATCCATCATCCTCCCAATGAGGTTTAAGCTATCATTGTACCAAATAATACAAACATTTCTGTCATTGAGAACCCAAAGCTCTCCTCCCTCTCTCCCCAGAAGAACGATACCCTAAAATTACACAATTTACCCCCTTTTAGTTCAATTCTCAGGGTAACTAACTGTGCAACCATCAATAACCGTTCCCTTCAATAATTAGAACTCGTTTCCCTCTTAAAATGGTTGAAGAAGAGTTGATAGATTCTTTAATGAAGAGCTATGTGCCATACAGGTGGCATGTGTAGAGTCTCACTGAACTACAGTGCATGTCGTGTAGAAACTGTGCGTGGTCATTCAATTTAGTCGACTGAAATTCAGTCGACCATCTTCAACTTTTCAAATGACCAGAAGTTTCCGAGAGTATGGTCGATTGATTTGGTCATTTCAAATACTTTTTGATCATTCTAAATTTCAATTGACCAGTATACAAATTGTTCTTCACTCATCCCTTCTTCCTTTAATCCTTGTATTCAACCTATTATTCATTCAAAAACACTCAAAAACAATACAAAAGGATCTATATTTGCTATATTAAGGGTCAATTAATTAATCAATCAATTACATCAAAATAAAGGCAAAATCATGATCAATTCTCATGTAATATCTTTCATTTGACATCAAATTATAATTCAAAGACCCCCATAACAAGCAACCTATTTTAATTCAAAAAAGTACTAAATAGTCCTTCATAAATAATTTTTTTTTTTTCTCCTACATATTATTTTAATCTATTTAATCTAAAAGGCCATTAATTTAACCTAAATTTGGCAATTTACTTAGCTGTGCTATTTTTTAATTTTAAATATTTAATTTATATAATAAATATATTAATTTAATTAATAGGTGTATAATTTAACTAATAAAATTTAATTTTAAGTTTATATTATTTAATTAATTAGCAAAAAATTACTGTAGAATACTGGGTCGAAAATGATATAAGCAAGTGCCAGCGCGAAAAGCAGAGCGTGGGAGGGGGGAGTGGATTGAGATAACATGCAATTCTCAATTATAGATTTTTATTTAACTAAAATAAAAGTCTAATCCGACAAAGTGGAGAGTCTCGTCGCCCCCATCTCTCCGCCGTCTCCGCCGCGCTACGCGATCCTGGGCATCGTATCCCAAAACTGGTCCACCTCCCGCAGAAGAAGCAGAAAAAAAGTGCAACCGCTCAGTTGCTCTCCTCCTCCTTCTCCTCCTCCTCCTCCTCCTCCTCTATCTCTCTCACTCTCATCTCAGTTCCTACTACCCTCAAAAGTAATCAAATAGTTGCATACATTTACACATGAGTAGCAGCAGCAGCAGTCATATTGTGGGCAATGATCAGGAGAAGAAGGAAGTGGCTGCAATTATCACCAAAGCACTACAGGTTTAATTTCTTTTTTTTTTTTTAGAATTCCTTCTTCCATTTCCAGTCCCACACCATATTTAATCACTACTCTCTCTCTCTGTCTCTCTCACATCAACAGCGAAAGTCTTCTTCTGACCTATTCGGATCTGATGAACCTGAACCCCCTTTGCCCCTCTCCTTCACTTCTCAGGTCTCGCTCTCTCTCCCTCTCTCATCCGCGCGCGCGCATCTGAGTATATAAAGGGTGACTATGGGTTGAATTGTTCGTGTGTTTATGTTTACTCTGTAGGTGCGGCAAATGTTAGGGGACATCATAATGACGGCAGGTCCGGCGAATGGATTCACTCAATGGTTGGAGCTGGTCCGTAAACGCAGCCGCAAATATGGGTCCTCCGGCTTCCCTCGCCGCCTCCTCCTCGATCAACCGTGTGGTGGTACTCTGCCCTCCAGGTTGTTTCTCCTTCTTCAATCCCCAAGTAACACCCACTTCTTGTAATCCATGTGATTTACGGTCATTGAACCTAATACTTATAGGAATGCTGCTTGGATACCCTATTCTCCCATAAATGGATTTTGTAACTGCACAAGTATAGTTTGAGTTATATCATTAGCTCCTTAATTACCAAAAAAAAAAGCCATAAGCCCCTTAAACGAATTCATCCAAACACCCCCAGTGGTTGTTTGGAGAAATTTGTTTTTGTTTATGCATAGACAAAATCATAACCCCCTTAAAATTTTCAAAACATTGCCATCCATCATGCCAACAAATCCCCCATGAACAGCCGAGCAAATAAAGCATGGAGAATCTGTTCAACGGTAAATAAAGGCCCACGACTGCTTATCAGCAAAATCAGAACCTGGTCTCCAAGTGGATGTTTAATTTAGGTTTTTTTTATAAAAAATAATTTTCACTTGAAAAACTATTTCTTAGAAAATATTTTTTCGAAAAATATCAAATTTTTCTGTCATCTGGTTATAATATATATGTTTTTTTTTAAATATTTGAAAAATAATTTCTTGAAAGAAATAGAGGAGCATGGAAGAGAGCTTCAAAAATTGAATTTTGGAGTTGAGGTAAGAAAGTCATTTTTCTGTGGATCAGGAATCATTTTTTCTTTGGTAATTTTCTCAACTCTATCAAATAGCAGAATATGATGAAATCATTTTCCAAACAAAGCAACTTATAGACATAGTTGTCAAACATTTTAGGTGTTTATAAACAAATATGACCAACCACAAACAGAATCTCAATTTGGGATTGGCACAAATATTTCTACCTCAAGGTTGATGACTAGATGTATTTGGGTCCGGAGGTTCCAGAAGGGCGATCATATGCAAACTGTGTTATATTGCAATGAATTTCAATTCCTCTTGGACGAGCTTCTAAAGGGAAAATCCAGTGTATGAAGCTCCTGCTATACGCAGGGTCCGGAAAAAGGTTGGGCCACATTTAGATGAGATTCTAGTGATGTATAACACCTCATGGTTATGGGTCGTAAGATTTTAGTTGTGAAAAGACTCACTTTTTTGAGGTTTTTCTCTTTTGATTCACAATGAGTGTGCTTCAGTGCAGGAGAATATTCTCTTGATTCAAAAACTTCTTTACCTCCTGAAAAAGCTACAGAAATCAGTTTATATGAGAGATTTGGTAAAGCTACAATTCTGGATATTGAGTCTGATTCTTTTTCTTGGGAGATGCTTTCTTCTCTTCACCGTACTGAACATAGCAGTAGCACTGACCTATCGGAGGATGAGCAGAATAAAGCACTTGAGGTAGGCAATTTGTATTAGCTAGTATGATGAAAGGGCATGCCTCTCTAATTTTTATATAGGTCTTCTAGACCCCTTGTTTGATGATTTTTATCTACTTTTAGTAGTGATTAGTTCAGTTCAATAATGTTCAAGTCGTAAAATCAAGTTGCAGAGGGACCTTTGAGGTTTATAAAACAAGAAAAAATCAGGCTATTAGAATTTATATGATCAAATTTTGTTTTCATAGTTCCAATCATCTCATTAAATGTACTGCAACTAAATTGCACATCCCATGAAAAATTAACTACTTGAGATTACTTTGTTTCTCTCTAATTAATTTTCTGTTAGTGTTATTATTATATATTTTTTAACAACCTAATTCAGAATGGAACTTGCACATTGTTTTTCATTTTCCATCTTGACTTCCTTAACTTCTCTCCCAGTTTCTTGGATATAGGTTACTGTCAATTCCGGTGGAGTTGTCTTCTTTGCCTTATTCAATCAGCCAGTAAATGGTGACTCTTCCCCGAAGGAAGCTGCAGCTGTTATTAAATTTTCATCTTCAAGGATGGCCACACAATCAGAACGCCTGGGCTACGAGTTTGCTAAATGGCTTGGAGTTCGAACACCTCAGGTTTAACACTTCTAAATCTGGAATATATGTATCTTTTACCATCTTTTGTTGGAAGCTCATCAATTTATTGAAGGTAACCGGGGGAAATCTGCAGGCCAGGGTCATTCATAATTCTAGCACAGAGTGGCTTCAGATTAGGGAAGCTGCAGAGAATACCAGAGATGAAGCAATCACTGAAGGAGATGAAGTTGTTGAAGGAACATGCTCAGAGATTTTGGAAGCTCTTGAACTTAGCAGATGTCTCTTTCTGATGAAGTGCAAACTGAACCTTGTTTTTACTTTTTTACTGTGATTGATGTTATATTATGTGACAGCATGGAGCATCATTGCTTCTTTCACCTCTTACTCTCTTCATATGAGATTCACTATGGAGATTATTGATGGGTGCTTCATATTTTACTCTGAGAGTTTTAATCTAGGATACAACCTATTAAAACGGTTAGGGTCAATATGACAAGGTTAAACAACCCACCGAGAGATCTCTTGTGGTAAAGACAATCAGATTGCTGCATTTAACCATAGTAGTAGTAAAAACATAAAATAGGAACTTTGCTCCTCTCTTTAATAATATAAAAGCAACATGTTATTTTTATATATTAGGATCATTAGAGGTGTGAACTAGCTTTCTTACACTTGCTCAACATTTATTATTTGAGCCAAGGAAATTTCTACTTTTAACTGATAAGATTGTTCACTCATGTAGGAATCCTAATCCAAGTGACATAGTAAAATCATTTTGTTCTAATATGCCACATAGATGGTGAGGGGAGTATGCCATAAAATCTATGATGTCAAAGTTCTGAATATGTATTAACACAGTATCTGAATTTAGCATTCTGAAATAATGAAATGTTGGATTTGCAGTTATATGCATGGATCTCCTTTACTGGAGAGCAAACATGCATTTGATTCATGGAAAGCTGCAAAAAAGACAGCGGGTGCCCTTGGAAGGATATTGATGTTGGACCTAGTCATTCGAAATGAAGATAGACTTCCCTGTCGTCAGCTCAGGTGGCGTGGGAATCCTGCAAATTTATTGTTGGCTAACAAAATGACTTCAGTAGATATGAATGCATTAGAGGAAGCCTTTGATTCTGCAATCAAGCGATATAGACCAAGAATTATTAGGGATTTTCAAAAGGAAAGGAGGGCAACTTCTGTTGATAGCAGATTGAACCATCAAATTTCAGGTCCAAGATCCCAAGGCTCTGATTTATCTGATTTATCTGTATCGGCTGATTTTCTCATTGTTGCCATCGACTCTGGTGTGCCACGCAGACCTCCTGCTGGAAAACGTGCAAATGACCATACAAATTATCCCAAGGTCGTTGAGCTTCTTCTCAACAGTACTGAGTACTCATCTACTCTGCTATATGAAATAACAGGGGGGAAATTGGGATATCCTTCAGACAAGGCTGAGACAACTGCTGAAATACACTCAACTGAAATGGCATCCGTAGTTCATGAGTTTCGTTGTGGGTTTCGTGCTGCTCTAAGGGACTTGCAAGGATTCCATATATTCATACTCACACTTCACCAAAAACTGGATAGCCTTTTACGCTCATTTTTAAACATTATGAATAGAACTTCCTTGGGTGATTTTGAAAAGGATGATATTCCAGTTCCTGAACCACCTTTGCAGACATCTGGAGGAATTGTTCACTGTCCATCTCCACCAAGAAAAGATAAGGATATGAATGATAACAATTCTGAACTTAGTGATCTAGAGATGCAGAAAACAGCTTCCAGACAATCATCTTTAGGTCCAGGATGCAAAGAAGGTTCAGACTCTAGTTCTCCTACGTCACGTGATGGTTGCCATGGGAAGTTTAACAAAGGGAGTATGGAACAACTGCGCGGCCTGCGATTGACAGCAAAACTCCGTGACTTGCACAAATCTGCTAAGGTACTGATGGTTCAAAGAAATGGTTTAATAATTTGCATGAATACTTTGTTTTTATCATAATTTTCATAACTAAAATTGGGGATGCATGCGCTAAGGTGATGATTTGATGACGCTGCTTAAAGTTGTTCAAAATAATGCCAATAATTTGTTGGCAATAAATTACATTGTGGGTAGAATTGATTGGCTTGTGGTTAACATCTCATTTATATATTTCCTGTGTTGCAATTTCATTAAATGTATGGGCATCTTTTTTTATGATGCTTTCAATGCACATATATCTCACATTTTCAATTGACCTCATCAAATTGTGTTACTTTTGACATGATTGACCTCATCAAATATTCTTTGGGATATAGAATATTTATGGTATTCACTTATAAAAAAAAAAAATTATGGTATTCAACATGTATGCTCTAGTGTCATCAAATTCTTGATATGGGCCTAATCTTGATAGTGCATCTGTTTTTCCGTTTAAGTGCATAAATCTCAAGTTGTCATGGTTCACAATATCGTTCGAGTTCGGGAGGTATCGTCCGAGTCATCACGGTATCGTAAGGTGCCGATCTGATATCCAGGGCCGGTATATAGATCTCACGAATTTTCGTCGTCTTGTCGATTTTGTCTGAGATCTCAGTCGAGACAAGCTTAAGTGCATAGTTCCAGTGATAGAAGTTTGAGAGTCGTCAACAAAGGTAATAGGATGAGAGGATGTGAGAGCCACAAATTGAACAATCGATAAGAGTTTAAAATTACCAATCATGTGATGAGTGGCTTCGGAGTCTATGACCCAGGTATCAAACTTGGAAGTAAGCAAACAAGAAGGATTACTTGATGGTTGAGGAGCCAAAGTAGCAGTAGTGCTAAAAGTGTAGCCATCCAGGAAGAACCAATCGGGGACTCAATCAACATGGGATAAAGTAACCGATCCAAGGGATGAAAGGTAATTTATCAATGCTAGCATATGCTGCATGTGTCGAGCGAAGCTATGGATGAAAGGTATAACAAAATGGCTCTGTATAATCGGTTCTTTTACAATGTGTCTAAAAGCATTGAGTGGAACCACCAGGTGGAACATAAGCACCATGAGGAACTCCTCCCATGTCATAACTCCCAGAACCCTGAAAAGAAGGGAGACCATGGCCTCGACCTCGTGTACCCCGATCTTGTCCTCTTTGGAGTCCATGATAATGGGTCACCATAACTGAAGACTCAGAAGAGGCTGATGCAACATGAGAAGTCTTTGTCTCAAACGTATAGCAGAGGACACGAGAAAAGACTTCGTTCATAGAAGGAAGAGACTGCTCAGAAATAATTTGACGATGAAGTTTAGAATAGGAAGGCCCCAAACCTTTAAGGAACAACATGACAAATATGTCCTCCTGCCTCTTTGCTAACACATTTACGTCCGTAGTGGAAGGTAAGAAGGTGTCTAGCCATTGACAAAGAGAGGAGAACGTAGAGTAAAACTCTGGCAGAGGCTTATTTCCAAGCTATAGATCAAACCAAGGTTTGAAAATACAAAATACGGTACAGTACAGATTTGATGTTATATGCCAAGACGGGTGCCTCAATATGGTTGAGGTGGGCGCCTCAACTGTTGATGACATTTTTTAAAAAAATTATATAAAATAAAATGAAATTTATACAAACTTAGTTTTAAAATAATAAAATTATAGAACAATAAAATCATACTACTTATATTTTTTTATTCAACTCCATTTTATTTTTATATTTTCAAACAAAATCTTTTCTTTGATTATTTGTCATTATAGCAATAAATCGTAGACATAATTAAAATTTAAAATAAAATTAATTATATACTTTTAGTAAGTTATATAAAATTTAAAATTAGTTATATAAAATTTGAAATAAAATTTAAAATTTAAAATCTATAATAAAATTTATGATCATGTTATGCACCTCTTGGTCCTCTTGGATGACAGTGGGAGCTTACAAGGATGCTGGGATGACGATGACGGTCGGACGATGATGACGCCGCGGAGACGACGATGATCGAACGACAGTGGGACGACGATGCTACTTCAACGATGATGACATTCACCGAAGACACTGCTACGATGATTGTCGCTGAGTTTTCTTCGAGTTCCACGCAATTTCGACTTCGATGCAAGGCTAAGTTTAGCCACCTAGTCCTATTTTTTATATCTTTTTATACCTACGCGTCCGTCTGTGTCGATGCAAGCGCCTTGTCTCTGATACAGCATGAGGCGGTGAAACGGGTCGCCTCAAACCACCTCGACCGATTGAGGCAGGCAGTGGCTAATATGGATTATGGGGCAACGCCTTCAGGCGATTTAGGGGCAATGTGGGCGAGGCGACATCTCAACCCATTTTTTCAAACTTTGGATCAAACAATTCTTCCCAAGTATCACATACACGTATATTATCTTTGTTGGCATATATTATGGCACATTTATCCCAAAATCTTTTAGCAAACTTGCATGGCATACATTTTGGAACAAGTCGGGGCTCCATATTATTCCATAACTAAGTTCGAAGAATGACATCACAATTAGAATATAGCTATGGTGCTTGATTCGTGGCCAACACATACACTTCAAACGCTGAAGATCATGTGACATAATTGGATCCATCCAATTTAACAAAAAAGTTGAAGGATGTAATTACTAGAATTATTGGTCATCATACTACAGGGCAACAACAAAACAAGCCATTTGTCCACCTCCACAAAGGTCTAAGGCATGAATATAGCAATCACACAAAATCAATCACCAGCTCAATCACCAACTAATCAATCACACATCAACAATAGTCACACAGGGAGCCCATAGTGCATGAATATATATAAAATGTACATAGATACAATAATGGTCACGATCGGTTAGAACATATATAGATACCCATAGTGCACTTCCCTTTTGCGCAGATCGGTTTAACGGGGTTTCTTCCTTTGATGGTTGGCTTTTTTACATTTATTAACGTTTTGGGTTTGGTTTTGCTGCTTGGTGGAGTGTTTACGTGGCCTAATAACCGTGTTGCGTCATTCTTTTTGGCTTGGCTCTCCAAGTTCTTTCATTATGTGGTTCTTCCCGGATTTCCTTTGCTAATGGTGTTTGCTTCAAGCGTGTTTTGTGTTTTTTTTTTTTTTGTGATGTTCTCAGTTGTTCTTTTTGAACTTATATTTGTACTTTCACTCTTCGCACTCTTTGTGTGTGACTTTTTTCTAATAATTTTTTTATTTATATAAAAAAACAATGCTACATTAAATTTTGCCTTCAACCAAACTTGTTAAGGAGCTGAAATTTATTTTAGCATTAAAATAGTTGTTTCAAAGATACCTTAAAATATATTAAAAAATTAAAATTAAAATTTTAATAAAATATTTTAAGATTTATTGAGTCTATTATTTAGTGTTACAAAAAGTAGCTAGCTAAAATTTATAAAAGTAAATTTTCTAACTAAATTTTAGCTAGAAAAATAATGAGTCTACTGCTAGTCTCCTCATAAGTTAAGAGGTTCTATATATTGTATCACCTCATAAATATCCTATCTTTCTCTCCTTTTTTCTATTAACAAATTCCTTTATACAAACCTACCCTTGAGGATGCATAACGATACTTTCTTCCTAAATTGAGTTATCTCATAACAATTTAATGGTGTTTGACCGTGAACATTGTTTCCAGGTTGATGCAGAATCAAATAAAGAATTGGAACAATGGAATGAAATGCTAACCGATGCAGTTAAACTATGCCAGGAGAACAACTTCATTACTGGTTTTTTTGAGTGTAATGACAATAATGGTGTTGTTGATGCTTATGAGTTGAAGGTACGCTTAGTAGAATATTAATTTCATTCTTGTTTCTGGGAGGGTGGATTTTTACGTAGTAGAAATGTGTCTCCTCCATTTTTACTAATCAAGTATAATTATGTGTCACTTCCATTTCTTTCCTTATAGCAAATATAAGAAGTTATTTTCATGACTTACAGGTTAGACTGGAGCACATTCTTGAGAGAATAGCACTGATATCTGATGCAGCAAACACAGAGAAGCCATCTCCAATTACAAGTAGCCTCTTCATCGGAGGGGCTCTTGCTGCAAGATCCGTGAACACACTGCAGCATCTAGGAATCACGCATATATTGTGCTTGTGCTCCAATGAAATTGGGCAGTCAGATTCTCAGTACCCCAATCTATTTGAGTACAGAAATTTTTCAGTATGTGTTGCCTCTTGTTTCTACTCCTACAGCTGGTCCAGCTTCTGTTTGAAGTACTGAAAATTGTTTTATTAGTATCTTCATTGAATAGTGTCATGTACATAGCAACTGGGCTATTTCAGTTCTTTGAAAACAGTTTCGATGCATAGTTGAGAATTAAAAGCGTGACCTTTTTTGTATGTACATAGCAAACAGTATTTAAGCTCTTTCAAAGCAGGCTCGGTGCATAGTTCAGAACTAAGAACGCTACCTCTTTTAAAGCTTGATGGGTGTTTAGGATGTCTAGATCGTTTTTGGAACATAATTTCTTGATATATCATACCATAAACTAGTTCGACAATATTGGGGATAGAGAAATGAAATAGGTGTTTCGAATGTGTATGTTAATGATATTAGCTACTGCCCCATGTGAACAGATTTCAGACAATGAAGACACAAACATCAGCTATATCTTCGAAGAAGCTTCGGATTTCATTGATCATGTTGACCAAATAAATGGAAAAGTTTTGGTTCATTGTTTTGAAGGAAGAAGTCGAAGTGCAACACAGGTTATTGCATACCTGATGCTCAGGAAGTAAGATATGCACATCCTACATTATGATCTAGCAGATCTATATTACACATATGGTGGTTAAGTATGGCTTCACCATTTACATGTCACCCAGTTTATTGTTCTCAAAGTATTAACGTCCGTCAGTTTTTTATTTTTCTCGTGTCACCTACTTTATTGTTCTCAGAATATTAACATCAGTTACAGTTTTTTATTTTCCTGTGTCACCCAGTTTATTGTTCTCAAAGTATTAACATCTGTTGAATTTTTTATTTTCCTCATGTCACCCAGTTTATTGTTATTGTCAACGTATTAACATTTGCTGGAATTTTTTTTTCTAGAAGTAAACTAATAAACATCTGTTCTTTTTTGATTCAGAAACCTAACTCTGTTAGAAGCATGGAATGTCTTGAAACGTGTTCACCGCCGAGCCCAGCCAAATGATGGATTTGCAAGAATCCTTCAAGAGTTAGATCGGAAGCTACATGGGAAAGTTTCCATGGAGTGGCAACAGCGGAGGCCAACAATGAAAGTTTGCCCCATATGTGGAAAGAATGCTGGGCTGAGCAGCAGCTCACTGAAACTGCATGTGCAGAAAACACACAAGAAGCTATCATCAGGCAGCGTAGACAGTGCTATGACCCTGGAAATAAAGAAGGCTATGATTGCCCTAAACATAATCCGAGGTGGGAGTGTCAGCCCTAAACAGAGGCAGTCTCATTCCATGGATCTATAGGGAATGCCAAACTCCATTGGTCGGTGTATTGGCATGATCAAACTAACCCATATTAAACTTCCGAGAACCTAAACCCCATAAATAACACTCCCCAAACGCATCAATCTTTAGAGACCTTGGTTGCAACCTAGGATCAACTCAGTGATGTTGTATTTCTTGCACAATGGTTCATTATCTTGCGCTTCTGAAATATAATTATTCAATTTCAAGCCCTAGCATCTCAGAATTTATTTAAAGTCTATCAAGGTGGGACAAAAGAGTAGGGGAAGAAACTTTTAATCCTCTGAATTATAGAGATACATGAAATTACATCCTTTTTTATGAGAGCCCCGCAGGCCAAGATCCTCCTAATGTTTTCCAGACCGCAAGATGCGTGTCAGTGCTAAAAAGCCTCACACTCCACCCGATGTATACATGTTCTTTCCTAAAACTTTTCTTGGGGTGAGGCTAATAGGTCTTGAATACAGCATATGATTTAACAGTAATTTTCCTCACACCGGAATTGCCTCTGGCAATGATTCTGGCGGAGCACCACTGCTGCCGTTGAGCACTGTAACATTACCATCGGAGTCAACATCCACAATGACCGAATCACCCTCTTTTATATCTCTTGAAAGCATCTTCTCGGCCATGCTGTCCTCTAGAAGTCTCATTATAGCTCTCCTCAAAGGCCGGGCACCATAGCTTGGGTTATAGCCTTCTTCAACAACCCTGTCTCTAAATCTCTCTGTCACCTGAAGCTCAATCTCCTTGGTCCTCAGCCTCTCAAAAACCTCCTTCAGCATTATATCAGCTATATCCTTTACCTCCAGCTTTGTGAGCTGCCGGAAAACAATCATCTCATCCAACCTATTCAAGAACTCCGGCCTGAAATATTGCTTGAGTTCCTCCGTCACAAGGCTTTTAATCCGATTGTAACTGCTATCCTTCTCATCATAATCAAGATCAAATCCAATACGTCGACCTCCCTTCTCAATCACACTGCTTCCGACATTTGAAGTCATAATTAGGAGTGTGTTCTTGAAGTCCACAGTTCTGCCTTTGCTATCTGTCAACCTTCCATCTTCAAGAATTTGAAGCATCATGTTGAAGACATCAGGGTGTGCTTTCTCAATCTCATCAAAGAGAACAACAGTGTAAGGGCGACGCCGGACGGCTTCAGTGAGCTGACCTCCTTCGGTGTATCCTACATAGCCAGGAGGTGAACCAATGAGTTTGGAGACTGTGTGCCTCTCCATGAACTCACTCATGTCGAGTCGAATCATTGCCTCTTCAGAACCAAAATAGTAAGCAGCTAGTGCTTTTGCCAGTTCAGACTTCCCCACACCAGTTGGACCAGAAAATATGAAGCTTGCAATAGGCCTGTTTGGATTCTTAAGGCCCACACGAGCTCGGCGGATAGCACGACTGATCGCTTTGACAGCTTCATCCTGACCTATGACTCGCATGTGGAGGGTATCTTCCATCTTGAGGAGCCGGTCAGATTCATCTGTTGAAACTTTTTCAACAGGAATGCCAGTCCAAGCAGAAACGATGTGCTGAATGTCAACTTCAGTCACTTGAGGACCTACATCCCCAGCCTCCGTCTCTGCCTTGCTCATTTCTTTGTTTTTATCAATGAGAGTTGATATTTGTGCCTTCAAATCCATTTCCCGATCCCGTAACTCCCCAGCCTGGTTGAGAGTTATTAATTTACAATTTGTAAGCTAACTAGGAAAAAAAGGGTTATGGACAACGAAAGAGAACCAAGATTATAATGTGCATAAAATCATAAATTAAAAATAGATCATAATTGGTAACACTCACCATATTACCTCATTGTTCAACTATTTCACAAAATCGCATATGCCAAATGTTATAAATCAGTTAAATACGCAAAAAAACATAACAGAAAAAGAAGCCATAATTTATCTACGCTGCCTTCTGTAAATATCAAAATCAAACCATATGAAAGATGAAGAGATTACAGGTTCTCAATTATGTTTTATAATGGCATCCTGGTAAATCTCTATGATATCCATTTTATGAGTAGATGTTACAGAGACTGGGTAAATCTTTATAGAGTCCATCCAAAATGCCCCTTTTATATGATAGGGTAGATGTTACAAAGACTATTACCTTCTCAAAATCCTGGCCACGAACAGCATCATTCTTCTCTTTTGTTATCTGTCTTAATTCTTTCTCAAGCTCCCTAGCTTCCTCCGGAAGCTGTAAACAAAGGACGAAGTGTTTCAGAGAACCAAAAAGCGGGGTTGTGAACAAAAATGAAGTCAAATAAAAAATAATAGACTATACCTGTGCATGACGAAGCCGAACCCGAGAACCAGCTTCGTCAATCAGATCAATTGCTTTATCAGGTAGGAAACGGTCACTGTATCCATTAAACAACCAGCATGCACATGAAATAATGAACCACTTGCAAATATGGAATTCCCTGATAACTTAACAATTGTAGGTTGGGTATAAATTCCTCTTTAAATACTAGGATCAAGCCTTCTGCTACTATAAGTCATAAAGCATCATGCTTATGCTCGAGAAAATAACACTAACCTAAAAATTAAAGTTTAAAATGAACCAACAAGATATCACCACACCCCCCCCCCCTTTTGCCTGGCCATCAGTAATCCTAATCCTTCAGCCACAGTGCAAAACATGCTGCTGATCATTCAAAAGATGATGTTTGACGCAACAGATGCACAAGGCTTACAAAGATTAATACGCAACACTGTAAAAACTATTCAAACAAAAATAATCCATTTACCATGTCACAAAGTAAGAATGCAAATGACAATACGAGCTGTCTTAAAAGCACATATACCTAATATACTGGTATGAAAGCTGTGCAGCAGCCACAAGGGCATCATCTGTATAACGAAGCTTGTGATGAATCTCATATCGCTCTCGAAGCCCTTTTAAAATCTGTATGGTTTCATCCACAGATGGTTCTGGTACTTTCACGGGTTGAAATCGTCTTTCTAATGCTGGATCTTTCTCAATGTGCTTCCTATATTCGTCAAGTGTTGTGGCTCCAATACACTATACAATCAAATAGTAAACAAATTGGGACCTTCATAACTATATCAGAATATATATATATATATATATATATATATATATAGAGGAGAGAGAGAGAGAGAGAGAGAGAGAGAGGAGTCATTTTTGGGGAGCACGCCTTTCAATAATTTTATCAGAAAAGATTAGCCCTCTTTGGATTGAAGGAGAGACCATATGGACTAATGGACCACAAATAATATTATAAAGTAAATTTACCAAGCATTCAATATGCAGCTGCAACGAAAGCATTGACATTTGGAAGAATTTAATACATAATTTTGCATAACCTGTAGATGGTATCACCAGCAAGGTAAATTTGCAGCCAACATTAATAGCATGGTTATATTAACATAAAATCTAATAGACTTAGATTGTATAGGTGACCTAGTTCCTCATGTAAGAAATTAAAATATCGTAAGGGTCTCTTACCTGTAATTCACCTCTGGCTAGAGCTGGTTTCAATATATTTGCAGCATCAATTGCCCCCTCTGCAGCTCCAGCTCCAATCAAAGTGTGCACCTCATCAATAAATAGAATTATTTCATCACTTTGCTTAATTTCTTCCATGAGCTTCTTTAATCTTTCCTCAAACTCTCCACGATATTTTGTGCCAGCAACAAGAAGACCCATATCAAGGGTTATTACCTGAAACATAGAAAACACACCCTTGTGTTATATATTCATCAAAGAAGGAAGTAAAGAGTCATTTCAAAAGGTTAGAGCTTCGTCTACAAAATGGATAACAGAAAAGCAGCACATCAAAGGGCTAGAAAGTACAGTAATATAGAGGGTGGAGGAAAGGCACAGGTACAGCTATGAGTACCTGGTACAGTATGGCAAATATTGAGAAAACAAATATACTGAAAACAAGTATGCTGGTATGGGAGACTAAATGATTATATATATACACATACCATTATTAAACATTAAAAAAAATCAAAAACTGAATACCATCAACCTAGGTAAACCAATTAATTTTTAAATAAGGTAAAATTATCTACAGCTGCATGCAGGCATAGTGACGCTTACCTGATCACATGTATCATGGAATGCCCAATAATATCAGAATTTAGTGTAAGTAAATATAATTGGGTAAGTATGTACCCAACAGTTCCAGTATCAGTGAACTATTTTAGTACCAGTACAGAACAAATCTGGAAGTAACCATGCTTAATAATATTATACTTGGGGGATTCATTGATATATGATTTTATTATTTCGTTGCCTTCTGCATTATAAAACACTAGAAGTATGCCCAATTGCAAAGAATTGTTAAGTTTAAAAAGAGATGTAGAGTCCAAGCTACACATGCTAGTATAACTCATAAGGAAGCCCATATGCACGATCAAATGTGTATGCAAACCAAGTCACATTGTCCCAAGACATTAAACATGATGCGTGGACTTCCAACATGTAAAATTTGTGTATTTTAGCCTTGCTGAAATTGTATTGCAAATTTAAGCTAGCCTTACAGCTACCTGGTTTGTGTCTTTGCACCACAACCCACACCAAGAATCAGGAATGTCTTTATACAGGCCAACATATCTCTTGTAAATTTTAATATAATATAGAATCAAACTTACTTTCTTCCCTTCAATGGTTTCTGGAACATCACCATTTGCTATTCGTTGAGCAAGGCCTTCAGCAATTGCTGTTTTCCCCACACCAGGTTCCCCTATCAGGCAGGGGTTATTTTTTGTTCGCCGACCCAAAATTTGGGTAACACGTTCTATTTGTTGCTGCCTTCCAACAACAGGATCCAACTTACCCTGAAAATGGCATTAAAACATTTTACAGCCAAGCCTTCTGTGATATTTTGCAAATGGGACATTGAAGAGCTAAAGGTTTGCAAACCACCTCCTCTGCCATTTTCGTTAAATTAGTACCATACTCCTCCAAAGTTGGCATCTTATTGCTACTGGTCCCTCCTCCTCCAACACCAGCAGTGACACCTTCTGCACTCTCACCCACCATACGGATAACCTAATCTATCCAATAATATGTTAACTTCAGAATATTATACTTAGAAAAGTCATCGAAAAGGGAAGGGGGGCAAGATAGGAAAGTAAGTTTGATACACAGAATAACAAAGGCAATAAAGCTTGCCTGTGTCCGTATGTTACTAGGGTCAGCACCTAAATTTTCAAGAACACGGGCAGCTACACCTTCACCCTCGCGGAGCAATCCCAGAAGCAAATGCTCAGATCCAATATAGTTATGACCTGAAATATTAAAATTTTATGATGATAACAAGCCACCCATATTTTGGTCCTTATCAAGCATACCCTTGATCTGATCATACTTCTAAAGAAATTTTAGATTTTGGTGGTCCACAGATACCCATGAAAAAAACACGGATGGAAGACAAAAGAAGATGCACACAATAAGCAAAAAAAGTACAGATAGTAATGCCAGTACTATCTCCACAGCTTGCATACCAAGTTGGCGGGCCTCCTCCAAAGAGAGTTCCAAAACACGCTTTGCACGAGGAGTAAATGGAATCTCCACAGCCACAAATCCACTTCCTCGTCCAATTATTTTCTCTACTTCAACGCGTGCATCCTTAAGATTGATTCCCATAGATTTAAGCACCTTTGCAGCAATGCCAGTACCTTCACCTATAAGACCTAAAAGGATCTGTTCAGTGCCAACAAAATTATGACCAAGCCGTCTTGCTTCCTCTTGAGCAAGCATGATAACTTTTATGGCTTTTTCAGTAAAACGCTCAAACATGGCCACAGCTACCCCCCGGGAGGCCTTTCCCTGTGGGGCAGAGATTGCAATTGCAACTTTGGAATAGAAATCCGGGCCAGATTTTGACAGAGTATCCAAAGCATTGGATCCTCGCAATCCTGAGAAACTTCTAAGGCTTAATTGAGGTGCCTGTAAACTACACATCATCTTAAAAGCCTTTTTTGATTTTTCAGGTCTTCGGACTTTACTAGGCTTTTGACCAGTGATAGACGCAGAGATACTGGTGGACTGAAACAAAATCGTAGCCATGGCTAGAGCAGAGAACCTGCATTAGGTAATGTCAAATATGTTAATGCATTACAATATACCTGTGAAAAAATAACAATAGAAAGGTAGAGGCCAAGAGGATTGAACTAACGAAAATCAATCACTTCAAAAAAGATAATCTGTCTGTTTTTGTGTGTGTGTGAGATAGAGACACTATTAATTGCAAATTTGCACCACATATAACTGGGAAAATCTTTTACCATCTCTCATTATAGAAACCATAACAAAAAAATATGGATATTATTCCCATTTTTTACGGATTGGATTGAGAAAATTCTATAATAAATTAGAAGTTGCACCCAACATATTTAACCCATGCTTTCAGCACAAATGACAGCCTACAGTTTTGTTTCTAGCGACTAGCATTACAGTTTTAGAAATAATTCCACAAATTAATTTTCATGTTTAAATATATAACATTAATATCATAAAAAAAAAAAATTATAAGTAAAAGACAGTATATTAAAGAAAGGACGAGGAACAAGGAAAGTGAGCAATAGATAGCCTGACCCAATAAAAAAGCCCAAAACACATATTACAATGAAACCACAAAAGGCCAAAAATAAAGCCTAAAAATAGACAAGGAAGAGAAACCCCTACAAACCAACTACCTCAGCCTAGAAGGCTGAGATACCCCCGCATCATAATCAACCGAAGAAGTGAGCCATTTGAGCTCCCACACCCCTCTAGAGCTAGTGCCCCCAGACAGCCGAGAAGACAAGGATTCCTTCTGGGCTTGATGCCAAGCTTTAACATCCCGCAACAAATTAGAGGGGTCAAAGCCCTTGCATAAATTATAAATGTCTATATATAAATCTACACTCCATGCATAATAAGTCTTTCTTTTTGCAATAGTAATGAACGAGATAACCAAAAATATTTGTGAGGATACCATAATATATATTATTGTCTTGATCGATGAGATCAAAGAAAAAGTTAACTAAAAATTAGAGTTATGAAAACAAACTTTAGAAGCTCAAAAATTTAGATTATGCATATCTAAAATTGAATATAAGAAGTTTAAGAAGCGAAGGAAAAACGAGAGATTAATGGTATAACATAGAAATACCAACCACATAATGTTTAAGTACCGAGGATCAATAATTTAGCGAAGATGTCAACCATAGTATTAAAACTGGGTGGCTTAAGTGAAAAAGTGTGGTGATGGTTTTGTGAGACCACAATAAGTCACTAAATTTAAAAAGAAAAGTTTTATATAACAACTATTAGATATTCTTTGTTATATGGAATGGAATATTGAGTTAACAAGAAAAAAACATACACAAAATTTTAGTGTCACTGAGATGTGAACGTTAACCAAAACTAAGATGGACAAGATTAAAAATGAGAATATTTATTATTTTATATGAATAGCTCCGATTGAAAATAAGATGAGAGAGAATCGCTTATATTGGTTTAACTCTTTAAGATGTTGACCAATAGATGCACCCATTAAAAAAGTAAAAAAGATAGACATTGAACAAAATAAAAAAATATTAACAAATTAAAATAAAATGACTTAGATGAAAGTAATAGTAACAAAAGATATAAAATTATTGGATTTATACAAAATAATAGTGGCTGATAGAAATGTTTGAAAGTAAAGGATCTAATTGTTGAATCAAATATAAACTTTCTTCCTATCTTGATTTATATTACCAATTCCATATTATTGGGATTAAGACTAGTTGGTTTGGCTACATGCAATATAAATGCAATTATGTAATGAAAAGAACCAAATATGCCAAATTAATTTGTGAGATCAATAAAATATTAGAAAGAAACCAATATGCAAAAAACACTATCCACCTATTGGAAAATTTCATTTAAATAAGAAAAGAGACTAAATAAAAAATAGAGAGAATGAAAAACACCAACGAGAAGGACAAAATGCCCTCTTTCAATGGACAACAAGAGAAATGATTCGTGAATATGTAAATAGACCTTTCTTTGCATGGCATACCAGCATGCCTAACTATTATGATAGCAATGACTTAGTGTCCAAGTAAGTTAAAGAGTCGCTTCAAATATCCTTCCACATATATTGTATCCATGACTAAGTTTTGAGACTCCAGCAAAATCTTAACTTGCTTGTATCAGAACTTTCGAATAGCAACACAAGCTTTGTGCGAATGGCAGGAACATCTTCAATTAATTTTAAATAAATAAATACACCGACTATGATACTATGAGAAAACGGGAAACCTTTGCCTAATTTTAAATACACACATGAGAAGAATCTAGCTTTGAAAAGAAAAATGAGGGTATATTTAGCATCGTAGTTAATTTTGTTTTGTTTTGTTTTTTTTATTTTTGGTTCTAAATTGTTAAGGAAAAAAAACACGTTTTAGCAAAACTGTGTTTCCTTTTTGTGTTGCAAAGTTTAAAAAAAAAATGAGCTGAAAAAATGAGAACACCACAACGCAACATTTTTAATAGAAGTATGACGCTCCGTTCAAAACTGAAAAAGTGCTGTGAACACGTAGCGAATTCGTCAATTGGTGGCATGCATAACCGAAATCAATCAAGTTACCAGTACTACAAAACTGAATTGAAAATAGTCGAACAGGTAGGAAAAAAAAATTGTTATTAGAAATAGATAATCAAGGAAGAAGCCATTAAAACGACACATAAAAATACCAGTACGAAGAAATGAAAGTATAAAACCGCGAGAGACACAAAACCCCAACAAATCAAGAAGGCACAGGGAATTTGACGTCAAACAGGCATGAAATTCACAGCTTCACCTGGAAAGCTCAAACAAAGCTCGATCGCTTTACCAAACAAAAATCAAACAAGGACTAAGAGGGAAAATCTAGGCCAAAGAAGGAAAAAAAAAACTAACAAAGCATGCGAAGTGAAAGTGAAGTAAAACAGGCATGAAATTCATAAATTCACCGGGGCGGGTGAAGCGAAGACCGATCGGTGAACCAAATGAAGAACGTAGGCGAAAAGTGTAGGCAAAAACCTAGAAAATAAAGCATGCGATGTAAAAGTGAAGTAGAACAGGCACGAAATTCACAAATTCACCTGGACGGCTCAAGCGAAGCTCGATTGATGAACCAAATGAAGAAAGCAGGAGAAAAATCTACGAGAAAACCTCCAAACAAATCAAGCATACGAAGTGAAAATGAAGCAAGATTGGGCGTGAAATTCAGAAACTCGGCAGGACAGAAACGAGAAGAAATGAAGCATGCGAAGTGAAAGTGGAGTGGAACAGGCATGAGATTTGGAGACTCACCTCGATCCCTCAAGCGAAGCTCGATTGTTGAACCAGATCGAGCAAGAAGCGAGAGAGAGGGGGGCGGGGGCGGCTAAGATGATCCACTGACGTGGACGGATGTGGGTGGTAATTGGCTAGCGAGCGTGGGTTATTCTTTAATCCACGTCCTCCAGTGCTTCGATGAAGCAATATAGCCGAGACTCCATCTAGGTTCGTGGATCGTCGCACACCTAATAATAATAAACACTTTGACCCCGTTGCGTAATGTGTTTTATTTTTTAATTAAAAGAATTATGAGTGCAAATAAATCCGTAAATATTAAAATATTTATTAAATTTACTGTTTTAAAAAATAATCATATTTTAAAAAACAATCATGCCTCCAGCTGCATTTTCTAATTTTTTTTTGTAATAAAATAATTTTTTTTCTAAAATTTTATCAAACAATTTTTTAAGAATAATTATATATCTCATTTTTTAATATCTTTATATGTTTATTATTTTTCTCTCTCTTTCACTTATTATAATCATTTAAAAATATATGTCAACTAATATAATATAATATAGGAAAATTTTAGAAGCATAAATAATGAATTCTTAATTATAGGTAGGGATAACTGCAGGTCAGGCTAAGATCGGATACTGTTCAACTCGAACATGCATAGTCCTACCCTGAACTCACCGGCCCCCGATGATTTGACCAGTTCAAGACGGGGCAGGTTGATGTTTTTAACTTAGACTCTATTTAAAAATATAATAAAATATCGGATGATGCCTTGTCGGGATGGGTCAAATCAAGTCAGGTCAAGACGAGGCATGACAGTTCGGATCAATATTATCACCCCTAAATATAGAGAAATATTATTTATTCTCTATATCCAAATTTTATTTTAAGGATCCGATTGTAAGCATACTTTAGAGTTTTTTCAAGATTTTATCAATATATTTTTTGAAATGAAAGTTTGGGAAACTCGATGGGAATAGCTTATATTACCTCACCCCACCCCACCACATAGAATTTTTGGTGGCCCAACACATGCCGTCAGCTATGTCGTGTCATGTAACCCTCATAACAAACTAGCTTTGTGTATACATGATTATAGTCGGGTTGATATTTCGGTGCACGAAGTATGAGGTGATTGATATGCATTTTATGGCATATTTATTTAGGTTGTTTTATGTTTACGTTCTTAAAATATAATTGATATTTTCAAGTACATACAACTGAAAATAATAATAAAAATATTTTTATTTTTGAATTTGTTTTCAATTTTATGTATTCAAAAATAATTATCACATGTTAAAAATGAAAACAGCCTAACCAAACATGCCTCTAGTTTTTAAGTTTTTTATTTTATGATTTGAATTTTTATTGTAATTGGATTTTGAATTTTGAATTTTGAAAATAAATTCAATTTAGATGGATAAATAATTAGTTTTTTAAAAAATGTATATTTTTTTAATGTCAAGTGTTGGGAAAAAATATGGCGAGTTTGAGTAATAAGGTAGAAAAAAATAAAAAAATAAAAAAGAATATAAAAATTTTTTGAATTTGCATTTGAAAATAGAAAATAGTTAAAGCTTGTTTTCAAAAAAATTTCAAATATGCGTTTGGTACACAAGTTGGATTCGAGAACTGAATTTGAAAATAATAGACTATATGCCAATTTAAAATTATTTAATTTCAAAACCCTGTTTTCAAGATAGGTGAGTCACATAGTTGTTGTTTAAAAGTATTTTAATTATTTTTTGTTTTCAAATCTAAACTTATTTTTATATAATATCTTTTTTTTTACTTTTTTCTATTTTATTTACTGAGTCTATCATATTTTTTTATCTTAAAAAACACACTATTTTTAAAACATATTTTCTCTCCTACCAAACACAACTTGATGTTTGCCATTTAAATCAGGTGAAATATTAAATGGGTTGTTTGGTATATGTCATCAGTTATATCGTGCATTGTAACCCTGACAAAATGATGGGCAGTTCGTTTGGCAAGGGGTATTTGGTATATACTTTTGGTTTTGTGTTTTGATTTCATAATTTATTATTTTATTGGAGTTAAAGTTTGAGTTCTAAATTTGAAAAAACAAATTTTGTCTTATAGGAGTGAAAATGTGTTTTAAAAGATTTTTAAAAAAATTGGGTCCCATATGGGGGGTGGATACAGTGGGCCATGTAATAAAGCATGTAAAGGAGAGAAGAAAATAAATAAATAAAGTTTCACACAAAATTAAATTTATATTTAAAAACAGAAAACAATTGAAAGATATTTATAAAAGGAGCTACTTTAATCAAAATAATATTTAAATAAAATATCACTTTAATTAGAAAATAGGTATATCAAATAGAATTTATTGGTTGGATTCTATTTTTGAAAATTGGATATTATTTCGAAAGCAAACAACCAAACAACAGTAACTAGCTAAGGGTATATTTGGTGCACAAACCTTTGCGTGAATTGGGAAAGAAGCTGATTTATACTTGGTTGTATGAAGTCTTTCCCTGTAATTTTTTTTTCAAGAGACTAGTTTTGCTACTTAAATATGAAGGTCACAAGAAAGTAATTTTATTAATATTTAACTATCAAATTAATAATTTTACTATAAAATACTTAACTAATTTAATCTTAATTATAAAAATATTATAATTAAGTATTAGATAATTATCATATTAATATTGGTCCTACCAAACTTAGACATAGTTGTTAAAAAACAAGAAAAAATATTTATACTGTTATTATATAAAAGGTTAAGCTAAGGTAGTTTAATAAGTCGTGGCATCAATTCAACCCTAGATTTGGCTCCTAGATCCCACTAGACTTTATAGATGCAAAACATAAGATATTATAAATGTCAATGCAAGCATGTGAGCTAAATTTATCAATCAAATAATATTTGTTTGGATAATTTATTATCAAATCAACCTATTAATAAATTTAAATTTAAATTTGAATCAAATTAATATGATTATCTATAAATTATTTTATGCATGATATGAGTCATATTTATGTATGGTAAAAGTGAGTTTTGACTCTTTTGACATTTGATAGTATGTATTTAATATTTAAATTAAAAGTAGTAAATTATGTAAATAATATTATTAGTTTAAATATTAATATATTTTTAATTAAATAATATTTGATTTGATCAACTAATCATAAATCAATCTATTAATAAATTTAAAATTAATTTTGAATCTAATTGATTTATATTTTATATTAAAATAATAATAATACATTTACTTTTATTATAATATATATTTTTTGTAATTACTATTATTTTAAAAATAAATTATGAATTTTTATTAATATTATTATTTTATATTAATTATATAAGCATGTATAAGAAAAACAACTTAACTTGAATGTTGGCAAACACAATTGTTATAGGATAAGTCTTGGGTTCGATGCAGGGATTCCTCCGTCCCATGGATGGAAATGAGATGAAAAATTTATTTTATGTCAGACCGTGAAGTAAAATATTGTTATCAAGAATGAAAATAAAACGATTCAATACTCATTCCATTGTCATTCATACAACGTAACTTATCTATGGTGACAGATGTGACAGTGGGTATGAAATTTGAACCCGTTACAATTCAATTAATGGGGGGTGGGGTAACCCAATAGCAAGGGCCAAGGGCAAAAGCTCATCACGAGATTGCTACAGAAAAATTAAAGACACAAGGCCAAGGCGTCCATATTTCTGCTACTTTCATTCAAGCTTTAAATGCAGTGGTACATGTCCATTTCCCTCTTATTTTCCACCACACCCGACCAATGTTTATATTTTTGGGCTTTTAAAATTCTTTCAGACAGTGAGGACCACGGTTCTTCAATATATATATAACTTAGTTAATTTATTTTTTTTGTCAGCAAGTACCGACATATCTGCAGAGTATAGTTTTCGTTAGTTTGGTATTGGGAATTGGGACTACTAAATTGGGTTGATACTGGGACTAAATTATAACTCATTGGCATTTGAGCTAGCATTGGCGGTTTTACATGCTTCCTTCATATGACCTGTCACCCCCTATACATTTCTACCGCAATTATATACAATCAACAATATTATTTTTTTCTCTCTATAGAAATTAATTTTTTTACTTACCTTAACATCGTTAATACGCACGTGAAATTAAAATGAAATTATATCTATTTTGATTCTTTGGTTTGTCATTTTCATTAGAATCTTAATTCCTTTTATTAAAATCTTAATCTCATATGCACGATAAAATTTAGCATATGAAATTCGAATGAAATTAAATTCATTCTAATTATTATATTTGTTTTAAAATATTTCCATGTTTATAGAAATGAAGTTCCAACACAACCCTTTGCGTTTGTCAACTAAAACATGTTTATGATTAGACTTTGCCCTCAATCACCATTGAGCTACACAAGTGTGCTTCAGAACAGACTTGCAATCAGCCTTGGAAACACGACACCCTCATAATGTCCCCGCTACCATCGGCGGTAACAAATGTGATGGCAACTTTCTAGAGCTTGTAGGCATAGAAACATCCTGACCTCAACGCCCTATCCCCTCTGAACCTTTTACCAACAACACCCTCATTGATTGCCGCATCCCCATAAACAATATCCTACCCCTCGAACTCATGACTCGCCAAAACAATTGAGTCGACTCTGAATCATACTTGGCTATATTTGATTTCAAAATACTAGGGCAGTGGCTGATTGCATTGTGTCAGGGTTCTGCAAAGTCACGTAAAACAGAGCAAACCAGAGAACGAAGGAAGAAGAAGACTAACTGAAAGATTTGATTCAGTTCTTATTAATCGACTCTCCTTCTCTTTATATACAAGATTACATACAGAGTCTGTTATTAAAAGAAACTAATTAACAGATGAATTAAACTGTAAACTAAAGTCCCGTGGACTTAATAGATCGTCTTCTAGAGTTTTCTCAGCAAATCGTAATACTCCCCCTCAAGATGCACTGTAGATATCCTTCACAGCCATCTTGCCCAGCAGAGAAGAGAAAGGACCCAACGGAAGAGCTTTTGTAAACATATCAGCAAGCTGATTATGAGACCGTACAGGAAGTAGCTTAAGCACGCCAGCTGCAACTCGTTCTCGGACAAAATGGCAGTCTACTTCAATGTGCTTTGTGCGCTCATGAAAGACGGGATTAGATGCTATATGTATCGCTGCCTGATTATTGCAGTATAAAACAGGAGGTGAATCAGCAGAGATATGGAAATCGTCAAGCAATTGTTGTATCCAAACAACTTCACTCGCTGTAGCAGCTAAAGCTCTATATTCAGCCTCAGCCGAGGAACGTGAAACTGTAGTCTACTTTTTTGCTTTCCAGGATATCAGACAGCTACCAAGGAAAATACAAAATCCTGTGGTAGATTGCCTAGAATCAGGACAAGAAGCCCAGTCAGCGTCAGAGAACGCATAAAGTTGATTGGTGGAAGAGGCTGGAAAAACTAACCCTTGGCCTGGACTCTGCTTGAGATAACGGAGCAAGTGGTGAACAGCTTTAAGATGTGGTACTCGAGGCTTGGCTAGAAACTGTGTGAGTCGATGCACAGCATAAGTAATGTCAGGACGTGACAATGTGAGATATAATAATTTTCCAACCAACCGTCTGTAATGAGTAATATCAGGTAAGAGATCCCCATCAGTGGCAGATAACTTTGTAGACGGATCCATTGGAAGAGAAACAGGCTTACTATCCAAATAACCAGTGTCAGCAAGAAGTTGCAAGGTGTATTGTCGTTGAGACATGACAATACCTTGATTAGATCTAACAAGCTCAATCCCAAGAAAATATTGAAGATTGCCAAGATCTTTAAGCTTAAACTGAGTATGTAAAAATTGTTTTACAACGGCAATAGCAACGGATGAAGGCCCAGTGATTATAATATCATCCACATAAACAAGGAGTGCTATAAAAGAAGAACCATTGCCTTTGGTAAACAAAGTGTAATCAGACTTAGACTGGGTAAAACCAGAATGCAGTAAAGACTGAGACAGCTTAGCATACCACTGCCTAGAGGCTTGTTTCAGACCATAAATAGATTTGTGCAGTTTGCACACAAGTGGTGATGATGAAGAAGTAGTCTCCCCCTGTCTGAAATAGCCCGGAGGTAGATCCATATACACCTCCTCAAAAAGATCACCATTCAAAAATGCATTATTAACATCAAGTTATTGAAGACACCAACCATGAGAAGTAGCCAATGCAAGAAGAACTTTAACAGTTACAAGCTTTGCCACAGGAGAAAAAGTATCAAAGAAATCCAAACCTTCTTGTTGAACGTAGTCTTTAGCTACCAAACGAGCCTTGTACCTTTCAATAGAACCATCAGATTTGTGTTTAATCTTAAAAACCCATTTGCAGCCAATAGTATGTTTGTCTGCAGGAAGAGGCATGACAGTCCAAGTATGATTTGTTTCCATGGCAGTCAATTCATCCTTCATAGCAGCCTGCCAGTGAGGATGCTGAACCGCTTGATGGTAGAATTGTGGTTCTTCATGAGAACTAATGTTGAGAGCAAAAATCTTATGAGAGGTTGGAATAGAGTCATAAGAAACATAATCTGAGATAGGATAATGGACAGGTTGGGAAGAAGACAAAGCAGTATTAGAAAGTAGGTTGCAATGGTAATCCTTAAGATAAGTAGGCTGATGACTTTGTCTGCAGATTTGCGAACAGAAATGGAGGGAGTGGAAACAGGTTGTGAGGCAGTGGGAAGGGAAACAGATGAAGGAACTTGTGGAAAGGATTGAATGCGAGTGGAAGGAGGAACCACTGTGGCAGGATCAGTACTGAAAAGTGGAAAATCAGGACAGATATGCTGTAGTTGAGAAGAAGGCAAAACACATGCTGGGAATGGGTCAGTAACAGGTGTGGATGGAAGAATAGTATGAAAAGGAAATAATTGCTCATGAAAAACAGCATTCCGGGAAAGAAACACCTGCCCAGTTTCAATGTCAAAGAATTTGTAACCTTTCACTCCATGTGGATATCCTAGAAAAACACATTTTCTAGCCCTGGGATGAAATTTGCTCCTCTGGGCTGTTAAGGTAGAGACAAAAGCCATGCAACCAAACACTCGCAGAAAAGTGTAATCAGGAGTCTTGTGATATAACAACTCATAAGGTGTCTTATGTTGTAATAACGGAGAAGGAAGTCTGTTAATCAAATAGGTTGCTGTAACAACACATTCGGTCCATAAAGAGATTGGAACTCTTGATTGGAAAAACAAAGCTCTAGCAACAGTAAGAAGATGTTGATGCTTCCTCTCAACAACTGAATTTTGTTGGGGACATTCAACACATGAGTATTGATGCAAAACCCCCTTATCCTTAAAGAATTCAACAAAGGACAATTCTGGAGCATTATCTGAACGAAAACTTTTAATAGTGGAATTAAACTGAGTATGCACCATGACAAAGAACACAGGAATAGTCTGTAAAGCATCTGATTTATTTTTAAGCAGATAAATCCATGTGAACCGTGTACAATCATCAACTAGAGTGAGAAAATAACGATAACCATTATATGATCGTGTCTGATATGGCCCCCAAATGTCACAATGAATAAGTTCAAATGGAAAATCAGACAGATGATTATGAGAATCAAATGACAGCCTGCGCTGTTTAGCCAATGGACAGATATAGCAAGGAGACATTTTATCCATGGTCGGTTTAATACCTGGTATACACTTGCAGAGAGAGGTTAACCGTTTAGCAGAAGGGTGTCCCAATCAGTTGTGCCACACATGTGTAGAGACATGATTGATTGGATAATCATGGACTGGTTTCACATGCTGAGAATCAAAAATGTAAAGACTATGTGCTCTATCACCTTTGCTAACCGTCCTTTGAGTAGACAAATCCTGAATTGTAAAATGGTCATGGAAGAAATGCACAGCCAAGGTTGACGGTGCTATAAGAGCACTGACAGATATTAGATTAAGTTTAAAACGTGGAACAAATAGAACATCCTTAAGAAGAAGTTCATTATCCAGTTTAACATCACCAGCAAGATGTACCACAATATGGGACTGATCTGGAAGTGTGACCATAGTCTGATGAATTTTGTGTAACGACAAAAATAAATTTGCCTTTGAACAGATGTGACGGGTTGCTCCTGAGTCCACAATCCAGCAATGTCTAGACGGAAAAGAAGAAATCATAGACAATGAAAAACATGTACCGGTGATATAATCACTCAGTTCTGCATTTGATTCGGTTATTAACTTGGATGAATTACTAAGATGGGAAGATAACATTGACATCAATTGATTATATTGGTCTGAATCCAATTTCTGCACAAATGTATCCATATCAGAAGGTATTTCACTCTGTGAAACATTAGGCATATCACTGACAACACTATTAGCTTGGTTCAACGTCGACATTTGACAAACAGCAGAACTAGAATTCTGAAATTTTGTTTTATAGCCTGGAGGATATCCATGTATCTTGTAGCAACGATTAATAGTATGTACGACAAGCTTACAATGAGTGCAATATGGTTTGTCTTTATCTCTCTTCTGGAATTTATGACCATATGATCGTTGATGAGCAACTGCTATATTCTTATCAATATCTGTTTTCATATTAAACGTAACAGCACTAGGAGTAGTTACATCGGCTGACTTTCTTTGCTGTTCTTCTTGAACAACCAAAGAGAAGACTCGATTAATGGGAGGAATAGGGTCCATTAATAAAAGCTGACCACGCACTTGAGAGAAGGAGTCATTGAGTCCCATTAGAAAAGACATCACATATTCTAACTGATAATGATCATTCAGACTCCTAACACCTCCACATGAGCATTTGCCACAAGAACAAGAAGGTTTGTAATTACTTAACTCTTCCCAAATAGTCTTTAATTTCGTGAAGTAGATGTTTACAGAATCTTGATTTTGCCTCAAATTCATCAATTCACGTTTAAGCTGAAAAATTCTAGGACCATTTTTTTGTTGAAACCTATCTCTGAGATCCAACCACATTGCACGAGCAGAGGTTGAAAAAATAACACTCGCAGAGATCTCTTTAGAAATAGCATTTAGAATCCAAGAGATCACTATATTATTATTACGCATCCAAAGATTATGCATATGTTCATCCGTACCTTGTGGTTCAGGAATAGAACCATCAACGAAACCAACCTTGTTCTTGGCAGAAAGAGCAATCAACATAGCTCAATGCCAACTGGTGTAATTATCACAATTGAGTTGCTGAGAAACTAGAACTTGTCCTGGACCATCTGAATGATGAAGATAATAAGGATTCATAGGCTCTTCAGTGATAGATCGATTTGCACTACCGTTCCAGGGACATGACTCCATTAAACTCTAAGATCAAGAAATCGAATCAATGTGACTCTGATACCATGTCAGGGTTCTGCAAAGTCATGTAAAACAGAGCAAACCAGAGAACGTAGGAAGAAGAAGACTAACTGAAAGATTCGATTCAGTTCTTATTAATCGACTCTCCTTCTCTTTATATACAAGATTACACACAGAGTCTGTTATTAAAAGAAACTAATTAACAGATGAATTAAACTGTAAACTAAAGTCCACGTGGACTTAATAGATCGTCTTCTAGAGTTTTCTCAGCAAATCGCAATACATTGATTGATTAAAATTTTCTGTTTCACCTGAATGAATGAATCGCAGTGATGTTTTTCTCGGTGATCTGTGTATGATGGATTAGACCACATTGTGGTACGGGAAGACGAACTAGATATGTGGAGATTAACATAAAAAAAAACTTTAATAAAATTAAAGGAAAAATACATAATAATACTGTTGGAGTTATGTAAAAAGAAAAGAAGTTAAGATCGAAAGATACATGTAGATTTAAAAAAAATACATGACAGTTAGAGTTAGCCTAAGAGATATAAATATCCCTATTGTAAGTGATTTTAATATTATTTTATTATAAATTTATTGAAAATGTCATTAAAATAATGTAATTTGTAATAAAATATTAAAAAACTATTAGTTATTTTATTTTTTTTATTATTGCAACACTTTACCAAAGGATTTTTTAAATTGTTCACAAAAAAGCTAAGCATGCTTAGCATTTGATAGGCATGTTAAACAGGCCATCACTTGTGGGCTAATTCACCTAAGTGTCAGCCTATTTAATTGTGGGCCTATTATGGGTCAGGCCCAATCCCATGCGAGCCTAGTCTACCAGCCATTTGTTTTTTATTTTATTATTTAGTTTATACTATTAAAATTTTACATAATGTATTTATACTTTTAAAGTTCAACTGCCCTTATAGTTGGTTGGAGGTTGCATTCATGTAAAAGCTAATATTAGAAGGTTTCATAAAGAGTAAGAGATTTAAAGTAAAAATAAAATAAAAAATGATTCAGCCCACCCCGTGAGTTGGCTAGGCCGACCCATCTAAATCTAGTTCATTTAAAAGTGAACTTAAATGGGCTTAGCTTATTTAGGCCCAGATTCGTGTGGGCCTTGCTCGATCTGGCCTAAATGGACCATTTAACACACTTAGTCTTTAGTGTTGAGATTATTATCAATTTGTAAAGATATTTTATTAATTGATAATATATTATTAATTGATAGGATATCAATTAGTATTAGTTTCTTGTGTATAATATTGTATAAATCATAGAAGATTGATAGGCTGATTTGGTGGGATTTGATTAGATGATGATTATCCCTATTTCTACTATGTACTTCATCAGACTAAATGAATAAAAAAATTAATATTTTCTACATGGTATTAGAGTCGATCAAAAGACCTTTGCCACAACTTCGTTCCAACATATCCAAAACAAACCAAAAACAAAATATCAACCAAATTTGTTATCACCCACAAATCCCAACCGTATTTTTGCTTCTTGTCTTGTTTTTCCTTTTTCTCCCAATTAATTTTTCCTCCCAACCATCTTTTTATCCAAATGTCCATGTCAATCCCACAAATCCCAGTTTGTTCTTTTCCCACTAATCCCACTTTATCACACAATCATATTTGCAACACCAAATGCCCATGCCAACCATTGTAAATTCCTATATCGCCTCTTTTTACTGTCCTTTTGTGGAAAAAAATGAGTGATATCATTGAATCCTCTGGCCCCAAATTAGTTCCAATCCTTGTTCAGTCGGAAGGTGCCTTTAATGTCTGTATTCAACTTACTGAAACCAATTATGATGTGTGGTCTCAATTGATGAGATGCATATTGTTGAACGAGAAAAATTTTCTTATATCATCGGCAAATCTGCTCCACCTGATGTCTTAGCCATGAAATATGACAAATGGTATCCGGAAAATCAAAAGGTGAAATGGTGGCTTCTAATGTCTATGACTCCTAACATTATGAAGCGCTATATCCATATACCCACTGCTCGTAAAATCTGAAATGCTCTATCCAAAGCCTTTTTATGATGGTAATGATGAGATGCATGTTTACTTGTTGCATCATAGAGCCTTTTCAGCCAAACATGGTATTTGATCACTCTCCGTCTATTATGGGGAGTTAACAACGATCTTTTAGGAACTTGATCATTATGATAGAGTGATTATGAACAATCTTGATGATATTATAATATATTGACAATCCATTGAGTGAACTCAAGTACATATCTTTCTGGTGAGATTAGATAAAAGTTTTGACCAATTCTGATGGGAAATCTTATGGCATGAACCACTCCCAAATTTGGAAGAGTGTTATTCTTTAGTCTATCATGAAGCCATATGATCTATTACCTTGAACAAAGATATTGAGAAACCTGAAGCTTTCGCTATGATTTCATGCCATCCACCCAATAAGACATCCCTAAATCGTCCTAAATCCAAAAATTCAAAGCCTTCCAATAGATCTGACAAACCTACCTACAAATGTACCCATTGTAATTAAACAGGTCATTTAAAAGATCAATGCTCATTTTACATCATCTGCCTTGCTAACCACTTCAAACACTATAGGTAAGGTGTTCACCACTTCTACACCTATTTTGAATAGTGCATGGATAATTGATTCTGGTGCTACTGATCATATAACATTTGATGTTAAACAAGTCATCAATCTTCACTCATCCTCCCAAAATTATATCTCCACGGCTAACAGTAATACCACCTCAGTAATTGGGGAAGGGTCATCACATCTTACTAATACAAAAAATAAAGAAAAGAAAAACACAAAAATAATAATAAAAACAAAAGATATAAATTCGGTCCATGTCGTCAATCGGTGTAGACCAAAATTCAAGAAGGCAACAACCATGTCTATCCTCTGCGCGGTAAGACCAATATTAAAGTGGTTCTAAATTACGGAACTAACACTCTTGTAACAAATAAAAACCCAATTAAGCAATAAAAATAAATAAAAACATTCTCCTCCCAAGCCAGGTATCGAAAGAGTGTTGTAGGGGTGTTAATCATTTCATACATGTAACCAACTCCCGAACCCTTATCTGGTAACATAGACTACATATATTTTAGGCGACCAATTGTATCGCAAAAATAATTGGCGGCGACTCTGTATATTTCATCATTCGATTTCGGCATGAACGAAAAGTAGTGATGATAGTTGCGTCTCCGCTGGGGACACTTAAAGAGTTAGGCCTAGAACTAGGATTAGGAGGTTTTTTTTGTTTTTACTTGCTTACTTTGTCTATATTTTTTTTTATAATTGTAAATTATACACTTTGATACCATGATAGTTGTGCTTTACTAGTTTCCCTGACTGTTGCATTCATGCATATCCACATACTCGGGATCGTTACAATTTAGGTTAGCGAGATTTAGTATGGTCTCTTACGTGTTGATCATTATGTACAAAGGGTCCCCGAATTCCTCACTCAAGTTGAGGTCCTTTTAAGGCTTGTTCTTTTAAGGTCCCCCTTTGATAAATCCCATGGTACACAAAACCTTCTATCACGAGATGGTTTGAGAACCAATGAATAAAATAAGATAGTAGTAAAAGCCTATTAGGGGCATTGGTTTACATTTTATTTGCCCATTCTAGCCTTCCTTTTAAAGGATAAGATCATATTAAATATGCCATTGTATATGTTTATCTTATTTTAGTATATATTTTCATACATTCTTGTTTTCTCACTATAAAATGCGGTCTTACTTACCTTCTCTTATTTTGCTCTACAAACACTGTTCATAAAAAGTATACTATTAATTAACCTTATCTATGTAAATATTTGAACTATTTTTTTACTAACCATATCTTATTCTTATTTGTGTATACATTCTTAGACATGCCTCATTAATATCCAACATGAACCCACACAGAGCCTGTGTTCTATCCCCCCCCCCCCCCCCCCCCACATATCACATATTCTTTTGGTCACATAGACATCTTATCACTGTATCCATTTATTCACCACTCAATAGGCAACACTCGTCCACATCAGTTCATGTGTACTTATGGGGAGGTGCACTCTCATTCAGACATTCCACATATATGTCTTCGACTCGTTGACCTTTAACCTTCAAACCTAGCCTTTGACCCTTTGACCCGCCGACATTTCGACTGATCTACCCGCCGACACTTTGACCCTTTAACGTGCCTTTGACCCTTGTTGTTTAGTCTTATATCTAAAAACTCTTTTCTGTGTAGTTCACAAGACGCATCCTTATTAGTTGACCATTGTCAGAAATGTTTCTCAATGCTTTTCAGTCATATGTGCTAACAAAAAAACCAAAAAAGGACAATCACAAGTTATACGGGTCGCAATGAAATAAAAATAGTGGCACATGAAGTAATAAATGCAACAATCAATGAGATAAAGTCAACCTCTTTAAAAGCAAGCTTTATCTCCACACACGAATGCCCTCGAAAAAAAAAACATATGCTCCTCCTTTATTCCTCTCTCCCGAGCTCCCTCTGCAACCCCAAAAACTCACTCGGCTCTACCATAACTTGTTTTTTTCCTTTTTATGCCTTCAACTCTCACGTTTTACCCCCTCCCCTCTTTCCATAATTCCAAAATTCCCAAAAAGAATAAAAAAAATAATTTTTCATCTCTATTATTTTCCATAAATTCCAAAAGACAACAAAAATCAATTCTCCATATTTCATCACCGACCAACTCCCAGTTTGCTACGTCGCCATCAGAGTGTTGCCAGCACCAAGTCTACGACCATCAAAACACCATCGATTAATTTTCTTTTTTGTTCATAGGTTTTCGTTTATAATTTTGTATTTTTTTCATTTATAGTTTTCTTTATTCATCTCATTTTTTTATATATCAATGTAATTCTAGGTAGTGTTTTCTTATTCTTCTTTTGTTATATGTTGTGATATGTAATATGTAAAAACAACATTAAGAGAGAGAGAGAGAGAGAGAGAGAGAGAGATTTTACTTTCTTATTGCACACACGACACCATAGTTTAAGTGTCATGTTTATCTCAACAACAAAAAAGGATAAAAAAAACAAAATGTTTTTAACACTATAAAATTCAAAACAGGTAAAAAATGTTTTTAAGCATAAAATAAAAATAAAGAGAGATAGATATTGAGATTAGTTGTGTTTGAGTGAAAACAAAAAGTGTGTATTTTAATCAAAGAACAAACAAAAAGCAAAATAAAAAAATAGATAAACATAAAAAAACATGAATAAGACAAAATAAAAAAATAAAAAAGAAGCAAAATAATACAAAACAAAAGAAAAACACAAAAACAATAAGAAAACTCAAAAGATATAAATTCGGTTCATACCATAAACCCCGGGGTAGACCAAAATTCAAGAAGGCAACAACCATGTATATCCCCTGCACAATAAAACCAATATTAAAATGATTCTAAATTACAGAACCAACATTATTGTAATAAATAACAACCCAAATAAGCAATAAAAATAAATAAAAACTTCCTCATCTTAAGGTAGGAACCGAAAGAGCATTGTAAGAGTGTTAATTCTTCATTACACGTAAGCAATTCCTGAACCCTTATTTGGTAACGTAGACCACACACATTTTAGGTGACTAACTGCATCCTAAAAACAGTTGGTGATAACTTTATACATTTAATCATTCGGTTTTAGCCCAGGCGAAAACCAGTGATGACACCCACAATGCCTACAATTGGTATATAGTTTTAATCTATGTGAATTTATTTTTTTATTGTTTATCTTTATTAAAAAATACATTTCAATTTGAAAACATTAAAATAAATAAATTCTAAATTCTAAAAAGACATTTTATTTTGCCTTGTGTGTTTATACACTTATAAATTATAATCCATAAAGAATAACTTAAGTAGTGAGCAGTGATAATCTAAATAATATAATTATCCTTGATAATGAGTAATAACATAAGTAGTAATAACCTAACTAATATAATTATATATTATAGCTATCATATTACTTTTGTTATAAATAATATATTAGTTCAAGAAGTCGTGTTTCTCCAACTTGTTTTTCTTAATGTAATTAAAACGATTAATAATATAATTATTTTTGTATAAGATTACTTATTAAGTACAAATGTGTATATATATATATTGGTATGATAAGTATATATATATACTCTTATAATTATAACCAATGTTATTAGTTAATTATATAATACTAACTAGTTTGATATACTAAAGAATACATAGTGAGAGTGAGTTTTGACTTTTAATAATATGTATTTCATATTTGGGTTAAAAATAATAAACTATATAAATAATATTACTAGTTCAAATATGAATGTATTTATCGATCAAATAATACTTGATTGGATCATTTAGTTTTAAATTAACTTATTAATAAATTTAAAATTAAATTTGAATCAAATTAATATGAGTCATACATGGCGTACCCTTCAGGAAAGCATTGCCCATCACTATAATTCATTGGTCTCATATGCAACAAAACTTTTTTTACCCAAGCTAAAACAAGTATAAATTCCCCTTATCTAAGATAGGTACCAATTTTGGACGTCATAGGAGGTGCTAATCTTTCCTCACGCGTAATCGACTTCCGAATTCAACTCTAGACACAAACCATACTTTAGGTGATCCAACCGCACCTCATTTGGTTGGTGGAAACTCTAAACAACTTAAAATTTTCCATCACTATAAGATATGTTTTGAACATGTAGCGATGATGACTTTAGGACCACATTTGCATCCAAGCATACGAGCTTGGACAAAATCGAATGATGACATCTTTAACAATAAACAATATGTGTTTTGCCTTCATCAATGATATATAGACTTTCATTTTTCCTTTTTCTAGTTGCAACTGTATTACTTATCTTATTTAACACTTGAAATCAATTTTGGTGAATGTTATCACAGAGTTGCTTAACATGTGATAAATTGTGCTTCAAATCCTCAATATGTAGCACATCTTTTAGCTTTCCTTTCCCCACTTTGCATATATGTGCCCTTGGATCTTTAAAGAAATGCCATTTCCAAATTTAACCTTTCTTGATTTGTTTTTACTCATATTTGATAATTTCTTGACATCTCTAATCATATGAGCTGAACATCCACCATCAAAGATCCACTGTTTATCTTTGATCTTAGCTTTCAATGTAACTTCAGCAATATGAGCTACTTCCTTTCCTTTGACTTTGTATATTTTCAATTCAATAAAAGTAGAGCCTTCACCCTTCTCCTTTTCATTCACCTCTTTCGTTGGTTATTGAATTTTATTTTCTTTCTTCATGATAATGCCTTTTGTTTTACTCTCTTACTCATTGAGAGTTTTGGCACAACTTCTTGCATTATGTCCATATCTTTAACATTCATTTTAATTTCCAATATAGCAAATTTATTGTGTGTGGAAATAAACATAGGTATTTACCAGCAATGATCTTTAATATGTCTTTGCTTTTGCCAATAGTTATAGAAGTTTGTTGTCGGTATCAATCTACTCATTTTGTTCAAGCTCCCATGGAATACATCATTGGGTCAGGTGCTTGAACTTTATGTCTCCATTAATAATCCACTGCTTTATAACTTCATACCTCACAATAGAAACAGTAGCCCTAAAAGTAATATCTTCTTAAAGGTCTAGCTTGTGTGTGAGGTCTTGCTCATGATGCTAGTTCCTTTTTCTTCTCCATAGCTTCACAAGTAGTCATGTCATTCTTCTCTTTTTTATGACTTTTTCAGAAGTTATGACCTTCTTCACTTTCTAAATAAGGATAACCTTAGTAATTGTAAGTTGGGAGAACTTCCTTGGAGTGTTGACCTTGTCAATCTTAAACACAAGTTTTGTATTCTTCTACTTCTCATTCACCTTCCCACGGGCTTTCAATTAGATTTTCTTATTCTTCACCACATACAATGTTTTTAGATCACAGGTTGGTGATGTAAATTGAATTCTATTGTTTTGAGATGATGATTTTTCCATTGACACATTTCTCTCTACCAAGAACATAGGTGCAATAATTTTCATCTCATCATTAGTTCCATTTGTAATCTTCACATCATTGATCTGAACCTCTTTATTTAGAAGTTGATGTTTCCCCTGAATGTATTATGGTTTCTTTAATTTTAGAGACAACAACTCTTATTCCAAACTTTGAATTCTTATAAAATTAATTTTGACTAATAATTAAAACATTTCCCATTGTGGATATATTTAAATAATTTAAAATACAAAACTATATAACGATAAAAATATTTAAAGCTATCTTCATCATCATTAAATAATCATAAACCATACTTATGCAACATTTATTTAAATCAAAACAAATAATATAGGTAAGTATTAAATATTAATGACCGACAAAATTCATATACCATTTAATATTTGAAAAGCATTACTAGATAATGTTATCACACATATATAAAGTTCACAATATTTATACATCTTTATTTTTAAAATTTAAAATATTTATTTAGTAATTATTATTTATAAACTCTATATAAATATTAGTATATATTATTTAATGATTTCTAATTATTTATGTATAATTATTTAAAAAATTCATTTTTTATTTGTATGTATTTTTAAATAATATTATCTTTTCAAAATCTTTGTCATCAATCGATTAATGATTATATTTTAAATATTTTATACTTGAAATGGTATTTTGTAACTTTCAAATAAAATATAACAAATTTGAAAAGTAAATACTTGAACAAACTTAATTTTAAAGTTATCATAGATTTGCATATTTTATTTTGAATTACATTTTGGTATGAAAATTAAGCACATATCATACCACTCGTATTTCAAATACATGAATGTGAACGAATTATGAATATCTTGTTTTTCTGGCATATCACGTATATATCCAACATTACATCTTCAAAATATGATGTCGAGCCATACCAAAATTGCATAATTCGATTTATAATAGTATTTATATATAATTATTTAAAAATTTATATTTTATATTTGATTTATTTTTAAATAATATTATATTTTCAAAATATTTGTTATTGATTAAGAATTATATTAATCCTCATGGAATAGTTAATGGTTAATACAATCCCACTTTTGATGGTCTTGCTTTTAAACCTGCTCCTATAATAGGGGTGTGCGAGTTTTGGGTAGAATAGATAGTGAGCTGTATTAAATAAAAAAAATTAAATATTATATTTTAAATAATTTTTTTATATTTAAAATGTTATTTTGTAACTTTCAAAAAAAATTCAATAAATCTGAAAACTAGATACATATTTTGAACTAATTTAATTTTAAGGTTGTCATAGCTATGCATATTTTATTTTGAATTACATTTTGTATGAAAACTAAGCAAATATCATACCACTCATATTTCAAATACATGAATGTGAACGAATTATGAATATCATATTTTTCTGGCATCTCATATATATATATATATATATATGTATGATTTACTTTTCATATAATTATGAAAATATAATCCATCCTATATATTTATATATATATATATATATATATATATATATATATATATATATCCAACATTACATCTTCAAAATATAATGTCGAGCAATATCATAATTGCATAATTTGTTTTGACAAAATTGTGTACCGAACTTATTAATTTGTAAAAAGATTTTCGACCGATTGGCCATTAATATGCATTAAAATTCTGTTTATGTATATGCCATTATGCACTGAAAGGTGATATTTTAATCTTACGCAATAATAGGACCAATCTACACCATTAATAAGTCGTTGTTAAGACATTATTTATCAATGCCATAGTTTTGTTTTGTTTGTTTTTGTTATGTGACGGACTGTTTGCCTCTTGTTTTCGTTTTTTTTTTCAATCAAAATTGAGAGCCCCGTTAATTATTCAATTTTCACCGTAAAGTCTATAAATTAAATGCCAAATTTTCTCTTTTTCTCCTGAAAAATCAAAATGAAATCATCAGGGAAAATCGATTTTTGAAATTTGAAAATCTGAATATAAAAAAATTGAAATTCAGATATATTTAAAATATCAGATTGTCTCTGACCTTTTCGTTTATGTTTCATATAATTGATTTACTTTGTTCCCATTTATGCTGATATTTATTATGGACTTTGGCACTTAATATTTTTATTAAAAAATGTGTAGTTATGTATTGGAGTTTTTTGAGGGCGGGATGAAAGTTCTTTCTTTTTTTAAAAAAAACAAAAACAAAAACCTTTTCGAGTTGGATTATATAATTCTTTCCCATTAAATTAAGTGAAATCAAAGCAATAAAGTAAGGAAAAATCATATGTATTTTATTAAAAAGTAATATCCTTCCGTGAAATCGTGTGCGTGTGTTTAATGTTTATATATATATATATATATATATATATATATATATATATATATATATATATTAGAAAAAGAAAGAGAAAAAAATGGTTTTCGGAAATAAATGAAGAAAGGTGGCTAAACCTTGTACACACAAATTGAGGGAATACGTACAGAACCGTTGAACAACCATATCCACTGAATGAATTGGAAAATCTAAAGCGGGGGTTGGTGCTGTCGCAGTCTGTACGGCAGTTGCATGCATTCAACAGCGGAGGCGCTGATGAGGACAAATTGATTGGGGAACTGGTGCGGTGAGTACAGAAAAGGCATCACGGGAGACTTGGCTCCTCATTATGTGTTTTATTTCAAATCTAACTAGTATACTCCCACTGCCTCATGGCTGCTGCTAACTCTATTTCATCGTTCTTTCATTTAAATAGAGAGAGAATTTATCACGATAAGAATTGTGAGATCAATTTCTAACGCATTAAGTTAAATGTTCTCACCATAAGAATTTATCATTATATTTTTTCTGTAACACACAAATATAACATAGGTAAAATCGTAATAATCGAGTTAATTCTTTACAAAATTATATATTAACTTTCCCATTAGTCTCACATATATTTCTAAAAATATATATAGTTATTAGTTAGCTAACATATTTATAATATTACCCTCCTAACATAAAATGAATATTATTATCTAGTAGAATTTGAAGGGATATTAAATTGATCATACAATTACAATGTAGGATAAGTAATGGTTAAAACACAAAACAAAAATAACGGTTATGCGCAAACAGATCTGTTTAAGTTCGCAATTAAAATATATTAAAAATTTAATGATACGATTTGCTTTAGTCCATGCAGTCTGAAAACTACCAATTTATTTTGCACCCCTACTTCGGTAGTTAGGTTTTAGCCAAGAATTTACAGTATTATTTACTTTTCAGTTTTAAATCATATCATAAAATAATAGGGGTGTTTATGAGATGTGCCACACTGTTGGCATCTCCTCATCATAAATACGCAACGAGATATTCTCAAATATCTTTCTATCCATAGATATTTTGTTTGAGAGCAATAGAGTTTCTATATAATTTGTTTTGTTAGTTTGAAAGCTTAGTTTAACAAAAAGTCTTAAAATTATATTTTTCAGGTTATCTATTTTAACTAAACATTTAACCAAATGAATAGTACCTATTTAAATGTAATTAATATTATTCACTATCTATTTATTAAAATATTATATTTTTCTTGCTACATATTCTTTCCAATCTATATTTCTTTTCACAATCCTTTTTTTTTCTCATCTATTTATAAAAGGTAAAAATAAATAATTAAAAATAATATTTCAATTGGTGGATGGTTAAAATATAAAGGATGGAAAGTGAACTTTAAAAGTGTATATTGTTGAAATAATAATGTTAAAATAATAATAATAAAAAGTTGCACTTTTAATTATTTTGAAGAGCCAATTTTAGAGAAGTTAAAGTGGATGTTCTAATAAAAAAATTATATAAATAAAAAATTAGTATATATACATTTTAGAATATTAATTTATTTTTATAATTCATTAAGGACATTTGTAATACTATTATTTATTTTATCCTTTTTAAATATGGAGAGTCGTTTTACAATTTCAACATCAACACTACTATTCATTTTATCTTTATTTTTATTAAATATTTTTTATTTTATTTTAACTCTTATTCTCTCTTAGAGCCATCATCAAAGGTGGAAAGGGAGGAAAAAAGTCATCCAAATTTAAGGAAGAAGTCCCATTCTCTCCATCGTTATTGCATCGTTTAGATCATGTTTGGTACGTGAGAAAAGAAAGGAAAGGAATCAAATTTCATTTCTTTTTCATGTTTGGTATGTCAATGAAAAGAGAATCAACCATGCCTGTAAGAATATTATACTCTCATATAGGAATAAATTGATTCCTCTCACCTTCAGGTTCATAGAGGTTTCTTTTTATAAGGGAATCTTTTTTTTTTTTAAATCTTTTTGTGCTTTCTTTTTCTTTCAACTTTTGGATGTGTCAAACTCCTAAGTCGCAAGATAGCTTTGCATCGAGTCTCCTCCTCCTACTTCTCTGGCTCCTTCAAGCCTAGATATCTGTCACCAATGGCCACATGACTTTTACCACCTTCGGCCTCTGTAATAGCAGCACTACATGTTGGCTTTGCTCGCAAGCTCCAGCCATGCCTAGAGGTGATAACTCTAATTCGTCCCCCTTCACAACCGTTATGATCATTGTTAACTGCCCTTGTCAGACATAGATTTGGTTACCTCGTTTGTTATTGCCTAGGGTCCATAATCCAATGTCAATTTGGTCTTTAGCGTACCAAAAGAGAAAAAGTAATCTATTACTTTCGTCCAAAGAAAAGAAAAGCATAGAACAAATTTATTTATTTATTTTTGGATTTTTAATAAACTTTAAATTTTATGAGGATATTTTTGCATTAATTCATTACCTTTCTGTCTCTTGTATATCAAACATGAGAAAAATAATGAAAATTTTCATTCCGATTACCATATCAATTTTATTCCCTTAAAGCATCTTTAATCCTCTCCCTCTTTGGCTCTCTACCCTATTATAGGGAGTTAAATGCACATTGCAGCATCTCCAATCTGCTCTTTAAACCACCCCCTAAAATAGGTAACTCGTTATTACTTTCGCCACATATAGCGAGATTTCATGCCTCACTATTACTTTCACCACCCTGCTTCTTGCTTCGCTATCGCCACATCTCTCCCTTGCTTTCAATCCGAGCTTTGGAGCTTAACAATGCAAATCACCATCGTTCCAAAGGAGAGCTATTAACCTCTACAACTTATAAGGACCATCCACTCTTCTGTTCGTTACATGATCAACTACCCATCTTTTTGGATTATAAAAGGAAAAAGCGATTGAGGCACTTCTGGGTCAATTCAAGCTTGTGTGTATGAGAAAAAGCATCGATTTGTGTGGGAGCTTCTTTAGATTCTTGCTAAGCCTCTTGTGGTAATCTTGTTCTTCTTGTTGCCGGTGATGATAGTTGCCCAGTCGCCCAAATCTTCATTCAACTGAGCACGCTCCCTAAATGCGCTTTTATAGGACTATGCTTATAGGACTTTTGTTCTCCCCATAATAGGCATACCCTTTGTGGGTACTGCCCCTTCCAATTTGATTGGGATGGAGATTGATGCAATGAGGCTGATGAGAGGGAGCTTGAAAAATAATAAAATATTTAATATTTAGATAAAATAAAGAGTATGATTGTAACAATTAATATAAAATAGCTCCCTAAAATAGATTTTAGCTAAAATAGGGAGAACATATATAGAGCATGATTGAAGATGCTCTTACTCGAGCCATTCCCTTCAAATTTATTTTCGCGTACCAAACGAGCTATTAGATTTACCACTGCTTGGCTCTCTCTCTCTCTCTCTCTCTCTCTCTCTAATGTTTGGAATTTTATAGGAAAAGGTTGTGGTGGGAACGTTTGGTACTTGAATTGAGCTAGGGTTTCTTCATTTAATATCAAGCATCAGAATCTTGCAAGGATTTCATTTAAATTCTTATCGTGAGAACTTTAATCTAAACCGTTAAATATTAAAATAAATGATTTAAATTAAATTTTCATCTAATTATAGTTGCGCTACCATAAATAACTATAGCAAAACTATAATTAAATAAAATTTCAAATTAAACAATTTGTTGCAATATTCAACCATCTAGATTAAAGTTTCACGATAAAAATTTGACTTCAAATTTTTATTTTAGCAAAATTGTGTGTGTGTGTGTGTGTGTGTGTGTGTGTGTGTGTGTGTGTGTGTGTATAAAGAGAGAGAGATATTCCCATAATTAAAACAGACATTTCAAAGTAATATAGAAAAAACAACGAACGGTTTGCGAACTAGTCTGGTATGCATGCACATTAGATCGGTTCATTCCTGGTCCATTAAAATTATGAAATTAAATGAGCTAGTTTGATTAGGCTTGCTTCACAATGGATCAGAGTGGACCAGTCTGCTTTATACTCCTATACTGAGATAATTTATCTTATTGCTTATTTCAAGTTATATTAAAATAAAACAATGTCTCAACTGCATCGTTAGTTTATTATTTGTTATATTTTCATAAATCTTTTATCACTTTGTGTGTAAAATTTATTTCCTTTATATATCAGAATAACTTTATCTTTATATGTTTTACTTACCATAAGCTTAGAGGAAATAATCCAGTTCTACCACTATTATTGGATTTATTTCCCATAAGGCTTTTATCACTTCTTATGTGATTTTTTCCCCTTTATATATGAGAGCAATTTTATATGTTTTACTAACCATAAAAGCTTGGGAAAAAATATCCAACTCTACCATTATTCTAGGATTCTTTCCTATAACTTTTTTTTTCGCTTTTTATGTGAATTTCCTTTCATTTAGATATTGGATAGCTTTATGCCTTTATCTTTATGCATTTAACTTATCATAAACTTAAGAAAAAATAATATGTAAAGCTGACTCACAACATTATTATGAAATTAGAGCTAATGTGAACTATTATGATTTTTTTATTCTGATAATCTGGTATGCTATCATATCGTTACAATTATTCAATCCCAGCAATACATAATATTACTCGAAAAAAAACATTGTATCACTATTCAAACATTTCTTTCTTAAGTTTATCATCGTTTCAAAATCTTTCCCCAATTCAAATATCACCACTAGAGAAAACAATTGTTAAATAATTATCCATGTATATATATACATGATATAACTTAAGACTATACTATTTCAATAAAAGTTGATTAATGATCATATGAAATTTATAATCGTTGTATTTTAAAAAGCTGTAATATATTTTAAATTAATATTTTTAGATATATGTAAATTTAATCATTAATTAAAAATTATTAAAATATTATATTTTAATAGTATTTATATATATAGTTACTTTAAATTAATTATTGCTTATAAAACTAATTCAATGTATTATATATATATAATTATCATAAATTAATTATAAGGTAATATGGTGCACAACGAATTTTTAAAGTTTTTTAAAAATTATATATAAAAAATAGGGAAGGATTGGAAATGAGCTTGATAAGTTTGGCATTAATTTTTTTTTAGGTATTTGTGTACACCAAAAAAATATGAAATTTGGGATGATTTTGACAAAATTATTATTAAATTTTAAAAAGGAATTTACCAAAATTTTTATCATGTTAAGAAAGATTTTTGAAACAATGATAGACTATGAAAGAAATTCTAAAACGTACGAAAAAAAAAAACTCCCTACTTAGATAAATTATGAATATATATGATGCATGGAAAAATTGAAGCTGCACCAAATTTTTATTTTTATTCCATGCGGATTTATTTCTATGGTGTACATTTGATTCAACTTTCCATTTCAAATAGTTTATACTTAATTATTTTAACGCTTTTCTCTTCTTCTTTTTTCCTTTTTTATTTTTTGTCTGTCGACAAATCGAACTTAATGCTGCAGTTGGCTACAACCCTACCTGGCTCGGAACTTAATGCCTTTTCATTTTACAATCATAATTTAATGATGTGCAATCGATGCCAACTTTAATTTGCAAGCAGTTTAGTTGATATAAATAACTTTTTCAAACTCCCTCATGTCTTTGGGAGTCTACTTTAACTCGGTTAAAAGCCCATGCTAGACGTATATATAATTAATTCTTGGAGTGATTGACAAAAGCATGACTTCGTTTTAAAATCATAAAAACAAATCAAGGTCTAGAATGTTACAGCAATTTAAAAAATTAAAACAAATATCTCACGTTTTCTACTTTTTACCCAAAGAAAGTCGTCATTCATTTTAATTGTATCTTAACGCACTCCTATTTAAACACTCTTTATTTCAAAATATCTTACTAAGTAAATATTTACTTCTTCTTTTTTTTCAAAAGTCGAGTCATCGGGATATTTTCTAATAAAAAAGTATTACTTATTCTAGTTTCATTAAATACATTTGTTTCTTGCAATAATGAAATCAACTGAATTATTATTTGAAAATAAATCCATACAATTTAATACATTTTTTTGTTTTTGAAAAAGATGATGCTATTAGAATGAAATATGTCTCCATCACAATTAGGGATGCTACCTGCCTTAGCAGGGGCGGGATATACTTATTACAGCACTTTGCCCCTGCTTATGCGAGTAACAAAATTTTAAAACTATATTCCGCCCTATATGAAGGTGGGGCGGGATACCTCGTTCTATGGCGGAGTTGACAAGGGGATGATTCATTCGCCCGCTCCCCGCTATCGACTTTTATTGACTATTGATATCTTCTAAGACAAGCTTGCCTTTTAGAGGCTACATAAAGCAATTAATAGGGGTAATTCGGGTCCTATCGGGGCGAAATCAACCTATTAACACTTTCCACCCCCGCTTATGCGGTAGATCAAAATTTTAAATTATCTCTCGTTTAATATATAGGTAGGGCATGATATCCCGCTCAATGTGTGTAATTTAGTCATACCTATTAACACTTTGGGGGGATAAATTTTGACTTAAATCAAATTTCTATATCATTTTTAACCAAAAAAATATCAAAAATGATTTAATTTTACAATAATAGATACCATTTAAAAATATCAAAAATTATAAATAATATTTAAATAATAATATTTAAAATATTATAAATTTATAAAATAAAAATTATTAAAATTAGTGAGGGATGGGAGCAGGACAAGGTATCCCGCTACTTATTACTGCTTTCCGTCCTCACCTGGACGAAGTGTCAAGTTTAAAAACCACACTCCGCTCTTGCCTAGGCGGGATAACTCGTTTCGCATAGCAGGAACGAAGTGAATAGCGGGTGTAGATATCCGTTGATCACTCCTAATTGCAATGATTTAATTAGTTTTAATATTAAAAAAACAAATGTAATCAAATTGTTTAAGATTTAGATCAAGCGCATCTTGAATATTTATAAGAGTAATGCTAGGTACAGCCAGGATTGAGTAATATTTGGGTAACCGTGATGACGTGGCAGCCTACCAATTCATCAGAAGGGAGAAAAAAAAAATCATAGCCGTCCGATCTCTCACGATTTCACAAAGATGAGACAAGTTGGTTGTACAAATATTTATTAGTAAAAATATTTGTTTTTGTTTGTTTGTTTGCATGGTAGGAGGATTAATTTTCATTATGGGTCCAGCACTGAACATTTATTGCATTGCGATGAGCCGACTATGTTGCGCACATTTCGTCAATTGGCCACAGAAAAACTGGTTTTGGAACATGTAAAAAAAAAAAACTTCTCTTATCTTCTACACCCCACAAGCTCGACATAATGTAGTAGCATCCACGGCTGACAGTTAGTGGTGGGAAACATGCCACTCTTGTGAACACCACACAGTAGTTCAATTCCAAGGTTTGGTCATACCGGTAAGTGGTGAAAACATAGCCCCACTTGCATTTTTTTCATATGGGAAATGAAAAACTTAAGAAAACCATTATTATTATTGTTATTATTATTTAAACGTTTTGGTAAATTGGTCAAAAAGTTAGTCTCACGAAGCAACTTTAACACAATTATTGATTTTATCACAAATAATATTGTTGAAATTGTGTTCATCCATAAAATACTCCAAATCAAATAACCAATCGTAAGGCTTACGACACCAATTAAAACGAATTAAATTTGGGAGCTAACTCGCGATATTATGGCACACTATTAATTACGTGGTATATGTTTGAGGAGAGTAAATGATCAAAATCTCCATTTATATGAAGTTTGTCCCCACATTGTGTTCGGGCATGCCATTAATATTGTCATGGCAGTGACACTAGCCCAGATGGCCTTCTTCACTCACTAGATGGCACTAACCCTATGTTACGTGGGACAGGCAAGAGTTAACTAGGATTACAAATTCACAGTGGTATTGTAAAATTCGGGATTAGAAAAAAGATTAAAAAAAATTACATAAAACACACTGCAGACCCAAAATAAATAAAAAAAATTTGATCGGATTGTTAGTGTCAAAAGCTATTACACAAATATTAAAAAAAATATCGTTCAAAAGCTATTACACAAGTATTCAATTTCCAATCCATCTAAGCAAAACTACACCATAACCCGCCGGATGGATCGATCAAGACATATCCAACATTTTCAGGAATATATATATATATAGCATTGACTAGTGAGTGAGTAGTGGCTAGGCTGTGAATTTTAGACACCACGACATGACCACTATAAATGGTGTATTATAGTCTGCATGGTTGATTTGAAACTTGAGTGTACGCGTAGCAACATAAAATCACAGAACAAATACACTGCGCTCCCCATGGCTGCTCTTATCACAACTCCAATGGAACAGCCTTTTTCTTTTTTCCTTTTTTTTTTCTTTTTTAGGGGCTTCCACTGACTCTCTTAATGTAACGCTCGCTTGCAGCTCAGCAGAGCTGCGTTGTCAATCGCCTGAGAGAGAGAGAGAGAGGGAGAGAGAGAGAGAGAGAGAGAGAGAGAGGGGGGGGGGGGGGGGGGGGGGGGGGGGGGGGGGGGGAGAGAGAGAGAGAGAGAGAGAGAGAGAGAGAGGAACAACAATTTGAAAAAACAATAAATAAATAAATAAAAGCAAAGCAAATGCCCTTTTCCTCACTGCAACGCCTTTTCTGGCCTCCACTTGCCACTTTTCCTTATATAACGCCCACTCTCTTTCTCATCTCGCCTTCACCTGACCCACCACAACACTCCACACCTTTCCGTTTCCATTCCTCTCCGAGTCTTACATACACACCCATTTCTCTTCGAGATTTGTGCTTCTTGTTTTCTGGACCATCATGCTTGGGAACGGCGTCGTGTGGATGGAGAACAACAAAAGCAGCAACAACAGCCGGAGAGAAGAGGAAGACGCAGCAGCTGCTGTTTCTTGGCCTAGAAACAGCAACATCATAAACAACAACAACAACAACGTCAGCAGTAGGGACGATATGGGCTCTCTTTCCGCCTTCAAGTCCATGCTCGACGCCGACGACGACGATGACTGGAGCGCCGCAGTCACAGGCGGCAGCGCCACCCACTTTGACATGAGAGACCTCTCGGCTTTCTCGCCCAACCTCGACTCCACCGCCCCCACCGACAACCTCATGCTACAGCCGGTCGATTCGTCCTCCTCTTGCTCGCCCTCCTCCTCTGTTTTCAACAATCTCGACCAGTCTCACCTCCAATACTTCATGCCTCCCAAGCCCACCCTCTCCTCCCTCCTTCACGTCGTCTCCAATAACAACACCTCCACCTTCGATTTGGGCTGCGATTCTGGGTTCCTGGACACCCACAACACATCGAACGCGACCATCGGGGTGAACAAGGGAGGTGGGTTTTTGACCAATTTCAACGATTTGAGCTCCCACACCCAGATGGGTATTCCGGATTTGGGTTCGGGACCACGATTCTCGAGCTCAGGTACGGTCTCTGCCGGCTTTAATTTTGGTGCGTTTCAGGGTTTTGACCAGGAGGGATGTTCTGGTGGGAGCTCTCTGTTTCAGAACAGGACCAATAAGATATTGAGACCTCTTGACACCTTCCCTTCCATGGGCGAACAGCCCACTCTCTTCCAGAAGAGGGCGGCTCTCCGGAAGAACATGCCCATTTCCGGACCCAACTTGGGGATTCTGGGTTCCAATGGGGAAGACGGGCGAGCCAAAATGGGGAGGAACAGTGGCGGCGGCGGTTGTGCGATTGGTGTTGGGGACAGTGCGGAGGATGTTTTGAGCATTGGTGGGTCGGGTCTGAACTACGATTCAGACGATCTTATGATGGAGAACTATAACAATAAGATGGAGGAGAATGGGAAAAACCATGGAGGGAACAGCTCCAATGCCAACAGCACCGTCACTGACGGAGATCACAAGGGGAAAAAGAAGGGGCTTCCTGCTAAAAATCTCATGGCGGAGAGGCGCCGCCGGAAGAAGCTCAATGATAGGCTTTACATGCTCAGATCCGTCGTCCCTAAGATCAGCAAGGTGAGAGAATCTCTTCTTTTGGTTCCATTGTTTTTCTCGTGATTTCTAAGCCACACACCTATGTATCGATCTATCCATCTCTTCTTTTGCTTGCATTGTTGTTCCAATACAACTGAGCCTGAGACCACCCTTTCTTTGAGCTTGCATTAAATATACTCACATGGCCACTCTAGTTAGGTTTCTTTCCTTCTCTCTTTGTTTAAATATCCTTCTTCACGACCACATGTCTTGAAACATGGTTGTTGTGTTACTAACAACACAAACACACACACACATCAAGTGTTCTGTAGTATTTGAGTGTGAGAATTGGTAATTCACGGATTTTGGTGTTCATGGATATCGTTTTTCACTGCATGCTGAAACAAAAGTGTACATTAAAACCTAAAAAGGAACAGCTTGATCTTGTTGTGTTGCCTTCTCTTTATTGATGCTTTGATTCATTGACTATTCGGCTGAATTCCTTAATCACGGGTGTGAATTGCTAGGTGTACTTTAGTAAACAGAGCTTGTGATTTCTTTAAATGCTAGTGATTTGAACTTAGATTGAGAAATGGGGACCGAATTAAAGTCGAAGGGGAAGGAAGGATGCACTTAGTAAATTCTGGTAAAACCACACTACGTAAAAACAATTTTGTTTGCATAATGGTATATATATATATACATACATATGGAACGTTGTGATTGAGAAGTGATCACAAAATCAAATTTAGATCAATAATGAATTGTCATCCTTTTCATTGCAGTTGCATATAACAATCATGAATGACTTGCTCTAAATCTGTGGTCGACTACTAATGAGATTAGTTCACATGTAAAAATGGTACATGATTTGCATTTATGCTTCTTATGTTGACAGATGGATCGAGCTTCAATCCTTGGAGATGCAATTGAGTACTTGAACGAACTTCTCCAAAGGATCAAGGATCTACATCATGAACTGGAATCCACCCCTCCTGGCTCTTCATTGACACCGACCACAAGCTTCCACCCTTTGACACCTACCCTACCAGCTCTGCCCTCTCGTATCAAGGAAGAACTCTGCCCCAGTTCGTTGCCCAGCCCAAACAACCAACCTGCAAGGGTACACAATTTTACACCCTAATAAACTTTCTTCCCCCTTGTCTTTTCTGCTTCTGTTTCTTATTTCCTGGTCATTATAGAAGGTTATGCTACAATTACTACTCAATCTTTGGTGTTCCGTGTTTGAGGCCTTTCGTGGTTTAACTTTTTTGAGTTACGGTTCAGCAACTGTGTTCATCTGAGAAACATTAATGGTGATGACTCATGGGGTGCTGCTGGATAATGTTTCCATGTTTGATGCATTAACTTTTTGGGGTTAGCAACTGTGTTCATCTTAGAGACATTAATAATTAAGACTCCTGGGTGCTTCTGGATTGTAGGTTGAAGTCAGGTTAAGAGAGGGACGAGCTGTGAACATCCACATGTTCTGCAGCCGAAAACCCGGTCTGCTGCTCTCCACGATGAGGGCTTTGGATAATCTTGGACTAGACGTCCAGCAGGCTGTTATCAGCTGCTTTAATGGGTTTGCTCTCGATATCTTCCGTGCTGAGGTTAGGTCCTTTTCTCTTGTTTATCTTTTGCACGTTTCCAAGTAGTGAGGCTCAAGTTCCCATCAATTTATTTCAGCAATGCAAGGAAAGCCAGGATGTCCATCCCGATCAAATCAAGGCAGTGCTCTTGGATTCAGCTGGTTTCCATGGCATGATCTGATGTAAAGCATTGCAGGGGTTTCCCCTTATCCAAATCATGTAACCCTGTCCACATAGCCTGTCAAGTGTCAGATGTTTAGGACCCTTTCGAGGTAGTGCACCAGAGCGGAGCTTGAAATTTCCAAAAAGCTTGTATTCCTATCCTTTTTTCTCTCTCTTCTTTTCTTTTTTCAGCTTTAAAATAACATGTCCTTTTCATTACATTGGTAATTTTCTTATCTCGATTTTATAAATGAACGGTGCCGTACGCACTTCGATGTCCGCATGCGATGCGGATGCATCATGCACACACAAAGGTGCAAATCCTAAAAGCGACGCAAATAAGAAACTTGCACTCAAGAGCAAAACATCAAAAATAAAACATACTCTTAAATGTGACATAATAGCTCTTAATTACATCATGAAATAGCTTAAGTTGAGACACAAGCGCGATTAACAAAGCTCTGTACAAAGGTGGAACTTGGGGATGCAAAGCTTTGGTGGCTGGAAGGGCGGATAGATACCAAAATTTGGTATTCCAAACCACAGATCAACTCCAAACCACAAGTATTCTAGGCATCACAAAGACATTTCCAACCAAAATTTGGTATACATAAAAAAGCACCATCCAATCCAACATAGAACAACTCTTCTAGTTTTTATATCACCCAACTTCATGTACAACTCTAGTTTGAGTCTTGCACACCTGGCACAATTGGAGACGGAAATTACATGACAGAAAACAGTTCCTAGAACAGCAACAATCCTACATTCCACATTTTCTAAGTGACAAACTAGCAAATGAATAGAAAATTAATTACCTAACAGCTAGGATTAAGCCTAACAGTTCTCTGGAGTAGACGCAGACGGAGATAACAGAGTTTTTGATTCGCCAGCATCCGCACCATCAGCAACCATAGTAATATCCTCGCCTTTTGAGTTAAGGGCCCCAGGACTCATCTTCTGAACCTCCTCCCTGGTGTAGATAACAATCTTCCGCACTATCCCACAAAATTCTCTGTTATACATAACCAACATGAATAAATAAAACAGGGAGTAAATTAAAGGTTTTGTAGCATGAGGGCCAGAGTGAAACTACTTTTTCAAATAAAATAAAATAAATGCTCATCTGAAACAGTTTTTTTAGACGTAATCTTACGGCCAGGGATCATCTCCAACTAGCATCATATCACCCTCATCGTCCGTATAAACAATCTGCCAACTCTTTTGCGGTGCCATTAACTCTCCTCCGAATTCAAACATTTGATCCAGTTCAGCAATCAATTCATCATAGTTGTTGAACTTAGTCAAATCCACGGACCTACCCAATGCAACCCCTTGCTTCTGAACCTGAAAGTAAACATTAAATATTGAGCAAGTACTTATAAAATACCCTACTAGTCACCACATATAAACCAAGGACAAGAAGGCATGTCAACAGAATAAAACCTTAGTACAACTCCGTGATGAGGCGCCCTGAGCTTTGCCCTGCTGAAAATCTCTTGAAAGTGAGTGGGAAACTTGTAATGGTTTATCCTGTTCAGCAGCTGGATAATCTACTCCTTTTGAGCCCTTCGAATGTTCAGACTTCTGTTCAGATTCACACAAATAAGCTGGGTTTGAGGCAAGGTGAGCGTGACTCGCTTGCTCATTTGTCATGCGTTTATTAGAGGCGGCTGGTTCTGGTGAAACACTACTAATAAGGGTGCCAAAGAGCTTGCAGTTTCCATTCGTGGGCTTCCCTGGCTCATTGTCCTGTACCATCATAGGCTTTGGCAGTAAATCTCTTGGATGAATAGGATTCTCAAAATGAGGCACTGATGGAGGAGGCATCAACCAATTTCCTTGCCGGCGGTCCACTCCAAAACCATTTAATATAGAATACTCTCCAAGTCCACTATATATGGCATTTCCCTGTGATTGATAAGGTATGCCACCACCCATGACAGGAACCTTTGCACTGGATTCTAACAAATTATATGGGAGCCCTGCTGATGTGATGGACCATGGGGAAGCGAGCAAGCTGTGCGTCCCTTCCTTATCTGGGAATAGTTTTTTCACTTGGTTTGCACCCACTGCAGTTTGATCTATTGAATTTGGGCAAAACCCATGAGATGAATCAGTTTGTACCCCAAAACCAGACAGTAGATCTGTATAAGTAGGCTCATTCCTTCGATGCATCCAACTCTCCGATCTAGATTTTCGTGAGGTGGAAACCGCCTCAATTTTTTCATCATCAGAAGGAGGTGGCCATGCAGCTGGCTTTTCAGCAGTGTCAGACTCATTACCCTCTGCAAAAGTGCCTCTCAAGGCTGAATCTTGACCTTGCGAGACCCTTGCAAATCCACCCACAGCTGAAGGGTCCCAAATTACTCTAGATGAACCTAATTAAGTATAGAGGTTTTGCAGAGCAAGGAATATCATTGAACCACAAATACAGAGGGTAAATGCAATTAATTATTACAAAAAATACATGTTGGATTCTACTTTACCATCCCTTGCAATAGCAGGAGAATCAGAGGATGAAGGCAACATATTTGATCGGGGTCTCTTCGGCCTTGACATTGGAATAGGATTCAGAGTAGGGGCAGCAGCAGGTTCAATTTTCCATGGTGAAACTCTCATGGGACGAGATATATTAGAAGTTTCATCCCATCTCACCTAGAAGGTGTACAACAATGTTAAATTTCACCCATCAATGGAAACGGTGCTAAAGATGATGAAAAAATCACCTTGAGGCATCTCCATTTTGAGTCTTGCCACCTGTTAGAGTCAGCGTCCTCAATCCCAACAATGGTGCCAGTGAACCTACATGAAAAACAAGTGAATTGAAGGACTTGATTGGGAGTTCATACTGGAAAATACTGTCCCAACAGAGAACCTCTCTCAGAAAAGTAACCTAAGAATATTAGTAAAACTATTGATGGAGGAGAATTCCCCAGTTCCCACAACAACAATAAAAACAACCCACTTATAGCAGCCAACTATCTACCTCTGCTCTGGAGCTTCTTCACCTTCAAACCTCATTCTAAACCTCATTCCAATGGAGTAGTTATTCTTGACAGATTCCATGTACTGATCGAATGGAACAATAAACTCTGCAGGGCTAGTCCTGCAACCATTAATAACAGTAAATAAGACAGAAAATACTACTATGAACAATGTCTACTAGAGCCAAAAAAAAAAAAAAAAAAAAAAACAAACCTAGGCTTGTAATAAACTGTGAACATGGTGCCTGTAGAAATGGCATGCCATGCTGTTGCAAGAACACCAAGATGCATACTGTCACTTGATATGACAGATGATGGAACATTGCCCTGCTGTCTCATGGCACGCCTAACTCCAACCCGTAGTTCCCCATTTTCACCCCTGGTATTTTTCATGTTAATCACCAGCAATATAAATAACCACACTAGCAACTAACGGAGAAATGCTCTCAAAGAAATATGGAAACCTGAGAAATATGAAGGCATCCCCAACAACAAGCTTTTTGGAGCTGACAAAAACACTCCAGCCACTCTGAAGCAAGTGCCTCCGGGGTTGACCTGGAATGCCAAGACAAAACAGAGGTTGAAAAAAATATAATTAGCATATTACATCCTAACTTCGGATCAACAACATAAAAAAAAATGTCAAAGCTCTGAGGCACCAGTGTCCAACATGCATACATGAACTACAACCAGAACACTGGAAAAGATGCCTCTAAGAGCCAAAACAATGGGAAAGACACCACTAAGAGCTTGATCCTCTGTTTCTATAACAATGTATTTCAGTCCCAATATCCATAGAAGTATATGATTAAAGAAACAAGCAATCTTAGTGACCAAAGATTTCAAGCACAAGATGTCACAGCTCTGAAATAGCCTTAGTGTCCATCGTGTGTACCTGAAACTACAACCAAAATAGTGGAAAGGACAACACTAAAAGCATGATCTGCTGTTTCTAGAATGATGCATTTCAGTCCCAAAAACCACAGAAGGAACGTGCGATTTAAGAAGCATGAGATCACAAGGACCAAAGGTTTAAGTGAGAAGATGAATAGATACCGTATTAACTCCAAACCACATCACACACACACACACACACACACACCCCAGGAAAAAATCAAAGAAATGAATAATAGATGGGGCTTTCTTTGGCTGCTTAGCGGGCCCAAGGCAAAAAATCAAACCAATCATAATGTCTTCTTTTCAATGAGATGGAATTATTAACCATTAAATAGAACTAATTTACCAGCACGACAGAGAAGAGAAAAGTTGTAAAATGCTAAATTTGGAAAAAACTAATTAGGTAAAAAATAGTAAGTCATTGTAAAATTCTTCCCTAAACACGTGTCACAGGACGCCCCATATGCAACAATTTGGTTCATTTGCAAGTTGCATGTCACAAAAACAAGAACAGGTCATTTCGTCCTTCAAAAATTGCGACCAATCAACCCAGACTTGACTAAGATGCATCCTAAAAATCATCATTTTGAAGACGTAAAGAGAAAGGGAAAATTTCTTTGCTTAGGCATGTAGGGGATGGAAATGTGTTGGCTCATTACCTCGAAAGATATGCCTGAAATGCCATTTATTTCCATGCAAATCCTTGGCAACCAACTCCTGGGTTGGAGGCTGACGAGACATATCCTGCAGGATAACATACGTGAGACCCTAACCAAATATAGCGATTGATTAAGAAACCACAATCTGTCTGTAATTAAATCTAACCAGGGGCGGTAGACATTCATCTGCATGCCGTCTCAGCACTGAAAATCCTCCATGAGTGCTTGTGTCTGAGGCCGTCAGAGTTTTACAGAAGGAATGCACCTGGAAGTGTGGCTGGAGAGGCTGGGGGGCTTTCTTGTCCACTGTACTCTCGTCTTGCTGCAAATGGGAGTAAAAAATCAGACCTCTAATCTGCAATAGTAAACTCCACAGTTTTTTTTTGAAATTTTGAGAATCCAGAGACTCACGTTTTTATCAGGAAGCAAGGTGATCTGCGCAAACACCTCATCGGTGTCGGGTTCAGCCTACATGCACACAACAAATATGAAAGAGGTCACAAAGCTTGTTACACCTTCAACTGTTTTAAGTCCAGGAATGTGATCATACGAGGCCTTCACAGAACAAAAACCCAAAAAAAAAAAAAAAAAAAAAACAAAACAAAAGATAAAGATCCATGAGCAGGGTACCTACCTTTAACTCAACGTTGATAACGCGGCAGAGGATCTTCGATGGTAGATTATAAACTGGCAGCTGCTGATCCGAAACCTGATTAGTGGACGCCTCAACCTAAATCAACCGCACTGTCGTTAAAATAATATATATTTTTTTTATCAAAAAAATAAAACTAAAAAGGTCATTAATATACATTCTCCGAGATTAAGACCCGGCCCAGAAACCAAGTCATACATAACCGCCCACGAAAAAGGCTTCAAAATCACACACAATTGATCAAGAAACAATCGATGAATGAAATGCCTAGGGAAAAGATAGAACACACGCCTACGAACACCTTGAGATGTAGACAGAAACAGAATGAGAGCAGCTAGTTAAAACAAATATTTCAAAGGAACAAAAATTGAAAGTCGGACAAAACGGCCATGAAAGAGAATAATAAAAATAATAAAAGCAAAAACAAAAACAAAAATACCTGCTCGATGTGTCCCTGTGGGAAATAGAAGACGCGCTCGTCTTTACGGGGCACGGTGACCAGAGGACCGGCGCAGTTATGCCACAGCTCCTCGTAGAGTGCGGTATCAGAGGCTACAAGGAAGAACCCAAAAATAAATAAATTAATAAATAAATATAAACAACAAAACCAGAACAAAACGACCTCACCGTTCCCGGAATCGGCGTCTATGACGGCCGGAAAGAGCAGAGTTCGCCGGAAAAATACCTTTCTCGTCGCTGGAATGGGCTCTGATCAGTCCGTCGTTAGGGTCACTGTAACCGGAGGAGGAGCTCTCTCCTATGCCATTACCAAAGTTCCCTCTCCCCGGTAAGTCGGAACAAGCCATTTCTGGAGAGTTTCAGCGCAGATCTCTCATCTGAGACCCTCTAAAGACGAATTAGCGAGCACCCGAAAACCTTCGCGAGCAAATAATTGAAAGCTAGGCTTACTACTAACCCTTCACAGCTCGCTTTCGACCACCCCCCAAATACCCAACCAGAAGAATCATTCATTCACCTTCAGGAACAAGCATGGTGGTAGATGAAGAAGAACCATGCCTTGGCAAACGAAGACAACCCAAAAATATCGCAATCCGCCACCACCAATCCTAGCAATTGAAGCATCCCCCCACTCTCCTGTCCCTGTCGCCCTTTATCTCTCCCTCGCTTTTCCCTTGTCTCTCTTTACCTGTTTCTCTCTCTACCACCCACAAACACACACACACACACTCTCTCTCTCTCTCTCTATCTCACCAAATTATTATTGCTCCTCCGTGCAGTCGCCTTGGACCTAACCAGCCATAAATTGTTGCAGAGACCACAACCAGCGTACAACAAACAAACACACCCCACCCCCTCTCTTCTGTCTCCCTCCCTCTTCTCCTTCTCCCTCTCCCTTCTGCAAGAAAGCGAAGAGGCTTCTTCTGCTTCTCCTCCTTTTTCCTCTAGGTGGCGTTAACCCGAGGGAGTGGTCAAAACAGGGCACAAATCGTTTCAACCGCGGTCAATTATCTAACCCCAATCGGGGGCGACCGGGAGGGGCCGGTAACCGGGGGCTCCGAAACGGGGGACACCCGGTTATCGAATCGGAACCCGCAAAAATGCGACACACGAATTATGAAGGGTGCGGGGGACCCACGTTGGGACCCAGACTGGCCTCTAGTGAAGGCGCAAACGGCGTTAAGGAAAGTGGTGTGCCGTCAGGGGATGTCGCGCCCTGACTCGGCGTCTGCTGCGGACGATTGTTTACTTAGACGAGTGGGGGCGTTGGGTGTCTGTGGGGGAGGGATGGCGCTGTCGTGCTATTTACCAACAGTTTGGTGGATATGTAATTATTCGTGAAAAGGTTATTTCTCACTTTGCCGGATTAAGTTTATCCTTGTTAACTTTATCCTTTCCCTGCTTTTTTGTTTATTTATTTATTTATTTATTTTTATTGTTACTTTTTTTTTGTTTAAAAATACATTGTTTTATTATTATTTTCGTATAAAGGCTGTTTGTCACTGTCTGAGGTCAGATGAGATAGTGGGCGATACTAATAATTATCATTTCTTTACGTAATCATACTATATACAATTAGTAACGTAAATTCTATAATAATTTTAATAAGTAATATTTCTTGATTTGCACGTTTCATATAAGTAGTAATATAAGGTTTAAAGCAAAATTAATTCTATATTATATTAAAAGTAATAAATTCATTTCATATTATTTAAATAATATTCATTACAAATATAATTTTTTTTAAATGATAAAATTGACCCACCATAATTATAATGTTGTAGTTTTGATTTGGAAGTACAGTGGTTTATTATAAAAATGACCTCAACATGAAAGAGGAAAAAATGTGGTCCGTACGATAAAACATATATAAAAAGCCCCATAGTAGTCCGTTCCGGTACAGTATGTGATAAATAAAAAGTTAGGTGAGGAGTTTACATCTCATTATACTCGATATAATTTATAGGTTAGATAAAATTTTCAATACATTTATTAATCATAAATTATATTTAAAATTTATATTTTGACTATACAAAATTTTAAATTTTAAAATATTAGCTTGTCTAATTTAATTAAATTTTATTACCACATATTTAAAATTTTAAAAATTAATAAAATTTAAAATTAATATATAAATTTTAAATATAATCATGATCCTTTCGTATAAATAAATTTATTAAAAATTTTAACACCGAACCGGCTAATTCAACCCAGTCTCCAACAGATAGATTTTATCGTATCCCAGCGGATTTGAAGCAGGTAGCTCACGTAGCCATGGCACATATTTTGACATATGATTTGCCCTGTGGGGCCCTAAAGTATGTGATCAAGTTCACATAACTAATGGGAAAATTAGTGCAGGGGACAGGACGATCGAGATAATTTTATCCGGAAAAAAGAAACAAGACAAATTGAGATTCTAGTGTTCCATATTTTTGAATTATTTTGAAGAATAAACAAATAAAAAAAAAGGAATAATTTTTTAGGATGCCTAAACAAAACAGTTCTTATAACTCAACCCCAGACCAGCAAGGGTTGGGCATTCCCCCAATAATTTTTTTATGTGAGTCTGTGCCATTGTAATATTGGGATGTGAGATTTATATATACTAGTTTAGTTTACTCGTCTAAAATATGTATATAGTTGTAATGTATTATTTAATTATATAATTTTTTTTATATTTTTTTGCCTTTATAATTAGTTTTTAATTAATTACATTTAATTATGATATTTTAAGTAGTTATTATTTATTGTGTATTTATTTTTATTATAATTTTTTATTAATGTTTCAATTATTTTAAAATATAGTTTTTATTATTTTTAATTACATTATAAATTTATTTATTTATATTACATTAATTCTATTTATAACAGGATAATTATTGTTTTTATCACTGAAAATTAAATATTAAAAAAATATTATTATTAATATTTAATTTATTTATTTAGATTGGGATGATATTTACATTTTATTATGTTTTCATCATGTTCTTATCATTGAAAGGGTATTAATGACAAAGCATTAAAATCTTAGTTTAAAATCTCTTATCTTTTATATTGTAAAATATGCTCTTTTAAAATATGTTGTTAATAGTTTTACACCTTCAAAACTAAAGTTATGTTTTTTTTTCCAAAGTTAAGTTTGCATGTTCAAACGTGCCTTTGAAATAAACTTTGGATGTTCTTTCATAATAATGGATTTCATATGAGCATTCAAAATTAGCTTTATTGTATTAATAATAACACCTTTTTAACATGTCTCATCCCTTCTCTTCTTTTTTCATTTTGTTACACCAACTTCATCCTCACCTTTGTAAGTTTTTTAAAACACCTAGCGTCTTAAATCAACAAACCTTTCAGACACTATTTATTCTTAAAGTAACAAACCTTCAAAAAATCAAAACCATCAATATATGTGCTATATGACATAAGTGTGTTTCTTTTTTTTAGACGCGCATACACACACACATATTTTAGACCATACAATTAATAATAAAAGCATATAAGAAATAACAATAATTTTGAACCCTAGATCATCATTATTTAAGAAAAAAATATCACTCGTTTTACTCATTCAATCCAAAATAAATGGTTGAAATTTTTTAATTGATATCCACTTTAATATGAAAACTATCAAGAATCTAAACCATATTTAATTTAATATGAATATAATATAAAAGTCATACTATTAATGAACTATATAATTTTTTAAAAATATAGATTGTATATGTAATATGAGTAGAAACATCTTTGCGACAATAATAATAATATCAAGCTAACAACAAAAAGAATGTCTTTGTATATAAGGTACTTAGGCAAATATTAACTATAAAGATCACAAAGACATGATTGAGTGGACATTATCTTTTCATATTATATTACTTCATTGCTTTTGTAATATTTATTTTTATTGCTTTAAATTTGAAATTGTGTAAGCCAGTATAGCTTTTGATATTTTAAATGTATTATTCTTCCATTTGAAGAAGTACAATTGTTTTTAATGAATACGATTAAAAAATGGTACACAAGACAAGCCAATATAGAATACAAATTTGGCACAGTTTTAAAATGATAATTATTTATTGATTTTCTTATGATTTTATCCTACAATGGCTTGAAACATAAAATTTATCTATTTGGTATGGTTATATTATTTTTAAAAATATGATTGTTTTTAAAATTTATGAGTTTAAATGAATTTAAAACTATTTAATTTTAGAATTTAATTTTTAAAATAGGTGAATCTCATAGTTATTTTTAAAAACTATTTCTAATTATTTTATATTTTTAAATTTAAACTCAATCGTATCGTGAGACTCAACTTTTTAAATTTTTAAATTTTTAAATTTTTAAATTTTTATATATTTTATTAATTGACTCAATCAAATATTGTTATTTTTATTTTGTAAAACTCAATTTGAAAGATACACTTTTAAAAAAATATATATTATCTCTTCTACTAAACATAAATTACTTTTAAATTACAATTCAATAACTCTAATAAAATTCAAAAAAAAAAACAGAATATACAATCCAAAACTCATATCATTTTTCTACTTAATTTTTTATAATCTAGTGGTGGCTTTTTTTTTTTAACATATCATAAATAAATTGTGTCAAGAGCCCGTTGTCCTCATAAATTGTTTTAAAAAAAACTGTACTTTGTGAATATTCAATATTTAGTACTTAGTAGGATGCATTAGCTATTTTTAAAACGTATAATAAAATAGTGATCTCTTTTTGTTGGGAAATTTTTGTAGGCACCGTTTTTTTTCTGATTTTTTATTTTTTTTAAATTGTTTTTTTGTGAACATAAAATACATTTAAATTTACCGGGCAACATGATATACATACATAACGCACTCGCTAACCTATTTACCTATTTTTTAACCTACCAGTCTACCGTAATGCGCGGACCTATTGCTTGTTATGATTTCCAATTCATTTGGTTGACCTTTTGTACTATTATATTGATTTGGGAAAGTAATTCACCGCCAAGAATTTTATACATACATACATACATATATATATATATATATATATATATATAATATAGTATTAGATCACTTCATCACTATTCTATTATCTTTTCTATTTTCAGATCTGAAAAAGAAAATTAGAAAAAATAAGTTTCAATACCAATTTATTCTTATCCAAAAATACAAAAACAAAAAACAAAAAATGCTACAAATCACTTAGAGCATGTTGGTATAAGTTTTGATTTATGTATTTTATGTATTTTTAAAATTGAGTCTTATAAAATTAGCAAAAATAAAATAAAATATTATAGGCACAAATAATAAAATAAATTAAAAATAAAAATTTATTAAATTATTTAGATATTATGTCAAAATTAAATTTAGATTTAAAAATAAAAAATAATTAGAAATAATTTAAAAACATTATTGCATGAATCACCTGTCGTTTTCAACTATTTTAACATTATTGTAGACCTCACTATTTTTGAATCCAAAAACCAAGGGTTTGTTTGGTATGAGTTTTGGTTTCTGAATTTTATAAAGTACATATTGAATTGAATCTCACAAAAATTGGAAAAAAATAAAATTGGGTGAACTCAAGTAATAAAATAAAAAAATAAATAAAAATATTTAGGTCTCCCAAAATTGAGTTTAGGTTTGAAAACATAAAATAATTAGAAATTTTTTTAAAAAACAACTATAAAACTTACCCAAATTAAAATTTAAAATTAAATAGTTTTAATTTTAGTTAAAACTAAATGCACCATAAATCTCACTTGGATTCAGTTATATTTAGGGGTATGCATGAATCGGGTGGGGTCAGGTGAAAAGTTAAATCATCAACCGACCCGTCATTAACAGGTGACTAATTCTTTCACCTTTCAATCAACCCGCCAACCTCAATAATCGGAGGGTTTATTAAATTTTTAACGGGTACTAACCGATGGGTATGAGTTGAGCGGGGGCCAACCGCCATTTACCGGTATATAATTAAATGACATATATTAAAAAATTAAACGCATAAAATAATTATAATTATAATCCAAATATATTATTTTATTTACTAAGTATTTATAATTACAAATGAGGAAAGATACGAGATTTATGGATCGCAACATCACAAACTCACGATCGTAGGAGTCACGTTGCATAACTCTTACATTTTACAATGAGAGAGACGATAATAAACCAATGTCTAATAGATAAAGGATAAGGTTTACTCTATTTTTATAACGGAGTGTGGCAGATCGGGTTAGTAGTGGGTTTGAGCATTCTTACCCGCCAACCGATCCAACCCACCATAAAATAAAATTTTCAATCGACTCATTTATTTGTATAATTTTTATTTGCGGGTAACGGATAGGTTTAGATTGGGTCGGGCGGATAGAGTGGATTGCACGGGTAGATACACACCCCTAGTTGTATTAAACACAACCTTAATTTGTAAAGAATTATTATTCACTTTTTTTATGTATAAAAAATTATTCTTAACCTGCCACCTCAATCAATAGAAAGAATAGTATTTGTGTTTACTACTTTTGAAAATAAATATATTTAAATAGAAAAAAATAATGTTAGAAATGATTATAAAGAGAGAGAGAGAGAGAGAGAGAGAATATTTTGCTACAACGAGAAAGAGATATCAACTTCTTATTGTGAGAACTTTAATATGAACCGTTAGATATTACAACCAATGGTCCATATTAAAGATTCTTATATATGATAAGGATTTGTCCTTACGTCCTTTGTATGACTCTCTCTTTTTTTTCTCTCTCTCTCTCTCTCTCTCTCTCTATATATATATATATATATATATATATATATATGTGCACTAGGGTTTGTTTTAAATTATAAATATAATTAAAATGCTTGGGAGACAACAAATGATGTGCTTACAATGATTAATGGGAAGTTATTATTATAACAATTGATGAATTATTGTGCCAATATTTTTTAAAAAAAGAATACCTTAAATGTCATTGTATACAAAAGTCCAACAGTCCATCAAAGCCAACAAATGAGATAATATTTCATCATAAACCACAAGGCGATTATTGTTTGTTCTCAAAAAGATAGGTTTCTTTTTGTCCAAATTGCTCATGGAAGGACCTTCATTCGCATTCTAAGTGTGTCCTGCAATAACCCAACCAAGAAACAAATCGTTTTAAAAGTCCTTTGATCCAGCTCATTAATCCTAAGTGACTATATATGTATGTATGTATGTATATTAGGCCATACAAATAAAGTCCGCAATCTTTGAAATCAACCATGTTTTTGCACACACCCAACAAAATGGTATAATTAATTAACATTCCATTTTGTTTAATGGACATTTTTTTTAAATTCAAGGTAGTGAAGTCTATTCAAAGTAATCCCATTGTCGTTGATATTAATAATTTTCAAATAAAAAATTTACATACTAATTCAATGGTTGAAATGATATTTTTGTGCGAATTATCGATAAATGTTAGTTGATTTGAAAGAAAGAAAACTTTAATATTATAATTAAATAGAATAATAGATGGAGGCATAATGGTGGTGGACCTTGCCATGAAGCAAACAGGATAGTTTGACTAATTACTTTTGTGTTTATATTTTCCTAATTTGATAAGTATAAGTGTTTCATTCAAAATTCAACTATGGATATGAATAGTGTTCCCGTAGCTAGCATATAATTGAAAGTGTGTACATGCTAAAATGGCTATAGTACATGCTACATGGTCCTTATTGCTGTTATAAATTGACATCAGGAGTTGACACAAAGGGAAATTAAAGAGTTCCTTAAAAAAACTCTGTCATGCCACTGTCATAAATTTGTTGTTAGCCCGATTTGTGAGGTTTATTATTAGTAAATGTTTGAGTAAAAGCAATCGTACACGATGTATGATATTTTTCCTTCAATTAAATCACGTACTAGTGAGACGAAGTATATACACGTACAATATTTTTCATTAAGTAATGGGACAAATGTGTACAATGAATGACCGTAGATACACATGTAATTGTGGGAGGGTGCACATGTAAAAGGGCCATAAAATCATTGACCACGCCAGCAACCTCAAATGACATTTGGATCTGATCAAATTGAAACCACTAAATCCTAAGCTGGGTAAAAATCCAACACAAGAGAGGACTCATATGTGTTGTATTATATATATATATATTGGAGTTGCTTGTTGTGGGGGTGTGTATGTGGTCTTAAAAAACAGGCTGAGGAATCTTTGTTTTGAGAAAAAGTCTAAAGCTTGCATGCTTTATGTTACACAGCTGCATCTATCTTTTCATAGAGTAGTGAGGAGGCACCATTAAATTTATACATTCGCAATATACCTGAAATAATATTTGTAGAACTTTGTATGTTTCAAACAATTCTTTTGTTGGGCAAATGTGGAGCGACAGGAAAGGTTTAGGTAGAGAAAAAGTCACAAGGAAACGTAAAAAGCTTTAGAATGAGTGAAGAAATTTAATGTCCAGTTTGGTTGTATGATATTATTTTTTAAAATAAAATTATTTTTAAAAATAGTGGACTTATATAATTTAAAATTATTTATGAGTATTGTAAATTTATCTAAATTTATAGTTTTTAAAAATAATCGTATTTTAAATAATAATACAAGCTTGCCAAACCTAACCTAAGACTCAGGGACAAAATGCTTTTAAAAAATCCTTAAACTAATGAAACCAGTTGTTTTTTTTACTGTTTTTAGTTACCCACTTTTGAGTTTTGATGATGACTCTATATTAGTTTACTGCCAAAGTGAGAGGAGTTATAGCGGGAAAAGCCTAGGCATTGTTTTTATCCTTACTAAAATAAAATTATGTATCCCTCATCTAGCCAAATTAATTCATTTATTGGGGTAGAGATGAAAAAGGTTTGTTGTTTACTGATTGCCCTCGCCTTTAAAAAAACCAGCAAAAGTTAAGAAACAACAATATTGGAAAAGATTTGTTAGAATTTGGAGTCCTAGGATCTTATTGCCTTCTTAGGCAAATCCTCAGAGGATTTTTCCCATATGTTGTTGTCACATCTCGGATTTCCCACCATCGGGAAACCGGTTAGTGATGCCCCATGCCTCACATCTAGGAGGACAAGGGATTGGTGAATGATCACCTATTAGGGCTCCCACTAGGGTGCTACCCCAAACCTGCCACAACCTCACAGATGCCATGCACAAACCACACAAGAAAACTAATCCAAAACATATAACTGTATTACATATTAAAGTGGGTCACTAGCCCAAAAACACAATTTCTCAAATAGATACATCAACGTCAAGCAAATACATGAGCTCAAGCCTCAACAGTTACAATGTCTCAAATAAAACAGTAAATCTACACACACATGCTTCCACTACGGTGTAGTCCTCCTAATGCCTACTAGGTCCTGCAGAGAAAAATATCAAAGGTGGGTGAGCAAACCATAGCTTAGTAGGGGTTATGCCTCCCTGAATCAACCCAACATCTCCTCCATAAAATGCTCAGTGCAGATATGTGCAGTGTAGTGAAAAAGAAATAATAATAAATAATACACAAGGATTCACAGGTGGTTCCCTCAATGGAACCTAAACATCTCATGTTCACCCAGGACTGTCCCCTCACTGGGACCTCAATATCTCATGTCCATCCCATGGACTGTCCCCTCATTGGGACCTCAATATTTCCTGTCCATCCCATGGACTGTCCCCTCACGGGGACCTCAATATCTCATAACCAAGCACAAAAGAAAAACATACAAATATCTCATGTGTCACGCCCCAATTTCCTTCCGCTTGGAAATGAGTAGTGACTGCCCATGCCCGCACCCGAAGGGACAAGGGGTTGGTGCAAGCACCTTAAAAGGACTTCTAGCACGGGTGTCCCAAACCTGCACAATCAGGCTAACATGCCAAGGGGCATGCTCCTGCTCCCAAACCATGCATACAAACACAAATTGAATAACAACATCTCATTTTATTTCATTTCAAAGACTAAATGTTTATTACAACCCAGTCGGGGAAAAACCCCTATGAAACCACAAATAAAACCAAAACAAATTCCAAACACATAAAATCCAGAGTACAACAAAGGAAGTAACATAAAACTCCCAGCCTCAGGGGCCTAGCTCCTCAGCCTTCACCTACCGCCTGCTAAACCCTGCAAAAGAACAGTTTATAGGAGGGGTGAGCAAACCATAGCTCAGTAGGGATCCAGTCTCCCCAGACCCGTCCCGCTCTACAACATGCATGATATGTGTATGCTTGTGCTCGTGTCGTGCCTAAGGCTAAAGCAAGAAACATCACCCAGGAAACACTCTTTACCTGAACCCGCACCGGAGGGCGAGGACACCCGCCACCACGGCGACATGACATACCACAACCAGGCGAATGTTGCATGGACACCAATGCAACATTTTCCACCCGAGTCAGATATGGTCAACCACCTCCTCGGGCGCCATATCTACCCTCAGGAATGGGTGTAGACTTAGCCCACCGTCGTGAGTGCTACACCGAGACTCAGGACCACGTCCTGGCCAAATCTCAAAGGGGTCCAACTATTGTGCCTGGCCCATATCTCGCTCTCTGGTCTCAAACAGATCAACGAACAAAGATAAGCATTGCATCTCAACATGTAAACTCAAGACAAAGATTTACACTTTATCTCGGAAGGACCAACATGGTCGAATACAAGCCACACACATCAGCCTCACAGGCTTAAAATCAAATACAAATCAAACACAGTACACACCAGTCACATAGGTATATCATCAAATACCCATATACAAGGTCTCACAGGTATTATATTGAATACATGGCATGTAGGCCTCACAGACATTTTATTAAATACATAATGTGCAGGCCTCTCAGACATTTTATCAAACACATGGTGGGCATAAACAAACCCAGAAAATCCTCAAGCCAAATTCAACATCGAATCAACAGGATGCCACTGAAGGCCAACATCCATATAGGAGATCACACCTATATGGATTACATATATATATATATATATATATATATATATGAGATATAACCCCCTAACTCCCAAGACAGAGGAGGATTTAGGAAGAACAACCCCCTACCTCAGGCTTTTGTCCTAACCTCCACGCTGGAACCTCCCAACGACGCGAACCACCACGGCGATCGCCCAGGAGATCCTCTCTCTCTCTCTCTCTCTCGTGGCAAAGAACAGCAAGAAAGAAGAACACAAGAACCCTAAACTCAAACTCAAGCCCTCATTATATAGACACTACCCATATCAAAACGACGTAGTTTTGATTAAGTAAACCCAGGATCAAAATGACGTAGTTTTGATCACACAAGTTAGCACCTTTTCGCACCCATATAGGCCAAAATACTCAGAATTTCAACATGGTCCTTTGGAGAAAGATCATTAGAATGTCAAAACCAAGGGAACCATGCAAAAATATGGCTGCACGCCAATTTGCACGTGAATTCCCCAATTCACGTGCAACTCCATATGCACTCCAAATGCTCTCAAACTTCACCTCTAGCCTCCTTGCATCATTTAGAAGACAACCACACTTGCACGTGAATTGGACCCATATCACGTGCACCTCACATACACGTCCGTTTGGCCTGAAACTTCTGTGGTAGATAGAGGACATCATTCTAAGCATCTTTCCTTTTGCACGTGAATTCATTGGAGCCCATTCACTAGGTCAAAATCTAGAAAAACTCTACTCAGAAGGCAAAACTGTGACTAACTCAAGGTACGGGTCCTTACATCATGGAACATCTTTATTAAGGAACAACAATTCTCATGCATGCACCCAAGTTCACAACACACCTCAATATAGCTCCACAACATTTTTATTTCATATTTCTCAACACAAAACATATATTCATACATACATATATACACATGCATATCTCAAAACCACACATCATAATACAATATCTCAACAACCGTCATATTGAACAGTTACAACCATTGAAACAGATTCCAGGAGATAGAACCACCTACCTCAAATCCAAATGCATTAGGGTTTCGACTGAAAGGATCTTCCTTACTCCTTGCTCCACTCCGATAGGCGCCTCCTTCTTCCAAGAACGTAGCGGCAATGAACGCACCAACAATGGTCTCTCTCTCTCTCTCTCTCTCTCTCTCTCTCTCTCTCTCTCTCTCTCTCTCTCTCTCTCTCTCTCTCTCTCTCTCTCTTTGGCGGCGTCAGCAAAACCAAACCTTAAAATCACCGAATATTAAAAATGAGCTGTCACAGAGGCGACGTCGACCAAAAACAGGGGGATTGACCACATCGACCGCCCTTTTCTCGCGTCGATCATACCCCACATCGACCAAACTTCATATCACACAAGGTCAATCTACAGTTGGGTCGACCATGTTGACCACCCGTCGACTCCAGGTTTACCATTTCTCACGTCGACCAACGCACATGGAAAAGCTCTCGACAAATTACTTTTGGTCGACCTTGACCATGTCGACCACGCATCGACCCACGTCGAAAATCATCTCACATCGACCAAGCTCTCTGGAAACTCCTTTTGTTCGGCATCGGCCACTCGCCATGCCAGGTCGACCACGTCAACCACTATCCCACATCGAACGGGGCTCATCGACTAGCCTACACCCGAAAATTCAACTTAGTTTTCTCCAAAATACTCTGGCTTCTGGGGCGCTAACCCCTTGACCCCTGCTTGCTGACCAGTCAGCGAGACCCCCGCCGAGGCGCTATGCCCTTGGACTCCCACTAACCGTCTGGTCAAGAATCCTTGCCCAAACGCACGAATGACTAACTCCTCCAATCCCCAAACATGGTTCGTTACAACAAAGCACCTCACAACCACAAATTCTCAAGACTAGGACTCTTGACCAGACGGGTCCTCACAGTTGTTTTTTTCTCTCTATATATAAAGGTTTTAAGGTAGACATTTGAAGAATTTTGTTGACTTTTATTTGTTCAGATAAAAATTTAAAGCATTGTTATTCAACCAAGGAAATGTTTTTACTTATAGTTGATGCAATGGAGATAATATATAAATCTTAGACACACTTGTCTTCTTTCTTTATTTATTTATTTGTAAATAATATAATATATTATTTTAAAAGAAAGGGGCTAGAGCTACTTCAAATAAATAATGGTGAGATCGTAAGTGTATATCCTTACTGGTCATTCAGGTAGTAAAGACACTGGCATACCATAGTTGGATGTTCATTCATTTATGCGCAGTTATATCATTTTGGTGTCATTATACCATTTGCATGTGTTTGAGACGCCACAAGAGGGCATGAAAAGAGCTCATTTTGTAAACACTCGTATTTGGGTAGTTTTGAGAGATAGTCATTCTATGGGAATGTAACTATCTGGACGGTAGTATAGTCATCGATGTGAGCATTTTGACTGTACTTGAGTCCGATTCTGAGTCGGGGCCCCGTTTGACCCGATTGTTGACTTTTTGGGGTTTATTGGTTGACTTTGCGTTTGGGCGGTCATTTGGGTGTAATAATATCTGGTTAGTGTTGTGCTCGTCATTTCGAGCGTTTTGACTGTAGTTTGACTCAATTTGGAGTTCGGGGCCTTGGAGGTCAATTTTTGTGTTGGGAAGTCAATTATTGACTGGGTCAATGGTTGACTAGGTCAGTTGACTGGCATAAATATAAATAGCAGCCAAAAAAAAAAAAAGAAGCTTTCACTTTACGTTTCACGTTTGTGCAGTTGAGAGAGAGAGAGCTTGAGAAAGCTTGGAGGCCTTGGCGATTTGGGGCGATTTGGGTTCGTGGAGCTCAAAGATTCACTTCAAGTAGGTGTCCTTGAACTTCTTATCTCTCTCTTGTTTTGGATCTGCACAAATTTATCATGATTTATGAAATTGAGCATGAATCCTAGAATTTGGGGAAAACTAATTTTGGGTTAGATCTAATGGTTTAGCATAAGATCTGTGGTTAAGAACTATTTATTATCATTGTGGATATATGTTTATGTGATTTTGGGGTTGATTAACTGTGTTTTTCATGAGGGTTGATAAGTCAACCATGGAAATCTGGGTTTAAATCTAGATTTCTGGAAATCTGGAATTTTATACGTGTTTTTCTTGTTTCTGCGCGATTTAGAGGCGTTCTGGACACATTTTGAGGTAGATATCGTAGTTTGTTGCGAAACAGGGGTGTTAGTGAGCGTCTTGGAGTTTTTGGGCGCGTTCCAGACGAAGAACATGCAAAAACGACGATGAACAGTACCCTGGCCGCGTTACTGGGTCGAACTAACGAAAATCCGAAGTTCTAGGTCGTAGGGTCGTAGTTCGTAGTTCGAAGGTTCGAAGGTTCGTAGACCCGTAGTTCATAGGTTCGTAGTTCGTAGTTCGAAGGTTCAAAGGTTTGTAGTTCGTAGGGTCGTAGGTCGAAGGTCGTAGCCTCGCTTCGAGTCTTCGAGGTGCGCTGCAGCGCCGCACTCCGCAACTACGAGTCGCAGGTTCTGAGCTACGAGTTGCAGCTCCAACAGTGTATCCTAAGACGTAAACTAATAAGATGCACTCCACACTTTATGTTATTTTATGTTTTTATGTGGGTCCCATGGATATCCTAGTTGATTCCATCCCGATTCTAAAAATAATGCTACCTTGAAAATAACCCACACTTCCCATTACACCCCCCCAATGGTATTAGAGCCTGTCGATCGTAGTTGTGATAAGGTAAGGTGTTAGATCCAAGGAAGTAAGTCCCGTTGAAGCCGATGGATAGGCGTGTTTGGGCAGTAATACCTTGAGTTAAGCCAATGTACCGGCCTGACCTTTTACTCTATACCATTGACCGTTTGACATCTTCGATTACCTTCGCCATGTTTGCTTTGAGGTCTATCTTTGGGCATGCAGCATTACTTTGAGGTCCTTAATTGGGCGTGCGGTATTGCTTTGAAGTCCTTAAGTGGGCGCGCAGCAACAGTCTGTTGTTTGCTTTGAGGTCCTTCATTGGGCGTGCAGCTTACTAAGACTCCATCCACCACCGTGAATTATGATCAAGGTAAAGTTATTATAATTTGGGTTATCACTTGCTTTGAGGTCCTTCATTGGGCGTGCAGCAGCCATAGTCACACACTTAAGTTACTGGATTTTGTGCTTAATATTAATTGTTTGATTGTGTTTTCTGATTGTATTCCACGTTCATCATTATAAATTGTCTTTTATCATTATTGTGTTTACTTTTCTTTTACTTTTAAAAAGTGTCATCATTACTTTACTTTTTAAAAAGTAAATTCTTTTTACTTTTTCTAAAAAGTAGACTCCTTTACTTTTACTTTTTTAAAGGCAGATTCCTTTATTAATTATTACGTTAATTATGTTATTTTGGTTAAATGTTAAAAAATCCAAAAATATAATAAATTACTGGAACGGGTAAAGGGTAAGGGAGAAGATTTTCCCTCATCATGTTTTCAACTCCTTGTCTTCCTACACTTTCAATTCCTTCTTCTTCATTTCCTAACAATACTTCAAAAATTTTACAAACTAATTTCAAAATTAAATTAAAAGAAATTTGTGAAGAAGCATATGATGAATTTTATGCAAATTATAATCTTTTCAAATGTACATGGTTTTTCAAAAAACTTTCGAACGAACTCTTTACAATTCTAGAAGAATATGATTCATTTATACAAACTTATGAACCTACACCTTTCTTTTTTGATTGGTTTCCAATTTATGCTTCAAAAAATTCTATCAAATATCCTTTTTACATATAATCATATTTCTTATTCAAAAATCCAACCTCTTACAAACACTTTTAGTATAGACAAAAAATATTTACATGATGAATTCTATTCAATTGATAATACCGATAAACGTTTTTGGTTTTTTAACCATTTTCAAAATAATAAGCAAAAAATCCAAATAGAATTTTATTCGTATCTTAATTCAAAACAAATTCAAATTCCTTTTTTCCAATGGTTTGAGATTTATGCAAATGAACATAAAATTGATTATCCTTTCTTTAATTATACTCCAAAGATCGAAGCAAAAAATGACATATCTCTCTCTTCTGAAAATAATGAGGAATCAACTCTGGAAATTAAGGACACATTTCCCAAGAAAGTGACATCCTCTTCCTTGGAAATTGTCTCATCTTCCATAGAAGATTTATCTTCTTCATCAATTCAAATAATTCCATTTTGTACCGCAAATTACATGTTACTTTCTATTTCTCTTCAAAGTGCAATTTTGATGTTTCATTTCCCTATTTTACATTTTCCAATTGTTATGCAGCGCTATTATTTACCTACCGTATGTACAGCAAATTATTTACCTACCTCAAAAATTAATTTTAAACAAATTTTTGAAAACCATTATTCATGTATTACTTCTGATAATGTTTCCATTAAATGTAAAATATTCTTTTAATAATATCATATTATATTATTTGTCACAAGCATATATTCTCGCTTTTACTTTGTTTTTTCATTTTTCCATTATGATCAACACAGAGTCCAATTCACCATAATTGCTAAAATCTTTTCCACGAATCATCATGAGATTCATCATCATTATATATTCTATGTTTTCCTCATAATGGACAAAAGAACATCATTCCAAACATACTTGTCAAAGCATCTTTCAAAGCAGGTATCCAATGATGCCCTTTTCTATGTCACCCCACAAAGAGCATCCAAAAAAGACATTACCAAAAGAAGAATCCAAAGTAAGATTCGCTCTCGAGGTAAGATTCGCTTCCAAGGTACATTTTCTTATTACAAATCTTATTTTATTTATAAAATAAATTTAATTGGATCCACCATTCACATATATTATTATAAATATAAATTCATAATATTTTTTCAAAAGAATAATCATTTTGTCTTTTACATTGACAAATGTAACATACCCCGCTTTTACTCTCAAATTTACATTTCTAATTTCAAAAGCTACATGATTATTTTATCTCTTCACTATGATTTTCTGCCTCGTAATAATAATCTTTCTCTTTCCGCAATATATAATTTTTCTATAAATGACAAAAGTGCGTCCCTATAAAAATGTCAATTCAACACTTTTCACCATTATATTATTAAATTATTTAATGAAAGAATTCTTCGTCGGGTACATCCAATCAAGTATCTCCATTATTACAAACAAATGACCCTAAATAATTTATGCAAAAGATTCCATTACCAAAGCATTCACAGCACGAAAGACAAAATGTCTTTCAAAGTAACAGTTCCTTGTAGGCTATTCAATAATCCTTGCAGGGAATCTGAAGGCTCGTTTCCAAAGGCAGCATCCAATAATAATATCACAAAAAATACATCAAAGTGGAGAATCCAAGGCCAAATTATTGATCACCGATGCTACCAAGGTATGATTCCTCCGCTCTATAAATTGATGAAGTCCAAGGACTCGTCATGCCAACCTTACTCCCACCGTTACTCATATTCTCCCTCTTCCATTCTCAAAAGTCTTCTTACTTCCTATATTCCCATGGTTCGAAAAATCTACAAGCTCCGATCTTCAAAAAACCAACATGCAAATTGTATTGGGGTCAGGAAACCATGCTTTATTGATCTCACAATTTCCCCTACGCTTGAGTTTGTTCCTCCATCCGAGCCTCGTATCCAAACACAACCTCCTTCTCCCCATAATAATGAAATCCCGGATGCCAATTCATCAAATATGCCTGGGGACGAACCAATGAAAGGTCCAAATCTTTCTTTCCCTCATTATATCCCATCTCCTGATATCAAACACAATTCCCCCAATCCTTGTCTATACAAAGATCAAAAAATGAAGGCGCCAATGACCTCTCCTCCATCTCTTTATCATCTCCCCTTGTATGCACATCAGAATGCCTATGCCTCCAACAATGGTATCCTCATTCGCTCTAATGGTGTTCTTTCTTTTATCAACAAATCCACCAACAAAAGAACCAAACTGACCTCCTCGATTCCAATATCTTCCTCTCCATCCAAGGTGAAAACCCATCCAAATTCACCAAAAACCTTCTCTTTATCCCCAATTCAGCATATTTCATCCCCTGAACCCTCTGCTGAAGCCTGACATATATCATCTCCAGAAACATCTCCAAAGAAACAACCCATGGAGCCTCCTGTGCCTTTTACAACATATAATCCATTTACAAAGGAATTCTTATCCTCTTTCGGACAATTCCCATTTTTGGATATTTCATCCCCCTAAGAACCTTTTTTCCAGAAAGAGGCTTCGAATGACAATAACCCTTGCCAAAGTCTACCAAAAATTATCTCTCCACCCAAAGAAAATCACATTCCATCTCATGATCCTTATCTTCCGTACTATCTCCATAAAAACAACATATTTATGCTGCCAACACCTCAAATAATAAATCCCCTTGCAAGACTTATCCAAGGTTTTTCCAACCTCCTATATATTCTACGAACTCACCACCTTCTCTTCCCTCTGGCATTTTTCCTCTGAATCCTTCTCCATATGCCCTTAAAATGTCCCGTTTTAAGGATTCTATTGCAAAACAATATTCCAACAACCCCATCTTCAAAGCCCTACAATCCTTTGCCTTGTTCCAACTCGACCAGGCCCAATATACAAATGACATGTTTAAAATTATTCAAGCCCAAAAAGCCTTTAGCCAATATCAACTTGTAATTTGCCAAATCAAAGAGGAATATTTACAAATTCAACATCAATTCCTCTATCCTCATACAAGACGTTAAACATCCACACCAAAACCGTGTGTAGTCGGTCAGAATGACTATACCTTATTAAGCTCAAACGGTGCTTAATGAGCATTCATCAAATCCGTTGATCGTTGTGGGTTTGCGAAAAATCCAACTATGGCCCAATCCCAACGGCCCATGTTCAACATTCAAAAGCGAACAAAAGAAGTCGGCCCATTCCCAACGGCCCATCCAAATGACAATCCATCTTCCAAATGGCCCTCTCACAACGGCCCATTTCCAAAGATCCAGACGCGGTCCAAATTTCATATGCAATATTGGCTCCCGGCCCAAATCAATTACATAAAGGCCCAAAGCCCAACTCAAAGTGAAATCCACGGCTCTAAGGTCCAACCTGTCATCCCAAGCCCATCAAGGCCCATGCCTGGCGGCCCAAGACGCGAAGACCTGAGCCCAAGGTTTTATTTTACTGTTTATTGCCCACGTGTCATTTAAAAAAAAAGTCAAATTCCAATTTTACCCTTTCTTTTCTAGAAGCCTCCTCCCTTGGCTATTAAAGGAGACATCCTCCTCCTTCCTCCAAAGGTTTTTGGGAGGAGACAAGTTTTTTTAGAGAGATAAGTTTTCTCCTCACAAGCTTTTAGAGAGGGAGGCTCTCCCTTCTCTCTAGGCTCCTTCTCCTCTCTTCCAAAGGAAGATAGCTTCTCTTTGAAGCATCTTCTACAAGTGTATGAAGGAAGTTTCTCTCTGAAGCTCTTCTCTCCTCCCTTCTTCTCTTCTTTCAAAAGTTGTATACAAATTGTAACATGTTTACAAAATTATTAATGGAGTAGTTGTTCTTGTTCTTCCTCCATAATCCCCGGATCCTTATCCAGTAAGTATGTAAGTTATATATATATATATATACTTGTATATATGTATAAGTATGTATTTCTTATTCTCCCCTCTCCCTTATATATATGTTTATGTGTGTGTTAACATATAAATATATGTACATGTTTCCATACTGTTAACCAATACGATATCCTAAACCAATACGGTAGTTTATGCTCCAATATGGTTTAGATCCAACAAGGTTTCAGTTGTGGAGATTGACTACATATATGTATATGTATGTATGTTTTACTTGTACTTCCATATTGTTAATTAATACGGTGTTTAGAACCAATACGGAGAAATCCAATACGGATCTAGATTACCAATGCGATTACAATCGTGGAGGTTATGATATAATAGTTGTATTTAAGTTTATATTAGTTATGTTTATTATTTGTAAGTATCTTTATTTGTTTTCATTCTTTTTCGGTATTATTTTATTAGTTTACTTTATGTCTTTTTCTGTGTTTACTTTATGTCAATGTCACTTTTGTTTACTTTATGTCATTATTAGTTTACTTTATGTCTTTTCCTGACTTTATGTTAATGTCTACTTTTGTTAAAGTCTTGTATAATAAAGTGTACTTTACTTTTTGTCTTTTCTGTGTTTACTTTATGTCAATGTCACTTTTATTAAAGTCTTGTGTAATCAATGTGTTACGCCTTATTAGTTTACTTATGTCACTTTATGTTATTTTAAAGTTCCAACAGTGTAACTGGACTACGAGTCGCAGCTCCAACAGTGTAATCAATGTCACTTTATGTTACTTACGTCACTTTACTACGAGTCGCAGCTCCAACAGTGTAACTGGACACTGGACTGGACCTATTTACATTGTAACCTATATCAAGTATTATACTTAAGTTATAATGTAAATAACGAAATACCCCCCATTTGGATTCAAGGAAAAATACTAGAAAAATTAATTCCCACTCTTTTAAAATATGAAAATTGGGTTTTAGTGTAAAATCTCGGAAAAACTCAAAAGTTTGTAGTGGTGAATTTTTGGAAAGTGGGGTTAGACATCTCAGAAAAATCCCTAAAAATCAGATTATCTTATTTATGATATGGGAACCCAATGCCGGGACTTTTGATTTCAAGAAAATAGCTGCTATGGGTACTTCCTTCATAAATCAAGGATTGACAATTTACTTGTGAAGACTGGCTACAGTTCCAAAGGAAATGTTGAGAATGACATGCCATACTAATGTTAGTATGTTGGTGTGAGGTATTGGGGCATGGACTCTGTGACTTGTTTGGGTTCTCACCGTGATGCACCGATGGTGCTATGTGGTTGACGTGACAGGCATATGCACCGATGGCAGGCTTGTGTGGCGACTGTGGCCGGGCATATTGCGCTGTGGACAGGCTAAGGCCTGAGTTGAGCCGTTGAGCTCGTGGAGCTAGGGCTGAGTGCCCTAACCTGGGATCCCATGGAGGATCGTGGACAAGTTGTCCTGTGTGGGTAGGCTGAGTCTTGATGTTTGTTTGCAGGCTGAGTCCTGATGATTGTGCACACTACACGGTGCACGAGTACACTGAGCATATAGTATAGACTTATATGTGTTGCATGATGTGGAGTTTTGGGGTCACCTACTGAGCTTGTCGCTCACCCCTACTTGTTGTTTACCCCTTTTCAGGTGTGACCCGAGACTAGTGGAGGACTTTCTTCCAGGAGGACGGCTACTACTATGATGTATGATACAGTATTATATTCTATATTGTTTTATGTGTTGTATCCCGGACATGGGTCCGTGGACAGTTGTATTTGCATACTGTTTGTGATGTAATGTCTGTATGACTGTTTGACTTATCATATGCATGATGATATATGAGAAAGTACATGATTACCCTTGATGTATGATTGTACAGGGTTGCATATTTGAGACAGCACTCGCGGTGTAGTCTCCATTGGTGCTAGTCACCAACCCCTTGACCTATCGGGTGCGGGCAAGGGGAAGTCATGTACCCGGTTCCGGGTTCCCTGGAATTCGGGGGCGTGATACATTTCATGCAACTTTGTTTTGTTTACTTGACCACCTCACATGGTTATATTTTGCAAGAACGGTGATTGATATCATACATGGTAATGCTTTAAAAAAATAGCTGAGTTGGCATAATTCTTAGAAAACACACAATTATGTGTCATACCCAAAGATTATACTTTGTTTTCTATTTTTTTTTTCTTATTTTTGTTTTCACTTTCTCCTTGTTTAACACTAGTTTCTAACATCAAAATTAACAACAATTTTGAAGATTAAAAGCTCAACATCTTCTTTTCATTATCACTTTACCCTCCCTCTATTCATGTTTTTTTCTTTGAATATATTTATTATTTAATATGCTGATGTTGAAGCTAAAATAAACATATAAATAATACCTACATACCTTGCAAGATGAGGCAATGCAAGTTAAGGTCTAACTGAGCTCTCATTTTTTGTCTTCTCCTTCAACTCAGATCGTATGTTCTTGGTGGCTTATTGCTCTAATGGGATCAAAATAATGGTGGAATTAGGTTGCAGATATTGTCATTATCTAATTTTGTCCTAGCTAGGTAGTCATTGAAATTTCAAGTTTGACTTGAAGTCAACACCAACTATAAAAGTGTAATTGAACACCTACAACAAAGGATGGTACAGATTATGGGCTCGAAAGAACAATTACAGGTATGAAAGAATTAATACTTTTATGACACCCAAATATTATTACTTATTTAATTAAGTAAAAAATGGCATTCGCCTTAAAACTATTTGAAAAACTTTTAAAAATATAAGAATGTAGAAAGCTATATTCAAGAAATCTAAAGATTGCTTTAGTTTTAACCTCTTTAGATAAGACTCCATGATTATATGTGGCGAGTGCTTTGGAAAATAAAAACTTTTTGGGTTTTGAAAAAAACAATTCATTTTGAAAACAAAGAGCTCAAAAACATAAGCACCTATCGCATTTATTTAGATTTGGACATTTTGAATATGAATATGGATTATTCAAATCTATTATTTACCCAAACCTTTGAAACTATTGTTTTTTTAAATAAAAATTATAATTTGAAAACAAATTTTGTAAATAAAAATGAGAAAAAGAAAGAATTTTTTTATTTTTTATGAAAATCATTTAGATTAATTTTTTATTTATTTATTCACTAATTATTTGTTTTATATAAAAAAAGGCCGAGAAAACATACAGACAAATGTTTGATTTGTGTTACTAGGTGCAATCAATAGAGTGTTTTGATGAATACTCATATGTATAGGTTTGTTAACGTGTTTAGACGAATGCTCATGACCAAATTTAGCCAAATGTGGACAAATGCTTGTGGCATAGGTTTACTCGAGTGTTCGAATGAATACTTGTAGCGACGTTTGGATGAACAACTATGAAAACATTCAAATGAATGTCCATGGAGGCATTCAAATGAATAACCAAAGAGACATTCAGTAGAACGACTATGGCGACATTTAGGGAACGCCCGCTGCAACATTCGAATGAATGCTCCCCCAAGCCTCCCTCCTTAGTTTTACTTTTGAATTAACTTGAAACGTTTAAACTAGCATCTAATTATTTTGTTTTTTTTTTCTACTTTCCTCTTTTGTTTTAATTACTTGTTCATATACCTTTCATTTCTAAACCACACTTGCCATGCTCTTAGGGATCCATGATCATGTGTTAAGCATGGGATGAAACTCTACTATGTTATAATTTTATTTATGTCTCTTCTTTTCTTCTTATTGCAATCTTAAAGACCTAACTAACTTTTAATTAATCTAGAACTGTAAGTTTAAACAAGGAAATAGTCAAATTAAAATATTTGTTCTCATTTTTCTTAATATTCTCTCCTTACTCTAGTTTTATTTGCATGCCTAGGGAAGTTACATTTTTTTTGGTTTTCTACATCTTAAACTCTCTTAAACCTTATAAAAGAAGTATAATACATGTAGAAAATTTGTTTAAAATAAGGTCGATTCTCATAGTGTTTTGTTATTCCATTAATTAAAATAGTTACTTATTTGAGTATTCCGACTAGCACACTTCTTATTTCCCTATTACACACTATATAATATAGCTCTTTATTGTTTCTTATTATAGCTAAGACACCACATGCTTACAAGAGAGAAGAAGTCCTCAGCTTGGTACTCCCCCCCCCCCTCTCTCTCTCTCTCTCTACACTTGCTCTTTCTACTCTCTATTGTTGCTCTTTAAAGGTGTCTCCAAGGCTAGTAAAGAGAGGGGCCTTTTATATGCATGCAAGCTAGGGAGCTCTGCACTAAGTAGCTATAATCACAATTGTACTCTACCATATTATATCCCATATTTTATTGTGTTCGGCCGATGACAATCCCAACTACAAATCCTTATAGTGTGCTTGCTGTCACGGCTCGTCATCGTCTCACGTAGGGCTCCTTTTGCATTCCGTGTTGCTCGAATTCGGTTACTTTGCCTTGGTGTGAGTGTAACGTCTTCATCAGATTTCCTTCCAAGCCTTCTGATATTCTTTTAAAACATTATAGAAAGTTTCAAAGTTCTCGGGTATTTCTTTAAAACTTTTTCTAAAGCTTTATGTGTTATCTAATAAAGTGCTCTTTTTACTGCCTTATCCCATTTTTAGTTCTTCTTTGATTGCACACCTTTACCTAATTAATAGTTATTATCTTTTACTTTTCACTTGGTAAACTTTCTATTATTCATTTGTTGACCATTTTTAATTGTCAACTTTTTTTTTCAAACAAAATGTGTGTGTATGTATATACATGTTAAAGAGATTGTGCTGAGGAGGCTCAAGAAAGAATGGGAGAGACCAATTTTTTAAATTTAAAATAAAATTTAAAAATTAAGTATGAGGCTCACTCCACGTATCTCCTAAAAAATGGAAGAAACTTGTTGCCTTAGTAGGTTCACTTTACCATATATATATATGTGTGTGTGTGTGTGTGTGTGTGTGTGTGTGTGTAATAAATATTTGTTTTAGCATATATATGTAAGAAATGGCTAACAAATATTATTTTAGCTTAATCATCCATAAAATATTTCTCAAACCCATCCCACGCACACTAAACCCTCGTTCATGCATATATGTGTACTCAATTGGTTTAAAAAAAAAATAAAGAGACTTATGGCATATTTGTTTTGACTATTTTCTGTTTTCATTTTCAAAATATGATAGCTATTTTCGACTAAAGAAAACTAAAAACTAAAAACAATAAAAGATTATTTTTATTCTTTGAGACCTTAAAAGTGAATTTTTTTTGTTATTTTTAGTTTTTTATTTTTTATTCGAAAATAGATATAGTATTTAAAAAAAATAAAACAACAAGAAAAATAAACGTGGCCTTATTTGACGAATTATTTGTTTCATTTATTCTATTCTCTCCTCCATCTAACGAGCAGTAAGTAGGGATAACAATAGGGTAGGATGGGTTTTGGGTTTCCCTGCCCCATCCCCGGTAAGGAAAATATACCTCGTCCCCGTCTTGTGCCCCAACAAAGAATAAATTCTACGCCCCATCCTCACCCCGTCGTGCCCCAATCTAGTCACAACCTACCCACCCGCCTCTCTCATGTGCCTGGAAATTTTTTTGACAAAATATTGCTAGGAGGAAATTAACCTAAGACAATTGTCTAACCATTAGGCTAAATGTGTTTTGTTTTATATGCTTATGTAAATAATATATACATACTTATACTTATAATAATAATAATAATATTATTATTATTATTATCAAAGGGTGCAGGATTTATTTTAAAAATAAAAGTAATTACAAAGCATATATATTTATATTATAATAAAAAGTAAATATACTAATACTATTTTGATATAAAATATAAAATAATTAGATTCAAATTGAGTTTTGAATTTATTAATATGTTGATTTAAGATTAGGTGATCCAATCAAATATTATTTGATTGAACATGCATTAATATTTAAACTAATAATATCATTTACATGGTTTATTACTTGTAATTCAAATATGAAATAAATACTATTAAATGTCAAAAGAATCTAAACTTACTCTCACCATACATGACTCGTATCACGCATGAAATAATTTGTGTATACTAGCTCATCTTAATTTGATTCAAATTTAATTTGGAGTTTATTAATATGTTGATTTAAAACTAAATAATCTGATTAAGTATTATTTGATCGATAAATGCATTAATATTTAAACTAATAATATTATTAAATAATTTATTACTTTTAATTCAAATATAAAATACATACTATCAAAAGTCAAACTCACTCTCACCATGCATAACTCATATCATGAATAAAATAATTTATAGATTGACATTAATTAAATTTAAATTTAGTTTTGAAATTATTAATAAGTTGAAATTATTGATAAGTTAATCAAATAATTATAATATTACTTATGTTATACGTAATATATTAGTTCATACTAATATGCTATATCATTATATCACTTTTATATGCTTGTATTTTATATTAACACATTACTTCTATTTTTCAATGTTATTTATATTAAAATATAAGTATATATACTATGTAATTGATATTATTTTTTAAATAAAATATTTACTCCTTAGTATTATTATTATTATTTCTATGAATATTATTTATATGTTAAATTTGAAGTATATATACTAATTATGTAAACATAGTAAACAATAATCATATATGACATATATAGTTATCAATAAATTCCCTGACGTCAGTTATTAGACTCTAAATATTCAACAATTATCATATTACTTATGTTATATATGATATATATATATATATAGTTATATAATTATTGTTATATATATGTACTTATAAATTATAATCAATAATTAATAACTTGAGTAGCGAAAAGTGATAATCTAAATAATATAATTATATATCATAGTTGTCATATTACTTTTATTATAAATAATACACTAGTATGAGAAGTCGTGTTTCTCCAATTTGTTTTTCTTAATGTAATTAAAATGATCAATAATATAATTATTTTCGTATAAGATTAGTTATTAAGTATAAGTATATATATATACTCTTATAATTACAACTAATGTTATTAGTTAATTATACAATAATAATTAGTTTGATATACTAAAGAATACATGGTGAAAGAGAGTTTTAACTTTTGATAGTATGTATTTAATATTTGGGTTAAAAGTAATAAGTCATGTAAATGATATTATTAGTTCAAATATTAATACATTTATCGATCAAATAATACTTAATTGGATCATTTAGTTTTAAATCAACATATTAATAAATTAAAAATTAATTTTGAATCAAATTAATATGAGCTAGTATCCATAAATCATTTCATGCGTGATACGAGTTATGCATGGTGAGAGTGAGTTTTGAGTCTTTTGACATTTGATAGTATGTATTTCATATTTGAATTATATGTAATAAACCATATAAATGATATTATTAGTTTATATATTAATGCATGTTTAATCAAATAATATTTGATTGGATTACCTAATCCTAAATCCATCTATTAATAAATTCAAAACTAATTTTGAATATAATTAATTTATATTTTATATCAAAATTATAATAGCACATTTATTTTTTATTATAATATAAATATATGTGCTTTGTAATTACTTTTATTTTTAAAATAAATCATGCGCGCTATTAATATTATTATTATCATTATTATTTATATGTTATATTATAATTATATATTATTTACATATAAACATATGAAATAAAATAAATTTAATTTAATGGTGAGATTGTTTTACCGATAGGGAGAAAGTTAAGGGTTCGATTCTTCCTGGTAAAATTTCAAGCGCGCGAGTAATAGGATAGACGGAAAGAATATTCATAAGGCTAAAATTTATTCACGTACTTGTCCCGTAACCTAGCGGTAAAAGTTTTTTGAGACGGAACAAATTAACATTCCTAGGCACAATTTTTCTCACTTTATTCTAGTCATTGTCACCTTGGGATACATGGGTTTAAAGAGATTAATTGTAAAAGCAAAAATATTGACTTATATAATAAAATAGATAAATGCACCGACGAACTCATATGAACAATGCTTAAATCAAATAAAGTATGTGCGCGGACAGACAAATTAGGGTTTTAAATTCAACTACTTTGTCCATGTTCATGAAGAAAGTAAACTCAGCATTTGGCTTGTGAAATCACCGTGACGCCTGTCCTTACGCCATGCAGAAGTTTATTCAGACTAGAATTGACCTTTTTGATCACAAAACTGATTATGAGAAAAACGAAATGGGTACCGAAAGTGGAACAAGCGAGTACACTCATGATTCAAAAACACTACTCATCAAATTCAAACACCCTACAAGGCTAAAACCACAGGAGTTAGAATTGATAGTTTATGAACATATATAGTCTGCTGTGTTCGTCCTCACGTACGGGTGGAGTGTCTGATTTGATGAGACTTTTTTTTTTCTTTTCATCTTTTATTATTTTTTTATACGCCGATGACGAATGAGACTTTTAATGAGAGGGTGGTTTGATTATTGGTCCCTCCAATCCCACAATTTCATCCCTATTGCCTACGCCAACAGTAGCTCAAAGCATTTTTCTATTCGTCATTTAAAAGCACTTCAATATGTATAGGGGGGGCGGGGGTGGACCGACGTAATTGGATGTGTTTGATTGTATGTTTGATTATCGTAATTAATTTTGACGCAACTACATTTAAAAACAACCCATAGTGTACATGCACGTATACGCAATGGACCAAGTAATCAAACTCCGTGATAAGATAAGCTTATAATAAGGGGAGTTTACTACTGATGATTTATAAATTAATCTTCATCTATTCCATCAGGGACACAAATGAAATTATAAAAACACCTTGTCTGCATGTGCATAATGAACCAAGAAATCACAATCTTAGTGATAATAAGCTCATAAGATCTGTATTAATGATTAGCTTACGAGAATCCCAATGAAACCAACATATCGCTGGCCGTCCTCAATCCAGCGTGTCAGATCCTCGGAGCAGGCGTCGTAAGAGTTCCAAAGTCAACCCAAGCAAGGCTGTTGGCAACCATGAATGAAGAAGTAATCCGAAACACTACTTCTGGTCCCAAAATAGATGATGGTGTCAAATCCCACTGTTTACGTTGCCCGGTGAGGAGCTTTCATATTCAAATTCACAATTAAATAAAATTATTACAATTACCCAAGTAGAGTAATGGCCGCATGTGGCACATCAGTGGGTGGGTCTGGATGGGCTGCCCCCCACCCCATGGAGAGCTTTTTGGATAGCAAAGAGAAAGAATAAGATAGGGTGGTATAGGGGGAAACTGTTAGGTTTGGGCCTGGTACGGTTGAGAATGAATGATATTAATAAGATAGGGAATGGCAAGTTGGACCATATCTGACAGTAAGTTTAGGCCGAGGGAGTCCTCTACGGACAAAAATGATGCTTGATACGTACGCCAGTTGGGTATTGCATTTGAGGGTTGGTTCACCTTATTTGATAAACAAAATCAATAAATTTTATTTTAAAAAATTTAAAAATTATTTTTATATATTTTTTTATTTTTTATAATAAAAAATATAAAATTTATGAGTTTTTAAAAGTTATTTTTTTCATACATCAACTTTAAAATTTATAAAATATTAACCTGAACTTTATAACTTCAACAAATGCATGTTATAACTTCAAACATTAAGAATATTTTTATTATTTTAAATATCAACAATAATTTTATTTTTGGTTTATCAAATACTTATTATTTACTTTTAAAATATACAACACTTTTCAAATCATATTTTATAGATTCTAAAGTGAGTCTAGAAAAGAGAGGGGTGAATAAACTTTTTTCACGGAAGCTTGACTCTTTTGCAGACTTAGAAGATTTAAGAAAGAATAAGAAAACTTATGAATATGCTTTTATAATAAATGAGAAGTGTATAAAGAATACAAGAGAAATAATGAACTAACGGACAAGAGATCTAAGAGTTTACAATAAAACCTAAACTAAGGCAACTTAGATTGAGTGAAGAATATTCTTACAGTACAACAAGAAGTTAATGCACGAGAATACTAACTCTAAGACAAACTATATGAGAGAGAAAATAATTTGTAGAATGTTCTTCAAGCTTGTTGTTGATTGTAGATTTCGAACAGAATGCTTACGGATTAGTTTGTGTTGGATCTTTCAAAACCAAAGATTGAATCTTCAATGGATGTTCTTTGATTTTTGTCTCACGTGAGCACAACACTCGATAGTTTTTTCTCAGCTTACTTAAAACTTTTAACGTTAGAAACTATTGATTCAAATTTTTAAAAGTTATTCATTTAATGCATGAGAATTGTTAATTAATATTCCTCAAAGTTCACCACTTTGCTTTTCGTGAGTGTGTGTATTTCAGTGTAAAGTGCATGTGCGCACACATTCTCATCCCTAACATTCTGACTTCCCACCACTTAAATGCGGTGAGTTAAGGGGATGATTAGATCTAACATATCATACATATTAGTTCCATATAGTGCATATATTATGCTCATATCTTATTGTTATGGGGGTACTTTGAACCATATTATAATGTTAAATGAAGGGAATTTGAATGGGAAATAAGCATGATTTTAGCTTATTTTGATACAATTGATTGATTGGTGAATTAACCTCCTAACATAGTGAATGTAGAGTCTTTTGTGTTGTTTGTGATGATTTTGTAAGAAAAATAGGTCAAGCATAAGGTTCAAAGAAAGAAGGAAAGAGTGGACAACAAACTGCAAAAAATGGTCGATTGAAATTTTAGAATGACCATAAGGATTTTGAATGACCAGTTAATCGACCACACTCTCTGAAACTTTTGGTCGATTGAAAAGTGAAGGTGGTCGACTGAATTTCAATCAAGGAAATTGATTAACCAAGGATAGTTTCTACGTAGAGCGTGCTGCAGTTCAACTGAACTCTTGAAACTGCCACCTGTACGACTCATAACTCTTCATTAAAGGATTGAACGACTCTCCTCAAAGCATTTCGAGAGGGAAACAAAATTCAAATATTGGAGGCAATGGTTATTAGGTGGTTAGACAGTTTTGGCGTTTCGGGAGATTGAAACAAAAGGGGAACTGAGTGACTTTTAAAAGTATTGATCGGGAGATAAAAATAGAGAGGCTTTTGGGTTATCAACAGCAAGAATGCTTGTAATTTTTGATACAATGTTTGCTTAAACCTCCATAGGAAGAGAATGGATATTGATGTAAACCTATGATTTCCATTTCTTTATGGTATGTGTTGGACCATATTTTGTCCGGGTTGGACATACATATTTATTTTCCACTTTAGGTTTCTTTTCTATTTGTTAATCACTTTGTATAAAAAAAATAAACAGATATGACTATCGATTCGAAGGGTGTATTTCGATGGCTTCTTTAAAAAGGCTTTCAAACGCCAAAAATTCAGTCCTAGGTGATAGAGAATTAATTTTGAGGATTGACACCTTCGACCGTGCTCAAATCTGAGTTCAAACAAAGAAGTTATAGTCAAAACTGTGTTTCGATCGCTAACAGTGACAAACTAGCGGCAATATTCAAAACGACACTCCGGATCAAGCCACGAACCTCATTTTCTTACTCCAATCATCATTATGCATGAGAATTTTGATGTATATATTGCATATATTTGCTCTTAGAACTTATTTTCGAAAAATAAAAAAATTATTATTTTTGGTAATAAAACGGTTTAGGGATGCGCAATACAGTCTTAGTATAAAATCGAAACTATTTTCAAATAAAAATGACACGAGTGTCCATAAAATTGAAACTATACGTTGTGATGCCCCGAGTGTCACGCCCTGGATTTCCAACCCAAAGAAACCGATTCGTGACTCCCCTTTACCCACACAGAGAATAAGGGGGCGAAAGAACTTATTAATTTACAATGAGAAAATAATTCATACGGGACAATATAAAACATCCACAATGATTGACCACAAACCAAATCACAGTAAATGTCCATAAGAAAAACCACTTCTTTATTAATTTAAAGAAAACCTTTTACATCATTTTCCCCCATAGGGGTTACATTTTTCTTCCTAAAATAACAAAACACAAAAAATATTAAACAAAGCAACAAAGCAGAACTGTCTTCCACTTTGGTGTTCCCGCCTAATGCCTGTAGGTCCCTAGAAAGAAAACAAAACACAGTAGGAAGGGTGAGCAACCATAGCTCAGTAGGGATTATGTCTCTCCAACCCGTCCCATGCTCCTAGCATCTACAAGTCAACGTGTACAAATGCAGTGTTGTGATACGAGTATTTAAATAGGTTTATTCAACATAAATAAATATGACCGCACACAAACCAAAAAGGCAAGTACAACTATTTCCACAGTCACACAGGCTCCTCGGCCACACAGGCCCACATCCATAGCTACACAGGCTCCACGGCCACACAGGCCTACAACCACAGCCACACAGGCTCCACTGCCATATAGGCTCACAATCTTAGCCACACAGGCTCACAATCTTACACAGCATAGCAATAAGCATTTTCACTACATCAAATAACACATAAATCAACAACTAACCCACAATTCATAATTATCATATTCACATATTATTTTCTCAAACATGACTTCCTTTCCCCAGAAACCCCAAGGTTTCCTCACGAGGCCCTACCGCGGGACGAACCCTATTGAACAACGTAGACATGCCATGACCCCCAAGGCCCACTGTCACGCGAACGAACCCGAAAATCCCCAGACCCCGGACTCAACATCAAACCCAAACATAACTTGTCACTGAAGACCAACATTCCTATAGAAGATCACACCTATATGAATTTACGTATATATTTATATTTATATAAACACGGTTAAACTACAAAAAACTACTATCACAGGCCCTAACCCTATAATCGGGTTCAAGGAAGGACAGAATCCTTACCTCAAGAAAATCCTCCTTGTTATTGTTCCCACGCTAGATGCCGTTCAGGTCCAGTAGCCACGATCAGGAGAGCTCTCTCTCTTTTTCTCTCTCTCTGCGACGGCTGACAAAAATGAGAAACCCTAAAACAAAAACAAAAGACATCTCCTTTTATATACACTACACTTATCAAAACGACGTAGTTTTAATGAGTGAAACACATTTTAACCTTCCCGCTTTCACACCGAGCAAAATACCCACAATTCGAACAAGGTCCTTTGGAAAAAGATTATTAGCATAACAAAACGAAGAAGATTGTGCAAAAACATGGCTACACGTGACAAATGCCATTGTCACATGTAAGCTCCAAATGGCTTAAAACTTTACCACAAGCCTTATAACTTAATCTGGAAGGCTCTCATGCAACAACCTCACTGCACGTGACAAAGGTATTATTACGTGCATTGTCACGTGCAGCCCCAAATGCTCCCTCTTGAGCTCATCTCTTGCCTCTTGCTTGCTCATCATAATATAAAGTGTTCTAGTCAAAGAGTATAAGAAGAAATTCTCCAAAAACCTGACAATTGCAACTCAAAAGGCATAACTATGACTATCTCCTCATACCCCTAAACACGGATCATTACACCAAGTCTAAAAATTATTTTCTTACATTTTATTAAAAACCAGGTTATTTTGCTGATCCCAAAAACCAAAACATCAGTTAAAAATTACAAAATAGGCAATAAAATTTCTTTTTTTCTTTCCTTTCTCGCCTCTCCCTAGCCTACATGTCATCTTGTGATTTGTTCAAGCCAAAAACAAAAAAAAAACAACATAAAAAAATAGCCACATAAAACCCATCACCCTTATCTCCTTTCACCTAATCGCTCTGTCTTCTTCCTTTTCCATCGTTGTCTTCCTCCTTCTCTCTCTCCCCTTGATGTCGTCATCCCCAGCGACGCACCATGGCTGCCATACCAGCCGGCCATCCACGCTAACACCAACTGGCGATAGCTAGCTCATACCCAATCCTTATCCCCTCTCCCCCCCCCCTCTCTCTCTCTCTCTCTCGGCCTCCCACAGACCAAGTCCATACCTATTCTATGCTAACCCCTCAAGCCATTAAACCAAACCAACCTCATTCATGTGCCCATAGCTCGAACCCATGGTCAAGCATCTGAATCACCTCGCCAACTCAAGCCAAACCCTTATTCTTCCTCTATTTAAACCCAACAAAACACAGTTACCAAGGGGAGCTCTCATAATCCAAAAACATTCCTAATCACAAATTACCTCTCTCAACCTCTATCGTCTTCTCCTTCACCTCTAAAGAGAGCCTCTCGTCCAGAATGTCGTTAGTCGTCACCACTTCGTAACCAAAATTTTCCATCCCTAGTCCTCACCATTCTCGTCTTTTTTTGTCAGTATGACCTTAAGCATATAGAATGACTTCAAACCCTCATCCCGCGTAAAGAAAAAAAAAGGGGGCTAAGGGAGACATCCATCGAAGGTTTGACACCTTGCCTAGTGCTGCTCGAATCACGGAGGAGAAGCTCGTCGCCACTGCGTTGAGCTCCCAACAAATGTGGATCAAAGGGGGTAGCCATACGACCCTGTTAAAGCTTAGACAGGCAAAAGGAAGGTTGAGGTTCATCTGGTGACTAGAGACAAGGTCTACGTGGGAGGTTGCTGTTTTCATGGGTTTTGCTTTTGGTTTTTATTTCAATCCTTGATAAATATTTGTTATTATGTGATGCGTAGACATGTTATCTGAATCTTTGTTCGATGGATTGATTATCATAGCTTCTGTGATGTCTTTTCTAGTGTGTCGTTAATCCATGTTTGATCTGCATCTTTCCATGTTAAATACCCGTATGTGATGAATGTTTGGTTCCTATTGATGCTCGATATATCTGTGTGTTTACTTGCTGGATTTCATGAGAGGTGTTTGTCAAAAAAAGAAGAAGGGAACAAGGTGAACTAAAGTCCTTATGAACTCATAACATCACTTGATGTGCTTGTTTCTTTATGTCATGCTTTCTCCCCTCACTTGTTTTCCTTTGCTGAATTAAATGTCGGCAACCTTGGTGACATCCTAGTAATCTGCAATGTTATCCTGCCAGACTAGACCAGCATCCCTCTTCCTCTTTTCATAAAAATTTGTTTTGAAAAATTGCTTTGTTCCAATGAATCTCTCCTGGTTTTAGTCCTATTCGCATGACATTGGTGTTATTCTGCATGTGTATTTCATCTCTTCTTTGTCTGTGTATTTTATTTGTTCTTTGTTTGTGTATTTTATTTTTGTTTGTCTGTGTATGTTGTTTTTGTATGTGTGTTTTTGTTTTGGTTTTAGTGTTGTCAGTGTATTAACGGGGGAATTTTGGTCTGGTTATGCATTATTCTATATGTGAATATTGTTTCTTTTTTGTATATGAATTTTGGTTTGTGCATTAACGGGAGAATTTTTGTCTATAGGGGAAGGTTTAATTTCTTCTCGTTTATCTTTGTATATTTTATTTATTTTCTACTGGTTTTGTAGGAGCACTATTAATTTTTGTAATTTTCACTTTTTGTTGTTTTACATTTATTTGTAATCAAGCCTAAGGCTTTTTTGTTGTAACATGTAATCCAAAATCAAAGAATAGTGAAAATGAGTGAAAAAAAGAAGAAATGAGCAAAAAAAATATGGTGAAAAAAGAAAAGTGAAAAAAAAGAATAGTGAAGAGAGAGAGAAAAAGTTTAATTTTGTTTTATGGATGCCACTAATCATACAATACATTTTTAGGTGTGCTTTTTAAGGGTTTTTGTCACGCCCCTGAATTCCAAGGACCTAGAACTAGGAACATGACTTCCTCTTGCCCGCACCCGAGAGGTCAAGGGGTTAGTGATAAGCACCAATAAAGACTACATAGCAAGTGCTGTCTCAATCATGCAAACATGTACAGTCAAATATCAAGGAAAAATCTTGTATTTTCCCATACATTAACATATATACAATATGTCAAATATTCATACAGACATCACATCACAAACAGTGTGCAAATATAACTGTCCACAGACCCATGTCCAGGATACAATACATAATTAATACAAAATACAATACAGTCTCATACATCAAAGTAGTGGGCACGTCTTCTTGGAAGAAAATTCTCTACTAGTCTTGGGTCATACATGAAAAGGAGACTTGTTTGTGTTCTCACTATGAGGCATAGGTGTTACTATGTGGTTAACGTGACAGGCTAAGGCCTGGGTTGAGTCGTTGAGCTCGTGGAGCTAGGGCTGTGTGCCCTGAGCTGAGATCCTGTTGAGGATTGTGTTGAGCCGTTGAGCTTGTGAGCCGTTGAGCTCGTGGAACTAGAGCTTAGTGCCCTGAGCTAGGATCCTGTTGAGGATCGTGGACAAGCTGCCCTATGTGGGCAGGATGGGTCCTAATGTTTGTTTGCAAGCTGAGTCCTGATGATTGTGCATACTATACGATGCACAAGTACACTGAGCATATAGTATAGACTTGGATGTTTGCATGATGTGGAGTTTTAGGGTCACCTATTGAACTTGTTGCTCACCCCTACTTGTTATTTACCCTTTTCAGGTGAGACCCGAGACTAGTGGAGGACTTTCTTCCATAAGGACGTGCCCACTACTCTGATGTATGATAGTTGTATTCTATGACTTCTGTATTGTATCCCGGACATGGGTCCATAGACAGTTGTATTACATACTGTTTGTCATATAATATTTGTATGACTGTTTGACATATTATATGCATATTGATGCATGAGAAAGTACAGGATTACCCTTGATGTATGACTGTATAGGGTTGCATATTTAAGACAGCACCCGCGATATAGTCTCTATTGGTGCTAGTCACCTACCCCTTTGACCTTTCGGGTGTGGGCAAGGGGAGGTCATGTTTCTGGTTCCGGGTACCCTTGGAATTCGGTAGCGTGACACACCACCTTAGGCTCCCAAGCTTTTAATCAAGTTTAGCCTCGCAAGCACCATATTTTAGCCTCACGAGCTTTTAGTTTTGGCCCCTCGAGCTTCCAATCCTAGTTTTCTAGGCTTCTAGACAAGTCAACCCCTTGGGCTTTCAATTAAAGCCTCTCGTGCTCAAACTATTAACATGTCTCAAGAACTATACACAAAATCAAATAGCTCACGTGAATTCACAAATTAAATATATTAAATAAACACAATGTATACACATAACAAAGGTAAGTTAGCCTTGGGACCAAACCGTGAAGGAAAGGGTGGAGAAACGGAAAAGAACAGGCCCTGGTCGACAGAAAACACCCTTTTTCAATCAACCACCTCAAGCTCGACCACTATGGTAGATTAAAACCACAAAACACATTGAAAATCGTCTTGGTCGACCAAAATAGGGACCCTTCAGTTGACCATTCTTCACTCGACCACTATGGTGGATCAAACCTAGAAAACCCATGGGAAATTGACATGGTCAACCAAGGAGAGGGTCTTTTTGTCGACCACCCTGGTTGATCAAAACCCCAAAACATATGAGAAATCCCCTTGGTCGACCAAACACTGGTCAATTGAACCACACATACCCTTAGTCGACCATTATAGTCGATGAAAACCTTTCACTTTTCTGAAATTACGTTAATCGACCAAACCAACATTTTCAATCAACCACACCCTTTAGTCAACCACCCTCACTAGTTCATCCCCTCCGGTCGACCCTGTCGGCTAGAACTCCCTAATTTATGCCATTTTTGTACCAAACACTCAAAAATCCAATTTTTTATACTCCCAAATCATCATAAACTCAAACTCAAACTCCCCATGACATGTTTTAGCCTTAATTCTATCAACTCTACTCACATTTTATGGCACAAACATATATGATGAGATCAAATCCTTACCTCGAATTCAATTGAATTTGATCTGGATATGCCAATTCCTTCCTCCCTTTGTAAGCCCAAGCTTTCTTTCCCTTTCTCTCTCCACGTTACAGCCAAGAACAAATATATGAATTCTATCCTTTTTCCCTTCTATATACGTTTCCAGTATTTAATTTATTCAAATATCTCAAATACTTTTCCAAGGTCCCGACTTCAAATTGAGTCCAATTATTGTCAAAACCCGTGTTTAGGGTTTCGAGAGTTAGTCATGTGATGGAATAGGTATTTTGGAATATGAATATTAGTACGAGGACTTATGTGTTGAATGAAGACTTTTGATTGTGAGTAGACCCAATTTGGAATCGAAATCCTAAAAGGCTAATTTTGAAATTTTTGTGATGTGGCAGGTGACCTTGTGTATGAGTTATCATTTGAAGATGACAATATCTGGGTAGCAATGTACTTGTCAAACTGAGTGTTTTGATAGTAATTAGACTCAATTTAGAGTAGGGGCCTTAAGAAGGTATTTGTGATATTTTAATGAATTAAATGTTGAATATATATATATATATATATATATATATATATATATATATATATAAAGGGAAAAATGAGAGAAATCATGTGTTCTTGGCTATTACGTGGAGAGAGAAAGGGATAGGAAGCTAAGGCTTGCAAAGGGAGGAAGGAATTGACATATCTGGATCAAATATTAAAAGGTAAAGATATTTAATTAGTAAAAAAAAAATTATTCATCATCAACATATTACCTATGAAATTCAAATTATAATTTTTTGGTTATATAAAATCAATAATATTATTAAAAATTATTAAAACCAAATACCTTACTTTATAATTAAAATCAATCTTACACTTACTTTATAAGTGTTTAAGTGCAAGATAAACATATATATAATTTTCATTGAGTATCAAGATTTTAAAAAAAAAAAAGTACAAATGAGTCCCCATGGGTTTGTTAGAAACGGGTATTATGTATAAGTCTTCATTCAAATTCATTGTTATATAGAAATATCATGCTCAGTTATCAAATACTTGGTGTTAATGAGTCAATAACGAGTCAAAACTCAAATCCAACCTTGTCTAGCTTGCAAATTAGTTTGTTTATGTATATAGTTTGGAATAATATTAATTTATTATTAAATTAATAAATTGTTACATTATCCTATTGAATAATTTGATAATGAATGTATTAATATCATTATTTTTTGAGTTTATCAATTTAGTAAGCTAAGCCTAAATGAGACTACTAAATCAAACCTATACAAGTTTAGTGAGTTGTATAGTTCATATAAAATAAAATTAAACGAATATAAATAAAGTTATATCCTTGAACCAAGCCTAAATAAGTTCACAACCACTTAACCTTACCTTAAAGCTCAATTGGGCATGACTAATTTTAAACAAACTCAATTCCCATAAGTCAAAATTTTGAATTGGCTATAGTAATTAACGACACTACATTGCAGTTGCACACGTTTATTTATTTATTTTGTTTTAAAATTAATAGAAATAGTAATGGAAGAAGCAATAGGGTAGGGCGGAAAAGATCCGTACATTTGAAGATACGACGCCGTTGTACACTGAGACAGTCAGGCAGCCGCAGCACTACTACTCAGCCGGTGCGCTCCTAGCATACGTTTAACACACTCCTGCCCAGCTCCCTCCCTCCCTCACTCCCTCCCCAAGTGCTTTCCAAAGACTGAGGCTCAGGCTGCCTAAAATAAATAAATAAATAAATAAATAAATAATAATGATGAAGATGATGATGAACTCACACTCGCGCCACAGAAGAAGATGCGCCTTCTGCTTCTTCGCGCATCTCAACAACGACAGTCAAAATGCGATCCTCAACCGAAGAAGAGCAAGAACAACTCATCTCACAAGCGAGGACAGCTACAACAGCGACATCAACGATAGCAACACGGTACGAGAAATCTCAAATTTTCTCGACCGTGACGGCTGGCGATTCTTGGTGGAATCGTCGGACCTGGCCAAGAACCTGACCCCTAATGCGGTCACCTCCGTTCTCCGCCACAAGGTACGCAATAACCCTACGCGGCTCTTCCATTTCTTCAACTGGTCCGCCTCCAGAATGGCCGCCCCACAAAACCCCAACTCCTACTCCGTTCTCGCCATCGCGCTCTGCGACTCCAACCTGTTCGCGCAATCCAAGGGAGTGTTAGAGCGAATGACCAGATCCTGTTGGCCGCCGAGGGAGGTTTTCGATTCAATCGCCGGGTGTTATATGGACTTCGGGGGATCGAATCCTGAGGTTTTTGATTTGTTGGTCAACGCTTATAGGAAGGTGGGTCTATGGAATGAGGCTGTGGGGGCGTTTTTTGCTGCCAAGAATGTTGGGGTCTCCCCCACTTTGAGGTGTTGCAACTGCCTGTTGAATGACTTGTTGCGTTGCAATAGGACGGATTTGGTTTTTAGGGTTTATCATCAGGGAATGAGGGAATCTGGGATTGTTCCTGATGTTTATACTTACACCAATTTGATCGGTGCTCATTGTAAGGTTGGAAATGTTGAAGAGGGAAAGAGGGTCCTTTCCGAAATGGAGAACCATAGTTGTGCTCCTAATTCGGTGACATATAATGTGGTCATGGAAGGATTTTGCAGGGTCGGAGCCGTTGATGATGCCCTGGCACTTAAGAAGTCGATGGTTAGGAAGGGTTTGCCTCCAGACGGGTATACGTACACCATACTAATAAATGGGTTCTGCAAACAGAAGAGATCAAACGAAGCGAAGGCAATGTTAGAAGAGATGTTGCAGATTGGTTTAAATCCTAATCACATCACTTACACTGCTTTGATCGATGGGTTTATGAAGCAAGGCGATGTGGAAGAGGCTTTCAGGATTAAGGATGAGATGGTGGCTCGCAAAATTAACTTAAATCTCGTCACGTATAATGTGTTTGTTAGTGGGGTTTGCAAGGCTGGTAACATGGACATGGCAATGAATCTCTTGGATGAGATGTCCTTAATGCGCATAAACCCTGATTCTAAGACATTTAACTTCTTAATTGAGGGTTATTATCGAGTGCATAATATGTCAAAAGCTTATGAACTGCTGTTTGAGATGAAAAATAGAAACTTGGAGCCCACGGTGTTTACTTTTGGTGTGATGATTAATGGGCTGTGTAATTTTGGAGATCTCCAAAAGGCTAATACAGTTTTAGATCACATGATTGTGGGGGGCTTTAAGCCTAACGCTGTTATCTATACATCTCTCATCAAAGGCCATGTCCAACAAGGAAAGCTCGAGGAGGCAGTAGCTATCTTACAGGACATGAAGGACAAGGGGGTAACACCTGATACATTTTGTTACAATTCTCTCATAGCTGGCTTATGCAAATCCAAAAGGATGGGAGAGGCAAAGAATTATGTTGATGAAATGATAGGGATGAAATTAAAGCCAAATGAATATACGTTTGGGGCTTTCATTACTGGATATAGTAAGTGTGGGGATATGAAATCTGCTGATCAGTACTACAGGAAGATGCTGGATTATGGTGTGGTACCAAATAGAATTATCTATACATCTTTGATTAATGGGCACTTCGAAGATGGAAACTTGATGCAAGCATTCTCGACATTTAGATGCATGCTTGATCAACAGGTGCTTCCAGATATCCAGACTTACACTGTGCTGATCCATGGCCTCTCAAGTAGTGGAAAATTGCAGGAAGCTATGAGCATTTTATCTGAACTACAGAAGAAAGGTCTGCTTCCTGATGTATATACTTACAATTCTCTCATCTCTGGTTTCTGTAAGCAAGGCAGCGTAATGGAAGCTTTTCAACTTCATGAAAAGATGTGTCAGAAAGGCATCCATCCAAATATAATAACTTATAATATCTTGATAGCGAGCTTTTGCAAGTTGCGTGATTTTGAGATAGCTATAGAGCTATTTAACGAAATCCCAAGAAAAGGTCTTGCACTTGATGTTTTTACATATGCTACCATCATAGATGAATACTGCAAAGCTGGAAAATTAACTGAGGCATTTCATATATATAATGAGATGTCATCAAAAGGGGTCCCACCTGATAGTTTTGTTTACAGCACCCTTCTGGATGGGTGCTGCGAAGAAGGAAATATAGAGAAGGCCGAAACCCTGTTTCAGGAGATGCTAGAGAAGGGTTTTGCTTCTGTAGTTTCTGCCAACACATTGCTTGACAGCTTCTGCAAATTCGGGAAACTGACTGAAGCAAACAAGTTATTTGATTCTGTTATGGATAAACAGATAATGCCTGATCTTAACAGCTACACAATTCTGATTGAACATTATTGTAAAGCAGGAATGGTGGACAAAGCACTGCTTCTTTTTTCTGAGATGCAGAAAAAGAATCTGATGCCAAATGTTTTTACTTGTTCATCTCTTTTAGATGGCTATGACAAAGCAGGGAAAAAGAGTGAGATGTTTGTTCTTCTTGAGGAGATGGTGCAGAGGGGGATTGAGACTGGTAAAATAATTTGAGAGTTGATGGTTGATTCTCATTGCAGAGAAGGAAACTTGATTAAAGCATTTAAGCTGTGGAATGAATTGTTGGTCAGGGGTATGAAAACGAGTGAAAATGCATATATGATGCACTGAATCCATATGCAAAAAGGAAGAATTGCAGGAGTTACTGAAGTTGGTTGATGAAATGGGAAGATCAACGACTTAAAATTAGTGTTGATTCATGTGCCCCTGGTGTAGCGGTTGGTTGTGGAGTCCTGCATAAAGTGCCTCACTGTGGTAAGCCTCTCATCCTTCGATCGACTCCTGCAGGAATCTTTGCGGATATTATTCGATATTATTCGACACGCGGCAACCTCGTGGCATTACCTGGTGTGTCGAGGGCTGTAGAGCTTGGCCTACCCCCAAGTTTTAGGGCCTGACCAGGGGCTGCAAGTCAGTCATTGGTGCGGGAGTTCCTGGGTCGTCAAAATAAAGTGTTATTCATGTATGATTCTGGTCCAGTCTGTACAAAAGCAGGAAATCTGGATGAAGCCGCAGGCATCTTAAGGAGTATGGTGAGGTTTGGATGGATTTCAGACTCCACTTTTATAAATGAGATGGTCGGTGCTTATTGATCTGTTATATGTCCATTTGTTAGTTTGGGGAAGATGTCCCAATCTGGGTGCTAAAAGTGAACTGGATATCCATGGGGTGTAGTGGGTAGAAGCCACGGCCATCATTTTTGCTATGTGCGGTCTCCTTGCACAATTAAAGGAAACGTGAATGCATCCAGCGAAATGGTGTATGTGACCCTCAGAAATGTGAGTTCTACAAACTGACTTTATGTATATATATGATTCTGATAAATGTAAAAGTAAAGCAATGAACATAAGTGAGATTTCAATCATAATCGTACGATTCAAATTGTACTTTCATCTATTTGTAACAGAAGTACCGTAGTGGATGAACAGTTAAATAAAAGGATAATGTGAGTTATTCGATTATGTAATTGCATATGTACTCATTGCGTTCTTTTTACATACATTAGCACCTTATATGTGTATATATATATAATTTTTTAAATAGGAGAATTCTATTGAGTATAAGTTGTGGAAATGACCTCATTTTGATTTTTGATCGATGTGGCTATTTACTCAAAACTTTTTGGTAGATGATAAATGCTTTTGATATGAAAAATTGAGACTATTTGGGGATACGTAGAAGATAAAATCTTGAGATTTTTTGGGTCTTTCCCCCATATATGCTAGATTTTGCTCATTATTTTTGTAGCTGAAACCTACTGCCTATACTGCATTAAACAGAACTATTGCCTATAATAGAAGTTAATTGAAAGATTGGTTGCCTGGATATACAATTGGATAATGAATAAGTTACGGAGATTATAATTAAAATTATTATTACAAATGTGATTTGACATTTGCTTTGGATGCAGAAAATGGGAAGTGAAAGGGGAATCTAATTGAAAGATTGGTTGCCTGCTACCAAAATCTAGCCACCTTGCAAACATTTCATTGAAAATGTCAGGGTGTCTAATTTGTCCCTTTTGTGCAATGCCTTCTCTTTGATGTGGGGCCAAGAGAAGTGCAGTATTTGATTTGAAGCAAGGTATTAGCTGGGAAGTTCATATATAAATTAATAGCATGGCAGTAAATACTGCTCCAACTTGTTTTGGAGCTTGTTCCAAGTCATGCTTCTTCATTGCCAAGTCAAATCGTAGGACAGGTCTGGGCGGTACATAGTGGAACTGCATCCAAGCATGGCCGATAACTTGCAAAGCCCCACGCTTGCCTTTTCTTGTGGAGCTGCATGGAAGAACGAAAACACGAACCTGCCATTTGCCCTTTCTTTTGGAGGTGTTCTAGTGGAATCATGTCCGATTGTGAGCACGTCAAGCCATTTAAAGTCATCAGATCTGGGGCAAGATGAGACTGACAATGTCTAAGTTGGTGGAGGTGAAGGGTTGCTGGATTTTATTTAACAGGAAATGGTATATGGATTTAGTCTCACTTTCGAAGGTGGAAATACTCATTCGTTGGCATAAAATCCCTGTTTTCCGAGTGCCTCGAATCCCAGAATGCGTAAGTCTTTTGTTTGCTTGCAGTACCAGCTAATTTTCATGGCGATGGCTGATGATTTGCTGTATGTTTTGTTCTTTAGTCTTTAGTGTGAAATATAATGGATGGCCTTAGTTTTATACTGTGTCAGGTTATAAAACATCACTGTAAAACTCAGTAAGCAAGCAAAAGACTGAGCTAAGATTTACTCAGTTCCATGAGAACCACTTGATGATGCAAGCATAATAGCTTTGTTCCTTAATCCATGTGATAAGCCAAAAAAGTTTATCAAAATTTATAACAAAATGACTCAGCAATGCCAGTTGGAAAAACAAAGATAAAATATCATCAAATTTTGTACGCAATTCCAAATTTTACCCAATGCGGCCAAAATTAGTGTACTCATCCCCACAATCGACTTATAAAGCCCTTCTTATCTTTCTTCATCCTGCTGTCAAGAGATGGGAACTCAACAAAATTATAGGCAAGATCAAGAACGATTGGATTGCGAGGGATTTTCTGGAATGCGGGTGGGAAGGCGCTAATGTGTGGAGTAGTTTTTGTGTTCGAATCACCAACTGCTGACTCGTACACATCTAGTTTCTCCGTAAGGAGCATCTCTGACTGCACAAGAACAAATATTTTTGGGATGTTACACTGAACAAAGGAGAACTAAATTATTTGGACTTGCAACTTATCATTCCTAAGAAATTTGCATTCACTTTACCTAAGTAAAAAAAGAATAAAAAAAATCCTAGTGGACCAAACTTTACCTTCTTATCAGCTTTATTCTTCAACGTCAAGGTAGAGACTTTTTGGGAGAGATTTTCGGGAGCTTTCTCCTCCTCCAAAATCCCTTTGGCATGTTCTACACAACTGTTAGATCTACAGTTCTCACACAACATCTTCAACTGTTTGATCATTTTCTGTAGAATATATGAAACAAATGGATTTAGGTCATCAATATATAAATTCTAGCATAAATAGACCATCGCTAAATATCCAGGTGCAGCCTGCATAGAAATTTGTTGTAAAGAGAAAGTAGATTATCTATATATCCATAATAATAATAATAATAGTACGAAATGGCTCAATTACAACTTTTTGATAAATTCCAATTAATGTGCATCAATAAAAATTAAAAAAACAATAAACACATTTGTAAATGACCGTGAACATGCCTGATCAACATGGTTTAAATTTTGAAATTCTTTCAAGGCATTATCAGCAAGGGATCGAGCTCGGCAGTATAATACATATGCTTCTGTCCTCTTTCCAGCCATACTGTATGACTTTGCCAAGTAGAAACACCTGCCATCAAATTTAAAGGGCATTCATTTAACTGGAGCTCATAACGTCATTTCACAAGGCTATTTTGTTAATTAAATCAAAAAAATTATTAGTCGATGTCTTGACAAGAACATACGACATTGATATGTGTGTAAAAAATCTTGTATAGTGGCTCTAGTAGCATCCAATATAATGTCATTTTGATAAATGATCGGATTTTTTAAACTAGAAAATAAAGTAATAACTCATCAAAATGTAGTTTTGGACCAGTGACTTTTGCCATCACCACCAATAAGTCAGCATATTGCCTCAATTTAAGAATTGCGTTCTTGGTATTTCTACAAACAAAACAGACCCCAAAGTAAACCACATCTATGCACGGTGGTATGTAAACTAAGAGGCTCCGATTGAGTCCTGCACATGATGATTCTAGGGCACCACACTGACGTAAAATACAGTCATATAAGTCAAATCACATAATTGCATCACATTTATTCAATTTGTTTTGGATGAGAAAAGCTAAATACAGATGAGCTTTCGATTTAAAAAGGAAGACTGTATTAGAATATTTTAAAAACAATTATGGGATTATGGGATAGAATTGAAAATGTTAGAAACTTCAACCAAAACATAAAATGGAATAGTTGCAAGGCCAAATTGTAATATTCAAAAAGTATGAGGGTCGATATGAGAAGTATCAAAACTTCAAGGGCCAATTTTAGAATTTCATAAAATATTTATTTAAAAAAAACTCGATACGTAGGACTAAGTTTTCATTGTGTTACGGATAAAACAACATTATTGGACAAAGAAATATTGAACTCGCTCGAAACATTTATGAATATCAGTAATGGAAAATAAGAGGATAATATATTAGGGAAGATTAAAGCAAATGAGAGTGCAGTCATGACACACAAGCAACTATAGGAAAACTTATCACGTGAGATGGTATGGGAAATAATAATAATAATAATAATAACAACAACAAAAACAACAACACCAACAAAGCGTGCTAGGATTGGAAACTAATGAGGTCCTCACCATAAATTCATGATGCACACAATTAACATGTGGCCTAAGGCCTAAGCAAACAACATGAACCCTGATTTGTCTTACACATCACTGTTTTTTTAAAATATAAAAGTATTTTATTAAATTAAAGTCATCAAGAAAGTAACAAAAAATAACAACAGACCACAAACACTATGAAACTCAAACCAGCCTCAAGGGATATTACAACAAAGTACAAACATCCAACAACAATGCCAATAACTCACCCCTCGAAGAACTCACTCAAAGTTCTCAAAAAATCATGTGATTACACTCCTTCCATAAAACCCAAAAAAAACAAGCAAAATCGTCCACAGTAGCCACTTCACTCACTCTTGCACCCACAAACCACTCCAAGCAACAAGCTCAAAGTGCACATTGGCCCTAACAAACCAAGCAAGATCCAGCAAGAAAAAAATAAAACACCCAAGTGTAGTGGAGGAGATGGTCATTGACTCACCACATTACAGACACACATCACTTACATAGATATGGTTCAACGCAATGGAGTATCTAAATAATGTGGGTATTGTTAGCATTAATCATGTTATTAGGGGTGTCTCACAAGCACTGGCTTAATTCGATCCATATATCAATGATGTAATACAAACTTATAACGTCAAATTTAATGTTTATTAATTACATTAAAATATATTTATTCTATTGTATTACATTACATAAACACATCACTTACACTCACTTTCTAGGAATAACGTTCTCATCATCATTAACTTGAACATTATGACTAATGCTATTTGAACTTGACTATTTAATACATAACTTTTGACGGTCTCTAGTTTTAAGTTGCCAATACCTTCGCGACATGAACAACTATTTGAGATATCGATAACATCCTTAACAAATCCCAATAAATCGCAAGGCTCCAACACTACAATAAAAGAGGATCCTGCCACTGTGCTCATGGGTCGAATTGGACCTATCAAACTTACCGAGGGCTCAATATCCAAACACATTTCAGAGGGCTCCTTAATCGGTCAAAACCCATTAAGACTAAGTTGAAGGCCCAAATGATGATCCAAATCAACTAATGTCTCCCCAAACCCACCTATCATGAGCTTGTTCTCTGTATGGTCCATCAACAAAGATCTCGCATGGCCCAAATATGGAACGGGCTTTCATGGCTAGTAATGCCATAGACAAATGTGATGAGCCACATACTTTTTATTCAATATCTTCACAGGAGCCCGAAGGGCCTATTCCCCTAGCATATCAGTTGAGGCATATCGCAAAAATCCTTGCATCTTGCAATACCGCACACAAACATGAATGTTAGAGTCTTCTAACTTATAGCAAAAAAATCCACGGAATCTGTTTTTCATTTGTCGAACAATACCCATTACCATAGTATGTCAACTCGCAATGACAATCTACTGGAATGACATAATACGTTTACAACCCATCTGCACCATCTAATCACCTATCTATAACCTCCAATCGCATGTACCCTCAAGCATTAGGTGGACACAATGCCAAATATCGAACTAGTATCTTGTCAATTTTCATGCTTTTATCACTAAATTTCATATAAAGTTTATCAAAAAGATTTGGCAACGAAAGTTCAATTCCTTCATATTCATTCGAATTTACACTTTCAATTATTCCCTTGTGCAAATCATCCTATATTACAAATCCTCCATGCCCACTACATAAAAATCAATCATCCATGTCCTTCTGCACGGTCCACATTTCGGGACTAACCGGTCCAATATATGAAAATATATCATCTATAGTTGGATTGCTATCACCGACCTTGTCATCAGCTACAATGATTAAAACATGATGGGTTTCTACCTCACTTTGGGCGATTGGACTAAGCATAACGTTGCCCAATAGATGGATCCCCTTTACAACAATTTTATCACTGTCGTTCGTACTTGCTATTGCCCAATTTTATTGCATTCAACAACGGAACTTCACCCTTCCCATTCTCTAGATCATGTGTAAACACCTCAATTCCACAACGATCACCTCTTGATCGCTTTTGATACCATTGTGGCACATACTTACATACTTTGTCTGAAAACCTTTGTGGCGCAAGCAATGAGCAGAAACATGATCTCCCAACAGCAAGAGCAACATTGCAATCTTTTCCTGCATCCAGCAACTCAGCTAGCAACGACAACATCAGTTAGTCCTCTCTTCATCTCTATTTCGATTAAGAAAAAAATGGAAAGGAAGTTTATAATCTCTACTCCCTTCATCTCTTGTTTCAATTCTGTTTTTTTTAAATGAAATTCTCAACCAATGAATTAGCCTTATAAATCTTGTTTTAATTCCATAGTTTAAATGTTTAGTATAACATCAAAAATCAATTACCTATGTTTGAAGTTGAATGTTAAATTTGTGATATTTATAATATTTTGATATTTAAATTTATTAATATAATTTTAAAAAGTCATACCAATGAATGTCAATTAATCTTTATTTTGTGTTTTACCAAATAGAACCGATTAATGATTTTTAGAACCATGTGCAGAACAATGAGAAGTAATACAACCTTTTGTCATTAGAACAGATGCCATAAATTTTTTTAAGACCCAGCACTCGAAGCACAAAGCTTTGGCATCCGTGATGACAAGAGAAGATGAGATTCAATAAATGTATGAATTGTCAAAAGAAGTTATGAATTGTCTGTCAACAGCAAGGTGCCAACAAAGTTAGAGGTGGAAAACGTAATTGAGAACCCTAGGTATTAATTGTCAAGCATTGATACCATGTTAGAAAATATAGAAAGAGAATACTGAATCGAGTAAACTTATATAAAGTGGGATGACTTTCTACCTATGCCAACTGTCTTGACCTAATGGACTAACTGGCCAAGTTCACTATCATTTAATATTCCAACAATATCCCTTTTCCATATTATCCATAATGAATCTTGTATCCTGTTTTTACTATTGAATCAAATAAAATTTTAAGGCAAGCACCAAATAATATATCAAAATCCTTAAGCTAAGGAAAACATAAAGTTTGCAGGAGAAAACCTTTCAGCGCGAAAAACCAAACTTTTTAGCACACACTCTTCAGCAAATGCTATTTCTTCTGGTTTTCTCTCTCTTCCAGAACCAACTAAATCAGATAGATCAGCAGTATTCTGACATATTTAAGAAATATACACCATTTATCAATTAACCAGTTGCGATAAAATCTATGAAGTCCAGAAATATAAAGTCTAAAAACATTTGAGCCTGACATGAAAGGCAACAAAACAAGGCAAAGAGTGACTGCCTTTAACCTGCAAAAGAAGATCGTATATGCGAACTGGCTCCTCAGGTTTCAAGACTTTCTGATTAGCAATGCTGACCAACAATTGGTTCCGTTCAATGATGCGCTGCCCTAAGACAGCACTTACAGCTTTGTCAAGGCCATATAAGTTGTCCTTCACATTTTCAGCATCACCTGCAGTGGTCTAAAATATGAAGGATGTCATAGAGTACCATAAAATATCAATAAGATATTTTATATGGATGCTGCCCTAATTGAAAAGGGTGATCCCACATACCAAATCACTGCGGATGCAGTTCCTGGCTTCATGATAAGAAGTAAATATTTTCTCAAAAATAGCCAATTTTTTCTCAGCTGGAAGTGAATCTGTTGCAGGACCATTTAGATCTTTCTCAAGTTCCTGAGCTGAATAAATTTACCATGAATTAAAGGAGGTGGAAACTAGTTTTAAAGAGCAACTATAATTATTTATCAAAAGAGAACCGTCCAGAATCACAAGATTCATATAAAAGTCACACAATAATACAAGATAAAATAAATTAGGAACCACAAATGTGCATCAAATGGTGCCAGAAAAGAAGATAAATAGTCTAGTTAAGATTTATCTGTACTTCTACATAATTTTAACATTAAGGACTCAGTAATGAAAGCTGCTATAAAACACAAAAATAACTCCAAACATTTTTGAATGCCTTGAAAGACAAGAACACCCAACAGCATTTATGAATGTCTATCATAAACAAAGTTGTGCTACAATGTCAATGTTTTGGAATCAAGATTTGCGGACAGATAAAAAAAACTTGTTTTACAATGACACAGTAAATCAGAGGAACAAGATATAAAGGAGTAGAATTCCGTGAAAAAGATCAAGCAACACCACTTGATGGATGGTGTGAAATAAAAAATACTAATAAATAAAGTGGTAAGGCAACAGACTTTAAACATTGAAAGGGAATCAAGCATCATAAAACTTTCAGAGTGACAGGCACACTCTCCATTAGTATTTAGCAGAACGCTGAAGTTAAAGGGCAGGAGACAAACAGTGGATCAAAAGAGAGATAATAACCCATCATTTCGATAAAGCAAAATGTAGAGAAATGTATGGGTTCATGAGCTGAGGAAAAGGAATATCTGCAAACAAGGAACTGATTAGCAACCTTTCAAAATGAAGACTCTAGTTTTTGCGTTGGAAATAGGAAATATATGACCAAGCCAGTGAAATTCAGTCATAGATGCTGCCTGCTGGGATCTTGCCTCTTCCAAGACAGCCTGTAAACAAAGATTGCGCAATACACCAGAAAAATAAATACATGAATATATTTACAGTACTACACACCCAACTAATCTAAAAAAATGAAGATAACCATTCTAATCAAACTAACACCTGTAAATGATACTACACACAACAATTTGACCGGTGAAGAACAAAAAATTAACAGTGGACTCAACAAGCATAAATTAAAAGCTAACAGTTTTAGTCCATTGCATCCAAGCCACCAGCATGCCAAGAGTAGAAATAAAGCCAACAATTCAAAATAGTCTAGCAATCATTTGGTCCATTTCTCCCCAATATAAAATGCATCCTTAAAAAGTGTGAGGTAATTTAATGGATGTAATAATATAAGATAAAGAAGCTCAATCAACTTTGAAGTAATACTTCATATCAAGATTTGAATCAACACACAAATAACCAAAACATCTGCTTTGGCAATAATATGCATGTCATAACTTTTATATAATCAGATTTGCACCTCCATTTTAGCCTTAAAAAGGTCGAGCGCAGGTCCTTCCATTTCACCAATTTGCATCAGTTCAGAAGGTTGTAAGTTTGACTCGCCAATTTTATGCAGGCAATACCGGATACTTGGTTCTAACTCCTCAACACGTTCGCGGCACAACAATTGATTCTCCACATTTCCATACTTTCCAAGTTCCTCATACACAGCCCTATTGAGTTAACACAGTTAGCAAGCCAAAAACGGCTAATTGACCCAGGAAAAAAAGGTATATCTAACAGCAGAGTTTTTTGCACCCCAATCTGAACAGAATGAGGTCAACACCACAAGTTTTTAACAGGTAAATTGCTTATCAAAATTATGGTTTCCTACTTCATTATTTATTTTACAACTTATTTAGTCATTTCATTCCATAAGTATTTGATTCATTCTTTGGAATAAAGTAGCCATTACTATTATTCCTCATAGGAGATTTTGCACAATTAGCCAAAACCAAAGTTATCCCTAGAATCAGCTATTCCATGTAGAATGGAATAGGTTACCCAAAAAAACCAATCAATTATAAACAATTACAAACCAACAAAGGAACATAATTTCAAATAGCCATTCCCATATTATTCAAAGATGATAACCAAACAAAAAATTGTTGTCATAGTTCTTACAATTTTTTATACCACATATTTAGGGCATTTTGTCCACTTTCTCTACTCCTTCATTATTCCATATTGATTAGTCATCAAACAAAGAAGGGAATAAGATATAGAGTGGCCATTTCCATACTATTCAATGATTCAGATCATAAAAAAATTATTATTTTTAACAAATTTTTATTATCAAGGAAAACAAATTCTATCAACTATTATTCAATCCAGTGAACCAAATGTGACTACTACTTCTGGAGAGTGTTTATATAACAAAGAGTCGAGGATGCACCTTGCACTCTTGAAACTCTTTAATGCCGTATCCCAGTTCCGATCTTGCTCAAATAACAATGTACCTTTCATATAAGAGGCATAGGCCTGCAATATTTAAAACAAAACCTCTCATTAAAAAACATATAGAAGCAACAAAGCAGTTATATGTCACTGCAAAGAGTTAATGGATAAGGGCCATTAGTCAATAGATACTATATAAAATTGAAATAAACATAAACTAGCATATGATACAAACAATGAAAGATGTAGGCAACTGATCTGATAGGTCTAATGCAGACACATTAAAATGAATATCAAGGGAGCATAGCCAGGTTATGTCAGCGATATATAAGATGATAAGTTACGAACAACATATATGAGCAATATAGTGGAAATCATGGATAACGACACACCTCAGCTTCTAAAGATGTTCTTGAATCTCCCTTGATGGAACACAAGTGGGCAAACAGTGTGGCCCATTTTGCCGCCTTCCTGAGCCTGGCAATAAGATAGATGCGTTGGCGTGCATTTGGACCATCTGGCAATTGTCGTTTCTCCATGCCATGGCTCCAAGCTCTTTCTGCTGTATAAAGTACTAAGTGGAGGAACCTATTTGGGTCCAAAAAAACACCAATGGTGATGATCTAGAGTGCAAAATAACAGCCCAAAGTTCCCGGTTCTTTTGTATTAACTGGGTATCAAAATAGACAAAGGAAATAGCAACAAAAATCTGATAAAGTGTTGCAGAAGAACCATGAAAATTTTACAATAACAACGATAATAATAAGGTGCAACCAAAATTTACCACAAAGCATGAGCATCCTTAGAGGAATTCCCGACAAGAGAGTAAGAATTAAGTTGAGAAATCACAAACCTCACTTCAGTGACGGTGGAATCGGTGATGGCTCGCCGGGTGTATTTACCACGGCCATGGGTGAACTTCAATGACTTGTACAGTCTCCTCAGTCGAGCAGTGCAGTATCTCCTGTAACCAAATAAATACAGTAAATAGTAATCCATCATATTTCGATTCTACATTTTTGTTCTTACATGAAATATAAGAACAAAAATCCTAGTTAGAGGATGTAAAATTAAATGTGTTCAAACCCAAATGAGACCAGACCAGACCCAAACAAGCCAAACCAAACCAATGCGAAGAATATTAATATACCTATAGCGAGTATAATCCCCGTGCCGTAATCCGTGCTGCATCTGCGCGGATTTAAGGAGCTGCAACACTGATGATGAAAGAAAGAAACCAAACTGAGTGCAACGAAACTACGAGAGAAAAAAATCGACAAAACATAACATTGAGAGAGAGAGAGAGAGAGAGAGAAGGAAGGGACCATTGAAGGAGAATTTAGGGTTTGTTTGGTAGGGAGTGTTGGATTTTTGTGCGTCGACATCCATCGCGGACGCCTTGGTTTCGGTCTCCATGAAACCTTCCCTGATGGGACGGAAACGGGATCGCTGCTGCGTTAGCTTTGTTGAAGGAATCGCAGATCTGTGGGGGTTGGGGTGTAGGATTGAGGAAGAGCTGCTTACCTGTCTCCAGCCGTCGTCGTCTTCGTCGAACCACTCTTGACACAATCCTCCTCCTCCTTCTCCTGGTGCGTTACGCGAGTTGTCCCCAATGGCGATTGGCCGGCGGCCGCCTCCTTGACAGTTGTATAGTGTCGGGCTAACTTAGATCGGCGAGGGGTTTCGCTGCTTGCACTCTTTGCAGATCCGTTTCTGTTTCACTCAATGGGTCGGGACAGGCCGGATTCGCTAACGGGTTACACGTGATCCATGGGTTCTTTTACTTTTACCATTCTTTTAAAAAAAAACTTCCTTTATCGTATCATAACGGGTGGTTAGAGCATTAGCAGATTTACTATACCAACCATTCTGTTGAAAAACAATTAAAAAATTAAAAAATTATTCAAATACATTTAATTTTTTTCTATAAAATTTATATAATTTTTCTAATATATTAAAGAATACTATTTACTTCCTATAATTATTAAATTATATCTAAAAGTTTTCTCTCACAATCTTTCTTTTGTATAAAAAAAATATTAACTTATATTTTATATTAAATTATAAAAAAATTATTATTAAATAAAATAAATAGTATAAAATATTATTTTAATAATATAAATAGTGATTTAAGGATTATATTTGTATAAAAAAAATAATTTAAAATTATAAATTTTAAAAAACTTATTGAGAAATTATGGGAGTGGTATGGATCTTTTGGGTAAATGCGTTTGAAATTGATTGGTTTGGAGGCCTGTTTTATATGACACTTGTTTTTTAAATAAAGGAAAAAAACAAGAAAGGAAGAAAAGAAAAACTAATCATTTTTTTCTTCAAAGAAGTAAATGATAAACAAAATGAATTCCTTATCCTCCTCCTTGATGTTCCGGCGGTTCTACTGTTTGAAACCCACAACAACTCCGGCTGCTGTCGGCCCATCATCTTCCAGGAAGAAGTCACTCGTCTTCTTGGGTTCTCCTCAGGTCTCTATCTCTCTCCGTGCATCTATCTGACTCAATATATATGACTTGAGGGAGCGAAGTAACATAGAGAGCTCTGATGGTTTGGTTGCAGGTCTCTGTGACAGTGCTTGACGCGCTTCTCAATGCGTCTAACGATCTACATTCCCAGTTTCACGTAAACTCTTACCTCTATTTTATCTGGTTTCATCCGTAATCAATTCAGACTGTAGTTCTCAAAAATGGGTTAGATGATGTTTCTGCATCACATCATGCCCTCAAATTGTGGTCTCAGTTATTTTCAAGTTCATAGCAGGCAAAAAAGAGAAAAATGAAACAGTAAGCGGGGAGGGTGGGGGGGGTTAGCAATTCAATCTTCAGTTGTTTTGCGCGTTGTTGTGATGTCTAGACCAATTTCAGTCGGCACTTCGTAAGCTAAGTTCATTGCACAAATAGTTGTTAATTTGTAGCCTTTTCATATCTACTACAGTTTATTTTGTTAAAATTTGAAAAATTTAAATTCTCATCGCTGTCATTGCTATTTGTCTTGTAAGGATGTTAATCCTCAAAGAAAGTAGGAACTGCTCTGAATTCAATTTTATTTTATTTTTTTAGTTCTCTAGATGCACTTATAGTATTCAAGACTATAATAGGACTTCTATGTAAATATGATTTCAGGTCGCAGCAATTGTTACTCAGCCGCCTTCTGTGAGGGATAGAGGAAGAAAGATGATGCCTTCTCCAGTTGCTCAACATGCTCTTGATAGAGGCTTCCCTTCTGACCTCATTTTCACACCCGAACGGGCTGGAGAGGTAATTATGGGTTCTATTAATATTTGAGACAACGGATTCTCACCTCTATATGTAAATGTTTTCTCACATTTCATTGATTTGTTCTGTTAACCTTGCCTTAAAATTGGTATGTATATTCCGAGCCAAGTACTGGCGCTCAATTTATCCTCTAATCTCAAATGAAGGAGCAGTTTGGCATGTTGGCCCGAAGTGATCCAAATTCTACTCATCTTCTTTCCTTAGTTGTTATCAAGCAATAGAGGTTTTAAAATAATAATAATTTTTTTTGATAAAATAAAAGTTTTAAAATAAAAAAAATAAAAATAGTAAATGTTAGCTTACTTTTCAGTGTTTGGTAAGTTAAATTGTTTATCCTTTTGCTATTGTTGAGCATGAAAAACAATGAGCATTGATGAAATACAGAAATACGGAGTATTTCACTTAGCGTGTGGTGCTTTTCTTAAAATTAAAATATTCAAATTTACATGAAAAAAGAGATTCTAGGCTGCCCTTGACCAAAATGGTTTGGAGTTAACTAGACCAATGGTTATATACATGTAACCTTGATCTTCAAGCTCTAAAGAACTGAAATTTTTTACAGTGGAGAACATGGAACATATATCTAGGTTTTCTTGGGGCAGACTCAACCATATTATGGAACTAGAGACAAAATCTCAAGCTAAATATTTCTTAGGCATAAATGGAAAGAACACGATACAAAATTTCATGAACTTTGTGTGTGCATATGACCTTTAATTTACATGTCAAAATCTCATGCAGTCAAAATTTGACTGTAAATAGTTATTATTTAGTCATGTATACCGAAGATCTTATGTATACTCAAACTTCATGAAATTTGACAAACATATATGTTTTTCATGCTCTTTCGATATATGCCTCAAGTGCTTGATTTGGAACTGTCATGCTATTTGGTCAATAAAAGGGCCTTTTTCTGTTTACCCTATATCAAAACTCTCTCCCTCTCAGTATGGTGGAAGTGGAACCCTAGAGCTAATGGGCTTTGGTAGCAAACCAAAACTGTCATTCCATTAAGGATTTTTTTTTTTTTGGGTTCCTTTTTTCAATTCAAAACAAATGGAAAAAAAGTCACTTATCAAAACAGCATGGAAGAGGCCTCTACTGGAGTCATTGGCCTTGTTGCTCCATTGTACTACCTTTTCTTATATATGAATACATGTACAAACCACTTTTGTTTCCGTTTAATACCTTTATTGGAAAAGCTATGTGAGTTTCTTAGTAAAGCTTAGCATGGCAATGTTAATGTTTGTTTCTTGTCATAAATTTATTTGTAACAAGGCATCTGAAAGTTCCTGTTGATATTATTTATTCTGTCTCAATTATGGACATTTAAAATGTACAGATGTCATCCTTTAATTAAAAGAGAACCATTTTTTCTGTTCATTGTAATGCAGGAAACATTCTTGTCCCGTTTTAAAGCTTTGCAGCCAGAAGTTTGCATTACAGCAGCGTATGGGAATATTTTGCCCAGCAAGTTTCTTACAATTCCACAATTGGGTTAGTTTTCTTTGATTTTCTTCAAACATGATGAATTTTAATTGCCCTTGGAAGTGATAGCATGCAAGGTAGTTGATGAGTCAAATGAACACAAAACATTAATAAACTGGCTTGAATGACAAATTCACATGGTATACATAACTAATTGTCAAATCACACTTGAATGGTTCATGTGTGAATGTGAGATAATTAACTAATAATTTGATAAGAGGTTGGATGGCAGGAATTTCCCATGGTTGTTGCTCTAACAGGTGTGCTAGTTGTTTTGAGATAAGAGATTTGGTATAATAATATTTGCATTTTTGTGCCTTCATAGTGATAAGACTTGAGTGTTTTTCCTTTTTGTAATGTTTGTTGTCACCTACTTAGTGGCTATAAAAAGTCTTTTTTTATGATAGAAAAAAGAAAAAAAAGACCCTAATGATATGGTGATTAAGGTCCTAAAAAATTGTAGCGTTTTTGCATTTTTTGGTGTTTATTTTTCGTCAGTTGAGATAAAAATAATTAAGAAAGTTGCCAAGAGAATATTAGGAGGAGAAATTCCTTTAATTTGGGTTCTAAATAATGATACAAGCTTTCAATTTTTTAAATTAATTTTAACCAGGGACGGTAAATGTACACCCAAGTCTGCTTCCTTTGTATCGTGGTGCTGCACCAGTTCAAAGAGCACTGCAGGTTCTGTACCAATTTTATATTTCTGATTTGTCAATTGTTAATGCTCTTTTCCAAGGTTGTGCCATTGATTAGGGGTGAAAATTTGGATAATTGGATGCAGATTTACACATATGCATCTCTGTATTTGAAGCATAAAATTAATCTGTATCTGATTGATATATAAAACATATATTCGTATCCGAATCCATTGAATATTGTCTGAATAGTATCCAAAGTTGGATAAATTTGAATATCCAAAATAGAGTAAAAAATTATAATAGTCCATTTATTACAATTAATATTTGGCTCTCTATTTGTCGCTCACGCACTTCAAATAAAACTTAAACTAAATATAGCTAGTAGCTTAACCTAGATCGTTCTCTACCGGAGGATTTATAAAATTCAATTTAACCAATTTAATTACTTGTTTAATAAAAATTAATGCAAAAGAATAAATATAAAATTAGAGAGATTTTTAATTGAATAAAAACTAATTAAAGTAAAGATTTTTAATTACGAAATTCAATTAATTAAAAATGTAATCAGCTTAACTTTACACCCGAATATTGTTTATTATTATCCTAAGAGATAAATTAGATAAATTATGGCCTTATAATTTAACTGCATTAAGACATCATAAATACAATTAAATTATAAATTTATTCCAATCCAAATAAGTATGAATTCGTCTGGCCTTTCGCCTATGATTTTTTAAAATATTGAATTCATGTGGGCGCCATATTATTAAATTCCTTCTCTATTTAGACTCTCTCTATGTAGCAGAAGCATATTCTCTTCTTTCCTATTTTGTTTCACAAAACAATTCAATGCATTAATTAAGACTCATAATGTAACCCAAATGTATATAGACAGAATTAATATCAAAATTAACTCAAATATTACTTAGTCAAGAAGAGAAATTAAGCTCAAAGAATTAATATCAAAATTAAAATAATTAATTTAATATTAAAAACCATCAAAATTAATATTAAATATATAAAAGTGATTAAAATAATAAATAATTGAATTAGGAAAAAAATTATTATAAAAATGCATCAATTCAGTAAAATATTAAATTAAAGTCCATAAATTTAATGATAAATTTTGTAGTTATCACACCTCAATAGTGAGCCCAATAAAAGACTTAGTTCTCAATGTTCGTGTTGTGTTTAGATAGGAGGAGGTTTATTGAAAATGTTTGAAGTTTCCAATTTCGGATTGGGTTTAGTATTAAAGCAAAATCAAACCAATGTGGGAAGGAAGAGTGGGTTTATAGAATAATAATTAAAATATAAATCAAATGAAAAAGAAGTTTCCAAGACTAGAATCTTGGCACAAGGACTTCTAACGCAGAGACTTACCAATGGATCAACCATTCTTGTGCAAACATATTTCAAAACACTAATATATATATATATATATATTTATATTATAAATATAAATTAATAAAAATACTAATAATTAAATAAGAAAACAGATATGGATATTAGCATATCCATATCTATAATCAAATAGTAATGGATGTGAATACGTATGTATTTTTTTTTGTTCGGATACAGATAATATCCTTTTTTCGATATGATTTCGATCGGATATGTGGTTTGAAGATTTTTTTCCAGCCCTACCATTGATAAGTTAATTGTAAGTAATGCAGGATGGTGTTAAAGAAACAGGAGTATCATTATTGTTTACCATCCGTGCTCTGGATGCTGGACCTGTAATTTCCTTTGAAAAGTTGGCAGTTGATGACTACATTAAGGTGAGGATGACATGTAAAAAGTTTTATTACATTGTCTACTCACATATAGTTCCTGTGCTAAGAATACCTTATTTAGCCCTAAAAATGACAGCCTAATATATGTCTTCTCTTTATCTTCCATTGATTTGGTGTTAAATGCTTCAGAATTTCCCTGGCTAATATTGTTGATTCACGTGCAGGCTCCAGAATTGCTTTCAATTCTTTTTGGTCAAGGTGTGCACCTGTTCTTTTCTTGCTTTATTTGTCTGTGTTATGCGTGTGTGAATTTCCCTCTTTTCATGTAGAATTTACTGGCTCTCCCCTTATTCTTTAGGTGTTATTCATATAAAACTAAATAGAGAGGGAGAAGTGTGTGTCTGTTCCTGCATTAATTTTTTCCTAATTGGAAAATTATGGAAATTGTTGTTTCTGAATCTCCTAGGTGGCTCTCCTTTAAATTTATAAAAACAGTAATGGATATTATTTTCTTTTGGTGTTCTCATTTTCTTGGTATTCTTCGCTTACTTGACATAGTTTTTTTCTGCGGTTTGCGGACTGATTTTGAAGACGACGTGTTTTTATTGATTGATTTATGGGCCTATCATAATTTTGTGTTCAGCTGTCTTTTATTCTTTTCCTTTCTATCTTTTTCTTGCCTCAGTATTTCAACATCTCCGTTGTTTGTTTGTTATGTTTGTAAAGCTATTGAAAAGTGCCTTGTTTTGGTTGTTATTTATGATAAATAACCTGTTCGAGCCATGCAGGATCTAGACTGCTGATTCGAGAGCTTCCTTCAATATTTGATGGATCAGCTAGCATGAAAGCACAGCCCCAAGATAACTCCATTGCAACTTTAGCTCCAAAGGTTCCTCTTTTTCTTTTTCTTTTTTCATCTTATGTCTCTAACTTGTTTTACAGAACTATGGACTGTCTTACGTTGAGAAAGTCTTCCAGGCTATGGAAGTGATATTACAAATAATATAATTATACCTGACACAATTTAACTGCGTTATTTTTGTTGCGTTAGTGCCTCTTGGATGTTGATGTAATATTTTTGGGTAACTGGAGTGACTGCTGAATAACCTGTTTACATCTAAGGAATTTGGATCAAAATATCCAGTAATCTGAAGACGCCAGGGCATCTTGAAATACAAACCTTTGACCAGAAACTTCTTTTGAGCGGCAAACAATTTAAAGGACTGCCTGTCAATGAGAAGTACGAGGATCAGTAATGAACTTAAAAGAAGTTTTTGGCCAAGTGTTTGGTATTTCAGGGTCAAGGGGCATCCTCATACAGCTAGATATTCTGGCGGACCGCATTCCAATGAGAAGTACAAATAGCCTTAATGATTCAAATATTGGATTGTGCTTTGGCTGAGCATTATTCAACCTTAAGTACCCTGCCCACTTTAGTTGCAGTGTAATATGCTTATGTTTATAATTGTTTGCAACGTTTCAGATAACTCCCGAAGAGTCATGGTTGTCCTTTAACGATGAAGCTGCAATACTACATAATAAGGTAAACCCATAAAAAGGAAAATCAGTCAACCTCCTTTTCTTTTGGCTACGCACTCACAATTAAAAGTTTCTCTAGGTTCGAGCATTTGCAGGTTGGCCCGGTACCCGGGCTAGAGTTCAGCTCGAAGATGTAAAAAATGGTAAGGAAACTGTCCTAGACCTGAAGATTCTCACGACGAGAGTTTGTAAGCAAAGCTGTACTGATGATCTCTTGGACAAAGTGACTTTTAATAAGGTTGCATTGGTCTTTCCTTGCGGTGGCCACACAGCACTTGAGGTGAGAATATACATTTCCGTTTTGTGATTCAATGTTTGTGTCTGTGCTTGTTTCAGATTGTATTTATCTGTGAGTTGAATTAAATGGGGCCTAATGTTGATGCATAATGCACTAATTCGAATGCTGTCTGAAATTAATTCAGGTATTGCAAGTTCAGCAACCAGGTAAGAAAGCAGTTGATGCAGGAGCCTTTTGGAATGGCCTGCGCGGTCAAAAGCTTAAGATTGCAAGAACGGAGGCAACACCTCGTGTTGTTTCCATGACACGGTGACTTGCTTTTAGTCGCTTATGTTATGTTTATGTTTCTTAATTTATCGATTTTAAAAGAATAAATATTTTTAGCCGGATGATTTTATCGGATTTAAAATCGGATCTACGTGTCTGTCCAGCGTGTTAGTCCAGCGAGGCATCTAGCGTGGCAAAAAAATATTACGCGCAGTCAAATGACAAAAACAGAATAACATTTAAATTAGTTTGATTTAAAAAATAATTATATTATGAAAAATAGAAATACTATTTTATGCATTAAACATATGCTAATATGTTAAAAATTAGGTTTTGAAAGTGATAGAGTGCTTTTTTTGAAAATCTAAGAGTGGAAAATCCCCTACAGGAATTTTGGAGCTGTAGCTCTCGCCGATACCTACAAATCAAAAAAAAAATTGACCTAATTCCGATCACTTGCGCAAAGTTATGATTGTTTGAAGTTTTCGTCGGAAATTACAGTCCACCGAAGATAGCTACAGTTCACGGAACGCAAAAATCCGCAAATAAGATATGATTAATTCGGTTTGAGGAATAACAGCTTTTTCCGAACCGAAGACCTATTTTCCGAACGGAAATCTTATTTCTCGAACCGAAGTCTTTATTTCCCGAATCGAAGTCTTTATTTCCTTAACCGAAGTCCTATTTTTCGAACCGAAATCTCTATTTTCCGAATTGAAATTCTATTTTTTGAACCGAAATCTCTATTTTCCTGAACCGAAGTCTTATTTTACTAAACCGAAGTTCATCCCGAACCGAAGTAAACATGTCATATTTCACGAATATAACAATTGATAAAGACAGAAATTAAATCGAAATTCATTAAACCGATTTAAACACGTCATCTGCCACGAACGTAATTAATAATTATACATATGCAAACACATCAGCTGCCACGTCAATCCGAATGATAAATCTGTTGAATAATTTTGGTCGAATATCAGCGCCCATTTTAAAATTGTCACCCATGCTTCATTATTATTATTGTGGAAACAAAGGGCCCACACTGACCCAATAGGGCCCAAAATTATTTGACCTCACACGTGTTGCTTATTTTTTATTATATATTAATTTAAGAACATTGAATATTAGTTGACCGGATGTACAGTATTTAGATTTAGGGGTGTAAAACGGGTTCAAGCCCGCGGGTCAAGCCTGTGGGCTTGGGGTGGGTCGTTTGATCAGATCATTCAATGTTTGATCAGAACATGCCCTTGTTACCATACTTTTTATCCCGCCATTCTTTCACGATTCGTTTGTTATGTGAGAATAAAATGCAATGGAATTAAATTTATTTTCATTCTCGCATTTGGTATAGTCAAAAGAATGCAATCTTTTATTACCTTAGGATAAATATTACTTTAAATAAGATAATATTGATTACTATCATCACGAGATTTCGTTTGGAAAACAAATGAAATGCAATCTGCTTTTGGGGATGCGGTTTCTCCATCCTTCGCCCAAATGGTGATGAAAAAGAAACAACAGAGTCGTCACTAACTGTTTTTTGGGTGCAATTGGTCACCTAAAAGGATGATCTACGTCGTCGGAGCTAGGTTCAGAAGTTTGTTACGGGTAGGGAAGGATTAGCATTCTCACAACACCTTTTCGTTACCTATCTAAAGGGTGAAAAGGTTTCTAATTTATTTTAACTTTTTGTTTTGATTTTCACTTATCTAAATTTATTTTTCTAAGGGCCTAAGGTTCATGCTCATTCTATTTTTTTTTTTTGTTAAAATTAAGTTAAATTAAATTATCCTTAAGACGAAAGGGGGGACCTAAAAATTAATTTTAAAAGGTTAGAGTAAAAAGTAAAATATGAAGGGATAATTCTAGAAAAGAAATAATGCTAATTTGATTTTTTAAAATGTATACAGAATTAAAAGAATTTCTAGAAGAACTTTAAAGAACTTAAAATTTCATTAAAGAAAAAAAACATTTTCTATTTGACTAAAAAAATTATTTATTTATTTATTTTTGGAAAAAAACATTTTAAGAAAAACAAACCCTCTATTTTTTTTTAAAAAAACAAGATCTAAACAAATATAAATTATAGCATTGTGTGTGATAAGTGACATCCACATAAAGAAAAATAACTCTCTTTTCCTCTCTTTTTTTTCTCTCTCATTTTTTCACTCATTTTCACTATTTTTGTTTATAATTATAAGTTACAAAAAGCGGGCGTTACAATAAAGTAGAGAAAATTGGACAAAACAAAAACCAAATAAAAGAGAGAAATAAAATACAAACGGGATATGCCAATTAAAACTACAAAGTGGGACCCTGTAGAACAAAATTGAAAAAAAATATAGTACAAAGAAAATAGATCGTAAGCCTATTCACAAAATGTACAACTATCACATTGTGAAAATAAACAAACAAACATGTTTTCAGTTTTATGTTTTATATTTTATGTTTTCGTTTTCAAAATGTGATACTTGTTTTCGGACATAAAAAACATAAAACTGAAAACAATAAAATATTATTTTCATTATTTAGGACTTAAAAAATGAAAACAAGCTTTTGTTATTTTTAATTTTTAGTTTTTTGTACTCGAAAATAACTATTACATTTTGAAAATGAAAACAAAAAACACCCTAACCAAACATACCCAGTGATCAAAACTTCAGAGCTATATTCACAATAATATTAACATGTAGTGAAAAAAAATAGTGAAACCAAACCTGCAAAGACACTTGCATATGGATCGACACTCATGATTATTATTTTATCTTGTTTTATTTGTGAGACCCAGTGATCAAGAAAGACTCTAGTTCAAACAAGCAAACAGGCAAAAAAAAAAATTGTTCATTCTGCTTATTCCATTTTATTTCCACCACACAATCAGATAGAAAACCATTAGTGCAAGAAACATTCCCACACTAACAAAGAGACATCCATTACGAGCAAACAGGCATGCATGCAAACAAAAGAAAAGTCATTTTGTTCATTCCATTTCATTGTGATCAAAACCAGTCATGAATATACAGATGCCAACTAAAACCAGAGGAGATAACCAAACACAGAACAAATCGGGTTAGTATATACCTGCTAAACTCATAAGAACAGCAAAACAAAAATAGAAACAGGTCGACAAATGCAGCAATAAAACATACTTGAGTGATTTTACCTTACAAAAACAAACAACAATGCTTAACAATCTAGCAAAAGGGAGATACAAGCAAATACGATTTGTTAAGGAACAATCAAAACAAGCAACACAACAAAAAAACAGTTGACAGTGCATACCAAAGCAATTCACATGCCACACTTTTCTTCAAGCCTATGAACGAGTCGTCTGTCTCTAGACTCTTTGAACGGTCGATGAGGGGTAAAACTAGTAGGAGTCAAATACGGCAGGGGAGCATTACACCGGTGATGTTGTGAATGGCAACAACTTTGGTTGGTGTGAGGTGGCACTGTGGTAGCAGCAAAGGAGGCCTTGTAGTGAGCGGCAATGGGGGCGACAAGAGATGGTTGCTCTGTTACGTCATTGCTAGGGGCCGATGGGTGATTAGAGGTGAGGAAGATGACGGGCTTCAGAGAGGTGGGTTTTAGTTGGGATTTCATAAGGGGATGAGAATCGAGTTGTGCCTTTCTGCATGACTGACTAGCAATATGATGTCCGGTCAGGGGGACTCTCCATGGGAGGGGAGGAAGATAAGAGATTGAGGGATTGTAGTCTGGTAAATAAGTTTTTCAATGGTGAGAGCCCCCCTTGCATTTGATCGACCATGGGGTTTATATAGGGGATGGAGTTTAAGGTTTGAGGCTCAATTTGGGGCAGCGAGAATTGGTGATGGGCGTGAGCTAGCTGGTCGTGCGTGGCTGCAGTGGTAGAACGGAAAGCCGGTTTTGGCAAAGCAAGGGAAAGATGGGAAATAGAAAGGAGAAGGAATCCATGCCCAAAGCAGCGCGCCTGCAACCTTTGTGCTTGGGGAAGAAGGGACGTAGACAGGGGTCTGCATCGCTGCACTATACGCTGTGCGTCGTGTGAGAGAGATGGAGACGAGAGAGAGAGTTGACCTTTTTTTTTCTTGTTTTTTTCTTTTTGATTTTGTTATTTGGTTTTTTTCTTAAACCAACGAAGAGATGACATGTGGACTAGGGTAGGCGAAAAAAATAAAAAGTTGACAGCTCGGGTTTTAAAATTTTCAATTGGGCATTTTTTTAACTGATGTTTTTAAGTTTTAAACTCAAAAAGGCAACTTGGGTTTCAAAAAATAATGGAAAAAATTATTTTTAGACTCGAGGCATTACAGCGAATGATCCTATGACTTTTTTATTTGAAAATGAACTCTTTTTTAAGCCAGACTTGCACCGCGTGTCTCGAAACTGCCTTATTACAGAAAAATATATATTTTTGATTTTTTTAAATGCTCTGGGAGTGAATATGTAACGCCCCCAAATTTGAAACCTCCAAACCGGGTGCGTTAGCGGAAAATAAATATACAAATTTTATATCAATTTCAAACTATTACTTATTTAATCAAACAAACCATTCATTATTACAAATTTCAATCCAAGATCTTTAAGGTTTAGGGGTTTAGAGACTAAGTATCCATAACCCATTATTACATAACAAAGCACACGAACAAACAACTTAATAAATCTTTAAATTTTCACACAACTTTATTTCCAAGCACTTCTCGACTCCTTATCCTAGTTTCTCTATCCCTTAATTACCTGGGGTTGGAAAAGAAATCATAAAAAGGGTGAGCTCAAATAGCCCAGTAAGGGTAAACATAAGTGGGTAAGGAAAATCATGAAGATATCGAACATAGGAAATACCATATAATATTTACACATCATACATGATCAACATTTCACAAGAAAATCATAACATGGAAGATTATGTTTGAACATCGTATCATAACATCATGATCCAGGTTAACTACCCAGATACCATATCAGAACATAACATATTATCAACTGGATTGACACTCTCCAGTGATGTTCTTTACCCAATGCATTGGAGGTCTTTCTGGAACCATCCATCATAAACTTACTTTGTCCAAACATAAGAGATTATAACAACTTTAGCATACATAACATGAGGCATATCATAGAATTCCAATAAAACATTCAAGGTTAACAAGGATAACCACGAATATCAAAATGGTTATCTACCCCAATCAATAGCATAGATTATCAAGAGAGAGATTAAAAAGAGACTAATGTTCTCAACAATAAAATGGAAATAGAAGAATAAGAAACATAAAGCTCTTACAATAATAATGCCAAATAAAATAAGATAAAGAGGAAGAGAAAAGTCCCTTACAATAATAATGAAATATAGATTATAATGAAAAAGAAAAAGGGGATGAGAAGAAAACCCTTACAATCACTTGTCGTTCTCCGCATTCTAAACCTTAAAAATATCAAAACACTAAATTAGCATTAATGCTTGAAAAGTTCAATATCACACATATCTCCTTTTATATATATATATATATATATATATATATATATATATATATATATCATACTTTAATTTATATCTTTTAATAGGCATACCGTGCTTGTGGGGTTGAATATTAATTTGGGTTCCCACTTCTATTGCTGTTCCATATCCTATTTCGATCCCATGCATCATAAGCCTTGAGTTGTGCACTAACTAGGTTATATGCCTTGAGAGTTTTTGAATAAGATTTACTTCTTGTATTGGGTGAACGGAAAAGACGTTCGATAAGCTTATTTTTCCTACGTGTCTTCCACCTTAACCATGAGGGGATATTAGACACTGGTCTAAAGGGACGATCAGGAGGAGATAAGGATGGGGATAATGTGAGGTTGAAGCATTAACAATTGGGGTTGCAGAAGAAGAAGGGCGATTGTCGGGGGAATTCATTTTGGAAGTCGTTCCTTACAATCTTCCGCTATCTAGAACCTTAAAAATAAAAATAAAAACATAAGTTAATATTCTCATCTTTTCACTTGAATTATAGAATGACAACGCTATGATAAAATACTATAATTTAAAATAATTACACAGGTATGTATATGAGGTGGCAAGGCCAACCATGTATGTATATACGAGGTGGTACAACTAATCATATAAATAACATATGTAAGGTGGTAAAACTAACCATGAATATAGTATATATGAGATGGTAAAACCAACCATAAGAATCTACATAATAAATAAGAAGTGACTTCATAATTTCGAAATCTTAAGTATTACCTTTCGTAGAACTTCGACGCTTGGTAAGTACCAAAAGCAAAAGAGGATTTGAGTAGAGTATTTGGGATGTTAAGAGGGCTTAAGGGAGTGTTTTGAGAGGGAAATTTCGTGGTGTGGCTTGAGGGATTTGTGCTTAAGAGGAGAGGCAAGACACTCCTTATATAGGCAAGGATGGTGGTAGGTGTGTAGTGTGAAAGTAGTGTATGAATTTGACTTTGGCATCAAATTAAATTATGTAAAATATATAAAATACTTTATTTTATTCCTATTATCCTCTCTTAAAACGTGGGTATCTTCTCCTACCATTTAAAAAATGTTTTAAGACTTTTCAACCTAGAAGGTTCCTTTGGCATCAAAAGTCCACATTGGTGTACTCCCTACTAATTCAATTATAACGTTTTTAATTTTGTAGTTTTTGACAAATGTCCAATGGTATTGCATTACTAACTCAAATATATACAAATGGGTATCAATTTTATAATTTTTAAATATGTATAACAAAAGTTATTGAATTTTAAAGTCGTACTAAAATGTTTACCCGTTCATACTGAACCTATGTGTAGTATTTTAAATTCTGGAATTGATTGGCTTCATATTAAATTCTGAAATTTCTACACGTTTTAGCTAAGTCATAAATGAACAAATGGGCTTTGGTTTCATGTCAATTGGATCTGTATAATTCAAGTTATGGATTTTTGAATGTGACCTCCAGAATCTGCCTCATTCAAATTTTTGGGCCTTACCTATGTTTTATACTTTTGGTAAAGTTAAGGCTTGTAATACTTACTTACCCATAGTAATTTGGTTTAAGAAACTAAATGACATAATATATAGCATCTAAACGTTTTATGATATATAAGAAATTATTTTATTTTTATAATGTATTTAATATTCACGCGGATAAAATAATATAATTGCATAATCAATAAACAATAAAGTAAGATAACATCATAGCATAAAATATTATAAACCTAAATATAAACATTAATATCATATTCTATGGTCTTCGTAAAATTTCTTGAATTGTATTAGCGTATGTGTGTAGGACGTGTTGTGCTTGGCGGAGAAGCCGCACAACCCTTCGGCTAACATTGTCGTGGTTGTCGCACGAATAACCTCAAACTTCTCTCTGTGTCTCGTCGCATTATATTGCAGCCATTGGACACGAGCATTTAGCTCATCTACAGCAAAGTATAGCTTTGTAACTTCAAGTCGTATTGCTCGCCGATCTTCATCGCGTACACTATTCTCGGATGGCAGTACTTGAGAACTTGATGCCATAACTCGTATTGTTATTCTTCTTACTTCTATACTCTCTTATAAATAAAATCTCATGCTCATACCTATTTATGGAAGTCCAAATGGATACTATTCATAACGGACGGATACTATTCATAACGGCTACTTATCACATGCTAGTTGAATGACTATATTAGGTGCTTATTTTTATCGTGATAATATCTAAAATATCCTTTCTAACTATTGTTAACAATAACATTATTATTATTTTATTATTATTACTCTTTAAGTAAGAACTTAAGTAGCTAAAAATTTTGCGGGTCTTACAGAATATATGCAAATATATATATCAAAATTCTTAGAATGATGAGTAGAGTAATAAAATGAGATTCATGACCTGATCCGAGTGCTATTTTGAAGGTCGATTGTTGTTTGACCACCGTTAGCAATCCAAATGCGGATTTGACCATAACTTCTTCGTTTGACCTCATAATTGAGCGCGTTCGAAAACGTTGATCTTTAAATTTGATTTTTTATCGCCCGGAATTGGCTCTTTGGCCTTTGAAAGCCTTTTTAAAGAAGTAATTAAAATTGCGCTTTTTGAATCACCGGTCACGTCTCTTTAATTATCTGTACAAAATGGTTAATAAATAGAAAAGAAGTTTAAAGCGGAAAATGAATGTGTATGTCCTATCCAGACAAAATGGAGTCTAACAATTACCTTCACTTTTGTTGGTATTGAGTCATTACATTATATAGGGTAATGAAGTTGACAAACTTGTCATTCATTATCTATTTCTATGTGCTGCCTAGATCGACGCAAGATGTGGGGTGGGGTTGGGTTGGCGATGGCATGGGGGGGCGGGGGGTGTTGGGGCTTGCGACATTGTAAGGGGTGGGACTAGGTGATGATGCCGAGCGTGGGAGCTAGGATGGTGACGTCGTAGGGGGTGGGGCTGGCATGGGGGGCAGGCGAGCTATCAGGAAGACGTGGGGGGACATAGACGCAGGATGGGTTGGCCGACATGGGGTCGGGTGGGCAGGCGGGGTTGAGAGTCGGCATGGGGGGCATAGGTGGGCGTCGAGGGATGTAGAGGTGGGGGGGTTAGGAGGCGGCGTAGGGTGTGTCACGGGGTCAGGTTTCCTGCGCCTCTCAACCTATTGCGGCACTTAGCTTCTCTATCCACGGTCCGCTAAGTTTAGCCTTTAAGGGTTGAAGCGCACGTAGACTGGTTTCGCCCTGCCACTGGGCTCATTAGGAGAACGGCTCCAGTTCCCGACCAGTTTGTGTAAGGATGGCCAAATCCCTTCTTCAACGTCAAGTCCTTGACTAGCGGCGTGCTCCCCGCATTCAACCGGGTCGGCACGTCTAAACTCCGAAGGGGTTCCATCCGTTTTCCTCCACGAACTGCCTGGAACCTTCCGCTGCGCACCATCTACGCTTTCAACTAACCCCTCTCCTTTACGTAGCACGAATACATTCTTGAATCGTGCCACTAAGAAACGTCCCGCCATCACCACGCTGCTCGGGTCGTGACATTCTCTTCCACCTAATCCTCGCAACGTCCTCGTTGCGCTTGTCGACATCGCTTCCCCGCAGGCGATGGCATCGTTATCTCGACGCCCTCCCACTCGCCCAATGTCAACAGCTTGGACATCGCTTCCCCGCACCTTTACCAAGATGCTCACCCACTCGCGCAATGTCCAAAGGATAGGAGGCTTCCAAGATCGCTCCGACGCGCTCCTTCGTACTCTCGTGCCCAACTCTGTATCACACTCTAGGATACTCTAACTCTATGGACGCAAGGCGTGCAAGACACTATCGGTCGACTCACCTCTGTGAGCTCCCACCTTGGGATCATGCTACTCGCGAGAGTGCTCGGCGAGTCTTCAGGATACAAGCCGGTTCGGCTCTAATACCACTTGTCACGGGGTCAGGTTTCCTGCACCTCTCAACCCATTGCGGCACTTAGCTTCTCTATCCACGGTCCGCTAAGTTTAGCCTTTAAGGGTTGAAGCGCACGTAGACTGGTTTCGCCTTGCCACTGGGCTCATTAGGAGAACGGCTCCAGTTCCCGACCAGTTTGTGTAAGGATGGCCAAATCTCTTCTTCAACGTAAAGTCCTCAACTAGCGGCGTGCTCCCCGCATTCAACCGAGTCGGCATGTCTGAACTCCGAAGGGGTTCCATCCATTTTCCTCCACGAACTGCCTGGAATCTTTCGCTGTGCACCATCTACGCTTTCAACCAACCCCTCTCCTTTACATAGCACGAATACATTCTTGAATCGTGCCACTAAGAAACGTCCCGCCAGCACCACGCTGCTCGGGTCGTGACATTTCTTGTCACGGGGTCAGGTTTCCTGCGCCTTTCAACCCATTGCAGCACTTAGCTTCTCTATCCACGGTCCGCTAAGTTTAGCCTTTAAGGGTTGAAGTGCACGTAAACTGGTTTCGCCTTGCCACTGGGCTCATCAGGAGAACGGCTCCAGTTCCCGACCAGTTTGTGTAAGGATGGCAAAATCCCTTCTTCAACGTCAAGTCCTCGACTAGCGGCGTGCTCCCCGCATTCACCCGGGTCGGAACATCTGAACTCCGAAGGGGTTCCATCCGTTTTCCTCCACGAACTGCCTGGAACCTTCCGCAGCGCACCATCTATGCTTTCAACCAACCCCTCTCCTTTATGTAGCACGAATACATTCTTGAATCGTGCCATTAAGAAACGTCCCGCCAGCACCACGCTGCTCGGGTCGTGACATTCTCCTCCACCCAATCCTCGCAACGTCCTCGTTGCGCTTGTCGACATCGCTTCCCCACAGGCGATGGCATCGTTACCTCGACGCCCTCCCACTCGCCCAATGTCAACAGCTTGGACATCGCTTCCCCACAGGTTGCAACACCTTTACCAAGATGCTCGCCCACTCGCCCAATGTCCAAAGGATAGGAGGCTTCCAAGATCGCTCTGACGCGCTCCTTCGTACTCCCGTGCCCAACTCTGTATCACACTCTAGGATACTCCAACTCTATGGACGCAAGGCGTGCAAGACACTATCGGTCGACTCACCTCTGTGAGCTCCCACCTTGGGATCACGCTACTCGCGAGAGTGCTCGGCGAGTCTTCAGGATACAGGCCGGTTCGGCTCTAATACCACTTGTCACGGGGTCAGGTTTCCTGCGCCTCTCAACCCATTGCGGCACTTAGCTTCTTTATGCACGGTCCGCTAAGTTTAGCCTTTAAGGGTTGAAGCACACGTAGACTGGTTTCGCCCTGTCACTGGGCTCATCAGGAGAACGGCTCCAGTTTCCGACCAGTTTGTGTAAGGATGGCCAAATCTCTTCTTCAACGTCAAGTCCTCGACTAGCGGCGTGCTCCCCGCATTCAACCGGGTCGGCACGTCTGAACTCCGAAGGGGTTCCATCCGTTTTCCTCCACGAAATGCCTGGAACCTTGCGCTGCGCACCATCTACGCTTTCAACCAACCCCTCTCTTTTACGTAGCACGAATACATTCTTAAATCGTGCCACTAAGAAACGTCCCGCCAGCACCACGCTGCTCGGGTCGTGACAGGTGGGAGGGAGGGACGATCGATGCAGGGGGAGGACAGTTGATGCCAGTGGAGAGAGAGAGAGAGAGGGGGGGGGGGGGAGATACTGATTTTTTTAGGTAGATTTGTAATTTCAAAACAAATATTTTCTTTATGGTATTGTATACCAAACATGTGTAACATAATGAATTATTCTCATTTCTATTTTCATTTAATTTTATTTCTTAGTTAATTTTATTCCTTCCAATTTTGTTTTCACGTATCAAACAAGCCCTTAGTATTTTATTTATTTGTTCATTACAAAGTGGCTCTGTACAAATGACAAGTATATTGATTTTCATTAAACTGTTAATAAATTAAAATTTTCATTATATATTAAATTTGTTCGTTATGATCAAATTGTTAATAAATCGTTCCAATGACAACTTTCATTAAAATATATTGATTTGAAGACATTTATCAATTTAAACAAGTGAGAGAGCTGGGAATGAGGCATAAACCACAGACGTCAATATTTGTTCTTTGAATTGAAATTTGAGAAACAAATCGGAAAGGCTAGGGAGATATACTTCTTGGTTTTGGCACCCATTAAATGAAATTTCAAATCTTTGATAAAAGTAAATTCAATAAAGCCGTTGAATATATGCAAATGTTCATGTTCAACAAAGTTAAATTCTAACTAATAGCTAAAAAGATGAAAAGGATTTTATCATTAATAAAATAATATTAAATTTAACTAGTACATATGACTTGGCAAAACATATTAAGTCTCCTATGGCTCCCTAAATATTATTTGTCTAAAATAATTTTAAAAATTCAAAAGGATAGTCGTAGCCCTATGTCATCTTCCACTTTTTTCTTTTGTGTCACGAATCTGAACCCGTCCTCCAACGCATCAACTTTACTTTCATCATTGTGTTAGATGACGAGACTGTTGGCACTGATTATAGAGACCTATATTTAAATCGGTTCATGAGATGGTTTTTATTAGTGAATGAAAATTTTTGGAAGACGATGTGGACATCGATGTGAGTGATTTTTGCTTGACCATGTGTATGAGCTGTCATTTGAGAATGAAATCATTTGGATGGTGATGTGTTCGTCATTTCATGTATTTTCATAATAATTGAGTTCATTTTGAAGTTTGTGACCCTAAAAGATCAATTATTATTATTGGTGTTTATTAATTAAAAAAAATAAACCGAAATATAAATCGGAAGAAAAAGAAAGGAAGTTTTCACTTTACGTTTCATTGGTCATGCATCGATGAGCAAATGAATTGTTTGTTTTGTATTATTATTTCTTTTTATTTTTTGGACATGAGTTTGTGGCTATTGTATTGAATTGACACATTTTCCCTTGCCTTCGTATAAGTTTGGTTTGACACATGACCTGCTGTGGTTGAATATGCTATGTGATGGGTATTATTTTATTCAGTTGCATATTATTGGGAATGTACAGGAATACCCTTGTCATATAAATGTATAGGTGCAAATAAGACAACACCCATTGTGTGTTCTCTTTGGTGTTAGTCACTAATCCCTTGCCTTTAGGTGCGGGCATGGGACAGTTGCATTTCTGATTTTGGGTCTCTTGGAGTTGGGGGCGTGACACCGATGGCATGTTGGGTCATGCCTGCATTGCTCCCTCTCCTCCAACAATGTTTGTGGTGGTGGAGTTTACACACTAATGAACGTGGGATTCAAGAACATCAATGGGAACCATTTGGACCTAAATAACATGGTCTTGACAGAGGTTAGGAATTTAAAGGCACAACCTATTGATCTTGACTAGTGAACACATGGGTCTAGTATGATAAGTCGACTCAAGGACTTAATGTCTTCGTTTTTCACTCCAATCTCAAGCCCACCGACCCACTTCTTGCCCTAGATCTCGATCTAGGTTAATACGTTAACGATTTGATGTAGGTTTCTCTGGGTTGACTCAATGGAGCTTCCACTCGTCGTTGGATATGGGCAGACTCAACACTATGCCATTGTACTTTGCCAAGCCACAATAAGGCACAAGGGAAGTTCGACAATGAATGAAACTAATATTTTATTAAAATTAATAAAAGATCATTGAATTTGTTATTTTGGTATTTGTATATAGGTTTATTGGCTACATTTTGTAGAAATGAAAATTTTAACTAAATTTTACCGAAAAAAATTGAGAGGCTATGGCTCTCTCTAAGTGACTGGTTTTGCCCCTGCTCATTCCTTGTACTTGTGTTTGGTAAACTTGATGGGAATGATTAATTCTGGTGGATTTCCATTCCCATTGAAACCTTATTTTTCATTTCCTTCAAATAGGCTTATAAATGAGCCAATACACTTGAAAGATCGCTTGATACCTGTTTGGCTAAACTCAACTCAAGCTCAAGTTCAATACCACACAAGCTCAATTTGTTACTGTACAAGCTCAGCTTGGCTTGAATCATTTACAAATCTATCTAGCATATGCTTTTAAATAAGCAACATACTCAATAGCCTACTTGATACTCGCTCGACTAAGCTCGACTCGAGCTCGATACTACACAAGCTTAACTTGTTAATATTTAAGCTTAGCTTGGTTACTATACAAGGTCAACTTGACTTGATTTAGTTATTGTACAAGCTCAGATCAAACTTGGCTAAGCTCGTTCGACTTAGCTCGTTTACAAGCCTACCTTCAAATATCAATCTTTCAATCATTATGCTATCTATGGAATCAAAATTTCCAATTTGTCCTAGCCAAAACACACACACACCCCATCCCTCCTCAGTGACTCATTGTCATCATCAATGCCATTCTGTGTTGATGCCATCATTGACTTGCTACCATTATTACCTCTAATCCCTACTACCATCATCATTACAATCCCATAACATGGTCGCTATTGCCGCAATACCATAACACAACCATCATCACTATATATCTATAGCCTGGCAAGTGGCAACAGATCTAGTTATACTCATCGTCGTCTTTCATTCTCGTTAATGAGCAAAATTATGGTTTTTGCATATGCCATTTCAATAGAAATTTTATTGTTATATATATAATAAACTCTCACTTGATTGTTGTAAGGTTGTATCCAAATTTGTCAAGAGGTAAGAACAAGTTGAGGCCTCTCATCCATTAGATTCGGCATTCCATGAATTGGTGGATGCCTTTTCCGAAAATCCTCAATTATTCCAAAAGTTCCAAAGTCAATTTCAAGAATCTTGCCCCCAAAAACCATCTCTTTCCTATGTTTCTCAAACTCTCATTCCTTCTCCAAAAGTCTTCTCTCCACTTAACCAAGTTAAACCATTTACCAAAAATAAAGGTACTCTTTCCACATATTTTTCTTCCTAGCCTTCTTCAAAAATCTTAGTTTCTTAAACCCCTTCTAATTCCCAAATTATTTTATCCTCTTCCAAATTACCTTTCGATACTTTGAAAAATCAAATTTCTAAAAAAAACTTTTCCGTATACAAAGAATTCTTCACTCCCATCCCAAATGATTATGTTTCCAAAATCTTCCCTTCAGGATGACACTTCAAACCATTTGATCATCTCAAAACTCCTAATTATTAGTGCACCATCCTTAAACTCGCAGGCTCTGTTATCTTTAAGGATTTTGCAAAGGAAAACATCATACCTTCCTTGCATATTCTACCTATAAAATTATAAAAGTTTTAACTTTTTCGAATTGGGGACACACTCTTCACCATGTCAAAACCCTTCCTACCACATGTCAATCCCTTGTGCCATATTCTCAGTCCTACTCATATTGGGATTACCAACAAGCATTTATATCCAAAATTCCCAATACAACCATTCCTAGCTATTCCTTTTTTATCAAGATTTTCAACCTTCCTTTACCCCCTCTTGGCGCCATCCTTAATATCTTAAAACAAGTTGATAATGCATTTTTCCTTTTTAAAATAATTTCCAAACCCTAACTAATGATGCTTTCAAAAAAAATTGTTACCAATTTTGTTCACATTTTCATATTCTATGGGCTTGTGTCTGGTTATACATGTAACCATGAAGGGCTTGAATAATCGATAACACTGGTCCAAAGGTACAAGGTAAAATGGTGGTCATCCTTTAAAATTTCAGCTAGCCCATTTTTTAAAACTTTCAGTCCAACAATGGATCTCCGAACATAATCCTACTTCTTGCTATGATGTTTCAAGGTCCAACTTCCTAGACCAAAATTTTTTTTCTCAAACACAATTAGCAAAGACACAAACTGAAGAAGAATATTTCCAAATCATGTAACAATTACTCCAATCATCTAAAATGTCTTCATCTTCTTTTAGTTCAAACTCTCTTCCTGATGTTAATCTCATGGACCTATAAAAATTAGGACAAATAAAACCGTGTAGTCTGTTAGAATGACTACATATTATCAAGTTCAAACAATGCTTAATGACCACTTTACAAGTTCGTTAATGGTTGTGGGTTTGTAAAAAAGTCCAAAGACGGCCCATTCTCAACAACTCATATCCAAGTAAGGTCCATTCCCAACAGGCCATATCCAATGAAGTCTAAAGCCCAAGTCCAAGACTTGAAGGCCCAAACTTAAGTCAACGGTCCAAGTCCATGACTCGAAGGCCCATATGTCCAAGCTTAAGTCCAAGTTCGAGAAAAGTTTACATTTCTTTTATTAAAATATCTTGGAATTACTTTTCTAAAAAAATCTTTAGTCACATTATTTTATTAATTTTCCTCTCATCTCCACTATAAATAGAGGCCTTCTCCTCTCCCTTTAAAAATAAGCCAACATAACTACAAACTTACCAAATACACATCCCTCTTTCCTTAAGCCTCTCCAACCATCTACGTCCTTCTCCTCTTCTCTCTCTAGTTCCAAATCCTTTCTCTCTTCTCTTATCTAAAGAAAGCTTCTTTAAGAAGCTTGCATGTAATATCCTCCCGAAGCTCGATGTTGTAAGTTCATCAAAGTATTGTAATTTCTTCCAAAGTTCTTCTCTTATCTAAAGTATTGTATTGTAAGCTCGACCCAATTGGGGAGGCCGCGGGGGCCGGGTTGGGTAGTTGGGGACCGGGGTGGGGGGGGGGGGGGAGCTACCTGGGTACATGCTTGGCTGGGTCTAATCTGATTGGAGGGGCCTACAAGCTAAAATGGGCAATGGGTTGGGTCCGAAAAAAACTAGGCCAAGCCTGTATAAGGCTATGGCCCGCAGTTGACTCGTATCCGTGCATGCCAAGCTCATTTAAATCATGGCCCATGAGCTCAAAATCGTATAGGCCTGTTATAAAATGGGTTAAAATTTTGCATCCCGACGCGCCCAATATTGTGGGTTGGCCTGTGGCCTTTGGCTTGTTTAACATCCCTACTTATTTATAGAAATATTTGATTTTGTCACGCCCCCGAATTCCAGGGAACCCGGAACCGGGTACATGACTTCCCCTTGCCCGCACCCGAAAGGTCAAGGGGTTGGTGACTAGCACCAATAGAGACTATACCGCGGGTGCTGTCTCAAATATGCAACCCCGTACGATCATACATCAAGGGTAATCCTGTACTATCCCATATATCATCATGCACACATTAAGTCAAACAATCATACCGACATCACATCACAAACAAGATGCAAATACAACTGTCCACGGACCCATGTCCGGGATACAAACATAATACAATACACAATACAGAATACAGAATACAGTACTGCATCATACATCAGAGTAGTGGGCAAGTCCTCTTGGAAGAAAGTCCTCCACTAGTCTCGGGTCACACCTGAAAAAGGTAAACAACAAGTAGGGGTGAGCGACAAGCTCAGTAGGTGACCCCGACACTCCACATCATGCAAACATACAAGTCTATACTACATGCTCTGTGTACTCGTGCACTGTGTAGTGTGCACAATCATCAGGACTCAGCCTGCAAACAAACATCAGGACCTAGCCTGCCCACACAGAACGACTTGTCCACGATCCTCACTAGGATCCCAGCTCAGGGCACTCACCCCTACCACGGCGCTTATATGCCCGGACACAGTCGCCACACCGGCCTGCCATCGGTGCATATGCCTGCCATGTCAACCACATAGCACCATCGGTGCATCACGGTGAGAACCCAAACAAGTCACGGAGTCCGTGCCCCAATACCTCACATCAACATACTAACATGAGTATGGCATGTCATTCTCGACATTTTCCTTTGGAACTGTAGCCAGTCTTCACAAGTAAATCCTCAATCCTTGATTTATGAAGGAAGTACCCATAGCAGCTATTTTCTTGAAATCAAAAGTCCCGGCATTGGGTTCCCATAGCATAAATAAGATAATCTGATTTTTGGGGATTTTTCTGAGATGTCTAACCCCACTTTCCAAAAATTCACCACTACGAACTTTTGGGTTTTTCTGAGATTTTACACTAAATCCCAAATTTCACATTTGGAAATAATGGGAATTAATTTTTCTAGTATTTTTCTTTGAATCCAAATTGGGGGTATTTCGTTATTTACATTGTAACTTGAGTATAATACTTAAATGTGTAGATGGGTATAGCTTGCAATGTAAATAGGTCCAGTCCAGTCAAACTGTATTTCGAATCTGCCAGTGAAACTACATTTTCGAATCTGCATTTCGAATCTGCATTTCGAATCTGTATTTTCGAATCTCTTTTCGGATCGCCTTCGACTCTCGAACCTACACTCGAACTACCTTCGAAGTACCCATGAACGGGCTTGAAACTCCCTTCGAGTACCTTGGAACCTTCGAAACGACACTCGAAAATTTCACATTCGACACTCGAAATTACACTACATCGAACCTACCTTCGAACCTTCGAACCTTCGAATCGCACATTCGAAATTTTCAATTTCCGATCGATCTCATCGGCCGTTTCTCTACCCAGCTTCACGACGATTCTTCGTTCATCATCGTTTTTCACCTGTTTCTCGTCTGGATTCAACCCGAAATCTCATAAAACTCATACCTAATACTATATATTAGGTTTTAAATCACGTCTTACCCCTCGAACGCATTTAAATACAAGATTCAACCCAAAATTGGTTTTTCCCCAAATTCTAGGGTTCAACACGAATTTGCATGATTTCATCAAATTCTTACATGTTAATCCAAAAAAACAAGAAGAAAAGGGTGAAGAATCAATGGAACACCTACCTGGAATGATTCTTGATGCTTGAACGAGCTCAAAACGCCCCAAATCGCCAAGGCCTCCAAGCTTCCTTCTCTCTTTCTCTCTCTAAGCTCTCCAACGCAGAAACTTGAAACGCTGAAACGTAACGTGGAAGCTCTCTTTCCCTATTTATATTTTTGCCAGCCAACCGACCTAGTCAACCATTGACCCAGTCAATAATTAACCTCCAAGGTCCCGAACTCCAAATTGAGTCAAACTACAGTCAAAACGCTCGAAATGACGAGCACAATACTACACAGATATTAGTACACCCAAATGACCGCTCAAACGCAAAGTCAACCAATAGACCCCGAAAAGTCAACAATTGGGTCAAACGGGGCCCCGACTCGGAATCGGGCCCAAGTACAGTCAAAATGCTCACATCGACGGCTACACTACCGTCTAGATAGTTACATTCCCATAGAATGACTATCTCTCAAAACTACCCAAATACGAGTCTTCAGATTTGGTTTGAGCTGTTTGGGTGAGTTTAAGATGTTGGTTTGTCAATTCATTTGAGCCGTTGTCTTATCAAATCTTATATCGTGTGATGATGTCCATGACCCCTATTTATTTCTTTATGGGTTGGTTGTTTACTCTTTATGTGTTCCTGTCTGTATATCCCTCCTTTGAGAGATTAAATCCCAGATTATTGTATACTTGTTAGCTAGTTTTTTCTCTTTTCTTTTATTTTATGTTGTTTTCCTAACAAGCTCTGCTAGCACGGTTTGATTTTATTTATCTTATCCTTGTTATTGGCCCTAGGTTGATGTTTGTATAGGTCACTTGTAAGTTTGTAACCATGGGTTGTGTAACTCGATGCCATTGTAATATGTAAATCAAGTATAAAAAAACAAAAAAGGGAAAAAAAAAAAAAGAAGTCTTTTTTTTGTGGATGCCACAATCACACATAACATGTTTACGTTTAATATTTGCTTTTAATTTTTATTATTTTCTTAAAACAAAAAATAATTTTCAAAATATTTCAAAAAAAGTATTTTTCCCAAAAGAACAAAAAAAAAACAAAATAGTTTCTTTAAATTCCCTTATCTTTTAACTCAACAAAACAAAAAAAACAAAAAAGGACTTTTCAAAAGGCAAAAAATTGATTTCTTTAAATTCCCTTATCTTTTAATTCATTCTTTTCATTTTGATATGAATTCCTTTTTATTTATTTTTTTATCAAGTTCATTTGGATTTACTTTTTAGAGAATAATTTGACCTCAATTTTTAACTTTAACAAAGGGCTTAGAAATAAAAAGTGAAAAACAATCCTAGGATTCCTTTAGTCTCTTGAGTAAATCGGACTTAATTTCAACTTCAACAAAAAAAAATTTAGGATTTCTTTTAGCAGCTTAGGGTAAGCTGAGTTTAATTTTGACTTAACAAATAACTTAAAGAAAATAAAAAAAAAGTCATAGAAAAATTCAACACCGCCTTTACACTAGTTAAACTCAAACAAGCAGTTTAAATAAGTTAGAAACTTCTAAACTATTAAGATAGGTACTAAAAATATGTTATGAGAGTGTTAATCCTTTCTTACGCATAATTAACTCCCTAGCCCATCCTTAGCGGCATAGATTAAATTTTTTTAGGTAACCAATCATATCCCTAAAACGATTGGTGGCGACTCTATTTATTTCATCACCATTCGATGAAGGTTGGGGGGAATCGCACCTTAAAACAATTTCCCTCCGGACCGAATCCAGGTGATGAAATATATTTATATGCTTTATTAAAACTTAGGAAAGCTCGTTTATATTGATGATATATTATATACATATTATAATTATTAATCATTTTATTATCGTTAATATTGCGTTTAATATTACTAGTTTTATCTTTGTCATATGATGTTATTTTTTCTTCTTATTGTTAGTGTTATTATCGTCCTTGTTTTTATTGTGTGTTTGTTAACAAAAAAAAAAACTCAATAAGCTTTTATAAGTCATGCTTCCATTTTGTAACCTCTATTGTATTAGAGCATGCATATATATATATATATATATATATATATATATATATATATATGGGTTATACTATAATGTGATCTTATAGTCTCATTCTTAACTTGAGATTTTTTTTATTTTAGCCGTTAGATTTGCATTCAATGGTTTAAATTAAAGTTTCATTTAACTGTAGTTTCGCTATAGTAAATTTGCTATAGTTAAATAAAAGTTTTATTTAGACCATTCAATGTAGATCTATCGGTTCAAATTAAAAGATCTCACATTTTATAGGATCTCATTTTAGAAAAATTATATATATTAGTATTAAAGTGTTTTTTTCTCAATTTATGTTAATATTAAGCAAAATTAGCTTTGGTGGATGTGTAGGCCAATGATAATGCTCTTAAATTTCAAGTTTTATGGGTATTGGCTATTTTGTTATTATAATTAAGGATGTCAACGTAATGAGGCATGACCGAATAATAAGTGATTCGAATTCATCCAAATGTGTTTGGATCTGAGTGGAATAGATATTTTAAACTAAATTTATTTAAAAATCTTTAAAAATGTTAAAGATTGAAAAAACTGTCCCGTTATCACGTTGGGACAAGACAGGTTGAAAAAACTGTTTGAAATCCGAATCGAGATGAGTTGAACTAAGATTGTCATCCCTAATTATAATTAATTAATTATTTTGTTAAATCATATAATATGTTAATATATGAACAATAATAGTTGTCGTTTAGATAAACTTGCAAGTCAAGATTAAAAATAAATAACTAAAAAAACACAACAATAATAAAAATGAATTATTAGAATAAATTTAATTAAATTAGAATACTCTATTTTTAGAAGCCGATGAATGTGTAAAGTCGATTGGGTGGGTCATCTCTGTGAGTACGGATCCTCAACGATAGTTTTATCTACGTTTTTAATATGGTGAAAAAAACGATGCCGTTTTACTATTTTAAAATAAATAAAAATAAAAATAAAAGATGGCTCACGCAGGGGTTGCGTCAACCTCATAACAGGGCAACGCAACCGACTTTACATCTGTAGGCTATAGTAGGCTATAGTCCGTTTTACTCGTCCACCGACTATAGCCTACAGATGCTCGGTGCCGCCACCAACTTCATCCTCCAACCTTCTAACAGGGCAACGCAACCGACCGCAAGGACATGCAGCGCGTCAACCTCATCGTGGAGACCATGGAGGGTGTTACGCGTACACCAGTAACAATGATATCCACCTCAGCACCGGCTACGTTCGCGGAATCTTCGGCGACGTGAAGAAAGAGGTTGCCATCGTGCTCTACCACAAGAGATGACCCACGTTTGGCAGTGGAACGGTGGGGGGCAAGACTCCCGTGGCTTGATCGAGGGGATCGACGATCATCATCCGTCAGGACTTGTCCAACATACTCCAAAAATGAAAAATCCGACCCAGAAGCTATGTGAAGAGACTGCAGCCGAGAGGGAGGAGACTTAGCTGCCGGAGATTTGATGGAGTGACCTGCGTTAGGATGGTCGAGGGGAGTGGATCTGGCGAGATCTTTTATTTTTATTTTTTGTTTATTTTAAAATAGCAGCATCGTTTTTTCTCACCGTATTAAAAACGTAGATAAAACCAGAGACTTCGTGGCTCGCCATTGATCTTGAATATTCTTATAAATGTAATAGTGAATTATTTTATTTATATTCTTCTTTCCGTTCACTATTTTTCTTCAACCCTATACGCCCATATCCCTAACCAGAAGAGTGAAAAAAAATAAAGCACTTAGAACGAATCTGATCAGATGACGGCACAGCTAGGTGACGGCTTGGCTGGAGGCCCGACAACGAAGACACGTGGTAGAGGAGGGCAGCATTTTGCCAGTGGTGAGAGCAGGTGGCGGCTTGGACTAGAGGCGTTTGAGGCGTCCAAAGTGGTAGCGGCAGGGGCGGCATCGAAAGTGGATGAGGACGGCGGCAGGTGGTGCAAACGGAGGTGGATGGTGCAATCCGCCTTGTACACCTACAGGGATTTGGGCGGTGGCAGTAACGATGGACAAGGCAGGGGTTTCGGTGATGGGAGCCACAGTAGCGATCAAGAGCTCCACGGTTATTGATGTTGGCTTTGGTGGATTTCAAGTGAAGAGAAGATAGTGAGGTTTTTTTTCGTTGAAGATTGGCGGTTGCTTTGAGATGACTTTTGGTGTTGTGGGGAGATTGAGATGTCATTGTAATTTTAATTTTTTGATTTGATTGAAGATGGTTGAGATAGAGGCTTTTGGAAGCCATCTTGGACAGCAGATCAATGTAAATGAATCATATCCCTCTTGATTGGACTGGCAACAAACTTCTGCATGTTTTTTTCCTTCACCTTTTTATAGATGAATTGTAATAAAAAAAATCATTTCAAAATGACCATAATATTTATTTCGCTCTATAGCTCTGGTGTGTTGTGGTGTTTTGCTGTTGGATGTAGCAAAAACTATAATACAGACATCCCCTGATAAAGGTTTTTCGAGAAATCCCTAACTAATTGAATCACTAAGACGACTTCATTTCTATAAGTTAATATTTGGAAAGTCCACCTTGGAAAAAATAGATAAAAACAGGAGGGAAGATAAGCTATAAGGTGGAGGCTTATTGGCAATTTTGTAGATTTACAGGAGGGCTAGATTTAAAGAATGCTATGCAGGTTTGAGTCCTACGACGGTTGCGAGGGCTTTTCTTGCAACTGTTGCAGCAATCGTCACCGCCTGAGAGCTGGCCTTGAAAATTTTTAGGGGTTAATTGTTGGTCACATCATGTAATTGTGGAATGGTTCTTAGTTACATATTGCAATTTCCGTAAGCACAACTAATTACACAGTTGGAAAGCATCCGTGGCTTCCGCTTTTCTCCTTCGTTATTGCAGAGAGCCGCGAAGGGAAAGGAAGTAAATCCCCAACATAGCACGTACCCATGTTAACAAAAAACATCATGCGTGGCCGATCAGAGCTTTTCCCCTTTATCTCCGGTACAACGATTTCTTCGAGCCTTTATTTCTCTATATTTAAGAAAATAAAATTTAAAAAATTATAAAATTATTTTTATAATAATATTTTATATTTAATTTTTTTATAATATATTTAAAATTATTATTCACTCTCTATAATTATTAAATTATATATAAAAAAATTTCACGTAATCTTTACTTTCTCCTGGCTCAACGTAACGACTCCTCCCTCCCCAATGTCCTCCCCCAGCCCATTGCAATGACGTCCTCCCGGTCCCCTAGTGCAGTGACATCCTCCTCAAGCACCTGCTTTTGGATCAGATTGAAACCGCATCCAATCTTTCTATTTCTTTGCACCTAAGCATCTTTCTCTGATTCGAACACAATTTTAAACTTGAAACATGGCTACAAGACTACAATGTCACGGGCAGCCTTAATATGTGAAAAAAAGAAACATGAAGGAAAAAAAACAATCTACATATACTTGCAACGTTTGAATATTTGCATCAAGAAGAGCAAAAAAAATAGCATTAGGTATCATTAGTTAAATTAATATTATAGGAAGTTAAAAATAATTATGAGTAATTAATATAGCTAATAAAAATTAGAGATTCTCTTAGTTAGTCAAATTGAAAGTCAAAAGTTAATGTTAATGATATTTTAAATGTTTTTGCATATATCATAAAATGAAAAGTAGAATAAAAAAAATTATAAAAAATAAGGTGTAGATTTTTTTAAAAAATTAAATAAAATTTAGGATAAAATTTTTAAAATGATCATTTTAAACTAAAATTTAATAGAAAGATTATTTTAATAGAAATTAGGGGTGTGCAACGGATACTCGTCCCCGTTATCCTGCCTGTTATCCGCTCCGCCCCGCTATGCGGAGTGGGTTACCCTGCCAGGGAAGAGCGGGGTGTGGTTTTTAAACTTAACATCCCGCCCTAGACAAGGATAGAGAAACAAGAATAGGTAGTGGAGTACCCCGCCCCGCCTCCAGCCCGCCTAATTTTGATAATATTTATTTATAATTGTATAATATTTTAAATATTATTATTTAACTATTATTTATGATTTTTGATATTTTTGAATGATATTTATTACTATAAAATTAAATATATATTTTTATAATTTTTAGGTTAAAAATAATGTAAAATTTTGATTTAAGCCAAAATTATTGATATAAACAGATCCAATAAAAAGCGATAACAAAATACGAGCAATGAAACCTCATTCGCAGAAAACATTAAAGAATGATGTATCCTGTCCCACCTACATATGGAACGAGGTACAGTCTTAAAATTTAATCTACTGCCTAAGCGAGGACAGGAGGCGGTAATAAGTTGATTTAACCCCCGATAAGATCTGAATTACTCATATCAACTGCTTCGTGGAACCTCTAAAAGGCAAGGTTGTTTTAAAAGAGAGATCAATAAAAGCCGGTAGTGGGGAGCGGGTGGATGAAGCCTCCCCCCACTAATCCCGCCATAGGACGGGGTACCCCGCCCCACCTACACATAGGATGGGGTACAATTTTAAAATTTTATTATCCGCCTAGACGGGAGCAGAGTACAGTAATAGATAAACTCCACCCCCGCTATGACGAGTAGTGTCACACCCCTAAATTCCAGAGAACCCAGAACCAGGAACATGACTTCCCCTTGCCCGCACCTGAAAGGTCAAGGGGTTGGTGACTAGCACCAATAGAGACCACACCGCTGGTGCTGTCTCAATCATGTAACCCTATACAGTCATACATCAAGGGTAATCTTGTACTTTCTCATATTGTCACGTCCCCGAATTCCAGGGAACCCGGAACCGGGTACATGACTTTCCCTTGCCCGCACCCGAAAGGTCAAGGGGTTGGTGACTAGCACCAAAAGAGATTACACCGCGGGTGCTGTCTCAAATCGCAACCCCGTACGATCATACATCAAAGGTAATCCTGTACTTTCCCATATATCATCATGCATACAAAGAATCAAACAGTCATACAGACATCACATCATACAGTATGCAAATACAACTGTCCACGGACCTATGTCCGGGATATCACATAAAACAATACAGAATATAACTGTATCATACATCAGAGTAGGGGGCGTCCTCCTGGAAGAAAGTCCTCCACTAGTCTCGGGTCACACCTGAAAAGGGTAAACAACAAGTAGGGGTGAGCGACAAGCTCAGTAGGTGACCCTAACACTCCACATCATGCAACACATATAAGTCTATACTATATGCTTAGTGTACTCGTGCACCGTGTAGTGTGCACAATCATCAAGACTCGACCTGCAACAAACATCAGGACAACTTGTCCACGATCCTCCATGGGATCCCAGCTCAGGGCACTCGGCCCTAGCTCCACGAGCTCAACGGCTCAACTCAGGCCTTAGCCTTGTCCACGGCGCAATATGCCCGGCCACGTCGCCACACGGGCCTGCCATCGGTGCATATGCCTCGCCACGTCAACCACATAGCACCATCGGTGCATCACGGTGAGAACCCAAACAAGTCACGGAGTCCATGCCCCAATACCTCACACCAACATACTAACATTAGTATGGCATGTCATTCTCAACATTTCCTTTGGAACTGTAGCCAGTCTTCACAAGTAAATCCTCAATCCTTGATTTATGAAGGAAGTACCCATAGCAGCTATTTTCTTGAAATCAAAAGTCCCGGCATTGGGTTCCCATAGCATAAATAAGATAATCTGATTTTTGGGGATTTTTCTGAGATGTCTAACCCCACTTTCCAAAAATTCACCACTACGAACTTTTGGGTTTTTCTGAGATTTTACACTAAATCCCAAATTTCACATTTGGAAATAATGGGAATTAATTTTTCTAGTATTTTTCTTTGAATCCAAATGGGGGGGTATTTCGTTATTTACATTGTAACTTGAGTATAATACTTAAATGTGTAGATGGGTATAGCTTGCAATGTAAATAGGTCCAGTCCAGTCAAACTGTATTTCGAATCTGCCAGTGAAACTACATTTTCGAATCTGCATTTCGAATCTGCATTTCGAATCTGTATTTTCGAATCTCTTTTCGGACTGCCTTCGACTCTCGAACCTACACTCGAACTACCTTCGAAGTACCCATGAACTGCCTTCGAAACTCCCTTCGAAGTACCTTCGAACCTTCGAAACGACACTCGAAAATTTCACATTCGACACTCGAAATTACACTACATCGAACCTACCTTCGAACCTTCGAACCTTCGAAACTGCACATTCGAAATTTTCAATTTCCAGTCGATCTCATCGGGTTCTTTCTACCCATTCACGACGATTCTTGTTCATCATCGTTTTTCACCTGTTTCTCGTCTGGATTCAACCCGAAATCTCATAAAACTCATACCTAATACTATATATTAGGTTTTAAATCACGTCTTACCCCTCAGAACGCATTTAAATACAAGATTCAACCCAAAATTGGTTTTTCCCCAAATTCTAGGGTTCAACACGAATTTGCATGATTTCATCAAATTCTTACATGTTAATCCAAAAAAACAGCAAGAAAAGGGTGAAGAATCAAGGGAACACCTACCTGGAATGATTCTTGATGCTTGAACGAGCTCAAAACGCCCCAAATCGCCAAGGCCTCCAAGCTTCCTTCTCTCTTTCTCTCTCTAAGCTCTCCAACGCAGAAACTTGAAACGCTGAAACGTAACGTGGAAGCTCTCTTTCCCCTATTTATATTTTTGCCGTCAATCGACCTAGTCAACCATTGACCCAGTCAATAATTAACCTCCAAGGTCCCGAACTCCAAATTGAGTCAAACTACAGTCAAAACGCTCGAAATGACGAGCACAATACTACACAGATATTAGTACACCCAAATGACCACTCAAACGCAAAGTCAACCAATAGACCCCGAAAAGTCAACAATCGGGTCAAACGGGGCCCCGACTCGGAATCGGGCCCAAGTACAGTCAAAATGCTCACATCGACGGCTACACTACCGTCCAGATAGTTACATTCCCATAGAATGACTATCTCTCAAAACTACCCAAATACGAGTCTTTACACATATATCATCATGCATACAATAAGTCAAACAGTCATACCGATATCACATCACAAACAGTATGCAAATACAACTGTCCACAGACCCATGTCCGGGATATCACACAAAACAATATAGAATACAATACTATATCATACATCAGAGTAGTGGGCACATCCTCCTGGAAGAAAGTCCTCCACTAGTTTCAGGTCACACCTGAAAAGGGAAAATAACAAGTAGGGGGTGAGTGACAAGCTCAGAAGGTGACCCCAAAACTTCACATCATGCAAATATACAAGTCTATACTATATGCTCAGTGTACTCGTGCACCGTGTACTGTGCACAATCATCAGGACTCATCCTGCAAACAAACATTAGGACCCAGCCTGCCCACACAGGACAGCTTATCCACGATCTTCCACGGGATCCCAGCTCAGGGCACTCAGCTCTAGCTCCATGAGCTCAACGGCTCAACACAATCCTTAACGGGATCTCAACTCAAGGTATTCATCCCTAGCTCCACGAGCTCAACGGCTCATGAGCTCAATAGCTCAACATAGGCCTCAGCCTCATGGTGAGAACCTAACTCCCTTTATAACTGAAGCTAGTTATAAAACCAACATACCAAAACCAATATGGCACTAAGGTTCACCATACTCCCTTTATAACTGAAGCTAGTCTTCACAAATCGATCATTATTCCTTGACCAAGGAAGGAGATACCCATAGAAGTTGTTTTCTTGAAATAAAAAGTCCCGACATTGGGTCTCCATATCATAACTAAGATAATCTGATTTTTGGGGATTTTTCTGAGATGTCTAACCCCACTTTCCAAAAATTAACCTCTATGAAAAACTGGATTTTTTCGAGATTTTACACTAAATCCCAATTTTTATATTTTGAAGGAGTTAGAATTTAATTTTCTAGTATTTTTCTTTGAATATGAAAGGGGAGTATTTCGCTATTTACATTGTAACTTAAGTATAATACTTAAATGAGAGACTTAAAGGTTACAATGTAAATGGGTCCAGTCCAGTGCAGTTGCACTAGCTCGAAGCTGCAGAACTACCTGACTCGTAGCTGCGGGACTGCGATTCGTAACTGCGGAACCGCAACTCGTAGTTGCGGAATTGCGGCCTCGAAGACTCGAAGTTGCAACCTGCGACCTTCGACTCCGGATCTATGGATCTTCGACCCTATGACTACGGATCTACAGATCTTCGACCCTACGACTCATAATCTTCGACCCTTCGACCCAAAATCTTCGGGTCTTCATCCTTTCAACCCAATAGTTCGCCCAGGGTACTGTTCATCATCGTTTTTGCCTGTTTTTCATCTGGAATCAACCCAGCAATCCCCAGACACTCACAAACACATGTTTTACACAACAGACTACAATATCTACCTCAAAACACGTCTTGAACGCCTCTAAATCGCACAGTAACAACAGAAATACTCACATAATTGTAGAGCTCCAGAAATCTAGATCTAAATCCAGATTTCCATGGTTGACTTCTCAACCCTCATGGAATACGCAGTCAAACAACCCCAGATCATAGAAACACATATCCAAACTGATATAAATCAGTTCTTAACCACAGATCTTATGCTAAACCATTAGATCTAACCCAAAATTGAATTTCCCCAAAACCTTGGGTTCATGCAAAACTCCATAAATCATGACAAATTCGTGCATACCAAAGACCGAATTAAGATAAAAAGTTCAAGGACACCTACCTAGAGTAATTCTTTGAGCTCCACGAACCTAAATCGCCAAGGCTTCAAGCTTCCAAGCGCTCTCTCTTAAACGCACTAACGTGATAGCGTAAAATGAAAGCTCTTACTTTTTATTCTATTTATATTTCTGTCAATCATTAATCACTAATTGACCTAGTCAATAATTGACCTCCCAACACAATAATTGACCTCTAAGGTCCCGAACTCCAAATTGAGTCAAATTACAGTCAAAACGCTCAAAATGACGAGCACAACGCTATTCAGATATTATCACACTCAAATGACCGCTTAAACGCAAAGTCAACCAATAAAACCCAAAAAGTCAACAATCGGGCCACTCGGGGCCCCGACCCGAATCGGGTCTAAGTCTTGTCAAAATGCTCATATCGACGGCTACACTACCGTCTAGATAGTTGTATTCTTTTAGAACGGCTATCTCTCAATACTACCCAAATACGAGTCTTTACAAGTAGTACTGCTAATAGAAATGAAAAACAATGGTGCACGAAAATTCCTAACCCTTGTGATATTTTAAATATTTTTGCATATAAAAAATAAATTATAAAAATTAAATGCAGAATTTTTTAAAATTAAATAACATTTAGTTATAAAATTTAGATTATAATTTTTAAAATGTTAATGATCATTTTAAACTAAAATTTAGTAGAATGATCATACGGATGTTCTAATGACTATTTACATTAAAAAAAAAAAAGGAAAATGAAAATAAAGGGACACGAAAATCCCCAACCCTTATCTCTCTCTTATCCTCTGTAATCGAAATCCACTGCCACGTAGGCACATGTAGGACCACCCCACTCCTCCACTCCACTCCACTCAACTCAAGCAGCGAACCATTTACATTTCCTCTTTCCCCGTTCGTCATCTGGGGGAAGAACCGAAAATTAAAAAAATTAAAAAATGGCGTTCTCAGCGGCGATATCCTCCCCCGCCTGTTTCCGCCACAACCCCAAACCGAGCCTCTCCCCCAACCCTGTCAAGCCTCGCCGGAAAACCCTAACTCCGGTAGCCGCCATCCCCCCACTCTCCACCGCCTCCGCCCCACTAGACGGGTCAGCGGCCCTTGCCGTACTCGGCGGCGGCTCCGTCGCCGCCATAGCCGCCGCGCTCTCTCTCTCCGACCCCGAGATGCGGCGACGCCTCCAGGCCTCCGAGGTCGGCGGCGGCGACAAGGAGGTCGTCCGGGACTACTTCAACAACTCTGGGTTCGAGAGGTGGAGGAGGATCTACGGCGACGCCGACGACGTCAACAGAGTCCAGCTCGATATCCGCCTCGGCCACGCCAAGACCGTCGAGAGCGCCGTGAGGATGCTGACGGAGGAAGGCTCGCTCCGCGGCGTTACCGTCTGCGACGCCGGCTGCGGAACCGGCTCCCTCTCGATTCCGCTCTCCCAGCGCGGCGCGATTGTGTCGGCCAGCGACATTTCCGCCGCCATGGTTGCTGAAGCCGAGAGACAGGTTTGCCGAGCGTGTGTGTTAGTTCATTGAAGCTTAAGTCGTGTTTGGATGTGAGATGTTTTTATATTAGGATCAAAACTACAGTTGTCGGTTTGGCCACTGATTATTAAACAAAACTGCATCAACGTCGCCATTAAATCAACTTCTTGATCTAAATATTGATGGAAATGTAATGCGTAGTTGCTTGCCGATTTTAGTTTGGTTTTATTATAAATATAAACATGTTCATAGACCGTTTTAAAATTGCAGCTAATAAACACTCCAAACGCTTCTAAATCGATGTCTGAAAACAAAATTATGTCGCACAAACACCTCTTTTTAAGGAATGACATGCTGAAATTTTGTTGGTTATTTGAGGGAGACAATGACATTGATCCCATTAACTTTTATGGTTTATGCGGTCCTTCAATACTTACTCTTACTGTGAAGATTTCAATGTGCAGGCGAGGAATGGCCTCTCGGAGGGAGATGTGATGCCAAAATTCGAGGTTAGTGATTTGGAAAGCTTGGGGGGCAAGTATGATGCAGTGATTTGTTTAGATGTTTTGATACATTACCCCCAGAGCAAGGCAGATGGGATGATTGCCCACCTCGCTTCCTTGGCAGACAAGCGACTAATTCTCAGCTTTGCACCCAAGACATTGTATCTCAGCCTGTTAAAAAGGATAGGAGAGCTGTTCCCAGGGCCTTCGAAGGCTACCAGAGCATATCTTCATGCCGAGGCTGATGTGGAGAGGGCGTTGCAGAGTGTTGGATGGAGAATTAGGAAGAGAGACTTCATCACTACACAGTTCTACTTTTCAAGGTTGTTTGAAGCTGTTCCTCTTTAGAGAGTGAGATGTTAGAAATAGGTTCCACTTCTGCTGCAACTCTTCCTTGTTTCTAATTTTTGTTTTTCTTAAAAAAACAAATGTATATCAGATGCCATTGTATTCAACTTGTGATCAGTCCAATCATTCAATCTACTGCCCACTAACTGTATTCTTTAGACTATAATGCAGTTTGTATGACTTCACAGCTATTTCGTTCTCCTAAATATATTATCCATCTGTGCAATATTTCAAGGGACTTTTACCTACAATCTATAATGCAGTTTGAATTATTACTGTATCTGAGTTATGGGTCAACTTAATTAATCAAAACTAGGGAATTATGCAGTAAACAGAAAACCTTGATAGCTCGATATTAACCTGGGCGCTAATGTGCAGCACAAGGTGCGCTTTCATACCCTTTTGGGCTCTATTCTCTATAGGGCAGGTCTGATAGGAGATAGAGAAAGGGGGCCAGGAGCCGGGAAAGAAGAAGCTAATGATCAGTCTGACAAATTATTTTTATTAATTGGTGTGGCACACTGCATTGCTGAGACTTTGAGGAGGCTGTTGTAATATTTGAATGTCACAGTTTGTCGGCAATTTTCGCTAGAACATCTGTGAGCTTATTGATTGCAGCAATCAAGCTGTTGGCTTGGTCCCTGTGTTGCTCTCTTTCCAATTCAGAATTGATGTTCTGAGTTTCAAGTTGGGTATGAAGCATTTCACTATTTCTCTCCAAAATTTTGATCAGCTTTTCCTCTACATAATCACTGTCAGATCCATCTGAAGACAACCTCCTGCGCTTTTCTCTCTCTCTGGGCGTAGATCCTCTCCAGCCATTTGAACTCTGACGTTTATGCTTTGTTGTAACTTCTGAACAAAAGCAAAGCAAAATAAAATTTCATAAAAGAAATTGGCTGCAGTGTAGTTGTTTCCTCGCCCCAAAAAAAGGGCTGCGCTTTGAATGTGACTATACATTTATGAGTGCATTGTTCTTCGTGCAAATAGAATGTTCAAATAACTAACCCAAAAACAAAGAGAAAAAAACCCAGCAATCTCCAACATATAAAACTTGACTAGGATAATGAGAACTGCATATTTTAATATTTGAGGTTCACGCCAAGGGTTTGCCCAACTAATTTACCCGTGTAAGAGAGAGGGAGGGATGCAATAACATAAAATAATCATGCAGTAGATGAATTAAGGTCGTCCCTGCTTATATTTATATGATATCTGAATCCAAATTTTATTATTGCTGGTGTCTTAATTTTTAGTGTTCCTAATTCCAAGATCACGTTCTCTTAATTTGGAAAACAATGTGTAATTTTAAAATGTGATATAGGCAGTGTAAATCCTAAGGCATTTTTTTCTTTAAAATTTCTACAGTACTCACAGGGTTGGGAAAAAGCATACGTAAGAAGTGTTATTTTTCAGTCAGACTGTCGTTATCTGGATCATAGAACTCTTGGTATACTGGTATTTGATTTTTTTTCTAATCACATACCAACGGTGGAAATAAAACTGAAGAAAAATCTGAAAAATGAGTATTCTTAAAATTTATGATTTGAAAATACTTAGTATACCCACTCTCTCTCTCTCTCTCTCGTTTCGTGAACAATGGCAAGCAACTAAACGGTGAAAATACACTATACAAGGGAGTAAAGAACAAGAAGGACAATTTAACATGAAATGGGTTCATACACACACACACACCTGGCGTGGGCGTGGGCGTTGGACGTGGAGGCGAATCAGTTTTCGAAGGGCTCTCCCTAACGACGTCGTTTTCCTCCTGCCCAGATTGTTCGAAGTCGGAAAACAACCCCTCTTCTGCCTCACCCTGTCCATCGAAAACCGCCTCCACCGTGGCCACCCTCTCCCCCCTCCACCTCCTCTGCCTCTTCGTCCTCCTCCTCCTCCTCCTCCTCCTCCTCCCCTACCAGGCCTTCATCGCCGCCGCTACTTCCGGCCTTCGCCTCCGCGGCGGTGGGAAACAGCGCCAGCGGAATCGCGGCGGCGTCGAATGCCCTCCCGTCCAACGCATCATACACCTCGCGATCGAAAAACCCCGGCAACTTCCTCTCCCTCCTCAACTCGCTCCGGGTGGACCAGAAGGACTCCCCCCCTTCCCCCCATGGCCCGCGACTCCCACACCCTGATCTTGTTGAAGTCCCCCACCATGTTGCCCCACCGCTTCCGGCACTGGACGGCGCTCCGGTTGACGCCGTGCTGGTTGCAGAAGGACGAGATCGTATCCCACTTGGGCTCCATCTGGTCCGACCCGCCATGGGCCGATCTGCGGCTCCTCTGGACCCCATTCTCCACCACCTTCTTCGCCTGGATCAATATGAACGTCTCCTGCCTCGTCCACCGCGGGTGTCTCGCCGTTTTGCTTCTATCCACGTCGCCACCATTAAGTTGGTGGGCGTCGATTGCGTCGACTCGTGCCATCATGTTTTGTTTCGTGGTATCTAGCTTCCACAGACGCGAACCACCGTGCAGTACGTGCTGCAAGTACTGCAACGTATATAATAATAATATAATATTAGGGTTGGAGAGGTTTGGTTGTGGTAAATATTGGAATATTGAGTTTTTGAATGATGAGACACGGACACCCCTTCCTCGTACTACAACAGAGAAATAAAACAAATATTCCAATACATAAATATAAATATAAGATCGACCCGCTTTTTATTATTTACAAATAAAAAATTAAATAATTTTTTTTTTTACGCTGGTGGAGAATAAAAATTTTATTTGTAAATAAAAATTTATTTGTAAACAAATATTCCAATACATAAATAAAATTTTTACCACATACAAATTAATATTCCAATACATAAATAAAGTGACTTTTCGGTTAATATTATAATTTTTTTTATCTTTCATTTTTCTTTATTTTCTTTACATGTATTAATAAAAAAAATATTAAAATAAAATAATTATTATTTTAATTAAGATAGAGATAAAATAGAGATAATTGTTAAAATTAAAATTGTAAATAAGTAAAAGTATTATTCAATTGTATAAATAAAATAAAAATTATCTGGGAGTTGTTCTTAGCTTCGTTATGCTATTATAAGTGACTCTAGTGCGGTTAAATAAATAAAGAAAAATCTGACCTGCTTGTAAAATATTACATGAAATATTAATCTAACAAATTATTAATTATATGTAATGTTTTTTGTGCCTATATAAAGAAATGATATGAAAATAAATAGAATTAATTGAGACGTCTAGGAAGCTCATTTCTTTCATTTTTATTTTTATTTTTAGGTTTTGGGTCACACAAGTTTTGTGTATCCTCCTAGGCTCCTACTGCTGATAATAAAGGGTGGTGGATCCCTATCTTTACAAACAGTGTGGGTCAAACAAGGGCTTAAGTATTATGATGGGACGTTGGAGATTAGTTTATTGGGATTTTAAAATAAAATGTCATGTCCCTGTGGTACCAAATTTTATTAGAAATATATGTATGGTTGTGTGGAAAATAGTCACTGACGTCAAGTATTTGTATTCCCCAACAATGATACAGCCAAATTAATTATTTATTTTTTCTGTCGGCAGGCCCAAATCTCTTGCTTTTAAAGCTTCAAAATTTTATAATTGAATAAATAAAGATTTGTCGACTTTCTTTCTTGTGTCTGGGACTCTGGGCCGGGGTATGTGCGTGTCTTATAATAAAGTTTTTATTTTTCGCATGGGCGGTTCTGTTCTTAATGGGTGTGGCCTCTCCGGACTCCGATCCTCCAATAAAATCATTCCCCTTGCTACGCGTACGAAAGACGTTCTTTGCCAGCTAAATCCGACACGCAACGATCATTGTGGTACAGGTAAGAGTTCTGATCTTAAACTTGCACAATATATGTAAGAGCTTTTATTAGGGGTGAGGGATCTCCCGCCCCTGACTAGATAGGAAGTTATATTTTAAAACGCATCCCCGTGAGATTCAGAAGGGTTTCATATAAATAATTTTGATTGAAATTTAAATTTTATATTATTTTTTATTCAAATAATATTTTTAAAAATAATTTAATTTCATAATAATAAATACATTAAATGTCATAAATAATAATTATAAAATAATTAGATGATAATATTTTAAATATTATAAAATTATAAATATAAATGATTAAAATTAGGCGAGATGAGCTACCTATTATTGTTTCAAATCGAAGTTCATAGAAATTGAATTAAATTTTCTCTCAAATTCTCTTTCATCCTCTTCTACCTCCTATATTCACTTTTTCGTTATCTTTTACCTTTCATATTCCCTTTTTTCGTTATCTTTGACCTCCCTCCTGCTACATAAGATTTTTACTCTTAATCATCAAATACACTCAAAATCGATTAAATTTTGATCAAAATTAACCATTTTCTTATTATAAATTGCATATATGATTACTCAATTTATATCAATTTGTTCTATTTGTGGAGAATCATGTTCATCGTCATGGGGGATCGTGAGGGGTGGCGTCACAAAGGTGGCATTGTGGTGAAAAGAGTGTATCATCGAGTTAGGTGTGTGTTAATCAAAAAGGATCTTAGTATAATTTTTATAATATTAAATTATTATTTACAAATTAATTGTTTAAAGTGAGTGTATTTATAAGTTTTGAGGCATAAACATCTTTCTACGCCTTAAATAAAATGTGATATACATGTAGCTAATAAAAATAAATTAAAATAATGTCTCCATGTAATATAATAACTAAATAAAAAAATATTAAATTATTATATATATATATAGACACACATTTAGAATAGTTAAATATTGGAATTGTATAACAAAACATTAAAATAGTTGTGTGATTAAATATTGATCAAATTTTGATTTTGATTTTGATTTTGACACAAATATTGTAATGACCCGTGTTTTAGAAAAAAGTAAAGTGAGTGACAAACAGAGGCTCGGTATAAGAGGTTAGAGGTTCAATATAAGAGTCTCAATATAAGATGTTCAAGGCTTAGTATAAAATATCTAATATAAGACAGTCCCGGTAGATATCTAAATTAAAAGAGTCTGGGAAGAGGTTTGGATTAAGAAAGTTTCGGAAGAGGTTTGAATTAAGAAAGTTTCAAAAGAGATCTGGATAAAATGCAGAAGAGGTCAAGATAAAGCCTAAAGGCCAAAGGTTCGGTTTAGGCTTAGAGGCCCGATATAAGCTCAAAATCTCATAATAAGCTCGGAATAAGTCTAGAATAACTTCATAAGTTTGGAATCTCAAAATAAGCTCAGAATAAGTTTGGAAATCTCTCTCGTAGCCCCAAATTTGGAGTTCAGAGCTCGAAAGGTCATTTTCGTGATATTTGGTTATTTTTAATTAATAATGAGAAAACTTAAATAGGGGAGGCGAGCAAAGAGAACTCAAAAACCTAATATTTGCCAACCTTGGAGGAAGAGGAGGTCTTGCAATCCATATAAAAACCAGTTGTGTTTAAGGTAGAGAATCTATACCTTCTTCCTAATGCTATCTATATATAGCGATTTAAGAGGTTCAATCACATTGTAGGGCAGAGAAATGAGGATTATATTGTATGGATATATGTAAATTCATATAAGTGTGATCTTCTATATGAATGTTAGCCTTCAATGGCCTAAAATGTGCATATTGTTAGTGTTTTGTATGAGATTACGTTTAGAGGAGGTAAGGGGCTCATTTTTTTGTGGTAAATGAGTAAAATTGATTCATGAGGGCTGGTAGAGATAACAATGGGGCGGGTTTTGGGTTACCCCGTCCCCATCCTCGATAACGAAAATATGCCCTGTCTCACCCCATGCCCCGGTAAGTAATAAATTTTTCGCCCAATCCTCGACCCGTTGGGGCACTGGGCGGGCGATTCCCTTCCCCCGCTCTAGTCACAGTCTAACACGTCCAAGCCCGCCCAGTGTGCGTCCAACCCAGCTCAACACGCACCCAGTCCAGCCTACACACCAGTCTTGCCAGCGCACGCCCCAGTCAGCCCCCCACCCACTGCGCGCCCCACCCAACCACCCGAAAAATAAAGTAAAATATAATGCTTACACTGAGTTTTGAACCCAGGACCTCTTCCTTACATGTGTAGCTGCCAAACCATTAGGCTAACTTTATTTTATTGTTTAAATTTATGTAAATGATATATATCTTTATCATATCACATATAAATACTAATAATAATAAAAATTATAATTATAATTATTAATATTATTAATATTAGTATTATTAATAATAATTATAATGATAACAATAATATTAATAAAGAGTGAATACTTTATTTTAAAAAATAATAATTACAAATTGTATATATATATTTATTATAATAAAACTAAATATACTATTACTATTTTGATATAAAATATAAATGAATTAGATTCAAATTTAGTTTTAAATTTATTAATAAGTTGATTTATGATTAGGTGATCCAATCAAATATTATTTGATTGAAAATGTATTAATATTTAAACTAATAATATCATTTACATATTTTATTACTTTTAATTTAAATATGAAATATATACTATCAAAAGTTAAAGTCATTCTCACAATACATGACTCATATTGTGAATAAAATAATTTGTAGAAGGACATTAATTAGATTCAAATTTAATTTTGAAAATATTAATGTGTTGATTTAATACTAAATAATCTAATTAAATATTATTTGGTCGAATAATTATAAGATTTATGTCATACGTAATATTTTAGTTCATACTAATATACTATATAATTATATCACTTGTATTTTATATGTTTGTATTTTATATTAAAACATTGTTTCTACTTTTCAATGTTATTTTTATTAAGATATAAGTATATATACTTTGTAATTGATATTCTTTTTAAAGTAAAACATTTACTCATTATTATTATCATTAATACTAATAGTAATATTATTATTGTTATTATTATTGCTACTAATATTATTTATATGTCACATTTAAAGTATATACACTAATTATGTAAACATAGTAACAATAATAATCTATGATATATATAATTATCAACGAACTCTATGACATCAATTATTAGATTTGAGATACTCAACAATTATCATCTTACTTATATTATATATGATATATATATAGTTGTATAATTGTCACTATATATATGCATTTATAAATTATAATCAATAAGTAATAACTTGAATATCGAGTAGTAATAATTTAAATAATACAATTATTATTGGTAATAAATGATAACACATTAGTAAAAACCTAATTAATATAATTATATAACATAGTTATCATATTATTTTTGTTATAAGTAATACAATATTATAAAAAGTCATGTTTCTCAAACTTGTTTTTCTTAATGTAATAAAAACTTATTTTTGTTATAAGTAATACAATAATATGATTATTTTTGTATAATACTAATTATTCTGTGTAAGTGTATATATATTCTTTAGTATGATAAGTATATTTATACTATTGTAATTATAACTAATGTTATTAGTTAATTAAACAATACTAACAAGTTTGATATACTAAAAAATTCATGGTGAGAGTGAGTTTTGACTTTTGATAGTATGTATTTCATATTTGGGTTAAAAGCATAAGTAATAAATCATGTAAATGATATTACAAGTTCATTTTTCATTTCCTTCAAATAGGCTTATAAATGAGCCAATACACTTGAAAGATCGCTTGATACCTGTTTGGCTAAACTCAACTCAAGCTCAAGTTCAATACCACACAAGCTCAATTTGTTCTTGTACAAGCTCAGCTTGGCTTGAATCATTTACAAATCTATCTAGCATATGCTTTTAAATAAGCAACATACTCAATAGCCTACTTGATACTGCTCGACTAAGCTCGACTAGAGCTCGATACTACACAAGCTTAACTTGTTAATATTTAAGCTTAGCTTGGTTACTATACAAGGTCAACTTGACTTGATTTAGTTATTGTACAAGCTCAGATCAAACTTGGCTAAGCTCGTTCGACTTAGCCTCGTTTACAAGCCTACCTTCAAATATCAATCTTTCAATCATTATGCTATCTATGGAATCAAAATTTCCAATTTGTCCTAGCCAAAACACACACACACCCCATCCCTCCTCGAGTGACTCATTGTCATCATCAATGCCATTCGTGTTGATGCCATCATTGACTTGCTACCATTATTACCTCTAATCCCTACTACCATCATCATTACAATCCCATAACATGGTCGCTATTGCCGCAATACCATAACACAACCATCATCACTATATATCTATAGCCTGGCAAGTGGCAACAGATCTAGTTATACTCATCGTCGTCTTTCATTCTCGTTAATGAGCAAAATTATGGTTTTTTGCATATGCCATTTCAATAGAAATTTTATTGTTATATATATAATAAACTCTCACTTGATTGTTGTAAGGTTGTATCCAAATTTGTCAAGAGGTAAGAACAAGTTGAGGCCTCTCATCCATTAGATTCGGCATTCCATGAATTGGTGGATGCCTTTTCCGAAAATCCTCAATTATTCCAAAAGTTCCAAAGTCAATTTCAAGAATCTTGCCCCCAAAAACCATCTCTTTCCTATGTTTCTCAAACTCTCATTCCTTCTCCAAAAGTCTTCTCTCCACTTAACCAAGTTAAACCATTTACCAAAAATAAAGGTACTCTTTCCACATATTTTTCTTCCTAGCCTTCTTCAAAAATCTTAGTTTCTTAAACCCCTTCTAATTCCCAAATTATTTTATCCTCTTCCAAATTACCTTTCGATACTTTGAAAAATCAAATTTCTAAAAAAAAACTTTTCCGTATACAAAGAATTCTTCACTCCCATCCCAAATGATTATGTTTCCAAAATCTTCCCTTCAGGATGACACTTCAAACCATTTGATCATCTCAAAACTCCTAATTATTAGTGCACCATCCTTAAACTCATGAGCTCTGTTATCTTTAAGGATTTTGCAAAGGAAAACATCATACCTTCCTTGCATATTCTACCTATAAAATTATAAAAGTTTTAACTTTTTCGAATTGGGGACACACTCTTCACCATGTCAAAACCCTTCCTACCACATGTCAATCCCTTGTGCCATATTCTCGGTCCTACTCATATTGGGATTACCAACAAGCATTTATATCCAAAATTCCCAATACAACCATTCCTAGCTATTCCTTTTTTATCAAGATTTTCAACCTTCCTTTACCCCCTCTTGGCGCCATCCTTAATATCTTAAAACAAGTTGATAATGCATTTTTCCTTTTTAAAATAATTTCCAAACCCTAACTAATGATGCTTTCAAAAAAAATTGTTACCAATTTTGTTCACATTTTCATATTCTATGGGCTTGTGTCTGGTTATACATGTAACCATGAAGGGCTTGAATAATCGATAACACTGGTCCAAAGGTACAAGGTAAAATGGTGGTCATCCTTTAAAATTTCAGCTAGCCCATTTTTTAAAACTTTCAGTCCAACAATGGATCTCCGAACATAATCCTACTTCTTGCTATGATGTTTCAAGGTCCAACTTCCTAGACCAAAATTTTTTTTCTCAAACACAATTAGCAAAGACACAAACTGAAGAAGAATATTTCCAAATCATGTAACAATTACTCCAATCATCTAAAATGTCTTCATCTTCTTTTAGTTCAAACTCTCTTCCCGATGTTAATCTCATGGACCTATAAAAATTAGGACAAATAAAACCGTGTAGTCCGTTAGAATGACTACATATTATCAAGTTCAAACAATGCTTAATGACCACTTTACAAGTTCGTTAATGGTTGTGGGTTTGTAAAAAAGTCCAAAGACGGCCCATTCTCAACAACTCATATCCAAGTAAGGTCCATTCCCAACAGGCCATATCCAATGAAGTCTAAAGCCCAAGTCCAAGACTTGAAGGCCCAAACCTAAGTCAACGGTCCAAGTCCATGACTCGAAGGCCCATATGTCCAAGCTTAAGTCCAAGTTCGAGAAAAGTTTACATTTCTTTTATTAAAATATCTTGGAATTACTTTTCTAAAAAAATCTTTATCACATTATTTTTATTAATTTTCTCTCATCTCCACTATAAATAGAGGCCTTCTCCTCTCCCGTTAAAAATAAGCCAACATAACTACAAACTTACCAAATACACATCCCTCTTTCCTTAAGCCTCTCCAACCATCTACGTCCTTCTCCTCTTCTCTCTCTAGTTCCAAATCCTTTCTCTCTTCTCTTATCTAAAGAAAGCTTATTTAAGAAGCTTGCATGTAATATCCTCCCGAAGCTCTGATGTTGTAAGTTCATCAAAGTATTGTAATTTCTTCCAAAGTTCTTCTCTTATCTAAAGTATTGTATTGTAAGCTCGACCCAATTGGGGAGGCCTGCGGGCTGGGTTGGGTAGTTGGGGACTGGGCCGGGGGGGGGGAGAACTACGGGTACATCTGTGAGATGGGTCTAATCTGATTGGAGGGGCCTACAAGCTAAAATGGGCAATGGGTTGGGTCCGAAAAAACTAGGCCAAGCCTGTATAAGGCCATGGCCCTTGGATTGACTCGTATGCAGCCAAGCTCATTTAAATCATGGCCCATGAGCTCAAAATCGTATAGGCCTGTTATAAAATGGGTTAAAATTTTGCATCCATCCTGCGCAATATTGTAGGTCGGCCTCAGGCCTTTGGCTTGTTTAACATTCCTACTTATTTATAGAAATATTTGATTTGGTTTGAGCTATTTGGGTGAGTTTAAGATGTTGGTTTGTCAATTCATTTGAGCCGTTGTCTTATCAAATCTTATATCGTGTGATGATGTCCATGACCCCTATTTATTTCTTTATGGGTTGGTTGTTTACTCTTTATGTGTTCCCGTCCCGTATATCCTTCCTTTGAGAGATTAAATCCCGATTATTGTATACTTGTTAGCTAGTTTTTTCTCTTTTCTTTTATTTTATGTTGTTTTCCTAACAAGCTCGTTAGCACGGTTTGGTTTTATTTATCTTATCCTTGTTATTGGCCCTAGGTTGATGTTTGTATAGGTCACTTGTAAGTTTGTAACCATGGGTTTGTGTAACTCGATGCCATTGTAATATGTAAATCAAGTATAAAAAAACAAAAAAGGGAAAAAAAAGAAGAAGTCTTTTTTTTGTGGATGCCACAATCACACATAACATGTTTACGTTTAATATTTGCTTTTAATTTTTATTATTTTCTTAAAACAAAAAATAATTTTCAAAATATTTCAAAAAAAGTATTTTTCCCAAAAGAACAAAAAAAAACAAAATAGTTTCTTTAAATTCCCTTATCTTTTAACTCAACAAAACAAAAAAAACAAAAAAGGACTTTTCAAAAGGCAAAAAATTGATTTCTTTAAATTCCCTTATCTTTTAATTCATTCTTTTCATTTTGATATGAATTCCTTTTTATTTATTTTTTTATCAAGTTCATTTGGATTTACTTTTTAGAGAATAATTTGACCTCAATTTTTAACTTTAACAAAGAGCTTAGAAATAAAAAGTGAAAAACAATCCTAGGATTCCTTTAGTCTCTTGAGTAAATCGGACTTAATTTCAACTTCAAAAAAAAAATTTAGGATTTCTTTTAGCAACTTAGGGTAAGCTGAGTTTAATTTTGACTTAACAAATAACTTAAAGAAATAAAAAAAGTCATAGAAAAAATTCAACACCGCCTTTACACTAGTTAAACTCAAACAAACAGTTTAAATAAGTTAGAAACCTCTAAACTATTAAGATAGGTACTGAAAATATGTTATGAGAGTGTTAATCTTTCTTACGCATAATTAACTCCCTAGCCCATCCTTAGCGGCATAGATTAAATTTTTTAGGTAACCAATCATACCCCTAAAACGATTGGTGGCGACTCTATTTATTTAATCACCATTCAGATTTAAGGTTGGGGGGAATCGCACCTAAACAATTTCCCCTCCGGACCGAATCCGGTGATGAAATATATTTATATGCTTTATTAAAACTTAGGAAAGCTCGTTTATATTGATGATATATTATATACATATTATAATTATTAATCATTTTATTATCGTTAATATTAGTTTAATATTACTAGTTTTATCTTTGTCATATAATGTTATTTTTTCTTCTTATTGTTAGTGTTATTATCGTCCTTGTTTTTATTGTGTGTTTGTTAACAAAAAAAACTCAATAAGCTTTTATAAGTCATGCTTCCATTTTGTAACCTCCATTGTATTAGAGCATGCATATATATATATATATATATATATATATATATATATATATATATATATATATATATATATATGGGTTATACTATAATGTGATCTTATAGTCTCATTCTTAACTTGAGATTTTTTTATTTTAGCCGTTAGATTTGCATTCAATGGTTTAAATTAAAGTTTCATTTAACTGTAGTTTTACTTAAGAATTTGCTATAGTTAAATAAAAGTTTTATTTAGACCATTCAATGTAGATCTATCGGTTCAAATTAAAAGATCTCACATTTTATAGGATCTCATTTTAGAAAAATTATATATATTAGTATTAAAGTGTTTTTTCTCAATTTATGTTAATATTAAGCAAAATTAGCTTTGGTGGATGTGTAGGCCAATGATAATGCTCTTAAATTTCAAGTTTTATGGGTATTGGCTATTTTGTTATTATAATTAAGGATGTCAACGTAATGAGGCATGACCGAATAATAAGTGATTCGAATTCATCCAAATGTGTTTGGATCCGAGTGGAATAGATATTTTAAACTAAATTTATTTAAAAAATCTTTAAAAATGTTAAAGATTGAAAAAACTGTCCCGTTATCACGTTGGGACAAGACAGGTTGAAAAAACTGTTTGAAATCCGAATCGAGATGAGTTGAACTAAGATTGTCATCCCTAATTATAATTAATTAATTATTTTGTTAAATCATATAATATGTTAATATATGAACAATAATAGTTGTCGTTTAGATAAACTTGCAAGTCAAGATTAAAAATGAATAACTAAAAAAACACAACAATAATAAAAATGAATTATTAGAATAAATTTAATTAAATTAGAATACTCTATTTTTAGAAGCCGATGAATGTGTAAAGTCGATTGGGTGGGTCATCTCGTGAGTACGGATCCTCAACGATAGTTTTATCTACGTTTTTAATATGGTGAAAAAAACGATGCCGTTTTTACTATTTTAAAATAAATAAAAATAAAAATAAAAGATGGCTCACGCAGTTGCGTCAACCTCATAACGGCAACGCAACCGACTTTACATCTCAGGCTATAGTAGGCTATAGTCCGTTTTACTCGTCCAATCGACTATAGCCTACAGACGCTCGGTGCCGCCACCAACTTCATCCTCCAACCTTCCTAACAGGGCAACGCAACCGACCGCAAAGACATGCAGCACGGCCAACCTCATCGTGGAGACCATGGAGGGCGTTACGCGTATACCAAGAATAATGATATCCACCTCAGCACCGGCTACGTTCGCGGAATCTTCGGCGACGTGAAGAAAGAGGTTGCCATCGTGCTCTACCACAAGAGATGACCCACGTTTGGCGGTTGGAACGGTGGGGGCAAGACTCCCGGTGGCCTGATCGAGGTATCGACAATCATCATCCGTCAGGACTTGTCCAACATACTCCAAAAATGAAAAATTCGACCCAGAAGCTATGTGAAGAGACTGCAGCCGAGAGGGAGGAGACTTAGCTGCCAGAGATTTGACGGAGTGACCTGCGTTAGGATGGTCGAGGGGAGTGGATCTGGCGATATCTTTTATTTTTATTTTTTGTTTATTTTAAAATAGCAGCATCGTTTTTTCTCACCGTATTAAAAACGTAGATAAAACCAGAGACTTCGTGGCTCGCCATTGATCTTGAATATTCTTATAAATGTAATAGTGAATTATTTTATTTATATTCTTCTTTCCGTTCACTATTTTTCTTCAACCCTATACGCCCATATCCCTAACCAGAAGAGTGAAAAAAATAAAGCACTTAGAACGAATCTGATCAGATGACGGCACAGCTAGGTGACGGCTTGGCTGGAGGCCCGACAACGAAGACACGTGGTAGAGGAGGGCAGCATTTTGCCAGTGGTGAGAGCAGGTGGCGGCTTGGACTAGAGGCGTTTGAGGCGTCCAAAGTGGTAGCGGCAGGGGCGGCATCGAAAGTGGATGAGGACGGCGGCAGGTGGTGCAAACGGAGGTGGATGGTGCAATCCGCCTTGTACACCTACAGGGATTTGGGCGGTGGCAGTAACGATGGACAAGGCAGGGGTTTCGGTGATGGGAGCCACAGTAGCGATCAAGAGCTCCACGGTTATTGATGTTGGCTTTGGTGGATTTCAAGTGAAGAGAAGATAGTGAGGTTTTTTCGTTGAAGATTGGCGGTTGCTTTGAGATGACTTTTGGTGTTGTGGGGAGATTGAGATGTCATTGTAATTTTAATTTTTTGATTTGATTGAAGATGGTTGAGATAGAGGCTTTTGGAAGCCATCTTGGACAGCAGATCAATGTAAATGAATCATATCCCTCTTGATTGGACTGGCAACAAACTTCTGCATGTTTTTTCCTTCACCTTTTTATAGATGAATTGTAATAAAAAAATCATTTCAAAATGACCATAATATTTATTTCGCTCTATAGCTCTGGTGTGTTGTGGTGTTTTGCTGTTGGATGTAGCAAAAACTATAATACAGACATCCCCTGATAAAGGTTTTTCGAGAAATCCCTAACTAATTGAATCACTAAGACGACTTCATTTCTATAAGTTAATATTTGGAAAGTCCACCTTGGAAAAAATAGATAAAAACAGGAGGGAAGATAAGCTATAAGGTGGAGGCTTATTGGCAATTTTGTAGATTTACAGGAGGGCTAGATTTAAAGAATGCTATGCAGGTTTGAGTCCTACGACGGTTGCGAGGGCTTTTCTTGCAACTGTTGCAGCAATCGTCACCGCCTGAGAGCTGGCCTTGAAAATTTTTAGGGGTTAATTGTTGGTCACATCATGTAATTGTGGAATGGTTCTTAGTTACATATTGCAATTTCCGTAAGCACAACTAATTACACAGTTGGAAAGCATCCGTGGCTTCCGCTTTTCTCCTTCGTTATTGCAGAGAGCCGCGAAGGGAAAGGAAGTAAATCCCCAACATAGCACGTACCCATGTTAACAAAAAACATCATGCGTGGCCGATCAGAGCTTTTCCCCTTTATCTCCGGTACAACGATTTCTTCGAGCCTTTATTTCTCTAAGAAAATAAAATTTAAAAAATTATAAAATTATTTTCATAATAATATTTTATATTTAACTTTTTTATAATATATTTAAAATTATTATTCACCCTCTATAATTATTAAATTATATATAAAAAATTTTCACACAATCTCTACTTTCTCCCTTATCTCTACTTTCTCCGGCTCAACACAACGACTCCTCCCTCCCCCCAATGTCCTCCCCCAGCCCATTGCAATGACGTCCTCCCGTCCCCTAGTGCAGTGACATCCTCCTCAAGCACCTGCTTTTGGATCAGATTGAAACCGCATCCAATCTTTCTATTTCTTTGCCCCTAAGCATCTTTCTCTGATTCGAACACAATTTTAAACTTGAAACATGGCTACAAGACTACAATGTCACGGGCAGCCTTAATATGTGAAAAAAGAAACATGAAGGAAAAAAACAATCTACATATACTTGCAACGTTTGAATATTTGCATCAAGAAGAGCAAAAAAAATAGCATTAGGTATCATTAGTTAAATTAATATTATAGGAAGTTAAAAATAATTATGAGTAATTAATATAGCTAATAAAAATTAGAGATTCTCTTAGTTAGTAAAATTGAAAGTCAAAAGTTAATGTTAATGATATTTTAAATGTTTTTGCATATATCATAAAATGAAAAGTAGAATAAAAAAATTATAAAAAATAAGATGTAGATTTTTTTTTAAATTAAATAAAATTTAGGATAAAATTTTTAAAATGATCATTTTAAACTAAAATTTAATAGAAAGATTATTTTAATAGAAATTAGGGGTGTGCAACGGATACTCGTCCTTGTTATCCTGCCTCGTTATCCGCTCCCCCCGCTATGTGGAGTGGGTTACCCCGCCCTACGAAGAGCGGGGGTGGTTTTTAAACTTAACATCCCGCCCTAGACAAAGATAGAGAAACATTAATAGGTAGTGAGACCCCGTCCCGCCTCCGGCCCACCTAATTTTAATAATATTTATTTATAATTGTATAATATTTTAAATATTATTATTTAACTATTATTTATGATTTTTGATATTTTTTGAATTATATTTATTACTATAAAATGAAATATATATTTTTATAATTTTTAGGTTAAAAATAATGTAAAAATTTGATTTAAGCCAAAATTATTGATATAAACAAGATCCAAATAAAAAGCGATAACAAAATACGAGCAATGAAACCTCATTCGAGAAAACATTAAAGAATGATGTATCCTGTCCACCTACATATGGAACGAGGTACGATCTTAAAATTTAATCTACCGCCTAAGCGAGGACGGGAGGCGGTAATAAGTTGATTTAACCCCCGATAAGATCCGAATTACTCATATCAACGCCGTGGAACCTCCAAAAGGCAAGGTTGTTTAAAAAGAGAGATCAATAAAAGCCGGTAGTGGGGAGCGAGTGGTTGAAGCCTCCCCCCACTAATCCCGCCATAGGACGGAGTACCCGCCCCCACCTACACATAGGATGGGGTACAATTTTAAAATTTTATTATCCGTCTAGACGGGAGCGGAGTACGATAATGGATAAACTCCACCCCGCTATGACGAGTAGTGTCACACCCCTAAATTCCGGAGAAACCGAATCGGGAACATGACTTCCCCTTGCCCGCACCAAAAGGTCAAGGGGTTGGTGACTAGCACCAATAGAGACCACAACCGGGGTCTTGTCTCAATCATGTAACCCTATACAGTCATACATCAAGGGTAATCTTGTACTTTCTCATATATCATCATGCATACAATAAGTCAAAAAACCATACCGATATCACATCACAAACAAGATGCAAATACTGTTGTACCCATGTCGGGATATCACATGTCACGCCCCCAAATTCCAGGGAACCCGGAACTAGGAACATGACTTCCCCTTGCCCGCACCCGATAGGTCAAGGGGTTGGTGACTAGCACCAATAGAGACTACACCGCGGGTCTTTGTCTCAAATATGCAACCTGTACCGTATCATACATCAAGAGTAATCCTGTACTTTCCCATACATCATCATGCATACAAAATCAAAACGATGATACTGACATCACATCACAAACGGTATGCAAATATAATCGTCCACGGACTCATGTCCGGGATACAAACATAATACAATACAATACGAATACGATCTGTATCATACATCGAGTATGGGCACGTCCTTCTGGAAGAAAGTCCTCCACTAGTCTCGGGTCACACACCGAAAAAGGTAAACAACAAGTAGGGGTGAGCGACAAGCTCGTAGGTGACCCCAACACTCCACATCATGCAGACATACAAGTCCATACTACATGCTCTGTGTATTCGTGCACCGTGTAGTGTGCACAATCATTGGGACTCGGCACCCGAACAAACATCGGGCACTTGTCCTCACGGCCCACACGGGACCTTGTCCCGATCCTCAACAGGATCCCGACTCAAGGCACCGATGCCCTACCACAGCGCTATATGCCCGGACACGGTCGCCACACCGGCCTGCCATCGGTGCATATGCGCGATAGTCAACCACATCGCACCATCGGTGCATCACGGTGAGAACCGGGACAAGTCACGGAGTCCATGTCCCAATACCTCACACCAACATACTAACATTAGTATGGCATGTCATTCTCAACATTTCCTTTGGAAGCGTAGCCGTCTTCACAAGTAAATCCTCAATCCTTGATTTATGAAGGAAGTACCCATCAAGACTATTTTCTTGAAATTAAAAGTCCCGGCATTGGGTTCCCATAGCATAAATAAGATAATCGATTTTGGGGATTTTTCCGAGATGTCTAACCCCACTTTCCAAAAAATTCACCACTACGAACTTTTAGGTTTTTCCGAGATTTTACACTAAAACCCAATTTTCACATTTTGAAATAGTGGGAATTAATTTTTCTAGTATTTTTCTTTGAATCCAAATAGGGGTATTTCGTTATTTACATTGTAACTTAAAGTATAAATACTTCAATGTGTAGATGGGTATAGGTTGCAATGTAAATAGGTCGATCCGATCAAACCGTATTTCGAATCTGCCATGTAACTATATTTTCGAATCTGCTTTATCGTATTTCGAATTTGTATTTTGAATCTCTTTTGGATTGCCTTCGACCCTCGAACCTACACTCGAACTACCTTCAAAACTACCTTCGAAGTACCCATGAACGCCTTCGAAACTCCCTTCGAAGTACCTCCGAACCTTCGAAACGATACTCGAAAATTTCACATTCGACACTCGAAATTACACTACATCGAACCTACCTTCGAACCTTCGAATCGCACATTCGAAATTTCCAATTTCCAGTCGATCTCATCGCGTTTTACCAGATTCACGACCATTCTGTTCATCATCGTTTTTCAATTTAAATCGGATTCAAACCTCCGACCTTCTGAATCTCATAAAACTCATACCTAATACTATATATTAGGTTTTAAATCACGTCTTACCCCTCGAACGCATTTTAAATACAAGATTCAATCCAAAATTGGTTTTTCCCCAAATTCTAGGGTTCAACACGAATTTGCATGATTTCATCAAATTCTTACATGTTAATCCAAAAAAACAGCAAGAAAAGGGTGAAGAATCAATGGAACACCTACCGGAATGATTATTGATGCTTGAACGAGCTCAAACACCCCAAATCGAAGGCTCCAAGTTTCGCTTCTCTCTTTCTCTCTCTAAGCTCTCCAACGAGATGAAACTAAACACCGAAACGTAACGTGGAAGCTCTCTTTCCCCTATTTATATTTATATGCCAATCAACGACTAATCAACCATTGACCCGATCAATAATTGACCTCCAAAGTCCCGAACTCCAAATTGAGTCACCACTACGGTCAAACGCTCGAAATGATGAGCACAACACTAAACAAGATATTATTACACTCAAATGACCGCTCAAACGCAAAGTCAACCAATAGACCCCGAAAAGTCAACAATCGGGTCAAACGGGGCCCCGACTCGGAATCGGGCCCAAGTACGATCAAAATGCTCACATCGACGGCTACACTACCGTCCGTATTTACATTCTGAATCCCATAATGACTATCTCTCAAGACTACCCAAATACGAGTCTTACTATCACATAAAACAATATAGAATACAATACTATATCATACATCGGAGTAGTGGGCACATCCTCCTGGAAGAAAGTCCTCCATTAGTTTCAGGTCACACCGAAAAGGGAAAATAACAAGTAGGGGGGTGAGTGACAAGCTCGAAGGTGACCCCAAAACTTCACATCATGCAAATATACAAGTCTATACTATATGCTCGGTGTACTCGTGCACCGTGTACCGTGCACAATCATCAGGACTCATCCCTGCAAACAAACATCAGGACCCAGCGCCCCGCCCAGACGACTTATCCACGATCTTCCACGGGATCCCCGACTCAGGGCACTTAGCTCTAGCTCCATGAGCTCAACGGCTCAACACAATCCTCAACGGGATCTCAACTCAGGGTATTAAACCCTAGCTCCACGAGCTCAACGGCCATGAGCTCAATAGCTCAACATAGGCCCCAACCTCATGGTGAGAACCTAACTAGTCATAACCCAAGCCCCAATTTCTCAAACCAACATACCAAAACCAATATGGCACTAAGGTTCACCATACTCCTTTATAACCGAGGCTAGTCTTCACAAATCGATCATTATTCCTTGACCAAGGAAGGAGATACCCATGAAGTTGTTTTCTTGAAATAAAAAGTCCCAATATTGGGTCTCCATATCATAACTAAGATAATCTGATTTTTGGGATTTTTTCGAGATGTCTAACCCCACTTTCCAAAAATTAACCTCTATGAAAAACTGATTTTTCGAGATTTTACACTAAATCCCAATTTTTATATTTTGAAGGAGTTAGAATTTAATTTTCTAGTATTTTTCTTTGAATATGAAAGGGGAGTATTTTCATTATTTACATTGTAACTTAAGTATAATACTTAAATGAGAGACTTAAAAGGTTACAATGTAAATGGGTCCAATCAGATACGGTTGCACTACTGAAGCGCAAAACCACTTCGACTCGTATGCGGGACTGCGATTCAGCTAAGGAACCGCAACTCGTAGTTGCGGAATTGCGGCCTCGAAGACTCGAAGTTGCAACTGCGACCTTCGACTACGGATCTATGGATCTTCGACCCTATGACTACGGATCTACGGATCTTCGACCCCATAACTACGGATCTTCGACCCTCACGACTCATAATCTTCGACCCTTCGACCCAAATCTTCGGTCTTCATCCTTTCAACCCAATAGTTCAGCCAGTGCTCGTTTATCATCGTTTTTTACTGTTTTTCATTTGGAATCAACCCAAAGAACCCCAGACACTCACAAACACATGTTTTACACAACAGACTACAATATCTACCTCAAAACACGTCTTGAATGCCTCTAAATCGCACAGATAACAACGAAATACTCACATAATTGTAGAGCTCCGGAAATCTAGATCTAAATCCAGATTTCATGGTTGACTTCTCAACCCTCATGGAATACGTGATCAAACAACCCCGGATCATGAAACACATATCTAAACCGATATAAATCGAGTCTTAACCACGGATCTTATGCTAAACCATTAGATCCAACCCAAAATTGAATTTCCCCAAAACCTAGGGTTCATGCAAAACTCCATAAATCATGACAAATTCGTACATACCAAAGACCGAATTAAGATAAAAAGTTCAAGGGACACCTACCTAGAGTAATTCTTTGAGCTCCACTGAACCTAAATCGCCTAAGGCTTCAAGCTTCCAAGCGCTCTCTCTTAAACGCACTAACGTGATAGCGTAAAATGAAAGCTCTTACTTTTTATTCTATTTATATTTCTGTCAATCATTAATCACTAATTGACCTAGTCAATAATTGACCTCCAACACAATAATTGACCTCAAGGTCCCGAACTCCAAATTGAGTCAAATTACAAGAAAAACGCTCAAAATGACGAGCACAACGCTATTCGGATATTATCACACTCAAATGACCGCTTAAACGCAAAGTCAACCAATAAAACCCAAAAAGTCAACAATCGGGCCACTCGGGCCCGGTCCGAATCGGGTCTAAGACTTTGTCAAAATGCTCATATCGACGGCTAAACTACCGTCTAGATAGTTGCATTCTTTTAGAACGGCTATCTCTCAATACTACCCAAATACGAGTCTTTACAAGTAAGTACTCTAATAGAAATGAAAAACAATGGTGCACGAAAATTCCTAACCCTTGTGATATTTTAAATATTTTTGCATATAAAAAATAAATTATAAAAATTAAATGCAGAATTTTTTAAAATTAAATAACATTTAGTTATAAAATTTAGATTATAATTTTTAAAATGTTAATGATCATTTTAAACTAAAATTTAGTAGAATGATCATACGGATGTTCTAATGACTATTTACATTAAAAAAAAGGAAAATGAAAATAAAGGGGCACGAAAATCCCCAACCCTTATCTCTCTCTTATCCTCTGTAATCGAAATCCACTGCCACGTAGGCACATGTAGGACCACCCCACTCCTCCACTCCACTCCACTCAACTCAAGCAGCGAACCATTTACATTTCCTCTTTCCCCGTTCGTCATCTGGGGGAAGAACCGAAAATTAAAAAAATTAAAAAATGGCGTTCTCAGCGGCGATATCCTCCCCCGCCTGTTTCCGCCACAACCCCAAACCGAGCCTCTCCCCCAACCCTGTCAAGCCTCGCCGGAAAACCCTAACTCCGGTAGCCGCCATCCCCCCACTCTCCACCGCCTCCGCCCCACTAGACGGGTCAGCGGCCCTTGCCGTACTCGGCGGCGGCTCCGTCGCCGCCATAGCCGCCGCGCTCTCTCTCCGACCCCGAGATGCGGCGACGCCTCCAGGCCTCCGAGGTCGGCGGCGGCGACAAGGAGGTCGTCCGGGACTACTTCAACAACTCTGGGTTCGAGAGGTGGAGGAGGATCTACGGCGACGCCGACGACGTCAACAGAGTCCAGCTCGATATCCGCCTCGGCCACGCCAAGACCGTCGAGAGCGCCGTGAGGATGCTGACGGAGGAAGGCTCGCTCCGTGGCGTTACCGTCTGCGACGCCGGCTGCGGAACCGGCTCCCTCTCGATTCCGCTCTCCCAGCGCGGCGCGATTGTGTCGGCCAGCGACATTTCCGCCGCCATGGTTGCTGAAGCCGAGAGACAGGTTTGCCGAGCGTGTGTGTTAGTTCATTGAAGCTTAAGTCGTGTTTGGATGTGAGATGTTTTTATATTAGGATCAAAACTACAGTTGTCGGTTTGGCCACTGATTATTAAACAAAACTGCATCAACGTCGCCATTAAATCAACTTCATGATCTAAATATTGATGGAAATGTAATGCGTAGTTGCTTGCCGATTTTAGTTTGGTTTTATTATAAATATAAACATGTTCATAGACCGTTTTAAAATTGCAGCTAATAAACACTCCAAACGCTTCTAAATCGATGTCTGAAAACAAAATTATGTCGCACAAACACCTCTTTTTAAGGAATGACATGCCGAAATTTTGTTGGTTATTTGAGGGAGACAATGACATTGATCCCATTAACTTTTATGGTTTATGCGGTCCTTCAATACTTACTCTTACTGTGAAGATTTCAATGTGCAGGCGAGGAATGGCCTCTCGGAGGGAGATGTGATGCCAAAATTCGAGGTTAGTGATTTGGAAAGCTTGGGGGGCAAGTATGATGCAGTGATTTGTTTAGATGTTTTGATACATTACCCCCAGAGCAAGGCAGATGGGATGATTGCCCACCTCGCTTCCTTGGCAGACAAGCGACTAATTCTCAGCTTTGCACCCAAGACATTGTATCTCAGCCTGTTAAAAAGGATAGGAGAGCTGTTCCCAGGGCCTTCGAAGGCTACCAGAGCATATCTTCATGCCGAGGCTGATGTGGAGAGGGCGTTGCAGAGTGTTGGATGGAGAATTAGGAAGAGAGACTTCATCACTACACAGTTCTACTTTTCAAGGCTGTTTGAAGCTGTTCCTCTTTAGAGAGTGAAATGTTAGAAATAGGTTCCACTTCTGCCGCAACTCTTCCTGGTTTCTAATTTTTTGTTTTTCTTAAAAAAACAAATGTATATCAGATGCCATTGTATTCAACTTGTGATCAGTCCAATCATTCAATCTACTGCCCACTAACTGTATTCTTTAGACTATAATGCAGTTTGAATGACTTCACAGCTATTTCGTTCTCCTAAATATATTATCCATCTGTGCAATATTTCAAGGGACTTTTACCTACAATCTATAATGCAGTTTGAATTATTACTGTATCTGAGTTATGGGTCAACTTAATTAATCAAAACTAGGGAATTATGCAGTAAACAGAAAACCTTGAAAACTCGATATTAACCTGGGCGCTAATGTGCAGCACAAGGTGCGCTTTCATACCCTTTTGGGCTCTATTCTCTATAGGGCAGGCCTGATAGGAGATAGAGAAAGGGGGCCAGGAGCCGGGAAAGAAGAAGCTAATGATCAGTCTGACAAATTATTTTTATTAATTGGTGTGGCACACTGCATTGCTGAGACTTTGAGGAGGCTGTTGTAATATTTGAATGTCACAGTTTGTCGGCAATTTTCGCTAGAACATCTGTGAGCTTATTGATTGCAGCAATCAAGCTGTTGGCTTGGTCCCTGTGTTGCTCTCTTTCCAATTCAGAATTGATGTTCTGAGTTTCAAGTTGGGTATGAAGCATTTCACTATTTCTCTCCAAAATTTTGATCAGCTTTTCCTCTACATAATCACTGTCAGATCCATCTGAAGACAACCTCCTGCGCTTTTCTCTCTCTCTGGGCGTAGATCCTCTCCAGCCATTTGAACTCTGACGTTTATGCTTTGTTGTAACTTCTGAACAAAAGCAAAGCAAAATAAAATTTCATAAAAGAAATTGGCTGCAGTGTAGTTGTTTCCTCGCCCCAAAAAAGGGCTGCGCTTTGAATGTGACTATACATTTATGAGTGCATTGTTCTTCGTGCAAATAGAATGTTCAAATAACTAACCCAAAAACAAAGAGAAAAAACCCAGCAATCTCCAACATATAAAACTTGACTAGGATAATGAGAACTGCATATTTTAATATTTGAGGTTCACGCCAAGGGTTTGCCCAACTAATTTACCCGTGTAAGAGAGAGGGAGGGATGCAATAACATAAAATAATCATGCAGTAGATGAATTAAGGTCGTCCCTGCTTATATTTATATGATATCTGAATCCAAATTTTATTATTGCTGGTGTCTTAATTTTTAGTGTTCCTAATTCCAAGATCACGTTCTCTTAATTTGGAAAACAATGTGTAATTTTAAAATGTGATATAGGCAGTGTAAATCCTAAGGCATTTTTTTCTTTAAAATTTCTACAGTACTCACAGGGTTGGGAAAAAGCATACGTAAGAAGTGTTATTTTTCAGTCAGACTGTCGTTATCTGGATCATAGAACTCTTGGTATACTGGTATTTGATTTTTTTTCTAATCACATACCAACAGTGGAAATAAAACTGAAGAAAAATCTGAAAAATGAGTATTCTTAAAATTTATGATTTGAAAATACTTAGTATACCCACTCTCTCTCTCTCTCTCGTTTCGTGAACAATGGCAAGCAACTAAACGGTGAAAATACACTATACAAGGGGAATAAAGAACAAGAAGGACAATTTAACATGAAATGGGTTCATACACACACACACACCTGGCGTGGGCGTGGGCGTTGGACGTGGAGGCGAATCAGTTTTCGAAGGGCTCTCCCTAACGACGTCGTTTTCCTCCTGCCCAGATTGTTCAAAGTCGGAAAACAACCCCTCTTCTGCCTCACCCTGTCCATCGAAAACCGCCTCCACCGTGGCCACCCTCTCCCCCCTCCACCTCCTCTGCCTCTTCGTCCTCCTCCTCCTCCTCCTCCTCTCTCTCCCTACCAGGCCTTCATCGCCGCCGCTACTTCCGGCCTTCGCCTCCGCGGCGGTGGGAAACAGCGCCAGCGGAATCGCGGCGGCGTCGAATGCCCTCCCGTCCAACGCATCATACACCTCGCGATCGAAAAACCCCGGCAACTTCCTCTCCCTCCTCAACTCGCTCCGGGTGGACCAGAAGGACTCCCCCCCTTCCCCCATGGCCCGCGACTCCCACACCCTGATCTTGTTGAAGTCCCCCACCATGTTGCCCCACCGCTTCCGGCACTGGACGGCGCTCCGGTTGACGCCGTGCTGGTTGCAGAAGGACGAGATCGTGTCCCACCTGGGCTCCATCTGGTCCGACCCGCCATGGGCCGATCTGCGGCTCCTCTGGACCCCATTCTCCACCACCTTCTTCGCCTGGATCAATATGAACGTCTCCTGCCTCGTCCACCGCGGGTGTCTCGCCGTTTTGCTTCTATCCACGTCGCCACCATTAAGTTGGTGGGCGTCGATTGCGTCGACTCGTGCCATCATGTTTTGTTTCGTGGTATCTAGCTTCCACAGACGCGAACCACCGTGCAGTACGTGCTGCAAGTACTGCAACGTATATAATAATAATATAATATTAGGGTTGGAGAGGTTTGGTTGTGGTAAATATTGGAATATTGAGTTTTTGAATGATGAGACACGGACACCCCTTCCTCGTACTACAACAGAGAAATAAAACAAATATTCCAATACATAAATATAAATATAAGATCGACCCGCTTTTTATTATTTACAAATAAAAAATTAAATAAATTTTTTTTTACGCTGGTGGAGAATAAAAATTTTATTTGTAAATAAAAATTTATTTGTAAACAAATATTCCAATACATAAATAAAATTTTTACCACATACAAATTAATATTCCAATACATAAATAAAGTGACTTTTCGGTTAATATTATAATTTTTTTTATCTTTCATTTTTCTTTATTTTCTTTACATGTATTAATAAAAAAAAATATTAAAATAAAATAATTATTATTTTAATTAAGATAGAGATAAAATAGAGATAATTGTTAAAATTAAAATTGTAAATAAGTAAAAGTATTATTCAATTGTATAGATAAAATAAAAATTATCTGGGAGTTGTTCTTAGCTTCGTTATGCTATTATAAGTGACTCTAGTGCAGTTAAATAAATAAAGAAAAATCTGACCTGCTTGTAAAATATTACATGAAATATTAATCTAACAAATTATTAATTATATGTAATGTTTTTTGTGCCTATATAAAGAAATGATATGAAAATAAATAGAATTAATTGAGACGTCTAGGAAGCTCATTTCTTTCATTTTCATTTTTATTTTTAGGTTTTGGGTCACACAAGTTTTGTGTATCCTCCTAGGCTCCTACTGCTGATAATAAAGGGTGGTGGATCCCTATCTTTACAAACAGTGTGGGTCAAACAAGGGCTTAAGTTATTATGATGGGACGTTGGAGATTAGTTTATTGGGATTTTAAAATAAAATGTCATGTCCCTGTGGTACCAAATTTTATTAGAAATATATGTATGGTTGTGTGGAAAATAGTCACTGACGTCAAGTATTTGTATTCCCCAACAATGATACAGCCAAATTAATTATTTATTTTTCCTGTCGGCAGGCCCAAATCTCTTGCTTTTAAAGCTCCAAAATTTTATAATTGAATAAATAAAGATTTGCCGACTTTCTTTCTTGTGTCTGGGACTCTGGGCCGGGGTATGTGCGTGTCTTATAATAAAGTTTTTATTTTTCGCATGGGCGGTTCTGTTCTTAATGGGTGTGGCCTCTCCGGACTCCGATCCTCCAATAAAATCATTCCCCTTGCTACGCGTACGAAAGACGTTCTTTGCCAGCTAAATCCGACACCCAATGATCATTGTGGTACAGGTAAGAGTTCTGATCTTAAACTTGCACAATATATGTAAGAGCTTTTATTAGGGGTGAGGGATCTCCCGCCCCTGACTAGATAGGAAGTTATATTTTAAAACGCATCCCCGTGAGATTCTCCAGAAGGGTTTCATATAAATAATTTTGATTGAAATTTAAATTTTATATTATTTTTTATTCAAATAATATTTTTTAAAAATAATTTAATTTCATAATAATAAATACATTAAATGTCATAAATAATAATTATAAAATAATTAGATGATAATATTTTAAATATTATAAAATTATAAATATAAATGATTAAAATTAGGCGAGATGAGCTACTTATTATTGTTTCAAATCGAAGTTCATAGAAATCGAATTAAATTTTCTCTCAAATTCTCTTTCATCCTCTTCTACCTCCTATATTCACTTTTTCGTTATCTTTTACCTTTCATATTCCCATTTTTAGTTATCTTTGACCTCCCTCCTGTTACATAAGATTTTTTACTCTTAATCATCAAATACACTCAAAATCGATTAAATTTTGATCAAAATTAACCATTTTCTTATTATAAATTACATATATGATTACTCAATTTATATCAATTTGTTCTATTTGTGGAGAATCATGTTCATCGTCATGGGGGATCGTGAGGGGTGGCGTCACAAAGGTGGCGTTGTGGTGAAAAGAGTGTATCATCGAGTTAGGTGTGTGTTAATCAAAAAGGATCTTAGTATAATTTTTTTATAATATTAAATTATTATTTACAAATTAATTGTTTAAAGTGAGTGTATTTATAAGTTTTGAGGCATAAACATCTTTCTACGCCTTAAATAAAATGTGATATACATGTAGCTAATAAAAATAAATTAAAATAATGTCTCCATGTAATATAATAACTAAATAAAAAAATATTAAATTATTATATATATATATATAGACACACATTTAGAATAGTTAAATATTGGAATTGTATAACAAAACATTAAAATAGTTGTGTGATTAAATATTGATCAAATTTTGATTTTGATTTTCATTTTGACACAAATATTGTAATGACCCGTGTTTTAGAAAAAAGTAAAGTGAGTGACAAACAGAGGCTTGGTATAAGAGGTTAGAGGTTCAATATAAGAGTCTCAATATAAGATGTTCAAGGCTCAGTATAAAATATCTAATATAAGACAATCCCGGTAGATATCTAAATTAAAAGAGTCCGGGAAGAGGTTTGGATTAAGAAAGTTTCGGAAGAGGTTTGAATTAAGAAAGTTTCAAAAGAGATCTGGATAAAATGCGAGAAGAGGTCAAGATAAAGCCTAAAGGTTCGGATGGCCCAAAGGTTCGGTTTAGGCTTAGAGGCCCGATATAAGCTCAAAATCTCATAATAAGCTCGGAATAAGTCTAGAATAACTTCATAAGTTTGGAATCTCAAAATAAGCTCGAGAATAAGTTTGGAAATCTCTCTCGTAGCCCCAAATTTGGAGTTCGAGCTCGAAAGGTCATTTTCGTGATATTTGGTTATTTTTAATTAATAATGAGAAAACTTAAATAGGGGAGGCGAGCAAAGAGAACTCAAAAACCTAATATTTGCCAACCTTGGAGGAAGAGGAGGTCTTACGATCCATATAAAAACCGGTTGTGTTTAAGGTAGAGAATCTATACCTTCTTCCTAATCTTATCTATATATAGCGATTTAAGAGGTTCAATCACATTGTAGAGCGGAGAGAAATGAGGATTATATTGTATGGATATATGTAAATTCATATAAGTGTGATCTTACATATGAACGTTAGCCTTCAATGGCCTAAAATGTGCATATTGTTAGTGTTTTGTATGAGATTACGTTTAGAGGAGGTAGGGGCTCATTTTTTTGTGGTAAATGAGTAAGATTGATTCATGAGGGCTGGTAGAGATAACAATGGGGCGGGTTTTGGGTTACCCCGTCCCCATCCTCGATAACGAAAATATGCCTGTCCTTACCCGTGCCCCGGTAAGTAATAAATTTTTCGCCCGATCCTCGACTCGTTGGGACGCGGGCCAGGCGGATTCCCTTCCCCGCTCCAGTCACGATCCCAACACGTCCAAGCCCGCCCGGTGTGCGTCCAGCCTGGCTCGACACGCACCCGGTCCGGCTACGCACCGGGCCTTCCAGCCCAGCCCGGCCTACACCGGGCTTGCCTGCGCCTGATCGACCCCCACCCTGCTGCGTGCCCCACCCGACCACCGAAAAATAAAGTAAAATATAATCTTACACTGAGTTTTGAACCCAGGACCTCTTCCTTAAATGTGTAGCTGCCAAACCATTAGGCTAACTTTATTTTATTGTTTAAATTTATGTAAATGATATATATCTTTATCATATCACATATAAATACTAATAATAATAAAAATTATAATTATAATTATTAATATTATTAATATTAGTATTATTAATAATAATTATAATGATAACAATAATATTAATAAAGAGTGAATACTTTATTTTAAAAAATAATAATTATAAATTTGTATATATATATTTATTATAATAAAACTAAATATCCTATTACTATTTTGATATAAAATATAAATGAATTAGATTCAAATTTAGTTTTAAATTTATTAATAAGTTGATTTATGATTAGGTGATCCAATCAAATATTATTTGATTGAAAATGTATTAATATTTAAACTAATAATATCATTTACATATTTTATTACTTTTAATTTAAATATGAAATACATCTTATCAAAAGTTAAAGTCATTCTCACAATACATGACTCATATTGTGAATAAAATAATTTGTAGAAGGACATTAATTAGATTCAAATTTAATTTTGAAAATATTAATGTGTTGATTTAATACTAAATAATCTAATTAAATATTATTTGGTCGAATAATTATAAGATTTATGTCATACGTAATATTTTAGTTCATACTAATATACTATATAATTATATCACTTGTATTTTATATGTTTGTATTTTATATTAAAACATTGTTTCTACTTTTCAATGTTATTTTTATTAAGATATAAGTATATATACTTTATAATTGATATTCTTTTTAAAGTAAAACATTTACTCATTATTATTATCATTAATACTAATAGTAATATTATTATTGTTATTATTATTGCTACTAATATTATTTATATGTCACATTTAAAGTATATACACTAATTATGTAAACATAGTAACAATAATAATCTATGATATATATAATTATCAACGAACTCTATGACATCAATTATTAGATTTGAGATACTCAACAATTATCATCTTACTTATATTATATATGATATATATAGTTGTATAATTGTCACTATATATATGCATTTATAAATTATAATCAATAAGTAATAACTTGAATATCGAGTAGTAATAATTTAAATAATACAATTATTATTGGTAATAAATGATAACACATTAGTAAAAACCTAATTAATATAATTATATAACATAGTTATCATATTATTTTTGTTATAAGTAATACAATATTATAAAAAGTCATGTTTCTCAAACTTGTTTTTCTTAATGTAATAAAAACTTATTTTTGTTATAAGTAATACAATAATATGATTATTTTTGTATAATACTAATTATTACGTGTAAGTGTATATATATTCTTTAGTATGATAAGTATATCTATACTATTGTAATTATAACTAATGTTATTAGTTAATTAAACAATACTTAACAAGTTTGATATACTAAAAAATTCATGGTGAGAGTGAGTTTTGACTTTTGATAGTATGTATTTCATATTTGGGTTAAAAGCATAAGTAATAAATCATGTAAATGATATTACAAGTTCATATATAAATATATTTATTGATCAAATAATACTTGATTTGATCATTTAGTTTTAAATCAATATATTAAAATTTTAAAACTAAATTTCAATCAAATTAATATGACTAGTATCCCTAATTTATTTATGCGTGATATGAGTCATACACGGTGAGATTGAGGTTATGGTAGCTGTGTGGTTAAGGATGAGGAAGCCTATGTGGCTGTTGTGATTTGGATTCTAAGGTTGTCTTTGGATATATGTTATGACTTGCTTATTTGTTAATGTTAATGACACATCACGAGCACATGTATGTACTTTCTCATTTAGAGGTTAGGAGCATGGGACAGGCCGAAGAGACATGATTCTTACTAAGTTGTGTTTGCTCACCTCTCTTACTATGTGTTGTTTTCTTCTAAGTGTTTATCAGTGTTAAGAAGAATATTAAGGTGAAGACATCCATAGTTTATGTTTTGTTGTTTTCACCTTTTATTATGTATTGTATTCAATTATTCTATTGAATTAATGTAACAGTAGGGGGAGGATTCTTAAATGAGTTTTGGTTTTTAAATAAAGTTTATGTGCATTACTAATGCTATTTAGTATTGAGTATGTGGACCAAGTGGTGATTGTGAGGTGGATGCTTAATTTAATTGTTGTGTAGTTTGTTGTTCAACCTAACCTTTTGCCCTCTTTGGGTGGGTTAGGGAAGTCACTGCTGGTTTCCTCGGGCTTGAAAATCGAGGCGTGACAAATATGATTTTGCACATGAGCATTTCTATTGTATTTTGTAAAACCAAGTCTCATTATAAGGTTTTGCAAAACAACTCAAATATATAACATTTATGGAAAACCAAGTCTCATTATAGGGTTTTCCAATGTTTCAATCTTGGATTTGATTGTTATTTATTAACAATTCCCATTGCATAAGAAATACTATCTTGCCCCGAATTTCTAACCCGAGAAAAACCGGTTCGTGACTCTCTTTACTCACCCGGCGGGCAAGGGGTCGGGCTAATAACAAACCACATGAGATAATTAAATAGAGTACCCACATAAGCATAATCACATTTCAATCCACAATTTCAATAATTAAAAGGAAATCCTCATACAAAAACTTCCTATTGAGGGGTTACACTAGTTCCTCGGAACAACTCAATACAAGTCATAATAATAAGGAAAACAACAAAACATAAACTCGTAGTCTCTACCTTGATGTCTCCCCTAATTCCGGTAAGCACCTGGAAGAAAATGAACACATAGCGGGAGGGATGATAGGTACCCCATGCAATCAGATAATCTCACTCACATATAAGCGCCCCAATGTCTTAATAGAGCCCCTTTCTCTCACATACAAGAAATGAGTTGATTTTATCGGCTGATCTATAATAACTCATATCATATCCCACATCTTGGAAGTAGGTAGGAGTCTAGTTACAAAATTCATTGTGATGTGGTTTCACTTCTACTCTACCATTGATAACAACTATAACATACTTGCTGGCCGTTGATGCTAAACTTTCATTTTTTGAAAAGTGAGTTACCTTCAAAACAAACTCTGCCATATCTTTTTTCATCCCAGGTGACCAAAGTATTTCCAGAGGACATGGTACATTTTCATGTCCCCTAGGTGAACAAAACTTTCAACTTGTAACAGTATTATGGCAGATCCGTAGTAGATGAACATTTAAATGAAAGTGTAATCACTACAAGAAAATTACATTTTTGGTTGGCATTTTAGGGGGTGGCATTTTATAAAAATGCCAGGCAAATGTTATCTACGTTGGCGTTTTACATAAACGCCACGAAACAAATCAGTGGTGGCGTTTTTATAAATAAATGTCGGGATAGGTTCCTATCTATGCCGGTGTTTATTAAATGCCACTAAAAGTTAATCAATGGTGGCATGTCTTGAAAATGCCTACACTGCTTTTAGTTAAAATAAATAAATATATCTTATTAATGTATCTTTATGTCCATTAAGCATATCACGTTAAAAAAACACAACAACGTGTTATCTCTCTCTCTCTCTTTCTCTCTCTCTCTCTCTCTTACCCTAGGTTAATCTGGTGGCACTATTGATCGCCGCCATCGTGCTTGCCGATCCGTATTCATTTACCTCCTCCTCCGATCTATTCGTGTGTTCATTTGCCTCCTCCGATCTGTTCTCTCTTGCAAGATCTGTTTCATCCTGAGATTTATTGGGAGGTAACGAGTTTATTTACATATTTATTTTTTGATGCATCTACGATTTAGTATCTATGAGCCTTTTAAAGTATATATGATTTACGTCGTTTCCCTTTTTTTTGATATGTTTGATTTCTTTTTCATAGTATAATCTTGTTTTATTTTACATTTTATGATAAGGTTGTTGTATTGTTTGAAAATATATTTTTGGTGATCTGTTTAATTGTTTAATGTTTACGGTCTCTCCTGTTCCCGTTAAGGTTTTTATATGTTAAATTATAGGCTACCCACGTCGTGCTTGTTGGATCAAGCCCAAAATTTGGATAATCTTGATAAAGCCCCATGTAATTTGATCTGAGATCTTTTGTGTTTCTTTGATCGTTGCGGAAGATATGTTATTAATCCGGAGATACACTCGTGAGAGCAAAGCTAAGGACAGGATACATAATCCTGATCCGGACAAGAGTGAGTGTCGTCAAACACTTGGTAAATAACCAAGTCACCAATACATACGAAATAAGGAACATTCGTGCGGACTAAGAACTTAAAAGCTACGGATTACGAAATCTGTTCCTAATGCCTCAAACGGACTAAGTCAAGCGATGCGGAGTAAGAGTCTTGGTCTACAAGGTCGCCTGAAGTAAAAGGTTTGACATGGAGTTAAAAAGTTAAGTCTTCCCCTCAAGCGAACTAAAGTAAAGAAGACACGGAGTAAGGCATCCGAGTCTTTCATACATACGGAGTAAGGAAGTATTGATGCGGAATAAGGACCCGAGTCTTTATTCGCACGGAGTAAGGAAGCTAGATGCGAAGTAAGGAATCCGGGCCACTCACCTAAGGTGCGTACGGAGTAAGCCATCCGATCCTTTAAACTTATACGGAGTAAGGAACTTACATACGGAGTAAGGAACTTACATACGGAGTAAGGAAGCGCGATACGGAATAAGCACTCCGACCTTCTCATTCACACGGAGTAAGGAAGCGCGACATGGACTAAGGATTCAGTACCAAATAGATACGGAGTAAGCAACCACCGACACGGAGTAAGGTTCCGAGCTTCATTAGCAACGGAGTAAGGAAAATTACACCGGATCAAGAAGATACTACTTAAACTACCGCATTTAAAGTTATCGGCTCGTGGTGTCCCGATGTAAGACAAACTCGTTGAGAACCTAGAAGAATCTTACACGTGGATCACCCGGATATGTGGACACGACCTTAATTATATTTGGGAACTCACAAAGGCACTTATACTCTTCAAACCCAAGATCTTGAGCTCCACAAACCGCAGCGGTCAAGGCAGAGAGATTCCGAGGAATAGTTAGTCTTTGAACGCATTCCGGAACTACAAGTCCCAAGGTTGTCTCTTAGGGATGTTTGTATAAATATTCATACTTGTACATTTGTGTGGGTGTGCGAACGAGCCTAAATTAACCCTGTGTATGCACAAGAGCTCAAAGATATAATCTAGGCTAGTGTGTGAATCCTTTTGTAAATAGAGTGTAAGAGAGTCTTGCTTCTATTTTGTTGTAATTATCTCTTGATAATAAAACAAAATACTTCCACTATCTGGTTATCTTCCGCAGTGATTCTATCACTTAACTAGATAAGTGTGGTGTCTTAAGAGATTAGAAAGAGTTTCGATAAGAGCCTATTCACCCCCCTCTAAGCTCCAAGGGACCATCAGTGCTTCATGCTATGATCTGCTTCATAGATGCTGTCATCACTGGATTTCGTCTGGGAGGGAAATTGCTTTTGGTGTGCAGTTCCACCAACCGTTATCCGAATAGTAATGAAAATTATGGAGTCGCCACCAACCGTTCTTGGGGTGTTGTTGGTCACCTAGAAGAAAATTAATCTATACTGCTAGGGATGGGCTCGGGAGTTGGTTACGCGTGAGGAAGGACTAGAACTCTCACGATGCCCTTTCAGTATCTATCTTAAGATTTGGAGGTTTCTAACTTGTTTTAATTATTATTTGAAGTTAGTTAGCCTAAGGCGAGGTTGAATTTGCATATAGGCTAAGGGTTTACCCTTTTTATTTTCCTAAGTCATTTTGTTGAAGTGAAGTTAAATTCAATTTGTCCTCAGCATCTAAAGAAAATCTAACAATTTGATTTTTATTTCCAAAGGGAACCATATTGCTTTTGTTTTTTTTTTGTTTGTTAAAGTTCTAAATTAAGTCTAAGTTATCTAAAACCTCAAGGATGGTCAAAGTTTGGAATAATGCTAAATCTTATACTAAATGTTCTAAAAACACCAATGATACTATGATTAGAAAAGAAATAGTAAAAAGAAAAAGAAAGAAAAGCAAGAAACATATTTGCTTGATTATTTAGAAAATATTTTTTTATTTTTTTTTTTTTTTTTTTTTTTAAACCCTTTTTTTTGTTTTGTTTGGAAAATACATTTGTTTGTTTGTTCGTTTTTTTAGGGAAAGTTTTATTATTTTTTTTTCAAAATGTTTTTTTTGAAAAACAAACACATGTGTAGTGTGTGATAGTGTGCCATCCACAAAATTAAAAAAAAACAAGTCCACACTCTTTTTTTTCTTTCTCTTTTTTCTTTTCTCTCCTTTTTTTCTCTTCTTTCTTTCTTTCTTTCTTTTTTACATGTTACATGTTACAATGATGTTAAAGTTTACAACCTAATATTACAAAACTGTTATTGGCCCAAAGCTAACATTTTCCTAAGGCTAAATTTTTTTTTTAAAATTTTAAAATTAAAATAAAAAGTAAAAATGGAATTTAAAATAAAATGAATTTTTTTATATAAATGGATTGTATCATGCACCCAAGCTTTATATTAACAGTGAGGACCTCATCACGTTAACACCCGGGCATGTCAAAAAAAAAAAGAGACAAATGTAAGTATGAGCAAAACAAAAGAAAAACAAGCATACCCAGAAACAAAACCAGATTAAAACCAAGCCATTTAAAACCAAATTAAAGTCCAGATTAAAAATAAATTAAAGCCAATTTGAAGCCAGATCAAAACCATATTAAAAATAGAGTAAAGCCGACTTAAGACCATACTAAAATTAGATTAAAGCCCTCACACGTTCGAACACTGTATCGGAGGTTTGAAAACTGACTAAAACACTCACATTTTGAAAACCGTCAGCACATTCACACATTTTAAAAAGCCAATCAAAGCATTCAAACCAAATTAAAATGCATGAGACAAAGCTAGGCAAACCCACACTAAGCAAACCCAGAAAGAGAACACAGACACACGGTTCAAAAAGCAAGAAAGAAAATAAGGATGGTGTAGACATCCAGACAAAATCAATGGTGCTCAGGCCAACACATGGATTAACTAGCTCTCCTCGGACAAGAACTCACGCACATGTATTACCAAAAATCACGAAACGATCGGCATAAAACACATAAATGCACTATTTAGCCATCTTAGATAGGAAAATCACAGAACAAAAGCATTATGAACAAAAAGGAATTACCACAGATGTTTCTCCTCTCTACGTGATGTTCGTCCTCTTGCTTCCGAACTGGATGTCCTCTGCGCTGGCCTCCGACCGAATAATAGTAGCAGCAAACAATGGCGACTGCGAATCGAGTGCCTTCGTGCCTCCTTGGTGCCTCTTTGGTGCCTCCGTCCAACTATCGCAATGGAGTGGTCTCAAGGAATCTTTCGCCTCTCTCCTGGTGACCATGGGACGAATGCCAATAGCGGTTGCGTCTAGCTCCATGGTGTGCCGGCAAGTGTAGTCTTTGGTCAAGGGGAGTGAAAGGGGGCGTACGGTTTTGAGAAAGGAAAGGGCTTTGGCGATGGACGTCGTGGGTGAAAAAGTTTTTTAGCCATAGAGGTTAGGGTGATGGTTTGTCGGAAAAGGGGCGGAGGAAGAGGACGATTTTGGTTCGGGTTTTTTTTGGAGTCGAGAAGAGAAATGAGGTGATTGAGTTTTTGGATTTGGAGAAGATATAAGATAATGAAGGTTTTTTTTGTTTTTTGGCTCTGGATTTTTTACGGAGAGAAAGAAGAGAAGAAGCCGGACTAGGGTCGATATGCTCCGGGGGCTTTATAGGCGAGAGGGTTAGGGTTTGAGTGGGGTGAGTCATTGGTGTTGAATGGGTCTTTGGGTTAACACACTCGGGCGAGGGGTTAGGTTTTAGAAAGTGGGGAGAACCATGGTTAAGGGATGGTTGGGTTTGGTGAGGTAGAGGATGACCGGGGCTCCAAACATGGTTGAGTTCGGCTAAGTCTGGAGGGGTGAGGTGGCGCGGTGGTTCGGTGGTCCTCCATGTCACGCCCCGAGAATTTGGGACATTTCTTGGTGGCATGATTCGGAAATGTATTCGTGGTACTTGTAAGAGAAGGGCATGTTAAAGCATAGATGGTGCGCGGAAGGCTCCAGGCGATTCGTGTGGGAGAATGGATAGAGCCCCTTCGAGGTTCGGACGTGCCGACCCACTTGAGTGTGGAGAGCACACCGCTAGTCAAGGACTTGACGTTGAGGAAGGGATTTGGCCATCCTTACACAAACTAGTCGGGAACTGGAGTCGTTCTCCGATGAGCCCGATGACGAGGGCAAAATCGGTCTACATGCGCTTCAAACCTCAAAGGCTAAACTTAGCGGACCATGTATAGAGAAGCTAAGTGCTGTAATGGGTTAAACGGCGCAAGAAATCGACCCCGTGACAAGTGGTATCAAAGCCGAGCTGGCCCGTATTTTGAAAACTAGCCAAGCACTCTCGCGAGTAGCATGATCCCAAGGTGAGAGCTCATAGAGGTGAGTCGACCGGTAGTGTCTTGCACGTATTCGCGTCCATAGAGTTGGAGTATCCTAGAGTGTGATATAGAGTTGGGCAAGGGAGTACCAAGGGTGCCTGGAGCAATCTTGGAAGCTTTCTATCCGTTGGACATTGGGCGAGTGGGAAACATCTGGGTAAAAATGTTACAACATGCGAGGAAGCAATGTCCAATCGGTTGTCATTGGCAGCGGGGGTGTTTAAGGAGAAGATGTTGCAACCTACGGGAAGCGATGTCAACAACCGCAATGAGGACGTTGCGAGGATTGGGTGGAGGAGAATGTCACGCCCCGAGGATTCGGGATATTTCTAAGTGGCACGATCCCGGAAATGTATTTATACTTCTTATAAGAGAGGGGCAGGTTAAAGCATAGACGGTGCGCGAGTGGAAGGCTCCAAGAAATTCGTGGAGGAGCATGGATGGAGTCCCTTCGGAGTTCGACGTGCCGACCCGCTGAGTACGGAGAGCACGCCGCTAGTCAAGGACTTGACGTTAAAGAAGATATTTGACCATCCATACACAAACCGGTCGGGAACTAGAACCGTTATCTGATGAGCCCGATGGTAAGGCGAAACCAGTCTAGGTGCGCTTCAACCCTCAAAGGCTAGACTTAGCGGACCGTGTATAGAGAAGTTAAGTGTCGCAATGGGTTGAGCGGCGCAGGAAATCTGACCCCATGACATCCAGGATCACAGCGGTCTGGGTGCGGCCTTGGGGAAGAAGATGAGCGGGGAAGAGAGAGAGAAGGGAAGAAAACAAAGCGCGGTTGGTGGGAAGAGATAACGTCGCGTCGATTTTGTGGTTGTAAAAAACATCTGTTTTATTTTTTTTTGTTATTTTGTTTTTGGGTTTTTTGTTTTTGTTATTTTGGTTTTATTCTCAATCAATGGCTGATGCGTGTCCTTGAGACCAGTGGGAAAGAAAGAAAGAAAAAGGAAAAATTATTTGTTTTAGGTTTTTAACTGACATCTTTCGGTTTTTGGGATCGGCATGACAAACCGAATTTCAAAACATCTCAAAAAAATTGTTTTTGGACTCGGGGTGTCATGACGAGCGATCCTGTGTCAATTTTATTTAAAAATGATCTCATTTTTACGGCAAGCCTGTACTGTGATTATTTATTACTGAAAAACATAATTTTTGATTTTTTATTGAAAAAAGGTCCCCAGGGCGAATATATACAATATATATGTCAAAATTCTCGAACGACAAATAGGATGAGATTATGAGGTTTGTGACCCGATTCGGATTGCCGTTTGGAAAATCAATTACCACTTAGACCCATGCTAATGGCCCAAACGCTGTTTTGACTATATCTTCTTCGTTTGACCTCAAAATCAAGTGTGGTCGAAAGCGTTGATCCCTCGAATTTGATTTTTTTATCACCCAGGACCAGCTCTTTGGCATTTGGAGGCCTTTTAAATAATTTCTTGAAATCGGGCGGCGGTCACAACTCCGTCGTTCTATGAAATTTCACAAACCGAGGCAGCATGGAGGAAAATTGAATTTGATAAAGTATGTCCAACCCGGACAAATTAGGGTCCAACAGATGCCTAGCCAATTTTAAATAACACCATTTCTATTTGGTTATGCTCGCAAAAGCTATTTTTGCTATTTTTGTTTTGTCGTTTGTAAAAATTTCTCAGAAACTGAACAGAAGCTAACTAGCATTGTTCAAATGCAGTCTGGTACATTAAAAAAAAGCAAAAAATGTTATTTTAATCATAGACAAATGTTTTTGGAAGTGGCCATCAATACAAAATATTAATTATACCATTTTATGATTTTCCATGGTAGCAAATGATAAAAAGGAAGAAGTACGTATGTGTGATATCTGCATTTACTGTGTGTTAGAAAATATAGGTTCACTTGCTGCATTTGGCCCTACCTGTGTGTAGTCTCCCATTCTATTGCTATTTTTCTATCAATGGCAGCATCATTCTAGCACGTAAAACAAAAAATAAGAATAATGTTGCTGCAACACATTAGCTCGTCCAAAGAAAAAAACAATGGTAGCACGCCCAAAGAAAAACTACCAGCAATGTTGTTGCAGCATAACAACATGTATAAAAAACATTAGTCCAGCACATCCACGAAAAAAAACAATAGCAATAGTCCAACACATCAAACAAAAAATAGGAATAATGTTGCTGCAACACACTAGCACGTCTAAAATAAAAACAAAAAAAATGGTCGAACGCAAAAAAAAAAAAACAGCAACATAGCTCGTACAAAAACAATGGCAGCATCAGTCCAATAGATCCTAGAAAGAAAAAAACTATAGCAGTAGTGTAGCACCAGCCACTAGTCCAATCTAGCTTGTCCAAAAAAAGACAATGGCAGCATCAGTCCAGCATGTCAAACAAAAAATAGGAATAATAAGGCTGCAGCACACCAGCGCGTCCACATGTCCAAATAAACTCTAAGCAACAACATACATCCAAACTATTCTAATAAAGTAATAATAATGAAGGAAAAATAATTTGTATATAAATGTATCAGCAACATACTCTAGTTATTATTAGTATAGTGCTTTGTGTATAATGTTTCATGTTTGGTTATTGAATTCAAAATATTTCAAATGTTAATGAACTTGTATGGTGTTTGGTTTTTTTCAACAAAAATCTTACTTATTAGCTTTAAATTGGCTGTTTAGTTTGAAAATTTTACATGAGCACAATATTCTAAAAATTATAATAAAGCTAGGTTCAATATTGAATTGTACCTAAACCATATATTTAATACGGTTGTCTAAGTATTGAATGATTATTGTCTTTAACATGATTTTGTGATCAATATACTTATATTAATGTTCATCGGTTTGGGTTATTAGTTATTCTAATGTCATTTGGGAACAGGAGGAAGAACTATGGATAAGAGTTGGATGCAAAAACCTAGATTAAGTAATGAATATCGCAAAGGAGTGTACAACTTTATAGAATTTGCTTCAAAACATGCACGCGTCCATGGGATGCTAGCTTGCCCTTGTGTTAATTGCGTAAACTCATATGTCCTGAGTATGCCTAAAGTTCTTGATCATGCGATGGTATATGGTTTTAGTCCAAGTTATCACCATTGGTATCATCATGGTGAATCTTTTTATGAAGTGAGTACAGAGGAAAATCAGACTACCTATGATGTTTATACAGATCAAGGTGGTTTGGATTTAATGCCACATGAAGTGTACCAAATGGATAGAGTTGGTGAAATTGAACAATCAGTGCAAGATTCAAATGAAGATATCAATAACTTTTTCAGGATGGTGAGATATTTGCAACAACCTTTGTACGAAGGATGCAAACTAAGCAAGCTAGAGACAGTCGTTCGTTTGAATAATTTGAAATGCCTAAACGGATGGAGCAATAATTCAATGGTTCGGTTATTAAATTTTCTCAAGTATTTACTTCCGGAGGATGCTTAATTGCCTAAAGATTGCCATCAAGGGAAAACTATTATTAAGGACTTAGGTCTTGGCTATGAAAAAATTCATGCTTGCTTAAATAATTGCATGTTATTTTGGGAAGAGAAGGCTAATGATGATGTTTGCTCAACTTGTGGTGCATCTAGGTGGATTAAGGAGGACAATGAGAAGAAAAAAAAGCAGCAAAGATATTGCAATGGTTTCCTTTAAAGAAACGATTACAAAGATTATTCATGTCTTCAAAAATAACCTCTCAAATGGTATGACATGCTGAAGAGCGGACCGATGATGGCATTTTAAGGCACCTAGCAGATTCACTTACATAGAAAGAATTTCATAACCGATTTAAAGATTTTTCTTATAATCCTTGGAATATCAGACTTGGGTTATCTTGCGATGGCTTTAATCTTTTCCGAAATATGAGCAGTAATTATAGTATTTGGCCGGTAATACTTGTTCCATATAATCTCCCTCCTTGGATATGTATGAAGCGGTCGTCAATGATGTTGTCCCTCCTTATTCCTGGTCCAAGCTCTCCTACAACAAAAATAGATGTATTTTTACAACCATTAGTCAAGGAGTTAAAGGAATTTTAGGACATTGGGGTACATACCTATGACGCTTCTACTAGAGAAATGTATCAATTGCATGCAGCATTGATGTGGACAATTAATGATTTCCCTGCATATGGTGATTTATCAGGTTGGAATACGAAATGTGCCCTTGCATGCCCTTCTTGTAATCATGGCACAAATTATTATCAACTTTGAAATGATGGGAAGTATTGTTACATGGGTCATAGATGGTTTTTGGATGTTGATCATATACATATTGACTGCATTTCATGTAATTGTGTTATATGTAAGTCAAAAAACCTTTAATGTGCTTACATTGTATTTATCTCACATGCCCTTTTCTATGCAGGTTGTTGTTATAAATTGAAAATTAACATTTTGAGTATCAATTGTTTGCAGGAAAAAAAAGATGGTTGTGCACAATCAAGGACTGATTTATATATTCAAAGTAGAAAGAGGAAAAATAGAAAACCCGTTACAGAAATTGCAGCAAAGATTATTGTAGGTAGTAAATAATAAAGAAAGATTAAAAGTATGTGATTTTATATTGACAAATTATTTATCAATTAACTTAAATATTGATTTTTTTTTGTTTGAAGAAAGAAATGGAATGATTAATGTTGCAACAAGAAGTTAATCCGACACAAGGGGTTGAGGGCCAAATTATCTATGAACAAAGTGACATATATAATCAAGTTATGTCAAAAGAAGAACGACATGGCCGGATCTGTGGCCTTGGATTTGGGCCAACAGCTTCATGTAGCAATTCATCCTCAAAATCTAGTGCTTATTCAGAATTCATGGAGCAGCATTTAAATGATGTAAACTGTATTAAGACTTTACAAGAGAAAATTTTGCAATACGAAGTAGAGAGAGTGGAAGAAGAAAAACAAAGGGCAAAAAAAGAAAAACAGAGGGTAGAAGAACAAAAACATATTTTGGACCGACTTCAAATGATTGAGCAACTACTTCCTGGAGTGGTAAGCTCAAGTAATTTATTTTCGAACTTAATGTATGTAATATAAATATAATCTTATCTGTGTATAATTGCAGAATCTTAGTGTTGGTCCAAGAAATGATATTTCTCTGGGTTTACAAACAAAGTCTTCATATGCAAGCCACTACCATGAAGGAGAAGACATTGATGCATAGAATTGAAGGAGATAAAATGTTCTATACTTTGTATCTCTTCATAATTATAGGACTTTGAATGGATTTATGGTTATTCATTATGTATGGATATTAATTATATTTTGAGTTTCTATTTAATTGGTTAATGAATAAAGTTATTGTGTTTATAGTCATTATTTATTACAGTAAGATAAGTATTTTCAGGCCAAAATATTTGGCTTTGTTACACTGTCAATGAATATTGCAACATACTAAAATCTGAAAAAAATTCCAGGCCATAATGTCTATGCTGGCGTTTTAAACACGCCACTATAGAGGACATTTTCGTCAAGTATGGGTTATTCTATACTGGTGTTTCATGCACGCCACCACAGATAAACACTATGCCAACATTTTAGTATCGTCATCACAGGTCAATACTATACCGGCGTTTTATTCTCGCCAGCATAGGTAAACAATATATGCCGGTGTTTTAAATAACATCAACACAGGTGGAACCTATGCCAGCATTTTATATTACGTTGCCTAGGAGTGCTACCCGTCATAGCGGGGGGCAGAATCTACCTATTACCGTACCCCGCCTCCACCCAGGTGGGTAATAAAATTTTAAAACCATACCTCGCCCCATGTGTAGGCGGGGCGGGGTACCCCGTCATATGGCAAGGTTAGCGGGGGAGGCTTCATCTGCCTACTCCCCGCTACCGGCTTTTATTGATTTCTCTCTTAAGATAACCTTGCCTTTTAGAGACTCCATGAAGCAGTTGATAGGAGTAATTTGGATCCAATCGGGGGAAGAATCAACCTATTATCGCCTCCTGTCCTCGCGTATGTGTTAGATTAAATTTTAAGATTATATCTCGTTCCATATATAAGCGGGACAAGATATACCGTTTTTAATGTACCTGCGAATGAGGTTTCATTTGCCCACATCTTGTTATCGCTTTTTATTGGATCTGTTCATATCAATAATTTTGGCTTAAATCAAATTTCTACATCATTTTAAACAAAAAATTATCAAAAATAATTTAATTTTACAATAATAAATACCATTCAAAAATAATAAATAATAGTTAAATAATAATATTTAAAATATTATAAATAAATATTATTAAAATTAGGGGGGGGGGGGGGGAATCCCGTACCTATTACCACTCCCCGTCACCACCTGGGGTGGGGTGTCAAGTTTAAAAACCGCACCTTGCTCTTGTCTGGGCGGGGCAACCCGCCCCGCATAGCAGGGGCGGAGCAGATAGCAGGCGGGGTAGCGGGTATCCATTGTCCACCCCTAACGTCGGTAATGCAAAATATATAGCGGCGTTTATATAAACGCCGGGATATGTCTAATGCTATACCGATGAAACCTATAAACGTTGGGACATGTATATCGCAATGCGGCAATTGTGGCGTTTTTGGTTTTTGCCATTGTATTCATATGCCGGTGTTTTGGGAGTATATAGCGGCATTTTTGAAACGCCGCCATAAATGATTTTTTTAATGAATTTTGAACCATTTGATCATAATCTAATATCTATAATTGCATTTGCATTCATTACGTTTCTTTTGCATAAATCAACATGCACAAACACACACTCTCTCTCTCTCTCTCTCTCTCTCTCTCTCTCTCTATATATATATATATATATATATATATATTACACACACACACACACGAGCGCACACACGCCCTATATATATTTTTAAGAATACCTTGTAATTATAAATATAAATGGCGTGTTTGGTACTAACCAAGTTAATAATTGTTTGGTACTAAATAGGCGTGATTGGTACTAACCAAGTTAATCTATTCTAATTGAATAATAATATAAATTTTTTTTTTTTAAATGATGAATTGCATAGTTATTTTTAAAAGCTATTTTTAATTATTTTTAAATTTAAATTCAATTATATTAGAATATCTATTTTTTATTTTACCTCTATTTTATTACTTGAACTTATAAAATATTATTTAAAATTTTTTTGACTTAATTTTTAAAAATATATTCTTTCTTTAAAAAAAAACTATTTTCTCTTAAAAAATTTTAAAAATAAAATATAAAAAGCCCAAATGTTTCCTTTCCACTTTTTTACGTATTGTTTGTTTTGTTTTGTTTAAATAATTGTAGTGGGCGAGATTTCTCCACCTCTCCAACCCGAAATGGAACCCGAGTGCCCAACCCACGCAATCGGCCTTTACGCCTCCTCACCCCTCGCTTCTTAGCGCAAACCTGGGCAGCAACCAAACGCAACTACAACAGTGGAACAAAAATGGAAACGGGAGGCGCAAGCGAAGCCGAGAGAGAAGAAGATGCCGCCGCCGCCACCGAGCTTCTGCATCTCAAGGATCGTTTCAGACTCACCACCATCTCCATCGCCGAAGCCGAAGGTTCCCTCGTTCATTCAGGCCTAGTTTTTTTTTTTTTTTAAATTATATATATATATATATATATATATATAATATACGAGAACTCTCTGATTTCGATTTCGTTTTGCAGCGAAGACGAACGAAATGGAGATATCTGAACCAATAGTGGCCTGCATTTCTGATTTGGCCTTCAAATACGCTGGTACAAAAATTTATTTATTTTTTTAAAAATTCACTTATAATTGTTGTTGTTGTTTCTTCAATTTTACTTTAAGATTTCACGATTCTCTTTATTGGTGTTTTTTCGGCTTTTCATTGATATCGCATGGCCTAGGTATTGAACATTTTAGCGTAAATTTAGCGTTTTCATATTTAGAACCAAACGTTGCCGGTTTTTATTTTTTGTCTCCCAAAACTGTTTATGCTTTCTTTGTTGAATGTGTGTTATAAGTTAGAACTTAGAAATCTTATAAAAAAAGTTAGAACTTAGAAGTGCTTTTCAAAACTGAGCTAGAAAAAGGAAAATACTTCAAAATTTTAATGTTTGTGAAGTAAAAAAATGTTGAACACTATTTTACATTTTGCCACCAAAATAAATACAGAAAACAAAATTTGGCAACTTCGTTATTAAAGGGCCTCTATTAAATTCTTTTGTGATATTTAGATGCACAAGAAAAACATATCTACGCAGAAATTATAGTTAAATGACAACTATCCATTGTTTTACTTTTGTTGGGGGTGTTTGTCCATTGCCATTTCTTGGTATAATTAATCCAAGAACTTATTGTTAATTTCCTATGGGTGACACACATTTTGAAGAATCAAAATATAAATCACTAGCTCCATGGACTGATGAAAGATCCTCCCCCCCTCTCAAACTGCAGAACAATTGGCGAAGGACCTTGAGATGTTTGCACAGCATGCAGGTCGTAAGTCTGTAAATGTTGAGGATGTCATACTTTCAGGTGAGCTGATTCTGAATTTGCAAAGGCCTGCTACACATATATTTTTTTTACCATATTTAGATTGGTATAGAATGTAGGTTTTTTTTGATTCTGCATTTTTGAATCTGTATGTGGTAGTCTGAGATATGTCCCACTGTTTCCAAAATCCCTTGCCTGGCTGGGCATGGCTTCATGCCTTGTCTATGTCCAGTGGCTGCTTAGTTTCTTATGGTTATAGTTTTATTTTGGGTTAAAAAAATCACCTCCTATAATATAGAACTTGTATTGTATTCAATGGCCTTCATTTGATGTTGTTACTTGATTTGTTCACGACTCGTGCATTAATTATTATTTTATTAAATAGCTAATTCTTCTTATTTAATGCCTTGTATACGGGGACAAAACTGTTTCAAGATCTTTTGATGGAACCTTAAGGGTACCAGAGGCTTTTAATATCACATGTTTTGAAGTTGCATGGTTCTTTAATGGTGTCAACCCAGTTCTTTTTCTTTTGTTGTTAGTAAGTGTCAAATATTTATTGCTAGCTGCTGCTATTTCATTGATTTGGGATGAAAACCAATGAAATTATTGTGTGACTGAGCTTAAAATAAAATTAGTAAATTCTTTTTGTTATGATTTTTTTTTTTGCATCTAGTGGTGTGCTTAACTGTTTATGGACAGGCATTTTCACATCCATTTGTAAATCACTTTTGGTTTTACATGACACTTTTCCTTTCTTTTCATATAAAATAAAAGAAAGGCAGCACTTTAAATAATTGCACCCATCCTATTGCCCAGGTTTAGCTATCCTCTCAGAGTTCGTGTGGGTTTCTAGTGTTGGGGGTCTTTGTTTACGTACTTGTAAGAAATGTAGGGATAAAACTGCTTGAATTTGGTTTCAGCACACAGAAATGAACATCTGGCTGCCACATTGAAGTTGTTCAGCAATGATCTGAAAACAAAAGAACTGCAATCAGAGAAGAAGCGGAAAAAAAACTTCTACAAAGGAAGGGAAAGCAACTGCCCCTGCAATACATATACTTGATCCCTGACTCAGCGTGATGAAAGAAAATTTTCTGCTTTTCTGTTTGTTCCTTTTATCACACTATAAATGAAATGCAGATATAGTTGTCACCTACAAAACATTTTACTCCGGTATGATCTGTTTTTAGTCATGTATCTCTGAGGCAGTCTCAATTTTGTAGCTTCCCCAAGGCTTCCAGGTCATCTAAAATGAGTTCATTTTGTGATCATTTGGTAACTTTGGAGGCATTTACTTCTTCCACTTGTATATGATAGAGGGATTATTGAATGCAAATCGATTCGGAAGATTTGTTCTGTGCTTTAGTTATTTATATGTTATCTAATGGATATTTTGTTGGTATTTATGGTATTGTTACTTCTAGCATTATTTCTAAAAGAATCTTGGGCACTATACAGCCAAATATGTTATGAAATCGACTCTTATTATAGCTGCTCCCTATGTGTTATATAAAGTTCAAACGAGTAGAGATCCTAAATGTGTGATGAGTGCGGTTTCTCTGTTATTGGGGTGTTGTTAAGGAGGATTAGGGTTTTTCTCTCTGTTACGGATGAAGGAGAATCTCGGGAGTTACGCACTTGGTTTCGTTCTTTTGCATTTTTGGTCACTTGGAAGAAAGTATGATCTGATAAATATGTTTTATTTGAGAATCACGGTCGGAACAGGCCCTTTGAAGGAGTGCCATGACTCCTCTCTGCTATGATTTTTTTTTCCCAAAGCATAAAAAAATCTGTACTCTACTGAAATTTTGTCTCGATCTAAAAAAATGTCTATACTAAAAAACTGTCCTCCAGGTCCTCCCAATGGAAAAATCTCTCCCTCCAGTCCGATAATGCAACTGCTAAATTGAATTCTCTACCCCCACTATCTGCTAATAGAGATGGATTTCACCATAGATAATGAATGCAACATCGGCGTAGAAGAGTAGACATACAAATTAGTTACGTTAGCGTCTGTCTATGGAGCAACCATACTGCTACTCATGATTCCCAGTGTCTTGCGAAAAGGGTGTTCGTCCAATTTGCAACATTAAGCTAACAGCTCCTTTTATACGATATATTATACTATATAAAAAGAAATAGCTGACTAGTTATTATGTTGACTTCTTGTAGGGGGAGGGCTTAAACGCAACGACATTTCGTTTGTATTTTTCTAAAAAAACAGGGAAAGAAAAAAGGAAGAATATATGTATATTATAAACGGAAATTCAAAAAGGCAAGAGGCACATATATAATTAAGGATAAAGAAAGGAAGTAGCGGTTTTTGACATTGGCATACGCGGATACAGCTAGGTTGCCAGGGAAACGCGAAGAAGTGTCGCCTTGTACTTGGTACTTGGTGGGCGTCACAGGTGGCGGCTGCGCAAAGGGCAAGCAAGGCAGTATATGGCCAAACAAGTCATTGTTCGATTCCCCAAAGCAAACCCTTCTTTAAGCAATTTGTTAATTAATACATTATACATAATACATAGCCGGGTGACCTCCCTCTCTCTCTCTCTCATTAACTACTGCCACAGGTCTTTTGACTCTACCACAAATCCTTACGTGCCACCGCAAGGTTACCTGTCCCTCACTTGCTTTAATAATCCACCACCAACTCGAATGTCAACTTACTTTTATATATATATATATATATATATATACATATACACACACACACACACACACAGAGATTTAAAACATAACAGTGACACAAACATAGCCAAAAATTGTAGCAAAAATTAAAGACGACTTGCACTCACCCTGATTAATTGAAGGATAGCATGATTGGGTACGGAAGCTATAAGAACGGGAGAGAAATTATTCCTCTTCACATATTACATCACAGGCCATAAAACTCGAGCTCACGGGATGATTGATATTTTCAAACACTAACAATATGCAGAATACATAAATAAATAAGTAAATACATGGCGAAGTAGCTAGTGTTTAATTTAATTGAATCAGAAAGCATATAGATACGAGTAGCCTGTGTACTAATGATAGTAATCGGGAAAATATATGCACATACATTTTTGAATGGAATAAGTGAGCGTAGAGGTCCATTAAATGGAACTGCTCTGTTGTCTGTCTCCAAGATCACCGGCTGGGTGGTTCTAATTACGCTGGAGTGGAAGTGAATAATTTAAACCCACCCAATGTATAGCAAATATATGTACATGGACGTATCATCCGTAACTATGTATGAATCTTTATTAATAATGGGTGAAAACTGAAAACAAATTTTTACAGTAAAGGGTACAAATCAATCATATGGGTGTTATTCTATAGTCTGCCATATACTCGAATCAAATATCAATATGGATATCAATATCAATATCATCAAATGAATAGTTTTCTAAAGCCCAAAAACGTGCCCAAAAAATAAAAAAGGAAAACAAAAACCAGTACAGGCGACAACCACAAGTCTGTCTGGGCTGTCTCTGCTCCCTAGAGAAATTCAGTGCCTGCGAGCCCATGGTGCAGCAGGTTGTGGGCAATGTTCTCTCTAGCCTGCGCGGCGGTGTTGGAGCGGATGTTGTTCTCGGCGACCATCTCGTCGTCGAAGATCTGGAACCTCTGATCCGCCTCCAGCCCCTCCCCCATGATCTCACAGATGTTGTGGAGGACACAGCAAGCCCCCAACACCACAGGAAGGTCCTGAAGCTTCACCTCGGTCCTCTTCTGCAGGCACGCCCACCTCCCCTTGAGGCGCGCAAACGCCTCCTTGGCCACATCCACGGCCTCCCCGATCCGCTCATTGAAAGCGTGCTGCGTCCAAGTCAGGTTGGGCTGGGCGTAGGGGACCAGCAGCCAGTCGGTGAGCGGGTACCCGCGTCCCCCGGCGATCCACGCGCCGGTGAGCTCGCCGGCCGAGGCGCGCTTATAGACGGCGGACTTCTCCAATACCTGCTCGTCGGACATGGAGCCCGGCCAGCCGATGCAGACGTCGGTGAAGACGCCCCGGTGGTCGACCACGCCCTGGACGGTCATGGAGTAGGAGGTCTTCTGGTTCCTCTCGGTGTGGCGCTTGTTGAAATAGGCGCCGACGCTGATCTTGGGGGCGATGATGGGGACGTGGGTGGTGTACATGGCGCCGCAGATGTCGGGGATGCGAGACAGGGACAGGAAGTCGTGCTTGATGGAGGCGAGGCGGGGGTGGTCGACGGGCCATTGGAGGAACTTGGGCATGAGGACGGTCCGGATGGCGGAGCAGACCTCGAGGATGAGCTTGTGGCAGGTGGAGATGCCCAGGCCGAAGCGCTTGGACACCAGGCGGAGGGGTTCCCCGGTGGCCAGCCGCCAGATGCAGACCGCCACCCGCTGTCGGACCGGGATAGCCGCCCGTAACATCGTGTCTTTCTTGGTCACCGCCGACTCCAGCTGCTCGCAGATGGTGTCGAACGTCGCCTTGCTCATCCTGAACGCCCCCTTGAACTCCTCCTCCGGGAATTCCGGGCTGTTGCATCTATCCCACCACGCCTTGGACCTGTCCTTCACCCACAGCCGCCGCTGATGGCTGCCCCCGGCGTCGGTCGTGCTGTTGGTCTCATCCGAGAGAGACCTCCGGGGACGCTTAGAGCTCCCCGACGGCGAAGATTGGTCTGCAGAATTGGGGATTTGGGACTGACTAGATTCCAAGAAGCCCTGCTGCTGCTGCTGCTGATGCATAGGAGGAGGAGGAGCTGCTGCTGCTGCTGCTGATAGCGTTTTGTGAAAATCCAGGTTGTTGGGAATCGACCACTTTCCTTCCTCGTCCTCGTCCAGGAGAAACATGGAGCCGAGGAGGAGTTGATTCAATGAAGGCTTGCCGGTTCCATATGCTTCCTCGTTTTGGTATGTGTTTTTTATCCTCGGCCTCTTTTTGACGGGAGCGTCCAGACCGTCGTCGTCCGCGTTTTGAAATTGGAACGATCCGTACAAATGCGAGAGATCGTCCATAAGAGAGGGGCACGAAAGGGACGCTATTTCCATAAAAAGGAGAGAGATAACGAGTGCGTGTGATGGTTGTTTTGTTTGTCCCTGGTCGTTGCGTCTGAACGGAGAGAAAGAAAATTTGGATTTGAATTGCAAATGAGGCGAGGTGTGAACAGAGGAGAAGATATTAATTGTTGTGATAATCGAAGACGCACAATTGATGGGATTTGAGACGCAATGGGATGTTGGGTTTTATAAATACGATTCGCACGAACGCGGTGAGGGAGAAGATTCGAGGTGTCTGGGACTACTCGCTCGCTCGCTCTCTCTCTCTCTCTCTCTCTCTCTCTCTCTCTGGGTTTCAAGTTTGAAGTTTGAAGTTTGAACTGGAGACTGCGACGACTCGGTTTTGACATTGGGATGGATGTATGTGTGCGGTATGTTGCGTTCGATGATATTAAGGGTGACGCGTCAACGCGGTTGAGGCTGTTGCCTCTTGGATTATTATTATTGGGTATCCCAAAAAACGTTTTAAAATTTGGAAATATGTGCGAAGGTTCGACTCTATAGACTCAAGAGGAACAAGCAAGGAAGAAGCCAACCTACCCCATGGACGGTGATTTTACTTTTTATGTTATAACCCAAAAATCAAAAATCAAAAATCAAAAATAAATATAATATTTTAGCGCACACAGTCTCTGAGAGAGAGAGAGAGAGAGAGAACGTGCGCATGATATTTTTTTTATCTAAAACCGCACCGTTTCGCTGGTTTTTTTTAATTCATTTATTAAAATGACTTATGAAATATTTTGACTTGTCAGTTATTACAATGCAATAAGTTAACTAGTTGACATTTCCCTGCAAAATTTTCTCAGGTAATAATTTCCCAAAATCCGACTGCGGGCCGTGGACAATCTTGTACGTTCGCAATACCAACGTATTTTAAAAAAAATAATCCAAATTTCATTGGACCCTTGTTCGTTTTTTTAATTTTTCCTTAACATAAATTCAACTTTTTTTGAAATATATATTCTTCATGCTATTTAAAGCAACAAAAAAAAAATCATTTTTGAAACGTTTTTTTATGCCCTTTCTTTTCCTTCACATCCCAAGAGAAGTGCTCCATATATTTTTTTTAGGGGTAAATATTTTTTTTTAAATAATAATCAAATTCAATTCATTTTTATTTCAAATTTGTTTATTAGTTTAATGGACTAAGCTAGATGAAAAATAAGCTGAGCGAAGCTAAGTTTTACTTTTGTCAGAGTTGAATATTGAGAAGATGTTTATTCGTGAACCTAACAAAAATGACGTAAGTTTTAAACAATCTTATTTAAATGTAAATTGTTTATTATTATTATTTTTACATGCAAACTTTACAACTTCATTCAAACTCCAGTCATTTAAGATTATTAACGAATTCAAACTTAATCATATTAATTTCAGTGAGCTTTAAGGTTAATTAAAGATGTTAATTTAAGTTAACTTAACGATAAATTTGGCAGCTAGTAAGTACAATCTATGTCAAAATTAAATTTAGCATGAAAAGACGAGAAGAAGTGAATGTGTATAGTATAAAAATGGCGAGTTTAACTAATTCATCAAAATTTAAATATAAGTTTTACCTTGAATAAATTATTTTTTAAAAAAGTATTTATTACTACTTAAATAATAAAATTTTCTCCATGAACTAGCTAGTGAAACTCATGTCTAAAATAGTTGTTAAAAAATAACAGTTAGAAGAGTAAACTAATTATTACAACTATTATAATAGTAAATAGCAGTTATGATCATTGGAATACTAATTATTAGTTCTATAGAACTAATCGTTAAAATAATGTCGTCAATGATAGTATATATAGATAACTTGTGTGATATAAATTCATAAAAAATGAATAAAATATAATTTAGAGAAAGTAATGAGATGATATAGCATCAAGTTCTCGAGTGAGGTTTAGTACTTTCATTTCACCTTCAAACTGATGGTTAATTGGACAGAATAACTCAAATATTAGAGAACGTGTTTAGGTTGCTATCGACTTCCAAGGAAGTTTGGATAAACTTTTTCCCTTGGTAAAATTTTCATACAATAATAGCTATCACTTAAGCATACAAATGACTCTATATGATGATCTTTATGGGAAGAAATGCTATACACCAACATACTAGGATGAGACGAGAGAAAGATGGCTATTAGTTCTCGAATTGTTCGAGGAGACAATAGAAAATGTACAGACTATCCAACACCATATGCGAGTTGAACAAAAAAGACAAAAAAGTTATGCATGTCATTTTCGCCAAGATTTAGATTTCAATGTGAGTGATCGAGTATTTCTAAATGTATCACTATGAAAGGGTGTCATTAGGTTTGATAAAAAAGGAAAGGGATGCCCTTAATACATTGACACATTCAAAATACTTAAGAAGATTGTAGCTATAGTGTATTGTAATACCTTGCCATAAAACTTGTACCACATACGAGACATATTCTATGTATCACTCATGAGGAAATACATGATTAACCCATCACATGTGCTAACCATGGAGCCCATTCAATTAGGAGTTGACTTGACCTATGGAGAACAACTCAAGCAAATCCTTAACCAAAAAGAGTAGTTATTACATATGAAAAGAATACCACTCATGAAAATATTATGGACAAACCAAGCTATCAAAGAGGTAACTTGGGAATATGAAGAGACAATGATATAAAAGTATTCTAAACTCTTTAACAATAAAGGTAGATAGTAATTTCAAGAACAAATTTTTTAGGAGGGTAAGATGTGAACCCCATAAATTTATCGAAATTTAAAATTAAAATTTTCCTGTAAATGAATTATTTTAAAAAGTATTTATCATTGTTTAAATAATAAATTTTATAAATGAATTACTGAAACTCAACTACCTAAAATAGTTATTGGAAATAACAGTTAGATAAGTAAACTAGCTATTATAATAGTAAAATAATTGTTATAGTCGTTGGAATAATAAGTTGTTGGGTAGAAGTAGTTGTTAAAATAGTGTTGGCGATGATTATATATATATAAATGAATTGTGTGATGAAAATCATAGAAAAGGAAAAAAAATAGAATTTAGAGGAAGTAATGAGACAATATGACATCATCTTATCAAGTAAATATACAATTTGAAACAATCTCTATGCGAGATGAAGAGTTTAATAGGGTGTGATCCAAGGTTACAAAGCTACTCTTTGTCGTAGATGAACTGGTAGCTCATAATCAATGGTTAACATTGTAATGACTTAGGGTAAAGGAAACTTTCCAACCTCTTCTCATTACCATTATAACTGTGAGGACCCGTATCCTTGGCCCTAGGGGTGGACCCCATTATAGAGTGAGAGTTGGGATAAATGGATGTTAGCATGAGGTCAGGCTTGAAAAATGAGAAAGTTTGACTGTACTTGGGCCTATTTTGGAATTTAGGGCCCTGAGGAATAGCTATGGCCTGTTTGAGTGTTTTTGGGGTATTTTGGTAATTTAAATGATTTGATAATAATAGAGAATAAAATTTATTTTAAAATAAATAAAAAGAAAATATAATATATATATATATATATATTAAAAAATAAAAGGAAAAAGGAAAAAAGGGGAAATAGATCGTGTGTGTTCCATCCTGTGCAAGAGAGAAAAAGAGAGAGAGAAAGAAGGAGACATTGGGAGAGAAGAGGGAGGAGAATCCATGGAGCAAGAACGCGAGGAGCAAGGGTCTTTCAATCCAATCTGTGACAAAAGGTAAGTTGTTATGTTTCCTTGCACCATCCTTGTTTGGGAATGTTATGAATTTGGTTGGGGAGATTTAGGGTTAGAACTTTATTCTTGCCTTTAGACATTGTATTGTGTGAAAGATTGGATTTTGATTCGTATAAACTTGTTTGAATGCAAAAGAAGTGGAATGATGATGTTTGTGACATAAAAACCTTTTTCTGGAGTGTTAGGAATCGAGTTTGAGTCAAAACCAGGTGAAAAGGCGTGATAGAATGGAGCGGTTGATTGTTTTGGTTGACCTGTACAATTTTTCATGTACAGATTAACTTGGTGGTCGTGTCGACCTTGTCGAGTTGACCTGGATGGTGCGAGCTAGGTGGGTTTTCTTCTGTTTTCTACCTCTTTCTTCACAATTGAATTCCTAGAGTTTGCGGGGAGTTTGAGAACTTTTTTTAGGTATTTGTGGTGTTCTAAACTGTGTTATGAGTATGTATTGTTTCTTAAATTGTGATATACCTATGAAAGGTTTATGTGATATGTGACTTTGACTTGAATATGAGCATTGAGGTTCCATTGAGAGAACAGTCCTAGAGTGGACACGAGTATAGAGGTCCTATTAAGATTATAGTCCTAGAGTGGACATGAGTATTGAGGTTTCATTGAGGGGGTAGCCCAAGAGTAGACATAAGAACGTTCAAGAGTGGACAAAACCTTGTATGTTGCCTTAACTATCCGAATTGTGATTGTGTCATTATTAGTTTGTGTGAATTTTAATTAAGAATTGATACATTAATACACTACACAGACACTCGTGTCCACTAAGCATATAGAGGTAGAGATGTTGGGTTGATCCTGGGAGACTTGATCCCTATTAAGCTATGGTTTGCTCTCCCACCTTTGATGTCTATTTTACAGGTTCTAGCAAGTGTTATGAGATTATTCAGCTGAGTAGGCAAGAGCATTATTTCTCTATTATGTTTAGTTTTATTCATCTTATTTGTTGATGGTTTGATACATTATTATTTATTACCCTTGAGACAGAAATTCATGTACTCATTTTGAAAACTATATTGAGACACCATATTTTGGGGTTCGTGACCCTATTTATTGTGTATTATACTTTCACATATATGGAGAGTTGTGTATGATTTGTGCATGACATTTAGTGGGATGTTACAAGTTTTGGGGCAGCTCCCATGAAGGAGCCCTATTTTAGGTCCTTCTGGGTGTAAGGCATGAGGCATCACTAACTAGTCCCTCGATGTTTGGGAATCTAAAACGTGATAGATGATATTAGAGCTAGGATAAACCTAGGGTAGTTGGAGGGTAAATCATCCTTGAGGCCCTTAGGGAGCATTGGGGGACTTATTTGATCACTGAGACTCTTGTATTTTCTTAAGGTGTGCTAAGGGGGTGATGAGCCACAGAGTAGGATATGCATCGAGGGTATATACATGCATTGTAGTAGGGCACTAGTACATAATGTGATTTGAGTTCATGACATGTGTGATGTAATTAAGATATTGTTTGATTTTATTGAGAATGGGGTATGCTATTATGTAGTATAATAATTTTATATGTTATAAGTATAAATAATGAGATATTTATATAATATGACATGATGAGTTGATGTGTGTTCACCTTTATGATATTTTGAGAAGTGTATTAGAGAAAGGTAGAGTTGAGTATATATGCGAGTGAGTTATGATTATCATTTTCGTAAAGCCAATGCCTCTGAGAGTTGTAACCTACGTGACAACAAAGGTGATAGATGAGTCAACCGCCCATATTAGGCAAGCGGAAGAGCAGGAGATAGGAATTGATGATCCAACAACACATATTGTGGCCTAGGTTAGTATTTTGGGTGAGAATATCTAGGAGATGAGGGGTGAGGTTCGACAGGAGATCAAAGATAAGGTTCGAGAGATAACAACAGTGATCATTGAAAGGAGTTTAGGTGAGGGCATACATACTCACTAGGATTAGGAGATGCAAATTTAGCTTAATCAGCAGAGAGGGCTTAAAAGGCAAAAGATAAAGTTTGAGAGTAGCTGTTGTAGATACGGGAATCTATTATCGGTGACCCCACTAAACCCCATTTTCTTGAGGGTTTTATTTGTTGTGGACAATTGGGACATTGAAAAACAGAGTGCCTTAAGCAGTGTTTTTCGTGTCTTATGTATGGAAAAATGGGACATCTTCATGTGGTTTGTTTCAATGAGACCAGGTGTGGTGTTGGAGGAGTAGTTCAACGAGCTATGGGTAAAGCTCAATTTTGAGCCCCGTTGGGAGGTGAGAGGACTACCTAGTGAGACCATTGGAGGACGAAGGTGGGATTTTCCACAATCAGAGGTACGATTTTAATTCTCTTATGTTCTGACTTTAATTGTGTTTATATTGGTGTCTTATATGTCCATTATAGCTAGGTCGTTGGATAAGGGTCTTGTGTTAGCTTAGGTTAGGTGAGGATATATGGGTCATTGATAGTAGTGTTCCTAGTGAGAGAGTGGGATTGATTTATGATGTATGTGGTGGAGGTGCATGCTCATTGTGAGGGCTTTTGAGCTGCAGTTTGATTTTAGGTGGAGCTTAGGAGTTCATTTGAGCAAACAATGAGAATGGTTGTGGTTGGTGTTCTATTAGGTAAAAAGAAACAATAATAAAGTAAAATAACAATGATAATTATAATACAATGAATGTTGGCCTCTACATCGTATATCTGTGAGGTGTTTGATGGTTTGAATCTTATATGTTGAATGTAACCATAAGTGGTATTAACTTTTGGAACCCATGCATAGTTATATTAGCCAAGATTTGTTGAGTCACCCGGGGGCCTCTAAAGGAGATGATATTACCTATAAATTGGTTAGTTTAGAGAAGTTTAATGAGTAAATTAATGGCTAGTGGGTTAGTGTATGGCCCTTATAGGACAACTTTGGCTGGTATGAATATGCTTTGGTGGGCGGTATGAGTAAAGATGTGTATGGCTTTTACCTTAGATGAGTGTTAATGTGCTAAACTTGCATAGTAGTAGGGTTAAGTGAGTAATTTCAGTTGATATAACTTGTTTATAGGGTTTTTATGTGATAGTTGTTGTCTAAAGTGTAGCTTGTGATTTTGAATGTCATGTAGAGGGTTGCTACAAATTCTAGTAAGTATTCTGTGTTTTCGAATGGCCAAGCAGTGTCCATGTGTTGTGCATGTAGTGAGGGGTGGGTGATTGATCTCATATGACTATGTGCATATAGAGCACAAGACATTGCTTGTGTCTGAACTCTTATACGAGTATGCTATCATGATGGCATGTGGCTATGATAGCCGAGTGTTGCACTCCGGTGCTGTGTACCCCAATCGATGATTATGCTATGTGCATGTTTGTGATACTGTGTGCATGGATGTGAAGGGGAATATGTACCCTAATAATGTTATGGACCTACGGGTCGAATTGTTTGAATCTATGAGTTATTTTGTTTTGGTGCCTTGTGATTGGTTTTGTGCTAGTTGTGCTCGAAGGAGTCATTCAATCACAAGGGGTAAGCGAGAAAAAATTCGAATTGCCTTGTTAGGGCTCTCCTTTGCTTTTGAGGGGATATTTCTCGAGGGGTTGAGAATGTGTTAGATACACAACGAGAGAGTACCTAATACAGAGGTAAGTTTTTAAGCACTAATGTGTTAAAAGGGGTTGGTTATGATAGTTTTGGTTTGGAAGAGGTGTTAATGTTCCTCCCTTGGGAGAGGTTTGTGGTACACTAGTATCATGAGATGTTTCTTTCGGGTGAAGTTGGTGAGTGGAGGATCTGCATTTGTTCCTTTCGAAGCACACCAATAGGGTGTTCGTATATTTGCCAGTTACGCAGTAGAGCCGAGGAACTTGGGTGAATTGGGTGCTCCTGATTGTTGTTTTTGGTATCCTATACCAACCTGGAGTGATTAGAGTAACCTTAGACGGTGGGACACCAACTTGAGTCTTTCCCGATCGATTTGAGTGTTTGGCCCTACATCGTAGTACATATGGAGATTTAATAAGAAGCTCTAATCCTTGCTCCTAATTGTTAGGTTGAGTGCCATGGTAGTTATAGAGGTGTTGGTGGCCTATGCATTAGCCTTGTTCCTGAGGTTATGTCTAGGGTGGTTTCCGGTTGTTAGGTTGAGTGCCACGATTGTTATAGAGGGGGTTGGTGGCCAATGCATTAGCCTTGTTCCTAAGGTTGTCTAGGGTGGTTTGTGATGAGGTAGAGCAAGTCTTTTGAGGTGACACTGGGGTTTAGGAAAGTGCAAAAAGTATTAGGGGCATTAGTAATCCAATTTCATTGAGGCTGGAGATCTTCTCGGTTGGGGGAGGGCGACATTTTTTCTGATTGATTAATGTCTATAAATAAGCATTCCTTTATTGTGTGATTTTGTCTGATTAATTTAGTCTGGTTTTGGCATGCTGATTGCGATTGTATCCCACAGTTAATGTTAAGGTTGTGTGAGACCTTGGTGGATTTAGTGCCAAATTTGTATGGTTGTGGTCGCATGTGTTTAGGTGAGGTGTTATTTGTACGATGCTGCTTCACATGCTCATGTTAATCCTTCCGTGTAATATCGAAAGTCATAACTTATAATAACCCAATGATGGACCTTGGTTTTGTAGTGGTTGTGTATGGTACAGAGTTTGTTGATTGAGTCGATTATTGGATTCTATTGGGTGTCACACTGACTGTGACCAGAAAGGGTGAGGTTGAACTCCAAATCCTTTTGTGTTTCGTTTAAGCATCTCTGAGGTTGGGCCAGATTTCTATGTGTTTTGATGGAGGATATGTTACTCGGACCTCCGAACAGGTTCTAGGTCCATGTTTGGCGGTGGTGATGGTGTTTCCGTGAAAATATTTCTGTGTGGGGATGTGGATGCTAGTTACATAATGTTATTATTCTGTTTGTTTATGTCTCATTGTAGCTTCGTTATGTTTGCTACAAGGATGAGGTATACTCAATGATTAAATCAATTAATCAACACCCCACACAATATTATTCACCAACACAACAACACCATTTAGCTACACCAAATTATGAGGAAAGTCAAGAACAAGATACTAAACCAGAGTTGGGTTTGTCTAAGCTATCCAAGAGAGCATGTTTATTGTAGAATAATAACAAATAGTTGGAAGACACACTCAAATGCTGCACCTGTAGAGAGCCGTACCTGTGTGGTTAGAGTTAGGCCCGAATAAGAATTTGGAATATTTCGTCGACAGTGTGGCCTTAGGGCGAGTGTTTGAGTTATTATTAATATTATTTTAATATCTAAAATTTATTAGTATGCATTATTATTAATTATTATAATTACTTTAATATTTTGAGTTATTCCTATAATATTGAGTATTATAGTTGAGAATTTGTTATTATTATTTATTATGGTGAATTATTATTATTATAATTATTACTATTATTATTATTGTAAATAAATTAACACATATAAGTATAAATAGAGGGAAACTAGGGTAAAACCCTACGTTCATTGTGTGCAAAGCCTGGTGAGAGAAGCAGAAGGGTTTGAGGCAAACTATTCAATCAACCTTTCCATACTGAATCCAGGTAGGTGTTTTCTTTGATTCCATCACTATATGAACGCAGATTTGTTTGGGTTTGTGTTGAACCTATTATATATGTATATACATATAAGAGTAATTATACATATGTATGTTAACATATATATATACATATACACCGATGTTTTGGTTTGGGCGTGGGAGGTAACGACGGCGCCGCCGCCGTCCCTGACGATCGAACGTCCGTCGCACGCTGCACGCCGGCATGAGGAAGATCGGAGCAGCGGCGACTTCATCTAGGTCGTCGCCATGGGGCGTGCGCTGGAAGCGAGGGAGGAGACAGGATTTGTGACGGGGTTGCTGTGTGCCAGAGAGAGAAAGAGAGAGAGAGAGAGAAGGGGGCGGCGTGGTCGCGGCTTGTCCAGAGAGAGAGAGAAACGGCGAGGCGCTGCATGTAGGCGAGAGAGAGAGAGAGAGAGAGAGAGAGAGAGAGAGAGAGAGAGAGAGGGTGATGATGTCTGCCATCCCAGGGCCGCCATGTGCCTGTGCGCCGGCGTGAGAAGAAGGGGCAAGAGAGGCGCCGCACTTCCTGCTGCCTCGCACGTCAACACCAACCCGTTAGGGTTGGTGTGTTTTGGGCCGGGTTGGACCGGCCCTTGCCCGTTAGGATAATAATAATAATAGTACAAAAAAAGGTGCTAACTGCTACTGAAATATTAAGTAAGAAAATAAATAAATAAATAAATAAAAAAGAAACTAAATCAATAATTAAATAGCATTCGAGTTTGGATTATAATTTGTGAAGGTAGGATAATAATTGTAGTAAATTTGATGCCTAAATTATTAATTGTTTAATGGATATATATATTCAATTTATCATTTGGAATATGTTACTTTTGGATGAGTGCTCTAAATGTCTGTATGTTTGTTGCACTGAATTGATTCTTGGAAATACTGTTGTTAATTATTTATGGATTTTGTGGTTAAATCGGCTTGGTTAACCGTAGGTCCCACATAGGGCTGGCAAGAGGCCACGGGTCCCCTATGTGGCTGGTTAACCCAGGTCCCATATGTGGTGGGTTATCATTAGGGACACCGTGGGTCCCACATATGGCAGTCTGGTAGTAGCTGAAATTCCTGGAGTTGGTAGTGGGAATTTCCACAGATGGTTGTTTCACTGGCGCGAGCTCTTTCTTTGTGGATGTGATGTAATGTGGTGTCTTGATTGTGATTTTAATGAAATTTTATCTTGATAGAAGTGACACTACACTGACACATGTATACACAGATCATGTAGACCTAAGAATTTGTGTAATAGGGTAGAGGAGCTGGGGATCACCTACTGGGCACTCGTGCTCACCCTACTTTATTTCTATTTTCCTACAGGTTATAGGGAGTAGCTGGTGGAGCCATAGCGGAGCAGGCCGGGACACTATTGGCATAGGATTCCTTTTATGGACTTACTTTTCATTTGATTATTTATTTATTACTCTGGACTTGGGTCCGTGACAATTGTATTAACTTGATTTGTTGGACCTTATTATTTTAGGTTTATGGGTGTGGTTGAATTTAATAATATTAAATTGCATTGGTGTACATGTTACCTGTTTAAGAGTGTTATTGGGCCATTGAAATGTACAATTTTACCCCTGTTGTGGAGTTGTACTAGTTTGGGTTGATCACCTTTCCCCTCGACCCCTATAGTGTGGGCGTGGGGGGGTCGCGTTCCTAGTTCTGTTGGTTTCAGGATATGGGGGCATGACAAGTTGGTATCAGAGCATGGTTTAGTGGACCTAGGTTAGTGAGGGGTGGTTGATGGACACTTAGTAGCTCGGAAGACTATAGGGAGGGCGCCTGATCAACGCAGTCCTTATATGTGTTCTGGGTTGACTGAGGGTTCATCAGATCATCCTAGGAAGCATTTGGGTTGGGTGCATACATGCTGCATGACTGTGTGCATATCTAGGCACTAGAAAACATTTGCTAATGCTACTCTAATGGTGGGAATGTATTGATTATACTATTGGCTATTTGTGGTTTGTTCTTCTTTGATAATTGATTGTGATTAACTGGAAGTGCCAGTATGCTAGTTTAAACCTAAGGAGTCTAAGTGAATAATCACATAATTTGGTGAATAGAATAAGGGGCTTAGAGACCTCATTATTTGTGTGGCGGACTTGGTCCTGCCTATTGGTTTAAATAATTTGGTTGTTTGACTAGTGCGCAGTAGTTAATAGATATTGTTGATATGTGTTGGTGCAGAATGGCACCCAAGACTAGGGCTCAAGGTCCAGCAGAGGAGCTATCCATTCAGTCCGAATCACAAGGAGAGCAGAGTTCTCCAGTACCTGCCTTGGGTTCAGAGATTGCTGCTCAGATTGGGGCTCAAATATTGAGCCAAATCCAGGGTGCCATGCAGGGTACCATGAGGGAGGTGGCCATAGAAGTGATGCAGGAGGAACTGAGGAGGCAGCAGCAGCCTCAACAGGAACAGCAGCGGGAGGTTCTAGAGGAGAGCCAGCCACAGCTCATGGCAGTACCGCCCGCAGTACCTATTGACTGGGTGAGTCGATTCCTGAAGCAGAAACCGATGAAGTTTGAGGCGAATATGAAACCCGATGAGGCCGAGGAATGGGTCAAATGGACAGAAGACATCTTCGAGCTGATCCAGGTGCCCGAAGAGGCTAAGGTCCGCTTAGCCACACATTTCCTAGTAGGTGGGGCCCGCAGGTGGTGGGACGCTGTGAAGCATGTCCACGAGAGCCCGATGGCATGGGAGGACTTCATGGAGCTCTTCTACACAGAGTATTTCCGTCGCTCTGTGCAGAAGACCAGGCAACGAGAGTACTACACACTGGAGCAGGGCAGTCGGACTGTGACAGAGTATGTCACTGCTTTCACTGAGCTAGGGAGATTTGCCCCAGAGTCATGGAAGGTTGAGGCTAATAAGACCCAGGATTTCATTGATGGGTTGAGACCATCACTCAGGAGGGGATTGAACATGATGGAGTTGACCACGTACAGTGACGCGGTCAACAAGGCACTTATTGGAGAGCGAGACTTAAACCAAATCAGGACTTAGAAACTAGGGAGCTCATCGGGGCCTAGCCAAAAGAGGCCAAGAGAGGAGCAGTTTGAGGGACAGGGGGACAAGAGGCCGGTGCCCAAATTTTCACATTTGGGAACTCAGGCAGTAGTTCTACCTCACGGTTTTTAGGGACGTGTCAATCCTGCGGACTCCGGGGACACAAGGAGGCAGATTGAAGGCGGAAGAGTGGCAACCCACTCAATTGCTTTCGATGTGGGGGACTGGGACACAGGATAGGAGAGTGTCCTTCTGCCAGTTCAGCTAGTGTTGTGGGGCCACATCGACCTCGTGACCAGGGCCAGAGGAGTGGGACTCCATATTAGAGACCAACTCAGTCAGGACAGTCAGTATAGGGACGACCTGCTACACAGCAGCCTCAGCGGGAGGCCCAGGCTCAGAAGGGACAGAATGATCGAGCTACGACGAGTCAGGCCAACGGCAGTGTGCAGAAGGGGAGGAACTATGCTATCACTGATAGAGAGGCAGAAGTTCCACCAGTTGACGAGGCGAGTCAGGGGCCAGCTGCGGTGAGAGGTACAATTTTGGTTTCGCGCACTATTTGTACTGTTTTGATTGATACTGGTGCTAGACACTCGTTCATTGCGCACTCCACTGTAGAGGGATTAAAGTTGGATTGTACCACCGTTGATCAGCCCCTTGTGGTTGATACACCCGTAGGGGGCCTGGTGGTGATTGATAGGGTCTGTTCGGGATGTGAGGTTACTCTCGGAGGTGTTAACCTCCGGTGTAACCTATTTGTGATGCACTTTGATGCCTTTGATGTGATTCTGGGTATGGATTGGTTGACCCGTGTGGAGGCAGTGATTGAGTGTTATAGGCGACGAGTGACCTTCCTCACACCAGAGGGCACTCGAGGTACTTTCATGGGTGAGTGGTCTGATGATGTATGCAAGTTGGGGCCTTTGAGGCAAGGATGGGGTGATGTAATCCATCAATTAGCCAGTCTGACTCTTGTTGACACCCAGCGGGAGAGTAAAGCGGAGTTACCCAAGGTGGTGGATCAGTTTCCTGAGGACTTAATTGATTTACCAGCAGAGAGGGAGGTGGACTTTTCAATAGAATTGCTACCTGGGACGGCACCTATCAGGTTGGTGGCTTATAGGATGGCACCAGTCGAGCTCAGAGAGCTCAAGAGGCAGATAGACAATCTTTTGGCGCGTGGTTTTATTAGACGGAGTAGTTCGCCTTGGAGTGCTCCAGTGTTATTTGCCAAAAAGGCGGATGGTTCGCTTCGGTTGTGTATTGACTACCGACGGTTGAACCAGGTAACAGTGAAGAACAGATACCCCCTGCCGAGGATCGATGATTTGTTTGACCAGTTCAGGGGTGCCCGTTGGTTTTCCAAGATCGATCTGAGGTCTGGATACCATCAGCTACGTGTGCGGGAGTCAGATATCCTGAAGACAGCCTTCAGTTGTAGATATGGCCATTATGAGTGGTTGGTGATGCCTTTCGGGCTCACTAATGCCCCAGCGGTGTTTATGGGATTAATGAATTAGGTCTTTACACCTTATCTTGATCAGTTCGTGGTGGTCTTTATAGATGATATCTTGATTTACTCCCGAACAGAGAGCGAGCATGAGGAGCATTTACATATGGTGTTGCAGACGTTGAGGGACCATAGACTATACGCAAAATTCACGAAGTGTGACTTTTGGCTGCAGAGGGTGAAGTTCTTAGGGCACGTGGTATCATCAGAGGGTATCACGGTAGATCCTGGCAAGATTGAGGCAGTGATGTCTTGGAAGCGGCCAACGAATGTTTTTGAGATTCGGAGTTTTCTGGGGTTGGCGGGTTATTACAGGAGGTTTGTCAAGGAATTCTCCCGTTTAGCTGCACCGATGACGGGCTTAACCCGAAAGGGGGTGTGGTTTGACTGGTCGGATGCTTGTGAGGAGGCTTTCAGTCAGCTGAAGGCTAGATTGACTTCAGCACCTATCTTGGTCCTACCACAGGAGGGTGTACCCTATGAGGTCTATTATGATGCCTCTAATGTTGGATTGGGATGTGTGCTCATGCAGGAAGGACGAGTAATTGCTTATGGTTCCCGTCAGTTGAGGACCCATGAGAAGAATTACCCTACGCACGATTTAGAGCTACCTGCAGTGATCTTTGCGTTAAAGAGTTAGCAACACTATCTTCTAGGGGAGAAGTTTGTGGTATATACTGACCACAAGAGTTTGCAGTACATCTTTTCTCAGTGGGATTTGAATCTCCGACAGAGGCATTGGGTGGAGTATATGTAACAGTTCTAGTTTGATCTTTATTATACGCCTGGAAAGGGGAATATAGTAGCTGATGCCTTGAGCCGGAAGAGCCAGGCAACGGTGGCTCTCCGTGCGGTCAAGGAATGGGAGATGATGGGGCAACTAGCTGCTTTGAGGTTACAGCCAATATAGGGGGCAATACAGGGTATGTTGAGTGTGGTTATAGCAGTGCCTGAGTCGCGGCGTCAGGTTATTGAAGGTCAGTTGGGGAATGTTGAGTGTGAGGTCCTCCGGGATAAGATTCAGACCGCTGTACTTTTTGCGGATTGGACAGAGGATTCTGACCATGTGTTGCGCTATCGAGATCGGTTGATTGTTCCACCTTCTCTCCGGGAGGCAGTTTTATGGGAATTCCATCACTCTCGTTTGGCTGTTCATCCTGGGGGAACGAAGATGTACCATGCTGTACGGCAACAGTTCTGGTGGTTGGGCCTTAAGAAAGCCATTACGGAGTTTGTTCGACGGTGCTTAACATGCCAGCAGGTCAAGGCCGAGCATTTGCGGTCTGCCAGTGAGTTGCAGTCGTTACCTGTGCCAGAGTGGAAGTGGGATCATGTGACTATGGACTTCATTACAGGGCTTCCTCGTTCTAGAGGTCATGATACTATTTGGGTTGTTGTAGACCATTTGACGAAATCTGCCCACTTTATTTCGATTCGTGAGACCGATCTAGTTCGGACCTTGGGATAGCGTTTTGTCGACGTGGTGGTGCGGTTGCATGGTGTTCCTTTGTCGATTGTTTCTGATAGGGATGCTTGGTTCACTTCGCAGTTCTGGCGGCAGCTACAGCATGCATTGGGCACCCGAGTGAACTTGAGTATAGCTTACCACCCTCAAACAGATGGCCATTCCGAGCGCACTATTCAGATTCTCGAGGATATGCTCCGTGCATGTGTGTTGGATTTTGGTGGTAATTGGGAGGCTCACCTTCCCTTGGTGGAGTTCTCCTACAACAATAGCTATCAGGCTACGATAGGGATGGTGCTATATGAGGCATTGTATGGGCGACCATGTCGCTCCCCTTTGTGTTGGGCCCAGGCAGGAGAGACAATTGTTTTGGGTCCCGATATGGTTCAGGAGACTACAGACTTGGTTTAAGTGATCCGGCAATGGATGTTAATGACCCAGAGTCGACAGAAGTCATATGCTGATAGGCGGCGGCGTTCGCTTCAGTTTGTTGTAGGAGATCATGTCTTCTTACGAGTTTCGCCACAGTGGGGGCACAGGTGGTTTGGGTGAGGGTCCAAACTCTCACGACGGTTTGTTGGTCCTTTTCCTGTCATTGCTGTTGTGGGACCAATTGCCTATTGATTGGAGTTACCACCCGAGCTAGCTCGTGTTCATGACGTTTTCCATGTCTCTCAAGTGCGGAAGTATTACCCAGATTCTTCTCATGTGTTTGATTGGCGTGAGATAGAGTTAGCAGATGATGGTTCTATTGTAGAGGCACCAGTCCAGATTTTAGACAGGCGGGAGCAGGTCTTGCGGGGCAAGACAATTCCATTGGTTCGAGTTTTGTGGCGCCACCGCAATATGGAGGAGCAAACTTGGGAACGGGAGAGTCAAATGCGTGTCCTTCACCCCGAGCTGTTCGAGGACGAACAGTCCTAAGGTGGGGAAGATGTCAAGATCCTTATCATGCATTGAGGTAATTAACCTTGTTGTTTTGTTTGCTGTGTTGTTGGTTATTGTTCGTGGGTGTTGTTGTCTATCATGTTAATTATTGCTAGGTTGTACATACTTATGTTAGCCGGGGACGTGCTACCTCGTTGGGGATGACTTGTCTTTTCGGGGACGAAAAGTCCTAAGGTGAGGAGGATGTAGAGACCAGTACATGTGTGGTTAGAGTTAGGCCCGAATAAGAATTTGGAATATTTCTTCGACATTGTGGCCTTAGGGCGAGCGTTTGAGTTATTATTAATATTATTTTAATATCTGAAATTTATTAGTATGCATTATTATTAATTATTATAATTACTTTAATATTTTGAGTTATTCCTATAATATTGAGTATTATAGTTGAGAATTTGTTATTATTATTTATTATGGTGAATTATTATTATTAATTATTATAATTATTGTTATTAATCGAATTATTATTATTATAATTATTACTATTATTATTATTGTAAATAAATTAACACATATAAGTATAAATAGAGGGAAACTAGGGTAAAACCCTACGTTCGTTGTGCGCGAAGCTTGGTGAGAGAAGCAGAAGGGTTTGAGGCAAACTGTTCAATCAACCTTTCCATACCGAATCCAGGTAGGTGTTTTCTTTGATTCCATCACTATATGAATGCAGATTTGTTTAGGTTCGTGTTGAACATATTATATATGTATATACGTACAAGAGTAATTATATATATGTATGTACACACACACACACACACACACATATACACCGATGTTTTGGTTTGGGCGTGGGAGGTAATGACGCCGCCGCTGCCGTCCCTGACGATCGAACGTCCGTCGCACGCCGCATGCCGGCGTGAGGAAGATCGGAGCAGCGGCGACTTCATCTAGGTCATTGCCATGGGGCGTGTGTTGGAAGCGAGGGACGAGACAGGATTTGTGATGGGGTTGCTGTGCGCTAGCGAGAGAGAGAGAGAGAGAAGGGGGCGGCGTGGTCGCGGCTTGTCCAGAGAGAGAGAGAAACGGCGAGGTGCTGCGTGCAGGTGAGAGAGAGAGAGAGAGAGAGAGAGAGAGAGAGAGGCTTGCGCGCCGGCGTGAGAAGAAGGGGCAAGAGAGGCGCCGCGCTTCCTGCTGCCTCGTGCGTCAACACCTACCCGTTAGGGTTGGTGTGTTTTTGGCCGGGTTGGACCGGCCCTTACCCATTAGGATAATAATAATAATAATAATAATAATAATAATAATAATAATAATAATAATAATAGTACAAAAAAAGGTGCTAACTGCTACTGAAATATTAAGTAAGAAAATAAATAAATAAATAAATAAATAAGAAACTAAATAGATAATTAAATAGCATTCGAGTTTGGGTTATAATTTGTGAAGGTAGGATAATAATTGTAGTAAATTTGTTGCCTAAATTATTAATTGTTTAATGGATATATATATTCAATTTATCATTTGGAATATGTTACTTTTGGATGAGTGCTCTAAATGTCTGTATGTTTGTTGCACTGAATTGATTCTTGGAAATACTATTGTTAATTATTTATGGATTTTGTGGTTAAATTGACTTGGTTAACCGCAGGTCCCACATAGGGCTGGCAAGAGGCTACGGGTCCCCTATATGGCTAGTTAACCCAGGTCCCATATGTGGCGGGTTGTCATTAGGGACACCGTGGGTTCCACATATGGCAGTCTAGTAGTAGCTGAAATTCCTGGAGTTGGTAGCGGGAATTTTCACAGATGGCTGTTTCACTGGCGCGAGCTCTTTCTTTGTGGATGTGATGTGATGTGGTGTCTTGATTGTGATTTTAATGAAATTTTATCTTGATAGAAGTGACACTACACTGTGTCACGGGGTCAGCCTTTATAGCAGCTTAACCCATGCGGCACCTAGTTCCCACCCGTACGAAGGAACGCTAGGTCAGCCTAACTCGTCGCATTTGGACCGGAACCCATCGATCCGTTGTAAAGCAATTGTTTAGGGAAGCGCTTAGCGGAAGATCAATTTAAACGAAGGCAACAAACGATTGTATTGATTACTTGAAAGCTTTACAACATCACTCCCCTACATATAGATGTTAACACTTTTCTGGCTATGTCACCAGGAGACATCATATATGATTGAAATCTAAAATCTCTACAACTTACTCTATAAGCTAAGTAAAATACTTTACAAAGGAGAAATACCCCAAAATGGCCTAAGTATGCTAGGATAAGCCTCGGTCCGTGACATTCTCCGCCACCCGATTTCGCAGCGTCCTCGTTGCGTCTTCAGCTTCCTTGAACTCGTCGAACTGCAGGATGTAGCGTTCGGTTTCTTCCCGGTACTCTTCAATCTCTTTGGAGAATTGCCCCAGTTCCTCTTCCTTCTCCCAGCTTGCCTCTTCAACCGGCCTGTTCTTCCATTGGACGTAGTACTCCAGCCGGCTTGGATCTACACCCCTTCTTGGCACGACTCTACGAGAGTGGATTTTCTCTATCTCTTTATCGTAGGTCTTGCCCGTTGATGCTGTTGGTGTCCGCACTGCCCGTTGTCCGCTCGTACTTTCCAAGTCTTCGTGGTAAGGCTTGAGCAAACTAACGTGGAACACCGGATGCCTTTGTAAGCTAGTTGGGAGGTCCAATTTGTATGAGACCTTCCCAACTCTCTTAAGTACTTTGAAAGGCCCCTCATATCGGCGCACCAAACCCTTATGCAATTGTCTGAGTGCTTTGGTTTGGCGCGGAAGGAGTTTGAGCATCACCATGTCTCCTTCTTGAAACTCCAAGGGCCTCCTTTGTTGATCCGCCCACTTCTTCATCTTCTTCGCCTCTTTGTGCAAGTATGCCCTGTCCAGATCCGTTTGTTCATGCCATCCTTTTGCAAACTTGAATGCCGCGGGGCTCTTTCCAGTGTATCCTCGAGTGATGGAAGTGGGCGTCAATGGTTGCTGCCCAGTCGCGAGTTCGAACGGGCTCTCGTTCGTGGACTCGCTCTTCTGCAAGTTATACGAGAATTGGGCTATGTCCAGCAACTTGGCCCAATCTCTTTGATTGGCACTCACATAGTGCCTCAAATACAGCTCTAGTAAGCCATTGACACGTTCCGTTTGGTCGTCTGTTTGTGGGTGGAAACTTGTTGAAAAGTTTAAGTCCGAACCCATTATCTGGAACAGCTCGGTCCAAAACCGCCTAGTAAATCGTGAGTCCCGATCGCTCACGATTGTCTTTGGAATGCCCCAGTACTTCACCACGTACTTGAAGAATAGTCGGGCCGTGTCGTCTGCTGTGCAGTCCTTCGGAGCTGGAATGAAAACTCCATACTTAGAGAATCGGTCGACCACCACAATGATCGTACCGCATCCTTCGGATCTTGGGAGATAAACAATGAAGTCTATCGAAACACTTTCCCAAGGTCTTTCCGGAGTAGGCAAAGGTTCTAACAGTCCCGCCGATTGCCGATTCTCTATCTTGTCTTGTTGGCACACAAGACAAGTCCTCACGTACACTTGAACGTCCTCGTAAAGTTGAGGCCAGTAGTAGCTCCGTTCGACCAACGCCAAGGTACGATCGACTCCGGGATGGCCAACCCACCGCAAGTCGTGACATTCTTTGAGGATGTCTCTCCTCAAACTTCTCCATTTAGGAACGCACACTTGTTCCCCTCGAGTATGGAGCAAGTCATCCCTTAACCAAAATCGCTGCGTCTTTCCATCTTTGACGCATTCCACCAAGGACTTGGCTAATGGGTCGTGCTCCATTCCTTCCTTTAGCTTGTCCACCAGGGGGAATTGTGGTTGGCTAATGGCTGCAAGTTCCACCTTTTGACTTAGTGCATCGGCCACCACATTATTTGTGCCCGGTTTGTACTCGAGCACAAAGTCGAATTCTGCTAGGAGTCCTTGCCACCGTGCTTGCTTCGGAGTTAAGTTCCTTTGAGTTAGGAAATAACTCGTAGCAATATTGTCCGTCTTCACCACGAACTTGGACCCTAGCAAGTAATGCCTCCACACCCGAAGGCAATGAATAACTGCCGTCATCTCCTTTTCATGCACCGCATATCTTCGTTCTGTGCCATTGAGTTTCCGGCTTTCATATGCTACAGGATGCCCCTCCTGCATTAGAACTCCACCGATGGCAAAGTCTGAAGCATCCGTGTGAACTTCATAAGGCTTTGTATGGTCTGGCAGTGCCATCACCGGTCCGTTTGTCACGGCTTGCTTCAACTTCTCAAATGCCTCTCGGCAAGCATCATCCCACACCCAAGTCTTATTCTTCTTTAGTAGTTCCGTCAAGGGTGCGGCAATGTGGGAATAGCCGCGGATGAATCTTCTATAGTAGTTAACCAAGCCAAGGAAGGAACGCATCTTAGGGACTTTCTTGGGCGTCTCCCATTCCTTGATGGCTAACACTTTCTTGTTATCCATCTTTAGTTTGCCGCCGCCAATGATGTGACCCAAGAAGGGCACCTCCTTCTTCGCAAAGTCACATTTCTCCTTCTTCACAAAAAGTTGGTTCTCCCTTAAGATTTGGAAAACCCACCGTAAGTGTGCCTTGTGCTCCTCCAAGGTTTTGCTGTAGATGACAATGTCATCAAGGTATACCACAACGAATCTATCCAAGTATGGTTGGAAAATCCGGTTCATCAACGTACAAAATGTGGCAGGGGCATTTGTGAGGCCAGAGGGCATCACCAAGAACTCGTAAGAGCCATATCTTGTGATGCACGCCGTCTTTGCCTCATCACCTTCGGCTATCCGCACTTGCCAATATCCCGACCGCAAGTCTAGCTTTGAGAACCATCTAGCAGCACCAAGTTGATCAAAGAGGTCGGATATAAGTGGGATGGGGTAGCTGTTTTTCACCGTTATCTTGTTTAACGCCCTATAGTCAATGCATAGCCGCATCGACCCATCGTGCTTCTTTTGGAACAACACCGGTGCTCCAAATGGCGCTTTGGATGGCCGAATGAATCTGGCATCCAACAAGTCCTTCAATTGTTTCCGAAGTTCCTCCAACTCTGGTGGTGCCATCCGATAAAGCACCGTAGCTGTAGGCCTTGCACCGGCCTCTAGCTCGATCCTATGGTCCACCTCTCGCTTCGGCGGAAGTTGTTTGGGGAGTTCGGGTGGCATAACGTCCCCAAACTCTTCAAGGACCGTCTTCACTTCGGTTGGGGGCTCCTCCCCAACACTTGGGCATTCTTCCTTCACTATAGCAATGAAGGTTGGCTCCTGTCGCCTAACTCCTTTAGACAGTTGGAGCGCCGAAAGAGACCTCGCCTTGAGTTCCTCCTCCCTCATTACTTTCACCATGCACGTCTTCCCCTCGTCCATGATGCACATTGTATTGGTGCTAGGAATTGGAATTGCCCGCACCTGGTCAACGAACTCCATCCCCAGCACCATGGGATAGTCGTCCATCGACACCACGGAGAGATTCACCTTGCCTCTCCACTCGCCAATACTTAGCTCAACGCTTCGAGCCACGCCATGGATTGGACTGGCACTGGAGTTCACCGCCTTCCCCGGCCCCTTCTCTTCTTTGTAGACTATCCCCAGTCTACGAGCTTCTTCGACCTTGATGAAGTTGTTGGTCGCACCCATGTCCACCAAGGCCTTAGTTTCAAGGTTGTTGGCCTTAGCGAGCACATACATGCGCCCCTTCTGTCGTCTGGATGGTGGCACTTCTACCTTCGCCTTGATTGCATTGAGGAGCTGCAAGGAACCAAGTCCTGGATCCCTCGCATCCCTTCCTTCATCTTCATTGATCATCGCCGAGAGCTTGGAGCGTTTCGGGCACTCGAACGCCTTGTGAGGGCCTTCACAAAGGAAACAGGAGATCCTTGGCTTCTCCCCGTCCTTGGAACTATTCGCGAATTGTTTTAGGCGAAAGTCCTTAGAAGGTTGGAAGGGTCTCCCTTTTCCTTCACTCCGGTTGTCTCCCCCACGTTTCTCCTTGTGGAACCTGTTCGCCTTGGAAGTCGATGGAGAACTGGTGGTTTTCTCCGGCTTCTTGTATTCAATGAGTGATTTGGCCACCGCCATGGCCGACGCCAGGTCCTGCACATTTCTCCGCTGCAGCTCCAATTTCGCCCATTGTTGCAATCCATCCATGAAGGAAAATAGTGAATCCTTCACGGACATATCCGGGATCTCCAATATCAGCTCGGAAAATTCACGGACGTACTCCCGCACCGTGCCTTTGTGGGTAAGGCGCCGAAGTTTCGCCTGGGACTCGTCTTCCGCGTTCTGGGGATAGAACTGGGCCTTGATCTCCCGCTTGAAATCCGCCCAGTTATCAATGATACATAGGCCGTACTCCTTGTCGGCATATCGTCGCCTCCACCACACCATAGCCGAATCGACTAAGTATAGTGGAGCGGTCTTCACCTTCTTTGCCTCGTCGATGATGTTCAAGGCATTGAAGTACTGCTCCATGGTCCAGAGGAAGTTGTCTAACTCCCTCGCATTCCTTGACCCAGCATAGGTCTTAGGCTTTGGCACGTCGATTTTGGAGCTGGAATGGCCGCCAGCGCCACCTTGGGTGACCGCCATCTTGCATAGAGACCAATCCGCCTTGATCTCTTTGATTTCCTCTTGTATCACCAGGATTTGGGACATGAGAGAACCCTTCAGGCCATCGAACCGAGAGTTCATGTCATCCATGACAGAGTTGAGAAGCCCTTGCATCCTCCCAAAGCTTTCCTCATCCTCTGAGTCCAGCTTTTCGATGCTTTCAGTGTGCTCCTCGACCACCTCCATCTGTTTGGCTAACGCCAACTCCAATTTGGCTAGCCGACTCTCCAGCGGACATATTTCCCTCGAAACGGACTTATCTCTCCTCCGTTCCTTAGCGTGGTGCTCCTTGTCGCGGCCTTCGTGGTCGCCACCACTAATGACAACAGATCCTCCATTTGTTATTTTGCACCGTCTCGAAGCTTTTGATTGTTCCACTGAACTTTAGCACCAACCATGCTCTGATACCACTTGTCACGGGGTCACCCTTTATAGCAGCTTAACCCGTGCGGCACCTAGTTCCGACCCGTACGAAGGAACGCTAGGTCAGCCTAACTCGTCGCATTTGGACCGGAACCCATCGATCCGTTGTAAAGCAATTGTGTAGGGAAGCGCTTAGCGGAAGATCGATTTAAACGAAGGCAACAAACGATTGTATTGATTGCTTGAAAGCTTTACAACATCACTCCCCTACATATAGATGTTAACACTTTTCTGGCTATGTCGCCAGGAGACATCATATATGATCGAAATCTAAAATCTCTACAACTTACTCTATAAGCTAAGTAGAATACTTTACAAAGGGGAAATACCCCAAAATGGCCTAAGTATGCTAGGATAAGCCTCGGTCCGTGAAATTATTAATTGTTTAATGGATATATATATATTCAATTTATCATTTGGAATATGTTACTTTTGGATGAGTGCTCTAAATGTCTGTATGTTTGTTGCACTGAATTGATTCTTGGAAATACTATTGTTAATTATTTATGGATTTTGTGGTTAAATGGACTTGGTTAACCGCAGGTCCCACATAGGGCTGGCAAGAGGCCACGGGTCCCCTATGTGGCTAGTTAACCCAGGTCCCATATGTGGCGGGTTGTCACTAGGGACACCGTGGGTTCCACATATGGCAGTCTAGTAGTAGCTAAAATTCCTGGAGTTGGTAGCGGGAATTTCCACAGATGGCTGTTTCACTGGCGCGAGCTATTTCTTTGTGGATGTGATGTGATGTGGTGTCTTGATTGTGATTTTAATGAAATTTTATCTTGATAGAAGTGACACTACACTGACATATGTATACACGAATCATGTAGACCTAAGAATTTGTGTAATAGGGTAGAGGAGCTGGGGATCACCTACTGGGCACTCGTGCTCACCCTACTTTATTTCTATTTTTCCTACAGGTTGTAGGGAGTAGCTGGTGGAGCCATAGCGGAGCAGGCCGGGACACCCTTGGCATAGGATTCCTTTTATGGACTTACTTTTCATTTGATTATTTATTTATTACTCTGGACTTGGGTTCGTGACAATTGTATTAACTTGATTTGTTGGACCTTATTATTTTAGGTTTATGGGTGTGGTTGAATTTAATAAAATTAAATTGCATTGGTGTACATGTTACCTGCTTAAGAGTGTTATTGGGCTATGGGAATGTATAATTTTACCCCTGTTGTGGAGTTGTACTAGTTTGGGTTGATCACCTTTCCCCTCGACCCCTGTAGTGTGGGCGTGGGGGAGTCGCGTTCCTAGTTCTGTTGGTTTCAGGATATGGGGGCGTGACAGCACCCATCAGCCGGATGCCTCACCCTAATATAATATATAACAATTAAGCTAGAAAACCCTAAGCCATCAAAGGAACAAAAGGCACAAACAAGAAACAAATTGTAGAGCATCATCAGTCATAGAGGAAGACTGACCAAGGCCAAGGCAAGGCATAAATAAGGATGACTTAAATGTTTGGGGAGGTGCTTCAGTTCTTGTTATTGTTGGCAAGGTTCATACTCACATTGGTTCATCCTCACATTTCCAACGGAGGTAAAATGAGGCCTTTTCGGGAGTCAATAGGAGACTAGAGAGGAGACTTGGACTCGCAAAGTCAAAAAAGGAGATTGGAGATGGAACGGATGAAGTCGTAAATCTCGCGATGCAGAATCGGATTGAGAAAATAGAATTTAGGGATTTAATTAAGGTTGGAATCATGTGTCGGTGCGACGGTGCGTGGATGGCATTGGAACATTGCTAATGTTTTACCCTTTTGGGTGAGGTAGCTGTTATACTATTGTGAGACAGGATGAAGCTTGGGTTGAGATGCTGAGCTCATGGTTCTAGGGCTAAGTGCCCTGAGCCGAGGATTCTAATGGGGATCGTGGACAAGCTGACTCGTATTATGGATAGGCTGAGTTTCAATATTGTATGCAGGTTGAATCTTGATGGTTGTGCACACTACACAACACGAGTACATTGAGCATGTAGTATAAACTTATCTGTTTTGCATAGTAAGATGATGTAGAGTTATGGGGTTACCTACTAAGCTTGTAGTTTACCCTTACTTTGTTGTTTACCCTTTTCATGTGCGACCCAAGACTAATGGAGGCTTCTTTTTCGAAGAAGACTATGCCCATTACTCTGATGTACTATTCTATATTGTTTATGTATTGCTTATGTATTGTATCTCGGACATGGGTCTGCGGATAGTTGTATTTGCACATCTACTATGAAGTGATATTGTTAAGGGTCAAAATGACCCCTAATTGGTGGCTATTTTGGGGTGTGTTGTGCTATGCTTATACATGTTTTCACCCTATTTATGCTTAAATTCCTATTATTATGCTTCATCAGCTGTTTGTCGTGTTTCTAGAGATTTTATATTGTTTTGCAACATTTTATAGCAATTTTTAGAAATACTACAAAGTATTGGAGATAATAGGGCAAGGCTATAAGTGCAGAGAAGAAGAAGCCGCTCGAGCCTCTACTTAACGCTTGAGACTTAACTTGATGCTTGAGGATTGGCTCAACACTAGAGCTCAAGCAAGCCTTAAGCAGTGGCTCGAGCAAGCCTCAAGCAGCAAGGCTCGAGCAATATTCCAACGCCATCCATGCTCATGCTTGACACCCCTATCTACACTTGACATTGAGGCTCGAGCAAGCCTTGAGCAGACATTGAGCAACACTTTGGCGCGCATCCAATCTTTGACCCTTTGACCCAGTTTTGCCCTAAAACCTATTTTTAGTGTCAATATATATTGAGACGCAAATGGGTATTCCTAGCCCTATAAAGCAAGGACAAAGGAGGAAGAAGAGCGGCAGCCCTATATAAGGGTTGTTAGAGTTCCTTGGGACGTATCTTCAACCTCCCACACGCACAACTACATCTTACGGAGGAGGAGATCGTTGATAACATGGCATTTTATGCATGTTATGAGACAACTTTTGAGCTTAAAGTGACGGAGACATTCTGATAGTTGTTTGATTTATATGTTTATATGTTTATTTGGGACTTACTTGTGTTTTGGAGTTTTTCTCTATATTTTGGAGTTATTTTGAAGTTACACTATAGGGTTTAGAAGCAGAAGAGACAGTGCACACAAAAAGTTGACTTGGAGTTGGACAATGCGAGAGAATGCAAGTCGACATGAGCATGGTTTGGTTGAGATTGATTCACATTTGGTCAACATAGGGTTCAAACATTCACTGGATTATACCTTGGTCAACGTGTAGTGGGTAGGTTGACCTCATCTAACAAAGCCTACATCAATCTTGCATCGTAAATGCATTCTAGGTCGACTATTTATTCACTAAAATTTCTAGAATATGCACCTTAGTCGAATTTGACCAAATAGGGGTCATATCGACCACGTTTTTTTGGGTCAACTAGCTTTTCACGTTGACCAGAAGCGTGTTTGGTAATGGCATTTGTTTCCTGTTTTTTATTTTCAAAAACAGAAAATGTAGCTTCTTTTTTGTTTGGCTAGTGTTTTTGTTTTTAATTTTTGAAAACAAAGTGGATTTGGGTGTTGGAAACAGAAAACAGCAATTTGGTGTTTTCATTTTGTTGAGAAGTATTTTCAGTTGGCTCCCTCTCCCTCTCCAACGCAGTTTTCCACTCACCGCTGCCCCTTGCAACCACAACTACCACGCGCCGCCACTCCCTGCAAGCACACCTGCCGCATGCCGCTGCCTCTACCCCCTACAATGCCTCCCGCTGCCGATCTGCGGCCTCCCTGCCCCAGCAACAGCCAACCCCGCCCCACGATCTATCCCCCTGCTGCTACGCGACCCACCGCTACGATAACCCCTCCGCCGGAAATGAAGAATACTTAATCGGACTGGTGAGTGCAGATATTCAATTAATTACTTAATCAGATTATTGAATAAAATGATTTGATGGCATGTTAAGGGAGGTGTAATTCAATCAAAAGAATATTGTAGACATAATCTTAAGTGAAATCAATTCTTCAATGACTTTTCCCTCTTAGCTTCATCTTCATTATCTTTATCCTTGCCACACCTTTAGTTCTTAGTTTTGTTAATATCATAAATGAATTAAATTCTCTAGATATAGTTAAAGTTATTAATTTTAGTAACTGTCAAAGTTAACATCTATTCTTTATGGGATCGATATTTGTGGTCTAAAATTGACTACACTTTATTACTTGTTGTGAGACTGTGCACTTACAATAATAATAGTTAACATGCATCAATTGTGATGGAGCAAAAGAGGGGACATGAAGGTTGTCTATGGTCTAACCATCCAAGGTTGGGGAGAAGGTGCAAGGAGGAGATGTCGAAGCTATAGAGGATAGCACAGATGGCTCTAGGCCCCCAAAAATTATGAGGGGCTAAATTCGTAACTGTATTCACATCATCTAACATGCTATGCCAAGCAAACACCAAAACAAAAGTTTCATAGCTCTGAGCTAATCCACGAAGAAGAAGCAAAAAACAGCACCTTTACTAGTTAAGTCGATCTATAAGTTGATCTACACAGGTCATACAAGTCGATTCACAAGCCAGGTCAATCCACAGGTCAACTTAGACACATCATACAACACGATCAATAGGTCGATCTGAACACAGGTCGACTTACACAAGCTAATTCACACAGGCCAGCCTATAACTCGCCCCCTTTCGGGCCTGCACACTATCATTCGATGAAATCTAGTTCAAGGATCCCAAAATGCTATTTTAAGCCTTGATCCACCCCTAAATGGATTTATAACACCTCTTAGCCATATTTGGCTATAAAATAACTTAAATAATCAAGGTTTCATGCTCAATTTTGGTTTTCCCCCAATTTCCTAGAGTTCATGCTAACTTCATCAATTCATGCTCAAATAAGGCATGTTCAAGGATATAATCGATCACAGAAGCTAGGAACACATACCTAGAACATTTTCTGTGAATCCAAGAAGCTCCAATCACCCCAAATGCAAGTGAAGTGTAGTGCACAACCAAACAAGCATCAATCATCAGGACTCAACCTGACTCAAACCACAATTAGGGACTGTACTCCCATTTTAGAGCACTTAACTCTCATAACAGCTCTCTGTGTCATGCCCCCAAATTTGACACTCCAAACTCAAGCGCGTGACTGCCTTAAGCCTGCACCTGACGGGTCAAGGGGTTGGTATCTAACACCTAAAAGAGACTACAAAGCTGGTGTTATCTCAAACCCAATAGTATTATCACAGAATAAGGGTATGACCTTACATTCCAAGAGAAATGGCAAACAATCATAAACAAGGAATAATCCAAGTCAATCCATATCGTCAATCTCAAGTAAACTATTTACAAAGTCTACAAACCCTTATTCAAGTGAAACAAAGTATGCAATAAAACGAGTGGAAACCTACATACTTCTAAGATAAGTACCAAAATGGCATTGTAGGGATGTTAATCTTTCTGTTGTTCCTATGGTCTTTGGTTGTCATTGTTGTCAATAAAATGCGGCAGCGGGAGGATGCAGGGTTAAAGATCTGTACTGGGTTGCATAACTTTGTAGAGTGATCTCTTAAAGTGAGCTCATAGAGGGAGTCTAACCATGTACTTTCAGGGTCGAAGCTCAGGGTCGAAGACTCGAAGATCCACAAAGTTGAAGATCAGCGAAGATTGGAAGAGTCGAAGATCATCAGACCACCAGGCTCGAAGCATCAACGAAGGAACACAGGGTCGTAGACTCATAGAACCACATGGTCGAAGATTTAAAGACCCAAGATGTAAACAGATGAAGAGCAACGTCTTGGAGACTCAAAGACTTGCAGGCTTGAAGACCCGTTGAGTGTAGAGTGGCAATGTTGTAGAGTCAAAACTCATAGGGTCGAAGCTCATGAGGTCAAAGATTGGGAGACCTGTTTTCGAGAACAGAGACCCATTGATATGAACAAATGATTAGCCAAGGTAGAATGCAGTTGTCACTGGCTCGTAGACTCAAGAGTGAAAGTTAGATGATTACTTGTTCTAACCGAGATTCGTAGCCGAAGAGCAGAAGAATTGGAAAACACATGGACGCATCTGAGGCTGGGTTAACATGGTTTAACGATGGAGATCAAAAGATGGTACATGCCTAACCCTAGCAAAAAGGTTTCATACTTTGGCTGACCTAGATAAGTCAAGCATATGCATTACTTCATGGTATGCATCAGAATAAGAGAACACAAGAAAGGTATCTTGTGCAATACAAAGACGACACAGAGTATGTCGTATAGGATACACACACAGAGAGAGGAAGATTGTAAGTGAGACAATAGTGAGTTAATATCTTTTCATTCCTCATACATTCACGAACAGATTAAGAGTTTGGTGAAGGAGTGGTTGAAGGCCAAGTAGTGCAAACGACTGAATACGTAAGAGCAGATTGCGCTAAAAAGTTCTTCACAGTGAGTAAGTACTGAAGTAATACTATTTTTGTATTTACATTTAAAAGAAAAGAGAGTTGATCCTATTGTAATAAGGGCTAGACCCTAATGTATGAAACACGTATAGTAGATTAGACTCGGTGTAGATACACCCTCACCACCGTAGAGTAGATCACATTGATCGAACCACGTAAACCGTGTGTCTTTGTCTTTTACTTCCTATACATATCTGCTATTAAGTTGATCTTGCATAAGACACTGAAATACCACTCAAACAAGAACCTCATCTGTAGAATACTTCTGAGTATCATACTACTCTTAAAACTAAAAGGAAATAGTTTGAAGTATACATATTCACCCCCTATCTGTATACAAACCCATATACCCAGACGATCTTGCTTGGATCTTGGGAATATCACTTTCACTACACGTAATCAACTCCTGAACCCGTATCTGATAACATATATTGCGTTTTTAACTACTCAAGGCAAATTGTTGTCCAACTGTACCTCAAAAACAATTGATAACTTTTTTTATCACTATTAAGTTTCAGTTAAGCTCATCCCAAGTGAGGCTGGACGAAAAGCAATGACGACAAATATAATGTTGTGTGCAGCCTTTCCATTGTTTTCATATTGTCTTTATTCTTCACGAGACATTTTTTTTATAAAGGCACTCTATATCTCTCATGTACTTCACAATGTCCATTGTAAGATCCCATTTTATATGAGTTAGATATTCAAATTTATATTTGACTATACACACTAGGTTTATATGCACAACTAGGCTAGTGTTATGTCCACGTAGGTATGAGAAAAATAATAAATGATATGTGTAATTGAGTCATGGTAACACCTTGAAATCGTGATTGATGTGGACGGTTGTGATTTAATTGTAACCCCCTCCCCTAGTAATTTATATGCATAACTAGGCAAGTGTTATGTCAAAGGAGGTATGAAAAAAAGATAAATGATATATGCAATCGGCTCACGGTATTTACGTGAAATCAGGGGTGGCGCTACGTAGTGCTGAGGGTGTGTAGTTGCACACTCTGCCCCGTGGATTTTTTTTATAATAATATTTAATTAAAATATTAATTAAAAATACATTTGCACACTTTAACCTAGCTGCTACACACCTTGGATCTTTTACTTCATCACGTTACGCGACAACTCCAACTCTTCAAGACGCCTAACCCTAACGCCCGCTGTTGTCGTGCCACCTGTGCCCAACGCCTGACGCCCACCATGCCACCTATGCCAGCCACCATCAATGCTCCAGCGCCCGCTGTGCTAGCCACCATTGACCGACCAACGCTCCAGTGCCCGCTGCTTGTGCCTCGCTGCCCATTGTGCGCCGCCCGTCGCCCATCGCCTCGCCATCGCCGCCCGCTGTGGCTAGTAACTGCTGCCCTCACCCTCATCCTTAGGCCCCGCCCCTCACTTCGACCGTTCGACACTCACAGTCCAGCGCCCAACACCTACAGCTCCAGCCGCCGCCCGCTGGAACACCGAAACCCACTAGCCCACTGCCCAGGCGAGGTGCCCACCTGCTACCCTGTAGCTAATGTGTTCTGCTCATCTGCTATTCTACGAGAACTCTGCCTCTACAGCCTCTGCCATTCACAGGTCTACTTCACTACCATTTTCAAAATTTTAATTGGATTTTGATTGAGAAAATTTCAAAATGTATACATATCTAGTGATTGATGTTTGTAGTATTTAATGTATTGCTCATTTGTGGATAAATGCATAGATATCTAGTGTTTGATGTTTGTTGTGTTCTAATTTAGAAAATTTCAAAATACATAATTTTCAGCTGTTGCTGCTAGTAATGGAAAAATTTGTGATAAGAAAACCAAAAGATTCTTCGTCTGGCTCTTCTAAGTGAATTTGTGTTGACTTGAACAATTTTCCTTCGGATCCTAGACTATGAGAATCAATGTCATCTTATTTTTATAATGATCAAGATAATATAAGAAGAATATATATACAAAAGGGTCATTGTGAAATTGTTCCTACCAATTTACCTCAAACTGAAAATACTGGAGCAATGCATCAATTTAATTCTAATTGGTTTATTGAATACAACAATTGGTTGAAATACAACATAAAAAAGGATGCGGTATTTTGTCTATGTTGTTACCTATTTAGACAAGATGTTAGTAAGCAAGCGAGAGGTGACACTTTTGTAAGAACGGGATTCAAGTTATGTCATAAGAAAGAGAAGCTTCGAATTCATGTTGGAGGTGTTAATAGTGGACATAACTAAGCTCTCAAGAAGTGTAAGGATTTAATGAAGCAAAATCAATACATTAACAATGTTTTTGTTAAGCAGACAAATGAAGAAAAGATGAAATATCGAATTCAATTAAATGCAAAGTTGATTGCATAAGATTCCTTCTGCGTTAAGGATTAGCTTTTCGTGGTCATAATGAATCTTCAAGTTTAAGTGATGAAGGAAGACTCATAGGAGGATTTTATTATATTTCATTATTTTTTAGCGGTGTTATATATAAAGACTTTTATGATTTTATATCATTTTATGTCATATTTTATTAATGATGTTATTTTTAATTTTTGTAATGAATGTTAAACATCCTGAAAATAAATTCTAGAGTCGCCCCTACGTGAAATCATGATTGATGTAAACAATTGTGATGTAATCGTAGCCCCCCTAATTTAATCATGATTTATATGCACAACAAGGCTAGTGTTATATTAAAGAAGGTGGAAAAAAATAATAAATAATATGTGTAATCAATTTATGGTAACACTATAAAATTAAAATTTAATCCTTGTCTTTTCTTAGGGCCGGCCCCAAGATTTAGGGGGCCCAAGGCGATTATTAAGTTAGGGGCCCTTACCCGCCAAATGGTTAGAGTCGCCAAGTCAAACGTATCGCCGGTCGCTGGAGGCTTGGATTGAGGCAGGGATGGTCGTCGGAGGCCTGAATGTCACAGATTGTCATCACCAGAGCAACGGGTTAGTTGCGCTGCAGCAGGGCAATGGGAGCTGGGAGGAGGATCTATGGGCTTGCGGTGGGGCAGTGAGTAGGAGGGCGACTCTGTGAAGCGTGTTTTCGGTGTTGGCAATTGGCTGGAGCGTAACGTAGATGGAAGTGATCACATCGCGTTAGGCATAAAGGCTAGAGTATAGGCTGCATTAGAGGAAGATGAATATTGTGTGTTATCTGCTGGGTTATGTCAATAAATATAATGTAGGGCCTGACCACAGGGGCGACTCTAGAATTTATTTCTAGGGGGTTCAATATTTATTATAAAAATTAAAAATAATATCATTAATAACATATTACATAAATTATTATAAAATCATAGAAGTCTTTAAATATAACAACGCTAAAAAAATACATGAAATGTCATAATCATAAAATCCTCCTGTGGGTTTTCATAGCTTGATAACGTTGCATGATAGCTTCATTATCAATGTTATCAAATATATCACTTTCAATGTATGTTACCAAATAGTCATTCATCCATTGATCTCCCATTCGATTGTGTAATTAATTCTTTATATATTTCATTGCTGAAAAACTTCTTTCTACTGTAGCAGTTGTAACGGGAAGAGTCAGCACTAACTTCACAAGCAGATAAACTAAAGGACATGTGACATCCTTCTCTGTCTCTACCATCTTTCTAGCAAGCTCATTAATTCCATGTAGTTCCATGAACATGTCATTAGCTTGCACATCAACAATATAATTCTAGAGTTGAATATCAAGTGCAATTAAATCTTTCTCAAAAAAATCATATGGATATAACTCTACAAGGATAATCAACTTTTGCTTTTCAAAAGCACAAAATGAATTACTCGGATTCAAGCAAGACATACAAGTAGCAACTCTATATTCGCCTCTGAAAAACGGTTGTTGAGCTCTTAAAGTTGCATATCTATGACTGTGTAGAATAATTCAACACGAAAGTGATATGAATTTGTAATTTGTGGGGTTTGGCATCGTAGCCTCCCACCAATTACAAATATTTTATCTATGTTCAAGATGGGAATATCATGTTTGTTACCAAATAAAGATACTTCAGCCAATAGAGATTCCCAACCATTGTCTCTCATCATCTGTAGTCATTTCTTAAGCATGTCAACAAGTGTTATAGCATTTACAATATTTTGATTTTTCCTTTGCAATACTATTGACAACTCATTTGTGACCCCTAGAATATGTTTCATCAAATGTAGAGCAAAGGCAAACTCAAAAGATAAGATTAACTTCAAAGTAGACTGAGCATCACCCTTTTGCTCACAACTCGTGTCATCCACCATAATAATCTCAAGTACTTCAATAGTGGCAGAGAACATCAAGATCAAGTTGATAATTGTACCATAATGTGATCCCCAACATGTATCACTTGCACGTTTAAGATTTGTCTCTTGATTAAAACCTTGCCCACTTTGAAGTTCACCCATGTTTAATGCTTTTTCAATTTTGCCCAATTATGCATCTCGAAGAGCATCTCGTCTCTTACAAGAACCTCCAAAAATATTTATCAATTTAAGAACCAAGCAAAAAAATTCAGCATTGACATTATGATTTTTAGCAAGAGCTACAAGAGTCAACTGAAGTTGATGAGCAAAGCAATGAACATAATATGCTGATTCATTCTCTCTTAAAATCAAAGCTTTAAGACCATTAAACTCACCTTGCATATTATTGGCCCCATCATAACCTTGCCAACGTAGTCTTGATAAACTTAATCCATGCTTTGAAAATAGAGATTCAATTGCAACTTTGAGTGACAAAGCAGTGGTATCTGTAACATGTACAATACCAAGGAACAGCTCTGTAACATCTCCCTTCTTATTCACATAATGCAAAACAATTGCCATTTGTTCTTTAATCGATATATCACGAGACTCATCCACTAAAACTGAAAAGAACTCATTGTCAAGTTCCTTGATGATGACATTGGTAGTTTCACAAGCAGTTGCATTCACAATGTCTTTTTGAATATCATGGTGAGTTAACTTGTTGTTTTTTGAACATTTTTGTATCACTTCATTGATGGATCCATTGTGATCAGCCAAAAATTGTAGAAGCTCAAGAAAATTTCCTTTATCACTTGAATTTAAAGATTCATCATGACCATGAAAAGCTAATCCCTGACGCAAAAGGAATCTTATGCAATCAACTGTTGCATTTAATTGAATTCAATACTTCATCTCTTTCTTCACTTGTCTGCTTAACAAAAACATTGTTAATGTGTTGATTTGGCTTCATTAAATCCTCACACTTCTTAAGAGCTTGGTTATGTCCACTATTAACATCTCCAACATGGATTCGAAGTTTTTCTTTCTTATGCCACAACCTGAATCTCATTCTTACAAAAGTGTCACCCCCTGCTTGCTTACCAATATCTTGTCTAAATAGGTAACAACATAGACAAAATACCTCATCCTTTTCTATGCTATATTCCAACCAGAACACGAGCAGGCAGGCTACAGCCCACAAGTGGGCAGCGCGGCAGCGGCCGACGGTTGACGACTTGACGGACGACGGTGTTGCAGCGAGCGGCGGGTGGGGGCGATCCGATAAGCCATGGTTGGGTTGGCGGGCGGCAGGTGACGGGACGGCTGGACGGGCGTTGGCCAATGGGCGCTGATACATTGTGCTGGAGCGTCGGAGTGAGGGCGGAGGTTGCTGGCGTTGCAGCAAGTGGCGGGCGACGGCGACGGGCGCAGGGCACTGGCAAGCCGTGTTGCGTGTTGGTTGTTGGAGCGCTAGAGGCTAGAGCGTGCTGTACATAAAGAAGAGAAGAATAGAATTAGAAATATAGGGTGTGCGGCGACTAGGTTTAGGGTGTGCAATTTTTTTTCTCTTAATATTTTAATTAAATATTAATACTATTTTTTAAAAAAAATTGGCCAGGGTGTGCAACTGCACACCCTCAGCCCTATGTAGCGCCGCCCCTACTTGACCAGCTAGGAGTCCTAATTTTGATGTATTAAAGTGTACTTGTAGCATCAAATTTTAATTTAATTAAGAAAAATCTTAAATCATTCATAAATTAAAAATCTTAAATCATTATTAACTAATCATTTATAATTCAATTTATACAATAATAAATTAAAAATTATAACTAAACACGCAGACGAATTAATTATATTTTATAAATTAAAAGTATAATATATTATGTATTTGATATAATCGGATATATAATTAATTTAATAATTATATTAATTTTTTTGCATGATTGGATATATATCTATATAATTGGAGGCTCTAATTTTTTAGTCTTAGATCCCAAACACAAGCCTCACTTACCTAACCTTGAGTACGCCTTGCCTTTTCTTTTCCCGATAATCTAATATACATTGCATCATCATTATTATAGATCAATTATGCACATATACATAACATTGCTAAAGAAAAATATACAACAAATAAAGCGTGGCCATACATTGACGCAAACAAAGCACAACTAGCGGCATCAAGTATTCGCAAACAAAGCTCACGTGGAAAGATAATTTTAGTTTTAAAAAAATGGTAAGTATATAGATTTTATCATGTTTTTAATTGGAAAGATATTTGAGTTGGTAACGGAAAAGATAAGACATTACGTAACAGGATATGCCAGCTCACGTGATACAATAAACAAGTGTTTAATTTTGGTTGTGTCAATAATTGTTATTATTGATGGTTGCATGTAGATGAAGGTGCCATTACGTCCCTTAATTGCGCGTCCGGATGAACATTCCAACTGGTTAGTGAGCATGTGGCCCTGCTGCCCTAAGGGCAGTGACCCCAACAAAAAAGGCCAAACTTTACGGCCTACGTTATAATCATTTGATACAATAATAAATTCATGCTCACGTTATTTTATCATGTGCTTAGGCTTTATATATTTGTGGGTCAACGTAAAATTTTTGCTTCTGTCTTAAAGAATGACATCAGGCGACTATCTTTGGCCCTAACTTTTAAATAATATATTTTTTATAAAAAAAAAAGCCGAGTTAATGCTTCAATTTCAATATAAGATTACATGATTTTAATGTGTTGGTTTTTCCTCTTCTTTACTTAAAAAAAATATTAGTTTTTATCCACATTCTCTTGGCAAAAGAAATATATAATTTTGAAATATTATATAAAAAAATAAAGCAGCGTTAGAAAGCATGGCAGCTCGTGGCCTCGATATCAATCCAGCAGTACATTATTTTAATAAGTTTTTTTATAGAAAAAAAACTATATACTTATCAAATCAGGGGCGATTCTAGAATTTTTTTTCAGGATGTTCAGTATTTATTATGAAGATTGAATATAATATTATATTAGGTTACAAGTGTCAAACTGATAATATATAAAAATATATTAGTAGGTAATTAAATAAATAGATTAAATACCATGAACATCAAATACTAGATATTCATATATTTTAAAACTCTCTAAATTAAAATCATAATAATTAAAATTTCAATTGAATTTATTGATAGCATAATATTAAATAACTAATTATAAAAAAAATACAAAAGTAAAGCTAAAATTGAAAAAAAAAGACTAAGGAAGCTAGAACCAATCGTTTCAAAAATCTAATACGAATTATTTGAACAAAGAGATAATTATCGTCCGGAGGTGAAATTATTCAACGCTAATCGAAAATTTAGAATTGATTGTCTAACGCTAACTGGCCAATGCAAGCAACAATCTAAATTTAAACACTATCATAATATTTAACTAACCAAAAAATCAATAATTCTTTTTAATATTTAATTTATTTTTTTATTTATTATTATTTAAAAGAATAAGACGGGCCAGGGTGCGCAACTGCACACCCTCGCTAACACGTAGCGTCGCAGGTTCAATCTTATATTCTTACAAAGCCCATATTTTATTATATATATAATTTTGTTTTTGCGTTTTTTCTTACCTTATGGGAAAAAATACAGCACATTTAATTTTATGAAAGGTGATTAGTATTATATTTATTTGCACTACGTGTTAAAAATGATGTTTATTAAATAAACTTTTAATGCTTGATAAAATTTTCGGATCTGAATCTCTTTCCGATGAATGAATGTAATTTTTTATTTTTACTAATATGCATAAAAAAACAAATTTTTCTGAAGATAAGTTTTATAAATCAATTAAATTCTTCACTATAAACCCTATATACAAACAAACACGACCGCTCTGAGGTAAATAATAATAATATAAAATAATAATAAATATTTTAGAGTGAAACCAACATAACAGTATAGTTTGTAGGTCACATGATTTTCTTTTAAGCATTGAGTGCAAGTCTCTCATGCGAAGCTATCTTGTGGATATTTGACGTGACTCTAATTTATTGACTCTAACTAAATCACTTACACCAAATTATTAAGTCAATGAAATACTAATACGTCCTAGCAAACATGTGTGATTTTATATTTATTTATTCCATTAATTTGTTTTTTTCTTAGGATTTTAATATTTTTAAATAATTATGTCATTTAAAAAATCTAAAGTTGTTATGTACTAATTTTAAAATTTTGTATAATTATATATATATAATTGTATTTACTTTTTATTAAATTACTTATAAAATATTTATTACTTTTTAAGATTATTTTAGTAATATATTGTTATTACTCTTACTTACTTTTCATTTTTATTATTTATGAAATTAATTTCTTTCATTAAAGTATTTTAGGAAATTAAATATTACTATGCAGAAATTCCTATCAATTTTTTAGATAAAATAAAATTTTAATTCTATTCATGAGTTACTTAAATGTGACTAATTATTAGTCGAATATCAACTTATTGTAATTATAAATTAAATAATAAAAAGTTTACAACTTTTAAGGTAATTAGCTTATTTTTATTCTAATCAAAATAGATAAATGTGAAATTTAATGTATGTTATTTTCTATGAGAATGTATTGAGAATCAATATCTAGATTAAATGTATTTTAAATTTTTAAAAGTTATGCAGGAAAACTTGTGCTTTTATACACACACACATATAAAAGAGATAAACATGAAATTTAATGTATATTCTTTTTAATGAAATTGCATCAAGGATTATTTTCTAAATTGAATGGATTAAGCATTTTTTATTTCAAAAGTTTTATGCAAGAAAACTCTCACTTTTATATATACTAGTTTAAGAAATACATAACTAAAACACGTGTTTAATTTTATGTATTAATTAAGTATACAGATAATATTTGTATTTTTTATTTTTTATTTAGTTTTTAGCCAATTGTGTTTAATTATAGTATTTTAGGTAATTATTATTTATTGTGTATTATTTTCATGATTTTAGTGTGTTATATTGATTTTTATTGTAAAGTTACACTTTTCATTAATATGTGAATTACTTTCATAGTATAATTTTTAATTTTTAATTAGTTTAAAACTTATTTATTTACTTAATTTGATATAAGATAATTATTATTTTTAATTAAAATTTTTATTTAGATCATGACGACATATACATATTATTATCATAGTTATTGTGTTATTATCATTCCAAAGTTATTTTTGAAAAATATTATTATTATTATAAATTTAAATTATTTATTTAGATTAGGATGACATCTATTTCAATGCTTATATTAGATGGAGAGGAGCCAAGCTATAGGTATAAACATGTCACTTAGATGAGTGGTAGGAATGATCCCTGTGGAGATAAAAACTTGCCAGCTCTCATGCGATAAGTAAGACTGAGCTAGTTGCTTAGGCTCACCAAAAGACATGCAACACCATTAATTGGGCTCATGACAGTGAACGATTGGCCGATCACGACTAAAAGAGGCTACGTAATAGATAGAGTTTTGGGGTTCTGTTAACCACAACCAATTTATGCAAACTTTAATTTTTTGGTTCCGTTGGCCATGGCCAATGTTGTTTTAGTGTTCAGTTTCTTCAACCGTCGGTTGTGGCCAATGAAAGGCCAACAGTGGCCAGTTAACTATTCTGGGATTTTAGATCCATGTTCATTATTGTTCCATTTGAGCTATATGGATCTTATTTGGGTTATTTGGAACGATAACATTAATCCTTATGCCCTTTTTAAGTGATGCATAACGTTGTTGAACTAATTGGGGTTATTCGAGTGTGGTATGATATGATATGGATATATTCATGGGTGTAAACTCTATCTTGTTATATATCTATGTGATTTGACTATTATGAGTGTTAATGAATCTTGTGATGTTAGTCATAACTTTGGAATGTTTATGGCCTATGTTTGTAGGATAATTTTGGTTTGACGATTTGTTGGTTAACCAAAGTCCCACATAGGACTGGCTGAAGGCCAAGGTCTCTTATATGGCTAGTTGAAACTACTAAGGTCTCATGTATGGCTAGCTTGGCATTGCATTCTTACATATGACAAACTATAAGATAGCCTTGTCTACATTGATCAGTGAGGGGTAATTGTAGTATTGCTAATTTGAACTGTCTTGTTGTTTGATTTGATATTAATGAAATAAATGTACATAGGCATTGGCCTTGTTATTTTGTAAACTATTGTGATTGCATATCTATCACATAGGACACTACATTGTCACAAGCATACACTAAGCATGTAGTCCTAGAACTATTGATGGTAGGATGATATAGAGTTTGTTGAGACCCGATTTCATGCGAGCATCATTCACAAGAAGTAGTATCGAAGATGAAACCTATTGCATGCCTTACCTTAACGAACAAATCTCCTGCTTTGTATAGAAGTCTTTTACTTTATTTAATTCGTATTAAGGTTATTTTGGTATTTTTACCTTAGTTTTCTTATTATGTTAGGCTTCCAATTCCTAGTTACTAGCTTACCTATAAATAGGTCTTGTATTTGAACATATTCAGATTATTTATATTATTAGATATTGACTATTATAAACTTTCATATCAAAAGTTTATACTTATTTTTGCCTTTTTCACTTAATTACTTGAATTTTTTGAGCTAAATTTTGGGTATTTGGTTATTCTTCTCAAGATTATTGTTGGATCCTAATCAAGGTCCTCAATAAAGTTGTAGGTCACTTACTGGACATTTGTGGTTATCCTACTATGTTGACATTTTCTTTTTAGGTCCAGATAGCAATTAGTTGCCGGATTGGCAGCTGAGCAAACTAGACCCTTTGATGTAAAGGAACTCCTTATGTTTGCTTTTTTATTGTATTGTTTATTATACATTATTTATTTTTTCCTTCCCTGACATGGATTTGTGATTGTTGTATTGATTTCTTGGTATATTTTTCCTTATACAAGTTGGGATTGGTATATAACATGTCATGTTGGTTGAACATGCTACCTGATGATTAAAATGTTATCCAGTTATATACTATTGGAAATGTATAAGAATATCCTTATTGTATATTATACAAGTGCATGTGAGACAACAACTGTTGTGTATCCACCTCAATGCTAGTCACTAACCCTTTGCTTTTGGATGCGAGCATGGGACAATTATGTTTTCAGTTTTGGGTCTCTTGGAGTTGGATGCGTGACAAAGATGATGAACTACATGACTTTAATATAGTTGTTTCTATCTATTTCATTGATATCTATTTGCATCACGGTATTACATCTGGAGTTTTACAACATGGGATACTAATGTAGACTTTGGAATTTCGACATTAGAGTTGTGCAGAAAATCTTCAACGATGCCTTCAGACGTAGATGACATAGCATGGCGAAAACCAAAAACCAAAGGATGTATGATGGTTATAGTTTACAAAGTTTCCAAATTTGCTCGATTCACTTTCCATACATGAAGATTTTGAATCAAAGCTACAACATCTAACCTAGGCGGCGCACTGTTGAGTATATATGTACTACTTGAAGAATACCTAGAAGGTGTGTGTGACACCTTTGAATGTGTGACGATTTGGAGAAGAGCTATTCATGTGATCTTTTCAATATTCTATAAGAGAGCTAGCACTCATAATAGTAAAGAGATCAACTACAATCAAACAAGGGATACAATTATTAGAGCTATAATTTGGATACTCATCTATGTATCTTTGTTTTTGTTCTGTTGATTAATCCTTGATCAATTGTAAATCAATAGAGCTGCTACATTGTATTATTATTCAATTTAGTGTTAATAACTCTTTTATTAACATATATTTTGTTTGACTTCACATTGAATTACTTATTGCAAACAAAATGTGTTTTTGAGTTGATCACTATGATTTTGCCTCAAATTCTTAAGGAGTGATTTTTGATGTGTGATCAATTCACCCCCTTCAAGATCGCTCCAGGATCTAACAATTAAGACTGTAAAATTAAAATGTAAAAATTGAGTTATTGTTTGGCTAAGTAAAACACGTTAGAAAATTTTAAGGGACGTGCTTAAAAAGTGGGGTAGACATGCTAAGCCACAATAAATCCAAGTTTTCTCATTGTATTTTTATATTGTGTTGCAAACTAAGGCTAGATTTCAAATTGATTGTAGTTAAAAGTTAACTTTAAAGAGACTTAAATTTAATTAAAGTTTTGCATGTCAAGACTTTATAAAAAAAAAAAAAAGTAAGCAACAGCAGCGACCGTAAAAAAATAAATAATAATAATAGCGGCTGTCGTTTCCAACCGATCATCGGGGAAACAAAGTAATAATCGTAATCATAAAGGTGTGGCCGGTGGGTGGCTCTTCAAACATAAATACATAGTGAGCTGAAGAAGTAAGCAACGCCAACGACCAAGCTGCTATCTTCCATGGCGTCTCTTCTGAGCCCTTCAACTTCCCCTTTGCAACACATGGTGGTTTTCTGTTTCCTTTCACTTTTCATCGTTTGATTTCGTTTTGGAACATCAAAATCATTGAGGTCTTGCAGGTTCAAGATGTTAATTCATCTTACACGCACGCATACACCATACAAATTTGACTAGATTGTAGTATTTTCGATATAAGCTTTCGTGGTTGTGGTTGTCAGGAGAAGACTATCTCTTGGGATCTTTGCTTATTTTCCTTTCCTAGACCCAATTGTGTAAGTTTTAGTACTGGAGAACCAACAAAGAGATGTCATCACAGTGCTATGGGAAATGGAATAGATCACGGACAACGTCATCTACTCAAACGAACACGAGCTAAGATATCCGTGGAAGCGGATTTTGTGGTGAAAGAATCTGCTAGCTTTGATCAACCAAATGGTAAGTGAACTTCATTATATTGATTCTTTACATTCAGTTGTTGTATCCATCAGTAAATAGATGATATAATTGAGGTGATTGTAAAGTCAAAATAGAGAATGTTTTATGTTACGTGGGTTAGAATACAAGGTGGTCTGGTGGTGCTCTGGCGCAGGTCGAGTGGTGAGCAAGCCAGTTGAGTTGGCGTGTTGCCGTGTTCCATCCCCCGGTACTGGTTAAAACATTGATCTCTCTTGGCCGCCATGGTTTGGTTTACCCGTTGGAATGTTGTTTAGGGCACCTTACAGTGCTGGCGATACCCGGTTATGCTAACAAGCGCACACCAACCTGCACGCGCACACACTCATTTAACGCGGCTCCCTGCAAAAAAAAGCTACATTTCTTGTGACTTGCTTGTGCAATATCATTAATGAAATCGGATTATGCATTAATTGCATGATGCAGAGATTGGAATTTTGAGCATCCACCACGTGGGAATACTATGTGAAAACCTTGAGAGATCACTTGACTTCTACCACCACTTGTTGGGTATGTCTACTTTTCCCTGCTTCGGAGCTTAGTTCATCTCACAACGTATAAAATATCTGAACTCTGCTGCCCTCTTTATGTGTTAAGGCCTTCCAATAAATGAGGCAAGGCCAGATGATAAGCTTCCCTATAGGGGTGCTTGGTTGTGGGTGGGTTCTGAGATGATTCATCTGATGGAGCTTCCTAACCCTGATCCCTTGACTGGACGACCAGCTCATGGAGGCCGAGACCGCCACACTTGTGTTTCTATTCAGGATGTATCCAAGCTGAAAGCAATCCTTGATAAAGCTGGTAAGCTCTTTACTCATTAGTTATTATTCACTTCATCATCAGATTCTTGAGGTGACAAGATTGTAAGGACCCACATAGTTCATTAGCATGGCTGAAATTTTAATTTAATAGCCTACTTGGCTTGAGCTTTGAGAAGAATGGAGCCACACGCCTATGTTGATTTAAACCATTTTCCCCTTATTATCGTAGTAGTTATGATCAAACCAACAAAATATGGTGGGTATTATCACTATTAATTTCTCTGTTATGCACCGTAAGTACTTAAAATATTCTTTAGCTAGTATCCTTTGGTTGGAAGTCAAGTATAATAGCAATTTATTCATTATTCTTTCATTTCCTAAATATATACCTCATATATATTCGATAGACTTAATCTAAATAAATCCCAAAACCTTTAGAGTTTGTTTCCACAATATAAATTTTTGATTAACCCATCATTTGTTGGTATCATCAGTTAAAAAAATATTATTAGTGAACAATATATGTCTTGTCTTGATATATTTTTATGAATATTTTTTGTTAACTTTTTCAAGGAAAAAGCTTCCTATTATAATTGAAAACTCATTTGTAAGTCACTAGTTTCAAATTACAATTTACAAACTCCTACATATATATCTAAAAATATATTTGCAGATTGAAACTGGTTGTAAATTTGTAATGTTAAAACGAACTGTTTTCATTTGCAGGTGTTTCTTACACCCTTAGCCGATCTGGGAGACCTGCTATCTTCACACGAGACCCGGATGCAAATGCACTGGAATTTATGCAAGTAGAAGCCTAAAATTATTTAAGATCCATACTTCATATAATCTGTAAAATCAGAGTTTATTATTCATCTCGTTTATATATTTCAGAATGTCGTATCAGGTGTACATATGATTGCGAAGTCACATTAGATAGTTGTCACTCAAAAAAAATGACGGTGTTCATGTTCCAGCTTTGAATGAACAATTGATATTTTATTATTTACTTTATCTAACTTTTTCAAAAATCACACCAGATGCATGGGTTTGCGCATTCTGTGATAATGTTCAGATTAAAAATATCATAATAGTTATTGGGATCAGCCCGCGCCCGCGACACGTGAACCGGAGACCAGGGCGCTTAATTGATTCATATTTCTATTTGGATCACTAATGTAAAAAAAAATGCAAAATTTCAGTTGAATCAGCTGGTTTTTTTATCTGGACAATTAATGGTTAATATTGATATAATTTTATTAAAAATAATAAAATAATATATGAAATATAATTTTAATTTAAAATTAATAGTTAATATTAATATTTTACTTCATTATTCTTCTTAGCCCTGTTTGATTTTCTTTCACGAATGGATTCCAACTATTATGAATTTATATTAAAAATATATATTTAAAAATAAATAGTATTATATTAAAAAAATTATTTTTAATGTGTTAATTTAAAATATTTTTTTACTAATATATATTTTAATTACTTAATTATATGACTAGCTTAATCACTCACTCAGTAATTAAACCACTAATTAAACCACATGTTGCTTTGCCTGAATGAATGTTCGATTAAGTTCCAATAACTATAAAATATATGATTTTGAAATGAAAAGTGTACTTGTTTTTTTTTTCTATATTTATATGTTTATTTTTGTTCTATTTATAGTTATCAGAACTGGACCGGTCATCAACTTGGCTAAGGCGTCGGATAGTCGAGTCATTAGTCCAATCGTCAGATTAGTAATCGAACTGATCATATAATTAATAATTATATATATATATATATATTAATAAAAATATATATTTTAAATTAATACATTAAAATTATGCTTTTAATATAATACTATTTATTTTTAATATGTATTTCTAACATAATTTCTTAATAAATTTAAAAGTTTAATGACATAAATTCATAGTAAAAGAAAAATTGGATAAAGTTTGAAAAAATATTGAAGTAAAATGTCAATGTTAAACATTAGTTTTAAATTAAAATTATATTATAAAATAAATTAAATGATATTTTACCATTTAAAAAAATCACCCAATTCTGTAAAACCTGCCTGGGTTAGCTAGGTCACAAAAAACTGGTAGGGATAGTCGGGTATCTTTGATTTTTTTGTAAAAACGATCCAATTAGAAAACCGGACCGATTAAGTGCTTGGGTCACCGGTTCACCAGTCCGACTGGTTCTAATAACTATGGTTCTATTTGTAAAGTTATATTTTTCTAACTTTAAGTTCATGTATTAATTGCCATTTGTGGATGGGATAAGGAATATTAGTAGGAAGTTGTGATATTCCCAAGATCCCAAAAAGATTCTTATAGGTACTTCAATGTATACAAAGAGGTGGGTGAATCTGTATACTTAAAATTAATTTCTTTAGTTTTATAACTCTTTAACAAAGAGCAAGTTGCTTATGAGAGAGATTGATACAGATGTGTTGGTTGCTTGGGTGATGTCTTAGTGTTGAGTGTAGTGTCGCGTTTGCAGCAAGTATGTAAGAGAAAAAAAGACATAGACACAGTATGCATGGTTCGATCAATGTGATCTACTTCACGGTAGTGAGGATATGCCTACAAGTAGGGTCTTGCCCTTATTACAACAGGATTAATTCTCTTCTCTTTTAATGCAATTACAAAAATAGTATTATATTGAGGACTTTGATTATGATCCAACAACAATCTAGAGAAAGATAACCAAATACCCAAACTCTAGCCCAAGCAATTCAAGTATTTAACTGGAAGAGTCGTAAATTAGTATAAACATCGAATATGAGAGTTTATAATTGATAAAAACACTCTTGAATGAATTATTACATCTGAATACAAGGCCTATTTATAGGCAAACGACTATCTAGGAATTGAAAACTTAATACAATTAAGAAACTAAACTAAAGTACCAAAATACCCTAATACGAATTAAATAAAGAAAAGTAAAATAAGGAAAGACTTCTAATACAATAAGGCAATTAATAAAGGTCTAATATATCCCTTTTTACCATAAATTACCCATTAAGAAAAGGAAAGTAAACCAAGAAGAGTCCTGATAGTATCCAACTGCTTGGACAATATGAAATATGGAATGTAGCGACATACGTATCGATGCACGTGGCGACGCTACATGCACGCCATCGATACATGCACGACGTGATGACATCGCATTCACATGGCGACGGTGCCGTGCGCATATAGTGGTGGCGCCACGTGCATGGCGCGACGACACCACGTGCACGTTACGTGCACAACGCTCGATGTGCCTCTGCTTCAATGTCACAATTTGCCCCTTCTGCCCTACAAGCCGCTTGAATTCAGATGCTTTGTCATGGTGTTAGTGCATGATCTTCATCATATTACTTCAGAACTCACTCATTATGATGAACTGTCTGGTGTAATATGCTTATATGTACATGAAAAGAGCGTTTGTCACACACGTACTTCAAATAAAATTTAAACTAAGTATAGCATAGGGCTAACTTAGGTCGTTCACTAACCAGAGGACTTATAAAATTTAATTCAACTTATTCTTCAAAAAAGAAAAAGAAAAGCTAAGTTAGAGAATTGGGGAGCTTTTGTGTGAAATTAAAATAAAATTAAATATGTAAAGAAAATTAATTAACTAAAGACGTAATTAATTTAACCTCTCACTTCAATTATTCTTTATCATTATCTTCTAAAGATACAATAACATATTTAAGGCCTCATAATTCAATTAAACCAAGATTCCATGATTATAATTAAATTATGATTTCGCATTAAAAATCAGACTTGAATTCGTACCAATCTTAGAAATAATTATGTTTTGCATTCGAAAGACCAAATCGAATACTACGAAAAATAATCTTCACATCTCAAAATTAATTAACCGCAACCGCGAATTAATCACAATTAAAAATCATGCTTTAAACAATCCACAATAAACTACAACTGCAAATTAATTGCAAAAAATTTAAAACAAATAGAGGAACGAATTGCAAACCATAGCACCTAAATAAATTATTAAGATGAAGAATAGAGATTCAAAATAACAATTGAAGTTTGAAGTTAAATCAAATACAAAAAAATAATTTATAAAATATATGAGTAGTCCTGTAGTGTTGTGCCGAAGGTCCTTGTGAGAATTGCTATAGACGGCACTAAGCTGGGTGTTTAATGATGCGTTGTAACCGTGCATGAGCATGATGGATGGAATGCTGGAGCGTGCTGGGACGAAGACCCCTTGCTTCTGTGAATGGAGGTGGGCGTGATTGGTGTAGGCAGTGTCGGAGGAAGATGGCATTGCGTGGATTCTGTCTAGTGGTGCCGCGCAGGGCCTTGCGCCTCCTCCTTCATTATGTAGGTTCTCATCCCTATTTATAAACTTAGAGAATCGGCCCAATAGAAGTATGGAGGAGTTGCCATTTAAATCCACCAAAAAGAAATTCCAATTTTCGTTTGCCAATGACCATTAATGAATTAATTTGACTGGGCCCCATATAATTTTTATCCACATCAAAACACCTTCCTTCATTAAGTAAATTCCAATGGACACAACTTGCCTTCAACCTGGTTTGAAGGAAGTTTTGTAAAGACTCGTATTTGGGTAGTTTTGAGAGATAGTCATTCTATGGGAAGGTAACTATCTGGATGGTAGTGTAGTCGTCGATGTGAGCATTTTGACCGTACCTGGGCCCGATTCTGAGTCGGGGCCCCGTTTGACACTTTTGTTGACTTTTCGGGGTTTATTAGTTGACTTTGCGTTTGGGCGGTCATTTTGGTGTAATATCTGCTTAGTATTATGCTCGTCATTTCGAGCATTTTGACTGTAATTTGACTCAATTTGGAGTTCGGGACTTATTGACTAGGTCAATGATTGACTAGGTCAGTTATTGGTCAATGACTGGAAGAAATATAAATAGCAAGGAAAAAAAAGGAGCTTTCACTTTATGCTATCACGTTTGTGCATTTGAGAGAGAGAGAGAGAGAGAGAGAGAGAGAGAGAGAGAGGAGCTTGGTGCCTTGGCGATTTAGGGCGATTTGGGTTCGTGGAGCTCATAGAATCACTCCAAGTAGGTGTTCTTGAACTTATTATCTTGATTCTATCCTTGGTATGCACGAATTTGTAATGATTTATGAAATTGAGAATGAACCCTAGATTTTGGGGGAAATCCAATTCTGGGTTAGATCTAATGGTTTAGCATAAGATATGTGGTTAAGAACTAATTTAGATCATTGTAGAGATGTGTTTCTGTGATTTTGGGGGTGTATAACTGTGTATTTCATGATGGTTGAGAAGTCAACCATGGAAATCTGAGTTTAGATCTAGATTTATCGAATATGCAATTATATGTGCGTATTTCTGTTGTTACTGTGCGATTTAGAGGCGTTCTGGACGCATTTTTAGGTAGATATAGTCGTTTGTTGCGTAAAATGTGTGTTTGGGAGTGTCTGGGGGTTGCTGGGTTGGTTCCAGACGAAGAACAGCCGAAAACGATGATGAACAGTACCCTGGGCGCGTTACTGGGTCGAACTAACGAAAATCCGAAGTTCTGGGTCGTAGGGTCATTGTCACGCCCCGGATTTCCAACCTGAGGAGATCGGAACGTGACCCTCCCTTTACCCGAGTAAACACTTCACAACATGCCCACACAGGACACTAAACACTTCACAACAAATATTCAGAGAGGTTACAAACGTGTCCAAACATGCTTTTATTACATTAAAACTCCTCATTACAATATCTTCCCACTGAGGTTACATCAATTACCATAAATTAACATAATCGAAAAGAAACGGTAAAACAAATACTGTCTTTCACCTTGGGATTCCACCTAATGCCTGTAGGTTCCTGAAAGAAAACACATCACAGTAGGAGGGGTGAGCAACCACAGCTCAGTAGGGATCAAGTCTCCCCCAACCCATCCCATGCACCTATCATCTATATGAGAGCGTGTACCAGTGCAGTGACGTGGCAAAAACAAATAGCAAGGAAACACACCACACAAACGGGCGCAACCTCAGCCCCAGCCACACAGGCTCCACAGCCCCATAGGCTAACACTTTAACCACCTCAAGCAAGTGATTTAACCGCCTCTTCAGGCCAATGATTTAACCGCAAGTGATTTAACCGCCTCTTCAGGCCAATGATTTAACCGCCTCTCAGGCAAATAGTTTAACCGCCTCTCAGGCAAATAGTTCCCACAGCCTCACAGGCTAACATAAACAGTCCCGGGCTTCCACAGCCACCAGGTTCAATAAAACAGGCCCGGGCTTCCACAGCCACCGGGTGTACAAGCAAACATGCAGCACACATGGCCATACAGGCATAACTTCAAACACTTAGCATGCATACATTCATAGGCTCACAAACCCAGCCACACAGGTATAATCTCAAACACATAATATGGGTGGTCATTTAAACATATTATCAAACACATAACATGCGTGGCCTCACAGGCATAATATCAAACACTTAACATGCATGGCCTCACAGGCATAATATCAAACACTTAACATGCGTGTATATATACATCCAAGCAAAACACGCCATTGAAGGTCAACATTCATATAGGAGATCACACGTATATGAATTTACATATTTATATATAATAAAACCAAACAGCTATATTGCCTATCACAAGGCCAAAGCCCTGGGATAGGTTCAAGGAAGAATAGAACCCCTACCTCAAAGATCCTCCACGCTCTTGCCTCCACGCCTAACGCCGTCCAACCACGGGAATGACAACGGCAGCCACGAACTGGAGCTCTCTCTCTCTCTCTCTCTCTCTCTCTCTCTCTCTCTGCGACGGCTATGGCGGCTGACAACAAAAACCCTAAACCTAAAACAAAGAGAGCTCCTCCTTATATAGACCTCACTTATCAAAACGACGTATTTTTGATAAATGAAATCTCACCATCAAAACGACGTAGTTTTGATAAATGAAATCCCACCATCAAAACGACGTAGTTTTGATAAATGAAACATGAACTAACCACTCCGCTTCCACACAGGACAAAATACCTACAATCCGAACGTGGTCATTGTCACACGCAGCCTCTACACGCTCCCACTTGAGCTCATTACACTTTCTAACAACCAAGCCTCGAAGACTCGTAGAAACACTCCCTCGAAGACTTGCTGGAAACGCGGCCTCGAAGATCTGTCTCGAAGATTAAACCTTCAACCCTCAAACCTTCGAACTTCGACCCTCGGTCTTCGACCCTACGACCCAAATCTTCGGGTCGTCCACCTTTTGACCCAAGCATTCGCCCAGGATATTGTTCATCTTCGTTCCAGCTTGTTCTACCCAAAACACGGGTCATTACATCCTCTCCCCCTTAAGACTTTTCATCCTCAAAAAGAAACATACAAGGGATAACAAACATATGCTACCCCATTTGCAAAACGGCAAGCCACAATACCCAGATGGATCACACAACATAACAGGACATTTCAAACACATTGCAATCTCAAAACACATCTCAATATAAATACAAATACCTGTCTACAAATACAAATACAAATACACCAAATCATGAACCACATATAAGAAAACACATTACTACCCCTTGGCCAACAGCCACCTCCCACCGTCAAGATTGTTCATCCTCTGCAGGACGTGTCGTCCTCTAAAAGACAACACACCTTCCATAACGCACATGCTGATGCACATCGCCCACAACCATTCACATACCCGCGACTGAAGATATCACAAAATAACACACATGAAGGCACGTACCCACAGACCCAATACAATACAGCATGATAGGGAAACACATATTCTAATCTCACAAACAACCCTTGTTCTCCTCACCTAACACATGTCACAAGTATTCACATGTCACGACGGTGTAAGACATATATGCCTATCCCCAACACGTTTAACAAATCACATAGGTCACAGACCAACTCACATCATAAACACCATTACAAGGAACAACTCACAAACAAAACACTACTACATGTTTAACGTTCCACTGCCCATTCGCCAACACCATACAAACTCATCCGCAGGGAGTTTCCTCACAACCTTCCCACCTTTGGACTTTTCGTCCCCGAAAAGAGAAACCAAGTAGCAAACATCACGAGAAGATCAAAGCAACACATAACACCCATGACCATAACAAGAACTAGAGCTTGGCCAATTAGCGTGCTGACAACAACTCATGTGAGCAAGTCTGACAATAGTGAGGTCGAAAAACCTCCCACAGATTCCTTAAGACCCCGACAACCGAACAAGGCCAACACCATCAGCCTACGCGCGTCACAATAGAACCAACACTTCCCAATTAAAGGTACCTCAACAGTAACCCACCACTAAGATTTGATGCAACGGACACCAACAATTTACCACGCAGCCACACCCCAGATGTAGACCTCACCCTTACAGCAAGCACCATGAGGTCACAATGAAATACAAACAAATGGGATAAGAGCATGATGTAAACCACAATCACAGTCCCACACAGGGATATCACCACAGCAGCACTAGCATCATAGCTGAATCCCCTCACGCTAACGCAGAACAGGCTTAGGGATCCGAGGAATACATCCGCTAGCAAGGCACATTAAAACCCAACTAACACCAATGATGGCTCTCCACGGCTTACAATCCAGGACACAGCTATACTAGGATGAAGTTTCTATTCGATTATAGTCAACATGACGCCCAATGGAGTCCAGGGATGACAAATTCAGTACCATACACAACCACGGCAAGACCAAAAACTACTATCGGGCTAACACCAATCACCAACGTTGAGAATCTACTAAAGAATCCCATGAACCAGAACGCCACACAAATAACACCTCTCTGACTACGGTCAAATAGGGATCCACCAAGGTCCCACACAGCCTTCACTAACTGAGGCTTATGTTACAACCCAAGTGATAATGCCTTACTCCGTCAGCAGACATACCATGCGACAGGAATCCTTTGACGATGGGTAGGTACCAACAACATAGTTCTCTCCACCCTAGAAAACTCTCCTACATGCAACATGACAACAACGGAATCCTCTGTGTCACCACTCATAGGTCACAAGGGAATCCCTTGCCTCCAAGACATACTCCACCTCATGAACCACTAACTCCGCTACACCAACCATCACGTTCTATCTCAACACACCAACAAAACACTCAAATGGACCAAGAAATACTCAGGCTTTAGCCTTAGCTTAATGTGATCACTGCAATTTCTTCGGGTAGGCACAGGAAACAAGGCATGCAAACTCCTGATTCGGGACTTTCGCGTAGCTCCCAAACACACCAACACCTTGATGGCGTGAACCATCTCACTAACCGTGTGATTTTGCACATGAAAGGTTTCCAAGAGCACAGATGCAGGTCATCCGCCTACCAGCACTGCTCTAAAACATGCACCTTTGTGACATCCGCCCGACATAAATCTCTCCCCCAAGGAGTAGCACTAATACCCCTTCCAAGCAAAAACTGCCAACTGACTCAATTCTGGGAATCAAACAACCTTTTTCCCAACTTACCAACATTTTAATAACACCAGACAAGGAAGAACATAAACAACATCACTTCTAACACTCTTCCTTATCCTCACACCACAGTTACTATACCAATACACCATGCCTCATCCTTCTCTATGCATATGTGTCGCAACATCCACACGTAGCAACTCTGCTATATACCTTTACCACTTATGCAACACATACAACAACATAATGCCACATTTTCTGCACATTCTCAACACATGCAATGAAACACAAAACGCTTGACGAGTAGAACATACCAGTTTTACACCTTCTCCTCTCCTTTAAACCCACTTCCCACAAGATACAGACCAAAGGAATGACCCTATCATGCAAAAGCACACCCGCAGCCCCTAGAGAAATGTTTTCCAGATGTGGGTAAAAAGCCTGAACGAGGCCTGCGAAATCTCATTTGCTTACCTCTTTTTTACCAATTGGACGCATCGGCCACGACCCTTGAAACCCACTCACAGCCGATAGCTGAGCTCCTGAACACTTCACATTTTACACGTGTGCATCCCCATTTCACAACATGTTCTAAGAATATCACTCATGGTCTTTCACACACCACAAACATGACACGTGGCCACCGCTTGACCATCTGAGAACCCAGAACACCTATGTAATCACCAACCAAAATTTGCAATGACCTCTCTAGCCAACAAGATAACACCTCAAGGACTCAAGGAGCGAGCTATACTAGCTGCGATGCCCTCCTTCGACCCTAACGCTTCGAAAGGTAACCTTAAGAATACCCCTTCCAAGTAGTACTCCAACACGTACATCTATCCACATAAGAACATATTTCTATTATTCAAGGTTTCCATGGAGGGGTCACACGTTACCCACAAGCCATCACCTCACGCCTCAAGCTCTACTAGCTATCAAAAGGTAGCCTACAAGGTTTGATTACTTTAAATTTTTACAGATGCCAAAGTTGAATGCCACTCACATATAAAATCAACACCCAAATGTTTATAAGTTATTTATTATTCTTCTAGTGTTATAAATATATACATATTCATTTTACCCTCTTTTTTTTAACAGGTCTCCAACCACATTCATTTGAAATAGTAACCCAAATGATCTCCTAAGCTTTACTTAACATAAAATGGTGACTCAAAACCCCTCCCAGAGAACATACCCCACTATCACAAGAGTTAGCAATAAAAGGTTCACCCAGCCTCACATAAACTAGTACAAGACTGAACCGATCATTATCTTTAAAGGAGCATGATACCACCAATAAAACAGAAGTCTTAACACACGAGAATGGAAATCGTACCCCTGACTAAGGGTAGTTCAGCCATGCTCTCCTACTGTCCTCACTAGGAAGTCCTCGGCCCCATGCCTTGCTTGCTGCACCAGTCCTCTAGCACCATGCCTTGCTTTACCAAAACAGACTGTCTGGAGGTGTCCTATTTATTTATTTATTTATTTATTTTCCACAGATGCGACACTAGTACTGCTTCCTGCTACACCTTCTTGTCAAATGTCGCAGTTGTCCACAGCAAGAACAACCCTTTGGGAAACTGGTCTCACATAGATTTGTTGAGGGATTGACCCCCGTCTCGAAACTTGTGGCCATCTTCTGATTGCCCCCCTCTGCCTCTTGGGGTCCTTTCTGCTGATCAGGACAACAATGCTTCAGTTGATCTTCATCCGAGCTCCTCCAAATGATATGAGTTGACCACCCTCAGCGTGCCTCGCTCTTAATCAGTTATCGAATCTCATCCCTCAATTCTGGAATAATCAGGGTTAAAATGCCAATCTCTGCCATGTGAAGATCATTACTTACAACCTGTAGCTCTGCCACTTGCCCAGCCTGGGTGGCAGGCTCTTCTGTCGTACGAGTCATAATATTTTTTAGAGGCTGGGTACACGAGGAGGTAGCACTCCAGGTTAACACTCAACGCTCTCAATACCATTACCGACTAGGCGTTTAGAGCTATAACTAATCTCAAAACACACATTATCACCACACAGATTCGCAGATTCACATTTCACAAACTATACAAGTTCACACCTTCACACTGCACATATCATGTATACTCAAGTGAATATCTCATCGTTTTGAACATCACATTGTTTATTCCACACAATACCATACAAAAGCACACACTTAAGCATTCACATATCTCACCTAGTCATTTTCAGAATGTCAACAGTATTATCTCTATGTAGTTCGTTCACATTGCACAAGTCCACTAGTACACAAATTCCATACCACACATTCTTTTCTTTGTAGTCATGCTTAAGTTGTCACAATATATCAGAGTTGCACAATTAATTTTATTTTTTTCATTTAAAACATTCCCACAGTTATCTATACAATCATACATAAACAACAAATGCAACTAGTGCCCTAATGCCGATGTATGCAAATCCTACCACAAGACTGGACTACCCCAAGTACACCTTAAAGGCTCCAAAAGGACCATGTTGATCAGGCACGTCCCTCCAGGCTCCTCCAAAGGACTCAAGATCCCTCCAGGCTCCTCCAAAGGACTCAAGATAACCAAGTCCGCCCACTACCCTAGGCCAACTAGACCATGCTCTGATACCATACTGTCACGTCCCAGATTTCCAACCCGAGGAGACCGGAACGTGACCCTCCCTTTACCCGAGTTTGGGTAAAGGGGGCAAGATACAACATGCCCACACAGGACACTAAACACTTCACAACAAATATTCAGAGAGACAAAATCATATATTTATTAAGTTCAAACCATTACAAACGTGTTCAAACATGCTTTTATTACATTAAAACTCCTCATTACAATATCTCCCCACTGAGGTTACATCAATTACCATAAATTAACATAATCGAAAAGAAACGGTAAAGCAAATACGGTCTTCCACCTTGGGATTACACCTAACGCCTGTAAGTTCCTGAAAGAAAACACATCACAGTAGGAGGGGTGAGCAACCACAGCTCAGTAGGGATCAAGTCTCCCCCAACCCATCCCATGCACCTATCATCTATATGAGAGCGTGTACCAGTGCAGTGACGTGGCAGAAACAAATAGCAAGGAAACACACCACACAAACGGGCGCAACCTCAGCCCCAGCCACACAAGCTCCACAGCCCCATAGGCTAACACTTTAACCACCTCAAACAAGTGATTTAACCGCCTCTTCAGGCTAATGATTTAATCGTCTCTCAGGCAAATAGTTTAACCGTCTCTCAGGCAAATAGTTCCCACAGCCTCACAGGCTAACATAAACAGTCTCGGGCTTCCACAGCCACCAGGTTCAATAAAACGGGCCCGGGCTTCCACAACCACCGGGTGTACAAGCAAACACGCAACACACATGGCCATACAGGCATAACATCAAACACTTAATATGCATGATCACACAGGCATAACTTCAAACACTTAGCATGCATACATTCATAGGCTCACAAACCCAGCCACACAGGTATAATCTCAAACACATAATATGGGTGGTCATTTAGACATATTATCAAACACATAACATGTGTGGCCTCACAGGCATAATATCAAACACTTAATATGCATGGCCTCACAGGCATAATATCAAACACTTAACATGCGTGTATATATACATCCAAGCAAAACACGCTATTGAAGGTCAACATTCATATAGGAGATCACACGTATATGAATTTACATATTTATATATAATAAAACCAAATAGCTATATTGCCTATCACAAGGCCAAAGCCCTGGGATAGGTTCAAGGAAGAATAGAACCCCTACCTCAAAGATCCTCCACGCTCTTGCCTCCACACCTAACGCCGTCCAACCACGGGAATGACAACGGCAGCCACGAACTGGAGCTCTCTCTCTAAATCTCCCTCTCTCTCTCTCTGCGACGGCTGACAACAAAAACCCTAAACCTAAAACAAAGAGAGCTCCTCCTTATATAGACCTCACTTATCAAAACAACGTAGTTTTGATAAATAAAATCCCACCATCAAAATGACGAAGGTTCGTAGTCCGAAGGTTGAAGATCAAAAACCCACTTCAAGTCTTCGAGGCGCGCTACGTAGCTACGAGTCGTAGCTCCAGCTACGAGTCTCCGAGGCGCGTTCATCTTCGTTCGCGTTCTCCACGGTCATTCGCTACGAGCTCCAAAGTTGAAGCCCACACGCACGGTAACCGGACACCTGGACTCCACTGCACTGGACTATTTACATTGTAAACCATTATGCCTCTCCACGTTTTACTTAAGTTACAATGTAAATAACGAAATACCCCCCATTTGGATTCAAAGAAAAATACTAGAAAAATTAATTCTCACTCTTTTAAAATGTGAAAATTGGGATTTAGTGTAAAATCTCAGAAAAATCCAGTTTTTCGTAGAGGTGAATTTTTGGAAAGTGGGGTTAGACATCTCAGAAAAATCCTCAAAAATCAGATTATCTTAGTTATGTTATGGGAACCCAATGCCGGGACTTTTTATTTCAAGAAAACAACTCCTATGAGTATCTCCTTCCTTAGCAAAGGAATGAGGATCGACTTTTGAAGATTGGCTACAGTTCTAAATGGAGTGTTATACACCTTAAGACCATATTGGTGTTGGTATGTTGGTTTGTGGATTTGGGACTTGGGTTCCATGACTTGTTGGGTTCTCACCGTGATGCACCGATGGTGCTATGTGATTGACGTGGCAGGCATATGCACCGATGGCAGGCCTGTGTGGCGACTGTGGCCGGGCATATTGCGTTGTGGATAGGCTAAGGCCTCAGTTGAGCCATTGAGCTCGTGGAGCTAGGGATGAGTGCCCTAAGTTGGGATCCCGTGGAGGATCGTGGACAAGCTGTCTGTTTGGGCAGGCTGGGTCCTGATGTTTGTTTGCAGGCTAAGTCCTGATGATTGTGTACACTACACAGTGCACGAGTACACAGAGCATGTAGTATAGATTTGTATGTTTGCATGATGTGGAGTGTTAGGGTCACCTACTGAGCTTGTTGCTCACCCCTACTTGTTGTTTACCCTTTTCAGGTGTGACCCGAGACTAGTGGAGGACTTTCTTCCAGGAGGACGCCCATTACTCTGATGTATGATAAAGTATTATATTCTGTATTGTTTTATGTGATATCCCGGACATGGGTCCGTGGACAGTTGTATTTGCATATTGTTTGTGATGTGACGTCTGTATGACTGTTTGACTCATTGTATGCATGATGATATATGGGAAAGTACAGGATTACTCTTGATGTATGATTGTACAGGGTTGCATATTCGAGACAGCACCCGCGGTGTAGTCTCCATTGGTACTAGTCACCAACCCCTTGACTTATCGGGTGCAGGCAAGGGGAAGTCATGTACCCGGTTCTGGGTTCCCTGGAATTCGGGGGCGTGACAACTTCTTTCAACTCATGAGGTGGCAGTAGCTAAAACTGCCAAATGTCATAACAGTGACGTGATACGCTCCTGACATTTTAACTCCGTTAAACTTGCGTTTTCGCTCTCACTCTCTCTCCTAAACTGGTGCCGAGACAAGAACAGCCCACTCACCATCTTCTTGATATGCTCTCACGATCAAAACAGCCGGCCATCACAATACCTTAATGTTAGTAGATTAAAAAAATGGGGGAAAAAAGTAATGATGACTAACATATACGAGTCATGAGTGCCAAATCCAGAAAAGCAAATTGCGAAATATGTTGTCGGACAGCTTAGCTTGCGGATGATTGTCTTGGCCTCTGCAACTTCAGCCCCCACAAGCTTCTCAATGTTCTTCATGTACCCAGAAGCAGCTATCTTTCTTCTCTCGATGTTGTAATTCGTCAATTCCATGACAGCAGATAGTAGCAACTCTCTTGATTTGTTGTTCCCCGTTCCTGTTGGTCCAGCAATTCCAGAAGCCAGTCCACGCTGCTGCAATCTTATTGCAGGAACCTCCTCCGGTTTCTCGAAACCAAAACCATGCCCCCGACAGTCTTGGCCGCCATTTCCCAGACCTCGAATGTGCCCAACATTCTCACCAACTCCGGTATGAACCCGGCCTCGCCCATTGCCTCTCCCCGGAGGATGCACAAAGCTTGACCGCAATCTTCAGCGCCTGCTCTTGAATTGAACAGCTCTCGCCGCCGCTCCGCAGGTGGGCTAGAGTCTAGAAGATGGTTCAAGAAGCCATAACTAATCAAAATGCTTATGCAGCTCGGGAAAGGGAAACACATACAGTCCCTCCATCGCTCTCAAACCCAACTTTGTTTTTTTGGCTGAAAACGATGATGACGACGCTTCTTTCGGACTCAGAATCTGAGTCAAGACCCAAATGCCACCTCCTGCAATCACCAGCCGCCGGATTGATTGGTCCCCAAACGCAAAAAATTGAAGCAAATTGATTGAGATTATTTGCAGCAATTCGTCTCTCGATCACGTGAGGTTGACAAATGCGGTGATTGCTCCTTCTTCCACCATGAATCTCTTAATCTCTTCATCCCCAGATAGATTCTTTAATACTTCGCAAGCCAAGCTGACCATTTCACCACCGGAACCGCCAACAGCGGCTGCTGTGCATATTCTCAAAAGGGCGGGTAGGCCACCGTGAGCCGAAACGGACCAGGCATTATTGGAGTTGCGATTGTGTTTCTGCAGCGCCCTGGCAACCCACTCCTTCCCCAACTCAGTCCCGGATTCCAACGCCCTAACCAACGGCGCGACGACTCCGGCAGCAATCAGGACATTCCGGCACGAATCCAAGCCCAGGTGCGCGGGCCATTATCGTCGGGGGAGCCGTTCGATGGTGAGCAGGCCGTTCTCAACACCGGTTTAGGAGAGAGAGTGAGAGTGAGAGCGCAATAGGGTTTAACGGAGTTAAAATGTCATGACATTTATTAAGTGACTGTTATGACATTTGGCATTTTTAGTTACTGCCACCTCATGAATTGAAGGAACTTCCTTCAACCCAGGTTGAAGGCAAGTTGTATCCAATTCCAATCTCTTCCTCCTTTGATTTTTACATGGGCCCACAAACATTTAATGCTAAAACTCCCCACATGTAAGCTCTATTCATTTCCAATTAAATTAGAGCCACAATCAAATTCAACTCAACTTTGCCCATAAATTTTCTACATGTGCAAAATCTGCAATTTAACACATTATAACAAATATATAGATATACACGCAAATAATCAAAAATTTTTAAATAACGTCTAAAACTCAAACTAATATCAAACTAAAATAATTAAATAAAAAATTCTTAAATAACGTCTAATTTCTTCAATTCGGCCTAACGTCTCAAACTCTTCCTGTAAAATATTCTTTCAGTCCTAATTAAATAATTTTAATCAGTTAAAAAAATTGCAAACTAGTCTAAAGAATTAATATCAAATTTAGAATAATTAAATTGATAATAAAATTTACTAAAATTGAGACTAAATCTACAAAAGTGATTAAAAATTATATATAACTGAAATAGGAAAAAACAATATAAAAATGCATCAATTCAATAAAATATGAAATTAAAACCCATAAATTATATGCAAATTTAATGACAAATTTTATAATGATCATTACACAACAGTTTGCACCTTTTGACCTTCAACCACCCCTATACCACACTCAATATCTATTCGTTAAATGTATAAGAATGAAGCTTTGATAAACTCACTGTTTATCTCACTTTTAGACTTCTTCTCACTGTATGCAATACGAACTCCTCTATGTTTTTGCGTCTTTTATATCTCTCTTGATACTTTTCGTATACTCTGATAATATTCTAATGCTCCTTTGAAGTATGGCATATATATTTCTTTTATAGTACGATCGTTGCATGAAAAACCACCTGCAAGGGTTAAATATATTTTATCTTTTATCTCCATGGATTGAAACATATTACTCTTGCCTCGGATAACGTCCACGTGTTGATTCTAATACTTACCATGCTCAAATATGTTATTTGAATAACTTTCTAAATGGTGACCTTATCGGGTGTTTTGATCCTTCGATTAGCCGTAGCCTCGAAGATGAGCGCCTGTAACCTCGTAGATATACTTGCAAATGGGCTATGATCTTTGAGTTTAAAACTTCGAATCTTTGAGTCAAAACCTTCGGATCTTCGAGTTAGATCTTCAGATCTTTGAGTCGGATCTTTAGTAGCATCAACCACTCCGAGTTTAGAGCCCGGCGACACTCTAATATTTGGGTTTGTAAGTCTTCGAGTTTCGAGTCTCAAGGTCTCCAATTTAAAACCGGTGACCAACCGAACTCTAACTTAGCTATTCTTCACTAATATCATTGGGTCTTCGAGTCTTCAACCCTTCGACCTTTGAATATGTGAGATTGCCACTCTTCACTCGCTCGGTCTTCAAGTCTATGAGTCTTTGACCCTACGGATCTTCGAGTCTTTGAATCGTCCACCTAAGCAGATTATAGTAGTGAACATAGTACATAATCTAACTCCCTCTACGAGCTAACTCTAAGAGATCACTGTATGAAGTTATTCAACTAAGTATAGAACGCTCCTATCCACTTGCTAAATACAAACTATTGATAACAATAATAACCCAAAGAGACTATAAGAGCAACAAGTTGAATTGTTTTGTAGTATTAATAATTTTGTTATTAATAGTCATATAAATTAAAATTAGAAAAATGTTATATGTAATTAGTTCGTAGTATCACCGTGAAACGTCTGATGTACATGGTTATGATTGTTTTGTAATTTTTATTTTTTCTTTGATGAATTGATATATTATCATGTCATCATGATTACTTATTGATTATGCAACTCCAATAATAAATAGCATTACTCTTAGTGCTTGATTTATAATGAAATAAATTTTACAATTAAACTAAAAGTTATATTTTTTAATATGACGATCTATTTAGTTTGTTTATTTGGTATAGTTATCAACATATGTCAAAAGATAAAATAATTTTATATTTTATTAGAGGCAATAAAGTAAATTTATATCCTAAAAATTAATACTTTTAGAGATGATAATTACTACAACTTTGAGGGAAATTATAAGTACTCCATAAGTAGTAATATTTGAAGTTTTCATGAAACGACTTAGCGGTTTAGGCATTGTCGTAATGAGGTTTAATCAATATACTTTTAATGTAAAATTTGATTAAAGTACAAAATTAATAGCTACAACTAAAACTTTGTATTTTTCTTACTTTTTCCATTAACAAAGCTCTAGCTTCACTTAAGATTTTGTCTCCTTTGACTCAGTTATAAACAACTGCCTAATTTGATTATGGTAGAGTTGTGTCCACATACTAATTATAACAATTCCTATAATCAATTGTTAGATACCTTACAAGGTTCCTTTGATGAGGTCCATTGTGAAGCTTTAAAATCATCTATTTTATGCAAGGCCCTCTGTTGAGACCTCAAAATCCTCTAATAAACTTTTATAACATGTTTGGTGTGTGAAAAAGGAATGGAAATGAATAAAATAATTTTCTTTTCTCATGTTTGGTACGCCTTAAAGGACTAAAATCGATAATTTCCTTGAGAATAATTTACCTCTTTATTGGGGCATATTAATTCTAGCAACACATGAGGTTTACACTTATTCCCTTATATAGATGAATCAAATTTTCATTAAACATCCTAAAACACACTCCCAAGGCCCCCAACTTGTTGCAGACGTCCGTCCGTCCCCACTTCGCCCCATCTGCCACCTTCCAAATTCCCGACGTTAACCCATAAACCACCCTCCACCTCTTGATGTTGCCCCATCACCCACCCTCCACCCTAATGCTGTCCTCCCCTAATATTATGTCATGCCCCAAATTTCCCAACACCAAGAAACCGATTAATGATGCTTTATGCCTCGCACCCAGGAGGACAAGGGGTTGGTGGATAACCACCTAAATGGGGCTCCTTCTAGGGTGCCGCCCAAAACTGTTACAATCTCTCTCCATGTCACACATCAAGACACACAACACCTCACATATAAAAAGTACAACTCATAATAAACGGGGTCACCACCCCAAAACATAGTGTCTTAATGTTATTCTCAAATAAATACATGAATCTTAATTTTGAATATTGCAATGTCTCAAATCAACAACGATAATCAAATATAACTAATAAAACAAGGAGAAGCTCTTGCCTCCACAATGGGGTAACCACATAATGCCTGCTAGGACCTATAAAAAGAGATATCAAAGGTGGGTGAGCAAATCATAGCTCAATAGGAATCAAGTCTCCCATGACCAACCCAACGTCTCTACCTCTATGTGCATAGTGTATACATGTGTTAGTGTAGTGTAATAAAGCATAGTTGAAAGGCTTAAAGGTTCTTGTCCACTCTAGGACATTCTAATGCCCAGTCTCGGGCTATCTCCTCAATGGGACCTTAGTGCTCAATGTTCACTCTAGGACGGTCCCCTCAACGGGACCTCGCTACTCAATATCTACTCTAGGACTGTTCCCTCAATGGGACCTCAATGCTCAAGTCCACTCTAGATTGTCCCCTCATTGGGACCTCGATGCTCAAGTATTAGTTTGGCATGCATTACACAAAGATCGAAGACTTCGCACTCAAAGATCCATTGGGTGTAGAGTGGTGGTGTCGCAAAGTCGAAGCTTGAAGGGTTGAAGATTGGGAGACCCATTGCCATGAACAGAGACCCGTTGATATGAACTGATAATTAGCCAAGTTAAAATCAGAGACTCGAAGACTCGTAGTATTAGAAGTCAGTTGATCGCAGGTTTTAACCTAGAGTCGAAGACTCGGAGCAGTAATTCAAAGATCAAAATGTCCTTGGCTCTAAGCCAGAGTTAATTTGACTCGAAGGTCCAAAGGTTCTGACCCAAAGATTCGAAGGTGCAGACCCACAGATCGTAGCGTGCGTACCAAATAAATCATCTGTGAGACTACAAAGTAGTAATCTTCGAGGCTGTGGCTAATGGAAGGATCAAAACGCAGTTAAGGTCACCGTTTAAGTAAGTTATTCGAGCAACGTATCTAAGCACACTAAGTATCAGAATAAACATGTGGACGTTATCCGAGGTTAGAGTAATTTGTTTCAACAATGAAAATCAGAAGGTGAAACATCTTTAACCTTAGCAAGAGGTTCTCATGCAACAACCATCCTATAAAAGAAAAAGAGATACCATACTTCAAAACAAGCGTCAAAATATTTTTAGAATACACGAAAGGTATCTAGAGAGATATAGGAGATGCTGAAGGGAGAATAGTTTGTAATACACACAGAGAAAAGAGATTGAGTGCAAGATAACAGTGAGTTAACCTGTTCTCATTCTCATACGCTTGACAAACAGATCGTGAGTTTGGCATAGGAGTGGTTGAAGGTCAAGCGGTGCAAGTAGTTGAATATGCAAAAGCAGATTACGTTAGACAAATCGTCGCAGTGAGTGAGTTTTGAAGTAATACTCTTTTTGTATTTGCACGTAAAAGAAAATAGAGTTAATAGTGTGATAACTGCATAATTTGTCATTAAATTTGCATGTAATTTATGGACTTTAATTGAATATTTTATTAAATTGATGCATTTTTATAATGTTTTTCCCTATTTACTGTTTTAATCACTTTATTAGATTTAATATTGATTTTGGTGGTTTTTAATGTTAAATTGATTATTTTAATTTTAGTATTAATTCTCTGGACTTAATTGATTATTTTAATTTTAATCTTAGTATAATTTATATATATATATATATTTTGGTTAATTGCGTTAGGTTTTTATTTTTATTGTGATATATTATTGAATTGCTTTTGTGTTTCACTTTATTATTATTATTATTATTATTTTGCATGCATTACTTTGGAGAGAAGTTAAATGGAAGAAGAAAGCAAATACGTGGAAGAAGACTTAATTATGTGTGGGGTCCGACAAAATTCAATGCATTATGTTTCCAATTTACTTGGCTTTTAACGGAAGAAACAGTAACTAAAGGGAAAGAATCTTATTTTTCAATGCATTATTTCAAGGATTGGGGCGGACGCCCATTCCAATTTTCCAATATTGCACGGGATTCGGATTTATTTATATATATATATATGTGTGTGCAGGCCCTCTTACGATATCCATCAACTCTCCATCTCACGCTGTCTCCGTCCAACACTTCACGCCCAGCCGTCTTCACTCAGCGTCAACACTACACCATCTCATCCTTTGGCGCACGTCCCGCCAGTTTTCACGTCTCGCGCGCGCAAGCTCTCCATCGTCCTGCCAACATCATCCCACGTCACCGCTCATCCCATCATCATCTCTTCACGCACAGCCTTCACGCGCGAGCCCAACCAATTTTCCATCAGCACGTGCAGCAGTTAATAGCAGAAATTTAAGAAATTAGCGCGGCGAATATTGAAGCTTCAGATCGAGTTCAAGACTGAATAATTAATTTTCTGCAGCCTATTTATCTTAATTCTGTTCTAATTCTGTTATTCTAATTTTTCCAAACAGATTTGTGATTTTTCAACCCATGGAGGGGTAAGTATTTTGTAATCGGTTTAGCGCAACACTTTGGATGCTTGTTTTGAATCCATGTTTTAATATTTAATTCGGTATTTTATGTGCTATGATTTAATTCTCTCTCTTTGATTTGTTAATTTAATATCTCGGTTGAGTATTGATTTAGCAATTCATTGTGCGTTAATATTTTAATTGAGTGGGAAGATTTATTTCGTAGGGAACGGCGATCTTTGAGAATTAATTCATAATTATTCTGGTTAGAATAAATTCAGAATTTGATTGTATTCATGGTGTTTTGATGCATTTGAATTATGGGGCCATAATTTATCTAATTAATCTTTTGGGATAATGATAAATAGCATTCAGGTGTGAAGTTAAACCGGTTACATATTTAATTAATTGATTTTCTCAGTTATTGATTTTCTTAGTTAAAATTCTTTGCTTTAATTAGTTTTCATTCAATCAAAAATCCCCCAATTTTCCATTTATTCTTTTTCATTAGTTTTTTTTGTCTAACAAGTAATTAAATAAGTTGAATTGAATTTTATAAGTCCTCCGGTAGAGAACGATCTAGGTTAAGCCACTAGCTATACTTAGTTTAAATTTTATTTGGAGTGCGTGTACGACAAACGCCCTTATCATAGTGTTATAACAAGAGCAAGACCCAACTATATTGAAAGTATATAGTGGATTGGACTCGATGTAGGTACACCCTTACCACTGTGGAGTAGATCACATTGATCAAATCACGTATACTGTGTATCTTTGTCTTTTACTTCTTTTACATACCTACTATTTACTTGATCATGCACGAGACACTAATACACCACCCAAATGATAACCTCATCTGCAAGAATATTTTTGATAAGTAAACTTCTCCCTAAAAACTAAAAGAAATAGTTTTAAGTATACAGATTCACCCTCCTCTCTGGGTTAGATCTTGGAATATCAACGCATTTACTCAACACATTTTGGATCATATTTTTTAACAATTAATAAAAATATTTTATTTTTTTTTTTTTTTCTCAAAAAAAAATATTAAACAAATAAATTATTTTTTAGTTTATATTATTTGGATCAATATGTTTATCAAGAATTGTTAGTGGTGGTTGTTTCAACGGTTGGTTAAAAACAACCACTAATACGTCTTGTGGAGGTTAGAAATTGCCAATAAGGCCAAAAATAATCGCCTCAAATTTTTTCCCTAGTGACATTTTTTTTCAAAAAAGCTTGTAAATATAACATGTGCTTAAAATGTGGGTTTAGTTCTTTATCTTCAAAATAAAAATTTTAATTATTGAAACTTTTTAAAATTGATTAGGTATAAGTTTTTTTTGGCAAGTAACAAGTATTAAAGAGGTCATGAATTAATGAATATGAAATATACCCTTTTAAAGGTTGAAAAAGTTGATTCGTAGGTAGATTCTATAAGTAATCCGTGCAGGAATACTCTCTCTACCGCTGGATTGGTATGAATAAAATGTTTTTTTAAATAATATGAATCCTATGGAAATGAGGATGTCACTGCACGGATTACTTGTACAACCTACCTGTATATAGCATTACTCTTTAAGGTCGCTCATAATTAAACTCAATTTGATATGGACTTAATTAATAAATGTTAAATTTATTCCACTCATTAATAACTATGAGATTACGTTGTTTATAATCAAATGTAACTCAAGTTTGTCTTAAAAATTGTGTTGTTCATAAGACTAGAAATATTTGTCATGGTTCATATAGTTGATCCCATAATATTCGAATTAAGGCTTATTGGTTTGGTTTATTGGGTCTAACCTTGTAAGGAAAACTCATAATTGAACTCATTTAAAAATTAAATCAACCTAATCATAATAATCAATTAATATTTATTAATTCTAATCTACCTATAAATAAATATGAGGCTAAATAGCGTGTATATAATTGCATATATCATAATTTTGGTTTAAATATTATGTTATAAAAAAAATTGAAAATATTTTAATATTAATTAGAATCACTAATTAATAAATTTTAAGTCTAAAATGCATATTGACTCATTAAAATATATATCAAATTGTATGACCCATAACTATATAATATATGGAGTAAAATATATGTGAAAAACTTGCATTCATTATATGATGAGTTGTGGTTGGTTTTGAGAGAAAGTCTCTTTTATTGATATGTTTGATTCAAATTAAACATGCGATTTGATATTGTTGGTTTGGATGTGTAGTTTAGAGCAATATAATAACACATGCATATATTAGACATGTAAATTTTATGTTTGATGGAATTTGTGGTGGTATGGAGGAGTGGTCCCTACTGAGTAATCATGTTCATCCTTCATTGTGGTGGTATGGAGGAGTGGTCCCTAGCTAGCTATTACTAAAGGAAGTGTTTCACTATAGAATATCAGCCCTATGTCAGTATTTTCTTGGCGGCATTGTGTAAAAATGCTGGCATAGTACATCTATGTCAGCAATATATGAAAACGTCACCAAGTCATTATCAATACTGGCGTTTTGTAACAAACACGCCGAGATAGAGGTGTTATTATTTTTAGAAAAAAGGGACGTGCCACACCATGTGACACCATGCCATCTTTAAGAAAAAAAACGCAAACAATTATCCTTAAACAAAAATGCGCAAACATTTATCCCGTTTCGACGATACACCAGTCTCCGCCTAAATCTACCTTCTCATCGCCTCCACTACAATCTCTACGAGTTCCTCAACTGCCTTCTCTGGTCCCTGTGACTTCGTCTCCTGCCAATCTTGGGTCTCTACTATCAAGATCGTGAGTTTTATCTCTTTCTCTTTGTATGTTTTTATCTCTTTATCTCTAGAATTGAGAAGCTCGTGGTAGAAATAAATTGTGATGTAAGTTATCTTTTTAAAATTATCTTTCATTACATTTCTAATTCAAGTTGGCCACTTGGCCCCAAACCCAGGTCTTTGAACCAACAGAAGTAAGTCCCAATTTGTAGGTCCCAAAGTGAGTCTAGAGGGAGGGTGAATAGACTTTCGCGCGGAAGCTAATGAATGCTAGATGATGGTTGTGTACAATTAATGACTATGATATGATAGTAATGGAGAAGAGAACAAGATAGTATATGAGTGTTTATGAGCTATAAAATATATCTGAGGTAAATGAATGTTCTTGAAGTGGCAGACCTCAGATTCAATGACAATATTCTAACAATTGTTAATATTAAAAAATAAACACCATTTGGAATGTTCTTAAAATATGTTGTTAATTATGAATGAACAACAAAGAGATTAACAAGATGGTTGTGTTGGATCTTTGAACAAGAAGTGTTAAATAATTCTTCAGAGTTTGTTCTTGTTATTGGTTCTTTATGACGCACAGCATTTTTGAAGTATTCTCTCACTTTCTCTCTCTAGTGTTGGAACTCTTGAGTTGATTCTATAAAAGTTATTTCTTCAATGCATGTTAGAATTTTATATATTAATTTGAGAGTTCTAAGTCCTCGCATTTTGTGAGAGTTGATAGATTAATATTCTTAAACATGTGAGATATGACTTTAAGGTTGAAAGTGCATGTGCGCGATGCTGTCCATCCCGATAGACTGACTTCCCACCATTAAAATGCAAAAGTACAGGAGATGGATTGATCTTCTTATATCTTGCAGATTCACTGTCCATACTGCGCATTTGCATGCTTATACTGATGCTTTTAATCTTCATCGTTTATCTGCTGATGATAGTTGGCAGTCATTAATGCGATAATAAATGCACTTGACTATTCAGAATGGCCCGGTCAAACTACACAAACCCTAGATGATGATATCGCTAAGTGTTGATGCTAAGTGGTGTGAGTTTGCCTCATAACGGCGCGATCAAACTGCACAAACCCTAGCTGATGATATCACTAAGTGTTGATGCTAGGTGACGTGAGTTTGCCTCGAAGGTGGGTAACTCGAAGATTTAGTAACTCGTAGATGTGGGTTGAGCCTATGGTTGTGTGCAATGATGTTTCTGGCTTCGAAGATGTTAGATTTTGTAAGTCTTTGACTCTAAATTTCTTCGAGTCTTCATGGGTCACATATTTTAGTTTAGATTAAGTCGTGTGATTCACTATATGATATTTGAGTTTGTCTTTGACTCTATGCTTCAACGCTTAAAGTGATTATCAAGAAGAGTTTACTTAACCTTTACTTGTTATCTTAGCTATGAGTCTTTGACTCTATTCCTTCGAGTCGCTCAATTTGCTTAATGAGGCTAAGAAGTTCTTCGACCCTTCTGTTCTTTAGGTCTGCGAATGCATACTGAGTCTTCGGCTCTACATGTGTAATGCTTAGCCGATCACAGTAGATTGCAAGTTGAGTCTCTGACTCTCCGAGTCTTCGACTCTATGGCTCCGACTCTTCCCCTGTAGAGTCTATGAGTCTTGGGTTTATTTATGGGCTACTAATAGTTTGAATTATCTTTTACTCTTTGACTCTCCAAGTCTACAATTCTTCGAGTCTTCGAGTCTCAGTTGCCATTTGTTTGTCAGTTCCTGAGACTTGACTCTTTGACCTTCGAATCTTCGAGTCTTAGAATGGTTAGTTGATAGAATTTGTGATTGTATGTCTATAACTCTTCGACTTTTCGAGTCTCCGAGTCTCAGGTCAACTTATGGTCTGTCAATTTTCGTTATGGCATTTTTTATTGACACTTCAATTTTATGATCTTTAGGTCTTCGAATCACTTGTTGTCCTGTCACTCACTAACATTGACTTCTTCGACTATTTGAGTTTTCAACTCGTTTACCATTCTCTTCTTCGACCTTCGACTCTTCGACTATTGTACCTTCAGATCTTCGGATTTCTAGACTTAGAGAAATTCGTGGCGGCTTCACTAAATCATATGTTTCCCAACACAATTCACATGTTAGTTCAATTATTTCATAAAGATTCTGATCATAGTATAAATTCTAGCAATTAGTGAAAACTTTATGATCATGTATCGTATTAATGAAAATTATGTATAAATTCCATCATTTTAAGTCTCTCATATGGTAAGTAATCATAATTTGGGTTGTTTTTTTCACCCTACTGTATTTGATTTTTTTTTATAAAACTACATTTACTTGGGTCTTTCTTTTGTGTTATCACTTAAAAAAGTATGAACTGCTGGAAAAACACGTTAAAAAAAAGACTGCAAACATAGATAGGTAATTCTTATAAATAGACTGCAAGACATTATGTACTAATATGTGGCATTGCTCTATTTAGATTTGCAAAATAGTGTAAGTCTTTTTTAAATGTAGATTTTGAATGCACCAATATCTGTACATTTTGTTTATGAAATTGTTTTTTTCAGATTTTAAAAACTATTACATACAAAATGCAGATTTTGAATGCACAGAGCTTTGTCTATGTTTTTTTTTTTTTGTGAAAATGCATAATTTTAATACACCAATATCGGTGTGGAAAAAGCATATTCTGTTTATTTGATAATGTGAAAAACATAGGAATTTTTAATTAAAAAAACATGCAATGACTTTGACTAATAAATGAATAAAGGAATTAACAACTAATGTTGATGTTGATTGAAAATATTCTCTTATATGTTCATTCATTTTTGCAGATTGAAGTGACAATGCATGGTTGTTGATTGAATAGTACTTGTATTTTTAAATGTTTTCTGTTCTTGTTGTGATGTTATTCCATTTGCGTCTTTTGGGTAATATAGTTTTATATTCATACATTGATTATTTTTTTCCTATAATAATCTTTGTTTGTGCAATATAATTTGATATAAATGTTAAATCATTTATGTCATGAATATACTTCAGAACTGGACGAAGAATTATAGATAAGAGTTGGATGCAAAAAGTTAGATTGAGTGCTGAATATCGGCAAGGAGTGTACAACTTTATAGAATTCGTTTCAAAACATGCACGTATTTGTGGGATGCTAGCTTGACCTTGTGTAAAGTGTGTAAACTCTTATGTGTTGAGTACACCAAAGGTATTTGATCATGTGATGGTATATGGTTTTAGTCCAGGTTATGACCATTGGTTTCATCATGGTGAAACTTTTTATGAAGCAATTACTAATGAAAATTGGAATACATATGATCATTATGAGGATCAAGGTAGTTTGGATTTCATGTTACATGAAGTGTACTAAATAGGGGTGTAACTTTAAATCGTCAAACCGTCGAAACCAGCCCTACCGATCCACCGAAACCACCAATTTATCAAACCGTTGAAACCGAACAAAAATCGATTTGGTTTGGTTTGAAGCCGAATAATATATCAGTTTGGTTTGGTTTTAGATTTTAAAACTGCAGTTTAAACCAAACCAAACTGAATAATATTATTATTTATCTTTTTTTATTTTATGCTTTGGAATTTATTTATTTGAAATTATTTGTTAATACTTAATATGTTGTTTTTGTGAATTATATTATCAAATTTTGAGACTTATAATTATAAATTTAACATATATTAGTATTGATATGCTTACACACTATTTATTATTATTATTTTTACATCATTTTAATTTTAAGAACTCGAAAATTAATGAACTAAACCTACTCACACCAATCCAAAATAATAATAATTCAAACTAGTGGTTCAAACCGAACCAAACCAAAACGAATCAGTTCGGTCTGGTTTGGTTTGGTCCAAGCAACAGGTTTGGTTTGGTTTGATTTTGTCCAAACTGAAACACATCAAATTGGTTTGAAAAATAACTTAAACTGACCCAAACTGAACCGATTTCACCCTTACCAAATGGATGGAATTAGACAAACTGAACAACTAGTGAAAAAGTTAAATGAAGATGTGAGAACCCATGTCCTAGTCCTAAGAGTTAGAGGTTGTGAGGTGCCTTATTGTAATGATTCGTCTTTAGGGAGGTGAGGAGTTAGTCATTAGTGTAGTTGGGCAAGGACTCTTGATTACACGGTTAGCGGGAGTCCGAGGGCGCAGCGCCTCGGCAGGAGTCTCGATAGGATTCTGGGGCAACGTCCCAGAAGCCAAATTATTTTAGAGATGCTAAAATCGTTTGAGATTTGGTCGATGTGGGAGAGTAGTCTATTGGTCGACTTGGCAAGGTCGTTGGTCAATGCCGACCAAAGAAGATTACAGAGAGTTTGGTCGATACGAGATGAATTTCGATATCTGGTCGACGTGGTCGAGGTCGACTAGAGTAGTTTCCCGAGAGTTTTTCCATGTGTGTTGGTCAACATGGAATGTGGTCGATGAGTGGTCGATATAAGGTCGACGTAGCCAACCCAGCTGTAGATTGACCCTGTTCAAGGTGGAAATTGGTCGACGTTGTGTCTGGTCGATGTGAGAGAAAGGTGATCTGTAATGACCTGTATTTGGGGTTCGGAAATTAACCATCTAATGGAGTGCACATCGAGGGATGTGAATATCGCACGATGACGTATGCGTTGAATAAAATGTTTTGACAAGGAGTGGGCCCGATTCGGAGTCGGAGCCCTGAAAGGCTAATTTTGGGATTTTTGTGGTGTGGTGGGGTAACTTTGTAGCCAAGGTCTTATTTTAAAAAATAAATCTCAGTATAGTGATGTACTTATCAAACAAAGCGTTTTGACAGTAATTGAGCTTGATTTGGAGTCGGGACCTTGTGAGGGTAGTTTTGATATTTTTAATGAATTAAATGTGGGAAAGTATAAATAGGGTAGTGAAAACCCAAATCCCTAAGTGTCATACGTGCTTGCCTTTCTAGAGAGAGAAAGAGGAGAAGAGAGAGAAAGAGAATGAAGAAAGCGAAATTGACGATCCGGGGCTCAAATCGACTAAAGTCGAGGTAGGGATTCATTCTTCTCACTCCTATGTTGTTAATTATGCTTGCTAGAGTAGCTAAAACATATGAATTAACTCACAATTCGTAGAATTAGAAGTATGAACCCTAGAGTTTGAGAAACTCGATTTATGCTATTTTGGTATGAATTGATGTTGTTTTGGTAGCCTTAGATGGCTAGGATGAGTTAGAAAGCTATTTGTGGGATGAATTAATGCTTAAAAATTGAGATTTAATGGGTATAATCGGGTTTTGGGATGAAATTGGGAAGAACGCAGTCGGCAGTTCGCAACTAGGGAACTGCTCGAGGCTAACTTTGAGCAGAGCTTTGAGTAAAGTGTCGAGCAGAGCAGAGAGCTTCGAGCAGTTGGGCAGTGTAGTTCTGGTGCAATTCCAGTTTCACTAGACTGGACCATTTACATTGTAACCATTCTGCCTCTCCAAGTATTATACTTAAGTTACAATGTAATTAAGGAAATACCCCTCATTTGGATTCAAAGAAAAATACTAGAAAATCAAATTCACACTTCTTCAAAATGTGAAAAATGGGATTTAGTGTAGAATCCCAGAAATATGCAGTTTTTCGTAGTAGTGACTTTTTGGAAAGTGGGGTTAGACCTCTCAGAAAAATCTCCAAAAATTAGATTATCTTAGTTATGGTATGGGGAGCCAATGCCAGGACTTTTTATTTCAAGAAAATAACTTCTACGAAAATCCTCTCTCTTAGTCAAGACATGAAGATAGATTTATGAGGACTGGCCTCTATTACAAAGAGAGTTATAAATCCTAGTGGTCATGTGGGCCTGTGAGGCTACTGTTGAGGGCCTGGGAGGCTACTGTTGAGGGCCTGAGAGGTAATACTGTCCATGAGAGGTAATACTGTGCCTGAGAGACAATATTGTGCCTGAGGAGCAGTACTGTGTGCCTGAAAGGCAATGTTTGGGATTACCTGAGAGGTTTTCTTTGATTTCAATGTGTATACATGATTGAGTAGGTGATGTATATGTAGCATTACATGAGCACATGCCTACACTAGTTTATGAGTTGGGATGGGTCGGGGAGACATGATCCCTACTAAGCTGTGATTGCTCACCCCTCCTATTATGTTTGTGTTTGTTTGTTTTAGGTGCTTATAGGAGCTAGGAGGTTTACTAGAGGTGAAGACCTTGTGTGTGTTTATTTGTTTTGTTGGATGATGAAAACTATGGTGTAACCCCGTGAGGGAAAGAACATGTATGAATGTGTGTTTGTACTGTGCTTTGAAATGAGATTTTTGTATATTTGTTATATGGTTTAGGGACGGCACCCGTGATAAGGTCCGTTTCTCGGTGTTCTCACCAATCCCTTGTCCCTTCGGGTGCGGGCATGGGGATTCACTAACCGGTTTCTGTGGGTCAGAAATCCGGGGCGTGACATGGTCGATATGGTCGATCCCGCAGTGTTTTTGGTCAACGTCGATCCTGCGGCAGCGCATTTTTGATATACGTCATATTTTTCTGAGATTTTAGGGTTTTCGGGGTTTTTGGAAGTTGTCAAAGAGAGAGAGAGAGATCTTAATCAGTTCAATCGTCGTTGTTGTGTTCTTGGAAGCGGAAGGCGTCCAGTGAAGGGGAGGAGTTCTACGATTGCAAACACCAAGTTCAGCCAAATTAGAGGTAGGTGGTTCTGTCCTATTAAATTTGTCCCAGAAGTTATGGAAATTCTAAATGATGGGATTTCGAACTCTGTTTTGATAAAACGGTTCTGGGAGCAATCGCTTTGTAATGTGTGATAATATTGGTAATTATTGATTTATATGGGTATATATGTGTCTAATGTGTTGAGATATTTGAATAGAGGTGCTATGGTAATTGATTAAAATGCATTAAGTGTTGGTATATATATGTGTGAGAATTGTTATTTTGTAATAGTGATGTATGATGAGATGCTTGTGTATTTTGTTATTGTGCGTGGATATGTGAAATCGAGGTTCCATTAAGGGGACAATCTTAAATTGGACATGAGATATTGAGGTTCCATTGAGGGAACAGTCCTGGGATGGACATGAGTTGTTGAGGTCCCATTGAAGGGACGGTCCAAGAGTAAACCCGAGTATTTAGGTTCCATTAAGGGAACCACCTGTGAATCCTCCGCGTGTGTTTTACTATTACTTTAACTATACTACACTAAGCATATTTGCACTAAGCATATTGTGGAGGAGATGTTGGGTTAGTCCAGGGAGAAGTAACCCCTACTGAGCTATGGTTTGCTCACCCACCTTTGATGTCTTTCTCTGTAGGACCTAGCAGACGTTAGGAGGATTACACCCTTGTGGGTGCATGAGTGCTTGACTGATTGCTTTAATTGAGATCATGTACAATATTTGTGATTTGGATTTATATATGTATATTCATGTGGGATTGAGTGTATTTATTTGAACACTCTGTTTTGGGGCTGGTGACCCTATTTAATATGTAATATTGTTTTATTATATGGAGTAGTTTTCTTGTATGGTTTGTGCATGTCAAGTGTGAGATTATAGCATGTTTGGGGTAGCACCCTAGAGAGAGAGTCCTATTTGGTGAATATTCACTAACCCCTTGTCCTCCTGTGTGCGAGGTATGAGGCATCACTAACTGGTTTCTTGGTATTGAGAAATCTGGGGCGTGACAGAAGAAAACAATAAGTTCTTCAAGATAATGAGAGATTTGCACATGCTTTTGTATGAAGGATGCAAACTAAGTAAACTAGAGACAATTGTTCATTTGAATCATTTGAAATGCTTAAATGGATGGAGCTATAATTCAATGGATCAGTTGTTAACATTTCTCAAGCGTTTACTTCCAAAAGATGTTAAATTGTGTAACGATTATCATGAAGGAAAAATTATTATAAAAAAATTAGGCATTGGCTATGAAAAAATTCATGTTTTCTCAAATAATTGCATGTTATTTTGATAAAAGAAGGAAAATAATGATCTTTGCTTTGATTGTGGTGTATCTAGGTGGATTTAGGAGGACGATTAAAAAAAAAAAAAGACAACAAAAGTATTGCGATGGTTTTCTTTAAAAAAATGGTTACAAAGATTATTTATTTCTTCAAAAACAACTTCTTAAATGGTCAAAACATGCTGAACAGCGAACTGATGATGGTATTTTAAGGCACCCGACAAATTCACCTGAATGGAAAAAATTTGACAACCGATTTAAAGATTTTTATGCGGATCCTCGAAATGTCAAACTTGGATAATCTTATAATGGTTTCAACCCTTTCAAAAATACAAGCAATAGTTACAGTATTTGGCCTGTAACACATGTTTTACATAATCTTCTTCCTTGGATATGCATAAAGTAGTCGTTAATAATATTGTCCCTCCTTATTCCTGGCCCAAAGTCTCCAACAACAAAATAGATGTGTTTTTACAATCATTAGTGAAAGAGTTAAAGGAATTATAGGACACCGCATACATATATATATATGATGCTTTCACTAAAAAAGTTTTTCGATTGCATGCGGTATTAATATAAATTATTAATGATTTCCCTGCATATAGTGATTTATCAGAATGAAATATCAATTTGCATGCCTTTCTACAATCATGAGACAAAATCTTATCGACTTCAAAATTATAATCCATGCTAGCGATTTGTGAACAAAGGGCTGATATTATGTGCTGTTACTTCTTTTTGATAATTGTTGTTTATGTTATTTCTTTATCATGACTATTGAATTGTTTGATTTTCGGACAAAAATCCGTAGCTAATATAATAAATGATGTATGACATGATTAGAAGATTGCTGAATGATATTTTATCCGACTTATAATTGTACAGGTGACAACTGCGGTGTAATCACGGAAAATGCTAATCACTAAACTCTTCGGGTGCGTTTGCAGGCATGGTGAGCCATTTATCATGGTGAGTGTTCGTCTTAATCTTCAAAAAATTGGAAAGCATTGGACAGATTAATTTATAGTAAATGATTGTGGTGGCAAGAGTATATGCTTCTCCACCATCAAGTGAGTGCTCTAAAGAACCCCTTGAAAATGCACCCCATCCAATGAACTCCTTTAAAGGCAAATGCGCGTAAAGAGCTGAAATGACGGTCGCTACTTCCCCACAATCCCAGCTTTCGAGCATTTTTAAGAACTATATTTTATACTCATAGTCAGCCGTATTCATACAAAATGCAAACAATTCCAGGAACCAGAACTTTCCGGGGCAGCACGGGGCAGCCCATGGTACTTTGGTCCCACCATATATAATCATATACCAAAAAAAATGATTTGTAATATTACCGTAAAATGTAACAGACATGAAAGGTGTAATTTTTTTCCTTTTGTTAATATGGTATACTGCAATATCGTAAGAAAAAAAACTACCGATTACTTGATGCGAACATGAGAACATCCAATCACTCTCCAGCATATACAAAGCTTAAACCCAATTAGTTCAAGCGCTCCAGATTCTGATTGGTTTGGGACTTCGGGTGCTTTTAAAATCTGATGCCAGATGCCGAAGGATTCACGCAAAGGATACTAAAAATAAATAAATCCTTCTTTTTTTGCATAATACAATTTTTATATCAAAAAAAATTATAAAATGTTGTGCATGCCGTATTAAGCATAAAAAATGAGTCCCCACTCCTGTTTTTCAGTTCCTTCTTTTCTCTTTTTTTTTCCTTCTCAAAAAGTCAAACCCAACAATTATAATAATAAAAAAAGACAAGTGGATAATTTAGATTCACTGTTTTGTTTAGTTAATGCAGGGACTGTAGAAGGGAAAAGTAATAAATTGCTAGCTTTGTACCAAAATCAGTTTTGATGGTTTCGAACACAGTTTTTCAAGAAAACAACGCCACTATTTATAAAGCTGCATAATGCTGTATACAAGTACCCTAATAAAACTATAATAGAACTAAAGAAGGAATGATAAAAATATGATTGGACACACTATACTGCGAGATATGTTCTTACCATTGTTGCTCCAGTGGGATCACAAAGTAAATGCCGAATGAGGCACATCCTCATCTCATTTGGCGCTATAACAAACATATAGAAGGCAAATAATACGAGGTCAGCTGAGGAGAGAGTAGAGCCAAGAAACCCCTGCCACATCCTGCAAAAGAAGCACGTCCATTAATGTCCATCAATTCAAGAGGCCAGTTGAGACGAAGCCAAAAGCTTCCTTTCCTTTTGTTCACATATATTTACTACGAAATCAGTACATAGAGAATGTCGATTTTCTGTACCATTTAGGTAAGCGGAAGAAAGCATGGAAGAATGTTCTGGTGCCCTCAATATCCAGTTGCAAAATGAGTGCTAGCCCAAAGAGAAAGAATGATCTCTGGCGTTTTCTTTCTTTTGGCCAAAGGGCTTTCCAAGCTGAAGCAAAAATAAGAAGCATGATTCACAATCTAGTTTGCAATGCATGCAGGCCCTAAGACATTATAGCAATCCAATTTTTTTTTTTTCATTTATTCATAACTATGCAAGAATGTTTCAGATACAAATTACTACAAGAAAAATAGCAACCCTTGCACCATATGTGCCACACATTAAAGTAGAGTTATAGTTTCGTGTGGAAAGGAGCGAGATAATTGCATCATGGGTGTTGGATATTATTTTGATCGTATCAAATCGCCGTCGTACTCAGCAAAGAAGCCCAAGATTAAGAACCACTTCAATATATCCCAAGGCGAGGACTAAGTGAAAGAGAATGAATATTGGAGACTAATGCACTTAACTGTACCTAATTCTGAATTAAAACGAAAAAGTTATTACTAAAACAGTTTTTGTCATGAAAAGTCAAACTTATCAAAAGACGGTTAATGCCCCTGGTCAAACTGTCTGAAAAAGTTATCATGCAAAATTCTCCAAAACATCAATTTAAGCGAATACAGATCTTCCCAAATCAATCCCACAAGGCGTCATTTTTTGACATTTTAGGTAAGAGCAAAAGGGTAATTAAAAGTTTTAAAAAAAAATCTTTGAATCTTCAAGTTTTATCTTCGAGTCTTGCTTTCGAGTCTTATCTTTGAGTCTTATTTGTGAGTCTTGTCTTCTAGTCTTATCATTGAGTCTTGTCTTCAAATCTTATCTTCAAGTTTTATCTTCAAATCATACCTTTATGTCTTCAAGTCAAACTTTCGAGTCCTTGAGTCAAACCTTTGAGTTTTCGAGTCAAATCTTCAAGTCTTCAAGTCAAATCTTCGAGTCTTAAGTTTAAACTTCATATTTTTGAGTTTTCTCCTGCCAGCAACCCCAGAACTACACCGTTTTGTAATTTTTAAGAACTACACCATTTTGTAATTTTTAAGCACTTAGTGTATTAAGCGTTGTCTTTTCTCGAAAACGTATTTTAATGTTCCAAAATGCGAATTTTAAATATTGAACGCTCGAAAACATCAATTCAACGCTCCAAAACTTGTTTTTACCTCGTAAATGTACATGTCAACGCTTGGGCCAAAAAAAACTTGTTTTTTACCTCCAAAACTTGTTTTTACCTCCAGCCTCCAACACATTAGCCTGTTCCCTCTTAAGGCCTATTAATAACATCACTCGCCCAGCAAAGGGAGGCGACCAAAAAAAATTCTGGATAATTTTCAAGAGATCAAATTCGGAAAAAGAATTGTATCTTGGGGAGAAATTTTCAAGAAGAAAAAATTCAAAGGAAATTCTGGGCTCTTGTCTTCTAAAAAAGGAGGGCATTATTGTTCTTGGAATAAATTCTTACTATCTTGAGCTGAAAAAATATACATCTTTCGCCACCGTTTGCTGGATCTTGTTCTAACATTTCTAAGTATTCCTTAGAAGGAGCAAGGCATTAACAGGAGCATCATCCTCAATATTTTCAGGTTTTTCTTTCTTCCTCTTTTTTTTTTTTTTTTTTCTAGATAAAATACTAAGATAAACTTTAAATCTTTTTTTTAAAACAAAGGCCTTGGTAGTCATGAGATTGAGCTTCATGCTCACATCATTGCCACTCAGCTAACATCGATTATGACAATGGGATTGAGCTTCATTGCTCTTCATGCTACCAAGCTTCTATTTTGTTTTCCTAAATAAAACACTAAAATAAAATACAAACCTTTTCGAGGACAAAAAAAAAAAAACCGGCCATAGGATTAAGCGTCATGCTCACATCCTTGTCATTCGAGCCTATATCAATTTTGGTAATAATATTTTTATTTTATTTAAATTCTCTTCTACATCCTTACCATAAGGGATTAATTCCTACATTCAGTTTTTCTAAATAAAACTATCCCTCATTCCTAAAAAATAAAAATAAAAGAAAAGAGAATCTAAAAACAAACAAGCACCCTTAAATAAATACTAGGTATCAATTTTGAGCGTTGTGGGATACGAGAATACTTCTCCCTTCTTCCTATATAACCAACTCTTGAACTTATTCTTTGAAACCATAGACCCTTTTAGGTGGCCAAACACACCTCTATTTTATTTGGTGATGACTCATTTTTTTTCTTTCTCTTATTTTGGTTAGCTATGACAATGATAACTCAATACTAAATCTCCATCCAAAAGAATATCTCGAACTAATCACGAGCTAGGACACCAGATGATGACAATGGGAATAGCAAAACTTGAAGATACATGCATCAACCGATTGCATATAAGGCAGTGAACTTCAGCCTAGGTCTGCTTAGCAAAGACTTTTATGTCATAATCAATACATAATTTGCTCATTTAGGCAGTGCTATTTTGCTTGTAAAACTTAGATTTTCGTTCAAATTTTTGCTCAAACTAGGATGGTTCTCACTCCAAATTCTTCCATGAAATCTTTATTTGGGAGGTTAATCTTATCATGTATAGTTCTACATATTACTTTTTTAGAATTTTAGAGATGATGAATAAAAAATCACGCAAGAACATGAAAACAGAACTTATGTAGTGTACTTGAAGAGAACTATTCATGTTCATACATACCTTGCGTTGAAGCCATTTCCGCAGAGCTAAGACTTGAAAGCATGCCCCTGGAACGACCATGCTTCAAAATCTTTGCTATCTCAGTAGCATATTTTGGAGCCTCTGACAATGATCTCACAACGGAATAACCTATTTCATGAAGCAGGAAAACAAGAAACCGTCAAGTCTAAAGGACTGAGAAGATATGAATTAATCCATTCTTCTTTTACCAGTAGCAGGGTGCACCATGCTAGCAGCTGCACCAAATGCAATTGTTTTCTGCTCTGCATTTGGCAAGGATCCACCAACTGGAATATAAGACCATTCCTGCATTGTGATAAGAAATTCTGGTAAACCCATATTTTTAACACTGAAAGCACAAATGAATTTAAAAAGTACAATTTATTATTATGCATAAATCATTATTATAGAAATAATTGAAGGCATGTTCAACTAGTTCATGAAAATGTCAATGGCAGCAATAAATGGCACAATTAGGGACGGAGGGATAGATAAAGTTTTACTGTTGCAGAGCACTGAACAACTGAGTACAGACTGAAAAATTACAGGGCAGTTCACCCTTTATTTTATTCAATACCCTTCAAATGAAGAATACAAGAGTAAATAAGACTCAGCTGTTGACAGCTAGCCCAAAAAAGGGTATCAATTAAGAGGAAATATTTTAAAAGAAGAAGAAAATGAACTAAGAAATCTGGCACATTAATACCAAATTCTCTTATTAGATAATACTAAAAATATAAAGAATATAATTCCTAGAATCTCTCACAATCTTTGACTAATAATTCTACACTCCTCAAGCCAGGCTATACATAGAGTTTGTAACTCAATTCTTCAAATTTGTGCTCGGTAAAGCTTTAGTGATTATATTTACAGTTTGGAACCTTGAAGGAGTATGAACCACCTGGACAATCTTTTTCTCATCTTCTCTCAGATGAAATTGCAATCTGTCTTGATGTACTATCATGATGCAAAGGGTTCTTAGGAATACTTATTGCCGCTTGTTTATCACACAACATTTTGATAGATCCTTCTATACGTGCTCCTAATTCTCCAAGTAATCTTTTTATCCACATGACTTCTCGAATACCAAGGGCTAGAGCTCTTAATTCAGCTTCTGCACTACAAATAAGACAAACCATCAAGTTCCTGTTATATTTCTCACCCTTGAAGGGCCTCACACATCACTATGAATAAGAGTAAATAGTCTTAAAGGTATATATGACAAACTAGGGTAGTTGTTACAAGTGTGTTTAGCGAATTAACAGATTTCACAATTGAAATTTTTGGACTTTTATTAATAAATAAAGAAGGAAACATTTTCTTAAGATATAGGAAATTTGGATGTTCAAGTCAATAGTGCCATAACATGACCTTGCTATCTTTATTGACACAACATTTTGTATGACTATGGAAAGAAACACAATTTTCCTTTTAAACTTGTCTTCTTAGAAGTATATTACCATTGAGAAGATAGAGCCTAAAATACATCTCAGCACTTCCAATCTTCCTCCCCGAATCCATTTCTCAAAATTCACACAAGTTTGAGAAAAATTTAGACACACTTTGATCATGAGTCAATTTACTGATTGAGAGCAAATTGCAATCTAGTTTATGAATATGTAGCACAAAGTTTAGAATGAGGTATTTTCTGGTTTGAATGGAGAAGATTCCTATAACTTTGGATAGGGAACCATCTGCAATTCAAACTGTATAATCCTCAGTACACGGGCTTTATGCATAAAAAACTACTACGCCTCCAGTCACGTGATGAGAAGTGCTGGAGTCTAATCTTTGGACGTTTCTGTCTTGCATTGACTGTAAGGGCTTTTAAAAAATACATTTCTGTGCTAACAAGCCATGTCCAGTGACAGAAGTACTCTCATGGGATAAGAAATTTTGGTTGAAAAGTTTCTATAGACTTAAGTTGTTCCCTTAGTGAAATGACTTGTCTCTGTAAAAGCTGGATTCTCAGATTGTGGAAATATTGGGACGACATTCTCTTTCATTCCCCAAACGCTATGCCTTCCTATCAACAGGTATACCATGAAATCTTCGGCAATTTTCTTTGAGATAATCTAGTTTATGGCCATGATCACACCAAAATCTTCCTTTTCTTTGTCTATTTTTGTAGTGGCCATTTGTGAAGGGTCAACCCTTCAAGTGTTGTGGCTTGTTTTTGAGATTCCATTATCGCCTTTTTTCTGCTTTCTTTGCGTCACACTTCTGAAAAAGCCTCTTTAACATCCCATTACGTTGCCTCAGATGTCATCCAAGGCCTTGCTAGTTGCTAAGACTAAAAATAAACTTAAACGTTCGTTCTTTATCTAGAATTTTCTGGACACAAGTCTTAAGGACACTTGTATGTGTAGATTTCGAAAAATGTCAAGTTGCTGCCGGAGAGAATTGAAATATTGAGAATCACCCTGATGTAGGTCACGTAATATGACTTCAATTTAGAACAATTCTGCCTTATTTTCAGAACTTGAGTATATCTCTCTTGTAGTATCCCAAATCTCCTTTGTAGTTTTATATAAGAGAAAATTCTCTCCAATTCAGTGTTTATTGAATTAATCAACCAAGAAATCACCACGTGATTCCTGGCTTTTCATGAATCGTATTTGGGATCTTCTTTTAAGAATGATAGCTTCTTCTGAGGTACTCATCCTTACCTCTCTCGCATATGAACATCACTAATTGAGATCATTAGATATAATTATACCCATTGAGTCTATGACTTGTGACAAAAATAGAAGAACTTTCTATTCCTCTATGGTTGTTGGTAGCAGATGTGGTATCTGGGTTGGAGGTTACTTCAAATAAAGAGGTGTTTCAATAGCTTCACAATATTGGACTATGGAGAAAATTAGGGTTTTCAAATATGTGACTTTAATGCCATGAAATATTAGAGTAATTCACCTTTTTTTTACTCAACACACTTCAAATGAAGAACAAGAACCTTGCTTGGTACACCCTATTTTTTGTTTTCTTTTGTTTTCAAAAAATAGAATTCGAAATTTAATAGTTATTTGGTATATCTATTTTTGAATAAAATAAAATAAAAAAAAATAGCTTTGCAGTTATTTTCTCTTTTCAAATCTAAGCTCATTTTGGAGGGATACCAAAAGAAAAAAAAACATTTTTCTACCTTCTTACCTAGACTCGCTATATTTTTTTTCCCCCAATTTTTCGTGGACCCTATTTTTTAAAAAATAGACTTTTTAAAAACTCATTCTCTCTCCCACCAAAGTAACCAAACAAAAATTATCTTCAAAATTTTAATTCAAATATCACCTCTAATAAAGATTTAAATCATGAAGTCAAAATAGAAACGAAAACACGTTTGTTAACGACTATGCAGAAATCAATTAAGAGGATTTTAAAAAACTAAAAAATCTGGCACATTAATGCAAAAAAAAAATCATTAAATAATGCTAAAAATATAAAGAATATAATCCTTAGAATCTCTCACAAACCAACAAAACTATACGAGAACACAACATCAATTTCCCACTAAAAACAAACATCTTTGACTAAAGAGAATAAAAAACACAAAACCCATAGCATTCAGTATGATTTATAGTGGAAATGCTATGATATTGCACTAGTAAAATGCCCAATCTTCTATTAAAAATAAAAAAACAAAAACAAAAACAAAAAGTCCAATCTTGTCATATATTATCAAATGAATAACTTAGGGCAGTGACAGTAGATACCCACACATTTTGCCTATTTTTCTTATATAAATATACACGACAATAGATTTCCTTAATCACTCTCTATATAATTAAAATAATATTTTATATTATTTTTTTTTTAATAATTTTTTTATAATTTAATATGAAATAAAAATAAAAATATAGAAAACGTAAAAGGAGAGAGGTAATAGAAATTTTTTATGTATAATTTAATAATTATAAGGAATGAACAGTATTTCATAATACATTGAAAAATATTATACAAACCCTATAGAGATAATTAAATATAAGACTTATGCTATAACTTTTTAACTTTTTTCTCCTAAATAAAGATAACAGACTTCTATAGGAAATCTGCTACTAGTGCTCTTACTCCCAATAGAACAATACTAGTAAGCTATTGCAAGTTCCTCCTACTCAAACTTGGCTAAAAGGATTACCTCTTCATAAGTTCTTATGATCCGAATACCCATCGTCTCTAACCTTGACATGAGTCTTTCCTTCAACAGATTGAAAGGTAGAGCATCTTTTGAAGCCAAACAAGTTTCCTGGAATCCCAACTTTTAACCCAAAATAATTGAAATGAAAATATTGAACTCAACAAAACTAAAAGGCACCAAACATACCTCAAAGAAAAGTCGTGTTTGTGACATAGGCATGACATATAAAAATGTTGGATACTGAGCTTCTAAAAACTCAACTTTTTGTTTCTTATAGTCTCTGTAGTCCATGAATACCATAAGACTAGGATCATATGGACTATTTTCTACCTGGATTAAAAATTGAAATCAATAGAAATACAAGTGAATGTGTGATGTATGACAATTTTTTGGTAGAAACTAGATGTGTGGAAGTGGTAAATTAACAATAATTTAAGAAACTAGGGTTTTTCAACTGCAGGAGAATCACAACCCTTAGGATTTTCTCAATCACAATAAACCTTGTAGATTAATTCAAAACAATAATGAGTGATCTTATAAGGCATATCTCACTCCTATTTATAGGATTACAAGTTTTGTATGATAAAAGGAAATAAAATGATACATATGACAAAGTCGCTACATCTGCCCAAAATAGGAAGCAAAAAGCCACAAATGGAAAACTCATATGAAAAGCAAGGTAAAAAGTCTCTATATAAAAAATAAAAAAGAAAATAAATATATAACAAACATGGTGAAAAACCAAAAAAGGCATGCTCCCTCCATTAAAAAATGATCAGCCAAAAATTTGTCCCATGAATTGATTACTATCAATGTTACATGTGACAAACATACCTAATAAAATTTAAATTTTGAAAAGTTTGATTCTAGAATGTCATTTCATGTTCTATTAAGAACTATATGGAGCACAAACACCTAATAATACTTGTCAATGATAGAATGAAGACGGCCTTAATCACACAACTCGCAATAGCTTTACAATATATGTGACATGACTTCAAATCTTAAACTAACAAAATTTTAAACTAATATTATATTATCATTCATGGAATCCTGAAGCATATTACATTCAAAATTCATGGGCTAACATTCACATTTTAAGAATGAAAATCACAATTTGGTCATTTCTGTTTCCTAATTCCTAGCTCTTCACTTTGGTACATCATTTCCATGATTTAGTCCTAAGAAACCTAAATGTAGCTGAGTGGCTGCCTTACCATGTAAATCATTCATGCAAAACAAATCAATCATAACGATCAAAGCTCCACAGAAACAATTCCATTTCTATGCAATGAATTCCATTTCCAAAAAGGCCAAGCACTATGGTAAAAGAACATTGAAGTTTGTGTCTTATGAAATTAATACTAAATGTTTAAAATTTTAAAACTCAACTGATTGAACATGGAAAAATACATGTCCGTCCTTGTCCTTGTCCTTACCTCCACCTCAACACCATAGGCTGTCTGCACAGAGACCTTTGGACCACCGACCTCATACTGCAAGAGTTTCCCTGATGCCGCTCCAGATGCAACAGTTGCAAGCCTATAATGACATTTTAGAATACGATAAAAATATCAGTAACACATGAACAATTTAAATATTTGATATAACAGTGAAGAACGTTACACAATACAATCTGACAAGAATCTTGCCTGCAATGAACAACAATGCCATGCTCACAAGCAACAAGACTATGGCCATTGGCAGCCTCAATTATCCTTTCTACTTTTGAGCAAAAATATGAAACACCTGACTCGATACACCTAGGGAAAATTAATATCAATTATATATCTACATAAAGCCATATTCCAAAAGCACCAATCAGTAGGCACTGTTAGGCTTGAAGAAACACAAAAATCTTACCTTCTCAGCAACTCCTCATGTAGCAAATGCCGGCTAACTCGTCCATAAGCACGTCCAACAAAAATGGGATCATCATCATCAAGATATACAAGGGTATCCTGCCAAGCATGTTCAATACACCCTTCAAGTCCAAGATCTGATAGCACCCAAAAAAAAAAAAATTATCCTCAAAATAGATGAGAAAGGAAACAAATATTAAGACATTTACCAAAGGTTTTTGAAATTTTAAGTTAAAAGAAACAAATTTAAAATCAAAACACCTAAAGTGTCCTACAATTTAAGGCTAATCTGTCTTAGAAATGTAAAATTCAAAATTAGTAAATTGATACTTTCAGAAGAAAAGAAAAAAGTTAACTATTTTCACTGAAAAAGCAATACAAAGTACCTGAACTTCCCAAGTGGATGTGCAAAATCACAAACCAACACTAACCGCCAAGAGCATTAGCTTAACTGACGTCTCCCTGGTCTCCCATTGGAGAGATCAAAAGGTGCAAATGGTTTCAGAGGTAAGAGGTTCAAATTCAGCATTATTGCTCAATTGGTATCTCCCTGGTCTCCCGAGAGTCAGAGGTTCCAATCCCCACCTATATCTAGGTGGTAAAATATTTAAATTATGTATCCCCAACCCCAGAACCTTTGCCTCCTTTGAAACAAACAAGCTTAACAAAAAACCCTCAAACCAACTGCTCTTATGGTTGTAAATAAATTCAATGGTATAGTTTTTGTAAGTTATTTATTGAGGTCTATTATAGTACACAAATTTGGTAAAGATGAGAATAAATTGCCGAAATTTGGCTTTCTATGAAGGAAATCATACCTTGGAATTCATCCTCCCATACACCATAGTTATTTGTAAAAGGGAGGTCTGGCCCAATAAGTCCAACGCGTAATCCTAACTTAGCTGATTCTGCGGCAAGAGCAAGGCCAGCCGGACCACATCCAATTACCACTAAATCCAGAATACCTTCTCCAGGCGATATTTGAGGTAACTACAAGAGCATAAAGTAGACGTGATTTTAACAAAAGGAATCTCCCTTCCAAATGCAGGGGGGAAACATGAGAAAACTTGATCATTTGGCACTCAACATGCCAAAAACACAGCAGCCTAAAATTTCAGGCATATGAAGCCACGAATTTCACAGAATGTGGGAACGAAATCATGGTGAACGGAACATACGTTAAGACATGATTTTTAACAAAACGAATCTCTCTTCCAAATGCAGAGTAAAAACATGAAGAAAGATGATCTTTTGGCAATCAACATGTCCAAAAAGCAGCATCCTAAAATTTCAGGTATATGAAACCACTAATTTCGCACAAAAGTGGGAACGAAATCATAGTAACAGATTGAAGAACACCTTATCCGCGAGTTTGGATTGTTTCTCCATAGGCTTGTTCTGCTGCATTTGAACGAAGAGGAGCTGCGAGCCACCGGCCTTGATGTAATCTTCGTCCTCGTCGTCGAAGCCTTCCTTAAGAGCGACGCAGCTCTTGCTTCCCGAACCAGCACCCGCTCTGAGCGACTGCAGATACGGAGGGATTGGGCTTCTGGAAAAGAAAAACGAAGTCACCCTACCTGCAAGCGCCGTGGTCCCTCCCGAGAGCGGCCAGGTAGAGCGAGGCGAGACCGCCACTGCTGCGCAGTTTCGAGCTCCGATACACTCCATTCTCACGGCTTTGGTCCTCCTCCTTCTCCACCTTCACGGTCTCTGTTTTGTCGCCCCCATAACTCTGCCACCCTCTCTCTCACTCTCTCACTCTCTCACAAACACTCACTGTGTGTGCTGTTGGTTTTTGTGTGTCTGAGCGTGTGCGCGTGCGGGAGCGCGACGGGTAAGGGATAGGGGTGTTCAATATCTTTTCTTGGGCTGAGCTGTGCCATCGTGGATGAAGTCATTGGTAACGCATTTCGTATCGTTATGCCTACTGGCCCCGCCTCGGTTGCTGGAGATAAATGCACAAAACAGATTTAAATAAATATTCACATGGAACGAGGTCACATTTTTAAAATTCATATAAGGGGTGAGAATTTATGTCAGGGGGCTTCTAAATTCACACTTGTCTTGTCTTTTTCTATTTTTATTATTTAAAAATTTTAAAATAATGATTTATTTTCAAGACTAGTTTTATTGTATAATCCCAGATAGCAATTTTTTAATATGTATTTTATTTTTATTGGAATAATAAAATAATAATTATATTATTTATTTTAATAAAGAAGGGTGGGGGCGTTTGAGGTTGAAAACGAAAAAAAATTGCTGACATGTATGCATGTATGTGCGTAAAGAGAAATAAAAAATATTAATGTGTGTACCTTCGTGTAATTGACTTTTAAAGCTTTTACTATTGTGTAATTAACTTTTTAGAAGTCCACTAGCTAGCCCCTCTTTCTAATACGCGTGTCAGGTATATTTTTTATCCCACCAAACCACTCTACCAAAATAAATAATAAATTAATATATATTTATGATATTAATATTTATTTTTCTACTATTAATTTAATTATTATTTTACTACTATTAATTTAATTATTATTTTACTACTCTAATAAAAAAAAACTATATACCTCAATTATTTTATTGACCACATAAGACCAATATTATTAATATAGAATATTTATTTTAATTTTAAAATTTTAAATATAGGGAACATTATGGTAAATTTTACTATCCTCACTATCCTATACTATATGCTTAAATAATAATGTAGTTCATGTATTATTACTGTGTATGTAAATATTAATGTAATATATACATAAAATTTTATAGTAATACTATGTGTCACCAGAATTGCGTAATTAGTAGATAATCGTGATAACGTGCAACATACAAGATCATTAAAGAGAAAAAAATATGAATAAATCACAATTGTCCATATTAACCACGGTTTCTCATTGATGATGCAAACTAATTGCATATATCATCTCTCAAGATTTTAATATGCCACGACATTAGTGTTAATTAGTTTTATTATCATAAAAAAACCTCATGATTTTAGTTATGTTTTATAAAATTAAAAAGTAATAACTTCTCAAAATAATGTCTCAAGATAAAAAGTTATATTCAAGTTCAACTTTGTCCCCAAAGCCTTCTGCAAACATGCTCAAAATCGAAATGTTAACCGCATATCCTTATCTGATACAATCAATGAGGGTATCTCGTGCAGCCTTACAATCTCACTGATATACAATTGGCTCAAAGCTCCAATGGAATCCTGCTCCCTTGCAACTATAAAATGAGCTAATTTTGTTAGCCGATCCATAATAACCTAAAACATGTCTTTCCTCCCTGAGGTAGGTGGAAGTCCTATCCCAAAATCTACAGTAATGTAATCCTATTTCCACTCCGCCACTGCCAATGGTTGAAACATGCTCGCCTGACACTGGTGTTCTGCCTTTATCTATTGACGGTAAGGTGTGCGGAAACAAACTCTGCCACATCCCTCTTCATCCCAGGCCACCAAAAATGTCTCCGAAGAGAATGATACATTTTGATGCCTCCTGGATGAATAAAAAATTTGGACTAATGAAACTCCATCATCACATCCCTACAAGAGAGGAGACACCACAATCAGATACCCCTGAAAGCTCAACACATGCTCAAGACCCTTGGCCCAATCTCCTACTAGCTCTCCAGCTACAATCTGTGCCCTAGGTATCTCACACTCAATATCCCTCAATTGTCCCTTCAATACTTGCTAATACAAGCCAGGCATTACCACAATAGAACTCAAAATCATTCCTCTCGTAGAAGTACTAGGGCGAAGGTGCAACTTAGCCAATCGCTCCAACAGATTTCACTCTCGCATGGCCACCTCGGCCTTGCCCTTTCTACTTAGGGCATCTGCCAACACATTCCCTTTGCTAGAGGTATAGGCAAGGGTAAAATCAAATGTCTATAAATACTCTACACACTGATGTTGTTTCAAGTTCAAATCCTTCTAGGTGAAAATATACTGAGGACTCTAATGGTCCGTATATATCACGAATTTGTTCCTTATAAGATAATGATGTCAACTCTTTAAAGCAAAGATCACCGTTTGTCGCCTTTAAATTATGTGTGGGATAGTTCAAAGATATGAGGCTTTAGTTGCCTCGATCCATATGCAATAACACTGGGCTCTTGCTAATGTTTAAATGTGATTTTGTGTAGGAGGAAGTTCAATATCTTAGGCACTTAATGTGAGGAGTTGGTGTGAAGATAGATCCCAAGAAGATTAAGGCCATGATAGATTGGACATTGCCTAAAGATGTTTCTACCTTGATTTTTGGGACTAACTAGCTATTTTCATCTCATGGAGGTAAAATAATTTTGAGGCATTTCCCAATGTAAATACTCATAACCACCTCATCAAATTACGATGAAGTGATAGCAATGCACAAAGATAGTAGATAATGTGTTTAGTTATGTTTAATGACATAATATATTCAACCAAATTAAAACTTACAAATTAATAAAAAAAACCAACTTCATTATTTAAAGACAACATTGCTTATGTTACTTAATTGAAGAAAGGCTAAAAAATGATCGAACAATCTTTGCCTACACACAAAAACTACAAAAGAATAAAGAGCTTGATGTACAATACATTGAGTAATGATGTAGGTGACTTTCACAAAGTCACTACCTACTACAATTTTTAAGAAAACATGTTCATAACATAAGATGCATCTTCACCATATGTAATTTATAGAATTATATAATTTAGAGAGGGACTCTTCTTTTACTCAAAACTTTTTATCTCATAAGATTTATGACAAAGTATACCATCTCAGAGTATCTTCGAGGCTCTCTATTATTTATAAAAGTTCCAAAATATTACTCTAACATTTTTTTGTCACATCTCGGATTTTCAACCCAAGAAAACCGATTAGTAACTCCCCTTACCCACCTAGTGGGGCAAGGGGTCGACTAAACAAAGAGTCACAAAACACCACAAACAAACATAACAAAAATCCACAAATCAAACTACATGTTTATTAAATAATTTAAAACTCTTTTACATCATTTCCCACGTAGGGTTACAATAATTCCTTAGAAACAACTCAACATAAAATGGAAACAAACAAAATGACAATTCAATGTCTCCACCTTCATGTTTCGCCTAACGCCTTTAGGTACCTAAAAAGAGACAATCACACAACAGGAGAGATGGGCAACCACGGTTCAAGAGGAATCATGTCTTCCCAACCCACCCTATGCTCCTAAGCATCTACTTGATGGTGTGCACAAGTCCTGTGTCATGGCAATAATACATAAACAATTCATAGTCAACATTTTAACTTTAAGGTATTTATAACTCAAACAAAACATAAGCAAGCCACACGACTTCTCTACCTCAACCTTGAATATGGAGTTTGTGGATTTCACAAGTCCCACATTGGACTAAGAGGAGAACGAAGCATGCCTCATAAAAAGGGCATGGATATCTCTCTAGCATGATGCGTTTAAAACCCTAAGGGGGCCAGGCGGCCAAGTGATCACCACATAATTTGTCATTAAATTTTGATATTCCCAAGATCCAAGCAAGATCGTCCGAGTATATATGTGTGTGTATACGAGAGGGGGTGAATATGTATACTTAAAACTATTTCCTATAGTTTTAAAAGTAGTATGATACTCGAGGTATTCTACATATATGGTTCTTCTTTGGTTGGTATTTTAGTGTCTTATGCAATATCGATTAACACCAGGTATGTATGGGAAGTAAAATATAAAGACACACGGTTTACATGGTTCAATTAATGTGATCTACTCCACGGTGGTGAGGGTGTACCTATACCGAGTCGAATCCACTATATGCTTTCAATACGATGAGGGTCCGAGTCTTGTTACAATAGGATCAACTCTCTTTTCTCTTAAATGCAAATACAAAAATAGTATTACTCCAGTGCTCACTCACTGTAACGAATCGTCTAAGCGCAATATGCCCTGCATATTCAATCGTTTGCACCGCCTGACCTTCTACCATTCCTTTGCCAAACTCACAATCTGTTCGTGAATGTATGAGGAACAAAGTCGGATTAACTCAATGTTATCTTGCTTATAATCTTCCTCTTTCTCTCTCTATGTATTCAATACGTACTACTATGTGTCGTCTTTTTGTATTGCACAAGATACCTGCCTTATGTTCTCTAATATTCTAATGCTTGTTTAAGTATGGCATCTACCTTGCTTTTATAGGACAAGTCATAGTAAGAAACCCTTCTCCTAGGGTTAAGCATGTTTCACTTTTTAATCTTCAATCATTAACAAGTTAAGCAAGCTTCAAATGATGTCCACGTGTTTTTCAAGACTTGGCGTGCTCGAAAACGTTGTTTAAGTGATAGCTTACTTAAACAAAGATCCTTTAGCGTGTTTCACTCCTTCGATTAGCCACACCTCGAAGATGTATGCTTCGTAGCTTTGTCATTACCTCTCCAGGTGCATATGCTACTACCAAATGACCTCACCTTTGAATCTTCAAGTCTGAATCCTCGAGCCTTGGATCTTCGAATTTGTAAAGACCCGTACTTGTGTTTGAGTTATTATTGTTATTATTCATACTAGTAATGGTAATATTTTAAGTTATTGTCATCACCTGGTTTTCGTCCGGGCCTTTTAGGGTGAGCTCAAACTAAACCAATGGTGAGAAATTTTAGAGTCGCCACCAACCGTTTTTTGGGGTACGGTTGGATACCCTCTACTTTGAGTAGTTTTAAATGTATGGTCTCATAAGTATCGAGAGATGGGTTCGGGAGTTGGTTACGTGTAGGGAAGGATTAGCACCCCTACAAATACTCTTTCGTATCTAATTTAGGAGGAAGAGGTTTTATTTTATTTATACTGCCATGACTGGGCTAAGTTAAAAAGTTTATTTGGCTAAGTTATTTATTAAAGTCATGGTTAAAATGGATTTATCCTAAATTTCTAAAGGGAATCCTAAAGGTTTTAGATTTTTGAAGTGGATAATGAGATCCTAGGAATTGGTTTGTTTTTTGGTTTTGCTCTTGGAAATTGAAATCCTAAAAAATATTTTTTTTTCTTTTTTTTTTGGTTTTTTTGTTTTTTTTGTGTGTATTTTTTTGTTTGTTTTTTTGTTTGTTTTTTTGTTTGGGTTAGAAAACATACATTTTTTGGTTTTTATGTTTTGTAAAACGTTTTGTTTTGGTTTTGCTTTGTTTTTTTTGCTTTTGGAAATTGAAGTACTAATTTTGGTTTTTTTTTGTTCTGGTTTGAAAACATGAAAACGTTTTTTGTTTTTTTTTTGTTTTTTTTTGTTTTTGAAACCTTTATCTCTCTTTTTTTTTTGAAAACTTTTAATTATTTTTGTTTTGAAAACTCAGAGTCACACTTGTTACAAATACATATGAAAGTAATGAGCACATAAAATAAACGTGGAGTGTGTGATTATGACATCCATAAATAAGCAAAAATAAAGCCACTCTTTCTTTTCCTTTCTTTTTTTCATCTCTTATTTTTGTTTTGCCCTCCTTTTTTTTCTAGCTTTTCTCTCTCCTTTTTTTTACTGCTCTTTACATATTACAACATAAACAGTATATACAACATATATCTACAACTTCAGGGGGGAAAAAATAGCAAACAAACAAACAAATAAATAATACAAGAAACATACGCCCTATACCCAACAGCAAAAAAAAAACAAATTACATTAAATATGAATATACATAAGTAAAAGAAGTAAAATATGGAACTGACTTTGTGGCTTCCACCGGACTTGTTTGGGATCCTTGTCCGCACCGATTAGCTCGAGCTCCAATCTCGCAGATGGCAAAAATTAGTTGGGAGATTGCAACGATGTGTGGAGATGAGAGAAGATGAGAAAAGAAAATCTCTGGGTTCGAGTAAAACGTGGGAAAGGAGGATGATGTGTATTTTTGGGATTAAGATTTTTTTTTTGTGGCTGGAATTGAGGGGAAGGGGTATAAGGTGTAAGGAATAGGAAATGAAGAAACGATTGTTTTTGTTTTGATGGAAACGTAGGAAGAGAAAAAAAGAAATTTAACTAGAATTGTGTTTGTTTTTTGTAATTTTTTGTTTTTGGGTAAAAGAGTCGGAACGAGGTGTCGGGGAAAAGGAACTGGAAAGACTTGGGGGCTGAACTCTTTTCCCTCTCTCTGAACCTCTTCCTTTTCCGTATCTTTTTTCCCTCAACTCTCTGTTTTTCTTTTTTCTTTTCTTTCTCTGTTTGTCGGAATGAGGAATGGTAGCAGGTTTTTTTGCAACGATGAGGGGTCTCTTCGTGTTTTTTCAACTCTCTGCTTTTTTTTTTTTCTCTCGTCTACACCGGGGATAAAGGAAGGACGTGAATGGTAAAGGGTGGTTTCAACGATAAGGGGCTCTCTCGTTTTTTCTTTCTTTCTTTTTCTGACCTGGAATGATGGAGGGTTTCCTCTTCCCTTTTTTTGATGGCTCTCTTCAACGAAAACCCAACCTCTTTTTTTTTTTTTTTTTAGCGCGTAGGGATGGATGATTGCATCTTAAGGGATCGTAAACTTTTTTTGGTGGATTCATTAATTGCGGCATTTAATGCCGCATTATTGCTTTCTTCATTTTCATCCAGGTCTTGTGCAATCCGTCGGGTGTATTATTATTTCCAGATCTATTAATTTGCAGATCGATTGTCCGGTCGGGTGGTTAGTGTGTGCGGGAAAAGGGGAACTCGTGATTTGCCTTTTTGAATTTGTAGTTTAGCGGACATGTGACCGATGGTATTCAAAATAATGTTTTGTCGGATGGCCCCGCATAAAACAAGCCCCGTGAACGACCAGCTGAGAGGAAAAAAAGGAAACCCGTGAGAAAAAGCCGGCACGAACAGCCAATGAGAAAAAATCAGCGAAGGCAAAAAAAAGGGTCGGAGGTTCGAAGTGTCGGCAGGTCGGAGCGTCGGCAGCGAGGCTTCGAGGGTCGAAGGGTCGGAGGTGGAAGGCGTACGGGTGCCGCGGGTCAAAGGCGTCGTAGCGAGACTTCGAGGGTCGTGGGCGTCGTAAGTCGCGGGTCGGAAGTGTCGGCGGCGAGGCTTCGAGGGTCGAAGGGTCGAAGGTTAGAAATCGGCAGGTCAACGGGGCTTCGAGGCTTCGAGGCTTCGAGGCTTCGGGGCTCGAGGCTCGGGGCTCGAGCCCGGGACTTCGGGGCCGAGCCCGGGGCTTCGAGCCTTCGAGCTTTGGGCCCGATCTTCGGGACTTCGGGGCTTCGAGCTTGGGCTTCGAGGCTTCGGGGCTTCGAGGCTTCGAGCTTTGGGTCAATGGGTCGAAGTGTCGGCAGGTCAACCCGTCAACCCTTTTTTTTTAATTGCCTTTTTACCCCCACCAAAAATGCAAAATGGATAACCTTCCAGGAATTGTTTGGGGAGATCCGTATTCGCCACATAGGCATTTTGAAGAGTTTCGCATGATCACTTTTACGGGCGGTTTGACCAGGGGCATTGACCGTCTTTTTGGCAAGTTTGACTTTTTCCAACGAAAGTTGTTTTGGCCATAACTTCTTCTTTTTAGTCCGATTTGAGCTCGGTCAAGTGCGTTGGTCTCCAATTTTCATCCTCCATCACCTGGTGTTGTTCTTGGGGCGCTTCAAAGACTTGTAGCAGGTCATTAATTTTGAACTCCCCCATCCGTGTCAATTGTATCCATCTCGTGCGGATTGGGGTAGACCATTCCTTGGAAGTATGGGATCATTGTGGACCTGTTCAACAAGGTATATGGCATAGGCAGAAAAGGTATATCAAATTGGGTTAGTATGTCCAACCCGGACAAAATAAGGGTCCTACAACTGCCTCTTTTGTGCACTCGTTTGTATACAAACATCGTACAAAGATAAAAGGGAGTCATTTTGGACGGGTTGGAGCACTTACCTGACTTACCTAGAGGAAGAAGTGCGACGGTTGGGTTTGTCCCCGAGAGGGAAAAGGGGCTTCACAGGCCGGTGTGCGTGGATAATACCTTGATGAGGCATCTAAGGCCGCTTGATACCGGAGATTGAAAGCCTACAACAATGACAAAGCTTGAACCGAAAAAGAGAAAAGGCCTACAACAATGATGGTCTTGAATTGAAAACCGAAAGGCCCACAAGAACGATAGGCTCGAATTGAAAAATGGAAAAAGGCCCACAACAATGATGGGCTTAAACTGAAAGGCCTACAGCAACGATAGGCTCGAATTGAAAAATGGAAAAAGGCCCACAACAATGATGGGCTTGAATTGAAAACTGAAAGGCCCACAACAACGATGGGCTTGAATTGAAAACTGAAAGGCCCACAGCAACGATAGACTCGAATTTAAAAATGGAAAACGGCCCACAACAATGATGGTCTTGAATTGAAAACGGAAAGGCCCACAGCAACGATAGGCTCGAATTAAAAATGGAAAAACGCCCACAACAACGATGGGCTTGAATTGAAAACGGATAGCCCACAAAGAACGATGGGCTTGAATCGAAAATGGATAGCCCAAAGAACGATAGGCTTAAAGTGAAAATGGGAAAGCTCACAAAGAACGATAGGCTTAAAGTGAAAATGGAAAAGCCCACAAAGAATGATAAAGCTTAAACGGAAAAATGAAAGGCCCACCGCAACGATAGGCTTGAATTGAAAATGGAAAGCCCACAGCAACGATAGGCTTAAAGTGAAAACGGGAAAATGAAAGGCCCACTGCAACGATAGGCTCGAATCGAAAATGGAAAGCCCACAAGAACGATAGGCTTAAATTGCAAATGGATAGCCACAAAGAACGATAGGCTTGAATTGAAAATGGAAAGCCCACAAAGAACGATAGGCTTGAATTGAAAACGGATAGCCCACAACAACGATAGGCTTGAATTGAAAACGGATAACCCACGAAGAACGATGGGCTTGAATCGAAAATGGATAGCCCACAAGAACGATAGGCTTAAAGTGAAAATGGAAAAGCCCACAAGAACGATAAAGCTTAAACGGGAAAAATGAAAGGCCCACTGCAACGATAGGCTTGAATTGAAAATGGAAAGCCCACAAAGAACGATAAGCTTAAAGTGAAAACGGGAAAATGAAAGGCCCACTGCAACGATAGGCTCGAATCGAAAATGGAAAGCCCACAAAGAACGATAGGCTTAAATTGCAAATGGATAGCCTACAAAGAACGATAGGCTTGAATTGAAAATAAATAGCCCACAGCAACGATAGGCTTGAATTGGGAAGACTTGTTGGAGACATCAAATGGTATTTGGGGAAATGCTTTTAGGAATTGGTGAGTTTGGGAAGTAACCCAATTTAAGCTCCCTCTACGAGTTCACTCAAGGAGATCGCTCTACGAGGTGACCCAAAATGGGAAAAGGTTGTCGAGTGCCAAAAGGATGCGTTTAGACTTTGGGGCAATTGCAAGGAAAGAGTTGTAGACAATGAACGAAGAAAGCTAAGATAGCTTGAAGAGAAGTTTCTTGAATATGAGCTCCTAGGATCTCCAGAGGCAGAACATTCCCGCAATTACGAGTATGTTGAATGTATGCCAATGATGCATGGAATGCAATGTGCTATATGCGGGGATGCATAAACCTCAACTTGTGGTGAAATACAATGCAATGTGATGCCGTGCGATGTATGCATTGAATGCCACGTGATGTATCACTGAGGGTTTGGCCGTTGTTGGAGAGGTTGGCTAACATTCAACTTGTTGGGGAACAACGTTCTCTTTGGATGGAAAGCCCGTCCTGTCTTTGTTGGGGAACTCCCTGTTGTGCACGAAGGGTCTATTAAAATTCGCTTCGCCATATTGAGGAGATTGATTTGACGGCTTCTCTGGGGATAGTGATATCCCGTGGAGATATGAGTACTCCGAGTTAGGGGCTTTAAGTTGTTTGGGGATTTTGAGCTTGGCCCTACTCATAAGGCAATGCTAGAAGAGCTTATTGGGGATTTAAGATGTTCTACTCAAATGTGAAATGAAGACGATGTAACATGATTAAAGAGATAAAAAGATTTTTGCTGGTTTAATTCCACAAAACATATTTATATCATAAAAAGTGTCCTATTGTCATAATCTGATAAATAGAATCACAAGTCTTTAAAAACATAATGTACAAATTTGATTCGAGTGTGCCGCAGGTTTGACCAAGTCTTCCACTGTTTGCGCTTGTTTTTGGATGATGTTGTCTCTATTGCTTGCAACGGACCCTATTTGTCAGGGTCCTGATCCTTTCGCTTCAATCGAACTGATTTCACCCTTCAAGATTTATTGTTGGCTTTGTCTTTTACCCTTGGTGCCCTTTCGGGTTTTCACCAAGTCTCGCTTTTGTTTTCTTTTTTTTGTCTTTTGTTGGAGCTTTGTATTTTACCCTTGGTGCCCTTTTGGGTTTTCACCAAGTCCGCTCATTACAGAATGAGAATCTTGTTGGGAGACATGAGAGTTAAGCATAAAACTTTTTAACGGCGTCACTATTCACCGGATTAGGAAGCTCGCTCCGTCCATTTTGGCAAGGATCAATGCGCCTCCTGAGAATGCTTTTTTCACAACATATGGGCCTTCATAATTGGGAGTCCACTTTCCTCGATGGTCATGCTGGATTGGCAAGATCTTCTTGAGGACAAGATCACCCTCTTGAAAGCTTCTGGGCTTCACCTTTTTATTGTAATTGTTCATCATTCTCTGTTGATACAACCTGTCCTCTCGCAAACTTGTCCAAGCGTTTGCCCTCAATTAAATTCAACTGCTCATAACGACTTTGGGCCCATTCCTGCTTCTTCGAGCTGAGTATCCTTAAGTACTCGGAGGGAAGGTATCTCCACTTCAACCGGTAGAACTGCTTCCATGCCATAGACCAAAGAAAATGGAGTTGCCCCAGTCGATGTACGCACTGAGGTACGATAAGCATGCAAAGCGTAAGGTAGCTTCTCGTGCCAATCTTTGTACGTTTCGGTCATCTTTCTGATAATGTTCTTGATGTTCTTGTTGGCTGCCTCGACTGCTCCATTCATCTTTGGGTGATAGGGGGTCGAGTTGCGGTGTTAAATTTTGTATGTTTCGCACAACCTCCCTATCATCCGGCTGTTCAAATTGGCAGCATTGTTCGTTATGATCTGCTCGGGAAGACCATATCGGCATATGATGTTGTTCCATATAACGAAGTACCACAGCTTGTGTGACATTAGTGTATGATGCTGCTTCTACCTACTTGGTGAAGTAATCAATGGCTACCAAAATGAAACGATGACCATTAGACGCTTTTGGAGATATTGGTCCGATAACGTCAATGCCCCAAAGTGAGAATGGCCACGGGGAGACCATCACGTGTAGTTCGGACAGCGGTACTTGAATCTTGTCGCCATAAATTTGACACTTGAGGCATTTGCACACATATTCAATGCAATCTTTTTCCATGGTGACCCAATAGTAGCTCATTCACATGATTTGTCTTGTTAATGCATGTCCGTTTGCATGTGAACCGCATTCCCCTTCGTGAACTTCTTTCATTATCTGTATTGACTCTTCTTTTGCCACACACCGCAGTAATACCATATCATGGTTTCTCTTATACAGAAGCGAGCCATCGAAATAATAATTGGATGCAGACCTTCGGATATTCCTCTTATCAGATTCAGTGGCCTCTGCTGGGTATTCTTGCTTAAGCAAATATTGTTTGACGTCCTCAAACCAAGGTTTTTCTTCAGTATGTCCTTCAATGGCCATGCAATGTGCAGGAGCATCTTGTATACGGATATCGAAAGACTGAACTTCCAACTTTGTGTCTAGTCGAAGGAGGGAGGCTAGAGTTGCCAGCGTGTCAGGGAGCTGGTTGCATTCCCCGGGCATATGCTCAAATGTGATGTCTTCGAATTGCTCGACTAACTCTGCAACGTGCTTCCGATATGGGATTAATTTGTGGTTTCGAGTCTCCCATTCACCCCTTACTTGAAAAATGATGAGTGCCGAATCGCCGAACACTCGTAATTTTTTGATTCCTTTGTGAATGGCTTCTTGAAGTCCCATCACACAAGCCTCATACTCTGCCACATTGTTTGTACAAGGGAAGGTTAGCTTTGCCGCCATGGGGAAATGTTTGCCTTTTGGGGATATCAGGATGGCCCCAACACCGTGACCTAAGAGACTAGAGGCTCCATCGAACCACATCGTCCATATGTCCGATACTTCACCGAAATGATGTTAATGTGCTCATCTCGGGAAGCCAATAGTCATGGGCTCAAAGTCTTCCAGGCTCTTATCTGCCGGATAGTCGGCTATCGCACTTCCTTTTATGGCTTTTTGAGGTACGTAGATGATATCGTACTCCGATAGGATCAATTGCCATTTGGCGATTCTTCCAGAAATGGTTGGTTTTTCCAAGAGATATTTGAGCGGATCATGCCTTGAAATCAGCCAAGTAGTATGATAAAGGGTGTATTGCCTCAATCTTCTTGTTATCCAGACAAGAGACAAGACGTCTTCTCCAAGGGCGTGTAGTTTTCTTCATTGATGGTGAACTTCTTGTTGAGGTAATAAATGGCCTGCTCCTTCTTGCCTCGTAGAATCATGTTGCCCCAAGACACAACCCATCGCCGACTCCTGAACGGTCAAGTATAAGATCGAGGTCTATCCCAGATCGGTGGGATCAAAATGGGTGGATTAGACAGCTATTGTTTGATCTTGTCAAAAGCTTCTTGACATTTGTCATTCCAAATTTCTGGGTTGTTCTTTCGTAAAGTCTTGAAAATGGGTTCACATGTTTCCAAATTTCCCAGTTGTCAGCTGGGAAATAAATCGGGCAATATAATTCAGTCACCCTAGGAATCCTCTAACCTCCTTGATGGTCCGTGGTGGCGGCATCTCTTGGATAGCTCGAACTTTATCTGGATCGATTTCCACTCCTTTTTGGCTCACAATGAAACCAACAGTTTTCCTGATATGGCTCCGAAAGTGCACTTTTCGGGGTTCAATTTCAGTTGATATTTCCGTAGCTGTTGAAGAGCTTCATGAGTACTTCGATATGATCTTCAGTGCTTCGAGATTTGGCTATCATGTCGTCCACATATACCTCGACTTCTTTATGCATCATGTCGTGGAATAGGGTCACCATGGCTCGTGATAGGTTGCCCTGCATTCCTCGGCCAAAAGGCATCACGTTATAGCAAAAGGTGCCCCAAAGTGTCGTGAATGTGGTCCTCTCTTTGTGTTCGGGGCCATACGAATTTGATTATAGCCCGAGAAACCATCCATGAAGGAGAATAGGGCATGTTTTGCTGTATTATCCACTAAGGTATCAATATGAGGAAGCGGGAAGTTGTCTTTCGACCGGCCCAATTCGGATCTCTATATCTGACACACATGCGTACTTTGCCTCCTTTCTTTGGTACTGGTACAACATTAGCGACCCATTCTGGGATAGTGGGAGACACTTAGGAAACCCGCATCCCATTGCTTTTTGACTTCTTCTTTAATCTTTAGTATCATCTCTGGCCTCATTCTTCGCAATTTCTGCCGATCGGCTTGCACTCTCGCTTCACGGGTATGTGATGTTGCACTATATCCGTGTCTAACCCGGGCATATCTTGGTATGACCATGCAAAAATGTCGATGTAGCTTCTTAACGGCTCGATTAACTTCCTCCTGATGTCGGTAGCTATCAAAGACCCCACCCTCAATTCTTTTGGTTCTACTGTCGTCCCCAAATTCACCGTTTCTACCGGGTCTTCACTTGGGACGGATAAACGGTCTTCCCTTTCCAATAGGCGTATAATCTCCCCTGGTAGCTCAGGTGTCTCTTCTATCTCATCCTCATCGGCTTCAAACACGGGTGCTCCCAGTTTGGACTTTGGTCAAACCTTTGGCATCTCGTTTTCGCTTTCGCATACTATGTTTTCATTGACATTGTGATACCTGTTTATAAGAGAATGACAAGTTGGTAACCAAATATGATATGCATATGTGATGAATGGAATGCACCATGAAAGATTTGAAAAACACATTTTATTGGAAGGTTTAAGGAAAAACAAATGTTCACAGCTTTAAAGTACATTAAAATAGAATACATTAGATCCCAGCGACCCGTAAGCATTACATTATGGGGAGGTCCAGGCTGGTCCAATTATTCAATGGCTGGTTGGGATCCTCTTGCACTAACTGAACCATCCCGCTTGGTGCATGCTCATTTATGTCCAGTACGGCTACAGTCCCCGTCTTGGGCTCAGGTTGGCTCTTGCGGATAAACCCTCCACTTCGAAATGTAACATTCAAAGGGGGAAAGCTTCTCCTTTCTTCTTGTATTGGCCTTTTCTGCAATCTTGCCATTCTGACTTCCCTCTTCTTGATAGCTTCTCTCTATCTATCAGCTTTTGTAAGGACGTAGCCTAGCCCAAACTTTTCGGTATTTTCTCGGATGGTCAGGGGTTTCTGAATCCCCTGAGCTGTCAGGCCTAATCCTTGCCTCGATTTGTACCCCTGTTTGATCATAGTGGCTACAACCATTTTTGTCGCTTCGAGAGACGATGGTCCGGGCTGAAGCGACGTTCACCATCTCAAAAGCCCGATAGGAGCATTCCGGCACATCTTCGTTACTTTCAACATAAGGACTGATGCGGTTTGGTGACGAGGAAACTTGTCTCTCCAGAGATGCAGATGAGCTGGTCCCCCATTACAAACTTCATCTTTTGGTGGAGACCGGACGGCATTGCCTGCCATGTGGATCCAGGTGGCTTCCCAAAGAAACATGTAATATGGAGTGATGTCCATTACCTGAAATTCCACCGTAAAAGTAGTTGGCCCAATCATGAGTGGGTTATGCATGTATGCAACAAGTATGAAAAGCAGTAAATCACCGCTATCATGGTAGTTAAAGCGTATAAATAAATCACAGTAAATATGAGCAACAATCAAACAATTTAGCACAATAGATTAAATATATACAACAAGTATAATTAAAATAACCTCCTAATCCTTAGTTCTAGACCTAACTCTCTAAAGTGTTCACCGTCCCCACATGAGGTCGCCACTGTCATCACTGGTTTTCGTCCGGGCCCTTTTGGGGTGAGCTCAAACTAAACCAATGGTGAGAAATTTTAGAGTCGCCACAAACTGTTTTTGGGGTATAGTTGGATACCCTCTACTTTGAGTAGTTTTAAATGTATGGTCTGCGTTATCAGAGATGGGTTCGGGAGTTGGTTACGTGTAGGGAAGGATTAGCACCCCTACAGCGCCTTTTCGGTATCTAATTTAGGAGGAGGAGGTTTTATTTTATTTATACTGCCATGACTGGGCTAAGTTAAAAAGTTTATTTGGCTAAGTTTTTTATTAAAGTCATGGTTAAAATGGATTTATCCTAAATTTCTAAAGGGAATCCTAAAGGTTTTGGATTTTTGAAGTGGATAATGAGATCCTAGGAATTGGTTTGTTTTTTGGTTTTGCTCTTGGAAATTGAAATCCTAAAAAATATTTGGTTTTTTTTCTTTTTTTTTTGGTGTTTTTGTTTTGTTTTTTTTTTTGTGTGTTTTTTTGTTTGTTTTTTTGTTTGTTTTTTTTGGGTTAGAAAACATACATTTTTTGGTTTTTATGTTTTGTAAAACGTTTTGTTTTGGTTTTGCTTTGTTTTTTTTTTTTGCTTTTGGAAATTGAAGTACTAATTTTGGTTTTTTTTGTTCTGGTTTGAAAACATGAAAACGTTTTTTGTTTGTTTTTGTTTTATTTTGTTTTTTTGTTTTTTTTTTGTTTTTTTTTTGTTTTTGGAAACCTTTATCTCTCTTTTTTTTTGAAAACTTTTAATTATTTTTGTTTTGAAAACTCAGAGTCACACTTGTTACAAATACATATGAAAGTAATGAGCACATAAAATAAACGTGGAGTGTGTGATTATGACATCCATGAATAAGCAAAAATAAAGCCACTCTTTCTTTTCCTTTCTTTTTTTTCATCTCTTCTTTTTGTTTTGCCCTCCTTTTTTTTTTTCTAGCTTTTCTCTCTCCTTTTTTTTACTGCTCTTTACATATTACAACATAAGCAGTATATACAACATATATCTACAACTTCAGGGGGGAAAAAATAACAAAACAAACAAATAAATAATACAAGAAACATACGCCCTATACCCAACAGCAAAAAAAACAAAAAAAAAACAAAAAAAATACATTAAATATGAATATACATAAGTAAAAGAAGTAAAATATGGAACTGACTTTGTGGCTTCCACCGGACTTCTGTTTGGGATCCTTGTCTGCACCGATAGTTACCGAGCTCCAATCTCGCAGATGGCAAAAATTAGTTGGGAGATTGCAACGATGTGTGGAGGTTCGAAGTGTCGGCAGGTCGGAGCGTCGGCAGGTCGAAGTGTCGGCAGCGAGGCTTCGAGGGTCGAAGGGTCGGAGGTGGAAGGCGTACGGGTGCCGCGGGTCGAAGGCGTCGTAGCGAGACTTCGAGGGTCGTGGGCGTCGTAAGTCGTGGGTCGAAGTGTCGGCAGCGAGGCTTCGAGGGTCGAAGGGTCGAAGGTTAGAAATCAGCAGGTCAACGGGGCTTCGAGGCTTCGAGGCTTCGGGGCTTCGAGCTTCGGGACTTCGGGGCTTCGAGCTTCGGGGCTTCGAGGCTTCGAGCTTCGGGCTTCGATCTTCGGGACTTCGGGGCTTCGAGCTTCGGGCTTCGAGGCTTCGAGGCTTCGAGTTTCGGAGTCAATGGGTCGAAGTGTCGGCAGGTCAACGGTCAATGGTCAACCTTTTTTTTTTTAATTGCCTTTTTACCCCCACCAGAAATGCAAAAATGGATAACCTTCCAGGAATTGTTTGGGGAGATCCGTATTCGCCTACATAGGCATTTTGAAGAGTGTTGCATGATCACTTTTGCGGGCGGTTTGACCATGGGCATTGACCGTCTTTTGGCAAGTTTGACTTTTTCCAACGAAAGTTGTTTTGGCCATAACTTCTTCATTTTAAGTCCGATTTGAGCTCGGTCAAGTGCGTTGGTCTCCAATTTTCATCCTCCATCACCTGGTGTTGTTCTTGGGGCGCTTCAAAGACTTGTAGCAGAAGTCATTAATTTTGAACTCACCCATCCGTGTCAATTGTATCCATCTCGTGCAGATTGGGGTAGACCATTCCTTGGAAGTATGGGATCATTGTGGACCTTGTTCAACAAGGTATATGACATAGCGTAAAGGTATATCAAATGGGGTTAGTATGTCCAACCCGGACAAAATAGGGTCCTACAGTTATTATGATGATAATATTATTAATATAATTATTTAAGTATTTAAGTTATTATTATAATAATTAGGCTATTACTATTATAATTATTAGTGTAATTATTGCGCTTATTATTATTTATTAATCCATGTATTTTAATATTTATACTTTATTATTATTATAATAATGTTATTGTTATTAAAATAATTATCTCGAATACTTTAGATTAATTATTATAATGAGTTATTATTATTATTAAAAGATAGTATAAAAGAGAGAATTTAGGGTAGAAACCCTACGTGCTTTGTGTGTCCGCACAAAGCCTGGTGAGGGAGGAGCACAGGATTTGAAGCGGTTGTGTTCTTCTCGATATCTCAAGTTTGAATTCGGTAGGTGATTTGATTCTTCGTTATCATATAAGTATATATATATATATATATGTTCAATTATTTTTCCGGACCGAGGTGTGTCCAAAATTCATGTACTCGAGGTGTGTCTGCACTTTTTCTTTTAACCGATTTCCGTCGTATGTGTCTGCACCTTTTCTTTTTAATTACCTTTATTCTCTTATGACTCTATGTCCGTTAAACTCTATTATTATTATTATGAAGAAGTTCACCAGCCGACTTCGTTAATAAGCTCCATGTCTCCATATGCCGTGGCCTAGTAACTCTAGAAGAAATCAAATCCCGCAGCGAGCAACCGTGTACCACATGATGGCCTGCACCCATCTTTTATTATTTAAATAACTCTTTTCATATCATGTTTTTCCTTACTCTGAATTAACATCAAACGTTGTCTGCTATTGGAGCACCAGGGTATTGGCCTAGTTTCGTATGGACCAAACACCTGCTACGCGATCGTGATGAAAAGGAAGGGGGCAGCGGCACCTTACCGCCCCCGCCCACTTGGCTACGGAAGACTTCAGTGGCAGGGTCTGACTTGACCCTGCCACGTGGACTGGTTAGAGGTGAGGGCGACGGCTCCTTGCCGCCCCACACACACGCGTGGGCGCCAGCCCTTACGGGCTGGCAGATCCTAGGCCAGTCCATTTTGGACCGGCCTTGTCCTCCTTAGTTCCCTAAGAGTTTTCTGTCTTAGTCTGCAAGTTTTATGTCCATGAATGATTGATATGAATTGGGCTTGATATTATTAAATTGTTATTATTAAAATTGATATTATTGGGACTTATATTATTAAATTGACATTGAAATATTATTTGTAGCCTGAATTTTAGAATTGATATATCCCATAAATTTGATAGGGATACTATTGATTTATAATATACATATATATATATATATATGAATATATATGTATTATAAATTATTGTTTGTGGTATGATATTATTGGATGGGGAATTAAAATGTTTGTATGATGGTTGCCTTTAGTCTTGATTTCTAAAAATTTTATTTATTAAATTATGTGTGATTTTGTGATGAAATTGGTTGGGTTAATTGCAGGTGCCACATAGGACTGGCAAGAGGCTGCAGGTCTCCTATGTGGCTGGTTAATCCAGGTCCCATATGTGGCGGGTTGTCGTTAGGGATACCATGGATCTCACATATGGTTGTCTAGTAGTGATTAGGACTCTTGGAGGTGGTAGCGGGAATTCCCGTGGATGGATGATTGGCCGGCGTGAACCTTTAATGATTGAAATGTGATGAGGTATTTTATCTTATGATTTTTATGTAGACCACCTGTGATAGAATAGAGCAATACACTGATCATAGAAATTTAGGATTTTATGTGATGGGATAGTAAAGATGGAGATCACCTACTAGGCATTCGTGCTCACCCTACTTTGTTTCTATTTCCTACAAGTTGTAGGGAGTAGCTGTTGGAGCAAGCAGGTCGAGACATCTTTGTGTAGGATATACTATGGACCTTGTTTATTATTTTATTATTTTATTTCACGGACTTTAGTTTATGGAAGTTTTATAAACCTAATTGATAACTTTGTTATGTTTTATCATGGGTGTTGATTGATTTTAGTAATATTAACTACACTGTTATACTTGTTTACTTGCTTAAATATTTTATTAGATCATTGGTAAGTACAATTCTACCCCTATTGTGGAGTTGTACAGGATTTGGTTGGTCACTACTCCCCTTGACCCTTGTAGTGTGGGCATGGGGAAGCTACGTTCCTAGTTCTGTTGGTTTTAGGATTTGGGAGCGTGAAAGAATTGATCTTCCAATTTTTCTGTTTTTCGGCTTCGAATCTAGGATAAAACAACTGATCAACTGAGTTTCACTCTACGTGTCTTCGAGTCTTCATGTCTCCGCTTTTGAGCTAGCGACAACCTCATTTTACCTTGGCTAATCATCTGTTCACATCAACGGGTCTCCCAATCTTCACCTTGCGAGCTTCAACCCTATGGGCTTCGACTCTATAACTTTGCCACTCTACACTCGACGAGTCTTCGAGCCTGCAAGTCTTCAAGTCTCTGAGACACTACTCTTCACCTGATTACACCTTGGGTCTTCGAATCTTCGACCTTGTGGATCTACGAGTCTACGACCTTGTGTTCCTTTGGTGATGCTTCGAGCCTGATGGTTTGATGATCTTCGACTCTGCATATCTTCGAGTCATCTAATCTTCGACCTTGTGAGTCTACGAGTCTCTAGATCTTCGACCTAGATCTTTGACTCTGTAAGTATATGGTTAGACTCCCTCTACGAGCTCACTCTAAGAGATCACTCTACAAAGTTATCCAACCCAGTACCGATCTTCGACTTTGCGTCCTCCCACTTTCGCATTCTGTTGACAATAATGGAAACCAAAGTACCATGGGAACAACAAATTTGCATATAATTTATGAGCTTTAATTCCATATTTTGCTAAATTAATGCATTTTTATAATGATTTCTCCCTATTTTAGTTATTTACTATTTTAATCACTTTTATAGATTTAGTATCTGATGGTCCCTTGGAGCCTAGAGGGGGGTGAATAGGCTCTTATCCAAACTCTTTATATTCTCTTATGACACAAACACTTATCTAGTTAAGTGATAGAATCACTGCGGAAGATAACCAGATAGTAGAAGTATTTTGTTTTATTATCAAAAGATAAATACAACAAAATAGAAGCAAAACTCTTTTATACTCTGTTTACAAAAGGATTCACACTCTAGCCTATATTATCTCTTTGAACTCTTGTGCATACACACGATTGATTCAGGCTTGCTCGCACACTCCTTTAAATATACAAGTATAAATATTTATACAAAAACATTCCTAAAAGACAACCTTGGAACTTGTAGTTCCGGAATGCGTCAAGGACTAACTATTCCAGGTAGTCTCTTTGCCTTAATCGCTGCGGTTTGTGGAGCTCAAGATCTTGGGTTTGAAGAGTATAAGTGCCTTTGTGAGTTCCCAAATATAATTAAAGTTGTGTCCACATATCCGGGTGATCCACGTGTAAGATTCTTCAGGTTCTCAACAAGTTTGTCTTACATCGGGACACCACGAGCCGATAACCTTAAATGCGGTTAAGTTGAAACGATCTTCTTGGTCCGGTGTAATTTTCCTTACTCCGTAGCTAATGAAGCTTGGAACCTTACTCCATGTCGTTGGTTGCTTACTCCGTATCTATTTGATACCTGGAATCCTTAGTCGTGTCGCCGCTTCCTTACTCCGTATGAATGAGAAGGTCGGAGTGCTTATTCCGTATCGGCGCTTTCCTTACTCCGCATGTAAGTTCCTTACTCCGTATGTAAGTTCCTTACTCCATATGTAAGTTCCTTACTCCGTGTGAGTCTAAAGGATCGGATGGCTTACTCCGTACTAGCACATCCTTACTCCACATGAGTAAGTGGTCCGGATTCCTTACTCCGCATCTAAGTTCCTTACTCCGTGCGAATAAGGACTCGGATCCTTATTCCGCATCAGTACTTTCTTACTCCGTGTGTATGAAAGACTCGGAGGCCTTACTCCGTGTCTTCTTTACTTTAGTTCATTTGAGTGAAAGACTTAACTTTTTAGCTCCGTGTTGACTCTTTTACTCCGTGCGACCTTGTAGACCAAAATTCTTACTCCGCATCAGTTTGACTTAATCCGTTTGAGGCATTAAGAGCAGATTCCGTAATCCGTAGCTTTTAAGTTCTTAGTCCGCACGAATGTTCCTTATTCCGTATGTATTGGTGACTTGGTTATTTACCAAGTGTTTGACGACACTCACTCTTGTCCGGATCAGGATTATGTATCCTGTCCTTAGCTTTGCTCTCACGAGTGTATCTCCAGATTAATAACATATCTTCTGCAATGATCAAAGAAACACAAAAGATCTCAAATCAAATTACATAGGGCTTTATCAACATTATCCAAATTCTGGGCTTGATCCAACAAGATCAATTTTGGTCGATTTAACTTTCAATTTAATTATTTTAATTTTGATATTAACTCTTTGGGCTAATTTATAATTTTGTTATGTGATTGAAAATTATTTAAGTACATTAGAAAAGTTTTACCTCTCAATTTATTTCAACATGCTTAATTTTTATATATTTTAAGATGTTATTTAGCCGTAAATGTATTGTGTAAAGATCAATTTTAATTGCATAGATCAATTTTAATGGGTCTATTTAATTGGAATAAAGATACAAGTTACGTGAATGCAAAAGAAAGCATGCTTTACAGGATTGGTGTGAGATTTGGCAAGAGAAACCATTAATATGTGAACCCATAATCTTGAATGCATGTAAATTGGAAACAAATTTTTGGGCATGCACGTGCAGGTTTCCAATTTTGGTTAGCTCTCCATCTACAAATTTGAAGTTCATGTCACAATATGAGGAGAGGCCTAGTACGACACCACCAGACAGAATCCATAATCCAACAAGCTCAACACCACACTAATCTTCTAGGCAACAAGAGAAGCGAGTTTCAGGTTCAAGGCAAAGGCAATGATGTAACGCCTCCAAATTTGGGACTTCCAAACCGGGTACATTAACAAAATTAAATATACAAGTTTGATATAAATTTCAAACAATTAACTATTTTATCAAACAAACCATTAATTATTATAAATTTCAATCCAAGATTTTTTAAGGTTTAGGAGTTTAGGGACTAAATGTCCATAACACATTATTATATAATAAAACACACGAGCAATCAAACTTAATAAATCTTTAAATCCCACACACTTTATTTCCAAGCATTTCTCAACTCCTTATCCTAGTTTCTTCATTCATTTAATTACCTAGGATTGGAAAAGAAATCATAAAAAGGTTAAACTCAAATAGCCTAGTAAAGATAAACATAAGTGGGTAAGGAAAATCATGAAGACATCGAATATAGGAAATACTATAAAAAATTTTATGACATTTACACATCATACATGATCAACATTTCACAAGGGAATCATAACATAGAAGATTTAGGTTTGGATATCATATCATAACATCACGATCCAAGTTAACTACCGAGATACAATAACATAACATAACATATTATCAGCTAAATTGACACTCTCTAGTGATGTTCGATGACGTTAATTTATATAGAATTTTCACATGTGTCTTTCCCCTATTTGCATTCATTTTTTTAGAGTGTTTTGAGTGTTTTTATTATGATTGAGTGTTAAATCATGTTGTTTGTCATGTTTTAGTGTTTTGTAGAGTTGCGTTGTGTTTTGGGTATATTTTGTAGACAAACGGGAAAGAATTGGGCGAATAGAAACATAATAAGGATTGGGACAAAGAATGTCGTTACGACAGGACTTTTTGCCTTCGTCGCAACACAGAAGGAAATACATTTCGTCGCGACATAGAAGGAAATACATTTGGTCGCGACAAGGTCTTTTGCCTTCGTTGCACATGCGTCGACTTTGACCCATTTTGTATTTTTCCTATTTTATTTTTAATGTAATATTTAGGGGGACTATATAAGGAACAAGTATAGGATGTTGTTAGGGATTCTGGACCCTAGGGAAGCCCTCCTTGACGGCTAAGAACCCTAGGTTTGGTTTCTTAGAGTTTTCTTGATTTTGGGTAATTTTCATGTAATCTTGATTTAAGAACACTTTGGTATTGAGTGAGTATTGTTTGTTCGCTCTCGTGACAAGTTGGTTGTCTTCTTTTCTCCCATTTTAATCTCCAATTTGATAATCAATAACATGTTTCTTCATTATTTCATGGAATAATCTTTTTTTCCTAGGGATTGGGAGTATCCCAATCCCAATATCTTGATTGTCTGAATTTGTTGGTTATTTCTTATCTCTATCTCATGAATGATTTTATTTTACCGATTGAATGAAGAATTGAAAAATGAAATTTAATTATCGAAACCCGTAAAATGAGACCTAGGACTTGCGAGTCACGATAGTAGTCCGTGATCCTAGGAGGATCCATGGTTGATCACCCCTCAATGGGTTTGGCCTTATTTCAGTGAGTCACGAAAGTAGGCCATTGTTAAGGCTAGGCATGCCGTTATTCACGCGAAAGCAATTGGCGGTTACTTTAGGATCAATCACATTTAGATGTTTAGATACCATAAGAATAATCAATTAAATCATATGATTAAGAATTGGAAATTGTGGTGAATCTCAACCCTAGAATTTTATTATCTTATTTTCTATTTTTTCTCTAGGATTTTTTTTTATATTTTATTTCATTGCGTTGTTTACTTAGACAATAGGAACATAACTAGGTTAGAGATTTTCAATCGTGTCTCTGTGGGATCGACCTTGACTTCCCTTCTACAGGTTAGTTAAGTTTTATAAATATTATTTTGATAGCGTGAGTGCAACAAGACGTTGTATCAATTTTGGCGTTGTTGCCGGGGATAACTCCATGGATAAATTTAGCAAATGCCTACAAATGTGAAACATCTTAGCAAAGAACCCTGACTTGGGTAATTTCACCTTTGGGTCTCTGTGTTGGATTTCTTTGACCTTAGGATGAGATTGTCACATGCCTGAACTAAAGCTTGGGTTCGTTGCTAAGATGTTTCACATTTGTGGGCATTTGCTAAATTTATTTGTTGGTTTTGTGTGTTGTTTTTTATTTTTATTTGTAATTTTTTTTAGTTTATTTTATTTATTTTTCTTTCTAGGCGGTTGCGTATGGTTTAATATATTTTGAAGTGCTGGTTAGTTGTATGTTTTGCGGTGGCGAGCATGAGTCCTCCCGATGTCCTAAGGCTACTATTAGGCAGCTCAGCCAACTGCATTTAGGTGTCACTCATGATGATCTGAATTATTATTGTGCTCTTGATGCGTATGTTAATTCATTGTCTCCTGTGTTTTGTACTTGTTGTGGAAGTGGTTGTCATATGGTTGATACATGCCTTTTGAATTTACTTACACTTCTTATTTCTTGTGAGGATAATGGTGGGATAAATTCTACTTGCTTCACCATTAATGAATTAAATGGAGAGGTAGAAGCTTTAGAGAGTTCTAGCATTGATGATGTCACCCTTGAGGACCTTGTTAAGGCAGCCCATAGGAATGTATTTGATTTTCTTATTGCTTTGAGCATATGTGGGGATAAATGTCATGCCTCGCTGAGTCCATAGGGAGACCGAGAGCTTGATTGTTGGGTTGCATAAATTTTTAGATTTTTGTACCCTTTCTAATAGTTCCTCTAATAATGGCATTGAAGCACCTTATGCGCATATTGATAACACAGGATTAGTGAGTGAGCATCCTCTTAGGGAGATAGATGGCATTAGGGAAGATGATGAGCATAGTACTTTTTCTTGGTCCCTATTGTGTGTTGATTTATTTTGCAGGGCCAAGACTGATATCATTGATGGTTGCCACCCCGGGAGTACACCACTAGTTAATGGCATCATTGGAGTTGATCATTTACTCGAGACCATTGTGGAGGGAGACATCCCCGAACAGGTAATTACAGAGACTCTAGTTGCATGTCCAAGAGCCCGGGCAAGTAAGTCATGAGGTAACCGTCACGCCCCGAATTCTAAGAAAACCCAAACCAGGAACATGACTTCCCCTTGCCCGCACTCAAAAGGTCAAGGGGTTGGTGACTAGCACCAATAGAGACTACACACGAGCAGTCTTGTCTCAAATATGCAACCCCGTACAATCATACATCAAGGGTAATCCTATACTTTCCCATACATCATCATGTATACAATAAGTCAAACAAATCTACGTACATCACATCACAAACAAGATGCAAATACTAACCGTCCACGGACCCATGTCCAGGATACAAACATAATACAATACACAATACGAGAATATAGTACTCGTATCATACATCGAAGTAGGGCACATCCTCCTGGGAAGAAAGTCCTCCACTAGTCTCGGTCACACTCGAAAAGGTAAACAACAAGTAAGGGTGAGTGACAAGCTCGTTGGTGACCCCAACACTTCACCTCATGCACATACAAGTCTATACTACATGCTTTCGTGTACTCGTGCACCGTGTAGTGTGCACAATCATCAGACTCAGCCTGCAAACAAACATTAGGACCTAGCCTGCTCACACAGACAGCTTGTCCACGATCCTCAACAGGATCCCACTCAGGGTACTCAGCCCTACCACAACACTATATGCCCGGACACGGTCGCCACATCGCCGCCATCGCGCATATGCTTGCCACGGCACGAGCGCAATATGCCCGGCCACGGTCGCACACAAAGCCGCGATCGGCGCATATGCTCGCTGTCAACTACATCGCACCATCGCGCATCACGGTGAGAACCCAAACAAGTCACGAGTCCATGCCCCAATACCTCACACCAACATACTAACATGAGTATGGCATGTCATTCTCAACATTTCCTTTAAAACTGTAGCCGCCTTACAAGTAAATCTTCAATCCTTGATTTATGAAGGAAGTACCCATAGCAGCCTATTTTCTTGAAATCAAAAGTCCCAGATTGGGTTCCCATATCATAAATAAGATAATATGATTTTTGGGGATTTTTCTAAGATGTCTAACCCCACTTTCCAAAAATTCACCACTACGAACTTTTGGATTTTTCCCGAGATTTTACACTAAATCCCAATTTTCACATTTTGAAAGAGTGGGAATTAATTTTTCTAGTATTTTTCTTTGAATCCAAATGGGGGTATTTCGTTATTTACATTGTAACTTAATACTTAAATGTGGAGAGGCATAATGGTTTACAATGTAAATGTCCAATGCGATGCTCGTTACGGAACTCGTGCGGATCAACTGGCAGGGATTGATGTTGCGGAATGGATGTCGCGGATACACCGCTCTTGGCGAAGCTACGGATCACCTTCGCTGATCCGGACTAATCTTCTGGACAGTGATCCGGACTAATCGCTCCCGGACTCCCGATCCGACTAATCGCTTCTGGACTACGGTCCAGACTAACTACTCCGGACTACTGATCCGGATTAATGAAGTTACATCTACGAACTTCGACACATCGGTTAGCCTAAATTATTGTTCATCATCGTTTTTGGCCAAGTTTTCGCCGGAATCAACCTAGCAACCCCCCGGCACTCACAAACACGCGTTTTACTAAACAGAGTACCAAATTACGCACTAAACCGATATAAATCGGTTCTTAACCACGGATTTTATGCTAAATCATCAGATCTAACCCTAAAATTGGGTTTCCCCCAAAAACTTAGGGTTCATGCTCAAATTAATAATTCATGATAAATTCACGCATATTTCAAGACAAGAATCGAGATAAGAGGTTCAAGGACATCTACCGAAGATTATTTGCGATCCACGAGCTCCAATCGCCCCAAAATCGCCAAGTGAAGCTCTTCACCTTCTCTCTTTCTCTCTCTTGCTCAAACACACACGCACCAAGCAAAATTAAAGGGATAATGCAGTTTCTTAATTATTTATACTGCTGCCAATAATTGGCCTCCCAGCAATAATTGATCTCCCGAACGCAATAATTGACCTCCCGAGGTCACGAACTCCAAATTGAGCCCACCATTCACAAACGCTCGAAATGACGAGCACGACACTAAACGGATATTATTACACCCAAAAGACCGCCCAAACGCAAAGTCAACCAATAAACCCCGAAAAGTCAACAATTGGGTCAAACGGGGCCCCGACTCGGAATCGGGCCCAAGTACAGTCAAAATGCTCACATTGACGACTACACTACCGTCCAGATAGTTGCATTCCCATAGAATGGCTATCTCTCAAAACTACCCAAATATGAGTCTTTACAGTAACTATTCCTTTTTGCTCTAATTCAGTGGAGGTGCAAATTATTGAATATTATAAACCACCCTCTCATTCCTTATGTAGTTTATTTGTTTTACCCATTTCTTTTTCTTTTTTTAGATATGGTTGTAGTTTGCATTTTTTTCTTGCTTGTGTGTGGTTCCTCACTTGCAGGGCCTAAGCATATAGGACCTCCCTTTGAAGCCCTGTTAGCGAATTAAAGGGTATGTAAGAGTGCCCTTAATTCCACACAAGTATGATCTCTCCTACATGCCGCAGTCACCTGATTCAGGTATGGTATTTTTTTTCTTAGTTTTATATATGACTTATCCTTCTCACCTCGGCCTCCTGATTTGGCCATTTTTTTAATAATGTTGTTTTCTTTTTAATCATTTTTTAAATAAAATTTTATTTTCTTGTGTGTTTGATTTTTGAATAAAAGCCCTTTTTGTCCTTGATATTCCTTTCCTCTTTTCTTTTATTTTATTGTTTGTTATCTATGTGTTTGCATGCTTTGCATAGGTGTTTGTTTCCTTTCACAATGAGGACATTGTGTCTTTCTAGTGTGGGGGAGCATCTACATGCTACATGCTAGTTAATTTTATATTTATATTTATTTTTATTTTTCATCATTGTATGATTTGCTTGGATATGTTTGGAGATATTATATAGAAGATTTAACTTTGGAAGTTTTGGTATTTTTTTTAATTTTTCTCTATTTGCCATGCTAAGAATTGAGATGCATGCTTGACTTAGGTAATTTCACCTTTGGGTCTATGTGTTGGATTTCGTTGACCTTAGGATGAGATTGTCACATGCCTGAACTAAAGCTTGGGTTCATTGCTAAGATGTTTCATATTTGTGGGCATTTGCTAAATTTATCCATGGAGTTGTGTGATTGAGTGAAACAATCTCCCATATTGTGTTCTTTCATGAGTGATTAATTATCTCCCTGGTTGATGAGTGTAGGCAAGTGTATTGTATACTTGCATTGTGGTGATTGGTTAGAGCAAGCATGGTTGAGTTGGAGTCACTAATGTCTTGATGTTAGTTGCCTAAGTGTTTTTTCTAGATTGTAGCTTATGTTGGGAAAAAAAAGGCAAAAGAATAAAATGACAAAAAAAAGAAAAGAAAAAGCCTGTAAAAAAAAGAAAGAAAGAGAATGGTTTATGTTTTATTGTGTGTCATGTGTAGTGGCTTAATCATCCCTATACATGGTCAATTTATTATTTTCTCTTTTAGTTGTGGCATTCTTATTGTAATTAGGGTACTTCTTGTATTTTGTAACTCTTGTAGTCTCTCATGAGCCCAAGAGGATGTGATAGCATTAAAAAGTCCAACCATTATTATCATTGGATATCATTGCCACTATAGAAAAAAAACAAAAGCTAGTGTGTTGTGGTAGAATTTTGTAGTTGTGTTTTTATTATTAAGCATCATTTTTGGCAGCTCACCTCTCAAGGTGGTTATTGGCAAGGGCTAATTGAGTTAGTGGTAAGGTTTGTGGTTGTCACCGCAATAAAATACCTCTTGCACTTTCTTAAAGTCTAAAAACCCAGAGGGGGATTTGAGTGAGTGGTGTGAGACCTATCATTTGAGTGAGCTTTTGATTCACCTTTGTGAGGACTCCATGTGTTATTTTGTAATTGTTCTTGAATTTGTTTCACTTGGTTGTTCCTTAGTTTCTTTTTGTGATGATGACATGTGATTTTTGGACTAAGTGTGAGGAATTCCCATGTATAGTACTTAAAGTGAATTGCTTATGACTTGTTTGCCTTTCATTCTCTTTTCGTATGGGACTCCCATAGCTAAATTAACCACAATCTCATTTGTGTTTTCTTTTTCTTATGTTACACCATTTTATGTGTGACTAATTGTTTGTTTGTTTTTGTCCTTGCTCGAGAACGAGCAAGAGGTAAGTGTGGGAGAATTTGATGACGTTAATTTATATAAAATTTTCACATGTGTCTTTCCCCTATTTGCATTCGTTTTTCAGAGTGTTTTGGGTATTTTTATTATGATTGAATGTTAAATCATGTTGTTTGTCACGTTTTAGTGTTTTGTAGAGTTACATTGTGTTTTGGGTGTATTTTGCAGACAAACGGGAAAGAATTGGGCGAATCGAAACATAATACGGATTGGGATAAAGAATGTCGTTGTAACAGGATTTTTTGCCTTCATCTCAACACAGAAGGAAATACATTTTGTCGCGACATAGAAGGAAATACATTTGGTCGCGACAAGGTCTTTTGCCTTCGTTGCGACATGCGTCGACTTTTGACCCATTTTGTATTTTTCCTATTTTATTTTTAATGTAATATTTAGGGGGACTATATAAGGAACAAGTATAGGATGTTGTTAGGGATTCTGGACCCTAGGGAAGCCCTCCTTGACGGCTAATAACCCTAGGTTTGGTTTCTTAGATTTTTCTTGATTTTGGGTAATTTTCATGTAATCTTAATTTAAGAACACTTTGGTATTGGGTGAGTATTGTTTGTTCGCTCTCGTGACAAGTTGGTTGTCTTCTCTTCTCCCATTTTAATCTCCAATTTGATGATCAATAACATGTTTCTTCATTATTTCATGGAATAATCCTTTTTTCCTAGGGATTGGGAGTATCCCAATCCTAATATCTTGATTGTCTGAATTTGTTGGTTATTTCTTATATCTATCTCATGAATGATTTTATTTTACCGATTGAATTCAAGTTGTGGGTGTCATGAACCAATTGCATGTTTTAGATAATTGAATGAAGAATTGAAAAATAAAATTTAATTATCGAAACCTGTAAAATGAAACCTAGGACTTGCGAGTCACAATAGTAGTCCGTGATCCTAGGAAGATCCATGGTTGATCACCCCTCAATGGGTTTGGCCTTATTTCAATGAGTCATGAAAGTAGGCCATTGCTAAAGCTAGGCACGCCGTTATTCACGTGAAAGTGATTGGCGGTTACTTTAGGATTAATCACCTTCAGATGTTTAGATGCCATAAGAATAATCAATCAAACCATATGATTAGGAATTGGAAATTGTGGTGAATCTCAACCCTAGAATTTTATTATCTTATTTTCTATTTTTCTCTAGGATTTATTTTATTTTATTTTATTTTATTTCATTACATTGTTTGCTTAGACAATAGAAACACAACTAAGTTAGAAATTTTCAATCGTATCTCTGTGGGATCGACCTAATTTCCCTTCTACAGTCGGTTAGGTTTTATAAATATTATTTTGATAGCATTAGTACGACAAAATGTTGTATCAATGATCTTTATTCAATGCATTGAAGGTCTTTCTGAAATCACCCATCATAAACTTACTTTGTTTAAACATAAGAGGTTGTAATAACTTCAACATACATAACATGAAACATAGCATGAAAATTCAATAAAACATTCAAGGCTAACAAGAATAACCACAAATATCAAAATGGTTATTTATCCAAATCAATAAAATAGATTATTAAGAGAAATTAGAAAGAAACTAATGTTCTCAATAATAAAATCAAAATAGAATATTAAGAAATATAAAAATCTTACAACAAAGAATTATATGGAAATAAAACAAGAGAAGAAAGAAGAGAAAAGTGGGGATGAAGAAAAGAAAACCTTACACTCCTCTTGGCGTTCCACGCGTCTTAAAACCTTAAAAAATATCAAAACACTAAATTAGCATTAAGTTTATTTTAATTTATTCCTTTTATTAACCTTACTTATAAATAAGTATTACACATATCAATATAGGTATACATATATTTTTAAATACCATACTTTAACTTATATCTTTCAATAGGCGATTGAAAAACCGTGCTTGTAGGGCGGGATATTTAATTTGGATTCCATTTTCTATTTGGTCTCACACATCGTAAGTCTTGAGTTGTTCAATAATTAGATTATATTCCTTGAGATTTTTTAAATAAGATTTACTTTCCGTATCAAGTGATCGGAAAAGGCGTTCGATAAGTCTATTTTTTCTATTTATCTTTCACCTTAGAGCACTAATAGTAGATTCCCTATATAAGTTGGTTTCCCTAAATTTAGGGAAAAAAAGTTAATAAATCATAAAATCATTTCCACAGAAGATGTCCTATATTTAACTTTCTCTATAAGATTTGTTCAATGTTTCCCAATATATTGGGAAGCGCTATTCACTCCCTATAATTATTAAATTATATTTAAAAAAAATTCTCACCTCTCTCCTTCATGTTTCCCATAACATTAACTTTTATTTCATATTAAATTATAAAAAAATTATTATTAAATAGAATAAGTGATATAAAATAATATTTTAATAATATAGAGTTTGATTTAGGGAATCTATTATGATGTATATTTGTATAGGGAGCAAAAAGTAATTTAAAACTGTAAATTTGGGGAAATCAATGGGGAAGCTGATGCTAATGCTCTTAGCCATGACAGGTTATGAAATTTAGACATGAGCGGAAAGGGAAGATCTATAAGGGATGAGGATGGGGGTAGCTATGAGGTTGAAATATTAGAAATTGGTGTTGTGGAAGAAGAAGAGTGATTGTCAGGAAAATTCATTATGAAAGTTTTTTACGATCCTCCGCTATCTAGAACCTTAAAAAAAATATTAAGTTAATATTCTCATATTTTCACTTTAATTATATAATAAAAATGCTATGATAAAATAACATAATTTAAATTAATTATATATGTATATATATAAGGTGGCAAGGCCAACCATATATGTATATACGATATGGTATAGCCAACCATATAAATAACATATGTGAGGTGGTAAAACTAACCATATAAATAATATATATGAGGTGATAAAACCAATCATGAGTATAGTATATATGAGGTGGTAAACAAACCATATAGATCTTATATAATAAATAATAAGTAACTTCACAATCTTAAGTATTACCTTTCGTAGAACTTCGACGCTTGGTAAGTATAAAAAACAAGAGAGTTTGAGTAGAGTATTTGGGGTGTTAAGAGGGCTTGAGAGAGTGTTTGTAGATAGAATTTCGTAGTATGACTTAAGGGAACTTGTGTATTAAGAGGGGAGGCAAGATACTCATTATATAGGGCAACGAAGGTAGTAGGTCATAGGTGTGATAGATGAAGTTTTTGTCCTTAATTGAAATTCCCAGATACGCATTGAGAGGGCGGGGGGATGAATCAATGTATCAATTCAATTTCTGTATTTGTATGCCAAACAAAAAGAAACAACAATGAAAAGGCATACAATAATTACGTGGTTCACCCTAAAATGTGTATAGCTACGTCCATGGCGTAATTAGCAATTTGTTAACCACAAAATCTCCATTATGCAGTTTAGGATAACACATTACTACCCAAGACTCACTGCCTTAATATAGGTTTAGGGAACTCTGCCCTTAGGGTTCACTACCCGACTACCATCTTCTCAAAATCAAAACAATGATTGAATCACATTGATTCCAGCTATACAATCATAATAAATTGATTTCTCAACATCATAGCCTAAACAACCAAAATACAAGTTGATTTTGATCACAACCTGTGAGAAATCTAAATAAGCAGCTCTTATTGTTGTAGACTAACCCTTTAACTCTAGGGTTCTTTCTACTGACCTCTTGGATGATCAGAACATACTCACTGTGACTAATTTATGATCTTTAATTGATGTTCAATCACTCTAGCTTTCTTTTCTTCAAAGATTTTCAATAAATATGCTTTAGAGCTCTCACTTCTCTGATCTATGATCTCTCTTCCTCTCTCTATCTCTTCTCTTTTTTGTTTCTATCACAGCCTTTACAACCCCTGATATATGACCCTACATCATCCTCTATCAAACTCTGGCCATTGATTTCACTCTGTTGATCCCAACCATTGGCTTAGCTAACTTAATTAGAATATTAATCTAATTGGAGCAGCCAAGTCTCAGCCATTAATCTCTTTCACTACTTTATCTCAGCCATTGGATCAAGCTCATTTAAGTGAAATAGTCTTGGCCATTGGAACAAGTTCACCTAATTCAACAAATCTTAACCATTCATCTGGTGAACTCTGATCTGCATGTACTGATATTGGTATTTTGACCAAAACTCTCTCTATAGTGCTCAAATTCATTTTAGGTAAAAAAGCAAAGTTGTATATATTGAAGTCCTCTATCTACTGGTAAAATATGATAAAATCTGGAGATAAAAAAGTCTGCATGTCCCCATGATTATGTTTGCACGTCTCGTGTGAGTAAATTGCCCATAACTTTTTTTAAAGTACTCAAAATCACTTGTGGCCAAAAGAAAAGTTATAGCTATTGAAGCCCTCTATCTACTGGTAAACTTTAGCTTCATTTGGAGCTTAAAAAAGTCTGACGATTGGATGCACTCACAGCGTTCAGATGTATATGACCCATAAAGTTTTGTACAGATGTCAAAAGAAAACTTATATATCTTGAAGTTCTCTATCCATGGGTAAAATTTGGTGAAATTTGAATCTCAAAATCTCAAAAAGTCTTCACATCCCTATGATTATGTGTGCATGGTTGGATAAACTATCAGTCGTTCACATGTATATGACTCATTACTTTTTGTACAAAGCTCAAAACGACTCAAGGTTAAAAGCAAACTTGTAGAGATTGAAGTTATCTATCCATGGGTAATATTCAGTACAATTTGGAGCTAAAAATCTATGAATTTTCCCACCATTATATGTGCACGGCTGGATGAACTGTCAGCCGTTTAGATGATATCTACTTCTCTGGACCTCCTATTTCATATGGTGTAATTTGGTCTTGAATAGATGTATACCTCTATCTTCATTTAAGGTTGACAACAAGTACTGTGGTTGACAACAATGACAACACAATTAGCTATGCTAACTTTTAACAACTCACATTGGGAATAACATTAATATCTTATTTTTTTCCCTAATTTTATACTTTTCAAATAATTTGATTCTTATCTCATTATTATCTACATGTGGCCCCTTTGTTTTCCTCCATTTTTTAATTTTTAGGATTTGTTTGACTTTGAAGGTTCTTTTGATCACAAAAGTCACATGGGTGTATTGCCTACTATTTTGACTATAACTTTCTAGATTCTTAATGAAATTCAACATGGACACTTGTGATAGATTCCTAACTTAAATATCTACATTTTGAGGCCGATTCCTAGTCTATTGGCCTTATATATATCCAAAGTTATTTAATCTTGAAGTGAGACTAAAAATTCTAAGCATGCTACTAGACCTTTGTATATTGTTTAATTGTTTCTCCTAATGGGCTAATCCAATGAGGCTGAAATTTTTACCAAAGGTATATAACTAAATTTGGAACACGTTAGTATAATATTATGGTATTCTGAGTTATATAACCTAAGTTATGAATTTTTGAAGATAATCTCTATAACTGCACTAATGTATCCTCTCCAAGCATAAGCTATGGTTATATAGTATTAATGAAATTTTTTGCATTTAACAACTCTTAATAAATTTTGTTATGATAAATTTACAGATGTATTCTATTTTATTTAAATTCAACATTTAAAGCAAGCAATTATTTATTTAATATAATTAAATAAAACAATTGAAATAATTATATAGTTAGGTAAAATAACATAACACCATATTATAAAACTTAATAACACTTATTTTCTTAAACTAAAATATATATCAAATGTAATTTATTTATGAAAATGCAATATTTAATTAAAATTAATATAATTATCATACACGCTATTAAATAATATTTTCTAAATATATAATCAAAATAGTTTAATTATAAACATAAAATAACATAATAAATACTTATTATTTTATTAAAATCTCGGGTCTTACAAGCAGGGCATGCAGCGCAACATGGCGAGACCACTCATGCATCTTATTTTTATTTATTAATTTTTTGTATTTGATTTACCTTCAAATTTCAATTGTTATTTTGAATCTTAGTTTTTCATATTAATGATTTATTTATGTGCAATGATTTTCAATTAAGTTTCTATCTGTTTTAAATTCTTTGTAATTAATTTGCGGTTACAGTTAATTATGGATTGTTTAAAGCATGATTTTTAATTGTGATTAATTTGCGGATGTGGTTAATTAATTTTGAGATGTGAATATTATTATCCGTAGAGTTCAATTTAGTCTTTCGAATGTAAAACATAATCATTCCTAGGATTGGTATGAGTTCAAGTGTGATTTCTAGTGCGAATTCATAATTTAATTATATTCATAGAGTCTTGGTTTAATTGAATTATGGAGCCTTAAATATGTTATTATGTTTTTAGAAGATAGTAATAAATAATAATTGAAGTGAGAGATTGAATCAATTGCATCGTTAGTTAATTAATTTTCTTTGCATATTTAATTTTATGCACTTGAACTGTTTGTGCTTATGTTAGTTCCAATTTGAGTTTATTTGATAATGCATTATTTAAATAATAATTCAGAATCTTGAGTAGTTAAAATTAAGTTGTCTAGTATGGATACCCACATTGTTCACAAATAGAATTTTTAGATTCTATACTTGATTGATTTAGTTTGAATTTATACCTTATTTGAAAAGCACAAATTGTAGAAATCATGATATTAGCTCCTTTTTTTAGCTATGCTTGATCATTAATGTTATATATTTTGACATACTTTAGATATCATTACATGTTACTCATGCCTCTACTTGAAGTTTTTCTTGCAAATTGGAACTATCTTGAATGAAACTTGTGTGCTTAAAAGAAAAGAAGGAAAAAAGAGAAGATTATGGAATATGGGGATGCATAATTTATCAAAGGAGAAAGGAGCATAAAATGCACCCTTTGTAAAGCATTGCAGTATATCCACACCATTATCAATTATATGAAAAAAAAAAGAATGATAAGATTATTTTTTTTGCAGATTGTGAAGAAAAAAAAAAGATATAACAATTCATTTATCTTATATCTTGTTTAGTTTCATCATGTGTATTACTGATTTGTTTTATCTTTAAGTGTTGGTATGGTACATGACATAATGTTTTAATTGTAAAGAAATTATGATATTAATTTCTAAACATGTTTTTTCAAGTTAATTGATTGAGGACTACATATTTATGTAATTTGATTAAGTGCTATGAATGAAGGTTTAAATTGAGAAGGTATAGAAGTAAAATAATTTATTGTACACACTCACATCCATACTAGAACTTGGTTCGTGATACTTGGGTCATTCTTTTTATATATTTAAATTTGCATAATAAAATAATCTTTTGCTTGGTGCCAATTCTGGGTATTTGTTTGAGGACGAACAAAGTTCAAGTATGAGGGAATTTGATTACTACAAAATTTGTCATTAAATTTGCATATAATTTATGAGCTTTAATTTAATATTTTGCTAAATTGATGCATTTTTATAATAATTTTTCTATATTTCAACTATTTACTATTTTAATCACTTTTATATATTTAGAATCAATTTTGGTGGATTTGACTTTCAATTTAATTATTTCAATTTGATATTAATTATTTGGGCTAATTTATAATTTTTTTTATTTGATTGAGAATTATTTAAGTATATTAGAAAAGTTTTACCTCTTAATTTGTTTCAACGTGGTTAATTTATATATATATTACTATGTTATTTAGCTGTAAATGTGTTGTGTATTTCAATTTTAATTGCATGGGTCAATTTTAATGGGTATATTTAATTGGAATAAAGAAATAAGTTACATAAATGCAAATGAAGGCATGCTTTACAGATTGGTGTGAGATTTGTCAAGAGAGATCATTAATATGTGAGCCCATAATCTTGAATGCATGTAAATTGAAAACAAATTTTTTGGCACATATGCAGGGTTTCCAAATTTGGTAAGCTCTCTATCTATATAATTTGAAGTTTATGTCACGATATGAGGAGAGGCCCAATGCGGCACCACCAGACAAAATCCATAATCCAACAAGCTCAATGCCGCACCAATCTTCAGCAACAAGAGAGGTGAGTTTCGGGTTCAAGGCAAGCAAGAGGGCTTAGGCGGCACGCCAAGATCACTCATTCATATTATTTTTATGTATTAATTTTCTATATTTGATTTACCTTTAAACTTCAATTGTTATTTTTAATCTTGGTTTTTCGTCTTAATAATTTATTTATGTGTTGTGGTTTGCAATTGTTCTCTATCCATTTTAAATTTTTTGTAATTAATTTGCGGTTACGAGCTAATTATGGATCATTTAAAATATAATTTTTAATTGTGATTAATTTGGGTTGCGATTAATTAATTTTGAGATGTGAAGATTATTATTCGTAGAGTTTGATTTGGTCTTCCTAATGTAAAACATAATCGTTCTTAGGATTAGTATGTAACGCCCCAAATTTGAAACCTCCAAAACCGGTGCAGTAAATTAAAATGAATATACAAATTTTATATAAATTTCAAACTATTACTTATTTAATCAAACAAACCATTCATTGTTACAAATTTCAATCCAAGATCTTTAAGGTTTAGGGGTTTAGAGACTAAATGTCCATAACCCATTATTACATAACAAAGCACACGAGCAAACAACTTAATAAATCTTTAAAATTTCACACAACTTTATTTCCAAGCACTTCTCGACTCCTTATCCTAGTTTCTCCATCTCTTAATTTCCTGGGGTTGGAAAAGAAATTATAAAAAGGGTGAGCTCAAATAGCCCAAGAATAAAACATAAGTGGGTAAAGAAAAATCATGAAGATATTGAACATAGGAAATACCATATAATATTTGCACATCATACATGATCAACATTTCACAAGGAAATCATAACATGAAAGATTATGTTTAGACATCGTATCATAACATCATCGACCTAGGTTAACCACCCGATACCGTATCATAACATAACATATTATCAACTGGATTGACACTCCAAGTGATGTTCTTTACCCAATGCATTGGAGGTCTTTCTCTGAACCACCCATCATAAACTTACTTTGTCCAAACATAAGAGGTTATAACAACTTTAACATACATAACATGAGGCATCACATAGAATTTCAATAAAACATTCAAAGTTAACAAGGATAACCACGAATATCAAAATGGTTATCTACCCCAATCAATAAGATAGATTACCAAGAGAGAGATTAAAAAGAGACTAATCTAATCTTCTCAACAATAAAATGAAATTAGAAGAATAAGAAACATAAAACTCTTACAATAATAATTCCAAACAAGATAAAGAGGAAGAGAAAGGTCCCTTACAATAATAATGAAATATAGATTATAATGAAAAAGAAAAAGGGGATTAGAAAAACCCTACAATCCGCATGCGTTCTCTGCGTTCTAAACCTTAAAAATATCAAAACACTAAATTAGCATTAATGCTTGAAAAGTTCAATATCACACATATCACATATATATATATATATATATATATATATATATATATATATATATATATATATATCTTTGTCACGCCCGGATTTCCAACCCGAGGAAACCGGTACGTGACTCCTTTACCCACACGGAGGGCAAAGGGGTAGATACAACATACACTTCACATTTTATTTTCGGAGACCAAAATCACATAATTATTAAATTCAAACTACGTGCCTTTATTATGTTTCAAACTTTATTACGTAATCTCCCTCACCTGGGTTACAAGGCCTCAACAAAATTACATAACACAAATTACATAACATAAACCGTAAAGTAAATAAGGTCTTCCACCTTGGTGTTCCCACCTAACGCCCGTAGGTTCCTGTAAAGAAACAACATGGTAGAGGGGTGAGACCACACTCTATTAGGGATCATGTCTCCCAACCCATCCCATGCACCTGGTATCACATGCCTTGTGTACAAAGTGATACAATTATCCCACCAGATTGGTTAAAAGTAAAGAACACAACATACATGGGCTAGGATATAAACCTCCCGGTTACAACACCGGTTTTCAAGAACAGCCCGGGGCTTCCAACACCGGTTCCACAAAACATGCCTGCAGACCACCGGGTTCCACAAAGCTCACACCCACCGGTTCCACACATCGGTCCCGGTTCCACAAACACCGGGGTACAAGCAAACACGCAAGACACATGGCCATACAGCATAACATCAAACACTTAGTATGCTTAGTCACACAGGAATAACATCGAACACTTAGCATGCATATATCCACTGCTCATAAACCCAGCCACACTCATAATCTAACACACCGACGTGCGGGGCCTCACAGCATTTCGCAAGCACATAACATGCACTCAACAGCCTTACCTCAAACACATAACATGCACAGACCTCACGCATAATTTCAAACATATAGCATGTATTCCATGGAATCACATCAAAACGCCAGGGCACATCCATATAGGAGATCACACCCATATGGATTACATATTTATATATAACGCTTATAACCGTAAATCCGCCTGGAACCCTAGGACAGAGAAGGACTTAAGGAGAACATAACCCCTACCTTAAAGCAGCTCTTTTGCTCCCGCGCCAAACGCCTCCTCCCCACGCCAGATGCCTCGCGGGGACAAGAACTCCCTTCCCCCTCTCTCTCTCTAGCTCTCTCTCTGTCGGCGAGCAACACCAAAAAGGAACACAAGAACCCTAAACTCAACTCAAGCCCTCCTTATATGACACCATTCACATCAAAACGACGTAGTTTTGATTAAGTAAACCCTGATCAAAACGACGTAGTTTTGATTACACAAGCTACAACCTTTCCGCATCCATACACACCAAATAAATCAGACTTACAACATGGTCCTTTGGAGAAAGTTCCTTAGAATGCCAAAACCAAGGGAACCATGCAAAAATATGGCCTTAATTTGCACGTGAATTGGGAATTCACGTGCAACTCCATATGAACTCCAAATGCTCTCAAACTTCACCCTAGCCTCCTTGGCCAACAGCCACCTCCCACGCTTAAGATTGTTCGTCCTCGAACAAGTGCCCTCCCGGCATCACGGACTCCCGTTCCCATGTCTCCTCTCAATGCCACGGTGCTGCCACAACGACGCGAACCAAAGGAATAAGACGACCACGCAAAGCTTCTCCCGCCGATCGAGGGATACGAATAGGGCCTCAATGACGGACATGTCATCCTCAATGTCCAACGTCCCAATCAATCACACGAGTGGGGTCAGTGATACTTCTCAACTGGGACACGTGAAACACGTTATGCACTCGATCAGTGGTGGTAACGCTAACCGGTGAGCTACAGCCCTACACGATCCCGGAATTTAAAGGGCCAATAAAACCGCGGAGATAGCTTGGAACCTCGCCCAAACCGTCGATGTCCACGGCGTGAGAGACACGAAGAAACACATGATCACCAACAGAAACTCCAAAGGTCGCCGCCGTGATCCGCATAAGATTTCTCGACTCGACAATAACCCACGAATCAACTTGACCTTCTCAGGCCTTTCTGTGCCTCAGGGTCCCAAGAGGGCTGTTTCTCCTACCTCACCCAACACAAAGGTGATCGACACGGCCGTCCGTACAACGCTCAAAAGGAGCCATCCCAATGGATGCCGATGGTATTGTTGTGGCAACTCCACCAAAGGAAGGTGAGTTGCCCACGAACCCCGAAATCAGCACACAAGCCCTCAACATGTCCTCCAGGGTCCGATTCGTCCGCTCGCTCGACCGTCGGTCTCGTGGTGAAAGGCTGTACTGGGGGGGGTTGGTCCCCATAGCCTCCTGCACAACCGCCTGTAAACGGGAAGTGAACCTCGCATCCCGGTCCGAGACAACCGATGAGGGTGCGCCATGCGGTCTCACAATCTCGTTCATGTACACGGACTCGAGGTCCCAATGGAGTCCCGCTCGCGAACAGCCAGAAATGGGCCGACTTGCGAGTCGATCCACAATTACCCAAATCATATCCTTCCTCCCTGGTGGGTGGAAGACCGGTCACAAAATCCATCGCTATATGGTCCCACTTCCACCCGCGGGCGGGCAAGGGCGTAACATGCCCGCCGGCCCTGATGCTCGGCCTTCACTGGCGACACGTGAGGCACCGCGAAACAAAGGGGACCACATCGCGTTTCATCCCAGGCCACCAAAAATGTCTGCGCGCCTGGTACATCTTCGCCACGTCGGATGCATAACGAACCCAGATTGGTGAAACTCCTCATCACCTCATCCCCGAGGGAAGACTACCAACCGCCCCCGAATTGACAACTCATGCTCAGACCCTCCGTCCATCCCCGATAGCTCCCACCCTCAATACGGCACGGAGAACCTCACACTCAATGTCACCCATTGTTCCTCCCGACGCGCTGGTACAACTCAGCACTACCACCCAAGGACGCAGATGTCCACCATCACGAACAACGGGCTACCGCAACGTCGCCAATCGCTCCATCGCCTCCACTCCCTCACGGCCACCTCGCCTTTCCCTTTTCGCTCAACGCATCGCCCACAACATTACCCTTGCCCGGGGTATAGGCAAGAGTAAAATCAAAGGTCCGAAATACTCCACCCATCTCCTTTGCCTCAAATTCAAGTCCTTCGAGTAAAGAGGTATCGAAGGCTCTTGTGATCCGAGAACACCACAAACTTTTCCCCAAGAGGTGAGTCGCCAACTCTTCAGGGCGAAGATAATACCGGCTAACTCAAGGTCATGAGTAGGATAATTGGCTCACGAGGCTTCGCTGCCTCGACCCATAAGCTACTACACCGTGCTCTCGCATAAGACACACCCTAAACCAACCCTGGACGCATCACAAGACACTTCATATGGAATATCCTCCCTAGGCAACCTCAACACAGGTGCAAGGTCAAACGGGTTTTCGAGAGTCTCAACGCCGGCGGCACTTGTCCGTCCACTCAAACTTCACGCCCTTCCGAGTCACCGTCGTCATAGGCGCCGCCAAACGGAGAACCTCACAAAACGACGATGAGTACCCGCCAAGCCAAGAAAACTACGGATCTCAAAAACGTTGGTTGGCCTTGCCCACGATGCCACGGCCTCAATCTTGGCTGGGTCCACCCTAACTCCCTCAATCACACCACATGGCCAAGAAAGTGAACCTCCTCATAGCAAACGTAGCCGCTGGTCCCTCAAGGTTTGCAACACTTGTTGCAAGTGCTCCACGTGCTCCCTCGGTCTTGGAATACACCAAGATGTCGTCGATAAACACCACCACGAACGAGTCTAAGTATGGGGCAAAGACTTGGTTCATCAAATGCATTTAACACCGCCGGGCGCATTAGTGAGCCCGAAAGGCATCACTACCCACCATATGCCCATACCTGCACCGAAAGCCGTCTTGGGGATGTCCTCCTCCCTAACCCTGAGCCGGTGATACCCGACCGTAAATCTATCTTGGAGAACCACTGGGCCCCACTCAATTGGTCAAACGGTCATCTATCCGAGGCAACGGGTACTTGTTCTTCGCGGCACCATTGACTTCCCGCAGTCGATGCGGACGAAGCGTGCCATCGCCTTTTAGCAAAGAGCACCGAGCACCCCCAGGTGAGGTACTTGGTCCGATATACCCCGGCCCACCACTCTCGATTTGCCTGCCAGGCTCCCTCGACTACTGGCCCCATACGATACGCTACTTGGGAAATTGGACTGTCCCTGGCACCAACTCGATGGTGAACTCCACACTCTCTTAGGTGGCAAACTCCCTCAACCGCTTCGGAAAACATCCCGGGATTGGTCCACAACAACGACCCCCTTTTTCCACCTTTTTACCCTCCCGAAAGGTCGGGTGCCAACCCGTGGTATGGCACCCCACCGGTCCAACACTCGGCCCCGCCCGACTCGCCTCACAATCCCACTCCCCCTGCAGGCGGAGGTCCCCGCGGGTGTCCAAAGGACACGCGCCGCCGATAACAATCTATCTTGGCCTGGAAAGCCATAAGCCAATCCATACCCAAGATCACAAACGCCCTCAGAGGCATCACATGCAAGTCAAAACGCGGCTCCACCTCCCTATGGTTAACACACGCTCACACACTCGTCATACCCAATCATGCCTCCCACCGGAGACTCCACAACTGGGGCCTCGCGCCCACACAAAGCAACCCCAAGCTATCTATCACAAGTCAAAGACAAACGGGCACGATGCACCGTATCGAAAAGAACAAGCTAATGTACGGGAGATCAAGAGGTACCTCAACCACCGATGGTCTGCTCCACCTCGGGGGTGGGGGTGGTGCTCAGCCTCCTCCTGGTATGTCGCCTCCAGCTGCAAACCCCTTCCCTTGGCCCGTGCCCTAGTCGGCTCATCAACGTGACTTCCCGCTGGCTCCCGTCGGCTGTCGCCGCTCGGCCTCCCCGAGGTCGGGTCTATCTGCTCGGCCTGCACGATGAGCCGGGTCTCCTCGGTGCATGGAACCGCATCACTCTCAGGCTGGATGTCATGCCTCCAACTCCCCTATGGGGATGGCCCTCTCGTCACATCCATGGCATTTCCTGGTGACACTCCTTCCTCAAGGGCCTTGCTCCCCACCAAGAACAACTGCCGGGGGAGACCCCCTGCTGGACCGCCCTGCCTGCACCGCCAAAGCTAGACCTCCCTGGGTTCACCAATGTCTGTCCCTGTCGGGAAGGAACTCGTTATCCCTCTCCTCCGTCCTGAGCCTCTGGACCCTTATCTCGATCAGGCCCACTCCAATCGGGCGCCTCCGATGGGCTACTCATCCGCTTCCCTACGCCTTTCCGGCATCCTCAAGATAGGTCCTCAGCGTAGAATGCCTCTCCCTGAGTGGGCCCGAGACCCAAGGTGAACTAGGGCGGTCCTCCCTACCACGCCTGAGGAGCAAACCTACTCAATCTCCGAACTCCGCTCATATTCAAGTACCGTCTTGGATCCTGTGGCCAAATTCTTCCCTCTTTTGCCGTCTCACCGATTCGGGAAGAACCGTCTTGGAAGGTTGCGAGAACTCCTCCCAAAACATGAGTCCACTGTACGGCTCCCTGACACTCGTCCACCACTCCAAAGCGTCCCTCCATTCGCGAATTGCCGGGCCGCACCTTATCCTCCTCCCAGGGCGGGAGAAAGGAGAACACGTGCTCAATCAATCGACCTTGCTCGTACCACGGGATCTTCTCCCCCCTTAAATCGCGGAGGTTGTTCCTTTCGGAACCGTGTCACCACGTCATCCTCTCGCACGGTCGGTACACCACCCGGCGAACTCTCACGCCACGGGCGGCTCTCGTGCGGTGGTGGTGGTGGTGGCACCACCTGTTGCCGTCTCACGGCGCACCTCCTCCCGAACGTCCTGCGGGTCCCTCCCGTAGCTCCAATGCCTTCCGGGCCGTAACGCATGCCCTCCAACGGATGGTCCCGCACCTGGACCCTCGCGGGGATGACTCATCGCCCACTGCCCGGACGCACGTGTCACTCTCTCTGCGGCATTCTTACTACACGAAGTAAGAAGACAACGTCAAAACAATTTTATAATCTATCGCGTCACACCTCTACCCCCACCGATCAATTCCACTATCACGTGATGTTACACACATACATTGCTCAATCAACGTTACGTTCACAAGACTAAACAAATCAGAGTTGCACATTTCACTTAATCATACGATTTTATCCACGTTTAACTACATTCACAAGAAAATCTGTTAATGAATTCTAAAGGGACTACCCCATACCTTGAGGCTCAAAGAGACCATGTTGATCGAGCATGTCCCTCCGGCTCCTCCAAAGGACTCAAGATAACCAAGTCCGCCTATACCCTAGGCCAACTAGACCATGCTCGATACCATATTGTCACGCCCGGATTTCCAGCCCGAGGAAACCTGCGTGACTCCCTTTTACCCACACGAGGGCAAGGGGTGGATACAACATACACTTCACATTTTATTTTCGAGACCAAAATCACATAATTATTAAATTCAAACCACGTGCCTTTATTATGTTTTAAACTTTATTACGGAATCTCCCCCTTGGGGTTACAAGGCCTCAACAAAATTACATACAACACAAATTACATAACATAAATGTAAAGTAAATAAGGTCTTCCACCTTGGTGTTCCACTTAACGCCTGGGTTCCTCAAAAGAAAACAACATGGTAGAGGGGTGGCAACCCAGCCAAGAGGATCATGTCTCCCAACCCATCCCATGCACCTGGTATCTACATGCCTTGTGTACAAGTCTTTGTGTCGTGATACAATTATCCCACCAGATATGGTTAGGCTATAACAAGAACACAATATTACATGGGCTAGTACACAAACACTCCCTGCCACACCACCGTTCAAGAACACCCCGGGCTTCCCACACCACCGGTTCCACAAAACAGTCCCCGAGCTTCCACCCACGGGTTCCACAAAAACAGCCCCGGGCTTCCACGGCCACCGGGTTCCAAAAAACAATCCCGAGCTTCACGGCACTTGGTGTACAAGCAAACACGCAAAACACATGGCCATACGGGGCATAACATCAAACACAGTATGCTTGGTCACACAGAATAACATCGAACACTTAGCATGCATATATCCACAAGCTCATAAACCCGCCACACAGACATATCTAACACACTTGCGTGCGTGGCCTCACAGCATTCTGCAAGCACATAACATGCACCTACAGCTTTACCTCAACACATAACATGCACAACCTCACGGCATAATTTCAAACATATAGCATGTATTCCATAGAATCACATCAAACGCCAGGGAAACATCCATATAGGAGATCACACCTATATGGATTACATATTTATATATAAGGTTATAACAAATCTGCCCTGGAACCCTAGGACGAGAAGGACTTAAGGAGAACAGAACCCCTACCTTAAAGCGGCTCTTCCTTGCTCCCCGCGCCAAACGCTGTCCTCCCCACGCCGGAGGCTCACTAGGCCAACCAAAGAACTCCCCTTCCCTCTCTCTCTCGCTCCTCTCTCTCTCGAGCGGCCAAGAAAGGAACACAAGAACCCTAAACTCAAACTCAAGCCCTCCTTATATAGACACCATTCACATCAAAACGACGTAGTTTTGATTAAGTAAACCCAGGATCAAACGACGTAGTTTTGATTACACAATACAACCTTTCCGATCCATACACACCAAATAAATCGAATTCAGCGTGGTCCTTGGAGAAAGTTCCTTAATGCCAAAACCAAGGGAACCATGCAAAAATATGGTCGCATCAATTTGCCACGTGAATTGGGAATTCACGTGCAACTCCATATGAACTCCAAATGCTCTCAAACTTCACCCTAGCCTCCTTGCATCATTTGGAAGACAATTACACTGCACGTGAATTGGACCCATATCACGTGCACCTCACATACATGTCCATTTGGTCCGAAACTTCAGTAGATAGAGGACATCATTCTAAGCATCTTTCCTTTTGCACGTGAATTCATTGGAGTCCAACTACTAGGTCAAAATCTAGAAAAACTCTACTCAGGAGGCAAAACTGACTAACTCAAGGTACGGGTCCTTACAATCTTTAACTTACATCTTTTAATAGGCATACCGTGCTTGTGGGGTTGAATATTAATTTGGGTTCCCACTTCTATTATTGTTCCATCTCCTATTTCGATCCCATGCATCATAAGCCTTGAGTTGTGCATTAACTAGGTTATATGCTTTGAGAGTTTTTGAATAAGATTTACTCTTTGTATTGGGGGAACGGAAAAGACGTTCGATAAGCTTATTTTTCCTACGTGTCTTCCACCTTAACCATGAGGGGATATTAGACACGGGTCTAAAGGGAAGATCAAGAGGAGATAAGGATGGGGATAACTGAGAGGTAAGCATTAACAATTGGGTTGCGAAGAAGAAGAGGCGAATTAAGGAGTGCATTTTGGAAGTCGTTCTTTACGATCTTCCGCTATCTAGAACCTTAAAAATAAAAATAAAAACATAAGTTAATATTCTCATCTTTTCACTTGAATTATAGAATAACAACGTTATGATAAAATACTATAATTTAAAATAATTACAAGGTATGTATATGAGGTGGCAAGGCCAACCATGTATGTATATACGAGGTGGTACAACTAATCATATAAATAACATATGTATGGTGGTAAAACCAACCATGAATATAGTATATATGAGGTGGTAAAACCAACCATATAGATCTACATAATAAATAAGAAGTGATTTAAAATTTTAAAATCTTAAGTATTACCTTTTATAGAACTTCGACGCTTGGTAAGTACCAAAAGCAAAAGAGGATTTGAGTAGAGTATTTGGGGTGTTAAGAGGGCTTAAGGGAGTGTTTTTAGAGGGAATTTCGTGGTGTGGCTTGAGGGATTTGTGCTTAAGAGGAGAGGCAAGACACTCCTTATATAAGCGATGGTAGGTGTAATAGTGTGAAAAATAGTGTACAAATTTAACTTTGGCATTAAATTAAATTATTTAAAATATATATAATACTTTATTTTCTTCATATTATCTCTTATTAAAAACATGGTTATCTCCTCCTACCATTAAAAAAATGTTTTAAGACTTTTAAACCTAGAAGGTTCCTTTGGCATCAAAAGTCCACATTGGTGTACTCCCTACTAATTCAATTATAACGTTTTTAATTTTGTAGTTTTTGACAAATGTCCAATTGTATTGCATTACTAACTCAAATATCTACAAATGGGTATCAATTTTATAATTTTTAAATATGTATAACAAAAGTTATTGAATTTTAAAGTCATACTAAAATGTTTACCCGTTCATACTGAACCTATGTGTAGTATTTTAAATTCTGGAATTGATTGGCTTCATATTAAATTCTGAAATTTCTACACGTTTTAGCTAAGTCATAAATGAACAAATGGGTTTTGGTTTCATGTCAATTGGATTTGTATAATTCAAGTTATGGATTTTTGAATGGAACCTCCAGAATCTGGCTCATTCAAATTTTTGGGCCTTACCTATGTTTTATACTTTTGGTAAAGTTAAGGCTTGTAATACTTACTTACCCATAATAATTTGGCTTAAGAAACTAAATGACATAATATATAGCATCTAAACTTTTTATGACATATAAGAAATTATTTTATTTTTTTATAACGTATTTAATATTTACGCGGATAAAATAATATAATTGCATAATCAATAAACAATAAAGTAAGATAACATTATAACATAAAATATTAAACATAAACATTAATATCATATTCTATGGCCTTCGTAAAAGTTCTTGAATTATATTAGCGTATGTGCATAGGACGTGTTGTGCTTCTAGCAGGGACTGTATAACCCTTCGGCTAACATTGTCGTGGTTGTCGCACGAATAACCTCAAACTTCTCCCTGTGTCTCGTCGCATTATATTGTAGCCATTGGACACAAGCATTTAGCTCATCTTCATCTCGTACACTATTCTCGGATAGCGGTACTTGAGAACTTGATGCCATAACTCTTATTATTCTTCTTCTTACTTCTATACTCTCTTATAAATAAAATCTCATGCTCATACCTATTTATGGAAGTCCAAACGGATACTATTCATAACGGCTAGTTACTATTCTAATGACTACTTATTAGTCACATGTTATTTGAATGATTATATTGGGTGCTTATTTTTATCGTGATAATATCCAAAATATCCTTTCTAACTATTGTTAACAATAATATTATTATTATTTTATTATTATTACTCTTTAAGGAAGAACTTAAATAGCTAAAAATTTTGCGGGTCTTACATGATAAGAGTTCAAATATAATTTCTAGTGTGAATTTATAATTTAATTATAATCATGGAGTCTTAATTTAATTGCATTATAGAGCCTTAAATATGTTATTATATTTTAAAAAAATAATGATAAATAATAATTAAAGTGTGAGGTTAAATCAATTACATCTTTAGTTAATTAATTTTCTTTACATATTTAATTTTATTTTAATTTCATACAAAACCCCTCTAATTCTCTAACTTAGCTTTTCTTTATTTTTCTTGAAGAATAAATTGAATTAAATTTTATAAGTCCTCCTGGTTAATGAACGACCTAAGTTAGCCCTATCTTATACTTAGTTTAAATTTTATTTGAAGTGTGTATGCGACAAATGCTCTTTTCACCGGGCATGAGCTTATAGCTTATAGCCAAAGGGAACGATATCGTCTTAATAGACCGTTGTCTTACCTTGAATGATGCGTTTTGGGTACCGATGGGCACTACAAAGAATAAAAGCCGTACGACAAGGGGCCTAAAGCAAACAATATCGAGCTACGAGTGGCTTGGATTATTACAAAATTGTGGAGTCCGTGGATTTCAAGTCCCACATTGGTTGTAAAAGGAGAACAAAGTCGTGCAGCGGATGGCTCAAAGAGGAACAATATCACACTACGGGTGACTTGGACCGTTACAAATGGTATCAAATCTAGGGCCCGGTTAGTGTGCCAGCGAGGACAATGGGCTCTCCTAAAGGGGGTGGATTGTGGAGTCCATGGATTGAACAAGTCCCACATTGGATTGAGGGTAGAATGAAGCATGTATCATAAGGAGGACGTGAATACCTCTCACAAGACGATGCGTTTAAAACCTGAGGGGGCCGGGGGGACTAGGGGTCTAGGCATGGTCCTATGCTTTCGTAGCATGTAGCCAAATGGGATAGTATCGTTAGATGGATTGCTGCACCACTCGAATGATGCATTTTTGGGGTTCCAATGGGCACTACCGAGAACAAAAGTCATGCGAGCAAAGGACCCAAAGTAGAATAATATCGAGTTATGGGTGATTTGGACCGTTACGTATGGTATCGAATTGGGGACCTAAATCGGTGTGCCATAGTCCCATAGGGACGTGGGTCTCCTAAGAGGGGTGGAGTCCGTAGATCTCACAAGTCTCACATTAGACTAAGGGGAGAACGAAGCGTGCCTCGCTAAAGAGGGCGTAGATCCCTTTCAAGCATGGTGCGTTTAAAACCCTGAGGGGGCCAAGCATGGTGCCTATAGCCTATAACATGTAGCCAATGGGGATAGTATCGTTAAATGGACCACTACGCCACTCTAAACAACGCATTTTGGGGTGTCAGTGGGCACTACTAAGAATAAAAGTCATGCAAGTAGTGGCCCAAAGCGAACAATATCGAGCAATATGTAACTTGGACTATTACAACTTTGTTATATCGTTGAACCTATTTTAGAGTTAGGTTATGAGATGATATAAGTATATATATATATATGTGTGTGTGTGTGTGTGTAAATTCATATAGTCTGATTTCCTATATAAATGTTGACTTTCAATGGCATTAGTTACAATCGATTCATGAGAGTAGGAGGTCGTTAGGGTATCCGTTGTGGCTAGGGGGTTGTTGTCCATCTCGTGTCTACATTTTTCATGTTAATTTCACGGTAGAATTTTGTGGGGAATCATAGGAGGACTTGTTGGGAGTTAATGTAGAATCTGAGGACTTTGCAAGTCCCACATCGGTTGGGGAGGAGAACGAAGTGTGTCTCTTAAGAAGGCCTGAAGACCTCTCCTGGTACGAGGCCTTTTGGGGTGCCTATATGGCACTGCCAAGAACAAAACCAGGGATTGGGCTTGGGCCCCCGGACCGGACAATATCGTGCTTATGAGGTGTCACGACCCGAGCGCGTGGTGCTAGCGGGACGTTTCTCAGTGGCACGATTCAGGAATGTATTCATGCTACGTAAAGGAGAAGGGTTGGTTGAAATCGTAGATGGTGCGCAGCGAAAGGTTCCATGCAGTTCGTGGAGGAAAACGGATGGAACCCCTTCGGAGTTCAGACATGCCGATCCGGTTGAATACGGGGAGCACGCCGCTAGTCGAGGACTTGACGTTGAAGAAGGGATTTGGCCATCCTTACACAAACTGGTTGGGAACTGGAGCTGTTCTCCTGATGAGCCCAATGGCAGGGCGGAACCAGTCTACATGCGCTTCAACCCTCAAAGGCTAAACTTAGCGAACCGTGGATAGAGAAGATAAGTGCCGCAATGGGTTGAGAGGCACAGGAAACCTGACCTCGTGACAAGTGGTATCAGAGCCAAACCAGCCCATATCCTGAGGATTCACCGAGCACTCTCGCAAGTAGCGTGATCCCAAGGTGGGAGCTCACAGAGGTGAGTTGACCGATAGTGTCTTGCACGCCTTGTGTCCATAGAGTTGGAGTATCCTAGAGTGTGATACAGAGAGTTGGGAAAGGGAGTACGAAGGAGCGCATCGGAGCGATCTTGGAAGCCTCCTACCCTTTGGACATTGGGCGAGCGGGAGAGCATCTTGGTAAAGGTGTTGCAACCTGCGGGGAAGTGATGTCCAACTTGTTGACATTGGGCGAGTGGGAGGGCATCGAGGTAACGATGCCATTGCCTGCGGAGAAGCAATGTCAACAAACGCAATGAGGACGTTGTGAGGATTGGGTGGAGAAGAATGTCACGACCTGAGCGAGCATGGTGGCGGGGACGTTTCTCAATGGCACGATTCAGGAATGTATTCGTGCTATGTAAAAGAGAGGGATTGGTTGAAAGCGTAGATGGTGCGCAGCGGAAGGTTCTAGGCAGTTCATGAAGGAAAACGGATGGAACCCCTTTGGAGTTCAGACGTGCCGACCCGGTTGAATGCGGGGAGCACGCCGCTAGTCGAGGACTTGACGTTGAAGAAGGGATTTGGCCATCCTTACACAAACTGGTCGGGAACTGGAGCCGTTCTCCTGATGAGCCCAGTGGTAGGGCGAAACCAGCCAACGTGCACTTCAACCCTCAAAGGCTAAACTTAGCGGACCATGGATAGAGAAGCTAAGTGCCGCAATGGGTTGAGAGGCACAGGAAACTTGACCCCGTGACAGAGGGACCCTGAACTGGATGCTATAGGGGACATGGGCTATTACAGTTAACATAGCTTATAATGGAGGCTTGTGTGATATATGTGTTGAGTGTATTAATTGAGGCATGTTATCCTAAATTGTATATTATATGGTAATATATGCCCTGTGGAGTGTTCTCGTTATATGGATAGATATGTTAAATTGCAATAGTGTGCTTTATATTGTACTATATGATATCCTGGTGTGGAGCATGTGTGGCTGAGGGCGAAAGTCTGTGGGATTGTGGTAGCCTGTGTGGTTGTCATTGAGGTGCCTGTGAGGCTGATGTAACAGTCCAAGCTGCCCGTCGCCCGATATTGTTCCACTTTTGGCCACTGCCCACATGACTTTTGTTCTTGTTAGTGCCCACTGGCACCCGAAAACACGTCGTGCTAGAGAGGTATCCATGCACTCCTTATGAGGCACACTTCGTTCTCTCCTCAATCCAATGTGGGACTTATGAAATCCACGAACTCCACAATCCACCCCCCTTAGGAGGCCCATGTCCTTGTGGGACTATGGCACACCGACTCGGTTCTCTAGCTTTAATACCATTTGTAACAATCCAAGCCATCCGTAGCTCGATATTGTTCCACTTTGGGTTACTATCCGCACAACTTTTGTTCTTAGTAATGTCTACTAGCACTCCAAAATGCCTTGTGCTGAGAGGTATCCACGTCCTCCTTATGAGGCACACTGCTTCTCCCCTCGGTCCAATGTGAGACTTATGAAATCTACGAATTCCATAAAAACATTCAAGAGAAAGGGATATAAAATCCCTACCTTCAATTTCGTTGGATTTAGGGTTTAAAATCGCAAGTCTCTTTCCTTTTGCTCCTTCGTAGATGCTTTCCCTTACGCACGAATGCAAGAATTAACGATCAGGCCAACTGAGATCTCTCTCTCTCTCTCTCTCTCTCTCTCTCTCTCTCTCTCTCTCTCTCTCTCTCTCTCTTCTAACAAAATAACAGAGAAAACCTAAAATCATGAAAAGAATGACGTATATCAAAGAATACGTTGTCGCAGGGTCGATGTTGACCAAAAACACCCCTACATCGACCATAACTTCTCACTTTAACCAACCACCCAAGTGGACCAACTTCCTTTCAAACGTGGTCGATGTGCAGTTGGATTGATCAGACATCGAAAATCAATCTTGCATTGACTAACTCATGAAGCAAACTTTCTGGAGTTTTCCATTGGTCGATATCGACTACCAGAAAGCCAAGTCGACCACGTCGACCACCATCTCACGTCAACCTTGAAGCCATGCACTCTCTGGATTTTCCATTGATTGACCTCAACCAACAAGAGAGGTTAAGTCGACCACATTGACTACAATATCCCACATCGACCAAGGCTGCATCAACCAGGTCTTTAAGTGACAATCCAGCTTAGCTCCTCTAAAATAATTGGACTTCTAAGGTGATGTGCCTTCAGATTCCTGCTAACATAGCAGTCAAGTGTCCTTGCACAACACAATATACCATATCTATAACATTTACCTCCATCATAGGCTAACTCCTCAAGTCCCAAAATATGAGTCATTATATTTTTCACCCCCCTTTTCACATTTAAAGAATGCTAGTCACTCTTTATTTGTAAAAAAATGACTACTAACTCTCTATATTATATAATATTATTATTTTTCTTTCATCATATTTATTCGATTCACACATAGATTAATATAGTACAAAATGCTAAAATAAAAAAAGAAATATTATTTTAATAAAAATAAAGATAAATAAAAAATAATAGTGAAGTTAAATTTATAAAATGACTTTTCACATGTAAAAAAATTCTACGTATGGAGAAAAAATATAGAATACTCATATGTGCATATATATTTCAAGGAACAGTGTTGAAAATGTGTCAAAAGAGATAAACTATCCACTTATCCCTATCTATAAGAAAAGAATGGAGAAATATTGAGTCATCCTCATTTCCCTCTTCCCTCTTTATATATATATATATATATACACACACACACAAACTCATCATGGACTAATTTTAAAATTTAAGCGACTCAAGGCAAAATATAATTAAGATCTTTATCTCTCAAACCTTCTGAGATAACAAAATTATTTATATTTACATATTAAATTATTATTATTATTATTATTATTATTATTATAAGAACAACATAAAACGTAAAATTTTAAAACATATATCACTATTAAAAGAAAATATAATAATAAAAAACTATATAATATAACATACGCACGATAAAAATTATTATTTTCATCATTAAGTAAAATAAAATATTTAAAAATAAGTATGCATTTTCTATATGATGGAATGAATAGATTTGATTTTTGGATCAAAATTTGAAATGAAAGTTTGATTTTTGGATCAAAATTTTAAAAACATAACCAACCATTTTAGTACACTACTACTCTCTCACTGCGAACAATTAAAGACCTCCATTAAAATCTTACAAGTCAAATCATCTAAACCAAGATCTCGTGATAATTTATCATTAATTTCAACTCAACTGACGTGGCCTCTAAGATCAAAGCATCATAATAGCACAAGAAACAAAAACGCGAAAGAAAAATCTCATTCGCATTTATCGGAACTAAAAACTATGAAACGGAAACATATAATATGAGTGCGCATTATGGATACCCCGCAAAACAAAGAAAAACTTGCAATAGAAACAAGTTCGGCCAGGCAAACAATGGTTCCACTTGGCTATAAATGCGCCAACACACTTGATAGATAGCTTAATATTAGTTCAACTAAACTCAACTCGAACTTGAGTTTGATAGTGTACAACTTGATTCGATTATTGTACAAATTCGACTCGACTCGATTCGATTCATCGTACAAACTCAACTCGGTCGGCTAGAATCATTTATAAATTTATCGAACATATACTTTTACATAAATGACACACTCGATAGCTCGCTCGATACCCATTCGACTAAACTTAACTCGAGCTCAAGCTCGACATCGCACAAGCTCAGATTCGTTCTTCGTACAAGTTTGAATCGATTACTATAAAGTCCGGCTCGAATTCGACTAAACTCGTTCCACTCAGCCGCATTTCCGCGTTGCAAAAAGCACATTAAAAAATCAACACCTTAAAATTGGGCTCATGGCCCAAATTAAACAGGGACCCAGCAAAAAGGAAAATAATAATTAGTCCTCACCAAATAAAATCTCACTTTAACCTTCCCACTAGTAACGGAGTACAAAAACTCCCTATAGGAGATCAGCAACATTTGACGGGAGCTCCTCAACTACCACATTATAGAACTTCTGGATGTCAGACAGCATCCTGGTATCATCCAAAGTAACAAAATTGATGGCAACGCCTTTCCTTCCAAACCGTCCACTACGTCCAATACGGTGAAGATAGTTCTCAGGCTGAGTTGGGAGATCATAATTGATGACTAGGGAGACCTGCTGGACATCAATACCGCGGGCCAGAAGGTCGGGGTGATAAATACACGGGAAGACCCAGAACGGAATTCCCGCATGATAATGTCCCTGGTGTTCTGGTCCATGTCACCATGGGTAGCCGAGACTGTGTGGTCTCGGCTCCGCAAGTTGTCAGTCAGCCAATCAACCTTGCGACGGGTGTTCACAAAGATAACACTCTGGGTGATGGCTAAGGTTTCGTACAGATCACACAGAGTCTCCAGTTTCCATTCCTCCTTATCAACATTGACATAGAACTGTTTTATTCCCTCTAAAGTGAGCTCATCACGCTTCACAAGAATCCTCACAGGTTTATTCATAAATTTCCTTGTGATCTCAAGGGCCTCAGGTGGCATTGTAGCAGAGAATACTCCAACCTGAATCCTTTGTGGTAATTGCTGGAAAATATCATAGATCTGAAAAACCCACAAATAGGGGCCAGCATGACAGTACCCATGAGAAACTGAACAGGGACATTGCAATCACACAACACTATTTGCAATGAAAAACAATAAAGATTTTAAGTTATAAATATGGGCATTCATATGAAACCAATTTTCAGTGGGCAAATAGACCACAGAGAAGTGGACAAATATTACTGCAAGCATTAAATACAGATGAGTATTAAGGCTTCCCTAGGATTTAGATATTTAAATAATCAACAAGCCCCAAAATGTGTTCTCTATAAACGTGAGTCCATCAGAAGCAAACCCTCCACATGGTAGGGTAAGGTAAGGCCAAATGCAATGTGGTAGGAAGCAAAACTATCACTAAAATTACTTTTGAATCCTCTACAAATTGACAACTTTGTAACAGAGAGGCATTCTCCACTGAAATATGCCCACCAAATTTTGCACGAAAGGATGTGATGCAAAGGAGGAATATGTCCAGCAGTTCTCATTAGTACATTTCACGCACAATGCACAGTTGCACACAAATGTAAACAAACGAAATATCCAGAAAGATTAAGAAAAATTATTTAGTTGCACGAATGAATTACCTGATCTTTGAAACCTCTTGAAAGCATTTCATCTGCCTCATCTAATACAAACATTTTAATACATGCAGACCGAAGTGATTGCCTTCGCAACATGTCAAATACACGACCAGGGGTTCCCACAACAACATGAACCCCACTTGACAGAATCCGTTGGTCCTCACGAACACTTGTTCCACCAACACAAGCATGTACCTTTACACCAAGATAGTCCCCAAGTGCTCGCATCACCTTCTCAATCTGCTGTGCAAGCTCTCTAGTGGGTGCCAGAACCAGCGCCTGGCATTCTACCAGATTATAGTCAAGCTGCTGCAAAATACCAGAACAGAAAGTTGCAGTCTTCCCAGTCCCTGACTGAGCCTGTTGAATAACATCACGACCCTCAGTAAATGGAACAATTCCCCTCTGTTGAATAGCTGAGGGTTTCTCAAAACCTACAAACGGGACCAGCAAACTTTTAAAATAAGAGAATGTACATGACATCAACACGAAAAATAAGACTGAACTTCACAGCCCTTTATGTTTCCACACTCATCAGGACATTACCAAATCATAAATTCAAAGGTACAACACCTCTTAAAAAAGAAGAGAAAAATCATCTGAAACCAAAAAGTCAAACAGTAATATTGAAGAAAGTAGAACAAATGTAATCTGAATGACCAATGACTCATGAAATCTGAATGAAAAAAGTAGAACAAATGTAATGAATATGTTAGCAATATGAATAACTATGGAATCGCTAGCGCTACCATATGCATAAATGCCTCTGAGAAGATTCTCCTGCAAACCCATTGCATCAAAATTCTCACAAACCTTGTCATATGGAGTAAAGAATTCCTCTCCATCGGCTTGAAGTCTGAAACTCATTCATCAAACAAAACCCAAAAAAATAGATCTTCGTTATGAGACACTTTAGTTATAAAAAAAGAACTATTTTCAAACCCCCCTCCCCACAAAAAAAAGTAAATTAATAGCCAAAAAAAATGAAAAGGTAGTTCTCACAATTCAAGCTTGGAATCAAATTGATGAGCATCAAACTGTGATCCATCTGGTAAGTCCTGCCATAACTGAAAACTTCAAAAAAAAAAATGAAGTATGTAAACATGACAGAATTTATAAAATTCGGTAATAGCAGAAATTTCAATAAATTAAGATTAAACAAACCATATAAATGTAAGAACTCCATATGGAAAATCAAGGGTTAAGCTGAGATAGAAGGGTGTACAAGCACAACCTATTGATCACATTATACGAAGAAATCTAATTTCCCTTCAACAAATAAGATTCTCGGTCATACTTCCATATTGTAATTTATCCAAATCCATGGTTTTTGTTAGTGTGCAGAACAAAAGGAATCAAAAAACAATTATATGGCCTCAAGCAAATTGAACATATACAAAGGCTATTGCTTACGGATGAATTAAGGTATGCCAAGTGGGCATTTGATGGAGTTATAATTTTTAAAATTTTAAATTTTAATATTACAAGAACTTTATTATATAAATAAAAAATAGAATTTTCTGCATACTATTTTTAAAATTTTCTGCGAATACCCTTATTAAACAAAATTAACTCGATGAAAACATAAAAAGTAGTCGTCCAAGAAAACAATTAATACGGATTATACTGAACTGAAACAAGGAAAAACCAAATTAAATTTATTAAAAAAATAACAAACTTAAGCCCATTGACGATAAATATCTTATTTTAAAAATGGTAAACATAAATACATTATTTTTTTTAAATATACAATTATATTTCCATGCATATATGTGTATATTACAGTACATGCGTATTCAACTCACAGAGTTCTATTGAACTGTAAAATAAAGCTATAGTCTAACTCTATCACGTATACAACATTAATAAATATAACTTCTGATTTATCAAAAAATAATTCTATGCATATAGACAAACTCACAAGACCAACTAACAGAAGTTGTGTTGTCATCCCCTAATTGATTTAAGTACAAGGATAAATTTATCATTCAACATTTAATAATCAATTAAATGCTGACACTTTAGCATATGATAGTTAATTTCATGAGATTTTCTACACACAGAAAATTATTATTTTTTAAAATATCATTATTACTAAGTAACAAAAACAAATAAAAATAGCCAGGAGGGAAAAATATTGTAAAAAACTATGAAATATATATTAAAAATATACTGAGCTCAAAACAAATGACCAATATATGTATATATATATATATATATATATATAAAAGCTAAACATAAATTTATTTTGTTTAAATATAAAAAAAAATATTTTATGCATATTATTATACATACATATCAACAATAGATTTCTACCTAACAACAGAGTTTCATTCTCTCTACCACTTCTATAACATTTTTTCCAATGCTATAACACTATATAATCATTGCTAGCCTAGAACCTCCCATAGTTTCTAAGCTTATAAACCATCCGACCAAACCCAAGATGAGTGAAAGTTCTTTTTCTTTTTTCATTATTACTAAGCATTTCTGTTAGTGTTGGTTTTAAATTCTTTCATTATTATTTATTTCTAAGACTAATAAGAAAGACTACGATGAGGTTTATTTTTTATTATTTTAAAAATTATTATGCAATTTGTTATTCTTCCGCATATGTTGGCTTCTTTTTAGATTTAGAATGGCTTCAAATGTTCTTATTGTTGATTTATTAGATTTACATCTATCATCTAGGGATATATATATATATATTGCTACTACAAATAGTTTTCATTGACAATAATAGTTATTGGTTTTGATGACTAATATTAAATTTTGCTTCACTGATAAAGATAGAATTTGAAGTATTGAAATAATCAAACTTATATTTATTTATGTGGAAAGGAATCAATAACCATTGTCGATTATGTACCTTAAAGTTTTATGCCACCATAGCACTAGTTACCATTATATATCGCACATACCTTAACTGTTTTTTTTTAAAGACCAATATTTAGATATAGTTTTATAGCTATAGACATTTTTTTTACTTACTAACATCCAGTTTATAAACAAAAATATAGTCCCCCCCTACAATTACAAAGCACTCCGAAAATGGGGCTCACTAAAATGCAAACTAATTACAAAATATGATCGCTTGGTTTGTATGAAAATTGAAAACAGAGGCTAATCTATAAACCAACATTCTAGACGAGGGAACATATTCCACTCACTCAGTCACAAATAATAATGACCACTTTTTCACAACCAAAACAGCTCGAGCTCGACCCTTGGAAACCAATGAATACTCTTATCAGAAAACCATCCCTAACACTGATATTGAATCATATGATAGTAAATTAAACCCACTCCAAACAGAAATCAAAAGCATGGGAAACATACACAAACCTGATGATGATGTTGAATCTGACAAGAATGCCGCGAACACTTGCTTATGAACAGTGACGAGAGAGAGAAAAGGGGGGCGAGAGTGAGTTGAAGAAATTCCCAAACTCCTCGGATCAGCGCCGCGGAGCTGAGAAGGAAATGGCGATGCGAAAGAGGTTATAAGGGGCCGGCAGGCAGCGGAGGTGACTGGTGAGGACTGAGGATTGCTCCAGGGTTCCCAAACTATGCCTTTTTGTGGGCCAGGCCCAACCGACTCGTCTCTCAATTTATGTTGACAGAAAACATATATAATAATAGAGGAATTATACATACGGCGGCAGTAGTCGGCGCGCAACAAACGTGTTGATCGGATCATATTAGAAGTTATGTGGTCAATCAACACCGAAATGTTAACCGCGATTAAACGCGTGCATACCACGATTTTATTTATTTATTTAATAATAATAATAATGTTGAGAAAAAAAAGTTTCCATTGAAAATAATTTTTTCCCATAATGTGAATGTTTTTAAATATTTGTCAACAAAAATAAATAATAATAAATAAAAATATTATAATTCGAATAATAAAAATTATTATTTTAAATATTTTTGTAAAGAGCATAAATATTATTATCATTTATTTTCGTTCAAACTAAAATGTTTAAAATAAAAAATTAGAGTTCAGGCTTGAAATTACAGTTACACATGAGATAGGATTAATAGACTTACGACATCCAAACTTAATACCTATTTTAAATGGATGAAGTTTTACTTGGTTTTAAAAACATTACATAAAAAAAACCTTTAAAATACATAAAATCCATAGCCAATAAGCTTTCAAAAAGATTGGACAATGGTCGCTTAAGTCATAATCTTCTAGATGAAATTCCTTTAAGAGTTTATAGGAAAAGCAAGAAAATGTGTCATCTTGCTCTTCTTAAAAAAAACCCACATAACCACAAGATTCATTGTAGTAAGTGTTTAGGAAGAAAAATCTTTTAATATATATATAATGGAAACATTTGGACAAGAAGTTAATTGCCACCATTAATTTTTGCCTGAATATTAAAGCTATATGTTAGGTCCGTTAAGGATCTAGAAAAAGGGGGCTGAATAGATCTTTTTAAAAAATATGGGACTTTATCACACAAAAAAATTTCTATAGTGTTTAAAATGAACTATACAATTGATAATCAAGAATTGTAAAAAAATGTGTTAACATTTAACAATATTGATTTACAAATAATCCAAACACTCAAAATAGATATTACAAAGATTAAACAAAGTGTAGGAAGATATGAGGAACTCTTGCTTTCTCTCTCTATAATATAAAGAATATACAATCCAATTGTAAGAATTTACTACATGATCGATTTATGCCTAAAATTATTTAATACAAACCATGAGACTTAATCGGAAACGTGTCTAGATCCATGAGTAAATTAAATGAATTGATTTTATCACTTTTTAGCTTCTTTTTAATGACATTCTTTGATGGAAAAAACTACCGCTACACTCCCGTTATGTGTTACGTAAATTCTACATGAAGCGAAAGAAAAGGAATACATATATATATATATATATATAATCTTATTATTTCTAATTTCTATTAAGTACAATAACATTCATAGGCCTCCATTAATTTAAAAATAGTCATTTAATTAAATGTAATCCATTAATAGCAAGTGAGCCTTTAATTACATGTGTCATACAATAAATTATTAAAAATATAATAATAATCTAACGGAAATAGACAAAACTGCATGTGAATATATTGATCAATTTAATTTTTATTGTTTTTATTTTTAAGAACTACTTAATTATTTCACAGATAAACAATATAATAATTTCACAAGTAAATGTATATAAGATTTGAGGTATAAACATTCTTCCTCTTAGAGTGGTAATACAATCCAACCATGCATGGTGTCATCATTTTTCATTTATAAAATAACGCCAGATTAGAGCTTTTCAGCGTCATCGCAAATGGTTGAAAATATGAACACTGAAACAATACAAACATGCTAAGTGATGGAATGTTATGGGTCCTCTCCATTCTCGTGGCTCGTGAAGGATCCCATAAATCTTTCTTTCAAATCAAGGGCAGTGGTGCCACTTAAGTGATCGTGATCTCGAATCATGCTATAAGGTAAAACGCAGTTAACATACAAGCTCTTACTCGTGGGAGCAGCATGCCAAATATTGACACTAGGTGGTATAAAGGGCAAGTGCCTTCAACTTATAAAGATGGTAAGTCTTATCCTATGCCACGAGCGGAAGACAATATGATTCCAGAACGCAACAAGAGATGGGAAGTGGTGGATTTTGAGCCTTAAATTTCTCAAATATTGCTTCTGCCACCTTCAGCAGTGAGTGGGCGTCTTCAGACATCCTCGAAACTCTCTCTGCCTCTTTAATGCCCTCAGCTGCAAGGAATGACTTGTTTTCAGCTTCAGCTATCTTGTAAGCCGCCATCTGAGATGCTTCCTCTGCCGTTTCAGTGGAGGGTAGATGGCAAGGACCCTGTGAGGGCCTAGCCATGTTCTCCTTTTGTTTTGGTTCAAGTATTTGTGTCCCAATCGAGCGATCATCTTTTATCTTGAAACCATTTTGTACCTGCAGTTCTGCTTTCAGTTGACTAGCGTATACATACACAATAAAAAATGGCAGTATGCTTTTATACTCTGACTTCCTAATGATCAGCACTACAATTATCTGCAGGTTGATTTCATATCTTAAAACACTTGATTTATAAGCCTTTTATTTTGTTGCTTTGGAGTACGTAAAATTTCGTTCAACAAAATTATGCAGAAGCAATTTTGAATCTTCAATGCACAATTATGCAACTGTTAATTACAAATAATAACACGATGGATCGACTAAGTCCATCAAAATTTCAATAATCATGAAACAACGGAGTTGCGCAAATCCAACAGAGGGTATCTAGCTGCTGAAGAAAAAAAAAATAAAAAAATAAAAAAATGATCCAACTAGAGTTATTGTTTCACAGCAACCCCTCCAACAGAAAAACCTGGGCAAATAAGGAAAACAAAAAAGGAAGGAGACAATCCCTGCAATGTTAAACGTAATCTCAAGGGCAGGTCATTATTTCTTTAGCATCACATAGCTATTCAGCAATGCACGATAAATTGTATATGTTCTAATTTTTAGGACTCAATGAAGGACAGAAGTTTCCAAAACAAACAACAAATAGACAGTTGAAAAGGTTAAAACCTTCACCTTTTCAAGTTTGTCTCGTGTGACAAGCCTTCTTAAACTTGAACTTATTAGCCTCCTAAAGTTTTGGGGCACATCGTACTTTTGCTGTATCAAATATAAGTGTGAACACACAAGTTAATAACATACAAGTACAGAAATAATTGCAGAAACTAAATTAGACAAGCACTCGTATCTAGCAACAGGGTGAATCACACACAAGCTACATTCATATACCGTGAATAGGGAAAGTAATATAAGCTCATCACGGAGAGCTTCTTGTTATTTTTTGCCTGGCTGAATTGGATAGTGGTTATGCCATTATAGGTTTCTTCACCCTTGTGAATGACGCCAAAAAGATCCTCACAATCATCTTGAATAATAACTGATTGAGATGAATACGTTTTCTAAGGTCAGTTCCAAATCTTGGCAAAGGGCAGGCTACAAAAGCCAAATTTCATTCTACTCTTAAGCCTCCAAATAGCAAGAGATATGCTCATTTTGAGGTGAATATAAGAGGTGAAGAAATGGATAAATATGAATATGTTACCTTTTTTTAGGCTGGAATCCATATGAATTTTGCAGGTGATCTCATTTATTAAAATATGAGAAAATATATATACAAGTCTCTTTTGGACAGACCTTTTGCGCACACTTAACATAGCAACATCTCATTAGCCCAATGATTTGGTCGGGTCTTGCTAGTAATTTGATCAAAACCAATGAATTGTTGCTACGTCAGATGTGCACGAGAGGTCTGCACAAAACAGGCTTGTGTGTAGCATTGCTCTTAAAATATTATGATAGGCAGGAAATGGAAATTGCTTCATAATTTTAATGCACAACTTCCTCACTGAGAAATCAAAGCATTATGAAACACAGCAAGCAAATACAGATGACCAAGAAGAGACATCTAAAATACCTCAATAAATCTAACAATGGCACTGGTATTCAAACCATTTGGCTCTTTTTCTTTTAAAGTTGAAAGTGCATCAAAAATCATAGAACTGTACCTGAAAAAAAAGATAAATCTTCATGTCAAGCATCAAATCCCAGGCCCCGAGTAAAAATTCACAGGTAAAAAAACACTAATAATAACAACTACGTACATTGCTTAGCAAGGACAAGTACAAACTTAGCAAAAACAAAATAAAGAGATAAACAAGAGCAAGAATAAACAATGTCTGAAATACTATTTATTATTGATATGCAGCAAGCTAGTCTCAAATAAGTCACTATAACATATCCTGGCATGTCCTGTCACCTTATGAAACTAATCTAAAAATGTGTAAATCTCATAATTGGGTAGACGAAAAAAACAAGTTTGCCTCAAGGGCATTGCTGCATGAACCTTTTCCCCTATAATTCCTATTAGCCAGAAACTTCTGAGATACATACTTTGGTTTACAAACAAGTTTTTGATCCGCAAAACTTTTTGAGAGGTCATCTTCGGACGATTTTTCTGAAGAGGGGCGGGTCTGTGTAGCAGGAACAATAGCAACAATAGCACCAGTGTTTGGTTTTGATGTCCTTGTTTTGTCCCTGGGGAACAGATTGCTATCGCTCATATTCAGGTTTCTCCATTTGTCCTGCCAAAGCAATGAATGAGAATGAATGGCTCTTTCAACTTTTCTTTTCTTAACAACAATGATTACAAATAACATGCCGTGCAGGTAGCTAGAGACACAAGTTCCCTAACATACAACACCATTTGAATATATACAATAGTTTCGCTTGTTTAAGACACCTGAAAATTGTTCGGAGAAGTTGTTTGTGTCATTCACAAGCCGATTGATTGGTGACATGTTTTTGTTGGACATGAAAAATTAAAAAAATAAAAATAAATAAAACACGTTTTTAGTAATCTGATTCTCGATATCTAATTCCAAGACAAATCAACCACATCAAACACCAACTAACTGCCCGGTCCACGGAGACTTCGAACTAACTGCGGACAAAATACTAAAACAACTGACAATCTGAAAAGACATACACACACAGTGACACTGGTGTGTGTGTGTGGGTGGCGGGGAGGGGGCGGGGGGAAGAGAGAGAGAGAGAGAGGGGAGACCTTGAGGTCGATGTTGGAGCGAGAGTTGAAAAGGTGAGAGAAGTCAGGGTCTTTCTCGATTTTCTTCCACCTGCCAGCGCCGTGCTTGGCAACGCCCGCGCGCAGGGCTGCTTCTTCTTCGGACGTCCATTTTTGCTTTCGATTTCCCATCGCTCCTCCGTACTGTCTCGCCAGGTGCACTCCAATCCCACGCGACGCTAACGATGCTGCCTCTCTCTCTCGCTCGCTGGCTTCAGTCAATTTACATGCCGGTGGCGTTCAACCGTACATGTTCTCGTTGATTATGGTGGAGTAAAATAGTTTCCAATTTTACATCGGAAACCAATGTCATTCTTATTTGGGTAATTTAAAATTAATAATAATAGTTTGAATGTTTTTAAATATATTTTAATTTTTTTTAAAGAATAAATATTATGAAATTATCTATTAATAAATTTAAATTTTACTTTTTGAGTCATTTATAAACAAATTCAGTTTGAGATCTACTGATTTGACTCAAACATTACACCACATAATTGTTTTAAAATTAATCTTATTAATTATATAATTGTTGGATAAAAGATTTGGATAAACCTGCAAAATTCATTAAGTGTTCAATTATTGTTCTCATTTGGTAAGTAATTATTGTTATGATCCAATGAGTACTTGTTGTTACAATTTGATGAGTATTTATTTCAATCCAATGAGTAATTGTTATTATGATCTAATGAGTACTTATTATTTCAATAGGGAAAAAAGACTTGTTGTCCCAAGAATCTCATCATAATACTGAATTAAGAGACCGAATTAGAAGACATGACATAATTCGAAGACATGATTGGGCCAACAATGATCAGATTAATATATGATTGGATCAATGCATGAATGCATCAATACTTGACTAGATGCATGAATGCATCAATCATGCATGAACACATGATTTGATTGGTGTGAGATTGGATCAACATAGGACTCAATCATCATTATATGCTTGGATCAATAAGAAAAACTCAGATTGAAGGAAATTTGAATCAAGTTGCATGTGAGTCCATTCGTACCTATAAGCTTGATCTAACTAATTCTAGGGTTTTTCAATTTTCTTTCAGCTCTCACAAAAAAGGAAAGTGATGATGTGACGAAGTCTGAATTACATTAAGATAATCAAAAATAGAATCTCTTACCAAATTTGAAGATGGAGTACTTCGAATCACAAAGCTTTATGGTTTTTAAATTTGAGGAGGCCACATTTATATATACAGGAAACATTTGTACATATTGAGATCTAGAGTGTGTTGCATGTGCTAGAAATGATTTTTAAGATAAGGTTATAATTTACATTATTCTTCATTATCCATCTTTCATATTCTAATTACTATGATTTTAGAATAATATTACATTGTAGCATAGCAATTGATCATTGTTATAATTATACAACCCAAGTTAATACAATCTTTGTTTTTACCTATATGCTATTTGTCTTTCGTATTTAAATCACATATTATTGCAAACAATGAGAGAAGAATTATGAGGTTTGTTCAAATCTATGAAAAAAATTTTAATTTGGTCTATTCACCCTCCCTCAGACCAGGTAGAGATTTAATGGGAATGACAATGACAATAATAACAACAACGACACCAATAATAGATCTGACAACAATTTGAATCATACTCCTCAATGCTTTAAAAAAAAACATCCAACATTAGAAGATACACATGAAAGATCATATGGGTCCACACGATAAACTAATTTGGGATATTGATGAAAAAGGACTATGTTCATATGAGCATAAATGATAAAGGAGTACAATTACTCAATACGAATCAATAGACTAAGACAAAAGAATAAAAAGTGAAGCAGGGTTATAAGGCAAGAGCTATACTGTATACCTCTTTAGATAATAGTATGTTTCCAAATATTCAAAATTACAATACATCCAAGGAATTTTGGGAAAAATTGTGTACTTTGTATGAAAGGAATGAATAGGCCAAGCACAAGAAGGAAGAAAAATGTTGCTTTCAAAGTAATGAGATCTAATTTTATTTAACGTGATAATTCAATTGATGAAGATGAGGGAGATAAAGAAAATGGAGATAATGAGAGTGAAGACTCCAATGATGACTCAACATTAGCACTTATTCCAAATAGCTTCGTAAGACTACTTAAGGAGAATATAAAAAGCATGTGTAAAGGATCACTATTTAAATCTAAAGAAAAGCTTAATTACTATAACTGCAACAAGCTAGAACATCTTGTGGTGGGTTGTTACAAGCTTAAGAAGAAGAAGACACTAAAGACAAGATTTAAAGTGGAAAAAAACTTACCTTTGGAAAAAACAAGTGACAAGAACAAAGCTATGCTAGCAAGCAAGTATAATAGTAACACTAAGGAAGAAGAGTCCTTAGATGATAATTCCAAAGAAGTAGTCAATGTCTATTTCATGACAACTACTCACTACCTTTCTAAAAAAATTATTCATCATTATAACTCATTAATCTTATATTATATAAAAAAAGAGGTTTTAACTAAGCTATAACAAGTAAAAACTCATCTTTTCTAATATAAGTACCAATTTTGAGCATCGTGAGTACACTTATCCTTTTCTACACGTAACTAACTTTTGAATCCAACTTTGGAATGTAGAACATACATTTGGTGACCAACTACACCTCATTTTGTTGGTTGTGACTTTAAGAAGCAAAATAAAATTTTCATCACAATAAGATAGGTTTGAGCCCGTAGCAATGATGACTTTATGACTACTAATGCTCTCAATGGTTAAGCATTGAGCTCGGAGGAAATAGAGTGATGACAAATATAATTAGTATAACTTTATCCGAAAGAGATTTTAGGATATTTGTAGAGACAAAACAATTTTTTGTAGATTATGCATTTGGGGTGTAACCTATAGAGTCCGAGGACTTTGCAAGTCCCACATTGGCTAAGGAGGAGAACGAAGCGTGCCTCTTAAGAGGGCATGAAAACCTCTCCTGGCACAAGGCATTTTGGGGTTCTGTGTGGCACTGTCAAAAACAAAACCGAGGATTGGACTTGGTTCCTGAAATGGACAATATCGTACTACGGGAGACTTGGACCGTTACAGATGGTATCAGAGCTGGGGACCGAGTTGGTGTGTCATAGTCCCACGAGGACGTGGGCCTCCTAAAGGGGGTGGATTTTAGAGTCTGAAGACTTTGCAAGTCCCACATCGGCAAGGGAGGAGAACGAAGTGTGCCTCTTAAGAGGGCGTGGAGACCTCTCCTGACACGAGGCCTTTTGGGGTGCTTATGTGGCACTACCAAGAACAAAACCAAGGATTGGGCTTGGGCCCTGAACCAGACAATATCGTGCTACAGGGGACTTGAGTTATTACAAATGATATCAGAGTTAGGGATCGGGTCGGTGCGCCATAGTCTTATCAGGACGTAGGCCTCCTAAAGGGGGTGGATTGAAGAGTTTGAGAACTTAGCAAGTCCCACATCAGTTGGGGAGGAGAATGAAGCATGCCTCTTAAGAGAGCATAGAGACCTCTCCTGGCACAAGGCCTTTTAGGGTGCCTATGTGGCACTACTAAGAATAAAATCGGGGATTGAGCTTGGATCCTGAACCAAATAATATTATGTTACAGGAGACTTGGGCTATTATATAACCTAAATAATCCTTTTTTAATTCAAGGCGCGGAAAAGGGATAGTCATTCTATGGGAATGTAAAGGTAATTTCTTGGTGGTCACTGAACTTTATTTGTTCTCATCTAGGTTATTAGACTTTCACTTTTGATCATCAGTGTAAAAATCTATATTTTGGGTGGTGTTGAGAGATAGTCATTCTATGGGAATGTAAAGATAATTTTCTTGGTGGTCACTGAACTTTATTTGTTCTCATCTAGGTTATTGAATTTTCACTTTTGATCATCAGTGTAAAAACCCATATTTTTGGTGTTATTGAGAGATAGCTATTCTATGGAAATGTAACTATTTGGATGGTGATGTGGTTGTCATTGTGACTAGGTGTGATCAATAACTGAACCCAACTAAATTGATTAAAACGAAAAAAATGGTTTTTAAAATAAGATTGGTTTATTTGGTTTACATTTTGGAAGAATCAATGGTATTTGGTTGGTTTACGGTTTTGGTCGTTTGGTTACTAAATCAACCAAATATATTGTCATTGGATTTAATATAGTCTAATAGGTTTATACATCTTTCACTGCCCCTAGTATGTTGTTTAGCAAGGTTTGAGCTTGATAATATTTCCCGTGTCTCGTGTTTTATTAATTTGTTGGATTTTCAGGTAATCACATTTCAAATTCGGATTTAATATCTTGTTTTCTTAGGTGAATGTCTAATGTTTTCGGACCATTTTTTTTGGATGGTGCCTTAGAAGCTGATAGGTGATGATATTTGAGATGAATGTATCTTTTTTTATATTTATCGTTAAAATTCAAAAACCAATTTAAACCGATGAATCGAACCGCACTTTATGCACCGAACCGAACCAAGAATTGATGATTTTTAACCTTTATTGGTTAGTTTTGGTTTGAATTTTTTCCAAACCGAATGTCATTGGTTTGGTTTAAAAAATTATATACAAACCAATGATCGACCAGATGAATCGATTGATTTAGGATCGAGTCCTGAGTGGCTCGTTTGTTAAATTGTTGACCTTGAGCTTGAGTTATCAATGGAGTTTGAAAACATATGGATAGTAATATACCCATCATTTCGAGCATTTTAATTGTAGTTGGACTCAATTTAGAGCTCGTGACCTCGAAGTCAATTATTTATTATTGGGGATTTTCTCATTGTAATTTTCGTTATAGTATAAATAGTCAAGGAGAGAGAGAACGCAGCCGTGTTCTTCCATTTGGGCGGCATGCGTGGGAGAGGAGGGGTGAAATCGAGATACCTGATTTTGGGTGATTTGGAGCGATCCAAGCAGTGGATTTGCTTTTAAGTAAGTGGTTTTATCTCTCTAGCACGTTTAATTGGATTAATTATGCATGATTCAAGTAGAAATCATAGAAATTGGGTGAACCCTAAGATTTGGGAAAAACAAAAAATTGAGGTGAGTTGACCAAATTGATGGTCGTAGCATGTTTAGAATGTAATTTCTAACATGTTTGTATGGATTGCTTGTGAAAGAACGAATTAAAATAATAGATTTGAGGAATTCAAGTGTGGATGTGTGCTTAGTTGGAATTTGGATGAATTTTCATATTTGGGGTGTTTTAATTCACTATAAATTTTGTTTCGGCTTCTTTTAAGCCTTATGATGTTGTGTGTCGTTGTAATTTGATGTTTGGAACCCAAAATTAGGTTAATTTCGAGTGTAGATCAACCAATGGTCGGAATTTTGGCCAAAAATCTAAAAATTTCCATAATTGGGGAAGAACAGAGCGGACGGTTTGTCATGCCCCCGAATTCCAAGGAACCCGGAACTAGGAACGTGACTTTTCCTTACCCGCACCCAAAGGATTAAGGGATTGGTGACAAGCACCACTAGAGACTACATCACAGTCTTATCTCGGTTATGCAAATCTATACAAGTCATACATCAAGGGTAATCTTGTACTTTTTCACACATCATTATACATATAATATGTCAAGTAATCATACATACATCACATCATAGACAATGTGCATATACAACTATCTACGAACCCATGTCCAGGATACAATACATAATTAATATATAATACAATATTATATATATACCAAAGTAGTGGACACATCCTCTTGGAATAAAAGCCTCTATTAGTCTTGGGTCGCACTTGAAAGGGTAAATAACAAAGTAGGAGTGAGCTACAAGCTTAGTAGCCTAGTAGGTGATCTCATAACTCCATATCATTGTATTATGCAACACAGGATAAGTCTATACTACATGTTCAGTGTACTTGTGCGTTGTGTAAAGTGCATAATATCAGGACCTAGCTTGCATACAATATCAGGATCCAACTTATCCACAAAGCGGAGTACCATGAGCTTAACACTCAACCCAGGCCTCACTCGTATCACAACAACCTAATAGTTGCCTCACCTAACTGGGTACAATATTAGCTCACCAAGAGCTCATCTCAGGCCTCAGCCCGCTACACTCAATGCAAGGGTCACACCCACTCAAAGGTACCTTAGTTCAGGGGGCTATAGCCACCTTCCAACACAAGCTTAATTGCTAGATATACTAGTTCAACCACTAAATACTAGCAAACAGCTAACCTCTAGGCCCTTGAAAATTATGAGGAGCTAAATCCATAACCGTATTCACATCATCTAACATGTTATATCAAGCAAATACCAAGATTTAGTACCTTAACATCAAACTCAATTGAAAGTTAATAATGAGTTATCAAAAATAATTAGTCTTAATAGTAAAGATCATCTCAAAGTAACAAAATTGATTATTTGTCAGGCAAAGATAATGGATCTATTCTTTAGCATTCAAGATCATGACAAGAAAAAATTGATACACAAAATTATAGATGATGCTAAAAAAATAAAAATAAAAATTAAATATTTTTACTTTTCATGATTGTTTATACTTTTTTAAATTAAAATGTTTAATCTCGATGTACAAATTATTTATTTTAATAAAAATAAATAAATATATTTCATAATATATATTTTATATAAAAACAATTATTATATCATTGTATACCTTTTTTAATAATTTTAATTATGTAGCATAATTATAAATATATAAATAAATAAATTATATATATAGTTCTTTATATTTAAAAAAATCTCATATTAATATAAGTTCTATTTATATTATTAAAAATATTTTGATAAATAAAATTATAATATTATTTTATTCAGCAAGTTTATATAATATAAAAAATAAAATAAAATTAAATAATCTATTTCAGTGTTATAACCAAATAAATGAATAAAAATAACTCACCCATTCTAAATCTATCTAAATTTGTTTTCAATAAAATCACCAAACGAGACCTTAACGTCTGAAGCAAATAATTTTAATAACAAATAATAGTGTTCAGACTTTAATGTTCAATACAAACAAAAAAAAATGAAAAATTTCATCGCCATTATAACTAACAAACACAAATGTTTTCCGCACTCAACTCAATGGCCTAGTAAACCCATTTTTTCCTGGCATGCATTTTCAAATTCAAACCAGAATCGCACTCAGAAAATTAAGAAACATTTTCGAAAGTACTTTACAATGGCCAGCTTTGTCAGGGTGCAACCCAGTTGGAAAATTGGCAGTTCCAACACCAACATAAGAATGAAAGGAGGCATTAAGTAGGCTGGATTTGTGGGATTTATGACATGCCCTTTGCACGTGCTGATCCGACTCAGTTGCTAAGGTACCAACTTTGCTTGTTGCCTCTCTGAACTCAAAAAAGGCTAATGGATTCTACTGCAGGAAATGATACAAGGTGTTGGTCTAATAACGAAACTTCTCATCACTGTCAAGACACAGGCTCTCAATGCCCTGTCGAGCAGACTCATGATTCCTTGCGCTGGGAACATGTCTACCAGAAGAAGTGCGCCTTGGATCCGCAAGGCCAACTGGCGAACTCCTTCGCTGGCTTGACATATTGTGCACTGCACCTGGGCTTGCATCTGTGGTTCGAAGGGGCGGCGCATCGGCATCTCTCCCAATGATGGCTGCATCACGGCTGCTGGAGGCAGTGATTCGCCTCGATGATCCACTTGACTGGCCAAGAAAAGCAGAACACGACAACTGAAGCATTTCGGCAGCAAAGGTCAGTGTCAGGCAAAATCAAGCTAGAACATTAAAGATCATTATATTTGATACATTAACAAGCAAAGGTGGAAAGGCGGTGGAAAACTAAGCAAGCGGTACACAAAGGGTGCCAGTGATTGCCTCATGTAATGGATGGACTAAAAACAAGGTGTTCGGTAGTGTTGGCATTCGATTAAGAGAACAATTATGCAAGCGCAAGAAAATTGGGCATAAAAGAACTTTGTAATGCCATGACCATACCCCCACTGACCAAAACAAACAAACAGAACAGAACAAAACAAAACAAAACCCCTAGAAGTGGAGTTACCCTTGTTTCCCGTGTCACTACTACGTACGGGGCAACAGAACTGCACACTCCCTTAAACTCTGCGAGCCTTAAATTGCCCTTTTTCCTTTTATTAAATATCTTTTAAACACTGGCCAAGCTTTTTTTTTCATACAATTTTTTTCAAAAAAATGATAATGTCCTTGTAATTGAGTCACAAATCCAAATAAAGGATTCACATTGAAATGGCTATAACCTGCTCTCTACCACAACCAATTATAATATATATATTGAAAACATTAAGTGAGAACCTACACAAACAATACAAAATAACTTACCATAGCATCTTTAGAAATCGGAGAATCAGCTACTACTGCACTCTTCTGCTTAGTTAAATTCCCGCTATTTAAAGGACCTGACATTGCGGGACCTGACATTAAAGGACCTGACATCCTCCGCCGAGTGTTATCCCTTGAAGACATCCCAATAAGTCTGACTTCTCCTCCTAGAGCAAAGAGGAAATAGTATAAACCACACGTTCAGCAGCCACCAAAAGGACTGATGTAGTTGTAATTAAAAGAGATCATGTACTCTTTTAATTATAATAGCAAAGGAGAAATAGTAAAAAAATTATTTTATGACTTGTAGTTATAATTTACACAGATGCATCAGAGAGTTGGGAAAAATCAAAGAAAACGTTGAGTTAATAATCCAAAATCAATCAACAGCTTATTACAATCATGTTTCCATCAAGGCTAACCATAAATAAACAATTAAAGGATTATAATTCCAGAGAAGTAATTTAAATAAACTACCAGATTGCCTGTCTCCACTAGCAACAACAGGTGGCGCTCCAGAGCTTGTCCCACCACTAGGACCCTAAAAACATTAACCAAATATACATAAACTGTTGTTAATTGAATAAAAATAGAACGATCTAGCTACAATTATCCTTACAAGGGCACGAGTCGGAGGAGCAAGAAGCTGTGATTGCTGATACTTCAAGATGGTCCAGTCAAATACATAATCAAATTGAAAGCCTAAAATAAAATTTAGAAAAATGCAACATGTAAAACAAACTGCAAGCAGAAAAAAACACTGCTGCTATGTTTGGTGAGTCTATTTTTTAATATGATTATTTTTAAAAACTGTGAGTACAACTGAATTTTCACTACTCATAAATAATTTTAAATTCATCATACTCACTGTTTTCAAAAATAATATTATAATTTTCAATTAGCAAAATGAAAAAATAATAATGACCGAAATTTTTTATTTTCAAACCTTCATGGATAAAGAGGTCCCGGAAAATCCTTTTCAGATAGGCATAATCTGGTTTATCGTCAAATCGAAGTGAGCGACAATAATGGAAGTATGAAGCAAATTCTGTCGGATAGCCACGACATAGGGCCTGGAAAAGCATATTCTCTTCTGACACTATTCCACAAGTACATACAAAATATGCAACGAACCACTACTGCAAAAGTGGCTTACCTCTATTGATGTGGAAACCTTCTTTTCACTAATTCTCTCATACTTCTGCTTCTTAGTTCCTGCTTTAAGTCCCTGCCAAGGAAGACTTAAACAGAAGGAGCGTCACCAACCAAGAGTACCACAGAACAGTAGAAGAAAGTAGCTGAGGTGGCAGTAAAAATCACCTTCCTCTTAAAAAGTACATAAGAACATATCCAAGAGACTCTAAATCATCCCTCCGACTTTGCTCTGTGCAATACAAAATAGAAAAAGAAAATTTAAGATGGGGGAAAACCTACGAATCCAAACCAAGAAATTGAAAGCAGGACAATTGAAAAAGGCCAAAAGCACATCATAAGGAAATAGAATGAAGCAAGAGAAGCATACCAATGCCAAGATGAGTGTTCATGCTTGCATATCTTGCAGTACCAGTCAAATTCTTATTTTCACTGCAAATATAGGCCAATGCGGTGAACAGCCAATATATTATAAACACTAAATAAAATTATACTTCGAAATCATTCAACAAAGGCTAATCAAATAGTGCACTCATGCATGAAAAAGTATTAAAGCTTTTCTCACCGATAAGGTATATGTTGATGAGTTGACGTATCTCTATATTTCTTAGCCAATCCAAAGTCAATGATGTAAACCTACATCCAGTGAGACAGCAGAAAGAACATGAGTTCATATAATACTTCAAAAAAAAATTACAAATATTGTTCGTTGCAAAATAAAAACCTGATTTGCACGCCTTCCCAATCCCATTAAAAAGTTGTCAGGTTTGAGATCTCGGTGCAGAAATGATTTAGAGTGTACAAACTCAACACGATTAATCTGGAGAAAAATATACAGTGGGCATGAAACTATAAAATTAAACAGTATAAGTCAATACTGCAGAAGGAAACCTACCATTTGATCTGCAAGCATAAGAACTGTCTTCAATGAAAGTTTCCTGCTGCAAAAGTTAAATAGATCTTCAAGACTGGGTCCAAGCAAATCCATCACTAGAACATTATAGTCTCCCTCTACACCAAACCATCTCACATTTGGAATACCAGCTGCAGCATTGAGAAGACTTGATATCAAAAGTAAGGATCAAATCAAATAATGGACAAAGAAAAGACATAAGGTCAACTCATTCAAAAGCAATTAACAGAAGTCACATACTTCCTCCTTGGAAAATTCTGTATAATTTTGACTCATATAGCAACTGTGGATGCTTTGTTTTCACATTTTCCTATAAAAAGAGAAAAATTAACATCTCATAATGAAATAATTAGATACAAGTAAAATGCTGAGTGCAAAATAAAATTATTACAAATAGGTCATTTTATAGAAGTGATAATAGATCCAACCATAATGGTGAACACCGGGAGCACTTCATGCATAGGAAGGCAATGGCATTGAATTCAAAAGCATTTACTTATAGAGATGCCATTTTTTTTTATCAGAATTTTCATAGAGATGCTATTATGGGATAGTCAAAGTTCACTACAGGGTCCAAGAAAAATATAGTGGCATAAATATGACAGGTGAAATTATAAGATGTCATGTTACATAATAGCAATTGAGTGTGCCACTTGCCTTGATAATTTTGATGCCAGTAAGCTTTCTTTTATTTTCCTTTTTGCCAACCATAATCTTTTCTTTCCAATTCATACTTATCAAAAAAAAAAATCTTTTCTTTCCAATTCAATTATGTGCGTATATTTTTAAAATTACATTTTAATGAGAAACTATCCTCAAGCTCTCTAGCTCTTACCCTTTCTGCAAAACTCCATTTTAGTTTTAGTTTTATTTTTTTATACATACTAAATCTGCAAATTATACACCAAAAAAACTTTAGTTAATATTATATTGATCCAATTAATTTTGTTTTCAATCTATAACTAATGAACTGATAAGAGAATCATTGAAATGATTAATCTATAAAATAACATATGTACATCTGTTTCTTTTTTTTTAGAAGTAAAAGACAACATATTAAAGAAAGGATGAGGAACAAGGAAATTGAACAGGAGATAGTCTGACCCAAGAAAAAAACCCAAAACACATATTACAAAAAAACCACAAAAGACCAAAAACAAAGCCTAAAAATAGACAAGGGAGAGGAACCCCTACAAACCGACTACCTCAGCCTAAAAGACCGAGATACCCCGGCATCATAATTAACCGAAGAGGTGAGCCTTTTGAGCTCCCGCACCCCTCTAGAGCCAGTGCCCCCAAACGGCCGAGAAGACAAGGATTCCTTCTAGGCTTGATGCCGAGCTTCGATATCTCGCAACAAATTAAAGGGGTCAAAGCCCTCGCATGTTACCCCTAACACCGCGCCAATGGCTTTGTGGGATTGCAACCACTCCGGCTCCGAAGTTACCTCGGCCAGACAACCGAAGACACGCAAGGGGACGAGCTATAATTGCTTACTCTTTTTTATCATAGAGCTATAATTGCTTACTATTATGAATATTAAGTAGGTTTTCATTTAACTTGGTGACCTGGAAAAAGGATATCAATTCTGTACTCTTTTAACTTCTCCAAGCCTGTGAACATGAGTCATTCAGTTAGTGGGTAAGATACACGCGGATAAATTGCATCTTTGAAAAGGAAATCGCAACTGTCTCAGGCCGGATGTGTGTTAACTGTGTCTTGGGTAAGCTGAAAAGATTTTCCTCTATATATACAGCATTGAAAATTGTTTGTTTTTTTATATTGCAGAATACATTATGTGTGCCTACCCCATGTCTAATTCATGGTTCCAACACTGAGCATAATGCATTAGCATGTATCACTACTATTTTGTAGTAATAATAGAATTTAACAAACTCAGTGCACATAGTCAAGGGTAAAGCTTCTCCAGTAAATAGCTTTCCATTCTACTTCAAACATTTTGAAGGATAATAACAGCAACTTCCTCAAGGAACTCGTCCCACATAAAAAAAATCAACTAATTTATTGATAAAAATGGGCAATTGTAAACAGAACCGATGACAAACATTCAGAAGAATTTAAAGGGGCATGCCAAACAGTACTTCATATTTTTAAAACCCTCAATTATAGGAACATCAGTAATTTACCTTTTTATTGTAATCAAATTAAATATATATAAATAAATATTTTTTAAAAAAATGAGAAGAAAAAAAATTGACATCATGGGAAATCCATGATTTCAATCTTTCCGGGTTCAGCTATTGGCTCGACTAAATATGCACACGGAACACAACTATATTAATTATCAACGATGATTGTAACTAAAAATGTTAGCAGCTTCCTTTTTTTTAGAGCATAAAGCGCCACTCGATTCTCAAAAGTGTGCAGATATAATCACAGAACAACGCAATGTATGAAATCTGGTTATAATATTAAACCATGACCAGAACTTTCATCATTCGCCAAAGCTCCAGTTAAGTACACTACAAGGCAAAGAAGATAACAGGCGAAATACAAGACATATAAGCCACTCACAAGCTTAATTGCAATCTCTTCGTTCGTCTGAATGTTAGTACCTGCAGATCACAAATTAGAAGAGGCCTTAAATCCCACCCCCAAAGAAAAAAAGAAAGAAAATAAAACGGAAGCCTACAAAGAAACAAATAACAGCACGGACCGAGGTAGATCTCCCCGAAGGAACCGCTGCCGATCTTCCGACCGAGCTTAAACCTGCCCCCCAACCCGAGGCTCCATCAACGCACAACACAGCCCAGAACCAAAGAAGTAAAAATAAAAATAATAAAAAACGCAAACCCTAGTTCCAAATTCAGACTATGCCAACGAAACCCAACACCAAAAACCGAAAAACAGGACCACGACACGACCAGAAGAAAGCAATCGACACTGCATCGATCAGCCGCGCCGCCAAAACTCGAAGCACAAGGAAGGTGCAGCCCGCGAATCTGGAACCAAATCGACGTGCATGGCGCTCGAAGGCCGCGGCGCAATGGGAGAAATGGAAGCGCCGAGAGAGTGGTTAGGCAACGATCTAGGGTCCCTGTCACTTGGGCTGAGGGTTTGTTTAGGGTGAGAATTGGGGGAAGAGAAAGCAAGCACAGAGTAACTGGCAACCAATCCGAGGGTCTTGAATTGAATCGGAGAAGAAAAGCGAGGTGGACGGGACGGGGATGATAGGGCAGATTGGGGGGGCCGGGGGCTGCAACGATTGCGATTTGCGATGCGTGGATGGGTGCCTACGGTTTGGCCGATGATCTGTCACGCGCGAATGATTTTTTGCGATTTGTTTTATTTTAATTCCGCGCTTGGATATTAGGCGATAGATTTATTTACGTGAATTAATATTAATTATAAATTTAATTCAAAATTTATATTTTAATTTAAAATTTTATTAAATATTAAATTTTAAGATAGTCAAATTAATTATTATTATTATTTAATAAAAATTTTAGTAAGATATATTTTAAATTAAATTTATAATCAATATTACTTTACATATGTAAAATTATTAAAATATTTAACTATTCTAGTGTTTTTAATGATTAAGGTAACAGTATAAAACGTGAAACATGACATATATGTATAGTTGTTTAACCCTTTTCCTCTGGCTAAAATGGATTCATTTTTATTTAATTTAATTACTCATTCTTTTAATAAAAAAATATAGGCTCAATAAATATTTTACTATTTTATTAAAATATTTGTTAGTCTTGGATAATCTAGGGGGGTGAATAAGACTTCAAATTTTTTTTACGTATGACACCTAGGTGATGATCGTAGATGAACAGTAATATAAAAGACAATCATGACTAATATAAGTATATTATTTTATTATCAATAATGTTGGATCAAGCCCAGAATTTGGATAATGCTAATAAAGCCTCATGTAATTTGATCTGAGATCTTTTGTGTTTCTTTGATCATTGCAGAAGATATGTTATTAATCCGGAGATACACTCGTGAGAGCAAAGCTAAGGACAGGATACATAATCCTGATCCGGACAAGAGTGAGTGTCGTCAAACACTTGGTAAATAATCAAGTCACCAATACATACAGAATAAGGAACATTCGTGCGGACTAAGAACTTAAAAGCTACGGATTACGGAATCTGTTCCTAATGCCTCATACGGACTAAGTCAAACTGATGCGGAGTAAGAGTCTTGGTCTACAAGGTCGCACGAAGTAAAAGGTTTGACATGGAGTTAAAAAGTTAAGTCTTCTCCTCAAGCGAACTAAAGTAAAGAAGACACTGAGTAAGGCATCCGAGTCTTTCATACATACAAAGTAAGGATGTATTGATGCGGAATAAGGACCCGAGTCTTTATTCGCACGGAGTAAGGAAACTAGATGCGGAGTAAGGAATCCGGGCCACTCACTCATATGGAGTAAGGATGGCTAGTACGGAGTAAGCCATTCGGTCCTTTAAACTCATACGGAGTAAGGAACTTACATACGGAGTAAGGAACTTACATGCGGAATAAGGAAGCGCTAATACGGAATAAGCACTCCGACCTTCTCATTCACACGAAGTAAGGAAGCGCTGACACGGACTAAAGATTTCAGTACCAAATAGATACAGAGTAAGCAACCACTGACACGGAGTAAGGTTCCGAGCTTCATTAGCAACGGAGTAAGGAAAATTACACCGGATCAAGAAGATGCTACTTCAAACTACCGCATTTAAAGTTATCAGCTCGTGGTGTCCTGATGTAAGACAAACTCGTTGAAAACCTGAAGAATCTTACACGTGGATCACCCGGATATGTGGACACAACCTTAATTATATTTGGGAACTCACAAAGGCACTTATACTCTTCAAACCCAAGTTCTTGAGCTCCACAAACCGCAGCAGTCAAGGCAGAGAGATTACCGAGGAATAGTTAGTGCTGAACGCATTCCGGAACTACAAGTTCCAAGGTTGTCTCTTAGGAATGTTTATATAAATATTCATACTTGTACATTTGTGTGCAAGAGCGAACGAGCCTGAATTAACCCTGTGTATGCACAAGAGCTCAAAGATATAATCTAGGCTAGTGTGTGAATCATTTTGTAAACAGAGTGTAAGAGAGTCTTGCTTCTATTTTGTTGTAATTATCTCTTGATAATAAAACAAAATACTTCTACTATCTGGTTATCTTCCGCAGTGATTCTATCACTTAACTAGATAAGTGTGGTGTCTTAAGAGATTAGAAAGAGTTTCGATAAGAGCCTATTCACCCCCCCTAGGCTCCAAGGGACCATCAAGTGGTATCAGAGCAAGTCTATTTGTTCAAAAGTAGAGATCCCACTCTTTTACTTTAAGTAATGGCCGAAGAAAGCAGTATGCTATTCAACACTCGCCTTAACTCCGGAGGTGCACAAGAGCCCATCCCGAATCGAAGCAGCAGTGAAAACGTCGACCCACCTCAACTTGCTGCTGCCGCCGCTCCTCTACCACGGAGTTCTGGTTTTACTCTGACAAAACCGCCCAAATTCACACCTGAGCTTTTCTCCCAGTGGAAGGCTCGTATGAAGATGTTTATGGTATGCCATGATCATCTCATGTGGCCATGTCTTCATTAGGAGATTCCAATTCCGATGACTATCGGAGAACATGGAGTTAGGAGGCCAAAGACGGATGCCGAACTTACCAACGATGAAAGAGCCTGGCAGTGCGCTAGTGAAAAGGCTCTGGCTTATGTTACATCGTCTTTGGATTCCGAGGCTTTCACGGACGTCCAGGGTTACACGTTAGCAAAAGCTGTCTGGGATAAACTGACAATCCTCTATGAGGGGAGTCAGTCCCAGATGCAAAATGTGATATGTGCTCTCAGACAGAATTTTGAGAGTTTCAATCATAAACTTGGCGAATCCCTTGAAAGCATCTATCGGAGATTCGGCAAGCTCATTCTAGAGCTAAAAACTATCAATGAGCACTACACTCAGTCTCAAATCAATGACAAGTTCTTTCGATCCTTGTCGGATCGCTACTACTCCAAGCAGCTCCAGATGCAAGCTGACAAAAACTAGCCGTTTACTGCCCTTGAGGAAATATATGGAGAGCTTCGGACTCATGAGGTCAGATTCAGATACACTGACCGTGATGAGAAAATAGCTCGGAAAGAAAAAGGGGTAGCTCTCAAAGCTACGGAATGCACCAGTAATCATCAAGAGGATGATACGGATGAGTCAGAGAATTCTGACTCAGACGCAGAAGAGGAAATAACTCTTCTTGTCAAATCCTTTGAACGATTCCTTCGGAAAAGTAGAAAAGGATTTAGAAAAGGCTCCTCATCATCCAGAAGGAAGGAACGATCGGAGTCGAGCTCCCAAGAATGCTTTAATTGTGGGAAACTCGGTCACTGGGCCAAGGAATGCAGATCCAAATCTAAGACGGCAGAGAAAAGTGACAAGGTTACTCCCCGACGTACCACCTTAGACAACAGCAAGAACAAGAGGAAGGCGTTCGTGACAAAGTACATCAGTGGCTCGGAAGAAGAGGAGGAATCCTCGGATGATGAGCCAACTCCTAAGCCGAACATCTGCCTCATGGCAAATACTGAGGTACCTTCTATCTCTGAGCTCATGAGTAAATTAGAATCTCTTACTACTGTATGTGATCATGAAAAGAATGAGAGACTAATAATTACTCAAATGTACAAAGATATGGAAAGTCAGAATAAACATCTTGAATTTACTATTACTAGACTTGAAAAGGACATAGCTGACTTCAGAGGAAAAGAAGCTTGGTATCACGATCTAAGAGCTGAAAATCATCTGTTAAACACCAATCTTTCAGGCCTAAAAGTTATAGTAAAAAGACTTGAGAATGAACTTGAACAGGAAAGGGAAATAAATCGTAAGTGGCTTAAATCCGGGGAAATAGCCTCTACATTTAGGACTGATCCGGATAATATTCGAGTCAAACTTGGCCTAGGCTCCGAATCATCAACCTCCAATGCTCAAGCTACTGAGTGTCCTCCGGATTTCACTTCAAAACTAACCAACTTATATCCTGTTAGTACATCTAAACCGTTGGATTGTTTCATTTCAGGTGGCACAATAGTTTATGACTGTGGAGTGGAGGCTGTTACTGCACTTCCTGAAGTAGTAGCATCCGTAACTAATGATGAAGGGAAGGCTGCTGCAGTTAAAGCCAAAACTGTAGCACCCAAAAAGAAAGGAAAGGCTAAGGCTGACGCATCTAGGGCCAAGAGCGCGTCACCCAAACGCAATGGATTAGGCCACAGGGAACAGAGTAGAAAGTCTGTAAAATCTAAGAGACCTGTATCCCCTGTTTGTACTTCGCATTATAGTGTCTGTTCCATTTGTAGGGAAATGGGTCATTATCACTATGAATGTTGGAGTTTATCTGATAACTGGCTTTGTAATCAAATTCGTACCAATAAAGATCAGTTTAATAAAAAGGTTTCTTCGAGCAAAACAAAATCTAAACCACAAAGGAGTGTCTCTCCCAAGAAAACCCAAATAAAAGAGGCAGCTGAAACTAACAAGTTAAAGTCAACTTGGAGAGCTAAAAGTCCTAGCAAAAGTGTTGACATTACTGCTGCTCTCTCTAACCGCCTGAAACAAGTTTGGGCACCAAAAGTGTAAACTGTTGTCTTTCAGGAGCATCTCTGGAATGCATTGCCGGATCACTTGAAGTTAAAGATCAATCAAAGCAAGTAGATCCTCGATAGTGGATGCTCCGGACATATGACGGGTGATCAAACTCTGCTTGTAGAAGTTAATGTAAAACGAGGTCCATCCGTTTCATATGGTGACAACAGCAAAGGTAAGACTGTCGGGTATGGCACTTTAACTAACGGCTGTGTATCAATCACTAGAGTTGCACTAGTCGAAGGTTTAAAACATAATTTGCTAAGTGTCAGTAATTTATATGACAAAGGATTTACTGTTTCCTTTATGTCCAACACCTGTACAGTAAGAGAAAACTTATCCGGAAATGTTAAGTTATTCGGATCAAGAGATGGGAACATATACTCAGTGGTCTTAAGAAATAATTCTTCTGACCCTGTATGCTTCCTCACTAAAGCTTCAGATGAAGATAGTTGGTTATGGAACAAGCAATGCACACATTTAAACTTTAAGACATTGTCTAAATTAGCATCACTTGAACTTGTCACTGGTCTACCTAAACTCAAATTCTCCAGAGACACTCTCTGTCGAGAATGCCAACTGGGCAAACAGACCAAACATAGCTTTAAGAGCAAATCAATTAATTCAATAACTGCTCCTCTACAACTTCTTCATATGGACCTCTGTGGTCCTATTTCTGTTCCTTCTCTGGCTGGTGCGAGATATACCTTTGTGGTTATTGATGATTTCACCAGATACACATGGGTGATGTTCCTGAAATCAAAGGATCAAACTTTTGAGCATCTTGTAGATCTTTTCAACTGGATAAGCAACTCACAAGGACTGAGCATAAAGTGCATCAGGAGTGATCATGGTACAGAATTTGATTTTTCAGAAATGAGATCATATTGTTCTTGTTGGGTCTCTAACGTCCCATGGATCAATCCCACATCGGTTAGGGCGAACATTGAGGTCGTCCTAATGAGGAGGCTCATGTGCACCTTGTCACAACGCGTTTTAACGGGTCGCGGCCCATTAGAAACAAATCCGTGCGGGCTGCGGCCCATGGGTGGGTGCGCGAGTGCCAAAGCGGACAATATTGTGATAGTGAGTGCCCTGGCCGAGGTCCAACAAGTGGTATCAGAGCCGGGTCCTCTAGACCGATGGTGGGATTGGGGGGGAGACTGTTGGGTCTCTAACGTCCCATGGATCAATCCCACATCGGTTAGGGCGAACATTGAGGTCGTCCTAATGAGGAGGCTCATGTGCACCTTGTCACAACGCGTTTTAACGGGTCGCGGCCCATTAGAAACAAATCCGTGCGGGCTGCGGCCCATGGGTGGGTGCGCGAGTGCCAAAGCGGACAATATTGTGATAGTGAGTGCCCTGGCCGAGGTCCAACAGTTCTGAACAGGGCATACAACATGACTTCTCTGCGCCCAGAACTCCACAACAAAATGGAGTAGCTGAGCGCAAGAATCGTACCTTAGTTGAGGCTGGTAGATCTATGTTAGCAGGGGCAACGCTTCCTCTCAGTCTATGGGCTGAAGCTGTATCCACTGCCTGCTATGTTCAAAACAGAACTCTAATAAATAAATCTACTATGAAAACACCCTATGAGATGTGGAGAGGACGAAAACCCTCAATTTCATATTTCAGAGCCTTTGGGTGTACGTGTTATATATTGATAAATGGCAAAGAGACCCGGAATAAACTTGAACCAAAATCTGATGATGGGATTTTTGTTGGGTACTCATTACATAGCAAGGCTTATCGGGTCTTCAATAGAAAACTTTTTAAAGTTGAAGAATCTATCCATGTGACTTTTGATGAAGCTAATCTTGATTGGTCAAAAGTTGCTTCTTCAAGTTCTAATGTGCAGGTCCTGGACAACAACATCGATTATTCGAAGTTTATGAATGTTCCTGTTATACATTCTGACTAACCGCATGGCATCAGTGAGTCACAAAGAAATTATATGGATGATGTTACGGATGACTCGGACTCAGGACTACCATTAAGCTCTAGACATACTCCTACGGATACCCAAAATTCCGGAGCACCTTCAAGTTCGTCCGGACCAGTTAACACTGAAAGAAACAGTATTGAAGAACCACCTAGTTCTACTGTACCTTCTAATACGGAAACATCTAGTCCGGACGAAGCTCAACCAGCAGATACACCTGAACCACCTAATCTGGCAGAGCTTCAAATTGTTCAAGATCATCCATCACATGCACAGAATTACAGATGGACCCGAAACCATCCCTCAGATCAAGTGATTGGTGATCCTACTGTTGGTGTAAGAACAAGAGCAGCCACCTCCAACATGAGTCTTTACTCGTGTTTTCTATCTCAAATAGAACCAAAGGTGGTAGATGAAGCTCTTCAGGATTCGAATTGGATAGAAGCCATGCAAGAAGAGCTGAATCAATTTAAGAGAAATAATGTGTGGACTTTAGTACCAAGGCCTAAGTCTCAGCAAGTCATTGGAGTTAAATGGGTGTTCCGGAACAAGCTTGATACGGATGGAATAGTAATCGGAACAAAGCCAGACTGGTAGCCAAAGGATATCGTCAAGAAGAAGGAATAGACTATGATGAGACCTTTGCTCCAGTAGCAAGACTTGAGGCAATCCGAATGTTTCTGGCGTATGCTTCATATGAAAACTTCATAGTTTATCAAATGGACGTCAAGAGCGCATTCCTGAATGGAGATCTTCAAGAGGAGGTTTACGTAAAACAACCTCCCGGTTTCATTGAACCTAAAGCAGGACATCTAGTCTACAAACTTCGGAAAGCTTTATATGGTTTGAAGCAAGCTCCAAGAGCCTAGTACGACACACTGTCAGAATTCCTACTTGCTCACAACTTCCAAAAAGGGAAGATAGACACCACCTTATTTCTACGAAAAGAGAAAGGACACACTCTAATCGTACAGATATACGTGGATGATATCATTTTCGGATCAACGAATTTGAAGCTTTGTGAAGAGTTTGCTAAGTTGATGACAGGCAAGTTTGAGATGAGCATGATGGGAGAACTGTCCTACTTCTTCGGAATAGAAGTTAAACAATTGAAGGAAGGAATCTTCATTAATCAAGCTAAGTACACTCGCGATCTTATTAACAAGTTTGGTGTGGAAGGTTCATCTCCCGTCAAAATTCCCATGCCTGTCAGTGCCAAGTTAGATCCTGATGTGGACGGCATATCAGTAAATGTGACTGATTATAGAGGGATGATAGGATCCTTGTGAGGACCTTCCCTGAGGTATGAGTTATGTTTTATGCATTTGTTTTGCATATGTTGTTTGAGATGTGGTTTAGCTTGTTGTTTGTTGGTTGGCATCCTGGCATCGTGTGAGCCTTTTTGGCTTGTTGTGAGTTGCATTGCACCTGTGTGGTTGGTGATCATGTTGATGATCATATTTTTGTGTCTTGTTGTTGTGCGGTGCTTGAGCTTGGATTTTGCTATGTCTTTTGGGCTTGTGTTTGATTTTCGAGGACGAAAAGTCCTAAGGTGGGGAGGATGTAAAGACTCGTATTTGGGTAGTTTTGAGAGATAGTCATTCTATGAGAATGTAACTATCTGGACGGTAGTGTAGCCGTCGATGTGAGCATTTTGACTGTACTTGGGCCCGATTCCGAGTCGAGGCCCCGTTTGACCCGATTGTTGACTTTTTGGGGTTTATTGGTTGACTTTGCGTTTGAGCAGTCATTTGAGTGTGATAATATCTGAACAGTGTTGTGCTCGTTATTTCGAGCATTTTGACAGTAATTTGACTCAATTTGGAGTTCGTGACCTCGGGAGGTCAATTATTGCGTTCGGGTCAATTATTGCTGGGAGGCCAATTATTGGCAACGGTATATATATAATTAAGAACTGCCTTATATCTTTAATTGCCAATTATTGGTACGTGCATGTTTGAGCAAGAGAGAGAGAGAGAGAGAGAGAGAGAGAGAGAGAGAGAAGGTGAAGAGCGTAGAGCTTTCTTGGCGATTTTGGGGCGATTGGAGCTCGTGGATCGCAAAGAATCTTCTAGGTAGGTGATTCTAACTCCTTATATGATTCATAGTAGGCTTAGCATGCTTAATTTGGGTGAAATCATGGAATTTGGGGATGAACCTTAAGATTTGGGGGAAACCCAATTTTTGGTTGAATCTTGTGATTTAAATGCATAAAAGAGGTATTTTTGTTGATTACATGAAATTTAGAGTTATTTAAGACGTGTAATGGGGTGTATATCAAAATAAATGTGTTTATGAGTGTTTGGGGTTGCTGGGTTGCCGTTCTAGCCGAGAAAATTGGCAAAAACGACGATTAAGTTACAATGTAAATAACGAAATACCCCCCATTTGGATTCAAAGAAAAATACTAGAAAAATTAATTCCCACTATTTCAAAATGTGAAAATTGGGTTTTAGTGTAAAATCTCGGAAAAACCCAAAAGTTCGTAGTGGTGAATTTTTGGAAAGTGGGGTTAGACATCTCGGAAAAATCCCCAAAAATCAGATTATCTTATTTATGATAAGGGAACCCAATGCCGGGACTTTTAATTTCAAGAAAATAGTTGCTATGAGTACTTCCTTCATAAATCAAGGGTTGAGGATTTACTTGTGAAGACTGGCTATAATTCTAAAGGAAATGTTGAGAATGACATGCCATACTAATGTTAGTATGTTGATGTGAGGTATTGGGGCATGGACTCTGTGACTTGTTTGGGTTCTCACCGTGATGCACCGATGGTGCTATGTGGTTGACGTGGCAGGCATATGAACCGATGGCAGGCCTGTGTGGCGACTGTGGCCGGGCATATTGCGCTGTGGACAAGCTAAGGCCTGAGTTGAGCCGTTGAGCTCGTGGAGCTAGGGCTGAGTGCTCTGAGCTGGGATCCCATGGAGGATCGTGGACAAGTTGTCCTGATGTTTGTTGCAGGCTGAGTCCTGATGATTGTGCACACTACACGGTGCACGAGTACACCGAGCATATAGTATAGACTTATATGTGTTGCATGATGTGGAGTGTTAGGGTCACCTACTGAGCTTGTCGCTCACCCCTACTTGTTGCTTACCCTTTTCAGGTGTGACCCGAGACTAGTGGAGGACTTTCTTCCAGGAGGACGCCCACTACTCTGATGTATGATACAGTTATATTCTGTATTGTTTTATGTGATATCCCGGATATGGGTCCGTGGACAGTTGTATTTGCATACTGTATGATGTGATGTCTGTATGACTGTTTGACTCTTTGTATGCATGATGATATATGGGAAAGTACAGGATTACCCTTGATGTATGATCGTACGGGGTTGCATATTTGAGACGAGACCAGCGGTGTAGTCTCTATTGGTGCTAGTCACCAACCCCTTGACCTTTCGGGTGCGGGCAAGGGGAAGTCATGTACCCGGTTCCGGGTTCCCTGGAATTCGGGGGCGTGACAATCCTTGCTGTATCTTACAGCAAGTCGCCCAGACATTATGTTTGCAACTTGCATCTGTGCACGATATCAGGCGAATCCCAAGGAGTCACATATGCTTCATGTTAAACGGATATTAAGGTATCTCAAGGGAAAAATGAATTTGGGACTCTGGTACCCAAAGGAGTCCAACTTCACCTTATCCGGATACTCTGATGCCGACTTCGCTGTATGTCGCATCGACAGGAAGAGCACAAGTGGTACGTGTCAGTTTCTTGGAAATAGATTAATTTCATGGTTCAGTAAGAAGCAGAATTCCGTATCAACCTCTCTCGTTGAGGCGGAATATATAGGCTGCTTTGGGAGTTCTTGCGCACAGCTACTTTGGATGCAAAGTCAACTTACTGACTACGGTTTCAACATGTCATCTATTCCACTCTACTGCGACAACACTAGTGCAATTGCTATCAGCAACAATCCTGTCATGCACCCTAAGACGAAGCATATTGAGGTCAGGTATCACTTCATACGCGACCATGTTCTCAAAAATCACATTTCCCTGGAACATGTTGCTACTGAAGATCAACTGGCAGACATACTTACAAAGCCCCTACCTGATGCAAGATTCTCTGAACTACTCATCCGATTAGGTATGCTTGACTTCTCTGCATAGTTTCACATTTAACTTACCCAACAGTATACTTACTATCAGAACATGCATTGTGCTTTTAGTGAAAGTAGAAGATACATACTGATTTTAATGCTGATCATACTTACTGTTTAACGGCTTCATGCTTCTGATATTAATATCAACTTCATTGTGGGAGGATGCTTGCGTTTCCCGACTAAAGTCGTTTAAGTAAACATGATTAAAGTTTATATAATTAACCTCATTCTGGTTTCATGATTTTAATTTCCACTGATCACCACATGACAAAAGCCTGTTCATTTAGATTACTCTATTAACATGTATAGTTGAAGAAATGAAATGGGTTAGCTTGGATTGCCTGGTGGATGAATACTCAATCGCAGTCTGATCAGCTTCTAAAGTATAGTTTCCTAAAAAGATAGACAGTGCTGAATTTCTATAAGCCGGAAAGGTCTACCGAGAGGATTGCACAATCTACGGGGGAGAAAATGCTTTATAAATTATTCGAGTAATACCCCCCGTATATGTCTCATGACCTCTTTCCTGGCTGTCTATTTGAGGGGGAGCCTTTCATTGAGAGGATCAAATGATCTACGGGGAGCTTAAGCTTCATCTATTACCTCAGTAATGACCTCCTAATATGTCTCGGATACTCTCTCCTCTAAACCTTTACTTCCGGATCTGACTGGACATGCGGTTTTGGAACAAAATAGTGGCTTGCTTGGATGTATTTTTTTCTTCAACTATGCATTTTAATCGGGTAATCAATAGCTTACTTTTGACATGTGTCCGCTTCCTCATTTTTCACTCATGAATCCTAATTTGGCCAAATCATATGATCTTTAATTAATCTTAGCTACGTCGTTCAGCAGGACGGTTTCGCTATGTTGACCTATATGAACTTGTGTATTTATTATCTGACATATGTCCTGATTCAGTCACAGTGATCATTCTCTCGTCTGTATATGTCTATTTTATTCTTTGTAATACATGAGTTCTGCTTCTCTTTAGTTCGGATTATGTAGCTCTTCACTGACTATTTTCTCCTATCCGTACTAATCCGTGCCTATTTAGCTTTTGTATTTTTAGTTTATTTTTTTTAAGCTACAGGTTCAGTTTTTCTTTGCAACCTTATCGGTAAATCTAGTCCATAGTCTTGGATTTGAAGTGTTGTGGTACTTCTCTTCTCTTCGACTTATTAACAGCAAAGGAATCTACTTCTCTCTCACCGCACTTTGTTACTACGGACACGGTCTACTTTTCATCCGGATACTCTTCACTCGACTATCCTTGATTCCAGATGATTGTCGGTTCATTCCTCTGGACTCCTAACATTGTAAAATTGCGATAATCCATGTCTTCTTTTATATCGTGTGCTTTTGAGGAGGAATCATGATGATTCATTAAATGCATATCTCGGGATGCACACACTTCTCCAGAAGGCGAACAGCTGTTATCCTTATTTAGTCATGCCGCTTCCACGTCATCTTTTAATTTGGAGGCGCATCGATATCAAGACTAATGACATCAGCCTGTCAAGCGGTTCACTGTTTCACTCGCCAAACTCTTAGACCCGCTGACATTTACGGACTCGGTCTTATATATTCTGGTCATTCCTGCGAAGCACGAGCGTTACCCGTTTCAAATCCCTAAATCTCTCGTTGCTCCTTCAATCCCCAAGACCTCACCTTTCCTCTCGCCCTTCAACTTTCATCTATAATGGCACCCAGAACCTCTCTTTTCGGCGTTATTCCCGGCCATCTGGTTGATTGGAGCACTATCTCCAACCCTCCAAACTGGTTTTCCGATATTCACCCTCTTCTAGAAGCCGCTCACCTACTCGACCTGATCTCCAATCCTGTCGATCTGCTTATAGACGACATTCTCGAGTTTTACCAACGGATTCGCTGTACCACCGACTCTATCATCTCTTATGTTCACGGTGAATCCATCCTCATTACCCCCGCCGTTCTTCACGCTGCTCTCCATCTACCCCCTGGTGAACCACAGCGCCCCGATGCCGATCTCATGGCAGCTTCAATGGGTTGCACCTACAAAGGCAAGGAATACAAGGTGAAGTCCTTCCAAGGTCGCTATCGCTGTATGGCGACCATCTTGAGTCGATGTTTATTGGCTCGCACATCCGCCCTGGACTCCATTCCGTACGACCTTCTTCTGGCCATGTACGGCATTTTTGAAGGTCTTCCAATGGACTGGGGGACATTTTTGTTCTGACTGCTGCAGACTGGACCCAAGAACCGTTCTTTCGGGCGCATACTCAGCATTGTCTTCCGACATCTTCATTCGGACCATTTCGCCCGCTTTGATGCTGTTTCATTCCCTCCGGCTTATTACCTTTGCTATCTTACGCCTGATGAGAATATGACAGCCCGTCGTCCCTCTGCAGCTCTTCGCCCCCTCCCTGCCGCGGAACAACAAGGCGCTTACGGTGTGACCCCTCTGCCAGCCATGCCCCAGAGGTCAGCTCTGCTCACCGGTCCTCCCGGATTCGGTCCGTTGCTGCACCCTCCATTTCTCGGGCTTCCCAGCACAGCGTCCGTGCCGACCCTTCTGAGGTTGCGGGGCCCTCTCAGCGCAACGTCCCTAAAGTTGTTTCCTCAGCCCCTTCTGCTGCGGATGTCCCCACTCCCTCCACTTCCGCCATTACTGCCGCGGTTGATACCGCTATTGCTGCCATCACTGCTGATGTCCCGGCATCTACTCCGGAAGCTCCTTTACCTCGCCTACCTCAACCTCGAGATTATCTTGACCATCTCTCCACCGACACCTTAACGGACCTATGGCTCCGTTTCAGCCTTGCCCGCACTGCCTCCATTCCTGACACCGATCTCCGGGTGTTTTACACGCTCCATACCCAATCCCCGGAGACCATGATCATCTGGAACTTGGACCACGGCTTTCTTACACCGGCCTCCATTCCAGATGTGCCGTTCCCTACCCCCTCCAGCCCGGTCCATGCCGTACGGAGTCCTTCCCCTGCTAAGGCTGGCCCCTCTTCTCCTGCTGCCGCGATTCCCGTGGTTGACCTATCTGGTCAAAGCGGGTCAGCTGCTCCGGATGCCTCTGATGCTCCGGATGCCCCTTCTGCTGCTGCTGCTGATACTCCTGTGGACTCCTCTGCCCAACGCACTCCTGCTCCTGCTCATGCGGGGGAGTCCTCCAAAGCTCCGGAGTTGGTCCTTGGGCGTGCTTCTTTTGGCACGGTCCACTCTGACGCTGTGCTCTCCGCCCAACTGGACCGACACGCTCAAGCTCATAGCGCCCAAATATCCACCATCACCGCCAAGGTTGATGCACTTGGCGCCCAACTCCTCTCCGCTCTCACTGATTCCTCCACTTCCATGGAACAGAAGATGGATCTTGTCACCTCGTCCGTCCATTCCTTATCTACCTCCTTCACGGACCTGGCGCACACGATGGCTTGCCCTCCCGTTGCTTCCCGGCGATCTGCCAAACCGGGGGAGAGAGTGTCATCTGATCCTTCTGCTCCTCCAGCACCACAACCATCCACTCGTGTTGAGAAGCGGCCTGCCTCTTCATTGCTTCAGGGAGTTCAAATTCCCAAACGTAGCCGCTTCTCTCAGCCAAGCTCCTCGACTGCAGCTCCTCCTCCATCCTCTCCACCCGCAGCTGACACCTTCCTCCCATCATACGCGGCGTGTGACCCTTCTGATGCGGATGGAAGCGTGCGTAAGGCAATGAAGTCATATGCTGCGTCTTCTGATGAGAGAAGATGTCTATCTGACCTGTACCCTTTCTCCCCGGCCGATATTCAAACCCTTTGTTCATAGAGAGGACTCTTTACAACAGAAGACATTGACAACTTCTCTAGGGCTGCTAAAATGGAGATGAGGCTGTTTCCATCTCTATACAAGGATGGGCACTTGTTTGAAGTTCTACCGTGCTGGAATGAAGGCGATCTTCCCAGTGTAGATCTCATTCAGTCCTTCATCGATGAAACTACTGAGGATAGCAAGCTATGGAAAACTCTCTCAACTATCCTCATTCCGTACCGGATCATGTCGCCACATTTCATGATGGCTGTCTTCATGATTCAGTCCAAACAAATGATTCTGATTTATTCTCATCAGATTGTGGAGCATTATGTAAGAAAGAATCAATGGGAACTACTATGTCTCAGGCTGACTGAAGCTGTGAAGAAAGCTGGATTATATGAAGAGTTGGGCATCACACCCTTAGTTCAACTGAGAAGCTGAAGGTGACATTCCAGGGCAAGAAGCAAGTGCCACAACAGCCGGATGGAGATAGCTGCGGGGCCTTTGTCTGTTACTTCATCAAGTCATTCTTAATTGTGGACAAATCTCGGAGCCAACACACCACTTATACGATGAAGCAGACAATAGAGTTTAGAGAGAAAGCAACAACTATGATCTTCAAGTATAGTAAGCCTTATGTACCTTAATGAAAATCTTGTATAAAGGCTGAATTGTATTCTGTTGCTGATGAATGAAATTGGTTGTGATGCGTATTCTGTATTTTATCTTTTTGCACTGCTTACCAGATCAGATTACAAAGGGTTTGGGCATATCCATAATTGGGGGAGATTGTTGGATCAAGCCCAATTTGGATAATGCTGATAAAGCCTTATGTAATTTGATCTGAGATCTTTTGTGTTTCTTTGATCGTTGCGGAAGATATGTTATTAATCCGGAGATACACTCGTGAGAGCAAAGCTAAGGACAGGATACATAATCCTGATCCGGACAAGAGTGAGTGTCGTCAAACACTTGGTAAATAACCAAGTCACCAATACATATGGAATAAGGAACATTCATGCAGACTAAGAACTTAAAAGCTACGGATTATGGAATCTGTTCCTAATGCCTCAAACGGACTAAGTCAAACTGATGCGGAGTAAGAGTCTTGGTCTACAAGGTCGCACGAAGTAAAAGGTTTGACATGGAGTTAAAAAGTTAAGTCTTCTCCTCAAGCGAACTAAAGTAAAGAAGACACGGAGTAAGGCATCCGAGTCTTTCATACATACGGAGTAAGGAAGTATTGATGCGGAATAAGGACCCGAGTCTTTATTCGCACGGAGTAAGGAAACTAGATGCGGAGTAAGGAATCCGGGCCACTCACTCATACGGAGTAAGGATGGCTAGTACGAAATAAGCCATCCGGTCCTTTAAACTCATACGGAGTAAGGAACTTACATACGAAGTAAGGAACTTACATACGGAGTAAGGAACTTACATGCGGAATAAGGAAGCGCTGATACGGAATAAGCACTCCGACTTTCTCATTCACACGAAGTAAGGAAGCGTTGACACGGACTAAGGATTTCAGTACCAAATAGATACGGAGTAAGCAACCACTGACACGGAGTAAGGTTCCGAGCTTCATTAGAAACGGAGTAAGGAAAATTACACCGGATCAAGAAGATGCTACTTCAAACTACCACATTTAAAGTTATCAGCTCGTGGTGTCCCGTTGTAAGACAAAATCATTGAAAACCTGAAGAATCTTACACGTGGATCACCCGGACATGTGGACACAACCTTAATTATATTTGGGAACTCACAAAGGTACTTATACTCTTCAAACCCAAGTTCTTGAGCTCCACAAACCGTAGCAGTCAAGGCAGAGAGATTACCGAGGAATAGTTAGTGCCGAACACATTCCGGAACTACAAGTTCTAAGGTTGTCTCTTAGGAATGTTTGTATAAATATTCATACTTGTACATTTGTGTGCGAGAGCGAACGAGCCTTAATTAACCCTGTGTATGCACAAGAGCTCAAAGATATAATCTAAGCTAGTGTGTGAATCCTTTTGTAAACAGAGTGTAAGAGAGTCTTGCTTCTATTTTGTTGTAATTATCTCTTGATAATAAAACAAAATACTTCCACTATCTGGTTATCTTTCGCAGTGATTCTATCACTTAACTAGATAAGTGTGGTGTCTTAAGAGATTAGAAAGAGTTTCGATAAGAGCCTATTCACCCCCCTCTAGGCTCCAAGGGACCATCAAATAATAATTATAGCAATACATAAACAAATCTTTTGTGGTTTACAATAACCTTTGATCTATTAGAAGAAAATATATCACTCTTTTGCACAAGTAATCTCTCTGGTTCTATTCTATTTCTTATGCATACGTACTCAATATTTCACGAAATATTATCAATTGAATCACACATTCTTCATCGACGTTTCAAACACATATAAAAGATTGATCTTAACACCGCTTTAATACTTACTCAATTTAGTCTTGATCAAGCTACTCCATTTAATTACATCTTCTCATTGGTAAGATGCACAGTGACTCTCGAATATATTGGAAGTTAATAGAGCAATAAGTAAGTTGTGTAGTTCTAATGAACATAATTGCCTTTGTCAACCAATCCAAGCAATCCACGTGTAAACAACTGTTACCCTTGATGTGAGCCTTTGAGGTTATATCGAAAAAGATTTTGATGTACAGCATACAAGTTAATTCCAAGTCTTGGAGTGAATACTGAGGATTAGTGGTTATACCAGGTCTTTTGATGTTATATCGATACTATGATGAATATCATATAAGGCACTTGATCATACCAGATCTTTGTGGTCATATCGAGTCGTTGTCTTATACAATTTCTTTGAAGGACATATTAGTCTTTTGGTTATATACCAAGTCAGTAACAATATCAGATAGGAGATTTAGTCATATATTGAGTTTTTGTCATGTAATGATTCTTTGAAGGATTTACTGAGTTCTTCATTATATACCAAGTCTTGGTTAACACTCATTTTGTTTATAATGGATCAAGATTATTTATTTTGTCCTTAGTCGTTTTTTTGAAATACTTTTGTTGTTGCTCACATGTTTCTCTTTAGGTCTCTTAGCGTGATTTAAGGTTTTAACATTTTGGTCAACCACTTACAATCCATTAAAAACAACACAACATAGTTATATTAACCAATACAACTCATATAGAGTTTTGTAATGCATTCTTTAAATTTATAACCGGATTAGATCCAATAATCTCATCCAATTTGATAATGGCTGTTACGCCCCTAATTCAAAAAGCTCGAGATTGAGCACGTGACTGCCCCATGCCGGCACCCGAAAGGTCAAGGGGTTGGTGATTAGCACCTAATAGAGACTATAAAGCGGGCGCTGTCTCACGCTCCCCTGTACTATCACACAACAGGGGTATGATAGTACTTCCTCAATGATACCCATTAAACAAAATACTTTAAAACAAGCAAACTATAAAATAATTATACTGTCTTACAATGTCCACGAACCCATGTTCGGGAAATCACAATCCAAACAAATAACACAATAATCATAAGTCCTATAATGACATAAGCATCACATCAAAATCATGGTCCACTTGACTACTAGTGCTCCTCCAATCTCCCTTCAGTACCTGCAAGAGATTTAGCAACATAGGTGTGAGCTTCATAGCTCAGTAAGTGACTATCCCTCTACACTCTCTGGTCAGTTTAACTAACAAATTCTATATGCAAAGTGTAAATGTGTGAGTGTAGTGTTCAACAACCACATCATATATAACATCATTATTCATAACAATTCAATCACGCACTTCACCGTGCAAATTGTGCTTTACCGCACCGATGTCCTTGACCGGATCTATCGTACCCTTGTTTCCCTTAACTGGGCCTCTGTCCTTTACCGGACCATTGTCCTTTACCGAACCATTGTCCTTTACCGAACCCTTGTCCTTTACCGGACCCTTGTCCTTTACCGGACCTCATCACGACAAATATAGTGCATTATATAACAAGAACACACATTAACAATACATAACATCCGCAGTAAAATCATACCAGTGTACAATCATTACGAACATGTTTTTAGCATAAAAATAAATATATGCATACCAATATAACAATGAAAGACACACCAAAATCTCCAAATATTCATTAGGGTTTCACTCTAAACGTTTCAAGCTTAGATTCCCATTAACAGATTAAAAGAAACAAAACGGGCTAATAAAACAGTCCAGATTCTGTCCCAATTTCGAAAAATCATAACTAATTTTACAGAACTCTAATTCGCTATTAATACCCACTATTTCGAAGGGTTTTTAACTGGTTATCCAAGTAAAAATATCAGAAAAATCATCCGATAAAGTTACTATTTACTCGACCATATTTTTGTTCACCCAACCACCTCAAAATTCACCTGACCAGAAGGGAAAGTTTATCGAAATACCGCGAATATTCTAGCCATATAAAAATTAGCTTTACCTGACCAGTTACTGCTCACTCGACCACTTCAAAATTTACCCGACCAAAATGGAAAGTTCATCTAAATACCGCGAGTATTCTAATCATATAAAAATTAGCTTCACCCGACCAGTTATTGTTCACCCGACCACCTAAAAACTCACCCGACCAGAACGGAAAGTTCATTTAAATACCATGAGTATTCTAATCGTATAAAAATTAGCTTCACCCGACCATTTTACTGTTCATCCAACCAACACTGTTTATACAGTTCCAACATACGAAGAATCCATCCTAAAATGATATATACATTCTCAACAACGACCTTGAACGTCAAACATCTTTATTTAGACTCCTTATCTCAGTTACATGCAAAGACATTCATTCTAATCTTGATTCCCAAAACTATACCAACCCTAGATGTTATAGGACTCTAGGAGAGTTTGAGAAGGATACAAATACCTACCTCTAACACGGTACAAGAGACTTCACTTGTTAGAATGCCCGGAAGCTTCAAGCCACAACCTTTTTCTCTCTCTTTTGCTCCAAGGACGGCTAGGACTTTCAATACACACAGAAACAACAGCCAACACTCCCTGGCCAGCCTCCCTATTTGTAGAGGTGAGCAGGAGTCTAATTTAGCTTAGACTTCTTGCTGATTAAGAAACCTAATTAGACTAGATTTCCTAATATACTAGAATTCCTATCTTAAATCAATTTAAAATACCAAAAAGTCCTTTATTAATGAAAATTCGTATTTCTATTAAATATCAATATTTTTAAATCTCCAAATAACCAAATTAACTAATTAACCCTTTAACTTCCACTGAAAATTATAATAATGCCCATGGGTCATCCAGGCCCCAAATTGGATCCAAATTGTAGCCAAAACAACTATATTCATAATCACTACCACAAAATGATACCCTCATGCACAATTACGGCTATCTTATGTTATTTCCTGATACGAGATATTACATCTTCCTTACCTTAAGACTTTTCGTTCTTGAAAAGCAACAACTTCAATGACAAGAAATGAAATGAGAAAACCAACATCATCGTTAATCACTATATGTCATATACTAGTATATAAGTCACAATAAAATTATGTAACATTATATTACAATAAAATACCATCCAACCAAATACCATCAGAACAAATACATATCTCCACCAAAGCAAGGAACAAAATAAATATGGAGAAACACGACATCCTCCCCACCTTAGGACTGTTCGTCCTCGAACAACTCAGGATGAATAACACACATAGACTCTCCTGCTCCCAAGTTTGCTCCTCTAACCCACGATGTTTCCACATGACTCGAACTAAAGGAATAACTTTGCCTCGCAAAATTTTCTCACGTCGATTGATTATCTGAACAGGAACCTCCACCACCGTTCTATCATCGGTTAATTCTATCTCACGCCAATCTAATACATGAGATGGGTCTGGATAATATTTACGCAATTGTGAGACATGAAAAACATTATGAACACGTGCTAATTCCGGTGGCAATGCTAGACGATATGCTACACTGCCAACAATATGACCTCAAAAGGTCCAACAAAACGTGGTGAGAGCTTTGACCCTCGACCAAAACTCTGATGTCCTCGTCGTGGTGAGACATGCAAGAACACATGGTCACCTATCTCAAAACGTAGTGGTGAACGCCTCTTATCAGCATATGACTTTTGACGACTCTGGGCTGTTAACATCCGTTGTTTGATCAACTGCACTATTTTTGTTGAATCTTGAACGAGGTCTGGACCAATTGCTGCAGGCTCACCTGCTTGTGCCCAACACAATGGGGATCGACAAGGCCTCCCATACAGAGCCTCATATGGAGCCATCCTGATAGTTGTTTGATAGCTGTTATTATAAGCAAACTCCACCAAGGGTAGGTGCGATACCCAATGTCCACCAAAATCCATCACACAAGCTCTTAATATATCTTCCAATATCTGGATGGTGCGCTCAAACTGTCCATCTGTCTGCAGGTGATACACCGTACTCATATTCAACTGGGTACCCATAGCTCATTGTAATTGCCGCCAAAATTGAGAAGTAAATCTGGCGTCTCGATCTGACACAATGAAAATAGGTACACCATGCAACCTCATAATTTCATCAACATATCGTTGCCCTAAAACTCGAACAGGATCATTCTCCTTAATAGGAATAAAACGAGCTGACTTTGTTAACCGATCCACAACAACCCATACTGCATCATGTCCTCGAGAGTGAGGAAGTCCAGTCACAAAGTCCATTGTGACATGATCCTATTTCCATTCCGGTATTGGTAAAGGTTGTAACTCTCCGGCTGGTCTAATATGTTAAGCCTTGACCTGCTGACAAGTCAATCATTGCCTTACAAAATCTGTTACCGCCCTTTTTAAATTAGGCCACCAGTACTGCCTCTTCACCGCGTGGTACATTTTGGTTCCTCCAGGATGCACAGCTAGACGAGAATAATGAAATTCCCCCAGAACCTCTTCTCGGAGCTAAATTGGAACTACCAACCGACCCTTAAATCGTAGCACATGGGTTGTGTCCTCCGTCAAATCAATTGTTGCATTAGTAGCATGAATCTTTTCCCGAATCTTCTCGCAATTAACATCATTTACTTGAGCCTCGATAATTCGCTGTTGTAACTCTAGGGTAGCTACAATAACACTAAGAGTCCCATACTCCCCGTCAATTATGGAGTGTACCCCTAAGTCTGCCAACTGCCCCATCATCTCCCATTCCTTGAGAGCACAGTGACATATGGTGGCCACATCCTTTCGACTCAAGGTGTCAGCTACCACATTGCCTTTTCCAGGTGTATATGCCAGATCAAACTCAAACTGCTGCATAAATTCCACCCATCTTTGTTGACGCAAATTCAGGTCCTTTTGAGAGAATATATATTGTAAACTTTTATGATCCGTATACACCTTAAACTTTTCACCTAAAAGATGATGCTTCCAAGACTTTAGCGCAAAAATACCTCTGCTAATTCCAGGTCATGTGTAGGGTCGTTCAGCTCATGGTGTTTCAACTGTCGGAACCCATAAGCAACTACCTTACCCTCCTACATTAACACACACCCCAATCCGATCCTGGACGCGTCACAATAGACTTCATAGGGAACACCTTCTTCAGGGAGAATAAGAATAGGTGCTGAAGTCAATCGTGCTTTCAACTATTTAAACGCCTCCTCACAAGCTTCTGTCCATATAAAGTGAACTCCCTTCCGATTCAGTCCAGTTATGGCAGCACCTAATTTGGAGAAATCGTTCACAAACCTTCTATAATAACCTGTTAAACCCAGAAAACTCCGTATTTTAAAGACATTTGTGGGTCTCTTCCAGACATTACTGCCTCTATTTTCCCCGAATCCACAGATATACCCTCCGGTGTCACCACATGCCTAAGAAATTTTACCTCTTGTAGCCAAAAGTCGCATTTGGTGAACTTTGCATACAATCGTTGATCCCACAAGAGCTGCAATATTGCTTGAAGATGCTCCTCATGATCCTCTTTGGTTCAGGAATATACCAAGATATCGTCGATAAAAACCACAATGAATAGATCCAAATAGGGAGCAAAGATCTGGTTCATTAAGCCCATAAACACCGCTGGTGCATTCGTGAGTCCAAATGGCATGACCAACCATTCATAGTGCTCATATCGACAACTGAATGCCGTCTTCGGAATGTCTTCTTCCCGTACTCGCAGTTGATGATATCCAGATTGCAGGTCAATTTTGGAGAACCATTTAGCATGTCACGCCCCCGAATTCCAGGGAACCCGGAACCGGGTACATGACTTCCCCTTGCCCGCACCCGAAAGGTCAAGGGGTTGGTGACTAGCACCAATAGAGACTACACCGCGGGTGCTGTCTCAAATATGCAACCCTGTACAGTCATACATCAAGGGTAATCCTGTACTTTCCCATATATCATCATGCATACAAAGAGTCAAACAGTCATACAGACATCACATCACAGTATGCAAATACAACTGTCCACGGACCCATGTCCGGGATATCACATAAAACAATACAGAATATAACTGTATCATACATCAGAGTAGTGGGCGTCCTCCTGGAAGAAAGTCCTCCACTAGTCTCGGGTCACACCTGAAAAGGGTAAACAACAAGTAGGGGTGAGCGACAAGCTCAGTAGGTGACCCTAACACTCCACATCATACAACACATATAAGTCTATACTATATGCTCAGTGTACTCGTGCACCGTGTAGTGTGCACAATCATCAGGACTCGACCTGCAACAAACATCAGGGACAACTTGTCCACGATCCTCCATGGGATCCCACTCGGGGCACTCGGCCCCCTAGCTCCACGAGCTCAACGGCTCAACTCAGGCCTTAGCTTTGTCCACAGCGCAATATGCCCGGCCACAGTCGCCACACAGGCCTGCCATCGGTGCATATGCCTGCCACGTCAACCACATAGCACCATCGGTGCATCACGGTGAGAACCCAAACAAGTCACGGAGTCCATGCCCCAATACCTCACACCAACATACTAACATTAGTATGGCATGTCATTTTCAATATTCCTTTAGAACTGTAGCCAGTCTTCACAAGTAAATCCTCAATCCTTGATTTATGAAGGAAGTACCCATAGCAGCTATTTTCTTGAAATTAAAAGTCCCGGCATTGGGTTCCCATAGCATAAATAAGATAATCTGATTTTTGGGGATTTTTCTGAGACGTCTAACCCCACTTTCCAAAAATTCACCACTACGAACTTTTGGGTTTTTCCGAAATTTTACACTAAAACCCAATTTTCACATTTTGAAATAGTGGGAATTAATTTTTCTAGTATTTTTCTTTGAATCCAAATGGGGGGTATTTCGTTATTTACATTGTAACTTAAGTGTATATTAATACTTAAATGTGTAGATGGGTATAGGTTGCAATGTAAATAGGTCCAGTCCAGTCAAACTGTATTTCGAATCTGCCAGTGAAACTACATTTTCGAATCTGCATTTCGAATCTGCATTTCGAATCTCTTTTCGAACTGCCTTCAACTCTCGAACCTACACTCGAACTACCTTCGAAAACTACCTTCGAAGTACCCATGAACTGCCTTCGAAACTCCCTTCGAAGTACCTTCGAACCTTCGAAACGATACTCGAAAATTGCACATTCGACACTCGAAATTACACTACATCGAACCTACCTTCGAACCTTCGAACTGCACATTCGAAATTTCCAATTTCCAGTCGATCTCATCGGTCGTTCTCTACCCATTCACGACGATTCATCGTTCATCATCGTTTTTCACTGTTTCTCGTCTGGATTCAACCCGGAATTTCATAAAACTCATACCTAATACTATATATTAGGTTTTAAATCACGTTTTACCCCTCAGAACGCATTTAAATACAAGATTCAACCCAAAATTGGTTTTTCCCCAAATTCTAGGGTTCAACACGAATTTGCATGATTTCATCAAATTCTTACATGTTAATCCAAAAAACAGCAAGAAAAGGGTGGAGAATCAATGGAACACCTACCTGGAATGATTCTTGATGCTTGAACGAGCTCAAAACGCCCCAAATCGCCAAGGCCTCCAAGCTTCCTTCTCTCTTTCTCTCTCTAAGCTCTCCAACGCAGAAACGTGAAACGCTGAAACGTAACGTGGAAGCTCTCTTTCCCCTATTTATATTTTGCCAGTCAACTGACCTAGTCAACCATTGACCCAGTCAATAATTAACCTCCAAGGTCCCGAACTCCAAATTGAGTCAAACTACAGTCAAAACGCTCGAAATGACGAGCACAATACTACACAGATATTAGTACACCCAAATGACCGCTCAAACGCAAAGTCAACCAATAGACCCCGAAAAGTCAACAATCGGGTCAAACGGGGCCCCGACTCGGAATCGGGCCCAAGTACAGTCAAAATGCTCACATTGACGGCTACACTACCGTCCAGATAGTTACATTCCCATGGAATGACTATCTCTCAAGACTACCCAAATACGAGTCTTTACATAGCACCCCTGAATTGATCGAATAAATCATCAATTCTCGGTAGTGGATACCGATTTTTCACCGTCACTTGATTTAATTTCCGATAATCAATACATAAACGAAGAGAACCATTGGCTTTCTTAGCGAACAATACTGGAGCACCCCAATGAGAGGTACTTCTCCTAATAAACCCCTTAGCCAGTAATTCATCCAGTTGCTTCTTGAGTTCTTTACGCTTTGTGGGTGCCATCCTGTATGCTGCCAACCTTATAGGCGCTGTTTGAGGAAGCAATTCTATTGAGAATTCCACACCTCTCCTTGGCGGTAGGCTTTCCAGCTCCTTTGGAAAAATATCCGGAAATTGATCCACAATTGAGGGCAATGCTACTTTGCCCTCCCTCAGCTCCCTGCTTTGCCCTGCCTCATCGGCCCTAATTTGCATGCCTCCACTGTCCATTCCCCAACAAACGTACCTCTAATACCTTTAGGTGTGCGGAAAGTCACTCGACGTCTATAATAATCTATTTTAGCCTCTGCATAAACCAACCAATCCATTCCCAAGAGTACATCATAATGCACTAACCCCATTACAAACAAATCTCATTGGAGGTTCACACCTCCAAGCAAAAGTGGACAATTCTCACAAACACAATTTAGAGTTACTTCTCCATCTACTGGTGACTCAACAATCAAGGAGCGAATCTTTTATATGAGTTATTTCTGCGCCTGCTGTGCCACAGGCCGGGCTTGGGAGGCTTGAATTGACTGTGTCGGTCTTTGATATGAGTTTCCACCCCTTTGCCCCATGTTTCGGGATTGTTGCGGCCCTGCTACACTGATTGAACTCGCAGATTGACAGTAATTCATCCAGTTGCTTCTTGAGTTCTTTAAGCTTTGTGGGTGCCATCCTGTATGCTGCCAACCTTATAGGCGCTGTTTGAGGAAGCAATTCTATTGAGAATTCCACACCTCTCCTTGGCGGTAGGCTTTCCAGCTCCTTTGGAAAAACATCCGGAAATTGATCCACAATTGAGGGCAATGCTACTTTGCCCCCCCTCAGCTCCCTGCTTTGCCCTGCCTCATCGGCCCTAATTTGCATGCCTCCACTGTCCATTCCCCAACAAACGTACCTCTAATACCTTTAGGTGTGCGGAAAGTCACTCGACGTCTATAATAATCTATTTTAGCCTCTGCATAAACCAACCAATCCATTCCCAAGAGTACATCATAATGCACTAACCCCATTACAAACAAATCTCATTGGAGGTTCACACCTCCAAGCAAAAGTGGACAATTCTCACAAACACAATTTAGAGTTACTTCTCCATTTACTGGTGACTCAACAATCAAGGAGCGAATCTTTTATATGAGTTATTTCTGCGCTTGCTGTGCCACAGGCCGGGCTTGGGAGGCTTGAATTGACTATGTCGGTCTTTGATATGAGTTTCCACCCCTTTGCCCCATGTTTCGGGATTGTTGCGGCCCTGCTACACTGATTGAACTCGCAGATTGACAGGTCCTCTCTAAATGCCCCACTTGACCACACTTACGACAGCGTAAGTGTTTCTTATTACAATCTTTCTTTGTGTGACCTGGCATACCACAAACTCAACGTGCCCTTGGGTCTCCCACTGTTGAGGTACCACTCGTTGGTCCTGAGCGAGCTGAAAATTTCGGTACAGGTCTTTTGTTTGCCTGCCCCGAACCTTGTTTATCTCGGGGCTTTTTATGAGCGGACCCCGTAGCCCCTCTAGACCTCTGAATCTTAGCCTGCTCCAAACTTCTCTCTATAATAATTGTTTTGTTAACTGCTTCACGGTACGTGGCCAACTCCCACACCTTCAGCCGAGTTCGTAGGGCCATTCGCAAGCCTTCCATGAAATCCTGGGCCTTCTTGGTTTCTACCTACCAAGATTCAGGAGCGAATCTTCCCAATTCGGTGAAAGCTTTCACATACTCAGCCACTAACTTGTTCCCTTACTCAAGTGCATAATATTCCCTCTGTTTTGCCTTTTGCTCAGACTGTGGAAAATATTCTGCATAAAAGAGCTCCACAAACTCATCCCATGTGACATTCTCACCATGCACATCGCGAAATAATTCCCACCACCTGTGAGCACCCCCTAGCAGATAGTGGGTTGCTAAACGAACCCTGATCTCATCCGGCACCCTAAGCAGTGAGAAAATGTCTTCAGTCCACTTGACCCAGTTCTTAGCATCCTTTGACTTTGCTCCATCTTCAAAGGTCCTTGGGTTATACTTTTTAAATTGGTTTGCCCAGTCTGCATCATCATCGTGTGTGGCCTGAGATAGCCCAGCCCATACCCGTCACAAGAATTTTGTCCGCTTTGGCCAACCAGTCTTGGGCCTCGCCCTCATGGCCTGCTCCGCACGGTTTTGTCTTTGGGCCTCACCCAAAACGCGTCCCTGTGAGGTGAGGTATCCGTCCCCTCCTATAAGGCGGACTTTGTTCTCCTCACCAAGCAATGTGGGACTAACACCCACTCATGGGTCGTTACAAGATGCCTGTCGCAATTCAGTCTGTTGTCCTCCAAGATGAACACCCGGCTGATGTTGTTGCCTCTATAGCACTCTCTTAACCACATCCTCAACGGTGCCTTCTAAGGCTCCCTGAATCTGATTGAAGAGTTGTGCCCCTAACTGGGAAGCAAAATCCTAACTAAATGCTGGGGCTTGGGTGCCCTGCTACTCTTGGGCCCTAGACACGACGGAAGGCTCCTCCATTGGTTCTTTACCTCTTGTACTCCTTCGTGGTGGCATTCTGCACCAACCACATAAACGCTAATTAACTATAGTTCCAAACAACTTTGGAAAAAGTTTTTATTACTCACTAATGGCTCTAAGGTCCACATAAATTAGTAGGGCCCATGTTTCCCTACCCATAGTTCATATCATATACAAATAAGCATATACCATGTCATATCACAAATCAACCACATCAAATTATATTACAACAGAGTGGCAGCAAACAATATTTTTTTCTAGTGCCTATAATGCACAATATCATGTACGCACCCTTCCCAATGCATCCTAGGTGATCTAACTGACCCTAAGGTGACTAAGGACACCATTAAGGACAATGTTGATCAGGTGCCCTGTTTATTTCTCCTGAGTCCCAAGGTATCAATCAATCACCCTAACTAACCTAGGTCTATCTAGAACAAAGGCTCTGATACCAACTTGTCACGCCCCCAATTCTGAAAGCCCGAGATTGAGCACGTGACTGCCCCATGCCTGCGCCCGAAAGGTCAAGGGGTTGGTGACTAACACCTAATAGAGACTACAAAGCAGGCGCTGTCTCACGCTCCCCTGTACTATCACACAGCATGGGTATGATAGTACTTCCTCAATGATACCCATTAAACAAAATACTTTAAAACAAGCAAACTATAAAATAATTATACTATCTTACAATGTCCACGAACCCATGTTCGGGAAATCACAATCCAAACAAATAACACAATAATCATAAGTCCTATAATGACATAAGCATCACATCAAAATCATGATCCACTTGACTACTAGTGCTCCTCCATTCTCCCTTCAGTACCTACAAGAGATTTAACAACATAGGTGTGAGCTTCATAGCTCAATAGGTGACTATCCCTCTACACTCTTTGGTCAGTTTAACTAATAAATTCTATATACAAAGTGTAAATGTGCGAGTGTAGTGTTCAACAACCACATCATATATAACATCATTATTCATAACAATTCAATCACGTACTTCACCGTGCAAATTGTGTTTTACCGCACCGATGTCCTTGACCGGATCTATCGTACCCTTGTTTCCCTTAACTGGGCCTTTGTCCTTTACCGGACCTCATCACAATAAATATAGTGCACTATATAACAAGAACACACATTAACAATACATAACATCTGCAGTAAAATCATACCAGTGTACAATCATTACGAATATGTTTTCAGTATAAAAATAAATATATGCATACCAATATAACAATGAAAGGCACACCATAATCTCCAAACATTCATTAGGGTTTCACTCTAAACATTTCAAGCTTAGATTCCCATTAACAAATTTAAAGAAACAAAACAGGCTAATAAAACAGTGCAGATTCTGTCCTAACTTCGAAAAATCATAACTAATTCTACAAAACTCTGATTCGCTATTAATACCCACCGTTTCGAAGGGTTTTTAATTGGCTATCCAAGCAAAAATATTAGAAAAATCATCCAACAAAGCTACTATTCACCCGACCACATTTTTGTTCACCCGACCACCTCAAAATTCACCCGACCAGAAGGGAAAGTTCATCTAAATACCGTGAGTATTCTAATCGTATAAAAATTAGCTTCACCCGGCCAGTTACTATTCACCCGACCACCTCAAAATTCACCCGACCAGAAAGGAAAGTTCATTTAAATACCGCGAGTATTCTAATCATATAAAAATTAGCTTCACCCGACCAGTTTACTGTTCACCTGACCAACACTGTTCACCGATCGAACTGTTCATACAGTTCCAACATACGAAAAATCTGCCCTAAAATGATATATACATTCTCAACAACGACCTTGAACGTTAAACATCTTTATTTAGACTCCCTATCTCAGTTATATGCAAAGTCATTCATTCTAAATTTGATTCCCAAAACTATACCAACCCTAGATGTTATAGGACTCTAGGAGAGTTTGAGAAGGATAGAAACACCTACTTCTAACACGGTGCAAGAGACTTCACTTGTTAGAACGCCCGGAAGCTTCAAGCCACGACCTTTTTCTCTCTCCTCTGCTCCAAGGACGGCTAGGGCTCTCAATACGCACGAAACAACAGCCAACACTCCCTGGCCAGCCTCCCTATTTATAGAGGTGAGCAGGAGTCTAATTTAGCTTAGACTTCTTGCTGATTAAGAAGCCTAATTAGACTAGATTTCCTAATATACTAGAATTCCTATCTTAAATCAATTTAAAATACCAAAAAGTCTTTTATTAATGAAAATTTGTATTTCTATTAAATATTAATATTTTTAAATACCCAAATAACCAAATTAACTAATTACCCTTTAACTTGCCACTGAAAATTATAATAATGCCCATGGGTCATCCAGGCCCCAAATTGCAACCAAAACAACTATATTCATAATCACTACCACAAAATGATACCCTCATGCCCAATTACGGCTATCTTATGTTATTTCCTGATATGAGATATTACAAAAACCCTTTGTGATATAATTTGGTGAGGAAAGTAAAAGACTAAATCATAGAAATAAGAGAAGGAAGCTCTTTAATTGATCTCCTTTGATACAAATACAAGTCAATACATATATGATCAGATATACAAAGACAAGATTAATGCCTACTGATTATTTACCCTTGATAGCAGTACTGTGCTTAAAAATCAATGAGACAGCATCCATTCGAAGGTACATCATCTTTTCGTGATTGTATTTGAAAAGGTTGTTCCATCCTTGGGCATCTTTGGCCATGAGGGACCATGTAAAATAACATACAAATACTTTTCAGATTTTCCCATTTGGCTATTGAGGAATGAAGTAATCCCCATAAAACCTCACTACCAGATCCTTTTCTCTAGTGGCTCCATGTCGATGGACTCATAAAAGTTGCTTAATTTTAAAAGTAGTAAAGATGTTTTTCACAAAGGGCATCACTTAGTTGAGTTTAACTGCTACTTTTATTATCTAATAGGAATCATATAACCTAATTTGGTTTCTCTTTACTTGCAGAAGGAGCAAATGGAAGTGAGGAGAGTTGACTCTAAAAGGTATGAGTACCCAACTAAGTCTTTTCCATAGTTTGTTGTTTAGTATAGTTCCATCAATAAACGATTGGATAATTGAGACTATAGGAACGTAGCTTTTAAACCAGCAGGGAAGGATCTCAGTATATTTAAAGTTTTTGAATATGGATAGAAACAAATTGCATCTTGCTTCAAGGCAAAGACAAAATTATCGATATCCTATGTAGAGAATTCACCGTCAGCACTGAAGAGCATATTGAGGTCTTCAACACCAAAGGGATAACAATCTCCAAGTTGCCATTTTTCTTGTGTGCCAAAGGATATGAACACTATCAAAGCAACCTTGTCACGCCCTCAAATTCTGAAACTCACAGAACCAGGAATGCGACTTCCCCATGCCCCCTCAAGAGTCATGGGATTGGTGACTGATCCAAACCTGTACAATACTACAACAGGGGTAAAACTGTACACCAACATGATAAATCTAGAATTTAAATAATGAGCATCACAGTGAAATCAATCCACATAAATGTCCAGGACACCAAATAACTCACAAATAGTCCCACCAATTTGTTCATACAACTGCCACGGACCCGTGTCCGGAAAATAAATTAATAAAATAAATAACAAGGTCTATGGGTATCCTACATAAAGATGTCCTGTCTGCTTTGCTATGGCTCCAATAGCTACTCCCTATAACCTGTAGAAAATGTAAACAAAGTAGGATGAGCACATGTGCCCAGTAGGTGATCGCCATCTTCACTCCCTCGTCACATAAATTTCTAAGTCTATATGATCAGTGCATGCTTGTGCTAGTGTAGTGACGTTCTATCACCAAGAAATTTCATTTAAACCACAAATCAGATATCATATCACATTTAATACTATTAAGGGTCGCCCCGACAACCTGACTATCCACGGAATTCCCGCTACCAACTCCAGTAATTCAGATCACTACCAAACAGCCATATGTGGGACCTGCAGTATCCCTAACGACCACCCGCCACATATGGGACCTGGTTAACCAGCCACATAAGGGACCTGCGGCCTCTTGCCGGCCTTATGTGGGACCCATGGTTAACCCAACCAACTTAACCACAAAATCCAAATATAATTAACAACATTTCCAATTATCAGCAGTTAGTGCGACAGTCACAACCATTTAGAGCACTTATCCAACAATAACTCAAATGATTAATCGAATACATAGATACATACATAAATACATAATTCCATCTAACAATTAATAATCTAAGCAATTAATTTATTAACACCGAGCTATAATTAATATCCTACATAATCAAACTATAACCGCGAACTCGAATGCTATTTATTTATGTATTTATTATTAGAAAGCGCACACATTTTTTTTATTATTATTATTAACAAAGGAAAGGGCAGCCCAGCTGGGTCGGCCTAAACCACACCAACCCGTTAGGGTTGGTGTTGACTTGCGGAAACGGGGAGGGCACGCCACCCCTTCCCTCCCCTTCTCTCACGTCAGCGCACAGGTGCACGGTGGCCATGGGAGGGCAGACGCCGGCGCCCGCAGCGCCCATCCTCTCTCTCTTTGGCAGCCAATGACCACGCTGCCGTCCTCCTCTTCCTCCCACTGGCGCGCGGCCTCCTTACCAACCTCTTCCTCCCACTGGCGTGCGACATCCGTGCCAACCTCTTCCTCCCCCCTCTCGCTGCTAGCGCACAACACGCCGCAAGACTCAGCCACGGCCGCCGCTGCTTTGTCCTCTCCATGCCAGCGTGCGGCGAGCGTCTGATCCACGGATGGGGACGGCGTGGTCCCCCTTCTCCTTGCCCAGAACACGCATGGACACATATATATCTATATATTTAAATACACATATTCGTATCTACACATATGAATGAACAGATTATACACAGACTCTTAAGAGCAGATCTGTACTCATACAATGGTGGAATCAAAGAATCACCTACCTGGATTTGGTTTCGAATGGTCAATAGAAGTGCTTCAAACCCTCTACTCTTCCCTTGCCAACATTTTGTGCATGCACAACGGACCTAGGGTTTCACCCTAGGTTCTCCCATTTATACTAACATTAAATAATAATAATAATAATAATAATAATTAAATTAATAGGAATAATCATAATAGTAATAAAAATAATAATCATTCATTATAAGAATTAACCTCGGGTATTATTAAATTATATTAATAATACTAACATAATAATAATAATAATCAGGCCTCAACATTAAATGCTCGGATTAATAATAATTACATAATAATAATAATAACGACATGTTTAAATAATTATTTTAATAATTATAATAATATTTAATAATAACTTAATATATTAAAATCGTATTAACAATAATAATGACTCAAAATGCTAACGCTAAGGCCACGCTGCGGAATAGATATTCCAAACTCTATTCAGGACCTAACTTTCAACCGCTCACAGGTACGGGTCTTTACATCCTCCCCACCTTAGGACTTTTCGTCCCCGAAAAGATAAGTCGTCCTCAAGGAAATAACACTTCCAGGCTAAAATGATTACGCATAACCTAATTTCAACTAGCATGCTAAACAAAACAGCGCTCAGGAACAAAACCAACTCATCAAATCACACACAACAAAGAATATCAACAAACACAAACACAATAAACAATAAACAAGGACAACAATTAGCTACCTCAACGCATGGTAAAGATCTTGATATCCTCCCCACCTTAGGACTGTTCGTCCTCGAACAGCTTGGGGTGCAGAACACGCATCTGACTCTCCCGCTCCCAGGTCTGCTCATCCATATTGTGGTGGCGCCACAAAACTCGGACCAACGGAATCGTCTTGCCTCGCAAGACTTGCTCCCGCCGGTCTAAAATCTGAACTGGTGCCTCTACAACGGAACCATCATCTGCTAGCTCTATCTCACACCAATCAAGCACATGGGAAGGATCCGGGTAATATCTTCGCAACTAGGAGACATGGAAAATATCATGAACACGAGCCAGCTCAGGTGGTAACTCTAATCGATAGGCAACCGGTCCCACAATAGCAATAATAGGAAAAAGACCCACAAATCGAGGTGAGACTTTGGACCCACGTCCAAACCGTCTGTGCCCCCGTCGTGGTGAGACTCGTAAGAAGATACGATCCCCTACGACAAATTGTAGCGGTCGCCGCCGCCTATCAACATATGATTTTTGTCGACTCTGTGCCGTCAACATCTGTTGCCGGATCACCTGAACTATATCGGGACCTAAAACAACTATTTCCTCTGCCTGGGCCCAACACAAAGGGGAGGGACACGGTCGCCCATACAATGCCTCATATGGCGCCATCCCTATCATAGCCTGATAGCTGTTGTTGTAGGAGAACTCCACCAAGGGAAGGTGAGCCTCCCAACAACCACCAAAATTCAACACACAAGCACGGAGCATGTCCTCGAGGATCTGAATAGTGCGCTCGGACTGGCCATCTGTCTGAGGGTGGTAAGCTGTACTCAAGTTCACTCGGGTACCCAATGCACGCTGTAACTGTCGCCAGAATTACAAAGTGAACCGAGCATCCCTATCAGAAACGATCGATCATGACACACCATGCAATCGTACTACCACGTCGACATAACGTTGTCCCAAGGTCCGGACCGGATCAGTCTCGCGAATCAGAATAAAGTGAGCGAATTTCGTCAAACGGTCTACAACAACCCAAATAGTATAATGACCTCTAGAACGAGGAAGCCTTATGACGAAGTCCATAGTCACATGATCCCATTTCCACTCCGGCACAGGTAACGACTGCAACTCACCGCCAGACCATAAATGCTCGGCCTTGACCTGCTGGCATGTCAAACACCGTCGAACAAACTCCGTAATGGCTTTTTTAAGGCCTGACCACCAGAATTGTTGTCGTACAACATGGTACATCTTCGTTCCCCCAGGATGAACAGCCAAACGAGAGTGATGAAATTCCCGTAAAACTGCCTCCGAGAGAGGAGATAGAACAATCAACCGACCTTGATAGCGCAACACATGGTCAGAATCCTCTGTCCAATCTGTGGAAAGTATGACAGTCTAAATCTGATCCCGGAGGACCTCACACTCAACATCCCCCAATTGACCTTCAATAACCTGACGTCGCAACTCAGGCACTGCTATAACCGCACTCAGCATACCCTGCACTGCTCCCTGCACTGGCTGTAACCTCAGAGCAACTAGTTACCCCATCATCTCCCATTCCTTGATAGCGCAGAGAGCCACCATGGCTTGGCTCTTCCGGCTCAAGGCATCAGCTACTACATTCCCTTTTCCGGGTGTATACTGAAGATCAAACTGGAACTGCTGCATATACTCCACCCAATGCCTCTGCCTGAGATTCAGATCCCGCTGAGAGAAGATGTACTGCAAACTCTTGTGGTCAGTATATACAACAAACTTCTCCCCAAGGAGGTAGTGCTGCCAGCTCTTTAATGCAAAGATCATTACAGCCAGCTCCAAATCATGCGTGGGATAATTCTTCTCATGGGACCACAACTGACGGGAACCATAAGCAATTACCCGCCCCTCCTGCATAAGCACACAACCCAATCCAACATTAGAGGCATCATAATAAACCTCATAGGGTACACCCTCCTGTGGTAGGACTAGGACAGGTGCTGAAGTCAACCTGGCCTTTAATTGATTGAAAACCTCCTCACAAGCTTCCGACCATTCAAACCGTACCCCCTTTCGGGTCAAGCCAGTCATCAGTGTAGCTAAATGGGAGAAGTCCTTGACAAATCTCCTGTAATAACCTGCCAACCCCAGAAAACTCCGAATCTCAAAAACATTCGTTGGCCACTTCTAAGACACCACTGCCTCAATCTTGCCAGGATCCACTGTGATACCTTCTGATGATACCACGTGCCCTAAGAATTTCACTTGCTGTAGCTAAAAGTCACATTTCGTGAACTTTGCGTACAATCTATGGTCCCTCAACGTCTTCAACACCACCTGTAAATGCTCTTCATGCTCGCTCTCTGTCCGGGAAAAAATCAGGATATCATCTATAAAGACCACCACGAACTGATCGAGATAGGGTGTAAAGATTTGATTCATCAATCCCATGAATACCGCTGGGGCATTTGTGAGCCCGAAGGGCATCACTAGCCACTCATAATAGCCATATCTACAACTGAAGGTTGTCTTCGGGATATCTGACTCCCGTACACGTAGCTGATGATATCTAGACCTCAAATTGATCTTGGAAAACCAACGGGCACCCCTGAACTGGTCAAACAAATCATCGATCCTCGGTAGAGGGTACCTGTTCTTCACTGTTACCTGGTTCAACCGTTAGTAGTTGATACATAACTGAAGCGAACCATCCGCCTTTTTGGCAAATAACACCAGAGCACTCCAAGGCGAACTACTCCGTCTAATAAAACCACGCGCCAAAAGATCGTCTATCTGCCTCTTAAGCTCTCGGAGCTCAACTGGTGCCATCCTGTAAGCTGCCAATCTGATAGGTGTTGTCCCGGGTAGCAACTCTATCGAAAAGTCCACCTCCCTCGCTGGTGGCAAATCAACCAAGTCCTCGGAAAATACGTCGAGAAACTGATCCACCACCTTGGGTAACATAGCCTTACCCTCCTGCTAGGGGTCAACTAGTGTTAGACTGGCTAATTGATGGGTTACATCACCCCATTCTTGCCTCAAAGGCCCCAACCTGCACACATCATTAGACCACTCACCCACAAAAGTACCCTGAGTGCCCTCTGGTGTGAGGAAGATCACTCGACGCTTATAACACTCGATTACGGCTTCCACACGGGTCAACCAGTCCATACCCAAAATCACATCAAAGGCATCAAAGTGTATCACAAATAGGTTACACCGGAGGTCGACACCTCTTAGAGTAACCTCACATCCTGAATAGATCCTGTCAATCACCACCAAGCCCCCTACGGGTGTATCAACCACAAGAGGCCGATCAACAGTAGTACAATCCAACTCTAATCCCTCTACGGTGGAGTGAGCAATGAACGAGTGCATAGCGCTAGTATCAATCAAAATATTACAAATAGTGCGTGAAACCAAAATCATACCTCTCACCGCAGCTGGCCCCTGACTCGCCTCGTCAACTGCTGGAACTTCTGCCTCTCTGTCAGTAATAGCATAGTTCCTCTCCTTCTGAACACTGCCGCTGGCTTGACTCATCGTAGCTCGATCATTCTGTCCCTTCTGAGCCTAGGCCTCCCGTTGAGGCTGCTGTATTGCAGGTCGTCCCTGTACTGACTGTCCCAACTAAGCTGGTTTCTGATATGGAGCCCCGCTCCTCTGGCCTTGGTCACGAGGTCGATGTGGCCCTGCGACACTAATTGAGCTGGCAGAAGGACACTCTCCTATCCTATGTCCCACTCCCCCACATCGAAAGCACTTGAGCGGGTTGCCACTCTTCCGCCTACAATCTGCCTCCTTGTGTCCCCGAAGTCCACAGGATCAACACGTCCCTAAAAATCGTGAGGTAGAACTGCTGCCTGAGTTCCCCGAATGTGAAAATTTGGGCACTGCCCTCCTGTCCCCCTGTCCCTTAGTGTAATGACCCGTGTGTAACCCGTGTGTAAGAAGTTAACCACAAACACCTTGGATGTTGGTGCACAAGTTTGAGGTAAGAGATGAGCCCAAGAGGGGACTTTTGGGAGGTGCATGTGACAAGTGATAACGTACCTTTATGCCCTAGGAAGATGCTATGCGTTTACAGGCGGTTTTAAGCTGTTTTGGCTGATCTTGGAGCTCACTTTTGACCTAGTAGATGGCCTCAAACAATTAGCGTGCAAGAACAAAAGATTCTTAGAATGAGGTCCTCTACCTACCACAGAAATTTCAGAGCATTTGGAGCTGAACGTGAATTCACCTATTTCACGTGCAAGCATATTTTTGCTCCTCAGGCCTCTACAAGATGCAAGGAGGCTTGTGGTGAAGTTTGAGTGCATTTGGAGCTGCACGCCAATTGGGGAATTGGCGTGCAAATTGGCGTGCAGGTGTATTTTTGCATGGTGACCTTAGTTTTGTTATTCTAATCATCTTTTCCCAAAGGACCAGGTTGGAATAGTGAGTATTTTGGTGTGTATGGATGCGGAAAGGTTGTAACTTGTGTAATCAAAACTACGTCGTTTTGATGCTGGGATTCACTTAATCAAAACTACGTCGTTTTGATGTTGTGTTGTCTATATAAGGAGGAGAAGCCTCCTTGTTCTAGGGTTAGGGGTTTTTCGGCCACTGCGGTCGTCGTAGAGAGAGAGAGCTAGAGAGAGAGAAGGAAGGGGAGTTGTTTGGTTCTTGCTGGAGCATCTTGCGTGGGGAGGACGGCGTTTAGCGCGGGAGCAAGGAAGATCTGTTTTAAGGTAGGGGTTCTGTTCTTCCTAATCCCTCCTCTGTCCTAGGGTCCTAGGGCAGATTCTGGGCTGTATCTGTTTATATATACATATGTAATCCATATAGGTGTGATCTCCTATATGGATGGCCTTCAGTGGCGTTTTGGTGTGATTTCTGAGGTTGGGTGGTTAGTGCATGTTAAGTGTTTGATAAAATGCTGGAGTGGATATGCCTGCATGAATATGCCTGTGTGTATGCTCAGAACGTGTTTGAAATAATGCCTGTGAGGCTATGCATATTATGTGTCTGAAATAATATCTGTGTGGTTGGGTTTGTGAGCCTGTGAATATATGCATGCTAAGTGTTCGACGTTATTCCCGTGTGACTAAGCATATTAAGTGTTTGATGTTATGCCTGTATGGCCTTATGTGCTGTGTGTTTTCTTGTACACCCGGTGGCTATGGAAGCCCGGGACCGTTTTGTGTTAGCCTGTGAGGCTGTGGAAACTATGCCTGAGAGGCGGTTAAACCAATGGCCTGAAGAGGCGGTTAAATCACTTGGCCTGAAGAGGCGGTTAAATCACTTGTTGTTAATGTGTTAGCCTGTGTGGCAGTGGCAGATTGTAATTGTTGATGTGGTTGTTATTATGTCTGTTGAAATTATTGTAACACGACACCGCACTTGTACACATGGCATGTAGATGCTAGGAGCATGGGATGGGTTGGGGAGACATGATCCCTACTGAGCTGTGGATGCTCACCCCTCCTACTATGGTGTGTTTTCTTGCAGGAACCTACAGGCGTTAGGTGGGAACACCAAGGTGGAAGAGTTCCATTTTGTGGCTTTGTTTTGTGTTATTTGCGTTATGTAATTTTGTTGAGGCATTGTAACCCCAGTGGGGAGATATTGTAATGAAGTTTGAAACATAATAAAGGCATGTGGTTTCAATTAAATAATTATATGATTTTGGTTTCTGAAAAGAAATGTGAAGTGTATATTGTATTCTACCCCTTTGTCCAAACCCGGATAAAGGGAGGGTCACGTTCCGGTCTCCTCGGGTTGGAAATCCGGGGCGTGACAATATGGTATCAGAGCATGGTCTAGTTGGCCTAGGGTAGTGGGCGGACTCGGTTATCTTGGGTCCTTTGGAGGAGCCTGGAGGGATGTGCCTGATCAACACGGTCCTCTTGGAGCCTCCAAGGTGTACTTGGGGTAGTCCAGTCTTGTGGTAGGATTTGCATGCATTGGCATTAGGGCACTAGTTGCATTGGTTGTTGTATGTGAAGGTGTGGATACCTGAAAAAAAAAAATTGTGATAAAAGAAAATATGAATAATGTGATAAGGCGTGAACTGTGCAACTCTGATTTTATTTGAAGTACCTTGAGCATGACTACAAGGAAAGGTCCTTGTTTAATTGAACTGTGTGCTTGTGGAATGGATGCTTGTGCAATGTGGTTTAATGAGAACTGAAAAGTGTGCAGTGTGTGTAATTGCATGGGTAAAGGGGTTTGAACATGATAAAGTTTTAATTGTGCAACTCTGAAATTTTGTGATGGTTCGAGCATGAAAACATGGAAAAGAATTTGTGGTATTGAGTTGTGTGCTTGTGAACTTGAAGCTTGTGAAATGTGAACTGAAAATAAATAAAATAAGTTGTGATAATACTGTTGATATTCTGAAAATGACTAGGTGAGATATGTGAATGCTTAAGTGTGTGCCTTTGTATGGTATTGTGTGGAATAAGTAATGTGGTGTTCAAAACATTCACTTGAGTATAAATGATATGTGTTATGTGAAGGTGTGAACTTGCATAGTTTGTGAAATGTGAATCTGCGAATCTGTGTGGTGATAATGTGCGTTTTGAGATCAGCTATAGCTCCAAACGTCTAGTCGGTAATGGTAATGAGAGCATTGAGTGTTGACCTAGAGCGCTATCTCATCGTGTACCCAACCTCTGAGAAACTACGACCCGTGCGACAGAAGAGTCCGCCACCCAGGCTGGGCGAGTGGGGGAGTTGCAGGCTCGAGGCACGCCAAGAGTTGTCAACCCGCACCCTTAGGGAAAACATGGATGAAGATCAATTGAAGCACTGTTGTCCTGATTAGCAAGAAGGATTCAAGGGGCAGAGAGGGGCGAACAGAGGATGGCCACAAGTTTCGAGATGGGGGTCAGCCCCCAACAAATCAGTTTGAGACCAGTTGCTTAAAGGGTTGTTCTTGCTGTGGACAACCGGGACATTGGAAAAGAGTGTAGCAGGAAGCAGTATTAGTGTTGTATCTGTGAAAAAGTAGGACATCTCCAGAAGATAGTGATTGGTTGAGTCCCGTACTGACTTAGGTGAGGATGGGTGGACCTTTAATTGTTGAGTTTCTAGCAATTAAATTAAGACACTTGTAATAGAGGGGTATTCTCGTTGGTAGGGTTCTTGAGCCACAGTCTTCTGTTAGGTGACACTTAGGAGATTGTTTAAGTTGGCATTTCGAATAGAGGTGGTTGGTAACCTGTAAAAAAAAAAGGGATAAAAATGAATATTTATATTGGCTAGCTAGTAGAGCTTGAGGCGTGAAAGGATAGCTTGTGGGTTATTGTGTGCCCCACTTTGGCAACCTTGAGTAATAGAAATATGTTCTCATGCGAATAAATGTACGTGTTGGAGTACTACTTGGGAAGGGTATTCCTATGGTTACCTTTCCAAGCGTTGGGGCTGAAGGAGGACATCGCAGTTAGTATAGCTCACTCCTTGAGCCCTTGGGTCCTTGAGGTGTTGACTTGTTGGATGGAGTGATCATTGCAAGCTCTTGTTGGTGATTATATAGGTGTCCTGGGTTCTCTGATGGCCAAGCAGTAGCCATGTGTCATGCTTACGGTGTGTCGAAAACACCGAGTAGGGTAGAGAAGGATATGTTGTGAAACCAGTTTGTGCATGTACGAAATGTGCGGTGTTCTAGACCTGAACAATCGGCTATGAGTGGGTTTTAAGGGTCATGCCCGGTGCATCCAATTAGAAAAAAAGAGGTAAGTAAATGAGATTTGGCAGGCCTTGATCGGGCTTCTTACCCACAACTGGAAAATAATTCTCTAGGTGCTGCGGGTGTGCTTTTGCATGGTAGGGCCATTCCTTTGGTCTGTATCTTGAGGAGATGGTGTAAAATTGGTACGTTCTACTCGTCAGGAGTCTTGTGTTTCGTTGCGTATGTTGAGAATGTGCAGAAAATGTGGTATTGGGTTGTTGTATGTGTTGCATCTGCGGTAAAGGCATATAGCAGAGTTGCTATGTGTGGGTGTTGTGACACATATGTGTAGAGGAGGATGAGGCGTGGTGTAGTGGCATATTAACTGTGGTGTGGGGATGAAGAAAAGTGTTAGATGTGATGTTATGCATATTATTCCTTATCTGGTGTGATGTTTAATCTTAAAGTGTTGATAAGCTAGGAAAGAGGGTATTAGTGTTATTTATGAGTCAGTCGGCTGTTTTTGCTTAAAAAAGGGTATTAATGCTACTCCCTGGGGGAGAGATTTATGTCGGGCGGATATCACAAGGGTGTATGTTTTGGAGCGGTGGTGGTAGGCGGATGATTTATATCTGTTCTCCTCGAAAACCTTTCATGTGTAGTATCACACGGTAAGTGAGATGGTTCACGCCATCAAGGTGTTGGTGTATTTGAGACTTTTGTTGGTGTATCGAAATGGAACGCGATGGTTGGTATAGGGGAGTTGGTAGGCCATGAGGTGGAGTATGTCATAGAGGCAAAGAACTTCCTTGTGACCTGCGAATAGCGACACAGAGGGATCAATTGTCTTGTTGCCAGTGGGAGGATTTTTCCTGGTCGAACAGAGCGAGCTGTGTTAGTTATACTTCACCGATGACGGAGGATAAGTTCCCCTTCTTTGCGTTTGGTGTCTGCCGACTCGGAAAGGCGTTAACTCTTGGGCTGTAGTGTACGCCTCAGTTAGTATGCAGGCTGTGGGACCTTAGTGGATACCTATTTAACCGTGATCAAGGATGCTAGCACGACGTGTCCGAGAGGCGTTATAGTGTAGTGTTCTGGTTCACAGACTTCTTTTAGTCGATCCTCATGGTCGGTGACAGGTGATAGCCGGATGGTGGATTTTGGTCTTGTTGTGGTTGTGTATGGTACTGCATTTGTTGTTTTGAGTTCCTCCTTGGACTCCGTTGGGCGTCTTGTTGACTGTGACCGAATTGGTGGAGAGCAAACTTCATCCTGCTGTAGTTGTGTCCTGGATTATAAGTCATCTTGAGTTCCCTTTGGCATTGGTTGGGTTCTGTTGTTGCGTGTATCGCTATAGAGTGAGGCGGTTTCAGTTGTGATGCGAGTCTTCTTGTGGTGATATCCCTGTGTGGGACTGTGATTGTGGTTTGCATAATGCTTTTCTCTTGATTGTTTGTGTTTCCTTGTGACCCCTTTGTGTTTGCTGTCAGGGTAAGGTCTACACATGGAGTGTGGCTGCGTTGTAAATTGTTGGTGTCCGTTGACATCAAATCTCAGTGGTGTCATTGTTAGGTATTTTACATTGTGGAGTGTTGGTCCTATTGGGACACGAGTAGGCGTCTAACGCTGAGTACCCTGCTATGTCGATGTCGTGACTTCTCGTTTAATCATATGAATTCTAGCGAATGGATACTTCATGCATAGGCTTATGGTGTTGGCCTTGTTCGGTTGTCGGGGTCTTAGCGACTCTATGGGAGGTTTCTCGACCTCACTGTTGTCAGACTTGCTCACATGAGTTGTTGTCAGCATGCTAATTGGCCAAGCTCTAGTTCTGGTTGTGCTCCTGAGTGTTATATGTTGCTTTGATCTTCTCGTGATGTTTACTACTTGATTTCTCTTTTCGGGGACGAAAAGTCCAATGGTGGGAAGGTTGTGAGGACACTCCCTGCGGATGAGTTGTATGATGTTGGTGAATGGGCCGTGGAACGTTAAACGTGTAGTAGTGTTTTATTTGTGCTTTGTTCTTTGTAGTGGTGTTTATGATGTGATTTGTTAAACGTACGTGTTGGGGATGGGCGTATATGTCATACACCGTCGTGGCGTGAATACTTGTGACATGTGTTAGGAGAGGAGAACAAGGGTTGTTGGTGAGATTAGAATATGTGTTTCCTTATCATGCTGTGTTGTATTGGGTCTGTGGGTACGTGCCTTCATGTGTGTTATTGTGTGATATCTTCATTCGCGGGTATGTGAATGGTTGTGGACGATGTGCATCAGCATGTGCATTATGGAAAGTGTATTGTCTTTTCGCGGACGACACGTCCTATGGAGGGAATATGGAAACCCGAATCCATGATGCGTGACCAACCCCCAGAGTTGTTCGAGGACGAACAATCTTAAGGGTGGAGGGGTGGCTGTTGGCTGGTGTATTTGTATTTCCTTTCGACTTTTGACTTTAATTTATATTGAATATGTTAATGAAATGTTCTTGTGATGGATATTTGTGACATGTGGATGTGTTTCCATAGATTGTGATGCATGTGGTTATGGACTGTGGTGGCACTATGTTATGTGCTATTGTGTACAATGTGCGGTGTATGACCCATTTGGGTGTTGTGGCTCGCCGTGTGGCAAATGGGTAGCTTGTGTTTGTTTTCCTCGTATGTCATTTCTTTTCGAGGACGAAAAGTCTTAAGGGGGAGAGGATGTAATGACCCGTGTGTAACCCGTGTGTAAGAAGTTAACCACAAACACCTTGGATGTTGGTGCACAAGTTTGAGGTAAGAGATGAGCCCAAGAGGGGACTTTTGGGAGGTGCATGTGACAAGTGATAACGTACCTTTATGCCCTAGGAAGATGCTATGCGTTTACAGGCGGTTTTAAGCTGTTTTGGCTGATCTTGGAGCTCACTTTTGACCTAGTAGATGGCCTCAAACAATTGGCGTGCAAGAACAAAAGATTCTTAGAATGAGGTCCTCTACCTACCACAGAAATTTCAGAGCATTTGGAGCTGAACGTGAATTCACCCATTTCACGTGCAAGCATATTTTTGCTCCTCAGGCCTCTACAAGATGCAAGGAGGCTTGTGGTGAAGTTTGAGTGCATTTGGAGCTGCACGCCAATTGGGGAATTGGCGTGCAAATTGGCGTGCAGGTGTATTTTTGCATGGTGACCTTAGTTTTGTTATTCTAATCATCTTTTCCCAAAGGACCAGGTTGGAATAGTGAGTATTTTGGTGTGTATGGATGCGGAAAGGTTGTAACTTGTGTAATCAAAACTACGTCGTTTTGATGCTGGGATTCACTTAATCAAAACTACGTCGTTTTGATGTTGTGTTGTCTATATAAGGAGGAGAAGCCTCCTTGTTCTAGGGTTAGGGGTTTTTCACCACTGCAGCCGTCGTAGAGAGAGAGAGAGAGCTAGAGAGAGAGAAGGAAGGGGAGTTCTTTGGTTCTTGCCTGGAGCATCTTGCGTGGGGAGGACGGCGTTTAGCCCGGGAGCAAGGAAGATCTGTTTTAAGGTAGGGGTTCTGTTCTTCCTAATCCCTCCTCCTGTCCTAGGGTCCTAGGGCAGATTCTGGGCTGTATCTGTTTATATATACATATGTAATCCATATAGGTGTGATCTCCTATATGGATGGCCTTCAGTGGCGTTTTGGTGTGATTTCTGAGGTTGGGTGGTTAGTGCATGTTAAGTGTTTGATAAAATGCTGGAGTGGATATGCCTGCATGAATATGCCTGTGTGTATGCTCAGAACGTGTTTGAAATAATGCCTGTGAGGCTATGCATATTATGTGTCTGAAATAATATCTGTGTGGTTGGGTTTGTGAGCCTGTGAATATATGCATGCTAAGTGTTCGACGTTATTCCCGTGTGACTAAGCATATTAAGTGTTTGATGTTATGCCTGTATGGCCTTATGTGCTGTGTGTTTTCTTGTACACCCGGTGGCTGTGGAAGCCCGGGACCGTTTTGTGTTAGCCTGTGAGGCTGTGGAAACTATGCCTGAGAGGCGGTTAAACCAATGGCCTGAAGAGGCGGTTAAATCACTTGGCCTGAAGAGGCGGTTAAATCACTTGGCCTGAAGAGGCGGTTAAATCACTTGTTGTTAATGTGTTAGCCTGTGTGGCAGTGGCAGATTGTAATTGTTGATGTGGTTGTTATTATGTCTGTTGAAATTATTGTAACACGACACCGCACTTGTACACATGGCATGTAGATGCTAGGAGCATGGGATGGGTTGGGGAGACATGATCCCTACTGAGCTGTGGATGCTCACCCCTCCTACTATGGTGTGTTTTCTTGCAGGAACCTACAGGCGTTAGGTGGGAACACCAAGGTGGAAGAGTTCCATTTTGTGGCTTTGTTTTGTGTTATTTGCATTATGTAATTTTGTTGAGGCATTGTAACCCCAGTGGGGAGATATTGTAATGAAGTTTGAAACATAATAAAGGCATGTGGTTTCAATTAAATAATTATATGATTTTGGTTTCTGAAAAGAAATGTGAAGTGTATATTGTATTCTACCCATTTGTCCAAACCCGGATAAAGGGAGGGTCACGTTCCGGTCTCCTCGGGTTGGAAATCCGGGGCGTGACACTTAGACTGCTCCTCCCTTGGCCTCTTCTGGCTAGGCTCCGATGAGCTCCCTAGTCTCTGAGTCCTGATTTGGTTTAAGTCCCGCTCTCCAATAAGTGCCTTGTTAACCGCATCACTATACGTTGTCAATTCCATCATGTTCAATCCCCTCCTAAGTGACGGTCTTAGCCCATCAATGAAATCCTGGGTCTTATAAGCCTCAACCTTCCATGAATTTGGGGCAAATCTCCCCAGCTCAGTGAAAGCAGTGACATACTCTGTCACAGTCCGACTGCCCTGCTCCAGCGTCTAGTACTCTCGTCGCCTCGTCTTCTGCACAGAACGAGGGAAATACTCTGCGTAGAAGAGCTCCATGAAATCCTCCCATGCCATCTGGCTCTCGTGAACCTGCTTCACAACTTCCCACCACATGTGGGCCCCACCTACTAGGAAATGTGTGGCTAAGCGGACCTTAGCATCTTCGGGCACCTGGATCAGCTCGAAAATGTCTTCTGTCCACTTGACCCATTCCTCACCTCATTGAGTCTCGTATTCGCCTCAAACTTCGTTGGTTTTTGCTTTAGGAATCGACTCACCCAGTCGATCGGTACTGCGGGCGGTACTGTCACGCCCCGGATTTCCAACCCGAGGAGACCGGAACGTGACCCTCCTTTTACCCGAGTTTGGATAAAGGGGTTAGAATACAACACACTTCACATTTTATATTCAGAGACAAAATCATATATTTATTAAGTTAAAACATTACAGATGTGTCCAAACATGCTTTTATTACATTAAACTCCTCATTACAATATCTCCCCACTAGGGTTACAAAGCTCAAACAAAAACAAGAAAAATCAAATAACAATAAGCAAGCCATAAGCAGGTCTTCCACCTTGGTGTTCCCACCTAACGCCTGTAGGTTCCTGTAAAGAAAACAACACGGTAGGAGGGATGAGCAACCATAGCTCAGTAGGGATCATGTCTCCCCAACCCATCCCATGCTCCTAGCATCTACATGCCATGTGTACAAGTGCAGTGTCGTGATACAATTATTTCACCAGATATAGTAACAAGCCTTATCAGAAAATACAATCATTTCCATAGTCACACAGGCTAGTACATGAACAGTCCTGGGCTTCCACAACCACCGGGTTCCAAGAGCAGTCCCGGGCTTCCACAGCCACCGGGTCTCACAAAACAATCCCGGGCTTCCACAGCCACCGGGTTTCACAAAACAATCCCGGGCTTCCACAGCCACCGGGTTTCACAAAACATAGTACACATAGCCACTCAGGCATAAAACCAAACACTTAGTAAACACACATTTACAAATGTACAAACCCAGCCACTCAGGCATAAAAACAAACACTTAGCATACACACCTCTACCAACTCACAAATCCAGCCATACTTGCATATTATCAAACATATACTAGGTATATTCACACAAACATATTCACACAGGCATTTTATCGAACATTTAACATGCACTGCCCACCCAACGTCAGAATCACACCAAGACGCCATTGAAGGCCAACACTCATATAGAAGATCACACCTATATGAATTTACATATAAATAATATAACCACAATAACGATATCCAACAGTTCATCCACCATGGGGCCTAACCCCAGATTAGGTACAAGGAGACAGAACCCCTACCTGTAGGAAAACGTATCACCACAACAACGATCCTGCTCCCACGCTGAATGTTGTCCGCCCACGAGAAACACCACAGCAGCAATGGCCAGAACTCTCCTATCTCTCTCTCTCTCTCTCTGCGACGGCTGCGGTGGCTGAAGAAAAGAATCCTAAACCTAAAACAAGGAGCCTTCACCTCTTTATATAGACACCTCCACACCCCAAAACGATGTCGTTTTGATTAAATGAATCCCAGCATCAAAACGACGTAGTTTTGATGGAACAAGCTACAACCTTCCCGCATCCATACATGCCAAAATATCCATAATTCCAACATGTCCCTTTGGAAAAAGATGTTTAGAACAACAAAACCAAGGTGATGGTACAAAAATATGGCTGCACGCCATAATGCACGTCATATCCCCATATGACGTGCACCTCCAAAAGCTGTGAAATTCTACCCCAAACTTCCCAGGATCATGTAGAAGACAGGCAATCCAAAATCCCCTTGCACGTCATATCCCCATATGACGTGCATTGTCACGTGCACCTCCCAAAAGTCCCCTCTTGGGCCCATCTCTTACCTCAAACTTGTGCATCAACATTCAAAGTGTTTTAGCTAAAGTGTGTGGGAAGGAAACTCCCTAAAACCCAACAAGTTCTACTCACACGGCATATGTGATTAACTTCTTACATACCGCAAAACACGGGTCATTACATCCTCTCCCCCTTAAGACTTTTCGTCCTCGAAAAGAAACAACATGCAAGGAAAAACAAACACATGCGGCCCATTTGCAAGACAGCAAGCCACAACACCCAGATGGATCACACAACATAACAGGACATCTCAACCACATTGCAATCTCAAAACACATCTCAATATAAATACAAATACCAGTCTACAAATACAAATACAAATACACCAAATCATGAACCACATACAAGAAAACACATCACTACAGCCGCCTCCCACCCTTAAGATTGTTCATCCTCGAATAACTCTGGGCGCTGCTCACGTATCATGGACTCACGTTCCCATGTCTCCTCCTCAATGCCACGGTGCTGCCACAGCACGCGAACCAAAGGAATAGCACGACCACGCAAAAGCTTCTCCCGCCGACCGAGGATACGGATAGGGGCCTTAACAACGGACATGTCATCCTCAATGTCCAATGTCCCCTAATAGATCACATGAGTGGGGTTGGATAATACTTCCTCAACTGGGACACATGGAACACATTGTGCACCCGACTCAATCGCGTTGGCAATGCTAACCGGTAAGCTACAGGTCCCACACGAGCTATAACCTCAAAAGGACCAATGAACCGGGGAGAGAGTTTGGAACCTCTCCCAAGGCGCCGATGTCCACATCGTGGAGAGACACGGAGAAACACATGATCTCCCACATAAAACTCCAAAGGTCGCCGCCGCTGATCTGCATAAGATTTCTGTTGACTTTGGGCTGATAACAAGCACTGACGAATCAACTTGACCTTTTCAGTAGCCTCTTGAACCAACTGTGGTCCCAAGAGAGCTGCCTCTCCTACCTCAGTCCAACACAAGGGTGATCGGCACGGCCGCCCATACAACGCCTCAAAAGGAGCCATCCCAATGGACGCTCGATAAGCGTTGTTGTAGGCAAACTCTACCAAAGGAAGGTGAGTTGCCCACGAACCCCCAAAATCTAGCACACAAGCCCTCAAAATGTCCTCCATGGTCTGATTCGTCCTCTCAGTCTGACCGTCAGTCTCAGGGTAAAAGGCTGTACTCAAGTTAAGCTTTGTCCCCATAGCGTCCTGCAAGCCTGCCTAAAAACGAGAAGTAAACCTCGAATCCCTGTTGGACACAATTGATGATGGCACCTCATGCAGTCGCACCACCTTATTCACATACAGCTGACTTAAGGCCCCGATGGAATCCCGCTTGCGGACAGCAAGAAAATGGGCCGACTTAGTCAGTCGGTCCACAATCACCCATATCATGTCCTTCCGCCCAGTGGTGGGTGGAAGTCCAGTTACAAAGTCCATCATTATATGGTCCCACTTCCATTCGGCTATTGGCAATGGCTGTAACATGCCTACCGGCCGCTGGTGCTCAGCCTTCACTTGTTGACAAGTGAGGCACCTCAAAACAAAAGCAGCTACATCACGTTTCATCCCAGGCCACCAAAAATGTCCCCGAAGCGCATGATACATCTTTGTACCCCTTGGATGCACGACAAGCCTAGACTGATGAAACTCCCTCATCACCTCATCTCGGAGAGAAGAAGCCACTACTAGCCGCCCCTGAAAAGACAACTCATGCTCAGGACCCTCTGTCCAGCCCTCTAATAGCTCACTAGCCTCAATACGGGCACGGAGAACCTCACACTCAATATCACCCAACTGTCCCTCCCGGATGCGCTGGTACAGCTCAGGCACAACAACCAAAAGACTTAGGACTGTCCCACCATCATGAACAACAGGCTGCAGCTGCAACATCGCCAACTGCTCCATCAGCTTCCACTATCTCAAGGCCACCTCACCTTTCCCTTTTCTGCTCAACGCGTCAGCCACAACATTACCCTTGCCCGGGGTATAGGCAAGAGTAAAGTCAAAGGTCTGCAAATACTCCACCCATCTCTTCTGCCTCAAATTCAAGTCCTTTTGAGTAAAGATGTACTAAAGGCTCTTATGATCAGAAAACACTACGAACTTCTCCCCTAAAAGGTAATGTTGCCAACTCTTCAAGGCAAAGATGACAGCTGCCAACTCAAGATCATGAGTAGGGTAATTCTGCTCATGAGGCTTCAGCTGCCTCGACCCATAAGCTACTACACTATGCTCCTGCATAAGCACACACCCCAAACCAACCCTGGACGCATCACAATATACCTCATATGGGATATCCTCCCGAGGTAACCTTAACATTGGTGGAGTGGTCAAACGGGTTTTGAGAGCCTCAAACGCCTACTGATACTTGTTAGTCCACTCAAATTTCACTCTCTTCCGGGTCAACGCCGTCATAGGAGCTACCAAACGGGAGAATCCCTCTACAAAACGATGGTAATACCCTGCCAAGCCAAGAAAACTACAAATCTCGAAAACATTGGTTGGCCTCTCCCACGATGCCACAGCCTCAATCTTAGCTGGATCCACCCTAACTCCCTCAGCTGACACCACATGGCCAAGAAAATGGACCTCCTGCATCCAAAATTCACATTTGCTAAACTTAGCAAACAACTGCTGGTCCCTCAAGGTTTGCAACACTGTTACCAAATGCTCCACATGCTCCCTCTCTGTCTTGGAATATACCAAGATATCATCTATAAACACCACCATGAAAGAATCCAAGTATGGAGCAAAGACCTGGTTCATCAAATGCATGAACACTGCTGGTGCATTAGTGAGCCCGAAAGGCATCACCACCCACTCATAGTGCCCATACCTGCACCGAAAAGCAGTCTTAGGGATGTCCTCCTCCCTAACCCTCAACTGATGATACCCCGACCGTAGATCTATCTTGCAAAACCACCGGGCTCCACTCAACTGGTCAAACAGGTCATCGATCCGAGGCAACGGATACTTGTTCTTCACAGTCACCGAATTCAGCTTCCTATAGTCGATGCAAAGTTGTAGCGTGCCATCTGCCTTCTTTGCAAAGAGCACCGGAGCACCCCAAGGTGAGGTACTCGGTCTGATATACCCCTGGTCCACCAACTCCTCTATCTGCCGCTGAAGCTCCCTCAGCTCGGCTGGCCCCATACGATATGCTACTTGGGAGATTGGGCTAGTCCCCGGTACCAACTCAATGGTGAACTCTACACTTCTCTTAGGAGGTAAACTCCTCAACTGGTCAGGGAAGACATCCTGAAATTGGTCAACAACTGCTGGCCACACTCTCTTTTCCACTTTCCCCTCCTCAGTAAAGGTCAGGGCTACCAACCTGTGGGTAATGGCACCCCACTGGTCCAACACTGGTCCAGCTCGACTCGCCTCATAGTCCCACTCCCCCTGCAGGGTGCAAAAGGTCCCTGCAGGTGTCACGAAGGATACACGCCGCCGATAACAGTCTATCTTGGCCTGGAAAGCCATAAGCCAATCCATATCCAAGATCTGGTCAAAAGTACGCAAGGGCATTACATGGAAGTCAAAACTTAGCTCCACATCTCCTATGGTTAACACACAGTCACGGCAAACACGCCGCACCTCAATCATACCTCCCACCGGAGACTCCACTGCTAGGGGTCTCTCTGCCTCAACACATGCTAACCCCAATCCCTCAATCAGAAGTTCAGCAACAAACGAGCAAGATGCACCCGTATCAAAAGTGTAGAAACAAGCGTACGAGAGATTAAGAGGGTACCTCTAACCACCGATGGTCCTGCCCCACCCTCTGCTGGTGGAGGTGGTAGCTCAGCCTCCTCCTGGTACGTCGCCTCCAGCGCAAACACCCTCCCTTGGCCCGTGCCACTGGTCGGCTCACTCACTGAGCGCTTCCCGCCAAGGTTGCCTCCAGCTTCAGTCTGCTGCCGCTCCGGCCTCCCGTGGGGTCGGGTCTAGTTCGATCCTGCCTGACTAGCTTGCCACTGACGAGCTGGTCTCTCTGCTGGTGCACGGAAATTGGCATCACTCCTCGTGTTGGATGCCATGCCTCCAACTCCCTTGTTGCCATTTCGGTAAACCTGGCTTAGATGGCCCTCTCGTCCATAACTATTGAATTTCCAGTCTTTCTTTGGACACTCCCTCCTAAAGTGGCCTTGCTCCCCACAGCAATGATAACCGCTGGGGACACCTCCTGCTGGACCTCCCTGTCTGCTATGGCCAAAGCTAGACCTCCCTGGGTTCACCGATGTCTGTCCCCTGCTACGAAAGGAATTGTTGTCTCTCTCTTCGGTCTTGGGTCTCTTGGGCCCCGAATCACGTTTAGATCTGCCCTGCAACTGGCGACCCTGATGGGCCTGCCTCCCATCATCCAGCTCTCTCTCAGCGATACGAGCCGTCTCCACAACCTCAGCATAAGTCCTCAAACGCAAGATCGCCACTCTCTGCCTAAGGGCTGGCCTAAGGCCTAAAGTGAACTTGTGGGCCTTCAGGTCTTCCTTCGCCACAGTCTCGGGAGCAAACCTACTCAAGCTCCGGAACTCTCGCTCATACTCAGGTACCGTCCTTGATCCCTGCCTCAAGCTGCCAAACTCCTCCCTCTTTTGCCATCTCAAGGACTCCGGGAAGAACTCGTCATGGAAGAGCTGCAAGAACTCCTCCCATAGCATGAACTGCACCGCACGGCTCCCCGCAACACTCAACCACCACTCTAGAGCATTTCCCTCTAGCTGCCGAATGGCCAGTCTCACCTTATCCTCCTCCCGGGGTAGGAGAAAGGAAAACACATGCTCGATCTGCCTCAACCACTGCTCAGCTACCACGGGATCCCCTTCTCCCTTGAACCTTGGAGGTTGTTCCTTTCGGAACCGTGTCACCACGTCATCCTCTGCATGAATCGGTACGCCGCCCAACGAACTCTCACGCTCACGAGGTAGCTCCCCCACTAGTGGTGGTGGCACCACCTGCTGTGTCGCCATCTCGCGGCGTACCTCCTCCCGAACTTCTTACCGGATACCTTCCCTCAGCTCCTAGACTTCCTGCCGGATGCCCTCACGCAACTGTGCCAGCAACAGCTCATGTCCTCCAGCAGACTGCCCTGCACCCGGACCCTCATGGGCAGATGACTCATCAGCCACTGGCCCAGACGTGCGTGTCACTCTCCTCGGTGGCATTCTTACTACACGAAGTAAGAAAGACAACCGTCAAAACGAATTCATAACCTATCATGTGTCATTATCTCTACCCCAGTTAACAATGCTACTATCACAAGGCATGTCACATTTCACACATTACATCAATTCACATTGCACACAGCTCAAATAAACAAGGACCTTTCCTTGTAGTCATGCTCAAGGTATTTCAAGAAAAAAAATTAGAGTTGCACAGTTCACACCTTATCACAATTACAATTTTAACAGTTATCCACACCTTCACACACAACAACAAATGCAACTAGTGCCCTAATGCCTATGCATGCAAATCCTATCTCAGGTCTGGACTACCCCAAGTACACCTTAGAGGCTCCAAGAGGACCGTGTTGATCAGGCACGTCCCTCCAGGCTCCTCCAAAGCACTCAAGATAACCAGATCCGCCCACTACCCTAGGCCAACTTGACCATGCTCTGATACCATATTGTCACGCCCCGGATTTCCAACCCGAGGAGACCGGAACGTGACCCTCCCTTTACCCGAGTTTGGATAAAGGGGTTAGAATACAACACACTTCACATTTTATATTTAGAGACAAAATCATATATTTATTAAGTTAAAACATTGCAGATGTGTCCAAACATGCTTTTATTACATTAAACTCCTCATTACAATATCTCCCCACTGGGGTTACAAAGCTCAAACAAAAACAAGAAAACTCAAATAACAATAAGCAAGCCATAAGCAGGTCTTCCACCTTGGTGTTCCCACCTAACACCTGTAGGTTCCTATAAAGAAAACAACACGGTAGGAGGGGTGAGCAACCCATCCCATGCTCCTAGTATCTACATGCCATGTGTACAAGTGTAGTGTCGTGATACAATTATTTCACCAGATATAATAACAAGCCTTATCAGAAAATACAATCATTTCCATAGTCACACAGGCTAGTACATGAACAGTCCCAGGCTTCCACAGCCACCGAGTTCCAAGAGCAGGGATCATGTCTCCCCAACCCATCCCATGCTCCTAGCATCTACATGCCATGTGTACAAGTGCAGTGTCGTGATACAATTATTTCACCAGATATAATAACAAGCCTTATCAGCAAATACAATCATTTCCATAGTCACACAGGCTAGTACATGAACAGTCCCGGGCTTCCACAGCCACCGGGTTCCAAGAGCAGTCCTGGGCTTCCACAGCCGCCGGGTTTCAAGAACAGTCCCGGGCTTCCATAGCCACCGGGTCTCACAAAACAATCCCGAGCTTCCACAGCCACCGGGTTTCTCGAAACAATCCCAGGCCTCCACAGCCACCGGGTTTCACAAAACAGTCCCGGGCTTCCACAGCCACCGGGTTTCACAAAACATAGTACACATAGCCACTCAGGCATAAAACCAAACACTTAGTAGGCACACATTCACAAATGTACAAACCCAGCCACTCAGGCATAAAAACAAACACTTAGTTTGCACACCTCTACCAACTCACAAATCCAGCCATACTGGCATATTATCAAACACATACTAGGCATATTCACACAGACATATTCACATAGGCATTTTATCAAACATTTAACATGCACTGCCCACGCAACATCAGAATCACACCAAGACGCCATTGAAGGCCAATATTCATATAGGAGATCACACCTATATGAATTTACATATAAATAATATAACCACAATAACGATATCTAACAGTTCATCCACCATGGGGCCTAACCCCGGATTAGGTACAAGGAGACAGAACCCCTACCTGTAGGAAAACGTATCACCACAGCAACGATCCTGCTCCCACGCCGAATGTTGTCCGCCTATGAGAAACACCACAGCAGTAATGGCCAGAACTCTCCTCTCTCTCTCTCTCTCTCTCTCTCTCTCTCTCTCTCTCTCTCTCTGCGACGACTGCGGTGGCTGAAGAAAAGAACTCTAAACCTAAAACAAGGAGCCTTCACCTCTTTATATAGACACCTCCATACCCCAAAATGATGTCGTTTTGATTAAATGAATCCCAGCATCAAAATGACGTATTTTTGATGGAACAAGCTACAACCTTCCCGCATCCATACATGCCAAAATATCCATAATTCCAACATGTCCCTTTGGAAAAAGATGTTTAGAACAACAAAACCAAGGTGATGGTACAAAAATATGGCTGCACGCCATAATGCACGTCATATCCCCATATGACGTGCACCTCCAAAAGCTATGAAATTCTACCCCAAACTTCCCAGGATCATGTAGAAGACAGGCAACCCAAAATCCCCTTGCACATCATATCCCCATATGACGTGCATTGTCACGTGCACCTCCTAAAAGTCACCTCTTGGGCCCATCTCTTACCTCAAACTTGTGCATCAACATTCAAAGTGTTTTAGCTAAAGTGTGTGGGAAGGAAACTCCCTAAAACCCAACAAGTTCCACTCACAAGGCATCTGTGATTAACTTCTTACATACCACAAAACACGGGTCATTATAGGTACAACCATGACCTGTGGTTGGCTCTCCTCTAGAACCTCTTGCTGCTGCTCCTGCTGAGGCTGCTGTTGCTTCCTCAGTTCCTCCTCTATCACCTCTCTAGTCACATCCCTCATGGTGCCTTGCATGACACCCTGGATTTGGCTCAGTATTTGAGCCCCAATCTGAGTAGCAATCTCTGAACCCAAGGCAGGTACTAGAGCGCTCTGTTGTCCTTGTGATTCGGACTGAATGGATAGCTCCTCTACTAGACCTTGAGCCCTAGTCTTGGGTACCATTCTGCACCAACACATATCAACAATATCTATTAATTACTGCGTACTAGTCAAACAACCAAATTAATTAAGCTAATAGGCAGAACCAAGTCCGCCACACAAATAATGAGGTTTCTAAGCCCCTTATTCTATTCACCAAATTATGTGGTTATTCACTTAGACTTCCTAGGTTTGAACTAGCATAATAGCATTTTCAATTTAGCACATTCAATCACCAAAGAAAAACAAACCACAAATAGCCAATAGTATAATCAATACAAGCACATCATTAAAGCATCATTAGCAGATGATTTCTAGTGCCTAGACATGCACACAGTCACACAGCATGTATACACCCAACCCAAATGCTTCATAGGATGATTTGATAAACCCTCAGTCAACCCAGAACACGTATAAAGACTGCGTTAATCAGGCACCCTCTTATAGTCTTCCAAGCTACTAAGTGTCTATCAACCACCCCTTACTAACCTAGGTCCACTAGACCATGCTCTGATACCAACTTGTCAAGCCCCCAAATTCTGAAACTCACAAAACCAGGAACGCGACTTCCCCACGCCCCATCAAGAGTCATGGAGTTGGTGACTGATCCAAACCTGTACAATACTACAATAGGGGTAAAACTGTACGCCAATATGATAAATCTAGAATTTAAATAATGAGCATCACAGTGAAATCAATCCACATAAATGTCCAGGACACCAAATAACTCACAAATAGTCCCACCAATTTGGTTCATACAACTGCCATGGACCCGTGTCCGGAAAATAAATTAATAAAATAAATATCAAGGTCTACGGGTATCCTACATAAAGATGTCCTATCTGCTCTGCTATGGCTCCAACAGCTAAAACTTACAACCTGTAGAAAATGTAAATAAAGTAGTGTAGGACCCTATTTTGTCCGGGTTGGACATACTAACCCCATTTGATATACCTTTCTGCCCATGCCATATACCTTATTGAACAGGTCCACAATGATCCCATACTTCCAAGGAATGGTCTACCCCAATCTGCACGAGATGGATACAATTGACACGGATGGGGGAGTTCAAAATTAATGACTTTTGCTACAAGTCCTTGAAGCGCCCCAAGACCAACACCAGGTGATGGAGGATGAAAATTGGAGACCAACGCACTTGACCGAGCTCAAATAGGACTTAAAATGAAGAAGTTATGGCCAAAACAACTTTCGTTGGAAAAAGTCAAACTTGCCAAAAGACGGTCAATGCCCCTGGTCAAACTGCCCGCAAAAGTGATCATGTGAAACTCTTCAAAATGCCTATGTAGGCGAATACGGATCTCCCCAAACAATTCCTGGAAGGTTATCCATTTTTGCATTTTTGGTGGGGGTAAAAAGGTAATTAAAAGTTAAAAAAAAAAGGGGTTGACCGTTGACCGTTGACCTGCTGACACTTCGACCCATTGACCCCGAAGCTCGAAGCCTCGAAGCCCCGAGGCTCGAAGCCCCGAAGTCCCAAACCTCGAAGCCTCGAAGCCCCGAAGCTCGAAGCCCCGAAGTCCCGAAGCTCGAAGCCCCGAAGCCTCGAAGCCTCGAAGCCCTGAAGCCTCGCTGCTGACACTTCGACCCGCGACTTACGACGCTGACTTACGACGCCTTCGACCCACGGCACCCATACGCCTTCCACCTCCGACCCTTCGACCCTCAAAGCCTCGCTGCCGACACTTCGACCTGCCGACACTTCGAACCTCCGACCCTTTTTTTTGCCTTCGCTGATTTTTTCTCGCTGGCTTTTTGCGTCGGCTTTTTCTCACGGGTTTCCTTTTTTCCTCTCGCTGGTCGTTCACAGGGCTTGTTTTATGCGCTGGCCATCTGACAAAACATTATTTTGAATACCTGTCGGTCACATGTGCTGCTAAACTACAAATTCAAAAAGGCAAATCACGAGTTCCCCTTTTCCCGCACACACTGACCACCCGACCAGACACTGATCTGCAAATTAATGGAGCTGGAAATAATAATGCACCCGACAGATTGCACAAGACCTGGATGAAAATGAAGAAATCAATAATGCAGCATTAAATGCTACAATTAATGACAGTCCAGCCAAAAACTTTCGACAGCCCTTTAAGATGCAGTCTGCAGTTCCATCGAAAAAGAGAAGGGGAAAAAAAAAGGAATTCGTTGCAAAAAAGGAAAAAAAAACCTGTACCCTTTTACATCCCTTCCTCATCCCAGTGCAGACGGAGCAAAAAAACAAAAAAAATACAGAGAGAGAAAGGAAAAGAAAGAAAGGAGAGAAATTCAAAAAAAGGGAAAAACCAGTCTCATCATCAAAACCAGCCTCATCATCATCAGAAAACGCCCCACCTCATCATCAAAAAAACGCCCCGACTTCCTCCTGGCAAACCCAAAAAAAAAAAAAACACAGAATCCCAGAATCATCATCATAAGAGATCACTCATCCACTCCTTGCAAACTCCAACTTCAGCCCTCCTATCTCCAAACACCAGGGAAGTCTCTTCATAAGTCCCACTGTCAGATCTGTCGATTCCGAGTCGAGCAAGTGACTATCGGCGCCGGCGGGAGCTCAAGCAGAAGATTGGCATTGCAAAGCTTCAAAGTCGGTTCAGCCCTTATCTTTTCACTACTTTTTCAGTTTATTTGTATCTATATTTGGTGTAATTGTTTTTTTAGCATTTTTCTAATTTTCGTTTTTGAGCTTATCTATATTTGGTGTAATCCCTTTTTAGCCTTTTTCATTGTGTTTCTGTATTCCTTCCTATGTGTATGTTGTAATATGTAAAGTATAGTAAAAAGAAAAAAAAGAAGAGAAGAAAGAAAAAAAAAGGAGAGAGCAAAAGGAGAAGATGAAAAGCAACAAAAAGAAAAGAAAAAAAGAGTGATTTTATTTTTGTGGATGTCACACTCACACACTCCACATCTATTTTGATATATGCCTTTTCAATTTCAAAAAAAAACACAAAAAAAAAACAACAAACATGTTTTTCAAAACGTTTTCAATAAATAATTTTCAAAATGTTTTCAAAAAAAAAAACAAACAAAACAAACAAACAAACAAACAAACAAAAAAAACAAAACAAAACAGAAAAACAAGCAAAAAAAAAAAAAAAAAAAAAAAAAAAAAAAAATATTTTTTTAATAAAATGTTTTTTTTAAATCTCTTCAACAACATGTTCTGAAAATGTTTTCATAAAATGTTTTCCAAATGTTTTCCAACAAAAACAAAAAAAACAAAAAAAAAAAAAAAAAAAAAAAAAAAAAAAAACAACAAAAAAATATAGAAAGACAAACACAAAATGCATGTTCTAACTCAAACCAAAAAAAGGGGGAAAAATAAACAAATACTTTTTAGGATTTCAATTTCCAAGAGCAAAACCAAAAAACAAACCAATCCCTAGGATCTCATTATCCACTTCAAAAATCCAAAACCTTTAGGATTCCCTTTAGAAATTTAGGATAAATCCATTTTAACCATGACTTTAATAAATAACTTAGCCAAATAAAAATCATAAACTTTTTAACTTAGCCCAGTCATGGCAGTATAAATAAAATAAAACCTCCTCCTCCTAAATTAGATACCGAAAGGGCGCTGTAGGGGTGCTAATCCTTCCCTACACGTAACCAACTCCCGAACCCATATCTGATAACGCAGACCACACACTTAAAACTACTCAAAGTAGAGGGTATCCAACTGTACCCCAAAAACAGTTGGTGGCGACTCTAAATTTTCTCACCATTGGTTTAGTTTGAGCTCACCCCAAAAGAGCCCGGACGAAAACCAGTGATGACAGCTGGCGACTCTGCTGGGGACATAAGAATGAACACTTTAGAGAGTTAGGTCTAGAACTAAGGATTAGGAGGTTATTTTAATTATACTGTTGTATATATTTAACTGTTGTGCTAAATTGTTTGATTGTTGCTCATATTTACTGTGATTTATTTATACGCTTTAACTACCATGATAGCGGTGATTTCCTACTTTCCATACTTGTTGCATACATGCATAACCCTATACCCGGGTTTAGCACAATTTAGGTTAGCGAGGTTCAGTACGATCCCCAACGCGTTGATCATTATCCGCAATAGGGCCTCGGACTCTTCACTCAAGCTTGAGGTTCTTTTAAGGCATGTCCTTTTAAGATCCCCTCCGATAAATCCCATGGTATACGGAGCCCTATATTGAGGAAGTTTGGGAACCAACGAATAAGATAGGGGTAGCAATAAAAGCCCATCAGGGGTATTGACCCACATTTTGTTTGCTCATTCCATGCCATGCTAACCTTTGTTTTGTAGGGTAGTCCTTAAGTCATCCCCTGCACATTTAACTGTTTTTTTACAATTGGTTTATTCTTTATCCTGTCTACCTACCTTGATATATATTAACTTGTCATCCTAACCTGTGATCATGCATAACATGACATTCATCATTCATATAGGCATGGCAACTTTCAATCATCTCCTAAAAGGCCTTCAGGACAAGGAGATCGCGATGGTGGCCCAAGCATCGGGAGACATTCAACTTCGCCTTGGAGATTTCCCGCCAGGAGAGGCCTACAAGGCAGAACATGTTGTCATAGAAGATCAGCTGGACTACACTAAGGAGGTACAGACAATATGGAAGCGGTGGTCAGACGAAAGGAAAAGCATATACATACAACAGTTTGGGGATTTGCTCCATGTAATCGAGCTCCGGCCGATACGGATATGCTTGGGGGCAGCCATTTATTTCTGGGAACCTCGACGGCGGTGCTTCAACTTCAACGGCCTAGATCTTGTTCCCACGATAGAAGAATACAGAAGATTACTAGATATCCCCGTGGAAAACAAAATGAAAATCTATCTGCCAGAGCCCAGAAGGTCATGCCGAAGGGCCTTTGCTGAGATTATGGGAAAGCCAGTATGGGACTCGCCGGCGGTCACAACTTACGGTGGGCGCGAATATCTTCCATGGGCAATAATCAAAGAAATAATACAAACTGCAACGGAAGCGGAGGCACACAAATTGCTTACACTAGCTATATATGGGCTAGTCATTTTCCCGAGGATACCGGCCCACATTGATGGGGCAATTGTAGATTTGGTCCAACAGGTGCTCAAAGGATGTGACCCTACTCCTACTATCTTGGCTGAAACCATCCGATCTCTTACTTACCTAAGGAGTAAAGGCTCGGGACAGTTCATGGGGTGCTTACCTCTCTTATGTACTTGGTTGCAAGGTCATTTCCCCTGTAGTGTTCATCGTTTCCCTGCTGTTTATCAAGTACCAGCCACAACACTACTAGATATTCTGCTCAGCAAGTGGAGCCTACCAAAAGACTTTGAAAGCTGGAAAAAGAAGTTGGGGAACCTCACGTGACATTACATACCTGGATCGCTCCTTGGATGCCGGTGGTCTCCATGACATATAGCTGCGGGGACTACAATTGGGTTCCACTTTTAGGTCCCTGGGGAGGAATTGCATATGCACCACTGCAGGTGGGAAGACAAGTGGGGCGTCATCAGATTATTCCCATGCTCTTTGGCATGGAAGAGTGTGACTTCACTTACAGCAGAACCATGCTCACAGAAGAAGGCAAGAAGATGTATCAAGCATGGTCCACACCACACAGGATTCAACCCAACAGTTCAAAACCTGGTGTTTTCCCAACATACATATCTTGTCCTCCAAGAGAATCGGACTTTAAGGCAGCAGGTCCAGAGGCTAGAAGCATCTCTAGAAGGAGCTCTTCAAAGGCTGCAGCTGAGGGAAAAACAGATCGAGACGATAATGAAGCAGAGGGAGGATGCAGGTGAACGACCACCCCAGAGAAAGAGGCGCCATGCTCCTTAGGAGATGACTGGAAGAATGCCTTAAGATCATGTAGTGATAGCTTTCATTTTACATGGCATTTCAGTATTGCATATTTATATTAAGTGTTTGTATTGTGTTTTGTTTGCAATAAAGTTGTTTGTTTCCTTAACCCTCTGCATAGACATTCATGCATACACGCATATCAAATGAAAATCAAATAAAATTCCCTTGTACCCAGGTTGGTAGCAGCCTCCTTCCAGGATTGCGCACTCTTACAATCTCAGATCCCGGCGCAATCCAATACCACAACCGCAGCCAATGGCAGAAGAAACAGAGAACAGAGTCATGGGGTTAGAACAGTCACAACAAACCCTACAGGGGCAAATGTCTGCAATTATGGAAATGCTCACAAAATTGACTAAGGAAAGAGGAAGAACCCCGACAGGGGGAACTATCAATCACCACCAAGAGCAGGGACAGGAGGCCGTTCAGTCACCCAACCTGGCTCCAAGCCAGGCACCCACATACCATCCTGCTATGGCACAACCTCCAACCCCAAATCAAACTCATTTCACTATGCCCGCACCAGCAAATGTAATGGAAGTGGTGGGTTCCCCAGCTCCTCAGGAAAATATTGAGTCTCCTGCTCTACGCCGACTCGAGGAAAGATTGAAAGCCGTAGAAGGCATGGACAGCTATGGCATAACCAGCCCGCAAGACTTATGCTTAGTCCCTGGGGTGGTGCTACCGCCCAAATTCAAAATGCCAGAGTTTGAAAAGTTCAATGGGACCTGATGTCCGAGGACACATCTGGCCATGTATTGTCAAAAGATGGCTGCTTATGCTGGTGAAGACAAGCTCCTCATGCATTGTTTCCAGGAGAGCCTAACCGGGGCATCCCTTCGCTGGTACTTTCAACTGAATGGAAACCGCGTTAAGACATGGAAGGAATTAGCTACTTCCTTCTTGGCACAGTACAAACATGTCACCGAGCTGGCGCTGGATCGACTAACCCTTCAGTCCATGGAAAAGGGATGCGAGGAGAATTTCAAAGATTATGCGCGAAGATGGAGAGAGGCCGCTGTGGAGGTTCAACCTCCTCTTACCGAAATAGAACTCACTACCCTTTTTATCAACACGCTAAAAGGTGTCTACTATGAGAAGTTGATCGGTAACGTCTCCAACAGTTTTGCAGACTTGGTTGCATCCGGTGAACGTGTGGAGAGTGGAATTAAAGGAGGAAAGCTAAAGGGTGATGCAGTTGAGGCATCAAAACGGTTTCAACCACCAGCAAAAAAGAAGGAAAATGAAACCAACTTGGTATACCCATCACACCAGTCAATACAACCAACGTTCTACCAAGCGCCAGTGTGATACAGAGGGTCACTGGTAGCTGCTTATGCTGCACCCGCTCCATCTCCCCAATTCATGCCATACCTGCCGCAAGGAGGCGTCCCATTTCCATACTCAATGGTACCTAACTCATTTCCACCGAGAGCGCCATACCCAGAGCAATCAAGGCCAGCAACTCAAGAAGGACCAGGAGTAGCATTCCAAGGACAGGGGCAACCAAGGGCCCCGACCCAGCAAGCAGGAGCGAATCAGGCTTCTCGTCGACCACGACAAGAGTTTGACCCGATCCCAATGACATATGCCGAACTATACCCCAAGCTTTTAGAGGCAAGGATGGTAACCCCTATACCCTTGGGAGAAATAAAGACTCCTCCCCCGGCCTGGTACAAGCCGGATGCTAGGTGTGAATATCATGCAGGTGGAGCTGGACATGATATCGAAAACTGTATAACGTTCAAAAGGAAGGTTCAGGCATTAAAGGATGCAAAGTGGCTGGATTTTTCCGCACTGACTGGGACACCAAATGTGAACAACAATCCTCTCCCAGAACACTCCGACAATGTTGCTAGTATCGAGAAGGAAGGGCGACGGGAAAGGTTCTCTCAAGTACAAATGGAGAAAATGTATTTGTTTACTCTGTTACAGGAGCATGGATATATACTAGATAAAGACGCGCCAAAGGCAAGGAAAGGAACAGATGGGGAAAAGCAATGCCCTTATCACAAGATGTCACGGGGACATGACATCACAGAATGTATTGAGTTTTCTGAGGTGGTGCAAAAACTCATGGATCAAAGGATGATCGAATTCTCCACAGAAGAGATAGGCAGTCAAAGCCACATGATTCAAAGAGATGTGTCATACACACCGTCATGGGTGCCAACCCCCCCTTGTCTTGAATGTCAAGACTCCAGAAATCCCGCTATTGCCTCATGGAATCACACCTCTCACCATACGGGTGCCTGCCCCTTTCCCCTACAAGACGGATAATGCAGTCCCGTGGAACTATAACTGTGAGGTAGTTCAGGGAGCCGCTATAGCAGAAAAGAAGACCAGGAGCGGTCGGGCTTACGCCCCTGAGATAGTTGACAAAGCAAGGAAAGAAAAAGCGGTAGAACAAGACATTGAGCCTACACTGGAAGCAACAAAGAAGGGAACACCGATCACTGAAGAAGAAACCACAGAATTTCTGAAACTCATGAAGCAGAGCGAGTATAATATTGTGGATCAATTAAGTCGGCAACCGGCTCGTATCTCCTTGCTCTCATTAATGATGGATTCCCAACCTCACCGGGAAGCACTGCTGAAGGTTCTAAGCCAAGCCTACGTTCCTCCAACCATCTCAGTCGCGAATGTGGATGGACTCACCAGTAACCTTATCCTGAATAACGTAATTAGCTTTGGAGATGACGAGCTACCCCAAGAAGGAAAGGGGCACATAAAAGCTCTGCACATCACGGTCAAATGCAAGGAGCACACCATAGCCCGTGTACTTATTGACAACGGCTCGGCCTTGAACATTATGCCTTTGCATATACTGCAGCAACTTCCAATTGACACGTCCTATATGCGTCCCTGTACGATGAAGGTACGGGCATTCGATGGAGGAAAGCGTGACGTGGTGGGAACTCTGGATGTTCCACTCATGATTGGGCCAACGACTTTTACGGTGGAATTTCAGGTAACGGACATCACTCCATATTATAGCTGTTTGCTGGGAAGACCCTAGATCCACATGGCAGGGGCAGTGCCGTCCAGTCTCCACCAAAAGATGAAGTTTGTAATGGGGGACCAGCTCATCTGCATCTCTGGAGAGACAAGTTTCCTCGTCACCAAACCGGCATCAGTCCCTTATGTTGAAAGCAACGAAGATGTGCCAGAATGCTCCTATCGGGCTTTTGAGATGGTGAACGTTGCTTCAGCCCCAGACCATCGTCTCTCAAAGGCAGCAAAAATGGTTGCAGCCACTATGATCAAACAGGGGTACAAACCGGGGCAAGGATTAGGCCTGACAGCTCAGGGGATTCAGAAACCCCTGACCATCCGAGAAAATACCGAAAAGTTTGGGCTAGGCTACGTCCCTACAAAAGCTGACAGACAGAGAGAAGCTATCAAGAAAAGGGAAGTCGAATGGCAAGATTGCGAGAAAAGGCGGTACAAGAAGAAGAAAGGAGAAGCTTTCCCCCTTTGAATGTTACATTCCGAAGTGGAGGGTTTATCCACAAGAGCCAACCTGAGCCCAAGACGGGGACTGTAGCCGTACTGGACATAAATGAGCATGCACCAAGCGAGATGGTTCAGTTAGTGCGAGAGGATCCCAACCAGCCTTTGAACAATTGGACCAGCCTGGACCTCCCCATAATGTAATGCTTACGGGTCGCTGGGGTTTAATGTGTTCTATGTACTTTGAAGCTGTGAACATTTGTTTTTCCTTAAACCTTCTAATAAAATGTGTTTTTCAAATCTTTCATGGTGCATTCCATTCATCACATATGCATATCATATTTGGTTACCAACTTGTCATTCTCTTATAAACAGGTATCACAATGTCAATGAAAACATAGTATGCGAAAGCGAAACAAGATGCCAAAGGTTTGACCAAAGTCCAAACTGGGAGCAGCCCGTGTTTGAAGCTAATGAGAATGAGATAGAAGAGACACCTGAGCTACCAGGGGAGATTATACGCCTATTGAAAAGGGAAGACCGTTTATCCGTTCCAAGTGAAGACACAGTAGAAACAGTGAATTTGGGGACGACAGTCGAACCAAAAGAATTGAGGGTGGGGTCTTTGATAGCTACCGACATCAGGAGGAAGTTAATCGAGCTGTTAAGAAGCTACATCGACATTTTTGCATGGTCATACCAAGATATGCCCGGGTTAGACACAGATATAGTGCAACATCACATACCCGTGAAGCCAGAGTGCAAGCCAGTACAGCAGAAATTGCGAAGAATGAGGCCAGAGATGATACTAAAGATTAAAGAAGAAGTCAAAAAGCAATGGGATGCAAGTTTCCTAAGTGTCTCCCACTATCCAGAATGGGTCATTAATGTTGTACCAGTACCAAAGAAAGAAGGCAAAGTATGCATGTGTGTCGACTATAGAGATCTGAATTGGGCCAGTCCGAAAGACAACTTCCCGTTTCCTCATATTGATACCTTAGTGGATAATACAGCAAGACATGCCCTATTCTCCTTCATGGATGGTTTCTCGGGATATAATCAAATTCGTATGGCCCCCGAACACAAAGAGAGGACCACATTCACGACACTTTGGGGCACCTTTTGCTATAACGTGATGCCTTTTGGCCTGAGGAATGCAGGGGCAACCTATCAGCGAGCCATGGTGACCCTATTCCACGACATGATGCACAAAGAAGTCGAGGTATATGTGGACGACATGATAGCCAAATCTCGAAGCACTGAAGATCATATCGAAGTACTCCGCAAGCTCTTCAACAGGCTACGGAAATATCAACTAAAATTGAACCCCGAAAAGTGCACTTTCGGAGCCATGTCGGGAAAATTGTTGGGTTTCATTATGAGCCAAAAAGGAGTGGAAATCGATCCAGATAAAGTTCGAGCTATCCAAGAGATGCCACCACCACGGACCATCAAGGAGGTTAGAGGATTCCTAGGGCGACTGAATTATATTGCCCGATTTATTTCCCAGCTGACAGCCACATGTGAACCCATTTTCAAGACTTTACGAAAGAACAACCCAGAAATTTGGAATGACAAATGTCAAGAAGCTTTTGACAAGATCAAACAATATCTGTCTAATCCACCCATTTTGATCCCACCAGTCCGGATAGACCTCTGATCTTATACTTGACCGTTTAGGAGTCAGCGATGGGTTGTGTCTTGGGGCAACATGATTCTACAGGCAAGAAGGAGCAGGCCATTTATTACCTCAGCAAGAAATTCACCATCAATGAAGAAAACTACACGCCCTTGGAGAAGACGTGCTGTGCTCTTATCTGGATAACAAGAAGATTGAGGCAATACACCCTTTATCATACTACTTGGCTGATTTCAAGGCATGATCCGCTCAAATACCTCTTGGAAAAACCATCCATTTATGGAAGAATCGCCAAATGGCAGTTGATCCTATCGGAGTACGATATCATCTACGTACCTCAAAAAGCCATAAAAGGAAGTGCGATAGCCGACTATCTGGCAGATAGAGCGCTGGAGGACTTTGAGCCCATGACTATTGGCTTCCCAGATGAGCACATTAACATCATTTCGGCCGAAGTATCAGACATATGGACGATGTGGTTCGATGGAGCCTCTAGTCTCTTAGGTCACGGTGTTAGGGCCATCCTGATATCCCCAAAAGGCGAACATTTCCCCATGACGGCAAAGCTAACCTTCCCTTGTACAAACAATGTGGCAGAGTATAAGGCTTGTGTGATGGGACTGCAAGAAGCCATTCACAAAGGAATCAAAAAATTACGAGTGTTCGGCGATTCGGCACTCATCATTTTTCAAGTAAGGGGTGAATGGGAGACTCGAAACCACAAATTAATCCCATATCGGAAGCACGTTGCAGAGTTAGTCGAGCAATTCGAAGACATCACATTTGAGCATATGCCCAGGGAATGCAACCAGCTCCCTGACGCGCTGGCAACTCTAGCCTCCCTCATTCGACTAGACACAAAGTTGGAAGTTCAGTCTTTCGATATCCGTATACAAGATGCTCCTGCACATTGCATGGCCATTGAAGGACATACTGAAGAAAAACCTTGGTTTGAGGACGTTAAACAATATTTGCTTAAGCAAGAATACCCAGCAGAGGCCACTGAATCTGATAAGACAAATATCCGAAGGTCAGCGTCCAACTATTATATTGATGGCTCAATTTTGTATAAGAGAAACCACGACATGGTGCTATTGCGGTGTGTGGCAAAAGAAGAATCAACACAAATCATGAAAGAAGTGCACGAAGGGGAATGTGGTTCACATGCAAACGGACATGCATTAACAAGACAAATCATGCGAATGGGCTACTATTGGGTCACCATGGAAAAAGATTGCATTGAATATGTGCGCAAATGCCTCAAGTGTCAAATTTATGGCGACAGGATTCAAGTACCGCCGTCCAAACTACACGTGATGGTCTCCTCGTGGCCGTTCTCACTTTGGGGCATTGAGGTTATCAGACCAATATCTCCAAAAGCGTCTAATGGTCATCGTTTCATTTTGGTAGCCATTGATTACTTCACCAAGTGGGTAGAAGCAGCATCATACGCTAATGTCACACAAGCTGTGGTACTTCGGTTTATATGGAACAACATCATATGCCGATATGGTCTTCCCGAGCAGATCATAACGGACAATGCTGCCAATTTGAACAGCCGGATGATAGGGAGGTTGTGCGAAATATACAAAATTCAACACCGCAACTCGACCCCCTATCGCCCAAAGATGAATGGAGCAGTCGAGGCAGCCAACAAGAACATCAAGAACATTATCAGAAAGATGACCGAAACGTACAAAGATTGGCACGAGAAGCTACCTTACGCTTTGCATGCTTATCGTACCTCAGTGCGTACATCGACTGGGGCAACTCCATTTTCTTTGGTCTATGGCATGGAAGCAGTCCTACCGGTCGAAGTGGAGATACCTTCCCTCCGAGTACTTAAGGATACTCAACTCGAAGAAGCAGAATGGGCCCAAAGTCGTTATGAGCAGTTGAATTTAATTGAGGGCAAGCGCCTGGCAGCAGTTTGCAGAGGATAGCTGTATCAACAGAGAATGATGAACAATTACAATAAAAAGGTGAAGCCCAGAAGCTTTCAAGAGGGTGATCTTGTCCTCAAGAAGATCTTGCCAATCCAGCATGACCATCGAGGAAAGTGGACTCCCAATTATGAAGGCCCATATGTTGTGAAAAAAGCATTCTCGGGAGGCGCATTGATCCTTGCCAAAATGGACGGAGATGAGCTTCCTAATCCAGTGAATAGTGACGCCATCAAAAAGTTTTATGCTTAACTCTCATGTCTCCCAACAAGATTCTCATTCCTGTAATGAGCGGACTTGGTGAAAACCCAAAAGGGCACCAAGGGTAAAATACAAAGCTCCAACAAAAGACAAAAAAGAAAACAAAGGCGGACTTGGTGAACACCCAAAAAGGCACCAAGGGTAAAATACAAAGCCAACAATAAATCTTGAAGGGTGAAATCGGTTCGATCGAAACCGAAAGGATCGGGACCACAACAAATAGGGTCCGTTGCAAGCGAGAGAGACAACATCATCAAAAAACAGCGACTGCAAACAGTGGAAGACTTGGTCAAACCTGCGGCATACTCGAATCAAATTTGTACATTATGCTTTTAAAGACTTGCGATTCTATTTATCAGATTATGACAATAGGACACTTTTATGATATAAATATGTTTTGTGGAATTAAACCATCAAAAATCTTTTTATCTCTTTAATCATGTTACATCGTCTTCATTTCACATTTAAGTAGAACATCTTAAATCCCCAGTAAGCTCTTCTAGCATTGCCTTATGAGTAGGGCCAAGCTCAAAATCCCCAAACGACTTAAAGCCCCCAACTCGGAGTACTCATATCTCCACGGGATATCACTATCCCCAGAGAAGCCGTCAAATCAAGCTCCTCAATATGGCAAAGCAAAATTTAACAGACCCTTCATGCACAACAGGGAGTTCCCCAGCAAAGACAGGACGGACTTTCCATCCAAAGAGAATGTTGTTCCCCAACAAGTTGAATGTTAGCCAACCTCTCCAACAACAGCCAAACCCTCAGTGATACATCACGTGGCATTCAATGCATACATCGCATGGCATCACATTGCATCATATTTCACCACAAGTTGAGGTTTATGCATCCCCGCATACAGCACATTGCATTCCATGCATCATTGGCATACATTCAATATACTCTGTAATTGCAGGAATGTTACTGCCTCTGGAGATCCTAGGAGCTCATATTCGGCAAACTTCTCTTCAGGCTATCCTAGCTTTCTTTAACTATACAACTCTTTCCTTGCAATTGCCCCAAAGTCTAAACGCATCCTTTTGGCACTCGACAACCTTTTCCTATTTTGGGTCATCTCGTAGAGCGATCTCCTTGAGTGAACTCGTAGAGGGAGCTTAAATTGGGTTACTTCCCAAACTCACCAATTCCTTAAAGCATTTCCCCAAATACCATTTAATGTCTCCAACAAGTCTTCCCAATTCAAGCCTATCGTTGTTGTGGGCTATTTATTTTCAATTCAAGCCTATCGTTGCTGTGGGCTACCATTTTTCAATTCAAGCCAATCGTTGCTGTGGGCTATCCGTTTTCAATTCAAGCCTATCATTGCTGTGGGCTTTTCATTTTCAATTCAAGCCTATCGTTGCTGTGGGCTATCCATTTGCAATTTAAGCCTATCGTTGCTGTGGGCTTTCCATTTTCGATTCGAGCCTATCGTTGCAGTGGGCCTTTCACTTTCCCGTTTTCACTTTAAGCCCATCGTTGCTGTGGGCTATCCATTTTCAGTTCAAGCCCATCGTTGCTGTGGGCTATCCATTTTCAATTCAAGCCCATCATTGTTTTGGGCCTTTTTCCATTTTTAATTCGAGCTTATCGTTGCTGTGGGCCTTTCAGTTTTCAATTCAAGACCATCATTGTTGTGGGCCTTTTTCCATTTTTCAATTCGAGCCTATCGTTGCTGTGGGCCTTTCAGTTTTCAATTCAAGATCATCATTGTTGTGGGCCTTTTTCCATTTTTCAATTCGAGCCTATCGTTGCTGTGGGCCTTTCAGTTTTCAATTCAAGACCATCATTGTTGTTGGCCTTTTCTCTTTTTCAGTTCAAGCCTGTCATTGTTGTAGGCTTTCAATCTCCGGTATCAAGCGGCCTTAGATGCCTCATTAAGGTATTATCCAAGCACACCGGCCTGTGAAGCCCCTTTTCCCTCTCGGGGACAAACCCAACCGTCGCACTTCTTCCTCTAGGTAAGTCAGGTAAGTGCTCCAACCCGTCCAAAATGACTCCCTTTTATCTTTGTATGCTGTTTGTATACAAACAGTGCACAAAGAGGGGCACCTGTAGGACCCTATTTTGTCCGGGTTGGACATACTAACCCCATTTGATATACCTTTCTGCCCATGCCATATACCTTATTGAACAGGTCCACAATGATCCCATACTTCCAAGGAATGGTCTACCCCAATCTGCACGAGATGGATACAATTGACACGGATAGGGGAGTTCAAAATTAATGACTTTTGCTACAAGTCCTTGAAGCGCCCCAAAACCAACACCAGGTGATGGAGGATGAAAATCGGAGACCAACGCACTTGACCGAGCTCAAATAGGACTTAAAATGAAGAAGTTATGACCAAAACAACTTTCGTTGGAAAAAGTCAAACTTGCCAAAAGACGGTCAATGCCCCTGGTCAAACTGCCCGCAAAAGTGATCATGTGAAACTCTTCAAAATGCCTATGTAGGCGAATACGGATCTCCCCAAACAATTCCTGGAAGGTTATCCATTTTTACATTTTTGGTGGGGGTAAAAAGGTAATTAAAAGTTAAAAAAAGGGGTTGACCGTTGACCGTTGACCTGCCGACACTTCGACCCATTGACCCCGAAGCTCGAAGCCTCGAAGCCCCGAAGCTCGAAGCCCCGAAGTCCCAAACCTCGAAGCCTCGAAGCCCCGAAGCCTCGAAGCCCAAAGCTCGAAGCCCCGAAGTCCCGAAGCTCGAAGCCTCGAAGCTCGAAGCCTCGAAGCCCCGAAGCTCGAAGCCCCGAAGTCCCGAAGCTCGAAGCCCCGAAGCCTCGAAGCCTTGAAGCCCCGAAGCCTCGCTGCCGACACTTCGACCCGCGACTTACGACGCCTTCGACCCACGGCACCCGTACGCCTTCCACCTCCGACCCTTCGACCCTCAAAGCCTCGCTGCCGACGCTTCGACCTGCCGACACTTCGAACCTCCGACCCTTTTTTTTGCCTTCGCTGATTTTTTCTCGCTGGCTTTTTGCGCCGGCTTTTTCTCACGGGTTTCCTTTTTTCCTCTCGCTGGTCGTTCACGGGGCTTGTTTTATGCGCTGGCCATCTGACAAAACATTATTTTGAATACCTGTCGGTCACATGTGCTGCTAAACTACAAATTCAAAAAGGCAAATCACGAGTTCCCCTTTTCCCGCACACACTGACCACCCGACCAGACACTGATCTGCAAATTAATGGAGCTGGAAATAATAATGCACCCGACAGATTGCACAAGACCTGGATGAAAATGAAGAAATCAATAATGCAGCATTAAATGCTGCAATTAATGACAGTCCAGCCAAAAACTTTCGGCAGCCCTTTAAGATGCAGTCTGCAGTTCCATCGAAAAAGAGAAGGGGGAAAAAAAAAGGAATTCGTTGCAAAAAAGGAAAAAAAACCTGTACCCTTTTACATCCCTTCCTCATCCCAGTGCAGACAGAGCAAAAAAACAAAAAAAACACAGAGAGAGAAAGGAAAAGAAAGAAAGGAGAGAAATTCAAAAAAAGGGAAAAACCAGTCTCATCATCAAAACCAGTCTCATCATCAAAACCAGCCTCATCATCATCAGAAAACGCCCTAGCCTCATCATCAAAAAACACCCCAGCTTCCTCCTGGCAAACCCAAAAAAAAAAAAACACAGAATCCCAGAATTATCATCATAAGAGATCACTCATCCACTCCTTGCAAACTCCAACTTCAGCCCTCCTATCTCCAAACACCAGGGAAGTCTCTTCATAAGTCCCACTGTCAGATTTGTCGATTTTGAGTCGAGCAAGTGACTATCGGCGCCGGCGGGAGCTCAAGCAGAAGATTGGCGTTGCAAAGCTTCAAAGTTGGTTCAGCCCTTATCTTTTCACTACTTTTTCAGTTTATTTGTATCTATATTTGGTGTAATTGTTTTTTTAGCATTTTTCTAATTTTCGTTTTTGAGCTTATCTATATTTGGTGTAATCCCTTTTCAGCCTTTTTCATTGTGTTTCCTGTATTCCTTCCTATGTGTATGTTGTAATATGTAAAGTATAGTAAAAAGAAAAAAAAGAAGAGAAGAAAGAAAAAAAAAAGGAGAGAGCAAAAGGAGAAGATGAAAAGCAACAAAAAGAAAAGAAAAAAAGAGTGATTTTATTTTTGTGGATGTCACACTCACACACTCCACATGTATTTTGATATATGCCTTTTCAATTTCAAAAAAAAAACACAAAAAAAAAACAACAAACATGTTTTTCAAAACGTTTTCAATAAATAATTTTCAAAATGTTTTTAAAAAAAACAAAACAAAACAAACAAACAAACAAAAAAACAAAACAAAACAGAAAAACAAGCAAAAAAAAACAAAAACAAAACAAAAAAAAACAAAACGTTTTTTTAATAAAATGTTTTTTTTTTAAATCTCTTCAACAACATGTTCTGAAAATGTTTTCATAAAATGTTTTCCAAATGTCTTCCAACAAAAACAAAAAAAAAAAAAAAAAAACAACAAAAAAATATAGAAAGACAAACACAAAATGCATGTTCTAACTCAAACCAAAAAAAGGGGGAAAAATAAACAAATACTTTTTAGGATTTCAATTTCCAAGAGCAAAACCAAAAAACAAACCAATCACTAGGATCTCATTATCCACTTCAAAAATCCAAAACCTTTGGGATTCCCTTTAGAAATTTAGGATAAATCCATTTTAACCATGACTTTAATAAATAACTTAGCCAAATAAAAATCATAAACTTTTTAACTTAGCCCAGTCATGGTAGTATAAATAAAATAAAACCTCCTCCTCCTAAATTAGATACCGAAAGGGCGCTGTAGGGGTGCTAATCCTTCCCTACACGTAACCAACTCCTGAACCCATATCTGATAACGCAGACCACACACTTAAAACTACTCAAAGTAGAGGGTATCCAACTGTACCCCAAAAACAGTTGGTGGTGACTCTAAATTTTCTCACCATTGGTTTAGTTTGAGCTCACCCCAAAAGAGCCCGGACGAAAACCAGTGATGACAAGTAGGATGAGCACGTGTGCCCAGTAGGTGATCCCCATCTCCACATCTCCACTCCCCCGTCACATAAATTTCTAAGTCTATATGATCAGTGCATGCTTGTTCCAGTGCAATGACGTTCTATCACCAAGAAATTTCATTTAAACCACAAAGCAGATATCACATCACATTTAATACTATTAAGGGTCGCCCCGACAACCTGACCATCCATGAAATTCCCGCTACCAACTCCAAGAATTCAGATCACTACTAAACAGCCATGTGTCGGAACCTGCAGTGTCCCTAACGACCACCCGCCACATATGGGACTTGGGTTAACCAGCCACATAAGGGACCTACGGCCTCTTGCCAGCCTTATATGGGACCCACGATTAACCCAACCAACTTAACCACAAAATCCAAATATAATTAACAGCATTTGCAATTATCAGCAATTAGTGTGACAGTCACAACCATTTAGAGCACTTATCCAACAATAACTCAAATGATTAATCAAATACATAGATACATACATAAATACATAATTCCATTTAACAATTAATAATCTAAGCAATTAATTTATTAACACCGAGTTATAATTAATATCCTACTTAATCAAACTATAACCGCGAACTCGAATGCTATTTATTTATGTATTTATTATTAGAAAGCGCACACATTTATTATTATTATTATTATTATTATTATTATTATTATTATTATTATTATTATTATTATTATTAACAAAGGCAAGGGCCGCCCAGTTGGGTCGGCCCAAACCATACCAACCCGTTAGGGTTGGTGTTGACTTGCGGAAACGGGGAGGGCACGCCACCCCTTCCCTCCCCTTCTCTCATGTTGGCGCACAGGCACATTGTGGCCATGTGAGGGCAGACGTCGGCGCCCACGGCGCCCATCCTCTCTCTCTCCTTCCACTGGCGCGTGACATCTGTACCAACCTCTTCCTCCCCCCATCTCGCTGCTAGCGCACGACACGCCGCAAAACTCAGCCACGGCCGCCGCTACTCCGTCCTCTCCAACAATAAAAAAGGGGCTGATATTCATAATGGAGCAATCAATAATGAGGGTGAAGCAAATGGTATTAAAAGGGAAGCTCTCCCCAACGCAAAAGGAGGATGAATTACAAAAACAAAAACTAGTTCTTGCTTTCTCTCTTTACGAAATTGCTAGCAAAAAAAAAAAAGAAAAAGAAAAGCTTTCTCTTTTTCTTCCACTCAGACCTATTCCCTTCCTCCCAAACATCCGTCCCTTACAAACCAAAGGAAATACAAAAAAAAGGAAAAAAACCTCCTAAACCCCTATTGCATTTTTTTGTTATTTTTAGAAAACAAAAATCTAAAAAATACCTATAATTTGTTCTTCTCAGTCGCATCTCTCCCAATAGCTGTAAATCAAAGTCTGGCCAATTCCATATTGTTTGGCAGACTCCAACACTAATGGGATAGCTCGAGCGTGGTGTTGCTACCAGAGTAGATGCTTACCGGAGTCTTTGGTAGTCGCTTTGGTGTGTTGTGTATTTTATTTCATGTTCTTACTTCCGTTTATCAGTTCGATGTAATTTTTATTTTTGTTGTTGTTTACTTTATTTTGTTGTGTTCCATATGCAATTGTAATATGTGTAATATGTAAAAAAAGATGAAGAAGAGAAAAACAAGAAAAATAGAGGGAAAAGGAGTGATTTAATTTTGCCCTTACACACACCACACTATAGTTGTAATTATTATTTCTTAACCATAGTCTTCATTCCAAGAGTAAACCATGAAAAAGAAACAAAAAAGAGAAACCAAAATATAATAAACAAAAAAATCATTAAAAACACAAAAAAATATAATAACTTAATTTCGGTCTATACCATCAGTCGTGGTAGACCAATATTCGAGAAGGTAACATTCATGTCTATCCCTTGGCAGTGAGACCAATAATAAAACGGCTTTAGTAAATCATTACCCATGGAACCAACATGCTTCTAACAAATAAAATAATAATAATAATAAAAAAAACATGGAAGCAAGAAAAACAAATAAAAATCTCCTCCTCCTAAGATAGGTACCGAAAAGGTGCTGTAAGGGTGCTAATCCTTCCCTACACATAACCAACCCCCGAACCTTTATCTGGTAATGTAGACCACCCATATTTTAGGTGACCAACTGCACCCCAAAAATAGTTGGTGGCGATTCTATACATTTCATCATTCGGTTGCGGCCCAGACGAAAACTGGTGATGACAGATATGCTTATTTTTTCGACTACAATTACTATTTTATGATGGATTCACATCATTTTAGCAAAATAGTAAAGAGAGAGAGAGAGAGAGAGAGAGATTGACAAAAAGCCTAAGTTTGTCAAAGATCGTGGATGATCGTGGAGCTCGTGAGAGGCGTTTAGTAAAGGAGCAAGGAGCAAAGAGGGAAGCATTTAGGGATTTAGTACCCTAAGTTTAACCAAAATCGAGGTAGGGAATCTGTGCCATTCTCTTGAACATACTGCTTGTGCGATTAAACATGTTATAGGGTAAAGGTTTGAGGTTAAGTATAAATTCATATAAATATGTAAATTCATACATGTGTGATCTTATATATGAATGTTGGCCTAAGATGACATGTTTTGTGTGTATCATTGTGTCCTGGTACGTTGGTTAAGATCTTGTTCTTGAGGGTTGGTGATTATAGGGTTCCATTGAAGTTCATTCTATTCTTGTGCTTTTCTATCTTATCATTATTCCATGAAGGACACTAGGGTTTGCTTGAGGGCTTATAGCTATATTGAGATTTTAGGTGGGGCTTATTAATGTGTGTGAACTCAATCGAAATATTTTGTGTGTTATGAATAAATGATGAATTTGTGTCAATGAGGTGATTATGCTATGTTGAGTTGTTATAATGTGTTTATTTCATGCCTTGATAGGTGCTTCTATTTTGTTTATAATAAATACTATGTTAAAATTGTGTACGTTGTATATGAGGTTCCTTAAGCTAAAGTTTGTGTGACTAAGGGTCAGCTTGTGTAGCTGAGGTAGAGGTGACCCATGTGGCTGAGGTTGAGGTAATTGATATGGTTAAGGTTGAGGAGACATGTGTGGTTAATTTATATTCTATTTGAGTTATGGGTTCTTCCCTACAATGGTGTGATTAAATTGTTAATTGCGGACTGCTTATTTTTATTGACACGACATTAGCACTTGTTTACATTGTCATGTAAATGTTCAAAGCATGAGATAGGTTGGGAAGACATGATCCCTACTGAGTAGTGGTTGTTCACTCCTCTTGTTATATGATTGTTCTCTTTTAGGTGCTTACCGGAGTTAGGTGGGACAACTGAGGTGTGGACCTGGACTAGAGACTTCTTTTATTTTATAAAGACTTATTCTTTAATTATTGTAGCCCTATGTTTGGGGCATTGTGAACTTGAATTGATATAACACCTCAAGGGGATGATTTTGTATGAGGCTGAGTTTAATGAAATGTTGTATTTGAATTTGTGAGTTAAATTGTATAAGCATGTTCCATATGTTGTGTGTTGAGCTATTGAACAGGTGGGGACAACACTTTATTGTGCAACACTTTACCCCTTGGCCACTTGGATGTGGATAAGGGAAGTCACTAATAATTTTCTTTAGGTTGGAAATTCAAGGTGGGGCATGTAGCAGCAACAGTAGAAGGGGTCGAGGTACCTGTGGCACTCAAGGATGGGCATGAATGGTCCACTATCTCCAAAGAGCTCGCAGCAATGCGTAAGAGAGACTGATCCTCGCCAAGAATCTTAGAAGGAGGCTTAGTCAGCGGTGAGACAGTAGTGGCAGGAAGAGTTAAGGTAGCCATAGAAGGAATAGGAAGCTAATGGAGTTCTATATGGCCTTACCTTAGATTATAGGAAATTATATCCTTTGGGGTTTTTGTGTGTTATATGTAAAACACCTAAAGATCATTAAGTGAGATAGTTATCATGGAGTTAGACTTACGACCTTACTAACTCGTGCATAACCTAGTCGCTTAGCGAAAATTACCTGAATTAAGTAAGCCTTAAGTTTAAGTGAACGATTTTAGAGTCAGGTGGAAAATGTTAGAGAACGATTACGGAAGTTGTAGAGTGCTATCATCACCGGATTTCGTCCAGGGGGAAACCCGCTTTTGGGGATGCAGTTCTCCCACCCTTCACCAGAATGGTGATGAAAAAGAAACATAGTCGCCACTAACTGTTTTTGGGGTGCAATTGGTCACCTAAAAAATGATCTACTTCACCGGAGTTGGGTTCGGGAGTTTGTTAAGCACGGGAAAGGATTAACACCCCTGCAATGCTTTTTCAGTACCTATCTTAGGAGTTTTGAGGTTTCTAATTTGTTTTATTTGCTTGTTTTGATTTTCACTCGTTTAAAACTAAATTTATTTTGTTTTCCTTAAAGCTTAAAGGTTCTACTCTTTTTTTCTAAATTATTTGTTAAAGTTAAATTAAATCAGATTACCTAAAAAGTCTAAGGGAAATCCTAAAAATTGAAGTATTTACAAGAAAGAATAATCCTAAAAGTCTAATTAAGTCCTCAATTAAAATTTGATGGAATGCTTAAAATATTTATTTGCAAAATTCAAAGAAAACAAGTTTTAAAAAAAAATTAAAAAAAATTGGGTGAGAATAATTTTTTATTTTGATTTTAATAAGAAAACATTTTTTTTGTTTTGATAAAGGCATTTTGGATTTTATATGCAAAAGCTGATTTTTATTTTTATTTTATTTTCTAAAAGAATTTGATTTTTTGAATGTATGTGCATTTAAAAAAACATAAAATCTAAGCAAACATAACTTAAAGTGTTGTGTGTGATAGATGACATCAAAAAATAAATCTCCCTCTCCTTTTTTTCTCTTTTTTTTTTCATTTTTCATTTTTTTACTCATACTCTCCTTTTCACTATTTGATTGGTGGTTTACATCTTTTACAAGTGGCTAAGACCACAAATTTAATACAATGAAATAGACCTAAATACATAGCAACTAAAACTGTGCACGGTGAAGGACCTAAAAAAACTAGGTGAATGATACGAGTCTGACAAAAAATGATACTACGAAAAAAAATATTAGAACAAAAAACTGCAAACAAATGTTAGAAGCAAACAGGACGAACATAATCAAAACAATCATATCAAAAAGTGTCTAGAAGCAAATCAGACCAAGGAAATAGGAGGCATGCAAACAGGCCTTACGCAAGGCTAAAAATGGCCCCAAAAATGAAACCAGAAAGAAATATAAACAAAACATAAACAAAAATAGAACAAAAACTAGTAAATGCGTGGACAAAAACTCCAAGAACCAAAGATTTATAAAAAAAACAGAGACGGACGATTGGGAAAAACGTGTGTATAGCCAGTAAGAAAAAATATGCATTTTGACATTGTATAGAGATCCAAATGACAAAAACCAAAAATCAAACGCCAAGGGATGTATGAGTGGAACGTATGTGTAAGCAGCATCAAGGGATAATCCACATCAAAACAAACATATATCCCACAAAAGCATTGACAGTGCATTTTGATAAAATCTATCATTTTAGTAGTGGGTTTGATATAAGAAAAGCAACCAATTGAAAACAAAACACCATCAGAAAAATGGAGATCCCCATAGTAAGCACAGTAAAGAGGAAACCCACATTATAACCTTCTTCTACCTCACAGAGCCGAGTGCCTTCTTCTAGGGGTTGATGAGCTTTAGCAACCAAGCTCCCTTCAGCCTCCCCTTTGAGCAACAGTTGAGGCAATATGGCAGTGGGGAGGGACGTCTCGTGGTTGGCAGCAGCTTGGACCGGCGAGGATCAATGGCTCTTTTAGGTCCTCATTGAGGGGCTGAGGGATGTCGTTATTGGAGTTGTCTACAACAACCAGTCGGCATGGAAACGTCTTGGAGGCCGGCATTGATAGGTCGGCGTAGGTTGTGTCAGATCATTGGTGTGGTAACGTCGTGGGAAAGGTGCTACGTCACGGTTCAAATCGCTAGCGCCGTGGCCTAGTGTAATGACCCGTATTTTTGGGATGTGAGGAGTTAGTCTCAGTTTTGCATTTTTAGGTGGAAATTGTTGGGTTTTAGGGAGTTTTATTTCCACACACTTTGGCTAAATCATCTTGTATGTTGATGAGCAAGCAAGAGGCAAAGTTTGAGCCCAATAGAGAGTGCACGTGAGAATGCATGTGAGAATGGCTTTTCACGTGCAGTGATATTTTTGCATGGGAGCCTTCCTGATGTTGTTCTAAGGCTTGTGGCAAAATTCTAGAACATTTGGAGGTGCCCGTGAGAAGGGCCTTTCTCACGTGCAGCCTCCATTACCCTTGTTTTGTTGTTCTGATACTCTTTTGCAAAAGGACCATGGTGAAATTATGAGTGTTTTGTCCCGTGTGGTTGCAAAAAGGTTATAGTCTGTCATCAAAACTACGTCGTTTAGATGCTGGGATTCATTTAATCAAAACTACGTCGTTTTGGGTTTGAGTTGTCTATATAAAGAGGTGAAGGCTCCTTGTTCTAGGTTCAGGGTTCTCTTCTTCAGCCACCGCAGCCGTTGCAGAGAGAGAGAGAGAGAGAGAGAGAGAGAGAGAGAGAGAGGAGAGTTCTGGCCATTACTGCTGTGGTGTTTCTCGTGGGCGACCGACATTCGGCGTGGGAGCAGGATCGTTGCTATGGTGATACGTTTTCCTACAGGTAAGGGTTCTGTCTTTCCTGGTCTGTCCCGGGGTTAGGCCCTGTGTAGGAGATTTGCAGTCTATTATTGTTGCTATAATATTTATATGTAAATTCATATAGGTGTGACCTCCTATATGAATGTTGGCCTTCAATGGCGTTTTGGTGTGGTTCTGACATTGGGTGGTTAGTGTATGTTAAATGTTCGATAAAATGCCTGTGTGAATGTGCCTGTGAATATGCCTGTGTGAATATGCCTAGTACGTGTTTGGTAATATGCCGGTGTGGCTGGATTTGTGAGTTTGTGGATGTATGCATGCTAAGTGTTTGCAGTTATGCCTGTGTGACCACGCATGTTAAGTGTTTGATATTATGCCTGTATGGCCATGTTGTGCTGCGTGTTTGCTTGTACACCCGGTCGCTGTGGAAGCCCGGGCTTGTTTTATTGAACCCGGTGGCTGTGGAAGCCCGGGACTATTTATGTTAGCCTGTGAGGTTGTGGGAACTATTTGCCTGAGAGGCGGTTAAACTATTTGCCTGAGAGGCGGTTAAACTATTTGCCTGAGTGGCGGTTAAACTATTTGCCTGAGTGACGGTTAAATCATTGGCCTGAAGAGTCGGTTAAATCACTTGCTTGAGGTGGTTAAATTGTAAGCCTGTGTGGCAGTGGAAGATTGTATTTGCTGATGTGGTTTGTTATTATATCTGTTGAAATTATTGAATCACGACACTGCACTTGTACACATGGCATGTAGATGCTAGGAGCATGGGATGGGTTGGAGAGACATGAACCTTACTGAGTTGTGGTTGCTCACCCCCCTACTGTGTTTGGTTTTTTTTACAGGGACCTACAAGCATTAGGCGGGAACACCCAAGTGGAAGGCAGTTCTGTTTTGTGGTTTTGCTTATCATTATTTGAGTCTTGTTGTTTTTGTGTGAGCTTTGTAACCCTAATGGGGGGGATATTGTAATGAGGAGTTTTAATGTAATAAGAGCATGTTTGGACACCTTTGTAATTTTTGAACTTAATGAATATATGATTTTGTCTCTCTGAATATAAAATGTGAAGTGTATGGTGTCCTGTGTGGGCATGTTGTACTCTACCCCCTTTATCCAAACTCGGGTAAAAGGGAGGGTCATGCTCCGGTCTCCTCGGGTTGGAGATCCGGGGTGTGACACTTGGGGCTTGGGAGGCGACTTTGGTGGCAGGGAGGATTGAATTGACGCCTAGCGGGTTGTGGTGGTGGAAGGGAAGAACGGGTAAGGTGAATGGAGTGTGCGAGGGTTGGGATCGTGGTTGGACGGCGGTGGCTGATTTTGAAGGGTGAAGGCGGAGGCGGCCGGTGGTGTGGCATCCGGCCGAGGGAGCCCTCTGGGTTCGAAGGAGAAGAAGATGAAGGGATGTTTGGTAGTTTTTTTTTATTTTTTAGAGAGCCCCCCTGGATATAATGGCTGGATTGGGTTTAAATAGGAAAGGGAAATGGTTGCTCTGGCTCGAGCATGGGCTTGGCCATGGTTTAGGTGCGGCCGGTGACTCAAGTGCGCAGCCATGGGTTTGATTAGATGGTTTTGGTTTTGGTTTGAAGATGGGCTCGGCTGGGCTTGAACTTGGTCTGTGGGAGGCTGAGAGAGAGAGAGAGAGAGAGAGAGAGAGAGAGAGAGAGAGAGAGAGAGAGATAAGGATGGGTTGTGAGCTAGGCTGTTGCCAGTTGGAGATGGCCGGACATCGCAGCGGCCATGGCGTGGCATTGGGGGTGAAGACGAAATGGGGAAGAGAGAGGGGAAAAGAGACGATGGGTTTGGTGATAGGGATAAGAGAGACGAAAATGAGTGGTTGTAGTTTTTTTTTGTTTTCTAAGCCAATAGAAGAATGCCACGTAGATAGAAGGAGGCGGGGGAAAAAAAGAATCTTTATTATTACTATTTTTGCATATTTTTAACTGCTGTTTTTGGTTTTTAGGATTGGCAAAACAATCCGGTTTCAAATAAAATGTGAAAAAATAATTTTTAGACTCAGGATGTCATAACGAGCAACCCCATATATTTTTTTTTCTTGAAAATGAGTTTATTTTTGTGCTAAGGCTGTAATGCGCATTCCTAAATATTTTTTTACTTTTCGAAAATAAGCTCTGTGAGCGAATATATGCAATATATACGTCAAAATTTTTAGAATGATGAGAGGATTAAGAAAATGAGGAGTGTCGTTTTGAATAATGGCCGCTAGTTGATCACCATTAGCGGTCCAAATACGATTTTGACCATAACTTTCTCATTTGACCTTGGAATTGAGCCCGGTCGAAGGCGTTGATCTTCAAATTTAATTTTCTATCGCCCGAAACTGGCTCTTTGGCATTTAAAAGACTTTTTAAGGAAGTCATTGTAATTGCACCTTTTGAATTAACAGTCACATCTCTTTAATTATCTGTATAAAATAGTTAACAAATAGAAAAGAAGTCTAAAGCAGAAAATGAATGTGTATGTCCAACCCGAACAAAATGGGGTCCAACAAGTGCCTAAAAGTGAGAAAACTTATATTAGAACAAAATTGTTAAGTACAAAATTTTAACACTACAACATTGCTCTATCAGTAGATATAAGGGCTTTTTTGAATCTGCCACCAAGAGACATCCGGCTGACACTTTTGTACAAATCACCTATACATGTTCTAACTCACTCTATGAGCTATACAAACATTAAAATAGTACAAATATGTTACAAAAATGTGTCGTGTGACTCCAAACCATGACATCCTCCCCCATTTAAGCTAATGATGCCCTCGTCAAATCTTCATCCTTGTATTGCCAGATCTAGTCCGCGAACTGCCACAAAAGATCTTCATGATTCCAACTAATTTCTTGATCTAGTAGATCCTTCCACTTGATCAAGTATTTCTATCACACCCTCGAATTCCAAGGAACCCGGAACCAGGAATATGACTTCCCCCTACTCGCACCCGAAAGGTTAAGAGGTTGGTGACAAGCACCAATACAGACTACACCACACGTGCTGTCTCAATCATGCAACTTGTACAATCATACATCAAGGGTAATCCTGTACTTTTTCATACATCAACATGCAGATAATATGTTAAACAGTCATACAGATATCACATCACAAATAGTGTGCAAATACAAATGTCCATGGACCCATGTTCGGGATACAATACATAATCAATACAACATATAATACTATATAATACATCAGAGTAGTGGGCACGTCCTCTTGGAAGAAAGTCCTCCACTGGTCTCGAGTCACACCTGAAAAGGAGAAATAACAAAGTAGTGGTGAGCTACAAGCTCAGTAGGTGACCCCAAAACTCTACATCACTCTACTATGAACAACATATAAGTCTACACTATATGCTCAGTGTACTTGTGCACCGTGTAGTGTGCACAATCATCAAGACTCAATCTGCAAACAAGCATTAGGTCCCAAACTGTTCACGCAGGACAGCTTGTCCATGATCCTCAACAGGATCCTCGCTCAGGGCACTCACTCCTAGCACCACGAGCTCAATAGCTGATGTAGGCCATAACCTGTCATCACGAGCTCAACAACTCAATCTAGGCCTTAGCCTATCAAGTCAACCACATTGTGCATCACGGTGAAAATATAAACAAGTCACCAAGCCCAAGGCTCAATCCTCAAACCAACACACCAACACCAA